>CM046877.1:373019491-377819491 GCA_025667525.1 Glebionis coronaria | reverse complement strand
TAGGGACAAAGGTCCAAAGAGAGAGTTCAAAGAAGGGGGATAGGGGTCCAGAGAAAGGAGTCCAGACACTAGGGACAGGGGTCCAGAGACAGGAGGTCCAGATATAGATTTCAAAGATTGGGGACTGTGACTTGAAGTCCAGCGAACGCTAGGGACTGTGACTTAAAGTCCAGCGAGGTTCAGATATCTTTGTTGACAGAGCCAGCGACTTTCGTACATGTAGGTTCAAATACCATTTGGCAAGTACAGTTAGGTGAAGACCACACCAAAGGGTTCTGATCTGTTTGATAGGGGAGTCTCTGAACTAAGGGGTAGTAGACCAGGGATCTCTGATACGATACAGTGATAAGGTTCAGGTAGCGACTGTTGGTGGTGCACCCAGTGACCTCAAGACTAGGGGTTCATTGTCTCTGGAAGGTTCAACAATATGATTCATGCATCAACCTCAAGCTGACGAATGGTTCAGATGATGGGAGCTTCAACTATGGGCTTTAGCAGTTCAACACTAGTATTCTGAGGTCTGATCTGAACAGTTACAGATTTTTGAAGCTTCATTAATAAAAGTAAATACTAAATAAATAACCCACTTCACCTCTTCATTAGTTTTAACTTAGAAAAACTCTGATTTTATAATAAGTTCCCGTCACCATAAACTTTAATACCCCACATCAGTTTCTCTTAAATCTAAACCATCCCTTTGTATAGATTGATTATTTTCATGAACTCAACCAAACTAACTAATTTTTTATCAGCACCCACATACAAACCGACATTCTTTAGATCTATCATTACCACCCTCTCAACCCCTTCTGATTCTTTATAATCAGTTCATCACAAACAATTGTTACGAATAATAAACAGCCTTAACAAGGCAACCCTTCATTGAAAAGGTTGATGCTCGCATTAATGATTGGAAGAATAAATCGTTGTCCATTGTAGGGAGATTACAATTTATTCAATCGGTCCTTGGTTCGTTGCATGTGTATTGGGCGTCGATGTTTATTCTTCCTAGTCGTATCCTTTTGGCGATTGAACAGCGCATGAGGGGTTTTTTGTGGTGTCATGGTTTTCTTGGTAGGGGTAAGGCTAAAGTCGCGTGGCATAATGTGTGTCTTCCTAAATCCGAGGGTGGTCTTGGTATTCGGCGTTTGGGTGAATTTAACAAAGCCCTGATGGTCTCTCACATTTGGAAACTATTATCCTTGAAGGAATCGTTATGGGTGAAATGGATATCTTCTTATAAGCTCAAGGACAGGAACATTTGAAGTATTCCTGTTCGTGGGAATATGACTTGGAGTTGACGGAAAATTCTTCAGCTTCGTCCTTATGTTCGTGATTTTCTTTGGCATAAAATTGGAGACGGGTTAAAGACTTCGATTTGGTTTGATAAATGGTGTGATGTTTTTTTTTGGTAATGGGTTACCCCGGTAAATATATTAACCAAAAAAGCGTTTAAGTACAAAGGAATGTGGCTGAGATACCACATTAACCTCAAGCTACATGCAGCTTGTTAACAAAGACTATCAAACATCAATAGCCCTAACCGAATCTAGAAGACAAAAGTAAACTAGATAAAAACCAAGATGTGAACATGAAACCGCGCACACTCTTCAGCATCCAACACCACCATGATAGGAGCAGTATGAATCCAAATGAGTCTGCCTCCTTAAAAAACCTTACCAAAGAAAACCCAGTGGTTAAAACCTTGGACAAGGAAAAAAGAGTACAACACTCACCCGACACACCTATCGTGGAACAATTCTTGAGCTCGGAACCCTCCATTTGTCAAGCAGCAAACTTGACCTGGTAGATAATTTCTTGAAACGGAAAGAAATCAACTTCAAACGAATAGTATCACATAGACTCCGAAATAACTGATCAACAGACATCCGCTTCTTCTTGAATAGTCTTGAATTACGTTCCATCCAAATAAAATAAGCAGTAGCAGCCAACACAAGACGAGCAAGAATGCTAACACATGATTTCCCATTCGAAATTGGAATAACATGAGATAATATATCATCAATACGAGGGGGGACAGTATCCATACCACACAAGGTCTGAACCTTAAACCAAACCTGCATAGAATAAGAACATTTAAAGAAAAGATGGTCATGGGAGTCCTGCACCAAACTACATAAAGGACACCGAAGAAGGCTTAAATCCACCAACGGGCCAACATCCCATTTCTTAAGCCTATCCTGCGTCTTCAAATTCCTTCTAACCACCAGCCACAAATTAATAGAGTGACGAGGAATACAATGAGAAGACCAAACAACTTTATACCAATTAACTTCCATAGCCCAATCATGTATGGAATCCCAAGCTAACGCCACAGAAAACGGTCGAGAAACACCACTAATATCCCTCCACAGCAACTCATCTTCTTTTTCATCATTAATAATTGGCACAGGTATAGAAACAATATTCAGAAATCTAGTATTCCAATCCTGCGGCCACTGCCAAGCACCATCTACGATAAGATCACTCACCTTATTAGATAAAGAGAACCACGATCTATTGATATTACGGACCATGAGAGTGTCCCGTAGAGGACATAAACCTGCCCAATCATCAAACCACATAGAAGCAACTCTACCATTATTAATATTATACCATACAAACTTACGAACACGTGGTTTGATTTGGAGAAGTTTTCTCCAGCCCCAACTCATGTCACCAATACTAGGAACATCCCAAAAGCTTCTATCCTTTAACTTGTAATAATAGATCCATTTGACCCATAAAGAATCTTTACGAGTCAATATACACCAAATATGAGAAACCATTAAAGCAGCATTAAAGTCAGAAAGCGTACGAATACCAAGGCCACCTTCATAAAATGGAGTACAGACAGAGTCCCAAGCAACTTTAGCCTTATCCTTCTTCATTTCACCTTGACACCAGAAGAAGCCTCTCATAAGCTGTTCCAAATCATGAATAATCCGCACAGGTAAAATAAAGACTGACGCCCAGTAAATATGCATAGAAGATAGGATTGAATGAACTAACTGGAGTCTTCCTGCTAAAGAAAGAAATTTATTGCGCCAATCATTAAATCTACTCTCAAGTTTTTCGACAAGGACCTTACAGTCCCTATATAGAAGCCTGGAAGAGATTAGAGGAACACCAAGCTATCGGACAGGTAACTCGCCTTCAGAAAAAGGCATTATATGTAAAATAGTGCTTTTAACAGCAGTGGAAACATTGCGGAAGAAAACAGTGCTCTTAGGGATACTTGGAACCAAACCAGAAGCCATTTTAAATTCCTCCAAAGCATCCATAATAACTTGCACAGAACCCAAATGACCCCTGGCAAACAAGAAAAGATCATCTGCAAAGCAAAGGTTAATAATTCGTTGCTGCTCACACCGGTGATGGAAATAAAAGTCATCAGCATCAAGAACCCTCCGCTGCATCATAAGATAAAGAACTTCCATAACCAAAGTGAAAAGATACGAAGATAACGGATCACCTTGTCGAAGACCTCTCTTTCCTTGAAACCAACCATATAAATTACCATTGATACAAATCGAATACGACGTAGTAATAACACATGTCATAATACAATCAACCAATATATGATGAAAACCAAACCCAATCAGAGTGTTACGGACAAACTGCCAATCCACCGTATCATAAGCTTTTTGAATATCAACTTTAAAAGCACATCTTGGCGGACCAATAACCTTAGGGATAAGAACAATAATAGTATGATTAACCTCTTTAAGTAGTTTTCCATTAGAGAAAAACTCCCGAATAGCACAAGTAAAATCAGCACCCACAATATCCCAAGACTTCTTAAAGAAAGCAGCAGTAAATCCATCCGTCCTAGGGGCTTTGTCATCACTCATAGAAAATATAGCACTTTTAATCTCAGAATCAGAGATAGCACGAACCATGTGGGCATCTTTCTAAGGACCAAGCTTGCGAACAAATAAGTTAGAAGTATTAAATTCACCTGAAGCACTTGATTGACCAAGAAATTGCTCATAATGAGCAACAAAAGCACCAGGCACAGCACCTCCCTCATGAATAACATTAACAGAATCACGAACCATTTCTATGCGATTACGAGTAACCCTACTCTTTACCGAATTATGAAAGTAAGCAGTGTTAGAGTCACCTGCATCAAGCCATTCAATTTTAGATTTCTGCCGCAGGAAACGTTCCTCATCAAGCACAACATCTTTGAAAGAAACTAAATAATGAGCATGATTTTCTTTCAGCAAAACATTTGATGGGTCCAAATCAAGAGCTTGCTGTACAGCATCTAGTTCCACACGAATCTTGTTGACACGATCATGAAGGTTACCTTGTTCATACAGTAACTTACGTAACGGGGCCTTTAACCCTTTTAACCTTTTAACAAGCTTGAACATAGCACAACCATTAAACTCAGCCAACCATCCGTTAGCAACAACATCATGAAAACCCTCCTTATGCACAACAAAGTTAAAGAATTTAAAAGGTTTAGGTTTGGGCCTGTTAACAGAAGGGATCCGTAACATACAGGGAGAATGGTCAGAAATCCTGTAAGGTGGGAAAATAGCAAAACATCTTGGAAACTCATCAAGAAACTTAATGTTAGACATAATGCGATTAATCTTTTTAAGAATACCATCATCTCCTTGGGTTTCTCATTCCAAGTGAAATGAAGACCTGTAGCATTAACATCCATAACTTCCATAAGATTAACACACTCCTTAAATTCCCGCATGGCAATATTAGGAGAATAACCACCACTTGAGTGATCTTCAATATTAAGAGCAGCATTGAAATCACCCAATACAACCCACGGTTTATCACGCATAAAATTATCATGAGAGATCAAATTAGTCCAAAGAACACGCCGATCAATATAGTAGTTATCTGCATAAACAAAGGAGCAAAACAAAGTACGGTTATCCACACGGGTATTGATCTGACAATGCATAACTTGACTAGTTTGGGACAACACCATAATATCCACATTATCATCATTCCAGCCAAGAATAATACGTGCCCCTTTAGGACATCACAAGAATAATACGTGTGATGTTAGTACGTTAGCTAATGTTATTACACATCGTGATATTTACAGGTCAGGTTTGCAGTCAGATGCTAAGGTTAGTAAACTTCTACTTAATGGGAGTTTAAATTAGCCGATCTATATTCAGCAGAAATATCCCTTTGTTATGGCTATTAATGTTCCTATTTCGTTGCCGGAGGATAAGCTGGTGTGGCGCTCTAGGTTGGGAATTGAATCTATGTTTAGCGTTTGGAAGGCTTGGCATGAACTTAGGCCGAGAGCTGATAGTGTTTCATGGGCATCGGTGGTGTGGTTTCCCTCATGCATTCCTAAGCATGCGGTTATTTTGTGGCTGGTCATGCTCAAACGTCTTAAAACCCAAGACATGTTGCATGCATGGAATGTTTCTCCAACATTGAGTGGGCTGTGTCCGCTGTGTCATACTCAGCCCGATTCACATAATCATCTCTTTTTTGAGTGTACGTTTTCTGATCAGGTTTGGAAGGCCATTTGTGCTATGGTGGAGGTGACTTTTAATACATCATTGTATGTGTTTGTTTCCCAACTGGAACCGGTGGCAAATAGGAAGACATCTAAGTGTTTGCTATCTAAGCTTGTTCTTGCGTCTTCTGTCTATTTTTTGTGGCAGGAGCGGAATTGCAGGTTATTCAAGGTGTCGAAGAGTTCGTTTGATCAACTTATTTCTTGCATTATGGCGTGTGTTCGTTCTAGGCTCATGTCATTTCGCTTTAAGAAGACAAAGGCTGGCACCCGTTTGTTTAAACGGTGGAATATTTTGGATGAGATTATGCTCTAATGATAATGTTTATATATCATTCGTGTCTGTGTAGGTGGTTTTATCCAATTGGGGTGATTGGATTTGTATTGTTTAGTTTAAGTTACATGGATTTCATGTGACGTTAGAGGTTCAAGCTTTTAGCTTGAGGTTAATGTGGTATTTCAGCCGCATTCCATTTGTACTTAACTGTTTTTTTGCTTAATATATTTTACTGGGGTTGTTTCCCCTTTACCAAAAAAAGGCAACCCTTCATATCAATACCCCCAATTCACCACCTACGAAGCTACCATATATCCAACCCATAAAGAATCATCTCCACATTGAAACCATCAATCATACCAACATAACTAAGATATTAACCCACTAAAAAAACAATCGATGTCATTAAAACTTAAATTCCTTCTTGTGGCCGAAAGAAAGAATTTCACCTGGATTAGTTATTGTCGAATTGTTTTTATATATATAGAATCTTAGATTTGATTAGGAAGTGACGATTTTGGTGATGAAGGGTAGCGTGAGTACATATGATATGGATTTGGATACAGAGGACGTCAATTGGATTTTTAAGATTCAGTAAACTCGGTGATTTTTGTATAGATTAACAAATGGTGGTGAAGGATTTGGTGAATCTTGGTTTTCGATCTGGTTGTTGATGAGGTGATGATTGTTTAAGGACTAGTGTTGTGGGATTTTTATGAATCTTGGATAATAGTGGTGTTTTTGGTGGTGTAAGAGATGTACACGTAGGTTAAACATGTATAAGGTAGATGGTGAGTGGAGAGTGGAGAGTGGATAAGATTTGTGTGGTTATTGTTTCAGCGGAGGTCAAATAACAGTACTTTTCTTTCCTTCAAAAACTGCTACTGCTTGTGCAGTTTTTGAATATACACTGATAATTTAACAATGCAAAAACTGTTATTAGCCGTCGTTTTTTGAACGAATCTGGATAAAATAATCCAACTCGCTCTGATACCACTAGTTGGTCCCATAAACTCACGCATACAACAGATTTATAAAGATCTATGAAGAACGCATATGCACAAGCAACCAATCAACTAACTAATAACAACGTTTGTACTTTTCATCTTTGTATATCTTATTAATAATGAATTAATAGTTTACAAGGGTTTTTCGTTTGTTTTCGGAATAAAAACGTGGCGATAAATGACAAACTAAAATCCCATTCTTTAAAGAAAGAATGAAAACAATGGGAGGAGAACCCTATCCACTAAGATATTACATTGTATGTTTTCTATGGCTAGGAATTCTTGATCTCTCTAAAGAATGAGACCACATATATATAGTGGGATGTGAAGCTTACTTTGAAGCTTCAAGAAAGTCAAGTAACCACCTTGCACTTTAATTCTTCCTTTTCCACCCAAAGGAAGGTCCCACTATTACATCAGTATCAATACTTCAGGTCTTCTTCTTCAGAGATGGTCTTCAGTGAGTTAGTGAGTTATTGTCATCACTCACTAACTCCATCATCCTGATCTTGGTTATTTTCTTCACGGGCTGAGATCCGCCTCAGGGGTTGATGTTCGTTTTGAAAGTCTTAAATTTATATTACAAGGTTTAGACAAAACATGGGACTAGAAATACAAACACTGGCAAGTATACCCTTTCGTCCGTAATATAGCTTGTACTGGTAAGCCAGGATCGTTTGCTGAGACTTAGTTTCGTTTTGGTAATCAGTATAATAATTAAAGAAAGAAATGATTGATATGAATAACAACAGTAACAAATATGACTAATATGGGATAGTTCGTATAAGTTCGTGATGATGATAATAATGATCGAGATATGTTTGGGCGAGTAAAGAGTGATAATCCATTTCTGTTAAAATGGTGTTTACACAACTTACTTAGTGTGATTCAAGACTTATGTTTATTCGAGCGACTAAGCTCAAAACAAGTTGCCAACGAGTTCAATATTTTATCACAGTTTCTAAGCGGATTTCTCCAACCAAAGATTCAAAACCATAGACAAGTATTTAAAAACTTACTACAACGAGTTGCGTTCTCAACGCCAAGCCATCATAACAAATCAACTCTAGATAAAATATTGTTTATAGAACTAGGTGGTAAAATGGTTCTACAACATTAGCTTGAAATCAATTTATACAGGATTATATCATAGCATCATCACTAATCATAGTCACATACCCATATAGTCGCAAATAGCTTAGCCTAACATAGTAATCAAAGTAACAAATGGAAAAGAGTAAGAGAACATCATACTTCGATTTGATCGAATGAATGAGTACACAAGTGTCATGATTGTATCGTTCCTCCAAGAATCGAAGAGTGGAATACTCTCGTTACAAGTATTTCCCAAAATTGGATAATACTAAAGATGCTACTCAGAAGCTAAGAATACTCGGATTGGAGTAGTGGTTTTAGAATGAGATATGTGTTGATAATGAGTAAAAGTAGCTCCTATTAATAGTGTTGGCTGAGAGCAAATGTGCGCCGCACATATCCGAAAGTGCGCCGCACTTTGGATGTGGGAATGTGCGCCGCACTTTTGACATTGTACGCCGCACTTTTCTGCGTTCCAGAATCTTCTTTCAATAGTTTGGCTAATTTGCACCATAAGGACCCTCCTTTTTATTTTCTTCACTTTGCTTCTCCATACTTCGTACCTGCATATAAAACGCAATATATTAAGTATCGAAAGCTCTTATTTATGATACAAAGTAGTATTATAATAACGGGTTGAATATGTATATTTTTGTCGTTATCAAATTCCTCCACACTTAGCTATTGCTTTCCCTCAAGCAATCAAAGCGAGAAAAGAAATTAGATTTTAAAAATGCTTTTAAGTGTTATGAAGTATGATAGGAAAATGATTAAATTTTTATAAACAGCAAAAGCAAATGACAAATAGCTTCAGCACCTCACATGGATAGTGTTTAGATTTTAAGTTCACACAAATGTCACTCACAAAGGGTAAATGTAAGGTAACACTCAAATAGCACGGACATAAAATAGATAGCTACCATAGGTTTGTGCATGACGCATAAACATAACCGTTGCGGCGTGAGCACCAGATAAATTTTCAATGAGAAAAAACGTGATAATGATGAGGGTGTAAGAATGAAAATATGCCTTGTCAAAGTCGTAGAATAACTATACTAAAATACTTTATTTTTCTCTTTTTCTATTTTTCTTTTTTCTTTTTTTTAGAGTACATCGTATATACTTTTTCGACTTGACAAATGGATAGGCATCAACATAAGGATAATAGCCCAAGGGATAATATAACACATAGGTACGAGTGCAGCATATTTTAGCAAGCCAATGTAGCTTAACTAAAATGATAAAATGGTGATTTATTTTGCCTCTTCTCGAAACTATCTACAAAATAACCTCACTGCGGTTTAGTAAATGATGATCAAGCACAAATTCTGAAGCATACTAGATTATCGGCTTTCACACATAATAGAGAAATATAAGGCTAGGTTTCCTCACATATTTGGTGGATAGTTTTTGTGCTTAGTTATAGTGTCAATCAATGAGATTTTTGCTTTGCTAAAACCTTTATTTATTTTAAAATATATCAATTTTATTTTATTTTCAAAAAGGTTTTTATGTTGAGAAATTTCTTATTTATTATTTTTCCTATTTGTCCCTCCTCCAAACTCAAGGTGAACGTCATCCTCGAGGTTATAACTGATAAAACAAAAAATAAGAAAAATTGCAAAGGGAAACGAGAACTTCCCGGGGCTATGTAGAAAATTGCGGGACTTCAATAGATGAATCCAACACAGAGCTCCAAATTTGTTATTTTCCTGCATGCTATAAAACAAAATAAAACACATGCAATATATACAAGGACGGTTTTATTTTTTACAATTCCTCCTCCACACTTAAGGTAAAAAGTGGGGGATAAAATACGAATTGCCTTCCGAATAGCGCTAAGTTAAGAGTTTTCAGCCAGACCCGGCTACTCGGTTTTATTTTAAAAAGAAGGGGATTTCTTCTTCATCGAATTCATTACAGTTTTCTTCTTCGTGGTAGAGCTTGAGTCTATGTCCATTGACAATAAAAGTGGTATTGTCTCTACCGTAGAGTTCAACATATCTAGACGGATATTGGTGTTTTATTGTGTATGGTCAAGTCCATCTCGATGTAAGCTTAGGTTGCTTAAATTTATATTTTGATATAAAGAGAAGTACTTTCTCTCCATGTTTGAAATCTTTTCTTTGTCGCAGTTTGCGATCATGCCACACTTTGGTTTGTTTTTGTGTATAAACGTGAACTTTCATAAGCTTGTGTCGAAATTCATCTAACTCATGGAGTTGAAAGATACGTTTTTCTCCAGCTGCAGTAAGATCAGGGTTGCAGTTCTTAAGTGCCCAGTATGTACGGTGTTCAATGTCTATTGGTAAGAGGAATGTTTTTCCATACAAGAGCTTGTACGGTGTGGTTCTAGTTGGTGTTTTGAAAGCGGTACGAAAGGCCCATAGAGCATCTTCTAATTTCTTAGACCAACAAGCAGGGTTGTTTTGAACGGTCTTTTCAAGGATTCGCTTAAGAGCTCTATTAGTGTTTTCAACTTGGCCACTCGTTTGAGGGTGGTAAGATTGGAAAATCGGTGGCTTACTTACATCTTTTCATGATTTTTTCCATGAGTTTGTTACAGAAATGAGTTCGTCTGTCGCTTATTAGTGCTTTTGGAATTCCGAAACGACAGAACAATTTCTTTAAGAATGCTATAAAAACTCTTGCATCGTTAGTTTGCAAGGCTTGAGCTTCGGCCCATTTCGATACATAGTCGACGGCGACTAAAATGTATTCACATTTATAATATTTAGGAAATGGTCCCATGAAGTCGATACCCCACACGTCAAAGATTTCCCAGACTTGGATATTATTATGAGGCATTTCATCTCTTTTTGTAAGATTTCCAGTCCTTTGACATGCTTCGCATAATCGTACTAAGGTATGAGCTTCACGAATAATCATTGGCCAGTAAAAGCCAGCGTCGAACACTTTTTTAGCGGTATTGTTCGCTGCATAATGTCCTCCGATCGGTCTGTAGTGTCATTCATCGAGAATTTTTCGAGATTCAGATCTGGAATTACAACGTCGGATCATTCCATCGGAACAGATTCTATATAGGTGAGGATCGTCCCAAAAGTATTTTCTAAGTTCAGAAAAGAATCTTTTCTTTTGTTGATAGGTCATTCCCTTTCGTAAAATACCTACAACCAAATAGTTTGCAAAGTCTGCGAACCATGGTGTAATGTCAGTATTTATTTGCATTATGTGTTCATCGGGAAAATCATCGATTTCATCATTGCTAGAATCATCATTCACTATGCGAGATAAATGATCGGCAACAACATTCTCAGCACCTTTTTTATCTTTAATTTCTAAATCAAATTCTTGTAAAAGCAATATCCATCGTATGAGACGAGGTTTGGCATCTTGCTTTTTCAACAAGTACTTTAAGGCTCAGTGATCGGTGTAAACTATTGTTTTTGATTATACGAGATATGATCGGAATTTGTCAAACGCATAAACTACAACCATGAGTTCTTTTTCCATTATGGTGTAATTTTGTTAGGCTGCGTTTAGAGTTCTACTAGCAAAGTAGATGGGGTGAAATTGTTTTCCATCTTTGTGTCCAAGGACGTCTCCAAGGGCATGTTCACTTGCATCGCACATAAGCACAAATGGAAGGTTCCAATTGGGGCTTGCAATAATTGGTGTTCATGTAAGCTTTGCTTTAAGAGTTTCAAATGCTAAAAGGCAATTCATCATTAAAATCGAATGTTCTTTCTTTTTCAAGAAGTTGAGTTAAAGGTATTGCGATCTTTGCAAAGTCTTTACTAAATCGTCGGTAAAATCCGGCATGACCTAAAAAACTTCTAATGCCTTTCACATTTGTAGGTGGTGGGAGTTTTGAAATTACGTCTATTTTTTATTTGTCAACTTCTAAGCCTGCGCCAAACACTTTTTGTCCGAGCACAATTCCTTCTTTTACCATAAAGTGACATTTTTTCCAGTTTAGCACAAGATTTGCTTCTTCACATCGTGCTAACATTTTATCAAGATTGTTAAGACATGTGTCGAAAGAATTTCCAAAGACGGAAAAATCGTCCATTAAGACTTCGACTGATTCTTCAATCATATCGTGAAAGATTGCAATCATACACCTCTGAAAAGTATCAGGTGCATTTAATAAGCCAAAGTGCGTGCGCTTATACGCGTAAGTTCCAAATGGACAAGTAAATGTGGTTTTCCCTTGATCCATAGGGTTAATTGGGATATGAAAATATCCGAAAAAATCATCGAGGAAACAAAAGTATTCATTCCCTGCGAGTCTTTCTAATATTTAATCCATAAAGGGCAAAGGAAAATGATTTTCGCAGTTGCGTCATTTAATTTTTGATAGTCAATATAAACTCTCCATCCGGTGATGGTTTGTGTTGGTACTAATTCATTGTTCTCGATAGTTACTATAGTGATACCTCCCTTTTTAGGTACACAATGAATAGGACTAACCCACGGGCTATCGGCGATTGGGTAGATTATTCCATAATCGAGGAGTTTAAGGATCTCTTTTTTAACTACCTCCTTCATGTTAGGATTTAGTCTCCGTTGTTTTTCAACAATCGGTATCTTGTTATCCAAAAGTTGGATTTTGTGTTTACAGAACGATGGACATATGCCATGAATATCAGAAGGTTTCCAAGCAAAAGCTTGTTTATGCTTCTAGAGAACTTCAATTAGATCATTTTTGTGTTCTTCAGAAAGTTGGGATGAAATAATTACAGGTAGTAATTTTTCTTCGTGAAGAAACGCATAGTCCAGATGTTCGGGAAGAGGTTTAAGTTCTAAATCTGTAGGGGGCTCTTCCACAGATTTCTTAACTTTGAATCGGTTTCGAAAGTTATGGTTTCAAATGGTTTTTCTTTTTCTTCTTCAGGTGTTTCTATAGGTTCGTCAGTATTAACGGCTATAAAGGCGTCAAATTCAGCAAAAAGTTCTTCTTCGAGGATGGTTCCTTCGATAGAGTATAAAATTTCGCTTCCTTCATCAAGAAGAGCGTCGAAATCGGCTTCAACGACTTCGTCAATGACATCAATTCTAAAGCAAGTATCGTCATTAGAATAAGAGTGTTTCATTGCTTCATCGATAGAAAAGGAAATTCTATCTTCTCCAACTCCAAGGTTGAGTTGTTTTTGTTTCACACGAATCACAGCATCAGCTGTATGCAAGAAGGGTCTACCAAGGATAAGTGGTACCTTGCTATCTTCTTGCATTCTAGGTACAAAGTCGACATGAAAATGAATTTTCCAACTTCAACGAGCATGTTTTTGGCTATTCCCATTGGGTATTGAAAATAACGATCCGCGAGGCAAACACTCATTTTTGTGGGTTTAAGAACATCTTTTGAGAGTTTAGCATACAAGGAGTATGACATGAGATTGATACTATCGCCAAGATCGGCCAAGGCGTTACAAGAGTATGAGTGATGGAATGTACATGGAATTAGAAAACTTCCAAGATCTCCATGTTTTGGTGGTACTTTGTTTTGGATAATGGCAGAACATTCATCATTCAGAAAAGCAGAAGATACATCTTCAAACTTATGTTTGCTTTTGATAAGTTCTTTAAGAAATTTGCCATAGTTTGGCATACCAGCCAGAACATCGACTAAAGGCATGTTGATTCTAACTTCTTGGATTAAGTCGAGGAATTTACCATACTTAGCTTGCATCTTTTGCTTGTGTAAGCGTTGGGGGTATGGTACTTTTGGTTTATAAGGTTTTGGTGTTGGGTTTGAGTTTTCAGTGGGTTTGGTTTTGGTTGGTTGTGCTTCATCCTCATCGTCACTTTCGAGTGGGTTTTTCGATTGGTGTATCTTAGGTAGGTTCGGTAGGTGATTCATAAGATAAACCACTCCGTGTGAATATGACATTCACATGTTCATTACAAGCTTGCGGTGGTCGATATTTGTTGTTGTTTTTGGGGTTTGGGTTGGTGTTGCTAGGTAAAGAACCAGAAGCGCGATTCGATTGCTTATCGGAAAAACGATCGAACTTAGCTTCGAGGTTTTGAATGGAAGCTTGGTGGTTTTTGTTTTAAGTCTCGAACTTTGTTTTGAGGTCAGTGAATGTATCTCTCACGAAAAGGTTGGTTTTTCTTTGATATTTGATAAAATTATCGAGCTTGGTTTCGAGGTTGGGTTTGTCTTCGGTTAGGTTAGGTTTCTTTTCGTCTCGATCCTAACTTGGTTTATCGTCAGATCTCCATTTATCGCGATCACGATTACGATAATCGTTATAAAATCGAGTTCGACGAAAGGTGTTCATGAAATTGGCTTCTTCTTCCTTTTTCATAGGTGTGTGATCGTCATCACATTCACTAGAACGATGGTTTCCTCCACAGTGTTTGCAGGTTTCACGACTTTTGTTTTTCATCTCTTTATATTGTGTGTCGATTTTGAGATACATGGCGTCCATACGAGCCATAAATTTTTTCAGTGTCGGTTGGGTTGTTGTTTTCTTCGGCAAAAGATACGTTTTTTCGTGGGTTTTTGTTTTTGTGGTTTTTGGACCAATCATGCTTGAGTAAGACTTTTTCATCTAACAATTGGTAAGCTTGGTTAGGGGTTTTGTAAAGGAAAATACCGCCCGCTGCAGCGTTCAATGCGTCTTGGGTAGCATCGTCAAGACCATGATAGAAAATCTTGATTATTCCTTGTTTTTTTAGTCCATGACCATGGCAGTTTCTGAGTAATTCTTTCATTCTTAACCATGCATCAGTGAGAGTGATAGGTGTGTAAACACCCATCCTTTATACCACTTAATTACAATAATAACCGAGCCAAAACGTGTATTTTATGTCTTTTATGTTGGAATTATGCGTGGTTTGTGTTTTTGTTGTGGTTTAGGACGAAAATGTGAAAAGTGGAGAAAACACGGGCATTTACGGGCTTTTATTGAAGAAAAAGACGAAAGACGAAGTCAAGAAGTCAAGAGTGCAAAAAGAACGGAAGTCCAAGACCAATTCTGAAGATTTATCGAAGAAAAAGTCAAAAGACGGAAGTTTATCAAAGGTCGAAAAACTCAAGTCTAATTTATTGAAGAATTAAAAGACGAGTTCAAAGAAATCCCGAGCCAAAAGTCATATAAGTCCAAGATTAAAGAAGATTTAAAGGCTTAAGGACTAATGGTGCAATTTACAAAGAGATTAAGAAGAAAGGACTAAGCATGCAATTAAGGAGAAAGGAAAGAGGGGAGGAAGCTTCCTAATCATTCCTTAATCCTCCCCTATATATAGATTAGTTCTTAATCATTTTCATTTTGTTGGCTAATAGTGACAATTAGTTCTTCCACCTTTAATTACCTTGTCATTTAAATACTTGTCAAATTTAAATACTTGTCTTGCACCTTAATTACCATTTAATTTCAAGTAAGTTTTTCTTTTAATTCTTGTCAATCTTTATCTTTATTGTTCATCTCTCGTTCTACCTTTCTTAATCTTTGCTTTTTGTTGTTTATGTTCATGTTCATGTCTTTATGTTCTTATTTTGATCAAAGTGGGTTTTGATTATTGTGGTTAGTTTTGTTAGTTTTATTGATTTGGATAGTTTGTTTATGATTATTGGATGTTTTGTTATTAATTTGGTTTAATCTTGTGTTTGATTTTGCTTAAGTTTGGATTAGATTCGTGTATATTGTGTTCCCTGTTCTTCGGGGTGTTTGTTTCTGTTACTGATCTTTTCCCAGGTGAGTTCCGGATCAACACCAAGTGTTCCGAACCAACTACTTGTTCAATCAGAATTTCTTCCGAACCAAGAAGTTCCGAACCAAAAAAAGTTCCGGATCAACATCTTGTTCATTCGGGAAAGTTCCGGTCCAGAGAGTAAGTGCTTCATTGGGAACATTCAGAACTTCCGAACCAGAAAAGTTCCGAACAAGCAAAGTTCCGAACGAAGGATTGTTCATTCGGAAGTATTCTGAACCAAAAGTTCCGAACCAATTTGTTCTGACTCAAGGACTTCCGAACCAACTTAAGGTTCCGAACCAACTTCCGAACCAAAGCTTGTTTGAAAAGTTCCGAACCAGGAGTTGTTCATTCGGAAGTATTCCGAACCAGACTTTTGGAGAGGTTCCGAATCAAGTACTTCCGAACCAAAGTTCCGAACCAAGGCTTGTTTGAGAAGTTCCGAACCAAGGGTTTTGAATCAGCAAAAGTTCCGAACGAAAGATTTATTCTGGATAAGTGACATATTCAGAATATAAAATTTGTTCCGGATCAAGGATTTTGGAAATATTCCGAGCGAAGAAGAATCATTTCGAACGAAGGTGACATTCCGGATGAGTGATTGTTCCAGACGAAGTATTGTTCCGAATTAGCTGTATTCAGGTTCTTTTTAGTTTTTTTCTTTGAATTTTAATTTCAATCTTTATTTTTCCGCCTTTTTCCTTAGTCGCACTCTAAGTTAAGTTTTAGTTGCGTTTTAAGTTTGCCTTAGATAGTTTTAAGTTTGCGTCAATTACTTTAGTGCCTTTTAATTTCTCGTCACATTTTAAATACTCGGATTTTACTTTAAGTTAGACTTAGATTTACTTACCCGCTCATTTACTTTAATAATTTTGCACATTTATTTTAAAATCAACCAAAAATATTTGTTTCACCAAAATCAACTGAGTCGTACTTTGAACCGGAAATCAATTCGTTAAGATACCGAGAACTACAATTGAACCTAGCAAAATACAAACATTAAAATGGCGCCGCTGCCGGCTCTTTTCGTAAAGATTAACGGTTTTCTGTGAGAAACGCGTTGCTTTTTGGGATCCGTTCACTTGTGAACGTTATTTTCTTGCTTAAAAAAATCCAAAAAACCATAAAAATTAAAAATTGATAAAAATCCATAAAAATTAAAAATTTCAAAAAACCAAAAATTTTTTATCTTTCTTGTGTATATATATTGTCTTTGTGTTTGGTTTCTTTTTCTTTTGCATTTTTAGGTGTATGCGTACTAGATCTTCTAATTATCAAGAGCCCGAGACTCGAGAAGATTTTGGTATGTCAGGTGTTAACAACAACAATAATCCACCGCACCTCAACAATAACAACAATGTTCTTCCACATCCCGATCTTCGGACAATGGAGGAGCTTTGTCAAACTACCATGTTTGAACGAGGAGGACCGATTGCGCCGATGAAAATCAACGCTCCGGAGTTTTCGTTGAAGCACCACATGATTCAGCAAGTGCAAACTAACCAATTCCGTTGATTGCCTGATGATGATGCCAACAAACACCTCGACAAGTTCATTACAATCACCCAAAGCATGAAGTTGCCTGGTGCCACAATGGATGTTCTTCGCCTACAACTCTTTCCACATACTTTATCACATCACGCCGAGAAATGGTTTGATCGTCTCCCGAAGAATTCTATTCACACTTAGGATGACATGACTCAACGCTTTTTGTCGCGCTACTTTCCACATCCATGGTCACGAGCCTTCGCAATCAAATCAGCGGTTTCATGCAAGAACCCGATGAATCTCTTTTTGATGCTTGGGAAAGATATAATGTCTTGATTGATCGTTGTCCAAACCATAACATGCTCCCTGTGACATTAATTGATACTTTCTACAACGGTTTGACTTTTCGAGATCGTGATACGATTAATGCAGCCGCCGGTGGCACATTTTTTAAAAGGAGACCCGAGGAGTGTAGAGAGCTAATTGAGAACATCACTACTCACCACAAAAATTGGGATTCCTCCGCTTCTTCAAGGAACAACTTGAGAGTCAATGTTTCCTCCACTTCAGCAAACCCTGATATGACCGAACTCACCCGCATGATGACTGAAAGAGCAAAAGTATCACGCTTCTCGCTTCAAACCAACAACAACAAGTTAAAGCGGTTGTCAATCCTTGTGAAACATGCGGCGGTCCTCACTCATACACCGATTGTCCTTCTACACAAGGAAATCCAGAAAATGTGTATGCAACTTATGGTAATTATTCACCGGAAAATTACCAAGCTCGACCTCAAGGGGATAGAAATCTGCTGAGTTACCGGTCCAACAACTACCTTTCACCCGGTTTTTCTCCTCAAAACCAAAACCCCGCCAACAACTACAATAGAAGCAACCAAATCCCACCAAGAGCTTCTAATCCTTATCACCCACCCACTCAACAAGCCCCACCCATTAACCCGGATGTTGAAGCCATAATGAGAACCCAAGGTGAGCAAATCAAGAATCTTCAGAGCCAAATTATCAATCTGAAAGGAGATATCACAAAGCAAGGAAATGAGATTAGATCCGAGCTTAGAGATAATATCCAATCCTCCTTCAACAATCAAACCAATGATTTGAAGAATATGCTTGCTTGTTTCTTGCCCACAGCTCAACCTTCTACTTCAAGTTCTCTACCTTCAAATATCGTCACCAATCCGCGAGCAAATGTGAGTGCTATTACTACTCGTAGTGGAATTACCATTGTCGATCCACCGATCCGACCCCCATCATCTACACCTCCTCCACCACCATTTATCCCTACTCCTCCTACACCTAGTCTTAGTGCACCATTACCGTCTCCGCCTCGTCATGACGATGTACCTAGCAAGGACCCTTCAACATCTCAACCTTTATCTACACCTTCACCTTCACCACCCAAACCCAATATCCCTTTTCCCTCTCGTTTAGGCAAGACCAAAATGCTAACCATGGATGACTCTGAAGTGTCACGCTATGTGAAGATGATCTCTCAAATGAACTTCAACATTAGCTTTCTTGAAGCACTTACCCACATGCCCAAATTTGTTAAAGCATTTAAGGAATTGCTTAACAAGAAGGAAAATTTGATTGAGCTCGCCAACACACGCTTAAATGAAAACTGCTCTGCAGTTATTCTTAAAGAACTTCCGAAAAAGCTTGGAGATCCCGGTCGTTTTGTGTTGCCTTGCGTTTTCAACAAAACTGAAGAATTTACTGCCCTTGCTGATCTCGGGGCTAGTATAAATCTTATGCCTTTGAGTGTTTGGAAAACACTATCATTACCCGACCTTACTCCAACAAAGATGACTCTTGAACTTGCAAATCGCACTCTCGCCTACCCCGTTGGTATAGCCGAAGACGTGTTCATTAAAGTTGGCACATTTACTTTCCGGTCGATTTTGTGGTTGTTGATTACGAAATGGACCCTCATATTCCTTTAATACTTGGTCGGCCATTCTTGAGAACCGGACGAGTTTTAGTTGATGTGGCCGAAGGTGAGTTAATCTTAAGAGTCGGAAATGATTCACAAGTTTTTAAAATGGGAAAGATTACATGCAAATCCTTTGGCCGAGAATCAGTGAATATGATTAATGTGCTCGATGATTTTGTTGTCTACGACAATCCTCTATTCGAGTCTTGCATTGATAATCCACTCTTTCAAGATGATGTGGATGATTCTCTATCCAATTTGGACGCTTCTCCCATTTATGATTCTCCACCGATCTTCGATGCTTATGATGATAATTCTAGCTCAGATTCGGATGATTATGATGACCTTACTTCCGAGTATCCCGACCTGCCCACATATGATGATTTTGATGAGGCCGATACTCTTTCGAGCGATTCTTCACATGATGAAGATCCACCACCATCACTCGATCCTACTTTGGACGATTACTCATTTGAGGAAGACTTCTCTACATTTCTTAACACTTACATCCCTCATGAGAGTAATGCTCTTCCTTTGGACTTTGAAGATTATCGTCTTGATCAAACTTTGGATTTGAAGACAATTCTTTCAAAGGAGAAGAAACCGGTCGACACAAATATCCGCAGCACGTATGATTTAACACCTCTTTGTCCACCTTCTGAGGACGAGGTTATGCTTCTTCGCAGATCTTCTTCACACTCTGCTGAGCCTGAGTGCTATTTTCCCCTAAAGGAAAAGGTGTTCGACCCCGGTATTGATATTCTTCAGCCATCTCAGTATCCACCTGATAAAATAAAAGGAAAAATCTTTGGAATTATTGAAGACATGCTTGCACCACTTCACCCTTGCTTCCACCATGCTCCATCGCTACTTAAGGGAACCTTGCCTACTCTTTTTTGGCTTGCCTTGTTCGCCTTAAGCTTGTGCTATTTGATGGACGAAAACTATGTCATTGATCCCAGTGGATATGTTTCATGCTTCTTCCTATGATGATCAAGGTCGAGTCAGGCTCACGACTCGGTAATCAAAAATCAAGCGCTTCTTGGAAGGCAATCCATGTATCTATCTTTTCGCTTTCTTTATCCTAAGTGTAGGGGAGACCCGTTGGTGTTTTCTATTTCCTCTCCTCTCCTCTCTTAATCAGGGATTCGAGCGCTCAATGATCCACTCTTGATGATTCTTGACGACCCGTGATTCCGTCTTCACTTCTTCCCGGTTCTATCCTAAACTCTTTTCGATTCACTATTTTATATTTTCTCAATATTAAAATATGAATCTCTTTAGTTGTCTCTTCCTTAGCGAAATTTAAACAACGTGCACAATGTCCTAAGTGTAGGGGAGTTTACTCCCACATGCTTAAACATTGAGGACAATGTTTATCTTAAGTGTAGGGGGGACTTCTATCGAAGTTAAGTGGCCTTTTCCTTGTATTTGTCCTCATTTTAACCGGAAAATCAATTTTTCAACATTTTTCAAAATTTTTTGATCTATTTTGGCCTATTAGTTTGTCCCTTTGTATAGTTATTTTCTTTCCTTATTAGAATAAATGTTTAATAAAGTGGTTTTAATTTTCAAACGTTGTGAATCTTTTGACTCAACCCGAGTTTACTTATCTTAGTTTACTCTAGCTAGTATCCTTAACGTGTTTAAGTCAAGTTTCGCTAGGCTTTTATATAGGGAGCTTTAAAACGCGAAAGTCTTAACTCTCACGGGTTAAGAACAAGAACTTTTCGCAAGTTCCTATGATTGATCCTAGAGAGTCGTTTATCAAGGGAACTTTAAAACGCGATTTCTAAACTTGAAAAAGTCTAATAGTTTGCAAGATCCTATAGGCGACTCGAAAACCCAAAACATTGATTTAATAGGCTAAGCATCCACGAGTCTCATTCCTTGAGATTTTAAACTGTGAGAATGAGAGATGATAGAGCCAATTATAAGTTTGGTATTCATTCGTGAATTTATGTGAGTTAATTATAAGCCTATTCTCCCATCGCTTGCTAATAAATTTATCTGCAATAAATAAGGTTGTACGATTTGAAAAGTTACTTAGCTTCTAGCCCAAGATCGTTTAAAAGTTGCTCGGTATGGATTAGAGTTCATAGCCAAGGCATAACTTATTGAAGCGGGATGCGAAGATTGGCTAGTCCAAAAAGGTCCTAACAAGGCATGAGGGCTATATTTTGTTGCTAAAGATCCAAAGTGATGTGAAGAATCATTTATCGAAAATCAATATGAAGGATCGAGACACATGACGAAAAGCAAAAACTCCCCAAAAGTCATGGAGAAGTGTATCCGAAAAGACCCTACCAAGGTATGAGGATAAAATAGATCCAAGTCATAAAAGGAGGCGGATCGTTGTATATCAAAGTCCAAAATAAAGATTGGAGAAAAATGAAGAAGTCGTGGTCCAAGTATGAATCTCTCAAAACTTCAAGTGAAGAAATTCCTATATGAAGAGAAGACCATTATTTCATGAACGTCTCTCAAGGTTTGAAGTATGAAGTCGCTGGAAAATATCGGTCCGAGAAAGGTCTCAAATCGCGAAGCGAGTTATGCCAAGATATGAACTTTATGAGGTCCCGAGAAGCAGTTTTAAAAGATTTTGTCCTTTAGCTAACTATTGAGTAAATCGTTCACTTTATTTTCGCCCTAAATAACTATCGAAATAAGTCAAACAATGCATCCTCGTGATCATTCAAGACAAAAATAAAATATAAGAGATACACCTAGGAATAAGGGATTCTAAGTGAGTAATTGGCCCACATGAGTTCGTGTTAGTTTGCTAACTTATAATAACAATGATCTCGTTTTTAAGCTTGGTTTGGAGAAAGTGAAAACTTGAGGATGATGATTATTCATTACATTTCCAAAACCCAATGTATGCTTTTGATTTCTTTATGTTTATAATTTTCTATCCCTTTAATAAAGGCCACTATGGATTGACTATGATGAAAAGTGTAAACGTGCTTTGTAACTAATGCATTGCTTGAGGACATTGCAATGGTCAAGTCTAGGGGATTTGATAGGTGTGTAAACACTCATCCTTTTTACCACTTAATTACAATAATAACCGAGCCAAAACATATATTTTATGTCTTTTATGTTGGAATTATGCGTGGTTTGTGTTTTTGTTGTGGTTTAGGACGAAATTGTGAAAAGTGGAGAAAACACGGGCATTTACGGGCTTTTATCGAAGAAAAAGACGAAAGACGAAGTCAAGAAGTCAAGAGTGCAAAAAGAACGGAAGTCCAAGACCAATTCTGAATATTTATCGAAGAAAAAGTCAAAAGACGGAAGTTTATCAAAAGCCGAAAAACTCAAGTCTAATTTATTGAAGAATTAAAAGACGAGTTCAAAGAAATCCCGAGCCAAAAGTCATATAAGTCAAAGATTAAAGAAGATTTAAAGGCTTAAGGACTAATGGTGCAATTTACAAAGATATTAAGAAGAAAGGACTAAGCATGCAATTAAGGAGAAAGGAAAGAGGGGAGGAAGCGTCCTAAGCATTCCTTAATCCTCCCCTATATATAGATTAGTTCTTAATCATTTTCATTTTGTTGGCTAATAGTGACAATTAGTTCTTCCACCTTTAATTACCTTGTCATTTAAATACTTGTCAAATTTAAATACTTGTCTTGCACCTTAATTACCATTTAATTTCAAGTAAGTTTTTCTTTTAATTCTTGTCAATCTTTATCTTTATTGTTCATCTCTCATTCTACCTTTCTTAATCTTTTCTTTTTGTTGTTTATGTTCATATTCATGTCCTTATGTTCTTATTTTGATCAAAGTGGGTTTTGATTATTGTGGTTTGTTTTGTTAGTTTTATTGATTTGGATAGTTTGTTTATGATTATTGGATGTTTTGTTATTAGTTTGGTTTAATCTTGTGTTTGATTTTGCTTAAGTTTGTATTAGATTCGTGTATATTGTGTTCCCTGTTCTTCGGGGTGTTTGTTTCTGTTACTGATCTTTTCCCAGGTGAGTTCCGGATCAACACCAAGTGTTCCGAACCAACTACTTGTTCAGTCAGAATTTCTTTCGAACCAAGAAGTTTCGAACCAAAAAAGTTCCGGATCAACATCTTGTTCATTCGGGAAAATTCCGGTCCAGAGAGTAAGTGCTTCATTCGGAAAATTCAGAACTTCCGAACCAGAAAAGTTCCGAACAAGCAAAGTTCCGAACGAAGGATTGTTCATTCGGAAGTATTCTGAACCAAAAGTTCCGAACCAATTTGTTCTGACTAAAGGACTTCCGAACCAACTTAAGGTTCCGAACCAACTTCCGAACCAAAGATTGTTTGAAAAGTTCCGAACCAGGAGTTGTTCATTCGGAAGTATTCCGAACCAGACTTTTGGAGAGGTTCCGAATCAAGAACTTCCGAACCAAAGTTCCGAACCAAGGCTTGTTTGAGAAGTTCCGAACCAAGGGTTTTGAATCAGCAAAAGTTCCGAACGAAAGATTTATTCTGGATAAGTGACATATTCAGAATAGAAAATTTGTTCCGGATCAAGGATTTTGGAAATATTCCGAGCGAAGAAGAATCATGGAATTTTAATTTCAAGCTTTATTTTTCCGCCTTTTTCCTTAGTCGCACTTTAAGTTAATTTTGCCTTAGATTTATTTTAGCCTTGCCTTAGTTTAAGTTTTAGTTGCGTTTTAAGTTTGCCTTAGATAGTTTTAAGTTTGCGTCAATTACTTTAGTGCCTTTTAATTTCTCGTCACGTTTTAAATACTCGGCTTTTACTTTAAGTTAGACTTCGATTTACTTACCCACTCATTTACTTTAATAGTTTTGCACATTTATTTTAAAATCAACAAAAAATATTTGTTTCACCAAAATCAACTGAGTCGTACTTTGAACCGGAAATCAATTCGTTAAGATACCGAGAACAACAATTGAACCTAGCAAAATACAAACATTAAAATGGCGCCGCTGCCGGCTCTTTTCGTATAACGGTTTTCTGTGAGAGACGCGTTGCTTTTTGAGATCCGTTCACTTGTGAACGTTATTTTCTTGCTTAAAAAATCCAAAAAACCATAAAAATTAAAAATCCATAAAAATCCATAAAAATCCATAAAAATTAAAAATTTCAAAAATCCAAAAAGATTTTATCTTTCTTGTGTATATATATTGTCTTTGTGTTTGGTTTCTTTTTCTTTTGCATTTTTAGGTGTATGCGTACTAGATCTTCTAATTATCAAGAGCCCGAGACTCGAGAAGATTTAAGTATGTCAGGTGTTAACAACAACAATAATCCACCGCACCTCAACAATAACAACAATGTTCTTCCACAGCCCGATCTTCGGACAATGGAGGAGTTTTGTCAACCTACCATGTTTAGACGATGAGGACCGATTGCGACGATGTAAATCAACGCTCCGGAGTTTTCGTTGAAGAGCCACATGATTCAACAAGTGCAAACTAACCCATTCCATGGATTGCCTGATGATGATGCCAACAAACACCTCGACAAGTTCATTACAATCACCCAAAGCATGAAGTTGCCTGGTGCCACAATGGATGTTCTTCGCCTACAACTCTTTCCACATACTTTATCATATCACGCCGAGAAATGGCTTGATCGTCTCCCGAAGAATTCTATTCACACTTGGGATGACATGACTCAACGCTTTTTGTCGCGCTACTTTCCACCAACCATTGTCACGAGCCTTCGCAATCAAATCAGCGGTTTCATGCAAGAACCCGATGAATCTCTTTTGATGCTTAGGAAAGATATAATATCTTGATTGATCGTTGTCCAAACCACAACATGCTCCCCGTGACCTTAATTGATACTTTCTACAACGGTTTGACTTTTCGAGATCGTGATACGATTAATGCAGCCGCCGGTGGCACATTTATGAAAAGGAGACCCGAGGAGTGTAGAGAGCTAATTGAGAACATGACTACTCACCACAAAAATTGGGATTCCTCCGCTTCTTCAAGGAACAACCCGAGAGTCAATGTTTCCTCCACTTCAGCAAACCCTGATATGACCGAACTCACCCGCATGATGACTGAAATGAGCAAAAGTATCACGCTTCTCGCTTCAAACCAACAACAACAAGTTAAAGCGGTTGCCAATCCTTGTGAAACATGCGGCGGTCCTCACTCATACACCGATTGTCCTTCTACACAAGGAAATCCGGAAAATGTGTATGCAGCTCATGGTAATTATTCACCGGAAAATTACCAAGCTCGACCTCAAGGGGATAGAAATCTGCTGAGTTACCGGTCCAACAACTACCTTTCACCCGGTTTTTCTCCTCAAAACCAAAACCCCGCCAACAACTAAAATAGAAGCAACCAAATCCCACCAAGAGCTTCTAATCCTTATCACCCACCCACTCAACAAGCCCCACCCATTAACCCGGATGTTGAAGCCATAATGAGAACCCAAGGTTAGTAAATCAAGAATCTTCAGAGCTAAATTATCAATCTGAAAGGAGATATCACAAAGCAAGGAAATGAGATTAGATCCGAGCTTAGAGATAATATCCAATCCTCCTTCAGCAATCAAACCAATGATTTGAAGAATATGCTTGCTAGTTTCTTGCCCACAGCTCAACCTTCTACTTCAGGTTCTCTACCTTCAAACACCGTCACCAATCCGCGAGCAAATGTGAGTGCTATTACTACTCGTAGTGAAATTACCATTGTCGATCCACCGATCCCACCCCCATCATCTACACCTCCTCCACCACCATTTATCCCTACTCCTCCTACACCTAGTCTTAGTGCACCATTACCGTCTCCGCCTCCTCATGACGATGTACCTAGGAAGGACCCTTCAACATCTCAACCTTTACCTACACCTGCACCTTCACCACCCAAACCCAATATCCTTTATCCCTCTCGTTTAGGCAAGACCAAAATGCTAACCAAGGATGACTCTGAAGTGTCACGCTATGTGAAGATGATCTCTCAAATGAACTTCAACATTAGCTTTCTTGAAGCACTTGTCCACATGCCCAAATTTGTTAAAGCATTTAAGGAATTGCTTAACAAGAAGAAAAAGTTGATTGAGCTCGCCAACACACGCTTAATTGAAAACTGCTCTGCAGTTATTCTTAAAGAACTTCCGGAAAAGCTTGGAGATCATGGTCGTTTTGTGTTGCCTTGCGTTTTCAACAAAACTGAAGAATTTACTGCCCTTGCTGATCTCGGGGCGAGTATAAATCTTATGCCTTTGAGTGTTTGGAAAACACTATCATTACCCGACCTTACTCCAACAAAGATGACTCTTGAACTTGCAAATCGCACTCTCGCTTACCCCGTTGGTATAGCCGAAGACGTGTTCATTAAAGTTGGCACATTTACTTTCCCGGTCGATTTTGTGGTTGTTGATTATGAAATGGACCCTCGTATTCCTTTAATACTTGGTCGGCCATTCTTGAGAACCGGACGAGCTTTAGTTGATGTGGTCGAAGGTGAGTTAATCTTAAGAGTCGGAAATGATTCACAAGTTTTTAAAATGGGAAAGCTTACAGGAAAATCCTTTGGCCGAGAATCAGTGAATATGATTAATGTGCTCGATGATTTTGTTGTCTACGACAATCCTCTATTCCAGTCTTGCATTGATAATCCACTCTTTCAAGATGATGTGGATGATTCTCTATCCAATTTGGATGCTTCTCCCATTTATGATTCTCCATCGATCTTCGATGCTTATGATGATAATTCTAGCTCAGATTCGGATGATTATGATGACCTTACTTCCGAGTATCCCGACCTGTCCACATATGATGATTTTGATGAGGTCGATACTCTTTCGAGCGATACTTCACATGATGAAGATCCACCACCATCACTTAATCCTACTTTGGACGATTACTCATTTTCTTAACACTTACTTCCCTCATGAGAGTGATGCTACTCCTTTGGACTTTGAAGATTATCGTCTTGATCCTACTTTGGATTTGAAGACAATTCTTTCAAAGGAGAAGAAACCGGTAAACACCAATATCCGCAGCACGTATGATTTAACACCTCTTTGTCCACCTTCTGAGGACGAGGTTGTGCTTCTTCGCGGATCTTCTTCACACTCTGCTGAGCCTGAGTGCTATTTTCCCCTAAAGGAAAAGGTGTTCGACCCCGGTATTGATATTCTTCAGCCATCTCAGTATCCACCTGATGAAATAAAAGGAAAAATCTTTGGAATTATTGAAGACATGCTTGCACCACTTTACCCTTGCTTCCACCATGCTCCATCGCTACTTAAGGGAACCTTGCCTACTCTTCTTTGGCTTTCCTTGTTCGCCTTAAGCTTGTGCTATTTGATGGACGGAAACTATGTCTTTGACCCCGGTGGATATGTTTCATGCTTCTTCCTATGATGATCAAGGTCGAGTCAGGCTCACGACTCGGTAATCAAAAATCAAGCGCTTCTTGGGAGGCAACCCATGTATATATCTTTTCGCTTTCTTTATCCTAAGTGTAGGGGAGACCCGTTGGTGTTTGCTATTTCCTCTCCTCTCCTCTCCTAATCAGGGATTCGAGCGCTCAATGATCCACTCTTGATGATTCTTGACGACCTGTGATTCCGTCTTCACTTCTTCCCGGTTCTATCCTAAACTCTTTTCGATTCACTATTTTATATTTTCTCAATATTAAAATAGGAATCTCTTTAGTTGTCTCTTCCTTAGCGAAATTTAAACAATGTGAAACAGTGTCCTAAGTGTAGGGGAGTTTACTCCCACATGCTTAAACATTGAGGACAGTGTTTATCTTAAGTGTAGGGGGACTTCTATCGAAGTTAAGTGGCATTTTCCTTGTATTTGTCCTCATTTTAACTAGAAAATAAATTTTTTGACATTTTTCAAAATTTTTTGATCTATTTTGGCCTATTAGTTTGTCCCTTTGTATAGTTATTTTCTTTCCTTATTAGAATAAATGTTTAATAAAGTGGTTTTAATTTTCAAATGTTGTGAATCTTTTAACTCAACCCGAGTTTACTTATCTTAGTTTACTATATCTAGTATCCTTAACGTGTTTAAGTCAAGTTTTGCTAGGCTTTTATATAGGGAGCATTAAAACGCGAAAGTCTTAACTCTCACGGGTTAAGAACAAGAACTTTTCGCAAGTTCCTATGATTGATCCTAGAGAGTCGTTTATCAAGGGAACTTTAAAACGTGATTTCTAAACTTGAAAAAGTCTAAGAGTTTGCAAGATCCTATAGGCGACTCGAAAACCCAAAACTTTGATTTAATAGGCTAAGCATCCACGAGTCTCATTCCTTGAGATTTTAAACTGTGGAGAACGAGAGATGATAGAGCCAATTATAAGTTTGGTATTCTTTCGTGAATTTATGTGAGTTAATTATAAGCCTATTCTCCCATCGCTTGCTAATAAATTTATCTGTAATAAATAAGGTTGTACGATTTGAAAAGTTACTTAGCTTCTAGCCCAATATCGTTTAAAAGTTGCTCGGTATGGATTAGAGTTCATAGCCAAGGCATAACTTATTGAAGCGGGATGCGAAGATTGGCGAGTCCAAAAAGGTCCTAACAAGGCATGAGGGCTATATTTTGTTGCTAAAGATCCAAAGTGATGTGAAGAATCATTTATCGAAAATCAATATGAAGGATCGAGACACACGATGAAAAGCAAAAACTCCCCAAAAGTCATGGAGAAGTGTATCCGAAAAGACCCTAGCAAGGTATGAGGATAAAATAGATCCAAGTCATAAAAGGAGGCGGATCGTTGTATATCAAAGTCCAAAATAAAGATTGGAGAAAAATGAAGAAGTCGTGGTCCAAGTATGAATCTCTCAAAACTTCAAGTGAATAAATTCCTATATAAAGAGAAGACCATTATTTCATGAACGTCTCTCAAGGTTTGAAGTATGAAGTCGCTGCCAAATATCCGTCCGAGAAAGGTCTCAAATCGCGAAGCGAGTTATGCCAAGATATGAACTTTATGAGGTCCCGAAAAGCAGTTTTAAAAGATTTTGTTCTTTAGCTAACTATTGATTAAATCGTTCACTTTATTTTCGGCCTAAATAACTATCGAAATAAGTCAAACAATGCATCCTCGTGATCATTCAAGACAAAAATAAAATATAAGAGATACACCTAGGAATAAGGGAGTCTAAGTGAGTAATTGGCCCACATGAGTTCGTGTTAGTTTGCTAACTTATAATAACAATGATCTCGTTTTTTTAAGCTTGGTTTGGAGAAAATGAAAACTTGAGGATGATGATTATTCATGACATTTCCAAAACCCAAGGTATGCTTTTGATTTCTTTATGTTTATAATTTTCTATCTCTTTAATAAAGGCCACTATGGATTGACTATGATGAAAAGTGTAAACGTGATTTGTAACTAATGCATTGCATGAGGACATTGCAATGGTCAAGTGTAGGGGATTTGATAGGTGTGTATTTTATGTCTTTTATGTTGGAATTATGCGTGGTTTGTGTTTTTGTTGTGGTTTAGGACGAAATTGTGAAAAGTGGAGAAAACACGGGCATTTACGGGCTTTTATGGAAGAAAAAGACGAAAGACGAAGTCAAGAAGTCAAGAGTGCAAAAAGAACGGAAGTCCAAGACCAATTCTGAAGATTTATCGAAGAAAAAGTCAAAAGACGGAAGTTTATCAAAAGCCAAAAAACTCAAGTATAATTTATTGAAGAATTAAAAGACGAGTTCAAAGAAATCCCGAGCCAAAAGTCATATAAGTCCAAGATTAAAGAAGATTTAAAGGCTTAAGGACTAATGGTGCAATTTACAAAGAGATTAAGAAGAAAGGACTAAGCATGCAATTAAGAAGAAAGGAAAGAGGGGAGGAAGCTTCCTAAGCATTCCTTAATCCTCACCTATATATAGATTAGTTCTTAATCATTTTCATTTTGTTGGCTTATAGTGACAATTAGTTCTTCCACCTTTAATTACCTTGTCATTTAAATACTTGTCAAATTTAAATACTTGTCTTGCACCTTAATTACCATTTAATTTCAAGTAAGTTTTTCTTTTAATTCTTGTCAATCTTTATCTTTATTGTTCATCTCTCATTATACCTTTCTTAATCTTTGCTTTTTGTTGTTTATGTTCATGTTCATGTCCTTATGTTCTTATTTTGATCAGAGTGGGTTTTGATTATTGTGGTTAGTTTTGTTAGTTTTATTGATTTGGATAGTATGTTTATGATTATTGGATGTTTTGTTATTAGTTTGGTTTAATCTTGTGTTTGATTTTGCTTAAGTTTGGATTAGATTCGTGTATATTGTGTTCCCTGTTCTTCGGGGTGTTTGTTTCTGTTACTGATCTTTTCCTAGGTGAGTTCCGGATCAACACCAAGTGTTCCGAACCAACTACTTGTTCAGTCAGAATTTCTTCCGAACCAAAAAGTTCCGAACCAAAAAAGTTCCGGATCAACATCTTGTTCATTCGGGAAAGTTCCGGTCCAGAGAGTAAGTGCTTCATTCGGAACATTCAGAACTTCCGAGCCAGAAAAGTTCCGAACAAGCAAAGTTCCGAACGAAGGATTGTTCATTCGGAAGTATTCTGAACCAAAAGTTCCGAAGCAATTTGTTCCGACTGAAGGACTTCCGAACCAACTTAAGGTTCCGAACCAACTTCCGAACCAAAGCTTGTTTGAAAAGTTCCGAACCAGGAGTTGTTCATTCGGAAGTATTCCGAACCAGACTTTTGGAGAGGTTCCGAATCAAGAACTTCCGAACCAAAGTTCCGAACCAAGGCTTGTTTGAGAAGTTCCAAACCAAGGGTTTTGAATCAGCAGAAGTTCTGAACGAAAGATTTATTATGGATAAGTGACATATTCAGAATAGAAAATTTGTTCCGGATCAAGGATTTTGGAAATATTACGAGCGAAGAAGAATCATTCCGAACGAAGGTGACATTCCGGATGAGTGATTGTTCCGGACGAAGGATTGTTCCGAATTAGCTGTATTCAGGTTCTTTTTAGTTTCCGGATGAGTGATTGTTCCGGACGAAGGATTGTTCCGAATTAGCTGTATTCAGGTTCTTTTTAGTTTTTGTCTTTGAATTTTAATTTCAAGCTTTATTTTTCCGCCTTTTTCCTTAGTCGCACTTTAAGTTAATTTTGCCTTAGATTTATTTTAGCCTTGCCTTAGTTTAAGTTTTAGTTGCGTTTTAAGTTTTCCTTAGATAGTTTTAAGTTTGCGTCAATTAATTTAGTGCCTTTTAATTTCTCGTCACGTTTTAAATACTCGGCTTTTACTTTAAGTTAGACATATATTTACTTACCCGCTCATTTACTTTAATAGTTTTGCACATTTATTTTAAAATCAACCAAAAATATTTGTTTCACCAAAATCAACTGAGTCGTACTTTGAACCGGAAATCAATTCGTTAAGATACCGAGAACAACAATTGAACCTAGCAAAATACAAACATTAGAGAGTTTCTTGATCTTGTTGAGAAAAGCTTCAGATTTCTCCGAGGAGTTTTTAAATAGGACAGGAGGAAAGAATCGACTAATGAAAGCGGTTCTAAGACCTTCCCATGTTTGAATGGTTCCTTCGTTCAGCTCGTCGAGCCATGACTTGGCTTCTCCAGTCAGGGATGATGGAAACATCATGAGTTTAACGGCTTCGGCTTGTCCTTCTCCATAGTTAAACATTTTGCATATTCCGCTTAATTCATGGATGTGTATGTGAGGATCGGTTTTGATTCGACCATCAAATTGGTGGTTTTTGACAAGTGTCAAGTGGTTTCCTTCGATTGCAAAATCGTTCGCAATTTCAGGTAAAACGATTACGGAGCCAGGAGTTGGTGCTACAACTCTATCGGCTGACCACATTGGGTCATCATCGGTGTCCAACATTGGATCGTAACGGTTGATAAGTTTGGTGAGAAATAGGAATAGAGAAAGGTTGTCGAAAGGTTGGTTGATTTTACGAGGTTGATGTTGCTCGTGTCTCCTATCTAAAGGTACACGAAGGTGAAGTCTACGTAAGCTTTGGTTAAGGGTAGGTTTAGGTTCTGATAATGGTGATAATGGTGGAGTTTCGGATGAACGGGTGTGCATCAAACAAGGGTTTTTGGTTTACAGAAGAAATGTGCGTCGCACTTTTTGGATTGTGTAGCGCACTATTGTTCACTACAGGAAGTACGGCACACTTTTTGGATTGTGTGGCGTACTTTCTGTACTGCAGAAAAATTTTGGCTTTTGTTTGAGTGGTAAATGGTTCAATTCTTCAAAGATTACGGAAGTTTAGATTACAAAACATGATTATAAGTCCCCGGCAGCGGCGCCAAAAACTTGATGTTCGTTTTGCAAGTCTTAAATTTATATTACAAGGTTTAGACAAAACAAGGGACTAGAAATACAAACACGGGCAAGTATACCCTTTCGTTCGTAATATAGCTTGTAGTGGTAAGCCAGGATCGTTCGCCGAGACTTAGTTTCGTTTTGGTAATCAATATAATAATTGAAGAAAGAAATGATTTATATGAATAACAATAGTAACAAATATGACTTTTTTTGAACATAAACTAATATGACTGATATGGGATAGTTCGTATGTGTTCGTGATGATGATAATTGTTGGAAATACGTTTTTACGTATTTAGAAAGGATCGGTCACTCCAATGATATTGGGCTCGTGATCCAATATAGTCCATATAGCCCACATGTAGGTTGGGCTATATAAACCCCCTCCTAGCATGTTAGGAGGGGTTGGTGATTCTCATTCACACACATTCAATCTAATATTTCTTATTTTCTCCAACCTCTCTTTACTTTCTCTCTCTACATCTTCATCTATCTCTCTCTCTAATAATCATCTCTATAGTTCGATAATCCAAGGACCACGATAAACTAATAATTGGTATCAAGAGCCATGGGATGATTGCTTGGTTTTTGTGTTTGTTTTCTTGATCATTTCGTCTATTTTGATCCTTTTTCTCACGTACCAAAATGTTTTATTTTTTTTTGTGTTTATATTCTTTAATCTTGATATACGTTATCTAGTTACTTGTTATAGTGATTTGGTATTGGTATTTTGGGTCAAAATCACAAACTTTTGGGTGTTTGATTCGTTTTTAGGATTAAAATTGCGAATTAGTTGTGTACTATCCGAGAAAAGTGGAAAAATACTCCATCGCAAAGTTGGAAGGGTTTTATATTCAGATCTGAATATTGCGATCGCAAATGCCTAGGGTTTCTACATTGCGACGAATATTCAGATAGTGTATTCCGATACCCTTTATTCCGATCGAGGATTGCGATCGTTCATTGCGATCGTAGATTGCGACGGCATTAAGAGATATTGCGACATTACTCTGTCCATATTTCGATCAAACATTGCGATAGACAACATTGCGATTGGCATTGCGATCCAATATTGCGATAGGTAACATTCCGATAGGCAATATTGCGATGTGTATTCCGATGGGTAATATTGCGATGAGTATTCCGATGGGTAATATTGCGATGGGTATTGCGATGAGTATTCCGATGGTTTAAACATTAATATTCCGACAGGTATTCCAATCCACATTCCAATAGGACATTCTGATGGTTATTCCGATGGGTATTCCGACGGATTAAATTTGAGGATTCCGATACAGTGACAAGTATTTCAAGATTTTTCAAAAACGTGTTTTTGAAATTTTTTAACAAACTTGCAGTTTATCGAGAACAATTATTCGTGTGTAATTTTGTCTTGGAATTTTTGGTTTATCGAGAACAATTATTAGGGGATTTTAACATTATTTCTCGACTTCTACTCACAACAACAAACACAATTACTTTCTTTCATTGATCGATCGACAAGTAATCCTTACTTTCATTTATCATCGATTTTCAATGGATTCGTCGAATTAGACATCTCAAGAGGGAGACTTGCATCTCATGTAAAACACAGCTAGAGAAATTGGTATAACGTTCTTTCGACTACTCCAGTCTCATCAAGTGACCATTTCTTGGTTTCAATAGGAAGTGAATTTCTGACACTCTTCGGTCAAGATCGTTATATATTCATCGATTCAATATTCCTCAACTTGAACCAACTAGCCGAGCAACTTCACAAAGAAGATTTTAATCACTCTGCATCAGCATCTGCATATCAAGCTCTAGTTACACAACTTACGCACTTCTTCAAATTCAACATTCTTAAGTCTGACAATTCAGGGATATGTCAATCATTTCTTTAGTACACACAAACGGAAATTAAAGAGTTCCATGGTACATTGTTGAAATTAATGACATCGGTCTCGTCTTCGATTTATGAATGATCTCGATTTCAGCAAGAGTATGATAATGGAGTGCAAGAATCTACGATGTAGATGCAAGAGGAGAATGATCATACGATTGACAACTTGGAGCCTAACGATTGCAAGAGCAAGGATTCGGGAGGAAAGCATGATACAAGCAGCATGTCAGGGATTGATGACACCATACTCGTATCTGACGAAGAGTCTACAAATACGGTACAAAGGAATATGGTATATGATATCTATTCCGATGAACTACCGCATGTTGCGCATTCCGAACCTAATTATGACAAACATGGGATGGAAAAGGGTGATAGTTTTACCACTTCAGATTCATCCGATGTGAGTCAAAATGGGGAGACATTGTTTAGAATGCTATAGTTCATCATGATAAATGCTATATGACTGCTTCTCTAACCGATTCTGATTCCAAGATTAAAGAGCTTGAAACGATTTTAGCTCAGCAATCTAAAGCTCTTGAGGATGCCAAAATTGAATTTTCGAAGAAAACGGATAAATTTGAAAAGTATTTTGAAAAACTTGAAAATTCAAACGTTATTCTAGAAAGAAAATTAAATAAAAAAATTCAAGATTCTAATGCTGAAAAAGATAATTTTGTGAAACAAATTACTTTGCTAGAATCTAAGTTGGCATCCCAAGATAAATTGCTTAAAGATAATGGGAATTTAAAGGCCCGTGTTTAGGAAAAGGTTTTTGCTATAGCTGCGTTGAAAAACGAATTAAGGAAAACTAAAGGAACTAGTGTGGAAACTAAGCTTGAAAAACCATCAATCTTGGGGAAACCGCCTCAAATTCAGTCTGTTAGGCAACCGACTGCATTTAGATCCGAGCGACCAAAATCCTCGAGACCGCGGTTTGCCTCCCAAGTTGATATGGTTCATCTTTCTAGACCAGTCACTCCACCATCTAGGCCCAATGTGACTAAAACAGCTTTTGCAAGACCTAATCACATGATTGCATCTAGTCTCCCTAGACATAGTTCAAAGAACACGTCTAGAACTAGTTCAACTGACGTTCACCATAAATTTAGTCTAAGGGATGCTATTCAAAAGACACAAGTAAGAGATAAGAATTTTAAACCTAGTGAGATGCCTTCTAGATTACCCAACACTGCTAACCGTAGCATGTCATATCCTAGGAGCATCAATCAATCATCTAGGAATTCTAGATCTTACTCGGACATTAATTATGCTACTTGTAAAACATGTAGGAAATGTGTCTTTAAAGCCAATCATGATTCTTGTGTCAAGAAATTACTTAATGAGGTGAACTCCCGTGCTAGACTTAAATCTCAGTGGGTTGCTAAAATCAAACCCATTGGTAAAATGTGGCGCCCTACTGGTAGAACTTTTACTCTTGTATAAAACGAGTGCCCTTTAACTAGGATAGTCTCTGATTCTACTAAGACTACTAGGGAGGAAATTGAAAAAGATGATACATCACTTAAGCCTGAACTTAAGGTTTTCTATAAAAGGAAACGTTTGCCCACTAAAACAAGTGAATCATCTCCTCAGGTCACCTCTAGCACAAGAAAAGGAAACTGTGAATCCCCGCATGGTTCTAAGATAGATATCGCTAACCCACATAAAAGCATACGAACTCCTAATGAGAATGCAGGTACGAAAGTCAACGTTCAAAAAGAACACAACGGTCCAATCTTTGTATACCGTACAACTAAGGACACTCTCAGAGTTTGGTTGCTGAAGAAGATGATATCTAAGAAACAAGTGTCTCAGGGGACTCGCAGTTAAGCTGCACAAGGACTTACAGTCACATAACAGACTGTAACTCGCTCTCAAAAGACAGGAAAGTTCATCCCGATGATGACTTATCCTCAAAACGAGAAAATAAATTTTCTCGGACACGAGCTTACATTTAAAACTATTCAAGGGTTTTAAGCTCGTGTAAAGGCTTACAGTCGGATCACAGATTGTAACCCGTGCTTCAAGGAAAGGATAGTTTATCACCGATGATAAATTTATCCTTACAACGAGATATTAATTTTTCTCGGACACGAGCTAAATTTAAAACTATTCAAAAGTCTTAAGCTTGTGTTTATGGCTCCTCGTTAAATAATAGACGATGACCCGGACTTCAGAGAAAGGGAAGTTTATCTACGCAACGATAACTTACCCTCAAAACGAGAAATTAAGTTTTCTCGGACACGTGCTTATCCTAAAACCATTCAAAGGTTTTAAGCTCGTGTATATGGTTCATCATTAAATATCAGATGATGACCCGATTGTCAAATAAAGGAAAGTTTATCGCCGATGATAAACTTATCCTCACAACGAGAAATTAATTGTTCTCGGGCATGAGCTTATATTAAAAATATTCGAATTTTTTAAGCTCATGCACCGTGGTGTATAATTATATTTCAGATTATGCCCCGGACTTTAATTAAAGGAAAGCGTATCTTTAAAGATAGCTTATCCTCGTAACGGGAAATTAAATTTTCTCAGTCATGAGCTTGTATGAAAACATTCCAGGTTTTAAGCTCAGAAAGGAAAGTGAATCTTTTAAATAAGAGAACTTTTCCTCATAACGAGAAATTCACCTTTCTTGGTCATGAGATTTACGTTAAAACATTCAAAGTTTTTCAAGATCATGAAAACGACTTCTAAGTAAATGTCAAATTAGAACTCGTTCTTCAATTAAAAGGAAAGTTTATCGCTGATGATAAACTTATCCTTAACAACGGGAAGTTTACAACTTCTCGGACTTGAGCTCGTTTTGCAAGATATTCAACATCTTAAGCTCAAGTAATTGGTTTTCAAAACATTGAACACAATTTTTCGAGAATTTCTCAAAAAGGTTTTTCTAAATCTTTCAAAATTGTGTGTTCAAAAAATGTTTTGATAAAAAGAGCATGTCTTCTGGAATCGATAATATTTACGATACTAGAAATGTCATTCAATAATGACACGGGGTTGTAAATAAAGTTCGAGCAGAAGTTCAAATGTTTTAAAACATGCTCAAAATGGTTTGCTATAATTTCAGATAGTAACCCGATTTTCTTATTCAAGTCAAGCATTTCACCGGAAAGCTTTGACTCAACAACAGGAATTAATTTTCTCGGGCATGGTTTACTTTATAACCATGTAAGGGATTGTGTTTACGTAATAACACAATCTAACACAAATATATGTACGTGTCAGTGCATTTATTTGTTAAAACAAGAGAAATCTTGTTTTTATGAAGTTATCATCTCCAACAACCGTAGCAATTTACAATTGATGTCTACATACTCGACGATGCAACTACTCAAATGGCGACTACAGCTCTTTCAATAGAACACGGGTCAACAATTGAGGGGGAGCAATTGTCCAGCATTCAGAATCTTTGACGCCAAAAGTGCCAAGTTCACATGTTGGTGTCAAGACAACGATATCAATCGTACACATGGAGTCAAGAGATAACTTCAGATGTGATGAGGCGACCAACATTCATGAACAAGAACCATGTGCTTCTTTCATATGATGTTCTCCATCATTCAGGTCCAACCTCATAAATCGCTAATCTTGTGAATTCATTATCATATATGATCTTTGCACGTGATAAATACCTTACACTTGTGTTTAAAAGGTATTTAATTTACGTTTCAGCACACCCTCCTTAATTTGAGGGGGAACTTGTGTAATTCATGAAGATAATTGGATTCGCATTTTTCTTCCCAAATTTTCTTAAAATGCTATTAAATCAATTGATATTAAAAACATAGATTGGGTTAATATTTTTAATATGGGGGAGAAAATGTGATTTAATATGGGAAATGATCAATCACAAATGGTTTGACTTAACGTGCTAGCTCATCCCGACATGTGTGAAATGTTTTTCGAATATCGTGGCATATGTTAAGGGGGAGCAAAATGGATTTGCACTTCAAAATGGATTTCATGGTGACACACACTTACCCAAAACATCTCTATTCACGACGGTGAAGATTGTGGTGACATAAGGATGATAGGATAGGTTAAAGTCCAATGATTCCTCTAGAACCGGAGGAATCTTCCCAAGGACATTCCATAGCTAGAAATAGTAGTCCTTAGGAAAGATGGAGAAAGATTGTGAACGTAGTTGAATGCCGACCAAGTAGTTAGCACTGGAATGATGAGACTGCTTTTATACATAGTCTCATCGTCCAAATCGGGCTTAAAATGCATAAAATATCATTAAAACTGCCAAATATATGCTCGCGTTTGTTACTTGTGTATTTTAGATACGGATATTGAGGAAAAGACAAAAAGATCACAAGAATTAATCAAAAACGAACACGGGAAACGAAGCCGCACAATGAACCAGGCCCAAATCTGGAATTTCCAAAATGGTCCTTGAAGAATTGAAGATTGTCAACATTGGTCCCTCATTTTTGAAGACTTGGCAATTTATACCCTTGCAAAACTCATAAAATGCATTGTGGTCCCTAAATTATCAAGATATTACAAGTTCAGTCCTTGAAGAATGAAAAAATTACATGTGAAGTCCTTGTTTTAAGTTTGTAAATATATTGTGCCAAAAATGCCAAATGACCCAACTTTTTATAAAGGGAAATGAAGTTTGTTGCTGTTTATACAAAGTGAAAGAAGAAAGAAACCTTGGGGGCCTTTTCTGCCCAGACAACCAAACCCACTCCTCCACTCACACCATGACACCTCATCAAAACCCGACCCTACCCATTATCCATACCCAAACCCAGTCTAAACCCGTAACCCGCAACCCACCACAAGGTTTATTAAATAAACCTGGTCAAAACCAGTCAAACCCTCCAAGTTTTCCCACTTAACACTTAATTTAAAAACCTTTAACCCCCTTTTTAGATTAAACCCACCCCTGCTACCCCCATAATCTCATAAACCCTAATCCCATTTATCCCTCAAATCAAAGGGGTTTCAAGCACAACTATCCAGATTACTAATTGGGGTCACACTCATCCCATCCCAACTCACCAAACATTCCCATGTGAACCATGGACCCCATTCGTCCCACCCCTGCTCAAGTCACTTTCCACAAAACCCTAGGAGGGGACAATTTAAACGTCTGAGATGCACTACTTGGACCCCAAGGACATTTTAACAGCCAAGATGAAGTTTTAACAGCTGGCACATCACCATCATTCACGTGAAGCCTCAAAGACCAGGAATCAAGACTTTTTGACCAAGGAGATTTTAGGAAATCCATGTATTAGGGTTTAGGGTTCTAAATTGTTCTATTAGCTAGTATAAATGAGACGTATGTGTCTCATTTTAGACTTGTTCCAGATTTTTACTCAAGCATTTGTAATTTTTTTTTAATTGTTATAAAGTTGGTATTATTGGTTAAAAATTGTAATTCCTTTTATTATTTTTGAAATTTGGTGTATGCTTGAGAATCTGAGTTCCATTTATGACTTGTTAACAATTTGAAGTTTCAGTTTTGAAAAAGGTTTCATAAGGTTCTTTTAGGATTTCAGAAATCTAAGATTCCTTAAAGTGAAAGTGGATAGGAAATCTTGAGTATTTGAAATTACTCTTGCTTTAAAACGTGTTCTAAGTTCTAGGTGTTGGTTTGTAAGTTTGAAAAAGATTTTTGAAGAAAATCAGTTTTCAAAAGTTTCTGTTTATTTTTTGGTTATAATTTTACTGTTCCATAAGCTAGTCCCACAATGCCTTGACACTAGCTTGTGGGTTTAGCTCATTGGGGCTTGGATTGTGTGTGCTTGTTTGGTGGTGATTGTGCAGGTTCAAACAAGGACAAGGGTATCATCATCATCACCTTCTTGCCTTCAATAGCTCCTCAGTAAAGTTCAGCACAAGCCACCAACTTGTGGGAGGTGACATAGCAGTCACTGAGGGACCTGGATGTAGGTCCCTCTAGGTAGCATCCTCATTTCCTTTTTGAGTTTTCAAATTTTCAGATTTTGTGTGATTTTTGTGACTTTGTGAAAAAGTTGGTTAAGTGTTTAAGTGACTGTTTGATTGGTTTGATTATGCTCATGCTAGTGTAATATGCATGTTAGAAGCTAGGTCAAGCAGATTTGTGCAAGTTTGATGTGATTTGGTTTGTAAAAATCATTTTCAGACATATAAAGGGGTGTTTGGATTAAGGCTTAAGTAGGGTTGAATGATTTTAATATTGGCTTAAAACCTGTTAAACACACTCCTTGGGTCAGTATTAAGTGTGATAAGTGTTTAAGTTTTAGTTTGGTAAAGTTTTAAAGCAACTTGTATGAAAAAATTGGATAATATAGCTATAATCAGAAAAATGCCTTGTTGACTGATTTTTGTGGAAATTTGCTCATCATATCTTGGTATTTGCTAGTTGTCAGGTCTATCTAGGGTTTGCAATAGATTGAATGCTAATTGGTCAGCTTATATGCAAGATTTGCCTTGTTGAAATTCGATTTTGTGCATATAAAACCAGTCAATTGTTCATCAGTCAAGTGCAAGCTAGATCAGAAACCTTGGGTGCTATTTGAGCTTAATTTTGCTAAGTGACTTTGTGTTTTTTGTGTTTACTCAGACTCCCCACAACCCAATTGGTGTGGGGGTGCCTTGTTGTCCAAAGAAACCAAATCCAAGTAGCTTTCCTAAGCTTAAACATCCACAAACATCATTTTTGCACTAGCAGTGGGAAAAAGTTACCCCTGCTAGTGTATTGGTTAGTACTGCTAAAGCTAAAAGACAAAACCAGCAAACATGTCACTATCAGTCTTCATAGAATTTTTGTCTTTAGTGGGTAAAAATTAGAATTAGGACTTGAAACAAATTCCATTATTTTTCTTATTTTATTTAGGATTTTTCTGTTTAATTAAATTTTTATTTACTGTTCATTTACTATTTTTTAGGTTTTATTGCATTTTAAATTAACTTTCATATTTCTGTTTTTGGCATTTAGTGCCAAAAATCAATATTTTTCAGTTTAAACATTTTTCTTAGATTTAGAAAAACATTTTAAGATTTTTAGTAAAAAAAGTTTTCACTGTTCACTTTTAAGTTATTTTTTATAATTAATTTAGTTTAATTAGGGTTTTATATTAAACTGTTTTTGTCTTTTAGTGGTAAATTTAATATTTTTCAATCTTTTTCATTTTTCTTCTGTTCATTAGAGTAAAATAGGATTTTTAAAATTGGTCAATTATTTTTAGCATTATTTTATTATTTTTTATAATTATTTTAGTTTTAAAATAGTTTTTAGTGATTTAAAAATAGAAAATTAGTTTTTAAAAATTAGGAAAAATACTTTTTATTCTTTAGATAATATAAGTAAGTTATTTGTTCAATAAAATAATATTTTGGACATTTTGATTAATTATATTTAATTTTAGGGCTTTAATTAGCATTTAAAATTGAATATTTAATTAATAAAAGGTTTTAAAATATTTTTATTGGATTTTTATTCTTATTTATACTATTTTAGACTACTTTTAACTTTTAATTAATTTTTAGGTTTCAAAAATTTTTATTTTGTAGTTTTTTACGGTTTTACGTGAACGCTTTTTCGTCTTAGCTTGATCCGTCTTCATAACCGTCATTTCTTTCTTATTTCTATTTTCCTTTCTTCTCAATATAATCACAAACGTTAATCAATTCATTACACAACACACGTGCCTCCTCGAGAACGAACTCACTTTATTTTAGGGTCATTCACACACGGTTTTCCTAAATCGTCGTGCTCACTTGCCCTATATTTTAGTTGCTTGTTTTTCCTAAAGCAAGTATCTAATTTTACAAACATCATTTTTGGCGCCGCTGCCGGGGAGGCGTGTTGTGTTTTGATTGAACAATTGTTGTTTTTTATATAACCATAATTAGTACTTGTATTAGTAGCACTCTACTAATACGTATTATCGTTTTTCGGTTTTTGTGTGAATATTATTACTATATTGTATACGTAGAACAATAAATTCACAAGTACTCCAAATACGTGAGAAATCACAACCTTGACTTGGGAGGTCATTACCCAATCATTGTATTCGAATCTCAAACCAAAGAAAAAAAAGGCAAAAATAGATAAATACTTTCGTGAAGCTCGATTTTGAAAAATACAAACTATAAGGTGGGTATAAGGCGGTTGTATTTCACGACCTAAAGGAAAAAGGCTCTTAAGTGCTTCGCGCCGCCTCGTTTCCTCCGCTTGCTTGTGAGTATTTGAATTTGAGAGCTAATCGAGGGTTTTGCCGCCCAAAGTATTATTACATATCATATATATTTTCTTTGTTCTATTGATTAAACCCTCTTGAACGATTTGGTGTTCCACGATCGTTCTAAAGTCATCGAAGGCGTTCACTTCACGTGATCGTTTTCATTCCTTGAGGCTTCTTTAATCGAGAGATTTGATTAAGGAGGAGATTTGTGGACTTGTGTCTACTTAATACATTCACCAAAATCCAAAAAAAGTTAATACCATCAAAAACCACAAAAAAATTGAAAAATACAAAACACCAAAAAGAATCTTCTTTGCTCATCCCCTCGTTGTACGTGACGTTTATGCTTACTCGCAATCAAGCAAAACGTGCACGTAAACGTAGAAACCGAAAGGAGGTAACACCTACTCCTAATTTTTCTAGTGAAGAGACTCCAAGTGAGGAACCTATTGTAGAACAAGAAGCTATCATGGCTAATCGTACTATGATGGAGTTGCTTCAAGCACCCACCGAGGGTTTTGGAGAGGCCATTGTGATTCCCGCCATCCTTGCGGAGAACTTCGAGATCAAAATGGGTTTAATGTCTATGCTTCAAGCAAACAAGTTTCGCGGACACGAAAAAGACAACCCACATTATCACATTAGGCAATTTAATCGTCTCACCGCGACCAGCAAGTTTAAGGATGTACCACACGATCCCATTAAAATGATGTTGTTTCCCTACTTGTTAGATGGACCCGCCAAGAAATGGCTTGAGAAAGAACCGCCAAATTCGATTTTGACATGGGCCGATCTCGTGTCTAAATTTTTTCCACCATCTAAAACAACACATTTGAAAAACGAGATTTCACGATTTACACAAAGATCTAATGAAAGTTTTTCAATGGCTTGGGAAAGGTTTAAAGAAATGTTACATGAATGTCCACACCATGATTTTTCCGAATTGCATCAAATTGACACTTTTTATAATGGGCTTAATGATCATGAACGAGATTACTTAAATGCCGCCGCGGGTGGTAATTTTTTGTGCAAAACAACCGAAGAGGCTTTGAAAATCATTGAAAATAGGTCTAAGGTTTATAGCCCTCGTAACACACCGAGTTTTGCCAATTTGGGCTCGTCATCGTCTCGTTCCATTAATGCCTTGCAAGATGAAGCAAATGAGGAGAATTGGTTTTTCGATAGGTTTTCGACTCTTATGTCTCATTGGAAAGCTCAAGAAGCTTCAAATTCCGCTTCGGTTAAAGCGGTTGCTAAGAGTTGTATTTCGTGTGGTGGAGCTCATGCTTTTTCCGAGTGCATTACCGCGGATGGTAACACTTCGAATGCTTATGTAGCCACGGGAACTTATAACCAAAACGGTCAAGGTTCCCGCCAAAATCAAGCTCCACCAAATCAAAATGCTAATAACTATCGAAACAATCAAAGTGGTGGTTACCAAGGAAATCAACGTAACTACAACAATGGTAATTATCAAAGTGGAAATGGGCAAGTTTCTAACCAAAACCAAAACCGTGTTTTTCAAACTACCACTCAAGGTTTTCAAAATGATCACACCAAAAATCTTCAAGGAGAATTTTTTAATTATGCTAAGGCAAACGATGCTAAGTTTGATAATTTGCAACTTGAAATGGTTAGCTTAAGATCCGAGTTGAAAAACGAGCTTAAAAACGAACTTGCTAATGAACTTAAAACTCATGCTAATAAAATGGAAGGAAATGTTCAAAGACTCCAACAAAATCAACAAAAAATGGAGCAAGGTCAACATGAGATTAAGCAAGAATTGTTAAAAGCGGATGCTAGGCAATCTAAGTTTGAAGACCGAATGGGAAAAATGTTTGAATCTATCATGTGTAAACCCTCTTCTTCGGGTGGTCTTCCTAGTGATACCATCGTGAACCCGAAAGGAGAACTGAAGGTTATTACTACTCGTAGTGGTAAAACTTTCAAAGAACCCATTTCTCGTCCAAGTACTTCTATGGAGAAGGAAAGAGAGAAAGATCCCGAGGTGGTGGTCGAAAAGGAGCACGTTCCAAGCCCACGAAGTACCGCTCAAACCACACCTACGGTTGAACCCATACCAATCATGGAACCCGAGATTCCAAGGCCGATGCCTATGCCTATGCCCCAACCCACACCACCCTTACCTTACCCTTCAAGACGAGACAAGGAAAAGGCACAAGAACGAAATAATTATCAATTTGAACTTTTTATGAAAATGTTTCGTGAATTGCATTTCAATATAAGTTTTGCCGACGCCTTAGTCATGATGCCTCGATTTGCCGCGAACTTCAAGAGTATGTTGAATAACAAAGAGAAATTGCAAAAATCATCTAGTTGATCATCGGTTTTTCTTAGCCGCATAACTCAAAAAGTCGGTGATCCCGACAAGTTTTTAATCCCATGTGCTATACAAGACATGGAAGAATGCTACGCCTTGGCCGATCTTGGTGCTAGTATTAATTTAATGCCTCTTGAGATTTTTAAATCGCTCAATCTTCCCAATCTCACTCCTTCAAGAATGTCAATCGAAATGGCCGATCATTCTACGATTCTAGCTTGTGGAGTTGCCGAGGACGTCTTTGTAAAAGTTGGAAAGTTCTACTATCCTGTAGACTTTATTGTTGTTGACATCCCTATCGATCCTAAAGTTCCTTTAATTTTAGGTCGATCTTTTTTGGATACCTCGAGAGCACTTATCGATGTGCATGCAAGGAAAATCACTCTTCGTTTCAATGAGGAAGAACTCGTCATTAATGCAACTCAAAACTCCACGCTTTCTCATGTGTATTCGATCACGTCTTTGTACAATGTCAATCCTATCAAAAACATTTGCAAAAAGATTTCAAAAAGAGTTTTAGGAGTTGTTGAGAAAAATGAAGTTCCGTCCCCTCCGCCGGTGGAGGTTAAGATTGTTAAGTCTACGATTCCAATCTCGAGTGATTCTTCGGATGATGAATATGTTGATCCCGATGGGGGAGTTTTCTTTGTTGACAAAAGATTTGAAAACTTACCACCACCTTTACCAAAACGGTTTTCAAATGTGAGAATTTTTAGTGTGACTAACATTGCTTTAGAAACACCAAATATTTTTGACATAATTAAATCGGGTTTTCATAAGGAGAGTTTAAAATATGAAAAAGGAAAAGATTTTAAATTGGATTTAAAAGATTTTTCTACAACTCTAACTCCGTCATCACCACGTATATTGAGTACTACAAACTCGTCTTCTCCTTTTGACGATGCTTTGTGTGGACTTAGTGTGGGGGGAATCTCTTATGTTCCCTCCCCTTTCTCCACCGAGGACGAGATATTTAATCCTGGAATTGCTTATAAAGGGAAATCTCGGTCTTCCACCGATGCAATAAATGGAAAATATTTTCATTTGATTGGTGCGAGTCTACCTCGAGTAGCTCAATGTTTTCATGACATACCCATTGTCCCACCCTTCTATTTCTTATCATCTATTTTCTTTAAACTCTTTGAGTTTTTGTTGGCACATGATGAAGTGGCGTTGATTTGTTTTTCCAATGAAAACGAGAACGCCATCTTCGATCCCGGTATTTTGCACCATAAAAGGACTTAGTCCTTTATACCGGTTGTTTTTGGGCCTTGTTTATCATGTAAGCCCCACTAAAAATTGACCATACCATGATTATCCCTAAATGATCACATTTATGGGGGATTCGAGTCGATCTTTTGACTCGGTTATCAAAAACAAGGTGCCTCGTGGGGGATTCCCATGCTTATCCATGTACATATTATTGCTTTCTAATTAGTTAATGTGAGGGGATTTGTGCCCTTCCAACCTTTGTTCCATGGTTGTTTGTGCATTGTGGTTTTTAGATCATGATCTTCACGATTGGAGCCTCTCGTGTTCGTTTTATGGGTCGTTTGCTTTGAAGACTTTCTAAATATCCAAATGATATATCCTTTTGATGTTCTAACCTTAGGTTTTTAGCACACTTCATAAACGGCTATTAATTTATTGGTTGCACCCTTTCCATGCTAGATTAGGCATTCGACTACGTCTCTAGTATGGGGGTGTTTGCACCCCTAGACTCGAAACATTGAGGATAATGTTTAACTTTAGTATGGGGGTGAATAGATACTTGCCTTGCCAAACCTTCACGCTTTCCAAAGTTTATCTTTTTGTTTATCGTTTTCTTGCAAAATAAGGCTAAAAATGGCCAAATTTTAAAAATTTTCTCATGTTTTATAAGTGTTTGAAGACACAAATGTAGGTTTTCCGATGGCGAGAATAAGAGTAATTTTTGACTCGACCGTGCGTGTTGAGCACTTAGCTTTGATTCCTTAACTACACATTAGGCTAAGTCTCTTAAATGAGGACGAGAAATGATAGAGTTAATTATAAGTTACTATGCTAAATTTAGAGTACTCGTATTCTTTCAAAAAATCATGTGTTCTCGTTATTTGCTTATTCTCCCTTCGCTTGTAAATATTTTTTGCTTAATAAATATTGACTTAGCGGTTTAGTTAGGATTGTTGGGTTTCTAGTCTTTTCTAGTAGCTTCCGTGTAATTAAATTGGGAAGACATTAAGGTATCGCCAGCGTCACGGTTTTGAAGTATTGGCACCCCAATAATCGAAAGCTTCACCTAATAATAAGATTTCAAGTGCTCACCTAAATCTAGCAAACATTTTGAAGCCCCACAAGGCCTGAAATCTATGCAAAATTTAAAGTGAATCAAGCCTTAATCTTCGAAGCATTAAAGATCCAAAATTCGCTTTAGCGTGAGGATATACGTCTTTGGCTAATAAAACCACCGATGAGGCGGATAATAAAAGGCAAGGCAAGACCGAAGTCATAATAAAAGCTTCATGGCGAAGTTGAATAAAAGATGGAGGTAAACCAAAGATAATAAGTCCCTTCCGTTAGGGGGCGTATAAAAGTCTTGGTAATAAGTCTCATGTTCAAAACCGTTATAAAACCGTGTTTATCGATTCTTCTTGTCAACTTAATTTTTTAACATCGTTGTCTATTAGGAGGGGTATTGATTTAATGGTCTTAGTTACACCGTTAGGACTCTATTTTTAGACCTAAATCTCTATTATCGCATAAGTCAAACAATGTATCCTCGTGAAACATTCAAGACAAAATAAAATATAAGAGATACAACTTAGGAATAATGGGAGGATAAGTACGTGATTAGGGCATATGAGTAGTGTTAGCATTACTAACTTATAATGACAATGATCTCGTTGCACGCTTGGCATGGAATTGGAGTGAAAATCGAGGACGATGAAATTATTTCTAACGAAGCATTCACGTGTTCTTATTCTATGAACCTAAACGTCCCATTTTGCGATGAAAATCATACATTATGTCTAAAACATGTAGTAGTAATAGTAGTAGTGTAGCTAGTTTATCATTTCAATAAAGTGAATAAAAATGAATTTTGGAGGTTCTATGATACTTTTTTCTAGCATTGCGTGAGGGCACGGCAATGGTTTAGTATGCGGGAGTGATGAGACTGCTTTTTATACATAGTCTCATCGTCTAAATCGGGCTTAAAATGCATAAAATATCATTAAAACTGCCAAATATATGCTCACGTTTGTTACTTGTGTATTTTAGGTACGGAAATTGAGGAAAAGACAAAAAGATCACAAGAATTAATCAAAAACGAACACGGGAAACGAAGCCGCATAATGAACCGGGCCCAAATCTGGAATTTCCAAAATGGTCCTTGAAGAATTGAAGATTGTCAACATTGGTCCCTCATTTTTGAAGACTTGGCAATTTATACCCTTGCAAAACTCATAAAATGCATTGTGGTCCCTAAATTATCAAGATATTACAAGTTCAGTCCTTGAAGAATGAAGAAATTACATGTGAAGTCCTTGTTTTAAGTTTGTAAACATATTGTGCCAAAAATGCCAAATGACCAAACTTTTTATAAAGGGAAATGAAGTTTGTTGCTGTTTATACAAAGTGAAAGAAGAAAGAAACCTTGGGGGCCTTTTCTGCCCAAACAACCAAACCCACTCCTCCACTCACACCATGACACATCATCAAAACCCGACCCTACCCATTATCCATACCCAAACACAGTCCAAACCCGTAACCCACAACCCACCACCAGGTTTATTAAATAAACCTGGTCAAAACCAGTCAAACCCTCCAAGTTTTCCCACTTAACACTTAATTTAAAAACCTTTAACCCACTTTTTAGATTAAACCCACCCCTGCTACCCCCATAATCTCATAAACCCTAATCCCATTTATCCCTCAAATCAAAGGGGTATTAAACACAACTATCCAGATTACTAATTGGGGTCATCTCATCCCATCCCAACTCACCAAACATTCCCATGTGAACCATGGACCCCATTCGTCCCACCCCTGCTCAAGTCACTTTCCACAAAACCCTAGGAGGGGACAATTTAAACGTCTGAGATGCACTACTTGGACCCCAAGGACATTTTAACAGCCAAGATGAAGTTTTAACAGCTGGCACATCACCATCATTCACGTGAAGCCTCAAAGACCAGGAATCAAGACTTTTTGACCAAGGACATTTTAGGAAATCCATGTATTAGGGTTTAGGGTTCTACATTGTTCTATTAGCTAGTATAAATGAGACGTATGTGTCTCATTTTAGACTTGTTCCAGATTTTTACTCAAGCATTTGTAATTTTTTTTAAATGTTTTAAAGTTGGTATTTTTGGTTAAAAATTGTAATTCCTTTTATTATTTTTGAAATTTTGTGTATGCTTGAGAATCTGAGTTCCATTTATGACTTGTTAACAATTTGAAGTTTCAGTTTTGAAAAAGGTTTCATAAGGTTCTTTTAGGATTTCAGAAATCTAAGATTCCTTGAAGTGAAAGTGGATAGGAAATCTTGAGTATTTGAAATTACTCTTGCTTTAAAACGTGTTCTAAGTTCTAGGTGTTGGTTTGTAAGTTTGAAAAAGATTTTTGAAGAAAATCAGTTTTCAAAAGTTTCTGTTTATTTTTTGGTTATAATTTTACTGTTCCATAAGCTAGTCCCACAAGCTCTTGACACCAGCTTGTGGGTTTAGCTCATTGGGGCTTGGATTGTGTGTGCTTGTTTGGTGGTGATTGTGCAGGTTCAAACAAGGACAAGGGTATCATCATCATCACCTTCTTGCCTTCAATAGCTCCTCAGCAAAGTTCAGCACAAGCCACCAGCTTGTGGGAGGTGACATAGCAGTCACTGAGGGACCTGGATGTAGGTCCCTCTAGGTAGCATCCTCATTTCCTTTTTGAGTTTTCAAATTTTCAGATTTGTGTGATTTTTGTGACTTTTTGAAAAAGTTGGTTAAGTGTTTAAGTGACTGTTTGATTTGTTTGATTATGCTCATGCTAGTGTAATATGCATGTTAGAAGCTAGGTCAAGCAGATTTGTGCAAGTTTGATGTGATTTGGTTTGTAAAAATCATTTTCAGAAATATAAAGGGGTGTTTGGATTAAGGCTTAAGTAGGGTTGAATGATTTTAATATTGGCTTAAAACCTGTTAAACACACTCCTTGGGTCAGTATTAAGTGTTATAAGTGTTTAAGTTTCAGTTTGGTAAAGTTTTAAAGCAACTTGTATGAAAAAAATTGGATAATATAGCTATAATCAGAAAAATGCCTTGTTGACTGATTTTTGTGGAAATTTGCTCATCATATCTTGGTATTTGCTAGTTGTCAGGTCTATCTAGGGTTTGCAATAGATTGAATGCTAATTGGTCAGCTTATATGCATGATTTGCCTTGTTGAAATTCGATTTTGTGCATATAAAATCAGTCAATTGTTCATCAGTCAAGTGCAAGCTAGATTAGAAACCTTGGGTGCTATTTGAGCTTAATTTTGCTAAGTGACTTTGTGTTTTTTGTGTTTACTCAGACTCCCCACAACCCAATTGGTGTGGGGGTGCCTTGCTGTCCAAAGAAACGAAATACAAGTAGCTTTCCTAAGCTTAAACATCCACAGACATCATTTTTGCACTAGCAGTGGGAAAAAGTTACCCCTGCTAGTGTATTGGTTAGTACTGCTAAAGCTAAAAGACAAAACCAGCAAACATGTTGTAACACCCCCAAATTTATACAACTCAGTACAACGGAAGACTAGTTGGTGTTACGGGATAGCACATTACTCACATCATAGACAACGCATAAAAATCGCGTCGTTTAATAATAAATCATTTCCATTCATAAATATCAAAGTTACATCGGTCCCAAGTCATTATATTTCATACAAAGTTTTACAAAGTATTTGAATGGAAAATATAGTTTAGGTGCGGGCCATGAATTCTTGTCGTCTTCCCGAGAATTACCTTCAAGTACCTGAGATAAAACATGTTAAAAGAAAAGGTCAGCGATAACGCCGAGTGAATTCATAGAGTTTAATAAAATCCATCAATATAATATCAGTATAAAATTATTACTAAAAATCATCTTGTACAAATCATTTTGATAGGCCATGAAATAGCCAAAATCATTTTATACAAATCCTTATCGAAAATCATAATATAGGCATTTGCCTTAAAAATCATTATACGAGCCATTGTCGTTAAAAACACTATACAACACGTTTTATAACGTTGTATAGGTTAAATAAAAACCGTTATATGAATATGGTTATGAAAACCAAAACACGAACATAATATCAATAGTATGACCCAGTATTGCTAGTCAGGCAATACATCGTAATTCGGAGCGTCTAGTAGTGTTTCGTTACTTTGGATTATTATAAGCCGCATGACATTGTTACCTTACTAAACCAACAACGGGTAGCTAACCCGATACCAATTTTGCCCATCTAAAGTAGCGTGTCGTCACAAAGGTCACGCTATGGAAATCTTCTCATACATAAATTCGCTTACCAATCAATGTGGCACAACGGGGATCAACCGTCAAGGCGCGAACTGGGGTGATCGTCCCCAAATAGTACTATTAAATGTATAAGCGTCTACCAACTCCCGGTAGTTCACAATTCATGCTAATGGGACTTTTATTGACATAACCTAACTTTAATAATCCATTTAATTTCATCTATCGGGTCCATTAATCATTTATCGGGTCATACAATCGGGTCATTCAATCATTCGGGTCCAAAATCAATAAACAAACAATCGGGACAAATGGTGTCCTATTTTATAAAACTAACATGTTATTTCCCTCGCGGGTTTATAAAACATTTATAAAAACATTTAAAATAGTGCGAGGCTATGAACTCACATTGATGTGGGATGACGGGTTACTGGCAATTCGGACGTACGGTACGTGCTTCAATCACGGAAACCTAGACAAATAATAATCGGTCTTAGACGTTTGTCCAATGACTTTATAAAAATACCAATTATGTATACATATGATGAATATATATATATGATGATCAAGTGGGTTTACATATTCTCATTTACTCATTTTAGTGTTTACGTCTTGGTAACGTCTTACTAGTTCACTAGTTTTACCGATTTACCTATTTTAAGTCCATTAAGTCTTTTATAAGTTCTTTAACTTGTTTTTACCCATTTTATACCTATATTATCAGTATATATATACTTTTCATGTTGGGCCCAAATGGGCTAAGCCCAATAAGTTCTTTTTACAAGTTTTTATCTTATTAAGTCCAATTATTAATCCAATATGTTTAGTTAGCTCGTAAATGTCCGTAACTCTTATAGTTCGGGTTTTATCGGTTTTTACTTGTCTTATTTATCTATACATCAGTATATGACTTTTATAAACTTTACATTAGACGGGTTTGGTCGTCTAAGTTTTATTTGGCGAAAAACGTTAATTTTACGGCGATAGCCGAAAAAGTCGTAAAAATCAAGTTTATAGTTTTTATTACTTATAAATTTTATTTTACCACCATTTATATAATTTACCCATTTAATTAACCTTTTATACATTTATATAAATAAGTTTTATAAGTTAGTGGGTTTATATTTTTACATTTTATACATTATAATGTGAGTGCTTATATAATAATAATAAACATTATTTCCAAAAATCTGATTTTTAACTTCATGTTCACCATTTTTAACATATCTAGAGTTCTATAATGACTTAGAAGCTCATTTTTGGATGACATGTTCTTAATAATATGTGCTACATATAACTTAGTTATAGCTACTGCCCATTTTGAGTTTAAGTTGCCTTAACAGTCCCTACAAAACTGCTTATTCAGATTACACCACCTAACTTGTTTTGATCATATCTCACTCATTATTTTGATTCCATTGCATGGCCAACTCTCACATGTGTATAACATCATATACTTACTGTAAATGGATCAAACCATGCAATTTTATCAGTTCGTCTTTTAGTTATCTACTGTTATTATACAGCCAACTAAATAGTCAAGATTTTAGCTTCATTTCTTATGGTTATCATCATTTTTAAACATATTTATCAACACTTGATCCCCACACAACATTTTTATCATCATATATACATCATATACATATACAAAATGAAAGAAAATACATTTGTTCTTTACAAAATAACAAGAGAAAAATGGAGAGGATGATCTTCTTTACCAATCCAAGTGGATTTCTTGTTTTAGGAAGACAAGAACTTGATGAACACAACAAGTATCTCCAAGACCATCAAATATCAAGAACATAGGTTGGAAAATCAGCCCTAGGACACAAGCAAATCACCTCCAAAGATGTTAATATGGCCACCAAATGATCAAGGCTTCAAGAGAACACCTTAATAGAACTAGGAAACATGTGGTTTATGGCTAGAAAAGATCAAAGAGGGTGTTTGTTGGCTTATTTGGGACGGCACAAAGGAGAGAGTTGAGAGGATTTTGGAGTGGATTGCATGTAAGAAAATGGTATAATGAAACAAGTAGCTAGTTTTGATGTGTTAAGTGGAATGTTAGCTTAAAGGGTAAGCTAAGGCTTACACTTGTGTAAGTTTAGCTAACATGATGCCACCTTGATGGTGTGGTGTCATGTTTGGCCGTCCATACCATGCTAGTGGGGTGGGACAATGTGTTTTGTCCCATCTCACTAGTTTACGGGTATTTCTCGATTCTAGTTTTCTCGATTTGCGTGCCCTCGGGTCGTTTTACGAAAAACGTTTTTATAAATTATGAATCAACGACACAAAACGAATCTAATAAAAATTGTCTCATCAAAAACGGAGTTCGAAAACGTAAATACGTAATCCTAAGGTTTCCTGTTTAGTCGTAAAGGACGTTAAAATAAAATCGTAAGTCCTAATCTCTTCTCGTAAATTTGTGAGTTTATGAGCTAACACAAATTTAAAACTCCAAAATAATATTCACGGATAAATTTATTTTCTGAAATGTCGGACTGTAACCAAAGACGTTGTATGTAAACGTAAGCACGTAACGTTGAATCCTCCGGTTTAGACGTAGTCGATGCTACTTCAAGACGTAAATCCAAATTTCTTCCCAAAAATAAGTGAGTTCATATTGTAACATTAAAATAATATTTTCAAATAATATTTGAGAATAAAATATCAATCGTAAATTGACGGATTGTCACAGCATTTACCCCTAAACAGGATCTTTGTCCTCAAAGATCATCTTACCTTACAACTCGCTTCTTATAGAGTTAAAGCCATGTGGGTATTTCCTCCACATTAGGTCTTTTCTCACAAGTGTAATCCATTACAATACGTGAGTTTCATCAAACATAACTACGGGAATAAGATCAGGCTTAATGTTGACTTACTTTCTCTATCCATGATGTTCACGGGTTTCTGATGAATGCAACTTTTCGCCGATCTAAGCTTTACTAAGAACAATCAGATTTTCACTTGATAGATATTCCATCAAGTTCGATTTACGAAACATAATTCACGCAGTTCTTGAAGTCCTAGGGTAGATCCAGCTTATATGCCTTTCAATCCCAACTTTTACATCATCTCAATGGTCCCATACAACGGGGACTTATATCCCATGATTTGTCAGATCATGAATTCATTTTTCCAAGGTTAAAAATTGTGGCATAACTTCGCTACCCCTTTGGCAATTCAAGATCTACATTTCACATTCACATAACCTCTTGCCCACTACCGGCTGTCAAAAATCAAATCCTAATTTCAACAGTCGTTTTAGATCTCGCGGGTCGGGTATTTTGCAAGGATAGGTTCGCCATCATAGGAACCTTAAACCTAAAAGACATGTCCAACACACAATGGGTTTATGTCAGATGTCTTCATTTCAACTCTTGCTTACAGATGCTCTAATATTTAGATCCTAACAAGATTCGATCTCAATCCTAACACGATGATTATCAATGATAATCTCTCCAAAGGAAAACGATTATATGGTCTATTACCAAAGGTCAATCATTCAAACATAAAACAGCACTTATATTACTTTGTATCGTTACTTTACCTCGTCCCTTCGATTTGGGGTGGTATATAGTACTCTCATCAAGGTTCGTTCTCAATGATTTCTGAGCAAATCTCTAGAAATTCAATGCGAAGCGAGGATGTTGATAAAGATGTTCGATACAGGCACACTATGTTTACATAACTCTTTTGCATTTATCATTAACGGGAATGATATTAGCAGATTTGGTCAGTCTGTCGACGATGACCCAAATCGAATCAAATTCAGATGATGACCTTTGCAATAGCTAGACGTTTACTAATGTATGAGGCGATGTCTGCCTTCATAATTTCCATCAGTACAATTCCTTCAGAAGATACTTTTAGTCATAAATGACATAAATAGAATACTTATACTTACAAATTCCAACATAACTATATCTCACAATTTTCCATATTTAGGCAACCATAAGTGGCCTTTTATACATTTAATGCTATCGGCTTCTCAATTGTAATGGTTCACATTAGCCGCGAACCCCTTTTTATTATCTATATTATCCTTTTTACAAACATTGTTTATTTTTTTTTATATCGTTCGACAATTTATTTTGTACCTTCATTATTAAGGAACATGTCCTAATTGGTTCTTTATCTTTTTTTTATAATATGTCAGTATATATATTAACTTCTCATGATGATGTAATTATCATGTCCACAATTCACTCAGATATTCTTTCTATATTATGCGTCAGTAATTACGTTCACCTTCCTGATGAAATAAATATCACAACCGTATTTATTCAAAATTCTTTCTTCACATCTTCTATGTTTTAGTTTCGTCTTTACTATCATTTTTATCCGTTTTATTCAATCCGTTGTCTAAAGCGTCGATAATTATTGTAATTAATTAAATAATTATTAGTTACTTTTTGTGAAGCGTAAACGTAAAAGTTTTAAATTTCTTAGTTCGACCAATTATATAAAATGTTCAAAAATAAATTTGAATTTAATTAACAAGATTTTTGTTGATTTACTGAAAATATTTAATAAGATTCGTAAATGTTCGAAAAATCTTTGGTTTTTACTTTGGTCAAAATTTTCTTAGTTGAAAAGCAAAAAGTGTCGTTTCAAATTTCAAGTTATGGTTTAAATGAGTTTCCTCAATCCTTCTTAGGTTGTCTTAAGGTATGCAAAAACATTTACCCCTAAACAGAAGTTTAGTTAAATGTTTTGGTTATAAGGAATAACCCTTAAAATCCTTTGTTAAAACATTTGTTAAAACATATTTCCACTTTCTTTTTAGTATAACTCAAAGTCTTAAATGGGCTCTTAATTTTTGAAGAGTCTATATGCATACATCTTACCATTATTAATCAAACGGTCATTTTATGTAAAGGATTAAGTTTTTAATCCCTAAGCGTTAATGGTTCTAATCTTTGAAAAGTCAATATAGCTTCCATTATCTATTAATCACATGGTTAAATCATGTAAAGAATTAAGTCTTAAGTCTTATGTTAAATATTTAAGGTACATGTTTTTAATTGTTCGATCAATTTAGGGCAATCTATAAATAATTATTAACTCATTCTTATTCTTATAAACAAACATATAGTTCTTAATGATCACAAGCATGAATTTATCAAATTACAGCCTACACACGTGATTCACCAAATTTATGAATGCTACAAGTGTATTAGTCAATCCAAACGACATCACGTGCTCATAATGTTCATTACAAGTACCGGATGTAGTGATTGGAATAGATAATCTTTTTCGCAGATGCGAAGTTGATGATAACCATGCCGTGGATTAAATCTTTAAAACATACACTAGAACCTTGTAAATGATCGAACAAATCTTCCATTTCGAGTTATGGATATCGTTTTCGATTTTCAATTTACTCAGTCACAGTAATCTATAAATATAAGGAATGATAACACCATAGCTCTTCATGATGACAGGCTTGGTAGAATAAAATCTTTCTCCGACAACTCTCTCAGTTGTACGGTAATTCCTTAAATTCGGATGGTGCTGACGTACAGTGCACAGGGCCACAAGTGCAGCACCGGAAATATAATCAATATCAATTTCAACTTGCCTTAATGGCGAAGGTCTAGGTAATTTACCAACGAATACCTCCTAATGTTTTAGATAACATAAACATCTTTTAGTGCATTCATATAAGGTTCTTCTTGATTACAATATCTATAACTAGTTCACAATCATTCATGGTATAAATTTAAGTCTAAATACAGGATATCGTCATCCACCAAGAATTATTTAGATCACTTTTGATAATCAACATCTTATCTTTTAGGGGATTTCTACTCGAGTTCCCATCAATTAAGACAATGTCGTCACGTCATAATCAATCAATCCATTCTACTGGCACTTCCAACTTTCCAGTTTTATTGCCGTCGATAAGATGTTAACTTCTCAAAAGACTAACAATAACTCATAATCCTTCACAAATTCAGGGATATTAGGATACACAACTACTATTAAAAGAGTAAGGTCAACGCATAATCTATGCGAGAGAATTTCAAATCAGATACAGACGAAAACATTTAACGAATATGAATATATCCATGTTTTCATAATTTAGGTACGCATTTGAAAGCTCCTCGGATCGTTACCCAGGTCATTCAAATGAAATCAATTCAAAAGGAATGATAGGAACGTTGATACATCCAGTCGGGTATCAACACTCGATAATCAGATACTTTTCCTAAGAACCTCACTACGGGAGAATTGGACAAGAAAGAATTCTAAATTGTCAAATAAGACAATTTCCACAGATGATTAAATTCGACTCAGAAGAATAGATGCTATAGGAATATGTGTAGGTGTCCCTAACACTATGTCCCTATTTTTCACTTCTTGCAGATCTCATAAATTTTAACCTTTCACAATCTTCAAAGAAATTTAGTGTTTATTAATCAGTTTTATGGTGACTACTAATCAGCCTTGCATGGTCCATTCCAAATTGTATGTAGGCGGGCAACTATATACAATTTCAAGATTAACGATGCAATACTCAGTTCGTCAAAATTTTATCATTATGTTTATAATAGAAACATTTTCATGCTTAATTCAAAAATATATTTACAAAGGTTTTCTTTGTTATGGAAATAATTAAGTTTCCAAAGCTTCTCATAAACAACTTCATTTTGATATCAATCACTTATAAATCTCACTTTGAATCATCCTTATTGTGATGAAAATTAAATTTTCTCAAAGGATGCCGTTTTGACTTTATAAAAACAATGTGTGATCTGCAAAAGAGTGATGAAGAGTTGTTCACCAAGAACTTAACTACAATATGATAGGAAATGAGCTTTAGCCAAATAATCATGAGGTTCATGACCTTAATGGCACTCAAAAAGAATAATCCACAACGTAACTCAAATCATGGTGAGTACTTGTTCAATGGTTGCATCACTAATGCGAACATTATGATGAAGCAAGAAAAGATAGATAACATTGATACATGTAGAATTTAGCAATCAAAGGTAGTCTTTTTCATTAATCACAAACAAGTCAAAATTGTACCGTAACACATTACGCGTCACTATGTCATACAATTCTCAGAACTCATCCTACCAACTGATGTCTCAGTTAAGTTAGGGATTTTTAAAAGATACCACAATGAATACTAATCTACAAGAGTCATTAGGTGTTCCATATGTCCCGGAAGATCCATCGGTCTCAATTCAGAAGAAGATTTCTTCAATTAATTTCTTGGACACTGGGCATCCTCATTAGTGGACAATGGCCTAGGAACAACCTTTAACACGAACCAATCAATCAATTAAAACCTTATAATTCAATTACAGAACTTAACGACTTCCTCTTATCAATCTCATATTCCATACGGATTAAATTTTACTTTATTCAAGTTTCAACCAATTTTATACACAATTCGATATCCTACCTCATTCTCCAATACTTACAACCTTATTCTTCGGCCTTGTAAAGGCAATACAATCTCAATATGAATCAACACTTAATTCCAATCCTATATCTCTTACAACAACAATTATCAAATGAGACATTAATATAAAATGACTTAATCGTTCAACTAGACTTCTCGAAATGGTATTAGTGGCATGAGGCTTTTGGGTAATGGTTCCAATAACAGCCTCAAGTGCAACATTCACCCTTTCGATTTCAAATCTAAGAATTGGATGACAACGAATCAGATGACATCTTTCTAGGTGGTAACGTTTTGTCAAACTCCACTCTATAAGGAAAGATCGTCATGACATCGATATCAGTTTTAATCTCGCCAATTCTTTCTTAATATCACAATCAACTAATATCTACAATTCTACGAATATCGACCATTTGTCGGGATCATAAATATCCACAACTTGGTTTAGATCTAGGATAGCTAGAATTCCTACGAGAATAGCTTCGATTAATTTACTAGGGGATTTAGGGTACATTGTGACAATCTACGTCGTATAAATATCTCGTATAAATATCAAAATAATCATCAAACAATAATGTAATCAATTTACATCATATATATATATATAATTCAAGTATATATATACTAAAATAACACTTCTCAGTCTGGCCTTGTCGGTAACTCGGGAATTCTTCGGCACCGTTATAGTCAAAAGATTTTTAGACATTTTTAGAAAAATGTTTATAGTTAAAAGATTTTGAAATGTTTTATTCAAAACCTTGGTTTTAAAAATCTTTCGTTCTCTATAACGAGAGCTCTGGTACCAAACTGTAACACCCCCAAATTTATACAACTCAGTACAGCGGAAGACTAGTTGGTGTTACGGGATAGCACATTACTCACATCATAGACAACGCATAAAAATCGCGTCGTTTAATAATAAATCATTTCCATTCATAAATATCAAAGTTACATCGGTCCCAAGTCATTATATTTCATACAAAGTTTTACAAAGTATTTGAATGGAAAATATAGTTTAGGTGCGGGCCATGAATTCTTGTCGTCTTCCCGAGAATTACCTTCAAGTACCTGAGATAAAACATGTTAAAAGAAAAGGTCAGCGATAACGCCGAGTGAATTCATAGAGTTTAATAAAATCCATCAATATAATATCAGTATAAAATTATTACTGAAAATCATCTTGTACAAATCATTTTGATAGGCCATGAAATTGCCAAAATCATTTTATACAAATCCTTATCGAAAATCATAATATAGGCATTTGCCTTAAAAATCATTATACGAGCCATTGTCATTAAAAACACTATACAACACGTTTTATAACGTTGTATAGGTTAAATAAAAACCGTTATATGAATATGGTTATGAAAACCAAAACACGAACATAATATCAATAGTAGGACCCAGTATTGCTAGTCAGGCAATACATCGTAATTCGGAGCGTCTAGTAGTGTTTCGTTACTTTGGATTATTATAAGCCGCATGACATTGTTACCTTACTAAACCAACAACGGGTAGCTAACCCGATACCAATTTTGCCCATCTAAAGTAGCGTGTCGTCACAAAGGTCATGCTATGGAAATCTTCTCATACATAAATTCGCTTACCAATCAATGTGGCACGACGGGGATCAACCGTCAAGGCGCGAACTGGGGTGATCGTCCCCAAATAGTACTATTAAATGTATAAGCGTCTACCAACTCCCGGTAGTTCACAATTCATGCTAATGGGACTTTTAGTGACATAACCTAACTTTAATAATCCATTTAATTTCATCTATCAGGTCCATTAATCATTTATCGGGTCATACAATCGGGTCATTCAATCATTCGGGTCCAAAATCAATAAACAAACAATCGGGACAAATGGTGTCCTATTTTATAAAACTAACATGTTATTTCCCTCGCGGGTTTATAAAACATTTATAAAAACATTTAAAAGAGTGCGAGGCTATGAACTCACATTGATGTGGGAAGACGGGTTATTGTCAATTCGGACGTACGGTACGTGCTTCAATCACGGAAACCTAGACAAATAATAATCGGTCTTAGACGTTTGTCCAATGACTTTATAAAAATACCAATTATGTATACATATGATGAATATATATATATATATATGATGATCAAGTGGGTTTACATATTCTCATTTACTCATTTAGTGTTTACGTCTTGGTAACGTCTTACTAGTTCACTAGTTTTACCGATTTACCTATTTTAAGTCCATTAAGTCTTTTATAAGTTCTTTAACTTGTTTTTACCCATTTTATACCTATATTATCAGTATATATATACTTTTCATGTTGGGCCCAAATGGGCTAAGCCCAATAAGTTCTTTTTACAAGTTTTTATCTTATTAAGTCCAATTATTAATCCAATATGTTTAGTTAGCTCGTAAATGTCCGTAATTCTTATAGTTCGGGTTTTATCGGTTTTTACTTGTCTTATTTATCTATTCATCAGTATATGACTTTTATAAACTTTACATTAGACGGGTTTGGTCGTCTAAGTTTTATTTGGCGAAAAACGTTAATTTTACGGCGATAGCCGAAAAAGTCGTAAAAATCAAGTTTATAGTTTTTATTACTTATAAATTTTATTTTACCACCATTTATATAATTTACCCATTTAATTAACCTTTTATACATTTATATAAATAAGTTTTATAAGTTAGTGGGTTTATATTTTTACATTTTATACATTATAATGTGAGTGCTTATATAATAATAATAAACATTATTTCCAAAAATCTGATTTTTAACTTCATGTTCACCATTTTTAACATATCTAGAGTTCTATAATGACTTAGAAGCTCATTTTTGGATGACATGTTCTTCATAATATGTTCTACATATAACTTAGCTATAGATACTGCCCATTTTGAGTTTAAGTTGCCTTAACAGTCCCTACAAAACTGCTTATTCAGATTACACCACCTAACTTGTTTTGATCATATCTCACTCATTATTTTGATTCCATTGCATGGCCAACTCTCACATGTGTATAACATCATCTACTTACTGTAAATGGATCAAACCATGCAATTTTATCTGTTCATCTTTTAGTTATCTACTGTTTTTATACAGCCAACTAAATAGTCAAGATTTTAGCTTCATTTCTTATGGTTATCATCATTTTTAAGCATATTTATCAACACTTGATCCCCACACAACATTTTTATCATCATATATACATCATATACATATACAAAATGAAATAAAATACATTTGTTCTTTACAAAATAACAAGAGAAAAATGGAGAGGATGATCTTCTTTACCAATCCAAGTGGATTTCTTGTTTTAGGAAGACAAGAACTTGATGAACACAACAAGTATCTCCAAGACCATCAAATATCAAGAACATAGGTTGGAAAATCAGCCCTAGGACACAAGCAAATCACCTCCAAAGATGTTAATATGGCCACCAAATGATCAAGGCTTCAAGAGAACACCTTAATAGAACTAGTAAACATGTGGTTTATGGCTAGAAAAGATCAAAGAGGGTGTTTGTTGGTTTATTTGGGACGGCACAAAGGAGAGAGTTGAGAGGATTTTGGAGTGGATTGCATGTAAGAAAATGGTATAATGAAACAAGTAGCTAGTTTTGATGTGTTAAGTGGAATGTTAGCTTAAAGGGTAAGCTAAGGCTGACACTTGTGTAAGTTTAGCTAACATGATGCCACCTTGATGGTGTGGTGTCATGTTTGGCCGTCCATACCATGCTAGTGGGGTGGGACAATGTGTTTTGTCCCATCTCACTAGTTTACGGGTATTTCTCGATTCTAGTTTTCTCGATTTGCGTGCCCTCAGGTCGTTTTACGAAAAACGTTTTTATAAATTATGAATCAACGGCACAAAACGAATCTAATAAAAATTGTCTCATCAAAAACGAAGTTCGAAAACGTAAATACGTAATCCTAAGGTTTCCGGTTTAGTCGTAAAGGACGTTAAAATAAAATCGTAAGTCCTAATCTCTTCTCGTAAATTTGTGAGTTTATGAGCTAACACAAATTTAAAACTCCAAAATAATATTCACGGATAAATTTATTTTCTAAAATGTCGGACTGTCACCAAAGACGGTGTATGTAAACGTAAGCACGTAACGTTGAATCCTCCGGTTTAGACGTAGTCGATGCTACTTCAAGACGTAAATCCAAATTTCTTCCCAAAAATAAGTGAGTTCATATTGTAACATTAAAATAATATTTTCAAATAATATTTGAGAATAAAATATCAATCGTAAATTGACGGATTGTCACACATGTCACTATCAGTCTTCATAGAATTTTTGTCTTTAGTGGGTAAAAATTAGAATTAGGATTTGAAACCAATTCCATTATTTTTCTTATTTTATTTAGGATTTTTCTGTTTAATTAAAATTTTATTTACTGTTCATTTACTATTTTTTAGGTTTTATTGCATTTTTAATTAACTTTAATATTTCTGTTTTTGGCATTTAGTGCCAAAAATAAATATTTTTCAGTTTAAACATTTTTCTTAGATTTAGAAAAACATTTTAAGATTTTTAGTAAAAAAAAGTTTTCACTGTTCACTTTTAAGTTATTTTTTACAATTAATTTAGTTTAATTAGGGTTTTATATTAAACTGTTTTTGTCTTTTAGTGGTAAATTTAATATTTTTCAATATTTTTCATTTTTCCTTTGTTCATTTTAGTAAAATAGGATTTTTAAAATTGGTCAATTATTTTTAGCATTATTTTATTATTTTTTATAATTATTTTAGTTTTGAAAAAGTTTTTAGTGATTTAAAAATAGAAAATTAGTTTTTAAAAATTAGGAAAAATACTTTTTAGTCTTTAGATAATATAAGTAAGTTATTTGTTCAATAAAATAATATTTTGGACATTTTATTAATTATATTTAATTTTAGGGCTTTAATTAGCATTTAAAATTGAATATTTAATTAATAAAAGGTTTTAAAATATTTTTATTGGATTTTTATTCGTATTTATATTATTTTAGACTACTTTTAACTTTTAATTAATTTTTAGGTTTCAAAAAATTTTATTTTGTAGTTTTTTACGGTTTTACGTGAACGCTTTTTCGTCTTAGATCGATCCGTCTTCGTAACCGTCATTTCTTTCTTATTTCTATTTTCTTTTCTTCTCAATATATCACAAACATTAATCAATTCGTTACACAACACACGTGCCTCCTCGAGAACGAACTCACTTTATTTTAGGGTCATTCACACACGGTTTTCCTAAATCGTCGTGCTCACTTGCCCTATATTTTAGTTGCTTGTTTTTCCTAAAGCAAGTATCTAATTTTACAAACATCATGGAACAATCACAACAAGGTGCTAGTTATGACGTATTGGTAAGCATTGAAGGGTTGAAGAATGAAAAAGAATTGTAATGATAGAGGGTGTAAAGAAAGAAGCCCTCCTTACAATCTTAGGCAGAAACCGGGTCAATTCATATGCTATTGAGATCATTTTTAATGATTCTTGATATTGAAGATATACATCATGGACCCAGTGATGCAAGGCGCAACCCATCCCAGCTAACTCAGATATCTCTTAAAAGATATTTGTTTTAATCACACGGAGATAACGTATTATCTATCGATTTACTCACTCCGAGTAAATTGGTATTGAAAAGGTGGCACTCCTCTCCAACCTCCGATCACTAAAATCCAAAGTGCATGATCGAGTCTAGAGGCATTTGAGATCATCAAATATCTCATTTGGACACACTTCCATATTCCCTTGCTTCTTCATACTCTGTGAAAAGTAAGAAAGATATTAAGAGTCCTACGCAAAATCTTCATGATCTTGCCTGAACATCGGAGTAATATGAAAGTATTTACAATGAAGATGGAAATCCTTCTTGAGAGAATATCAAAAAGCTCATGGTAGGTGACTTGTGCGATTCTTTATGAATCAAACTTGTGATAACTGGAAAGCAACAGTGGTTTAATTCTTAGCTGAACTTAAACACGTTCCAGGCCTCTACGCAATATCTTACTGATCTTGCCAGAACACTCAGAGTGATACCTTAGTGTTCACAATGATGAGTGGAAATCCTTCTAGTGTTAACCTCAAACAGCACTTGGTAGGTAACTTGCAAGATTCAATATGAATCAAGCTCGTGACAACTGGAAAAGCAACGATGGTGCGATTCTTTAATGAATCAAACTTGTTCCAGGAATCAGAATTGACGGATTCAATCATGCGGATAATTTTATCCAAATGATTCACTCTTTACGTTCGCAGTCAGCTTTGGACGGTCGAGTAAAGAGAACGGGTTTACCCACGAAATCTTGTCAAGGAGATTTTTAATAAATCTACCTACCACAAGTACGATATTTTATATCGTCCAACGGTCTTCACCGACCGGAGGTAAAATGCTACCGAATTAGAATGAAATGTTCAAAGACATTTCGTTCGTGTCTACTTATGTTGCGGAATTTGAAGACGGTGGCGTTGCGGAATCCGAGAAAAAGTCGTCCCCGCATGCTTATACTTTATGCACTTAATACCTCATCTTATTCAAGAAAGTCTAAAAGTTAAGTCTTCCGCTGTATCAAACTCTGAAGCTTTCAAGAATTTATAAAGGTATAAGTATGTGGAACATGAAGTCACAAGGAGGCAAATTTCACAAGTGATGAATGCACAAGGTCAAGGCAAGGAAACATGCTCAAGACTAAAGTCAAAGATCCCATCAGCATATTCACAAGAACAAGATCGAAGACTCAAGCATAGAATGCTAGGTTTAAGATTTTGTAAAATGGTGTGACCTCCCTTTGGGGGAGATTGTTGGAAATACGTTTTTTCCAAGGAAAGTCTCGGTCACATCATTATTAGCATAGATCACGAGCTATAGACTATTTAGGACATTGTAACTTGGAGTGACCTCCCTTTGGGGGAGATTGTTGGAAATACGTTTTTACGTATTTAGAAAGGATCGGTCACTCCAATGATATTGGGCTCGTGATCCAATATAGTCCATATAGCCCACATGTAGGGTGGGCTATATAAACCCCCTCCTAGCATGTTAGGAGGGGTTGGTGATTCTCATTCACACACATTCAATCTAATATTTCTTATTTTCTCCAACCTCTCTTTACTTTCTCTCTCTACATCTTCATCTATCTCTCTCTCTAATAATCATCTCTATAGTTAGATAGTCCAAGGATTACGATAAACTAACAATAATAATGATCGAGATATGTTTGGGTAGGTAAAGAGTGATAATCCTTTTTCGTCAAAATGGTGTTTACACAACTTACTTAGTGTGATTCAAGACTTATGTTTATTTGAGCGACTAAGCTCAAAACAAGTTGTCAACGAGTTCAATATTTTATCACAGTTTCTAAGTTGATTTCTCCAACCAAAGATTCAAATGAGTTGCGTTTCTCAACGCCAAGCCATCATAACAAATCAACTCTAGATAAAATATGGTTTATAGAACTAGGTGGTAAAATGGTTCTACAACATTAGCTTGAAATCAATTTACAAAGGATCATATCATAGCATCATCATTACTCATAGTCACATACCCATATAGTCACCGTGGAAACCTAAGTTACCTTGATCTTTTAGCTACTAGGAACGATTCTCATTCACTTGTTTGAATCAAGGCGGAATATAATGAAAAACATTAACAAGGTGTTTAAGCACAAGAACACAAGATGAATTACTCCCAATGATTGCTCATTATATTAATAATAAACAACCACTAGGCGTGTATACATTGGGGTGTACATTGTATATGAAACTGATAAATAAACCTATGACCCTTGGTTCCTTTTATAGTGTAAGGAATAGGGTTTACAAGAGATAAGAATGAATAAACATCTAAATATTATATTTAGATAAACTATATTCTAAATATTGGTCCACAATATCTTGAACATATTCTCTAAATATAATTCCATTAGCGTCTTGATATTTGTCAGCGTCTAGAATACACGTGTCAACGTCTAGCTTTCACGTGTCAGCGTATTTGAACAAACGTCTTGATGTTTCTTCATTTTGAGTTTGTGCCATATCAACTTTTAGACCCAAAAATCTTCCCCTAGTTCATGTTGGCAAAACTCTTTGTGTATCTCTTGCAAGTGGTACATCATCTTCAAATTGCTTCCCCTCAAGTCTTGCATGTATATCGTCCCCTTTTTGCCACATCAAATTGGGAAGGAAACAATGTAGGAAATCGAAGGTTCTCCAAATGTAGCCCTATGTAATGATTTTGACGAAAAATAACTATAATACTTTTGATGTAGAAGTAGAATAACCAAAACCTGTTTTCCATGTCTTGTACTATTCACGTGACGTCGAACTTATAGAGAAGAAAATATAAGTAGACCTCGATCTCATTGTCAAAATCCGCATCCTCTTGTGAGACACTGAGCACGATAATGTAACTCCTTCAAGTGATAGCAACCTGACAATTGCTAGATTTGACAAGTCTTCGTCACTAACAATTAAAGCACGAACAAGTTATCATCAAAGTCAGTGGTTGTTGACTTTAAAGATATAATGAAACCCAAACTCGCGAAAATATCTTTCAAGCATCAATTTTACCATAAGAATTCTTCCCCTTAATCATATACCTCTTCTAAGAAAAACATCTGAGCCATAAATATCAAGATGATATTCTATATAAACCAGAGATCCCATGTACATGTGGGAATAACCTCCTCGTTTTGTGTGCCAAAACCTAACCAAGTTTCCAAACAGCAGCAATTCCTCCTTTACCCGAGATCCTTCACTGTCCAATAACCCTACAGTATGTGTTCTCCAATATCGGACAACACTTGTCAGTGGACACAAACCAATATCTCAGACAACACTTGTCAGCGCCTATGTCAGCGTCTAACTTATTTTTGTAATCGGCTTGGCTCAACCGCTGACACCACCTAAGGCTAGTATCTTCACCTAGGCCACGTCAAATATAGAAGATTGATATCTCTAGAAAATAACACTTCCATACTTGACACCAAAACTTATAGATCAAAATAAAATTTTCACTCCATGAAAATAATATGTCTTGTACTATATACATCCAGAATAATCATAGAATGTCCATAAATTTATCCAATTAAATCGTTCAGCTTTGGTAGCCATGAATCCCATGTGATTTTAAAAGAGTGAAAGTACATCACGTCCTTGGGCCATGATACTTACATCATGTCATTAGCTGACTTAAATTTCCTAAGCCCATGTATATTTATCCCATGTACATAACGTGAATCATATGAGATGTGAAGAGAAATAAAATCCCTAATAACTAGGTATCAAATATAAATGATATATTGCCATCCCTAGAAATCAGCAATGACCTTCTTCATCCAGACGTGTCACATAACTGTCTTATCTAGTGCAATAATTCCCATATTAAAATAGAAACATTATAACGTCCAAAAAAATAAAAGATACGTGTGAATACCCGTTCCTCCATGATTCATTCACTCAGACGAATTACTACCAGTCATGTCACAATTGACAAAAGCTTGGGATCACGAAAAATCAACATTGCACCTTCTTTGTTCGCTGTGTATCATGACATGACTTACTATATCATTCTGGGAACACATAATCTTCTGTCCACATGTTCCTGGGTTTAAGAAGCCCTAATATTCTTGAAATCCTTGTGTGAACAGTTATGGTACCACAGTAGATCACTGCTCAACCATCATGATGAATCTATGTTAGCCTCAAAATATTGAGCCAAACAAGAATGCTCGGTCATATGTTTATTATGTATCGTACTTTAGAACATTGTAATAGGTAGCATATTAGTCGTGTTATTACGGGCTTAACTTTAAGCTAAGGTTCATTAATAAGTAACCAAAGCCCAAAAGGAAAGCCCGGCCCAAACCATATAGTCCATAAAGAAGCCCGCATGTGGGTGGACTATATATACCCTTCCTAGCATGTTAGGAAGGGTTTTGGTCATTTCATTTTCTCTAATCTAATATTCCACAATTTTCACCAACCATTTTCTCTCTACTTTCTCTCACTACTTTCTCTCTCTAGAATTCTTCTCATATCTACATTTCTTTCTTTAATTCGTGCTATACAATCATCATATATTAGGGACTACAATTGGTATCAATCGCCATGGGGTAGTTTTGTGATTGGTTGTTATGTTTTAATATGATTTGTGTGATTTAATCCATAAATCATCTCGAATTCGAATTTTTTTGTCTTTTTCGTGTTCTATCTCTTGCTACAAATCTTCTATATACTTGTTGTAGAGATTCGGTTGTTTTGGTTTGGTTAAAAACACGATCTTGTTGCCTAAAAGTTGCTAAAATCGTTGCCTAAAAAGTTGGAAAAAAGGTCCCTTATTCCGACCGCTACAATTTCGGAAAAGGTAAGTACGGTTTTGATCGCAATAACCCTAGGGTTTTACTTTGCGATCAGTATTGCGATAGCCCCCTTATTCCGATCTGGACATTCCGATCATTATTGCGATCTGGATTGCGACGGATTTAAGGCAATCTTGAAACGTTACTCTGCCCACATTGCGACAGCCACATTGCGATAGGTACACATTCCGATCTGGGATTTCGATAGGTACACATTGCGATCTGAATATTCTGATCTGGGATTTCGGTAGGTACACATTGCGATCTGAACATTCCGATTTGAGATTCCGATCTGAACGACAGTACATTGAGATCTGGGATTCCGACAGTGCATTGCGATCTAAGCCACATTCCGATGAACATTCCGATGGACATTCCAATGGCACATTCCGATGACTTGTTTAGCTAAATTTTGTTCGAGTATTTTTTCGACTTAGCCACCATCTAGACTAGTTTCGTAATATCGTTTGGCGGGAAAACCATTTTAAAATTTATTTTTTCCTAGACCATTTTTAGGCCATTTAAGCTTCGATTTCAAATTTTGGCGATGCGAAAAAATTTTCGACAAAAAATTCAAATTTTCGGACCAAAATTCAAATTTTTAGGCCATTTTTAGGTTTTATTTTTGTCAAAATTTTTCTCTTTTCAAAATTTTTCCCTATTAGTTTTTGGCTATTTCGGACTTGATTTCAAAATTTGGTAAGACAAAATTTTCAGTTTACCGTTTTGTCGGACTGAGGAATTTACTGTCGGACTGGGAAAAAATTGGAATTTTTTGAAATTCAAACCACAAACCAATCACACCATATCTACTTAATATCCATTTTCACTTCATCAACTGAGAAACCATCATCATGGAAACGAGCAATGCGTGTTCAGACAGAGAAGAACGAGAGATGCAACTACAAGAACAAGTCCTTAAACAATGTTGTATGCAAGCTCTCAGTGATCTTAAAACGAATCTAAAACGTCTGGAAAGAGAGACCTTCTTGTACAATCCTTTGTATATGCGTGCTTTTCATTCCTTTTTCGGAAATGATCATCGCACGTTCACTTATGACTTAAGAGACCACTTGAAGAATCTTGAGAATGAAATACTCAACAAAAACCTTCATGAGACAAATTCCAAGAATGCCTTCAAAACACTCAGAACACCGTTTCAACCATTCTTTGCTTCACAGCTATTCAAGAATCCCAATTTTGAGTCAGAAGTTCGAGATGCAAATCAACACTTCAAAGACTACACTACAATGGAAGCAAAATCATTCAGAGATTTGATATTTGGAAACATGGAATCAATTGAAAGGCTTTTGGATGAACGCCTACTTCATGCAAAAGACATGATCAAGAAGATGAATGACACAAAGCTGAAAATGCAAGAGTGCACGGTGGCAAAGATTCATGTCGTGGATACGAGTCCAGTCTCAACTGTAAGTAACAAGACAGTATTGAATAATGCAACTGACAGCTGCAGAACAGGGAAAACAACGCATGGTGAGCAGAATGAACATAACAGCTCAGGGAAAGACAACAGCAGCTCTGACAAACAACACATTAACTCTGAGAATGTCATCAGTAATACACCTTCCTATGATAATGGTCCTGTTTACGATTCTGAGCCATTAGAAGAGGTACACAATGCTGAATTTAATGTGTTTGCCAATGCCAATACGTATGAGCATAGTGATCAAACAACAAACCTTATTGACACATGTATGACGGAAAAGGTTGATAGCAATACCACACCAAATTCATCAGACATGTGCAATAATGAGTTTGAGGATGATCAACATGCAAATGAGTATAATGATGAGGAGCGTGTCGCGCTTGCTAATTTAATTGCTAGTTTACAAAAAGATGTCAATGAAACTAGAAAGAGTCAAAAGCAATTAAAGAAGGCAAACGCAGCACTCACTCAAAACTTTGAAGAATGCAAAGCCGCTCTAATTAAATCTAATGAGACCCTTGAAAGTAATAGGGCTGAGCTTCTTCAAAAGACCAAAGAGCTTGAGAGGTACAAGGGCAGTACGTTAAAAAGTCAAAAGGACTATTTTGAAAACAAATATAATACAACTCTTGAGTTATTAGCCTAAGAGAAGCGGCAATATAATGTTTTCCTAATGGATGAACGTCAAAAAACGTACCTTGCCAATACCAAAGTTAATGAACTTGAACAAAAGCTCTCTATGACCACTACTGATTCTACTAAAATTCTTGAGGATAAGAAACAAGAGGTAGATGCGTTAAAACAAGACTTCAAAAGTAGATATGATAAAGAAACTGAAAAGGTAACGAAATTAGAAGCACAAGTCGAATTTTTGAAGAACGTTGTTTATAAAACGCATGATTCTATTCAATCTGTAAGAATGCTATCACCTCCATCGATGTTTAAGGGTCAAGGTAGCTTTGCATGTCCTGAGTACCTCGCCAAAGCTCAAGCTGCGAACCCGTGTCTTTATCTTGATGAGACAGAAAGGACAGATCTTGATTGCATGCATGTTAGTGCCAATATTGAAGAGACTGCCCTTTGGGATGATGATAGTCAACCACTTGTCAATAAGGAGTTTGTGAAACCATATAATTATGCTTATGAGAATAGTCTTTATGGTCTTTTCAACAAACAAACTCAGAAAACTCGTGAGGAAGTGTTTCTAGAATGCAAAAAAAAGAGAATTCAATGGAAGAAAGTGTAACACTCTCATTTTTCGTATCGGTACAGCGGAAGGGTCTTTCAGAGTGTTACGGGATAGCACAATAACTCCAATCATAGACAACACATAAAAATGGTTGTACAAGGTTTAGCAAACATTCATTCGATAAAAAGTTTCAAAAGTGTACAACAGGTCCCAAATTATACAGGTCATTAAGTTTACAAAACACAGATCGAATGAACATTTTTAATATTAAGTGTGGGCCATCAGAGTCGATCTCCATCCGGATTACCTTCAAGCACCTGAGATAGAAAACATGCAAAAATCATATCAGCGAATGCCGAGTGAATTCATAGAGTTTAATGAAAACCGTTATATAAAACAATCATTTACAATCATTTAAAATCAGAACACAAGTATAATATCGGAAGTAAGTCCACATATTGCTAGTCAGGCAATATATATCAAGCATACATCTGAAAACCGTCCATGAGACCGTAGTCTCTATATTACCATGATAGGTAATATATTCATCGTTAATAGCGTCGTTATCGTTTATTATTGTATTATACATGGCGTATAGATTATAGTATCTGGATTAGGATTATTATTAGCCGCATGACATTGTTACCTTACTGTGAAAACAGCGGGCCGCGAACCCGACAAACAATTTGCCCATCTAAGTTAGCGTGTCGTCACAAAAATCACGCTATGGAATCTTCTCATACATAAATTCGCTTACCAATCAATGTGGTACGACGGGGATCAACCGTCAAGGCGCGAACTGGGGTGATCGTCCCAAATAGTACTATCAAATGCATAAGCGTCTACCAAATCCCGGTAGTTCACAATTCATGCTAATGGGACTTTAAGTGACATAACCTAACTACTAATAATCCTTTTAGTCTCGAATATAGGGTCATAGCATCATTCGGGTCCATCTCATTAAGCATACAATCGGGACTACTTGTGTTCTATTTTTATAAAAATCTAGCATGTTATCTCCCTCGCGGGTTTACAAATCATTTTATAAAACATTTAAAAGAGTGCGAGGCTATGAACTCACGTTGTTAATGAAAGGCGGATTATCGGCTACGGGCGTGCTTCGGTCACGGAAACCTATATAAATAATAATCGGTCTTAGACTCGGTCCAATGACTTTTATCAAAATAACAATATACATATATATGATTATTGTACATATGATGATGATCAAGTGGGTTTATAAATCCTCATTTACTCATTTTAGCGTTTACGTTTTAGTATCGTCTTACTAGTTCACTAGTTTTACCGATTTTACTTATTTTAAGTTCATTAAGTCTTTTATAAGTTCTTTTACTTGCTTTTACCCATTATATACTTATATGATCAGTATATGTACTTTTCATGTTGGGTCCTATTGGGTTAAGCCCAAATAATTCTTTTTACAAGTATTTTTCTTATTAAGTCCAATTATTAGTCTATTAGGTTTAGTTAGCTCGTAATTGTCCGTAATTCTTATAGTTCGGGTTTTATCGGTTTTTACTTGTCTTAGTTACTTATACATCAGTATATATCTTTTATAAACTTTACATTAGACGGGTTTGGTCGTTTAAGTTTTATTTGATGAAAAACGTTAATTTCACGGCGATAGCCGAAAAAGTCGTAAAAATCAAGTTTATAGTTTTTATTACTTATAAATATTACTTTTACCACCATTTATATATTTTACCCATTTAATTAACCTTTTATACATTTATATAATTAAGTTTTACAAGTTAGTGGGTTTATACTTTACATTTTATAAATTATAAAGTGAGTGCTTATATAATAATAATAAACATTATTTCCAAAATCTGATTTTTAACTTCACATTCACCATTTTTATCATATCTAGAGTTCTACAATGACGTAGAAGCTCATTTTTAAATGACAACTTCTTCATGATATGTTCTAAATATAACTTAGTTATAGCTACTGCCCATTTTAAGTTTAAGTTGCCTTAACAGTCCCTACAAAACTGCTTATTCAGATTGTACCACCTAACTTGTTTTGATCATATCTCACTCATTATTTTGATTCCATTGCATGGCCAACTCTCACATGTAACATCATCTACTTTACTGTAAATAGATCAAACCATGCATTTTTATCAGTTCTTCATTTGGTTATCTACTGTTTTTATACAGCCAACTAATTAGACATGATTTTAGCTTCCTTTCTTATGGTTATCATCATTTTTAAGCATATTTATCAACACTTGATCCCCACACAACATTTTTATCATCATATATACATCATATACATATACAAAATGAAAGAAAATACATTTGTTCTTTACAAAATAATAAGAGAAAAATGTAGAGGATAATCTTCTTTACCAATCCAAGTGGATTTCTTGTTTTAGGAAGGCAAGAACTTGATGAATACAACAAGTATCTCCAAGACCATCAAATAGCAAGATCATATGTTGGAAAATCAGCCCTAGGACACAAGCAAATCACCTCCAAAGTTGGTTATATGGCCACCAAATGATCAAGGTTTCAAGGAAACACCTTAATAGGACTAGTAAACATGTGGTTTGTAGTTGGAAGAGATCAAAAATGGTGTTTGTAGCTTGATATGGGACGGCATAAATGGTGAAGCAGAGAGAGTTTGAGAGTAAATTGCATGTGTGAAATAGTTAAGTGAAAACCATTGTTGGTTTTGTAAAGTTTGGTGGAAAGCTTAGCCTAAAGTGTAAGCTAAGGCTTACACTTGTTATTAAACAAGTTAAGTTTGTGCCACCTATGGTGGTGAGGTGTTTTTGGCCGTCCCATGTAAGCTAGTGGGATGGGGCAAAGTGTTTTGTCCCATCTCACTAGTTTACGGGTATTTCTCGATTCTAGTTTTCTCGATTTGCGTGCCCTCGGGTCGTTTTACGAAAAACGTTTTTATAAATTATGAATCACCGTCACAAAACGAATCCAATAAAAATTGTCTCATAAAAAACGGAGTTCAAAAACGTAAATACGTAATCCTAAGGTTTCCGGTTTAGTCGTAAAAGACGCCAAATTATGCACGTAAGCCCAAATTTAAATCCGTAAATTGTGAGTTCGTCAACCAACACAAAAATAAGTTTCAAAATATTATACGAGAAAATATTTAACTACCTGAAAATGTTAGACTTGTCACAGCTTTTCCTCCTAAAAGGGATCAACGTCCTCGTGATCCATTTCATTTGGATGTCCGTTTCTTATTGAAATCGAAGAGGTGCGGATATTTCTTCCACATTTCATCCTCTCGTTCCCAAGTATACTCCGGTCCATGCTTTGAATTCCATCGGATCTTGACAATAGGTATCCGACTTTGTTTCAGTTGCTTTACCTCACGGTCCATAACTTCTACGGGCTCTTCGATAAAATGCAACTTCCCATCTATTCGAACCTTACCTAACGGAATTTTCTCATCACTCACTGCTAGACATTTCTTCAGATTAGATACATGGAATGTGTTGTGAACACCATGAAGTTCTGGGGGTAACTCTAGTTTGTAAGCCACCGGACCTACTCTAGATAGAATCTTAAAGGGTCCAATATAACGGGGATTCAATTTTCCTCGTTTTCCAAATCTTATAACGCCTTTCCATGGCGATACTTTCAACATTACTCGGTCACCCACTTCAAACTCCATTGGCTTCCGCCGCACATCCGCGTAACTTTTCTGTCTACTACGGGCAGTCAACAACCTCTCCTTAATCTGAACTATCATCTCCGTAGTCTCCCGGATCAATTCCGGTCCCGTGAGCTGGGTATCCCCAACTTCACTCCAACATACAGGAGATCTACACTTCCTACCATACAAAGCTTCAAACGGTGCAGCCTTAATACTAGAATGGTAACTATTGTTATACGAAAACTCTGCTAACGACAAATGTTTATCCCAATTCTTACCAAAGTCTAACACACAAGCTCTCAACATATCTTCCAGTGTTTGTATCGTCCTTTCACTCTGCCCATCAGTCTGGGGGTGATAAGCAGTGCTCATGTCGAGATTCGTTCCCAAAGATCTTTGGAGAGATTTCCAAAAATTCGATGCGAATCTAGGATCTCGATCTGAAATGATCGATACAGGCACTCCATGCTTGCATACGACATTATCCAGGTATATTCGAGTCAGCTTCTCCAGTGAGAACTGCTCCTTAACCGGAATGAAGTGTGCTTATTTGGTCAGTCTATCGACAATAACCCAAATCGAATTGTTTCCAGATGATGTTCTAGAAAGCTTGGTGATAAAGTCCATCGTAATTCGCTCCCACTTCCATTCAGGAATCTTTGGTTGTTGAAGTAGTCCTGATGGCTTTTGATGTTCAGCTTTGACTCTAGCACAAGTCAAGCATTGAAGAACATACATAGCTATGTCAGCTTTCATATTCGGCCACCAGTACAGCTTCTTCAAATCATGGTACATCTTATCAGATCCCGGATGAATGGAATACTTAGATTTATGGGATTCTAACATAACCAAATCTCTTAAGCCTCCAAACTTAGGTATCCACATACGACCTCTTAAACATTTCACTCCATCAGCTCTAACCTCTAAAGGATCTCCTTCTCCTCGGAACCCTTCATTAACAAAATTCTCCTTCTTACAAGCTTCTATTTGCGCATTTCTAATTTGCTCAGGAAAATTATTGTGCACGGTCAAGACTAGAGAACGCACCCTGATAGGCTCTCTATCTTTCCTACTCAACGCATCAGCTACAACATTGGCTTTTCCTGGGTGATACTTTATATCACAATCATAATCACTCAACAACTCTATCCATCTTCGTTGCCTCATCTTCAACTCCTTCTGGTCGAGAATATACTGTAGGCTTTTGTGATCGGTGAATACCGTACACTTGGTGCCATACAGATAATGTCTCCACAACCTAAGAGCAAAGACTACAGCTCCTAACTCAAGATCATGAGTAGTATAATTCTCCTCATTCTTCCTTAATTGCCTAGAAGCATAAGCTATCACCTTCTCTCTCTGCATCAAAACAGCTCCATAACATCTAAGAGATGCATCACAATACACTACAAAATCTTCACTCCCTTCGGGTAATGATAAGATTGGCGCACTACATAATTTTTGCTTCAATGTCTGAAATGCTCCATCTTCATCACTTCCCCAAACGAAAGGTTTATTCTTCTGAGTAAGCTTAGTCAAGGGTTTAGCTATCAAAGAAAATTCTTTAATGAATCGCCTATAATAGCCAGCTAATCCTAAGAACTGTCGCACTTCCGTTGGCGTTGTCGGTGCAGACCAATTCTTAATAGCTTCAACCTTTGCAGGATCAACATGAATTCCATCTCTGTTAATCACATGACCAAGAAATTGCACAGAATCCAACCAGAAATCACACTTCGAAAACTTAGCATACAACCTTTCATCCTTCAGCAACTTCAAAACAATCCTCAAATGTTCTCTATGCTCATCTTCATTCATAGAATAGATTAGAATATCGTCAATAAACACAATCACAAATTTATCCAAGTAGGGCTTGCACACTCGATTCATTAAATCCATGAAAACCGCAGGTGCGTTAGTTAACCCAAATGGCATTACTTGAAATTCATAGTGTCCATAACGAGTTCTAAATGCAGTTATAGGAATATCTTCTTCACGGACGCGAAGTTGGTGATATCTTGACCGCAAATCTATCTTAGAATACACACTAGATCCTTGCAGTTGATCAAACAAATCATCAATTCTAGGTAAAGGATATCGATTCTTAATTGTCAACTTATTCAGTTCCCTATAATCAATGCACATACGAAAAGATCCATCCTTCTTCTTAACGAACAAGACTGGAGCTCCCCAAGGCGACGAGCTCGGTCGAATAAAACCTTTATCAGACAACTCCTCAAGTTGCTCAGATAACTCCTTTAATTCAGAAGGGGCTAATCGGTAAGGCACACGTGCCACCGGTGCAGCACCAGGAATTAAATCGATTCGAAACTCTACTTTCCTTATTGGTGGAAGTCCTGGTAAATCTTTAGGAAATACCTCAGGAAATTCACAAATAATAGGTACATCTTCCAATCATTTCTCCCTAGACTCATTCCCGGTCACTTGAGCTAAGAATAACTCACAACCGTTCCTGATGTACTTCTGGACTTTAATACATGAAACGATTTTCAAGCGGGATTCACCTCGACTACCATCAATTACAAACGTTCTATTCCTAAGAGGAATCTTAACCTTCTTCTCTCCACATAAAATAGTAGCATTATTCAATGACAACCAATCCATACCAATAATAATATCAAAACTACCTAATTCTATCAACATCAAATCAATCGGAAAGGAATGGTTCAAGAGATTTAGAGAGCATCCTTCTAATAGCTTATTAGTTTTCACTAATTTACCATCAGCCAATTCCACCTCGTAACTGGTACTTATCTCAACAGGTTCAATATCAATAAGGGCACTAAATTTAGTGGATACAAAGCTCCTATCGGCACCCGAATCGAATAAAGCAACAGCATAATGATTGTTGAGTAAAAACGTACCGGTAACGACATTCGGATCCTCTTTCTTCACCTCAATTGTTCCAAGTTGGTAGATACCACCCTGGGGGTTTCTTCCAGGTACAATCGCTTTCAACTTGGGGCATTCCGATTTCCTATGACCTTCTTCATTACAGTTGAAGCAAATCGTTCCCTTCTTACACCTTTCAACCTTGTGTCCAAGCTTTCCGCAATTTCGGCACTTCCAGCAGTCGCCAGGATGCCTCTTGTTGCCACACTTAGGACATCTATCATCGTAGCGCGGTGCATTGTTGGTAATAGCATTTGCATTCCCCTTTCTCTGGTTCTGACGACGATTGAAATTCTTCCTATTATCACCTCTATCTACACGATCACCGTCTCCCTTTCTTTTCTCACCTACACGGGCTTCATCTTCCTTATCCTGAATTATCTGTCCAATGAGTTGGTAAGCCATTCGAACAGCATCATCAATGGTCAGTGGTTTCGATGATGTCACGTCCCCCCGGATATTCCTGGTCAACCCTTTCACATATTGCTCAATTCGGATCTCTTCGGGTTCACCCAATCGAGGACATAGCAAGGCCAACTCATGGAATCGGTTCGTGTAACTATCAATGTCCATACCTTTCATTCTCAGATGAATCAACTCCTGTTCTAACCTAATAATCACACTACGAGGACAAAACTCCAAAGTCATCCACTTCTTGATTTCAGCCCAAGGAGTAGCATTAGCAGCATCAAGACCCATGAAAGCAATTCTCCCGTTCCACCAAGTCAACGCACGACCTTTAAGAGTAGCCATAGCAAAAGTCACCTTATCTTCCTCCTTACACTTACTAATCCTAAACACCGATTCAATCTTCTCGATCCACTGGCTTAATCCTACAGCACCTTCAGTTCCATTAAAAGGTAGAGGTTCACACTTCATGAACGTCACATAAGTACAGCCACCAACTTCAGGTGCATTCGTTCCAAGTCCTCCTACATTTCCTCCAGCATTAGCATTCACATTATTAGCATTCACATTCACATTAGTACCGCCAATTCCACTACCTCCAGCTCCACTACCGCCAGCTCCACTACCGCCAGCTCCACTACCGCCAGCTCCACTACCGTCAGCTTCATTTCTAGCATTTGCCATAAATTCAGTCATAGATGCGGTAACTTGCTCCGTAATAATCCTACGTACATCATCCTCAGTCACAGCCTTCTTGGGCGGCATAGTTCTATAATTCCACAATTTCAAAGCATTAAGCATTCATCCAACAAGGATTCATATAATATGGATCGAATTCGTAATCAAGATACAAATAAGGCACAATATGGAATTCAAGACAAGATACACATTTCATTCGATCTGAAACAAAAGTATTGTCTTAGTACATCCATATCAAAGTTCTAACACTATATACACTCAAAATTCGTGCCAAGTCTACAACTAACAAGTCGGTTCAGTCAAAGCTATAAACACAAAAGATCTAAAGGTCACTACTAAATACAGACTGGTTTACTGAGAACCGCCAGATGGTCCATCATCCATCGTCTTCTGGATCTTCGCCGGACGATCACTAGACACATCTTCAGCTGGGCGCTTACGGATTACTCCTCTTTCAACCATGTCAGCATAAAATCTACTATTCCAACCCACGGATATATTCAACTCCTTTTCGGCTTTCTCACGCATCGCACGAGCCACACTCAACTGAATCTCCAAAGAATTCACCTTTCTCTTCATAGCAGCATACTCACCACTTTCCAACACTGATAACCTCCTAAATGCCTCATTCAATCCACGCTCTACATCACTCAAATCCAAACTAAGCAATTCTCGCTCTTTCTCTCCAATCTTAGTCTTCGACTCCAGATAAGCAACCTGAGTCTGAACAACACCTAATCCAACCTCTGTCACACAACTCTTAACACGGGAAGCATCTAGATCACGTCTCAAGGCCCATGGTGCAAGACCATCAATATGAGTAGCCTCTCGAGCACTAGACGACTCTCCTATCTCACGTCTACGAGTAGCAATACCATCGGTACCGTCAGGTGCATCGTCATCCTCATCCTCGTCTGATTCAGAATCAGATTCAGACGATTCAGACATGTCATCCCTAGGTAACTCATCCTCGGAATCAGACAAACAAACTGGTGGGGGCAAAGGCTCGCCCTCTGGAACATCATACGGATAAATAAGCTCAGCTTCCTCATCGTCATCAACCTCAACCTCTATACCTACATCCTCCTCGACATCCTCGTCGTCAATCTCGTCATATAACTCATCTAACCCAATCTCATTCTCATTCTCAATATCAGCATTCTCAATCTCCACATTCTCAATATCCACATTCTCATTACCCACATTCTCAATCTCATTCTCTACTAAGTCTACCTGAGGGGCAATCTGAGCTCCTAGTCCTAACTCGGGCTCGGGATCCTCAAATGGTTCCTCCTCGTCATCAATATCAAAATCTACTAAGTCTAAATAAGGATCATCTTCTATATTAGGTTCGGGAATAGCATGGTTTTCTACAGGAATATTAGGGTCAGCCATGACAATCTGCATTTATATATATTTATCTCGTATTAGGATAACATACTAGTTAAACAATTACATAATGAAATCACGATATATACATATATATAAATTAAATTATATATATCAAAATATATATCTTCTCAATAGGGCTTGTTGGTAACGTCGGAGATCTCTGGCACCGTTATAGTCAAAAGATTTTTCAAATATTTTCTCAAATGTTCATTGTCAAAAGATTTTGAAAAGTTTTGTTCAAAACCTTGGTTTTTTAAAAATCTTTTGTTCTCTACAACGAGAGCTCTGGTACCAAACTGTAACACTCTCATTTTTCGTATCGGTACAGCGGAAGGGTCTTTCAGAGTGTTACGGGATAGCACAATAACTCCAATCATAGACAACACATAAAAATGGTTGTACAAGGTTTAGCAAACATTCATTCGATAAAAAGTTTCAAAAGTGTACAACAGGTCCCAAATTATACAGGTCATTAAGTTTACAAAACACAGATCGAATGAACATTTTTAATATTAAGTGTGGGCCATCAGAGTCGATCTCCATCCGGATTACCTTCAAGCACCTGAGATAGAAAACATGCAAAAATCATATCAGCGAATGCCGAGTGAATTCATAGAGTTTAATGAAAACCGTTATATAAAACAATCATTTACAATCATTTAAAATCAGAACACAAGTATAATATCGGAAGTAAGTCCACATATTGCTAGTCAGGCAATATATATCAAGCATACATCTGAAAACCGTCCATGAGACCGTAGTCTCTATATTACCATGATAGGTAATATATTCATCGTTAATAGCGTCGTTATCGTTTATTATTGTATTATACATGTCGTATAGATTATAGTATCTGGATTAGGATTATTATTAGCCGCATGACATTGTTACCTTACTGTGAAAACAGCGGGCCGCGAACCCGACAAACAATTTGCCCATCTAAGTTAGCGTGTCGTCACAAAAATCACGCTATGGAATCTTCTCATACATAAATTCGCTTACCAATCAATGTGGTACGACGGGGATCAACCGTCAAGGCGCGAACTGGGGTGATCGTCCCCAAATAGTACTATCAAATGCATAAGCGTCTACCAAATCCCGGTAGTTCACAATTCATGCTAATGGGACTTTAAGTGACATAACCTAACTACTAATAATCCTTTTAGTCTCGAATATAGGGTCATAGCATCATTCGGGTCCATCTCATTAAGCATACAATCGGGACTACTTGTGTTCTATTTTTATAAAAATCTAGCATGTTATCTCCCTCGCGGGTTTACAAATCATTTTATAAAACATTTAAAAGAGTGCGAGGCTATCAACTCACGTTGTTAATGAAAGGCGGATTATCGGCTACGGGCGTGCTTCGGTCACGGAAACCTATATAAATAATAATCGGTCTTAGACTCGGTCCAATGACTTTTATCAAAATAACAATATACATATACATGATTATTGTACATATGATGATGATCAAGTGGGTTTATAAATCCTCATTTACTCATTTTAGCGTTTACGTTTTAGTATCGTCTTACTAGTTCACTAGTTTTACCGATTTTACTTATTTTAAGTTCATTAAGTCTTTTATAAGTTCTTTTACTTGCTTTTACCCATTATATACTTATATGATCAGTATATGTACTTTTCATGTTGGGTCCTATTGGGTTAAGCCCAAATAATTCTTTTTACAAGTATTTTTCTTATTAAGTCCAATTATTAGTCTATTAGGTTTAGTTAGCTCGTAATTGTCCGTAATTCTTATAGTTCGGGTTTTATCGGTTTTTACTTGTCTTAGTTACTTATACATCAGTATATATCTTTTATAAACTTTACATTAGACGGGTTTGGTCGTTTAAGTTTTATTTGATGAAAAACGTTAATTTCACGGCGATAGCCGAAAAAGTCGTAAAAATCAAGTTTATAGTTTTTATTACTTATAAATATTACTTTTACCACCATTTATATATTTTACCCATTTAATAAACCTTTTATACATTTATATAATTAAGTTTTACAAGTTAGTGGGTTTATACTTTACATTTTATAAATTATAAAGTGAGTGCTTATATAATAATAATAAACATTATTTCCAAAATCTGATTTTTAACTTCACATTCACCATTTTTATCATATCTAGAGTTCTACAATGACTTAGAAGCTCATTTTTAAATGACAACTTCTTCATGATATGTGCTAAATATAACTTAGTTATAGCTACTGCCCATTTTAAGTTTAAGTTGCCTTAACAGTCCCTACAAAACTGCTTATTCAGATTGTACCACCTAACTTGTTTTGATCATATCTCACTCATTATTTTGATTCCATTGCATGGCCAACTCTCACATGTGTATAACATCATCTACTTTACTGTAAATAGATCAAACCATGCATTTTTATCAGTTCTTCATTTGGTTATCTACTGTTTTTATACAGCCAACTAATTAGACATGATTTTAGCTTCCTTTCTTATGGTTATCATCATTTTTAAGCATATTTATCAACACTTGATCCCCACACAACATTTTTATCATCATATATACATCATATACATATACAAAATGAAAGAAAATACATTTGTTCTATACAAAATAATAAGAGAAAAATGTAGAGGATAATCTTCTTTACTAATCCAAGTGGATTTCTTGTTTTAGGAAGGCAAGAACTTGATGAATACAACAAGTATCTCCAAGACCATCAAATAGCAAGATCATATGTTGGAAAATCAGCCCTAGGACACAAGCAAATCACCTCCAAAGTTGGTTATATGGCCACCAAATGATCAAGGTTTCAAGGAAACACCTTAATAGGACTAGTAAACATGTGGTTTGTAGTTGGAAGAGATCAAAAATGGTGTTTGTAGCTTGATATGGGACGACATAAATGGTGAAGTAGAGAGAGTTTGAGAGTAAATTGCATGTGTGAAATAGTTAAGTGAAAACCATTGTTGGTTTTGTAAAGTTTGGTGGAAAGCTTAGCCTAAAGTGTAAGCTAAGGCTTACACTTGTTATTAAACAAGTTAAGTTTGTGCCACCTATGGTGGTGAGGTGTTTTTGGCCGTCCCATGTAAGCTAGTGGGATGGGGCAAAGTGTTTTGTCCCATCTCACTAGTTTACGGGTATTTCTCGATTTTAGTTTTCTCGATTTGCGTGCCCTCGGGTCGTTTTACGAAAAACGTTTTTATAAATTATGAATCACCGTCACAAAACGAATCCAATAAAAATTGTCTCATCAAAAACGGAGTTCAAAAACGTAAATACGTAATCCTAAGGTTTCCGGTTTAGTCGTAAAAGACGCCAAATTATGCACGTAAGCCCAAATTTAAATCTGTAAATTGTGAGTTCGTCAACCAACACAAAAATAAGTTTCAAAATATTATACGAGAAAATATTTAACTACCTGAAAATGTTAGACTTGTCACAGAAAGCATTTGCCCCTAAGAAATCTAATGTTTACAAATACATAAACTACCTTCCTCTAGATGAATCTAAAAGCAAGAGTAGGAAAACATTAGGTATTCTTAAACACCACATAGATAATGTTAAAACCATTGTTGAAAGAGACTAGGAAAAACGTGAAAATGCTGAGTGGACACGTCCGATTCCTCAAGATATTACCTTGCTTGTGAAAGAACTCTTAATTCCAAACACGACATTGATTAAAGAAACTGTCCTTCAACTTGAGGAGTTCATTCGGACTGAAATGTTTGATGACTTAAAATATGTTGAATCTCTTGAGAAACACATTGATGATCTTCAAATGGAGAAGTCTGATTTCTCAGATGAATATGATTTACTCTTGCAAGAATGCGTTTCTAAAGATGTTATGTGTGCTTATTTTACATCTTGTGCTGATATTGATGAATATTCTGAAGTTGCATGCCAATATCTTGATAAGAGAAAAGAATGTGAACGTCTTGAAATTGAGCTTTCGAAACGTAAAGAAAATGTTGACAAAAAGGCTTTTGAGTTACTTCAACACAAAACTGATTTCCTTCAAAAACATGTCATTCTCTTGAACTTGCTTTACAAAAAGACGTTGGTAGTTTTCCACATGATAATAAATTGCAAGAAAAACTTTCTCAAACGTTTTGAGAAATGAATGAACAGAATTTGGAAATTAAAGGGTTGAAAGCTCAATTACAAGACAGGGACAGAGCGATAGCAGAGTTGCAGAAACTCGTTGCTAAAATGGGTGGGAAAATCGTGGAACCTAAAGTTGTGAAACCTGTTGTTCGACAACCCAATGCCTACAAGGATCCAAAGCCGTCTATCTTAGGAAAACCGACTCCGTTCTCCAATTCTTCTCATATGAAATCTAGGCTACCCCCTAAGACTGATATGCAACCAAGTGTTCCAAAACCATCCATATCACCCTATGTTCCCCCATTTAGAAAGCATATTGTTGCTAAACCCAACCATGTGAATGCACCTAGCACTTCTAGGACTCCTCCAAAATGTGTGACATTCACGTCCACAAAGGAATCTGTAGGTTCAAATGACCTCGTTCATACCCACAACCTGGAGGATGCGAAACAAAAAGGGAAGATTCAGAAAGACAAACCAGTGTATGAAAAACCTAGTTCACCAAATCCCGCTAGAGTTCCACACACTCCTAATGGTCGTCAACCAAAACCTAGGATCCCTCTTAAGCAATCTAGGAATTGGAAATCATCCATGAATAGTCGTGTTTCAAACACTACGCCTGAACGATTTGGAAAACAAAGGAATACAAGTACTTTCGTGAATCCCAAATTTCCTGTATGTCCCACTTGCAAAAAGGGCATTCAAAATGGAAATCATGACCATTGCATTTTGCAATACCTCTATGAGGTCAAATCTCGTTCCTTTGAACGGAGATCGAATACAGAATCCCATAAGACAACAAGGAGATACAAACCCGTCGTAAAGAAAAGCAACCACACCAAATCTGAAACGTGGATTCAACAAGGACATAGTTTCTCTCCAAAGAAGTCTTCCGCTGTGCAAGACAAAGCTACTCCTAAATCTAGTCTTCAGTGGAAACCAACGGGTCGGATCTTCACAGAAGTTGGTCTTAAGTGGATTCCAATAGAGAAGAGTGATGACACCTGCACCAACACTAATGCTACTGTTCTACACGCTGAAAAGGAATTTGTTACTCCTAATTCTAGTATTTGTGCAAATTCTTCTTCTGTGATTGCAGGTACAACATCAGATTCTGAACCCACTTCTCCTTCTTTAAAGGATTCCAATTCTGTACATTCTATATCACCTTCTTCTGCTGTACAAAAGTCTATTTTGGATTATTTTCGAAAAACTTGAGAAAACACAAAAATATAATAAAATGTAAATATCCATAGAAAAAAAAATAAAAAAAAAATGGAAAAACTTTCAAAAGACCAAAAATATTCTTTTCGACATGTCTTTCAGTATCGATAATATGGACGTACCTAGAAATGTCGCTCAATAACGACACGGGTGTGTACATAAAGCTCGAATGAAAGTTGTAAATATTTTTCAAAACATGTCATTTCAATGATTTACAATTACCTCAGACTGTGACTCGTACTTCAAAGAAAGGAAAGTTGATCACGATGATTACTTATCCTCAACAACGGGAAAATAAAATTTCTCGGTCATGAGCTATCGATAAAAACATTCAAAGTTTTTAAGCTCATGTAAACGACTTACAGTTAAATGTCAGACTGTAACTCGAACTTCATATAAAGGAAAGTGTATCTTTAAAGATAACTTATCCTAACCAACGGGTAGAGCAATCTATCTTGGGTTGAGCTTGTCACAAAACATTCAACGTTTTGAGCTCAACACAATGGCTTGTAATCACTTTCAGATTGCAACCCGGATCGATATTCACGGGGGAGTGTACGATTTAGTACCCTTACCCTCAGCAAAAGAAGAGAAATCTTCTTACACTTGAGTGGATTCGTCAAGACATTCAAAGCCTATGAACTCAAGTTTATGCTTTAGAAAAACCTTTCGACAAAAAGAATTGATTTTTCAAAAAGCGTTGAACACAATTTTTTCAAGAATTTTTCAATGATATTCAAAATCTTACAAAAATTGTGTGTTCAACAACTCCCATCCTCACAAAGTGAAATGTGGATCATATCCTCACAATGACAATTCAATTGGATCAATTTTTGAGGGGGAGCATTTAAATTCATGCAAAAGATTGACACATCTTCCTCCCAGAGATTTCAAGACTATTTTTTCAAAATATATTTTAATCAAATTTGGTATCTCTAATATCAAAATATTTTATATATTAGAGATAGGGGGAGAAAATGTGATTAAAATGTGATCTAATATAAGACTCAAGCACTTTAACTCTTACCTACATGTGCAAAACACTTTCGATTATCGATGCACATGTGAAGGGGGAGCATTTCTTAAACGACAAAACTAGCAAGGTGTTAATTGTTTTTCAAACACTTTGTTAGAAATTAAAGTGGTTTTCATGGTTACGATCAAATACCCACAACAACTTTAATTCACGACGTTATTGGTGTCAAAAGGGTGGTTAGGTTTAAGTCCTATGATCCAACCAGAACCGGAGGGATCTTCCCAGGGACAATCCAATAGATTATTAGAAGTCCTTAGGAAAGATGGAGTAGAATGTGAACGTAGCTGAATGCCGACTAGGTACTGATGCTAGCACTGGAACAATCACAACAAGGTGCTAGTAATGATGTCTTGGTAAGCATTGAAGGGGTTGAAGAATGAAAAAGAAATGTAAGGATAAAGGGTGTAAAGAAAGAAGCCCTCCATACAACTTAGGCAGAAACCGGGTCAACTCATCATGAAGACAAACTCATCATGGACCCAGTGATGTGAAGCACAACCCTTTCCTAGCTACTCAGGCTTCTCTCAAAAGAAGTTTGTTTTATTGTCACGGAGATCAACACGACTTCTATTGACTTTCTCACTCCGAGATAGTTGATATTGAATAGGTGGCATCTGCTCCAGCCTCCGACCACTAAAAGTGCACAAATCGAGTCTAGAGCCAAGAGATCAATCAAATCTCGTTAGGACACACGGATGAAGATCAAGAGAGTCCTACGCTATATCCTTGTGATATTGCTAGAACACTCAGAGTGATACTACTTAGTATTTACAATGATGAGTGGAAATCCTTCCAGTGTTAACATCAAACAGCACTGCGGTAGGTCATATGCAAGATTCTTTATGAATTGAACATGTGCAAAACTGAAAAGCAATAGTGGTTTGATTCTGAATTGATTCAAACTCGTTTCAGGTTTCTACGCAATATCTTTATGGTCTTGCCAGAACATTCAGAGTGATATTCATTAAATATTCACAGTGACGAATGGAAATCCTTCTAGCGTCAACATCAAACAGCGCTACGGTAGGTAACTTGCGAGATTCTTATGAATCAAGCTTGTGTCAACTGGAAAGCAACAATGGTAAGATTCTTAATGAATCAAACTTGTTCCAGGAATTTGAATTGACGACTTTAATCAAGCGGATATTTATCCAATTGATTCACTCTTTATGTTCGCAGTCTTGCTTTGAGACGGTCGAGTAAAGAGAACGGCTAGTACAGCCGCGAAACCCTGTCAAGGAGATTCTTAATTGAATCTACCTGATCACAGGTACGATATTTAGTATCGTATAACGGTCTTCACCGACCGGAGGTAAAACGCTACCGATTTAGGACGAATGTCAAAGCCATTCAGTCCGTGTCTATGTTTTGTCTCGAGAAGGTGGCGTCACGGTGTACTCAGCAAAGTCAATGATTCAGAAACCACATACTCATGCCTAAAGACATATTCAACAATTAATAGTGTGAGCATGTGGATGAAGACACAAGATCGCAAGATGGCAAAGACAAGTCAAGGATGATTTGAAGATCTCAAGCTTAAAGACAAAGTCAAAAGACAACGACAAAGGCTCAAAGATCACAGCATGAAGGAACAAGACTACGATTACACGTTCAAGACTCATTTATGGCGAGATTAGTAATCTCTACAAATTTCCTAAATGACTAAGGTTTATGACCTCTCATTGGGGGAGATTGTTAGCCTCAAAATATTGAGCCAAACAAGAATGCTCGGTCATATGTTTATTATGTATCGTATTTTAGAACGTTGTAATAGGTAGTATATTAGTCGTGTTATTACGGGCTTAACTTTAAGCTAAGGTTCATTAATAAGTAACCAAAGCCCAAAAGGAAAGCCCGGCCCAAACCATATAGTCCATAAAGAAGCCCGCATGTGGGTGGACTATATATACCCTTCCTAGCATGTTAGGAAGGGTGTTGGTCATTTCATTTTCTCTAATCTAATATTCCACAAGTTTCACCAACCATTTTCTCTCTACTTTCTCTCACTACTTTCTCTCTCTAGAATTCTTCTCATATCTACCTTTCTTTCTTTAATTCGTGCTATACAATCATCATATATTAGGGACAACAATCTAGGGTTTATGCAAACCCTAAAAACGAAAATTAACAAAGCAACTAGGCACATTGGTCACACTAGGGTTCATCATGGATTCATAAATCCACTCACCAAAGCTAGTATGATCCATCATAATTAGCAGCAACAAACAACGAATCTAGGGTTTATACAAATCCTAAAAACGTATATCACCCCTGCAGCCAACTTCAACAGACTATAACTTTTTTAGAAGACTGATTTGGACAATCCCTTCGGTGGACATATAGATATATGTGTGTAGAATACATACACTAAATTTCGTGTCGATCCAATGGTTCAATAAAAAGTTATGCTCTTTTTATTGCTGCTGCGCACACAAAACTACCCAGAAAAACCCTATACGGATTTTTCTTCCTTCTCACTAACACGAACAACTTGTTGGTCCTAGCATCGAGAGCCACGAGGCTCTGATGCCAATTGTGGAAACCTAAGTTTCCTTGATCTTTTATCTTTTAGGAACGATTCTCATTCACTTGTTTAAATCAAGGCGGAATAGAACGAAAAACGTTAACAAGGTGTTTAAGCACAAGAAAACAAGATGAATTACTCCCAACGGTTGCTCATTATATTAATAATAACAACCACTAGGCGTGTATACATTTAATCCCATGCCTAGTCGACACACACTTTAGGTTTACATTGTATATGAAAATAATAAATAAACCTGTGACCCTTGGTTCATTTGATTGTGTAAGGAATAGGTTTTACAAGAGATAAGAATGAATAAACATCTAAATATACTATTTAGATAAACTATATTCTAAATATCGGTCCACGATATCTTGAATATATCCTCTAAATATAATTCCATCAGCGTCTTGATATTTGTCGACGTCTAGAATACACGTGTCAGTGTCTAGCTTTCACGTGTCAGCGTGTGTGAACAAACGTTTTTTTTTTTTTTCATTTTGAGTTTGTGCCACATCAACTTTTAGACCCAACAATCACAAATAGCTTAGCCTAACATAGTAATCAAAGTAAGAAATGGAAAAGAGTAAGAGAACATCATACTTAGATTTGACCGAATGAACGAGTACACAAGTGTCACGATTGTATTGTTCCTCTAAGAATCGAAGAGTGGAATGCTCTCGTTACAAGTATTTCCCAAAGTGGATAATACTAAAAATATTACTAAGAATCTAAGAATACTCGGATTGGAGTAGTGGTTTTAGAATGAGATATGTGTTGATGATGAGTAAAAGTGGTTCCTATTTATAGTGTTGGCTGAGAGCAAATGTGCGCCGCACTTATCCGAAAGTGCACCGCACTTTGGATGTGGGAATGTGCGCCACACTTTTGACATTGTGCGCCTGCGTTCCAGAATCTTCATTCAATAGTTTGGCTAATTTGCACCATAAGGACCCTCCTTTGTATTTTCTTCACTTCGTTTCTCCATACTTCATACCTGCATATAAAACGCAATATATTGAGTATCTAAAGCTCTTATTTATGATATAAAGTGGCAGTATAATAACGGGTTGATATGTATATTTTTTTCGTTATCAGGGGTGAAGGAGTATCTGGACTTCTAAGAACATCTTGAGGATGATTAGATGAACTTACTTAAATTCACCGACTTATAAAATAGTTAGCATATATTTCATTCAAATCAGTACAAGGACAATTAAGGCTCTAAACTGGCCTAACATACTCCTATCTTCTCAAGCATTTCCTCTGGAAAAATGAGACGACCTTGGAGAGAAGTAATGACTATCATTCTTTGTTGTCTTACCAGGAAATTTTCAGGTACTGAAAACATGCGTCTTCCTCAAGGACAAATATTTTGGGGGCTTTTTCATTATTAAAAGTTAGATTATGCATCCTTAATATGGGAAGATTTTGCCTATCAAGTAAACGAAAATGCCAAAAAGCGTGCCAAATATCTACCATATCCATGATTTACGAAGATCGCCAAATATCTACCATATTGAGCACTTCATGAAGAACGACAATAGAATTGATAGACGAAACAATTTCTTTTATCATTCTTCTAGAAGAGATTATCTGTGTAAGAGAATAAAAATTGGAGGATAGCAACTAGAGAGACCATATGGACTTCCAATTCCCAACAACATGACTAATGAAAAGATATGAGAGAGTGAGGCGTATGTGAAATTAGTGAAAGATATGGGTGTTAGACAAGCTTCTCTTGTAGGAGATAACCCTCCAGCAAAAACCAAAGGCGAAAGACGTAAAGGTAAGACTACCACATACAAAGTCCCAAGAAAAACTCCTTAAAAATCCAACCCTAACTTTCCAAGGAAGAGAATGAGAAGAAGATGTAACTCCATGATGAAGATAATGAAGAAAACCAAGCAATTTCCGAAGCAAAAATCGCCAAGTTACTTATTGAGAGAAGCAAGAAGGAATCTCATCAATCCCATGCTAGTGGTTCCGGTCAATCCTTCCAAGGATACTGAAGGTTCAGAAAGACATTCATTTGGAGTTCCTGATGCAGAATCCGACAAAGAAGATGAAGTATGTGTAACACCCCCAAATTTATACAACTTAGTACAGCGGAAGACTAGTTGGTGTTACGGGATAGCACATTACTCACATCATAGACAACGCATAAAAATCGCGTTGTTTAATAATAAATCATTTCCATTCATAAATATCAAAGTTACTGATGAGACTGCAATTATACATAGTCTCATCGTCCAAATCGGGATTAAAACGCTTAAAATATCATTAAAATACTCCAAAATATGCTTGTATTCGTTTGTTGTATATTTTAGGTATGGATATCGAGAAAAAGACAAAAAGATCACAAGAATAAATCAAAAACGAACACGGGAAACGAAGCCGCACAATGAGCCGGACCCGAACAATGAATTTCCAAAGAAGTCCTTGAAGTTTGAAGATTTGTCAAGATTGGTCCCTCAACTTTGAAGACTTGTCACTTTTAGACCCTTGTAAAACTCCAAAGTTACAAGTTTGGTCCTTAAGTTTCAAGATTTTACACAAAGAAGCCTTTGGAAAATGCTCAAATTGCAAGATTAGTCCTTGTTTTAAGTTCTACAAAAAGACAAGGACTTAAATGTCATTCCTTCAAAGTCATTATAAAGGGAAATGAGCTAGTGTTGCCAAAAACATCAAATGAAGATATTTTGAAAGATGAAGGTCCAGTTCTGCCTAGACACCAAACTATTTCCACCAATCCTAGCCTGCCATGTCACCAAAACCCGACCCTACCCATATCCTTACCCAAACCCAAACCAAATCCAGCCCAAGACACCCAAAACCCGACCCAACTCCATACTAATTGTATTTTGAAAAACCCTTTTTATTAACCCCGGGTTACACTTACTGTGTACTCAATCCAAATCAAACACCCCCAAAAAATCATTAAGAACCCTAATCATGAACATCACATAAACCCCAAAATTGACACTTGATTCTTTCCAGAATCGTAATTAAGAGTCTCCTAATCTAAACCCCATTCCTAAAAACACGTCCCCTTCATCAAATGGGTCCCCCACGTGGCTCCCCTGCTGCATAACTCCAAGGATGTACAAATTAATCAACGAACCAGAATCACTCCTTGTTCCCAAAGGTATGATGAATGCTCAAGATCACTTTTGTACAACTGGCCTTCACATGTTACCTTGGCAGATCACTGGACAAAGTTTTTTGACCAAGAAAAAGTCTTCAAAGTTTGAATGAGCAAGGGTATATTAGGATTTTTATAGTTTAGGGTTTCATATTACTAGAATCTTCATGTAGCCGTGTATATAAGGCAGTAGGGTTCTTCATTTTTTCTCTTGTTCCAGTTTTTGTTCAAGAAATTGTAATACCTTTTTTTATAAATATAAAAAAGTTGGTATTTTCTGAATTAATCTGTGTTCCATTGTTACTTTATGCAAGTTTTTGAGATTCATTCCTTTTTCATGTTTATGAAAAGGTTGTAAAAATCTGCTTGTTTCCGAAAAAATCATTTTTCAGTTTATGCATTGTGGTTGTTAATCCGTTTCGTTAAGTGTATATCATTAGTTTTGGTTCAAGGTTAAAGCACAGGAAGTTTCAAAGTTTCAAAAGAAGAAAGTTTGTCAAAAGGGTTCTTGAAAAAAAAAATCTGCTTGTTTATGTTTTTTAAAAAGTTACTGTTCACAGTTACTATTCATCCGTACTGTAGCACAAGCTCATATCGAGGTGGTTTCGTATTGGTTGAAGTAGTTTGAAGCCGTGGAAGCTTGCTTGTTCTTAGTTAGTTTAATTGAAGAAATTCGTGGAGGTGTTCTTTGGTTATTTGGTTTTGGAAGGGTTAAGTTGTGGTGATAAGCATTTCGAAGCATGTAGGCTGTGAAAGCTGTGAAAATAGTTGAGTTGAGGCGTTTATAAGGTTGCTTGGTTAGAGTCAATAGCTTGGACCCTCTTGTAAGTGACTTCCTCCTTATTTCAGCTTATTATAGCCTATTTGTTCATTGTTTATGCTCATGTTGCTTATCCACTTAACTGGTTAGTTGTTTTCTTGTTTATGATTTATTATTGTTTTATTTATTGTTGTGATTAATTTTCAATGGTTTTATCTTAAATTTGCTTATTATAGTTTAGAATTATGTTTTTTTTTAATCTGAAAGAGGTGTTTGGTTTAAGTAAATTCTCTGTCATAAGCTTTGAAATAGGATTAGATTATTATTGCATTTTACTTCTTAGGTTGAACATAAATAAAATCAGTACTTACTTTTCATAAAAATACAAAAACAAACAAAAAAGGTGTTGGCTTTAAGTTTCTGTAATGGCTCCTAGTTCCTTTGATCTTGGCTATTTAGTTTTCAATTATGGTTAGTGTAAGTGTTTTTGTATTCATTCAAATGTTATTAGAAGATTTAGAATGCTTGCTTTAGCTTCTAGTCATTTGGTTTGAATTCAGTTCATCTATTGCTCGCATTAGGCCTACGTAAAGTAACAACTACACCAGCAGGTGTAGTTGCTTTCTTTGGAAGTTTTAGAAGCTTTAATTCCGGGATTAAGTAGATTAGAGATAGGTTTATTTTTGTTTTTGGTCATATCTTAGATTGGTGCTTTTTAGGTAAGCTTTTTGTTAAGCCAAAGTTGGGCTTATGGCACCCATAAAACTGTAGCTACTTATCATCAGTGAGCATACAGTTGATCCCCTGTTGAGAATTCAATCTGTGTATGTGGATCGTTCAACACTCAAATCAAGATATACCGAAATAAGAATTATATTGATATGAATAATCTGTTATCATCTACAGTTTTACAAATCTCCCTATTCTATTTATACTTATCTAAACGGTGTGATGAATCGATGTGTCGATTCATAGTGAACCGTTGTAACGGTTGGTAGTTTGTAGTAACTGCCAAATAACCGTTGTTGTAACTGTCTAAAAGTTACTGCCTAAATGAGATTTGGGATTAACCCATTGGGCTGTGAAAGTCGGCCCAACATCTCCCCCTTAATCACAAATGATGTGGCAGATCTGTAAGTCTTTTGTACTCGTCACGCATAATCTTCATTTAGTCTTTTTGTTTGGCTTCCTTTAACATTCTCTGTAATGTTGATCGGATTTTGTAAGTTTCTGCATTCCCTGCGGTATTAGCATTCCCTGCGGTATCAGCATTCCCTGCGGTTTCAGCATTCTCTGCGATTTCAGCATTCTCTGCGGTTTCAGCATTCCTTGCTATTTCTCCATTCTCTGCGATTTCTGCATTCTCTGCGATTTCTGCATTCTCTGCGATTTCTGCATTCTCTGCGGTTTCAGCATTCTCTGCGTTTTCTAGTTGTATCATTTCTTTCCAGTTAAAGCCGTCATAAGCAAAGTTGGCTCTAAGTCTTCTTCAATAAGATTTGAATGTTCTCTGGCTTGATTCTTGTATTTGTTTGGACATTCATAGGCATAGTGTCCAAGCTTTTGACATCGATAGCATGTCACTTGAGATTTGTCTCTTGTATCTTCTCCAAAAGACTCTCGTTCTTCCTTTTTATAATTGTTATTATCTTGTTCTCGTCCTCGGTTAAATCTTCCACGACCACGCCTTCTGAATTGTTGGTCATGATCTTCATGTTGAGAAAACATCAACCTATATTGGTTGTTTTCTTGTTTTTCATCTTTTCGCTTAATTCTTTCTTCGTAGGTCTTAAGTCGACCTATGGCTTCTTCTAGAGTCATTTTGTCTAAATCCGAGTATTGTTCGATGGATGCGACTATTTGAAGGAATTTTTCAGGTACTGCATTTAAGAGTTTTCGAACTAAGGTCGAGTCCTCAAATGTGTGCCCTAAACTAGCGGCCTTGTTTGCCAGTGTTGTTATTTTTATTGCAAATGTATCGATTGTCTCGTCTCTCTTCATTTGTAACATCTCCAGGTCGGATTTGAGCGTTTGTAGTCTCGCTTGTTGGACTCTTTCTTCTCCCATATGCCTTATCTTTAAAGCATTCCAAATTTCTTTCGAGGTTTTATGCTTCGTTATTTGAAGCAATTGTTCTTCATGTAAAGATTGATAAATAAATGCTATTGCAGTCTTATCTTTCTTATTGTCAATTTGGGTAGTATCGGTTGGATCTACCATCTCCCATAAACCATTCGCTTCGAGAATGATTTGCATTCGAATTGCCCATAATGAGTAATTCGTGGATTTTAGCATAGGACATTGAAATTGAGGTGTACTTATAGTACTGACCTCTTTCTTTGAACCATTTCCTTCTTTTGTCATATCTTTAGAATATTGACTAAAAACTCAAATAAAATCTTTTAATGCTAAAAAAACTTTTTCTAGTGAGTACTTTTGTTAATAATCTTTAAAGTCTTAATATTATATTTTTTCTTAATAATGTAAATCTTAAAATCTTATAATCCTTTTAAAAAAAAATCTTAAAAAAGTTAAATATCTAAAATTCTATATAATTCTTATCATAAACCAAATAAGAAAAGTCTTTAAAGCTCGTTTATTATAAAGCCAATAAAACTTAAATCGTTCTTATCGTAATCCAAATAAGATATTTTAAAATTCTCTTATCATAAACCAAATAAGATGTTTTGAAATTTTCTTATCGTAAACCAAATAAGATGTCTTGAAATTTTCTTATCGTAATCCAAATAAGATGTTTTGAAATTTTCTTATCGTAAACCAAATAAGATAATTTAATTTTCTTATCATAAACCAAATAAGATGTCTTGAAATTTTCTTATCGTAAACCAAATAAGATAATTTAATTTTCTTATCATAAACCAAATAAGAAATCTTAAAATTATAAAAGCTTAAAAATCTTAAAAACTTAAATTCTAAAAATCTTAAAAATCTGAAAATCTAAAATTCTAAAAACTTAAAATTCTAAAATAAAGAGTAAATATGGTTTGTTTGAAACCTGTTGGGCTATGGCCCGAAGTCCCTTTGGGCTGATACCAATGTTGAGAATTCAATCTGTGTCTGTGGATCGTTCAACACTCAAATCAAGATATACCGAAATAAGAATTATATTGATATGAATAATCTGTTATCATCTACAGTTTTACAAATCTCCCTATTCTATTTATACTTATCTAAACGGTGTGATGAATCGATGTGTCGATTCATAGTGAACCGTTGTAACGGTTGGTAGTTTGTAGTAACTGCCAAATAACCGTTGTTGTAACTGTCTAAAAGTTACTGCCTAAATGAGATTTGGGATTAACCCATTGGGCTGTGAAAGTCGGCCCAACATCCCCTTTAATTATGTTCTTATTTGCTTTCTGTATGAATGAGGATTGTTGTTTAAGCTTATTATAAACCAAGGACTCCCAAGGAAAGCCACCTGATGTCCTTGGCTTGCTGAATTTTGCATATGCTCCAAAAAAAAAATAATACCAAAAAAAAAGTATGGCAGCAAGAGGGTTCGAACACCAGACCACTTCACAGTGACAGTGGGCTGTTCGTAGGCGTTTTTGTTTGATCTTTGATACATAGGTAGTGTTAGGGTTGGTGTAGGTTCAAGTATTCAGTTTTTGAGGACTTTCGTAGTTAAAAATATAGCTAAGATAGCTCACTATTAGCTCATAAGTGACCAGCAGCCTTCATGGTATCATCACATTGAGTTTAGGTGGTGTTTTGGTTGTTTTAGCAATTTAAATTTAGGTGATTGTTAGTTTGTAGCGTAGGCTAGGACTAGGATAGCTAGCGATTAAGTTTGGTGGTGTCTCGGAGGTCTAGATATCGCATTAGATACCTACTGTTTAGCTACAACATAAAAATAATAACATTAGAAAAAGTAGTAGCAGTAGGCTTCTAAGGTATTTTGAGAACCTCATGTTCATACTTCATAGTGCTACTACTTGAATCTTTGTGATTTATTTTGTTATGATTTCTATGGTTACTTTGGTTTAATATTGTCTGTATGTCTCATAATGTGTGAACATTGTTGATTCCAAATTAAGCAAAAAGAAACAAAATAATAACCATTAAAATAGGGCAGCTGTGAGGTTTGAAAATCTGACCATACAACAGTAACAAACACAGCATTCACACCCCTAACCATGTGATCTATTAGGACTTTTTGTTTATTATTCTTTTCATTTTATTTTTATACTTTATCTTATTTCGTAATGTGCTTACAAAAGAATTAAATTGCAAAAAGTGGCAAAGTGGGACTTGAACCCCTGACCACGCAAAGATATAAGACGCAGCAAGCCACTGCATATCCAACTGAGCTGTTGACTATTTTGTTTAATAGATCCTTTCGTTTCTCTTATGTATCAATTGTGATGGGTGTATTCAGCTCATAAGAAAAGAAAAAAAAAACAAATAAGTGACAGTTGTGGGAATCAAACCCGTGATCAAACAGCACTGTTTGACACAAAAGCACCTCATCTTACCATCTCTTCTAGGATGACTTCTGGTTAACCTTTTGCAACTATTTTTATTGAACCCTTTTTGTTTTTGTTTTTTTTTTTTTCTTTTTTTTGTTTTATAATATATGCTTATCATCTTTAGATAGCTTATTTGATAAGCTATTTTCGTGTTTCTATTTTTCATAGGTGTATATTTAGTCAAATTAGTTTTAATAAAATTTTGGATTTTCTATAGATTAGTTTAATATTTTTAAATCATTTAATTAGTTTTAATTTTAATTAATTCATAATAAAAAATTTAAAAGTAAAAAAAATGTAATTCTTTTTTCTAAAATTTTATTTTATCATTTAGAGTGTAGCAAAAATTATTTTGTCACCGTAGAGTTTAAAATTCTATAAATTACTTAAGTGTCGCGTTTTTACGTTCGTTATTATTTTCGTATGCTTTTGTTATTTTGATTTTTTTTATCCCGTTTTTGTTTTTAAATTAATTTTCATTTTTTTTCTTTATTTAGTTTATTTAAGTTAAGTTTTCGAAATTTTTTTATTTAGTCGAATTTTCGTTACGTTTTACGTTTTACGCGTTTTACGTCGTACGTGGTTTTTAGCGTAATTAGCCTTCCGTTTCTTTTCTTTTCTCTTTCCAAAAGCGTAACCACTCTAATAAATAACGTATATAATTGTTGGCTAAACACCATACCTCCTCGAGAACGAACTCGATTGTCGGTATTTACGTTTTCCTAAACGTTGATACTTATACTTACCGCGACTTTGGTCTTTTTGCTTACTTTTTCCTAAAAGTATAGTAAACGACTAAAAAATACTACACCAAAAATGGCGCCACTGCCGGGGAGGTGTGTTTAGCCATATTTATTTATCGTGTTTGTTTGAGTGTTTACGTTTTTATCGTAAATACTTCTTTTTATTTTTCTATACTATTAGCCATACAAATAAATAGTGTTAAATAGAACTCTATTAACACAAAATCGTTTTCTCGTTTTTATTGTGCATAATATATTGTATTTACGTAGAACAATTAACACACAATAATTATCCAAATACGCGAGAAATCGCACCTCAATAGTTGAGCGTTCCAGTCACTATTGTTGTATCGAATTCAAACGAAATCAAAGGCAAAATAGATAAATACTCTTAATTGGTTTAATCTCGATAAATACAAACTATAAGGTGGGTATAAGGCGGTTGTATTTCACGACCTAAGGAAAAAAGGCTCTTAAGTGCTTCGCGCCGCCTCGTTTTCTCCGCTCGCTTGTGCGTATTTTGAAAGTGACGATTAATTAGGGGTTTGCCACATCAAGTATTATTAATCTATTTTTGTGAGTTTTAATTATTGAACCTCGAAACGTTTTGGCGTTCCGCCAACGTTTCAAAGTCGACGAGGGTTTTTACTTCACGTAATTACCTTCATTCTTCTTGGATTCATTAATCGAGACCTTTGATTAGTGGATAGTTTTTGTAGATTAATTTCTACGTAATACACCAAAATTCCAAAAAAAATAAAAAACCAAAAACACAAAAAGATTCTTCGATTTTTCCCTCTATTTTCATAATTCTTTTTCTCAATCCCTCTAAATTTTAATTCTTCATGGATCATTGCCTAGGTTGTGGGAGACGAAAGTATGGTTCCGTGACTTGTCCATGGTGTGTATGCGAAAGGTGCGGAGATCATATCGACTATGTAGATTTTAGATCTTGTCCCTCATGTAATCCGACCAATTGTTTGTATACTTCTAATGAAGAACGTCCCCTCCATTGCCTGTACTGTGGAAGCCCTTCCCATTGGCACTTTAAGTGTCCAATTCAATACCCAAATGGTCACAATCACGAGCCGAATCCGAATTTTGTTGACCAATCTTCGCAATACTCACCGTCATGTGAGTATTGTGGAGATGAACCTCACTATGGGTACGATTGTCAACCGATGAACCAAAATACGTATTTCGACAATCAATTTTCCGGTTTTGACGAATCACACGACATGGGTTACAATTACGACAATGGGGGTGGTTATCCATACGACGAACCGGATTTTTCTCAAAATCCGTGTTGCGACAATTGTGGGGGGCCTCACGATACTTTTTCTTGCCAACCAATGGATTATGATGAACCCAATTCATACGATAATTCTGGTTTTGATAAATTTGAGGCCCCACCCTACAATCTCGATCCTCAAAGTTCCCATGAGCCTGATCCATGTTACAATTCCAATTTTGACCAATCATCTCCACAACATATTTTCGATGATGATCTCGGTTCTAGCCGCATCGACGAGTGTTGTAGTCGCTTCGACGAAAGTTCTAATCGTTTCAATGAACGACTTGATACGCTCTTTCAACTAATTATGGAAAGAAATAATAACCCAATTGTTGAAGAGGTTGAAAAGAGCATCGAAAATGAGGAAACGAGGGTGTCAACGAACGAGGTTTTTGAAAATGTTTTTGAAAATAAACAACAAGAAAAACTCGTAGCACGTGTTGGAACGATGAATGTTAAACCTTTAGAACCTAATTTTTCTAATGAAGTTAAAATTATCAAAGATTTTCGAAATCAAAATACACAAGATTTTGACGAAGATAGTCCGTTAAGTGATTTTGAAAAAGAAGAAATTGATAAGGTTTTAAGGAGAATCATTGACCCCTCGATTTTTGAAGAGTATCAAAATTTAATTCCGGAGGGACGCGTTAATACTATTTCTACGTCTTTTGAGAACCCGCATTCGATCCCTCCGAAGGACCAACTTGAAACCATCAAGGCTACAACGTCAAGTGACGAGCCTTTTACTCCTAATCCCACACCGTGTGAGATTATGGATTTATCATGTGAGAAGTCCACCGTTGGCCTTGCTCACATTGATACGTTTTTCGACGCCGATGTCGAAACTACTAAGGCAAAATCTTCAAATGAAGAGCCTTTTACTCCTATACCCACTACGGAAACCGATGCCTCTCTAAGTATGGGGGAGACGAATCTTGGCACTAATCCTAGTGTCGAGATCCCTATTCCAATCCAAAGTGAGCCTACGGTTTTCTCCGAAGATGAGGTAAGTGATTTTGCTCTCGATGAATTTTTCCACGAAGATTCCAACGAGGCAAATCACAATAGTGAGTGTGAATCGATTTCTTGTGATGATGTCTCTCCTATTGACACTTCGGGGAGAGAATCAACGACTTTTTCGAACCCGCTTTTCAATGACGATAATTTTTCCGCTAGTGATGACGAGTCACTAATCGACGAGGACGTTCAAAATACCAATTTTAAAATCTTTTCGAACCCTTTATTCGAATTTGATGACGCGTTCATTTTTGGTGACGTAAATCCTCTCTTTGATGAGACGTTCGAGGACTTCGAGAGTGAGGATTCTAAGGATCCTAAACTCGATGAGCCGGATTTGCTAGTCACCCACCCGAAGTCTCATACGGTTGAGACTTCTCTTTCTACTTGTGACGTTTCCATTCTCGAGGGGTTCACCGATGGACCGCCTCTCGATGAGAGTGAGGATTTTAATGAGGCTTTTGCCTTCGATCCAGGGGGAAATTTTGAAACTCCTATTATTGACAATTCTTTTTCTATTTTACCTTCGTTTCAAAGTATACCAACCCACCCCCTCGGATTTGATGATTTTACATACATTGTGAGGAGTTTTCTCCCTTACAAGACGTATCCTCCGGCTTTGCGTGTTTTATTTTCAACAAAATGTGAGGATACGATCTTCGATCCCGGTATAAAGGCTTTGCCTTTATTCACGGTTGCTTTTGGGCCTTGATTACATGTAAGTCCCACCAAAAATGACCGAACCAAGGATATCCCTAAATGATCACATTCATGGGGATTCGAGTCGAGCTTTTGACTCGGTTATCAAAAACAAGGTGCCTCGTGGGGGAATCTCATGCTTATCCTTGTAAATATTATTGCTTTTTAGTTAACCTAATGTGAGGGGATTTGTGCCCTTCCAACCTTTGTTCCGTGGTTGTTTGTGCATTGTGGTTTTTAGATGATCATTATCTTCGCGATTGGAGCCTCTCGTGTTCCTTATACGTGAGCACTCGATCGTTTGCTTTGAAGAATTTCTCGATATCCACATGATATATCCTTTGATGTTCTAACCTTAGGTTTATAGCACACTTCATAAACGGCTATTGATTTAATGGTTACACCCTTTCCATGCTAGATTAGGCATTCGACTACGTCTCTAGTATGGGGGTGTTTGCACCCCTAGACTCGAAACATTGAGGACAATGTTTAACTTTAGTATGGGGGGGGTGAATAGATACTTGCCTTGCCAACCTTTACGCTTTCCAGTATTCATCTTTTTGTTATCGTTTTATGCAAAATAAGGCTAAAAATGGCCAAATTTTAAAATTTTTCTAGTTTTTCATAAGTGTTTAAGACACGAATGTAGGTTTTCCGATGGTGAGAACGAGAGTAATTTTTGACTCGACCGTGCGTGTTGAGCACTTAGCTTCGATTCCTTAACTTTTTAGGCTAAGTCTCTTAAATGAGGACGAGAAATGATAGAGTTATTTATAAGTCTCGTAATCGTCACGATCTTATGTGTAGTAATTATTAGCTTATTCTCCCCACGCTTTTGTGTAATAAATTGTTAATAAATATTGATTTGGCGGTTTAGTCACTATTGTTGGTTTCTAATTTGTTTTAGTAGCTTCCATGTAATTAAATTGGGAAAAAATTAAGGTATCGCCAGCGTCACGGTTTTGAAGTATTGGCACCCTAATAATCGAAAGCTTCACCCAATAATAAGATTTCAAGTGCTCACCTAAATCAAGCAAACAATTTGAAGCCCCACAAGGCCTAAAATCTATGCAAAATTGAAAGTGAATCAAGCCTTAATCTTCGAAGCTTTAAAGATCCAAAATTCGCTTTAGCGTGAGGATATACGTCTTTGGCTAATAAAACCACCGATGAGGCGGATAATAAAAGGCAAGGCAAGACCGAAGTCATAATAAAAGCTTCATGGCGAAGTTGAATAAAAGATGGAGGTAAACCAAAGATAATAAGGCCCTTCCGTTAGGGGGCGTATAAAAGTCTTGGTAATAAGTCTCATGTTCAAAACCGTTATAAAACCGTGTTTATCGATCCTTCTTGTTGACTTAATTTTTTGACATCGTTGTCTATTGGGATGAATTATTAATTTAATGATTTTGGTTACACCGTTAAGTTTATATTTTTAGACTTAATCTCTATTCACACATAAGTCAATGATGTATCCTCGTGATCATTAAGACAAAATAAAATATAAGAGATACCAAGTAGGAATAAGGGAGTTTAGGTTCTTAATTAACACTCATGAGAAGTGATCGTGTTGCTAACTTATAATAACAATGATCTCGTTACACGCTTAGCATGGAATTGGGTGAAAATCGAGGACGACGAAATTATTTCTAACGAAGCATTCACGTGTTCTTGTTCTATGATCCCAAAAGTCACATTCTCGTGATGAAAACGATACATTATGTCTAAAACGCGTGTAGTAGTTTATTTAAATTTATGTCTTGAATAAAAGTCATCATAAAATGAATTTTGGAAGTGCTACGATACTTAATTCTAGCATTGCATGAGGACACGACAATGGTTTAGTATGGGGGAGTGATGAGACTGCAATTATACATAGTCTCATCGTCCAAATCGGGATTAAAACGCTTAAAATATCATTAAAATACTCCAAAATATGCTTGTATTCGTTTGTTGTATATTTTAGGTATGGATATCGAGAAAAAGACAAAAAGATCACAAGAATAAATCAAAAACGAACACGGGAAACGAAGCCGCACAATGAGCCGGACCCGAACAATGAATTTCCAAAGAAGTCCTTGAAGTTTGAAGATTTGTCAAGATTGGTCCCTCAACTTTGAAGACTTGTCACTTTTAGACCCTTGTAAAACTCCAAAGTTACAAGTTTGGTCCTTAAGTTTCAAGATTTTACACAAAGAAGCCTTTAGAAAATGCTCAAATTGCAAGATTAGTCCTTGTTTTAAGTTCTACAAAAAGACAAGGACTTAAATGTCATTCCTTCAAAGTCATTATAAAGGGAAATGAGCTAGTGTTGCCAAAAACATCAAATGAAGATATTTTGAAAGATGAAGGTCCAGTTCTGCCTAGACACCAAACTATTTCCACCAATCCTAGCCTGCCATGTCACCAAAACCCGACCCTACCCATATCCTTACCCAAACCCAAACCAAATCCAGCCCAAGACACCCAAAACCCGACCCAACTCCATACTAATTGTATTTTGAAAAACCCTTTTTATTAACCCCGGGTTACACTTACTGTGTACTCAATCCAAATCAAACACCCCCAAAAAATCATTAAGAACCCTAATCATGAACATCACATAAACCCCAAAATTGACACTTGATTCTTTCCAGAATCGTAATTAAGAGTCTCCTAATCTAAACCCCATTCCTAAAAACACGTCCCCTTCATCAAATGGGTCCCCCACGTGGCTCCCCTGCTGCATAACTCCAAGGATGTACAAATTAATCAACGAACCAGAATCACTCCTTGTTCCCAAAGGTATGATGAATGCTCAAGATCACTTTTGTACAACTGGCCTTCACATGTTACCTTGGCAGATCACTGGACAAAGTTTTTTGACCAAGAAAAAGTCTTCAAAGTTTGAATGAGCAAGGGTATATTAGGATTTTTATAGTTTAGGGTTTCATATTACTAGAATCTTCATGTAGCCGTGTATATAAGGCAGTAGGGTTCTTCATTTTTTCTCTTGTTCCAGTTTTTGTTCAAGAAATTGTAATACCTTTTTTTATAAATATAAAAAAGTTGGTATTTTCTGAATTAATCTGTGTTCCATTGTTACTTTATGCAAGTTTTTGAGATTCATTCCTTTTTCATGTTTATGAAAAGGTTGTAAAAATCTGCTTGTTTCCGAAAAAATCATTTTTCAGTTTATGCATTGTGGTTGTTAATCCGTTTCGTTAAGTGTATATCATTAGTTTTGGTTCAAGGTTAAAGCACAGGAAGTTTCAAAGTTTCAAAAGAAGAAAGTTTGTCAAAAGGGTTCTTGAAAAAAAAAATCTGCTTGTTTATGTTTTTTAAAAAGTTACTGTTCACAGTTACTATTCATCCGTACTGTAGCACAAGCTCATATCGAGGTGGTTTCGTATTGGTTGAAGTAGTTTGAAGCTGTGGAAGCTTGCTTGTTCTTAGTTATTTTAATTGAAGAAATTCGTGGAGGTGTTCTTTGGTTATTTGGTTTTGGAAGGGTTAAGTTGTGGTGATAAGCATTTCGAAGCATGTAGGCTGTGAAAGCTGTGAAAATAGTTGAGTTGAGGCGTTTATAAGGTTGCTTGGTTAGAGTCAATAGCTTGGACCCTCTTGTAAGTGACTTCCTCCTTATTTCAGCTTATTATAGCCTATTTGTTCATTGTTTATGCTCATGTTGCTTATCCACTTAACTGGTTAGTTGTTTTCTTGTTTATGATTTATTATTGTTTTATTTATTGTTGTGATTAATTTTCAATGGTTTTATCTTAAATTTGCTTATTATAGTTTAGAATTATGTTTTTTTTTAATCTGAAAGAGGTGTTTGGTTTAAGTAAATTCTCTGTCATAAGCTTTGAAATAGGATTAGATTATTATTGCATTTTACTTCTTAGGTTGAACATAAATAAAATCAGTACTTACTTTTCATAAAAATACAAAAACAAACAAAAAAGGTGTTGGCTTTAAGTTTCTGTAATGGCTCCTAGTTCCTTTGATCTTGGCTATTTAGTTTTCAATTATGGTTAGTGTAAGTGTTTTTGTATTCATTCAAATGTTATTAGAAGATTTAGAATGCTTGCTTTAGCTTCTAGTCATTTGGTTTGAATTCAGTTCATCTATTGCTCGCATTAGGCCTACGTAAAGTAACAACTACACCAGCAGGTGTAGTTGCTTTCTTTGGAAGTTTTAGAAGCTTTAATTCCGGGATTAAGTAGATTAGAGATAGGTTTATTTTTGTTTTTGGTCATATCTTAGATTGGTGCTTTTTAGGTAAGCTTTTTGTTAAGCCAAAGTTGGGCTTATGGCACCCATAAAACTGTAGCTACTTATCATCAGTGAGCATACAGTTGATCCCCTTTAATTATGTTCTTATTTGCTTTCTGTATGAATGAGGATTGTTGTTTAAGCTTATTATAAACCAAGGACTCCCAAGGAAAGCCACCTGATGTCCTTGGCTTGCTGAATTTTGCATATGCTCCAAAAAAAAAAATAATACCAAAAAAAAAGTATGGCAGCAAGAGGGTTCGAACACCAGACCACTTCACAGTGACAGTGGGCTGTTCGTAGGCGTTTTTGTTTGATCTTTGATACATAGGTAGTGTTAGGGTTGGTGTAGGTTCAAGTATTCAGTTTTTGAGGACTTTCGTAGTTAAAAATATAGCTAAGATAGCTCACTATTAGCTCATAAGTGACCAGCAGCCTTCATGGTATCATCACATTGAGTTTAGGTGGTGTTTTGGTTGTTTTAGCAATTTAAATTTAGGTGATTGTTAGTTTGTAGCGTAGGCTAGGACTAGGATAGCTAGCGATTAAGTTTGGTGGTGTCTCGGAGGTCTAGATATCGCATTAGATACCTACTGTTTAGCTACAACATAAAAATAATAACATTAGAAAAAGTAGTAGCAGTAGGCTTCTAAGGTATTTTGAGAACCTCATGTTCATACTTCATAGTGCTACTACTTGAATCTTTGTGATTTATTTTGTTATGATTTCTATGGTTACTTTGGTTTAATATTGTCTGTATGTCTCATATAAGCAGACTGCTTATGTGTGAACATTGTTGATTCCAAATTAAGCAAAAAGAAACAAAATAATAACCATTAAAATAGGGCAGCTGTGAGGTTTGAACATCTGACCATACACCAGTAACAAACACAGCATTCACACCCCTAACCATGTGATCTATTAGGACTTTTTGTTTATTATTCTTTTCATTTTATTTTTATACTTTATCTTATTTCGTAATGTGCTTACAAAAGAATTAAATTGCAAAAAGTGGCAAAGTGGGACTTGAACCCCTGACCACGCAAAGATATAAGACGCAGCAAGCCACTGCATATCCAACTGAGCTGTTGACTATTTTGTTTAATAGATCCTTTCGTTTCTCTTATGTATCAATTGTGATGGGTGTATTCAGCTCATAAGAAAAGAAAAAAAAACAAATAAGTGACAGTTGTGGGAATCAAACCCGTGATCAAACAGCACTGTTTGACACAAAAGCACCTCATCTTACCATCTCTTCTAGGATGACTTCTGGTTAACCTTTTGCAACTATTTTTATTGAACCCTTTTTGTTTTTGTTTTTTTTTTTTTTTCTTTTTTTTGTTTTATAATATATGCTTATCATCTTTAGATAGCTTATTTGATAAGCTATTTTCGTGTTTCTATTTTTCATAGGTGTATATTTAGTCAAATTAGTTTTAATAAAATTTTGGATTTTCTATAGATTAGTTTAATATTTTTAAATCATTTAATTAGTTTTAATTTTAATTAATTCATAATAAAAAATTTAAAAGTAAAAAAAATGTAATTCTTTTTTCTAAAATTTTATTTTATCATTTAGAGTGTAGCAAAAATTATTTTGTCACCGTAGAGTTTAAAATTCTATAAATTACTTAAGTGTCGCGTTTTTACGTTCGTTATTATTTTCGTATGCTTTTGTTATTTTGATTTTTTTTATCCCGTTTTTGTTTTTAAATTAATTTTCATTTTTTTTCTTTATTTAGTTTATTTAAGTTAAGTTTTCGAAATTTTTTTATTTAGTCGAATTTTCGTTACGTTTTACGTTTTACGCGTTTTACGTCGTACGTGGTTTTTAGCGTAATTAGCCTTCCGTTTCTTTTCTTTTCTCTTTCCAAAAGCGTAACCACTCTAATAAATAACGTATATAATTGTTGGCTAAACACTATACCTCCTCGAGAACGAACTCGATTGTCGGTATTTACGTTTTCCTAAACGTTGATACTTATACTTACCGCGACTTTGGTCTTTTTGCTTACTTTTTCCTAAAAGTATAGTAAACGACTAAAAAACACTACACCAGTTACATCGGTCCCAAGTCATTATATTTCATACAAAGTTTTACAAAGTATTTGAATGGAAAATATAGTTTAGGTGCGGGCCATGAATTCTTGTCGTTTTCCCGAGAATTACCTTCAAGTACCTGAGATAAAACATGTTAAAAGAAAAGGTCAGCGATAACGCTGAGTGAATTCATAGAGTTTAATAAATTCCATCAATATAATATCAGTATAAAATTATTACTGAAAATCATTTTGTACAAATCATTTTAATAGGCCATAAAATAGCCAAAGTCATTTTATACAAATCCTTATCGAAAATCATAATATAGGCATTTGCCGTAAAAATCATTATACGAGCCAATGTCGTAAAAACATCATACAATACGTCTTATAACGTTGTATAAAATCAAATAAAAACCATTATATGAATATGGTTATAAAAACCAAAACACAAACATAATATCATTAGTATGACCCTGTATTGCTAGTCAGGCAATACATCGTAATTCAAAGCGTCTAGTAGTATTTCGTTAGTTTGGATTATTATAAGCCGCATGACATTGGTACCTTACTAAACCAAAACGGGTAGCTAACCCGATACCAATTTTTCCCATCTAAAGTAGCGTGTCGTCACAAAGGTCACGCTATGGAAATCTTCTCATACATAAATTCGCTTAGCAATCAATGTGGCACGACGGGGATCAACCGTCAAGGCGCGAACTGGGGTGATCGTCCCCAAATAGTACTATTAAATGCATAAGCGTCTACCAAATCCCGGTAGTTCACAATTCATGCTAATGGGACTTTTAGTGACATAACCTAACTTTAATAATCCATTTATTTTCATCTATCGGGTCCTTTAATCATTTATCGGGTCATACAATCGGGTCATTCAATCATTCGGGTCCAAAATCAATAAACAAACAATCGGGACAAATGGTGTCCTATTTAATAAAAACTAACATGTTATCTCCCTCGCGGGTTTATAAAACATTTATAAAAACATTTAAAAGAGTGCGAGGCTATGAACTCACGTTGATGTGGGAATGCTGTTTATCGGCAATTCGGACGTACGGTACGTGCTTCAATCACGGAAACCTAGACAAATAATACTCGTCTTAGACTCATGTCCAATGACTTTATAAAAATAACAATTTTGTATACATATGATGATTTTATATATATGATGATCAAGTGGGTTTACATATCCTCATTTACTCATTTTTGTGTTATGTGTCGATAACTTTTATACTAGTTTTCTCATTTTACCTATTTACGTGTTTATGTCCAATAAGCTTATTATAAGTTCTTTTGCTTGTTTTAGTCCTTGTTATACTTATTTTATCAGTATGTATACTTTCCATGTTGGGCCCAAATGGGTTAAGCCCAATAAGTTCTTTTTACAAGTTTTTATCTTATTTAGTCCAATTATTAGTCCAATATGCTTAATTAGCTCGTAAATGTCCGTATTTCTTATAGTTCGGGTTTTATCGGTTTTTACTTGTATTAGATACTTATATATCAGTATGTGACTTTTATAAACTTTACATTATACGGGTTTGGTCGTCTAAGTTTTATTTGGCGAAAAACGTTAATTTTACGGCGATAGCCGAAAAAGTCGTAAAAATCAAGTTTATAGTTTTTATTACTTTATAAATATTATTTCACCACCATTTATGTAATTTATCAATTTAATTAACCTTTTATATATCTATATAAATAAGTTTTATAAGTTAGTGGGTTTTTATTTTACATTTTATAAAATAAAATGTGAGTGCCTATATAATAATAATAAACATTAATTCCAAAAATCTGATTTTTATCTTCATGTTCACCATTTTTACCATATCTAGAGTTCTATAATGAATTAGAAGCTTATTTTTGGGTGACAAGTTCTTCATATTATGTGCTACATTTAACTTAGTTATAGCTACTGCCCATTTTGATTTCATCTTGCCTTAACAGTCCCTACAAAACTGCTTATTCAGATTAGACCACCTAACTTGTTTTGATCATATCTCACTCATTATTTTGATTCCATTGCATGGCCAACTCTCACATGTGTACAAGACATATAGCTTACTGTAAATGGATTCTACTTCATCATTTTATCAGCCCATGACCTGTTTCTTTAATGTTTTATACAGCCATCACTTTTAACCAAGATTTTAACCTTGTTCTTTATAGTTTTTCACCTTTTTAATCATGTTTATCAACACCAAATCCCCACATAACATTTTTATCATCATATAATCATCATATACATATACAATAGGAAATAAAATACATATTTACATAATCAAAATAACAAGAAGATGAGGAGGACAATCTTTATACCACCATGATGATGTAGGTTGTGATCAAAACATGGATTTTGATGGAGAAACTTGTGATGCACCAAGACCATCTTCAAGACCACCATTCTTCATAAACACCTTGTGGAAAATCAGCCTTAAGACACCAAGGAAACTTCTTTTTGGATGTTATAATCACCACCATTCAATAGAGCTTCAAGAGGGCATCATCATATGTATGAATAACATAGGATTTCATGGTTAAAACAAGATCAAAATGGGAGTCTTTGGTTGTTCTTGGACGAAATTTAGAGATATAGGAGAGAGTTTGGTGAGTGGTTTGCATGAGTTATGAGAGCAAATGGTAAAATGAAGTGGTTTTGATGGTTTGGTGGAGGATGTAGCTTACATGTTAAGCTTAAGCTTACATGTGTAAGCTATAGTTACAAGTTTGACACATCAAGTGATGTGGTGGCATTAGTTGGCCTCCCTTTTGAGTGGGGTGGGATAAACTTGTTTTGTCCCATCCCGCTAATTTACGGGTATTCATCGATTCTAGTTTCCTCGATTTACGTGCCCTCGGGTCGTTTTACGAAAAACGTTTTTATAAATTATGAATCAACGGCACAAAACAAATCTAATAAAAATTGTCTCATCAAAAACGGAGTTCGAAAACGTAAATACGTAATCCTAGGGTTTCCGGTTTAGTCGTAAAGGACGTTAAAATAAAATCGTAAGTCCTAATCTCTTCTCGTAAATTTGTGAGTTTATGAACCAACACAAATTTAAAACTCCAAAATAATATTCACGGACAAATTTATTTTCTGAAATGTCGGTCTGTCACCAAGGACAGTGTATGTAAACGTAAGCACGTAACGTTGAATCCTCCGGTTTAGACGTAGTCGATGCTACTTCAAGACGTAAATCCAAATTTCTTCCCAAAAATAAGTGAGTTCATATTGTAACATTAAAGTAATGTTTTCAAACAAATATTGAGAATAAAATATCGACCATAATTGACGGATTGTCACAGCATTTACCCCTAAACAGGATCTTTGTCCTCAAAGATCATCTTACCTTACTACTCGCTTCTTATAGAGTTAAAGCCATGTGGTTATTTCCTCCACATCCGGTCTTTTCTCACAAGTGTAATTCATTACAATACGCGAGTTTCATCAAACATAACTACGGGAATATGATCAGGCTAAATGTTGACTTACCTTCTCTATCCATGATGTTCACGGGTTTTTGATGAATGCAACTTTTCGCCGATCTAAGCTCTACTAAGAATAATCAGATTCTCACTTGATAGATATTCCATCAAGTTCGATATACAAAACATAATTTACGTAGCTCTTGAAGTCCTAGGGTAGTTCCAACTTATATGCCTTTCAAACCAATCTTCTTACATCATCTCAATGGTCCCATACAACGGGGACTTATATCCCATGATTTGTCAGATCATGAATTCATTTTTCCAAGGTTAAAATTGTGGCATAACTTCGCTACCTATTTGGCACTTCAAGATCTACATTTCATATTCACATAACCTCTTGCCCACTACCGGTAGTCAATAATCAGATCCTAATTTCAATAATCATTTCAGATCTCGTGGGTCAGGTATTTTGCAAGGTTAGGTTTGCCATCATAGGAAACCTTAAGCCTAAAAGACAGGTCCAACTCACAATGGGTGTATGTCGGGTGTCTTCATCTCAACTCCTGCTTACAGATGCTCTAATATTTAGATCCTAACAAGATTCGATCTCGATCCTAATACGATGATTATCAATGATAATCCTTCCAAAGGAAAGCGATTATACGGTCTATTACCAAAGGTCAATCATTCAAACATAAAACAACACTTATATTACTTTGTATCGTTACTTTACCTCGTCCCTTCGATTTGGGGTGGTACATAGTACTCTCATCAAGGTTCGTTCTCAATGATTTCTGAGCAAATCTCTAGAAATTCGATGCGAAGCGAGGATCTTGATAAAGATGTTCGATACAGGCACACTATGTTTACATAACTCTTTTGCATTTATCATTAACGGGAATGATATTAGCAGATTTGGTCAGTCTGTCGACGATGACCCAAATCGAATCAAATTCAGATGATGACCTTTGCAATAGCTAGACGTTTACTAATGTATGAGGTGATGTCTGCCTTCATAATTGCCATCAGTACAACTTCTTCAGACAAGGATACTTTTAGTCATAAAATGACTTAAATAGAATACTTATACTTACAAATTCCAACATAACTATATCTCACAATCTCCATATTTAGACAATCACAAGTGGTCTTTTAAATATTTAACGCTATCGGCTTCTTAATGCTAATGGTTCACATTAGACGCGAACCCCTTTTATTATCTATATTATCCTTTTTACAAACATCGTTTATTTTCATACTGTTCGGCACTTTATTTTGCATGTTCATTATTAAGAAATATATCTTAATTGGTTCTTTATCCTTTTTATATAATATGTCAGTATCTATATTCACTTCTCATGATGATGTAATTATCATGTCCACAATTTACTCAGATATTCTTTCTATATTATGCGTCAATAGTTACGTTCACTTTCCTGATGAAATAAATATCATAACCGTATTTATTCAAAATTTCTTTCTTCATATCTTCTATGTTTTAGTTTCGTCTTTACTATCATTTTTATCAGTTTTTCTTAATCCGGCATTTTAAAGCGTCGATAATTATTACAACCAATTAAATATTAAATATTCAATTTTTATGAAATGTAAACGTAAAGGTTTTAAATTTCTTAGGTCGACCAATTATATAAAATGTTCAAAGATAAATTTGAATTTTATTAACACGATTTTTGTTGATTTATCGAAAATATTTAATAACATTCGTAAATGTTCGAAAAACCTTTGTTTATACTTTGGTCAAAGTATTCTTAGTTGAAAAGCAAAAATTGTCGTTTTAAGTTTTCAGGTTATGGTATAAATGGTTTTACTCAATCCTTCTTAAGTTATCTTGAGGTATACACAAACATTTACCCCTAAACAGAAGTTTAGTTAAATGTTTAGTGTATAAGGGAATAATCCCTTAAAAAACTTTGTTAAAACATTTGTCAAAATATATTCGCACTTTCTTTTTAGTAAAACCCAAAGTCTTAAAAGGGCTCTTAATTTTTGAAGAGTCTATATGCATACATCTTACCATTATTAATCCAACGGTCATTTTATGTAAAGGATTAAGTTTTTAATCCCTAAGCGTTAATGGTTTTAATCTTTAAAAAGTCAATATAGCTTCCATTATCTATTAATCACACGGTTAAATCATGTAAAGAATTAAGTCTTAAGTCTTATGTTAAATATTCAAGGTACAATTTTAGTTGTTCGGCCAATTCAGGGCAATCTATAATTAATTATTAACATCATTCTTATTCTTATAAACAAACATATAGTCCTTAATGATCACGAGCATGAATTTATAAAATTACAGCCTTCACACATGATTCAACAATTTTATGAATGCTACATGCGCATTGGTCAATCCCAACGACATCACGTGAAACTCATAACATTCATTACAAGTACCGGATGTAGTGATTGGAATACATAATCTTTTCCGCAGATGCGAAGTTGATGATAACCATGTTGTGGATCAAATCTTTAGAACATACGCAAGAACCTTGTAAATAATCGAACAAATCTTCCATTTCGAGTTATGGATATTGTTTTCGATTGTCAATTTACTCAGTTTATAGTAATATATAAGTATAAGGAATGATAACACCATAGCTCTTCAGGATGACAGGCTTGGTAGAATAAATCTTTCTCCGACAACTCTCTCAGTTGTACGGTAATTCCTTAAATTCAGATGGTGCTGACGTACAGTGCACAAGCCACAGGTGCAGCACCAGAAATATAATCAATACCAAATTCAACTTACCTTAATGGCAAAAGTCTAGGTAATTCATTAACAAATACTTACTAAAGTTTCAGATAACAGAAACATCTTTTGATAAATTCATATTAAGTTCTTTCTAGATTATAATATCTATAACTAGTTCACAACCATTCACGGTATAAATTTTAAGTCTAAATACAGGATATCGTCATCCACCAAGAATTATTTAGATCATTTTTGATAATCAACATCTTATCATTTAGGGAATTCTACTCGATTTCCCATCAATTAAGACAATTTCGTCATGTCATAATCAATCAATCCATTCTACCGGCATTATCAACCTTTCAGTTTCATTGCCGTCGATAAGATGCGAACTTCTCAAAAGACTAATAATAACTCATAATCCTTCACAAGTTCAAGGATATCTGGAGACACAACTACTATTAAAAGAGTAAGGTCAACGCATAATCTATGCGAGAGAATTTCAAATCAGATACAGACGAAAACATTTAACGAATATGAATATATCCCATGTTTTCATAATTTGAGTACGCATTCGAAAGCTCTTCGGATCGTTACCCAGGTCATTCAAATGAAATCAAATCAAAAGAAATGATAAGAACGTCGATACATCAAGTCGGGTATCAACACTCGGCAATCAAATACTTTTCCTAAGAATCTCACTACGGGAGAATTAGACAAGAAAGAATTGTCAATTGTCAAATAAGACAATTTCCACAGATGAGTAAATTCGACTCAGAAGAATAGATGCTACAGGCATATATGTAGGTGTCCCTAACATTATGTCCTTATTTTTCACTTCTTGCAGATCTCATAAAATTTAATCTTTCACAATCTTCAAAGAAAATGTAGTGTTTATTCATTAGTTTTATGGTGACTACTAATCAGCCTTGCGTGGTCCATTCCAAATTGTATGTAGGCGCGCAACTATATACAATTTCAAGATTAACGATGCAATACTCAGTTCGTCAAAATTTTATCATCATAAAAACATTTTCATGCTTAATTCTTAAATAAGAATCAAAATAAATTTACGAAGATTTTCCTCGTTATGAAAACAATTAAATTTCCAAAGCGTTTTATAAACAACCTCATTTCAATAACAATCACTTATAAATCTTATTTTGAATAATCCTTATAGTGATGAAAATTCAATTTCCTCAATTGATACTGTTTTATCTTATAAAAACAATGAGTGATCTGCAAAAGAGTGATGAAAGCTTGTTCACCAAGAACTAACTACAATACGATAGGAAATGAGCTTAGCCAAATAGTCATGAGGTTTATGATCTCGATGGCACTCAAAAATCAAGATGAGTACTTGTTCAATGGTTGCATCACTAATGTGAACATTAGGATGAAGCAATAAGAGATAGATAACATCGATACATGTAAAATTTAGTAATCAAAGGTAGTCTTTTTCATTAATCACAAACAAGTCAAAATTGTATCGTAACACATTACGTGTCTCTATGTCATACAATTCTCAGAACTCATCCTACCAACTGATATCTCAGTTAAGTTAGGGATTATTTTTAAACGAAACCACAATGAATACTAATCTACAAGAGTCATTAGGTGTTCCACATGTCCCGAAAGATCCATCGGTCTCAATTCAGAAGAAGATTTTTTCAATTTATTTCTTGGACACTGGGCATCCTCGTCAGTGGACAATGGCCTAGGAACAACCCTTAACACGAATCAACAATCAATTAAAACCTTATAATTCAATCAAAAAACTTAACGACTTTATTAATAATCTCATATTCCATATGGGTTAAATTTTACTTTATTCAAGTTTCAACCAATTTATACTCAATTCGATATCCTACCTCATTTTCCAATATTTTCAACCTTATTTTTAGACCTTAATAGGGCAATAAAATCTCAATATAAACAACACTTAATTTCCAATCCTATAGCTCTTACAACAACAATTATCAAATGAGTCACTAGTATGAAATGACTCATACATTCAATTAGACTTCTCGGAAAGGTATTAGTGGCATGAGGCTTTTGGGTAATGGTTCCAATGACAGCCTCAAGTGCAACATTCACCCTTTCGATTTCAATTTATGAATTGGATGACAACGAATCAGATGACATCTTTCCAGGTGATAACGTTTTGTCAAACTCCACTCTATAAGGAAAGATCGTCATGACATCGATATCAGATTTAATCTCGCCAATTCTTTTTCAATTTCACAATCAACTAATAACAACATTCCTACGAATATCAACCATTTGTTGGGATCATAAATATCCACAACTTGGTTTAGATCTAGGATAGCTAGAATTCCTACGAGAATAGCTTCGATTAATTTTCTAGGGAAGTTAGGGTTTCTTGTGACAATCTACGTCGTATAAATACCTCGTAAAAATATAGAAATAATCATCAAACAATCATGTAATCAAATTACATCATATATATATAATCCAAGTTATATATATATTAAAATAACACTTCTCAGTCTGGTCTTGTCGGTAACTCGGGAATTCTTCGGCACCGTTATAGTCAAAAGATTTTTAGACATTTTGAGAAAAATGTTTATAGTTAAAATATTTTGAAATGTTTTGTTCAAAACCTTGGTTTTAAAAATCTTTCGGTCTCTATAACGAGAGCTCTGGTACCAAACTGTAACACCCCCAAATTTATACAACTTAGTACAGCGGAAGACTAGTTGGTGTTACGGGATAGCACATTACTCACATCATAGACAATGCATAAATATCGCGTTGTTTAATAATAAATCATTTCCATTCATAAATATCAAAGTTACATCGGTCCCAAGTCATTATATTTCATACAAAGTTTTACAAAGTATTTGAATGGAAAATATAGTTTAGGTGCGGGCCATGAATTCTTGTCGTTTTCCCGAGAATTACCTTCAAGTACCTGAGATAAAACATGTTAAAAGAAAAGGTCAGCGATAACGCCGAGTGAATTCATAGAGTTTAATAAATTCCATCAATATAATATCAGTATAAAATTATTACTGAAAATCATTTTGTACAAATCATTTTAATAGGCCATAAAATAGCCAAAGTCATTTTATACAAATCCTTATCGAAAATCATAATATAGGCATTTGCCGTAAAAATCATTATACGAGCCAATGTCGTAAAAACATCATACAATACGTCTTATAACGTTGTATAAAATCAAATAAAAACTATTATATGAATATGGTTATGAAAACCAAAACACAAACATAATATCATTAGTATGACCCTGTATTGCTAGTCAGGCAATACATCGTAATTCGAAGCGTCTAGTAGTATTTCGTTAGTTTGGATTATTATAAGCCGCATGACATTGTTACCTTACTAAACCAAAACGGGTAGCAAACCCGATACCAATTTTGCCCATCTAAGGTAGCGTGTCGTCACAAAGGTCACGCTATGGAAATCTTCTCATACATAAATTCGCTTACCAATCAATGTGGCACGACGGGGATCAACCGTCAAGGCGCGAACTGGGGTGATCGTCCCCAAATAGTACTATTAAATGCATAAGCGTCTACCAAATCCCGGTAGTTCACAATTCATGCTAATGGGACTTTTAGTGACATAACCTAACTTTAATAATCCATTTATTTTCATCTATCGGGTCCTTTAATCATTTATCGGGTCATTCAATCATTCGGGTCCAAAATCAATAAACAAACAATCGGGACAAATGGTGTCCTATTTAATAAAAACTAACATGTTATCTCCCTCGCGGGTTTATAAAACATTTATAAAAACATTTAAAAGAGTGCGAGGCTATGAACTCACGTTGATGTGGGAATGCTGTTTATCGGCAATTCGGACGTACGGTACGTGCTTCAATCACGGAAACCTAGACAAATAATACTCGTCTTAGACTCATGTCCAATGACTTTATAAAAATAACAATTATGTATACATATGATGATTTTATATATATGATGATCAAGTGGGTTTACATATCCTCATTTACTCATTTTTGTGTTATGTGTCGATAACTTATATACTAGTTTTCTCGTTTTACCTATTTACGTGTTTAGGTCCAATAAGCTTATTATAAGTTCTTTTGCTTGTTTTAGTCCTTGTTATACTTATTTTATCAGTATGTATACTTTCCATGTTGGGCCCAAATGGGTTAAGCCCAATAAGTTCTTTTTACAAGTTTTTATCTTATTTAGTCCAATTATTAGTCCAATATGCTTAATTAGCTCGTAAATGTCCGTATTTCTTATAGTTCGGGTTTTATCGGTTTTTACTTGTATTAGATACTTATATATCAGTATGTGACTTTTATAAACTTTACATTAGACGGGTTTGGTCGTCTAAGTTTTATTTGGCGAAAAACGTTAATTTTACGGCGATAGCCAAAAAAGTCGTAAAAATCAAGTTTATAGTTTTTATTACTTTATAAATATTATTTCACCACCATTTATGTAATTTATCCATTTAATTAACCTTTTATATATCTATATAAATAAGTTTTATAAGTTAGTGGGTTTTTATTTTACATTTTATAAAATAAAATGTGAGTGCTTATATAATAATAATAAACATTAATTCCAAAAATCTGATTTTTATCTTCATGTTCACCATTTTTACCATATCTAGAGTTCTATAATGAATTAGAAGCTCATTTTTGGGTGACAAGTTCTTCATATTATGTGCTACATTTAACTTAGTTATAGCTACTGCCCATTTTGAGTTCATCTTGCCTTAACAGTCCCTACAAAACTGCTTATTCAGATTAGACCACCTAACTTGTTTTGATCATATCTCACTCATTATTTTGATTCCATTGCATGGCCAACTCTCACATGTGTACAAGACATATAGCTTACTGTAAATGGATTCTACTTCATCATTTTATCAGCCCATGACCTGTTTCTTTAATGTTTTATACAGCCATCACTTTTAACCAAGATTTTAACCTTGTTCTTTATAGTTTTTCACCTTTTTAATCATGTTTATCAACACCAAATCCCCACATAACATTTTTATCATCATATAATCATCATATACATATACAATAGGAAATAAAATACATGTTTACATAATCAAAATAACAAGAAGATGAGGAGGACAATCTTTATACCACCATGATGATGTAGGTTGTGATCAAAACATGGATTTTGATGGAGAAACTTGTGATGCACCAAGACCATCTTCAAGACCACCATTCTTCATAAACACCTTGTGGAAAATCAGCCTCAAGACACCAAGGAAACTTCTTTTTGGATGTTATAATCACCACCATTCAATAGAGATTCAAGAGGGCATCATCATATGTATGAATAACATAGGATTTCATGGTTAAAACAAGATCAAAATGGGAGTCTTTGGTTGTTCTTGGACGAAATTTAGAGATAGAGGAGAGAGTTTGGTGAGTGGTTTGCATGAGTTATGAGAGCAAATGGTAAAATGAAGTGGTTTTGATGGTTTGGTGGAGGATGTAGCTTACATGTTAAGCTTAAGCTTACATGTGTAAGCTATAGTTACAAGTTTGACACATCAAGTGATGTGGTGGCATTAGTTGGCCTCCCTTTTGAGTGGGGTGGGATAAACTTGTTTTGTCCCATCCCGCTAATTTACGGGTATTCATCGATTCTAGTTTCCTCGATTTACGTGCCCTCGGGTCGTTTTACGAAAAACGTTTTTATAAATTATGAATCAACGGCACAAAACAAATCTAATAAAAATTTTCTCATCAAAAACGGAGTTCGAAAACGTAAATACGTAATCCTAGGGTTTCCGGTTTAGTCGTAAAGGACGTTAAAATAAAATCGTAAGTCCTAATCTCTTCTCGTAAATTTGTGAGTTTATGAACCAACACAAATTTAAAACTCCAAAATAATATTCACGGACAAATTTATTTTCTGAAATGTCGGTCTGTCACCAAGGACGGTGTATGTAAACGTAAGCACGTAACGTTGAATCCTCCGGTTTAGACGTAGTCGATGCTACTTCAAGACGTAAATCCAAATTTCTTCCCAAAAATAAGTGAGTTCATATTGTAACATTAAAATAATGTTTTCAAACAAATATTGAGAATAAAATATCGACCATAAATTGACGGATTGTCACAGTATGTAACCCCCCATTTTGGTAAATGGAATGTCACGCGTGATTATGGCGTGTCATCAAAGCATACAAGGTAAATGTCATAACAACATCAAATGACCATGAATGGAAAGACCAAAAACAAACATCGGTAGTCCAAGTATAAGCTCATCACACACAAACATAAGTACTGAAATAGAAAGGACTAAATAATTTCCAAAGAAATAAGTAGCAAAATGTATGATGAAATGCATAAAGTAGAGAAGGCTAGATAGCTTCCAATCCATATGCACGTACGCTTAAAGTCTATGAGCTCCCTTGAGTACCTACCGTTTGGGAACATGAAAGGAAAACGGCTGAGCATAACGCCTAGTGAACGGATATAGCAATATAGCATGGAATGACATAAGCATAATAGACTAATATCAGCGGAAATGTATAAGTCCTAAGTAACCTGAAACATGTTCATAAAACTGGTTTTATAGTTTGAAAAGACTTATGTTTTTTTTTTGGGTAAAAGGGACTCAACCCCGGTAAAAGATATATTACACCAAAAAAACATTGAAGTACATATGGAATGTGGCGGAAGTACCACATTAACCTCAAGCATAAGCGCTTGATAAACACCTAAACTAGTGTATATGACATGCCATACACACTTACAAAGCAAGAAAAATAACTACTCACTTTACTAGCAAACATAGAAAAATTATGATTTAACTTTAGCCTTGTCCCTCTTATCATGGAACAGGTTAGCAGCCTCATCATAAATATTCTCAACATCTTCCTCATCCGATTCATTTAGAATATCATAAGCATTCGATGTTGCAAGACCCCTAGTATTCCAAGGGTCATTCACATTTTTAGAATCAGATTTAGATGACGAAGGAATATCAGCAATCTTAGAAGGCTTCTTTGAAACACCTTTAGGTGGAATATTCACTTTAGGGACATACAAAGTATTTGTTCCAACATGGATCCATCCATTCTTCTTCTTACCTCGTTTCTTGTTACGGGTCACGGTTTTAAAACCATCATTCACTTGTTCACCAAAATTATGCACGCCTGGAGCAATAGTACTCGAGATACTAATCTTCGTCAATTTGGGACATACATCCTGATCATGACCAAATATTTTACAATGAACACACCGAGGAGGCTTCCACTCATATTCAATGGTAACCGTCTCGGTTGTGTACCCAGAACCATCAGCCAAATGAACACCAAATGATAAACACTCCTTGAGCTCCATATCCTCATTAATTTCAATCAAACAACGTGCAAACCTGCTCCTACCCCAAGAGTCAATACACATAGAACTAGTAAAAGAATCAAGCATAATCGGCTTACCAATTTGGTATGCAATGATACTAAGACCATCCTCTAAGAAAACCTGTAAAGGAACATCATGAATCTTTACCCATACCGGGATACAAGATAACTCCTCCTTATGTAACCTTGTATCTAGATTCCATTGCTTGATAATAATAGGAATTTTACGAATCAACCATGGTCTATTCTCGAGCATCGCTTCCAAACCCTTCTTAGGTTTAAACTTAAAAAAGAAAAACCCTTTCCCATTCAACATAATCCTGCTAATTCCATACTTACCCCAATTCTGACGTACAAAATATTCGACCACAGGAAAAGCAAGACGTTTTACCAAGAAAATAACCATACAAAGTGTTCTCAAAACGAGAATGTACCTCATTAACGACTCGAGCCGGCATATTAAAAGCCACATTTTTTGCCCAACCCTGATGTAACAGATTGAATAAACCTAAAATTAGCTTTAGGGTTACAAGCTCTTGTGAGTGACACATGAGCAGCCATAAACACATCAGCCTGTTCATCCCGCACCTCACACCACCCAAGGTCTCTTCAATATATCAAACTGTACCAAGAGTAGGCTTCACCGCAGTTGAAACCCCTTAGTCCTTATCCAAATCGACTGAATAATCTACCACAATAGGCTTAATTGGTATAGTACCAGTCGTATGTTTTAAAACAGTAACATCTTCATCCTGATGCCCATTCGAGACCCCAGCCCTAGATGTTTTTGAAATCGATGCACCTGCCATAGTATCTCTCAATCGCTGCATTCTTTCAGAAAGAGCAGTCATGTCAGTTTGAGTTTGAAACCCAGCCATCAACCACCAATAATGAAACCCTAAAAAAACCCTAATGCCACCCGCTTAAATAACCAACCAGGATCAGACCCTATAAAATAGGATCTCAAACACCACCCACGAACAGCTAACATGTTTATCAACAACCCACAATCACAAATCAATACAAAACGGGATTCACACCAAAGAAACAAGCAGAATAAATAGAAACCCTAAAACAGCCGATCCAAAAAAACCTTAAAAAACGAGATACAAACCTAAAATCAACCAACAAACCAAACAAAGATAATATTATGACACACGAGGTAGTCACAACAGAAACGTCGTATTGATTATTAGATGATTGCATGCTAAAAAACGAATTTTAGGGTTTAAAAGAAGTGGCGGTTAGGGAGAGACAAGACTTATGTTTTTATGATAAATATGTATAAATTAGCCAATAGCCCATATAGGTCATGAGGTTCCACTGTGCATGAATACATGAAGGGGAGACCGCGTCATGCAATTAGAGGGGTTGCCTCTAATTAATTAGTCTGGGTAGGAGGGATCAAATCCTAGTGAAGGATGCAAGGCACACATCACATTCACTCTAGTAATACTGGTAAAACATGTAACTAGGATGCACCCATACGCCCCACATGATAATATAATATAATGGCCAAAACTGCAAAGGGACACCACGAGTAATCACTCCACCGTGGGGAAGTCATAACACTCAATGTTATGGTTATGGTACCTCCATAACTAGGTGACACTGGTCATGCATGTATATGGCTTAGGCTCTTAAACTAACATAAGTAATTAAACATATAAAACAATACTGGGAAAATAGTTGGCGGCAAACAAGGAATCCTAATAAGAAAAGAATGTCCATACTTAAGGGACGAGAAATCCGTCCTTATGTCCAGTGAACGAAGAAGACGAAAGAATGAAAGTCGTACTCCGATCTCACTAATGCTACATAAATAGGGGACATGTATAAGTATTCTGTTCACTTAGTATGTAATTGATTATATCATGTTTTAGCTTGTTTTATATGCTCTTGTCTTGTTTAACTGATTTTAATATTATGATGTGTTTATCATGTATTCTAAGTATTCTGTTTAAGTATTACTTGTATTCTTGTATTATTATACTTGTTGTGTAATAATAAGTAACTTTCTAAAAATAGCAGTTTTCCTAAAATAGAAAGTTTCTAAAAATAGAAAGTTTCCAAAAATAGATTAACTTCTAAAAATAGATCAGTTTCTAAAAATAGAAAGTTTCCAAAAATAGTAAGTTTCCTGAATTAGAAAGTTTCCATATTTAGAACTAAGCTGGATTAATAAGCTAATAATATAAGCATAAGTTTACTGGTTATATATCATAAGTCATGTAATTATTTGTATAGTTTATTAGTAATATCATGTTAATTAAGTAAACTATAGGTTATATGATTTAATTAAATATAAACATGATTTAATTAAATTAAGGTGTATAAAATACTTAGGTTAAACATGTATTAATGTTATATTAATTATAACCTAAGTCATGTTTATTAATTAATTATATTCCATGTTTAAATAGTTAATTAATACTATAGTCTAAATTAAATAAATAAAATATTTAGGTTAAAACATGTATTATTTCATAAATAATAATAACCTAAGTCCATGTTTTAATAAATTAATTATTAATCATGTTTTAATTAACTTATTTTTCTTGTCAATAATATTAACTTGTAAAAACTAATAACTTGTAAAAATTAGTCGTGAACCGGACCCATGATTTTAATTTAGACATATCGTGAACCGGACCGAATTCCCCATTGAACCGAACCAAACAAACACCCCCTTAATAGTGGCGAACCGGTTCAGCCTGTTGCCACTGTTTGTGTAAAAACGCCATCGGCTTAAGCCGGTGGTTTGACCCTGGTCTGCCTCGGCTAGCCACTGCCTCAACAAAGTTCCCACCGGCGGTTAGCCGATGGTTCCCCCTGGCGAGCCCTGCGTTCCCCCTGCTTGACCAAAACAGCCACCGGTCTTTAACCGGTGGTGTTCTTGCTGCTACCGAGACCCAACACCAACCAAACGATACCCCGACTCAAGTCGGGGTCCCTTGGTTCTTGTTGTCGAGACCACCACAACCCACACCAAGACCATGGGGTCTCGGTTGGTGGTGATACGAAGACCACCGAGAGCTTCTGCTCTCGATTCCTTGCGTCGGCCGAACCAAAACAAACCTAAAACCATTCTTTTAGTTTTCCCCCATGATTAATTAACATGTTTAAATTACTAGTTTATATTAATCCCCATGTTCACATGTTCTTGATTTAATTAAAAGAATAAAAGAAAAAAGAATTAACGGTTTACCGAATGCGTGAATCAAACGAGGACAATGAAACGAACAGTTACCACTTGTTTTTAATCACCAAGATCAAACACCACTCCCTTGTGGTGTGTTATAGCCGGCGGCCAAAGGAAGAAAGACAAGGAAGCTAGGGTTTTTGATTTATTAGAAAAACTCTGTATAATGAAAATATGTTTTCCTTTTTTGTTTATTTGGTAAAAATAACATGCGCTTGGCCCTCCTTGTCTTGGTGTCCGCGGGTATGTGGGGCCCACAAGGGGAAACCCGAACATTTTTCATTTTTAATAAATTACGTGTTCAGACGTTAGCGTTTTCGTGTTAGATCGTAATTTATTATTCGTGATACTTGTACGTAAAAGATATTAATCTTATTATAATAAATACGTACGTAATTACATGTTCGTCATTTAACGTTCATGATTCCATGTTCGTGATTATAATTATTATGTTTAATAATTATCATGTAATATCACGTACTTAATACTTATCGTGCAATAACACGTACGTAATTTCTGTAATTAATATTCGTGACACGGGTTCGTGCTATAAAAGGAAGTTTTAATATGTATATACGTTTACTAAGTGTACTGTTCATGGTAAAAGCATGCGGGTTTTACAACTCTTCCCCCCTAAAAAGAATAATTCGTCCCCGAGTTATAGACAAAGTAACTGAACATACCCGAATTCAAAACTTGAAATGAGGGTAAGAAGCCCAGATAGACTCATCTGTTTCCCAAGTGGCTTCCCGCTCGGTATGATCCCTCCAAAGGATTTTGACGAATGGAATCGTCTTCTTCCTCATGACGAGTTCTTGTCTGTCAAGAACTTGCTCGGGTTCCTCTACGAAGGTAAGATCTTCACGAATCTGTTCCAGTGGATACTGAACCGTGTGAAGGGGATGATAATTGTACCCTCTAAGTAAGGACACATGGAAAACGTCATGAACGTGAGAAAGATGCGGAGGTAACGCTAAGCGATAAGATACCTCACCGACTCGCTCGATGATATCAAACGGTCCGATGAATCGAGGACTGAGTTTCCCTTTGATTCCAAAACGTCTAACACCACGTGTCGATGACACCTTAAGGAAAACATGATCCCCGACGTTGAAATGTAAGTCCCTACGATGCTTGTCGGCATAACTCTTCGGACGTACACGAGCTTCTTATAGTTTCGTTTTAGCTATAGCAGCCTTCTCGTTGGTCAACTCTATCATCTCTGGTCCTTCAAGTGTTCGCTCACCAACCTGATCCCAGCAGATTGGGGCGCAACCCTTTTTGCCATACAACATCTCGAACGGTGCACACTTAATGCTGGCGTGCCAACTGTTGTTGTATGCAAACTCTACCAAGCAGATATAATCATCCCAATATCTTGTGCACTCCAATGTACATGCTCGAAGAATGTATTCCAATGTCTGAATGGTTCGCTCTGACTGTTCGTCTATTTGGGGATGAAAAGCAGTGCTAAGATTAAGTTTTGTACCCCAAGCTTTCTTCAAAGTTCTCCAAAATTGCGAAGTGAAACGAGGATCTCTGTCCGACAAAATACTGGATGGAGCACCATGAAGTCTCATGATCTCTTTCTTGTAAGTATCGGCGAGTTTGCTAACCGGATCTTCCTTGCGGATCGGTACGAAATGAGCTGACTTAGTACGTCGATCAACGATAACCCAAATCGCATCATGCTTCCTCTTTGTCTACGGAAGACCGGTAAAAAATCCATGGTGATTTTGTCCCACTTCCACTCTGGAATGTCTAACGGTTGTAGTAGACCACTAGACCACTGATGCTCGATCTTAACCTGTTGGCAGGTAAGACATTTGGAGACATAAGTAGCAACATCTTGTTTCATACCACTCCACCAAAAGTACTGCTTGATGTCGTGGTACATCTTTGTCGAACCAGGATGAATGTAGAATGGGGAGCTATGAGCTTCAGCCAATCACGCTTCCCTGAGTGTAGGGTCATCAGGAACACAAAGTCTAGTGCCCTGCCATAACATACCGTCGTCATCTAACCGAAACTCCGTCTGCTGCTCCAAGTTCTGAATGATCGCCCAAAATTCACCATCATCCTTCTGAGCTTCCTTGATCCTAGAGAGTAATTCAGGTTCCACTTTAAGATTAGCCCAGTAACCTTGTTGCCCACGTACCATGATCTCAATGTCCAGTCGTTCCAAGTCTCTTATAATCTCTTCCTCTATCTTGTTACCGTTGATCATACCGGACTTCCTACTAAGTGCATCTGCCACTACATTCGCCTTACCGGGATGATACTGCAGATTAATGTCATAATCCTTCAACAGCTCTAACCATCTTCTCTGCCTCATGTTCAGTTCACGCTGAGTGAAGATGTATTTCAGGCTCTTGTCATCTGTGAAGATATCACATGATTCGCCATACAAGTAGTGCCTCCATATCTTCAATGCAAACACGACTACTACAAGTTCTAATTCATGTGTAGGGAAGTTCACCTCATAGGGCTTAAGCTACCGTGATGCGTAAGCAATCACTTTCCCATGTTGCATGAGAACACAGCCAAGTCCCTTCCCTGAAGCATCACTGTAGATTTGAAATCCACCTGTACTAGATGGGAGAGTAAGAATCGGTGCAGATACCAGCCTCTACTTTAGGTCTTCAAAGCTCTTCTCTCTTTCCTCAGTCCAGACGAATTTCTCCCCTTTCTGCATCAGTTTGGTCAATGGCAGTGCTAAACAGGAAAAGTTCTCTATGAACCTACGGTAGTAACCAGCTAAGCCTAGGAAACTACAAACTTCAGTCGTTGATGTCGGTCTTGGCCACTTGGTAATAGCCTCAACCTTTGCTGGATCCATGGTTATTCCTTCTGCTGATACAATTGGCCTAGAAACGCCACCCTATCTAACCAGAAATCACATTTGGAGAATTTGGCGTACAGCTGCTTCTAGAGAAGTATCTATAGTACAGTACGAAGATGGTCTTCGTGTTCCTCCTTTGACTTAAAGAAAAGCAGGATGTCGTCAATGAAGACAATGACGAACTTGTCCAGGAACTCATGGAAGATACGATGTGACAATCCGTCAATTTATGGTTGGTATTTTATTCTCAATATTTATTTGAAAACATTATTTTAATGTTACAATATGAACTCACTTATTTTTGGGAAGAAATTTGGATTTACGTCTTGGAGTAGCATCGACTACATCTAAACCAGAGGATTCAACGTTACGTGCTTACGTTTACATACACCGTCCTTGGTGACAGTCCGACGTTTCAGAAAACAAATTTATCGATGAATATTATTTTGGAGTTTTAAATTTGTGTTGGTTCATAAACTCACAAATTTACGAGAAAAGACTAGGACTTACGATTTTATTTTAACGTCTTTTACGACTAAACCGGAAACCTTAGGATTACGTATTTACGTTTTCGAACTCCGTTTTTGATGAGACAATTTTTATTGGATTCGTTTTGTGACGTTGATTCATAATTTATAAAAACGTTTTTCGTAAAACAACCCGAGGGCACGCAAATCGAGAAAACTAGAATCGAGAAATACCCGTAAACTAGTGAGATGGGACAAAACACATTGTCCCACCCCACTAGCATGATATGGACGGCCAACATGACACCACACCATCAAGGTAGCATCATTTTAGCTAAACTTACACAAGTGTAAGCCTTAGCTTACCCTTTAAGCTAACTTTACCACTAAACTAGCTAAACTAACAACTTGTATTCATTTCCATCTTTCTCACATGCAAAACCAACATCAAAATCCTCTCAACTCCATCCCCTTGCCGTCCACTATTAACCAACAAACACCCCATTTGATCTTTTCTAGCCATAAACCACATGTTTACTAGTTCTATTAAGGTGTTCTCTTGAAGCCTTGATCATTTGGTGGCCATATTAACAACTTTGGAGGTGATTTGCTTGTGTCCTAGGGCTGATTTTCCAACCTATGTTCTTGATATTTGATGGTCTTGGAGATACTTGTTGTGTTCATCAAGTTCTTGTCTTCCTAAAACAAGAAATCCACTTGGATTGGTAAAGAAGATCATCATCTCCATTTTTTTCTTGTTATTTTGTAAAGAACAAATGTATTTTCTTTCATTTTGTATATGTATATGATGTATATATGATGATAAAAATGTTGTGTGGGGATCAAGTGTTGATAAATATGTTTAAAGATGATGATAACTATAAGAAATGAAGCTAAAATCTTGACTATTTAGTTGGCTGTATAAAAACAGTAGATAACTAAAAGATGAACTGATAAAATTGCATGGTTTGATCCATTTACAGTAAGTAGATGATGTTATACACATGTGAGAGTTGGCCATGCAATGGAATCAAAATAATGTGTGAGATATGATCAAAACAAGTTAGGTGGTATAATCTGAATAAGCAGTTTTGTAGGGACTGTTAAGGAAACTTAAACTCAAAATGGGCAGTAGCTATAACTAAGTTATATGTAGCACATATTATGAGGAACATGTCATCCAAAAATGAGCTTCTAAGTCATTATAGAACTCTAGATACGTTAAAAATGGTGAACATGAAGTTAAAAATCAGATTTTTGGAAATAATGTTTATTATTATTATATAAGCACTCACATTATAATGTATAAAATGTAAAAATATAAACCCACTAACTTATAACATTTATTTATATAAATATATAAAAGGTTAATTAAATGGGTAAATTATTTAAATGGTGGTAAAATAATTTATAAGTAATAAAAACTATAAACTTGATTTTTACGACTTTTTTCGGCTATCGCCGTGAAATTAACGTTTTTCGCCAAATAAAACTTAGACGACCAAACCCGTCTAATGTAAAGTTTATAAAATTCATATACTGATGTATAAGTAACTAATACAAGTAAAAACCGATAAAACCCGAACTATAAGAAATACGGACGTTAACGGACTAAATTAACGTTATTGGACTAATAATACAACAAAAATGGACTAGAACACTTATAAACTTATTATTAGACTTAACCCATTTGGGCCCAACTTGAAAGTGTATGTACTGATAATATAAGTACAAAAAGGATTAATACAAGTTAAGAACTTATAATAGGCTTATTGGACCTGAAACACGTAAATAGGTAAAACGAGAAAACTAGTATAAAAGTTATCAACACATAACTCTAAAATGAGTAATCGAGAATATGTAAACCCACTTGATCATCATATATATATAATCCTCATATGTATAAATAATTGATATTTTTATAAAGTCATTGGACAAACGTCTAAGACCGATTATTATTTGTCTAGGTTTCCGTGATTGAAGCACGTACCGTACGTCCGAGTTGCCGATAACCCGCTTTCCCACATCAACGTGAGTTCATAGCCTCGCACTCTTTTAAATGTTTTTATGAAATGTTTTATAAACCCGCGAGGGAGATAACATGTTAGTTTTTATAAAATAGGACACCATTTGTCCCGATTGTTTGTTTATTGATTTTGGACCCGAATGATTGAATGACCCGATTGTATGACCCGATAAATTATTAAAGGACCCGATAGATGAAATTAAATGGATTATTAAAGTTAGTTTATGTCACTAAAAGTCCCATTAGCATGAATTGTGAACTACCGGGAGTTGGTAGACGCTTATGCATTTAATAGTACTATTTGGGGACGATCACCCCAGTTCGCGCCTTGACGGTTGATCCCCGTCGTGCCACATTGATTGGTAAGCGAATTTATGTATGAGAAGATTTCCATAGCGTGACCTTTGTGACGACACGCTACTTTAGATGGGCAAAATTGGTATCGGGTTAGCTACCCGTTGTTGGTTTAGTAAGGTAACAATGTCATGCGGCTTATATTAATCCAAAACTAACGAAATACTAATAGACGCACCGAATTACGAAGTATTGCCTGACTAGCAATACGGGGTCATACTATTGATATTATGTTTGTGTTTTGGTTTTCGTAACCATATTCATATAACGGTTTTTATTTTCATACAACGTCATAAGACGTATTGTATGATGTTTTTACGACATTGGCTCGTATAATAATTTTTAAGGCAAATGCCTATATTATGATTTTCGATAAGGATTTATATAAAATGACTTTGGCTACTTTATGGCCTATTACAAAGATTTGTATAAAATGATTTTGGCTATTTTATGGCCTATTAAAATGATTTGTACAAAATGATTTTCAGTAATAAATTTATACTGATATTGTATTGATGGAATTTATTAAACTCTATGAATTCACTCGGCGTTATCGCTGACCTTTTCTTTTAACATGTCTTATCTCAGGTACTTGAAGGTAATTCTTGGGAAGACAACAAGAATTCATGGCCCACACTTAAACAATATTTTTCCATTCAAATATTTTGTAAAACTTTGTATGAAATAATATGACTTGGGACCGATGTAACTTTGATATTTATGAATGGAAATACTTTATTATTAAAACGACACGACTTTTAAGCGTTGTCTATGATGTGAGTAATGTGCTATCCCGTAACACCAACTAGTCTTCCGCTGTATTGAGTTGTATAAATTTGGGGGTGTTATAGTTTGGTATCAGAGCTCTCGTTATAGAGAACGAAAGATTTTTAAAACCAAGGTTTTGAATGAAACATTTCAAAATCTTTTAACTATAAACATTTTTCTAAAAATGTCTAAAAATCTTTTGACTATAACGGTGCCGAAGAATTCCCGAGTTACCGACAAGACCAAGACTGAGAAGTGTTATTTTAATATATATATAACTTGGATTATATATATATATATATATATATATATATATATATATATATATATATATATATATATATATATATATATATATATATATATATATATATATATATATATATATATATATATATATATATATATATATATATATATATATATATATATATATATATATATATATATATATATATATATATATATATATATATATATATGATGTAATTTTATTACATGATTGTTTGATGATTATTTTGATTTTTATACGAGGTATTTATACGACGTAGATTGTCACAAGTAACCCTAAATCCCCTAGTAAATTAATCGAAGATATTCTCGTAGGAATTCTAGCTATCCTAGATCTAAAACAAGTTGCGGATATTTATGATCCCAACAAATGGTTGATATTCGTAGAAATATAGATATTAGTTGATGGTGATATTGAAAAAGAATTGGCGAGATTAAATCTGATATCGATGTCATGACGATCTTTCTTATAGAGTGGAGTTTGACAAAACGTTACCACCTAGAAAGATATCATCTGATTCGTTGTCATCCAATTCTTAAATTTGAAATCGAAAGGGTGAATGTTGCACTTGAGGCTGTCATTGGAACCATTACCCAAAAGCCTCATGCCACTAATACCTTTCCGAGAAGTCTAGTTGAATGATCAAGTCATTTCATATTAATGACTCATTTGATAATTGTTGTTGTAAGAGCTAATAGGATTGGAAATTAAGTGTTGATCATATCGATCTTTTCTTGACCTTATTAAGGTTTATAAATAAAGTTGAAGTATTGGGAAATGAGGTAGGATATCGAATTGAGTATAAAATTTGTTATAACTTGAATAAAGTTTATCACATATGGAATATGAGATTGTTAAGAGGAAGTCGTTAAGTTCTTTGATTGAATTATAAGGTTTTAAATGATTATTGAATTCTTGCTAAGTGTTGTTCCTAGGCCATTGTCCACTAATGAGGATGCCCAGTGTCCAAGAAATAAATTGAAGAAATCTTCTTCTGAATTGGGACCGATGGATCTTCCGGGACATGTGGAACACCTAATGACTCTTATAGATTAGTATTCATTGTGGTATCTTTTAAAAATCCCTAACTTAACTGAGACATCAGTTGGTAGGATGAGTTCCAAGAATTGTCAGACATAGTGACATGTAATGTGTTACGGTACAATTTTGACTTGTTTGTGATTAATGAAAAAGACTACCTTTGATTGCTAAATCCTACATGTATCGATGTTATCTATCTTTTATTGCTTCATCCTAATGTTCGCATTAGTGATGCAACCATTGAACAAGTACTCATCTTGATTTGAGTTACGTTGTGAATTATTCTTTTGAGTGCCATCGAGATCATGAACCTCATGATTATTTGGCTAAAGCTCATTTCCTATCTTACTGTAGTTAGTTCTTGATGAACAACTTTTCATCACTCTTTTGCAGATCACACATTGTTTTTATAAAGTTAAAACGGTATCCTTTGAGAAAATTTAATTTTCATCACAATAAGGATTATTCGAAGTAAGATTTATAAGTGATTGATATCAAAATGAAGTTGTTTATGAGACGCTTTGGAAAACCTATTTGTTTTCATAATAAAGAAAATATTTGTAAATTTATTCTTAATTCTTATTTAAGAATTAAGCATGAAAATGTTTTTATTATAAACATGATGATAAAATTTTGACGAACTGAGTATTGCATCGTTAATCTTGAAATTGTATATTGTTGCGCGCCTACATATAATTTGGAATGGACTATGCAAGGCTGATTAGTAGTCACCATAAAATTAATAAATAAACACTACATTCTCTTTAAAGGTTGTGAAAGATAAAATTTTATGAGATCTGCAAGAAGTGAAAAATAAGGACATAGTGTTAGGGACACCTACATATGTGCCTGTAACACCTATTCTTCTGAGTCGAATTTACTCATCTGTGGAAATTGTCTTATTTGACAATTGACAATTCTTTCTTGTCCAATTCTCCCGTAGTGAGATTCTTAGGAAAAGTACTTGATTACCGAGTGTTGATACCCGACTGGATGTATCGACGTTCCTATCAGTTCTTTTGATTTGATTTCATTTGAATGACCTGGGTAACGATCCGAGGAGCTTTCGAATGCGTACTCAAATTATGAAAACATGGGATATATTCATATTCGTTAAATGTTTTCGTCTGTATCTTATTTGAAATTCTCTCGCATAGATTATGCGTTAACCTTACTCTTTTAATAGTAGTTGTGTCTCCATATATCCTTGAACTTGTGAAGGATTATGAGATATTATTAGTCTTTTGAGAAGATCACATCTTATCGACGACAATAAAACTGGAAAATTGAGAGTGCCAGTAGAATGGATTGATTGATTATGACATGACGACATTGTCTTAATTGATGGGAACTCGAGAAGAATTCCCCTAAATGATAAGATGTTGATTATCAAAAGTGATCTAAACAATTCTTGATGGATGACCATATACTGTATTTAGACTTGAAATTATACCGTGAATGGTTGTGAATTGGTCATAGATATTATAATCTAGAAAGAACCTAATATTGAATTATTAAAAGATGTTTCTATTATTTGAAACTTTAGTAAGTATTTATTAATGAATTACCTAGACCTTCGCCATTAAGGAAAGTTGAAATTGGTATTGATTCTATTCCCGGTGCTGCACCTGTGGCTTGTGCACTGTACGTCAGCACCATTTAAATTAAAGGAATTACCGTACAACTGAGAGAGTTGTCGGAGAATGATTTTATTATACCAAGCCTGTCATCATGAAGAGCTATGGTGTTATCATTCCTTATATTTATAGATTACTGTGACTGAGTAAATTGACAATCGAAAACGATATCCATAACTCGAAATAGAAGATTTGTTCGATCATTTACAAGGTTTTAGCGTATGTTTTAAAGATTTGATCCACGGCATGGTTATTATCAACTTCGCATCTGCGAAGAAGATTATGTATTCCAATCACTACATCCAGAACTTGTAATGAACATTATGAGTTTCACGTGATGTCGTTTGGATTGACTAATACACATGTAGTATTCATAAATTTGGTGAATCACGTGTGTAGGCTGCAATTTGATAAATTCATGATCGTGATCATTAAGGACCATTTGTTTGTTTATAAGAATAACAGTGAGTTAATAATTAATTATAGATTGCCCTGAATTGGCTAAACAATGAAAACCTATACCTTAAATATTTAACATATGATTAAGACTTAATTCTTTACATGATTTAACCATGTGATTAATAGATAATGGAAGCTATATTGACTTTTCAAAGATTAAAATCATTAACGCTTAGGGATTAAAAACTTAATCCTTTACATAAAATGACCGTTGGATTAATAATGGTAAGATGTATGCATATAGACTCTTCAAAAATTAAGAGCCCTTTTAAGACTTTGGATTTTACTAAAAAGAAATGGAAATATGTTTTGACAAATGTATTAACAAAGGATGTTTAAAGGGATTACTCCCTTATACACAAACCATTTAACTAAACTTCTGTTTAGGGGTAAATGTTTGTGTATACTTCTAGACAACTTAAGAAGAATTGAGGAAATTATATAATTTATGACTTGAAATTTGAAACGAAAAATTTTTGCTTTTCAACTAAGAAAATTTTGACCAAATATAAACAAAAGTTTTTCGAACATTTATGAATCTTATTAATTAATTTCGATAAATCAACGAAAATCTTGTTAATTAAACTCAAATTTATTTTGAACATTTTATATAATTGGTCGAACTAAGAAATTTAAAACTTTTACGTTTACGTTTCATAAAAGTTGAATAATAATTATTTAATTAATTATAATAATTACCGAGGCTTTAGAACGACAGATTGAGTAAAACAGATAAAGATAATAGTAAAGACGAAACTAAAAGATAGAAGATATGAAGAAAGAATTTTGAATAAATACGGTTATGATATTTATTTCATCAGGAAAGTGAACGTAATTACTGACGCATAATATAGAAAGAATATCTGAGTGAATTGTGGACATGATAATTACATCATCATGAGAAGTGAATATGGATACTGACATATTATATATAAAAAGGATAAAGAACCAATTAAGATATATTTCTTAATAATGATTGTGCAAACTAAATTGCCGAACAATATAAAAATAAACGATGTTGGTAAAAAGGATAATATAAATAATAAAAAGTGGTTCGCGGCTAAAGTGAACCATTAGAATTGAGAAGCTAATGGCGTTAAATATTTTAAAGACCACTTATGGTTGCGTAAATATGAAGGATTGTGAGATATAGTTATATTGGAATTTGTAAGTATAAGTATTCTATTTATGTCATTTATGACTAAAAGTATCTTTGTCTGAAGAAGATGTACTGATGGCAATTATGAAGGCAAACATCGCCTCATACATTAGTAAACGTCTAGCTATTGCAAAGGTCATCATCTGAATTTGATTTGATTTGGGTCATCGTCGACAGACTGACCAAATCTGCTAATATCATTCTCGTTAATGATAGAATCTTGATGAAGAAATAGACTCTTTTATTTAAAGGAAGTTATATAAACATAGTGTGCCTGTATCGATCATCTATATATCAAGATCCTCGCTTCGCATCGAATTTCTAGAGATTTGCTCAGAAGTCATTGAGAACGAACCTTGATGAGAGTACTATGTACCACCCCAATCGAAGGGACGAGGTAAAGTAACGATACAAAATACTATAAGCGTTGTTTTATGTTTAAATGATTGACCTTTGGTAATAGACCGTATAATCGTTTTCCTTTGGAAGGATTACCATTGATAATCATCGTATTAGGATTGAGATCGAATCTTGTTAGGATCTAAATATTAGAGCATCTGTAAGCAGGAGTTGAGATAAAGACACCCGACATACACCCACTGTGAGTTGGACATGTCTTTTAGGTTTAAGGTTTCCTATGATGGCGAACCTAACCTTACAAAATACCCGACCAGCGACATCTGAAATGATTGTTGAAATTAGGATTTGATTATTGACTGCCGGTAGTGGGCAAGAGGTTATGTGAATATGAAAAGTAGATCTTGAAGTGCCAAATGGGTAGCGAAGTTATGCCACAATTTTTAACCTTGGAAAAATGAATTCATGATCTGACAAATCATGGGATATAAGTCCCCGTTGTATGGGACCATTGAAATGATGTAAAAGTTGGGATTGAAGGGCATATAAGCTGGATCTACCCTAGGACTTCAAGAACCGCGTGAATTATGTTTCGTAAATCGCACTTGATGGAATATCTATCAAGTGAAATTCTGATTATTCTTAATAGAGCTTAGATCAGCGAAAAGTTTCATTCATCAAAAATCCGTGAACATCATGGATAGAGAAAGTAAGTCAACATTAAGCCTGATCTTATTCCCGTAGTTACGTTTGATAGAACTCGCGTATTGTAATGAATTGCACTTGTGAGAAAAGACCGAATGTGGAGGAAATACCCACATGGCTTTAACTCTATAAGAAGCGAGTAGTAAGATGATCTTTGAGGACAAAGATCCTGTTTAGGGGTAAATGCTGTGACAATCCGTCAATTTATGGTTGGTATTTTATTCTCAATATTTATTTGAAAACATTATTTTAATGTTACAATATGAACTCACTTATTTTTGGGAAGAAATTTGGATTTACGTCTTGGAGTAGCATCGACTACGTCTAAACCGGAGGATTCAACGTTACGTGCTTACGTTTACATACACCGTCCTTGGTGACAGTCCGACATTTCAGAAAACAAATTTATCCATGAATATTATTTTGGAGTTTTAAATTTGTGTTGGTTCATAAACTCACAAATTTACGAGAAAAGACTAGGACTTACGATTTTATTTTAACGTCTTTTACGACTAAACCGGAAACCTTAGGATTACGTATTTACGTTTTCGAACTCCGTTTTTGATAAGACAATTTTTATTGGATTCGTTTTGTGACGTTGATTCAAAATTTATAAAAACGTTTTTCGTAAAACGACCCGAGGGCACGCAAATCGAGAAAACTAGAATCGAGAAATACCCGTAAACTAGTGAGATGGGACAAAACACATTGTCCCACCCCACTAGCATGATATGGACGGCCAACATGACACCACACCATCAAGGTGGCATCATGTTAGCTAAACTTACACAAGTGTAAGCCTTAGCTTACCCTTTAAGCTAAATTTACCACTAAACTAGCTAAACTAGCAACTTGTATTCATTTCCATATTTCTCACATGCAAAACCAACATCAAAATCCTCTCAACTCCATCCCCTTGCCGTCCACTATTAACCAACAAACACCCCATTTGATCTTTTCTAGCCATAAACCACATGTTTACTAGTTCTATTAAGGTGTTCTCTTGAAGCCTTGATCATTTGGTGGCCATATTAACAACTTTGGAGGTGATTTGCTTGTGTCCTAGGGCTGATTTTCCAACCTATGTTCTTGATATTTGATTGTCTTGGAGATACTTGTTGTGTTCATCAACTTCTTGTCTTCCTAAAACAAGAAATCCACTTGGATTGGTAAAGAAGATCATCCTCTCCATTTTTCTCTTGTTATTTTGTAAAGAACAAATGTATTTTCTTTCATTTTGTATATGTATATGATGTATATATGATGATAAAAATGTTGTGTGGGGATCAAGTGTTGATAAATATGTTTAAAGATGATGATAACTATAAGAAATGAAGCTAAAATCTTGACTATTTAGTTGGCTGTATAAAAACAGTAGATAACTAAAATATGAACTGATAAAATTGCATGGTTTGATCCATTTACAGTAAGTAGATGATGTTATACACATGTGAGAGTTGGCCATGCAATGGAATCAAAATAATGAGTGAGATATGATCAAAACAAGTTAGGTGGTATAATCTGAATAAGCAGTTTTGTAGGGACTGTTAAGCCAACTTAAACTCAATATGGGCAGTAGCTATAACTAAGTTATATGTAGCACATATTATGAGGAACATGTCATCCAAAAATGAGCTTCTAAGTCATTATAGAACTCTAGATATGTTAAAAATGGTGAACATGAAGTTAAAAATCAGATTTTTGGAAATAATGTTTATTATTATTATATAAGCACTCACATTATAATGTATAAAATGTAAAAATATAAACCCACTAACTTATAAAACATATTTATATAAATATATAAAAGGTTAATTAAATGGGTAAATTATATAAATGGTGGTAAAATAATATTTATAAGTAATAAAAACTATAAACTTGATTTTTACGACTTTTTTCGGCTATCGCCGTGAAATTAACGTTTTTCGCCAAATAAAACTTAGACGACCAAACCCGTCTAATGTAAAGTTTATAAAAGTCATATACTGATGTATAAGTAACTAATACAAGTAAAAACCGATAAAACCCGAACTATAAGAAATATGGACGTTAACGGACTAAATTAACGTTATTGGACTAATAATACAACAAAAATGGACTAGAACACTTATAAACTTATTATTAGACTTAACCCATTTGGGCCCAACTTGAAAGTGTATGTACTGATAATATAAGTACAAAAAGGATTAATACAAGTTAAGAACTTATAATAGGCTTATTGGACCTAAAACACGTAAATAGGTAAAACGAGAAAACTAGTATAAAAGTTATCAACACATAACTCTAAAATGAGTAATCGAGAATATGTAAATCCACTTGATCATCATATATATATAATCATCATATGTATACATAAATGATATTTTTATAAAGTCATTGGACAAACGTCTAAGACCGATTATTATTTGTCTAGGTTTCCGTGATTGAAGCACGTACCGTACGTCCGAGTTGCCGATAACCCGCTTTCCCACATCAACGTGAGTTCATAGCCTCGCACTCTTTTAAATGTTTTTATGAAATGTTTTATAAACTGATATTTAGGTTTTGCTAGGGTTCAATTTTACTCTCGATATCCTCTCGAATTGATCTAAGTCTTAAGTGGAATGATTGTTCTTGGTTACTAAACAAAAGGGTTTGGTTTTCTAGTCTAATAAAAAGTGGAAATGAAAGTTTAAATCAGAAACAATTACTTTAATTATAATTAACAAAGATTTGTATTAAACTTAAGATTAAAATTAAGATTAAAACTAAAATTGAAATTTAAGCAAACAAACATAAAGAAACAGTAAATTAGACAATAGTAATCTAAAGGAAAAACTTGATTCGGAACTTTTAAACCTTGATCCGGAACCTACTCATGCGGAACTTACTGATCCGGAAGTAACTATTCATTCATCCGGAACATCTTCATCCGGAACTTATCCGGAACTTTCTGATTGATTCGGAACCTTCCGAATGAAGGTTGATTCGGAACTTGCTGGTTCGGAAATAACTGGTTCGGAACTTAAAGCTTGATTCGGAAGATTTTACTTGATTCGGAACTCAATGATTCGGAAGTAACTGATCCGGAACTTAATACTTGGTTCGGAAGTTTCCGAATGAAGACTTCATTCGGAACATTTTTGTTGGTTCGGAAGTTAATGCTTGATTCGGAACTTTTGGACACCCAGATACAGTAGCAGGTAGCGAAGAACTCGGAACACAAATATTATTCAAAATCAAACCAAATACTTAAAAAGGATTTACCAAATTAAACACAAATCATTTAGACACCATAAGCAACAAATCCCACTAATAAAAACGCAAATCCAAACAACTTTTGAAGATCAAATCAAGAAAAATAAAAACTTAAGAACTTGAAGATAAAGATGAAGATGAACAAGATTAAATGGAAAGATTAAACAAAAGCTTTGTATTGAATGATTAATGTTTTGACAAGATGAACCAAAGATTAAAATTACAAGATTGGAAAGACTAAGATAAAAATCACCAATCACCCTAGTGGTGATGGTGTTCTACGAACCAGGAAGAAAAGTGGGGAGGAAGAAAGAAAAAAACTAGTCTAATATGTGTGAGGGGAAGGCTATTTATAGCCTTGTCCTTTGGTTGGTGAGTGGGATTTCTCCCGTGCTTCTTGTCTTTTCGTCTTTTCAGAAAAGTTTCCGTTTTCGATTCTGATTCGGGATTTGTTGTCGATTAAATTCAACTCGTCTTTTAATTTCTTCGTTTAATAGACTTGAGTTTCTTCGACTTATATAAATCTTCCATCTTTGGTCCTTTTCTTCGATAAATCTTCGAATAGGCCCAGTGACTTCAAATCTTTTGCATCTCTTGGACAATAGACTTTATCTTGAGTCTTTTTCTTCAGTAAAACCCGTGCAATCCCATGTTTTCTTCAATATTCACCCGGTTGGCTCTGAAAACACAATAAACACAAAAACCACGCATAATTCCAAACAAATGATATTAAATACGTGTTTTGGTCTCATTTTAGCCCGAATTAAGTGGTAAAAGGATGGGTGTTTACACACCTATCAAATCCCCTACACTTAACCATTGCCATGCCCTCATGCAATGCTTAGTGATAAAGCAAGCTTACACTTTTCTCATATTTAATCAACCTTGGCCTTATTTAAAATTCTACTAAACAAAAATTAAAGAAATAAAACTTCAAAGACAACAAAGGGATAGAAAACCATTTTCTCTTGAAAATAGCTACATGGAAATAACTTGCAAAGAAATCGATGACTTACATTAGGGCTTTGGTGCTGCGAAGATTTATCACCCTCAAGTTTCACGTTCCCCAAACTAAGCTTAAAAATGAGATCATTGTTATTATAAGTTAGCAATTCAAACACTTACACACATGGCTTAATTAAATGCTTAAACTCCCTTATTCCTAGGTGTATCTCTTATATTTTATTTTTGTCTTAGAATGATCATGAAGATGCATTTTTGGACTTATTTCGATAGTTTATTAGGGCTGAAAGCAAAGTAGGACGATTTGATCAATAGTTAGCTAAAGGACAAAATCTCTTAAAACTGCTTCTCGGGATATCAAAAAGTTCATATCTTGGCATAACTTGGTTCACGATTTGAGACCTTTCTCGGGCCGATATTTGGCATGTACTTCATACTTCATATCTTCGAGAGACGTTCTTGAGATAATGGTCTTCTCATCATAATAGAGTTTCTTCACTTGGAGACTTTTGGGGGGTTCTCCAACTTTGTTGACCACGACTTCATGATTATTTCTTTAATCTCTAATTGGGATTTTGAGATACAACGATCCGCCTCCTTTTTGGACTTGGATCTATTTATCCTCATACCTTGTTAGGGTCTTTTCGGATAGACTTCTCCATGATCTTTATGGGAGTTGATTGCTTTTCGTCGTGAGTCTTGATCCTTCATATTGACTTTAGGAATAATGCTTTTCACATCACTTTGGATCTTCAGCAATAAAATTGAATCCTCATGCCTTGTTAGGGCCTTTTCGGACTCGCCAATCTTCGCGCCCCGCTTCATAAGTTATGCCTTGGCTATGAACTCTTATCATTACCGAGCAACTTTTAAACGATCTTGGGCTAGAAGCTAAGTAACTTTTCAAATCGTACGACCTTACTTATTGCAGATAAATTATTAGCAAGTGATGGGAGAAGAGGCAAATAATTACACCAAGTGAGCTTGCGCAAGAATACCGACTTATAATTGACTCTATCATTTCTCGTCCTCCACAATTTAAAATCTCAAGTAATGAGACTCGTGGATACTTAGCCTAATAAACCAATTAAGGTCTACATGGTTAAGGATACTAGCTAGAATAAACTTGGATAAGTCTATTCGGGTTGAGTCAAAATAAACGCAACGGGCCTAATATGTCAAAGACTTCTAAACTAGCTACACCACTTTATTAATTTTTGACTTTATTGCGGAATATATACATATGAAAGCAACGATAAAAATTTAAAAATTAACTAAATGGCCAAAGTTAATAAAAAATTTGAAAAATGTTGAAAAATAGGATTTTCCGGTTAATTGAAGGCATTTTCATGGAAAAGTCCACTTAAAACTTCGATAGAAGTCCCCCTACACTTAAGATAAACATTGTCCTCAATGTTTAAGCATGTGGGAAAAGTTTCCCCTACACTTATGACATTGTGCACGTTGGTTAACTCAAGTTAAGGAAGAGACGACTAAAGTGATCAATTTCAAATGTGAATATGAAGAAAATTGAATCACGATAGTTGAGAGATAGAACCGGATTTCGGATAAACACGGGAGCACGGTTCTTCAAAGATTCCCAGAGTGCACTTATCCCTGTAATCACATCACCACACAAAGGCAAACACATATAGAAGTCCCCCCCTACACTTAGGGGATTAGAATATAAAAGGATAGATACTCGGGCTGCCTCCCGAGGAGCGCTTGTTTTTGATAACCGAGTCACGAGCCTGACTCGACCCAAAATTAGTTCATGGGGAACGTGGTGAGGGATGGAATCACCTCCTTAGAGGTGTCCTCACCAAAGTACAACTTCACTCGTTGGCCATTCACCTTAAAATTTGGTCCATTAGGTTGAGCGAGCTCGAGAGTACCATATGGAAAAATTTGGGCAATGGTGAATGGGCCGGACCAACGAGATTTGAGCTTTCCCGAGAAGATTTTCAACCGAGAGTTAAAAAGTAAGACTTTGTCTCCAACATGGAACTCTCGGTTTTTGATCTTGGAGTCGTGAATGAGCTTAGTTCTTTCCTTATAGATCAAAGAATTTTCATAAGCCTCATTACGGAGTTCATTGAGCTCATTGAGTTGGATCTTGCGTAGGTCATCGGCTTTGTTTATATCAAAATTAGCCCACTTCAAGGCCCAATAGGCCTTGTGCTCCAACTCAATGGGGAGGTGGCACGCTTTCCCGTACACAAGACGATAAGGCGTACAGCCGATCGGGGTCTTGTAAGCAGTACGGAAAGCCCACAAAGCATCATCAAGTTTATCAGCCCATGAGGCACGATGCTCTCCCACGGTTCTTTCAAGAATTCGCTTCAGCCCTCGGTTGGATATTTCAGCCTGGCCATTAGTTTGTGGGTGGTAGGCTGTGGAAAGACGATGATTTACACCGTACTTAGCCATGACTCGAGCAAATTGGTCATTGCAGAAATGAGTCCCACGATCACTAATAATGGCGCGAGGCACACCGAATCTAGCGAAAAGAGCCTTCAAGAAGATACAAACCACCCTTGCGTCATTAGTAGGCAAAGCTTTGGCTTCAACCCACTTAGAAACGTAGTCAACGGCTACAAGGATGTATTTGTTTCCTTTAGACGAAGGGAATGGCCCCATAAAGTCGATACCCCAAACATCGAAAATCTCACATTCTTGAATGAAATTCTGAGGCATCTCGTCTTTATGTGTGATTTTGCCTTGCTTTTGGCAAACATCACATCTTTTAACCATATCGTGAGCATCACGGTATATGGAGGGCCAATAAAATCCCGAATCAAACACTTTTTTAGCGGTGTAGTTGGGACCAAAGTGACCACCGGTGGGTCCTTTGTGGCAAGCATCAAGGATGTCCGACGCTGCCGGTCCATCAACACATCGGCGAATTATCAGATCAGCACATTGTTTGAATAGGTAAGGGTCGTCCCAAAAGTAAGTCTTGATGTCGGTAAAGAACTTCTTCTTTTGCTGGGACGTCAACCCTTCCTTGAGAATTCCACCCGCCAAGTAGTTTGCAAAGTCCGCAAACCACGGGGTTTCATTCGGCTTCGAGTTTATAGGCATTAAGGTCTCCAAGGGAAAAGAATCATTGATTTCTTTGGTCGGATGATCCCCTTGGTAAGGATCCTCAAGTCTACTAAGATGGTCCGCGGCTAGGTTTTCTACTCCTTTTTTATCGCGGATTTCGATTTTAAATTCCTGGAGCAGCAAAACCCAGCGAAGAAGTCTTGGTTTGGAATCTTGCTTTGTCAACAAGTACTTCAGCGCAGAATGATCGGTGTACATAATGGTGGTAGAAAGGACAAGATAGGGGCGGAATTTTTCAAAAGCATAGACAACAGCTAAAAGCTCTTTTTCGGTTGTCGTATAATGCAATTGTGCCCCAGTCATTGTCTTGCTAGCGTAATGGATCGGTTGGAAGTGTTTGTTCGCTCTTTGTCCAAGAACCGCTCCAATAGCAAAATCACTAGCATCGCACATCAACTCAAAAGGAAGCTCCCAATTAGGGGTAACCAAGACGGGTGCCTTAGTTAGCTTATCTTTAAGCGAGTTGAAGGCTTCAAGGCACTCTTTGGAGAAGATAAAAGGAGTATCTTTTTCCAAGAGGTGGGTCATCGGGCGAGCGATTTGAGAAAAATCTTTGATAAATCGACGGTAGAAGCCCGCATGACCCAAGAAACTTCTCACACCCTTCACGGTTGAAGGTGGAGGCAATTTTGCGATAACATCGACTTTAGCACGGTCAACTTCAAGACCGGCTTTCGAGATCTTATGTCCAAGCACGACGCCTTCTTTTACCATAAAATGGCATTTTTCCCAATTTAGAACGAGGCGAGTGTCTTCGCACCGCTGTAGCATACGTTCTAAATTGGCAAGGCAAGCAGAGAAGGAATCCCCGAAGACCGAGAAATCATCCATGAAGACTTCCATGGTTTGTTCAACCATGTCATGGAAGATAGCTAACATGCACCTTTGGAAAGTCCCGGGCGCATTACATAAGCCAAAAGGCATTCTTTTGTAAGCGAAAGTGCCATAGGGACAAGTGAATGTAGTCTTCTCTTGATCTTGGGGATCGATGGGTATTTGGAAATAACCCGAGAAACCATCAAGAAAGCAGTAATATTCATTACCGGCTAATCGTTCAAGCATTTGGTCCATGAAAGGTAGAGGGAAATGATCCTTTCTCGTGGCATCGTTGAGTTTGCGGTAGTCTATACAAACTCTCCACCCAGTAACGAGACGAGTGGGAATCAACTCGTTGTGTTCATTGGGAACAACGGTTATTCCGCCCTTCTTGGGCACACAATGGATTGGACTAACCCACGGTGAATCCGAAATAGGGTAAATCATACCCGCATCAAGAAGTTTGATAACCTCTGTTTTGATGACTTCATGGATTTTTGGATTCACCCTTCGTTGGCTTTGAATAGTGGGCTTATAGTCGTCCTCCATGAGAATTTTGTGCGTGCAGAAGTGAGGATCAATTCCACGAATATCCGAGATTTTCCAAGCAATAGCTTTCTTATGATCCTTCAATACAGCGATAAGTCGGGCTTTCTCTTCATCCTTCAAATCCTTAGCAATGATGACTGGCGACTTCTTTTCTTCTTCGAGGAATACATACTCAAGATGGGGCGGCAACTCCTTAAGTTCTAAATCCGGAGGATTTTTGACGGGAGGTGTATTCGAAGTCGGAGTCTCGATAGCAATAATAGTGGGAGATGGAGGGGAAGGGTTGTCTTCTTTGAGGAGGTTTGCAATGAAACTGAGGTCTTCATCCCAAGTGGCAGTAGAATCGTCATTGTCTTGCTTCACATCTCCCAAGGTGGCTTCCAAATCTTTCCAAAGGAAATCACTTTCTCCAAATAGAGATAGTGATGAGTCGATAGAGGAAACGGTCTCAACATTGGGAAGAGAGGTAGGAATGTTTTTACAAGCATCCTTGAAGTGTTCTTCACAAGCCTCATCAAGAACGTCAATACAATTAACATTCTCGTAAGAAGAAGGCTGTTTAGATAACTTTCCCATGTTGAAGACTACTTTATCGTCACCCACTCTCATGATAAGCTCACCGGCTTCAACATCAATGAGAGTGCGACCGGTCCTCAAGAATGGACGACCAACAATGAGTGGCACACGGGGGTCCATCTCGTAGTCGACGACAACAAAATCGGCAGGGAAGGTGAATTTGTCGACTCCTACAATGACGTCTTCGGCTATCCCCACTGGATAAGCAACCGTACGGTTGGCCAATTCCAAAGTCATTTTGGTGGGGACTAGCTCTGGGAGAGATAATTGCTTCCAAACACTTAGAGGCATGAGATTAATACTGGCACCTAGATCGGCTAGGGCCATGCAATTCTCTACTCCCGGGAAATTGCAAGGGATAAGAAAACGACCTGGATCACCAAGCTTGATTGGCAATTTCCTTAAGAGCACTGCAGAGCAGTTCTCATTAAGTTGGGTGTTGGCGAGATCAAGGAGCTTTTCCTTGTCGCTCAGAAGATCTTTAAACATTTTGGCATACTTGGGCATGTGAGCGAGAGCCTCAGCGAAGGAGATATTGAAATTCAGTTTCTTGAACATTTTTAGGAAGTTCGAAACTTGAATATCATCCTTGCTCTTTTGCTTCTCTTTCCTCAACCTTGAAGGATAAGGTATATTGGAAGAAGAGGAAGGCTTTAGGGGGATAGGATCACTCACAACCACGGGTGGAGGAGGGGTAGAAAGAGGAGGTGGAGAAATTGGGGAAGGAGAAGGAGGAGGAATAGGAGCAGGCGACTCGTTCTCCTTAGTCACAACCACTGGTGGAGGTATAGGAAGTTCGGGTTCCTTGGTACCTTTACCACTTCTAGTAGTGATTGCTTTCATCTCCCCTCTTGGGTTTGCAACGGTGTTACTCGGAAGAGTACCCGAAGAAGAGGGTTGATTACCTTGGAAGAAACTAGCCATCATGTTCCTCAGGTCATTTGTTTGGCTATCCAACGTAGTTCTCATATCGGCTCTCAAATCATTTCCTTGCTTTACCAAATCAGCCTTCAAATTGCGTACTTCCTCTTGGAGATTTCCCACTATCACATCATTGGTTCTCATGTAGGTTGCAACCTCTTGGTGTAATGCAGTGGTGGCTTGGTTGGGAGGAGCAATTTATGCAGGTGGTTGGTAAGCAGGTTGTGGGTAGACTTGATTGTTACGTGGAGGTGGTTGTTGTTGCTTGTGAGGTGGGATGTATGGTTGTCGAGGTTGTTGTTGTTGTTGAGGAGAGCGGTTAAGGTTTTGTTGTTGGTTTGGGTTGGTAGGAGGGAAACCAGGTGGTGAAAGATAGTTGTTGCTCCGGTAGCTAAGCAAGTTACGGTCACCTTGAGGTTTAGCTTGATAAGCAGGTTGTTGGTAGGTGCCATATGCCGCATTCACATTCTCAGCAGGGTAATCTTGGGTGGCGGTACAAGTTGTGTAAGAGTGGGGACCACCGCATATCTCACAAGGTTGGCTGACAGCGTTCACTTGTGCATTTTTGGCGTTGTTGTTGTTGTTGTTGCTGATGGTGTGGGTGACAAGGGATTCAAGAAGCGTGGTGATTTTGTCAAGTCGCTTGTCGCTGTCATTAGTGCTAGCACTAGCAACATTGGTCCTAACGCTCTTGGTTTGTACACGAGACTTGTTCTCAATGATATCCCAAGCAGCATTGGAAGTCTTAGCCAATAAATTACCCCCCGAGGCACTATTCAGTGAATCTTGGTCATTCATGCTTAAACCATTGTAAAAAGTATTTATTTGATGAACTTTGGTAAAACCATGTTGTGGGCATTTTCTTAAAAGATCTTTAAAGCGATCCCAAGATTCACTGAATGACTCGTCGTACTTTTGTTCAAAGGTTATAATCTCATTCCGCAAAGCGGTAGTACGAGAGGGTGGAAAAAAGTAGTTGATAAACTTTGTTTCCAAATCCGTCCACGAGAGAATACTTTGTGGCGGTTCCTTAGCAAGCCAATGCCGGGCTTGTCCCTCTAAAGAAAAGGGAAAAAGTTGTAACCTTATAACTTCTTGTGGAACACCATTAAGCTTGACCGTGTTAGTGAGTTGTAGAAATCCCTTGATATGGTCATGTGGATCATCAATGGTTCGTCCAAAGAGTGGTTGAGCTGAGACCATCTGGATAAAGCCTGACTTTAGCTCGAAATTGTTGGCGGCAATTGGTGGAATAACAATTGGATCCATGTTGCCATCGACATGAGCTTGCAGCAATTCAATCATTGGGCGATTATCCGGAAGGTGCTCATTGTTGTTGTTATTGTTCATGTTGTTGAAAGGCGGATTGTTGTTGTTATTATTGTTGTTCGGAGGTGGTATGTTATTGTTGTTTTGTACACCAGCCATGTCTAAGTTATCGAGAGGCTCGGGCTCTTGATAAGACGTGGATCGAGTGCGCATACACCTGCAGAAGAACGAACAAAGAAAAACAAAGCAAAAATATTTTTGGTTTTTATTGTTTTTTAATTTTTAGGATTTTTGAAAAGTTTATATTTTTTAGTTGTTTTTGAAAATTTTTGAAAAAGTAACGTTCACGGGGAACGGATCCCAAAATCCAAGTTCTCACAAAAAACTTTTGATCTTAACGAGAAGAGCCGGCAGCGGCGCCATTTGATATTTAGGTTTTGCTAGGGTTCAATTTTACTCTCGATATCCTCTCGAATTGATCTAAGTCTTAAGTGGAATGATTGTTCTTGGTTACTAAACAAAAGGGTTTGGTTTTCTAGTCTAATAAAAAGTGGAAATGAAAGTTTAAATCAGAAACAATTACTTTAATTATAATTAACAAAGATTTGTATTAAACTTAAGATTAAAATTAAGATTAAAACTAAAATTGAAATTTAAGCAAACAAACATAAAGAAACAGTAAAGTAGACAACAGTAATCTAAAGGAAAAACTTGATTCGGAACTTTTAAACCTTGATCCGGAACCTACTCATGCGGAACTTACTGATCCGGAAGTAACTATTCATTCATCCGGAACATCTTCATCCGGAACTTATCCGGAACTTTCTGACTGATTCGGAACCTTCCGAATGAAGGTTGATTCGGAACTTGCTGGTTCGGAAATAACTGGTTCGGAACTTAAAGCTTGATTCGGAAGATTTTACTTGATTCGGAACTCAATGATTCGGAAGTAACTGATCCGGAACTTAATACTTGGTTCGGAAGTTTCCGAATGAAGACTTCATTCGGAACATTTTTGTTGGTTCGGAAGTTAATGCTTGATTCGGAACTTTTGGACACCCAGATACAGTAGCAGGTAGCGAAGAACTCGGAACACAAATATTATTCAAAATCAAACCAAATACTTAAAAAGGATTTACCAAATTAAACACAAATCATTTAGACACCATAAGCAACAAATCCCACTAATAAAAACGCAAATCCAAACAACTTTTGAAGATCAAATCAAGAAAAATAAAAACTTAAGAACTTGAAGATAAAGATGAAGATGAACAAGATTAAATGGAAAGATTAAACAAAAGCTTTGTATTGAATGATTAATGTTTTGACAAGATGAACCAAAGATTAAAATTACAAGATTGGAAAGACTAAGATAAAAATCACCAATCACCCTAGTGGTGATGGTGTTCTACGAACCAGGAAGAAAAGTGGGGAGGAAGAAAGAAAAAAACTAGTCTAATATGTGTGAGGGGAAGGCTATTTATAGCCTTGTCCTTTGGTTGGTGAGTGGGCTTTCTCCCGTGCTTCTTGTCTTTTCGTCTTTTCAGAAAAGTTTCCGTTTTCGATTCTGATTCGGGATTTGTTGTCGATTAAATTCAACTCGTCTTTTAATTTCTTCGTTTAATAGACTTGAGTTTCTTCGACTTATATAAATCTTCCATCTTTGGTCCTTTTCTTCGATAAATCTTCGAATATGCCCAGTGACTTCAAATCTTTTGCATCTCTTGGACAATAGACTTTATCTTGAGTCTTTTTCTTCAGTAAAACCCGTGCAATCCCATGTTTTCTTCAATATTCACCCGGTTGGCTCTGAAAAAACAATAAACACAAAAACCACGCATAATTCCAAACAAATGATATTAAATACGTGTTTTGGTCTCGTTTTAGCCCGAATTAAGTGGTAAAAGGATGGGTGTTTACACACCTATCATAAACCCGCGAGGGAGATAACATGTTAGTTTTTATAAAATAGGACACCATTTGTCCCGATTGTTTGTTTATTTATTTTGGACCCGAATGATTGAATGACCCGATTGTATGACCCGATAAATTGTTAAAGGACCCGATAGATGAAATTAAATGGATTATTAAAGTTAGGTTATGTCACTAAAAGTCCCATTAGCATGAATTGTGAACTACCGGGAGTTGGTAGACGCTTATGCATTTAATAGTACTATTTGAGGACGATCACCCCAGTTCGCGCCTTGACGGTTGATCCCCGTCGTGCCACATTGATTGGTAAGCGAATTTATGTATGAGAAGATTTCCATAGCGTGACCTTTGTGACGACACGCTACTTTAGATGGGCAAAATTGGTATCGGGTTAGCTACCCGTTGTTGGTTTAGTAAGGTAACAATGTCATGCGGCTTATAATAATCCAAAACTAACGAAATACTAATAGACGCACCGAATTACGAAGTATTGCCTGACTAGCAATACGGGGTCATACTATTGATATTATGTTTGTGTTTTGGTTTTCGTAACCATATTCATATAACGGTTTTTATTTTCATACAACGTCATAAGACGTATTGTATGATGTTTTTACGACATTGGCTCGTATAATAATTTATAAGGCAAATGCCTATATTGTGATTTTCGATAAGGATTTATATAAAATGACTTTGGCTACTTTATGGCCTATTACAAAGATTTGTATAAAATGATTTTGGCTATTTTATGGCCTATTAAAATGATTTGTACAAAATGATTTTCAGTAATAAATTTATACTGATATTGTATTGATGGAATTTATTAAACTCTATGAATTCACTCGGCGTTATCGCTGACCTTTTCTTTTAACATGTCTTATCTCAGGTACTTGAAGGTAATTCTCGGGAAGACAACAAGAATTCATGGCCCGCACTTAAACAATATTTTTCCATTCAAATATTTTGTAAAACTTTGTATGAAATAATATGACTTGGGACCGATGTAACTTTGATATTTATGAATGGAAATACTTTATTATTAAAACGACGCGACTTTTAAGCGTTGTCTATGATGTGAGTAATGTGCTATCCCGTAACACCAACTAGTCTTCCGCTGTATTGAGTTGTATAAATTTGGGGGTGTTACATACGATTCATCAAATCCATGAAAAAAGCTGGAGCATTGGTAAGGCCAAATGGCATGACTATAAATTCGTAGTGCCCATAACGTGTACGGAAAGCAGTCTTGGCGATGTCCTGCTCTTTAACCCGTAAGTGACAATAGCCGAACCTCAGATCAATCTTTTAGAAATGTTTGGCCCCTTGGATTTGGTCAAACAAGTCCGTCAATGCGTGGCAACGGATATCTATTCCTGATGGTGATCTTCTTAAGCTCACGATCATCTATGTAGAGACACATACTACTATCCTTCTTCTTTATGAATAGAACCGGTGCGCCCCATGGAGAAGCACTAGGTCGAATGAAACCGTGTTCCAACGGTTCCTGCAGTTGTTCCTTTAACTCATTCAGCTCTATGGGAACCATGCGATAAGGAGCCTTAGAAATTGGCTTAGCTCCTTGGATGAGCTCAATATTAAACTCCACTTCACGAGTAGGTGGTATGCCCGGGAGTTCTTCTGGAAACACGTCTGAGAATTCTGACATGATCAGCTGATTCTAGATAGATGGAGATTCATCCTCCAAATCATGTACAGTAGCCAAATAGCCCTCGCAGCCATGTGATAGTAGTGCACGTGCTTGTAAGGTTGAAATTATTTGTACAGACCTTCCGGGTATGAAACCGTTGTGAATGTACTCTGGTGTATTTACATTACCAAAGATGACCCGATATGAATGGCAGTCAATGGTGGCATGATGATTGGATAGCCAGTCCATGCCTAATATCATGTCAAAATCGCACATATCCAAAGGAAGTAGGTCAACTGGGCGAATCTTATCATTAAATTCGAGGGGAAGACTCTTGTACCCATGGGTTAAGCGTATAGAGTCTCTTAAGGGCGTGAAGATGTTTAATACATTCTCTAATGGCATAGGGGATATACTAACATTCTTTGCATAAGCAGTAGAAATGACCGAATGAGTAGCACCCGTGTCAAATAAAACACATACAGCTTGACCATACATACACAAGATTCCAGTGATGGTACCTGTAGACTTGTTGGCCTGATCACGCGAGGTCGTGTACACCCGTCTAGTAGTAGGAGGTGGCTTGGAGTCGGCATGTCCATATGTGCCCTCTATCTCACCCTTGCGGTAGTCCTTCATGCGATGACCAGTCAGGCCACAGTTGAAGCAAGCATCGCTGTTACGGCGACATGGCCCTGGGTGCCTACGGTTGCAGGTAGAGCAGCGAGGGTGAGTATATTATCCAAAAGGTGCCCTTGGTGGCTGGTAACATGTCCAGAAAAAGTATACATGAGACATGGTTTATGGGTACATATAGGACAATGAAGAAAATCGTAAGGCATAATACCAGTGATAGGTGTACGGTTGGGTTGCGAACCTCTATGGTCCTGCTCCCTCCGATTGCCATGATTCTTGGTAGAAGATACTGAAGTGTTAGAATTATGAATTATAAGCATGTAACATAAGAAATAAGTAAGTATAGGGACCTGCTGATGTTGGAGTTGCCAGCGTTGTTACGGTAATTATCATTACCGCCACGCCTATCTGAAGCAGAACGGTCTTGGGTCTAACTGTTACCCTTGTGCTGAGTAGGCTGCTATTGAGTAGCTGGTTGAGACAGGTCGGTAGTCTTCTGCCTGAAAGATGCAGTTTATAGAGAGATAAATATTTGGATAGTACTGAATGAATTTAAACGATCAAAGCTGAGTGACGAAAATATACCTCTTCTCGGGTCTCTCTGCCTCACCAAATTCATCTCTCTCCTACAGCATCTCCAGCTTACGTGCTACATCGGCTACTTGTGCCACCGTGTTGAAAGTAGTACACACCAAGTTATTGGCGACCGATGTATGAAGAGCCCAACGAAGGTGGTATGCTTGCTCTTCGGTAGTACCTGCTGCTGCGCCAAGAAAACCAGCCAAACAAAAAAGCGTTGCATGAACTCGTTGTTGTTCTCCCCAGCTCTCTGCCTGATCCTGTGGTACTCCCTCTTCAGCTTATCTTGCTCAGCCTTGGGGAAGAACTGTCCCATCACCAACTCCCTAAACTGAGCCTAGGTCAAGCCAGCCACCCATTTGTAACCTCCCTTAGACTGCTTCACTGACTTCCACCATCCAAGCATGTCACCTTCAAACTTGTAACAGGCCAACCTTACCATAAAGACAGAGTCGCAGCCCATTGCATCAAATATCTTCTCGATATGAGCTAGCCAGCTCTCATCCTCATTGGGGTTGTCAGTCTTCTCGAAGGATCGAGGACGTTGCTTGTTGAATCACTCCATCCATGTGATCAGTGTAGCTGGAGGAGGATGATGAGGAATAGGATGCTGGTGCTGATTGTTGGCAGCTTGCACATCGTCCCAGATTTCGTTCCTCAGTTGAGGAAGCATGGCCGGTGTAACACTGATGAGACTGCTTTTATACATAGTCTCATCGTTCAAATAAGGGCTTAAAATGCATTAAATATCATCAAAATACCTAAATATATGCTTGTGTTTGTTGCTTGTGTATTTTAGGTACGGATATTGAGAAAATGACAAAGATCACAAGAATCAATCAAAAACAAACACGGGAAACGAAGCCGCACAAAGAACCGGACCCGATTCATGATTTTCCAATCAAGTGCTTGAAGTTTGAAGATTTGGCAAGATTGGTCCCTCATCTTTTGAATACTTGTCATTTTAAACCCTTGTAAAGCTCAAATATTACATATGGGTCCCTTAAATGTCAAGATTATACATCATTTGCCCTTGAAGAATGCAAAAAGTGCATTAAATACCCTTGAATACATGCTTGATGAAGTTTTGTGGCCAATATATGAAAAAAGAAACTTTCATATAAAGGAAATTTCCTTTTGGGAGTATTTTAAACTTATATGACAAGTTAAAGGAATCCTAGGGGTCATTTATGGGAGACAAGAAAACTCCACCAGCCAACCATCACATGACACGTCACCCAAACCCAACTTGAATACCCGTTTACCCATATCCCTCACCCAAACCCGGTTGACCCATTTTTGTTACAACACACGTTTATTATTAAACGTGTTTTCCTCTTAAACACCTCTTAACCTAAACTAAACAGATCAAAACACACACCTTTTCCTATAAACCCTAATTTCCTCCCCAAATGAATTTACATTAATTACGACATGATCTATTCCAGATCAGTAATTAAACATGGATAAACCCAATCCCCACTTTTAGTTTCCCATCTCACTCACTCCCTGGTCCCCAAAATCCCACCCACTGGCAAAAAGACAAAGAAGCACCAGAGAATCAACGCTTCATAGGGATTTCGTGTCCTCCAAACGAAATCCAACGTCCAAGATTGATGCATCCCAGCCTGTCTATCACAAAAATCCAAACGAAATGCACATGGATTCAAGATTTATTCAAAAGGAGGAATCAAAATCAGCATATCCGCATCTTCAGCAAGGGTAATCTTGGAAACTCATTAGATTAGGTTTTCTTTTTTTCTTCATTTCTAGAACAATCCGAGGGGTCTATAAAATGAGGACCGACCTGTGGTGCCCATTTTTTCCCTTGTCTTTTTGTAAAACCTCTTTTATGAATGAAAGTTTGAAGTTTTTTAAATTTATCCGAGTTCCATTTAATTTAATGTTTATGATTTGAGTTAACGTTTTTTAAATTTGTGTTGGGGGTTTCCTGTTTATGTTAATCAGTGAAGGATTGAAGTGAATCAAAGTTTTCTTTTTTAAATTTATTATCAGTTTTTAATTATTAAGTATTTGAAGTGGATTTGAATAGATTTAAAAAAAACAAGTGGGGTGTCTTTATCTATCTTGTGAGCTTACTGAATCAATACCATAGGTCTTGATTCTTGGATTTCTTTTGTGTGTTCGTTAGCGTTTTTACAGGATTGGAAAAATCGGGGGTACGGATGTGTGTCCCTGAGGTTTGCACTCTGTTCTCGCATTTGTATTTCTTCTTTTTTTTATGCTTTTGATTACTTGTTCTTGTGTGTTTTTTGACTGTCAAGTTTGCTAGTTTTAAGGGTTTGATTTTGTATTGATAAATTTCTTGAGTTTGATTTGTAGTATAATCAGTGAGTTTAATTTAGGTATTGTTCTTTTTGTTTAATCTGTTTAACCTTGGTAATATGGTATGACCAGTTAGGACTTTGCGATAGCTTGTTTGCGTTTGTTTGCTCTTAGTCTAAGTTATTTTGGTCATAGTCGATGTTTGCCTGCTGATTTTTTGAAATCGTGTGTTCTTTTTATGTTTTTATGTTGATTTGTGTTAGTTCATGCTAGACTATAGCCTTAGAGTGTAATTTGCTCATTTTGATCCTTCTGCTTGTTTTTTATTAAGTTTACGCTGCCTTGTTCACTTTACTTGTCTGTTAGAAAGTAGTGTTTGGAGTGTTGAAACAAGGGTGGGGAATTAACCGCCTCGGGGTTCGACTTAGCTCTACACTCAATCATTAGGTTAGGACTGTTAGGTTTTGTATCTTAGTTGTTTTGAGAAGGAGTTTGAAAAATACTACTAAAACCAACTGATTTTCTGTTTAAAATAGAAAACTGAGCAATCTTCTTGTTTAAAAGATTTGCTGTGAAACCTGGGTATTTATATGGCTTCTATTATGCTTTTAGGGACTGGTTAGATGCATTCCAAAGATTTCACAAGCTATTATAACTGTGTAAATCTTTGGACCACCAAAACAGTCCAAAAAGTGTGAGGTAGCCGTATAAATAGCTATTGGGATTTGCTGCCTAGGAGTCGTTAGTCTGCTAGATTGGTAGGATAGCTAGAGTTCATGGTTTCTATTCCTGCAAATCTTTGACTCTTCTTGTCAATTTTGTATCTCTGCTTATTTTAGTCTTCTGCGTTGTTATTTTGTGTCTACTGTTGTTGCACACTTGCATAAGCTGCTAAAACTTGACCATATATAGTTGCCCTGCTTAGAAACTGGTTAGATTTGCATTTGGTTCGATTGCCCTTTTTCCGTGCTTACTGCTTCTGACCATCAGTCCATAAGGAATTAGGTTTGCTTATTTGCACTATATGGCTTGATTCAGTAGTTGATTTTTATATTGGTTTGTATTTGCATAAGAGTGCTTGCAACCTGTTTGCTTCCTGATTCCCTGCTTGTGTTATCAGTCATTTTGTTGTCCGAACTTTTGTTGCTTTCTGCTTGCTTAAAACACCCCCACAAGCCAACTGCAAGTGGGGGTTTTGACTGTCCAAAAAGAACAGATAACAAGAAAGAAAAAAAAGGGATTCCAGGTCTGGGACTATTTGGATTCAAATTAGGGCATATTCTAGCCTAATTTAGACGAGTGTTTGTGTTTTGGTAAGTAGTAGTATCTGTGATCAAGTGGGGTAAAAGAAAAAAACAAAAAAAAAATATTCGAAAATTATTGGCGTGGCCAGGACTCGAACCTGCGCCACCACTGGCAACACACACACACTCTACCGCTCGCCCTTGGGTCTTTTATTGTTAAGACTCCAACACATTTCCTATATAAGGTGTGTTTTGTTTAAGCTTATTTTTAAAATCAGCTTATAGATAAGCGTTTTCCAGCTTATTTATTAAGGGATTTTTCTTCTTTTCTTTTTTTCTGCCTTGTAGCTATAGCTTAGGACTTTTTGGTATAAAAGTTTTATTTTTAACATTTTTAATTAATTTATTATCATTATTTTTAATTTAAATTTTAGAAAGTAATTAAAAAATAGTTAAAAGTATTTTAAAATTTTGGAAAAATCATTTTTAGGTTTTAATTAAGTATTTTGAGGTTTACGACTTTTAAAGTTTTCATTTTAGTTAATTTATAATTTAATTTAATTTTAAGATTTTTCTTTAACTTTAAAAATTAATATAAAATTATTAAAAAAGTTTAAGATAATTTGGTTTTCAATTTTGTAATCTTTATAATTTTCTTCATTTAAATTTTAGTAATATTTGGAATAGTTTTTAGTTTTGTCAAATTTTACGACTTTGCGTTTTTTACGTCTTAGGGGTATTTTTAGCATTATTCATCTTTTCCTTTCTTTTCTTTCATCAATATAATCACAAACAAATCAAAAATCCATTCTTAACACAACGCACTTGCCTCCTCGAGAACGAACTCACTTTTAGGGTCATTCACACACGGTTTTCCTAAATCGTCGTGCCCACTTGCCCTATTTTGCCTCTCTTTTCCTAAAGGGTTGCAAAAAGCTACAATCATTTTGGCGCCGCTTCCGGGGAGGCGTGTTGTGTTTTGGTTGAACAATTTTTGTTTTTATATTAGCCATAATAGCTAATTGTATTAGTAGCACTCTACTAATACGTATTATCGGTTTTTCGTTTTTTGTGAATACTATTACTATATTGTATACGTAGAACAATAAATTTACAAGTACTCCAAATACGTGAGAAATCACAACCTTGACTTGGGAGGTCATTACCCAATCATTGTATTCGAATCTCAAACCAAAGAAAAAGGCAAAAATAGATAAATACTTTCGTGAAGCTCGATTTTGAAAAATACAAACTATAAGGTGGGTATAAGGCGGTTGTATTTCACGACCTAAAGGAAAAAGGCTCATAAGTGCTTCGCGCCGCCTCGTTTCCTCCGCTTGCTTGTGCGTATTTTGAGATTGAGAGCTAATCGAGGTTTTTGCCGCCCAAAGTATTACTAAGTATCATATATATTTTCTTGGTTTCTATTGATTAAACCCTCTTGAACGATTTGGTGTTCCACCATCGTTCTAAAGTCATCGAAGGCGTTCACTTCACGTGATCGTTTTCATTCCTTGAGGCTTCTTTAATCGAGAGATTTGATTAAGGAGGAGATTTGTAGATTTTGGTCTACCTAATACATTCCAAAAATCCAAAAAAGGTAAAAAACAATCAAAAACCACAAAAAAAAATTGAAAAAGTAAAAACACCAAAAAGAATCTTCTTTGCTCGCCCTCTCGTTGTATGTGACGTTTATGCAAACTCGCTCTAAAGCAAGACGTGCTCGTAAATGAAGAAACAAATCCATCACTCCTACTAGTGAGGAGTCTCCTATTGATGAACCCATTGTAGTGAAAGAAGCACCCATGGGTAATCAAACTATGATGGATTTGCTTCAAGCACCCACCGAGGGTTATGGAGAAGCGATTGTGATTCCCGCTATCCTTGCGGAGAATTTTGAGGTTAAGACGGGTTTGTTGTCCATGATTCAAAACAATAAGTTTCGAGGTGACGAAAAGGACAACCCTCATAACCACATTCGCCAATTTAATCGTCTCACCGCCACATGCAAGTTTAAGGACGTCTCTAACGACTCGATTAAGATGATGCTTTTTCCGTAATCCTTAGCGGGGCCCGCAAAAATTTGGTTAGAGAAAGAGCCACCGAATTCTATATTGACGTGGAATGATCTCGTTTCAAAATTCCAATTTTTTCCGCCCTCTAAGACTACGCATTTGAAAAACGAGATTTCAAAGTTTTCGCAAGAGTATAATGAGAGTTTTTCAACGGCTTGGAATAGGTTTAAGGAAATGTTGCACGAATGTCCTCATCATGGTTTTTCCGACTTGCATCAAATTGACACGTTTTACAATGGCTTGAACGATCATGAGCGTGATTATCTTAATGCCGCCGCGGGTGGTAATTTTTTGTGTAAGACGGTCGAGGAAGCATTGTTAATCATTGAGAATAGGTCTAAGGTCTATAGTCCTCGTAGCACGTCGAGTGTTCATAAGACTTCGTCTTCGCCTTCGCCTTCATTGTCACATACCATTGATGCTTGCCAAATCGAGGCTAATTTGGAGAACAAGATTTTTGATAAGTTGAAAGGATTGTTAATTGACTTTAAAGTTGGTGAACAACCCACTCCCGCTACGGCTAACGCGGTTGAGGTTTCTTGTATGTATTGTGGTGGAGCTCACGATTATTCCGAGTGCATTACCAACGGTGGTAACACTTCGAGTGCCTTCGCGGCCGCGGGAACTTATAACCAAAACGGTCAAGTTCCTCGCACTAATCAATTGACTCCACCGGGTTTTCCACCAAATCAAAATGCTAACAATTATCGAAACAATCAAGTTGGTTACCAAAACAATCAAAGGAACAATTTCAAGGGTAATAACAACTATGGGAATCAAGGAAGTAGTAGCCAATTGCAAAATCAAAATCAAAACCGTAATTTTCAAAACACGAGTCAAGGTCTTCAAAATGTTTACACTAAAGAACTTGCAATGGACTTTTTGAATTACGCCACGGCAAATGATAAGATTTTGGAAAACATTCAAGAGCAATTGGCTAGTCAAGCTAGGGACACGGCTAAAAACACCAAGGAGTTAGCTAATTTTGTGAAGGAAAATCTTAACATGAGAAATGAGTTGAAAAATGATTTTGCTAATCAAATTAGAGGTCAAAATAATAAAATTGAACAAAGTCATGCTAGGCTTGAACAAAGAATTGACCAAAAAGCCGCTAGTCAAGATCTTAAGTTTAATAGTCAAGATGTTAAGCTTAATGCCATTTTAGAAGCCTTAATGGGTAACAAAGCCTCTACTTCGAGTAGTCTTCCTAGCAACACCATTTCAAACCCGAAGGGAGAGATGAAAGTGGTTACCACACGAAGTGGTAAGGCACTTAAAGAACCGACTCCTCAACCAATTACTCCAACAGTGGAGGAAATTGAGGAAGAACCCGAGGTGGTGGTCGAAAAGGAGCATATCTCAAGCCCACAAAGTACCGCTCATGCCACACCTACGGTCGACCCTTTACCAACATTGGAACCCGAGATTCCAAAGGCTATGCCTATGCCCCAACCCACACCACCCTTGCCTTACCCATCGAGACTTAGGAAGGAGAAACGACAAGAGCGCGACACCTATCAATTTGAGCTTTTTATGAAAATGTTTCGTGAGTTGCATTTTAATGTGAGTTTCGCCGATGCTTTGGTCATGATGCCTCGATTCGCCGCTAACTTTAAGAGTATGTTGAACAACAAGGAGAAATTGCACCAATTGTCTAGTTGTTCATCGGTTTATCTTAATCGCATACCTCAAAAAGTCGGTGATCCCGGTAAATTTTTGATCCCTTGTGCAATTCAAGATATGGAAGAATGCTATGCCTTGGCCGATCTTGGTGCTAGCATTAATTTGATGCCACTTGCAATCTTCAAGTCGTTCAATCTTCCTAATCTTACTCCTTCACTAATTTCTATCGAGTTGGCCGACCATTCCACGATTCGTGCATATGGTTTGGCGGAAGACGTTTTTGTGAAAGTGGGGAAGTTCTACTATCCCGTAGACTTTATCGTTGTTGATATCCCCACGGATCCTCAAGTTCCTCTTATTTTAGGTCGTTCGTTTTTAGATACGTCTATGGCTTTAATTGATGTGCATGCTAGAAAGATCACCTTACGTTTCAACGACGAGGAACTTGTTATAAACGCAACTCAAAATTCACAACTTTCTCATGTTTATTCCGTTGCTACCATAAACCTCGTTGATATGATCGACGTGGTTTGCGAGGAATTTTCACAAGAAGTTTTAGGGTTTGGTGATGAAGAAACTAGTGGCAATCCCACTATGTTAGATCCAATTCTTGATAATTCGACACCAACCTTCACTCCTTTTGAAGGTGGTGGTTTTACGTTGGAAGAATGCAATGTTCCACGTACTTGTGACGAAGACCTCGACAACGATGAGGACTTCTCGATTATCAAGGATTTTCTTAACGATTTCCCATTTCCTCCACCCGAGGAGGTTATGAGTATCGAGCCCAAATCTTCACTTGAGGAACCACCTATCCTTGAGTTGAAAGATTTACCTCCTCACCTTGAATATGTCTATTTGGAGGAGGGCGACAAGTTGCCGGTTATTATTGCGAAGGAACTTTCGAATGATGAAAAAACCGCACTTGTCGATGTTCTAAAGGATCACAAAGGGGCGATTGCGTGGAAGTTATCCGACATTAAGGGAATCGATCCCAAGTTTTGTACCCACAAAATCTTAATGGAGGAGGATTTCAAGCCCACAGTCCAATGTCAAAGGAGGGTGAACCCTAAAATTCACGACGTCATCAAAAAGGAGGTCCTTAAACTCCTTGACGCGGGAATGATTTACCATATTTCCGATAGCCCTTGGGTGAGTCCTATTCATTGTGTCCCTAAAAAGGGAGGAATGACCGTTGTGCCAAACGATGCCAACGAGTTGATTCCCACTAGACTCGTGACCGGATGGAGAGTGTGCATTGACTATCGAAAGTTGAATGAATCCACTCGAAAAGACCATTTTCCCTTTCCCTTCATGGACCAAATGTTGGAGCGTCTTGCGGGAAACGATTTCTATTGCTTTTTAGATGGTTTTTCCGGTTACTTCAAAATTCCCATCGATCCTCGTGATCAAGAAAAAACTACGTTTACGTGTCCATATGGAACGTTTGCCTATCGTAGAATGCCATTCGGACTTTGCAATGCACCGGGAACCTTTCAAAGGTGCATGATGGCTATTTTCATGACATGATCAAGAAGACGATGGAAGTCTTCATGGATGACTTTTCCGTGTTTGGTAATTCGTTCACTTCGTGTTTGTCGAACCTTGAGAGAATGTTAAAACGTTGTGAGGAAACCAACCTTGTGCTCAATTGGGAAAAGTGTCATTTTATGGTCAAGAGTGGAATCGTCTTAGGGCACAAGGTCTCGAAAGCGGGGATTGAGGTAGATCAAGCTAAGGTAGACGTCATCGCCAAATTACCTCATCCCAAAACCGTTAAGGGAGTTAGGAGTTTCCTAGTCCACGCGGGCTTTTATCGTCGATTCATCAAGTATTTTTCGAAGATTTCTCGACCCATTACACATCTTCTTGAAAAAGAGGCACGTTTTGTCTTTGACGAAGATTGTGTACGAGCCTTTGAAATCCTTAAGAGGAAACTTACCGAAGCTCCCATTCTTGTTGCTCCCAATTGGAAACTCCCCTTTGAGCTCATGTGTAATGCTAGTGATTACGCTATTGGGGCCGTATTGGGGCAACGTCATGATAAGCACCTCTTGCCTATTCACTATGCTAGCAAGACGATGACCGAGGCTCAACTAAAATACACTACAACGGAAAAGGAGTTCCTTGCCGTGGTGTATGCATTTGAGAAGTTCCGACCTTACCTCGTCTTGACGAAATGCATAGTGTATACGGACCATTCGGCTATTAAGTATCTCATGGCAAAGCAAGATGCTGAGCCTAGATTACTTCGTTGGATTCTCCTCCTTCAAGAATTTGATCACACCATTGTTGACAAAAAGAGAGCCGAGAATCTAGCGGCCGATCATCTTTCTCGTTTGGAAGATCCTCACCAAAGTGTTTACGAGCCCAAGGAAATCACCGAAACATTTCCGCTCGAGACACTTGGTGTAGTGACTTCTAAGCTTGATTCTTCTACCCCATGGTTTGCGGATTTTGCAAATTACCATGCCGGTAATTTCATCATTAAGGGTATGACGACTCAAGAAAAACGAAAATTCTTTCGTGACGTCAAGTTCTACTTTTGGAACGACCCTTACTTGTTTTGAACTTGTGCGGATCAAATCATCCGACGTTGTGTATTTGGCACCGAAGCTTCTAACATCTTTAGAGCTTGCAATGAGGGACCCACGGGTGGTCACCACGGTGCTAATCTCACGGCTAAGAAGGTGTTTGATGTCGGCTTCTTTTGGCCTACTATTTACCGAGATGCACAAGATCTTGTGAAGTCGTGTGATGCATGCCAATGACAAGGAAAAGCCTCGCAAAAAGATGAAATGCCACAAAACATCATCCAAGTGTGTGAGATCTTTGACGTTTGGGGTATAGACTTTATGGGGCCGTTCCCATCATCTCGTGGTAATAAGTACATCCTTGTTGCGGTTGACTACCTTTCTAAGTGGTGGAGGCAAAGGCCTTGCCCAACAATGATGCTCGTGTGGTAGTCAAGTTTTTGAAGCAATTGTTTTCTCGGTTTGGAACCCCTCGTGCTATCATAAGCGATCGTGGAACCCATTTTTGTAACGACCAATTTGAAAGGGTTCTAAGGAAATATGGGGTTACACATCGGCTTTCTACGGCTTATCACCCACAAACGAGTGGGCAAGTCGAGGTTTCAAACCGAGCGTTGAAGAGGATCTTGGAGAGATCCGTTGGGGAAAACCGACAAACTTGGTCGGATAAGTTAGACGATGCTTTATGGGCCTTTAGGACCGCTCATAAGACGCCCATTGGGTGCACTCCCTATAAGCTTGTGTATGGAAAGAATTGTCATTTGCCTATCGAATTAGAACAAATGGCTTATTGGGCCCTAAAACATTGTATAGATGATATGGAGACCGCGGGAAAACACCGGAAAATGCAATTAAATGAATTGGATGAATTGAGGGATATTGCTTATGAAAATTCATTGATTTATAAAGAGAAAACTAAAAAGTTGCATGATTCTAAAATTAAAAACCGGGTTTTTAACATTGGGGATCAAGTTTTGCTTTTTAATTCAAGATTAAAAATCTTTTCCGGTAAATTGAAATCCCGTTGGTCCGGTCCATTCACCGTGACTCAAGTGTTTCCGTATGGGACCATCGAGCTATCTCAAGATGATGGTCCTAACTTCAAGGTGAATGGACATAGGTTGAAGCACTACTTTGGTGGGGAAGTTCCATCCTTGAACTACCTCGACCAAGTCACCTTCCCCAATGATAATTAGTATTGAGGGGATCGAGTCGAGCTCATGACTCGGTAATCAAAAACGAGGTGCCTCGTGGAGGAGTCCCATGCTTATCCATGTACATATTATCGCTTTCTAATGTAGCTTACGTGTGGGGATTTGTGCCCTTCCAACCTTTGTTCCGTGGTTGTTTGTGAATTGTGGTTTTTAGATCATGATCTTCACGATTGGAGCCTCTCGTGTTCGTTTTATGGGAGCAAACGATCGTTTGCTTTGGAGACATTTCTCAATATCCATGATATATCCTTTGATGTTCTAACCTTAGGTTTTTAGCACACTTCATAAACGGCTATTAATTTAATGGTTACACCCTTTCCATGCTAGATTAGGCATTCGACTACGTCTCTAGTATGGGGGTGTTTGCACCCCTAGACTCGAAACATTGAGGACAATGTTTAACTTTAGTATGGGGGGGTGAATAGATACTTGCCTTGCCAAACCATCACGCTTTCCAAAGTTCATCTTTTTGTTATCGTTTTTGTTGCAAAATAAGGCTAAAAATGGCCAAATTTTAAAATTTTTCTCATATTTCATAAGTGTTTGAAGACACGAATGTAGGTTTTCCGATGGCGAGAATAAGAGTAATTTTTGACTCGACCGTGCGTGTTGAGCACTTAGCTTTGATTCCTTAACTACACATTAGGCTAAGTCTCTTAAATGAGGACGAGAAATGATAGAGTTAATTATAAGTTACTATGCTAAACGTAGAGTACTCGTATTCTTTCAAAAACTCATGTGTTCTCGTTATTTGCTTATTCTCCCTTCGCATGTAAATATTTTTTGCTTAATAAATATTGACTTAGCGGTTTAGTTAGGATTGTTGGGTTTCTAGTCTTTTCTAGTAGCTTCCGTGTAATTAAATTGGGAAGACATTAAGGTATCGCCAGCGTCACGGTTTTGAAGTATTGGCACCCTAATAATCAAAAGCTTCACCCAATAATAAGATTTCAAGTGCTCACCTAAATCTAACAAATAATTTGAAGCCCCACAAGGCGGAAAAATCTATGCAAAAATTGAAAGGGAATCAAGCCTTAATCTTCGAAGCTTTAAAGATCCAAAATTCACTTTAGCGTGAGGATATACGTCTTTGGCTAATAAAACCACCGATGAGGCGGATAATAAAAGGCAAGGCAAGACCAAAGTCATAATAAAATCTTCATGGCGAAGTTGAATAAAAGATGGAGGTAAACCAAAGATAATAAGGCCCTTCCGTTAGGGGGCGTATAAAAGTCTTGGTAATAAGTCTCATGTTCAAAACCGTTATAAAACCGTGTTTATCGATTCTTCTTGTCAAATTAATTTTTTAACATCGTTGTCTATTAGGAGGGGTTATTGATTTGATGGTCTTAGTTACACCGTTAAGACTCTATTTTTAGACCTAAATCTCTATTATCGCATAAGTCAACGATGTATCCTCGTGATCATTAAGACGAAATAAAATATAAGAGATACAACTTAGGAATAATGGGAGGATAAGTACGTGATTAGGGCATATGAGTAGCGTTAGCATTACTAACTTATAATGACAATGATCTCGTTGCACGCTTGGCATGGAATTAGGGTGAAAATCGAGGACGATGAAATTATTTCTAACGAAGCATTCACGTGTTCTTATTCTATGAACCTAAACGTCCCATTTTGCGATGAATATCATACATTATGTCTAAAACACAAGTAGTAGTAATAGTAGTAGTGTAGCTAGTTTATCAATTCAATAAAGTGAATAAAAATGAATTTTGGAGGTGCTATGATACTTTATTCTAGCATTGCGTGAGGGCACGACAATGGTTTAGTATGGGGGAGTGATGAGACTGCTTTTATACATAGTCTCATCGTCCAAATAGGGCTTAAAATGCATTAAATATCATCAAAATACCCAAATATATGCTTGTGTTTGTTGCTTGTGTATTTTAGGTACGGATATTGAGAAAATGACAAAATATCACAAGAATCAATCAAAAACGAACACGGGAAACGAAGCCGCACAAAGAACCGGACCCGAATCATGATTTTCCTATCAAGTCCTTGAAGTTTGAAGATTTGGCAAGATTGGTCCCTAATCTTTTGAAGACATGTCATTTTAAACCCTTGTAAAACTCAAATATTACATATGGGTCCCTTAAATGTCAAGATTATACATCATTTGCCCTTGAAGAATGCAAAAAGTGCATTAAATACCCTTGAATACATGCTTGATGAAGTTTTGTGGCCAATATATGAAAAAAGAAACTTTCATATAAAGGAAATTCGTTTTGGGAGTTGTTTAAACTTATATGACAAGCTAAAGGAATCCTAGGGGTCATTTGTGGGAGACAAGAAAACTCCACCAGCCAACCATCACATGACACGTCACCCTAACCTAACTTGAATACCCGTTTACCCATATCCCTCACCCAAACCCGGTTGACCCATTTTTGTTACAACACACGTTTATTATTAAACGTGTTTTCCTCTTAAACACCTCTTAACCTAAACTAAAAAGATCAAAACATACACCTTTTCCTATAAACCCTAATTTCCTCCCCAAATGAATTTACATTAATTACGACATGATCTATTCCAGATCAGTAATTAAACATGGATAAACCCAATCCCCACTTTTAGTTTCCCATCTCACTCACTCCCTGGTCCCCAAAATCCCACCCACTGGCAAAAAGACAAAGAAGCACCAGAGAATCAACGCTTCATAGGGATTTCGTTTCCTCCAAACGAAATCCAACGTCCAAGATTGATGCATCCCAGCCTGTCTATCACCAAAATCCAAAGGAAATGCACATGGCTTCAAGATTTATTCAAAAGGAGGAATCAAAATCAGCATATCCGCATCTTCAGCAAGGGTATTCTTGGAAACTCATTAGATTAGGGTTTTCTTTTTTCTTCATTTCTAGAACAATCCGAGGGGTCTATAAAATGAGGACCGACCTGTGGTGCCCATTTTTTCCCTTGTCTCGGATTTTTTGTAAAACCTCTTTTATGAATGAAAGTTTGAAGTTTTTTATATTTATCCGAGTTCCATTTAATTTAATGTTTATGATTTGAGTTAACATTTTTTAAATTTGTGTTGGGGGTTTCATGTTTATGTTAATCAGTGAAGGATTGAAGTGAATCAAAGTTTTCTTGTTTAAATTTATTATCAGTTTTTAATTATTAAGTATTTGAAGTGGATTTGAATAGATTTAAAAAAAAAAAACAAGTGGGGTGTGTTTATCTATCTTGTGAGCTTACTGAATCAAGACCATATGTCTTGATTCTTGGATTTCTTTTGTGTGTTCGTTAGTGTTTTTACAGGATTGGAAGCTTGTGCTTGTTTCGCTAGCACATAAGCTCGAAAAATCGGGGGGTACGGATGTGTGTCCCTGAGGTTTGCACTCTGTTCTCGCATTTGTATTTCTTCTTTTTTTATGCTTTTGATTACTTGTTCTTGTGTGTTTGTTGACTGTCAAGTTTGCTAGTTTTAAGGGTTTGGTTTTGTATTGATAAATTTCTTGAGTTTGATTTGTAGTATAATCAGTGAGTTTAATTTAGGTATTGTTCTTTTTGTTTAATCTGTTTAACCTTGGTAATATGGTATGACAACTTAGGACTTTGCGATAGCTTGTTTGCGTTTGTTTTCTCTTAGTCTAAGTTATTTTGGTCATAGTCGATGTTTGCCTGCTGATTTTTTGAAATCGTGTGTTCTTTTTATGTTATTATGTTGATTTGTGTTAGTTCATGCTAGACTATAGCCTTAGAGTGTAATTTGCTCATTTTGATCCTTCTGCTTGTTTTGTATTCAGTTTACGCTGCCTTGTTCACTTTACTTGTCTGTTAGAAAGTAGTGTTTGGAGTGTTGAAACAAGGGTGGGGAATTAACCGCCTCGGGGTTCGACTTAGCTCTGCACTCAATCATTAGGTTAGGACTGTTAGGTTTCGTATCTTAGTTGTTTTGAGAAGGAGTTTGAAAAATACTACTAAAACAAACTGATTTTCTGTTTAAAATAGAAAACTGAGCAATCTTCTTGTTTAAAAGATTTGTTGTGAAACCTGGGTATTTATATGGCTTCTATAATGCTTTTAGGGACTGGTTAGATGCATTCCAAAGATTTCACAAGCTATTATAACTGTGTAAATCTTTGGACCACCAAAACAGTCCAAAAAGTGTGAGATAGCCGTATAAATAGCTATTGGGATTTGCTGCCTAGGAGTCGTTAGTCTGCTAGATTGGTAGGATAGCTAGGGTTCATGGTTTCTATTCCTACAATTCTTTGACTCTTCTTGTCAATTTTGTATCTCTGCTTAGTTTAGTCTTCTGCGTTGTTATTTTGTGTCTACTGTTGTTGCACACTTGCATAAGCTGCTAAAACTTGACCATATATAGTTGCCCTGCTTAGAAACTGGTTAGATTTACATTTGGTTCGATTGCCCTTTTTCCGTGCTTACTGCTTCTGACCATCAGTCCATAAGGAATTAGGTTTGCTTATTTGCACTATATGGCTTGATTCAGTAGTTGATTTTTAGATTGGGTTGTATTTGCATAAGAGTGCTTGCAACCTGTTTGCTTCCTGATTCCCTGCTTGTGTTATCAATCATTTTGTTGTCCGAACTTTTGTTGATTTTTGCTTGCTTAAAACACCCCCACAAGCCAACTGCAAGTGGGGGTTTTGACTGTCCAAAAAGAACAGATAACAAGAAAGAAAAAAAAGGGATTCCAGGTCTGGGACTATTTTGATTCAAATTAGGGCATATTCTAGCCTAATTTAGACGAGTCTTTGTGTTTTGGTAAGTAGTAGTATCTGTGATCAAGTGGGGTAAAAAGAAAAAAACAAAAAAAAAATATTCGAAAATTTTTGGCGTGGCCAGGACTCAAACCTGCGCCACCACTACCAGCACACAAACACTCTACCGCTCGCCCTTGGGTCTTTTATTGTTAAGACTCCAACACATTTCCTATATAAGGTGTGTTTTGTTTAAGCTTATTTTTAAAATCAGCTTATAGATAAGCGTTTTCCAGCTTATTTATTAAGGGATTTTTCTTCTTTTCTTTTTTTCTGCCTTGTAGCTATAGCTTAGGACTTTTTGGTATAAAAGTTTTATTTTTTACATTTTTAAAAATTTATTATCATTATTTTTAATTTAAATTTTAGAAAGTAATTAAAAAATAGTTAAAAGTATTTTAAAATTTTAGAAAAATCATTTTTAGGTTTTAATTAAGTATTTTGAGGTTTACGACTTTTAAAGTTTTCATTTTAGTTAATTTATAATTTAATTTAATTTTAAGAATTTTCTTTAACTTTAAAAATTAATATAAAATTATTAAAAAAGTTTTAGATAATTTGGTTTTCAATTTTGTAATCTTTATAATTTTCTTCATTTAAGTCATTTTTTTAGTAATATTTGGAATAGTTTTTAGTTTTGTCAAATTTTACGACTTTGCGTTTTTTACGTCTTAGGGGTATTTTTAGCATTATTTGTCTTTTCCTTTCTTTTCTTTCATCAATATAATCACAAACAAATCAAAAATCAATTCTTAACACAACGCACTTGCCTCCTTGAGAACGAACTCACTTTTAGGGTCATTCACACACGGTTTTCCTAAATCGTCGTGCCCACTTGCCCTATTTTGCCTCTCTTTTCCTAAAGGGTTGCAAAAAGCTACAATCAAACACCACCAAATATATGCAATTCAATACATCGGAAGACTAGTTGGTGTTACGGGATAGCACATTACTCACATCATAGACAACGCTTTAAAATCGCGTCGTTTAATAATAAAACATTTCCATTCATAAATATCAGATTTACATAGGTCCCAAGTCATATTATTTCATACAAAGTATTACAAAGCATTTGAATGGAAATTATTGTTTAAGTGCGGGCCATGAATTCTTGTCGTCTTCCCGAGAATTACCTTCAAGTACCTGAGATAAAACATGTTAAAAGAAAAGGTCAGCGATAACGCCGAGTGAATTCATAGAGTTTAATGAAAACCATTAATATATCATCGGTATATATTTATTACCGAAAATCATTTTGTACAAATCTTTGTAGTAGGCCATGAAATAGCCAAAGTCATTTTATACAAATCCTTCTCAAAAATCATAATATAGGCTTTCGCCTTCAAAATCATTATACGAACCATTGTCGTTAAAACATCATACAATACGTTTTATAACGTTGTATAAAGCTAAATAAAAATCGTTATATGAATATGGTTATGTAAAACCAAAACACGAACATAAAATCAATAATAAGACCCCGTATTTCGAGTCAGGCAATATATCGTAATTCGGTGCTTATAGCAGTATTTCGTTAATTGGATTATTATAAGCCACATGACATTGTTACCTTACTACAATAATCAACGGGTAGCTAGCCCGAAACTCATTTTCCCATCTAAATTAGCGTGTCGTCACAATAATCACGCTTGTGTAAATCTTCTCATACATAAATTCGCTTACCAATCAATGTGGCACGACGGGGATCAACCGTCAAGGTGCGAACTGGGGTGATCGTCCCCAAATAGTACTATTATATGCATAAGCGTCTACCAAATCCCGGTAGTTCACAATTCATGCTAATAGGACTTTTAGTGACATAACCTAACTTTAATAATCCATTTCATTTCATTTATCGGGTCATATAATCATTAATCGGGTCATACAATCATTCGGGTCCAAATCAATAAACAAACAATCGGGACAACTAGTGTCCTATTTCATAAAAGCTAACATGTTATCTCCCTCGCGGGTTTATAAAATATTTTATAAAAACATTTAAAAGAGTGCGAGGCTATGAACTCACGTTGATGTGGGAAGGCGGGTTATCGGCAATTCGGACGTACGGTACGTGCTTGAATCACGGAAACCTAGACAAATAATACTCGTCTTAGACTTTTGTCCAATGACTCTATCAAAATAACAATTATGTATATATATGATGAGTTTATATATATGATGATCAAGTGGGTTTACATATTCTCTTTTACTCATTTTAGTGTTTATGTATTGGTAACTTCTTACTAGTTTACTAGTTTTACCTATTTACGTGTTTTAGGTTCAATAAGCCTATTATAAGTTCGTTAACTTGTATAAATTCATTTTATACTTTTATTATCAGTATTTATACTTTATATTTTGGGCCCAAATGGGTTAAGCCCAATAAGTAATTTTTATAAGTGTTTTACTTATTTAGTTAAATTATTAGTCCAAATATGCTAACTTACCTCGTTAATGTCCGTATGTCCTATAGTTCGGGTTTTATCGGTTTTTACCTGTATTAGGTACTTATATATCAGTATATGACTTTTAAAAACTTTACATAAGACGGGTTTGATCGTCTAAGTTTTAATTGGCGAAAAACGTTAATTTTACGGTAATAGCCGAAAAAGTCGTAAACATCAAGTTTATAGCTTTATAACTTATGAAACTTATCAAATTACCATTTTTATAACATGTCCATTTATTTATCCTTATACATATTTATATAAATTAAATTTATAAGTTAGTGGATTTTCATGTGTATATATTTTATAAATATATAAGTGAGTGCTTATATTATATAAGTTTTTATTATACAAATCTGATTTTAAATTTCATGTTTACCAAAACAGCCATATCTAGAGTTATATATGGAGATAGAAGCCCAAGTTTTTATGGCATAAACTACATGATATGTGCTCCATTTAACTCTTCTATGGCTACTGTTGAATCAGCATCTAAGTATTTTATAAAAATCGTCCAAAACAGTCTATGCAGATTTGTACTCTAATATTGTTTTGATCATATCTCACTCATCCTATTGATTCCATTGCATGGCCAACTCTTACATGTGTACAAGACTCATAGCTTACTGTATATTAATCTATTCAAGCAATTTTATCAGTTTATCATATGATTATTTACTGTTTTATACAGCCATCATTTTAAGCATGATTTTAACCTTTTTACATATAGTTTTTCATCTTTTTATCCATGATTATCAACACCAAATCCCCACACAATATTTTTATCATCATATATTCATCATATACATATACAATAGGAAATAAAATACATGATTACATAATCAAAATAACAAGAGGATAGGAAGAACAATCTTTATACCACCATGATGATGTAGGTTGTGATCAAGACATGGATTTTGATCACACAACTTGTGATAAATCAATATCATCTTCAAGAACTCCTTGTGGAAAATCAGCCCTAAGACTCCATAGAAACTCCTCCTTGGATGTTATAATCACCACCAATCAATAGGGTTTCAAAAGGGCTTCAACTTATGTATGAATAACATGAGATTTTGTGGTTAATTTTGATCAAAATGGGTGTTTAGGGGGAGAAGTGGACGACATAAATGGAGGTTAGAGAGAGAGATGAGATTGTTTGCATGAGTGGAAATGAAAGTAAATGGTTTGGTTGATGGTTTTGAGGTAAGCTTAGCTTACATTGTAAGCTTAAGCAACAAGTGTAAGTATTTAGCTTATAAGTTTGCCACATCTTGTGATGTGGTGTCTTGTGTAGCCATCCCATATAGTGGGGTGGGACAAGTGTACACTTGTCTCATCCCACTAATTTACGGGTATTTCTCGATTCTAGTTTCCTCGATTTGCGTGCCCTCGGGTCGTTTTACGAAAAACGTTTTTATAAATTATGAATCAACGGCACAAAACGAATCTCATAAAAATTGTCTCATCAAAAACGGAGTTTGAAAACGTAAATACATAATCCTAAGGTTTCCGGTTTAGTCGTAAATGACGTTAAATTATTCACGTAAGTCCTAATCTCTTCTCGTAAATTTGTGAGTTTATGAACCAACACAAATTTAAAATTCCAAAATAATATTCACGGATAAATTTATTTTCTGAAATGTCGGACTGTCACCAAAACGGTGTATGTAAACGTGAGCACGTAACGTAGAATCCTCCGGTTTAGACGTAGTCGATGCTACTTCAAGACGTAAATCCAAATTTCTTCCCAAAAATAAGTGAGTTCATAATATAACATTAAAATAATGTTTTTAAATAATATCTGAGAATAAAATGTCAACCATAAATTGACGGATTGTCACAGCATTTACCCCTAAACAGGATCTTTGTCCTCAAAGATCATCTTACTATTCGCTTCTTATAGAGTTAAAGCCATGTGGGTATTTCCTCCACATTTGGTCTTTTCTCACAAGTGTAATTCATTACAATACGCGAGTTTCATCAAACATAACTACGGGAATAAGATCAGGCTTAATGTTGACATACTTTCTCTTTCCATGATGTTCACGGGTTTTTGATGAATGCAACTTTTCGCCGATCTAAACATTACTAAGAAACAATCAGATTTTCACTTGATAGACATTTTATCAAGTTCGATATACGAATCATAATTCACGCAGCTCTTGAAGTCCTAGGGTAGATCCAGCTTAGATGCCTTTCAAACCAATCTTTTACATCATCTCAATGGTCCCATTCAACGGGGACTTATATCCCATGATCTTTCAGATCATCAATTCATTATTTTTTATTTTTTTTCCATGGTTAATATTTTTGGCATAACTTCGCTACCCATCTGGCACTTCAAGATCTACATTTCATATTCGCATAACCTCCTGCCCACTACCGGCAGTCAATATTCAGATCCTAATTTCAACAATCATTTCAGGTTTCGCGGGTCGGGTATTTTGTAAGGTTAGGTTCGCCATCATAGGAAACCTTAAACCTAAAAGACATGTCCAACTCACAATGGGTGTATGTCGGATGTCTTCATCCCAATCCTTACTTACTGATACTCTTATGTTTAGATCCTAACAAGATTCGATCTCGATCCTAATATGATAATTATCAATGATAATCTTTCCAAAGGAAACGATTATACGGTTCATTACGAAAGGTCAATCATTCAAACATAAAACAAAACTTCTTGTGTTTTGTATCGTTACTTTACCTCGTCCCTTCGATTTGGGGTGGTAAACAGTACTCTCATCAAGATTCGTTCTCAATGATTTCTGAGCAAATCTCAAGAAATTAGATGCGAAGCGAGGATCTTGTTAGAGATGATCGATACAAGAACACTATGTTTACACAACTACTTTGAATATAAAGAGTCAATTTCTTCATCAAGAATCTATCATCAACAAGGATTATATTAGCAGATTTGGTCAGTCTGTCGACGATGGCCCAAATCGAATCAATTCAGATGATGACCTTTGCAATAGCTAGACGTTTACTAATGTATGAGGCAATGTCTACCTTCATAATTTGCCATTAGTACAACTTCTTCAGACAAAGATACTTTAAATCATAAATGTCATGAATAAAATACTTATACTTACAAGATTCCAACATAACTATATCTCAAAATCTCGATATTTAGGCAACCATAAGTGGCCTTTAAAACATTTAACACCATCGGCTTCTTAATTCTAATGGTTCATATTAGCCGCGAACCACTTTTATTATCTATATTATCCTTCTTACAAACATTAGTTATTTTTAAATTGTTCGGCAATTTATTTTGCACCTTCATTATTAAGGAACATGTCCTAATTGGTTCTTTATCTTTTTGTACATAATGTGTCAGTATCTACATTCACTCTTCCTGATGAAATAATATCATGACCGTATTTATTCAGAAATTATTCCTTCATATTTTCTAAGTTTTAGTTTCGTCTCAACTATCCTTTTTTTTTTGCTCAATCCGACGTTTAAAGCGTCGATAAATATTACAAGTAATTAAATAATAAATATTTAATTTTATGAAACGTAACCGTAAAAATTTTACATTTTCTCAGTTTGTCTAATTATAGAAAAATGTTCAAAATAATTTTGAATTTAATTAATACGATTTTTCTTGATTTATCGAAAATAATTAATAAGATTCGTAAATGTTCGTAAAATCTTTGGTTATACTTTGGTCAAAATTTTCTTAATTGAAAAGCAAAAATTATCGTTTCAAATTTCAAGTTATGGTTTAAATGGTTTCCTCAATCCCTCTTAGGTTGTCTTGAGGTATACACGAACATTTACCCCTAAACAGGAGTTTAGTTAAATGTTTTATGTATAAGGAAATAATCCCTTAAAAATCCTTTGTTAAAACATTTGTCAAAACATATTTCCATTTTCTTTTTGGTAAAACCCAAAGCCTTAAATGACTTCTAATTTTTGAAGAGCCAATATATATATATCTTACCATCATTAATCAAACGGTCATTTTATGTAAAGGATTCAGCATTAAGTCTCATGTTAAATATTCAAGGTACAGGTTTTCATTATTCGGCCAATTCAGGGCAGTTTATAAATTATTAACTCATTCTTATTCTTATAAACAAACAGATGGTCCTTAATGATCACAAGCATGAATTTATCAAATTACAGCCTACACACGTGATTCACCAAATTTATGGATGCTACACGTGCATTGGTCAATCCAAATGACATAACACGAAACTCATAATATTCATTACAAGTTCTGGATGTACTGATTGGAATAGATAATCTTTTTCGCGGACGCGAAATTGATGATAACCATGCCGTGGATCAAATTCCTGAATATACGCTAGAACCTTGTAAATGATCGAACAATCTATCATCTTGGGTAGTGGATATAGATTTTGATCATCAATTTACCTAGTTCACGGTAATCAACAAATATAAGGAATGATAACACCATAGCTCTTCATAATGACGAGCTTGGTAGAATAAAAGCTTTCCTCGAACAACTCTCTTAGTTGTACGGTAATTCCTTTAATTCAGATGGTGCTGACGTACAGTGCACACGCCACGGGTGCAGCACCGGGAATATAATCAATACCAATTTTAACTTGCCTTAATGGCGAAAGTCTAGGTAATTCACCAGCAAATACCTCCTAAAGTTTGAGATAACATAAACATCTTTTAATACATTTATTTTAAGTTCTTTCTAGATTATAATATCTATGACTAGTTCACAATCATTCATGGTATAATTTTAAGTCTAAATACAGGATATGGTCATCCATCAGGAATTATTTAGTTTACTTTTGATAATCAACATCTTATCATTTAGGGGAATTCTATTCGAGTTCCCATCAATTAAGACAATGTCGTCATGTCATAATCAATCAATCCATTCTATTGGCACTATCAACTTTCTAGTTTCATTGTCGTTGATAAGATGTGAACTTCTAAAAAGACTAACAATAACTCATAATACTTCACAATTTCAAGGATATCAGGAGACATAACTAACCTTAAAAAGAGTAAGGTTAACGCATAATCTACGCGAGAGAATTTCAAATCAGATGCAGACGAAAACATTTAACGAATATGAATATATCCCATGTTTTCATAATTTGAGTACGCATTCGAAAGCTCCTCGGATCGTTACCCAGTTCATTCAAATGAAATCAAATCAAAAGAAATGATAGGAACGTCGATACATCCAGTCGGGTATCAACACTCGATAATCAGATAGTTTCCCTAAGAATCTCACTACGGGAGAATTGGACAAGAAAGATTTGTCAATTGTCAAATAAGACAATTTCCACAGATGAGTAAATTCGACTCAGAATAATAGATGCTACAGGCACATATGTAGGTGTCCCTAACACTATGTCCCTATTTTTCATTTCTTGCAGATCTCATCAAATTTAATCATTCACAATCTTCAAAGAAAATGTAGTGTTTATTCATTAGTTTTATGGTGACTACTAATCAGCCTTGCATGGTCCCTTCCAAATTGTATGTAGGGGTGCAACTATATACAATTTCAAGATTAACGATGCAATACTCAGTTCGTCAAAATTTTATCATCATGTTTATAATAAAAACATTTCCGTGCTTAATTCTTAAATAAGAATCAAGAATAAATTTACAAAGATTTTCTTTGTTATGAAAACAATTAAGTTTTTCCAAGGTGTTTTATAAACAACCTCATTTCATTAACAATTACTTATAAATCTTACTTTGAATAATCCTTATAGTGATGAAAATTCAATTTTTCTCAAGGGATACTGTTTTATTTATAAAAACAATGAGTAATCTGCAAAGGAGTGGTGAAAAATTGTTCACCAAGAACTAACTACAATATGATAGGAAATGAGCTTAGCCAAATAATCATGAGGTTCATGACCTCGATGGCACTCAAAAAGAATAATCCACAACGTAACTCAATTCGAGATGAGTACTTGTTCAATGGTTGCATCACTAATGCGAACATTAGGAACAAGCAAGAAAAGATAGATAACATCGATACATGTAGGATTTAGTAATCAAAGGTAGTCTTTTCATTAATCACAAACAAGTCAAAATTGTACCGTAACACATTACGTGTCACTATGTCATACAATTCCTAAGAACTCATCCTACCAACTAATGTCTTAGTTAAGTTAGGGATTTTTAAAAGATACCACAATGAATACTAATCTACAAGATTCATTAGGTGTCCCACCTGTCCCGGAAGATCCATCGGTCCCAATTCAGAAGAAGATTTCTTCAATTTATTTGTTGGACACCAGGCATCCTCGTCATTGGACAATGGCCTAGGAACAACCCTTAACACAAACCTACAATCAATTAAAACCTTAATTCAATCACAGAACTTAACGACTTCTATTAACAATTTCATATTTCATACGAGTTAAATTTTACTTTATTCAAGTTTCAACCAATTTTATACTCAATTCGATATCCTACCTCATTATCCAATACTTCAACCTTGTTCTTAGGCCTTAAAAGGGCAATAAAAGCTCAATATGAATAACACTTAATTTCCAATCCTATAGCTCTTACAACAACAATTATCAAATGAGTCACTAGTATGAAATGACTCACACATTCAATCAGACTTCTCGGGAAGGTACTAGTGGCATGAGGCTTTTGGGTAATGGTTCCAATGACAGCCTCAAGTGCAACATTCATCCTTTCGATTTCAATTTAAGAATTGGATGAAAACGAATCAGATGACATCTTTCTAGGTGGTAACGTTTTGTCAAACTCCACTCTATAAGGAAAGATCGTCATGACATCGATATCAGATTTAATTTTGCCAATTCTTCTTCAATATCACAATCAATTAATATCTACATTTCTACGAATATCAACCATTTTGTTGGGATCATAAATATCCACAACTTGGTTTGGATCTAGAATAGCTAGATTAATTTACTAGGGGATTTAGGGTTCCTTTGCGACAATCTACGTCGTATAAATACCTCGTATAAATATTAAAATAATCATCAAACAATCATGTAATCAAATTACATCATATATATATATATATATATATATATATATATATATATATATATATATATATATATATATATATATATATATATATATATATATATATATATATATATATATATATATATATATATATATATATATATATATATATATATATATATATTTATATGTATATATATATATATATATATAATCCAAGTTATATATATATATTAAAATAACACTTCTCAGTCTGGCCTTGTCGGTAACTCGGGAATTCTTCGGCACCGTTATAGTCAAAATATTTTTAGACATTTTTTTAGAAAAATGTTTATAGTTAAAATATTTTGAAATGTTTTATTCAAAACCTTGGTTTTAAAATCTTTCGTTCTCTATAACGAGATCTCTGGTACCAAACTGTAACACCCCCAAATATATGCAATTCAATACAGCGGAAGACTAGTTAGTGTTACGGGATAGCACATTACTCACATCATAGACAACGCTTTAAAATCGCGTCGTTTAATAATAAAACATTTCCATTCATAAATATCAGATTTACATATGTCCCAAGTCATATTATTTCATACAAAGTTTTACAAAGCATTTGAATGGAAATTATTGTTTGAGTGCGGGCCATGAATTCTTGTCGTCTTCCCGAGAATTACCTTCAAGTACCTGAGATAAAACATGTTAAAAGAAAAGGTCAGCGATAACGCCGAGTGAATTCATAGAGTTTAATGAAAACCATTAATATATCATCGGTATATATTTATTACAGAAAATCATTTTGTACAAATCTTTGTAGTAGGCCATGAAATAGCCAAAGTCATTTTATACAAATCCTTCTCAAAAATCATAATATAGGCTTTCGCCTTCAAAATCATTATACGAACCATTGTCGTTAAAACATCATACAATACGTTTTATAACGTTGTATAAAGCTAAATAAAAATCGTTATATGAATATGGTTATGTAAAACCAAAACACGAACATAAAATCAATAATAAGACCCCGTATTGCTAGTCAGGCAATATATCGTAATTCGGTGCTTATAGCAGTATTTCATTAATTAGATTATTATAAGCCGCATGACATTGTTACCTTACTACAATAAACAACGGGTAGCTAGCCCAAAACTCATTTTCCCATCTAAATTAGCGTGTCGTCACAATAATCACGCTTGTATAAATCTTCTCATACATAAATTTTCTTACCAATCAATGTGGCACGACGGGGATCAACCGTCAAGGCACGAACAGGGGTGATCGTCCCTAAATAGTACTATTATATGCATAAGCGTCTACCAAATCCCGGTAGTTCATAATTCATGCTAATGGGACTTTTATTGGCATAACCTAACTTTAATAATCCATTTCATTTCATTTATCGGGTCATATAATCATTCATAGGGTCATACAATCATTCGGGTCCAAATCAATAAACAAACAATCGGGACAACTAGTGTCCTATTTCATAAAAGCTAACATGTTATCTCCCTCGCGGGTTTATAAAATATTTTATAAAACATTTAAAATAGAGCGAGGCTATGAACTCACATTGATGTGGGAAGGCGGGTTATCGGCAATTCGGACGTACGGTACGTGCTTCAATCACGGAAACCTAGACAATTAATACTCGTCTTAGACTTTTGTCCATGACTTTATCAAAATAACAATTATGTATATATATGATGACTTTATATATATGATGATCAAGTGGGTTTACATATTCTCTTTTACTCATTTTAGTGTTTATGTATTGGTAACTTCTTACTAGTTTACTAGTTTTACATATTCACGTGTTTTAGGTTCAATAAGCCTATTATAAGTTCATTAACTTGTATAAATTCATTTTATACTTGTATTATCAGTACTTATACTTTATATGTTGGGCCCAAATAGGTTAAGCCCAATAAGTAATTTTTAGAAGTGTTTTACTTATTTAGTTAAATTATTAGTCCAAATATGCTAACTTAGCTCGTTAATGTCCGTATGTCCTATAGTTCGGGTTTTATTGGTTTTTACTTGTATTAGGTACTTATATATCAGTATATGACTTTTAAAAACTTTACATAAGACGGGTTTGATCGTCTAAGTTTTAATTGGCGAAAAACGATAATTTTACGGTAATAGCCGAAAAAGTCGTAAAAATCATGTTTATAGTTTTATATCTTATGAAACTTATCAAACTACCATTTTTATAAAATGTCCATTTATTTATCCTTATACATATTTATATAAATGAAATTTATAAGTTAGTGGGTTTTCATGTGTATATATTTTATAAATATATAAGTGAGTGCTTATATTATATAAGTTTTTCATGTTCACCAAAACCGCCATATCTAGAGTTCTATATGGAGATAGAAGCCCAAATCTTTATGACATAAACTACATGATATGTGATCCATTTAACTCTACTATGGCTACTATTGAATCAGCCTCTAAGTATTTTATAAAAATCGTCCAAAACAGTCTATGCAGATTTGTACTCTAATATTGTTTTGATCATATCTCACTCATCCTAATGATTCCATTGCATGGCCAACTCTCACATGTGTACAAGACTCATAGCTTACTGTATATTAATCTATTCAAGCCATTTTATCAGTTTATCATATGATTCTTTACTGTTTTATACAACCATCATTTTAAGCATGATTTTAACCTTTTTACATATAGTTTTTCATATTTTTATCCACGATTATCAACACCAAATCCCCACACAATATTTTTATCATCATATATTCATCATATAAATATACAATAGGAAATAAAATACATGATTACATAATCAAAATAACAAGAGGATGGGAAGAACAATTTTTATACCACCATGATGATGTAGGTTGTGATCAAGACATGGATTTTGATCACACAACTTGTGATAAACCAATATCATCTTCAAGTACACCAATATTCAAGAACTCATTATGGAAAATCAGCCCTAAGACTTCATAGAAACTCCTCCTTGGATGTTATAATCACCACCAATCAATAGGGTTTCAAAAGGGCTTCAACTTATGTATCAATAACATGAGATTTTGTGGTTAATTTTGATCAAAATGGGTGTTTAGGGGGGAGAAGTGGACGGCATAAATGGAGGTTAGAGAGAGAGATGAGAGTGTTTGCATGAGTGGAAATGAAGTAAATGGTTTGGTTGATGGTTTTGAGGTAAGCTTAGCTTACATTGTAAGCTTAAGCAACAAGTGTAAGTATTTAGCTTATAAGTTTGCCACATCTTGTGATGTGGTGTCGTGTGTAGCCGTCCCATATAGTGGGGTGGGACATGTGTACACTTGTCTCATCCCACTAATTTACGGGTATTTCTCGATTCTATTTTCCTCAATTTGCGTGCCCTCGGGTCGTTTTACAAAAAACGTTTTTATAAATTATGAATCAACGGCACAAAACGAAAATCTCATAAAAATTGTCTCATCAAAAACAGAGTTTGAAAACGTAAATACATAATCCTAAGGTTTCCGGTTTAGTCGTAAATGACGTTAAATTATTCACGTAAGTCCTAATCTCTTCTCGTAAATTTGTGAGTTTATGAACCAACACAAATTTAAAATTCCAAAATAATATTCACGGATAAATTTATTTTCTGAAATGTCGGACTGTCACCAAAACGGTGTATGTAAACGTGAGCACGTAACGTAGAATCCTCCGGTTTAGATGTAGTCGATGCTACTTCAAGACGTAAATCCAAATTTCTTCCAAAAAATAATTGAGTTCATAATATAACATTAAAATAATGTTTTTAAATAATATTTGACAATAAAATATCAACCATAAATTGACGGATTGTCACAGCCGGCATTGTAGCTTGAACTGCTCCATTGAGTTGTTCCTGCTCGCGTGTGAGAACCATCTGACAGTTGATCCTGCTCGCGTGTGAGAACCATCTGACAGTATAAAACAAAATGCATGATTAAACTGATAAAAACATAATATTTATACATGAAAAAAAATTATGCCAATAAATCGTGAGAAAAATTTTATGCATGAAAACAGTGTATGAATGCATGATGATGAAATCATATGGGTTTGGGTGAACGCCTTTGGGTCGGTTCCCTAAACAATGACGAAGATGAACGCCTATTGGTCGGTTCATCAAAACAACACGGTAGATAAAAGCACATGCGACTAAATATGACCAGTCCTGTACCAACCATTACTTAGTCAAAATTCCTGCGACAATGACATATGATATAAATGCATGAAAACTACTGTCAGTTTTAGGAAGACCATAGTGACTACCCACTAATCACATGTCATGTTTTGAGAGCCTACAGGTCAAAGCCTTGACTCTGATACCATAATTGTAACACCCCATTTTGGTAAATGGAATGTCCTGCGTGATTATGGCGTGTCATCAAAGCATACAAGGTAAATGTCTTAAAAACATTAAATGACCATGAATGAAAATAACGGAAACAAACATCGATAGTCCAAGTATAAGCTCATCACACACAAACATAAGTACTGAAATGGAAAAGGACTAAACAATATCCAAAGAAATAAGTAGCAAAATGGAAAAGGATTAAACAATATCCAAAGAAATAAGTAGCATAAAGTAGAGAAGGCTAGATAGCTTCCAATCCATATGCACGTATGCTTAAAGTCTACAAGCACCCTTGAGTACCTGACGTTTTGGAACATGAAAGGAAAACGGCTAAGAATAACGCCCAGTGAACGCATATACTAGTATATCATGGAATGACATAAGCATAAAAGACTAATAGCAGCGGAAATGTATAAGTCCTAAGTAACCTGAAACATGTTCATAAAACTAGTTTTATAGTTTGAAAAGACATGTTTTTTATGTTAAATATGTATTAATTAACCAATAGCCCATATAAGTCATGAGGTTCCACGGTGCATGAGTACTTGGAGGGGAGACCTCGTCATGCAATTAGAGGGGTTGCCTCTAATTAATTAGTCTGGGTAGAAGGGATCAAATCCTAGTGAAGGATGTAAGTCATACATCGCATTCACTCTTGGAGGGGAGACCTTGTCATGCAATTAGAAGGGTTGCCTCTAATTAATTAGTCTGGGTAGGAGGGATCAACTCCTAGTGAAGGATGCAAGGCATACATCGCATTCACTTTGGTAATACTGGTAAAACATGTAACTAGGATGCACCCATACGCCCCACATGATAAGATAATACAATGGCCAAAATTGTAATGGGACGCCACGAGCAATCACTCCGCCGTGGGGAAGTCATAATACTGGTGCCTCCAGTGTTATGGTTAGGGTACCTCCATAACTAGGTGACACTGGTCATGCATGTATATGACTTAGGCTCTTAAACCAACATAAGTAATCAAACATATAAAACAATACTGGGAAAACAGTTGGTTGCAAACGGGGAATCCTAATAAGGAAAGAATGTCCATACTGAAGGGACGAGAAATCCGTATCTTATGTCCAGTGAACGAAGAAGACGAAAGAATGAAAGTCCTACTCCGATCTCAGTAATGCTACATAAATAGGGGATATGTATAAGCATTCTGTTCACTGAGTACGTAACTGATTATATCATGTCTTAGCTTGTTTTATATGTTCTTGTCTTGTTTAACTGATTTTAATATTATGTTGTGTTTATCATGTATTCTAAGTATTATGATTAAGTATTACTTGTATTCTTGTATTATTATACTTGTTGTGTAATAATAAGTAACTTTCTAAAAATAGCAGTTTTCCTTAAATAGAAAGTTTCCAAAAATAGAAAGTTTCCAAAAATAGATTAACTTCTAAAATAGATCAGTTTCTAAAAATAGAAAGTTTCCATAAATAGCAAGTTTCCTGAATTAGAAAGTTTCCATATTTTGAACTAAGCTGGATTAATAAGCTAATAATATAAGCATAAGTTTACTGGTTATATATCATAAGTCATGTAACTATTTGTATAGTTTATTAAAAATATCATGTTAATTAAATAAACTATAGGTTATACGATTTAATTAAATATAAGCATAATTTAATTAAATTAAGGTGTATAAAATACTTAGGTTAAACATGTATTAATGTTATATTAATTATAACCTAAGTCATGTTTATTAATTAAATATATTCCATGTTTAAATAATTAATTAATACAATAGTCAAAATTAAATAAATAAAATACTTAGGTTAAAACATGTATTATTTCATAAATAATAATAACCTAAGTCCATGTTTAATTAAATTAATTATAGTCATGTTTTAATTAATTTAATTTTCTTGTTAAATAATACTAACTTGTAAAAACTAATAAATTGTAAAAATTAGTCGTGAACCGGACCCGTGATTTTAATTTAGACATATCATGAACCGGACAAAATTCCCCCTTGAACCGGACCAAACAAACACCCCCTTAACAGTGGCGAACCGGTTCAGCCGGTTGCCACTGTTTATGTAAAAATGCCACCGGCTTAAGCCGGTGGTTTGCCCCTGGTCTGCCTCGGCTAGCCACTGCCTCAACAAAGTTCCCACCGACGGTTAGCCGGTGATTCCCCCTGCCGAGCCCTGCGTTCCCCCTGCTTGACCAAAATAGCCACCGGTCTTGGACTGGTGGTGTTCTTGCTGCTGCCGAGACCCAACACCAACCAAACGGTACCCCGACTCAAGTCGTGGTCCCTTGGTTCTTGTTGCCGAGACAACCACAGCCCACACCGAGACCATGGGGTCTCGTTTGGTGGTGATTTGAAGCCCAACGAGAGCTTTGGCTCTCAGTTCCTTGCGTCGGCCGAACCAAAACCAACCCAAAACCATTCATTTATTTTCCCCCATGATTAATTAACATGTTTAAATTACTAGTTTATATTAATCCCCATGTTCACATGTTCTTGATTTAATTAAAAGAATAAAAGAAAAGGAATTAACGATTTACCGAATGTGTGAATAAAACAAGACAATAACGCGAACAATTACCACTTGTTTTTAATCACCAAGATCAAACACCACTCCCTTTTGGTGTGTTATAGCCGGCGGCCAAAGGAAGAAAGACAAGGAGGCCAGGGTTTTTGATTTTTTGGAAAACTCTGTATAATGAAAATATGTTTTCCCTTTTTGTTTATTTGGTAAAAATAACATGGGCTTGGCCATCCTTGTCTTGGTGTCCGCGGGTATGTGGGGCCCACAAGGGGAAACCCGAACATTTTTCATGTTTAATAAATTACGTGTTCATACGTGAGCGTTTTCGTGTTAGTTCGTAATTTATTATTCGTGTAGTAACTAATACTTGTACGTAGACGATATTAATCGTATTATAATAAATACGTACGTAATTACATGTTCGTGATTTAACGTTCATGATTTCATGTTCGTGATTATAATTATTATGTTTAATAATTATCGTGTAATATCACGTACTTAATACTTATCGTGCAATAACACGTACGTAATTTCTGTAATTAATAGTCGTGACACGTATTCGTGCTATAAAAGGAAGTTTTAATATGTACATACGTTTACTAAGTGTACTGTTCATGGTAAAAGCATGCGGATTTTACAAAGCATATATGAACTGATTGAAACCGAATGAGCGAGTTCGGACAATGATAATGAAGATGATGCTTTAAAACAGACCAGGGATGAGGAACCAAATGAAGATTATGCATATGAGAACCCTGATGCATTTGTTACTGAAGATCAAGACCTAAAAGACAAAGATGAGGAAGAACCATATGAAGATGATCACTCCGAGCACGAAGAATCGGATGAAGAAAGCTCTAACCACAATGATCAATCTGATCATGAAAATCCTAATCTAAATAGTGTTTATCAAGAAAATATTGAGTTAGAAACTCAAGAAACGGAGAAAAATGAGGAAGGCGATGGACATGACGATATGGACCTAGACGAGGAGATATTATATGAAGATGTCAACATCAACCATCCTAAGTTGATCCCAACAACTGATGGAACACTTTTCACTCAGGAAGATGCACATTTGACATTGATTCCAACCACACAATACCAAAGTAAATCTACATCAGGTTCAGATCTTGTTAATAAGTTTTTTAATCTTTCTGGACTAGATAATATTGATGAAGCTACGAACACGGACACTTCAACAAGTCATGTAATGGTGGAGATTCCAGTTGTGTTAGCTCCAGAAACTATGATTTCACCCTCCACGTCACCTTTGACCATCACCCCACCAGGGATTATTACCACTACTCATGTATCAACCGTACAACCCGTACCATCCACCTCCCAAACTTCTTTTGAACTTCTAACCAGTATTTCGTCTCTGCTAAAATATGAACAACGGATGAAAGATCAAGAAGCAGAAATGGCTAAAGTAAAAAAGGAATTAACATGCCTATATAAGTTGGAACAGACATATGAGAAAGACAAAGAATTTCTAGCAAAGGAGAATGATAACTTTATCTCTTCCATCAATGAAACAATGCAAGGGCTTATTTCTAATGCGGTCAAGTACTCACTTGAAGTAGAACGACTAGCATTGCAGAAGGAAATAGAGGAGCTAGCAGCCAGTAAGTTCTTGGTTAAATCATCGGGTGCAGCAGACTCATCATACAAAACTGTTAGGAGCTGATAGTCGTATTTTTACCCCTTTAGGAAAAGGAAGGAAAAAGCGGTAAGTATTAAGCATACGTTTAGGAAAACGTAAACACTTATGACCCAATGTGGGGGATCGTTCTCGAGGAGGCACGTGTGTTGTGTAATGAATAGATTAATGATGATTTTATTGTTATGAGAAAAGGAAAATAGAAATGGGATGAGAAGAGAAAGACGGAGACGAAGACGGATTAAACTTTGACGAAAAAGGCGATCACGTAAAACCGTAAATAGTACAAAAATTAAAATTTTAACCTAAAAATTCCTAAAAATTACTAAAAATCCACAATAATATTCTAAGAGTTTACAAAAAATCCAAACTTGCTAAACCCTTTTAATTAATTAGATAATGACTTTTTAATGCTAATTAAAGCCCTAAAAATCACAATTAATTATTAAAAAGTCCCAAACAAGATTTTAAAGTTTGTAAACCTCAAAAATGACCTAATTAAGCTACAAAGTATTTTTTAAAATTTTAAAACCAAATAAAACTATTTTTAAACACTTAAAAACTATTAAAATCAATTAAAACTTAAATTAATTCTAGAAAATAATTGAAAAGCCCTAAAAATATTTGGAAAGTTACAAAATTCCTAATTAAGTGTCTACAATCTAGAAAAAATGAAAAAAGTAGAAAAAACAAACTTTAAATTTTTAATAATAAAATAATAATAAAATAATCAAAAAAATTCAAAGTTTATAAAAAAAATCTAAAACATTACCAAAAATCTAGAATAATGTAACTAAGACAGAAATGCAATTAAAAGTTTATAAAACCTATTTAATAATTTTATATTAAATTTTAAAGTTTGTTAAAAACCCTAAAATCCTATAAAATCAAAAATAAGACTTTTTGAAAACTTTTTTAACTGTAAACCTCAAAAATATAATTAAAAACCTAAAAACTATTTTTATAAAATTTTAAATCTACTTTATCTATTTTTAAATTAATTAATTAAAACCGGATGAATAAAAATTAATAGAAAATAAATAAATAAAGAGAAAATTAAAAACTTAGCTCAGAAAAATCCTAAGTGGTATACTAACCCTAGGAAAAATAGCACTTGGCCAAAAAGCTAAACTAATAAGCTGGTGTGGGCTTATTTAGCTACGGCTTAATTTGGAAAAGCCCAAACACAATCCCTTTAAGTAAATAATAGTTTGAATAGTTAGCAGTCAAAGACCCTAGGGCACGCTGGTTAAGTCGTTTGTGTGTGGGAGTAGTGGCGCAGGTTCGAGTCCTGGCCACGTCCTTTTTAAAAAAAACTTTTTTTTTAAACTTCAAATACTCAAAACCAAGTACTTAAACTTACTCTAAATCATAAATCAAATAACAAATAAGCTAAAATCAAGCTACAAAACCAAAAACGTGCCCAGTATGATTTGTGTTTCTGATGAACACAAAGGTGAATCTTCACAAGTGAAGAAATAATCAAGAGGAGCTTGATCTGATTTTTGTGGTGTTTTGTTGGACAATAGGGGCACCCCTATACTCAGTTGAGTATAGGGAGTCAACAGCAAACACAAAACAAGCAAGTAAATCACAAGATCAAGCACAAAGTCAAACCAAATGGCATACAAGGTTACTGATCTAGCTATGCATGTCTGAGAGTGTATGCTGATTTAGTATGCACACAAATGGATTCAAGACCTTCCAAACTTGCACACAATGTTAACCAATTACCATACAAGCCTTATACAATCTTCAAACAACCTATCTTCTATCAGTGATCAAGATCTTAGGCACAAATCCTCACAAAAACATGCACAAGATATAGTTACTGATTTTTTTGCTATATTCAATATTTTAACATGCTATTTGGTTCAAAACCTTACCAAACTGAAAATCAAACTATCACACAACCTAACAACACCCTAATAAGTGTATAAGACAGGTTTAAACACAAGATTAACAAGATTTATCCAATGTTAAGCCCTAATCCAAACACCCCTTTATATTTCTGAAAATCAATTTTTCAAAGCAAATCTATTTAAACCATTACCAAATTGATTCTACTAGTCCTAAACATGCATAACAAACATAAATTAGCAAAATCAAACACTCAAACTACACATAACAACTTGCATGCATCAAATCACATAAATTTCACAAATAATTGAAAATCAAAAAATAGAAACAAGGGACTACCTTGTTGGGCCTACATCCAGGCCCAACAATGGCTGCTAGCCATCTCCTAACAGGCCCGGGCCTGTGCTGAACGTCTTGGACAAACAATCACTTGATTTCCTGCTAAGAAAGAAAGAAAGAACAAAATAACAACTTTCTGATTTTTCAGTCCTTTTCAAAACTATTCAAAAACTTTTCTCAAATGTTTTTCCTTTCAAAAACACTTAACAAATTAACTTTAAATCCTGAAACACCAAACCTTGAAACCAATTTTCACCAAAATTTTCCCTTTTTCAGAAACCCTTTTTCTGAAAACTTCAAACACAAAAATGTTTGAGAAAGTATTAATGGAACTCAGATTTTTTCCTTACAAACACACACCAACTTTTAAATAACAAAAAGGAATTAAATTGCTTAACAAATACCAACTTTTATAACTTTAAAAAGGGATTACAAATATTTTTAAAGCAAAATCTGGAACAAGGAGAAATGCTAAGCTATGTTGCCTTATATACTGGCTACAAGAACATTCTAGTGCTATGAATAAAATATTAAACAACTAAAACCCTAATGTTCTGAAAATCTGAAAATACCCTTGTTCTTTGACTGGAATCTTGGTCAATAAGCTCTCATGTGATATGCCGGTTGTGATGAATGATCAGGAGCGTCCATTTTGAACTTGGGGACCAATGAGTGCCATCTAGTCGTTTAAATTGTCCCCTCCTAGGGTTTTGTGGAAAGGGACGTGAGCAGGGAGGGCCAGGGGGTCACATGGGTTGAGTGGTGGATGATTTTTTATGTGGGTTTTGGTGACAACATGGTAAATTACCATTCTGGATAACAAGGGGTAAAACCCCTTTGTTTTTAAGTCAATTGGGTCTGGGGGTTTTTAGGGTTTATATGGGATTAAGGGGTGTTTCAATCTGTTTTGGGTTAATTAAGTTTTAAAAAACGTGTTTGCCACCAAAAGAAATCAGATTAATTAAATCTGATATTTAAAAAGTGTGGGTGGAATGTTGACGTGGGAGAGGGAGTGAGGTGGGGAATTGTGATTGGTGGTGGTGGGTGACATGGCAGTTTGGTTGGCTAGGAGTAGTTGTAGTGTCTTGGCAGAAACAGCCCCCAAGGTTTCTTGTTTCCTTCATTTAGTAATAAACAGCTATCAACGCCCATTATACTTGTAACAACTTTGGGGTGCTTGTCAAAATGGCACAAATGCTTTTCAAACTTGAACAAGGACTTCAAATGCAAATTTCTTCATTCTTCAAGGGCTGTTCTTGTAAATACTTGATAATTTAGGGACCTTAATGCATTTTATGAGTTTTGCAAGGGTATAAATTGCCAAGTCTTCAAAAATGAGGGACCAATGTTGACAATCTTCAATTCTTCAAGGACCATTTTGGAAATTTCAGATTTGGGCCCGGTTCATTGTGCGGCTTCGTTTCCCGTGTTCGTTTTTGAATGATTCTTGTGATCTTTTTGTCGTTTCCTCAATATCCGTACCTAAAATACACAAGCAACAAACACGAGCATATATTTGGCAGTTTTAATGATATTTTATGCATTTTAAGCCCGATTTGGACGATGAGACTATGTATAAAAGCAGTCTCATCAGGAGCTTAACAGACTTTGAGCTAAAGAAGATTCTACATACACGAAAGATTGAAGTCAGATCCTTAACAGATCTAACCCTCAATAAGATTTATTTGATGCTCTTCAAAAAGCAATTGACGATGATGAAGAATTCTTCTCTAAAAATGGTAAGATGGCGGTTTCTCACAAAAGAAAAAGAAAGTCATGATGATTCTGATTCTGATGAGACCGATGATGAAGACGATGATGATTCACGAAGATCAAGAAGGAAAGAGAATTGTACCAAACGCAAGCATGGCAAAGGAAAGAATCTAACAACCAAATCTACTCATACATCTAAATCTTCTTCAAAGACCAACCCATTTGCTAAGAAAAGTAAGTCATCTAAACAACAAGTTCAAGATAATCCACCAATATCTGAAAAAAGTTTTAGAAGATAACCCACCGGTTGTAGAAATACAAGATTTAGATGAATCACTCCCAGAACATATTCAGGAAGTACCTCAAAATCTTCCAAAGTCAGGACCAATTACGACTCTGACTCCTACTCAAACTTCAGTATCAAATAGAGTTGTGAATCCAAGTCAGTTTCAGAAAGAGGTGACACACCCAAATGAAACCCCTGATCCGGAGTGGATTACAACGGTAAATGTGGATAAGGATGCGTTTGAGCAACTCTAACACCCCATTTCGATAAACGGAATATCACAGGATAATTATGACGTGTCATCAAAGCATGCAAGGTAAATGTCTAAAACATTAAATAACCATAAAAGGAAACACCGAAAACAAACATCGGTAGTCCAACATAAGCTCACACACATGAGTATAAGTACTGAAAGTAAAGGACTAAACAATGTCCAAAAGAAATACTGTATGAAAATGCATAAGGTAAAGGAGGTTGGATAGCTTCCGTCCAGATGCACATACTCTCAAGGTCCTAAATGCGTCCCTGAGCACCTGCCGTTTGGGAATATGAAAAGGAAACTGCTGAGAAAGACGCCTAGTGAACGGATATATAACATAGTATGAATGACATAAGCATAATAAAGATTAATAGCAGCGGAAATGTATAAGTCCTGGAAAACCTAGTACATGTTTATAAAACTGGTTTTATAGTTTGTAAAGACTTATATTTTTATATTAAAACTGTATTTTAATTAGCCAAGAGCCCATATAGGTCATGAGGTTTCACCGTGCATGAATACATAGAGGGGTGACTTCATCATGCAATTAGAGGGGTTGCCTCTAATTATAAAAGTCTGGGTAGGAGGGATCAACTCCTTGTGAAGGATGCAATGCACACACCACATTCACCATGAAAATCCTGTAAAACATGTAACTAGGATGCACCCATACGCCCCACATGATAATAAAAATAAATGGCTAAGACTGAAAGGAACGCAACAAGAAATCACTCCGTCGTGGGGAAGTCATAACACTAGTGCCTCTAGTGTTATGGTTATGGTACATCCATAACTAGATGACGTGGCATGCATGTATATATAGCTCAGGCATTTAAAATAAAACATAAGCAATCAAAACATATAAAATAACCGGGGAAAACAGTTGGCTGCAAACGGGGAATCCTAATCATACATACGAAGGAATGTCCATACTGAAGGACGGAATATCCGTACCTTATGTCCAGTGAACGATGAAAGATGAAAAGGTGGAAAGTCCTACTCCGACTTCACAAGAGCTACATAAATAAGGGACATGTATGAGTTGTCAGATTACTGAGTGTGTTACTGGTTCTACGTTTTCTTAACTTATTTTATATGTCTTTGTCATGTTTTACTTGTTTTAAATGTTATCTTGTGTTTTATTCATGTTTTACTAGTATTGTGATTATGTATTTCATGTGTTATTGTATTACTATACTTGGAGTGTAATAATAACTAACTTTCTAAAAATAGCAGGGTTCTAAAAATAGAAAGTTTCCAAAAATAGAAAGTTTCCAAAAATAGAAAGTTTCCAAAAATAGTAAGTTTCTAAAAATAGAAAGTTTCCAAAAATTATATGTTTTCTGAAATAGAAAGTTTCCACAAAAAGAAATAAGCTAGATTAATTAGTATAAAAATATAAGCTAGTACTTATTAATCATAAGTTAAAGTCATGATAGATTATCAGTAAAGTCTATTAAATTAAATACTTAGGCTAAAATAACTATTACTTAATAATGATAAAGCATGGTTTATTAATTAATAAAATGTCATGGTTCATTTAATAAAATTTACCTTATACAATTTAATTAAATTAATTCATGGTTTAATTTAATTAAGTCTAATAAATACTTAGGTTATAACATGATTTATCTAACTAAGTAAAGTAACTTAAGTCATGTATTAATTAATTAATTACTAGTTCATGTAAATTAAGTAAAATAATCAATCAATAAAACAAATGTCTAAATGAAAATACTTAGGTTAAAACATGTATTATTAATTTTAATAATATAACCTAAGTCACAGTTTTTAATTAAATAAATTAATTAGCCATGTAAATTAATTTAATTAATTAACTAAATAAAAAAATATTTAATAAAATGTATCTCGAGCCTGAAACCCGAGAAAACAAAACCCGATACCAACTCACCGCCAACAGCCGCAGCTGTGGTGGTGGCTAGTGGTTGTGCAACCGACGGCTACAGCCCTGGTTGTCACTGCCTTCGTAGGCCTTGGCACCGGCCGAGCCCCGTTTCCCCTTCTAGACCAAAGTAGCCACCGGCATAGCCGGTTCCCACTGTATGACCGAGATAGCCACTGAGGGGTCTTGGTTAGATGTTGTCGGAACCAAAAACACCACTGAGCCCCAATGGGGGTCTCGGCTGGTGGTCGCGAAGAGACACCGAGAGCCTATGGCTCTCAGTTTGTGTGCCGAACCCAAAAAAACCAAACAAAACCCTTTTCCTTGTTTTTAATTATTCCATAACATGTTTTAATTATGATTTTAAAGATCTAATACACATGAACATAATTTAAATTAAAATAATAAAAAGATGAAGGTTTATGTTATACCAAATGCGTGGTTGAAAAGGGAATCAAAACACGAACACAACTACGTGAAAACCAAAGATCAAATTACAATGAATCGTCCTTGTTGGTGTGGCTGTCGCGGATTCAAGAAAACAAGAGGTTAGGGTTTTGATTTTTGCTAAAGAGAATGTAAAGTGAAATCCCTGGAGTTATGTTTTACTTGTTAATTTTCAAAACGGGCTGGGCCCCTCCTTTCTCCTTGTTTCCGCGGGTACACCAAGCCCAAGAGGAAAAACCATATGTTTTTTGTGACTAAAATTATACGCAAGGTATTCGTGTTCATTCGTGTTTTAAATGTTCGTGATTTAATTATTATACTTAATAATTATCGTACATTAATAATATACGTAGTTCTTGGTATTTAATGTTCGTGACACATGTCGTGTATTATAAATGGAAAGTTTTAATTTATTCATTTTTTTACGTAGTGTAATGTTCGTGGTATTTATATGCGTGTTTTACAACTCTTCCCCTCTAAAAAGAATAATTTGGCCCCGAATTATAGATAACATAAACTGAAAGAGAAATATACTCGAATCAAAACTAGAAATGAGGGTAAGAAGTCCGGATAGACTCCCCCATCTCCCAACTGGCTTCCCGCTCAAGATGGTCCCTCCAAAGGATTTTGACGAAGGGAATCGTCTTCTTCCTCGTGACTCGCTCTTGACGATCAAGAACTCGTTCGGGTTCCTCAATAAAAGTAAGATCCTCACGAATCTGCTCGAGTGGATACTGAACCATATGTAGGGGATGATAGTTGTATCCTCTGAGTAAGGACACATGGAAAACATTGTGGACATGAGATAGCTGCGGAGGTAATGCCAAACGATCTGATACCTCGCCGACACGTTCAAGGATATCACCCACGTTGATGTAAAAATCTTTATGGTGCTTGTCGGCATACCTCTTTTGACGTGCACGAGCTTCCTGCAGTTTCGCCTTGGCGACGTCAACCTTATCGTTGGTCACCTATATCATCTCCGGTCCTTCAAGAATTTGCTCACCAACCTGATCCCAGCAGATTGGGGCGCGACACTTCCTGCCATACAACATCACAAACGGTACACACTTGATACTGGTGTGCCAACTGTTGTAGTATGCAAACTCTACTAAGAAGATATAGTCGTCCTAACTCCCTGTCCATTCTAAAGCACAAGCTCGAAGCATGTCCTCTAGTTTCTGAATAGTACGCTCTGATTGTCCGTCTATATGCAGATGAAAAGCCTTGCTAAGCTTAAGTCTGGTGCCCCAAGCTTTCTACAGACTATTCCAGAACTGAGAAGTAAAACGAGGATCTCTGTCAGAGATGATACTGGATGGAGTACCATGTAGCCTCATGATCTCCTTCTGATAGATCAGCTAATTTGATAATTGAGTCATCCTTGCGGATTGGTAGGAAATGAGCTGATTTGGTCAGTCGATCAACAATAACCCAAATGGCATCATGCTTCCTCTTCGTCTGCGGAAGTCCGGTGACAAAGTCCATGGAGATCTTGTCCCACTTCCACTCTAGAATGTCAATGGTTGTAGTAAACCACTAGATCGTTGATGCTCAATCTTAACCTGCTGACAGGTAAGACATTTGGAGACAAATGTAGCAACATACTGCTTCATACCACTCCACCAGAAATGCTTCTTGATGTCATGATACATCTTGGTGGAATTAGGATCAATAGAGAATGGGGGAACTATGAGCTTCAGTCAGCAAAGCCTCCCTGAATGTAAGATCATCTGGAATACATTGTCTAGTGCCCTGCCATAAGATACCATCATCATCTACCCGAAACTCTGTCTGTTGGTCGATGTTCTAAATAATCGTCCAGATTTCACCACCATCCTTCTGAGCTTCCTTGATCCTAGAGAGTAAGTCAGGCTCAACTATAAGAATAGCCCAGTAGCCATGCAGTCCACGTACCATAAACTCGATGTCCAGTCGTTCTAAGTCACGTATGATTTCCTCCTCTATCATAATGTCGTTGATCATGCCGACTTTCTACTAAGAGCATCTACCACTACATTCGCCTTGTCAGGATGATACTAAAGATTGATGTCATAGTCCTTCCAGCAGCTCTAACCACCTTCTTTGCCTTATTTTCAGTTCACGCTGGGTGAATATATATTTCAGGCTCTTGTGATCTGTGAAAATATCACATGATTCTCCATACAAGTAATGCCTCCAAATCTTTAGTTCAAACACTATTGCTGCAAGCTCCATGTCATGGGTAGGATAGTTCTCCTCGTAAGGCTTAAGCTTTCGTGTTGCATAAGCAATAACTTCCCCATGTTGCATGAGAACACAGCCAAGACCCTTCCCTAAAGCATCTCTCTAGATCTGAAATCCACCTGTGCCAGATGTGAGAGTAAGAATAGGTGCAGATACCAACTTCTGCTTGAGTTCTTCAAAGCTCTTCTCTCCCTCTTCGGTCCAGACGAATTTCTCCCTTTTGCGCATCAGTTTGGTCAATGGCAGTGCTAGTCATGAAAAGTTCTCCACGAACCTTCGGTAGTAACCAACTAAGCCCAAAAAACTACGAACTTTTGTCGCCGATTTCTGTCTTGGCCATTTTGTGATAACTTCAACCTTCGCAAGATCCATGGTTATTCCCACTGCGGATACGATGTGGCCCAGAAACGCCACTTTGTTCAACCAAAATTCACACTTGTAGAACTTGGCATACAGCTGCTTCTAGCGAAACATATGTAGTACTGTATGAAGATGGTCTTCGTGTTACTCCTTGGATTTAGATAAAATCATAATAGCATCAATGAAGATGATAACAAACTTGTCCAGAAACTCATGGAAGACACGGTTCATCAAATCCATAAAGACTGCTGGAGCATTGGTAAGTCCAAAAGGCATGACTACAAATTCCTAGTGTCTATAGAGTGTACGGAAAGCAGTCTTGGAGATATCCTGCTCTTTTACCCGTAGCTGATGGTAGTCAGACCTCATATCGAGTTTAGAGAAATGTTTAGCGCCTTGCAGTTGGTCAAAGAAATCATCTATACGTGGTAAAGTTTATCGGTTTCTAATGGTGATTGATGAGACTGCATTTATACATAGTCTCATCGTCTAAATCAGGCTTAAACGCTTAAAAGTGTCATAAAATACCCCAAAATATGCTTATGTTTGTTCATTGTGTATTTAAGGTACGGTTATCAAGAAATCAGCAAAAGATCACAAGATTCAAGCAAAAACAAACACAGGAAACGAAGCCGCACAAAGAACCGGACCCGAATCATGATTTTCCATTGAATTCCTTGATGTTTGAGAATTTAACAAGATTGGTCCCTCAAGAATTGAAGACTTGTCAATTTATACCCTTGTAAAACCTCAAAATTACATGTGGGTCCCTAAAATATCAAGAATGTACATGACTTGCCCTTGAATAATGATGAATTTGTAAGTTTAGTCCTTGATTCATGTTTAAAAGTTGGGAAGGACTAATTTGTCATTAAGACAAAGTTGTTAACACATGAATAAAACCCTAAAAGCTGTTTGGGAAATTTGGAAACTTAATTTGCATATTTTATGGAACTTCAGGGGGTCTCTTGCCACTTTATAAACCCAAGCCCGCCTAATGCCCGGTATAAGCCCTAACAAACCCAACATAAACCCACTAAACCTATTATTACCCGTCCCCTGGCCCAAAACCATAACCAAAACTCCTGTCACCTCACAACTACACCTCACCCTCCACATCATACCTTCCCAGCACTCCCCTCTTTCCACGTTACCCCACTTAATCCTTTTAAACCGGATTAATATACGTCAAATGAAGGAAAACATATTTAACACTGCTAAACACAAATTAAAACACAACTATTCACCCTTCCCTCCCACTTATAAACCCTAATCCTATAACAACCCTAAATCAAAGGGGTTTTGGAAAAGATCTTCTAGAAACTTGATTAAACCCAACCTAAACTAAACCCCACTCACAAAAACACCACCCCGTGACTCCTATGGTCCCCACGTGGCTCCCCTGTTACTCCAAAAATGGTAAAAAGAGAATCTCGCCAGGCAATCCACGGTTATCACTTTCTTCTCTCCAAACACTCAAATCAAATGGTGTTTCATAACCATTTGTTAACAAGCTGCCTGTAGCTTGAGGTTAATGTGGTATGTCAGCCACATTCCTTTGTACTTCAACGTTTTTTTGGTTAATATATTTACCCGGGCAACCCTTTACCAAAAAAAACTCAAATCAAAGGCTAAGATCATCACAAGTACAGTTGGGCATCAATAGGCATCACATGCTACTACTTTTGACTGATTTTTCAATGTCAAGCTCCAAGGGCATTTTAGAGAATTCAGAAGCTAGGGTTTCACAAATGTATTTATATTCTATAATTCTCCTTTGAGTAGTATAAATAGGACGCAATGTAATTTTTCATTCTTGTTACAAAATTTTGTATACCCACTTTTATTAATACTTAACGTGTAATTTTGGCCTTACAAGATCTCTGAGTTCCATTAGTTTATTTTTTGTTGAAGTTGTCTTAAATTTCTTAAAATTCTGTTTCACCAAAGATTTTTGTTCAAAAAAAAGTTCTTGGGACCCTTGGATAAGCATGTAATCATTCACCACTGAATCTGAAAAATTCATGGTTGGTGATCTTGTGAATCCAAGTTAAGTTTTAGCATATTACTTGGTTTACCTTTGCAAAGTCTCACTTTTTTTATATAAAATTTATTTTTCTGGTTGTGAAGGTTTAAAACACATTTTCTGTTTATTGTTGTGCCTCACTATAGCAAAAGCTATAACAAGCCTGACAAGCTTGTGACTAGTCTTTCTTATTTGGAGTTGTTTGAGTGTGCAGGAGCAAAATACCCCTCACTGGTCCATCTTCATTCTTTCTTTTCATTGGAGAACTTGGTTCAACAGTTGAACCATCAACAAGTTCTAACCTTCATCAAAGCCTTATTTCAAGCTTGTTAGGAGATGGCATCAGCAGCCATTGTGGGGCCTGGATGTGGGTCCCACAAGGTAACAGCTTGAACCTCCTTCATTTTTGTGTTTTGTATGCTGCTGTGAAAGTTTATTGCTTGTTTGATTTTAAGGTGTAGTATAGTTGTTCTAATAGTGTCCCAAGATTGTTATATTGTTGTGTATGTTAATATTATGTGCTTCAAGTTGCTTTTTAAACAATTGCTTTGAAAATCATTCCAAAACAGTGTATAAGGGGGTGCTTGGTCGTGTGTGATAAGGTGTGTAAGTGACAACATAGTGAGTCATACATAGCCCAAAGATATTACTGATGGTTGTTAAGGTCAGTTTCGATGGTTTCTTTTTAGTTTTAAAGTAGATATTATGATTTGAATGTTCAATAGTTTTTGTTAGAAAACTAGCAAATTCATACAAGAGGTCTGTGAGAATTCAATTTACAGTCTTGATGCATGAAACTTTGTTAATTACTAGTTCATAGGTCCATTTAGGTTTAGTGAGTTTTGGTTTTTAGGTTGGTAACATTTTATAGCTTGTTTACCCTGTTGAAACTCATAATTTTGCCAGCAAACATTGAATCTCACTATATGCTCTTATCAGTAGATTATTTAGGGTCTAATCTTGTGTGATTTGGTTTGAAACTTGTTCCTCAGTTAGTTTTTAGGTTTAATCATTTTTGCATTATCTGGTATTAGAGGTTGGAGGGTTTTTGGGTGGTTAAAACCAATCCTTAGCTCACTGATTAAATCTCTAAACTCCCAGACCTACCAGACCTCATCTCTTTGTTAACTTTTACTTTGTTTGCTTGATTATTGCATCATTTGTGTTTGGATCTGCTTGTTTTTTGGCGTTTAATTGAGTTCCCACACTTCACTGAGTGTGGGGGTGCCTTATTGTCCAAAAACAACCAGCAAAACTAAGCCAAATAGGCTTAACTCACTTTCTGTGAAGGAGTAGTGGGAACTCCTTTCCCACTGCTAGCCTTGTAGTTGCCACTGCTTCACTAGCAGACAAACAAACAACAAGTGTCACTATCAGTTCTTTGTAGTTTTGTCTCTAGTGGTCTAATTTCAACTTTTTCTTGTTTTTTCATTTTTACCCTGTTAAGTGATTTGTTTAAGATTTTTGGAAAAATAATTTTATTTTTCCCATTATTTATTTATTTTTTAGCGTTATTTTCATTATAAATTAGTTTTTAATATTTCTATTTTTGTCTTATTAGGACTAATTTTACTTTTTACAATTTTTTTCATTTTTGTTCTATTTAGATAAGTAATTTAGATGTTTTGAAAAAGAAAAATTTTTTTTCTCATTATTTTATTATTTTTTATCATTATTTTAGTTAAAAACTAGTTTTTAGTCTTTAAAAAAATAGAAAAATAGTTTTAAAAATATTAGAAAAATACATTTTAGCTTTTAATTAATATAAGTAAGATTTTAGTTTGATAAAATATAAATTTGGAATTTTTGTTAATTATACTTAATTTTAGGGTTTTAATTAGCATTTAAAATTAAATATTTAATTAATAATAAGTTTTAAAATTTATTTATTGAATTTTTATTCTTATTTATATCATTTTAGACTTAATTTTTATTTTTAATTAGTTTTTAGTTTAAAATTTTATTTTCGTCGCGTTTTACGTCTCAACGTATACGTTTTACGTTATTCGTCGTAGTTTAATCGTAGTGTAACTCGTCTTTTATTTTTCTCTCTTTCTAAACCCAAGAACTTTACTAATCCAAACTTGATTTTATAATATTGGCACATAACACATACACCTCCTTCGAGAACGAACTCGCATTTGTTGAATTTGTCGGTTTTCCTAAATCGTCGAATTTTATACTTGCCGATTATACGCGTTTTTCCTAAAACGTGTACGATTTTACAACCACAATTTTGGCGCCACTGCCTGAGAGGTGTTATTAGTGCCATTATACATATCGTGTTTGTGTGAGTAGTGCATTTTTGCTTTTTATTTTTGGAAAGCGTAAATATCGGTACATACTCGTTTGTTATTTTTTCTAATATATTATAAATAGCCAAATAAATCGTGTTAATTTTTCCTCAATTAACACACAACAATCTTTTACTATATTGTATAATATCCTAGTATTCGTTTTCGTTTTCTTTGGGAATATTATTAATATATTATATTACGTATCACAATAAATTTACAATATCTCCAAAAGCATGAAAACGCAACCTTAATGGGAATTCATCACTCAATTATTGTATTCAAGGAAAAGACAAAATAGATAATTACTTTCGAAAGGCTTAATTTTGATTAACACAAACTATAAGGTGGGTATAAGGCGGTTGTATTTCACGACCTAAAGGAAAAAGGCTCTTAAGTGCTTAGCGTCGCCTCGTTTCCTCCGCTTGCTTATGCGTGTTTTGAGAAAAAGGGCTAATCGAGGGTTTGCCAACCAAAGTATTATCTACGTTCATATATATATTTGCTTGTTTTTCAATGATTAAACACTCTTGAACGTTTTGGTGTTCCACCAACGTTCTATAGTCATCGAAGATGTTCACTCAACGTGATCGTTTTCATTTGTTGAGGCTCCTTTAATCGATAAATTGATTCGAGGAGAGATTTGTATATTTGAGTCTACGTAATACACCAAAAATCCAAAAAAAATTAAAAAACAATCAAAAACCAAAAAAATTGTAAAACGAAAAAAACCCAAAAAAAAAGGAATCTTCTTTGCTACCCCCCCCCCCCCATTCTCTATGTTAGTGCATGCGCACTCGATCAAAGGATTATTCTAATTCTTTTTTTTTGGTAAAGGGGAAACAACCCCGGTAAAATATATTAACCAAAAAAACAGTTAAGTACAAATGGAATGCGGCTGAAATACCACATTAACCTCAAGCTAAAAGCTTGAACTTCTAACGTCACATGAAAGCCATGTAACTTAAACAAAACAATACAAATCGAATCACCCTAATTGGATAAAACCACCTACACAGACACGAATGATATATAAACATTATCATTAGAGCATAATCTCATCCGAAATATTCCACCGTTTAAACGAACGGGTGCCAGCCTTTGTCTTCTTAAAGCGACATGACATGAGCCTAGAACGAACACACGCCACAATGCAAGAAATAAGCTGATCAACCGACCTCTTCGACACCTTGAATAACCTGCAATTCTGCACCTGCCACAAAAAATATACAGAAGCCGCAAGAAAAAGCTTGGTTAGCAAACACTTAGATGTCTTCCTATTTGCCGCAGGTTCCAGCTGGGAAACAAACACATACAATGATGTATTAAAAGTCACCTCCGCCAAAGCACAAATGGCCTTCCAAACCTGATCAGAAAACATACACTCAAAAAAGAGATGATCATGTTAATCGGGATGAGTATCACACAGCGGACACATCCCACTCAATGTTGGAGAAACATTCCATGCATGCAACATGTCTTGGGTTTTAAGACGTTTGAGCATGACCAGCCACAAAATAACCGCATGCCTAGGAATGCATGAGGGAAACCACACCACCGATGCCCATGAAACACTATCAGCTCTCGGCCTAAGTTCATGCCAAGACTTCCAAACGCTAAACGTAGATTCAATTCCCGACCTAGAGCGCCACACCAGCTTATCCTCCGCCAACGAAATAGGAACATAAATAGCCATAACAAAGGGATATTTCTACTAAATATAGATCGGCCAATTTAAACTCCCATTAAGTAGAAGTTTACTAACCTTAGCATCTGACTGCAAACCTGACCTGTAAATATCAAGATGTGTAATAACATTAGCTAACGGACTAACATCACACCATTTATCAAACAAAATCGAAGTCTTCAACCTGTCTCCAATTTTATGCCAAAGAAAATCACGAACATAAGGACGAAGCTGAAGAATTTTCCGCCAACTCCAAATCATATTCCCACGAACAGGTATACTCCACGAACAGGTATACTCCACGAACAGGTATATTCAACAATTATTCTAATTCTAGCGACGTTTCGAATCGAAGCAATCGAAATCGAAGGAATCGACGACGAAGACGAAATTTAGAAACCGACGTTCCTAATATCGTTGTCGAAACCGTAGACGAGATGGCCGACAATGGTTCGATGATGGAATTTCTCCAAGCACCCACCGAGGGTTATGGAGCCGCGATCGTAATTCATGCTACCGAAGCGGAGAATTTTGAGATTAAGAGCGGAATGCTATCTTCGATTCATGCAACGAAGTTTAGAGGTCGTGAGGCGGATAATCCTCACGATCACATTCGGAATTTTGATCGTCTTTTGGCCACGAGCAAATTTAAGAACGTTGACACCGATGTCGTTAAGCATATGCTTTTTCCGTACTCGCTCGATGGTGCCGCCAAGGATTGGTACGAGAAAGATTCACCTAATTCCATAATTAAGTGGAAGGATCTCGTTTCCAAGTTCGTTAATCATTTCTTTCCGCCGTCTAAGACCACGTTTTTCAAAAACGAGATCACGAGGTTCGAACAAAAACCGAATGAATCGTTTTGAGACGCATGGGATCATTTTAAGGATTTGCTTAGGCAATGTCCTCACCATGGATTTTCCGAGTTACACCAAATCGATACGTTTTATAACGGTCTTAGTTTTCAAGAACAAGATTTGTTGAATTCCGCCGCCGGTGGGAATTTTTTGTGTAAAACTCCGAAAGACACATTAATGATTATCACAAATAGATCCAAGGTTTACCAACTCCGTAACACACGAGTGTTGCCAATGTCGCTAATCTTAGTAATTCTAATCGCGATATTGAGAGGGTTGATACGAAAGTCGATAAGTTAACAAATGTGTTTACGTCGTTCTTGATCGAAATGCAAAAGAAAGACACTCCCTCTACGGTGAAAGCGGTTGAGGCCTCATGTACGTTGTGTGGTGGACCTCATAATTATTACGAGTGTGCGGCTACGGATGGCCAAACGTCGAGTGTAAACGCGTTAAATGGAAACATAAAATTTCAAAATCAAAATAACGCGGGTCCATCACAAGGCAATTATAACCACGACAACAATTTTTCAAATCAAAACCGAAACAATTTTCAAGGAAATAATGAACAAGGAAATTTTTCGAATCAAGGAGGTTATAATCAAGTTCGCAATTTAGGTTGGCAAAATCGAGATAACAGCAACAATAAAAACTCGAATTTTCAAAACAACGCTAATCAAGGTAACAATTTTTCAAGCGGTAATCAGGGGAATTTTCAAAGAAATAATCAAAACCAAGGGAACTTTAATTCTAATCAAAATAGTTCGTCAAACGAGTTTCAAGAATATATGAAAACGAATGAGGCTAATATGAGACGATTAGAGGGACAAATTGGTACTTTGAAAAACGACTTTTCCAATACATTGAAAAATCAAAATACAAAGATTGAGCAAGGACAAATCGACAATAAAAAGTAGTTTTCGTCCATTATGAACAAGTCTTCGGGTGCGTCACCAAGTTCGTTACCTAGTGACACCGTACCAAATCCGAAGGAACATGTTAAAGCCGCCTCGTCTCGTGGAAAAAGTCGTGTGATTACCCCAAACCTTGATGGATTTAGAGTTGTACCTTCTTCTCAACCCTCGACTTCTAAAACGCCTTCATATTCTAAAGTCGATGGGGTGAACGTGGGGACCAAAGAAAAGAGTACACACCCTCGTGTATCTCAAATTCCATCCACGGTTCAAAAAGAGAGCTTTATCGACCTTACCCAAGTAACCCTTGAGTAAACTCGTGCTTCGATCCTTCTTAAAAAACCCAAAAGGAATATGCCGAGAAAGGAAGAGGATCCCTGCTAATTTCTTTTACCTTGTGATTTTTCCAAGATTGAGGGATGTTTAGCCCTTGCCAATTTAGGTGTTAGCATCAATCTCATGTCTCATTCTCTTTGGAAATTGATGAAATTGCCTAGACTTACCTCCACGAACATGACAATCGAGCTAGCAAATTGTACACCTTTAGAACCAGTTGGAATAACCAAGGATGTTTATGCTAGAATTGGAAAGTTTGTTTTTCCCGCGGATTTCGTCATTTCCGATTATGAGTGTGATCCTAAATTTCCTATTATTTTAGGTCGACCCTTTTTATCGACGGCTCGAGCCATGATCGACATTCACGGTGGGAAATTAACTATGAAATATGGGGAGGAGAAAATGGACTTTTTCAGAGAGTAGATCCAAAGTTTCAAATGATCATGATAAAATCAAGGTTTCTAAAACCGATATTTTAAAATTTGATAATATCAAAGCTAATACTTTAGCGGAAAAAATGAGGCTACATGCATGTTTTGAAAGAATACGTTTACTTAATTCAAAAGGGTATTCATAAATTTAGGGATGAAAAATCATTTTGGGATATATTCGGCGAAACAAGTGAACAACCAATTCCGAAGGGAGACGTTAGTGCCATCACGACAATGACCAATATGGACTCGTTTTTACCACCTTCGAAGGACCACGTCTTTGAGGCATCAACTTCTAATTCCATTAAAGTTCCTCCATTTCCTAGCCCAATATCCATTGAGGCTAAAGGTTTTATTGACATCAATCCTCTCGTCATTGAAATGTCACCTAAGCATAGTCATTTGACTTGTAAGACCCTGGTTGTGAGTTCTCACATCGACACTTTCTTTGATAAAAACGATCAGGACGATTTTGCCGAAATTGATCACATATTCAAAAATCCAAAAGCTATATTTGATTCTCCCAAAAAGAAGTCTTCGTGTGATGAGTATGATGATTTTGAATTCGAGCCCGAGATAGAGGAAATTATTGAACGAGAGCTTGCTCTTTTACCTCCACTTCCACCTACAAGTGAGGTTGATTTTTCCAATATCAAGGTCGAACTTGATGCGTTGGAACGTCTCATTCATAATGACGAACCAACTCACGTACCAAAAATCCCATTCTCGAGGAGCTACCTAATCAACACTCCTCAAATGAGAATGACGTTTACCACATTCGTGAGGATCTAACTTATCAACGATCCCCACAAAAGAATGATGGTTTTATGCTTGACCGTGATCTTTTCGAGAGAGTTTCTAAAATCATAAATGAAGGGAATAAAAACCTTGGTTTGACAAGCGTATATATGATGACGAATTCGATGAGATTCACGATCATGAGGATGACGAATATGTTGACCCCGAGGGGGTGGTGTTCTTTGTTGATCAATGTTTTAAGAACTTATGCAATCCACCACCCCTAACCGCAACTTAAATGTGAGGATTTTTAGCGTGACTAATATTGAATTTGAAACGCCAAATATATTCGACATCATGAAATCGGGTTTTCATAACGAGTCTTTGAACGATGAAAACGGAAAAGATTTTAAAATTGATTTAAATGATTTTTCTACAAATCTAACTCCGTCATCACCGCATTTTACGAGTGCTACCACCTCGTCTACTCCTTTTTGACGAGTGTGAGTGTGGATGTGTGGGGGAAGCCCCTTATGTTCCTTCACATTTTTTCACCGAGGACGAGATATTTGATCCCGGAATGGCATTTATAGGGAAATCTCGGTCTTCCACCAATGCAATAAATAGAATATCTTTTCGTTTGCTTGGTGTAAGTATACCTTGAGTAGCTCATTATATTGCCCCACCCATTGTCTCATCCTTATATTTTCTCTCACCTATTTTCTTCTACCCCTTTGGGGTTTTGGCTTCGGTTGAAGTAGCGTTGTTTCGTCTTTCATCCGAAAACGAGGACGCTATCTTTGACCCCGGTATACGTATATCGGGTTTTTAAAGTACTCCATGTAATTTTGGGTATTGTTTATCATGTAAGCCCCACCAAAAATGATCAAACCATGATAATCCTTAAATGATCACATTTATGGGGATTCGAGTCGAGCTTTTGACTCGGTTATCAAAAACAAGGTACGTCGTATGAGATTCTCATGATTATCCTTGTAAATATTATTGCTTTCTTAGATTAATGTAATGCAGGGACTTGTGCTCTTCCGACCTTTGTTCCGTGGTTGTTTGTGATTGTGATTTATTAGGTCCATCGTAATCATTGAAGCCTCTCGTGTTCGTTTTACGTATCACTCGAGCTCTGATCGTTGCCTTTGAAGATTCTTATATCCGATGATATCCTTTTATGTTCTAACGTTTATCTTATTAGCATAATTCATAAACGGATTTTAGGTAATTCGTTTTACCTTTTCCATGCTCGAGATTAAGCATTCGACTTTCGTCTCTAGTATGGGGGTGTTTCACCCTTAGACTCGAAACATTGAGGACAATGTTTAGTTTTAGTATGAGGGGTGAGTAGATACTTCACCTTGCTTACGTCATCACCCAATCCAATTTTCATCTTTTTGTTATCGTTTTATGCAAAATAAGGCTAAAAAGGGCCAAATTTTAAATTTTTTCTTATTTTCATAAGTGTTTAAGACACGAATGTAGGTTTTCTGATGGTGAGAATAAGAGTAATTTTTTACTCGACCGTGCGTGTTGAGCACTTAGCTTTGATTCCTTAACCATATTAGGCTTAGTCTAATTAAGTTGAGGACCAGAAATGATAGCGTTAATTATAAGTTACTATGCTAAACGTAGAGTACTCGTGTTCTTTCAAAAACTCATGTGTTTTAATTATTTTCTTATTAATAAATTGTTAATAAATATTGATTTACCAGTTTAGTCTCTATTGTTGGTTTCTAATTTGTTTTAGTAGCTTCCATGTAATTAAATTGGGAAAACATTAAGGATTCGCCAGCGTCACGGTTTTGAAGTATTGGCACCCGAATAATCAAAGGCTTCCCCAATAATATTTATGTTCTTCTTCACCTAAATCAAGCAAAAATTCGAAGTTCATAAGGCCGAAAAATCTATGCAAAAATTGAAAGTGAATATCTTAAATCTTGAAGCCTTAAAGATCCGAAATTCGCCTTAGTGTAAGGATATACGTCAAGTCATAATAAACACCTCATGGTGAGGTTAAATAAAAGACAAGGGCAAGACCTAAGTTATAATAAAAGCTCCATGGCGGAGTTGAATAAAAGATGAAGGTAAACCATGATAATCAAAGCTACCGATGATGCGGTGGGTAATAAAACTCATGGTAATAAGTCTCATGTTCAAAACCGTTATAAAACCGTGTTTATCGATCCTTTTTGTTGACTTAATTTTTTGACATCGTTGTCTATTAGGATGAATTATTAATTCGATGATTTTGGTTACACCGTTAAGACACTATTTTTGGACCTAATCTCTATTCACGCATAAGTCAATGATGTATCCTCGTGATCATTAAGACAAAAATAAAACATAAGAGATACACCGTAGGAATAAGGGAGTCTAAGTACGTGGTTAGAGCATATGAGTAGTGTTAGCATTACTAACTTATAATGACAATGATCTTGTTTAACGCTTAGCATGGAATTTGGTGAAAATCGAGGACGACGAAATTATTTCTAACGAAGCATTCACGTGTTCTTATTCTATGATCCTAAACGTCCCATTTTGTGATGAAAACAATACATTATGTCTAGAACGCATGTAGTAGTTTATTTAAATTTACGTTTTCAATAAATGTCATATAAAAATTAATTTTGGAAGTGCTATGACACTTAATTCTAGCATTACGTGAGGGCACGTCAATGGTTTCGTATGGGGAGTGATGAGACTGTCTTTATACATAGTCTCATCGTCCATTATTAGATGGTATTTCATTACGGGAATCAATTAGTGTTGGTATTCCATTATTAGATGGTACGGGTTTCACGAAGGCTACTATTATGGTGGAGTATGAATGGAAACCTCCTAGGTGTGATAAGTGTAAGAACTTTGGGCATTCTATTGAGTTGTGTCCGGCTATGGTGGTGGTTACTAAGGAAGCTGCTAATGTTAATGATGGTTTTCAGCAAGTGGTTAACAGGAAAAAGAAAACTAATAATGCTAGTAATAAAGTGGGCGTTTAACCCGGTAAGAAGTTTGTGTATGCTCCGAAGGCTGTTGGTAAGAATGTTAAGGGCAAATCTCCTGTTGAAAGACCTAATACGTCAACTGGTGGTCCAGGAAGCAATAGTGAGGGTTTGCACGGGTCGACTTCTAATCTGAATAGGCCGTTGGTTATGCGTAGTTCTAAGGCTACTTCTTTACCGCAGGCTACTCGTATTGTGATTTCTAATCCTTATGATGCTTTATCTACTCTTAATAAGGAGGATAGTAGTAAATCTAAGGTTACTGTTTCCGATAATGAGGAGGATGCGGAGAATGTTTATGATGAGACGGCAAATGTCATGAATGATTCTCAATCAGGGGCAAGCACTCCTGCTGTTAATGTTTTTAATGTTTATTATTGCTTCTTGAAATTTGCGGGGCTTGAACCAGTCCCCTAAGCAGAGAGAGGTTCGACAGGTGGTTACTGAGAATAATTTAAGTGAATGTGCTATTTTGGAGTCGCATGTTGATGTATCTATTGTTTATGATACATGTCGTAAGGTGTGTAGGAGATGGAAGTGGCTTTCTAATGGTAGCTTGTGTACTAAAGGTTCTTGTATTATTGTTGGTTGGAATGATGATATGGTTGATGTTGGTGTTATGGCTAAAACGGAACAGGTTATCCATTGCTAGATTAATACTCGGGCTGCCCGGAAAACCATTTTCTGTTCTTTTGTGTATGATGCCAACTACTATGTCGATCGTCGTGTGCTATGGAATGATCTTGCTGCTCATCCTTATCTTATGCGTGATAAGCCATGGGTTTTGATGGGTCATTTCAATGCTGCTCTTAATCTTGAAGATCACTCCTATGGTGGGTATGAGCCGAATATTGCTATGCGTGACTTCAAAGAATGTGTTTAACTCATGAAGGTTATTTATAGGTGTGTAAACACCCATCCTTTTTACCACTTAATTACAATGATAACCGAGCCAAAACGTGTATTTTATGTCTTTTATGTCGGAATTATGCGTGGTTTTTGTTTTTGTTGTAATTTAGGACGAAAAGGTGAAAAGTGGAGAAAACACGGGCATTTACGGGCTTTTATTGAAGGAAAAGATGAAAGATGAAGTCGAGAAGTCAAGAGTGCAAAAAGAACGGAAGTCCAAGACCAATTCTGAAGATTTATCGAAGAAAAAGTCAAAAGACGGAAGTTTACTTAAAACCGAAGAACTCAAGTCTACTTTATTGAAGAATTAAAAGACGAGTTCAAAGAAATCCCGAGCCAAAAGTCATTAAAGTCCAAGATTAAAGAAGATTTAAAGGCCTAAGGACTAATGGTGCAATTAACAAAGAGATTAAGAAGGAAGGGCCTAATGATGCAATTTAGAGAAAATGAAGCAGGGGAGGAAGCTTCCTAATCCTCCCCTATATATATAGATTAGTTGTTAATTATTTTTCTTTGTTGGCTAATAGTGACAATTAGTTCTTCCATTTATTTACCTTGCACCTTTAAATTCATGTCAATTTAATTACTTGTCAAATTTAATTACCTTGTTTTGCACCTTAAATTCCTTTAATTTCAAGTAAGTTTCCATTTAATTCTTGTCAATCTTTACTTTATCTTGTTATTCTCCTATCTACCTTTCTTAATATTTGATTTTTTTTATGTTTATGTTTATGTTTATGTTTTTATTTTGATCAAATTGGGTTTTGATTATTGTGGTTAGATTTGTTAGTTTTATTGATTTGGATAGTTTGTTTATGATTATTGGATGTTTTGTTATTAGTTTGGTTTAATCTTATGTTTGATTTTTGGTTAAATTGTTATTAGATTCGTGTTACTGTATTTCCCTGTTCTTCGGGGGTGTTTGCTTCTGTTACTGTGATTACCAGGTAAGTTCCTAACAAAGGAAAAGTTCCTAATCAAGGAAAAGTTCCTAATCAAGGAAAAGTTCCTAACCAAGGAAAAGTTCCTAATCAAGGAAAAGTTCCTAACCAAGGAAAAGTTCCTAATCAAGGAAAAGTTCCTAATCAAGGAAAAGTTCCTAATCAAGGAAAAGTTCAGAATCAAGGAAAAGTTCCTAATCAAGGAAAAGTTCCTAATCAAGGAAAAGTTCCTAATCAAGGAAAAGTTCCTAGTCAAGGAAAAGTTCCTAATCAAGGAAAAGTTCCTAATCAAGGAAAAGTTCCGAATCAAGGAAAAGTTCTAACCAAGGAAAAGTTTAGAATCAAGCAAAAGTTCCGAAGCAAGGAAAAGTTCAGAACCAAAGTTCCGAATGAGTGTTTTGTGTTGATTTATTCCGAACGAAGAAGAATTATTCCGGGTGAAGGTGACATTCCGAACGGGTAATTATTCCAAGTGAGGTATGTTCAGGTTCTTTTTAGTTTCTGTTTTTAATTTTTAATTTTCAAGCTTTATTTTTCCCGCCTTTTCCTTAGTCGCACTTTAAGTAAATTCTGCTTTAGATTTATTTTAGCTTTGCCTTAGTTTAAGTTTTAGTTGCGTTTTAAGTTTGCCTTAGATAGATTTAATTTCGCGTTATTCACATTAATTGCCCTTTTAATTTCTCGTCACGTTTTAAATACTTGCACCATTTACTTAATTAGACTTAGATTTTACTTTAACGTCATTTAAATTTACGTCTTTGCACTTTTATTTTAAAAACTATAAAAAATATTCTTTTTCACCAGAAACAACTGAGTCGTACTTTGAACCGGAAATCAATTCGTTAAGATACCGAGAACAACAATTGAACCTAGCAAAATCCGTTCATTAAAATGGCGCCGCTGCCGGCTCTTTTCGTAAAGACTAACGGTTTTCTGTGAGAGACGCGTTGCTTTTTGGGATCCGTTCACTTGCGAGCGTTATTTTCTTGCACAAAAATTTAAAAAAAAAAAAAAAAAAAAAAAAAAACCATAAAATTAAAAATTTCAAAAATCCAAAAAGATTTTATTTTTATTGTGTATATATATTGTCTTTGTGTTTGGTATTGTTTTCTTTTGTCTTTGTAGGTGTATGCGTACTAGATCTTCTAATTATCAAGAGCCGGAGACTCGAGAAAATTTAAGTATGTCAGGTGTTAACAACAATAATAATCCACCGCACCTCAACAATAACAACAATGTTCTTCCACAGCCAGATCTTCGGACAATGGAGGAGCTTTGTCAACCTACCATGTTTGGACGAGGAGGACCGATTGCGCCGATGCAAATCACGGATCCGGAGTTTTCGTTGAAGCACCACATGATTCAGCAAGTGCAAACAAATCCATTCGCTGGAATGCCTGATGATGATGCCAACAAACACCTCGACAAGTTCATTACAATCACTCAAAGCATGAAGTTGCCCGGTGCCACAATGGATGTTCTTCACCTACAACTCTTCCCACATACTTTATCGCATCATGCCGAGAAATGGTTTGATCGTCTTCCAAAGAATTTAATTCACACTTGGGATGACATGACTCAACGCTTTTTGTCGCGCTACTTTCCACCATCCATGGTCACGAGCCTTCGCAATCAAATCAGCGGTTTCATGAAAGACCCTGATGAATCTCTTTTTGATGCTTGGGAAAGATATAATGTCTTGATTGATCGTTGTCCAAACCACAACATGCTCCCTGTGACCTTAATAGATACTTTCTACAACGGTTTGACTTTTCGTGATCGTGATACGATTAATGCAGCCGCCGGTGGCACATTCATGAAAAGGAGACCCGAGGAGTGTAGAGAGCTTATTGAGAACATGACTACTCATCATAAAAATTGGGATTCCTCCGCTTCTTCAAGGAACAACCCGAGAGTCAATGTTTCTTCCACTTCAACAAACCCTGATATGACCGAACTCACCCGCATGATGACTGAAATGAGCAAAAGTATCACGCTTCTCGCTTCAAACCAACAACAACAACAAGTTAAAGCGGTTGCCAATCCTTTTGAAACATGCGGCGGTCCTCACTCATACACCGATTGTCCTTCTACACAAGGAAATCCGGAAAATGTGTATGCAGCTTATGGTAATTATTCACCGGAAATTTACCAAGCTTGACCTCAAGGGGATAGAAATTTGCTGAGTTACCGATCAAACAACTACCTTTCACCCGGTTTTTCTCCTCAAAACCAAAACCCCGCCAAAAACTACAATAGAAGCAACCAAATCCCACCAAGAGCTTCTAATCCTTATCACCCACCCGCTCAACAAGCCCCACCCATTAACCCCGATGTTGAAGCCATAATGAGAACCCAAGGTGAGCAAATCAAGAATCTACAGAGTCAAATTATCAATCTGAAAGGAGATATCACAAAGCAAGGAAATGAGATAAGATCCGAGCTTCGAGATAATATCCAATCCTCCTTCAGCAATCAAACAAATGATTTGAAGAATATGCTTGCTAGTTTCTTGCCCACAGCTCAACCTTCTACTGCAAGTTCTCTACCTTCAAAAACCGTCACCAATCCGCGAGCTAATGTGAGTGATATTACTACTCGTAGTGGAATTACCATTGTCGATCCACCTATCCCACCACCATCATCTACACCTCCTCCACCACCATTTATCCCTACTCCTCCTACACCTAGTATTAGTGCACCATTACCGTCTCCGCCTCGTCATAACGATGTCTCTAAGAAGGAACCTTCAACCTCTCAACCTTTACCTACTACACCTGCACCTTCACCACCCAAACCCAATATCCCTTATCCTTCTCGTTTAGGCAAGACAAAACTGCTAACCAAGGATGACTCTGAAGTGTCACGCTATGTGAAGATGATCTCTCAAATGAACTTCAACATTAGCTTTCTGGAAGCACTTGTCCATATGCCGAAATTTGTCAAAGCATTTAAGGAATTGCTTAACAAGAAGGAGAAGCTGATTGAACTCGCCAACACACGCTTAAATGAAAACTGCTCTGCAGTTATTCTAAAAGAACTTCCAGAAAAGCTTGGAGATCTCGGTCGTTTTGTGTTGCCTTGCGTTTTCAACAAAACTGAAGAATTTACTTCCGTTGCTGATCTCGGGGCCAGTATTAATCTTATGCCTTTGAGTGTTTGGAAAACACTATCATTGCCCGACCTTACTCCAACAAAGATGACTCTTGAGCTTGCAAATCGCACTCTCGTTTACCCCGTTGGTATAGCCGAAGACGTGTTCATAAAAGTTAGCACATTTACTTTCCCGGTCGACTTTGTGGTAGTTGATTATGAAATGGACCCTCGTATTCCTTTAATACTTGGTCGGCCATTTTTGAGAACCGGACGAGCTTTAGTTGATGTTACCGAAGGTGAGTTAATCTTAAGAGTCGGGGATGATCCACAAGTTTTTAAAATGGGAAAGCTTACAGGCAAATCCTTTGGAGGACGAGAATCAGTGAATATGATTAATGTGCATGATAACTGTGTTGTCTACAACAATCCTCTATTCGATTCTTCCATTGATAATCCACTTTTTCAAGATGATGTGGATGATTCTCGCACCAATTTGGAACCTTCTCCAATTTATGATTCTCCACCGGTCTTTGATGCTTATGATGATGATGATTCTAGCTCAGATTCGGATGATTATGATGACCTTACTTCTGAGTATCCCGAGCTGCCCACATATGATGATTTTGATTAGGCCGATTGGACGATTACTCATTTGAGGAAGATTTCTCTACGTTTCTCAACACTTACTTCCCTCATGAGAGTGATACTCCTCCTTATGATTTTGAAGATTATCGTCTTGATCCTACTTTAGATTTGAAGAACATTCTTTCAAAGTAGAAGAAACAGGTCGACACCGATATCCGCAACACATATGATTTAACACCTCTTTGTCCATCATCTGAGGACGAGGTTGTGCTTCTTCGCGGATCTTCTTCCCACTCTGCTGAGCCTGAGTGCTATTTTCCCCTAAAGGAAAAGGTGTTCGACCCCGGTATTGAAACCTTTAAGCCATCTCAGTATCCACCTGACGAAATAAAAGGAAATATCTTTGGAACTTATGGAAATCTGCTTGCACCACTTCACACTTGCTTCCACCATGCTCCATCGCTGCTTAAGGGAACCTTGCCTATTCTTCTTTGTCTTGCCTTGTTCGCCTTAAGTCTCTGCTATTTGATGGACGAAAACTATGTCTTGGATCCTGGTGGATATGTTTCATGCTTCTTCCTCTGCTAATCAAGGTCGAGTCAGGCTCACGACTCGGTTAACAAAAATCAAGCGCTTCTTGGGAGGCCACCCATGCATCTATCTTTTAGCTTTCTTTATCATAAGTGTAGGGGAGACACGTTGGTTTGCTATTTCCTCTCCTCTCTCTTAATCAGGGGTTCGGGCGCTCAATGATCCACTCTTGATGATTCTTGACAACCCGTGATTCCGTGTCCACTTCTTCCCGGTTCTATCCTAAACCCTTTTCGATTCACTATTTTATATTTTCTCAATATTAAAATAGGAATCTCTTTAGTTGTCTTTTCCTTAGCGAGATTTAAACAACGTGCACAATGTCCTATGTGTAGGGGAGTTTACTCCCACATGCTTAAACATTGAGGACAATGTTTATCTTAAGTGTAGGGGGATTTCTATCGATGTTAAGTGGTCTTTTCCTTGTATTTGTCCTCATTTTAACCGGAAAATCAGTTTTTCGACATTTTTCAAAATTTTTGATCTATTTTGGCCTATTAGTTTTTCCTTTTAGAATGAATGTTTAATAAAGTGGTTTTAATTTTCAAACGTGAATCTTTTGACTCAACCCGAGTTTACTTATCTAAGTTTACTCTATCTAGTATCCTTAACGTGTTTAAGTCAAGTTTTGCTAGGCTATTATATAGGGAGCTACAAAACGCGAAAGTCTTAACTCTCACGGGTTAAGAACAAGAACTTTTCGCAAGTTCCTATAATTGATCCTAGAGAGTCGTTTATCAAGGGAACTTTAAAATGCGAGTTCTAAACTTGAAAAAGTCTAAGAGCTTGCAAGATCCTATAGGCGACTCGAAAACCCAAAACTTTGATTTAATAGGCTAAGCATCCACGAGTCTCATTCCTTAAGATTTTAAACTGTGGAGAACGAGAGATGATATCCCCAATTATAAGTTCGGTATTCTTTCGGTAATTTATGTGAGTTAATTATAAGCCTATTCTCCCATCGCTTGCTAATAAATTTATCTGCAATAAATAAGGTTGTACGATTTGAAAAGTTACTTAGCTTCTAGCCCAAGACCGTTTAAAAGTTGCTCGGTATGGATTAGAGTTCATAGCCAAGGCATAACTTATTGAAGCGGGATGCGAAGATTGGCGAGTCCGAAAAGGCCCTAACAAGGCATGAGGGCTATATTTTGTTGCTAAAGATCCAAAGTGATGTGAAGAATCATTTATCAAAAATCAATATGAAGGATCGAGACACACGACGAAAAGCAAAAACTCCCCAAAAGTCATGGAGAAGTGTATCCGAAAAGACCCTAGCAAGGTATGAGGATAAATAGATCCAAGTCATAAAAGGAGGCGGATCGTTGTATATCAAAGTCCAAAATAAAGATTGGAGAAAAATGAAGAAGTCGTGGTCCAAGTATGAATCTCTCAAAAATTTCAAGTGAAGAAATTCCATTATGAAGAGACGACCATAATTTCATGAGCGTCTCTCAAGGTTTGAAGTATGAAGTCGCTGCCAAATATCGGTCCGAGAAAGGTCTCAAATCACGAAGCGAGTTATGCCAAGATATGAACTTTATGAGGTCCCGAGAAGCAGTTTTAAAAGATTTTGTCCTTTAGCTAACTATTGATCAAATCGTTCACTTTATTTTCGGCCTAATAAATTATCGAAATAAGTCAACAATACATCCTCGTGATCATTCAAGACAAAAATAAAATATAAGAGATACCCATAGGAATAAGGGAGTCTAAGTGAATAATTGGCCCACATGAGTTCGTGTTAGTTTACTAACTTATAATAACAATGATCTCGTTTTAAGCATGGTTTGGAGAAAGTGAAAACTTGAGAATGATGATCATTCATGACATTTTCAAAACCCAAGGTATGATTTTGATGTCTTTACTTTGAATGTTTATAATTTTCTATCTCTTTAATAAAGGCCAATGTGGATTGATTATGATGAAAAATGTAAACGTGCTTTGTAACTAAAGCATTGCATGAGGACATTGCAATGGTCAAGTGTAGGGGATTTGATAGGTGTGTAAACACCCATCCTTTTTACCACTTAATTACAATGATAACCGAGCCAAAACGTGTATTTTATGTCTTTTATGTCGGAATTATGAGTGGTTTGTGTTTTTGTTGTGATTTAGGACGAAAAGGTGAAAAGTGGAGAAAACACGGGCATTTACGGGCTTTTATTGAAGGAAAATATGAAAGATGAAGTCGAGAAGTCAAGAGTGCAAAAAGAACGGAAGTCCAAGACCAATTCTGAAGATTTATCGAAGAAAAAGTTAAAAGACCAAAGAACTCAAGTCTACTTTATTGAAGAATTAAAAGACGAGTTCAAAGAAATCCCGAGCCAAAAGTCATTAAAGTCCAAGATTAAAGAAGATTTAAAGGCCTAAGGACTAATGGTGCAATTAACAAAGAGATTAAGAAGGAAGGGCCTAATGATGCAATTTAGAGAAAATGAAGGAGGGGAGGAAGCTTCCTAATCCTCCCCTATATATATAGATTAGTTGTTAATTATTTTTCTTTGTTGGCTAATAGTGACAATTAGTTCTTCCATTTATTTACCTTGCACCTTTAAATTCATGTCAATTTAATTACTTGTCAAATTTAATTACCTTGTCTTGCACCTTAAATTCCTTTAATTTCAAGTAAGTTTCCATTTAATTCTTGTCAATCTTTACTTTATCTTGTTATTCTCCTATCTACCTTTCTTAATCTTTGATTTTTTTTATGTTTATGTTTATGTTCATGTTTTTATTTTGATCAAAGTGGGTTTTGATTATTGAGGTTAGATTTGTTAGTTTTATTGATTTGGTTAGTTTGTTTATGATTATTGGATGTTTTGTTATTAGTTTGGTTTAATCTTATGTTTGATTTTTGGTTAAATTGTTATTAGATTCGTGTTACTGTATTTCCCTGTTCTTCGGGGGTGTTTGTTTCTGTTACTGTGATTCCCAGGTAAGTTCCTAACCAAGGAAAAGTTCCTAATCAAGGAAAAGTTTCTAATCAAGGAAAAGTTCCTAACCAAGGAAAGGTTCCTAATCAAGGAAAAGTTCCTAACCAAGGAAAAGTTCCTAATCAAGGAAAAGTTCCTAATCAAGGAAATGTTCCGAATCAAGGAAAAGTTCCTAATCAAGGAAAAGTTCCTAATCAAGGAAAAGTTCCTAATCAAGGAAAAGTTCCTAATCAAGGAAAAGTTCCTAATCAAGGAAAAGTTCCTAATCAAGGAAAAGTTCCGAATCAAGGAAAAGTTCCTAATCAAGGAAAAGTTCCTAATCAAGGAAAAGTTCCTAATCAAGGAAAAGTTCCTAATCAAGGAAAAGTTCCTAATCAAGGAAAAGTTCCGAATCAAGGAAAAGTTCCGAATCAAGGAAAAGTTCCTAACCAAGGAAAAGTTCAGAATCAAGAAAAAGTTCCGAATCAAGGAAAAGTTCAGAACCAAAGTTCCGAATGAGTGTTTTGTGTTGATTTATTCCGAACGAAGAAGAATTATTCCGGGTGAAGGTGACATTCCGAACGAGTAATTATTCCAAGTGAGGTATTTTCAGGTTCTTTTTAGTTTCTGTTTTTAATTTTTAATTTTCAAGCTATATTTTTCCCGCCTTTTCCTTACCCAAGTAACCCTTGAGTAAACTCGTGCTTCGATCCTTCTTAAAAAAACCCAAAAGGCATATGCCGAGAAAGGAAGAGGATTCGGGCTAATTTCTTTTACCTTCTGATTTTTCCAAGATTGAGTGATGTCTAGCCCTTGCCAATTTAGGTGCTAGCATCAATCTCATGCCTCATTCTCTTTGGAAATTGATGAAATTGCCTAGACTTACCTCCACGAACATGACAATCGAGCTAGCAAATTGTACACCTTTAGAACCAATTGGAATAACCAAGGATGTTTATGCTAGAATTGGAAAGTTTGTTTTTCCCGCGGATTTTGTCATTTCCGATTATGAGTGTGATCCTAAATTTCCTATTATTTTAGGTCGACCCTTTTTATCGACGGCTCGAGCCATGATCGACATTCACGGCGGGAAATTAACTATGAAATATGGGGAGGAGAAAATGGACTTTTTAAGAGAGTAGATCCAAAGTTTCAAATGATCATGATAAAATCAAGGTTTCTAAAACCGATATTTCAAAATTTGATAATATCAAAGCTAATAATTTAGCGGGGAAAAAATAAGGCTAGATGCATGTTTTGAAAGAATGAAAATGAACGGTTTTAGAGATGAGGATTTTAGCGATAAAGAATACGTTTACTTAATTCAAAAGGGTATTCATAAATTTAGGGATGAAAAATCATTTTGGGATATATTCGGCGAAACAAGTGAACAACCAACTCCGAAGGGAGAAGTTAGTGCCATCACGACAATGACCAATATGGACTCGTTTTTACCACCTTCGAAGGACCACGTCTTTGAGGCATCAACTTCTAATTCCATTAAAGTTCCTCCATTTCCTAGCCCAATATCCATTGAGGCTAAAGGTTTTATCGACATCAATCCTCTCGTCATTGAAATGTCACCTAAGCATAGTCATTTGACTTGTAAGACCGTGGTTGTGAGTTCTCACATCGACACTTTCTTTGATAAAGACGATCAGGACGATTTTGCCGAAATTGATCACATATTAAAAAATCCACAAGCTATATTTGATTCTCCCAAAAAGAAGTCTTCGTGTGATGAGTATGATGATTTTGAATTCGAGCCCGAGATAGAGGAAATTATTGAACGAGAGCTTGCTCTTTTACCTCCACTTCCACCTACAAGTGAGGTTGATTTTTCCAATATCAAGGCCGAACTTGATGCGTTGGAACGTCTCATTCATAATGACGAACCAGCTCACGTACAAAAAATCCCATTCTCGAGGAGCTACCTAATCAACACTCCTCAAATGAGAATGACGTTTACCACATTCGTGAGGATCTAACTTATCAACGATCCCCACAAAAGAATGATGGTTTTGTGCTTGACCGTGATCTTTTCGAGAGAGTTTCTAAAATCATAAATAAAGGGAATAAAAACCTTGGTTTGACAAGCGTATCTATGATGACGAATTCGATGAGATTCACGATCATGAGGATGACGAATATGTTGGCCCCGAGGGGGCGGTGTTCTTTGTTGATCAACGTTTTAAGAACTTATGCAATCCACCACCCATAACCGCAACTTAAATGTGAGGATTTTTAGCGTGACTAATATTGAATTTGAAACGCCAAATATATTCGACATCATGAAATCGGGTTTTCATAACGAGTTTTTGAACGATGAAAACGGAAAAGATTTTAAAAATGATTTAAATGATTTTTCTACAAATCTAACTCCGTCATCACCGCGTTTTATGAGTGCTACCACCTCGTCTACTCCTTTTTGACGAGTGTGAGTGTGGATGTGTGGGGGAAGCCCCTTATGTTCCTTCACATTTTTTCACCGAGGACGAGATATTTAATCCCGGAATCGCATTTATAGGGAAATCTTGGTCTTCCACCAATGCAATAAATAGAATATCTTTTCGTTTGCTTGGTGTGAGTATACATTGAGTAGCTTATTATATTGCCCCACCCATTGTCTCATCCTTCTATTTTCTCTCACCTATTTTCTTCTACCCCTTTGGGGTTTTGGCCTCGGTTGAAGTAGCGTTGTTTCGTCGTTCATCCGAAAACGAGGACACTATCTTTGACCCCGGTATACGTATATCGGGTTTTTAAAGTACTCCATGTACTTTTGGGTATTGTTTATCATGTAAGCCCCACCAAAAATGATCAAACCATGATAATCCTTAAATGATCACATTTATGGGGATTCGAGTCGAGCTTTTGACTCGGTTATCAAAAACAAGGTGCGTCGTGTGAGATTCTCATGCTTATCCTTGTAAATATTATTGCTTTCTTAGATTAATGTAATGCGGGGACTTGTGCTCTTCCGACCTTTGTTTCGTGGTTGTTTGTGATTGTGATTTATTAGGTCCATCGTAATCATTGAAGCCTCTCGTGTTCGTTTTACGTATCACTCGAGCTCTGATCGTTGCCTTTGAAGATTCTTATATCCGATGATATCCTTTTATGTTCTAACGTTTATCTTATTAGCATAATTCATAAACAGCTTTTAGGTAATTTGTTTTACCTTTTCCATGCTCGAGATTAAGCATTCGACTTTCGTCTCTAGTATGGGGGTGTTTCACCCTTAGACTCGAAACATTGAGGACAATGTTTAGTTTTAGTATGAGGGGTGAGTAGATACTTCACCTTGCTTACGTCATCACCCAATCCAATTTTCATCTTTTTGTTATCGTTTTATGCAAAATAAGGCTAAAAAGGGCCAAATTTTAAATTTTTTCTTATTTTCGTAAGTGTTTAAGACACGAATGTAGGTTTTCTGATGGTGAGAATAAGAGTAATTTTTTACTCTATCGTGCGTGTTGAGCACTTAGCTTTGATTCCTTAACCATATTAGGCTAAGTCTCATTAAATTGAGGACCAGAAATGATAGCGTTAACTATAAGTTACTATGCTAAACTTAGAGTACTCGTGTTCTTTCAAAAACTCATGTGTTTTAATTATTTTCTTATTAATAAATTGTTAATAAATATTGATTTACCAGTTTAGTCTCTATTGTTGGTTTCTAATTTGTTTTAGTAGCTTCCATGTAATTAAATTGGGAAAACATTAAGGAATCGCCAGCGTCACGGTTTTGAAGTATTGGCACCCGAATAATCAAAGGCTTCCCCAATAATATTTATGTTCTTCTTCACCTAAATCAAGCAAAACTTCGAAGTTCATAAGGCCGAAAAATCTATGCAAAAATTGAAAGTGAATATCTTAAATCTTGAAGCCTTAAAGATCCGAAATTCGCCTTAGTGTGAGGATATACGTCAAGTCATAATAAACACCTCATGGTGAGGTTAAATAAAAGACAAGGGCAAGACCTAAGTTATAATAAAAGCTCCATGGCGGAGTTGAATACAAGGTGAAGGTAAACCATGATAATCAAAGCTACCGATGATGCGGTGGGTAATAAAACTCATGGTAATAAGTCTCATGTTCAAAACCGTTATAAAACCGTGTTTATCGATCCTTTTTGTTGACTTAATTTTTTGACATCGTTGTCTATTAGGATGAATTATTAATTCGATGATTTTGGTTACACCGTTAAGGCACTATTTTTGGACCTAATCTCTATTCACGCATAAGTCGATGATGTATCCTCGTGATCATTAAGACAAAAATAAAACATAAGAGATACACCTAGGAATAAGGGAGTCTAAGTACGTGGTTAGAGCATATGAGTAGTGTTAGCATTACTAACTTATAATGACAATGATCTTGTTTCACGCTTAGCATGGAATTTGGTGAAAATCGAGGATGACAAAATTATTTCTAACGAAGCATTCACGTGTTCTTATTCTATGATCCTAAACGTCCCATTTTGTGATGAAAACAATACATTATGTCTAGAACGCATGTAGTAGTTTATTTAAATTTACGTTTTCAATAAATGTCATATAAAAATGAATTTTGGAAGTGCTATGATACTTAATTCTAGCATTGTGTGAGGGCACGTCAATGGTTTCGTATGGGGGAGTGATGAGACTGTCTTTATACATAGTCTCATCGTCCATTATTAGATGGTATTTCATTACGGGAATCAATTAGTGTTGGTATTCCATTATTAGATGGTACGGGTTTCACGAAGGCTACTATTATGGTGGAGTATGAATGGAAACCTCCTAGGTGTGATAAGTGTAAGAACTTTGGGCATTCTATTGAGTCGTGTCCGGCTATGGTGGTGGTTACTAAGGAAGCTGCTAATGTTAATGATGGTTTTCAGCAAGTGGTTAACAGGAAAAAGAAAACTAATAATGCTAGTAATAAAGTGGGCGTTTAACCCGGTAAGAAGTTTGTGTATGCTCCGAAGGCTGATGGTAAGAATGTTAAGGGCAAATCTCCTGTTGAAAGACCTAATACGTCAACTGGTGGTCCAGGGAGTAATAGTGAGGCTTTGCACGGGTCGACTTCTAATCTGAATAGGTCGTTGGTTATGCCTAGTTCTAAGGCTACTTCTTTACCGCAGGCTACTCCTATTGTGATTTCTAATCCTTATGATGCTTTATCTACTCTTAATAAGGAGGATAGTAGTAAATCTAAGGTTACTGTTTCCGATAATGAGGAGGATGTGGAGAATGTTTATGATGAGACGGCAAATGTCATGAATGATTCTCAATCAGGGGCAAGCACTCCTGCTGTTAATGTTTTTAATGTTTAGTATTGCTTCTTGAAATATAAGGGGCTTGAACCAGTCCCCTAAGCAGAGAGAGGTTCGACAGGTGGTTACTGAGAATAATTTAAGTAAATGTGCTATTTTTGAGTCGCATGTTGATGTATCTATTGTTTATGATACATGTCGTAAGGTGTGTAGGAGATGGAAGTGGCTTTCTAATGGTAGCTTGTGTACTAAAGGTTCTTGTATTATTGTTGGTTGGAATGATGATATGGTTGATGTTGGTGTTATGGCTAAAACGGAACAGGTTATCCATTGCTAGATTAATACTCGGGCTGACCGGAAAACCATTTTCTGTTCTTTTGTGTATGATGCCAACTACTATGTCGATCGTCGTGTGCTATGGAATGATCTTGCTGCTCATCCTTATCTTATGCGTGATAAGCCATGGGTTTTGATGGGTCATTTCAATGTTGCTCTTAATCTTGAAGATCACTCCTATGGTGGGTATGAGCCGAATATTGCTATGTGTGACTTCAAATAATGTGTTTAACTCATGAAGGTTATTGATAGGTGTGTAAACACCCATCCTTTTTACCACTTAATTACAATGATAACCGAGCCAAAACGTGTATTTTATGTCTTTTATGTCGGAATTATGCGTGGTTTGTGTTTTTGTTGTGATTTAGGACGAAAAGGTGAAAAGTGGAGAAAACACGGGCATTTACGGGCTTTTATTGAAGGAAAAGATGAAAGATGAAGTCGAGAAGTCAAGAGTGCAAAAAGAACGGAAGTCCAAGACCAATTCTAAATATTTATCGAAGAAAAAGTCAAAAGACGGAAGTTTACTTAAAACCGAAGAACTCAAGTCTACTTTATTGAAGAATTAAAAGACGAGTTCAAAGAAATCCCGAGCCAAAAGTCATTGAAGTCCAAGATTAAAGAAGATTTAAAGGCCTAAGGACTAATGGTGAAATTAACAAAGAGATTAAGAAGGAAGGGCCTAATGATGCAATTTAGAGAAAATGAAGGAGGGGAGGAAGCTTCCTAATCCTCCCCTATATATATAGATTAGTTGTTAATTATTTTTCTTTGTTGGCTAATAGTGACAATTAGTTCTTCCATTTATTTACCTTGCACCTTTAAATTCATGTCAATTTAATTACTTGTCAAATTTAATTACCTTGTCTTGCACCTTAAATTCCTTTAATTTCAAGTAAGTTTCCATTTAATTCTTGTCAATCTTTACTTTATCTTGTTATTCTCCTATCTACCTTTCTTAATCTTTGATTTTTTTTATGTTTATGTTTATGTTCATGTTTTTATTTTGATTAAATTGGGTTTTGATTATTGTGGTTAGATTTGTTAGTTTTATTGATTTGGATAGTTTGTTTATGATTATTGGATGTTTTGTTATTAGTTTGATTTAATCTTATGTTTGATTTTTGGTTAAATTCTTATTAGATTCGTGTTACTGTATTTCCCTATTCTTCGGGGGTGTTTGTTCCTGTTACTGTGATTACCAGGTAAGTTCATAATCAAGGAAAAGTTCCTAATCAAGGAAAAGTTCCTAACCAAGGAAAAGTTTCTAATCAAGGAAAAGTTCCTAACCAAGGAAAAGTTCCTAATCAAGGAAAAGTTCCTAATCAAGGTAAAGTTCCTAATCAAGGAAAAGTTCCGAATCAAGGAAAAGTTCCGAATCAAGGAAAAGTTCCTAATCAAGGAAAAGTTCCTAATCAAGGAAAAGTTCCGAATCAAGGAAAAGTTCTGAATCAAGGAAAAGTTCCTAATCAAGGAAAAGTTCCTAATCAAGTAACAGTTCCTAATCAAGGAAAAGTTCCTAATCAAGGAAAAGTTCCTAATCAAGGTAAAGTTCCTAATCAAGGAAAAGTTCCGAATCAAGGAAAAGTTCCTAACCAAGGAAAAGTTCAGAATCAAGCAAAAGTTCCGAATCAAGGAAATGTTCAGAACCAAAGTTCCGAATGATTGTTTTGTGTTGATTTATTCCGAACGAAGAAGAATTATTCCGGGTGAAGGTGACATTCCGAACGGGTAATTATTCCAAGTGAGGTACTTTCAGGTTCTTTTTAGTTTCTGTTTTTAATTTTTAATTTTCAAGATTTATTTTTCCCGCCTTTTCCTTAGTCGCACTTTAAGTAAATTCTGCTTTAGATTTATTTTAGCTTTGCCTTAGTTTAAATTTTAGTTGCGTTTTAAGTTTGCCTTAGATAGATTTAATTTCGCGTTATTCACATTAATTGCCCTTTTAATTTCTCGTCACGTTTTAAATACTTGCACCATTTACTTAATTAGACTTAGATTTTACTTTAACGTCATTTAAATTTACGTCTTTGCACTTTTATTTTAAAAACTATCAAAAATATTCTTTTTCACCAGAAACAACTGAGTCGTACTTTGAACCGGAAATCAATTCGTTAAGATACCGAGAACAACAATTGAACCTAGCAAAATCCGTTCATTAAAATGGCGCCGCTGCCAGCTCTTTTCGTAAAGACTAACGGTTTTCTGTGAGAGACGCGTTGCTTTTTGGGATCCGTTCACTTGTGAGCGTTATTTTCTTGCACAAAAATTTTCAAAAAAAAAAAAAAAAAAAAACCATAAAAATTAAAAATTTCAAAAATCCAAAAAGATTTTATTTTTATTGTGTATATATATTGTCTTTGTGTTTGGTATTGTTTTCTTTTGTCTTTGTAGGTGTATGCGTACTAGATCTTCTATATATCAAGAGCCCGAGACTCGAGAAAATTTAAGTATTTCAGGTGTTAACAACAATAATAATCCACCGCACCTCAACAATAACAAAAATGTTCTTCCACAGCCCGATCTTCGGACAATGGAGGAGCTTTGTCAACCTACCATGTTTGGACGAGGAGGACCGATTGTGCCGATGCAAATCACGGCTCCGGAGTTTTCGTTGAAGCACCACATGATTCAGCAAGTGCAAACAAATCCATTCGCTGGAATGCCTGATGATGATGCCAACAAACATCTCGACAAGTTCATTACAATCACTCAAAGCATGAAGTTGCCCGGTGCCACAATGGATGTTCTTCGCCTACAACTCTTCCCACATACTTTATCGCATCATGCCGAGAAATGGTTTGATCGTCTTCCAAAGATTTTAATTCACACTTGGGATGACATGACTCAACGCTTTTTGTCGCGCTACTTTCCACCATCCATGGTCATGAGCCTTCGCAATCAAATCAGCGGTTTCATGCAAGACCCTGATGAATCTCTTTTTGATGCTTGGGAAAGATATAATGTCTTGATTGATCGTTGTCCAAACCACAACATGCTCCCTGTGACTTTAATAGATACTTTCTACAACGGTTTGATTTTTCGTGATCGTGATACGATTAAGGCAGCCACCGGTGGCACATTCATGAAAATGAGACCCGAGGAGTGTAGAGAGATTATTGAGAACATGACTACTCATCATAAAAACTGGGATTCCTCCGCTTCTTCAAGGAACAACCCGAGAGTCAATGTTTCTTCCACTTCAGCAAACCCTGATATGACCGAACTCACCCGCATGATGACTGAAATGAGCAAAAGTATCACGCTTCTCGCTTCAAACCAACAACAACAACAAGTTAAAGCGGTTGCCAATCCTTGTGAAACATGCGGCGGTCCTCACTCATACACCGATTGTCCTTCTACACAAGGAAATCCGGAAAATGTGTATGCAACTTATGGTAATTATTCACCGGAAAATTACCAATCTCGACCTCAAGGGGATAGAAATTTGCTGAGTTACCGATCAAACAACTACCTTTCACCCGGTTTTTCTCCTCAAAACCAAAACCCCGCCAAAAACTACAATAGAAGCAACCAAATCCCACCAAGATCTTCTAATCCTTATCACCCACCCGCTCAACAAGCCCCACCCATTAACCCCGATGTTAAAGCCATAATGAGAACCCAAGGTGAGCAAATCAAGAATCTATAGAGTCAAATTATCAATCTGAAAGGAGATATCACAAAGCAAGGAAATGAGATAAGATCCGAGCTTCGAGATAATATCCAATCCTCCTTCAGCAATCAAACAAATGATTTGAAGAATATGCTTGCTAGTTTCTTGCCCGCAGCTCAACCTTCTACTACAAGTTCTCTACCTTCAAACACCGTCACCAATCCGCGAGCTAATGTGAGTGCTATTACTACTCATAGTGGAATTACCATTGTCGATCCACCTATCCCACCACCATCATCTACACCTCCTCCACCACCATTTATCCCTACTCCTCCTACACCTAGTATTAGTGCACCATTACCGTCTCCGCCTCGTCATAATGATGTCTCTAAGAAGGAACCTTCAACCTCTCAACCTTTACCTACTACACCTGCAACTTCACCACCCAAACCCAATATCCCTTATCCTTCTCGTTTAGGCAAGACCAAACTGCTAACCAAGGATGACTCTGAAGTGTCACGCTATGTGAAGATGATCTCTCAAATGAACTTCAACATTAGCTTTCTGGAAGCACTTGTCCATATGCCGAAATTTGTCAAAGCATTTAAGGAATTGCTTAACAAGAAGGAGAAGCTGATTGAACTCGCCAACACACGCTTAAATGAAAACTGCTCTGCAGTTATTCTTAAAGAACTTTCGGAAAAGCTTGGAGATCCCGGTCGTTTTGTGTTGCCTTGCGTTTTCAACAAAACTGAAGAATTTACTGCCATTGCTGATCTCGGGGCCAGTATTAATCTTATGCCTTTGAGTGTTTGGAAAACACTATCATTGCCCGACCTTACTCCAACAAAGATGACTCTTGAGCTTGCAAATCGCACTCTTGCTTACCCCGTTGGTATAGCCGAAGACGTGTTCATAAAAGTTGGCACATTTACTTTCCCGGTCGACTTTGTGGTAGTTGATTATGAAATGGACCCTCGTATTCCTTTAATACTTGGTCGGCCATTCTTGAGAACCGGACGAGCTTTAGTTGATGTTGCCGAAGGTGAGTTAATCATAAGAGTCGGGGATGATGCACAAGTTTTTAAAATGGGAAAGCTTACAGGCAAATCCTTTGGAGGAAGAGAATCAGTGAATATGATTAATGTGCATGATAACTTTGTTGTCTACAAGAATCCTCTATTCGATTCTTCCATTGATAATCCACTTTTTCAAGATGATGTGGATGATTCTCGCACCAATTTAGAACCTTCTCCCATTTATGATTCTCCACCGGTCTTTGATGCTTATGATGATGATGATTCTAGCTCAAATTCGGATGATTATGATGACCTTACTTCTGAGTATCCCGAGTTGCCCAAATATGATGATTTTGATGAGGCCGATACTCTTTCGAGCGATTCTTCACATGATGAAGATCCTCCGCCATCACTCGATCCTAATTTGGACGATTACTCATTTGAGGAAGATTTCTCTACGTTTCTCAACACTTACTTCCCTCATGAGAGTGATGCTCCTCCTTATGATTTTGAAGATTATCGTCTTGATCCTACTTTGGATTTAAAGAACATTCTTTCAAAGGAGAGGAAACAGGTCAACACCGATATCCGCAACACATATGATTTAACACCTCTTTGTCCATCATCTGAGGACGAGGTTGTGCTTCTTCGCGGATCTTCTTCCCACTCTGCTGAGCCTGAGTGCTATTTTCCCCTAAAGGAAAAGGTGTTCGACCCCGGTATTGAAACCTTTAATCCATCTCAGTATCCACCTGACGAAATAAAAGGAAATATCTTTGGAACTTATGGAAATCTGCTTGCACCACTTCACACTTGCTTCCACCATGCTCCATCGCTGCTTAAGGGAACCTTGCCTATTCTTCTTTGTCTTGCCGTGTTCGCCTTAAGTCTCTGCTATTTGATGGACGAAAACTATGTCTTTGATCCGGGTGGATATGTTTCATGCTTCTTCCTCTGCTACTCAAGGTCGAGTCAGGCTCACGACTCGGTTAACAAAAATCAAGCGCTTCTTGGGAGGCCACCCATGCATCTATCTTTTAGCTTTCTTTATCATAAGTGTAGGGGAGACCCGTTGGTTTGTTATTTCCTCTCCTCTCTCTTAATCAGGGATTCGGGCGCTCAATGATCCACTCTTGATGATTCTTGACGACCCGTGATTCCGTGTCCATTTCTTCCCGGTTCTATCCTAAACTCTTTTCGATTCACTATTTTATATTTTCTCAATATTAAAATAGGAATCTCTTTAGTTGTCTTTTCCTTAGCGAGATTTAAACAACATGTACAATGTCCTAAGTGTAGGGGAGTTTACTCCCACATGCTTAAACATTGAGGACAATGTTTATCTTAAGTGTAGGGGGATTTCTATCGATGTTAAGTGGTCTTTTCCTTGTATTTGTCCTCATTTTAACCGGAAAATCAGTTTTTCGACATTTTTAAAAATTTTTAATCTATTTTGGCCTATTAGTTTTTCCTTTTAGAATGAATGTTTAATAAAGTGGTTTTAATTTTCAAACGTGAATCTTTGGACTCAACCCGAGTTTACTTATCTAAGTTTACTCTAGCTAGTATCCTTAACGTGTTTAAGTCAAGTTTTGCTAGGCTATTATATTGGGAGCTATAAAACGCGAAAGTCTTAACTCTCACGGGTTAAGAACAAGAACTTTTCGCAAGTTCCTATAATTGATCCTAGAGAGTCGTTTATCAAGGGAACTTTAAAATGCGACTTCTAAACTTGAAAAAGTCTAAGAGTTTGCAAGATCCTATAGGTGACTCGAAAACCCAAAACTTTGATTTAATAGGTTAAGCATCCACGAGTCTCATTCCTTGAGATTTTAAACTGTGGAGAACGAGAGATGATAGCACCAATTATAAGTTCGGTATTCTTTCGGTAATTTATGTGAGTTAATTATAAGCCTATTCTCCCATCGCTTGCTAATAAATTTATCTGCAATAAATAAGGTTGTACGATTTGAAAAGTTACATAGCTTCTAGCCCAAGATCGTTTAAAAGTTGCTCGGTATAGATTAGAGTTCATAGCCAAGGCATAACTTATTGAAGCGGGATGCGAATATTGGCGAGTCCGAAAAGGCCCTAACAAGGCATGAGGGCTATATTTTGTTGCTAAAGATCCAAAGTGATGTGAAGAATCATTTATCAAAAATCAATATGAAGGATCGAGACACACGAAGAAAAGCAAAAACTCCCCAAAACTCATGGAGAAGTGTATCCGAAAAGACCCTAGCAAGGTATGAGTATAAATAGATCCAAGTCATAAAAGGAGGCGGATCGTTGTATATCAAAGTCCAAAATAAAGATTGGAGAAAAATGAAGAAGTCGTGGTCCAAGTATGAATCTCTCAAAAATTTCAAGTGAAGAAATTCCATTATGAAGAGAAGACCATAATTTCATGAGCGTCTCTCAAGGTTTGAAGTATGAAGTCGCTGCCAAATATCGGTCCGAGAAAGGTCTCAAATCGCGAAGCGAGTTATGCCAAGATATGAACTTTATGAGGTCCCGAGAAGCAGTTTTAAAAGATTTTGTCCTTTTGCTAACTATTGATCAAATCGTTCACTTTATTTTCGGCCTAATAAACTATCGAAATAAGTCAACAATGCATCCTCGTGATCATTCAAGACAAAAATAAAATATAAGAGATACCCATAGGAATAAGGGAGTCTAAGTGAATAATTGGCCCACATGAGTTCGTGTTAGTTTACTAACTTATAATAACAATGATCTCGTTTTAAGCTTGGTTTGGAGAAAGTGAAAACTTGAGAATGATGATCATTCATGACATTTTCAAAACCCAAGGTATGCTTTTGATTTCTTTACTTTGAATGTTTATAGTTTTCTATCTCTTTAATAAAGGCCAATGTGGATTGATTATGATGAAAAATGTAAACGTGCTTTGTAACTAATGCATTGCATGAGGACATTGCAATGGTCAAGTGTAGGGGATTTGATAGGTGTGTAAACACCCATCCTTTTTACCACTTAATTACAATGATAACCGAGCCAAAACGTGTATTTTATGTCTTTTATGTCGGAATTATGCGTGGTTTGTGTTTTTGTTGTGATTTAGGACGAAAAGGTGAAAAGTGGAGAAAACACGGGCATTTACGGGCTTTTATTGAAGGAAATGATGAAAGATGAAGTCGAGAAGTCAAGAGTGCAAAAAGAACGGAAGTCCAAGACCAATTCTGAAGATTTATCAAAGAAAAAGTCAAAAGACGGAAGTTTACTTAAAACCGAAGAACTCAAGTCTACTTTTTTGAAGAATTAAAAGACGAGTTCAAAGAAATCCCGAGCCAAAAGTCATTAAAGTCCAAGATTAAAGAAGATTTAAAGGCCTAAGTACTAATGGTGCATTTAACAAAGAGATTAAGAAGGAAGGGCCTAATGATGCAATTTAGAGAAAATGAAGGAGGGGAGGAAGCTTCCTAATCCTCCCCTATATATATAGATTAGTTGTTAATTATTTTTCTTTGGTGGCTAATAGTGACAATTAGTTCTTCCATTTATTTGCCTTGCACCTTTAAATTCATGTCAATTTAATTACTTGTTAAATTTAATTACCTTGTCTTGCACCTTAAATTCCTTTAATTTCAAGTAAGTTTCCATTTAATTCTTGTCAATCTTTACTTTATCTTGTTATTCTCCTATCTACCTTTCTTAATCTTTGATTTTTTTTTTATGTTTATGTTTATGTTCATGTTTTTATTTTGATCAAAGTGGGTTTTGATTATTGAGGTTAGATTTGTTAGTTTTATTGATTTGGATAGTTTGTTTATGATTATTGGATGTTTTGTTATTAGTTTGGTTTAATCTTATGTTTGATTTTTGGTTAAATTGTTATTAGATTCGTGTTACTGTATTTCCCTGTTCTTCGGGGGTGTTTGTTTCTGTTACTGTGATTCCCAGGCAAGTTCCTAACCAAGGAAAAGTTCCTAATCAAGGAAAAGTTCCTAATCAAGGAAAAGTTCCTAACCAAGGAAAAGTTCCTAATCAAGGAAAAGTTCCTAACCAAGGAAAAGTTCCTAATCAAGGAAAAGTTCCTAATCAAGGAAAAGTTCCGAATCAAGGAAAAGTTCCGAATCAAGGAAAAGTTCCTAATCAAGGAAAAGTTCCTAATCAAGGAAAAGTTCCTAATCAAGGAAAAGTTCCGAATCAAGGAAAAGTTCCTAATCAATGAAAAGTTCCTAATCAAGGAAAAGTTCCTAATCAAGGAAAAGTTCCTAATCAAGGAAAAGTTCCTAATCAAGGAAAAGTTCCTAATCAAGGAAAAGTTCCTAATCAAGGAAAAGTTCTGAATCAAGGAAAAGTTCCTAACCAAGGAAAAGTTCAGAATCAAGCAAAATTTCCGAATCAAGGAAAAGTTCAGAACCAAAGTTCTGAATGAGTGTTTTGTGTTGATTTATTCCGAACGAAGAAGAATTATTCCGGGTGAAGGTGACATTCCGAACGAGTAATTATTCCAAGTGAGGTATTTTCAAGTTCTTTTTAGTTTCTGTTTTTAATTTTTAATTTTCAAGCTTTATTTTTACCGCCTTTTCCTTAGTCGCACTTTAAGTAAATTCTGCTTTAGATTTATTTTAGCTTTGCCTTAGTTTAAGTTTTTAGTTGCGTTTTAAGTTTGCCTTAGATAGATTTAATTTCGCGTTATTCACATTAATTGCCCTTTTAATTTATCGTCACGTTTTAAATACTTGCACCATTTTCTTAATTAGACTTAGAGTTTACGTTAACGTCATTTAAATTTACGTCTTTGCACTTTTATTTTAAAAACTATCAAAAATATTCTTTTTCACCAGAAACAACTGAGTCGTACTTTGAATCGGAAATCAATTCGTTAAGATACCGAGAACAACAATTGAACCTAGCAAAATCCGTTCATTAGTTATGGATGTTAATGATACTGGACTTCATTTCACATGGAATCAAAAACCTCAGGGTGACTGTGGTGTTTTAAAGAAAATTGACAAGATTATGTCTAATATGGTTTCTATTGATGAGTTTTTGGGTTATCTTGGGGTGTTTCAACCTAATCGTATATCGGATCACTCTCTGTGTGTTCTTCGTATTCCTAAGGTTAGTAGACCCGAAGCCAAAACCTTTCAAATTCTCGAACTTTCTTGTACATAAGGAGGGGTTTGTTCTACTGTTTTGAACGGGTGGAATATTAGTGTTTCGAGTTGTGCTATGTATCGTGTGGTTAAACGTCTGAAACATCTTAAAGCGCCTTTTTGCAAGCTTCTCCATGAGAATGGTAATTTTCACGCGCGTGTGTTTCGGACTAGGGATAAGCTTGACGCGGCTCAAAGGGCACTTGATTTAAATTCTTCAAATACTGATGTCCGTGAAGCTCATGCTCAGTGTCTTTTGGCGTTTAAAGAAGCGTCTCTTGATGAGGAAAGGTTTTTAAAACAGAAAGCTAAGATTGAGTGGCTTGATGCAGGTGATTCTAATACAGCTTATTTTCATAAAACTGTTAAGTGTTCTAATGCCCGCAACAGGATTGATATGGTGTGAGACATGTCTAATGTGTTGTGTGAAGGTAATGATGTTGTGAATGCGTTTGTGGCACATTATGAGCAGTTCCTTGGTTTGGAGGGTACTTCTATCCCTCTGGAATCACAGGATTTGTTCTCTAATGTTCTTGATACGCAGCGTGCTTTAGATATGGTTCAGGTGGTGTCGGATGTTGAAATTAAGAGTGCTCTGTTTTCGATGGGTGATGACAAAGCTCCTGGTCCGGATGGATTTACGGCTGTGTTTTTAAGAATGCCTGGGATATTGTGGGTAGTTATGTTACATGTGCTATTCGGGACTTCTTCACTAATTGTAAGTTGCTTAAGGAAATAAATCACACCATTATTGCGCTTATTCCAAAGGTGTCTGTCCCTAATAAGATCACGGATTATCGACCTATTTCTTGCTGTAATGTGATTTTCAAATGCATTACGAAGATTTTTGCTAATCGTATTAAATTGGTGTTGGGGGACTTGGTTAATATTAATCAATCTGCTTTTGTTCCGGGCCGTAGGATTTCGGATAATATATTACTTACTCAGGAATTAATGCGAAGTTATCATAGGAATATTGGACCGCCTCGTTGTGCTTTCAAAGTGGATATTCAAAAGGCCTATGATACGGTTGATTGGGGTTTTCTTAAGGTGATTTTGATTGGTTTTGGTTTTCACACTATGATGGTTGATTGGATTATGGAGTGCGTGACTACGACATCGTATTCTATTTGTATTAATGGGATTCTCCATGGCTGGTTTAAGGGTAGGCATGGGTTAAGGCAGGGTGATCCATTGTAACCTTATTTATTTACGCTGGTTATGAAAGTTTTGATTTTAGTTGATGTAGAGGCGTGTTCGTTTGGCTGAGGAGTTTCTGTTTCATAATCACTGTGAGCACCAACGTATTGTTAACTTATGTTTTGCAGATGATCTATTTATTTTCACTAGGGGCATCTGGATTCGGTTCGCACCGTTATGGATGCTATGGAGGAATTTAAGAATGTGTCAGGTTTGGTCCCGAGTATTCCTAAGAGTACCGCTTTCTTTTGTAATGTTCCATCTGATGTGAAAGCTGGTATTCTGGATCTTATGTCATTTGCGGAAGGCACCTTGCCAGTGTGTTATCTAGGTGTTCCTCTTATCTCGTCTAGGCTGCTTTATAGGGACTGTAAAGTCCTTGTTGAAAGATTGGAGAGTCGAGTCCAGGATTGGCGTAATAAATTTTTATCTACTGCAGGGAGACTTCAACTTGTTAAATCAGTGCTATCATCTATGCACCTGTACTAGACTTCAGTTTTTATCCTGCCTGTTCGGATTATACATGATTTTAATGCTGCTCTTATTACCTCTCATATTTGGTGTTTTCTCACGTGTAAGGAATCTCTATGGGTCCAATGGATACATTCGTATAAGTTAAGGGGTAGAAGCTTTTGGGATGTTCCTTGTATTGGTTATGTAAGTTGGGGCTGGCGCAAGCTTCTTCAGCTTAGGACACGTGTTCAGCCGTTTATTTGGTATAGGCTTCATGATGGTAAATCTGCGTCTATGTGGTTTGATAGGCGGGTTTGCTGAGTGTCCGTTAAGGGATACTATTACGGTACGTAATATTGTTAGGTCTGGCTTTACCCTTCATGATACTGTTTATGACTTGATTGAGAACAACGCTTGGAGATGGCCGCCTGATTGGGGGGACCGATTTCTAGCTATTGTCTCTATCCCGGTCCCTGTTTTGGATGTGGGGCGTCCGGATTCTCTGGTATGGCATGATGGTGGTGGTTCTTTGCAGTCATTTTCCGTGGCTCTATCTTGGGATACTCTGCGGACCAGGCGCCAAGCTGTGGTATGGTACCATGTTGTTTGGTTCTCTCACTGTATTCCTTGACATTCGTTGCATATGTGGCTTGTTGTTAAGCAGAAACTAAAGACCCAGGATCGGTTGCGGCAATGGGATGTTGGGCCTGCAGTTGATTTAGGCCTACTTCGGTGTCCTTTGTGTAAAGTTACTCCTGATTCGCATTCCCATTTGTTTTTTGAGTGCTCTTATTCCTCACAGGTTTGGATGCAAGTTAGGGTGCTTTGTGGTATGGATTCTATTCCTCCTCATTTGAATGATGTTTTGGCATTTCTTGTACCAATATCCAATGGAAGATCTGCTACTAGTATTATTGCCCGTCTGGTGGTTGCGGTTACTCTATACTTTATTTGGATGGAACGAAACACAAGATTGTTCAAAGGGAAACAGCTTTCTGTGGATAAACTTGTTAGTATCATTACTTCAACTATTCGGCTCAAGCTTATTACTTTCATATTCAAGAAGATGACTACACGGTCCTTGGATATTTTGGGTCGGCGGAGACTTCCATCCTCAAGTGTGTCGCATGATAGGGGTACCAGGTAAGGGTTGTACTCTTTTTTCCTTTTTGGGGTTTTTCCCACTGGGTTTTTTTCTCAAAAAGGTTTTTTAAGGAGGCAGCCTTATCTGGATCCTTTATTTCCATTATGTTGTTGCTGGTGTTGTGGGGTGATCGCCTGGTTTCAAGAGTTCTTCTTATTGGAGTTTGCTAATGCTGTTTTTACACTAGTTTTCGATTTGTACTGATAGTTTAGTGTTGATGTGTTTATGGCCTGTCATAAGCACTTGTTGATCAAGTGGGCTTGAGGTTAATATGATACTTCAGCCGTATTCCATTTGTACTTAACTTTGGTTTTTTGGTTAATATATTTACCGGGGTAACTCCCTTTACCATAGTCTCATCGTCCAAATCGGGCTTAAAACACTTAAAAATGTCATAAAATACTCTAAAATATGCTTGTGTTTGTTCATTGTGTATTTTAGGTACGGATATCGTGAAATCAACAAAAGATCACAAGATTCAAGCAAAAACGGACACGGGAAACGAAGTCGGACAAAGAACCGGACCCGAATCATGATTTTCCATTAAAGTCCTTGAAGTTTGAATATTTGACAAGATTGGTCCCTCAAGAACTGAAGATTTGTCATTTTATACCCTTGTAAAACCTCAAAATTACATGTGGGTCCTTAAAATATCAAGAATGTACATGATTAGCACTTGAAGAATGATGAATTTGCAAGTTTAGTCCTTGATTCATGTTTAAAAGTTGGGAAGGAATAATTTGTCATTAAGGCAAAGTTGTTAACACATGAACAAAACCCTAAAAGCTGTTTGGGAAGTTCAGAAACTTAATTTCCATATTTTATGGAACATCAGGGGGTTCTCTTGCCACTTTTTAAACCCAAACCCGCCAAATACCCTGTATAAGCCCTAACAAACCCAACATAAACCCACTAAACCTATTATTACTCGTCCCCTTGCCCAAAACCATAACCAAAGCTCCTGCCACCTCACCACTACACCTCACCCTCCACATCATACCTTCCCACCACTCCCCTCTTTCCACGTTACCCCACTTAATACTTTTAAACTAGATTAATATACTTCAAATTGAGGGAAACATATTTACCAATCATAAACACCGATTAAAACACAACTATTCACCCTTACCTCCCACTTATAAACCCTAATCCAACAACAACCCTAAATCAAAGGGGTTTTGGCTAAGATCTTCTAGAAACTTGATTAAACCCAACCTAAACTAAACCCCTCATAAAAACCCCACCCCGTGACTCCTATGGCCCCCACGTGGCTCCCTTGTTACTCCAAAAATGGTAAAAAAGAGAATCTCGCCAGGCAATTCATGGTTCTCATCGTTTTCTTCTCTCCAAAGACTCAAATCAAAGGCCAAGATCATTACAAGTACAGCTGGACATCAACAGGCATCACATGCTACCACTTTTGACTGATTTTTCAAAGTCAAGCTCCAAGGGCATTTCAGTGAATTCATAAGCTAGGGTTTCACAAATGTATTTAGATTCTAGAATTCTCCACTGAGTAGTTTAAATAGGACGTAATGTAATTTTTCATTCTTGTTCCAGGATTTTGTAAACCCACTTTTATTAATAGTTAATGTGTAATTTTGGCCTTACAAGATCTCTGAGTTCCATTAGTTTATTTTGTATTGAAGTTGTCTTAAATTTCTTAAAATTCCGTTTCACCAAAGATTTTGTTCAAAAAAAAGTTCTTGGGATCATTGGATAAGCAAGGGATCATTCACCACTGAATCTGACAAAATTCGTGGTTGGTGAGCTTGTGAATCCAAGTTAAGTTTTAGCATATTCCTTGGTTTACCTTTGCAAAGTCTCACTTTTATTTATATAAATTTTATTTTTCTTGTTGTGAAGGTTTAAAACACATTTTCTGTTTATTGTTGTGCCTCACTATAGCAAAAGCTATCACAACCTTGACAAGCTTGTGACTAGTCTTTGTTATTTGGAGTTGTTTGAGTGTGCATGAGCAAAATACCCCTCACTGGTCCATATTCATTCTTTCTTTTCATTGGAGAACTTGGTTTAACAGTTGAGCCATCAACAAGTTCTAACCTTCATCACAACCTTACTTCAAGCTTGTTCGGAGATGGCATCAGCAGCCATTGTGGGGTCTGGATGTGGGTCCCACAAGGTAACAGCTTGAATCCCCTTCATTTTTGTGTTTTGTATGATGTTGTGAAAGTATATTGCTTCTTTGATTTTAAGGTGTAGTATAGCTGTTCTAATAGTGTCCCAAGATTGTTCTATTTTTGTGTATGTTAATATTATGTGCTTTAAGTTGCTTTTTAAACAATTGCTTTAAAAATCATTCTAAAACAGTCTATAAGGGGGTGTTTGGTCGTGTGTGATAAGGTGTGTAAGTGACAACATAGTGAGCCATACATAGCCCAAACATATTACTTATGGTTGTTAAGGTCAGTTTCTATGGTTACCTTTTAGTTTTAAAGTAGATATTATGATTTGAATGTTCACTATTTTTGTTAGAAAACTGGCAAATTCATACAATAGGTCTGTGAGAATTCAATTTACAGTCTTGATGCATGAAACTTTGTTAATTACTAGTTCATAGGTCCATCTAGGTTTAGTGAGTTATTGTTTTTAGGTTGGTAACATTTTATGGCTTATTTACCCTGCTGAAACTCATAACTTTGCCAACAAACATTGAATCTCACTATAACTTTGTCAAGGTTAAGATTAGAAGAATTAGACATTTTGAGGATGAGAAGAAGAACTCCCAGAACAGGATTTAAAGAAAATAGACAAGGAAAAGATTTCAAATGAAAAACAAAAGGTTTTAAGGAATGTTTAGCCAAAATTAGCAAACAAAGAATCTTGAAAAATACTGAGGTCAAACAAGAAAGACAAAAAAACGAGCCAAAAAGATGGTTGATGTCCACGGTTCCTTAAAGGAACCTCCGGTTCTTTAATTATAAGGAATCGCACGGCATTTAATGAGCCGCCCACAGTGGACATGAACAATCTGATTTTTAAAGTTTTGAGAAAAGTTTGGACTCTATTAAAAATAAGCAAATCTAAGATTTTTACATCTAATAGCACTAGGTTAGGCTATGGTTGCAAAATAAAGCAACATACTTACAAAGAATATCTTGACAAAGGGTGACAAAATATTTAAATAACATTTTGATCTAAATTTATCAAGTTTTAGAGGTTGTGATAGATTAAGGTTCAATTTTAATAAAATTGAAGTTGATTAGTGTGAGCACATAGGTTGAAACACACAAAGGCTTAATCTATTAAACATCTTCATGAAAAACTCATGAAGGAAAAGGAGTTACAAGAAATAAATAACAACTAACTATTATAAAGTTAGCTAAACTAGTTCTTGATTCGGTAGACTTTCTTTGCTTGATTTTCTTTAAAAAAATTGAAAATCATCATTCATCTCCTAGGAGGAGGAGGCATGGTGAACAAAGTTAGCAAGAAATCTTGCAACCTCCTATAGAGACCAAACATCTCCATTCTTAGATTTTGAATGATGTAGTTATTTTAGAGGCACATGGACAATGAGTGCCATGAGTTTCTAGAAAATAAAAAAAGTATGGATCACCCATGGAGGTAGAAATGGGAACACCCAAAGTTAGAGTGTTAGATGGAGGAAGAGGAATGATGTCCAATGGTGATATGGGTAAATTTGGTGGGTTGAAAGGAGAGGTTACCAAAGGCTCAACAAAGACATCCTCAAAAGGAATGCTTTGAAGAGGTTGAGGTTTACATCCAAGATAGGACTTAAAGTGAGGGGTGAATACAACTAATTCATCCTAGATTGGAATGAAGAAGATGTAGAACCATGGGAATGGTTGGTACCAGGAGTTGAGTTATTCTTGCATGGAGCAAGAGGTGGTGAAGTGATGAAGAGATAAGAATAGGAGATATCTCATTCTTGGGTGTAAGAACAGATGAAGAACCTTTTAGAAACTAGAAGGGGGGGGGGGGGGGGTTTAATAGTTTCTTATATTTACTTGTTAAATGATGGTATTCAAAAAATCTTTTTCTCAAAAACATAGACTTAAGAAAATAAGTGAAATCTTCTTATGCACAATATGAACAATGATAGTGTAATTTAAACTAATACTAACTAATATATATGTACAAAGAATAAAGCATGTAAAGAGTTAAGGGTAAAGAAAGATCAAACCAAACACCAAGGATTTATAGTGGTTTGGCAACGAAGCTCACTCCTCGTTCCTACTCCACTCCTCGAGTACTCCTTACTCCAGAGTTTACTACACAACAAGCTCCTTATGGTGGAGAAAACCGTACACGTCGCTTAACCAATTTCCAACCCTAAGCTAAAAGTCGAGCCCTAATCGTAGCTAGGACCAATCTACACAACTATACTTAGTACATACACAACTTCCAAACAGACACAACTACTTAGATCTTCACAACTATTACACAACAACAAATGTATAAGATTTGATCTTCAAAGGATCTTTGGTGGTGGACTCAATACTTCACAATGATAGTGTTCTTCTCTTTGCACTTGAAGAGGAATGGATGGATGAGATAAATTCACTTCTAAACAAGTAGTAATCAATCAAATAATCAAGTATTTGAGTGATTTAAGAAGTATGTTTGAATCTGGAAATTTGTGTGCAAAAGAGGTGAATGGAAAATCTGAGAAAGGTCCACCATTTATAGGACAAAGGGCCAACAGCTATATTTGCCCACGGTTCCTTATCTTTGCCCGCGGTACCTTATCGATAAGGAACCGCCGGGCTAGAATCTGCTCCCTTTTTGTCCTTTAGTGGTGGAGGTCATATCTGGTTATAAAAATATCCAGAAAGGATATTCCAAATCAGAAGGGAATATACCATTTTCAAATTTTCAAATATTTAATTTAATAAAAGATTTTCTTAAAAAGAAAGTTTAATTAAAAACTTGTCACACTTAATAAAAAATGAGTTTTAAGAAAAGATTAAATCACTTGATCACTTGATTAAGGTTAGTACTTGTTTATTCATACCTTAAGTGAAAATGGGTAAAATGAAAAATACTTGAAAAGAATTCGTTTTTCGTTGTTTTCTAAATGCTTGTTTTTACATATTGTCGTAATCAAAACTAAGCGAGACAGAAAAATGCAAGTAACGTTTATAGGCATTATTGCATTAACAATCTCCCCTTTTTGATTCCGACAATATATAAACTCAATCATACAAAACACAAGATTTTCAAAGACGAGTTTATTCATTTCTCCCCCTTTGTCGAAGCAAAAAGGTTGCACAAGTCGGTGTTGAAGAGACGGACTTTGCAAAGACTCCCCCTTGGTGCTTACTCCCCTAGCTTGGGGCACCGAGGAATCGAGATATGGTGACAAGCTACATAGAAGGGTTAGTTGAACAAAAGAAACAACCAACAAGACATAGCTAAAGGTCACACTAAAAGAATAAAAGAGAAGAAAACACAAAGACTAAGATCCAAGTGAAGTCATATAAAAATAATAAAAGAGTCATACAAAGATGTATGAAATAGAAAACAAGCCAAAAGCATAAATCCAATCCTAGTTAATCTAGAATTCTAAGATTTGCTTAAAAGAAAAAGGTGTCTTGAGGATAAGCAACCAATGCTTATATGAAGGACAAGGTATTGGCGGAATGTGGTGGTGTTGGCTTGGTGGAGATCTCATAATCAAAGTGAATAGGAGGATTGATTAAGAGACTCTTGATGTAGCTCAACTCCTCATAGATGTGTGCCATAGCAAGATGTTGATATTGACAACAATGACAATATGTCCCATGGTGCATGACATTATCATGAGAAGGAGGAAGAACACTAAAGGGTGGTGGTGGAATAAAAGATGTTCCACAATCAACATTCTTGGTAGGAGAGATGTGATTAAGAGTGTTCTTGGGTGAATTGGGATTGAAAGGAATTGGGGAGAATGGAGGAGAATCAAGGCTTTCATTAGGAGAGTAAGACATTTTGGGATGTGAAGTAAGGCAAAATGCTTATGGTTTAATAGGGAAGGCTCAAGGTATTTTTGGGGTGGTCAAAGGGTTGAAGCAAAGATTCTCAAAAATGTTGGAACAAATTTGGAATTTCAGAAATACTCGAAAAATAAGGAAGCACTGTCCGCGGTTCCTTATTGCTTCCGGCGGTTCCTTATTGATAAGGAACCGCGGTTCATATATGGAACCACCTACAGTGGTTGAGTTTTAGTGGTGAAGGAAGATTTTTTAGCAAATCTTATTTTTCTAATCTAACTTAACATAGGGATATGCTTGAAAGCAAAGATAGACAAAGAGAACACATACTAACTCACCAAATAGAGATTGACCAAAATACATGGATTTTAAAAATCGATGTAGGAGGTGTGTAAGACAAGACCTTAAGTCATGACACAATGATCCTCCATGATTCTATCTTGTTCTTGCTATGTTTTAGAGAATCATACATATGAATTATGTAAGCTCGAGATTAATAGCAAGAATCTATGAAAAACGTTTTTAGATTGAATTAAAAATGTCAAAACATTTCTCAACCATTTTTAAAAGAGACTTTGAGGATTTTGAAAAGGAGCAGAGAAGATTTTCAAGAAGAGTTTAGGAGACTCAAGGACTCAAAGTGATACAAGACTCAAAGGAAAGAAAAAGACTCAATAAAGGAAAGCAATTAAGGAATATGTTCCATTAATCCTAGACCTAGACGCAAGTAATTAAAAGGATCCCTCTTAAGTGGCTTAGTGAATATGTCGGCTAAGTTATCCTCGGAGGGTACCTTCTCAATTGAAATGTTCCCCTTTTGAACATTATCCCTAAGAAAATGGTGACGAATTTCTATGTGCTTGGTTCGCGAATGTTGCACGCGATTCTTGCTAAGGTCTATAGCACCCTTATTGTCACACATGATGGGAACATCATCAAGACAAATCTCGTAATCAACAAGCCCTTGCTTCATCCATAGAGCTTGTTGGCATGATTTTCCGGCACTTACATACTCGGCTTCCGTGGTGGATATCGCAAGAGCGGTTTGTTTCTTGTAGAACCAAGAAGTTAAACAACAACCCATGAAGGTACAAACACCACTAGTGCTTTTCCGGTCCATATAGTCTCCCGCATGATCCGAATCCGTGTAGACAATAGTTTCTACGCCGGTCCCTTTAGGATACCATAATCCTAAATGTATAGTGCCTTTAATGTATCAGAAGATACGCTTAACCGCTTCAAGGTGAGAGGTTTTGGGAGCCTCTTGGAAGCGAGCACAAAGGCAAACACTAAACATGATATCCGGTCGACTTGCCTTAGGTACAACAAACTACCAATCATACCTCTATATTTGGTGTTGTCTACTGACTCACAATCATCTTCTACGGTGAGTTGAGTATCCGAGGCCATAGGGGTCTTCATTGGTCTAGATTCTTCTAATCCAAATTTCTTTAGCATTTCTTTAGCGTACTTAGATTGACAAAGAAAATACCATCGTCCATTTGTTTAATTTGGAGTCCTAAAAAGAAGTTAAGTTCTCCCATCATACTCATTTCGAACTCATCATGCATGATTTTGGCAAAGTTATCACACAATTCTTGACAAGTTGAGCCAAATATAATGTCATCAACATATATTTGCACGATTATGAGATGAGAAACTTTCTTCTTTGTAAATAGAGTGTTGTCTACCATTCCCATGGTATACTCATGTTTGACAAGAAACGCTTTAAGTCTATCATACCAAGCTTTGGGTGCTTGTTTAAGACCATAAAGTGCCTTCTTAAGCTTGTAAACATGATCCGGTTTCTCAAAATCAATGAAGCCGGGAGGTTGAGCCACATATACCTCCTTATTGATCAAACCGTTAAGAAACACACTCTTTACATCCATTTGTTGAAGCTTAATATCTAAGGCACAAGCGTAGGCTAAAAGGATTCTAATGGATTCTAATCTAGCTACCGGTGCATATGTCTCGTCATAATCAATCCCTTCTTGTTGATTATAGCTTTGTGCTACAAGTCTGGCTTTGTTACGAGACACAACACCATTCTCATCTAGCTTATTCCTATATACCCATTTGGTTCCTATAATGGTAGAACTTCTAGGTGGAGGAACAAGTTCCCAAACATCATTAGCAACAAATTGATTCAATTCTTCTTGCATTGCAATGACCCAACTCTCATCCGTCAAAGCTTCTTTAACATTATTTGGTTCAATCAAGGAGACGAAACAAAAGAAGTTACTTTGGTTTTGGACTTGAGATCTTAGGTTCCTTTGATTTAAGTTGCCAATGATATTATTGAGAGTATGATCCTAAGACTCCTTAATATTTACTTCCTTTTCAACACTAAGGTCTTCAACTCCTATTTTTCTAACCTCTTTAGCTCTAACTACTTCTACTTCATCCAAGTCATCATCAACCAATGGTGGTGTCTTGGTTAAAGGATGGGTTTCATCAAAAGTCACGTTAAGTGATTCTTCAATTACGCCTGAGGTTCTATTAAGGACTATGTAGGCTTTGCTAGTTTGGGAATAACCTAAAAAGATACCTTCGTAAGACTTTGGGTCAAACTTGGTAAGGTAGTCTTTGGTGTTGAGGATAAAGCACTTGCTTCCAAACACCCTAAAGTATTCCAATGAGGGTTTCTTACCTTTAAGAATCTCATAGGGGGTCTTTCCTAGGAAGGGTCGAATAAGAATTCGGTCGAGAATACAAGTCGATGTGTCCACGGCATTGCACCAAAACTTTTGAGGCAAAGATTGCTCATTTAACATCGTCCTACTCATCTCTTGGATGGTCCTATTCTTCCTTTCAACTACCCCATTTGATTGTGGAGTGCGAGGAGCCGAGAAGTTATGGGTAATACCATGAGCTTCACAAAAGGCACCAAATTGCACTTCATTATCAAATTCCCTACCATGATCCGTCCTAATAGAGACAATTGGACATCCAAGTTGATTTTGAATTCTTCGACTAAAGATTTCGAAATGATCGAAAGCTTCATTCTTAGATGCCAAAAATCTAGTCCAAGTGAATCTAGAGTAGTCATCAACTATAACTAAGGTATAAAGGTTACCTCCATAACTCCGTATGGCGGTAGGTCCAAAGAGATCCATATGTAGGAGTTCTAACCACCGAGAGGTTGAAACCAAATTCTTGGCTTTGTGACTTGAGTGAACTTGCTTTCCAACTTTGAAAGCATCATAAAAGTGACAATCAAACTTCATATTAGGGAGGTGTCTTACCAACTCCTTAGAGACTAAAGATTGAATTAGACGCATATTAGCGTGACCTAATCTCCTATGCCAAAGAGTAGAACTATCATCTATAATCCCAAGACATATATTGTCTTTTGACTTCTTATTGTCCTTCATGACATAAAGCCCATGCTTTCTAATACCTTTTCCAATGACCTTTCCATCTTTTACGATTTCACTATCATTTTCCGAAAAGATGACCTTACAATTATTGTCACAAATTTGACCTATGCTTAAAAGGTTAAACCCTAAATTATCTACGTGCTCAATATTTTCAATAGTCATGGAGTCAAGAGAAACCGTACCTTTGCCAATGATATTACCACGTAGACTACTACCGAATGTTACGTTACCTCCATCATATGCTTTGTACCGTGAGAACAAACTTCGATTACCCGTCATGTGTTTAAAACAACCACTATCCTTAATCCACTCGTCGGGTTCCAAATCAATTCCTAAGCAGATCTAGGTAACAACAAACACGATCAAACATTTGGTCCCCAATATCTCATGGGTCCAAAATTGTTAGTTCCAAACACCCCTTGCATTTGGTTGGGATGCATGAATTGAGGAGGGTTTCCCCATGGGGAACAAAAGGTAGGAGGATAAAAATTCATATAACCATTTTGTTGTTTATTATTTCTCCTAGGTGTATTTGATCTTGGTTTAGAGTTATGGTCATTCCTTCTAGGTGTTGGAGTTTTACTTCTAGGTCGTGAATTGTTTTTACTATCTCTTCTAGGTGTTGTCGTTCTACTTCTATGCCTAGACTCATCCCGTACTCTTGGTGGAGTAGAAGATGGTCTTGATAAACTTCTATTTCCCATTAGAGGTTTACTCAAAGGCTTATAGAACTTATCAACGGCATTGTCGTCAAGTATAGGTAATTTCACTTTTTTAACAATAAGATGCTTAGGATGTTCACCTAAATTTTATTTTTCAGATTGTTCATGATTTTCATCAAAAATGTTTTCTGGCCGCGGTACCTTATCTATGGCGGCGGTTCCATATCGATAAGGAACCGCCTCATACAGTTTGGGACCGCGTACAGCAGATGGTTTTTCTGAAAATCGAACTTGTTTAGGTTCACTAGTTGATGCTTCATCTTAGTTAAAACCTACACCAAGTTTTTCCTTAGAGTGAATTTGTTTGTTTAACATATCATCAAGAGCACTAGTAGTTTTCATGAACTTTTCCAATTTAATGGAGGTGCTCTTGAGATCTTCATTCTCTAACCTAAGTTTCTCAAAACTTAAGCAACCTATATCAACTTCTTTATTTTTCTCAAGCTTGCCTAATTTTTCCCTAAATTCATTAATCTCATTTTCAAGCTTAGTTTTAGTTGATTTTAGTGTTTTGTTATTTTCTATGAATTTAAGGCTAAGTTTGTGTAAATTGTCATATTGGCCTTCTAATTCGATATCATCTAAGGTGGAGCTATCATTGCTATAATATTCGGTTTTGGAATGTACCTCTTTAGAAGTGTGAGCCATGAGACATTTCTCCTCTTTGGGGTTGTAATCAACATCTTCACCGCTATCGCTGCAAGAACCACTAACGAATGCCGTGTGATTCTTATCGCGTGAAGGCTTTGGACACTCATTAATGAAATGATTTAGATCACTACATCTAAAGCAATTCCTATCACCCTTTTCGTTCTTGGCAAACTGATTTTTTAAGAATGGTTTCTTGTCATTGTTAGGTTGCCTCACGTGTTGACCTCGTCTTTTGAAAAACCTCTTGAAATCTATTACCGCCAATGCATACTCCTCGTCATCACTATCTAAGGAACTATCATGATCGCTTTGTGCCTTCTTGGCTTTGAGTGCAAGAGACTTCCTTTCACTATTGGTCTTTACCAATTCCGAGTCCTTCAAAATTATCATCTCATGAACCTTCAAGTTGCCTATGAGTTCATCGAGTGATAAAGTTGAGAGATCTTTTGATTCTTCGATCGCCGTGACCTTTGCTCTCCACTTCGGATGTAAGGCCCTAAGAAACTTCCTAACATTGTTCTTGCTAGAAAAACCTTCATCAAGTACTTTTAGACTAGTAATAATAGTGTTATATCTAGCAAAAGCATTATGAATAGCTTCATCTTCTAAGATGACAAATTGTTCATATTGTTGGACAACAAGATCGATTTTGCTTTCTTTGACTTGGCTATTACCTTGGTGGGTTACTAAAAGAGTGTATCAAATATCTTTAGCGGTTTCACACTTAAAAATCCTTTCATACTCTTTCTTAGGTAAAGCATTATAAATCACCATTTTAGCCTCATTATTTTTCGAAAGTTTCTTTTTAGTATCATCATTAGCTTTGTCGAAAGTGACCAATTCCTTTGTTTTAGAAACTTCATTGAATTGATAAGGTAAAAAACCACCACTGGTAATAACATGCCAAATATCTAAATCTTTTAATTTCACATAAGTCTCAAATCTATTTTTCAAATAAATAAAACTATCTGTTTCAAAAAGTGGTGGTCTTTGCATAGATTGCCCTTCTAGGTGCTTGTTGGAATCTATAGATCGATTCAAGTTTTAAAATACAATATACTTTAAAAATACTTGAGCAACCCACTCTGATACCAATTGTAGAAACTAAAAGGGGGGGGGGGGTTGAATAGTTTCTTATATTTACTTGTTAAATGATGGTTTTCAAAAAAAAAAATTCTCAAAAACGTAGACTTAAGGAAATAAGTGAAATCTGCTTATGCATAATATGAACAATGATAGTGTAATTTAAACTAATACTAACTAATATATATGCACAAAGAATAGAGAATGTAAAGAATTAAGGGTAAAGAAAGATCAAACCAAACACCAAGGATTTATAGTGGTTCGGCAACGAAGCTCACTCCTCGTTCCTACCCACTCCTCGAGTACTCCTTACTCGAGAGTTCACTACACAACAAGCTCCTTATGGTGGAGAAAACCGTACACGTCGCTTAACCAATTTCCGACCCTAAGCTAAAAGTCGAGCCCTAATCGTAGCTAGGACCAATCTACACAACTATACTTAGTACATACACAACTTCCAAATAAACACAACTACTTGGATCTTCACAACTATTACACAACAACAAATGTATAAGATTTGATCTTCAAAGGATCTTTGGTGGTGGACTCAACACTTCACAATGATAGTGTTCTTCTCTTTGCACTTGAAGAGGAAGTGATGGATGAGATAGATTCACTTCTAAACAAGTAGTAATCAATCAAATAATCAAGGATTTGAGTGATTTAAGAAGTATGTTTGAATCTGGAAATTTGTGTGCAAAAGAGGCAAATGGAAAATCTGGAAAATCTGCCCGCGATTCCTTATCTTAGCCCACGGTACCTTATCGATAAGGAACCGCCTAGGCGCTAAGGAACCGCCGGGATAGACTCCGCTCCCTTTTTGACCTTTAGTGGTGGAGGTCATATCTGATATAAAAATATCCAGAAAGGATATCCCAAATCAAAAGGGAATATGCCATTTTCAAATTTTCAAATATTAAATTTAATAAAACATTTTCTTAAAAAGAAAGTTTAATTAAAAACTTGTCACACATAATAAAAAGTGAGTTTTAAGAAAAGATTAAATCACTTGATAACTTGATTAAGGTTAGTACTTGTTTATTCATACCTTAAGTAAAAATGGGTAAAATGAAAAATACTTGAACTCAAGAATTCGTTTTTCGTTGTTTTGTAAATGCTTGTTTTTACATATTGTCGTAATCAAAACTAAGCGAGAGCGAAAAATGAAAGTAACGTTTTTAGGCATTATTGCATTAACAACCTTGTTTAGGCACCTTGATCATAATCTTAAGGTTTATTGAGAGTATAGTGTTTGGAAGAGTTTGAGGATCTTGTGTACACCATGGTTGTGTGTCTAGGTTTAGAAGAAGGCATAGAGGATGAAGAAGAAAAACCAAGAGAGGTTTAAGAAGAAGGTGTGATGATCCAAACAAGTAATGTGTGAAAAATCATTTTGGTGAATAATGAAATTTGTTAGGCTTAAGTTGGAAAAAGCTGTTTTTAGCAAAAGTCTCAGCAATGTTTACAAAGATTTAGAGAAAATAGTGTAAAGCAAATATTATGTCAAAGTCAGAGCCTGCGATTCCATAAATAGGGTCGCGGTTCTTTATCAATAAATAACCGCCACGTATTTGGAGAGCCACATGCAGAAGGATTCATAAAATGGTCTTCCAGCATTTATCTTAAGCCCAGATTTTGAGAAAAGGTTTGACAAGCCAAAATAGATTACTAACCAAAGTATAGATATCTAACTAACACATAATTGCACAAATTCATATAAATCGAAACATCGATCAAATGAACACATTAGGATTAAAATACTAGATAATTGATACAATGCTTTTTGTGTAGGTTCAAAATAATTCTCGGAATCCTCTCGAATTGATCTCAGTTTAAAGTGGAATGATTGTTCTTGGTGACAAAAAGGAGTTTGGTTTTCCATTCTATTAATAAGTAAGCTAGACTTAAAGATTTAAATCAAACAGTAAATGAAAAATACCCAAGCAGAAATTACCCTATTCGGAAAACAAGCACTATGCGGAAAGCAATCTTCTATTCGGAATAAAATGCTCAACTCGGAATGTAAAGCTATTCGGAACAATATGACCTATGCGGAAAGTATGGCCAATTCGGAAAGAAAGCCCTATTCGGAAAAACTGGCTACTCGGAATGTAATGCTCTATTCGGAAAATTTAGACTATTCGGAAAAAGTAAGCTATTCGGAAAAACACAATCTATGCTGAAAAAAAAATGAGTTCATTCGGAAAGATGCTCTTATGCGGAAAAACAAGTTCTAATCGGAAAGTGACACTTATTCGGAATAATGGCTTATGCGGAATGAATTCCCTACTCGGAATGTTATCCTATGCGGAAAATAAATTCCTATGCGGAAAAACAACACCATTCGGAATGTTTAAAATGTTCCGAATAAAGAAATTATCAAATGGTCTATTCGGAAAGTAAGCACTATTCGGAATGTTAAGAAATGAAGAATAGTAGCAGACGAGTCAAAATAGGGAAAACGGGTTTTAATCAAAATCAAGCAAAATACTCAAAAAGGTTTTACCAAATCAACCAATAATCATTTAAATACCATACGTAACAAATCCCACCAATAAAAATACTAAATCAACAACTTTTTAAGATCAAACTTGAATCAAAATAAAAAACTTAAGAACTTGCAATAGAAGATGATGAAGAACAAGATGAATGAAAAGATGGAATTGAAAGATTAATGTAAAAGTAACAAGAGTAAACTTACAAGATTGAAAGGAAAATTAAAAATCACCAAACACCCTAATGGTGTTGGTGATGAACCGATCCTAAGAAACTGGAAAAAGAAAAAATGAAAGCTAACTCTCTAAAATGTGAAGGGAGAAACTATATATAGTCCTAGTGGTTGGTTGGTGAGTGGGCTTTCTCCCTTTCTTCTTGTCTTCTCGTCTTTTCAGAAAAGTTGACGTTTTCGATTCCGATTCGGGATTTGTCGTCGATTAAATCCAACTCGTCTTTTAATTTCTTCGTTAAATAGACTTGAGTTTCTTCGACTTATGTAAATCTTCCGTCTTTAGTCCTTTTCTTCGATAAATCTTCGAATAGGCCCAGTGACTTCGAATCTTTTGCATCTCTTGGACAATAGACTTTATCTTGAGTCTTTTTCCTTGATAAAACCCGTGCAATCCCATGTTTTCTTTAATATTCATCCGGTTAGCTCTGAAAACACACTAAACACAAAAACCACGCATAATTCCAAACAAATGATATTAAATACGTGTTTTGGTCTTGTTTTAGCCAGAATTAAGTGGTAAAAGGATGGGTGTTTACACACCTATCAAATCCCCTACACTTAACCATTGCCATGCCCTCATGCAATGCTTAGTGATAAAGCAAGATTACACTTTTCCCATAATTAATCAACCTTGGCCTTATTTAAATTCTACTAAACAAAAATTAAAGAAATAAAACTTTAAAGGTAACAAAGGGATAGAAAACCATTTTCACTTGAAAATAGCTACATGGAAATAACTTGCAAAGAAATCGATGACTTACATTAGGACTTTTGTGCTGCGAAGATTTATCACCCTCAAGTTTCACGTTCCCCAAACTAAGCTTAAAAACGAGATCATTGTTATTATAAGTTAGTAAATCAAACACTTACACACATGGCTTAATTAAATGCTTAAACCCCCTTATTCCTAGGTGTATCTCTTATATTTTATTTTTGTCTTAGAATGATCATGAAGATGCATTTTTGGACTTATTTCGATAATTTATTTAGGCTGAAAGCAAAGTAGGACGATTTGATCAATAGTTAGCTAAAGGACAAAATCTCTTAAAACTGCTTCTCGGGATATCAAAAAGTTCATATCTTGGCATAACTTGGTTCACGATTTGAGACCTTTCTCGGGCCGATATTTGGCATGTACTTCATACTTCATATCTTCGAGAGACGTTCTTGAGATAATGGTCTTCTCATCATAATAGAGTTTCTTCACTTGGAGACTTTTGAGGGATACTCCAACTTTGTTGACCACGACTTCATGATTATTTCTTCAATCTCTAATTGGGATTTTGAGATACAACGATCCGCCTCCTTTTCGGGCTTGGATCTATTTATCCTCATACCTTGTTAGGGTCTTTTCGGATAGACTTCTCCATGATCTTTATGGGAGTTGATTGCTTTTCGTCGTGAGTCTTGATCCTTCATATTGATTTTGGGAATAATGCTTTTCACATCACTTTGGATCTTCAGCAATAAAATGGAATCCTCATGCCTTGTTAGGGCATTTTCGGACTCGCCAATCTTCGCGCCCCGCTTCATAAGTTATGCCTTGGCTATGAACTCTTATCATTACCGAGCAACTTTTAAACGATCTTGGGCTAGAAGCTAAGTAACCTTTCAAATCGTACGACCTTACTTATTGCAGATAAATTATTAGCAAGTGATGGGAGAATAGGCAAATAATTACACCAAGTGAGCTTGTACAAGAATACCGACTTATAATTGACTCTATCATTTCTCGTCCTCCACAATTTAAAATCTCAAGTAATGAGACTCGTGGACACTTAGCCTAATAAACCAATTAAGGTCTACATGGTTAAGGATACTAGCTAGAATAAACTTGGATAAGTCTATTCGGGTTGAGTCAAAATAAACGCAACAGGCCTAATATGTCAAAGATTTCTAAACTAGCTACACCACTTTATTAATATTTTTGACTTTATTACGGGATATATACATATGAAAGCAACGATAAAAATTTAAAAATTACGACTAAATGGCCAAAGTTAATAAAAAATTTGAAAAATGTTGAAAAATAGGATTTTCCGGTTAAATGAAGGCATTTTCATGGAGAAGTCCACTTAAAACTTCGATAGAAGTCCCCCCTACACTTAAGATAAACATTGTCCTCAATGTTTAAGCATGTGGGAAAGGTCTCCCCTACACTTATGACATTGTGCACGTTGGTTAACTCAAGTTAAGGAAGAGACGACTAAAGTGATCAATTTCAAATGTGAATATGAAGAAAATTGAATCACGATAGTTGAGAGATAGAACCGGATTTCGGATAACACGAGAGCACGGTTCTTCAAAGATTCCAAGATTGCATTTATCCCTGTAATCACATCACCATACAAACACAAACGACCAAAATAGGTCCTCCCCTACACTTAGGGGGTTAAAGGGATAGATACTCGGGTTGCCTCCCGAGGAGCGCTTGTTTTTGATAACCGAGTCACGAGCCTGACTCGACCCAAAATTAGTTCATGGGGAACGTGGTGAGGGATGGAATCACCTCCTGAGAGGTGTCCTCACCAAAGTACAACTTCACTCGTTGGCCATTCACCTTAAAATTAGGTCCATTAGGTTGAGCGAGCTCGAGAGTACCATATGGAAAAATTTGGGCGATGGTGAATGGGCTGGACCAACGAGATTTGAGCTTGCCCGAAAAGATTTTCAACCGAGAGTTAAAAAGTAAGACTTTGTCTCCAACATGGAACTCTCGGTTTTTTATCTTGGAGTCGTGAATGAGCTTAGTTCGTTCCTTATAGATCAAAGAATTTTCATAAGCCTCATTCCGAAGTTCATTCAGCTCATTGAGTGGGATCTTGCGTAGGTCACCGGCTTTGTATATATCAAAATTAGCCCACTTCAAGGCCCAGTAAGCCTTGTGCTCCAACTCAATAGGGAGGTGGCACGCTTTCCCGTACACAAGACGATAAGGCGTACAGCCGATCGGGGTCTTGTAAGCAGTACGGAAAGCCCACAAAGCATCATCTAGTTTATCAGCCCATGAGGCACAATGCTCTCCCACGGTTCTTTCCAGAATTCGCTTAAGTCCTCGGTTGGATATTTCAGCCTGGCCATTAGTTTGTGGGTGGTAGGCTGTGGAAAGACGATGGTTTACACCGTACTTAGCCATGACTCTAGCAAATTGGTCATTGCAGAAATGAGTCCCTCGATCACTAATAATGGCACGAGGCACACCGAATCTGGCGAATAGAGCTTTCAAAAAGTTACAAACCACCCTTGCGTCGTTAGTGAGTAAAGCTTTGGCTTCAACCCACTTTGAAACGTAGTCAACGGCTACAAGGATGTATTTGTTTCCTTTAGAAGAAGGGAAAGGCCCCATAAAGTCGATACCCCAAACATCAAAAATTTCACACTCTTGAATGAAATTCTGAGGCATCTCGTCTTTATGTGTGATCTTGCCTTGTTTCTGGCAAGCATCACATCGTTTAACCATATCGTGAGCGTCACGATATATGGAGGGCCAATAAAATCCGGAATCAAACACTTTTTTGGCGGTGTAGTTGGGACCAAAGTGACCACCTGTGGGTCCTTTGTGGCAAGCATCAAGGATTTCAGACGCTGCCGGTCCATCAACACATCGGCGAATAATCAGGTCAGCACATTGTTTGAATATGTAAGGGTCGTCCCAAAAGTAAGTCTTAATGTCGGTGAAGAACTTTTTCTTTTGTTGGGACGTCAACCCTTCCTTGAGAATTCCACCTGCCAAGTAGTTTGCAAAGTCTGCAAACCACGGGGTTTCATTAGAATTCAAATGTATAGACATTAAGGTCTCCAAGGGAAAGGAATCATTGATTTCTTTATTCGGATGATCCCCTTGGTAAGGATCCTTAAGTCTGTTGAGATGATCCGCGGCTAGGTTTTCAGCTCCTTTTTTATCGCGAATTTCGATTTTAAATTCCTGGAGCAACAAAACCCAGCGAAGAAGTCTTGGTTTGGAATCTTGCTTTGTCAACAAGTACTTCAACGCGGAATGATCGGTATACACGATTGTGGTGGAAAGGACAAGATAGGGGCGAAAATTTTTCAAAGGCATAGACAACAGCTAAAAGCTCTTTTTCTGTTGTCGTATAATGCAATTGTGCCCCCGTCATTGTCTTGCTAGCGTAATGGATTGGTTGGAAGTGTTTGTTCACTCTTTGTCCCAGAACCGCTCCATTAGCAAAATCACTAGCATCACACATCAACTCAAAGGGAAGATCCCAATTAGGGGTAACCAAGACGGGTGCCTTAGTTAGCTTATCCTTAAGTGAGTTGAAGGCTTCAAGACACTCTATGGAAAAGATAAAAGGAGTATCTTTTTCCAAGAGGTGGGTCATCGGGCGAGCGATTTGAGAAAAATCTTTGATGAATCGACGGTAGAAGCCCGCATGACCCAGGAAACTTCTCACACCCTTCACGGTTGAAGGTGGAGGCAACTTTGCGATAACATCGACTTTAGCACGGTCTACTTCAAGACCGGCTTTCGAGATCTTATGTCCAAGCACGATGCCTTCTTTTACCATAAAATGGCATTTTTCCCAATTCAGAACAAGGCGAGTGTCTTCGCACCGCTTGAGCATACGTTCCAAATTGGCAAGGCAAGAAGAGAAGGAATCCCCGAAGACCGAGAAATCATCCGTGAAGACTTCCATGGTTTATTCAACCATGTCATGGAAGATAGCTAACATACACCTTTGGAAAGTCCCGGGCGCATTACATAAGCCAAAAGGCATTCTTTTGTAAGCAAAAGTGCCATAGGGACAAGTGAATGTTGTTTTCTCTTGATCTTGGGGATCGATGGGTATTTGAAAATAACCCGAGAAACCATCAAGAAAGCAGTAATATTCATTACCCGCTAAACGTTCAAGCATTTGGTCCATAATAGGTAGAGGGAAATGATCCTTTCTCGTGGCATCATTGAGTTTGAGGTAGTCTATACAAACTCTCCAGCCAGTAACGAGACGAGTGGGAATCAACTCGTTGTGTTCGTTGGGAACAACGGTTATTCCGCCCTTCTTGGGCACACAATGGATTGGACTAACCCATGGGGAATCCGAAATAGGGTAAATCATACCCGCATCAAGAAGTTTGATAACCTCTGTTTTGATGACTTCATGGATTTTTGGATTCACCCTTCGTTGGCTTTGAATAGTGGGCTTATAGTCGTCCTCCATGAGAATTTTGTGCGTGCAGAAGTGAGGATCAATTCCACGAATATCCGAAATCTTCCAAGCGATAGCCTTCTTATGAGCTTTCATCACGGCAACGAGGCGAGTCTTCTCTTCATCTTTCAAATTTGTCGCAATAATGACGGGCGACTTCTTGTTGTCGTCAAGGAACACGTACTCGAGATGTGGCGGCAACTCCTTAAGTTCCAAATCCGGAGGATTTTCGACGGGAGGCGTTTTTAAAGTCGTGGCATCGATAGCAATAACCGTGGGAGATGGAGGCGAAGGATTGTCTTCGGTGAGAAGATTGTCAAAGAAATTCATGTCTTCATCCCCATCGATAGGAGAATCATTAGTAGCTAAAGTCACATCTCCCATGGTATCTTCAAGATTGTTCCAAAATAAATCACTATCTCCAAATAGAGACAACGATGAATCAATGGAGGACACGGTCTCAACATTGGGTAGAGAGGAAGGAATACTTTTGCAAGCATCAATAAAGTGTGCTTCACAAGCCTCATCCAAAACGTCAATACAATTAACACTCTCGTTGGAATAAGGTTGTTTAGACAACTTTCCCATGTTGAAGACTACTTTATCGTCACCCACTCTCATGATAAGCTCACCGGCTTCAACATCAATGAGAGTGCGACCGGTCCTTAAGAATGGACGACCAACAATAAGTGGCACACGGGGGTCCATCTCGTAGTCGACGACAACAAAATCAGCAGGGAAGGTGAATTTGTCGACTCCTACAATGACATCTTCGGCTATCCCCACTGGATAAGCAACCGTACGGTTAGCTAATTCCAAAGTCATTTTGGTGGGGACTAGCTCTGGGAGAGATAATTGCTTCCAAACACTTAGAGGTATAAGATTAATACTGGCACCTAGATCGGCTAGGGCCATGCAATTCTCTACTCCCGGGAAATTGCAAGGGATAAGAAAACGACCCGGATCACCAAGCTTGGTTGGCAATTTCCTTAAGAGCACTGCAGAGCAATTCTCATTAAGTTGGGTGTTGGCAATATCGAGGAGCTTTTCCTTGTCGCTCAGAAGATCTTTAAACATTTTTGCGTATTTAGGCATGTGAGCGAGAGCCTCAGCGAAGGAGATATTGAAATTCAATTGTTTGAACATTTTAAGGAAGTTCGAAACCTGAATATCGTCCTTTCTTTTGAGCTTCTCTTTCCTCAACCTAGATGGATAAGGTATATTGGAAGAAGAGGAAGGCTTTGGGAGAATAGGATCACTCACAACCACGGGTGGAGGAGGGGTAGAAGGAAGAGGTGGAGAAATTGGGGAAGGAGAAGGATGAGGAATAGGACCAGGTGACTCGTTCTCCTTAGTCACAACCACCGTTGGAGGTATAGGAAGCTCGGGTTCCTTGGTACCTTTGCCACTGCGAGTGGTGATTGCTTTCATCTCCCCTCTTGGATTCACAACGGTGTTACTCGGAAGAGTACCCGAAGAAGAGGGTTGATTACCTTAGAAGAAACTAGCCATCATGTTCCTCAAGTCATTAGTTTGGCTATCCAACGTATTTCTCATGTCAGCTCTCAAATCGTTTCCTTGCTTGACCAAGTCTGCCTTCAAGTTTCGCACTTCCTGTTGTAGATTTTCCACGATCACATCATTGGTCCTCATGTAGGTTTCAACCTCTTGGTGTAATGCAGTGGTGGTTTGGTTGGAAGGAGCATTGTATGCAGGTGGTTGGTAAGCAGGTTGTTGGTAGACTTGGTTGTTACGTTGAGGCGGTTGTTGCTGCTTGTGAGGAGGTATGTATGGTTTTCGAGGCTGTTGTTGTTGTTGAGGAGGGCGATTAAGGTTTTGTTGTTGGTTTGGGTTGGTAGGAGGAAAGCCAGGTGGGGAAAGATAGTTGTTGGATCGATAGCTAAGCAAATTACGGTCACCTTGGGGTCTAGCTTGATAAGCAGGTTGAGGATAGGTGCCATATGCTGCATTCACATTCTCAGCAGGGTAGTCTTGGGTGGCAGTACAAGTTGTGTAAGAGTGAGGACCACCACATATCTCACAAGGTTGACTGACAGCGTTCACTTGAGCGTTTTTGGCGTTGTTGCTGTTGTTGTTGCTGACGGTGTGGGTGACAAGCGATTCAAGAAGCGTAGTGATTTTGTCTAATCGCTTGTCGCTGTCACTAGTGCTAGCACTAGCGACATTGGTCCGAACACTCTTGGTTTGCACACGATATTTATTCTCAATGATGTCCCAAGCAGCATTGGAAGTCTTAGCCAATAGATTACCCCCCGAGGCACTATTCAGTGAATCTTGGTCACTCATGCTTAAACCATTGTAAAAAGTATTAATTTGATGTACTTTGGTAAAACCATGTTGTGGGCATTTTCTTAAAAGATCTTTGAAACGATCCCAAGATTCACTGAACGACTCATCGTACTTTTGTTCAAAGTTTATGATCTCATTCCGCAAAGCGGTAGTACGAGAGGGTGGAAAAAAGTAATTGATAAACTTAGTTTCCAAATCCGTCCACGAGAGAATACTCTGTGGCGGTTCCTTAGCAAGCCAATGCCGGGCTTGTCCCTCTAAAGAAAAGGGAAAAAGTTGTAACCTGATAACTTCTTGTGGAACTCCATTGAACTTGACCGTGTTAGTGAGTTGCAAGAATCTCTTGATATGGTCGTGTGGATCATCAATGGTACGTCCCAAGAATGGTTGAGCGGAGACCATCTGGATAAAGCCTGACTTGAGCTCAAAGTTGTTGGCGGCAATTGGAGGTATGACAATTGGATCCGTGTTTCCATCTACATGAGCTTGCAGCAATTCAATCATCGGGCGATTATCCGGAAGGGGCTCATTGTTGTGGTTATTGTTCATGTTGTTGAAAGGTGGGTTGTTGTTGTTATTATTGTTGTTCGGAGGTGGTATGTTATTGTTGTTTTGTACACCAGCCATGTCTAGGTTATCGAGAGGCCCGAGCTCTTGATAAGACGTGGATCGAGTGCGCATACACCTGCAAAAGAACGAACCAAGAAAAACAAAGCAAAAATATTTTTGGTTTTTATGGTTTTTTAATTTTTTTATATTTTTGAAAATTTTATATTTTTTAGGATTTTTTGAAAATTTTTGCGAAAAAGTAACGTTCACGGGGAACGGATCCCAAAATCCAAGTTCTCACAAAAAACTTTTGATCTTAACGAGAAGAGCCGGCAGCGGCGCCATTTGATACAATGCTTTTTGTGTGGGTTCAAAATAATTCTCGGAATCCTCTCGAATTGATCTCAGTTTAAAGTGGAATGATTGTTCTTGGTGACAAAAAGGAGTTTGGTTTTCTATTCTATTAATAAGTAAGCTAGACTTAAAGATTTAAATCAAACAGTAAATGAAAAATACCCAATCAGAAATTACCCTATTCGGAAAACAAGCAATATGCGGAAAGCAATCTTCTATTCGGAATAAAATGCTCAACTCGGAATGTAAAGCTATTCGGAACAATATGACCTATGCGGAAAGTATGGCCAATTCGGAAAGAAAGCCCTATTCGGAAAAACTGGCTACTCGGAATGTAATGCTCTATTCGGAAAATTTAGACTATTCGGAAAAAGTAAGCTATTCGGAAAAACACAATCTATGCGGAAAAAAATGAGTTCATTCGGAAAGATGCTCTTATGCGGAAAAACAGGTTCTAATCGGAAAGTGATACTTATTCGGAATAATGGCTTATGCGGAATGAATGCCCTACTCAGAATGTTATCCTATGCGGAAAATAAATTCCTATGCGGAAAAACAACACCATTCGGAATGTTTAAAATGTTCCGAATAAAGAAATTATCAAATGGTCTATTCGGAATGTAAGCACTATTCGGAATGTTAAGAAATGAAGAACAGTAGCAGACGAGTCAGAACAGGGAAAACGGGTTTTAATCAAAATCAAGCAAAATACTCAAAAAGGTTTTACCAAATCAACCAATAATCATTTAAATACCATACGTAACAAATCCCACCAATAAAAATACTAAATCAACAACTTTTTAAGATCAAACTTGAATCAAAATAAAAAACTTAAGAACTTGCAATAGAAGATGATGAAGAACAAGATGAATGAAAAGATGGAATTGAAAGATTAATGTAAAAGTAACAAGAGTAATGATTAAAACTTACAAGATTGAAAGGAAAATTAAAAATCACCAAACACCCTAATGGTGTTGGTGATGAACCGATCCTAAGAAACTGGAAAAAGAAAAAATGAAAGCTAACTTTCTAAAATGTGAAGGGAGAAACTATATATAGTCCTAGTGGTTGGTTGGTGAGTGGGCTTTCTCCCTTTCTTCTTGTCTTCTCGTCTTTTCAGAAAAGTTGACGTTTTCGATTCCGATTCGGGATTTGTCGTCGATTAAATCCAACTCGTCTTTTAATTTCTTCGTTAAATAGACTTGAGTTTCTTCGACTTATGTAAATCTTCCGTCTTTAGTCCTTTTCTTCGATAAATCTTCGAATAGGCCCAGTGACTTCAAATCTTTTGCATCTCTTGGACAATAGACTTTATCTTGAGTCTTTTTCCTTGATAAAACCCGTGCAATCCCATGTTTTCTTTAATATTCATCCGGTTAGCTCTGAAAACACACTAAACACAAAAACCACGCATAATTCCAAACAAATGATATTAAATACGTGTTTTGGTCTTGTTTTAGCCAGAATTAAGTGGTAAAAGGATGGGTGTTTACACACCTATCAATAATCCAAACACAAAGTATTAGTTCAACAAAACAAAGTCTAAATGCAAGAAACATAAACAAGTCTAATGAAAAGAAAGAAATAATCCAAGATTACACTAGAGTTAATAAGCATGAGAATAAACTAAAAGCTTCACCAAAAGCTTCACTTGATCGTCACTTCTTCTTGCCAATGTTCTTGATCATCTTACCTATTGCCTTAAATGAACTCCTTGACTCCTTACGATGATCATTCAACTCCCCTCGAGTTTGAAGGTTGGAACGGTAGACATCCTCAAGTCCGAAGTTATCTGGAAGTGAACTTGAGGCATAATGAGAAGGAGGATTAATTTGGTTCAACCCATCCATGAAAGTGTTCATAGATTGGGTGGAGTCACTCGAAGAACCAACATGAGAACTAGTGCCCACACCATCACCATCACTTGGTGATGGGGGTTCTTCCTCATTGTCAGATTCTTGTGGGTCATTTCTTCTCGTACCTCGATCACTTATAGGCTTTCGTGGTTGCACCTTTTGAATAGGAAGCATTACATGATTAACCGGTGTGAATCGGGAGAGATCGAGATCATGGAAGTCTTGACTAACCCTTTTAAAAAGGCGAGTGAGGAGCATGGCATAGGGAAGGTTTGTTTTTAACTTCGAGGGGACATAGTTTATCAGTCGAGCGATGAAGTACGCAAGATTGTACTTGGTGGAAGTGAATAAGCAACAAATCATATGTGCCATACACGCCCAAACATGATCCCGTTTTCCACCATGACAAAATACATTCTCCCTAAGAATGTCGACCCAATGAACCAAACAGTCATTAAGGTTGCTAACGAGTATCTCAGGGGTATTCAAAGAACGCTTCTTAGAGTGGATACTACGTATAACGGATCTATTACGTCCTTTCGTTATGGTGTGAAGGATGAAGTCAAGGTCCGGCATTTTGGTGTTATATGGAGGGTTGTTGACACACTCATTTAACCCATCAATTCTCCATGAATCCATGAATCGAAATTTATCCACATATGACACACCTAATGCCTTACCAAACTCCTCGAGAGAGTATGTGATGAGTTTACCATAAATGGTGAACCTAACAAATACTCCATTATCATTAGAGATAAGGGAATATGTGCTAAAGAACTCTAGGAGAAATTCAAGATATATGACTTCGTTGATTTCTAGAAAGCAATAAAAATCAATTTCATTAAACATAGATTTAGCATAGTCATATTCATCAAAATCCCCGTAGAGAACTCTACCTCACGGAAACAACGTTTTTGAAGTGAACGAAAGGTATTAGCAAGGGTTTCAGAAGGACAGAAATCGGCAAGATTAGGCATGTATCTCTTAGTATACTAGTGATCTTGTTGATATTCTGAAGGCATGATTAAGCTCATAAATACAACACAAAAAGTTTCCACAATCACTCTTATGTTACTTAATGATCAAAGATCAAAATCATGAGAATGTGGTTAATCAATCACTTGATTAACCATAGGATTAATCCTTAGCATTATCATGTTCACAATGTGTAACACCCCCATTTTAACCTTTACGTAGCGGAACATTGATTTGGGGTATTACTTCATAGAACACGAGTCATAATAATAGAAAACAACTCAAAAGAGTGATTAAATCAACTTTCTTTATATATATATCATTAAAAATTCAGAGTTTTACTATATGAGGTTCCCAAAATCTATATCAATAATTTCAAGCTTGTGCCTGTTCATGCCATCCGTATGTTGCTCTATGCTATTAGTCACAATTTCCTGAAATATATGCTTAAAGTCAACACAAAGGTTGAGTAAATGCATAGGTTTTTAATAACAATTTTGAATATATGTCTACCAATTCAAGCTACGCTACTATTCGTTCACATAAAGTTATGTTTTGTTGTACTAAGTTCATGACATCAAAACTAACGGAATTCACCAATGTGACCATCATGACATATTCTCATGACAAGTAATATGCATGTACAGATTAGCCATTAATTCTAATGAAGTATGCTCGATTACCCACATGCACATGTAACACAAACAGGATTCGTTAAACCCAATAGATCTATTCACTATATTAGTGCACACATAAAGTGTTCAACGAGGATAGTTATAATAAAGTATGCTCGATTACCCACACGAACAGGTAACACAAACAGGACTCAATAGATCTTGATGTAGTGATTTGTATACCTTTTTTGGAAAAGAGGCAACAAAATAGGGCAAGCGTGCACGACGATTTAGGAAAACCGTGTGTAAATGACCCAATTAGGTGAGTTCGTTCTCGAGGAGGCACGTGAGTTGTGTAATCAATTGATTAATGATGTTTGTGATTATTAACAAGAAGAAAAGAAATGAGAAATGAGAAAGGAAAGAAAAGACGGTTACGAAGACGAATTTAAACTACGACGAAAAAGGCGTAAACGTAAAACCGTAAAAAGCTACAAAATTTAAAACTTTAACCTAAAAATTCCTAAAAATCCACAATAATATTCTAAGAGTTTACAAAAAATCCAAACTTGCTAAAACCTTTTAATTAATTAAATAATGACTTTTTAATGCTAATTAAAGCCCTAAAAATCACAATTAATTATTAAAAAGCCCTAAACAAGATCTAATAGTTTGTAAACCTCAAAAATAACCTAATTAAGCTAAAAAGTATTTTTTAAAATTTTAAAACCTAATAAAACTATTTTTAAACACTTAAAAACTATTAAAATCTATTAAAACTTAAATTAAATCTAGAAAATAAATGAAAAGCCTAAAAAATATTTGGAAAGTTAAAAAGCTCCTAATTAAGTGTCCTTAACATAGGAAAAATGAAAAAACTAAAAAAAATCAAAATTCAATTTTTAATAATAAAATAATAATAAAAAATTCAAAAAAATTCAAAGTTTATAAAAAAAATCTAAAAAATTAACAAAAATGCAAATAAAAGTTCCTAAAACCTTTTTATTAATTTTATATTAAATTTTAAAGTTGTTGAAAAACCCTAAAATCAAATAAAATTAAAAATAAGACTTTTTGAAAACTTTTTGTGATGTAAACCTCAAATTACTTAAATAAAACCTAAAAACTATTTTTTTGGATTTTTAAAATACTTTTTACTATTTTTAAACTACTTTCTAACAATTAAACTAAAAATAATAAATAAATTAAAAACGGGAAAAATAAACTTTTAAAACAGAAAAGTCCTAAAACTAAACAGAAACCCAAGAAAAATACTAAATGGCAAAAAGCTTAAAGGAATAAGCTTAAAACAGCTTATAAAGAAGTTGTTTGCTAAATAAGCCAAAAAACAAACACACCTTATATAATAGACTTTGCAAAGTAATACCAGTCAAAGTCCCTAGGGCAACGGTAAAGAGTGTGTGTTGTGAGAGGAGTGGCGCAGGTTCGAGTCCTGGCCACGTCCTTTTTGGTATTTTTTTTTTAACTTTAAAAACCCTAGCAGTAACCTTGTTAAGCTTAAAAACACAAATAACAATCCAAATTATCAAGATCCAAGCAAGATTTGAGCAAAAACGTGCTCAGTTGGGCTTTTTAGAACACAAGCAAATTTGATATCTTCACAAGTGAGATTTTAACCAAGAGGAGCTTGGTTTGTGATTGGTGGTGTTTTTTTGGACAAAAGGGGGCACCCTTATACTCTTTGGAGTATAAGGAGTCAATAATCACACAAATCCAGCAAATAGCACACAAGTTCAAACCAAAAATGCACACTTAGGGCAAATTCAAGTTGTTGTGATAAAAAAAAGGGTCCGGGGTGTCTTGCTGATACAAAGTGCACACAAGAGAGATTCAAGTCCTCAAATCCAGCATACAATCTCACAAAATATCATGCAAGCACTCTTTAATCCTACTTGGGCCTAATTCCTAGTAATAAACAAGGAGGAAAGCCAAAATTACCCAAGAAATTGCACAAAAGGGGGCAATAACTGATTTTAGACCATATTTTCAAAGTTTAAGCATACCAATGTGTTCTTTCTTGTCCAAAATGAGACCCAAACTAGCATACACCCTATTGATACCCAATTGACTGAATAAAACAAGTCTTAACACAATCTTTCTATCTTTTACCCTGATTAAAAACCTAATCCAAACACACCTTTAAAAATCTGAAATTAGTTTTTAACAAAGTAAATCTAAACATAACCTAAGCAAACTGATTCTAAACCTTCTAAACATGCACAACAAACATCAAAACACCTAATCAAGCAAGTAAAACACACAAACAAGCAACCTTTCACAATTCTTGCAAAATTCACACTTAAACTGAAAAAAAATGAAAAATGAAATAGGATTTTTACCACAAGGGACCTACATCCAGGTCCCTTAGTGACAGCAAGGTCACCTCCAATAGGCCCGGGCCTATGCTGATCCTATAACAATAAATCTTCAACAAACCTGCAAATCAAACAAGAACAAACACAAGCAATATTCTTTCTGATTTTCTTAAAACTTTCTCAAACCTTTCACAAACTGAAAGACCATAAACCAATGAAAAGGTTTTTAACCAAGAACAAATTCACAAATTTAAGACTCCAAATCCACTTTCACTTCTTTGGAGTCTTAACTTTCTGAAATTTGAGCCAATATGAAACCTTTTCAAAAACCTTTGAAAACTCAAAAACACAATGTGTTTTGATAATTTAAAATGGAACTCAGTTCTTAGCTTTCAAACACACACACACACAACTTTTAACACTTATAAAAAGGAATTACACTTGTTTCAAACATAAATACCAAACTTTTATAACATTAAAAAGGAATTACAATGGTGAAAGCTAAAAACTAGAACAAAATGATAAGGGTCACAAACGACTCCTTATATACAACTGAAAAGAAGTATCTAGAACTACTAAACCCTAGTAACTGGAATTCCTAAAAATCCCTTGGTCTTTGTCTTCAAAATCAGTCAAATGCGCCCATGTGATCTTGTTGTTGTAGCCAGCTATTTCAAAGTGATCTTGGCCGTATATTTGTTCTTGGGGACAAAGGAATATGTGTGAAACGTTGGATGTGTCGGGTTTAGGGTTTGGGGGAAAACGACGCAGCAGGGGAGGGTCCCACAAGACACATGGGTGTGTCTTGTGGTGATGTGGGATGTGGGGTAGATTTAGGTTAAGGTTAATTTAGGATCTGGAGTGATTGGGGTAAAAACCCCTTGATTTAAGTTTAATCGAGCCTGGGTAATTTTAGGGTTTAAGGGTTTGATTAGGGGTGGTTTAATCTTAAAAGGGATTAATGATTTTCAAAATATGTGTTTTGGTGGGAAATAAGTGGGGGTGTTGACTGGTCTTTGACCAGTTTAATTTAAATAAACTTGGTGGGTTGTGGGTTATGGGCAGGTCGGGTAAGGGTTTGGGTATTTGGGTGGGTATTGTGATGTGGCAGAGTCTGGTTGGGTGAGTGGGATTGGTTGTTTGGCAGAATTGCCCCCCAAGGTTTCTTCTTGTCTTCATGTTGTAATAAAAGGCTATCAACGCCCATTTTGCACTTGACAACTTTGGAGGACTTGCCATTTTTGGCACAAGTTGTTTCAAAACTTTTCCAAGGGCTTCAAATGCTATTCTTGGATTCTTCAAGGACTGATCTTGTATAGTCTTCATTCCTTATGGACCATTCTTGTACAATTGACATTTGGAGGGTCATTGGTGACAAGTTCTTCAAAGATGAGGGACTAAAGTTGCCAATCTTCAATTCTTCAAGGGTCTTTTTGCAAAATTCCAAACTTGGGCTTGGTTCATTGTGCGACTTCGTTTCCCGTGTTCGTTTTTGAATGGTTCTTGTGATCTTTTTCCATTTCCTCAATATCCGTACCTAGAAATACACAAGTAACAAACACGAGCATATATTTGGCAGTTTTAATGATATTTTATGCATTTTAAGCCCGATTTGGACGATGAGACCATGTATAAAAGCAGTCTCATCACTCCCCCATACTAAACCATTGTCGTGCCCTCACGCAATGCTAGAATAAAGTATCATAGCACCTCCAAAATTTAATTTTATTCACTTTATTGAAATAATAAACTAGCTACACTACTACTACTTGCGTTTTAGACATAATGTATGATTTTCATCGCAAAATGGGACGTTTAGGTTCATAGAACAAGAACACGTGAATGCTTCGTTTGAAATAATTTCATCGTCCTCGATTTTCACCTTAATTCCATGCCAAGCGTGCAACGAGATCATTGTCATTATAAGTTAGTAATGCTAACATTACTCATATGCCCTAATCACGTACTTATTCTCCCATTATTCCTAAGTTGTATCTCTTATATTTTATTTTGTCTTGAATGTTTCACGAGGATACATTGTTGACTTATGCGATAATAGAGATTTAGGTCTAAAAATAGAATCCTAACGGTATAACTAAGACCATCAAATCAATAACCCCTCCTAATAGACAACGATGTTAAAAAATTAAGTTGACAAGAAGAATCGATAAACACGGTTTTATAACGGTTTTGAACATGAGACTTATTACCAAGACTTTTATACGCCCCCTAACGGAAGGGCCTTATTATCTTTGGTTTACCTCCATCTTTTATTCAACTTCGCCATGAAGCTTTTATTATGACTTCGTTCTTGCCTTGCCTTTTATTATCCGCCATCATCGGTGGTTTTATTAGCCAAAGACGTACATCCTCACGCTAAAGCGAATTTTGGATATTTAAAGCTTCGAAGATTAAGGCTTGATTCACTTTCAATTTTTGCATAGATTTTAGGCCTTGTGGGGCTTCAAATTGTTTGCTAGATTTAGGTGAGCACTTGAAATCTTATTATTAGGTGAAGCTTTCGATTATTCGGGTGCCAATACTTCAAAACCGTGACGCTGGCGATATCTTAATGTCTTCCCAATTTAATTACACGGAAGCTACTAGAAAAGACTAGAAACCCAACAATCCTAACTAAACTGCTAAGTCAATATTTATTAAGCAAAAAATATTTACAAGCGAAGGGAGAATAAGCAAACAACGAGAACACATGAGTTTTTGAAAGAATACGAGTACTCTACGTTTAGCATAGTAACTTATAATTAACTCTATCATTTCTCGTCCTCATTTAAGAGACTTAGCCTAATGTGAAGTTAAGGAATCAAAGCTAAGTGCTCAACACGCACGGTCAAGTCAAAAATTACTCTTATTCTCGCCATCGGAAAACCTACATTCGTGTCTTCAAACACTTATAAAACATGAGAAAATTTTTAAAATTTGGCCATTTTTAGCCTTATTTTGCAACAAAACGATAAACTAAACGATAAACTTTGGAAAGCGTGAAGGTTTGGCAAGGCAAGTATATATTCACCCCCCATACTAAAGTTAAACATTGTCCTCAATGTTTCGAGTCTAGGGGTGCAAACACCCCCATACTAGAGACTTAGTCGAATGCCTTATCTAGCATGGAAAGGGTGTAACCAATAAATTAATAGCCGTTTATGAAGTGTGCTAATAACCTAAGGTTAGAACATCAAAAGGATATATCATGGATATTGAGAAATGTCTCCAAAGCAAACGATCGAGTGCTCCCATAAAACGAACACGAGAGGCTCCAATCGTGAAGATCATGATCTAAAAACCACAATACACAAACAACCACGGAACAAAGGTTGGAAGGGCACAAATCCCCTCACATTAAACTACATTAGAAAGCAATAATATGTACATGGATAATCATGGGTCTCCCCCACGAGGCACCTTGTTTTTGATAACCTAGTCAAAAGCTCGACTCGAATCCCCATAAATGTGATCATTTAGGGATATCATGGTGTGGTCAATTTTTGGTGGGGCTTACATGATAAACAAGGCCCAAAAATAACCGGTATAAAGGACTAAGTCCTTTGATGGTGCAAAATACCGGGATCGAAGATGGCGTTCTCGTTTTCATTGGAAAAACAAATCAACGCCACTTCATCAATAGTCAACAAAAACTTAAAGAGTTTCAAGAAAATAGGAGAGAAGAAATAGAAGGGTGGGACAATGGGTAAGTCTCTAAAAACATGAGCTACTCGAGGTAGACTCGCACCAATCAAATGAAAAGATTTTCCATTTATTCCATCGGTGGAAGACCGAGATTTCCCTTTATAAGCAATTCCAGGATCAAATATCTCGTCCTCGGTGGAGAAAGGGGAGGGAACATAAGGGGCTTCCCCCACACTAAGTCCACACAAAGCATCGTCAAAAGGAGAATACGAGCTTGTAGTACTCAATAAACGTGGTGATGACGGAGTTTGAATTGTAGAAAAATCTTTTAAATTCAATTCAAAATCTTTTCCTTTTTCATCTTTTACACTCTCCTTGTGAAAACCCGATTTAATTATGTCAAAAATATTTGGTGTATCTAAAGCAATGTTAGTCACACTAAAAATTCTCACATTTTGAAATCTTTTTGGCAAAGGTGGTGGTAAGTTTTCAAATCTTTTGTCAACAAAGAAAACCTCCCCATCGGGATCAACGTATTCATCATCCGAAGAATCACTCGAGATTGGAATCGTAGGCTTAACACTCTTAACCTCCACCGGCGGAGGGGACGAAACTTCAATTTTCTCAACACCTCCTAAAACTCTATTTGAAATATTTTTGCAAATGCTTTTGATGGGATTGACATTGTACAAAGATGTGATAGAATACACATGAGAAAGAGTGGAGTTTTGGGTTGCATTAATGACGAGTTCTTCCTCATTGAAACGAAGAGTGATTTTTCTTGCATGCACATCGATAAGTGCTCTCGTGGTATCCAAAAAAGATCGACCTAAAATTAACAGAACTTTAGGATCGATAGGAATATCAACAACAATAAAGTCTACAGGATAGTAGAACTTTCCAACTTTCACGAAGACGTCCTCGGCAACTCCACAAGCTAGAATCGTAGAATGATCGGCCATTTCGATTGACATTCTTGAAGGAGTGAGATTGGGAAGATTGAGCGATTTAAAAATCTCAAGAGGCATCAAATTAATACTAGCACCAAGATCGGCCAAGGCATAGCATTCTTCCATGTCTTGGATAGCACATGGGATTAAAAACCTTCCAGGATCACCGACTTTTTGAGGTATGCGGCTTAGAAAAACCGATGAACAACTAGACGATTTTTGCAATTTTTCTTTGTTATTCAACATACTTTTGAAGTTCGCGGCAAATCGAGGCATCATGACAAAGGTGTCGGCAAAACTTATATTAAAATGCAAGTCACGAAACATTTTCATAAAGAGTTCAAATTGATAATTATTTCGTTCTTGTGCCTTTTCCTTGTCTCGTCTTGAAGGGTAGGGTAAAGGTGGTGTGGGTTGGGGAAAAGTAGGCATAGGCATCGGCCTTGGAATCTCGGGTTCCATGATTGGTGTAGGTTCAACCGTAGGTGTGGTTTGAGCGGTACTTCGTGGGCTTGTAATTTGCTCCTTTTCAACCACAACCTCGGGTTCTTTCTCTTTTTCCTTCTCCATAGAAGTACTTGGACGAGAAATGGGTTCTTTGAAAGTTTTACCACTACGAGTAGTAATAACCTTCAACTCTCCTTTCGGGTTTACGATGGTATCACTAGGAAGACCACCCGAAGAAGAGGGCTTACACATGATAGCTTCAAACATCTTAGCCATACGGTCTTCAAACTTAGATTGCCTAGCATCCGCTTTTAACAACTCTTGCTTAATCTCATGTTGACCTTGCTCCATTTTTTGTTAGCATGAGTTTTAAGTTCATTAGCAAGTTCGTTTTTTAGCTCGTTTTTCAACTCGGACCTTAAGCTAACCATTTCACGTTGCATATTGTCAAACTTAGCATCATTAGCCTTTGCATAATTCAAAAATTCTCCTAGAAGATTTTTGGTGTGATCATTTTGAAAACCTTGGGCATTGTTTTGAAAATCACGGTTTTGGTTTTGGTTTGAAATTTGCCCATTACCACTTTGATAATTACCCTTGTTATAATTCCTTTGATTTCCTTGGTAATTTCCACCTTGGTTGTTGTTTCGATAATTATTAGCATTTTGATTTGGTGGAGCTTGATTTTGGCGGGAACCTTGACCGATTTGGTTATAAGTTCCCGTGGCTACAAAAGCATTCGAAGTGTTACCATCCGCGGTAATGCACTCGGAAAGATCATGAGCTCCCCCACACGACAAACAACTCTTAGAAACCGCTTTAACCGAAGCGGAATTCGAAGCGTCTTGAGCTTTCCAATGGGACATAAGGCTAGCAAATCTATCAAAAAATCGATTTTCTTCATTTGCCTCATCATGTAAAGCATTAATACTACGAGACGATGATGAGCCCATTTTGGCAACACTCGATGTGTTACGAGGGCTATAAACCTTAGACCTATTCTCAATTACGACCAAAGCTTCTTCAACCGTTTTACACAAAAAATTACCACCCGCGGCGGCATTTAAATAATCTCTTTCATGATCGTTAAGTCCATTGTAAAACGTGTCTATTTGATGTAAGTCGGAAAAACCGTGATGAGGAAATTCATGTAACATCTCCTTAAACCTATTCCAAGCCGTTGAAAAACTTTCATTTGATTCTTGTGAAAATTTAGAAATCTCATTTTTCAAATGCGTAGTCTTAGAGGGCGGAAAAAATTGGTTCACAAACTTTGAAACGAGATCCTTCCACGTCAATATAGAATTGGGTGGCTCTTTCTCTAACCAAATTTTAGCGGGCCCCGCTAAGGAATACGGAAAAAGCATCATCTTAATCGAGTCATTCGAGACATCCTTGAATTTGCACGTGGCGGTAAGACGATTGAATTGGCGGATATGGTTGTGGGGATTGTCCTTCTCATCACCACGGAATTTGTTGTTTTGGATCATCGACAACAAACCCGTTTTCACCTCAAAATTCTCCGCAAGGATTGCGGGAATCACAATAGCTTCTCCATAACCCTCGGTGGGTGCTTGAAGTAACTCCATCATAGTTCGATTCGCCATGGTAGGTGCTTCTCGTACAATGGGTTCGTCAATAGGAGACTCCTCACTAGAATGAGTTGGAGTGGGAGTTTTGTTCTTTCGTCTACGTGCACGTTTTGCTTGATTACGAGTGAGCATAAACGTCACGTACAACGAGGAGACGAGCAAAGAAGATTCTTTTTGGTATTTTGTGTTTTTCAAATTTTTTTGTGGTTTTTCATGGTATTAACTTTTTTGGAAATTGGTGAAATGTATTAAGTAGACAAAAATCTACAAATCTCCTCCTTAATCAAATCTCTCGATTAAAGAAGCCTCAAGGAATGAAAACGATCACGTGAAGTGAACGCCTTCGATGACTTTAGAACGATGGTGGAACACCAAATCGTTCAAGAGGGTTTAATCAATGGAAACCAAGAAAATATATATGATATGTAATAAAACTTTGGGCGGCAAAACCCTCGATTCACTTTCAAAATCAAATACGCACAAGCAAGCGGAGGAAACGAGGCGGCGCGAAGCACTTAAGAGCCTTTTTCCTTTAGGTCGTGAAATACAACCGCCTTATACCCACCTTATAGTTTGTATTATCAAGATTAGGCTTCACGAAAGTATTTATCTATTTTTGCCTTTTTTCTTTGGTTTGAGATTCGAATACAATGATTGGGTAATGACCTCCCAAGTCAAGGTTGTGATTGCTCATGTATTTGGAGTACTTGTGAATTTATTGTTCTACGTATACAATATAGTAATAATATTCACACAAAAACCGAAAAACGATAATACGTATTAGTAGAGTGCTACTAATACAAATACTATTTATGGCTAATATATAAAAAAACAACAATTGTTCAATCAAAACACAACACGCCTCCCCGGCAGCGGCGCCAAAAATTGATGTAGTGATTTGTATACCTTTTTAGGAAAAGAGGCAACAAAATAGGGCAAGCGTGCACGACGATTTAGGAAAACCGTGTGTAAATGACCCAATTAGGTGAGTTCGTTCTCGAGGAGGCACGTGTGTTGTGTAATGAATTGATTAATGATGTTTGTGATTATTAACAAGAAGAAAAGAAATGAGAAATGAGAAAGGAAAGAAAAGACGGTTACGAAGACGAATTTAAACTACGACGAAAAAGGCGTAAACGTAAAACCGTAAAAAGCTACAAAATTTAAAATTTTAACCTAAAAATTCCTAAAAATTACTAAAAATCCACAATAATATTCTAAGAGTTTACAAAAATCCATACTTGCTAAAACCTTTTAATTAATTAAATAATGACTTTTTAATGCTAATTAAAGCCCTAAAAATCACAATTAATTATTAAAAATCCCTAAACAAGATCTAATAGTTTGTAAACCTCAAAAATAACCTAATTAAGCTAAAAAGTATTTTTTAAAATTTTAAAACCTAATAAAACTATTTTTAAACACTTAAAAACTATTAAAATCTATTAAAACTTAAATTAAATCTAGAAAATAAATGAAAAGCCTAAAAAATATTTGGAAAGTTACAAAGCTCCTAATTAAGTGTCCTTAACCTAGAAAAAATGAAAAAACTAAAAAAAATCAAAATTCAATTTTTAATAATAAAATAATAATAATAAATTCAAAAAAATTCAAAGTTTATAAAAAAATCTAAAAAATTACCAAAAATCTAGAATAATATAAATAAGATAAAAATGCAAATAAAAGTTCCTAAAACCTTTTTATTAATTTTATATTAAATTTTAAAGTTGTTGAAAAACCCTAAAATCAAATAAAATTAAAAATAAGACTTTTTGAAAACTTTTTGTGATGTAAACCTCAAATTACTTAAATAAAACCTAAAAAGTATTTTTTTGGATTTTTAAAATACTTTTTACTATTTTTAAACTACTTTCTAAAAATTAAACTAAAAATAATCCTAATAAATAAATTAAAAACGGGAAAAATAAACTTTTAAAACAGAAAAGTCCTAAAACTAAACAGAAACCCAAGAAAAATACTAAATGGCAAAAAGCTTAAAGGAATAAGCTTAAAACAGCTTACAAAGAAGCTGTTTGCTAAATAAGCCAAAAAACAAACACACCTTATATAATAGACATTGCAAAGTAATACCAGTCAAAGTCCCTAGGGCAACGGTAAAGAGTGTGTGTTGTGAGAGGAGTGGCACAGGTTCGAGTCCTGGCCACGTCCTTTTTGGTATTTTTTTTTTAACTTTAAAAACCCAAGCAGTAACCTTGTTAAGCTTAAAAACACAAATAACAATCCAAAGTATCAAGATCCAAGCAAGATTTGAGCAAAAACGTGCTCAGTTGGGCTTTTTAGAACACAAGCAAATTTGATATCTTCACAAGTGAGATTTTAACCAAGAGGATCTTGGTTTGTGATTGGTGGTGTTTTTTTGGACAACAGGGGGCACCCTTATACTCTTTGGAGTATAAGGAGTCAATAATCACACAAATCCAGCAAATAGCACACAAGTTCAAACCAAAAATGCACACTTAGGGCAAATTCAAGTTGCTGTGATAAAAAAAAGGGTCTGGGGGTGTCTTGCTGATACAAAGTGCACACAAGAGAGATTCAAGTCCTCAAATCCAGCATACAATCTCACAAAATATCATGCAAGCACTCTTTAATCCTACTTGGGCCTAGTTCCTAGTAATAAACAAGCAGGAAAGCCAAAATTACCCAAGAAATTGCACAAAAGGGGGCAGTAACTGATTTTAGACCATATTTTCAAAGTTTAAGCATACCAATGTGTTCTTTCTTGTCCAAAATGAGACCCAAACTAGCATACACCCTATTGATACCCTATTGACTGAATAAAACAAGTCTTAACACAATCTTTCTATCTTTTACCATGATTAAAAACCTAATCCAAACACACCTTGAAAAATCTGAAATTAATTTTTAACAAAGTAAATCTAAACAGAACCTAAGCAAACTGATTCTAAACCTTCTAAACATGCACAACAAACATCAAAACACCTAATCAAGCAAGTAAAACACACAAACAAGCAACCTTTCACAATTCTTGCAAAATTCACACTTAAACTGAAAAAAATGAAAAATGAAATAGGATTTTTACCACAAGGGACCTACATCCAGGTCCCTTAGTGACAGCAAGGTCACCTCCAATAGACCCGGGCCTATGCTGATCCTTTAACAATAAATCTTCAACAAACCTGCAAATCAAACAAGAACAAACACAAGCAATATTCTTTCTGATTTTCTTAAAACTTTCTCAAACCTTTCACAAACTGAAAGACCTTAAACCAATGAAAAGGTTTTTAACCAAGAACAAATTCACAAATTTAAGACTCCAAATCCACTTTCACTTCTTTGGAGTCTTAACTTTCTGAAATTTGAGCCAATATGAAACCTTTTCAAAAACCTTTGAAAACTCAAAAACACAATGTGTTTTGATAATTTAAAATGGAACTCAGTTCTTAGCTTTCAAACACACACACACAACTTTTAACACTTATAAAAAGGAATTACACTTGTTTCAAACACAAATACCAAACTTTTATAACATTAAAAAGGAATTACAATGGTGAAAGCTAAAAACTGGAACAAAATGATAAGGGTCCCAAACGACTCCTTATATACAACTGAAAAGAAGTATCTAGAACTACTAAACCCTAGTAACTGTAATTCATAAAAAGCCCTTGGTCTTTGTCTTCAAAATCAGTCAATTGCGCCCATGTGATCTTGTTGTTGTAGCCAGCTATTTCAAAGTGATCTTGGCCGTATATTTGTTCTTGGGGACAAAGGAATATGTGTGAAACGTTGGATGTGTCGGGTTTAGGGTTTGGGTGAAAACGACGCAGCAGGGGAGGGTCCCACAAGACACATGGGTGTGTCTTGTGGTGATGTGGGATGTGGGGTAGATTTAGGTTAAGGTTAATTTAGGATCTGGAGTGATTGGGGTAAAAACCCCTTGATTTAAGTTTAATCGAGCCTGGGTAATTTTAAGGTTTAAGGGTTTGATTAGGGGTGGTTTAATCTTAAAAGGGATTAATGATTTTCAAAATATGTGTTTTGGTGGGAAATAAGTGGGGGTGTTGACTGGTCTTTGACCAGTTTAATTTAAATAAACTTGGTGGGTTGTGGGTTATGGGCAGGTCGGGTAAGGGTTTGGGTATTTGGGTGGGTATTGTGACGTGGTAGAGTCTGGTTGGGTGAGTGGGATTGGTTGTTTGGCAGAATTGCCCCCCAAGGTTTCTTCTTGTCTTCATGTTGTAATAAAAGGCTATCAACGCCCATTTTGCACTTGACAACTTTGGAGGACTTTCCATTTTTGGCACAAGTTGTTTCAAAACTTTTCCAAGGGCTTCAAATGCTATTCTTGGATTCTTCAAGGACTGATCTTGTATAGTCTTCATTCCTTAAGGACCATTCTTGTACAATTGACATTTGAAGGGTCATTTGTGACAAGTTCTTCAAAGATGAGGGACTAAAGTTGCCAATCTTCAATTCTTCAAGGGTCTTTTTGCAAAATTCCAAACTTGGGCTTGGTTCATTGTGCGACTTCGTTTCCCGTGTTCGTTTTTGAATGATTCTTGTGATCTTTTGCCATTTCCTCAATATCCGTACCTAAAAATACAAAAGTAACAAACACGAGCATATATTTGGCAGTTTTAATGATATTTTATGCATTTTAAGCCCGATTTGGACGATGAGACCATGTATAAAAGCAGTCTCATCAGATCTATTCACCTTATTATCGCACACGTAAGTGATTAATGACTCATGAAATTTGGGTAGCAAGTATCAGTTTGGGCACTCCATGTAATAACATATTTCAATAAAAGCATACAGTTTAAAAACACAAGTATTCCAGTTTTAGCATATATCTCCCTCACGGGTTTTCAAATCATTTATAAAGCATTTAAAAGTGAGGCTATGAACTCACCTTATGTCCATAGAAACTGAGCTATAACTAGATATATTTCATTCACAAGTTAACATCTTGATCATATAAACAATAACATGGTCTCATAAACAATGGCTTGATCTCAAACCAACCTAGGATGCTCCAAAATGGCTCCTAATGGCTTCCTATGAACACTAATTGCTATCAAAGCTTCAAGAGATTCCTTCTAGACCTGGTTTTTGGTCTTGGGGGATGTCCTAAGACGTTTATAGAAGTGGAAATGGAGAATGGGTAGGAGGTTAAGAGAAAAAGGGTTGTGAATTGGAATGAAAGGTTTAGGTTGCTATTTATTTCGACCCTGAGGCTCCAAGCAAAAGGTGTAAACGTGTAACACAGCTAAGGTAGTGACTAAGAAGGCTAGGGAAGATCTATGCAAGTTTATAGAGCCTAGTTATATTTAAAATTCAAGGTAGAAGTGTTGGAAGGTTTTTAGGCCACGAATTGGCTTATGGAAGAGAATTGGCCACCAACTAGCTTATGCACCTATGTTCTTGGTTGCTTGGCTTGAAAATATATTCTAGGTACCATAAACATCTGATCTTAAGTTTAAATTTAGGAGGAAAATGTTGTAAATAGTTTTGGATGGAAAATGTAAAATCGGGTCTAAATTAGGGCTTATAACTTTATACTTTGAGATTTTGGTGATTTAAGGCATAGGAATCTGATTAATGAGAGATTAGGGTTTATTTAGGGTATTTGCATTTTAATTAAGAAGTTCGGGTCTTTGGTTTGAAGTTTAACAAAGGTTTGATGTGAAAATGGGAAGAAAACTTACGCGGGTTAGGGTTTCTAATGATTTATGGTTAAGTATTAGTAAAAGTGATTATCCTTCAATTAGCTAATGATGTAAACTCAATTTATAAATCCTATATTGTCCTCAATGTGTTCATGAAGTCCCTACATTGGTTTTACTAATATCTAATGGGTGAAAATACCCATTTTGACCTAATTTACCAGCCATGCATTGAAATTTTGTACCTTGTGCATTAGGTTACTTGTACATTATCTTAATATAATATTATACCTTAATGAAGTGCTATGAGTGTTTGTATACTTGTCCAAAAAGATTAGGTAGTGATTCTATGTAGATTTCTTAGTGTAAGGGTTTTTAGGTCATTAATCATAATGACTTTCTACTTTGGGTAATTAGGGTTTGTATCTTCATAAACACAAATTCTATGGTTTATATGATATGTTTATGACTTCTAAGGTGTCTACATTCTTTGCTTAAGGGTTTATATAGGTTGATCATATTCTAGGGATAATTATGGGAGCTTAAGATCCTGGGATTTGATAACTTGTACGTTATGCTTTACTAACTTGTAACTTAACTTGAAATAAATGTATAATCATAATATGATAATTAGTTGAGTTTTATAATTAATGGAAAAAGATTATACTCTAATTCAATGTGAATTGGTTTTTATATGCAAATCTTGTTTACTAGGTCTTAACTTGTAATTAGCTTTGGATGAGTGAATATTAGTATTTTGTGATCAATTAGCTTTCTTTTATATGATAGATTATAATTAGTATATTGTTTTTGATACTTGTACATAGACATTAGGTTGTTATGTTTCTTGAAACCTTGTTTACCAAGAGTTTCTAGGTGGTGATCTAGATTATTATGTACATTTATTTGTACACAGCTTTGTATAGTTTGTTCTTACCATCCTTAGGTATTATTATATCATAAAAGTATATTTTATAACTTGTTTATGACTTATTCATATGTATTCTTCATTCATAGTTTACTATTTTTAGTTTACAACTCATTTAAAGGGATTCTAGGGTTTCTAAGGGAATTTAGGGCATCATAGTTATATTTGAGATGTTCATATTCATAATATAATTATTAAATTAATTTTAGAACTTAGACTTGATATATACATTATGTTTACAACATAGAGGAATATGTTGTAGTGGTAGTTTAGTTTGGGAGAACACATTCATCTTAGCAAGTAAGGTTAGCAAAAAATTTTAGTCAAATTTTCATATTAATACAATCATAACACATGACACATAAGTGAAATTTGAGGATTGTCACAGTCTCTTCCCCTTAAAGAAATCTCGTCCTGAAAATTAGAAAAATAGTAATGTCATAAAACAGAGATGAGCAAAATCCTCGCGTTACCAATATACTATATAGTAATATACGTATTCTCTCATTTAGTATTCTAATGATTTATCAGGTCTATACTTGTCTTATATCAAATATTATTAAGTTCATTTATAAATTCTTACTAACATAAAGATGCGTCCAACTTTATGCAACGAAGAAATCATAAATTTGGTGATATAAATTTATTCATATGACTGAAGAAACGTCCTAATTCAATCAAATAAACGGAATGTAAATAATTGACTTAGAAATTTCCGACACAACACGAATATAAACAAATATTCAAGTATTTAATATATTTATTATACCTTTAAGTTTCCTTTTTACTTTGGCGTAGGTAACACGTCTTGTATATAATATCTAGGAATATGATTTTTCTAGAGACAAACGGTGCTTAAATAGAAGACGATATTTTATTCCCTATAGAATACAGAATAATCCTACAAAACATATGATTTTATAAGGCCACTTGCCCTTACAAATCCTAGTCCAATGATCTACTATGTTGAAAATCCAACACCAAATGGTGCAAATTTTTGTGTGATGCAGGGTGCATTTCATATACAGAAGAATATTTCCATCATATTCACCGTAGATTGTATTAGCAATTCATGGTAGTTTATCATTCATTATAATTTACAGATGTTCTTTCCTTGCTGAATTTATGCTTAAGATTTTTCTAATTTTTGCACAAGATTGTGATTAATTACCTTGTTCATCAACTCTTTGGGTAAAAGTTAATGACTTTTCCAATATATTGGGATTTTGGAAGTGGTAATCTCTCTTCAAAACCTTCGATAAAAATCCATAATAAATTTTTCTAACAAAATCTTCTCATAAAATTTTAGATGAAATTCCATGATAAAATCTTGTGATGAAGGTTTTTCTCATTCTCCAAAATAGGATCTAACTCTACTAACCCTTTAAATTTCCTCGTGTATGTCTCGAGGTTAATTCCTTTTATCATTAGATAGCGGGGTTCTTCTTTCATCTTCTCGATAAGTAATATTTGAAATTTAGTCAAGCGATCTTATGTACTCCTTTTATCTCAACGGGTTGAGCATAAAGAAATTACCAAGATAACTGATGAAGGGTTATCTTCTTATAGCAAGCTTCACTTTATCATTTCAAATACGATAAGAAACTGAATTGGCTTTTTCAATCCAACGGTTGATACTAATAGCATCTTTTCTTCCTCGGATATACAAAACTAACTAGTCATCGAGTCTTCTTCTAGATAATACTTCTTGTTGACTATTTTCACTTGCAGGATTGCAGTCACATCATTGTCAATTCTTCGTCAAACACTTTTAGGGTTTAGAATGAAGGGAAAAAATAGAAATAATTTAGAATCCAAGGTATACTCATATCAGAAAACATTTGTCACCTATGTATATGGATACATATAAATTCTTATCAAACATAAGGTATATATTTTAGGTTTATAGGAAACATACTATGTTGATTATCATTCATATCTAACGGTAATAAATTTAACTCTAAAATAGGATTTCAATGTTTACTACAGATTTATAAAGATATGACTCATACATAATCGTAACATATTTTTCCATGATATGGAACTGAGGAATATAACAGAATATGTAAAAACTCGTCTTACATATCATATATTTTTAAAAATAACATTTTGATAGACAAAAGTCAACAATAGAATACTTCTAGAACACTAGGAAGTTTCCTTGCGGGTTATATTTAATTTGATAATTATCATTATCATAAAAGATAACAGAAATTCCAAAAATATATACTTTATCAAGTATATGCTTTTCTTAGAATTAACGCACTTTCACTCATAATTATTTGTGAGGAAACGAAGAAATAGGGATTTCTTACTTCTCAGAAAGAAATATGAAACAACAATATTTGATGAAAAACACAACTTTTATTTATTAACAACTTGTATGTTTATACTTACAAGACAAGCTTCACTGTTAACATAAAAGTAAAGACATAAAGTTGAAAGTATTTACAACTTAATAGTCTAATGTCTTCATCTTTCCTTCTTAAGTTCTTTGATGGCATCAAAAAGACTTCGTATGTCGGATCGATGTCTAATTTGAATGTCCTCAATGACTAATTCAAGAGTAGAAATCCTCAGTCGAGCTTGAAAAATTTCTTCATCTTGTATCGTTTGTCTTCTTATCAACTTATTCTTAATTTCTTCAAAATCTTCTTCTAACTTCTTAAAATCTCGTTGTATAATTCTTCGGCCTTTCTGAAGTCCTTCAACTTTATCTTCAAGATCTTCAATACGCTCAGGAGGAAATTATTTCATATAGGGTAGGATATCTTAAATTTGTTGTTCATAAGTATTGTTGGGTAAGTTTTCAGATATAGGTGATGGTACATTAATAGGGTAAGGTGATGGAAAATTTTGGTGTCGAGGTGTAAAATCTATTTCATCATTATATGCTCGTATAACTTGCATATAGGGGTTGTTATCAAAAGGTAAAACGGATTTTGGGATTTTCTGATCTTTGGGTGTATTTTCTGAAGTATCATAAGGGTTATTCATTGGGATATTGGAAATATACTTCGGGAAATGATCGAGAATACTTGTAGAATGCTCATCTTGAGAACCCGATAAGATGATAATAGGAGGAAGATAGGAATACATATTTCTGGAGACACTGATAAATCCTAACTTATTATGTATATTATATTAGGTATACTTAAACATAATATTACTTACTCATAAGTATAATCTTTATACTTACACATAATCATGTTATTACTTATTGTTTTAAAGGGTAGCAGTACTAGTATTGGTATAATATTACCCTATTCTTGTAGCAGCACTGGCATTGGCACGGAGGACTTTCTTGAAATTATTTTAAAAGTAGTTATAATCAAGATTTTAATTCTTGTTCTCTATAACTATGGCTCTAAGTACCAATCTATAACACCCCCATTTTTACCTTTACGCAGCGGAACATTGATCTGGGGTATTACTTCATAGAACACAAGTCATAATAATAGAAAACAACTCAAAAGAGTGATTAAATCAACTTTCTTTATATATATCATTAAAAATTTAGAGTTTTACAATATGAGATTCCCAAAATATATATCAATTATTTCAAGATGGTGCCTCTTCATGCCATCCGTATGTTGCTCCATGCTATTAGTCACAATTTCCTGAAATATATGCTTAAAGTCAACACAAAGGTTGAGTGAATTCATAGGTTTTTAATAACATTTTTGAATATATGTCTACCAATTTGAGCTACGTTACTATTCGTTCACATAAAGGTTATGTTTTGTTGTACTAAGTTCATGACATCAAAACTAATCGAATTCATCATAGTGACCATCATGACAGATTGTCATGACAAGTAATCTGCAGGTACAGATTAGCCATGAATTCTAATAAAGAATGCTCGATTACCCACACGCACAGGTAACACAAACAGGATTTGTTAAACCCAATAGATCTATTCACTATATTAGTGCACATATAAAGTGTTCAATGGGGATAGTTATAATAAAGTGTGCTCGATTACCCACACGAACATGTAACACAAACAAGATTCGTTACTTCCAATAGATATATTCACCTTATTAGCGCACACGTAAGTGTTTAATGAGGCTATGCACATGTAATAACATATTTTAGTAAAAGCATATAGTTTAAAAACACAAGTATTCCAGTTTTAGCATATATCCCGCTCATGGATTTTCAAATCATTTATAAAGCATTTAAAAATGAGGCTATGCACTCACCTTATGTCCATAGAATCTGAGTTATAACCAGATATATTTCATTCATAGATAACATCTTGATCATAAAAACCATAACATCATCTCATAAACAACAGCTTGATCTCACACCAACCTAGGATGCTCCAAAATGGCTCTTAATGGCTTCCTATGAGCACTAATTGCTATCAAAGCTTCAAGAGCTTCAATGGATTCCTTCTAGACCTGGTTTCTGGTCCTGGGGATGTCCTAAGACGTTTATAGAATTGGAAATGGTGAATGGGTATGAGGTTAAGAGAAAACGGGGTGCGAATTGGAATGAAAGGTTTAGGTTGCTATTTATAGTAATTTCGACCTTTAATCTCCAAGCAAAGGGTGTAAACGTGTAACACATCTAAGGTAGTAACTAAGGAAGGCTAGGGAAGATCTATGTAAGTTTATAGAGCCTATGTATATTTAAAATTCAAGGTAGAAGTGTTGGAAGGTTTTTAGGCCACAAATTGGATTATGGTAGAGAAATGGCCACCAAGTAGCTTATGCACCTATTTTCTTTGTTTATTGGACAAAAATATCTTCTAGGTATCCTAAATATCTGATCTTAGGTTTAAATTTAGGAGGTAAAGGTTTCAAATAGGTTTTTGGAGGGAAAATGTAAAACCGGGTTTAAATAAGGGCTTGTAACTTTATACTTTGTGATTTTGGTAATTAAGGGCTTAGTAATGTTATTAATGATGGATTAGGGTTTATTTTGGTTATTTACATTGTAATTAAGAAGTTTGGGTCTTTGCTTTGAAGTTTAAAAAAGGTTTGATGTGAAAATGGGAAGAAAACTTAGGCGGGTTAGGGTTTCTAATTATTTATGGTTAAGTCTTAGTAAAAGTGATTATCCTTCAATTAGCTACTGATGTAAACTCGATTTATACATCCCAGATTTTCCTTAATGTGTTCATGAAGTCCCTACATTGGTTTTACTAAGTTATTCTAAGTAAACATGTCTAAAGGGTGAAAATACCCATTTTGACCTAATTTACAAGCCATGCATTTAAATGTTGTACCTTGTGCTTTTGGGTACTTGTACATTATATTACTATAATCATATAACATTAATGAAGTGCTATGAGTGTTTGTAGACTTGTCCAAAAATACTAGGTAGTGATTCAATGTAGATTTCTTAATATAAGGGTTTTTAGGTCATTAATCCTAATGTCTTTCTACTTTGGGTAATTAGGGTTTGTATCTTCATAAACACTTATTCTAGGGCTTATATGATATGTTTATGACTTCTAAGGTTTGTACATTCCTAGCTTAAGGGTTTTTATAGGTTGATCATATTCTAGACATAATTATGGGAGCTTAAGATCCTATGGTTTGATAACTTATACCTTATGCTTTACTAACTTGTAACTTAAGTTGAAATAAATGTATAATCTTAATAAGATACTTATTTGAGGTTTATAATTAATGGAAAAATATTAGACTCTAATTTAATGTGAAATGGTTTTTATATGCTAATCTTGTTTACTAGGTCTTAACTTGTAATTAGCTTTGGATTAGTGAATATTAGTATTTATTGATCAATTAACTTTCCTTTATATGATAGATTATAATTAGTATATTGTTTTTGATACTTGTACATAGATATTAGGTAGTTATATTGCTTGAAACATTGTTTACCAAGAGTTTCTAGGTGGTGGATCTAGACAATTATGTACATTTATTTGTACTTACCTTTTTATAGTTTGTTCTTTCCATTCTTAGGTATTATTATGTCTTCAATGTATTGTTTATAACTTGTTTATGACATATTCATATGTATTCTGTAACACCCCCAAATTTATACAATTCAATACAGCGGAAGACTCGTTGGTGTTACGGGATAGCACATTACTCACATCATAGACAACGCTTAAAAATTGCGTCGTTTAATAAATCATTTCCATTCATAAATATCAAGTTTACATAGGTCCCAAGTCATATTATTTCATACAAATTTTACAAAGTATTTGAATGGAAATTATTATTTAAGTGCGGGCTATGAATTCTTTGTTGTCTTCCCGAGAATTACCTTCAAGTACCTGAGATAAAACATGTTAAAAGAAAAGGTCAGCGAAAACGCCGAGAGAATTCATAGAGTTTAATAAATTCCATCAATATAACTTTGGTATAAAATTATTACCAAAAATCATTTCGTACAAATCATTGTAATAGGACATAAAATAGCCAAAGTCATTTTTATACAAATCCTTATCGAAAATCATAATATAGGCATTTGCCTTAAAAATCATTATACGAGCCAATGTCGTAAAAACATCATACAATACGTTTTATAACGTTGTATAGATTAAATAAAAACCATTATATGAATATGGTCATGAAAACCAAGACACAAACATAATATCAATAATATGACCCCGTGTTGCTAGTCAGGCAATATATTGTAATTCGGTGCATATAGCAGTATTTCGTTAATTGGATTATTATAAGCCGCATGACATTGTTACCTTACTAAACCAAACAACGGGTAGCTAGCCTGAAACTCAATTTGCCCATCTAAATTAGCGTGTTGTCACAAAGGTCACGCTATGGAAATCTTCTCATACATGAATTCGCTTACCAATCAATGTGGCACGATGGGGATCAACCGTGTGACACCCCCAAATTGAGTCAACGCAGCGGAAATAATATTTGGGTGTCACGTAGGTGGATCAACAGCAGACAGAATATAGAGCAACAGATAAAAGATTATCCTTACATTTATTACATGATTGAAAGTGCAAATAGTATTACAGTAGTCTTTAACATTGTCTGAGAGTTTAAATTTATTCCCAAATTATAAAACCCCAGATGAGCTCTATAATGCAATCTATCATGATGCTTGACTTCATGCACACCATTACCTGGTTCAGTTACCTGAGAAAACATGCTTAGAAAGTCAACATAAAGTTGGTGAATTCACAGGTTTAATTAAGTTATGTTTGGACATTAGATATTCCCAGAAGTAGTAATGCACAAAGCATTAATACTTAAAAGTAATTACATTTCCATATTGCCCGAAACTGAAACTTGACAGTTAAGTCCTTAACAGATAAGGACCCTTCGCCTTATCATTATCAAGGCACCCATAACAAAAATAAGTGCTGACATGTGAAACATCTGTTGTCCCGGCCGAGGCACAGTGAGCATGACTCACCCAGATGGGGACGGTTAATCCCAAATAGATCTATTTATAACATTCAGGTAATTCAATAATTCTAACAGTTTCGGATGCACGGGTCATGCTGTTCATCTACAATAGGCATGGTAATCAAAGGTTTCACAGTTCAATCTATGTCCATAAAATCAAATATGTTGCATGTTTTCTTCCCCATTAAAAGACTTAAAAGTTTGTCAATATATAAAGTAGGGCCATGAACTCACCTCAGTGGTACAGCAATAAGTCAGAAGATAAATCTGATAAGGATGCTCACGATACAGTCAACGACCTAAATAATTATAAGGTCTCAGTAATTGCATAACATAATGCGTAAAAGTTCCAGAATAAATCTGTGCATGCTTAAACGTGTTTTAAGTATTTAATTACAATACTTGTAATTTGTTCGTCGTAGTACAAGTTCTAATAGTATTTATTTTAGGTAATAAATAAATAATAAGGTTTAATTAATTAATTCACTTAATTAATATTTTGTACTTACGTTGTTTATAAAACACTTTAAATATTCATATAGGATGGTTTTATATACATTTAAAGTGATGGGAAAATAAATATAATTAATATATTTATTTTATAAGTTAACCATTTTCAATTTATATTTAATATATAAATAAGGTTTATAAATGTATAACACTTATTTAAAATCCAAGTTTACATAAGATTTACATTTATTAAGTTATAGGTTTGAAAAATAACAATTGTTACTTTTATTTAAGTTTTACGTTTAAATAATGACTTAAAATATATAAGGTTTTAAGGTTCGTAATAATTGTATAAAAATACGTTTTAGTCCTTTTAAATAAACAGATACTCGCGATTAAATTACTTTTATACCCCTAGGGTTTCTAAATCTTTCAAGTATTTACAGTTTTGGTCCCTCCTAGTTACACGTGTAACTAGGGTTTCTTAAAGTTTCATAAAATGTCAATTTTGGTCCTTATAGTATGCGGCCTATTTTAGGGCTTGTTATAGTTTCACTTAATGGCAATTTTGGTCCCTATAGTTTCGGCTAATAATATGGTTTATTATAAGTTACATTTATGCCCCCTAGTGCTTGTATAGGTTTCGGCTTTAGGCAGGTTTAGACCCTAGGGTTGCTTAGGGTTTTCATTAAGTTTAGTAACTTGACACTTTTAGTCCCTAAGGTTTATTTTAGGTCGCGGCTTGTGTCCAACATAGCCCTTAGGCTTTCCAAAGTTTACACAACTTACCCTAATATTTTAGTAATCTCTTTTTAGTCCTTTTTAACTTTACAAAGTTTCGGATATGTTCAAAACACACCCTTGAACTCTCGGCATATTTTTAAAAGTGGATCAAAGTTTATGTTTTTGAAATACCAAGTTCTACACTTATTCATTTAGACCCCTTTTACTTACTAAAATTACATTTTAGTCCGAAAGTATTATCTGTGACACCCTAGAATCGAGGTCATTAACGTTACCCTAAATTACGCTAATTTTTGAAATTTTTAATAAATTTTAATTTCTATATTTATAAGTATTTTGGTTAAAGCCGATGTTTGAGGTTATAATTTTTTCGTTTGACGATTTAAGAAGGACGATGACGATTACGATCCCGAGGGATGCCCAATTTTATATAATTATTGACGATTTATCGATAATGTAATTTTTCGAGAATTTTATGTACGGTTCGTGTTAAGTTGAGTCGGGTGAGTTTTATAGCCTTCCGAGTACATTTAAAGTATCCCAAAAATATTTTGGAGCGTTCGGGAAGATTTCCGACTCCCGTAAAATTTTCAAAATTGACAAATGAGTCGAACCCGCAAAGTTTGGAGGACGTTTTCAACTTAAGGCCAAAAGAAACCAAATATTGCAAATAGGTCCCTCCCAATCCACCAAAAAGGCCCAAAATTGACACAAACACAAACACATAGAAAATTTTCACCAAAAATAATCAAACACTCCCTCTCTTGCTCTCTAAAGCCGACGGACACCCCAACCCACCAAGAAATCCATCAAAAACTTTTTTTCACTTGATTTTCATAAAAACTAAGGTTAGACCACATCTAATTTGGTCATTCCCTACATTTCTATGTGCTCAAATCCCACATGCACTAACAAAAATTTTCCAAAAATTTTTATGATGATCCAAATTCGTTTTTGAGGTTAAATGTTGTAATGCATGTTAAATTTATGAGTAATGGAAGTATAAACACCAAGAAAACCCACCAAAATCAATTTGGTTGTGGTGATTGGGTCACCCAAACCCCACGGCACAAGGGGTGTTTGGGGAGCCATGGTGGTTGTTGAATTTTGAGCTTATCCTAGTGTTTAGTTATGTGTTTAGCGATGTTATACATAGGTTTAGGTGATTGCATGTTTAATTTCTTTGATTTTTGATTTTGAGATTGGTTGATCAATAGGGGTAGGACTGAAATTTGTTGTTAGGATATGTTTAGGAGGCTTAGGATGATGCCTAGTAGTGATGGATAGGCTTGGAATCGAGTCTAAGCGTGATTTTGGAGTAGCCAAATTTAGGCAGAAACTTTTAGCTCATTTCATAAAAATTATTTTTTTTTCAGGTCTTGAAAACAAAATGTAGTTGTAGAGGGTCTTTTTGTCTTTAATTTGGTATAAGGTAGAGCCCGTGACTCAAAACGAGCTAAAAGTTATGAGGTTTTAAAGATCGAGTACCGGGAGACGAAGACTTTCATAATCCGAATTTGTGTAAAGTTTTAGTCAAAATCCCGAGGGTCACAAGTATGAATTGGTAAATGGTCAAGGGTCAAAATTTGGTCCCAAACCTGTATAAATGAGTCTATATGTTGACTTAGGTGTCAAAGAAGTCAAAGGTACTTTTCATATAGGTCAAAGAGGTCAAAATTGGTCGAAGTGCAATTTCAGCCCGTAAAATGTAGTCGTAGAAAAACGTTGCGTAACGGGTCGTAAAAGTAAAAACTTTTATTGGGCTTAAAAACATGCTATCTACAGGTCTTATAGGATTTTTGAGAATTTTGTCAAATTTTATAAGTGTGGTTAAATAAGGTAAAACAGCCCGTACTTTAGTCAAGTACCGGCGAGAATGGGTAAAAATGGACAACGTAAGTAATGAGAACGAATGGTATAAAATGAGTGATACTTGTTATTTTGTTTTTGGCGTGAGTTATACTTGTCCTAAGTGACTAGTATATATGTATTTTATACAGTACCGTAAGTATTTAAAATGAGATTACTCATTACGCGTTATTTGTGATAGGTGTTGATTTAACCGGGCATCCGTTTCGTCGTCAGTGATCATCCCTCGAACTACCGACTACTTAAGATATAATGTGTGAATTTATAGCCTCGCTTATATTTATTTCAAATTGTTTTACCCGCGAGGGAAATGCATGCTAGTTTTTAAAAGGAACGTATATCATGAATGATTGTTAGACCCGAAAGTTGCCTTAGAAATTGTGTTGAGTACCAAAGTTGCAAAAGTCCCTAAAATCATGAACTATTAACTATTGTCCTGCCCTCGAGTAGGGGGAAATAGCCGCTTATGCAATTTGTAGTACTACGGGGCTAACGACCCAATGCTAGCCGAGAAGCTGTACTTTTAGTAAGTTCTGCGGTAGATTATTTTGTATGAGAAATAAGGTATAATTGCAACTGATGCCTTTAGAAGGGGCACTGGTTTCATCTGAATCATGCCGGTATTTATTACGCGGGTGATTGAGTTAACGGATTAGTGTCATGAGCTTAAACACAATTGTCAGTATCCTGATTATAGTTTGTTTGATCGACAAGACTATAAATGATCACGAATGGTTTTTATTATATATACGTTCAAATGGATTGTAAAACCTATGAATTCCACTCAACGTTTTCGTTGACCAAATTTTGGCATTTGTTTCAGGTAACCGCTGAGGTGTAGGATGGAGCATGCATGGGATGGACGTTGTGTGTATGGCTTGGAGTCCGCTTGTTTTTCCCTCCTTTTCTAATTAAACAATTTTTAAGTTTAATGTCATGTTGTTGTAAAACTGAAATTTCTTGGGTTGAGATCCATGGGGACCGAAAACGCTAAACTCTGTGTACCAAATTGGGGTTGGAAAAACCGTGGACATGTATCATCTAACAATTTTAAATTCAAGTTTTAAGTGACGTCTTTTTAGCGTCGTTTGATATATCTTATGTGCAATGAATACTGTGTAGCACCCATTGTTGTAGTTCCGCTGCGCATAGCAATTGTGGGGGTGTTACAGATTGGTAATCAGAGCCACGAGTTATAGAGAACTAGGTCGTTTTTGAAAATCCTAAACTATAACTTTTGGTGTCGTAAGAAAAGGGTCCAAGCACACACAACTATCCTGCATGGCTCCGGTAAGATTTATTGTTGTATTTATGGCATTTGACGTATACTTTTGAGTGAAGTATATATGTGGGTAATTATTACGTAAGTATGGAATTACTATATGTAGACGTTGAATTTTACGTGAAATATCCGACATCGTAATTTTTGTATTAATCATGCATGAGCATCATATTATTACATTTCGGGCATATGTACCACCTTTGCATTGCATTTGCATGCATGTATTTATAATTATTGTATAATTACTTATGTACCCTCCGAAATTCGCTGTTATTGCAGAAATGGCCGGGGTACCGCCTAACGATAATGGAAACGATTACGTCGTAGGTCACGAAGGGGGACCGTTTCCTCCGAACCCGCCGGACAATGATAATGGATGGATCGCTCCAGAAGAGGAAATAGGGCCGGAAAACGACAATGACGAAAGTGAGGTGGATAATTTCAGCATGAGTAGTGACGAGAATGAAAAGGCGGACCAAAGACTGTTGGAAAGGACTGCAAGAGTGGAGTATGATGGGAATGTGAACACAAGTGACATCAACAGTTTAAAATTAATGGTTGCAAATTTAAGTGCTAGTCTTGACCGTGTTAGGGAGGATCAAATGAGGTTGTCGAGGATGCAGAGTTGGGAGCATCGAGTTAGAGCATCATTGCCCCCGGATTGGAGATTCGTGGACGATTTGGAGATGGAGGCTAATGACTACATGATTCAGCCGCCTACTGGAGGTGCTTGTGTTACGGTGGGAAGTCAGGTAGCGATTGAGTGTGGATCCACATCAGGGACGAAAAAGGAAATGGAATGTGGGCCGGATGAGAAAGGAAAGAGAAAAGTGGATGATGTGGATGAGGACGATAGTGATGAGGAAACCGAGGAAGACGACGACGAGCCGCCATCCAAGAGGACCTGTGGATCACCACATGCCTAGTTACTTGTTTTGTATTTTCTTTGATCATTGTAATAGAACTATTTTGGACCTTTGTATGATGGTATTATGACGAAAAACTCAAGTACTTGAAGTTTTATGGTGAACGATTGTAGTGGCAATACTTGTCACGATTTTGGTTAATTATCAATACAATCTATGTTACCTTTCATGATCTGTGATATGTCTTAAATTTGATCTTTTGTGGTGTGAATTGATGAATATTAGTAACTCCGTAGTGATGTGTCGTTGTATGTATATTATGTCTGGGAAACTTGATATGTATACTTACATTGTTTTTCTATTTTTCTTGTCTTGCAGAAAGAGATATTCGATAACACCATGCCTCCAAAGTTGACTGCCGATCGTGTTAACACCATGATTCAGGAAGCTATAGCAAATGCGTTGGAAGCGGACCGAGCCGGGAGAAATCAGGACCAAGGAAGGAACGCGGGGAGACAACAAGCCCCGAGGGTGTGTACCTATTCTAGTTTTATGAAGTGCGGTCCCACGCAGTTCCGTGGAACGGGTGGAGCTTTAGAACTTAGACGATGGTTGGAAAAGGTTGAAAGTACGTTCGAAATCAGTGGTTGTGCAGAAGCGGATAAAGTGAAGTTTGCAGCGGCTACGTTTCTTGATGATGCGTTAAGTTGGTGGAATACTCAGGTAGCTACGGTTGGATTGGCTGTAGCGAATGCAAGGACATGGAATGCGACAAAAGCTTTGTTGACTAAGAAGTTTTGCCCAGAAGAGGAATTGGGGCAATTGGAGGATGAGTTGAGGCACTTGACCTTGAAGAACAACGATATAGCTGCTTACACCAGGAGGTTCAACGAATTAAGCCTTTTGTGTCCAGATATTTTTGCCAATGATGCCAAGAAGATGAAGCAGTATATTAAGGGTTTATCTAGCAATATCAAAGGTGAAACAACTTCGTCAAAACCTGGAACGTTTGATGAAGCGGTTCAAATGGCTCACGCTTTGATGGACGTCAAGCTTCAGGACAAGCAGAACTATATTGCTGAAGGCAACAAGAGGAAATGGGAAGCGGCACAAAGTAATCAATCCCAAGGCCAGAACCGAGGTGGAAATCGAAACAACCATGGGCCGAACCGTAATCAGCAGTTTAATCAGAGAAGGAATGAATGGATGAGGGCAGTGACGAACCCTAGAGGTGTGAAAGTGAATCCCCATTGTGGTAAGTGCAATTTGTACCATGTTGGAAATTGCCCGCCTGCATGCGGCAAGTGTGGGAAGGCAGGTCATAGGACATCTGGTTGTCGAACGGGAGGAGTAGCCACTGGGGCTAATGCTATCAGGATGAGGGGATGTTATGGTTGTGGAGAAAGGGGTCATGTGCAAGCGAATTGCCCGAAGGCAGGAAACAGGCGGGGAGGTAATAATGCGGCTGCTGTGTATCAAGTGGGAACTGCTGATAAACCACAGGGTCCCAATGTAGTTACCGGTACGTTTTTGCTAGACGCTTGTTATGCTAGTGTTTTGTTTGATTCTGGCTCCGACAAGAGTTTTGTAGATGTTATATTTAGTCGTCATATTGATAGAGAACCGGTGTTGTTAGCGACTAGTTATAATGTTGAGTTAGCCGATGGAAAAATTGTTAGTACGAATTCTATACTGAAAGGGAGTACCTTGAAGTTAGGAAATTACGCTTTTAAAATCGACTTGATGCCTATAGAGCTAGGATCGTTTGACGTGATTGTGGGAATGGATTGGCTAATGGCGCACAGTGCTATGATCGTCTGTGGCGAGAGATTGGTTCAGATTCCGTTGAGGAACAAGGTTTTGACGGTAAAGGGAGACGAATGCACTTCTCGTTTGAAGGTGATTTCGTGTTTGAAAATGATGAAGTACGTAGAGAGCGGATGCGATGTGTTTTTGGCACAAGTTTCGAGCGATGGTGATGTAGAGGCGAGGATCGAAGAGGTACCAGTTATTTGCGAGTATCCGGACGTTTTTCCAGACGAGTTGCCAGGTTTACCGCCTACCCGTGAGGTCGAGTTTCGAATTGATTTAGTGCCAGGAGCTGCGCCGGTTGCACGTGCACCTTATCGCTTAGCACCATCTGAGTTAAAGGAGTTAGCGGATCAATTGAAGGAATTGATGGACAAAGGATTTATTAGGCCGAGCTCATCACCTTGGGGAGCGCCAGTGTTGTTTGTGAAGAAGAAAGATGGTTCGTTTCGGATGTGTATTGACTATAGGGAACTCAATAAGCTGACGGTTAAGAATCGGTACCCATTGCCGAGGATTGATGATTTATTCGATCAATTGCAAGGTTCCAGTGTATACTCAAAGATCGATTTAAGATCAGGGTATCATCAACTGCGTGTAAGAGAGGAGGATATTCCTGTAACTGCCTTTCGTACGCGGTATGGACACTTTGAATTTCGAGTGATGCCGTTTGGGTTGACGAACGCACCTGCTGTATTCATGGACCTTATGAATCGCGTGTGCAAGCCGTATCTAGATAAGTTTGTTATTGTTTTCATCGACGATATACTTATTTACTCTAAGAGTAAGGAGGAGCACGAGAAGCACCTAAGAAAGATTTTGGAGTTGTTAAGGAAGGAGAAGCTGTATGCAAAATTCTCTAAGTGTGAGTTTTGGTTGGAATCAGTGCAGTTTCTAGGTCATGTGATCGATAGTGAGGGAGTTCGTGTAGATCCTGCCAAGATCGAAGCGATCAGGGAATGGTCAGCACCGACGACGCCGACTGAAGTCCGACAATTTCTGGGTTTAGCGGGGTATTATCGAAGGTTTATTGAAGGATTTTCGTTGATTTCAAAACCATTGACGAGGCTTACCGAAAAGAATAGGGTGTATGAATGGGGAAATGAAGAAGAACTTGCTTTCGAAACGCTCAAGGATAAGTTATGTTCCGCACCGATTTTGTCATTGCCTGAAGGAACCGAAGACTTCGTAGTGTATTGTGATGCGTCTCGTAAGGGTTATGGAGCGGTATTAATGCAACGTGAAAAGGTGATAGCTTACGCGTCGAGGCAACTAAGGAAGAATGAGGAGAACTATACGACGCACGATTTGGAATTAGGAGCTATAGTTTTTGCGTTGAAATTGTGGAGACACTATCTGTATGGGACAAAGTGTGTTGTATTCACTGACCACAAGAGTTTGCAGCACATTTTAGATCAAAAGGAGTTGAATATGCGACAGAGACGATGGGTTGAACTACTGAGTGATTATGACTGCGAAATTCGCTACCACCCTGGGAAGGCGAATGTTGTAGCGGATGCACTGAGTAGGAAGGAACGGGAGAAACCTTTGAGGGTTAGAGCTTTAGTGATGAGTGAGAGCGTTGACTTAACCGAAACTATAATGAAGGCTCAGGAGAGAGGATTAATGAAAGGGAATGTTGAAGCCGAAAACTTGGGACGAATGTTGAAACCTCTTTTCGTGATTAGGTCAGACGGACTGAGATATTTTGAGAATCGGATTTGGTTACCACTGTGTTCATCTGAGGAAGGAAAGCCTGGAGTTCGAGAATTGGTTATGAATGAGTCGCATAAGTCGAAGTATTCGATACATCCTGGATCGGATAAAATGTACCACGACCTGAAGAAAGTCTATTGGTGGCCGAATATGAAGGCAGATATTGCTCGTTACGTTAGTAAGTGTTTGACTTGCGCGAAGGTTCAAGCAGAACATAAGAAACCATCTGGATTGTTGGTACAACCAGAGATCCCAGAATGGAAATGGGAGAAAATCGCTATGGATTTCGTGACGGGTTTACCTAAGACTCCTAGTGGATGCGATATGATATGGGTAATTGTGGATAGGTTGACGAAATCTGCTCATTTCTTACCTATGAAGAAGACGGACAGGATGGAAAAACTCGCCAGCGTGTACGTGAAGGAGATCGTCTGTAGACATGGAGTGCTGTTATCGATCATTTCGGATCGCGACAGTAGGTTTACGTCGGAATTTTGGAAATCGCTTCAACGTGCGATGGGCACTGAATTGAGTTTAAGCACGGCTTATCACCCGGAAACTGACGGCCAGAGTGAACGAACTATTCAAACGATGGAGGACATGCTCCGAGCATGCGTGATTGATTTTGGAGGAAGTTGGGAACGCCACTTGCCTCTGGTGGAATTTTCGTACAATAATAGTTATCATGTGAGTATCAAGGCAGCACCGTTCGAAGCATTGTATTGAAGGAAGTGTAGATCGCCTGTGTGTTGGAGTGAAGTAGGGGAAAGTCAATTGACTGGACCCGAAATGGTTTTAGAAACGACAGAGAAGATTGTGTAGATCAAGAACCGACTACTTGCTTCGAGAAGCCGACAGAAGAGTTATGCCGATAACCGAAGGAAACCGTTGGAGTTCGAAGTTGGAGATATGGTTATGCTCAAGGTATCGCCGTGGAAGGGTGTAATTCGTTTTGGGATGAAAGGAAAGTTGAGTCCAAGGTATATTGGACCGTTTAAGATCGTTGAACGAATTGGACCAGTAGCGTACAAGTTAGAATTGCCGACCGAGCTTAGTGCTATTCACGACACGTTTCACGTATCGAACCTGAAGAAGAGTTTGGCGGACAAGGAATTGGTGATTCCTTTGGACGAGATTCGACTAGACGACAAAATGCACTTTGTGGAAGAACCTGTGGAAATTATGGACCGAGAGGTCAAGCGGTTGAAGCGTAGTAGGATTCCTATTGTGAAGGTCCGATGGAATTCTAAGCGTGGACCGGAATACACTTGGGAACGTGAGGACTTTTTCAAGGAAAGGTATCCTCATCTGTTCCAGTAGAACGAAATGTGAGTACAAGAAGAGGCGAGCGCTGGGACGTCGCTCTCTTTAAGGAGGGGTGGATGTGACACCCTAGAATCGAGGTCATTAACGTTACCCTAAATTACGCTAATTTTTGAAATTTTTAATAAATTTTAATTTCTATATTTATAAGTATTTTGGTTAAAGCCGATGTTCGAGGTTATAATTTTTTCGTTTGACGATTTAAGAAGGACGATGACGATTACGATCCCGAGGGATGACCAATTTTATATAATTATTGACGATTTATCGATAATGTAATTTTTCGAGAATTTTATGTACGGTTCGTGTTAAGTTGAGTCGGGTGAGTTTTATAGCCTTCCGAGTACATTTAAAGTATCCCAAAAATATTTTGGAGCGTTCGGGAAGATTTCCGACTCCCGTAAAATTTTCAAAATTGACAAATGAGTCGAACCCGCAAAGTTTGGAGGACGTTTTCAACTTAAGGCCAAAAGAAACCAAATATTGCAAATAGGTCCCTCCCAATCCACCAAAAAGGCCCAAAATTGATACAAACACAAACACATAGAAAATTTTCACCAAAAATAATCAAACACTCCCTCTCTTGCTCTCTAAAGCCGACGGACACCCCAACCCACCAAGAAATCCATCAAAAACTTTTTTTCACTTGATTTTCATAAAAACTAAGGTTAGACCACATCTAATTTGGTCATTCCCTACATTTCTATGTGCTCAAATCCCACATGCACTAACAAAAATTTTCCAAAAATTTTTATGATGATCCAAATTCGTTTTTGAGGCTAAATGTTGTAATGCATGTTAAATTTATGAGTAATGGAAGTATAAACACCAAGAAAACCCACCAAAATCAATTTGGTTGTGGTGATTGGGTCACCCAAACCCCACGGCACAAGGGGTGTTTGGGGAGCCATGGTGGTTGTTGAATTTTGAGCTTATCCTAGTGTTTGGTTATGTGTTTAGCGATGTTATACATAGGTTTAGGTGATTGCATGTTTAATTTCTTTGATTTTTGATTTTGAGATTGGTTGATCAATAGGGGTAGGACTGAAATTTGTTGTTAGGATATGTTTAGGAGGCTTAGGATGATGCCTAGTAGTGATGGATAGGCTTGGAATCGAGTCTAAGCGTGATTTTGGAGTAGCCAAATTTAGGCAGAAACTTTTAGCTCATTTCATAAAAATTATTTTTTTTCCAGGTCTTGAAAACAAAATGTAGTTGTAGAGGGTCTTTTTGTCTTTAATTTGGTATAAGGTAGAGCCCGTGACTCAAAACGAGCTAAAAGTTATGAGGTTTTAAAGATCGAGTACCGGGAGACGAAGACTTTCATAATCCGAATTTGTGTAAAGTTTTAGTCAAAATCCCGAGGGTCACAAGTATGAACTGGTAAATGGTCAAGGGTCAAAATTTGGTCCCAAACCTGTATAAATGAGTCTATATGTTGACTTAGGTGTCAAAGAAGTCAAAGGTACTTTTCATATAGGTCAAAGAGGTCAAAATTGGTCGAAGTGCAATTTCAGCCCGTAAAATGTAGTCGTAGAAAAACGTTGCGTAACGGGTCGTAAAAGTAAAAACTTTTATTGGGCTTAAAAACATGTTATCTACAGGTCTTATAGGATTTTTGAGAATTTTGTCAAATTTTATAAGTGTGGTTAAATAAGGTAAAACAGCCCGTACTTTAGTCAAGTACCGGCGAGAATGGGTAAAAATGGACAACGTAAGTAATGAGAACGAATGGTATAAAATGAGTGATACTTGTTATTTTGTTTTTGGCGTGAGTTATACTTGTCCTAAGTGACTAGTATATATGTATTTTATACAGTACCGTAAGTGTTTAAAATGAGATTACTCATTACGCGTTATTTGTGATAGGTGTTGATTTAACCGGGCATCCGTTTCGTCGTCAGTGATCATCCCTCGAACTACCGACTACTTAAGATATAAGGTGTGAATTTATAGCCTCTCTTATATTTATTTCAAATTGTTTTACCCACGAGGGAAATGCATGCTAGTTTTTAAAAGGAACGTATATCATGAATGATTGTTAGACCCGAAAGTTGCCTTAGAAATTGTGTTGAGTACCAAAGTTGCAAAAGTCCCTAAAATCATGAACTATTAACTATTGTCCTGCCCTCGAGTAGGGGGAAATAGCCGCTTATGCAATTTGTAGTACTACGGGGCTAACGACCCAATGCTAGCCGAGAAGCTGTACTTTTAGTAAGTTCTGCGGTAGATTATTTTGTATGAGAAATAAGGTATAATTGCAACTGATGCCTTTAGAAGGGGCACTGGTTTCATCTGAATCACGCCGGTATTTATTACGCGGGTGATTGAGTTAACGGATTAGTGTCATGAGCTTAAACACAATTGTCAGTATCCTGATTATAGTTTGTTTGATCGACAAGACTATAAATGATCACGAATGGTTTTTATTATATATACGTTCAAATGGATTGTAAAACCTATGAATTCCACTCAACGTTTTCGTTGACCAAATTTTGGCATGTGTTTCAGGTAACCGCTGAGGTGTAGGATGGAGCATGCATGGGATGGACGTTGTGTGTATGGCTTGGAGTCCGCTTGTTTTTCCCTCCTTTTCTACTTAAACAATTTTTAAGTTTAATGTCATGTTGTTGTAAAACTGAAATTTCTTGGGTTGAGATCCATGGGGACCGAAAACGCTAAACTCTGTGTACCAAATTGGGGTTGGAAAAACCGTGGACATGTATCATCTAACAATTTTAAATTCAAGTTTTAAGTGACGTCTTTTTAGCGTCGTTTGATATATCTTGTGTGCAATGAATACTGTGTAGCACCCATTGTTGTAGTTCCGCTGCGCATAGCAATTGTGGGAGTGTTACATTATCTATGCCATTTTTAACCCGAAAGTTTATATATATACTATTTTAGTCCAAAACTTCTTAGATCTATCATTTAAATCCAAAATAATCAAAGATCTATATTTTTAACATGTAACTTTATAAAATCATATTTTTGACACTAAAAGTCTTATAAAACATTTATTTAATAAAAATGATTGTTTATCTAGGAAAAGTATTATAGTGAGCTTAAACTAATCTTATGAGGCCTAGTAGTGATCTTAATATTTTAAGGCACCTAATAACATGAAGCTAATATTTCTAGTTATATCTAAACATTACAAGATCACTCAAAATCATAATATGAGCTTAAAAGCGCACGTCCAATATTATTTGCATGGTTAGGTTTTCATGATTTTTCAAGTTAAACAAGAACATGTTGATGTGCTCTTCAAGGTTGACAAGTTTTTACATCAAGTTTTGTTATATATAAAAATTAGCCGTGGGTTTTACTTAGGTTTTTAGGGTTTCCATACTTGTTTAAATGTTAACTTTACCAAAATAAACATGTACACATCAATATATATAAATGTAATGTATTAGAAAAGGTAGGTTTTAACTTGGACTTACTTGTTTAGTTAGGTTTAGGAATGATATGAGAATAGATAGAAACAAGTGACAAGCTTTCAACAATGGAGGTCTAGGAAAACATAAGCATGCCGTGGTCTTCAAGGAGTCTTCTAGGGTTCTTGTTCTTGCTTCAATGATCAAGGTTTCTTGTAGGTTGAGCTTAGGATTAACCTTTAGGTTGTAGAAGACATAGTATAGGAGTAGTAGTAAAGCTTAAAGGTTTGAAAATGGTGGTTTAGCTTGTTTAGCCGTGAGTTGAGAGAGAAAGAGTGAAGTGAGACTGGAAAATATTTTGTGTTGTGTGTTGTGTGTTTGTTTCGGCTTAAGAAGAAAGAGAACCAAGATTTTGTGAATCTTGTACCTAGTACTAAGGATCCTAGGAGATACAAGTTAGATATGAAATATCTTTCAATGTATTTGACACATGCTTAAACTAGAAAGGTTACTTCCTTCCCATTTTTGATGTGTAGCCGTGTGTTTCCATAAGTCAAATGGGGGGACAAGATCTTACATAGAATAGTAGTATGCATGAGGTTTGAGTTTGTAAGTGTCTAAGTATGCTTTGTGTAAGCAAAAGCATGGTTAGGGTAGTGTGTTAGGGGAATAAACATGATTACTTGTAGGGTAGATAGCAAATGATGGTAATGCATGCATGCATACATACACACGTTATATAATAGGCATGGGAAGGGTTTTGGGTAAATTTTGCCAAGTGTTGTATGATAATAATAGTCTTTTTATATTATTATAGGTACTTGTTGTGTTGTAGGTATTTTTGTTGAAGCTTTTAGATAACTTAGTGAAAGTGTATTATTAAATACATTACTAAAATTAATTTACTTTATTAAAGTAAATAGGTGACAATGTAAAATAATATACATTGTTTTTAAAGTGTTTAGGCATTTAATCCTTTTAAGTATTATATGTAAATATGTACATATAAAAATAATTCAAGTACTTAATAAAATAAATTAAGTAAGGTTACAGTTTTATCTCAAATATGTACTGAGGTGATGAATTCCATTATTCAATCAAGTGGCCAGTCAATTGCCAAGGTAGTCAACAAATGACTAAAGGTTCATATGTTATTCAATCAAGTGGCCAGTCAATTGCCAAGGTAGTCTATAAATGACTAAAGGTTCATATATATATATAAAATAAATATGAAAGGTAGTATGACAATAGGTATATGATAATTAAATAGTCATATAAAAGTGAAATTATATAAATTCCAAATATAAATAGTACTACAGTTGACAGGAGTTTGTCGTCAAATTCTTAACTATCCTCTCTATGATTTCTACTGGTTCTTCTACAAACTGGAGTTTGTCGTCAAATTGAACTCCTTCCAATGGCATAGCCAATGGTTCTTCAGCATAGCACTTCTTTAGGTTAGAAACATGAAAGGTAGAGTGTACCCGACTCAGTTGATGGGGCAACTCTAAACGATACGCTACTTCCTCGATCCTGGCTAACACTTTGAAAGGGCCAACATAACGTGGATTCAGTTTCCCACGTTTGCCAAAACGTACAACACCCTTCCAAGGTGATACCTTGAGCATAACACGGTCACCTACTTCAAATTGCATAGGTTTGCGTTTCAGGTCCGTGTAGCTCTTTTGTCGATCGCGAGCAGCTTGAATTCTTTGTCTGATGAGGATGATCTTGTCAGTAGTCTCCTGGATTAACTCGGGTCCAGTGAGCTGAAATTCACCTACTTCTGCCCAGCACACAGGCGAACGGCATTTGCGACCGTACAGTGCTTCAAAAGGGGCAGCCTTAATGCTAGCATGATAATTGTTGTTGTAGGAGAATTCCACTAAAGGAATATGGTCAACCCATCCATTTCCAAAATCAATCACACATGCTCGTAGCATGTCCAATAGAGTCTGGATGGTTCGGTCACTTTGACCATCAATCTGCGGATGATAAGCAGTGCTCATATCCAAATTGGTACCTAAGGCTCGTTGAAAAGCCTTCCAAAAGTTTGACGTGAACCTACCATCTCGATCACAGATTATCGACACTGGTATTCCATGTTTGGTCACAATCTCCTTTAGGTACGTCTTTGCTAGTTTGGCAAGGGGATCATTCTCCCTAATCGGCAGGAAATGAGCGGACTTGGTGAGTCGATCGACGATTACCCATATAGTATCGTAACCGTGAGATGACTTTGGAAGTTTGGTAACAAAGTCCATAGTGATGTTTTCCCATTTCCACTCTGGTATCTTGGGTTGAACAAGTAAACCCGATGGTCTTTGGTGTTCAGTTTTGACACGAGCACAGGTCAAACATTTCTGAACGTAGGTGGCAACGTTGGCTTTCATATTCAGCCACCAATATAACTTCTTCATATCCTGATACATCTTTTCAGATCCGGGATGTATAGAATATTTAGACTTATGAGATTCGTGCATGATCAAGTTCCTCAAATCTCCATAACATGGTAACCAACTTCGTCCGTGAAGGCATAGGGTTCCGTCTGCTCTAGGTTCTAACTTTTCTTTGCTAAGATCAGTTCTGAGCATTCCCCCGACATCTTCCTTCACGAGGTTTTCAGGCAATTGGGCTTGAGTCTAAGCTTCTAAAATTTGTTTGGGTAGATCCAAACTGATTGTCATCACCAATGCCCGAACTCTCATAGGAGGGTCCGTTTCCTTACGACTTAAAGCATCAGCAACCACGTTTGCTTTTCCTGGGTGGTATTTGATCTCGCAGTCGTAGTCACTCAGTAACTCAATCCAACGGCATTGTCTCATGTTCAACTCCTTCTGATCCAATATGTGTTGCAAACTTTTGTGGTCAGTATGCACTGTGCACTTTGTTCCGTATAGGTAATGTCTCCAGATTTTGAGAGAAAAAACTACGGATCCAAGTTCTAGATCGTGAGTGGTGTAATTCTTCTCATGCTTCTTCAATTGCCTTGAAGTGTAGGCAATTACTTTCATCCTCTGCATCAATACGGCTCCTAAGCCTTTGTGCGAGGCATCACAGTATACAACGAAATCATCGTTGCCTTCAGGCAAGGCCAGTATAGGTACACTGCATAACTTCTGCTTGATCAGTTGGAAAGATGATTCTTCCTTATCTCCCCACTCGAACTTTATTCCCTTCTGTGTGAGTTTGGTCATCGGTTTGGCTATCTTGGAAAAATCTTCAATGAATCTACGGTAGTATCCGGCAAGGCCTAAAAATTGGCGGATCTCCGTTGGTGATTTAGGAGATACCCAATCCTTGACAGATTCGACCTTTGCTGGATCCACATGAATACCGTCACAATCGATGACATGACCAAGGAATTGTACTCTAGGAATCCAAAATTCACATTTAGAGAATTTGGCATAGAGCTGCTCCTCCTTGAGTACCTTTAGTACTTGTGCAAGATGTTCCCCATGTTCTTGTTCATTCTTGGAATAAATGAGTATGTCGTCGATGAAGACTATCACGAATTTATCCAGGTAGGGTCTGCACACACGGTTCATAAGGTCCATGAAAATAGTTGGTGCATTGGTCAACCCAAATGGCATAACCTGGAATTCGTAATGGCCGTAACGGGTTCTAAAAGTTGTCTTTGGAATATCTTCCTCCCTGACTCGTAGCTGGTGGTATCCAGATCTCAAGTCAATCTTGGAATACACACTTGACCCTTGCAGTTGGTCAAATAGGTCGTCAATGCGAGGAAGCGGATAACGATTCTTCACAGTTAACTTATTCAGCTCTCTGTAATCGATGCACATTCGAAAAGAACCATCTTTCTTTTTGACAAATAACACAGGAGCTCCCCATGGTGAGGAACTGGGTCGTATGAATCCTTTGTCAGACAGTTCTTGAAGTTGTTCAGCTAATTCCTTCATCTCTGATGGTGCCAACCGGTATGGAGCTTTAGCTACAGGTGCTGCTCCGAGAACCAAATCAATTTGAAATTCCACTTGTCGAGTCGGTGGTAAGCCTGGCAACTCATCAGGAAAGACTTCTGGAAAATCTCGGACAATGGGTACGTCCTTGATTTGCTTCTTCTCGGGTTTTTCTTCTTCATCTGTTTGAGAAATATGGGCCAAGAAGATAGGACATCCTCTCAACAAATATTTCTGAGCTTTGGTACAAGAGATAACACTAAGTCTAGTGTCAGCGAGGTCGGTGTTACCGTCACCTCGAATGATTAGAGTTTCGTTTACCCACGGAATACGGACTAGCTTCTCGTCACAAACAATGACTGCGCAATATCTCGCTAACCAGTCCATGCCGATAATAATATCAAAACTACCAAGGTCTACGGGGATAAGGTCAATGTTGAACGGGTGTTTGGAAAGATTCAAGGTGCAACCTCTAATGATAGTGTCAGCATCTACAGTTTTACCGTCAACTAATTCTACAGAGTAACGATGATCTAAGCTTGTAGGGACAACTTCTAGTACTTGACTAAATTCAGTGGATATAAAACTTTGGTCTGCTCCAGTATCAAATAAGACAGATGCATAACGATTGTTCAATAGAAACGTACCAGTTACGACATTTGAATCGGGGTTGGCTTTTGCATTGCCGACCACGTACACTCTAGATGAAGCTCCTCCACTGTTCTTGTTCTGGCTTGCCCGCTTAGGGCAACTTGGTCTCGTGTGTCCTGGTGCTCCAAACTCGTAGCACACAACTCCCTTCTTGGGTCCATTGTTGTTTCCTCCAGTAGCATTGTGGTTCCCCTGCTGTCCATTCCCGTTCCCACGGGCATTGTATCCACCCCTGTTGTTGTAGCTTCCAGTGTTTTGAGTGGGTCGGGCCTGGGTGACAGCATTAACTCGACAGGTTTTAGCAAAGTGACCTACTTGTCCACATCTGTAGCAGGTCTGGAAAGGGCTATCAAAAGTATGATGATAGTTGCACTTTGGGCACAAAGGTTTGGTGCCCACGTACGAGTTAGTTCCTGCAGTAGTAGCACTGTAAACTTGCCCAGCATTCTGCTTCTTAGGATGTTGTTGGTGCTGATTGCGGAAGTGCTCGTCTGCCTTTCGCTTGTTGTCAGTCTGCCTCTCGGATAGGGTACGGACTCTTTTGTTTATCAACTCAGTAGCGAACTCAATGGCACTCTCGACGGTAGTAGGTCGAGATGCGAGCACGCTGTCGTTAATGGCGTTTGGGAGTCCACCCACGTACTTCTCAATCTTTTCATCTTCCTCTACAAACATCCTGGCGCACATTAGGGTCAACTCTTGGAACCTTTGGTTGTACGCAGTGATGTCATTGTTCTTGCATCTGAGATCCCATAACTCGATCTCCAGCTTCTTCATTTCTCCCCTTGGGCAGTATTTCTCAGTCATCCTCTCTTTCAACTCAGTCCAGTTGAGAGCATAGGCAGCATCGTGTCCAAGAGTAGCAACAACAGAGTTCCACCAAGTAAGAGCACTCTCAAGTAGGGTGCAGGCGGAAAACTTCACTTTGTTCTCTTCTACACAATCACTGATGCAAAATACCGTTTCCAACCTCTCAAACCACTGCATCAGTTCCACCACTCCTTCTTTGCCCTTGTAATAGGAAGGTTTACATTTCAAGAAGTCGGGGTAAGAGCAACCCCTGGTGGTCTGATTATTCCGGCGGTTGTTGGAATTTTGACTGTCATCTACGTTCCTGCTGGCAGCCATCGCAGATGCGATGCCCTGGTCAATCATTTCCCTTAATTGGGCAGCAGTGACGTTTTGGGTAGTCTTGGCATTGATGGGGTTCGTTCTAGTGTTTACCATTTTTCTATAATTATACAAAAAAATGAAATCATTAGTTCAAGGTGTTAGCACAGTTTTATATAATTACACGAAAAGGAATTTCATGCATATACTTTGCAACAAATTGGATAACCTGTTTAAAGTTCACAATATAATACAGTACGGATATAACAAAAGCTAATGAGTACATGCTATAAGTCTAGAATAGGAATACAGTACAAAATGCACAACCTAATCCAAGACAGAGCAGAGCCCGCCTGTCTGGGATGGTGGTACATGAAATCTAAAGTACATCATCTATGAATCCCTAATCTAAATAGTACAGTACAGGAATACAACTGACTAAAGAAAGTACAAATACAAGAGATCCTATATCATGATAGCCGGGGTGCAACCCTAGTAGCTTATCATGATGTACAAAAGATCTAGCACATCTAATCTACTGATGCCTAAATGACTCCTCAGATACGGCTGGCGCCATAGGCAGAGACGAGACAGCCGGTGCCTACATGGCATCCTGCATCGCGGTCATAGCAGTCCTGGTCTCTTTGAGCAGTCGGAGTGCCTCACGGAACTGGTCTCTGAGAGTCTGCTGAACTCCCCGGAGATGAGCGGTCTCTGACGTCAACCCCTAATGGCGGACATCCTGGAGGTCGAAGAATATGGCAAGAATCTGCTCCATGGTCATAAGGGCGGTGTGAGTCTCTGTCTGCTGACTCTGCAGTAGGTAGATCTGCTCTCGAAGGAACTCATTCTCATCCAGCAACCACTGGAGAGAATGGTAAGTAGTCGACCACATTCCTCGGGCAGCGTGTGCCTCAGAGCTCACGGTCCACGATAAAAGGTCCTGGCGCTGCTGTAGAACAGTGCGCTCAGTCTGTCCAGCCGCTAGCAGAGCAAGAATGTTTGCTACGTCCTGGGCCTGGCGTGCGGCAAGTGCCGTGATCTGGGCCTGGACAGGATCAGCATGTCTGGCCTGGGAGCCCTCACCGATCTCAAAGGTGGAATCGAGATGTGCCTCATACCTCCTCTTGCGAGGTGGCAGAGACTCGGGTGCATGCTCCCGTAGTATAATCACGAGTGGTACAGGTGGTGTAACAGTAGGAGGCTGGACCTCTTCCCCAGCGGGGGAAACAGGTGGTGAAGAAATAAGCGCCTCAATGGATGCAGCGTCGACAGATGCGTGACTATCGCCGGAGTCACTAGAAGATAACCATCCACACAAGACGGTCGTCGGAGATACGGCAACAGGTGTATCAGTAGGTGAAGTCATGATAAATCTGAAAGTAATATAGTTTTAATTGATATAAGTATAAACATACTCAAGTTAAAAATTTTGAGAAATATAATTTAAAATTATATAATAATGCCATTTAACACTCGCCATGCTAAAGGTTACGTTAATACTTATAAGATTAATTAACCGGATGTTAATAATCAATGCATAGGCAATCACACAATCGATGTATGCTCTACGGTCTATATGCTTAACTATTCTAGTCCCGAAAATCCCAAAAGATTTTTAAAGCAGTTATAGTTCAGATTATATAAAAATTTTATTTTTATATTTATTTTAAACTTGGTTCTGATTCTCTATAACCAGGCTCTGATACCATTTCTGTGACACCCCCAAATTGAGTCAACGCAGTGGAAATAATATTTGGGTATCACGTAGGTGGATCAACAGCAGACAGAATATAGAGCAACAGATAAAAGATTATCCTTACATTTATTATATGATTGAAAGTGCAATTAGTATTACAGTAGTCTTTAACATTGTCTGAGAGTTTGAATTTATTCCAAAATTATAAAACCCCAGATGAGCTCTATAACGCAATTTATCATGATGCTTGACTTCATGCACACCATTACCTGCTTCAGTTACCTGAGAAAACATGCTTAGAAAGTCAACATAAAGTTGGTGAATTCACAGGTTTAATTAAGTTAAGTTTGGACATTAGATATTCCCAGAAGTAGTAATGCACAAAGCATTAATACTTAAAAGTAATTACATTTCCATATTGCCCGAAACTGAAACTTGACAGTTAAGTCCTTAACAGATAAGGACCCTTCGCCTTATCATTATCAAGGCACCCATAACAAAAATAAGTGCTGACATGTGAAACATCTGTTGTCCCGGCCGAGGCACAGTGAGCATGACTCACCCAGATGGGGACGGTCAATCCCAAATAGATCTATTTATAACATTCAGGTAATTCAATAATTCTAACAGTTTCAGATGCACGGGTCATGCTGTTCATCTACAATAGGCATGGTAATCAAAAGTTTCACAATTCAATCTATGTCCATAAAATCAAATATGTTGCATGTTTTCTTCCCCATTAAAAGATTTAAAAGTTTGTCAATATATAAAGTGGGGTCATGAACTCACCTCAGTGGTACAGCAATAAGTCAGAAGATAAATCTGATAAGGATGCTCACGATACCGTCAACGACCTAAATAATTATAAGGTCTCAGTAATTGCATAACATAATGCATAAAAGTTCCAGAATAAATCTGTGCATGCTTAAACGGGTTTTAAGTATTTAATTACAATACTTGTAATTTGTTCGTCGTAGTACAAGTTCTAATAGTATTTATTTTAGGTAATAAATAAATAATAAGGTTTAATTAATTAATTCACTTAATTAATATTTTGTACTTACGTTGTTTATAAAACACTTTAAATATTCATATAGGATGGTTTTATATACATTTAAAGTGATGGGAAAATAAATATAATTAATATATTTATTTTATAAGTTAACCATTTTCAATTTATATTTAATATATAAATAAGGTTTATAAATGTATAACATTTATTTAAAATCCAAGTTTACGTAAGATTTACATTTATTAAGTTATAGGTTTGAAAAATAACAATTGTTACATTTATTTAAGTTTTACGTTTAAATAATGTCTTAAAATATATAAGGTTTTAAGGTTCGCAATAATTGTATAAAAATATGTTTTAGTCCTTTTAAATAAACAGATACTCGCGATTAAATTACTTTTATACCCCTAGGGTTTCTAAATCTTTCAAGTATTTATAGTTTTGGTCCCTCCTAGTTACACGTGTAACTAGGGTTTCTTAAAGTTTCATAAAATGTCAATTTTGGTCCTTATAGTATGCGGCCTATTTTAGGGCTTGTTATAGTTTCACTTAATGGTAATTTTGGTCCCTATAGTTTCGGCTAATAATAGGGTTTATTATAAGTTACATTTATGCCCCCTAGGGCTTGTATAGGTTTCGGCTTTAGGCAGGTTTAGTCCCTAGGGTTGCTTAGGGTTTTATTAAGTTTAGTAACTTGACACTTTTAGTCCCTAAGGTTTATTTTAGGTCGTGGCTTGTGTCAAACATAGCCCTTAGGCTTTCCAAAGTTTACACAACTTACCCTAATATTTTAGTAATCTCTTTTTAGTCCTTTTTAACTTTACAAAGTTTCGGATATGTTCAAAACACACCCTTGAACTCTCCGCATATTTTTAAAAGTGGATCAAAGTTTATGTTTTTGAAATACCAAGTTCTACACTTATTCATTTAGACCCCTTTTACTTACTAAAATTACATTTTAGTCCGAAAGTATTATCTATGCCATTTTTAACCCGAAAGTTTATATATATATATACTATTTTAGTCCAAAACTTCTTAGATCTATCATTTAAATCCAAAATAATCATAGATCTATATTTTAAACATGTAACTTTATAAAATCATATTTTTGACACTAAAAGTCTTATAAAACATTTATTTAATAAAAATGATTGTTTACCTAGGAAAAGTATTATAGTGAGCTTAAACTAATCTTATGAGGCCTAGTAGTGATCTTAATATTTTAAGGCACCTAATAACATGAAGCTAATATTTCTAGTTATATCTAAACATTACAAGATCACTCAAAATCATAATATGAGCTTAAAAGCTCACGTCCAATATTATTTGCATGGTTAGGTTTTCATGGTTTTTCAAGTTAAACAAGAACATGTTGATGTGCTCTTCAAGGTTGACAAGTTTTTACATCAAGTTTTGTTATATATAAAAATTAGCCGTGGGTTTTACTTAGGTTTTTAGGCTTTCCATACTTGTTTAAATGTTAACTTTACCAAAATAAACATGTACACATCAATATATATAAATGTAATGTATTAGAAAAGGTAGGTTTTAACTTGGACTTACTTGTTTAGTTAGGTTTAGGAATGATATGAGAATAGATAGAAACAAGTGACAAGCTTTCAACAATGGAGGTCTACGAAAACATAAGCATGCAGTGGGCTTCAAGGTGTCTTCTAGGGTTCTTGTTCTTGCTTCAATGATCAAGGTTTCTTGTAGGTTGATCTTAGGATTAACCTTTAGGTTGTAGAAAACATAGTATAGGAGTAGTAGTAAAGCTTAAAGGTTTGAAAATGGTGGTTTATCTTGTTTAGCCGTGAGTTGAGAGAGAAAGAGTGAAGTGAGATTGGAAAATATTTTGTGTTGTGTGTTGTGTGTTTGTTTCGGCTTAAGAAGAAAGATAACCAAGATTTTGTGAATCTTGTACCTAGTACTAAGGATCCTAGGAGATACAAGTTAGATATGAAATATCTTTCAATGTATTTGACACATGCTTAAATTAGAAAGGTTACTTCCTTCCCATTTTTGATGTGTAGCCGTGTGTTTCCATAAGTCAAATGGGGGGACAAGATCTTACATGTCATAGTAGTATGCATGAGGTTTGAGTGTGTAAGTGTCTAAGTATGCTTTGTGTAAGCAAAAGCATGGTTAGGGTGTGTGTTAGAGGAATAAACATGATTACTTGTAGGGTAGTTAGCAAATGATGGTAATGCATGCATGCATACATACACACGTTATATAATAGGCATGGGAAGGGTTTTGGGTAAATTTTGCCAAGTGTTGTATGATAATAATAGTCTTTGTATATTTTTATAGGTACTTGTTGTGTTGTATGTATTTTTGTTGAAGCTTTTAGATAACTTAGTGAAAGTGTATTATTAAATACATTACTAAAATTAATTTACTTTATTAAAGTAAATAGGCGACAATGTAAAATAATATACATTGTTTTTAAAGTGTTTAGGCATTTAATCCTTTTAATTATTATATGTAAATATGTACATATAAAAATAATTCAAGTACTTAATAAAATAAATTAAGTAAGGTTACAGTTTTATCTCAAATATGTACTGAGGTGATGAATTCCATTATTCAATCAAGTGGCCAGTCAATTGCCAAGGTAGTCAACAAATGACTAAAGGTTCATATGTTATTCAATCAAGTGGCCAGTCAATTGCCAAGGTAGTCTATAAATGACTAAAGGTTCATATATATATATAAAATAAATATGAAAGGTAGTATGACAATAGGTATATGATAATTAAATAGTCATATAAAAGTGAAATTATATAAATTCCAAATATAAATAGTACTACAGTTGACAGAGTCAATGAGGGTAAAAACAGAGGTTTTACAAACCGTCAAGGCGCGAACTGGGGTGATCGTCCCCAAATAGTACTATTATAAGCATAAGCGTCTACCAAATCCCGGTAGTTCACAATTCATGCTAATGGGACTTTTAGTGACATAACCTAACTTTAATAATCCATTTTATTTCATCTATCGGGTCATTTAATCATTCATAGGGTCATACAATCATCCGGGTCTAAATCAATAAACAAACAATCGGGACAAATGTGTCCTATTTTATTAAAACTAACATGTTATCTCCCTCGCGTGTTTATAAAATATTTCATAAAAACATTTAAAAGAGTGCGAGGCTATGAACTCAAGTGGATGTGGGAAGGCGGGTTATCGGCAATTCGGATGTACGGTACGTGCTTCAATCACAGAAACCTAGACAAATAATACTCGTCTTAGACTCATGTCCAATGACTTTATAAAAATAACAATTATGTATACATATGATGATTTTATATATGATGATCAAGTGGGTTTACATATTCTCATTTACTCATTTTAGTGTTATGTGTTGATAACTTTTATACTAGTTTACTAGTTTTACCTATTTACATGTTTTAGGTCCAATAAGCCTATTATAAGTCCATTAACTTGTATTAATCCATTTTATACTTGTATTATCAGTACTTATACTTTACATGTTGGGCCCAAATGGGTTAAGCCCAATAAATAAGTTTATAAGTGTTTTAGTCCATTTTGTTGTATTATTAGTCCAATAACGTTAACTTAGCCCGTTAATATCCGTATGTTATATAGTTCGGGTTTTATTGGTTTTTACTTGTTATATATGCTTATATATCAGTATATGAGTTTATAAAAGTTTACATTAGACGGGTCCAACCGTCCAAGTTTTATTTAACAAAAACGTTAATTTTACGGTAATAGCCGAAAAAGTCGTAAAAATCATGTTTATAGTTTTATAACTTATAAAACTTATCAAACTACCATTTTTATAAAATATCCATTTATTTATCCTTATACATATTTATATAAATTTATTATATAATTTAGTGTGTTTTAATTCACATTTTATACTATTTTTAGTTGAGTGCTTATATAATACTATTATACTTTAATTTCCAAAATCTGATTTATATTTTCATGTTCACCAAAACTGCCATATCTAGAGTTCTATTTGGAGATAGAAGCTCAAATGTTTATGAAATGAACTACATGATATGTGCTCCATTTAACTCTTTTATAGCTACTGTTGAACCAACCTCTAAGTATTTTCTAAAAATCGTCCAAAACAGTGAACTCAGATTTGTACCCTAATGATTCCATTGCATGGCCAACTCTCACATGTGTACAAGAATCATATATTACTGTATATCCATTAATCTATCCCATTTTTATCAGTTCATCATATGATTCTTTACTGTTTGTTACAGCCAACAATTTAAACAAGATTTTAGCCTTGTTTCTTATAGTTTTTCATCTTTTTAATCATATTTATCAACACCAAATCCCCACACAATACTTGTATCATTATATAATCATCATTTACATATACAATAGGAAATAATGTAACACTCTCATTTTTCGTATCGGTACAGCGGAAGGGTCTTTCAGAGTGTTACGGGATAGCACAATAACTCCAATCATAGACAACACATAAAAATGGTTGTACAAGGTTTAACAAACATTCATTCGATAAAAAGTTTCAAAAGTGTACAACAGGTCCCAAATTATACAGGTCATTTAGTTTACAAAACATAGATCGAATGAACATTTTTAATATTAAGTGTGGGCCATCAGAGTCGATCTCCATCCGGATTACCTTCAAGCACCTGAGATAAAAACATGCAAAAATCATATCAGCGAATTCCGAGTGAATTCATAGAGTTTAATGAAAACCGTTATATAAAAACAATCATTTACAATCATTTAAAATCAGAACACAAGTATAATATCGGAAGTAAGTCCTCATATTGCTAGTCAGACAATATATAAATCAAGCATACATCTTAAACCGTCCATGAGACCGTAGTCTCTATATTACCATGATAGGTAATATATTCATCGTAATAGCGTCGTTATCGTTTATTATTCATGTTCTATATTGTAGGATTATTATTAGCCGCATGACATTGTTACCTTACTACGAAAACAGCGGGCCGCGAACCCGACAAACAATTTGCCCATCTAAGTTAGCGTGTCGTCACAAAAATCACGCTGTGGAATCTTCTCATACATAAATTCGCTTACCAATCAATGTGGTACGACGGGGATCAACCGTCAAGGCGCGAACTGGGGTGATCGTCCCCAAATAGTACTATCAAATGCATAAGCGTCTACCAAATCCCGGTAGTTCACAATTCATGCTAATGGGACTTTAAGTGACATAACCTAACTACTAATAATCCTTTTAGTCTCGAATATAGGGTCACAGCATCATTCGGGTCCATATCATTAAGCATACAATCGGGACTACTTGTGTTCTATTTTTATCAAAATCTAGCATGTTATCTCCCTCACGGGTTTACAAATCATTTTATAAAACATTTAAAAGAGTGCGAGGCTATGAACTCACGTTGTTAATGAAAGGCGGATTATCGGCTACGGGCGTGCTTCGGTCACAGAAACCTATATAAATAATAATCGGTCTTAGACTCGGTCCAATGACTTTTATCAAAATAACAATATACATATGATGATTTTGTACATATGATGATGATCAAGTGGATTTATACATCCTTGTTTACTCAATTTAGTGTTTACGTTTTGGTAACGTTTTACTAGTTTGCTAGTTTTACCTATTTACCTATTTTAAGTCCATTAAGCCTTTTATAAGTTCTTTAACTTGTTTTTATCCATTTTATACCTATATGATCAGTATATATACTTTTCATGTTGGGCCCAGATGGGTTAAGCCCAATAAGCTCTTTTTATAAGTTTTTATCTTATTAAGTCCAATTATTAGTCTAATGTGTTTAGTTAGCTAGTAAATGTCCGTAATTCTTATAGTTCGGGTTTTATCGGTTTTTACTTGTCTTAGTTATCTATACATCAGTATATAGCTTTTATAAACTTTACATTAGACGGGTTTGGTCGTCTAAGTTTTATTTGGCGAAAAACGTTAATTTTACGGCGATAGCCGAAAAAGTCGTAAAAATCAAGTTTATAGCTTTTATTACTTATAAATATTATTTTTACCACCATTTATATAATTTACCCATTTAATTAACCTTTTATACATTTATATAAATAAGTTTTATAAGTTAGTGAGTTTATATTTTTACATTTTATACATTATAATGTGAGTGCTTATATAATAATAATAAACATTATTTCCAAAAATCTGATTTTTAACTTCATGTTCACCATTTTTACCATATCTAGAGTTCTATAATGACTTAGAAGCTCATTTTTGGATGACAAGTTCTTCATAATATGTGCTACATATAACTTAGTTATAGCTACTGCCCATTTTGAGTCTAAGTAGCCTTAACAGTCCCTACAAAACTGCTTATTCAGATTACACCACCTAACTTGTTTTGATCATATCTCACTCATTATTTTGATTCCATTTTATGGCAAACTCTCACATGTGTATAACATCATCTACTTACTGTAAATGGATCAAACCATGCAATTTTATCAGTTCATCTTTTAGTTATCTACTGTTTTTATACAGCCAACTAAATAGTCAAGATTTTAGCTTCATTTCTTATAGTTATCATCATTTTTAAGCATATTTATCAACACTTGATCCCCACACAACATTTTTATCATCATATATACATCATATACATATACAAAATGAAAGAAAATACATTTGTTCTTTACAAAATAACAAGAGAAAAATGGAGAGGATGATCTTCTTTACCAATCCAAGTGGATTTCTTGTTTTAGGAAGACAAGAACTTGATGAACACAACAAGTATCTCCAAGACCATCAACTATCAAGAACATAGGTTGGAAAATCAGCCCTAGGACACAAGCAAATCACCTCCAAAGTTGTTAATATGGCCACCAAATGATCAAGGCTTCAAGAGAACACCTTAATAGGACTAGTAAACATGTGGTTTATGGCTAGAAAAGATCAAAGATGGTGTTTGTTGGCTTATTTGGGACGGCACAAGGGAGAAGTTGAGAGAGTTGCATGTGAGAAATGGTGTAAATGAAACAAGTAGCTAGTTTTGTGGTAAAGTGGTAAAGGTTAGCTTAATGTATAAGCATATGCTTACACTTGTTGTAAGCTACTTAACTTGATGCCACATTGGTGTTGTGGTGTCAAGTGTAGCCGTCCCATATTGCTAGTGGGGTGGGACAAAGTGTTTTGTCCCATCTCACTAGTTTACGGGTATTTCTCGATTCTAGTTTTCTCGATTTGTGTGCCCTCGGGTCGTTTTACGAAAAACGTTTTTATAAATTATGAATCACCGTCACAAAACGAATCCAATAAAAATTGTCTCATCAAAAACGGAGTTCAAAAACGTAAATACGTAATCCTAAGGTTTCCGGTTTAGTCGTAAAAGACGCCAAATTATGCACGTAAGCCCAAATTTAAATCCGTAAATTGTGAGTTCGTCAACCAACACAAAAATAAGTTTCAAAATATTATACGAGAAAATATTTCACCACCTGAAAATGTTAGATTTGTCACAGCTTTTCCTCCTAAAAGGGATCAACGTCCTCGTGATCCATTTCATTTGGATGTCCGTTTCTTATTGAAATCGAAGAGGTGCGGATATTTCTTCCACATTTCATCCTCTCGTTCCCAAGTATACTCCGGTCCATGCTTTGAATTCCATCGGATCTTGACAATAGGTATCCGACTTTGTTTCAGTTGCTTTACCTCACGGTCCATAACTTCTACGGGCTCTTCGATAAAATGCAACTTCCCATCTATTCGAACCTTACCTAACGGAATTTTCTCATCACTCACTGCTAGACATTTCTTCAGATTAGATACATGGAATGTGTTGTGAACACCATGAAGTTCTGGGGGTAACTCTAGTTTGTAAGCCACCGGCCCTACTCTAGATAAAATCTTAAAGGGTCCAATATAACGGGGATTAAATTTTCCTCGCTTTCCAAATCTGATAACGCCTTTCCATGGCGATACTTTCAACATTACTCGGTCACCCACTTCAAACTCCATTGGCTTCCGCCGCACATCCGCGTAACTTTTCTGTCTACTACGGGCAGTCAACAACCTCTTCTTAATCTCAACTATCATCTCCGTAGTCTCCCAGATCAATTCCGGTCCTGTGAGCTGGGTATCCCCAACTTCACTCCAACATACAGGAGATCTACACTTCCTACCATACAAAGCTTCAAACGGTGCAGCCTTAATACTAGAATGGTAACTATTGTTATACGAAAACTCTGCTAACGACAAATGTTTATCCCAATTCTTACCAAAGTCTAACACACAAGCTCTCAACATATCTTCCAGTGTTTGTATCGTCCTTTCACTCTGCCCACCAGTCTGGGGGTGATAAGCAGTGCTCATGTCGAGATTCGTTCCCAAACATCTTTGGAGAGATTTCCAAAAATTCGATGCGAATCTTGGATCTCGATCTGAAATGATCGATACAGGCACTCCATGCTTGCATACAACATTATCAAGGTATATTCGAGTCAGCTTCTCCAGTGAGAACTGCTCCTTAACCGGAATGAAGTGTGCTGATTTGGTCAGTCTATCGACAATAACCCAAATCGAATTGTTTCCAGATGATGTTCTAGGAAGCTTGGTGATAAAGTCCATCGTAATTCACTCCCACTTCCATTCAGGAATCTTTGGCTGTTGAAGTAGTCCTGATGGCTTTTGATGTTCGGCTTTAACTCTAGCACAAGTCAAGCATTGAAGAACATACATAGCTATGTCAGCTTTCATATTCGGCCACTAGTACAACTTCTTCAAATCATGGTACATCTTATCAGATCCCGGATGAATGGAATACTTAGATTTATGGGATTCTAACATAATCAAATCTCTTAAGCCTCCAAACTTAGGTATCCACATACGACCTCTTAAGTATTTCACTCCATCAGCTCTAACCTCTAAAGGATGCATCACAATACACTACAAAATCTTCACTCCCGTTGGGTAATGATAAGATTGGCGCACTACATAATTTTTGCTTCAATGTCTGAAATGCTCCATCTTCATCACTTCCCCAAACGAAAGGTTTATTCTTCTGAGTAAGCTTAGTCAAGGGTTTAGCTATCAAAGAAAATTCTTTAATGAATCGCCTATAATAGCCAGCCAATCCTAAGAATTGTCGCACTTCCGTTGGCGTTGTCGGTGCAGACCAATTCTTAATATCTTCAACCTTTGCAGGATCAACATGAATTCCATCTCTGTTAATCACATGACCAAGAAATTGCACAGAATCTAACCAGAAATCACACTTCGAAAACTTAGCATACAACCTTTCATCCTTCAACAACTTCAAAACAAACCTCAAATGTTCTCTATGTTCATCTTCATTCTTAGAATGGATTAGAATATCGTCAATAAAGACAATCACAAATTTATCCAAGTAGGGCTTGCACACTCGATTCACTAAATCCATGAAAACCGCAGGTGCGTTAGTTAACCCAAATGGCATTACTTGAAATTCATAGTGTCCATAACGAGTTCTAAATGCAGTTATAGGAATATCTTCTTCACGGACGCGAAGTTGGTGATATCCTGACCGCAAATCTATCTTAGAATACACACTAGATCCTTGCAGTTGATCAAACAAATCATCAATCCTAGGTAAAGGATATCGATTTTTAATTGTCAACTTATTCAGTTCCCTATAATCAATGCACATATGAAAAGATCCATCCTTCTTCTTAACGAACAAGACTGGAGCTCCCCAAGGCGATGAGCTCGGTCGAATAAAACCTTTATCGGACAACTCCTTAAGTTGCTCAGATAACTCCTTTAATTCAGAAGGGGCTAATCGGTAAGGCGCACGTGCCACCGGTGCAGCACCAGGAATTAAATCGATTCGAAACTCTACTTCCCTTATCGGTGGAAGTCCGGGTAAATCTTTAGGAAATACCTCAGGAAATTCAAAAATAATAGGTACATCTTCCAATCGTTTCTCCCTAGACTCATTCCCGGTCACTTGAGCTAAGAATAACTCACAACCGTTCCTGATGTACTTTTGGACTTTAATACATGAAACGATTTTCAAACAGGATTCACCTCGACTACCATCAATTACTAACGTCCTATTCCTAAGAGGAATCTTAACCTTCTTCTCTCCACATAAAATAGTAGCATTATTCAACGACAACCAATCCATACCAATAATAATATCAAAACTACCTAATTCTATCGACATCAAATCAATCGGAAAGGAATGGTTCAAGAGATTTAGAGAGCATCCTTCTAATAGTTTATTAGTTTTCACTAATTTACCATCAGCCAATTCCACCTCGTAATTGGTACTTATCTCAACAGGTTCAATATCAATAAGGGCACTAAATTTAGTGGATACAAAGCTCCTATCGGCACCCGAATCGAATAAAGCAACAGCATAATGATTGTTGAGTAAAAACGTACCGGTAACGACATTCGAATCCTCTTTCTTCACCTCAATTGTTCCAAGTTGGTAGATACCACCCTAGGGGTTTCTTCCAGGTACAATCGCTTTCAACTTGGGGCATTCCGATTTCCTATGACCTTCTTCATTACAGTTGAAGCAAATGGTTCCCTTCTTTCACCTTTCAACCTTATGTCCAAGCTTTCCGCAATTTCGGCACTTCCAGCAGTCGCCAGCATGCCTCTTGTTGCCACACTTAGGACATCTATCGTCGTTGCGCGGTGCATTGTTGGTAAGAGCATTTGCATTCCCCTTTCTCTTGTTCTGACGGCGATTGAAATTCTTCCTATTATCACCTCTATCTACACGATCACCGTCTCCCTTTCTTTTCTCACCTACACGGGCTTCATCTTCCTTATCCTGAATTATCTTTCCAATGAGTTGGTAAGCCATTCGAACAACATCATCAATGGTCAGTGGTTTAGATGATGTCACGTCCCCTCGGATATTCCTGGTCAACCCTTTCACATATTGCTCAATTCGGATCTCTTCGGGTTCAACCAATCGAGGACATAGCAAGGCCAACTCATGGAACCGGTTCGTGTAACTATCAATGTCCACACCTTTCATTCTCAGATGAATCAACTCTTGTTCTAACCTAATGATCACACTACGAGGACAAAACTCCAAAGTCATCCACTTCTTAATTTCAGCCCAAGGAGTAGCATTAGCAGCATCAAGACCCATGAAAGCAATTCTCCAGTTCCACCAAGTCAACGCACGACCTTTAAGAGTAGCCATAGCAAAAGTCACCTTATCTTCCTCCTTACACTTACTAATCCTAAACACCGATTCAATCTTCTCAATCCATTGGCTTAATCCTACAGCACCTTCAGTTCCATTAAAAGGTAGAGGTTCACACTTCATGAACGTCACATAAGTACAACCACCAACTTCAGGTGCATTCGTTCCAAGTCCTCCTACATTTCCTCCAGCATTAGAATTCACATTATTAGCATTCACATTCACATTAGTACCGCCAATTCCACTACCGCCAGCTCCACTACCGCTAGCTCCACTACCGCCAGCTCCACTACCGCCAGCTCCACTACCGCCAGCTTCATTACCGCCAGCTTCATTTCAAGCATTTGCCATAAATTCAGTCATAGATGCGGTAACTTGCTCCGTAATAATCCTACGTACTTCATCCTCAGTCACAGCCTTCTTGGGCGGCATAGTTCTATAATTTCACAATTTCAAAGTATTAAGCATTCATCCAACAAAGGATTCATATAATATGGATCGAATTCATAATCAAGATACAAATAAGGCACAATATAGAATTCAAGACAAGATACATATTTCATTCGATCTGAAACAAAAGTATTGTCTTAGTACATCCATATCAAAGTTCTAGCTCTATATACACTCAAAATTCGTGCCAAGTCTACTACTAACAAGTCGGTTCAGTAAAAGCTACAAAAGCACAAAAGATATAAAGGTCACTACTAAATACAGACTGGTCTACTGAGAACCGCTAGATGGTCCATCATCCATCGTCTTCTGGATCTTCGTCGGACGATCACTAGACACATCTTCAGCTGGGCGCTTACGGATTACTCCTCTTTCAACCATGTCGGCATAAAATCTACTATTCCAACCCATGGATATATTCAGCTCCTTTTCGGCTTTCTCACGCATCGCACGAGCCACACTCAACTGAATCTCTATAGAATTCACCTTTCTCTTCATAGCAGCATACTCACCACTTTCCAACACCGATAACCTCCTAAAAGCCTCATTTAAACCACGTTCTACATCGCTCAAATACAAACTAAGCAATTCTCGCTCTTTCTCGCCAACCTTAGTCTTCGACTCCAAATAAGCAACTTGAGTCTGAACAACACCTAATCCAACCTCTGTCACACAACTCTTAACACGGGAAGCATCTAGATCACGTCTCAAGGCCCATGGTGCAAGACCATCAATATGAGTAGCCTCTCGAGCACTAGACGACTCACCTATCTCACGTCTACGAGTAGCAATACCATCAGTACCGTCAGGTGCATCATCATCCTCATCCTCCTCTGATTCAGAATCAGATTCTGACGATTCAGACATTTCATCCCTAGGTAACTCATCCTCAGAATCAGACAAACAAACTGGTGGGGGCAAAGGCTCGCCCTCTGGAACATCATAAGGATAAATAAGCTCGGCTTCCTTATCATCATCAACCTCAACATCTATACCTACATCCTCCTCGACATCCTCGTCATCAATCTCGTCATCTAAATTATCTAATCCAATCCCATCATCATTCTCAATATCAGCATTCTCAATCTCCACATTCTCAATCTCATTCTCTACCAAGTCAACCTGAGGGGCAATCTGATCTCCTAGTCCTAACTCGGGATCCTCAAATGGTTCCTCCTCATCATCGATATCATAATCTACTAAGTCTAAATAAGGATCATCTTCTATATTAGGTTCGGTAATAACATGGTTTTCTACAGGAATATTAGGGTCAGCCATGACAATCTGCATTTATATATATATATCTCGTATTAGGATAACATACTAGTTAAACAATTACATAATGAAATCACGATATATACATATATATAAATTAAATTATATATATATCAAAATATATATCTTCTCAATAGGGCTTGTTGGTAACGTCGGAGATCTCTGGCACCGTTATAGTCAAAAGATTTTTTTCAAATATTTTCTTAAATGTTCATTGATGTAGTGTTTTTACACACCTTTAGGAAAAGGAGGTAAAATAGTGGTAAGCGTTAAGCGTACGTTTAGGAAAACGTAAACACTTATGACCCTTGATGGGAATCGTTCTCTCGAGGAGGCTAGTGCGTTGTGAATTGAATTGATTGATTATGTTTTTGATTATTGATGAGAAGAAAAAGAAGAGAAAATGACGAAGACGAAAAAAAAATTAGAAAAATAAGGCAAAAACACTATTAGAAAGTTACGACGTAAAACGTAAAAAGCACAAAATTTAAAATTTTAATCTAAAAATTCCTAAAAATTATTAAAAAATCCCAAATAATATTCCAAGAGTTTACAAAAAATCCAAACTTGCCAAAACCTTTTAATTAATTTAATAATGACTTTTTAATGCTAATTAAAGCCCTAAAAATCACTTTTAAATATTAAAAAGCCCTAAACAAGATTTAATAGTTTGTAAACCTCAAAAATGACTTAATTAAACTAAAAACTATTTTTAAAAATTTTAAAACCAAATTAAACTATTTTTAAACTCCTAAAAACTATTAAAATCTATTAAATTTTAAATTAATTCTAAAAATTAATTGAAAAGCCTAAAAATTAAATGGAAAGTGACAAAGGTCCTATTTTAATGTCTAGAATCTAGGAAAAATGAAAAAGAAATAAAAATAAAACTTTTTATTTTAATGAATAAAATAATAATAAAATATTCTAAAAAATTAAAAGTCCTCAAATAAATTCCAAAAACTTCTCAAAAATCCTAAATAATCTAACTAAGAAGAAAATGTAAACAAAAGTTTCTGAAACCTTTTAATGAATTTTATATTAATTTTTAAAGTTGCTAAAAAACCCTAAAATCAAATAAAATCAAAAGTTAAAGTTTTTGAAAACTTTTTCACATGTAAACCTCAAAAATACAAATTAAAACCTAAAAATTATTTTTTTGTATTTTTTAACTACTGTTTAGCATTTTTTAATGACTTTCTAAAAATAAAAATAGAAATAATCCTAGAAATTAATTAATTAAAAGGAAAAATAATATTTTTAGCCAGAAAAATCCTAAAACCTATGAATATCCTATGAAAATTGAAATAAGCTCAAAAAGTTTACTAAATAAGCTAAAAGTGAGCAAATAAGCCACGGCTTATTTATATAAGCCCAAACCAAAACACCCTTAAATACAATTCAAAATCAAACTTGTCAGTCAAAGTCCCCAGGACGCAATGGTTAGAGTGTATGTGTGTGAGAGGAGTGGCGCAGGTTCGAGTCCTGGCCACGTCCTTTTTGGAATTTATTTTTTTTTTCTTTTTTAGCTTTTAAAAACTTGATCAATACCACTTAAGAGCTTACAAACATAAATCCAAATCAATATTTAACCAAGATTGAGCAAATTATGAACACAAAAGTGCCCAGGTCTGGTTGTTTTCTGATGAACAAGTGACAAGTGCACACTTGTGCACTTTTTGAGCCAAGAGGACTTGGCTTTAGCTGTTGATGGTGATTTTGTGGAACACAAGGCACCCTTGTGCTCTTTCTGAGCACAAGGAGTCACAATAAGCAAGAATCAACAACAATTAAACACTTAGCACCAAGAATTCAACAAAACAATAGCATACAAAGACAATGCAAGTTTCTGTGATGTTTATAGCAGGTCAGTGGGCTTACAAGCTTGTTACTAGCAATCTAATGAACTTCACTTGACCAAATTTGGTACACCAACTCACCAAATAGCACACAACAATCCTACAATCCTGTATAACCCTAGCTCCTAACAGAATTCAAGATTTAAGCAACAAAATTCAAGAAAATTAAGCAAAATATGACTTATGCAGATTTTCTACCTTACTTTTTCTTTTTAAACACTCAAATCAGCTTCAATCTTGATCCAAACTAATTTAAAACTAAATAAACACCTATCTTAACCTTTTTCAACTGGTTAAACACACTTTAAAAGCTCAAATCAAATTTATCACCCTGCTAAACCCTATATCCAAACACTACTTTAATTACTTGAAAACGTTTTTTATCAAACAAAATCACTTGAAAACTAATCCAAGCCAACCCTAGTAACATCTAACATGCATAATCACACATAAGAACAACAATCCAACAGCTTTAACACACTATAGCATCAAAATAATGCAGGATCATACAAAACAGCTTTTTCTGAAATTTTTCAACAAGGTAAAAGGTTTTTTACCTTAGGGCTTTACATCCAAAGCCCTAGAGGATGTTAAATCCTCCTCCCTACCAGCTCGGGCTGGTGCAGAACACAAATCAACAAGCCTTCTCAACCTGCTTGAATCAAAATCAAAGAAAAATACACAAGTATACAACCAATATATCTTTCTGTTTCCTTTTCCTTTCTTTCTAAAATCTTTCCAAACTTCTTAAAACTTTCTTACACGTTTTAACAACTCTCAACCTCAGAAAAATCAAAGGGACTAGTCCACTTTCACTTCCCAATCCTTTTAAATTTTCTGAAATTAAAGCACTTTTTAAAACTTTTTGAATTTTCAAAACTCAAACAAATCTTTCACAATTAACAATGGAACTCAGCTTAAGCAATCCTAACACACAAACTTTTCATAAACAATTAAAAGGAATTACAATTTAATTCAAAACACCAAACTTTAATTTTTATAAAAAAGGAATTACAAAGGATTTTGCTTAAAACTGGAACAAGAGCAAATGATGAACAGGCTCATCATTTTATAGGCTCATTGGAACATTCTAGTGCTAAGAATAAAAAAAATACAATTGCTTAAACCCTAATGTGGAAAATCACTAAAAAGCCCTTCTGAGTTTGAACGAATCTTGGTCAAAAACACCACCATGTGATATGCCAGCTGTTGAACTTGATCTTGGACGTAGAAATCAACTTGGGGACAAAGGAAATACATCCCATCGTTTAAATTGTCGGGGTTTTGGGTTTTGTGTGAAAGGGATGGACAGGGGAGGCCACGTGGAGGCTTTGGGGTGATGGGGGGACCAAGTTAAAGGTGGGGTTGAGGTTAGGGGATGGTGAATTAATGATCTGGAGGGTTAGGGGTAATAACCCCTTGATTTGTGGGAGATTAATCTGGGGATTATTAGGGTTCGTTGGGTTTAAAAGGGGGGGTTTGATTTGTTTTGTGTTTAAACAAAATTTAAAAAAATGTTTAAGGTGGGAAAAGGGTTAAGTGGGGTGTTGACCGGTTTTGATTAATAAAACGGGTAGGGTATTGGGTATTGGACGGGTTGGTTAATGGGTTTGGGTTGGTGGGTGGGTAGGGTTGAGGTGTCATCTTCTGAGTGGTTGTGGGAGTATGGTGGTTTGACAGGTTAAGTCCCCAAGGTTTCAACTTCCATTCACTTTGTAATAAATACTTGTCAGCGCCAAATAAGCCTTGTCAACTTTTGAGAAGTTGTCAAATTTGGCACAATGTCTTCCAAAACTTTTTCCAAGGGTATCTTTTGCATAATCTTCAAACTTGATGGACTGATCTTGTAATATCTTCAAATATTAAGGTCCATACTTGTACAATTGATAAATGGAGGGTCAATTGTGACAAGTTCTTCAAAGATGAGGGGCCATTTTGCCAATCTTCAATTCTTCAAGGGTCATTTTGCAATTTTCTAAACTTGGGCCCGGTTCATTGTGCGACTTCGTTTCTCGTGTTCGTTTTTGATTGATTCTTGTGTTCTTTTGCCAATTCCTCAATATCCGTACCTAAAAATACACAAGTAACAAACACGAGCATATATTTGGTCTATTTCATGATTTTTATGCATTTTAAGGCCGATTTGGACGATGAGACCATGTATAAAAGCAGTCTCATCACTCCCCCATACTAAACCATTGCCGTGCCCTCACGCAATGCTAAGAATAAAGTATCAAAGCATCTCCAAAATTTAATTTTATTCACTTTATTGAAATGGTAAACTAGCTACATTACACTATTGCTACTACTTGTGTTTTAGACATAATGTATAATTTTCATCGCATAATGGGACGTTTAGGTTCATAGAATAAGAAAACGTGAATGCTTCGTTAGAAATAATTTCGTCGTCCTCAATTTTCACCTTAATTCCATGCCAAGCGTGCAACGAGATCATTGTCATTATAAGTTAGTAATGCTAACACTACTCATATGCCCTAATCACGTACTTATTCTCCCATTATTCCTAAGTTGTATCTCTTATATTTTATTATGTCTTAATGATCACGAGGATACATTGTTGACTTATGCGATAATAGAGATTTAGGTCTAAAAATAGAGTCCTAACGGTGTAACTAAGACCATCAAATCAATAACCCCTCCTAATAGACAACGATGTTAAAAAATTAAGTTGATAAGAAGAATCGATAAACACGGTTTTATAACGGTTTTGAACATGAGACTTATTACCAAGACTTTTATACGCCCCCTAACGGAAGGACCTTATTATCTTTGGTTTACCTCCATCTTTTATTCAACTTCTCCATGAAGCTTTTATTATGACTTCGGTCTTGCCTTGCCTTTTATTATCCGCCTCATCGGTGGTTTTATTAGCCAAAGACGTATATCCTCACGCTAAAGCGAATTTTGGATCTTTAAAGCTTCGAAGATTAAGGCTTGATTCACTTTCAATTTTGCATAGATTTTAGGCCTTGTGGGGCTTCAAATTGTTTGCTTGATTTAGGTGAGCACTTGAAATCTTATTATTGGGTGAAGCTTTCGATTATTAGGGTGCCAATACTTCAAAACCGTGACGCTGGCGATACCTTAATGTCTTCCCAATTTAATTACACGGAAGCTACTAGAAAAGACTAGAAACCCAACAATCAAAACTAAACCGCTAAATCAATATTTATTAAGCAAAAAATATTTACAAGCGAAGGGAGAATAAGCAAACAACGAGAACACATGAGTTTTTGAAAGAATACGAGTACTCTACGTTTAGCATAGTAACTTATAATTAACTCTATCATTTCTCGTCCTCATTTAAGAGACTTAGCCTAATGTGTAGTTAAGGAACCAAAGCTAAGTGCTCCACACGCACGGTCGAGTCAAAAATTACTCTTATTCTCGCCATCGGAAAATCTACATTCGTGTCTTCAAACACTTATGAAACATGAGAAAAATTTTAAAATTTGGCCATTTTTAGCCTTATTTTGCAAGAAAAATGATAACAAAACGATAAACTTTGAAAAGCGTGAAGGTTTGGCAAGGCAAGTATCTATTCACCCCCCCCATACTAAAGTTAAACATTGTCCTCAATGTTTCGAGTCTAGGGGTACAAACACCCCCATACTAGAGACGTAGTCGAATGCCTAATCTAGCATGGAAAGGGTGTAACCAATAAGTTTAAAAGCCGTTTATGAAGTGTGCTAAAAACCTAAGGTTAGAACATAAAAGGATATATCATGATGGATATTGGGAAAGGCCTCCATAGCAAACGATCGAGTGCTCCCATGAAACGAACACGAGAGGCTCCAATCGTGAAGATGATGATCTAAAAGACACAATTCACAAACAACCACGGAACAAAGGTTGGAAGGGCACAAATCCCCTCACATTACACTAATTAGAAAGCAATAATATATACATGGATAAGCATGGGTCTCCCCCACGAGGCACCTTGTTTTTGATAACCAAGTCAAAAGATCGACTCGAATCCCCATAAATGTGATCATTTAGGGATAATCATGGTATGGTCAATTTTTGGTGGGGCTTACATGATAAACAAGGCCCAAAAGTACGTGGAGTACTTTTAAAAATCCGATAAACGTATACCGGGGTCAAAGATAGCGTCCTCGTTTTCGGATGAAAGACGAGACAACACAACTCCAACACAAATCCCAATGGGATAGAAGAAAATAGGAGAGAAGAAATAGAAGGGTGGGACAATGGGTAAGGCAAAACATTGAGCTACTTGAGGTAGACTCGCACCAATCAAATGAAAAGATTTTCCATTTATTGCATCGGTGGAAGACCGAGATTTCCCTATATAAGCAATTCCAGGATCAAATATCTCGTCCTCGGTGGAGAAAGGGGAGGGAACATAAGGGGCTTCCCCCACACTAGGTCCACACAAAGCATCGTCAACAGGAGAAGACGAGCTTGTAGTACTCAAGACACGCGGTGATGACGGAGTTAGAATTGTAGAAAAATCTTTTAAATTAAATTCAAAATCTTTTCCTTTTTCATCTTTAAAACTCTCCTTGTGAAAACCCGATTTAATTATGTCAAAAATATTTGGTGTATCTAAAACAATGTTAGTCACACTAAAAATTCTCACATTTTGAAAGCGTTTTGGTTTAGGTGGTGGCAAGTTTTCAAATCTTTTGTCAACAAAGAAAACCTCCCCATCGGGATCAACGTATTCATCATCCGAAGATTCACTCGAGATTGGAATCATAGGCTTAACACTCTTAACCTCCATCGGCGGAGGGGACGGAACTTCATTTTTATCAACTCCTAAAACTCTATTTGAAATCTTTTGACAAATGTTTTTGATTGGATTGACATTGTACAAAGATGTGATCGAATAAACATGAGAAAGAGTGGAGTTTTGGGTTGCATTAATGACGAGTTCTTCCTCATTGAAACGAAGAGTGATTTTTCTTGCATGCACATCGATAAGTGCTCTCGAGGTATCCAAAAAAGATCGACCTAAAATTAACGGAACTTTAGGATCGATGGGAATATCAACAACTATGAAGTCCACGGGATAATAGAATTTCCCAACTTTCACAAAGACGTCCTCGGCTACTCCACAAGCTAGAATCGTAGAATGATCGGCCATTTCGATTGACATTCTTGAAGGAGTGAGATTTGGAAGATTGAGCGATTTAAAAATCTCGAGAGGCATCAAATTAATACTAGCACCAAGATCGGCCAAGGCGTAGCATTCTTCCATGTCTTGGATAGCACATGGGATTAAAAACTTTCCAGGATCACCGACTTTTTGAGGTATGCGGCTTAGAAAAACCGAAGAACAACTAGACGATTTTTGCAATTTTTCTTTGTTATTCAACATACTTTTGAAGTTTGCGGCAAATCGAGGCATCATGACTAAGGCGTCGGCAAAACTTATATTAAAATGCAAGTCACGAAACATTTTCATAAAGAGTTCAAATTGATAATTATTTCGTTCTTGTGCCTTTTCCTTGTTTCGTCTTGATGGGTAGGGTAAAGGTGGTGTGGGTTGGGGCAAATTAGGAATAGGCATCAGCCTTGGAATCTCGGGTTCCATAATGGGTATTGGTTCAACCGTAGGTGTGGTTTGAGCGGTACTTCGTGGGATTGTAATGTGCTCCTTTTCAACCACAACCTCGGGCTCTTTCTCTTTTTCCTTCTCCATAGAAGTACTAGGACGAGAAATGGGTTCTTTGAAAGTTTTACCACTACGAGTGGTAATAACCTTCAATTCTCCTTTCGGGTTCACGATGGTATCACTAGGAAGACCACCCGAAGAAGAGGGCTTACACATGATGGCTTCAAACATCTTAGCCATACGGTCTTCAAACTTAGATTGCCTAGCATCCGCTTTCAACAACTCTTGCTTAATCTCATGTTGTCCTTGCTCCATTTTTTGTTGATTTTGTTGGAGTCGTGTGACATTTCCTTCCATTTTATTAGCATGAGTTTTAAGTTCATTAGCAAGTTCAGTTTTAAGCTCATTTTTCAACTCGGATCTTAAGCTAATCATCTCACGTTGCATGTTGTCAAACTTAGCATCATTAGCCTTAGCATAATCTAAAAATTCTCCTTGCAAATTTTTAGTGTGAGCATTTTGAAAACCTTGAGTAGGAGTTTGAAAATCACGGTTTTGGTTTTGATTAGAAATTTGCCCATTTCCACTTTGGTAATTACCCTTGTTATAATTCCTTTGATTTCCTTGGTAATTTCCACCTTGATTGTTGTTTCGATAGTTATTAGCATTTTGATTTTGTGGAGCTTGATTTGAACGTGAACCTTGACCGATTTGGTTATAAGTTCCCGTGGCTACATAAGCATTCGAAGTGTTACCATCCGCGGTAATGCACTCGGAAAAATCATGAGCTCCACCACACGAAATACAACTCTTAGCAACCGCTTTAACCGAAGCGGTGTTTGAAGCTTCTTGAGCTTTCCAATGAGACATAAGAGTCGAAAACCTATCAAAAAACCGATTCTCCTCATTTGCTTCATCTTGCAAGGCATTAATGGAACGAGATGATGACGAGCCCAAATTGGCAACACTCGGTGTGTTACGAGGGCTATAGACCTTAGACCTATTTTCTATGATTTTCAAAGCCTCATTGGTCGTTTTGCACAAAAAATTACCACCCGCGGCGGCATTTAAATAATCTCTTTCATGTTCATTAAGCCCATTATAAAAAGTGTCAATTTGATGCAATTCGGAAAAATCATGGTGCGGACATTCATGTAACATTTCTTTAAATCTCTCCCAAGCCATTGAAAAACTTTCATTTGGTCTTTGTGTAAAACGTGAAATTTCGTTTTTCAAATGTGTTGTCTTAGATGGTGGAAAAAATTGATTCACAAATTTAGACACGAGATCGGCCCATGTCAAAATCGAATTCGGCGGTTCTTTCTCAAGCCATATCTTGGCGGGTCCATCTAACGAGTAAGGAAACAACATCATCTTAATGGCATCGTGTGGTACATCCTTAAACTTGCTTGTCGCGGTGAGACGATTAAATTGCCTAATGTGATAATGTGGGTTGTCTTTTTCATGACCGCGAAACTTGTTTGCTTGCAACATAGACATTAAACCCGTTTTGATTTCAAAGTTCTCCGCAAGGATGGCGGGAATCACAATGGCCTCTCCAAAACCCTCGGTGGGTGCTTGAAGCAACTCCATCATAGTACGATTAGCCATGATAGCTTCTTGTTCTACAATAGGTTCCTCACTTGGAGACTCCACACTAGATTGAGTGAGTGACTTGTTTCTTCGTTTACGAGCACGTCTAGCTTTAGAGCGAGTTTGCATAAACGTCACGTACAACGAGAAGGCGAGCAAAGAAGATTCTTTTTGGTATTTTGTGTTTTTTTTTCAATTTTTTTGTGGTTTTTGATTGTATTAACCTTTTTTGGAAATTGGTGAATGTATTAAGTAGACAACAAGTCCACAAATCTCCTTACTAATCAAATCTCTTGATTAAAAGGGCCTCAAGGAATGAAAACGATCACGTGGAGTGAACGCCTTCGATGACTTTAGAACGATGGTGGAACACCAAATCGTTCAAGAGGGTTTAATCAAATGAAACCAAGAAAATATATATGATATGTAATAATACTTTGGGCGGCAAAACCCTCGATTCACTCTCAAAATCAAATACGCACAAACAAGCGGAGGAAACGAGGCGGCGCGAAGCACTTAAGAGCCTTTTTCCTTTAGGTTGTGAAATACAACCGCCTTATACCCACCTTATAGTTTGTATTATCAAGATTAAGCTTCACGAAAGTATTTATCTATTTTTGCCTTTTTTCTTTGGTTTGAGATTCGAATACAATGATCGAGTGATGAAATCCCGAATCAAGGTTGTGATTGCTCACGTATTTGGAGTACTTGTTTATTTATTGTTCTACGTATACAATATACTAATAGTATTCACACAAAAACCGAAAAACGATAATACGTATTAATAGAGTGCTATTAATACAATTATATTTATGGCTAATATAGAATAACAACAATGGTTCAATCAAAACACAACACGCCTCCCCGGCAGCGGCGCCAAAATGATGTAGTGTTTTTACACACCTTTAGGAAAAGGAGGTAAAATAGTGGTAAGCGTTAAGCGTACGTTTAGGAAAACGTAAACACTTATGACCCTTGATGGGAATCGTTCTCTCGAGGAGGCTAGTGCGTTGTGAATTGAATTGATTGATTATGTTTTTGATTATTAATGAGAAGAAAAAGAAGAGAAAATGACGAAGACGAAAAAAAATTAGAAAAATAAGGCAAAAACACTATTAGAAAGTTACGACGTAAAACGTAAAAAGCACAAAATTTAAAATTTTAATCTAAAAATTCCTAAAAATTATTAAAAAAATCCCAAATAATATTCCAAGAGTTTACAAAAAATCCAAACTTGCCAAAACCTTTTAATTAATTTAATAAGGACTTTTTAATGCTAATTAAAGCCCTAAAAATCACTTTTAAATATTAAAAAGCCCTAAACAAGATTTAATAGTTTGTAAACCTCAAAAATGACTTAATTAAACTAAAAACTATTTTTAAAAATTTTAAAACCAAATTAAACTATTTTTAAACTCCTAAAAACTATTAAAATCTATTAAATCTTAAATTAATTCTAAAAATTAATTGAAAAGCCTAAAAATTAAATGGAAAGTGACAAAGGTCCTATTTTAATGTCTAGAATCTAGGAAAAATGAAAAAGAAATAAAAATAAAACTTTTTATTTTAATGAATAAAATAATAATAAAATATTCTAAAAAATTAAAAGTCCTCAAATAAATTCCAAAAAATTCTCAAAAATCCTAAATAATCTAACTAAGAAGAAAATGTAAACAAAAGTTTCTGAAACCTTTTAATGAATTTTATATTAATTTTTAAAGTTGCTAAAAACCCTAAAATCAAATAAAATCAAAAGTTAAAGTTTTTGAAAACTTTTTCACATGTAAACCTCAAAAATACAAATTAAAACCTAAAAATTATTTTTTTGTATTTTTTAACTACTGTTTAGCATTTTTTAATGACTTTCTAAAAATAAAAATAGAAATAATCCTAGAAATTAATTAATTAAAAGGAAAAATAATATTTTTAGCCAGAAAAATCCTAAAACCTATGAATATCCTATGAAAATTGAAATAAGCTCAAAAAGTTTACTAAATAAGCTAAAAGTGAGCAAATAAGCCACGGCTTATTTATATAAGCCCAAACCAAAACACCCTTAAATACAATTCAAAATCAAACTTGTCAGTCAAAGTCCCCAGGGCGCAATGGTTAGAGTGTATGTGTGTGAGAGGAGTGGCGCAGGTTCGAGTCCTGGCCACGTCCTTTTTGGAATTTATTTTTTTTTTCTTTTTTAGCTTTTAAAAACTTGATCAATACCACTTAAGAGCTTACAAACATAAATCCAAATCAATATTTAACCAAGATTGAGCAAATTATGAACACAAAAGTGCCCAGGTCTGGTTGTTTTCTGATGAACAAGTGACAAGTGCACACTTGTGCACTTTTTGAGCCAAGAGGACTTGGCTTTAGCTGTTGATGGTGATTTTGTGGAACACAAGGCACCCTTGTGCTCTTTCTGAGCACAAGGAGTCACAATAAGCAAGAATCAACAACAATTAAACACTTAGCACCAAGAATTCAACAAAACAATAGCATACAAAGACAATGCAAGTTTCTGTGATGTTTATAGCAGGTCAGTGGGCTTACAAGCTTGTTACTAGCAATCTAATGAACTTCACTTGACCAAATTTGGTACACCAACTCACCAAATAGCACACAACAATCCTACAATCCTGTATAACCCTAGCTCCTAACAGAATTCAAGATTTAAGCAACAAAATTCAAGAAAATTAAGCAAAATATGACTTATGCAGATTTTCTACCTTACTTTTTCTTTTTAAACACTCAAATCAGCTTCAATCTTGATCCAAACTAATTTATAACTAAATAAACACCTATCTTAACCTTTTTCAACTGGTTAAACACACTTTAAAAGCTCAAATCAAATTTATCACCCTGCTAAACCCTATATCCAAACACTACTTTAATTACTTGAAAACGTTTTTTATCAAACAAAATCACTTGAAAACTAATCCAAGCCAACCCTAGTAACATCTAACATGCATAATCACACATAAGAACAACAATCCAACAGCTTTAACACACTATAGCATCAAAATCATGCAGGATCATACAAAACAGCTTTTTCTGAAATTTTTCAACAAGGTAAAAGGTTTTTTACCTTAGGGCTTTACATCCAAAGCCCTAGAGGATGTTAAATCCTCCTCCCTACCAGCTCGGGCTGGTGCAGAACACAAATCAACAAGCCTTCTCAACCTGCTTGAATCAAAATCAAAGAAAAATACACAAGTATACAACCAATATATCTTTCTGTTTCCTTTTCCTTTCTTTCTAAAATCTTTCCAAACTTCTTAAAACTTTCTTACACGTTTTAACAACTCTCAACCTCAGAAAAATCAAAGGGACTAGTCCACTTTCACTTCCCAATCCTTTTAAATTTTCTGAAATTAAAGCACTTTTTAAAACTTTTTGAATTTTCAAAACTCAAACAAATCTTTCACAATTAACAATGGAACTCAGCTTAAGCAATCCTAACACACAAACTTTTCATAAACAATTAAAAGGAATTACAATTTAATTCAAAACACCAAACTTTAATTTTTATAAAAAAGGAATTACAAAGGATTTTGCTTAAAACTGGAACAAGAGCAAATGATGAACAGGCTCATCATTTTATAGGCTCATTGGAACATTCTAGTGCTAAGAATAAAAAAAATAGAATTGCTTAAACCCTAATGTGGAAAATCACTAAAAAGCCCTTCTGAGTTTGAACGAATCTTGGTCAAAAACACCACCATGTGATATGCCAGCTGTTGAACTTGATCTTGGACGTAGAAATCAACTTGGGGACAAAGGAAATACATCCCATCGTTTAAATTGTCGGGGTTTTGGGTTTTGTGTGAAAGGGATGGACAGGGGAGGCCACGTGGAGGCTTTGGGGTGATGGGGGGACCAAGTTAAAGGTGGGGTTGAGGTTAGGGGATGGTGAATTAATGATCTGGAGGGTTAGGGGTAATAACCCCTTGATTTGTGGGAGATTAATCTGGGGATTATTAGGGTTCGTTGGGTTTAAAAGGGGGGGTTTGATTTGTTTTGTGTTTAAACAAAATTTAAAAAAATGTTTAAGGTGGGAAAAGGGTTAAGTGGGGTGTTGACCGGTTTTGATTAATAAAACGGGTAGGGTATTGGGTATTGGACGGGTTGGTTAATGGGTTTGGGTTGGTGGGTGGGTAGGGTTGAGGTGTCATCTTCTGAGTGGTTGTGGGAGTATGGTGGTTTGACAGGTTAAGTCCCCAAGGTTTCAACTTCCATTCACTTTGTAATAAATACTTGTCAGCGCCAAAATAAGCCTTGTCAACTTTTGAGAAGTTGTCAAATTTGGCACAATGTCTTCCAAAACTTTTTCCAAGGGTATCTTTTGCATAATCTTCAAACTTGATGGACTGATCTTGTAATATCTTCAAATATTAAGGTCCATACTTGTACAATTGATAAATGGAGGGTCAATTGTGACAAGTTCTTCAAAGATGAGGGGCCATTTTTGCCAATCTTCAATTCTTCAAGGGTCATTTTGCAATTTTCCAAACTTGGGCCCGGTTCATTGTGCGACTTCGTTTCCCGTGTTCGTTTTTGATTGATTCTTGTGTTCTTTTGCCAATTCCTCAATATCCGTACCTAAAAATACACAAGTAACAAACACGAGCATATATTTGGTCTATTTCATGATTTTTATGCATTTTAAGGCCGATTTGGACGATGAGACCATGTATAAAAGCAGTCTCATCATTCATTGTCAAAAGATTTTGAAAAGTTTTGTTCAAAACCTTGGTTTTTAAAATCTTTTGTTCTCTATAACGAGAGCTCTGGTACCAAACTGTAACACTCTCATTTTTCGTATCGGTACAGCGGAAGGGTCTTTCAGAGTGTTACGGGATAGCACAATAACTCCAATCATAGACAACACATAAAAATGGTTGTACAAGGTTTAACAAACATTCATTCGATAAAAAGTTTCAAAAGTGTACAACAGGTCCCAAATTATACAGGTCATTTAGTTTACAAAACATAGATCGAATGAACATTTTTAATATTAAGTGTGGGCCATCAGAGTCGATCTCCATCCGGATTACCTTCAAGCACCTGAGATAAAAACATGCAAAAATCATATCAGCGAATGCCGAGTGAATTCATAGAGTTTAATGAAAACCGTTATATAAAAACAATCATTTACAATCATTTAAAATCAAAACACAAGTATAATATCGGAAGTAAATCCTCATATTGCTAGTCAGGCAATATATAAATCAAGCATACATCTTAAACCGTCCATGAGACCGTAGTCTCTATATTACCATGATAGGTAATATATTCATCGTAATAGCGTCGTTATCGTTTATTATTCATGTTCTATATTGTAGGATTATTATTAGCCGCATGACATTGTTACCTTACTATGAAAACAGTGGGCCGCGAACCCGACAAACAATTTGCCCATCTAAGTTAGCGTGTCGTCAAAAAAATCACGCTGTGGAATCTTCTCATACATAAATTCGCTTACCAATCAATGTGGTACGACAGGGATCAACCGTCAAGGCGCGAACTGGGGTGATCGTCCCCAAATAGTACTATCAAATGCATAAGCGTCTACCAAATCCCGGTAGTTCACAATTCATGCTAATGGGACTTTAACTGACATAACCTAACTACTAATAATCCTTTTAGTCTCGAATATAGGGTCACAGCATCATTCGGGTCCATATCATTAAGCATACAATCGGGACTACTTGTGTTCTATTTTTATCAAAATCTAGCATGTTATCTCCCTCGCGGGTTTACAAATCATTTTATAGAAATTTAAAAGAGTGCGAGGCTATGAACTCACGTTGTTAATGAAAGGCGGATTATCGGCTACGGGCGTGCTTCGGTTACGGAAACCTATATAAATAATAATCGGTCTTAGACTCGGTCCAGTGACTTTTATCAAAATAAAAATATACATATGATGATTTTGTACATATGATGATGATCAAGTGGGTTTATACATCCTTGTTTACTCAATTTAGTGTTTACGTTTTGGTAACGTTTTACTAGTTTGCTAGTTTTACCTATTTACCTATTTTAAGTCCATTAAGCCTTTTATAAGTTCTTTAACTTGTTTTTATCCATTTTATACCTATATGATCAGTATATATACTTTTCATGTTGGGCCCAAATGGGTTAAGCCCAATAAGCTCTTTTTATAAGTTTTTATCTTATTAAGTCCAATTATTAGTCTAATGTGTTTAGTTAGCTAGTAAATGTCCGTAATTCTTATAGTTCGGGTTTTATCGGTTTTTACTTGTCTTAGTTATCTATACATCAGTATATAGCTTTTATAAACTTTACATTAGACGGGTTTGGTCGTTAAGTTTTATTTGGCGAAAAACGTTAATTTTACGGCGATAGCCGAAAAAGTCGTAAAAATCAAGTTTATAGTTTTTATTACTTATAAATATTATTTTTACCACCATTTATATAATTTACCCATTTAATTAACCTTTTATACATTTATATAAATAAGTTTTATAAGTTAGTGGATTTATATTTTTACATTTTATACATTATAATGTGAGTGCTTATATAATAATAATAAACATTATTTCCAAAAATCTGATTTTTAACTTCATGTTCACCATTTTTACCATATCTAGAGTTCTATAATGACTTAGAAGCTCATTTTTGGATGACAAGTTCTTCATAATATGTGCTACATATAACGTAGATATAGCTACTGCCCATTTTGAGTCTAAGTTGCCTTAACAGTCCCTACAAAACTGCTTATTCAGATTACACCACCTAACTTGTTTTGATCATATCTCACTCATTATTTTGATTCCATTGCATGGTCAACTCTCACATGTGTATAACATCATCTAATTACTGTAAATGTATCAAACCATGCAATTTTATCAGTTCATATTTTCGTTATCTACTGTTTTTATACAGCCAACTAAATAGTCAAGATTTTAGCTTCATTTCTTATAGTTATCATCATTTTTAAGCATATTTATCAACACTGGATCCCCACACAACATTTTTATCATCATATATACATCATATACATATACAAAATGAAAGAAAATACATTTGTTCTTTACAAAATAAAAAGAGAAAATGGAGAGGATGATCTTCTTTACCAATCCAAGTGGATTTCTTGTTTTAGGAAGACAAGAACTTGATGAACACAACAAGTATCTCCAAGACCATCAACTATCAAGAACATAGGTTGGAAAATGAGCCCTAGGACACAAGCAAATCACCTCCAAAGTTGTTAATATGGCCACCAAATGATCAAGGCTTCAAGAGAACACCTTAATAGGACTAGTAAACATGTGGTTTATGGCTAGAAAAGATCAAAGATGGTGTTTGTTGGCTTATTTGGGACGGCACAAGGGAGAAGTTGAGAGAGTTTTGGTGTTGAGTTTCATGTGAGAAATGGTGTAAATGAAACAAGTAGCTAGTTTTGTGGTAAAGTGGTAAAGGTTAGCTTAATGTGTAAGCATATGCTTACACTTGTTGTAAGCTACTTAATTGATGCCACATTGGTGTTGTGGTGTCAAGTGTAGCCGTCCCATATTGCTAGTGGGGTGGGACAAAGTGTTTTGTCCCATCTCACTAGTTTACGGGTATTTCTCGATTCTAATTTTCTCGATTTGCGTGCCCTCGGGTCGTTTTACGAAAAACGTTTTTATAAATTATGAATCACCGTCACAAAACGAATCCAATAAAAATTGTCTCATCAAAAACGGAGTTCAAAAATATAAATACGTAATCCTAAGGTTTCCGGTTTAGTCGTAAAAGACGCCAAATTATGCACGTAAGCCCAAATTTAAATCCGTAAATTGTGAGTTCGTCAACCAACACAAAAATAAGTTTCAAAATATTATACGAGAAAATATTTCACCACCTGAAAATGTTAGATTTGTCACAAATAAAATACATGATTATATAATCAAAATAACAAGAGGATGGGGAGAACAATCTTTATACCACCAAAGTGATGAAATGATGAGCTTTTGGATGAACAAGACATGATTTTGGGTAACCAATCTTATGAGATATCAACACCACTTCTAGGATCACCAAGTATTTGTAGATTCCTCCAAAAATCAGCCCTTGTTCTTCATGAAAACTCCTTGACAAATCAGCCCCAAACTCCCTTGAAAACTCCTTTTTACATGTTAAGATCACATTCAATCTTCATAACTTCAATGGGTTTTCATCATATGTAAATTATACATATGATTTATGGTTGAATCAAGATCAAATGGGGGTTGTTTTGGATGAGTTTGGGACGAATTTTAGAGAGAGGGAGGAGTGTGTTTAGTGGTTTGCATGTGTTGAAATGAATGAAAATGGTTTGAGGTGGTGGTTTTGATGTTGGTTGCTAGTTTACAAGTAAACTAAGACATGTGTCTTAGCTTATCTTGTAAGCTTGACACCACATGGTGTTGTTAGCTTTGTTTAGCCATGTGTGGGGGTGGGACAAGTATGTACTTGTTCCATCCCCATTAATTTACGGGTATTCCTCGATTCTAGTTTCCTCGATTTGCGTGCCCTCGTGTCGTTTTACGAAAAACTTTTTTATAAATTATGAATAAACGACACAAAACGAATCTAATAAAAATTGTCTCATCAAAAACGGAGTTCGATAACGTAAATACGTAATCCTAAGGTTTCCGGTTTAGTCGTAAAGGACGTTAAATTAAAATCGTAAGTCCTAATCTCCTCGTAAATTTGTGAGTTTGTGAACCAACACAAATTTAAAATCTCAAAATAATATTCACGGATAAATTTATTTTCTGAAATGTCGGACTGTCACCAAAACGGTGTATGTAAACGTAAGCACGTAACGTTGAATCCTCCGGTTTAGACGTAGTCGATGCTACTTCAAGACGTAAATCCAAATTTCTTCCCAAAAATAAGTGAGTTCATAATATAACATTAAAATTAATATTTTCAAATAAATATTGAGAATAAAATATCAATCATAAATTGACGGATTGTCACAGCATTTACCCCTAAACAGGATCTTTGTCCTCAAAGATCATCTTACCTTACTACTCGCTTCTTATAGAGTTAAAGCCATGTGGGTATTTCCTCCACATTCGGTCTTTTCTCACAAGTGTAATTCATTACAATACGCGAGTTTCATCAAACATAACTACAGGAATAAGATCAGGCTTAATGGTGACTTACTTTATCTATCCATGATGTTCACGGGTTTTTGATGAATGCAACTTTTCGCCGATCTAAACTTTATCAAGAAGAATTCAGATTTTCACTTGATAGGCATTTTATCATGTTTGATATACGGAACATAATTCACGCAGCTCATGAAGTCCTAGGGTAGATCCAGCTTATATGCCTTTCAAACCAACTTTTATATCATCTCAATGGTCCCATACAACGGGGACTTATATCCCATGATCTTTCAGATCATCAATTAATTTTTCCATGGTTAAAATTTTTGGGATAACTTCGCTACCCATCTGGCACTTCAAGATCTACATTTCATATTCACATAACCTCCTGCCCACTACCGGCAGTCAATAATCAGATCCTAATTTCAACAATCATTTCAGGTCTCGCGGGTCGGGTATTTTGTAAGGTTAGGTTCGCCATCATAGGAAACCTTAAACCTAAAAGACATGTCCAACTCACAATGGGTGTATGTCGGGTGTCTTCCTCCCAACTCCTTCTTACAGATGCTCTAATATGTATCCTCACCAGATTCGATCTCGATCCTAATACGATAGTTTTCAATGATAATCTCTCCAAAGGAAAAAAAAGATTATACGGTTCATTATCAAAGGTCAATCATTCAAACATAAAACAAGACTTCTAGTATTTTGTATCGTTACTGTACCTCGTCCCTTCGATTGGGATGGTAAACAGCACTCTCATCAAGGTTCGTTCCCAATGACTTCTGAGCAAATCTCTAGAAATTCGATGCGAAGCGAGGATCTTGATAGAGATGATTGATACGGCACACTATGTTTTCATAACTCCTTAAACTACAAAAGAGTCAATTTCTTCATAAAGAATTTATCATTAACGAGAATGATATTAGCAGATTTGGCCAGTCTGTCGATGATGACCCAAATCGAATCAAATTCAGATGATGACCTTTGCAATAGTTAGACGTTTACTAATGTATGAGGCGATGTCTGCCTTCATAATTTGCCATCAGTACAACTTCTTCTGATAATGATACATTAAATCAGAAATAACAGGAATAAAATACTTATACTTACAAGATTCCAATATAACTACATCTCACAATCCTTCATATTTAGACAATCACAAGTGGTCTTTAAAACATTTAACGTTATCGGCTTCTCAGTTCTAATGGTTCACATTGGCCGCGAACCCCTTTTATTATCTATATTATCCTTTTTACAATCATCGGCTATTTTTAAATTGTTCGGCAATTTATTTTGCACATTCATTATTAAGGAACACATCCTAATTGGTTCTTTATACTTTTTACATAATGCGTCGATATCTAAATTCACCTCTCCTGATGATATAATTATCATGTCCATATTTATTCAAAAATTATTTCTTCACATTTTCTGAGTTTTTAGTTTCGTCTTGATACAAGGCTTTTGGCCAGGTAAAAAGATTAGTTCGTTATTGTATGTCTCTTCGAATTGAAAACCGGATTTAATGTGTGACTCAGCTGTTCTTTGGTGAAATAAAAGTGTGTCGTTGTAGTAAAGGGAAATGTGCAAAAATATTAAAGTAAAAGTGCAATTAAAGTAAATCTAAATCTAATTAAAGTAAATGGGTGCAAGTATTTAAAAGCGTGATTAAAATTAAAAGGCACTAAAAGTAAATAACGCAAACTTAAATCTAACTAAGGCAAACTTAAAACGCAACTAAAACTAAATCTTAAACTAAGGCAAAGCTAAAATAAATCTAAGGCAAATAAAGTTAAAGTGCGACTAAGTAAAAAGGCGGGAAAAATAAAGCTTGAAATTAAGAAAATTAAAAACTGAAATGTAAGAAACTGAAAAGTACCCCTATCCGGAATAAAACTCTATCCGGAATAGTTGTCCCTATTCGGAATAAAGTATTATGCGGAATAGTGCCCTTACTCGGAATATTACACCTACGCGGAATAATACACCTATTCAGAATAACAAGCTTATGCGGAATATCTAGTCTATGCGGAATAACCACCTTATGCGGAATATTTCCTTTACTCGGAATACTAGCCTATCCGGAATTTCCAGGCCTATTCGGAATAATCTCCTACTTGGAATAACAGGCCCTATGCGGAATAATGGCTTCTATTCGGAATATTAGACTATGCTGAATAAAAACCCTATGCGGAATCCCTGGCCTACTCGGAATAACTGAATGTTCCGAATAACCCTCTTGGCTAGAACCTTGATCCAGAATAATCTTGGGCTTGCTGTTTCCTGGGAATCACAGTAACAAAACGCGAAGAACAAGGAACACAAAATATAGAACGAATTTAATCAAACTAAAGCTAAATCAACCACAAGATTAAATCAAACTAATGAATATATATATATTAAGCATAAACAATCAATCCAACACAACAAAACTAACAAAACTAATCAAAATAATCAAAACCCACTTTGATCAAAATAAGAACATAAGAACATGAACATGAACATAAACAATCAAAATCAAAGATTAAGAAAGGTAGAATGAGAGCTTAACAATAAAGATAAAGATTAACAAGAATTAAAAGAAAAACTTACTTGAAATTAAATGGTAATTAAGGTGCAAGACAGTATTTAAATTTGACAAGTATTTAAATGACAAGGTAATTGAAACTGGAAGAACTAATTGTCACTATTAGCCAACAAAGAAAAATGATTAACTAGCCTAATCTATATATAGGGGAGGATTAGGAAGCTTCCTCCCCTCCTTCATTTTCTCTTAATTACAAGATTAAGTCCTTCCTTCTTTAATATTATTTTAATTGCACCATTAGTCCTTAAGCCTTTGAATCTTCTTTAATCTTGGACTTTAATGACTTATGTCTCGGTATTTCTTTAAACTCGTCTTTATATTCTTCAATAAATGAGACTCGAGTTCTTCGGCTTTTGGTAAACTTCCGTCTTTCGACTTTTTCTTCGATAAATCTTCAGAATTGGTCTTGGACTTCCGTTCTTTTTCCACCCTTGACTTCTCGACTTCATATTTCGTCTTTTTCTTCAATATTAGCCTGTGAATGCCGTGTTTTTTCCACTTTTCACCTTTTCGTCCTAAATCACAACAAAAACACAAACCACGCATAATTCCGACATAAAAGACATAAAATACACGTTTTGGCTCGGTTATTATTGTAATTAAGTGGTAAAAAGGATGGGTGTTTACACACCTATCAAATCCCCTACACTTGACCATTGAAATGTCCTCATGCAATGCATTAGTTACAAAGCACGTTTACATTTTTCATCATAACCAATCCACCTTGGCCTTTATTAAAGAGATAGAAAACTATAAACATTCAAAGTAAAGAAATCAAAAAGCATACCTTGGGTTTTGGAAATGTCGTGAACAATCATCATTCTCAAGTCTTCACTTTCTCCAAACAAAGATTAAAAACGAGATCATTGTTATTATAAGTTAGTAGACTAACACGAACTCATGTGGGCCAATTACTCACTTAGACTCCCTTATTCCTAGGGGTATCTCTTATATTTTATTGTTGTCTTGAATGATCACGAGGATGCATTTTTGACTTATTTCGATAATTTATTAAGGCCGAAAATAAAGTGAACGATTTAATCAATAGTTAGCTAAAGGACAAAATCTTTTAAAACTGCTTCTCGGGACCTCATAAAGTTCATATCTTGGCATAACTCGCTTCGCGATTTGAGACCAGTCTCGGACCGATATTTGGCAGCGACTTCATAGTTCAAACCTTGAGAGACGTTCATGAAATAATGGCCTTCTCTTCATAATACAAATTTCTTCACTTGAAGTTTTGAGAGATTCATACTTGGACCACGACTTCTTCATTTTTCTCCAATCATTATTTTGGACTTTGATATACAACGATCCGCCTCCTTTTTGACTTGGATCTATTTATCCTCATACCTTGTTAGGGTCTTTTCAGATACACTTCTCCATGACTTTTGGGGAGTTTTTGCTTTCTGTCGTGTGCCTCGATCCTTCATATTAATTTTTATAAATGATTCTTCACATCACTTTTGGATCTTTAGCAACAAAATATAGCCCTCATGCCTTGTTAGGACCTTTTTGGACTCGCCAATCTTCGCGTCCCGCTTCAATAAGTTATGCCTTGTGTAACACCCCACTTGGATAAGTGGACCATTACGTGTATTTATGGCGTGTCATCAAAGCATAAGGTAAATGTCCTGAAACATTAACTGACCATAACGGAAATACCGGAATCAAACATCGGCAATCCAAACATAAGCCCAAAACATAAAAAAAAAAAATACTGAATGAAAGGACTAAACAATGTCCGAATAAGCAGAATACTGTAAGAAATACAAAATGTAAGAAGTCTGGATAGCTTCCATCCAAATGCACATGCGCTTAGAATCCTGAAAGCGTCCTGGTGTACCTGCCGTTAGAACATGAAAGGAACTACGGCTGAGCATAACGCTCAGTGAACGGATATAAAGCATGATAAGAATATACTGAATGAAACAGACGATATGTGGTAGAATTCTGCATAACATCTGAGCAACCTGGTTCATATATACTGATACTGAAAATATAACTATTAATTCTGAAAACATGTATTTACTGTATTATTTGCCAGAGCTTATATAGGTCACGTGCTGTAACAACCGTGCATGAATAACTGGAGGGGTGACCTCGTCATGCTGTAGAGGGGTGACCTCTAAATAACTGTGCTGGGTGGAGGGATCAGCTCCAATGTGAAGGATGTAGAGCACACACCACATTCACCCTGATAAACATGAAACACTTATAAGCCTAGGATGCATCCATACGCCCCACTAATAATACTGATAAAATGGCCAAGCTGAGCTGAGTGGGACGATGCAGGATATCACTCTCCTGCATGTGAGTCACGACACCGGTGCCTCTAGTGTCGTGGTTACGGTACCTCCGTACCTAGTACATAAACTGGTTGTGCTTGTATATAATGCTCAGGCAATTTATTTAGTTATTAACATGATTACTGATAACTTAAACATGTACTGGGGAAAACATTTGGCTGAAGACGGGGAATCCTAATCATGCATAGAAAGGGAGTCCTTACTGAAAGGACGGAAATCCGTACCTCGTGTCCAGAAATGAAATAAGACTGAAAGCTGACGGATCGAATCTGACCTCACGGATACTACATAAATAATAGACGGAAAAATAAGTCGTCTGATGTTATAAATTTTACTGCTCTTAACTGTATTCGTTGGATTTAATTTATTCTTGCAATACTGTCCGTATGTATAAACTGATAAATCTGAGCCTTCTAATATTTCTTTTAATCGTATCTTGTTCTATTATTTATTTATGACATAACACGTATTCTGACGTTATACTAAAATATATATTTGGTAACCTGCTAAAAATAGAAAGTTTCCTAATTAAGAAAGTTTCCAAAATATATTAATTTATTTAATAAAATTATACCCTTTTAAAATATTAAAAACTATTTTAATTTAATACACTTGAAATATATATAAAAATATTTGTAAAACAATTTAATTTAAAAAGGTATAATATAAAAATATTTATTTTATCATTCATAACCTGTCCCGAGCCTACCGAGATATCCCATCTCGGTCGCACTAACAATTAACATAAACACAAAATCTGTCCGAAAAATTAGTGACAGAAATTCTGTGTCACCCAAAACTGTCGCTAAAACTGTTTCTTTAAAAACTGTCTAAAACCTAACAGTTTTGCGACAGAAAAATCTGTCGCTAAACTGTCGCTAATGTTATTTAAACTTCCTTGTTTTTCTGTCTATTTTCCCCCTGCTGGTCGAGTTCCCCCCGTTAGTTACCTAGTTCCCCCTGCTGTCTAGGTTCCCACTGTTTTATATAAGTTTCCGCCGCCAGTGTTTACTGCCCCCACTGCTTAAACCAAACATGCCCTTACTGAAATTTAAGCCCAAACACACCCTGCTGGAACTTAAACCCAAACACACCCTGCTGCGCTTTTGTTTATGGCTGGTCAAAGACAGCCCCAAGCCGCCCCCTGCTGGGTCACGGCTGGCCTAGAAAACGTCACCGAGACATTTGTCTCGTGGGTTTCATCATCACAGCCCACCGGAACTTCCGTGATGGGGTTGTTGATCGGGCTGGCAAAAGAAAGCACCGAGAGTCTATGACTCTCGGCTGAAAAACCCATGACCCACCGAGACATGGTGGTGTCTCGGTTGCTTGTTCAGACAAGATTTAAAACGTGAATAAAGAATTAGACGATTACCTTTTCTTTTCTTTTTTTTTTTTTTTTTTTTTTTTTTTTTTTGATCGCCGGCTGGAAGAAGGAAGGAACTGGCGGTTTTCTTTTTTTTTTTTTGTCTTGATCTGTCGGCAGGGAAACAAAACCCTAACCTCTTTCTCTTTTTTTTTTGTTCGCTTTGTGAATAAAAGGGGAACCCCCCGTCCAGTTATTGGTAACAAATGGGCTAAGCCCAACTTATTCTCTTCTTTTTTTTTTAAACCGGCCTATACTTATCATTTTATTTATTTACTTTTTTTATTTTTTTTTAACTTGTATAAAAATAACACTTGTAATAGAATAATACTTGTAATATTTTCTCGCGTTTTAGTTTTTGGATCGTGATACTTATTTTCTGCATAAAATACATACGTAATACCTACGTAATCTTTTCTAACACTTAATAATTATTTCCTGAATAATTAATTTTCGTAGCATTTAAATAAAACTGAGGCTGCGTGTTTTTAATATTAACGTTTAATTATTCCTGTTAAATAATTAATTCATCTGTAGTATTTTCTGAGACTAAGTACTTCTTATCTGAATAAGCTGTAATATCTATAGTATTTAAATAAACCGGGATTTAATTTCTGTGTTTATATCTCTTGTCTAATAATTAATACTTAAATAGTTTATTAAAATTAAACTGCGTATTTAAATATCCTGATTTTTAAATACGGGTTTTACAATTCTTCCCCTCTAAAAACAATAATTCATCCCCGAATTAAAGACACGGCTATACTGGGTTTTACAATTCTTCCCCTCTAAAAGAAGAAATTTGTCCTCGAATTAAAGGCAATAAGCTGAGGAAGTTATAAGAACTGAAAGAACACGTAGACTGAAAAGACAATTAAGTTGAAGGATGAATTATCTTCTAATTAAGACATAATGCTGCTGATAGGTATAAACCTGACAGACTGAAATGAACATGGAACGTGACATGACTGAAAGAGCTTAACTGGATTTATTGAAAGAAAGGGATGAGAGGTCCGGATGGACTCCTCCGTTTCGAGTGGCCTCCCGCTCGAAACGATCCCTTCAAAGGTCTAACATAATAAATAAAATCTTGGTCCTGCTGACCCTGTCCTGCTGATGCTGAAAAGTTTCTGGTTCTAAACTTAAGATAGATTTTCTAAATCTGAGTGAGTAAGCTATAGCATGTAGCATACTTGAAGTGGTACGTATAATTCCCTGAGAAGATAACATTTATATCTCTGAGCAAGCTGCTGAGAATATATATAGGGACGAACTACGTGAACAATTGTGAACATGCTAAGTGAGCAATTGTGAACGTGGTTCATAATTATATGAGGAGCGCTGGCATGGAATTAGAATATGATAAGTGAATCATACTGTGAACGTGATACTAGAACATATCATGAACGTATGCTGACTGAGGAATGAATGCCAATGATACGGCCTGAGATGTGAAACGTCTGCATGGTTATGAAATAGTTGTGCTAAACTTGAGTCTGGTCTCTCAAGCTTCCTGTAACCATATTCGGTAATAGACTGAGAAACGTGTATCGTGAAATGGCACACGAACTTGAACTTGAACAATGTTATGAACACAAACGTGAGCTTAAATCACGAAATAACATAAAAAATATGAACTGAAACAGCATCATAATGCGTATGAGACATAAACGTGAAAGTGAAAATAGACATGAACTTAAAGTGGCGTAAACATACACTTGATCGTGAACATGAATTCTGTCTGATATGATGGTCAAAGGAAAGCCTTGAATTCGTACGATTTACAGCTGAATTTTTAAAATTTTCTGTAGACCTGCTACTACGTGATCCTTTCGGATGAAAGAGACGCGCAGGCTGATTACATGGTTGATGATAACTTAGATAGTATCATACTTTCTCTGAGTCTGTGGTAAATTGATAACAATCTCCATGGAGTCTTGTCTCTTTTCGGTCTAGAATTTCTACTTGTAGTAATAGCATGTCGGTGTTCTATCTTGAACCTGCAGTAGGTCAGGCATCTAGATATGAACATAGCTGCATTAATGTGTGATGCGGATTCTATCAGTGTTTTGTCTGGGATTATGGAACATTCTGGTGGAAATCTTGTTGAACAGTCATAAAAGAATTTCTAGTGATGACTGTCGGCAATTTCTGCGGTAGCAGTCAATTGAGTTCTAGAAATTTTATACTACGTTCATAGTCGTCAGTCGGGACCATCCGGTGATGGCCTTCACATTCGCATCATTATTTAAAATTTCTTTTTGCTAAAGCAGAATGGCTTAGAAATGCCACTTTGTTCAACTGGAATTCATATCTGGAAAGTTGTATATAAAATTTTCTCCTGTTCGAAGATTCTATTCAACTGTGAGAAGGTGACTCTCGTGTTCTCCTCTAGCATTGGGCAGATCGGACAAACTTTTATACGTGGAATGAAACATTGGTTAAGAATGGTGATCTATATAAAAGAAATATCTTGTGGTCGATACATGATGTCATGATACCGGGCTTCTTTCTGCTAGACATAATACGGTGCACCTTCTGGTGGTGCGTTAGGGCGAACACAGCCTCGTTCAGGTAACTTTTGCAGCACTTGATGCAACTCTTTTAACTTAGCTGAAGCCCTGGAATAAAGAGTTTTGAAAACAGTTTATGTTCCTGAGACAAGCTCGATGTTAAATCCTGTCTCATGGTCAGGAAGGAACTTCTGGAATGACATTCTGGAAATTTCTTCTGGAAATGCTGAAAGAAATCTGCTGATCATAACTTTAATGAACTTCAGAAATAGGTTATAACTGGTGGCTAGATAGTCTTCGTAGCTATGGACTGATAAGTCGTGCGCTCGTAGGGCAGGAACAATTTATACTGATTTTTCTGGCAGAAATATGATGAATGTACTAGGATTTAGTAAGACGGATCTCGTCGTTAATTGAAAGGAGCACCTTAATAAACATGGTGGTTCTCTGGAGTCTTTTCCGGCTGGGAGGTAGGTAAATACCTTATTTAAGATAAAGCTGACCTATGAATACGTGGAGTAAACATGGCGATTTTCACTGAATGTGTTCGTCTATAACTTCACAGAATGAACTCTGCGTGTTTAATCTGAATAATACTCTAGTAGTGGTAACTGAGTTTTAATTTTCTGATTTAGGCGTGCCATGACAAAAACGATATACTCCCTTGGAGGGTACCCTGAATTTCTGAGAGCCTGCTTTGGCAAACATACAGAGTTATGAGTTCTGACTCGTGCTCTGAGAAAATATTCGTATGACGGGTACCATGACTGGTGTCCTGATATGTGTCTTCCGAAATGATACATGAGACCTGTGTCTTAACTGTTGTCTGGACATGTATTTTAATTGTGAGTTTGGATAAGGTTAAGAATTTCTGGTAACTGCTAGGATTGGCGAACGGGCTAGACTACTGACCTCTGTATTTATGGTCACGTACGTTCTGGAGTTCTGATGGTTATTGACTGATTATTTTAAGCATGGTGATTGTCACTACTGCTTTGTCTGTCATTTATGACGGTCATTATCATGACCGTGATTCATGTAACTATTCTGCTGAGTGGCCGGCTGGTTGTCAGTTCCCACTCTTCTGACAGAAAGATTAGCTGAGTGAAGTGTGACATTTAACTGAGGAAGTAACAGCATAAAACAGAATGGTAGTGTCTGATGGTTGAATTTATTCTTGTCAGAAATTTCAATTTTATAGTTTTCGTCCTCGTTCCGCAGTCTTCATAGTATAACCGGCATCAGCAGCTTGAGAAATCTCCAAAGTTCAGCAGTATCAGCACCTGTGTGGTCTTCAGAGTATTAGCAGCATCAGCACCTGGTAAAATCTTCAACTCACGAGCAGCATCAGCACTTGGTAGAATATCGACAAGTGGAAACGCCTGAGATGATTAAGGATCGATTAGAAATATCCATGGAGTAGGGTACCTGGCGTACACCTGGACTACTGTACATGAAGTACAAATGAATAATGCACATGGAGCATATCTGAGATACTATACGTGGAGTACACATGAAGTACTGTATATTGAGTATATCTGAGACACTGTACATGAGGTACATATGGAATACTGTACATGGTACTGGTGGAAATTTTATGGGATGATCGATACTGGTGTCGCTTGTCTGACATTATCAAAGAAATAAATTGATTTAAACGGTAGTAGACTGAACTGAAACAGTTAATATGATGGGCTGAAAATTTCTGCATGGACTTAATGCTGGTTGTATAGAGGCTGAAAAGTATGATTAACCGGGGTTTCATCGATGTTCAGTATAAAGACGTGATTGATGAAAACCAGAACATGATTTATCATGAAATAGGATGATACTGTAATCCTTCTATATTTTAGCCTGAAGGCATCATCACGTTGCTGAAAACATAATCCTCGGAAAGAGACATGAAACTGAATCATCATGTAGATGACATCAACGTGAGGGTATGAAAATTTGACTGTTATAAGGAACACAAAAAGTTAAATCAACTGAGGTGTAATATTAACTGATGTCGACGGCTATGGTTCAATCCACGTACTTCAAGGAAGGAAACATGAGACTAAGTATGGGCTATTCTGGTTCGATCCATACTGGTCAAAATTTTCTGAGAACTGTCATGTATAGAAATTTATAATCTGGTATTAAATATGGATGGCTGAAGTCCAATCCATACTTGTCAAAATTTATAGAATGTCATGATATGACAAGGGTGAACAACTGTGGATCGGTTCACAAAACATCATTTGACTGAAAGACATGAAATTTGACTTGAGAAATGGTGAACGTTTATGGCTGGTTCACCAAGTGATATTTGACTGAAAACATGAATCTGTCATGAGTAAGGGTAAACGCCTATGGTCAGTTTACCAATACAAAATCTGAACGGCAAGGGTGAACGCCTATGGTCAGTTCACCAAAACGAAAGCTCGCTAAAAGCACATGCGACTAAATATGGCCAGTTCTGTACCATCCTTTTTACTTAGTCAAAACGTTAAGAAAACTGACTGGTAGACGAAGAAAACTGACTGAATAATCAATGAGAAATATGAAAGACAACGACGCCAAAATCTGAGAAGTTCCTGGTGACTACCCACTAGTCACAGGTCAAGTTTTAGAGCCTACAGGTCGAACCTGGCTCTGATACCATAATTGTAACACCCCACTTGGATAAGTGGACCGTTACGTGTATTTATGGCGTGTCATCAAAGTATAAGGTAAATGTCCTGAAACATTAACTGACCATAACGGAAATACCAGAGTCAAACATCGGCAATCCAAACATAAGCCCAAAACATAAAAAAAAAATAAAATACTGAATGAAAGGACTAAACAATGTCCGAATAAGCAGAATACTGTAAGAAATGCAAAATGTAAGAAGTCTGGATAGCTTCCATCCAAATGCACATGCGCTTAGAATCCTGAAAGCGTCCTGGTGTACCTGCCGTTAGAACATGAAAGGAACTACGGCTGAGCATAACGCTCAGTGAACGGATATAAAGCATGATAAGAATATACTGAATGAAACAGACGATATGTGGTAGAATTCTGCATAACATCTGAGCAACCTGGTTCATATATACTGATACTGAAAATATAACTATTAATTCTGAAAACATGTATTTACTGTATTATTTGCCAGAGCTTATATAGGTCACGTGATGTAACAACCGTGCATGAATAACTGGAGGGGTGACCTCGTCATGCTGTAGAGGGGTGACCTCTAAATAACTGTGCTGGGTGGAGGGATCAGCTCCAATGTGAAGGATGTAGAGCACACACCACATTCACCCTGATAAACATGAAACACTTATAAGCCTAGGATGCATCCATACGCCCCACTAATAATACTGATAAAATGGCCAATCTGAGTTGAGTGGGACGATGCAGGATATCACTCTCCTGCATGTGAGTCACGACACCGGTGCCTCTAGTGTCGTGGTTACGGTACCTCCGTAACTAGTACATAAACTGGTTGTGCTTGTATATAATGCTCAGGCAATTTATTTAGTTATTAACATGATTACTGATAACTTAAACATGTACTGGGGAAAACATTTGGCTGAAGACGGGGAATCCTAATCATGCATAGAAAGGGAGTCCTTACTGAAAGGACGGAAATCCGTACCTCGTGTCCAGAAATGAAATAAGACTGAAAGCTGACGGATCGAATCTGACCTCACGGATACTACATAAATATATATTTGGTAACCTGCTAAAAATAGAAAGTTTCCTAATTAAGAAAGTTTCCAAAATATATTAATTTATTTAATAAAATTATACCCTTTTAAAATATTAAAAACTATTTTAATTTAATACACTTGAAATATATATAAAAATATTTGTAAAACAATTTAATTTAAAAAGGTATAATATAAAAATATTTATTTTATCATTCATAACCTGTCCCGAGCCTACCGAGATATCCCATCTCGGTCGCACTAACAATTAACATAAACACAAAATCTGTCCGAAAAATTAGTGACAGAAATTCTGTGTCACCCAAAACTGTCGCTAAAACTGTTTCTTTAAAAACTGTCTAAAACCTAACAGTTTTGCGACAAAAAATCTGTCGCTAAATTGTCGCTAATGTTATTTAAACTTCCTTGTTTTTCTGTCTATTTTCCCCCTGCTGGTCGAGTTCCCCCCGTTAGTTACCTAGTTCCCCCTGCTGTCTAGGTTCCCACTGTTTTATATAAGTTTCCGCCGCCAGTGTTTACTGCCCCCACTGCTTAAACCAAACATGCCCTTACTGAAATTTAAGCCCAAACACACCCTGCTGGAACTTAAACCCAAACACACCCTGCTGCGTTTTTGTTTATGACTGGTCGAAGACAGCCCCAAGCCGCCCCCTGCTGGGTCACGGCTGGCCTAGAAAAAGTCACCGAGACATTTGTCTCGTGGGTTTCATCATCACAGCCCACCGGAACTTCCGTGATGGGGTTGTTGATCGGGCTGGCAAAAGAAAGCACCGAGAGTCTATGACTCTCGGCTGAAAAACCCATGACCCACCGAGACATGGTGGTGTCTCGGTTGCTTGTTCAGACAAGATTTAAAACGTGAATAAAGAATTAGACGATTACCTTTTCTTTTCTTTTTTTTTTTTTTTTTTTTTTTTTTTTGATCGCCGGCTGGAAGAAGGAAGGAACTGGCGGTTTTCTTTTTTTTTTGTCTTGATCTGTCGGCAGGGAAACAAAACCCTAACCTCTTTCTCTTTTTTTTTTGTTCGCTTTGTGAATAAAAGGGGAACCCCCCGTCCAGTTATTGGTAACAAATGGGCTAAGCCCAACTTATTCTCTTCTTTTTTTTTAAACCGGCCTATACTTATCATTTTATTTATTTACTTTTTTTTTTTTTAACTTGTATAAAAATAACACTTGTAATAGAATAATACTTGTAATATTTTCTCGCGTTTTAGTTTTTGGATCGTGATACTTATTTTATGCATAAAATACATACGTAATACCTACGTAATCTTTTCTAACACTTAATAATTATTTCCTGAATAATTAATTTTCGTAGCATTTAAATAAAACTGAGGCTGCGTGTTTTTAATATTAACGTTTAATTATTCCTGTTAAATAATTAATTCATCTGTAGTATTTTCTGAGACTAAGTACTTCTTATCTGAATAAGCTGTAATATCTATAGTATTTAAATAAACCGGGATTTAATTTCTGTGTTTATATCTCTTGTCTAATAATTAATACTTAAATAGTTTATTAAAATTAAACTGCGTATTTAAATATCCTGATTTTTAAATACGGGTTTTACACCTTGGCTATGAACTCTAATCCATACCGAGCAACTTTTAAACGATCTTGGGCTAGAAGCTAAGTAACTTTTCAAATCGTACAACCGTATTTATTGCAGATAAATTTATTAGCAAGTGATGGGAGAATAGGCTTATAATTAACTCACATAAATTCCCGAAAGAATACCAAACTTATAATTGACTCTATCATCTCTCGTTCTCCACAGTTTAAAATCTCAAGGAATGAGACACGTGGATGCTTAGCCTATTAAATCAAAGTTTTGGGTTTTCGAGTCGCCTATAGGATCTTGCAAATTATTAGACTTTTTCAAGTTTAGAAATCGCATTTTAAAGTTCCCTTGATAAACGACTCTCTAGGATCATTTATAGGAGCTTGCAAAAAGTTCTTGTTCTTAACCCGTGAGAGTTAAGACTTTCGCGTTTTGTAGGTCCCTATATAAAAGCCTAGCAAAACTTGACTTAAACATATTAAGGATACTAGCTAGAGTAAACTTAGACAAGTAAACTCGGATTGAGTCAAAAGATTCACAACGTTTGAAAATTAAAACCACTTTATTAAACTTTTATTCTAATAAGGAAAGAAAATAACTATACAAAAGGAAAAACTAATAGGCCAAAATAGATCAAAAATTTTGAAAAATGTCGAAAAATTGATTTTCCGGTTAAAATGAGGACAAATACAAGGAAAATGACACTTAACTTCGATAGAAGTCCCCCTACACTTAACATAAACATTGTCCTCAATGTTTAAGCATGTGGAAGTAAACTCCCCTACACTTAGGACATTGTGCACTTTGTTTAATTCTCAGTAAGGAAGAGACAACTAAAGAGATTCCTATTTTAATATTGGAAAATATAAAATAGTGAATCGAAAAGAGTTTAGGATAGAACCGGGAAAATGGGAACACGGAATCACGGGTTGTCAAGAATCATCAATATTGGATCATTGAGCGCTCGAATCCCTGATTAAGAAGAGAGGAGAGGAAAGCGAACCAACGGGTCTCCCCTACACTTAGGATAAAGAAAGCAAAAAGATAGATGCATGGGTTGCCTCCCAAGAAGCGCTTGATTTTTGTTTACCGAGTCGTGAGCCTGACTCGACCTTGATTATCAACGGAAGAAGTATGAAACATATCCACCAGGATCGAAGACATAGTTTTCGTCCATCAAATAGCACAAGCTTAAGGCGAACAAGGCAAGCCAAAGAAGAATAGGCAAGGTTCCCTTAAGCAAAGATGGAGCACGGTAGAAGCAAGGGTGAAGTGGTGCAAGCAGATTTCCATAAGTTCCAAAGATATTTCCTGTTATTTCATCAGGAGGATACTGAGATGGCTTAAAGATTGCAATACCGGGGTCGAACACCTTTTCCTTTAAGGGAAAATAGCACTCAGGCTCAGTAGAGTGTGAAGAAGATCCGCGAAGAAGCACAACCTCGTCCTAAGAAGATGGACAAAGAGGTGTTAAATCATATGTGCTGCGGATATTGGTGTCGACCGGTTTCTTCTCCTTAGAAAGTATTTTCTTCAAATCCAAAGTAGGATCAAGACGATAATCTTCAAAGTCCAAAGGAGGTGCATCACTCTCATGAGGGAAGTAAGTGTTCAGAAACATAGAGAAGTCTTCCTCAAATGAGTAATCGTCCAAAGTAGGATCGAGTGATAGCGGAGGATCTTCATCATGTGAAGAATCGCTCGAAAGAGTATCGGCCTCATCGAAATCATCATACGTGGGCAGCTCAGGATACTCAGAAGTAAGGTCATCATAATCATCCGAATCTGAGCTAGAATCATCATCATCATAAGCATCAAAGATCGGTGGAGAATCATATATGGGAGAAGGTTCCAAAGTAGGGAGAGAATCACCCACATCATCATGAAAGAGTGGATTATCGATGCAAGAGTCGAATAGAGGATTGTTGTAGACAACGAAGTCATCATGCACATTAATCATATTCACTGATTCTCGTCCTCCAAAGTTTGTACCAGTAAGCTTCCCCATTTTGAAAACTTGTGCATCATCCCCGACTCGTAAGATTAACTCACCTTCGGCCACATCAACTAAAGCTCGTCCGGTTCTCAAGAATGGCCGACCAAGTATTAAAGTTATACGAGGGTCCATTTCATAATCGACAACGACAAAATAGACCGGGAAAGTAAATGTGCCAACTTTAATGAACACGTCTTCGGCTATACCAACGGGGTAAGCGAGAGTGCGATTTGCAAGTTCAAGAGTCATCTTTGTTGGAGTGAGGTCGGGCAATGATAGTGTTTTCCAAACACTCAAAGGCATCAAATTAATACTGGCCTCGAGATCAGCAAGGGCAGTAAATTCCTCAGTTTTGTTGAACACGCAAAGCGACACAAAATGACCGGGATCTCCAAGATTTTCCGGAAGTTCTTTAAGAATAACTGCAGAGCAGTTTTCATTTAAGCGTGTGTTGGTGAGCTCAAGCAACTTCTATTTCTTGTTAAGCAATTCCTTAAATGCTTTGACAAATTTGGGCATGTGGACAAGTGCTTCAAGAAAGCTAATGTTGAAGTTCATTTGAGAAATCATCTTGATATAGCTCGTCACTTGAGATTCCTCCTTGGTTAGCATTTTGTTCTTGCCCAAGCGAGAAGGATAAGGGATATTAGGTTTGGGTGGTGAGGGTGCAGGCGTAGCAGGTAAAGGTCGAGATGTTAAAGGGTCCTTCCTAGGAACATCGTCATGACGAGGCGGAGACAGTAATGGTGCACTAATACTAGGTGTAGGAGGAGTAGGGATAAATGGTGGTGGATGAGGTGTAGATGATGGGGGCGGGATTGGTGGATCGACACTGGTAATTCCACTACGAGTAGTAATAGCACTCACATTTGCTCGCGGATTGGTGACGGTGTTTGAAGGTAGAGAACTCGAAGAAGAAGGTTGAGCGGCGGGCAAGAAACTAGCAAGCATATTCTTCAAATCATTCGTTTGATTGCTGAAGGAGGATTGAATATTATCTCGAAGCTCGGATCTAATCTCATTTCCTTGCTTTGTGATATCTCCTTTTAAATTGATAATTTGGCTCTGCAGATTCTTGATTTGCTCACCTTGAGTTCTCATGATGGCTTCAACATCGGGGTTAATGGGTGGGGCTTGTTGGGTGGGTGGGTGATAAGGATTAGAAGCTCTTGGTGGGATTTGGTTGCTTCTATTGTACTTGTTGGCGGGGTTTTGGTTTTGAGGAGAAAAACCGGGGGAAAGGTAGTTGTTGGACCGGTAACTCAGCAGATTTCTATCCCCTTGAGGTCGAGCTTGGTAATTTTCCGGTGAATAATTACCATAAGCGGCATACACATTTTCCGGATTTCCTTGTGTAGAAGGACAATCGGTGTATGAGCGAGGACCGCCGCATGTTTCACAAGAAGGTGCAACCGCTTTAACTTGTTGTTGTTGTTGGTTTGAAGCGAGAAGCGTGATACTTTTGCTCATTTCAGTCATCATGCGGGTGAGTTCGGTCATATCAGGGTTTGCTGAAGTGGAAGAAACATTGACTCTCGGGTTGTTCCTTGAAGAAGCGGAGGAATCCCAGTTTTTGTGGTGAGTAGTCATGTTCTAAATAAGCTCTCTACACTCCTCGGGTCTCCTTTTCATGAATGTGCCACCGGCGGCTGCATTAATCGTATCACGATCACGAAAAGTCAATCCGTTATAGAAAGTATCAATTAAGGTCACAGGGAGCATGTTGTGGTTTGGACAACGGTCGATCAAGACATTATACTTTCCCAAGCCTCAAAGAGAGATTCATCGGGATCTTGCATGAAACCGCTGATTTGATTGCGAAGGCTCGTGACCATGGATGGTGGAAAGTAGCGCGACAAAAAGCGTTGAGTCATGTCATCCCAAGTATGAATAGAATTCTTTGGGAGACGATCAAACCATTTCTCGGCATGATGCGATAAAGTATGTGGGAAGAGTTGTAGGCGAAGAACATCCATTGTGGCACCAGGCAACTTCATGCTTTGAGTGATTGTAATGAACTTGTCGAGGTGTTTGTTGGCATTATCATCAGGCAATCCACGGAAAGGATTTGTTTGCACTTGCTGAATCATGTGGTGCTTCAACGAAAACTCAGGAGCGTTGATTTGCATCGGCGCAATCGGGCCTCCTCGTCCAAACATGGTAGGTTGACAAAGTTCCTCCATTGTCCGAAGATCGGGCTGTGGAAGAACATTGTTGTTATTGTTGAGGTGCGGTGGATTATTGTCGTTGTTAACACCTGACATACTTAAATCTTCTTGAGTGTCGGGCTCTTAATAATTAGAAGATCTAGTACGCATACACCTGAAAATGAAAAAGAAAAAGAAACCAAACACAAAGACAATATATATACACAATAAAGATAAAATCTTTTTGGATTTTTGAAATTTTTAATTTTTATGTATTTTTATCAATTTTTAATTTTTATGATTTTTTGAATTTTTTATGCAAGAAAAATAACGCTCACAAGTGAACGGATCCCAAAAAGCAACGCGTCTTTCACAAAAAACCGTTAATCTTTACGAAAAGAGCCGGCAGCGGCGCCATTTGATACAAGGCTTTTGGCCAGGTAAAAAGATTAGTTCGTTATTGTATGTCTCTTCGAATTGAAAACCGGATTTATTGTGTGACTCAGCTGTTCTTTGGTGAAATAAAAGTGTGTCGTTGTAGTAAAGGGAAATGTGCAAAACTATTAAAGTAAATGTGCAATTAAAGTAAATCTAAATCTAATTAAAGTAAATGGGTGCAAGTATTTAAAAGCGTGATTAAAATTAAAAGGCACTAAAAGTAAATAACGCAAACTTAAATCTAACTAAGGCAAACTTAAAACGCAAATAAAACTAAATATTAAACTAAGGCAAAGCTAAAATAAATCTAAGACAAATAAAGTTAAAGTGCGACAAAGTAAAAAGGCGGGAAAAATAAAGCTCGAAATTAAGAAAATTAAAAACTGAAATGTAAGAAACTGAAAATTACCCCTATCCGGAATAAAACTCTATCCGGAATAGCAGTCCCTATTCGGAATAAAGTATTATGCGGAATAGTGCCCTTACTCGGAATATTACACCTACGCGGAATAATACACCTATTCGGAATAACAAGCTTATGCGGAATATCCAGTATATGCGGAATAACCACCTTATGCGGAATATTTCCTTTACTCGGAATACTAGCCTATCCGGAATTTCCAGGCCTATTCGGAATAATCTCCTACTCGGAATAACAGGCCCTATGCGGAATAATGGCTTCTATTCGGAATATTAGACTATGCTGAATAAAAACACTATGCGGAATCCCTGGCCTACTCGGAATAACTGAATGTTCCGAATAACCCTCTTGGCTAGAACCTTGATCCGAAATAATGCTGTGCTTGCTGTTTCCTGGGAATCACAGTAACAAAACGCGAAGAACAAGGAACACAAAATATAGCACGAATTTAATCAAACTAAAGCTAAATCAACCACAAGATTAAATCAAACTAATGAATTAATATCTATTAAGCATAAACAATCAATCCAACACAACAAAACTAACAAAACTAATCAAAATAATCAAAACCCACTTTGATCAAAATAAGAACATAAGAACATGAACATGAACATAAACAATCAAAATCAAAGATTAAGAAAGGTAGAATGAGAGCTTAACAATAAAGATAAAGATTAACAAGAATTAAAAGAAAAACTTACTTGAAATTAAATGGTAATTAAGGTGCAAGACAGTATTTAAATTTGACAAGTATTTAAATGACAAGGTAATTAAAAGTGGAAGAACTAATTGTCACTATTAGCCAACAAAGAAAAATGATTAACTAGCCTATTCTATATATAGGGGAGGATTAGGAAGCTTCCTCCCCTCCTTCATTTTCTCTTAATTACAAGATTAAGTCCTTCCTTCTTTAATCTTCTTTTAATTGCACCATTAGTCCTTAAGCCTTTGAATCTTCTTTAATCTTGGACTTTAATGACTTATGGCTCGGGATTTCTTTAAACTCGTCTTTATATTCTTCAATAAATGAGACTCGAGTTCTTCGGCTTTTGGTAAACTTCCATCTTTCGACTTTTTCATCGATAAATCTTCAGAATTGGTCTTGGACTTCCGCTCTTTTTCCACTCTTGACTTCTCGACTTCATATTTCGTCTTTTTCTTCAATATTAGCCCATGAATGTCGTGTTTTCTCAACTTTTCACCTTTTCTTCCTAAATCACAACAAAAAAACAAACCACGCATAATTCCGACATAAAAGACATAAAATACACGTTTTGGCTCGGTTATTATTGTAATTAAGTGGTAAAAAGGATGGGTTTTTACACACCTATCACGCCTCAACTATCATTTTTATCAGTTTTGCTCAATCCGACGTTTTGAAAGCGTCGATAATTATCACATCTAATTAAATAATAAATATTCAATTTTATGAAATGTAAACGTAAAGATTTTTAATTTCTTAGCCCGTCCAATTATATGAAAATGTTCAAAATAATTTTTAATTTAATTAACACGATTTTTGTTGATTTATCAAAAATAATTAAAATAATTAATAAGATCCGTAAATGTTCGAAAAACCTTCGTTTATTCTTTGGTAAAAATTTTCTTAATTGAAAAGCAAAAATTGTCGTTTCAAATTTCAAGTCATGGTTTAAATGTGTTTCCTCACTCCTTCTTAGGTTGTCTTAAGGTATGCAAAAACATTTACCCCTAAACAGGAGTTTAGTTAAATGTTTTGGTTATAAGGGAATGATTCCTTAAAAATTCTTTTGATAACATTTATCAAAACATATTTTCACTTTCTTTTTGGTAAAACCCAAAGTCCTAAATGACTTCTAATTTTTGAAGAGTCAATATAGATTCCGTTATCTTATTAATCACACGGTCAAATAATGTAAAGGATTAAGTCTTAAATCACATGTTAATTATTCAAGGTACAGGTTTTTATGGTTCAGCCAATTCAGGGCGATCTATAAATAATTATTAACTCTTTTCTATTCTTACAAACAAACAGATGGTTAATGATCACAAGCATGGATTTATCAAATTACAGCCTACACACGTGATTCACCAAATTTATGAATGCTACATGTGTATTAGTCAATCCAAACGACATCACGTAAAACTCATAATGTTCATTACAAGTACCGGATATAGTGATTGGAATACATAATCTTTTTCGCAGATGCGAAGTTGATGATAATCATGCCATGGATCAAATCTTTAAAACGTACGCTAGAACCTCATAAATGATCGAACAAATCTTCCATTTCGAGTTATGGATATCGTTCTCGATTGTCAATTTACTCAGTTCACGGTAATCTATAAATACAAGGAATGATAACACCATAGCTCTTCATAATGACGAGCTTGGTAGAATAAAAGCTTTCTCCGACAACTCTCTCAGTTGTATGGTAATTCCTTTAATTCAGAAGGTGCTGACGTACAGTGCACACGCCACATGTGCAGCACCGGGAATATAATCAATACCAAATTCAACTTGCCTTAATGGCGAAAGTCTAGGTAATTCACCAATAAATACCTCCTATAGTTTCAGATAACAGAAACATCTTTTAATAAATTCATATTAGGTTCTTTCTAGATTATAATATCTATGACTAATTCACAACCATTCATGGTATAATTTCAAGTCTAAATGCAGGATATGGTCATCCATCAAGAATCATTTAGATCACTTTTGATAATCAATATCTTATCATTTAGGGGAATTCTATTCGAGTTCCCATCAATTAATACAATGTCATCATGTCATAATCAATCAATCCATTCTACTAGCACTATCAACTTTCCAGTTTTGTTACCACTGATAAGATGTGAACTTCTCAAAAGACTCATAATAATTCATAATCCTTCACAAATTCAAGGATATCAGGAGACATAACTAACCTTAAAAGAGTAAGGTTAACGCATAATCTATGCGAGAGAATTTCAAATCAGTTACAGACGAAAACATTTAATGAATATGAATATATCCCATGTTTTCATAATTTTGAGTACGCATTCGAAAGCTCCTCGGATCGTTACCCAGGTCATTCAAATGAAATCTAATCAAAAGAAATGATAGGAACGTCGATACATCCAATCGGGTATCAACACTCGGTAATCAGATACTCTTCCTAAGACAATTTCCACAGATGAGTAAATTCGACTCAGAAGAATAGATGCTACAGGCGCATATGTAGGTGTCCCTAACACTATGTCCCTATTTTAAACTTCTTGCAGATCTCATAAAATTTTATCTTTCACAATCTTCAAAGAAAATGTAGTGTTTATTCATTAGTTTTATGGTGACTACTAATCAGCCTTGCATGGTCCATTCCAAATTGTATGTAGGCGCGCAACTATATACAATTTCAAGATTAACGATGCAATACTCAGTTGGTCAAAATTTTATCATCATGTCTATAATAAAAACATTTTCATGCTTAATTCTTAAATAAGAATCAAAAATAAATTTACAAAGATTTTCTTTGTTATGAAAACAATTAAGTTTTCCAAGGTGTTTTATAAACAACTTCATTTCGATAACAATTATTTATAAGTCTCACTTTAAATAATCCATATGGTGATGAAAACCCAATTTTCCTCAAGGGATACTGTTTTAACTTATAAAAACAATGAGTGATCTGCAAAAGAGTGATGAAAGCTTTTTCACTAAGAACTAACTACAATATGAATAGGAAATGAGCTTTAGCCAAATAATCATGAGGTTCATGATCTCGATGGCACTCAAAAGAATAATCCACAACTTAACTCAATTCAAGATGAGTACTTGTTCAATGATTGCATCACTAATGCGAACATTAGGATGAAGCAATAAAAGATAGATAACATCGATACATGTAGGATTTAGCAATCAAAGGTAGTCTTTTTCATTAATCACAAACAAGCCAAAATTGTACCGTAACACATTACGTGTCACTATGTCATACAATTCTCAGAACTCATCCTACCAACTGATATCTCAGTTAAGTTAGGGATTTTTAAAAGATACCACAATGAATACTAACCTACAAGAGTCATTAGGTGTTCCATATGTCCCGGAAGATCCATTGGTCCCAATTCAGAAGAAGACTTCTTCAATTTATTTCTTGGACACTAGACATCCTCGTTAGTGGACAATGGCCTAGGAACAACCCTTAACACGAACCTACAATCATTTAAAACCTCATAATTCAATCAAAGAACTTAACGACTTCCTCTTAACAATCTCATATTCCATACAGGTTAAATTTTACTTTATTCAAGTTTTAACCAACTTATACTCAATGTGATATCCTACTTCATTCTCCAATACTTTCAACCTTATTCTTACACCTTAATAGGGCAATAAAAGCTCAATATGAACAACACTTAATTTACAATCCTATAGCTCTTACAACAACAATTATCAAATGAGTCTCTAGCATGAGATGACTCACACATTCAATTAGATTTCTCGGAAAGGTACTAGTGGCATGAGGCTTTTGGGTAATGGTTCCAATGACAGCCTCAATTGCAACATTCCCCCTTTCGATTCTTAAATTTAAGAATTGGGTGACAACGAATCGGATGACATCTTTCTAGGTGGTAACATTTTGTAAAGCTCCACTCTATAAGGAAAGATCGTCATGACATCGATATCATATTTAATCTCGCCAATTCTTCATTAATATCATAATCAACTAATATCAACATTTCTACGAATATCAACCATTTTGTTGGGATCATAAATATCCACAACTTGGTTTAGATCTGGGATAGCTAGAATTCCTACGAGAATAGCTTCGATTAATTTTCTAGGGGATTTAGGGTTCCTTGTGACAATCTACGTCGTATAAATACCTCGTATAAAAATCAAAATAATCATCAAACAATCATGTAATCAAATTACATCACATATATATATAATCCAAGTTATATATATATATTAAAATAACACTTATCAGTCTGGCCTTGTCGGTAACTCGGGAATTGTTCGGCACCGTTATAGTCAAAAGATTTTTAGACATTTTTAGAAAAATGTTTATAGTTAAAAGATTTTGAAATGTTTTATTCAAAACCTTGGTTTTAAAAATCTTTCGTTCTCTATAACGAGAGCTCTGGTACCAAACTGTAACACCCCCAAATTTATACAATTCAATACAGCGGAAGACTCGTTGGTGTTACGGGATAGCACATTACTCACATCATAGACAACGCTTAAAAATCGCGTCGTTTAATAATAAAGCATTTCCATTCATAAATATCAAGTTTACATAGGTCCCAAGTCATATTATTTCATACAAATTTTACAAAGTATTTGAATGGAAATTATTATTTAAGTGCGGGCTATGAATTCTTTGTTGTCTTCCCGAGAATTACCTTCAAGTACCTGAGATAAAACATGTTAAAAGAAAAGGTCAGCGAAAACGCCGAGTGAATTCATATAGTTTAATAAATTCCATCAATATAACTTTGGTATAAAATTATTACCAAAAATCATTTCGTACAAATCATTGTAATAGGCCATAAAATAGCCAAAGTCATTTTTATACAAATCCTTATCGAAAATCATAATATGTAACACCCCCAAATTTATACAACTCAATACAGCGGAAGACTAGTTGGTGTTACGGGATAGCACATTACTCACATCATAGACAACGCTTAAAAGTCGCGTCGTTTTAATAATAAAGTATTTCCATTCATAAATATCAAAGTTACATCGGTCCCAAGTCATATTATTTCATACAAAGTTTTACAAAATATTTGAATGGAAAAATATTGTTTAAGTGCGGGCCATGAATTCTTGTTGTCTTCCCGAGAATTATCTTCAAGTACCTGAGATAAGACATGTTAAAAGAAAAGGTCAGCGATAACGCCGAGTGAATTCATAGAGTTTAATAAATTCCATCAATACAATATCAGTATAAATTTATTACTGAAAATCATTTTGTAAAATTCATATTAATAGGCCATAAAATAGCCAAAATCATTTTATACAAATCTTTGTAATAGGCCATAAAGTAGCCAAAGTCATTTTATATAAATCCTTATCGAAAATCATAATATAGGCATTTGCCTTAAAAATTATTATACGAGCCAATGTCGTAAAAACATCATACAATACGTCTTATGACGTTGTATGAAAATAAAAACCGTTATATGAATATGGTTACGAAAACCAAAACACAAACATAATATCAATAGTATGACCCCGTATTTCTAGTCAGGCAATACTTCGTAATTCGGTGCGTCTATTAGTATTTCGTTAGTTTTGGATTATTATAAGCCGCATGACATTGTTACCTTACTAAACCAACAACGGGTAGCTAACCCGATCCCAATTTTGCACATCTAATGTAGCGTGTCGTCACAAAGGTCACTCTATGGAAATCTTCTCATACATAAATTCGCTTACCAATCAATGTGGCACGACGGGGATCAACCGTCAAGGCACGAACTGGGGTGATCATCCCCAAATAGTACTATTAAATGCATAAGCGTCTACCAACTCCCGGTAGTTCACAATTCATGCTAATGGGACTTTTAGTGACATAACCAAACTTTAATAATCCATTTAATTTCATCTATCGGGTCCTTTAATAATTTATCGGGTCATACAATCGGGTCATTCATTCATTCGGGTCCAAAATCAATAAACAAACAATCGGGACAAATGGTGTCCTATTTTATAAAAACTAACATGTTATCTCCCTCGCGGGTTTATAAAACATTTCATAAAAACATTTAAAAGAGTGCGAGGCTATGAACTCACGTTGATGTGGGAAAGCGGGTTATCGGCAACTCGGACGTACGGCACGTGCTTCAATCACGGAAACCTAGACAAATAATAATCGGTCTTAGACGTTTGTCCAATGACTTTATAAAAATATCAATTATGTATACATATAATGATTATATATATATGATGATCAAGTGGGTTTACATATTCTCGATTACTCATTTTAGAGTTATGTGTTGATAACTTTTATACTAGTTTTCTCGTTTTACATATTTACGTGTTTTAGGTCCAATAAGCCTATTATAAGTTCTTAACTTGTATTAATCCTTTTTGTACTTATATTATCAGTACATACACTTTCAAGTTGGGCCCAAATGGGTTAAGTCCAATAATAAGTTTATAAGTGTTCTAGTCCATTTTTGTTGTATTATTAGTCCAATAACGTTAATTTAGTCCGTTAACGTCCGTATTTCTTATAGTTCGGGTTTTATCGGTTTTTACTTGTATTAGTTACTTATACATCAGTATATGACTTTTATAAACTTTACATTAGACGGGTTTGGTCTTCTAAGTTTTATTTGGGGAAAAACGTTAATTTCACGACGATAGCCGAAAAATTCGTAAAAATCAAGTTTATAGTTTTTATTACTTATAAATATTATTTTACCACCATTTATATAATTTACCAATTTAATTAACCTTTTATATATTTATATAAATAAGTTTTATAAGTTAGTGGGTTTATATTTTTACATTTTATACATTATAATGTGAGTGCTTATATAATAATAATAAACATTATTTCAAAAAATCTGATTTTTAACTTCATGTTCACCATTTTTAACATATCTAGAGTTCTATAATGACTTAGAAGCTCATTTTTGGATGACATGTTCCTCATAATATGTGCTACATATAACTTAGTTATAGCTACTGCCCATTTTGAGTTTAAGTTGCCTGAACAGTCCCTACAAAACTGCTTATTCAGATTATACCACCTAACTTGTTTTGATCATATGTCACTCATTATTTTGATTCCATTGCATGGCCAACTCTCACATGTGTATAACATCATCTACTTACTGTAAATGGATCAAACCATGCAATTTTATCAGTTCATCTTTTAGTTATCTACTGTTTTTATACAGCCAAATAAATAGTCAAGATTTTAGCTTCATTTCTTATAGTTATCATCATCTTTAAACATATTTATCAACACTTGATCCCCACACAACATTTTTATCATCATATATACATCATATACATATACAAAATGAAATAAAATACATTTGTTCTTTACAAAATAACAAGAGAAAAATGGAGAGGATGATCTTCTTTACCAATCCAAGTGGATTTCTTGTTTTGGGAAGACAAGAACTTGATGAACACAACAAGTATCTCCAAGACCATCAAATATCAAGAACATAGGTTGGAAAATCAGCCCTAGGACACAAGCAAATCACCTCCAAAGTTGTTAATATGGCCACCAAATGATCAAGGCTTCAAGAGAACACCTTAATAGAACTAGTAAACATGTGGTTTATGGCTAGAAAAGATCAAATGGGGTGTTTGTTGGTTAATAGTGGACGGCAAGGGGATGGAGTTGAGAGGATTTTGATGTTGGTTTTGCATGTGAGAAAGATGGAAATGAATACAAGTTGCTAGTTTAGCTAGTTTAGTGGTAAAGTTAGCTTAAAGGGTAAGCTAAGGCTTACACTTGTGTAAGTTTAGCTAACATGATGCCACCTTGATGGTGTGGTGTCATGTTGGCCGTCCATATCATGCTAGTGGGGTGGGACAATGTGTTTTGTCCCATCTCACTAGTTTACGGGTATTTCTCGATTCTAGTTTTCTCGATTTGCGTGCCCTCGGGTCGTTTTACGAAAAACGTTTTTATAAATTATGAATCAACGTCACAAAACGAATCCAATAAAAATTGTCTCATCAAAAACGGAGTTCGAAAACGTAAATACGTAATCCTAAGGTTTCCGGTTTAGTCGTAAAAGACGTTAAAATAAAATCGTAAGTCCTAGTCTTTTCTCGTAAATTTGTGAGTTTATGAACCAACACAAATTTAAAACTCCAAAATAATATTCATGGATAAATTTATGTTCTGAAATGTCGGACTGTCACCAAGGACGGTGTATGTATACGTAAGCACGTAACGTTGAATCCTCCGGTTTAGACGTAGTCGATGCTACTCCAAGACGTAAATCAAAATTTCTTCCCAAAAATAAGTTAGTTCATATTGTATCTTTAAAATAATATTTTCAAATAATATTTGAGAATAAAATATCAACCATAAATTGACGGATTGTCACAGCATTTACCCCTAAACAGGATCTTTGTCCTCAAAGATCATCTTACCTTACTACACGCTTCTTATAGAGTTAAAGCCATGTGGGTATTTCCTCCACATTTGGTCTTTTCTCACAAGTGTATTCCATTATAATACGCGAGTTTCATCAAACATAACTACGGGAATAAGATCAGGCTAAATGTTGACTTACTTTCTCTATCCATGATGTTCACGGGTTTCTGATGAATGCAACTTTTCGCCGATCTAAGCTATACTAAGAATAATCATAATTTCACTTGATAGATATTCCATCAAGTTCGATTTACGAAACATAATTCACGCGGTTCTTGAAGTCCTAGGGTAGATCCAGCTTATATGCCTTTCAATCCCAACTTTTACATCATTTCAATGGTCCCATACAACGGGGACTTATATCCCATGATTTGTCAGATCATGAATTCATTTTTCCAAGGTTAAAAATTGTGGCATAACTTCGCTACCCATTTGGCACTTCAAGATCTATATTTCATATTCACATAAACTCCTGCCCACTATCGGCAGTTAATAATCAAATCCTAATTTCAACAATCATTTCAGATCTCGCGGGTCGGGTATTTTGCAAGGATAGGTTTGCCATCATAGGAAACCTTAAGCCTAAAAGACATGTCCAACTCACAGTGGGTGTATGTCGGGTGTCTTTATCTCAACTCCTGCTTACAGATGCTCTAATTTCTAAAGCTTAACAAGATTCGATCTTAATCCTAACACGATGGTTATCAATGATAATCTTTTCAAAGGAAAACGATTATACGGTCTATTACCAAAGGTCAATCATTAAAACATAAAACAAGACTTCTAGTGTTTTGTATTGTTACTTTACCTCGTCCCTTCGATTTGGGGTGGTAAACAGTACTCTCATCAAGGTTCGTTCTCAACGACTTCTGAGCAAATCTCTAGAAATTCGATGCGAAGCGAGGATCTTGATATATAGATGATCGATACAGGCACACTATGTTTATATAACTTCCTTTAAATAAAAGAGTCTATTTCTTCATCAAGATTCTATCATTAACGAGAATGATATTAGCAGATTTGGTCAGTCTGTCGATGATGACCCAAATCGAATCAAATTCAGATGATGACCTTTGCAATAGCTAGACGTTTACTAATGTATGAGGCGATGTCTGCCTTCATAATTGCCATTAGTACAACTTCTTCAGACAAAGATACTTTTAGTCATAAATGACATAAATAGAATACTTATACTTACAAATTCCAACATAACTATATCTCACAATCTCCATATTTAGACAATCACAAATGGACTTTAAAATATTTAACGCTATCGACTTCTCGATTCTAATGGTTCATAATAGCCGCGAACCCCTTCACTATTTATATTATCCTTCTTACAAACATCGTTTATTTTTGTATTGCTCGGCAATTTATTTTGCACCGTCATTATTAAGAAATATATCCTAATTGGTTCTTTATCTTTTCTACATAATGCGTCGGTATCTATATTCACTTCTCATGATGATATAATTATCATGTCCACAATTCACTCAGATATTCTTTCTCTATTATGCGTCAGTAATTTCGTTCACCTTCCTGATGAAATAAATATCACAACCGTATTTATTCAAAATTATTTCTTCATATCTTCTATGTTTTTGTTTCGTCTTTACTATCATTTTTTTTCCCGTTTTACTCAATCCGTCGTCTAAAGCGTCGATAATTATTATAATTAATAAATAATTATTAGTTAATTTTTATGAAGCGTAAACGTAAAAGTTTTAAATTTCTTAGTTCGACCAATTTATATAAAACGTTCAGAAATAAATTTGAGTTTAATTAACAAGATTTTCGTTGATTTATCGAAAATAATTAATAAGATTCGTAAATGTTCGAAAATTTTGTTTATACTTTGGTCAAAGTTTTTGTAGTTGAAAAGCAAAAATTGTCGTTTTAAGTTTTCAGGTTATGGTATAAATGGTTTTACTCAGTCCTTCTTAAGTTATCTTGAGGTATACACAAACATTTACCCCTAAACAGAAGTTTAGTTAAATGGTTTGTGTATAAGGGAATAGTCCCTTATAAATCCTTTGTTAAAATATTTGTCAAAACATATTTCCATTTCTTTTTGATAAAATCCAAAGTCTTAAAAGGGCTCTTAATTTTTTGAAGAGTCTATATGCATACATCTTACCATTATTAATCCAACGGTCATTTTATGTAAAGGATTAAGTTTTTAATCCCTAAGCGTTAATGGTTCTAATCTTTGAAAAGTCAATATAGCTTCCATTATCTATTAATCACACGGTTAAATCATGTAAAGGTTCAAGTCTTTAATCACGTATCAATTATTCAAGGTACAGGTTTTTATTGTTTGGTCAATTCAGGGCAATCTATAAATAATTATTAACTCATTCTTATTCTTATAAACAAACATATAGTCCTTAATGATCACGAGCATGAATTTATCAAATTACAGCCTACACACGTGATTCATCATAATTATGAATACTACATGTGCATTGTCAATCCAAACGACATCACGTTAAACTCATAACGTTCATTACAAGCACCAGATGTAGTGATTGGAATAGATAATCTCTTTCGCAGATGCGAAGTTGATGATAACCATGCTATGGATCAAATTTGCTAGAACCTTGTAAATGATCGAACAATTCTTCCATTTCGAGTTATGGATATCGTTTTCGATTGTCAATTTACTCAGTCACAGTAATCTATAAATATAAGGAAAGATAACACCATAGCTCTTCAGGATGACAGGCTTGGTGTAATAAAATCTTTCTCCGACAACTCTTTCAGTTGTATGGTAATTCCTTTAATTCAGATGGTGCTGACGTACTGTGCACAAGTTACAGGTGCAACACCGGGAATATAATCAATACCAAATTCAACTTGCCTTAATGGCGAAAGTTTAGGTAATTCACCAATAAATACCTCCTAAAGTTTCAGATATCATAAACATCTTTTAGTAAATTCATATTAGGTTCTTCTAGATTACAATATCTATAACTAGTTCACAACCATTCACGGTATAATTTTAAGTCATCCATCAAGAATTATTTAGATCACTTTGATAATCAACATCTTATCATTTAGGGGGATTCTATTCGAGTTCCCATCAATTACGACAATGTCGTCATGTCATAATCAATCAATCCATTCTACTGGCACTATCAACTTTCCAGTTTCATTGCTGTCAATAAGATGTGAACTTCTCAAAAGACTAATAATAATTCATAATCCTTCACAAGTTCAAGTATATCTGGAGACATAACTAACCTTAAAAGAGTAAGGTCAACGCATAATCTATGCGAGAGAATTTCAAATCAGATACAGACGAAAACATTTAACGAATATGAATATATCCCATGTTTTCATAATTTGAGTACGCATTCGAAAGCTCCTCGGATCGTTACCCAGGTCATTCAAATGAAATCAAATCAAAAGAAATGATAGGAACGTCGATACATCCAGTCGGGTATCAACACTCGGTAATCAAGTACTTTTCCTAAGAATCTCACTACGGGAGAATTGGACAAGAAAGAATTGTCAATTGTCAAATAAGACAATTTCCACATATGAGTAAATTCGACTCAAAAGAATAGGTGTTACAGGCACATATGTAGGTGTCCCTAACACTATGTCCTTATTTTTCACTTCTTGCAGATCTCATAAAATTTTATCTTTCACAACCTTTAAAGAGAATGTAGTGTTTATTTATTAATTTTATGGTGACTACTAATCAGCCTTGCATAGTCCATTCCAAATTGTATGTAGGCGCGCAACTATATACAATTTCAAGATTAACGATGCAATACTCAGTTCGTCAAAAATTTATCATCATGTTTATAATAAAAACATTTTCATGCTTAATTCATAAATAAGAATCAAGAATAAATTTACATATATTTTCTTTTTTATGAAAACAAATAGGTTTTCCAAAGCGTCTCATAAACAACTTCATTTTGATATCAATCACTTATAAATCTTACTTCGAATAATCCTTATTGTGATGAAAATTAAATTTTCTCAAAGGATACCGTTTTAACTTTATAAAAACAATGTGTGATCTGCAAAAGAGTGATGAAAAGTTGTTCATCAAGAACTAACTACAGTAAGATAGGAAATGAGCTTTAGCCAAATAATCATGAGGTTCATGATCTCGATGGCACTCAAAAGAATAATTCACAATGTAACTCAAATCAAGATGAGTACTTGTTCAATGGTTGCATCACTAATGCGAACATTAGGATGAAGCAATAAAAGATAGATAACATCGATACATGTAGGATTTAGCAATCAAAGGTAGTCTTTTTCATTAATCACAAACAAGTCAAAATTGTACCGTAACACATTACATGTCACTATGTCATACAATTCTTGGAACTCATCCTACCAACTGATGTCTCAGTTAAGTTAGGGATTTTTAAAATATACCACAATGAATACTAATCTACAAGAGTCATTAGGTGTTCCACATGTCCCGGAAGATCCATCGGTCCCAATTCAGAAGAAGATTTCTTCAATTTATTTCTTGGACACTGGGCATCCTCATTAGTGGACAATGGCCTAGGAACAACACTTAACACGAATTCAATAATCATTTAAAATCTTATAATTCAATCAAAGAACTTAACGACTTCCTCTTAACAATCTCATATTCCATATGTGTTAAACTTTATTCAAGTTATAACAAATTTTATACTCAATTCGATATCCTACCTCATTTCCCAATACTTCAACTTTATATATAAACCTTAATAAGGGCAAGAAAAGATCGATATGATCAACACTTAATTTCCAATCCTATTAGCTCTTACAACAACAATTATCAAATGAGTCATTAATATGAAATGACTTGATCATTCAACTAGACTTCTCGGAAAGGTATTAGTGGCATGAGGCTTTTGGGTAATGGTTCCAATGACAGCCTCAAGTGCAACATTCACCCTTTCGATTTCAAATTTAAGAATTGGATGACAACGAATCAGATGATAACTTTCTAGGTGGTAACGTTTTGTCAAACTTCACTCTATAAGAAAGATCGTCATGACATCGATATCAGATTTAATCTCGCCAATTCTTTTTCAATATCACCATCAACTAATATCTATATTTCTACGAATATCAACCATTTGTTGGGATCATAAATATCCGCAACTTGGTTTAGATCTAGGATAGCTAGAATTCCTACAAGAATAGCTTCGATTAATTTACTAGGGGATTTAGGGTTACTTGTGACAATCTACGTCGTATAAATACCTCGTATAAAAATCAAAATAATCATCAAACAATCATGTAATAAAATTACATCATATATATATATATATAATCCAAGTTATATATATATTAAAATAACACTTCTCAGTCATGGTCTTGTCGGTAACTCGGGAATTCTTCGGCACCGTTATAGTCAAAAGATTTTTAGACATTTTTAGAAAAATGTTTATAGTTAAAAGATTTTGAAATGTTTCATTCAAAACCTTGGTTTTAAAAATCTTTCGTTCTCTATAACGAGAGCTCTGGTACCAAACTGTAACACCCCCAAATTTATACAACTCAATACAGCGGAAGACTAGTTGGTGTTACGGGATAGCACATTACTCACATCATAGACAACGCTTAAAAGTCGCGTCATTTTAATAATAAAGTATTTCCATTCATAAATATCAAAGTTACATCGGTCCCAAGTCATATTATTTCATACAAAGTTTTACAAAATATTTGAATGGAAAAATATTGTTTAAGTGCGGGCCATGAATTCTTGTTGTCTTCCCGAGAATTACCTTCAAGTACCTGAGATAAGACATGTTAAAAGAAAAGGTCAGCGATAACGCCGAGTGAATTCATAGAATTTAATAAATTTGATCAATACAATATCAGTATAAATTTCTTACTGAAAATCATTTTGTACAAATCATTTTAATAGGCCATAAAATAGCCAAAATCATTTTATACAAATCTTTTTAATAGGCCATAAAGTAGCCAAAGTCATTTTATATAAATCCTTATCGAAAATCACAATATAGGCATTTGCCTTATAAATTATTATACGAGCCAATGTCGTAAAAACATCATACAATACGTCTTATGACGTTGTATGAAAATAAAAACCGTTATATGAATATGGTTACGAAAACCAAAACACAAACATAATATCAATAGTATGACCCCGTATTGCTAGTCAGGCAATACTTCGTAATTCGGTGCGTCTATTAGTATTTCGTTAGTTTTGGATTATTATAAGCCGCATGACATTGTTACCTTACTAAACCAACAACGGGTAGCTAACCCGATACCAATTTTGCCCATCTAAAGTAGTGTGTCGTCACAAAGGTCACGCTATAGAAATCTTCTCATACATAAATTCGCTTACCAATCAATGTGGCACGACGGGGATCAACCGTCAAGGTGCGAACTGGGGCGACCGTCCCCAAATAGTACTATTAAATGCATAAGCGTCTACCAAATCCCGATAGTTCACAATTCATGCTAATGGGACTTTTAGTGACATAACCTAACTTTAATAATCCATTTAATTTCATCTATCGGGTCCTTTAATAATTTATCAGGTCATACAATCGGGTCATTCAATCATTCGGGTCCAAAATCAATAAACAAACAATCGGGACAAATGGTGTCCTATTTTATAAAAACTAACATGTTATCTCCCTCGTGGGTTTATAAAACATTTCTTAAAAACATTTAAAAGAGTGCGAGGCTATGAACTCACGTTGATGTGGGAAAGCGGGTTATCGGCAACTCGGACGTACGGTACGTGCTTCAATCACGGAAACCTAGACAAATAATAATCGGTCTTAGACGTTTGTCCAATGACTTTATAAAAATATCAATTATGTATACATATGATGATTATATATATATGATGATCAAGTGGGTTTACATATTCTCGATTACTCATTTTAGAGTTATGTGTTGATAACTTTTATACTAGTTTTCTCGTTTTACCTATTTACGTGTTTTAGGTCCAATAAGCCTATTATAAGTTCTTAACTTGTATTAATCCTTTTTATACTTATATTATCAGTACATACACTTTCAAGTTGGGCCCAAATGGGTTAAGTCCAATAATAAGTTTATAAGTGTTCTAGTCCATTTTTGTTGTATTATTAGTCCAATAACGTTAATTTAGTCCGTTAATGTCCGTGTTTCTTATAGTTAGGGTTTTATTGGTTTTTACTTGTATTAGTTACTTATACATCAGTATATGACTTTTATAAACTTTACATTAGACGGGTTTGGTCGTCTAAGTTTTATTTGGCGAAAAACGTTAATTTCACGGCGATAGCCGAAAAAGTCGTAAAAATCAAGTTTATAGTTTTTATTACTTATAAATATTATTTTACTACCATTTATATAATTTACCCATTTAATTAACCTTTTATATATTTATATAAATAAGTTTTATAAGTTAGTGGGTTTATATTTTTACATTTTATACATTATAATGTGAGTGCTTATATAATAATAATAAACATTATTTCCAAAAATCTGATTTTTAACTTCATGTTCACCATTTTTAACATATCTAGAGTTCTATAATGACTTAGAAGCTCATTTTTGGATGACATGTTCCTCATAATATGTGCTACATATAACGTAGTTATAGCTACTACCCATTTTGAGTTTAAGTTGCCTTAACAGTCCCTACAAAACTGCTTATTCAGATTATACCACCTAACTTGTTTTGATCATATCTCACTCATTAGTTTGATTCCATTGCGTGGACAACTCTCACATGTGTATAACATCATCTACTTACTGTAAATGGATCAAACCATGCAATTTTATCAGTTCATCTTTTAGTTATCTACTGTTTTTATACAGCCAACTAAATAGTCAAGATTTTAGCTTTATTTCTTATAGTTATCATCATCTTTAAACATATTTATCAACACTTGATCCCCACACAACATTTTTATCATCATATATACATCATATACATATACAAAATGAAAGAAAATACATTTGTTCTTTACAAAATAACAAGAGAAAAATGGAGAGGATGATCTTCTTTACCAATCCAAATGGATTTCTTGTTTTAGGAAGACAAGAACTTGATGAACACAACAAGTATCTCCAAGACCATCAAATATCAAGAACATAGGTTGGAAAATCAGCCCTAAGACACAAGAAAATCACCTCCAAAGTTGTTAATATGGCCACCAAATGATCAAGGCTTCAAGAGAACACCTTAATAGAACTAGTAAACATGTGGTTTATGGCTAGAAAAGATCAAATCGGGTGTTTGTTGGTTAATAGTGGACGGCAAGGGGATGGACTTGAGAGGATTTTGATGTTGGTTTTGCATGTGAGAAAGATGGAAATAAATACAAGTTGCTAGTTTAGCTAGTTTAGTGGTAAAGTTAGCTTAAAGGGTAAGCTAAGGCTTACACTTGTGTAAGTTTAGCTAACATGATGCCACCTTGATGGTGTGGTGTCATGTTGGCCGTCCATATCATGCTAGTGGGGTGGGACAATGTGTTTTGTCCCATCTCACTAGTTTACGGGTATTTCTCGATTCTAGTTTTCTCGATTTGCGTGCCCTCGGGTCGTTTTACGAAAAACATTTTTATAAATTATGAATCAACGTCACAAAACGAATCTAATAAAAATTGTCTCATCAAAAACGGAGTTCGAAAACGTAAATACATAATCCTAAGGTTTCCGGTTTAGTCGTAAAAGACGTTAAAATAAAATCGTAAGTCCTAGTCTTTTCTCGTAAATTTGTGACTTTATGAACCAACACAAATTTAAAACTCCAAAATAATATTCATGGATAAATTTATTTTCTGAAATGTCGGACTGTCACCAAGGACGGTGTATGTAAACGTAAGCACGTAACGTTGAATCCTCCGGTTTAGACGTAGTCGATGCTACTCCAAGACGTAAATCTAAATTTCTTCCCAAAAATAAGTGAGTTCATATTGTATCTTTAAAATAATATTTTCAAATAATATTTGAGAATAAAATATCAACCATAAATTGATGGATTGTCACATAATATAGGCATTTGCCTTAAAAATCATTATACGAGCCAATGTCGTAAAAACATCATACAATACGTTTTATAACGTTGTATAGATTAAATAAAAACCATTATATGAATATGGTCATGAAAACCAAAACACAAACATAATATCAATAATATGTTCCCGTATTGCTAGTCAGGCAATATATTGTAATTCGGTGTGTATAGCAGTATTTCGTTAATTTGATTATTATAAGCCGCATGACATTGTTACCTTACTAAACCAAACAACGGGTAGCTAGCCCGAAACTCAATTTTCCCATCTAAATTAGCATGTTGTCACAAAGGTCACGCTATGGAAATCTTCTCATACATAAATTCGCTTACCAATCAATGTGGCACGACGGGGATCAACTTTCAAGGCGCGAACTGGGGTGATCGTCCCCAAATAGTACTATTATATGCATAAGCGTCTACCAAATCCCGGTATTTCACAATTCATGCTAATGGGACTTTTAGTGACATAACCTAACTTTAATAATCCATTTTATTTCATCTATTGGGTCATTTAATCATTCATAGGGTCATACAATCATCCAGGTCCAAATCAATAAACAAACAATCGGGACAAATGTGTCCTATTTTATAAAAACTAACATGTTATCTCCCTCGCGGGTTTATAAAATATTTCATAAAAACATTTAAAAGAGTGCGAGGCTATGAATTCACGTTGATGTGGGAAGGCGTGTTATCGGCAATTCAGATGTACGGTACGTGCTTCAATCACGGAAACCTAGACAAATAATACTCGTCTTAGACTCATGTCCAATGACTTTATAAAAATAACAATACATATGATGATTTTATATATGATGATCAAGTGGGTTTACATATTCTCATTTACTCATTTTAGTGTTATGTGTTGATAACTTTTATACTAGTTTACTAGTTTTACCTATTTACATGTTTTAGGTCCAATAAGCCTATTATAAGTCCATTAACTTGTATTAATCCATTTTATACTTGTATTATCAGTACTTATACTTTACATGTTGGGCCCAAATGGGTTAAGCCCAATAAATAAGTTTATAAGTGTTTTAGTCCATTTTGTTGTATTATTAGTCCAATAACGTTAACTTAGCCCGTTAATGTCCGTATGTTATATAGTTCGGGTTTTATTTGTTTTTACTTGTTATATATGCTTATATATCAGTATATGAGTTTATAAAAGTTTACATTAGACGGGTCCAACCGTCCAAGTTTTATTTAACAAAAACGTTAATTTTACGGTAATAGCCGAAAAAGTCGTAAAAATCATGTTTATAGTTTTATAACTTATAAAACATATCAAACTACCATTTTTATAAAATGCCCATTTATTTATCCTTATACATATTTATATTAATGTATTATATAAGTTAGTGGGTTTTAATTCACATTTTATACTATTTTTAGTTGAGTGCTTATATAATACTATTATACTTTAATTTCCAAAATCTGATTTTTATTTTCATGTTCAGCAAAACTGCCATATCTAGAGTTCTATATGGAGATCGAAGCTCAAATTTTTATGACATGAACTACATGATATGTCCTCCATTTAACTCTTTTATAGCTACTGTTGAACCAGCCTTTAAGTATTTTCTAAAAATCGTCCAAAACAGTGAACTCAGATTTGTACCCTAAACTTGTTTTGATCATATCTCACTCATCCTAATGATTTCATTGCATGGCCAACTCTCACATGTGTACAAGAATCATAGCTTATTGTATATCCATTAATCTATGCCATTTTATCAGTTCATCATATGATTCTTTACTGTTTTATACAACCAACAATTTAAACAAGATTTTAGCCTTGTTTCTTATAGTTTTTCATCTTTTTAATCATATTTATCAACACCAAATCCCCACACAATACTTTTATCAATATATAATCATCATATACATATACAATAGGAAATAAAATACATGATTACATAATCAAAATAACAAGAGGATGGGAAGAACAATCTTTATACCACCAAAGTGATGAAATGATGAGCTTTTGGATGAACAAGACATGATTTTGGGTAACCAATCTTATGAGATATCAACACCACTTCTAGGATCACCAAGTATTTGTAGATTCCTCCAAAAATCAGCCCTTGTTCTTCATGAAAACTCCTTGAGAAATCAGCCCCAAACTCCCTTGAAAACTCCTTTTTACATGTTAAGATCACCTTCAATCTTCATAAGTTCAATGGGTTTTCATCATATGTAAATTATACATATGATTTATGGTTGAATCAAGATCAAATGGGGGTTGTTTTGGATGAGTTTGGGACGAATTTCAGAGAGAGGGAGGAGAGTGTTTAGTGGTTTGCATGTGTTGAAATGAATGAAAATGGTTTGAGGTGGTGGTTTTGATGTTGGTTGCTAGTTTACAAGTAAACTAAGACATGTGTCTTAGCTTATCTTGTAAGCTTGACACCACATGGTGTTGTTAGCTTTGTTTAGCCATGTGTGGGGGTGGGACAAGTATGTACTTGTTCCATCCCCATTAATTTACGGGTATTCCTCGATTCTAGTTTCCTCGATTTGCGTGCCCTCGGGTCGTTTTACGAAAAACGTTTTTATAAATTATGAATCAACGACACAAAACAAATCTAATAAAAATTGTCTCATCAAAAACGGAGTTCGAAAACGCAAATACGTAATCCTAAGGTTTCCGGTTTAGTCGTAAAGGACGTTAAATTAAAATCGTAAGTCCTAATCTCTTCTCGTAAATTTGTGAGTTTGTGAACCAACACAAATTTAAAATCTCAAAATAATATTCACGGATAAATTTATTTTCTGAAATGGCGGACTGTCACCAAAACGGTGTATGTAAACGTAAGCACGTAACGTTGAATCCTCCGGTTTAGACGTAGTCAATGCTACTTCAAGACGTAAATCCAAATTTCTTCCCAAAAATAAGTGAGTTCATAATATAACATTAAAATTAATATTTTCAAATAAATAGAGAATAAAATATCAATAATAAATTGACGGATTGTCACATATTCTCCATTCATAATTTACCATTCTTTAGTTTACAACTCATTTAAAGAGATTCTAGGGGCATCATTGTTATATTTGAGATGTTAATATTCATAATGTATTTATTAGATTAATTTTAGAACTTAGACTTGATATATACATTATGTTTACAACATATAGGAATATGTTGTAGTGGCAGTTTCGGTTGGAAGAACACTTACATCTTAGCAAGTAAGGTACAAAAGAAAAAATTTCTAGTCAAATTTTCATATTAATACAATCATAACACATGACACAAAAGTGAAATTTGAGGATTGTCACACAATGTAACCATTTCATCTTTGACTAGTACATATGAATTATGCTAAATCAAAAATGAACTTTGAACATTAGTTTTTCAAAATCCTTTTTTAGGTAATCATTAACAATGCAATTACCAATATGTTCATGGGTTCAAATCAATTCCATAATTTAACCAACATAACTTAGTCAAAATTTGGATTTATTCTATAAGTGGGTTTTAGTGAAATCGTAATGAATTCAAACCAAAGGAATCATAGCATTACAACTATGTCAACCCATATTCCTAATTACGTTCCAATTCAATTTTTATTTTAAAAATCCTCAATTATGAAAATAAGAACCCTAGAACAAATTGAATGAATATACTCATAACTAAATTGATGTTGGAAGAATGATGAGTGAGACCTAAGTCTTGGAATCAATTAATTTTGAGTGATTGAAGCTTTTGAAAATCAACAATGGTGGTTTTGGTTGCGAACACATCGCCTATGGAGAAGAAAGGGTAGATTTTTTTGAAAAAATGATTAAAAATTAAAACAAGATTATTTTAGTCACTTAGTGGACCGCGGTTCTCTATTGATAAAGAACCGCGCTTTGAGCTGTGACAATTAAAGAACCTCCTACAGAGGGTAGTTAAAACCATGAAAATCAATGAAATTTTCAATACCAAGTTTTTCTAAAATACTTAAAATATATCTCTACTAGGTTATAATGCCTTTTATGAAGGATTACGAGTTAAATCGAGACCAAAAAGACCGAATGCGACCGAAACAGAAAAACGACTACTCGTATGAAAAAAGAAAGAGGAGAAAAACTAAAGGGAGTGAATCAAGGCTAAGTTAAATTATCAAGAGAATAGTGACAATCTTCAAGTTGTAAAAACGAAGAGCTTGTGTCATCTATAGTGGTATAATACGTGCCTTTCCGGCGAAAGTCTAAATGGCTTTGGTAATGGACCATACCAAGCAATTTTGATAAATAGAGTAAGATCACTTTCAAGAATAGTCTTAAGCTATTTCAAAATATGATCAAAGTAAAGATTCACTTTCTCTCCCACATGATCCTACAAAAATTATTGCTAGGGATTGCAATAACAGTATCCTTGGAATATTTCAATTCCAAATGTGTAATATCTTAACTACAACATATGATGTAATTTGGTATCTCAAAGGGATTAATCAATCATCCTAGACATGAGCTCAATTGCACATATTACATATGATATTGGGCCTACTAACTGTAATTTTCAAACCGTTTAAATCATTCTTGATACTCTAAGCTACTACTAACTCACTCTACAACCCCTAAGTGAGTCAAGTATCCAAGCAATGAAGGTTTGAGAGGGTACAAGAATACCATCACATACCATAAACAAATGTCAAGGCAATGATGCCAAGAACAAGCACATAGTCAAGTAATGATCAAAAGAATGATCAATAGGGCGTGTGGAAGGACGAAAACGTACCTTAGCCACAAAGTGCATCCCAAATCTTCTAAGGACCAATACAACACCCCAACTTGACCAAAGTGAATACTTAGTCTTCAAGGACTAGTATCACTAACACCAATCTTGATGTCACCATCCTAGGATGTTGAAAATCCAAGGAGATGAGTCTTCTACAAGTGCAAGTAACTCAATCCACAATTAAACTAATGATAAGTCTTCATGAGTACCTACATAAAAAAAGATGCAAACTAGTAGATACATTTCAAGGGTAAATCTAAAATGTATATAAGCTACTAAACAAGATATGATGAAAAATTGTCAATTAAAAGGCCTAATTCCAATGAAAAATAGTTTTGACCAAAGAGAAATTTCCGTACAACGAATCCTTCACAATTTGAGGAGACAATGGATCGATCAAAGTTTTAAAGCACAATATACTTCAAAGACGATGAGTGACCATCGCTCTGATACCAATTGTAGAAACAATAAGGGGAGGGGGTTGAATAGTTTCTCTTCGGTTAATGTTGTAACACCCCATTTTGATAAATGGAATATCCCAAGATAATTATGGCATATCATCAAAGCATAAAAGATAAATGTCTAAAACATTAAATGACCATAAAAGAATCCCGAAACAAACAACGGATGCACATAAGCTCCACACACGAAATGCATAAGTATAGAATGTAAGGAAAGGACTAAACAATGTCCAGCAAAGCCAAAGTATGTTAATGCATTAAAGAATGAAAGAAAGCTGGCGCCTCATTCCATGCACGTACTCTTGCATTCCTAGCTTTTCACTTTAGTACCTGCCGTATTGGGACATAGAAAGAGAAATACGGTTGAGCAATACGCTCAGTGTGCGGATATATAACACGAAATGTAAAGCATAATCATAAGCAAGTAATGAATGAAATGAATAACATAGCAGCGAAATATATGTATGTCCTCGAAAACCTGGTTTAAGTTTATAAGACTGGTTTATATTTCTGAAAAGACTTATGTTTAGTTTATCTTGAAAATCTGTATTTTAAATATGCCGAGAGCCCATATAGGTCATGTTAGATTTACGTGCATGAATACTTGGATGGGTAACCTCATCATGCAATTAGAGGGGCTTCCTCTAATTAATATATAAAATGAGTGGAGGGATCAGCTCCTATAACGGATGCAAGGCACACACCACAGTTACCATGAAATCATACTACTTGTCCTAGGATGCACCCATTCGCCCCACATAATAATAATAATAATGGACATAACTGTAAGGGATGCTGCAAGCAATCACGCTCGCCCCAGAAGAGTCATAACACTGGTGCCTCCAGTGCTATGATTATGGAACCCCCACAACTAGGTGAAACTGGCATGCATGTATATAGCTCAGTCAATCTAAAATAATCATACATATACTGATGTGTTTAAGACACTTAAACTACTGGGGAAAATAGGTGGCTGCAAATGGGGAATCCTAATATAGAAAGAAAGATGTTGTAAAACCCGCATGCTTTTACCGTGAATAGTAACCTTACGATCGTACGTACAAGATTAAAACTTTCCTTTTATAACATGAACATGTATCATGAATATTAATTACAAGAATTACGTACGTGTTATTACACGATAAGTATTAAATACGTGTTAGTACACAATAATTACTAACAATAATAATTATAATCACGAACATAAAATCATGAACACGAAATCACGAACAGATAATTACGAACTTATGTATATTATTAATACGATGAATGTCATTACAAACAAGTACTTATAATAACACGAATTATAATAACATGAATAAGTAATAAATACGTAACACGTAAGCACGAATAATTAGCACGATTATTCGTCGTATATTAAATCAAACACGGCATGTAATTACATACGTAATGATTACGTTTTACACATATAATGATAACCACGAAATTCACGACATTGTAAAACACGATTTCGCGTACCGTTTATTAATACGCGATTTATTGTAATAATGTAAAGGGGCCGTTTGGAAAAGGAAAAAGAAAGAAAAACATGGGCTCTAGGCCCATTTGGGTTTTGGTTCGCCAAATAAAAGAAACAGACGGGGGAGTTTAAGGTTTTAGACAACAAACAGGAAACCCTAAAATAATTAAACAAGCCGTCATTTTTTTTCTTCTTGTTTTTCTTTCCTGTCGTGGGTTTTCAACACCAAGAACAAGAACAAAAACCACCTTTGATCCAAGAAAGCAAGATATGATTCGTGTTTGTTGTTCTAAAAACCCTAAAACATGTGTAAGTAAACCCTAATCTCGTTTTATTTTATTTTCTTAGATTAATTAATCACGAATCCATGGAATATGATATAAAACATGTTAAAAAGAAGTAACTATAAAGGGGGAGTTCGTTTTTGTTGATCCCAAACTTAGATCGATTAAGCTTTGTGTATACGAGATTAGATCAAGTAATACACGTAGAGAAACCTTTGCTTATGAATAAAGTAACTAAGTGTTATGCGGAATTAACACTTAATCTAAAACACAAAGATGTTAAACAAACTTTCACTTGTATTAGAATGATCGAACTTGATTACAATGAAAGAGGTTTAACTTGTGAAAACTTATGATAACTGATGATCAACATTAACCTAAAAGATCTTCTTTTATAGATTAAGAAGTCTTGTACAATAACCTACGAATCAACTATTCTAGGTAAAGATAATAATGGAAAATACAATGTCGAGCTTATCTTTACCATACACAAATAAAGAAATAAATAAACAAAAATATTCGTATGAAGATATATTCCATCAGTGCTAATCTTCAAGGCTGTCAGCGTTGACTTCTTCAAATGTCAACGCTTGGCTGTCAGCGTCCAATGTCATCTTATCAGCATTTGAATTCTTCTTATCAGCGTCTAGTGAACTGACCCATAATTTATTCCCAACAATCCTCCCCTAAACTTGATATCTATTCCAATGATCAAGTTTCTGAATAAAAACTTAAGGCTTAGGAGGAATCTTGCAAAAACTTCTTATGTTGGTGATAAACATATCTAATCAAGTCCTTGGCCACGTCACTAGTATAATCAATCTCCAAGGGTGTCTCCTTCATCTTCTCTAATACTTCTTTGGACAAGAAATAGTCAGCATCCACAAGTAGATACTCTGAAAACTTTGTAGAGCTCAAATGAAACACACCACAAGTAGAATAAAGCCTCCAATGAAGATTACTGAGGTCATCTTCAAGATCCTTCCATATGGCAGGATCTGCTTCCCTTGGACCACACAAAGTCAAAAATGTGTGCCATAGTCTTATTCCATTTGCTGAAGTAGGTGCTTCAGCTGTATACTTGGCCTCTATCAATCTCCATAGATGTACCAAGTCTTCTCTGTCTATGCTTGCAAAGATAGAAATAATTGAAGTGAAAGTGTGTACCTCCTTCCCAAATCTGCCAATCTTCCAAAATCCACACTCATCTTCATCAAAACTTATGATTGGATTTCTATCATCTAGAGGTACTACATTAACCAAATCTGAAGCTTCCAATGGAGAAAGTTTGAGATGCTTCCTTATGACAGTTTCAGTTGGATAATACACATCCATATCTTTGGGAAATTGGAGAGGATCTCCTTTCTTTACTGGTCTTTGAGCAATCCTCATCTCCTTTTGAATCTGCATTTCCTCAGCAAGCTCTTGTTTCCTTTCTTCTGAAAGAAACTGTAAGACATTATTTTCTTGCACATTCCTCCAAATAGGATGTGCCCTATACTCTAGCTCCTCAAAAGATAAGGCCAGCAACTTCTTGTATGTCCATCTAGGTTGATGGCATCTAAGCAACTTGTAATACAATTACCTTCTATCTCTTTTAAGCCAGGTCTTGACCTCTTGTGCATTAAACCTTAAAATCACCTTTATATCATCTTGTACCCTGAGAAGAACTTCCAACCCCCAAATTTGATCTGACAAACTCATCCCTGGGTTGTCCATTACCTTATCTTCCCAAGCATGGTACATTCTGGTGATTTCTGGAAGGTCCCAATCAACCTGATTCTTCAAATCACTCAATCTTTCTCTTGCCAACTCATCCCCATATTCAAGTCTTTCTGGATCTTCAATAATTTGAACACTTGAATCTGAGCTATCTCCTTCTTTTTCATCAACACTCTCTTCCTCACTCTCAGAAGTGGCAACAAATGGTGATCTACCACTCCTCTTCAAATCTTTTTCCAAAAGTTGTGCAGCCAACTGTTCATCAAATGCAATTTGTGCTGCATCTTTCTTTGGAACATCTTCTTCAACCAGAATCCCTTTACCTTTGTCTTTTGGATCAATGATAGGTAAGGTAGAAGAAGAAACCTGTGTGGACACATCTTTGATGATTGCTGATGACTGGAATACATCAACACCATCTGCAACTTTGTCAGCGTTCAAGTTACCTTTATCAGCGCCCCGATTACCTTTGTCAGCGCTGGATGTGTCAGCGTTCAAACCTGTATCAGCGCCCATTGTTGCTGTGAAAGATCCTTCCAAGTTCAATGGAGTTACCTTGGATGTATCAATAATTGGGTGCTTCTTCAAGTTGGTGAGTGCTTCAGCAACATTTAAAGATTCACTAAATTGTGAACTCTTCTCACTGGCTGTATGAATCAGCTCATCCTCTTCATCCTCCCCTTTGGAAGATTCCTCCATTCTACTCCGGCTACTAGGATTCTCCAAAACAGTTACCCGCTCCCTCAATACTTGGAGTTCACGGCCCTGATTATTGACAATTTGTACAAGGCTGACATTTTGCTTTTGCAAGCTAATGACAGCAGCCGTCAATTCATGCAATGTCATAGGTTCCAATCTGCCCTCAGCTAGAATGGGGATTTGACCTCCCAAAATAGAATCATAGGGCATGGATGAGGTCTTAATGATGTTGGGACTGTCTTGACCAGCATCTAAGCGTGTGTCAATAGCCCCAGCCTCATCCATGTCACCAGCCACACTTGTGGAGGTGGTTCTCTCTGCAACAAGGCTAGGACCACTAGAGGAGAACACTCCAGTAGTCCTTTGGCGTTTATTCAACCTAGATTGTAATGGGGTGGAAGATGAGGTAGATTGTGTGGGTGTTGGTTGGTTAAAGGGTGTTTGGGATTGTTCAGGGATGTCATCAGCGTTGGGATTGGCTGTGTCAGCGCCAACATTTTGAGTGTCAGCGTTGACATTGGGTTGGTCAACGTCCATGTGGTCAGGTGAAGGTAATGGTTCAAGAATAGGCTCAAGTTGAGGTGCAGGGTCTGGTTGTGGTTGAGCAGCCTGAATTACTTCAAGCATGGCTTGGGTGAGAGGTATAGATCTGTTTGTGGAGCTCATCTTGTCAAAAATGGTTTTCTTTTGCTTAGGGATCTCATAAAAAGTGTCATGATCCCTAGTACAATATTCTTGTAAATCAAACACCATTTGCAAAAATCTTGGGTAAGCCAAAGTCATTTTACTTCCCTTATTTTTACACATCCCTTCAAAAATCATTTTTGAAAAATTATACTTAAGCCCACGTGACATACAAACCAAAGCACTTGCAATGGACCTGTTTATTTCATTAAAAGCAGTACATTTTGGACTTAAGCATTGAAGAAGGACATGTATCAAATATTTCCAGTCAGAGGGAAATTCCTGCTTATGATATTTATTTAAAGTTTTACCAGCAGGAATAGGATAACCCAATTCCCTAAGACCTTGTTCTATTGTTGCAATGGCAAGGGTAGTCACACCATCAGCGTCATCAAGACGCAAAGCTTGGCGAACCAAGGCTTCAGTGACCACCCATGTTCTTCCATGAACAGTAGATGTTAATGTAGTCACTCCATTAGCTGTTGTGGAACTTACAGTATTCCAAAACTGTCTAATGTGTGCGACAGGGACGAGTGGTTCATGAGAAAGTGCATACCTTATTGAGGATGCATTTAAAAATGCTACCATTTGGGAATACTGAGGGAACAAATCATTATCAGCGGCCAAGTAAGCTACCATATTATGTTGGCTCTTGAACTCCAATGTCAGATTGTTTGAGTTGAACTTTGGTGCCATGTTTAAAGCTGTTTAGGTTATGTGATATGGGAAAAATTTAGGAGAAAAATGTTAGACAAGAATATATGAATACCCAGAATAAAAGGTTAGCCAAATTTATAGGAGAGATGCATGAGTCTGATTGGTCAAAAATGAGGCAGTTATATTCAAAGAGTAATGATGAAAATATTGAATCAAATATAACTTATCTCATGCATTAATTAAATGTAACAACTCCCCAAAATTACGACCAAAGATTAGTCAAAAATAACAACTGGGTAGGGCCCACTAGGTGTCAACGGTCAAAAATAGCCCATCAACGCCCAACGGCTATATTTTCTTGTCAGCGTTTGCCTAAAGCCTTGTCAGCGTCACGGTTGGTCGTAACAGCGTTTGGAGAAAAACTTGTCAGCGTCTAAAAATAAAAATATTTAAAAAGAAAAAGACCTTAACAAAGTAATTTATCCTAAGAGAAATATCTTGCAAGTTGATAATAATTACTAGGCGGCAAGCACTGTCCACTTATGCACACTTGCTTAAGCAAGATAGACACAAATGTCCTCAAGTGTCCCTTGCTAACCAAAATACATACCAACAAAGTTATTTCATAAAATTCTTTGTAACTCCCAGGTAAACCCATAACAAAACTATTCCCAAGTCTCCCATCAGACCACAACCAATTCTAGGCCAAAAATGTCTTGGCAGCATGCATAGTTTGTCAACTTTGCATGCTACAGTGCCTCATGGTTTAGTAAAACTAACCCATACTCACCTATGGACACAATCTAGAATTGTGATGAGAGTATTATAAGAATACCCAAAAGTCCTAAAGGTTCCTTAAACCTCCCTTTAAACTATGATACATGAGTTTCTCAAAATATATATGAACATTAAAAATTTATGTCAAGATAGGAATATAAATATTCCAACCATCATCCATAAACAAAAACATGTCCAAATAGCTCTTCAAAGATCCATAAGCAACTCTGTATCCAATGGCATAAAGCTACCACCACCTACACATTTAGATTGAAAACCACAAAACTAACATTTGTTGCTGACAGCGTCCCGACAACACTTATCAGCGTTGAAGGAACTCTTGTCAGCGTTAGACAATAATATCTCTAACAACGGCAAAATAACACTTGTCAGCGTTACATTTACCTTTGTTAGTGTTAGAAAAATAAAGTGGAAAAATCTAAATCATCACAAAGACCAATAACAATGCATTATCCTGTACATACTTTTACAAAAAGGTTCCAAAACACATATTAAGTGAGATTAACCATTCCAATATTTGTTACCAAATATTGAAATCTTCCAGTATCAAAAGGTTTAGTTAATAAATCAGCCACATTATCTTCTGTGGCTACCCTATCTGGTTGTATTAAACCTTTCTCAAAGCAATCTCTTATAAAATGATGTCTAATTTCTATGTGTTTGGTTTTAGAATGATGTACAGGATTTTTAATAATGCATAAAGTACTGTTATTGTCTACAAAAATCTTGGTATGCATGAAATTATACCCATAATCCAACAGCTGGTTCTGAATCCATAAGACTTGTCCATAACAAGCAGCTGCTGCAACATATTTTGCTTTAGTTATAGAGTTTGCCACCACTGTTTGTTTCTTGCATTGCCAAGATATCAATCTACTCCCAAGAAACTGACATCCACCAGTTGTGGATTTCCTATCAAACTTGTCACCACCATAGTCACTGTCTGAATATGCAATAAGCTCCAATGTAGAATCTTTTGGGTACCATAAGCCAAGATCTGGATAACATCTTAGGTACCTAAAAATTCTTTTCACAGCAAAAAGGTGACACTCTTTGGGAGTCACTTGATGGCGTGCACAAGCACACACAACAAACATGATGTCAGGTCTTGAGGCTGTAAGATACATCAATGAACCAATCATTGATCTATAGTGCCTAACATCCACATCCTTTCCAGCTCCAATTTTTCCCCAAGGGTGTTCCCTATCCATAGGAGTGGAAGCACTCTTTTCATGTGGAGAAAAACCATATTTCTTCAAGACTTCAGCTACATATTTGTCTTGGGAGATGAAGATACCATCTTCTTTCTGCTGAACTTGTAACCCTAGAAAGAAGTTCATCTCACCCATTGCACTCATCTTGAACTTATCTGTCATAAGCTTGGAAAAGTCTTCACTCATCTTTGGATTAGTGGATCCAAAAATGATATCATCAACATAGACCTGAACAAGTAAGACGTCCTTACCTTTCTTCTTTGTGAACAATGTCTGATCTATGGTGCCCCTTTTAAAACCATTTTCCACCAAGTAGGTGGACAATGTACCATACCATGCTCTTGGGGCCTGATGAAGTCCATACATAGCTTTCTTCACTCTATAAACCTTGTCTGGATTCTCAGGATCTTCAAAACCAGGAGGTTGCATAACATATACCTCCTCAACAATTGTTCCATAGAGGAAAGCACTCTTCACATCCATTTGATAAACAGCGAAGTTCATACAAGAGGCATAAGCTAGGAAAATTCTTATAGCTTCAATTCTTGCAACAGGAGCAAAGACCTCTTCATAATCTATTCCTTCCTCTTGTGTATATCCCTGAGCTACCAAACGTGCCTTGTTTCTGACCACAATTCCTCTTTCATCTTTCTTGTTCCTTAGAACCCATCTTGTCCCAATTGGTCTCACATATCTAGGACAATCAACCAGCTCCCAAACATCCTGTATAGCAAATTGGTGAAGCTCATCCTGCATTGCTTCCACCCAAATAGATTCTTTGAGAGCATCAAAAATCTTCTTGGGTTCTTCTTGTGACAGAAAACATGCAAACAAACGTGCTTGTACAAGAGGGGTATCAACCTTCTTGTGTATATTGGCAATAAATCCACCAAGATTTTGATGGGATCTTCTTGTCTGAACTGGAGTCATAACATCACCAATGATCTGAGATGGGGGGTGATTCTTCATTGTGGAAGTGAGAACTCCTCCTTCAAAAAGTCTGGTGTCCTCAACTTCACGCTCCATGTTGCCAATATCTTCTTCATCAGACTCTCTTTGATCAACAGGAATCTCTTCATGGACATTGGAAGGTCCACCTTGTTCAAAATTGGAAGAGAAAAGATGTGCAAAGGTGTTGTCAACGTCTGAACCTTGTTTGTCAGCGCTTGGGCTAACAACGCTTGAACTGTTGTTGTCAACGTCTGAGCCATCAACGTCTGAATTGCTCTTGTCAGCGCTTGATTTGCCTTTGTCAGCGCCTGAAGAACCATGCATGTTTATATTTGGTGGTATTTGGAAACCACCATTATCTTTTCTAGCAGCAGCAGCAGCAGCATAATACTCATCTGTCCATATAGGAAGTGTAACATATTCTTGTGTGGGAGATGACTCAACTGCTGGTGGTCCATCCTTCTTAGCAACCTGTATACCTGAAACATTACCAATTCTCTTTTCCAAAACACTTGAAGTTACCTTCACAATGTCTGGATTAGTAACAGGCATATAATTTAAAGCTCTAGATAAAGGTTCCAAGTCAAACAACCAATTTGGACCACTTTCAGGATCACTAGGTTTACTCTCTAAAAACCTAACATGTACTTTTTCAAGTATACGTTTTTCCTTTTTAATGTAAACCCTATATCCTTTGCTCTGCACTGAATAACCCATGAAATAGCCTTCATCACCTTTTGCATCAAATTTACCTAGGGCATCACTAGTTTCTAAAACAACTACATGACAACCAAAAGGCTTGAGAAAGCCAATATTTGGCTTCCTTCCCCAAAGTAACTCATAAGGTGTCTTATTATGTATTTTGTTGACCAATGCCCTATTTTGAACATAACAAGCTGTGTTGACAGCTTCAGCCCAAAAGGCTATAGGAAAGTGGGCATCAGCCAACATGGTTCTGGCTGCTTCAATTAGGGTTCTATTCTTCCTTTCAGCAACCCCATTTTGCTGTGGGGTTCTAGCTATGCTAAACTGCCTAGTAATCCCTTTCTTGGCACAAAAATCATCTAACAACTGATTTCTAAACTCACCCCCATTGTCACTTCTAAGAATTTTGACCTCATTACCATTCTTCTTTTCAATCTGGGTAATGAAATTAATCAAACTTTGGGCAGTTTCACTTTTCTTGGCTAAAAAGAAAGTCCATGTAAACCTGGAAAAATCATCAGTGATGACAAAACAATATGATTTACCCTTCAAAGTTTCTATATTAGTTGGACCAAAGAGGTCCATATGCAATAAGTGAAGTGGTTTAGAACTAGAGTGCACCTGTTTAGATTTGAATGAGACCTTATGCTGCTTGCCCTTAAGACATGCAACACAAGTGTGGTCATTGTGGAAAGCCTTTTCAGGCAAACCATCAACTAAACCAAGTCTCACAAGTCTATTGATATTTTTAAAGTCTATGTGCCCTAATCTCCTGTGCCAAAGATTACTTTCATCTACTGAGGCTTTAGCATAAAAACATGACATCATTTTATTATTCATCTTAATTCCATTAAGATTCACATTATATATGTCTTTATGCCTTGGTGTTCTAAATTCTATGTATTTCTCCTCAGGGAGCTTGTAATCTTTGCTTAACACCAAGCACTCAGTATCAGTGAAAAGAACCTTATTTTTGTTATCACACACTTGTGATACACTAAACAAATTATAATCCAGTTCTTTTACCAGGAAGACATTCTCAAAACGTAGATTGTTGGTAATAAGGGTTCCTTTTCCTGTGATGGTGCCATAGCCCCCTCCAAAGTATACCTTATCACCATCTTGAATAGGAGTGAAGTTTGTCAGATAGTCTTCCTTTCCTGTCATGTGCCTTGAGCATCCACTATCCCAATATCCATAATCTATGATCTTCTTCTGAATGCCCTGCACATAAAGAAAACACATTAGTTTTCTTTGGGAACCCAAGCCTTGGAAGACTTGGATTCATCTGGTTGTTCAACAAGAACAGACTTGGTTCTCATAACAACCCCATTTTCATCCCTTTTTGGATGAAATGCCCAGTTAACCCCAATTGGTCTTGACATGACCTTAGAAATATAATGAAACCTGTTGCATGTCATAGAAAGACCAGCAGAATTAGGGTTTTGGTCTTGTTTTGGTCTCCATGTTAAGCTAGTAGAAGCTTTAGACCTATTTCCCTGTGGTTGCAAATACCTAGGTTTGGCAGTGTGTCTGTCAGCGCTGAAATTGTTCTTGTCAGCGCCCCGATTGCCTTTATCAGCGTTAAACCTAGGGTTTGCTACAGGAACCCATTGCCTATTGGACCATATGTTTGACTTTTGGAAAGGTCTTAGGCCATGTGTGTTAGACCCTCTAGAAAAGAATGGGGCTGGTCTAACAACTTGTGAACTTTTGTTCACAAAGGTATTGGGTCTGACAGTGTTTGACCTATGTAGACTTTTGTCAGCGCTGAAATGGTTCCTATCAGCGTTGACATTGGAAGCGTTGACACATTTGTATGCCAAATGTGAAAAGCTACCACACGAGTAACAAGCTTTTCTAGACATAGTCTTAGGTCTAGAAGCAAAGAAGCCTGTTCCATGGTTACTAACTTGGCTTTTTGGTGACCTAGTATTCCTATACATCTCTGCATACTTAACACTAGGTTTTCTAACAGTTTGTGGGCCAAGTTCAACAGCTTTGCCAGTGGTTGGGTGTGTGATTTTAATAGGTGTAGGATCATGGCTCGTGATAGGTGTGGGCTCATTTGGACTTTCACATAACAACCCTCCCTTAACAAACAAAGTGTGGTTAGCTTTCTTCCACTCATCTAGGTCAGTCAGTTTTTGTTTGTATTCTTCAACTGGGGAAGTCACTATAGGTGGAGGAATGAATTCCTTCTCTTGGAGTTCTGGCAAGCCAGTCCAAGATAAGTCCTTTGATTGGACACCATAGAAATCCCCAGCTGGTGGTGGAACACCAGTATAATCTTTCATCCCAATCCCACTCATGTCCTTAGAGTCTCTTTGTTTACTAACACACTCTCCTAGGGATTGTGTGGCCTTATCAAATCTCTGGATTTTAAGACTCACATTATCTTTGTTTTTGTTAGCCTCATCTAACTTAGCTATCAAATCAAGATTAACCCTGTTTGTGATATCTTGAATATCTTTACTTTGATGTAACTCATGTTTTAAGATATTTATTTTATCCTTTAAATCAAACTCCATTTTCTTATACTTAGCTACTGTCTTTTCTGTTTGGGTGAGAGCAATTTGATAATTAGATACTTTGCATCTTTCAGCACTTGCCTCATCTAATAATTTTACTATCTCTTGATATAGTTTTTCAGTATTTAAACGACAACCCTTAGAACAGAAAGCATCATCATATACCTCATTATCTGATGAAGAGGAGGAGTGTGCCATGAGAGCATATTCAACATGCTCTTCTTTAACTTCAACAACCAAAGCTCTGTCCTCTTCCTCATCCTTAGCCAAAAAGTTCCAGCTCCAGTCCCATCCTCCAACACCATCAATTTGTTGAACAGCTACCATGGCCTTGGAATCTTGGCTCTTAACCATTTGGCTTAAAGGCTTACCAGCATCAGATCTTCTTGGAGATCTACATTCCCTCATAAAGTGCCCCATACGATGACAATTGTAGCACTCAACTTTGGATTTGTCAAATCCAGCAACATCCTTAGCATTAAAGGTCATCTTCTTCTTGAACCTTTTATTAAACCTGTTTGCTCTTAAACTTACAAGAGCCATAGTCCACTTGATGTCCATCTCTTCCAATTGCTCATCACTTATCTGCTCAAGATCTTCATATGTAATCCTTGAATCACTGGGCAAAGAAGCAATGAATGCACACACAGTATCTAGATCTAAACCAGCAGGTTTAATTCTATCAGCGCCAAAGTTGTGAGTGTCAACGCTTGAGTGTGAAGCGTTGACAGGATATGATCCAGCGCTGACAGAATGTGTTCCAACGCTGATAGGATGTGATCCAGCGTTGACACATTGAGATCCAGTGACTGGATGTCCATAGGAGTTCATGGAATCAAATTGACCTTCACTTTGTGAGAAGAAGGCCATGTTGCTACTGGAAGACTTATTATCACTCTCCAAAAGCCATTCATTCTCCAACAATCTTAGTTTGTTGAAGATGTCATCAAACCTGGAGGTCTTGTGGGTGTTATTGACAAGAATGGATCTTGCCTCAATCTTCCATACATCACCAAGGCTTTTGAGAAAAGTAGCATTCAAGTCAGGTCATCAATCTGTGTTCCCATAAAGGAAAGTTGACTTGTAATGTCAAGCAGTCTACTTCTCACACTGCTGAGATTCTCATTGGGTTGAGCCTTAAAGACAGCATACTCATGCATGAGTTGCTTCTTCTTTTCTTCTTTTGTGTCAGCATTGCCACCATGTGTTACTTCAAGAGCTTCCCAAAGCTCTTTTGCAGACTCAAAGCGTTTGTACTTGTGCTGATTCTCATGACCCAAGGCGTGTTTCATCATGTTCAAAATTTTCATGTCCACCCTTTTCTTGGCTATATCTTCAGCAGATACAGCTCTTCCATCTTCAGGCCTTTCCTTCTTATCAGCTTCAGGACAATTAGGAACAGCTACCCTTGCAGCAATAGCATTAGTAATCTTTTGAGCTTTGTTGAATGTGTTCCCATATTCAACAATCTCCCAAAGAGTGTAGTCATGGATGGCTACATATTGCTCAAAATTAGACTTCCAAAGCTCGAAGTTCCTGGCATCAAACATGGGAATTTTGATACTAGGGTTTGTGGAGTTGTTTTGTAGCAAAGCAGGAGCAGGAGGTTGATCTGTGCCAGACATGATGTTTTTAGGGTTTTTGATGTTTTAGGGTTCTTGCGTTACTTAAAGATCAAAAGTTTCTCAACAAGCTCTGATACCACTTGTTGATCCCAAACTTAGATCGATTAAGCTTTGTGTATACGAGATTAGATCAAGTAATACACGTAGAGAAACCTTTGCTTATGAATAAAGTAACTAAGTGTTATGCGGAATTAACACTTAATCTAAAACACAAAGATGTTAAACAAACTTTCACTTGTATTAGAATGATCGAACTTGATTACAATGAAAGAGGTTTAACTTGTGAAAACTTATGATAACTGATGATCAACATTAACCTAAAAGATCTTATTTTATAGATTAAGAAGTCTTGTACAATAAGCTACAAATCAACTATTCTAGGTAAAGATAATAATAGAAAATACAATGTCGAGCTTATCTTTACCATACACAAATAAAGAAATAAAAAAAAAAAGATTCGTATGAAGATATATTCCATCAGTGCTAATCTTCAAGGCTGTCAGCGTTGACTTCTTCAAATGTCAACGCTTGGCTGTCAGCGTCCAATGTCATCTTATCAGCGTTTGAATTCTTCTTATATGCGTTTGAATTCTTCTTATCATCCACATCCTTTCCAGCTCCAATTTTTCCCCAAGGGTGTTCCCTATCCATAGGAGTGGAAGCACTCTTTTCATGTGGAGAAAAACCATATTTCTTCAAGATTTCAGCTACATATTTGTCTTGGGAGATGAAGATACCATCTTCTTTCTGCTGAACTTGTAACCCTAGAAAGAAGTTCATCTCACCCATTGCACTCATCTTGAACTTATCTGTCATAAGCTTGGAAAAGTCTTCACTCATCTTTGGATTAGTGGATCCAAAAATGATATCATCAACATAGACCTGAACAAGTAAGACATCCTTACCTTTCTTCTTTGTGAACAATGTCTGATCTATGGTGCCCCTTTTAAAACCATTTTCCACCAAGTAGGTGGACAATGTACCATACCATGCTCTTGGGGCCTGATGAAGTCCATACATAGCTTTCTTCACTCTATAAACCTTGTCTGGATTCTCAGGATCTTCAAAACCAGAAGGTTGCATAACATATACCTCCTCAACAATTGTTCCATAGAGGAAAGCACTCTTCACATCCATTTGATAAACAGTGAAGTTCATACAAGAGGCATAATCTAGGAAAATTCTTATAGCTTCAATTCTTGCAACAGGAGCAAAGACCTCTTCATAATCTATACCTTCCTCTTGTGTATATCCCTGAGCTACCAAACGTGCCTTGTTTCTGACCACAATACCCCTTTCATCTTTCTTGTTCCTTAGAACCCATCTTGTCCCAATTGGTCTCACATATCTAGGACAATCAACCAGCTCCCAAACATCCTGTATAGCAAATTGGTGAAGCTCATCCTGCATTGCTTCCACCCAACTAGGTTCTTTGAGAGCATCAAAAATCTTCTTGGGTTCTTCTTGTGACAGAAAACATGCAAACAAACATGCTTGTACAAGAGGGGTATCAACCTTCTTGTGTATATTGGCAATAAATCCACCAAGATTTTGATGGGATCTTCTTGTTTGAACTGGAGTCATAACATCACCAATGATCTGAGATGGGGGGTGATTCTTCATTGTGGAAGTGAGAACTCCTCCTTCAAAAAGTCTGGTGTCCTCAACTTCACGCTCCATGTTGCCAATATCTTCTTCATCAGACTCTCTTTGATCAACATGAATCTCTTCATGGACATTGGAAGGTCCACCTTGTTCAAAATTGGAAGAGAAAAGATGTGCAAAGGTGTTGTCAACGTCTGAACCTTGTTTGTCAGCGCTTGGGCTAACAACGCTTGAACTGTTGTTGTCAACGTCTGAGCCATCAACGTCTGAATTGCTCTTGTCAGCGCTTGATTTACCTTTGTCAGCGCCTGAAGAACCATGCATGTTTGTATTTGGTGGTATTTGGAAACCACTATTATCTTTTCTAGCAGCAGCAGCAGCATAATACTCATCTGTCCATATAGGAAGTGTAACATATTCTTGTGTGGGAGATGACTCAACTGCTGGTGGTCCATCCTTCTTAGCAACCTGTGTACCTGAAACATTACCAATTCTCTTCTCCAAAACACTTGAAGTTACCTTCACAATGTCTGGATTAGTAACAGGCATATAATTTAAAGCTCTAGACAAAGGTTCCAAGTCAAACAACCAATTTGGACCACTTTCAGGATCACTAGGTTTACTCTCTAAAAACCTAACATGTACCTTTTCAAGTATACGTTTTTCCTTTTTAATGTAAACCCTATATCCTTTGCTCTGCACTGAATAACCCATGAAATAGCCTTCATCACCTTTTGCATCAAATTTACCTAGGGCATCACTAGTTTCTAAAACAACTACATGACAACCAAAAGGCTTGAGAAAGCCAATATTTGGCTTCCTTCCCCAAAGTAACTCATAAGGTGTCTTATTATGTATTTTGTTGACCAATGCCCTATTTTGAACATAACAAGCTGTGTTGACAGCTTCAGCCCAAAAGGCTATAGCAAAGTGGGCATCAGCCAACATGGTTCTGGCTGCTTCAATTAGGGTTCTATTCTTCCTTTCAGCAACCCCATTTTGCTGTGGGGTTCTAGCTATGCTAAACTGCCTAGTAATCCCTTTCTTGGCACAAAAATCATCTAACAACTGATTTCTAAACTCACCCCCATTGTCACTTCTAAGAATTTTGACCTCATTACCATTCTTCTTTTCAATCTGGGTAATGAAATTAATCAAACTTTGGGCAGTTTCACTTTTCTTGGCTAAAAAGAAAGTCCATGTAAACCTGGAAAAATCATCAGTGATGACAAAACAATATGATTTACCCTTCAAACTTTCTATATTAGTTGGACCAAAGAGGTCCATATGCAATAAGTGAAGTGGTCTAGAACTAGAGTGCACCTGTTTAGATTTGAATGAGACCTTGTGTTGCTTGCCCTTAAGACATGCAACACAAGAGTGGTCATTGTGGAAAGCCTTTTCAGGCAAACCATCAACTAAACCAAGCCTCACAAGTCTATTGATATTTTTAAAGTTTATGTGCCCTAATCTCCTGTGCCAAAGATTACTTTCATCTACTGAGGCTTTAGCATAAAAACATGACATCATTTTATTATTTATCTTAATTCCATTAAGATTCACATTATATATGTCTTTATGCCTTGGTGTTCTAAATTCTATATATTTCTCCTCAGGGAGCTGGTAATCTTTGCTTAACACCAAGCACTCAGTATCAGTGAAAAGAACCTTATTTTTGTTATCACACACTTGTGATACACTAAACAAATTATAATCCAGTTCTTTTACCAGGAAGACATTCTCAAAACGTAGATTATTGGTGATAAGGGTTCCTTTTCCTGTGATGGTGCCGTAGCCCCCTCCAAAGTATACCTTATCACCATCTTGAATAGGAGTGAAGTTCGTCAGATAGTCTTCCTTTCCTGTCATGTGCCTTGAGCATCCACTATCCCAATATCCATAATCATTGATCTTCTTCTGAATGCCCTGCACATAAAGAAAACACATTAGTTTTCTTTGGGAACCCAAGCCTTGGAAGACTTGGATTCATCTGGTTGTTCAACAAGAACAGACTTGGTTCTCATAACAACCCCATTTTCATCCCTTTTTGGCTGAAAAGCCCAGTTAACCCCAATTGGTCTTGACATGACCTTTGAAATATAATGAAACCTGTTGCATGTCATAGAAAGACCAGTAGAATTAGGGTTTTGGTCTTGTTTTGGTCTCCATGTTAAGCTAGTAGAAGCTTTAGACCTATTTCCCTGTGGTTGCAAATACCTAGGTTTGGCAGTGTGTCTGTCAGCGCTGAAATTGTTCTTGTCAGCGCCCCGATTGCCTTTATCAGCGTTAAACCTAGGGTTTGCTACAGGAACCCATTGCCTATTGGACCATATGTTTGACTTTTGGAAAGGTCTTAGGCCATGTGTGTTAGACCCTCTAGAAAAGAATGGGGCTGGTCTAACAACTTGTGAACTTTTGTTCACAAAGGTATTGGGTCTGACAGTGTTTGACCTATGTTGACTTTTGTCAGCGCTGAAATGGTTCCTATCAGCGTTGACATTGGAAGCGTTGACACATTTGTATGCCAAATGTGAAAAGCTACCACACGAGTAACAAGCTTTTCTAGACATAGTCTTAGGTCTAGAAGCAAAGAAGCCTGTTCCATGGTTACTAACTTGGCTTTTTGGTGACCTAGTATTCCTATACATCTCTGCATACTTAACACTAGGTTTTCTAACAGTTTGTGGGCCAAGGTCAACAGCTTTGCCAGTGGTTGGGTGTGTGATTTTAATAGGTGTAGGATCATGGCTCGTGATAGGTGTGGGCTCATTTGGACTTTCACACAACAACCCTCCCTTAACAAACAAAGTGTGGTTAGCTTTCTTCCACTCATCTAGGTCAGTCAGTTTTTGTTTGTATTCTTCAACTGGGGAAGTCACTCTAGGTGGAGGAATGAATTCCTTCTCTTGGAGTTCTGGCAAGCCAGTCCAAGATAAGTCCTTTGATTGGACACCATAGAAATCCCCAGCTGGTGGTGGAACACCAGTATAATCTTTCATCCCAATCCCACTCATGTCCTTAGAGTCTCTTTGTTTACTAACACACTCTCCTAGGGATTGTGTGGCCTTATCAAATCTCTGGATTTTAAGACTCACATTATCTTTGTTTTTGTTAGCCTCATCTAACTTAGCTATCAAATCAAGATTAACCCTGTTTGTGATATCTTGAATATCTTTACTTTGATGTAACTCATGTTTTAAGATATTTATTTTATCCTTTAAATCAAACTCCATTTTCTTATACTCAGCTACTGTCTTTTCTGTTTGGGTGAGAGCAATTTGATAATTAGATACTTTGCATCTTTCAGCACTTGCCTCATCTAATAATTTTACTATCTCTTGATTTAGTTTTTCAGTATTTAAACGACAACCCTTAGAACAGAAAGCATCATCATATACCTCATTATCTGATGAAGAGGAGGAGTGTGCCATGAGAGCATATTCAACATGCTCTTTTTTAACTTCAGCAACCAAAGCTCTGTCCTCTTCCTCATCCTTAGCCAAAAAGTTCCAGCTCCAGTCCCATCCTCCAACACCATCAATTTGTTAAACAGCTACCATGGCCTTGGAATCTTGGCTCTTAACCATTTGGCTTAAAGGCTTACCAGCATCAGATCTTCTTGGAGATCTACATTCCCTCATAAAGTGCCCCATACGATGACAATTGTAGCACTCAACTTTGGATTTGTCAAATCCAGCAACATCCTTAGCATTAAAGGTCATATTCTTCTTGAACCTTTTATTAAACCTGTTTGCTCTTAAACTTACAAGAGCCATAGTCCACTTGATGTCCATCTCTTCCAATTGCTCATCACTTATCTGCTCAAGATCTTCATATGTAATCCTTGAATCACTGGGCAAAGAAGCAATGAATGCACACACAGTATCTAGATCTAAACCAGCAGGTTTAATTCCATCAGCGCCAAAGTTGTGAGTGTCAGCGCTTGAGTATAAAGCGTTGACAGGATATGATCCAGCGCTGACAGAATGTGTTCCAGCGTTGACACATTGAGATCCAGTGACTGGATGTCCATAGGAGTTCATGGAATCAAATTGTCCTTCACTTTGTGAGAAGAAGGCCATGTTGCTACTGGAAGATTTATTATCACTCTCCAAAAGCCATTCATTCTCCAACAGTCTTAGTTTGTTGAAGATGTCATCAAACCTAGAAGTTTTGTGGGTGTTATTGACAAGAATGGATCTTGCCTCAATCTTCCATACATCACCAAGGCTTTTGAGAAAAGTAGCATTCAAGTCAGGGTCATCAATCTGTGTTCCCATGAAGGAAAGTTGACTTGTAATGTCAAGCAGTCTACTTCTCACACTGCTGAGATTCTCATTGGGTTGAGCCTTAAAGACAGCATACTCATGCATGAGTTGCTTCTTCTTTTCTTCTTTTGTGTTAGCATTGCCACCTTGTGCTACTTCAAGAGCTTCCCAAAGCTCTTTTGCAGACTCAAAGCGTTTGTACTTGTGCTGATTCTCATGACCCAAGGCGTGTTTCATGATGTTCAAAATTTTCATGTCCACCCTTTTCTTGGCTATATCTTCAGCAGATACAGCTCTTCCATCTTCAGGCCTTTCCTTCTTATCAGCTTCAGGACAATTAGGAACAGCTACCCTTGCAGCAATAGCATTAGTAATCTTTTGAGCTTTGTTGAATGTGTTCCCATATTCAACAATCTCCCAAAGAGTGTAGTCATGGATGGCTACATATTGCTCAAAATTAGACTTCCAAAGCTCGAAGAATTTCCAACCCCCAAATTTGATCTGACAAACTCATTCCTGGATTGTCCATTACCTTATCTTCCCAAGCATGGTACATTCTGGTGATTTCTGGAAGATCCCAATCAATCTGATTCTTCAAATCACTCAATCTTTCTTTTGCCAACTCATCCCCATATTCAAGTCTTTCTGGATCTTCAATAATTTGAACACTTGAATCTGAGCTATCTCTTTCTCTTTCATCATCACTCTCTTCCTCACTCTCAGAAGTGGCAACAAATGGTGATCTACCACTCCTCTTCAAATCTTTTTCCAAAAGTTGTGCAGCCAACTGTTCATCAAATGCAATTTGTGCTGCATCTTTCTTTGGAACATCTTCTTCAACCAGAATCCCCTTACCCTTGTCTTTTGGATCAATAATAGGTAAGGTAGAAGAAGAAACCTATGTGGACACATCTTTGATGATTGCTGATGACTGGAATACATCAACACCACCTGCAACTTTGTCAGCGTTCAAGTTACCTTTATCAGCGCCCCGATTACCTTTGTCAGCGCTGGATGTGTCAGCGTTCAAACCTGTATCAGCGCCCATTGTTGCTGTGAAAGATCCTTCCAAGTTCAATGGAGTTACCTTGGATGTATCAATAATTGGGTGCTTCTTCAAGTTGGTGAGTGCTTCAGCAACATTTAAAGATTCACTAAATTGTGAACTCTTCTCACTGGCTGTATGAATCAGCTCATCCTTTTCATCCTCCCCTTTGGAAGATTCCTCCATTCTACTCCTGCTACTAGGATTCTCCAAAACAGTTACCCGCTCCCTCAATACTTGGAGTTCACGGCCCTGATTATTGACAATTTGTACAAGGCTGACATTTTGCTTTTGCAAGCTAATGACAGCATCCGTCAATTCATTCAATGTCATAGGTTCCAATCTGCCCTCAGCTAGAATGGGGATTTGACCTCCCAAAATAGAATCATAGGGCATGGATGAGGTCTTAATGATGTTGGGACTGTCTTGACCAGCATCTAAGAATGTGCCAATAGCCCCAGCCTCATCCATGTCACCAGCCATACTTGTGGAGGTGGTTCTCTCTGCAACAAGGCTAGGACCACTAGAGGAGAACACTCCAGTAGTCCTTTGGCGTTTATTCAACCTAGATTGTAATGGGGTGGAAGATGAGTTAGATTGTGTGGGTGTTGGTTGGTTAAGGGGTGTTTGGGATTGTTCAGGGATGTCAACAGCGTTGGGATTGGCTGTATCAGCGCCAACATTTTGAGTGTCAGCGTTGACATTGGGTTGGTCAACGTCCATGTGGTCAGGTGAAGGTAATGGTTCAAGGATAGGCTCAAGTTGAGGTGCAGGGTCTGTTTGTGGTTGAGCAGCCTGAATTACTTCAAGCATGGCTTGGGTAAGAGGTATAGATCTGTTTGTGGATCTCATCTTGTCAAAAATGGTTTTCTTTTGCTTAGGGATCGCATAAAAAGTGTCATGATCCCTACTACAATATGCTTGTAAATCAAACACCATTTGCAAAAATCTTGGGTAAGCCAAAGTCATTTTACTTCCCTTATTTTTACACATTCCTTCAAAAATCATTTTTGAAAAATTATACTTAAGCCCACGTGACATACAAACCAAAGCACTTGCAATGGACCTGTTTATTTCATTAAAAGCAGTACATTTTGGACTTAAGCATTGAAGAAGGACATGTATCAAATATTTCCAGTCAGAGGGAAATTCCTGCTTATGATATTTATTTAAAGTTTTACCAGCAGGAATAGGATAACCCAATTCCCTAAGACCTTGTTCTATTGTTGCAATGGCAAGGGTAGTCACACCATCAGCGTCATCAAGAGGCAAAGCTTGGCGAACCAAGGCTTCAGTAACCACCCATGTTCTTCCATGAACAGTAGATGTTAATGTAGTCACTCCATTAGTTGTTGTGGAACTTACAGTATTCCAAAACTGTCTAATGTGTGCGACAGGGACTAGTGGTTCATGAGAAAGTGCATACCTTATTGAGGATGCATTTAAAAATGCCACCATTTGTGAATACTGAGGGAACAAATCATTATCATCGGCCAAATAAGCTACCATATTATGTTGGCTCTTGAACTCCAATGTCAGATTGTTTGAGTTGAACTTTGGTGCCATGTTTAAAACGGTTTAGGTTATGTGATATGGGAAAAATCTAGGAGAAAAATGTTAGACAAGAAAATATGAATACCCAGAATAAAAAGTTAGCCAAATTTATAGGAGAGATGCATGAGTTTGATTGGTCAAAAATGAGGCAGTTATATTCAAAGAGTAATGATGAAAATATTGAAACAAATATAACTTATCTCATGCATTAATTAAAAGTAACAACTCCCCAAAATTACGGCCAAAGATTAGTCAAAAATAACAACTGGGTAGGGCCCACTAGGTGTCAACGGTCAAAAATATCCCATCAACGCCCAACGGCTATATTTTCTTGTCAGCGTTTGCCTAAAGCCTTGTCAGCGTCCAATGTCATCTTATCAACGCTTGGATTCTTCTTATCAGCGTCTAGTGAACTGACCCATAATTTATTCCCAACAATCCTCCCCTAAACTTGATATCTATTCCAATGATCAAGTTTCTAAATAAAAACTTAAGGCTTAGGAGGAATCTTACAAAAACTTCTTATGTTGGTGATAAACATATCTAATCAAGTCTTTGGCCACGTCACTAGTATAATCAATCTCCAAGGGTGTCTCCTTCATCTTCTCCAATACTTCTTTGGACAAGAAATAGTTAGCATCCACAAGTAGATACTCTGAAAACTTTGTAGAGCTCAAATGAAACACACCACAAGTAGAATAAAGCCTCCAATGAAGATTACTGAGGTCATCTTCAAGATCCTTCCATATGGCAGGATTTGCTTCCCTTGGACCACACAAAGTCAAAAATGTGTGCCATAGTCTTATTCCATTTGCTGAAGTAGGTGCTTCAGCTGTATACTTGGCCTCTATTAATCTCCATAGATGCACCAAGTCTTCTCTGTCTATGCTTGCAAAGATAGAAATAATTGAAGTGAAAGTGTGTACCTCCTTCCCAAATCTGCCAATCTTCCAAAATCCACACTCATCTTCATCAAAACTTATGATTGGATTTCTGTCATCTAGAGGTACTACATTAACCAAATCTGAAGCTTCCAATGGAGAAAGCTTGAGATTCTTCCTTATGACAGTTTCAGTTGGATAATACACATCCATATCTTTGGGAAATTGGAGAGGATCTCCTTTCTTCACTGGTCTTTGAGCAATCCTCATCTCCTTTTGAATCTGCATTTCCTCAGCAAGCTCTTGTTTCCTTTCTTCTGAAAGAAACTGTAAGACATTATGTTCTTGCACATTCCTCCAAATAGGATGTGCCCTATACTCTAGCTCCTCAAAAGATAAAGCCAGCAACTTCTTGTATGTCCATCTAGGTTGATGGCATCTAAGCAACTTGTAATACAACTGCCTTCTATCTCTTTTAAGCCAAGTCTTGACCTCTTGTGCATTAAACCTCAAAATCACCTTTATATCATCTTGTACCCTGAGAAGAATTTCCAACCCCCAAATTTGATCTGACAAACTCATTCCTGGATTGTCCATTACCTTATCTTCCCAAGCATGGTACATTCTGGTGATTTCTGGAAGATCCCAATCAATCTGATTCTTCAAATCACTCAATCTTTCCCCAAACTTAGATCGATTAAGCTTTGTGTATACGAGATTAGATCAAGTAATACACGTAGAGAAACCTTTGCTTATGAATAAAGTAACTAAGTGTTATGCGGAATTAACACTTAATCTAAAACACAAAGATGTTAAACAAACTTTCACTTGTATTAGAATGATCGAACTTGATTACAATGAAAGAGGTTTAACTTGTGAAAACTTATGATAACTGATGATTAACATTAACCTAAAAGATCTTCTTTTATAGATTAAGAAGTCTTGTACAATAGACGCTGATACCACCAAATACAAACATGCATGGTTCTTCAGGCGCTGACAAAGGTAAATCAAGCGCTGACAAGAGCAATTCAGACGCTGATGGATCAGACGTTGACAACAACAGTTCAAGCGTTGTTAGCCCAAGCGCTGACAAACAAGGTTCAGACGTTGATGACACCTTTGCACATCTTTTCTCTTCTAATTTTGAACAAGGTGGACCTTCCAATGTCCATGAAGAGATTCCTGTTGATCAAAGAGAGTCTGATGAAGAAGATATTGGCAACATGGAGCGTGAAGTTGAGGACACCAGACTTTTTGAAGGAGGAGTTCTCACTTCCACAATGAAGAATCACCCCCCATCTCAGATCATTGGTGATGTTATGACTCCAGTTCAGACAAGAAGATCCCATCAAAATCTTGGTGGATTTATTGCAAATATACACAAGAAGGTTGATACCCCTCTTGTACAAGCATGTTTGTTTGCATGTTTTCTGTCACAAGAAGAACCCAAGAAGATTTTTGATGCTCTCAAAGAACCTAGTTGGGTGGAAGCAATGCAGGATGAGCTTCACCAATTTTCTATACAGGATGTTTGGGAGCTGGTTGATTGTCCTAGATATGTGAGACCAATTGGGACAAGATGGGTTCTAAGGAACAAGAAAGATGAAAGGGGTATTGTGGTCAGAAACAAGGCACGTTTGGTAGCTCAGGGATATACACAAGAGGAAGGTATAGATTATGAAGAGGTCTTTGCTCCTGTTGCAAGAATTGAAGCTATAAGAATTTTCCTAGCTTATGCCTCTTGTATGAACTTCACTGTTTATCAAATGGATGTGAAGACTGCTTTCCTCTATGGAACAATTGTTGAGGAGGTATATGTTATGCAACCTCCTGGTTTTGAAGATCCTGAGAATCCAGACAAGGTTTATAGAGTGAAGAAAGCTATGTATGGACTTCATCAGGCCCCAAGAGCATGGTATGGTACATTGTCCACCTACTTGGTGGAAAATGGTTTTAAAAGGGGCACCATAGATCAGACATTGTTCACAAAGAAGAAAGGTAAGGATGTCTTACTTGTTCAGGTCTATGTTGATGATATCATTTTTGGATCCACTAATCCAAAGATGAGTGAAGACTTTTCCAAGCTTATGACAGATAAGTTCAAGATGAGTGCAATGGGTGAGATGAACTTCTTTCTAGGGTTACAAGTTCAGCAGAAAGAAGATGGTATCTTCATCTCCCAAGACAAATATGTAGCTGAAATCTTGAAGAAATATGGTTTTTCTCCACATGAAAAGAGTGCTTCCACTCCTATGGATAGGGAACACCCTTGGGGAAAAATTGGAGCTGGAAAAGATGTGGATGTTAGGCACTATAGATCAATGATTGGTTCATTGATGTATCTTACAGCCTCAAGACCTGACATCATGTTTGCTGTGTGTGCTTGTGCACGCCATCAAGTGACTCCCAAAGAGTGTCACATTTTTGCTGTGAAAAGAATTTTTAGGTACCTAAGATGTTATCCAGATCTTGGCTTATGGTACCCAAAAGATTCTCCATTGGAGCTTATTGCATATTCAGACAGTGACTATGGTGGTGACAAGTTTGATAGGAAATCCACAACTGGTGGATGTCAATTTCTTGGGAGTAGATTAATATCTTGGCAATGCAAGAAACAAACAGTGGTGGCAAACTCTACAACTGAAGAAGAATATGTTGCAGCAGCTGCTTGTTGTGGACAAGTCTTATGGATTCAGAACCAGCTGTTGGATTATGGGTATAATTTCATGCATACCAAGATTTTTGTAGACAATAACAGTACTTTATGCATTATTAAAAATCCTGTACATTATTCTAAAACCAAACACATAGAAATTAGACATCATTTTATAAGAGATTGCTTTGAGAAAGGTTTAATACAACCAGATAGGGTAGCCACAGAAGATAATGTGGCTGATTTATTAACTAAACCTTTTGATACTAGAAGATTTCAATATTTGGTAACAAATATTGGAATGGTTAATCTCACTTAATATGTGTTTTGGAACCTTTTTGTAAAAGTATGTACAGGATAATGCATTGTTATTGGTCTTTGTGATGATTTAGATTTTTCCACTTTATTTTTCTAACACTGACAAAGGTAAATGTAACGCTGACAAGTGTTATTTTGCCGTTGTTAGAGATATTATTGTCTAACGCTGACAAGAGTTCTTTCAACGCTGATAAGTGTTGTCGGGACGCTGTCAGCAACAAATGTTAGTTTTGTGGTTTTCAATCTAAATGTGTAGGTGGTGGTAGCTTTATGCCATTGGATACAGAGTTGCTTATGGATCTTTGAAGAGCTATTTGGACATGTTTTTGTTTATGGATGATGGTTGGAATATTTATATTCCTATCTTGACATAAATTTTTAATGTTCATATATATTTTGAGAAACTCATGTATCATAGTTTAAGGGGAGGTTTAAGGAACCTTTAGGACTTTTGGGTATTCTTATAATACTCTCATCACAATTCTAGATTGTGTCCACAGGTGAGTATGGGTTAGTTTTACTAAACGATGAGGCACTGTAGCATGCAAAGTTGACAAACTATGCATGCTGCCAAGACATTTTTGGCCTAGAATTGGTTGTGGTTTGATGGGAGACTTGGGAATAGTTTTGTTATGGGTTTACCTGGGAGTTACAAAGAATTTTATGAAATAACTTTGTTGGTAAGTATTTTGGTTAGCAAGGGACACTTGAGGACATTTGTGTCTATCTTGCTTAAGCAAGTGTGCATAAGTGGACAGTGCTTGCCGCCCAGTAATTATTATCAACTTGCAAGATATTTCCCTTAGGATAAATTACTTTGTTAAGGTCTTTTTCTTTTTAAATATTTTTATTTTTAGACGCTGACAAGTTTTTCTCCAAACGCTGTTACGTCCAATCGTGACGCTGACAAGGCTTTAGGCAAACGCTGACAAGAAAATATAGCCGTTGGGCGTTGATGGGCTATTTTTGACCGTTGACACCTAGTAGGCCCTACCCAGTTGTTATTTTTGACTAATCTTTGGCCGTAATTTCTGGGAGTTGTTACTTTTAATTAATGCATGAGATAAGTTATATTTGATTCAATATTTTCATCATTACTCTTTGAATATAACTGCCTCATTTTTTACCAATCCAAATCATGCATCTCTCCTATAAATTTGGCTAAGCTTTTTGTTCTGGGTATTCATATTTTCTTGTCTAACATTTTTCTCCTAGATTTTTCCCATATCACATAACCTAAACAGCTTTACACATGGCACCAAAGTTCAACTCAAACAATCTGACATTGGAGTTCAAGAGCCAACATAATATGGTAGCTTACTTGGCGGCTGATAATGATTTGTTCCCTCAGTATTCACAAATGGTGGCATTTTTAAATGCATCCTCAATAAGGTATGCACTTTCTCATGAACCACTAGTCCCTGTCGCACACATTAGACAGTTTTGGAATACTGTAATTTCCACAACAGCTAATGGAGTGACTACATTAATATCTACTGTTCATGGAAGAACATGGGTGGTCACTGAAGTCTTGGTTCGCCAAGCTTTGCGTCTTGATGACGCTGATGGTGTGACAACCCTTGCCATTGCAACAATAGAACAAGGTCTTAGGGAATTGGGTTATCATATTCCTGCTGGTAAAACTTTAAATAAATATCATAAGCAGGAATTTCCCTCGGATTGGAAATATTTGATACATGTCCTTCTTCAATGCTTAAGTCCAAAATGTACTGCTTTTAATGAAATAAACAGGTCCATTGCAAGTGCTTTGGTTTGTATGTCACGTGGGCTTAAGTATAATTTTTCAAAAATGATTTTTGAAGGAATGTGTAAAAATAAGGGAAGTAAAATGACTTTGGCTTACCCAAGATTTTTGCAAATGGTGTTTGATTTACAAGCATATTGTACTAGGGATCATGACACTTTTTATGAGATCCCTAAGCAAAAGAAAACCATTTTTGACAAGATGAGCTCCACAAACAGATCTATACCTCTCACCCAAGCCATGCTTGAAGTAATTCAGGTTGCTCAACCACAACCAGACCCTACACCTCAACTTGAGCCTATCCTTGAACCATTACCTTCACCTGATCACATGGACGTTGACCAACCCAATGTCAATGCTGACACTCAAAATGTTGGCGCTGACACAGCCAATCCCAACGCTGTTGACATCCCTGAACAATCCCAAACACCCCTTAACCAACCAACACCCACACAATCTACCTCATCTTCCACCCCATTACAATCTAGGTTGAATAAACGCCAAAGGACTACTGGAGTGTTCTCCTCTAGTGGTCCTAGCCTTGTTGCAGAGAGAACCACCTCCACAAGTGTGGCTGGTGACATGGATGAGGCTGGGGCTATTGGCACATGCTTAGATGCTGGTCAAGACAGTCCCAACATCATTAATACCTCATCCATGCCCTATGATTCTATTTTGGGAGGTCAAATCCCCATTCTAGCTGAGGGCAGATTGGAACCTATGACATTGAATGAATTGACGGCTGCTGTCATTAGCTTGTAAAAGCAAAATGTCAGCCTTGTACAAATTGTCAATAATCAGGGCCGTGAACTCCAAGTATTGAGGGAGCGGGTAACTGTTTTGGAGAATCCTAGTAGCAGGAGTAGAATGGAGGAATCTTCCAAAGGGGAGGATGAAGAGGATGAGCTGATTCATACAGCCAGTGAGAAGAGTTCACAATTTAGTGAATCTTTAAATGTTGCTGAAGCACTCACCAACTTGAAGAAGCACCCAATTATTGATACATCCAAGGTAACTCCATTGAACTTGGAAGGATCTTTCACAGCAACAATGGGCGCTGATACAGGTTTGAACGCTGACACATCCAGCGCTGACAAAGGTAATCGGGGCGCTGATAAAGGTAACTTGAACGCTGACAAAGTTGCAGGTGGTGTTGATGTATTCCAGTCATCAGCAATCATCAAAGATGTGTCCACACAGGTTTCTTCTTCTACCTTACCTTTTATTGATCCAAAAGACAAGGGTAAGGGGATTCTGGTTGAAGAAGATGTTCCAAAGAAAGATGCAGCACAAATTACATTTCATGAACAGTTGGCTGCACAACTTTTGGAAAAAGATTTGAAGAGGAGTGGTAGATCACCATTTGTTGCCACTTCTGAGAGTGAGGAAGAGAGTGATGATGAAAGAGAAAGAGATAGCTCAGATTCAAGTGTTCAAATTATTGAAGATCCAGAAAGACTTGAATATGGGGATGAGTTGGCAAAAGAAAGATTGAGTGATTTGAAGAATCAGATTGATTGGGATCTTCCAGAAATCACCAGAATGTACCATGCTTGGGAAGATAAGGTAATGGACAACCCAGGGATGTGTTTGTCAGATCAAATTTGGGGGTTGGAAGTTCTTCTCAGGGTACAAGATAATATAAAGGTGATTTTGAGGTTTAATGCACAAGAGGTCAAGACTTGGCTTAAAAGAGATTGAAGGCAATTGTATTACAAGTTGCTTAGATGCCATCAACCTAGATGGACATACAAGAAGTTGCTGGCTTTATCTTTTGAGGAGCTAGAGTATAGGGCACATCCTATTTGGAGGAATGTGCAAGAACATAATGTCTTACAGTTTCTTTTAGAAGAAAGGAAACAAGAGCTTGCTGAGGAAATGCAGATTCAAAAGGAGATGAGGATTGCTCAAAGACCAGTAAAGAAAGGAGATCCTCTCCAATTTCCCAAAGATATGGATGTGTATTATCCAACTGAAACTGTCATAAGGAAGCATCTCAAGCTTTCTCCATTGGAAGCTTCAGATTTGGTTAATGTAGTACCTCTAGATGACAGAAATCCAATCATAAGTTTTGATGAAGATGAGTGTGGATTTTGGAAGATTGGCAGATTTGGGAAGGAGGTACACACTTTCACTTCAATTATTTCTATCTTTGCAAGCATAGACAGAGAAGACTTGGTGCATCTATGGAGATTGATAGAGGCCAAGTATACAGCTGAAGCACCTACTTCAGCAAATGGAATAAGACTATGGCACACATTTTTGACTTTGTGTGGTCCAAGGGAAGCAGATCCTGCCATATGGAAGGATCTTGAAGATGACCTCAGTAATCTTCATTGGAGGCTTTATTCTACTTGTGGTGTGTTTCATTTGAGCTCTACAAAGTTTTCAGAGTATCTACTTGTGGATGCTAACTATTTCTTGTCCAAAGAAGTATTGGAGAAGATGAAGGAGACACCCTTGGAGATTGATTATACTAGTGACATGGCCAAAGACTTGATTAGATATGTTTATCACCAACATAAGAAGTTTTTGTAAGATTCCTCCTAAGCCTTAAGTTTTTATTTAGAAACTTGATCATTGGAATAGATATCAAGTTTAGGGGAGGATTGTTGGGAATAAATTATGGGTCAGTTCACTAGACGCTGATAAGAAGAATTCAAGCGCTGATAAGATGACATTGGACGCTGACAGCCAAGCGTTGACATTTGAAGAAGTCAACGCTGACAGCCTTGAAGATTAGCACTGATGGAATATATCTTCATACGAATCTTTTTGTTTATTTGTTTCTTTATTTGTGTATGGTAAAGATAAGCTCGACGTTGTATTTTCCATTATTATCTTTACCTAGAATAGTTGATTCGTAGCTTATTGTACAAGACTTCTTAATCTATAAAAGAAGATCTTTTAGGTTAATGTTAATCATCAGTTATCATAAGTTTTCACAAGTTAAACCTCTTTCATTGTAATCAAGTTCGATCATTCTAATACAAGTGAAAGTTTGTTTAACATCTTTGTGTTTTAGATTAAGTGTTAATTCCGCATAACACTTAGTTACTTTATTCATAAGCAAAGGTTTCTCTACGTGTATTACTTGATCTAATCTCGTATACACAAAGCTTAATCGATCTAAGTTTGGGATCAACAAGTGGTATCAAAGCACACATTAGTCCCTGTCAATGTATAGACGTGGGATTCAATGTATACACGTCTAGTGGTTGTTTGTTATTAATATAATGAGCAACCCAATTGTTTTAATTCATGTGTTCTTTGTGCCTAAACACCTTGTTATGATCATTGTTCTATTCCGCTATGTTATCATATGAACGATGATCAACCTAGATATAATGGTTCATAACCATTGAGTCTAACGATCATTGGACTCCACAATTGGTATCAGAGCCTAAGGCTCTTGATATCTAGGTCCGACGAGGTGTTCGTGTATGGTGAAGAAGAAAAATTCGTAGAGAGTTTTTCTGGACGTTTTTGTGTGCGCAGCAGTATTCAGAAGGTCGTAACTTTTGATTGAACCGTTGGATCGTCACAAAATTTTATATGTGTGTTCTACATACATAGATCTAAACATCCACCAGAGGGATTGTCGAGTTTTATCCCCAGGCAAAAGTTATTAAGCGTCGAAGTTGGCAGCAGAGGTGATTTTCAGATTTTTATACTCACATGAAATCATGATTTAGGTTTTCTGAAAACCCTAGATCATTGCATATAATAGAAGATCTGATGTTTTATGACGAATTGGAGGTGATAAAGTATTAGGGTTTCATCCAAAACCCTAGATCTAAGATTCGATTTTAGGGTTTTATATAAACCCTAGAATAACCATTGCTGATGTGATGGGACGTGAAGAAAGTTTACATCTGTGAACGTGAGCTGCTATTGAATGGTCCTAAAGTTTGGTTACTGTTTGACAACGTATGCATTGCTACGAATGTTGTACGTCCAAGGGTAGCTAGAGAACAATTGCGTTCACACGGTTTGGATGACATGTCTGTTTACACGGCCATATGATAAACCCTAAATATTCGTTATATAAGTTGTGAATCCTCTACATGCTAGTTCATGATGTTCCCGTGAGTCACTCATTCCTATTGGTGGAAAACGGTTCTGTTCACATGATGCAAATACAAAAGTTTGATTTGTGTATTTGTGTTCACACGGTATGTAACATGTGATTGGATGAAACATGTGATGGTGACGATATATTTAATGTGTGTTCACATGAAGGATCAAGCAAGTGCCTTACTTTGCATTCACACGGTTACTTAATTCCTATTGGTGTTCGATTGTCTATTCATTCTGTGTTCACACGACCAAAAGATTTTGATTGGCTATTGTGTGTGTTCACACGGTGCATCAAAGAATGCAAGACATGGAATATGCCACTTTTGGATGCAAAGATGACGTCAGCAGGAAACATGACGCTGACAAAGATTAACGCTGACGTTTGTTATTTAGGCGCTGACAGGAAGGATTTCGACGCTGACAGAGAATAAGTCAACGCTGACAGGTTGACAGTGTTGTCCGAGATATGTGTCTCAAACGCTGACACGTGTTGTCCGATATCGGGCAATACACATGGAAGGATATTGGACAGAGGAGGATCTCGGGTAACACACTGATCGCTGCTGTTTGAGAAAATGGGTACGTTTTAAGCACACAAAAAGGTAGATTATACACACGAAGGTACATGGAATCTCCGTTTTTATTTAGAATATCATTATGATATTTATGGCTCGGATATTTTTCAAAGGAATTAATGGTCTTAAAGTAAGTTAGCAACCATTCATGAAGTTATTTATTGGAGTATGTAATCAGGATAGCCTTGTGAAAGAGTTATTCGTTGACAGCTTTTACATATGAAGATATTGACTTGTCATGAAGAGGTGTTAGCTTAAGGGGAAGAATTCTTATGGTAAGTTTGATGATTGAAGAAGATATTCGCGAGTTTGTGTTCTATCATATCTTAAAGTCATGCACTTCCAGCCACTGACTTTAAAGGTAACTTGTTTATGCTTACATGGTTACTGATGAAGCGATACAAGGTCTAGAAATATGTGATTTTTCTTATGGTTCTCTATGCACATATTTGCTATCACTTGAAGGAGTTACATTATCGTGCTCAGTGTCTCACAAAGGATGAGGATTTTTGTATCAGCAACACACTTCATCACATTCTACAAGATATGGAACATAGGTTTGGGTTACTCTACTTCTACATCAAGAATACTTTATTAATTGTTCTTCAAGATCATTACATAGAGCTACATATGGAGAATCTTCAAAGATTGCATACATTGTTTACTTCCTTGTTGATGTGACAAAAAGGGGAAGAAAATACGTGCTACACTTGAGGGGAAGCAATTTGAAGATCATGTACAACTTATAAGAGATACACATAGAGTTTTGCCACTATCAACTAGGGGAAGATTGTTGGGTCAAAAAGTTGATGTGGCAGAAACTCAAAATCGAAGAAAATATCAAGACATTTGTTCAAGCGTTGACAAGAGTAATTCCAGCATTGACAAGAGCAAATTGGGCGTTGACAGAAGTCAACAAAAGTCAAACGCAGTCAACAAAGTCAAACGCTGATGGATGTTGAAGATTTGATGGACAATTCTATTTAGGGAATATATTGAGTATATTATTTATGATATACACAATATATAGTTTATCTAAATAGAAGATTTAGATGTTTATTTGATATTATCTCTTGTAGATTCTGTTTCTTCCACTATAAAAGGAACAAGAGTCTTAGGTTTTATTCATAACTATCATTCACAATGTAAACCTAAAGTGTGTGTCGCACTAGACGTGGGATTCAATGTATACACGTCTAGTGGTTGTTTGTTATTAATATAATGAGCAACCCAATTGTTTTAATTCATGTGTTCTTTGTGCCTAAACACCTTGTTATGATCATTGTTCTATTCCGCTATGTTATCATATGAACGATGATCAACCTAGATATAATGGTTCATAACCATTGAGTCTAACGATCATTGGACTCCACAATGCGTATAGATTAAGCTTGAGTCTAACGATCTTTCACAGCAACAATGGGCGCTGATACAGGTTTGAACGCTGACACATCCAGCGCTGACAAAGGTAATCGGGGCGCTGATAAAGGTAACTTGAACGCTGACAAAGTTGCAGGTGGTGTTGATGTATTCCAGTCATCAGCAATCATCAAAGATGTGTCCACACAGGTTTCTTCTTCTACCTTACCTATTATTGATCCAAAAGACAAGGGTAAGGGGATTCTGGTTGAAGAAGATGTTCCAAAGAAAGATGTAGCACAAATTGCATTTGATGAACAGTTGGCTGCACAACTTTTGGAAAAAGATTTGAAGAGGAGTGGTAGATCACCATTTGTTGCCACTTCTGAGAGTGAGGAAGAGAGTGATGATGAAAGAGAAAGAGATAGCTCAGATTCAAGTGTTCAAATTATTGAAGATCCAGAAAGACTTGAATATGGGGATGAGTTGGCAAAAGAAAGATTGAGTGATTTGAAGAATCAGATTGATTGGGATCTTCCAGAATGTACCATGCTTGGGAAGATAAGGTAATGGACAATCCAGGAATGAGTTTGTCAGATCAAATTTGGGGGTTGGAAATTCTTCTCAGGGTACAAGATGATATAAAGGTGATTTTGAGGTTTAATGCACAAGAGGTCAAGACTTGGCTTAAAAGAGATAGAAGGCAATTGTATTACAAGTTTCTTAGATGCCATCAACCTAGATGGACATACAAGAAGTTGTTGGCTTTATCTTTTGAGGAGCTAGAGTATAGGGCACATCCTATTTGGAGGAATGTGCAAGAACATAATGTCTTACAGATTCTTTCAGAAGAAAGGAAACAAGAGCTTGCTGAGGAAATGCAGATTCAAAAGGAGATGAGGATTGCTCAAAGACCAGTAAAGAAAGGAGATCCTCTCCAATTTCCCAAAGATATGGATGTGTATTATCCAACTAAAACTGTCATAAGGAAGCATCTCAAGCTTTCTCCATTGGAAGCTTCAGATTTGGTTAATGTAGTACCTCTAGATGACAGAAATCCAATCATAAGTTTTGATGAAGATGAGTGTGGATTTTGGAAGATTGGCAGGTTTGGGAAGGAGGTACACACTTTTACTTCAATTATTTCTATCTTTGCAAGCATAGACAGAGAAGACTTGGTTCATCTATGGAGATTAATAGAGGCCAAGTATACAGCTGAAGCACCTACTTCAGCAAATGGAATAAGACTATGGCACACATTTTTGACTTTGTGTGGTCCAAGGGAAGCAGATCCTGCCATATGGAAGGATCTTGAAGATGACCTCAGTAATCTTCATTAGAGGCTTTATTCTACTTGTGGTGTGTTTCATTTGAGCTCTACAAAGTTTTCAGAGTATCTACTTGTGGATGCTAACTATCTCTTGTCCAAAGAAGTATTGGAGAAGATGAAGGAGACACCCTTGGAGATTGATTATACTAGTGACGTGGCCAAAGACTTGATTAGATATGTTTATCACCAACATAAGAAGTTTTTGCAAGATTCCTCCTAAGCATTAAGTTTTTATTCAGAAACTTGATCATTGGAATAGATATCAAGTTTAGGGGAGGATTGTTGGGAATAAATTATGGGTCAGTTCACTAGACGCTGATAAGAAGAATTCAAACGCTGATAAGATGACATTGGACGCTGACAGCCAAGCGTTGACATTTGAAGAAGTCAACGCTGACAGCCTTGAAGATTAGCACTGATGGAATATATCTTCATACGAATCTTTTTGTTTATTTATTTCTTTATTTGTGTATGGTAAAGATAAGCTCGACATTGTATTTTCCATTATTATCTTTACATAGAATAGTTTATTCGTAGCTTATTGTACAAGACTTCTTAATCTATAAAAGAAGATCTTTTAGGTTAATGTTGATCATCAGTTATCATAAGTTTTCACAAGTTAAACCTCTTTCATTGTAATCAAGTTCGATCATTCTAATACAAGTGAAAGTTTGTTTAACATCTTTGTGTTTTAGATTAAGTGTTAATTCCGCATAACACTTAGTTACTTTATTCATAAGCAAAGGTTTCTCTACGTGTATTACTTGATCTAATCTCGTATACACAAAGCTTAATCGATCTAAGTTTGGGATCAACAAGTGGTATCAGAGCTTGTTGAGAAACTTTTGATCTTTAAGTAACGCAAGAACCCTAAAACACCAAAAACCCTAAAACAACGAAACCCTAAATTTCTCAAAAACCCTAAAAACATCATGTCTGGCACAGATCAACCTCCTGCTCCTGCTTTGCTACAAAACGACTCCACAAACCCTAGTATCAAAATTCCCATGTTTGATGCCAGGAACTTCGAGCTTTGGAAGTCTAATTTTGAGCAATATGTAGCCATCCATGACTACACTCTTTGGGAGATTGTTGAATATGGGAACACATTCAACAAAGCTCAAAAGATTACTAATGCTATTGCTGCAAGGGTAGCTGTTCCTAATTGTCCTGAAGCTGATAAGAAGGAAAGGCCTGAAGATGGAAGAGCTGTATCTGCTGAAGATATAGCCAAGAAAAGGGTGGACATGAAAATTTTGAACATCATGAAACACGCCTTGGGTCATGAGAATCAGCACAAGTACAAACGCTTTGAGTCTGCAAAAGAGCTTTGGGAAGCTCTTGAAGTAGCACATGGTGGCAATGCTGACACAAAAGAAGAAAAGAAGAAGCAACTCATGCATGAGTATGCTGTCTTTAAGGCTCAACCCAATGAGAATCTCAGCAGTGTGAGAAGTAGACTGCTTGACATTACAAGTCAACTTTCCTTCATGGGAACACAGATTGATGACCCTGACTTGAATGCTACTTTTCTCAAAAGCCTTGGTGATGTATGGAAGATTGAGGCAATATCCATTCTTGTCAATAACACCCACAAAACTTCTAGGTTTGATGACATCTTCAACAAACTAAGACTGTTGGAGAATGAATGGCTTTTGGAGAGTGATAATAAATCTTCCAGTAGCAACATGGCCTTCTTCTCACAAAGTGAAGGACAATTTGATTCCATGAACTCCTATGGACATCCAGTCACTGGATCTCAATGTGTCAACGCTGGAACACATTCTGTCAGCGCTGGATCATATCCTGTCAACGCTTTATACTCAAGCGCTGACACTCACAACTTTGGCGCTGATGGAATTAAACCTGTTGGTTTAGATCTAGATACTGTGTGTGCATTCATTGCTTCTTTGCCCAGTGATTCAAGGATTACATATGAAGATCTTGAGCAGATAAGTGATGAGCAATTGGAAGAGATGGACATCAAGTGGACTATGGCTCTTGTAAGTTTAAGAGCAAACAAGTTTAATAAAAGGTTCAAGAAGAAGATGACCTTTAATGCTAAGGATGTGGCTGGATTTGACAAATCCAAAGTTGAGTGCTACAATTGTCATCGTATGGGGCACTTTATGAGGGAATGTAGATCTCCAAGAAGATCTGATGCTGGTAAGCCTTCAAGCCAAATGGTTAAGAGCCAAGATTCCAAGGCCATGGTAGCTGTTCAACAAATTGATGGTGTTGGAGGATGGGACTGGAGCTGGAACTTTTTGGCTAAGGATGAGGAAGAGGACAGAGCTTTGGTTGCTGAAGTTAAAGAAGAGCATGTTGAATATGCTCTCATGGCACACTCCTCCTCTTCATCAGATAATGAGGTATATGATGATGCTTTCTGTTCTAAGGGTTGTCGTTTAAATACTGAAAAACTAAATCAAGAGATAGTAAAATTATTAGATGAGGCAAGTGCTGAAAGATGCAAAGTATCTAATTATCAAATTGCTCTCACCTAAACAGAAAAGACAGTAGCTGAGTATAAGAAAATGGAGTTTGATTTAAAGGATAAAATAAATATCTTAAAACATGAGTTACATCAAAGTAAAGATATTCAAGATATCACAAACAGGGTTAATCTTGATTTGATAGCTAAGTTAGATGAGGCTAACAAAAACAAAGATAATGTGAGTCTTAAAATCCAGAGATTTGATAAGGCCACACAATCCCTAGGAGAGTGTGTTAGTAAACAAAGAGACTCTAAGGACATGAGTGGGATTGGGATGAAAGATTATACTGGTGTTCCACCACCAGCTGGGGATTTCTATGGTGTCCAATCAAAGGACTTATCTTGGACTGGCTTGCCAGAACTCCAAGAGAAGGAATTCATTCCTCCACCTAGAGTGACTTCCCCAGTTGAAGAATACAAACAAAAACTGACTGACCTAGATGAGTGGAAGAAAGCTAACCACACTTTGTTTGTTAAGGGAGGGTTGTTGTGTGAAAGTCCAAATGAGCCCACACCTATCACGAGCCATGATCCTACACCTATTAAAATCACACACCCAACCACTGGCAAAGCTGTTGACCTTGGCCCACAAACTGTTAGAAAACCTAGTGTTAAGTATGCAGAGATGTATAGGAATACTAGGTCACCAAAAAGCCAAGTTAGTAACCATGGAACAGGCTTCTTTGCTTCTAGACCTAAGACTATGTCTAGAAAAGCTTGTTACTCGTGTGGTAGCTTTTCACATTTGGCATACAAATGTGTCAACGCTTCCAATGTCAACGCTGATAGGAACCATTTCAGCGCTGACAAAAGTCAACATAGGTCAAACACTGTCAGACCCAATACCTTTATGAACAAAAGTTCACAAGTTGTTAGACCAGCCCCATTCTTTTCTAGAGGGTCTAACACACATGGCCTAAGACCTTTCCAAAAGTCAAACATATGGTCCAATAGGCAATGGGTTCCTGTAGCAAACCCTAGGTTTAACGTTGATAAAGGCAATCGGGGCGCTGACAAGAACAATTTCAGCGCTGACAGACACACTGCCAAACCTAGGTATTTGCAACCACAGGGAAATAGGTCTAAAGCTTCTACTAGCTTAACATGGAGACCAAAACAAGACCAAAACCCTAATTCTGCTGGTCTTTCTATGACATGCAACAGGTTTCATTATATTTCTAAGGTCATGTCAAGACCAATTGGGGTTAACTGGGCATTTCATCCAAAAAGGGATGAAAATAGGGTTGTTATGAGAACCAAGTCTGTTCTTGTTGAACAACCAGATGAATCCAAGTCTTCCAAGGCTTGGGTTCCCAAAGAAAACTAATGTGTTTTCTTTATGTGCAGGGCATTCAGAAGAAGATCAATGATTATGGATATTGGGATAGTGGATGCTCAAGGCACATGACAGGAAAGGAAGACTATCTGACAAACTTCACTCCTATTCAAGATGGTGATAAGGTATACTTTGGAGGGGGCTATGGCACCATCACAGGAAAAGGAACCCTTATTACCAACAATCTACGTTTTGAGAATGTCTTCCTGGTAAAAGAACTGGATTATAATTTGTTTAGTGTATCACAAGTGTGTGATAACAAAAATAAGGTTCTTTTCACTGATACTGAGTGCTTGGTGTTAAGCAAAGATTACAAGCTCCCTGAGGAGAAATACATAGAATTTAGAACACCAAGGCATAAAGACATATATAATGTGAATCTTAATGGAATTAAGATGAATAATAAAATGATGTCATGTTTTTATGCTAAAGCCTCAGGAGATGAAAGTAATCTTTGGCACAGGAGATTAGGGCACATAAACTTTAAAAATATCAATAGACTTGTGAGACTTGGTTTAGTTGATGGTTTGCCTGAAAAGGCTTTCCACAATGACCACACTTGTGTTGCATGTCTTAAGGGCAAGCAGCATAAGGTCTCATTCAAATCTAAACAGGTGCACTCTAGTTCTAAACCACTTCACTTATTGCATATGGACCTCTTTGGTCCAACTAATATAGAAAGTTTGAAGGGTAAATCATATTGTTTTGTCATCACTGATGATTTTTCCAGGTTTACATGGACTTTCTTTTTAGCCAGGAAAAGTGAAACTGCCTAAAGTTTGATTAATTTCATTACCCAGATTGAAAAGAAGAATGGTAATGAGGTCAAAATTCTTAGAAGTGACAATGGGGGTGAGTTTAGAAATCAATTGTTAGATGATTTTTGTGCCAAGAAAGGGATTACTAGGCAGTTTAGCATAGCTAGAACCCCACAGCAAAATGGGGTTGCTGAAAGGAAGAATAGAACCCTAATTGAAGCAGCCAGAACCATGTTGGCTGATGCCCACTTTGCTATAGCCTTTTGGGCTGAAGCTGTCAACACAGCTTGTTATGTTCAAAATAGGGCATTGGTCAACAAAATACATAATAAGACACCTTATGAGTTACTTTGGGGAAGGAAGCCAAATATTGGCTTTCTCAAGCCTTTTGGTTGTCATGTAGTTGTTTTAGAAACTAGTGATGCCCTAGGTAAATTTGATGCAAAAGGTGATGAAGGCTATTTCATGGGTTATTCAGTGCAGAGCAAAGGATATAGGGTTTACATTAAAAAGGAAAAACGTATACTTGAAAAGGTACATGTTAGGTTTTTAGAGAGTAAACCTAGTGATCCTGAAAGTGGTCCAAATTGGTTGTTTTACTTGGAACCTTTGTCTAGAGCTTTAAATTATATGCCTGTTACTAATCCAGACATTGTGAAGGTAACTTCAAGTGTTTTGGAGAAGAGAATTGGTAATGTTTCAGGTACACAGGTTGCTAAGAAGGATGGACCACCAGCAGTTGAGTCATCTCCCACACAAGAATATGTTACACTTCCTATATGGACAGATGAGTATTATGCTGCTGCTGCTGCTAGAAAAGATAATAGTGGTTTCCAAATACCACCAAATACAAACATGCATGGTTCTTCAGGCGCTGACAAAGGTAAATCAAGCGCTGACAAGAGCAATTCAGACGTTGATGGCTCAGACGTTGACAACAACAGTTCAAGCGTTGTTAGCCCAAGCGCTGACAAACAAGGTTCAGACGTTGACAACACCTTTGCACATCTTTTCTCTTCCAATTTTGAACAAGGTGGACCTTCCAATGTCCATGAAGAGATTCATGTTGATCAAAGAGGGTCTGATGAAGAAGATATTGGCAACATGGAGCGTGAAGTTGAGGACACCAGATTTTTTGAAGGAGGAGTTCTCACTTCCACAATGAAGAATCACCCCCCATCTCAGATCATTGGTGATGTTATGACTCCAGTTCAGACAAGAAGATCCCATCAAAATCCTGGTGGATTTATTGCCAATATACACAAGAAGGTTGATACCCCTCTTGTACAAGCATGTTTGTTTGCATGTTTTCTGTCACAAGAAGAACCCAAGAAGATTTTTGATGCTCTCAAAGAACCTAGTTGGGTGGAAGCAATGCAGGATGAGCTTCACCAATTTGCTATACAGGATGTTTGGGAGCTGGTTGATTGTCCTAGATATGTGAGACCAATTGGGACAAGATGGGTTCTAAGGAACAAGAAAGATGAAAGGGGTATTGTGGTCAGAAACAAGGCACGTTTGGTAGCTCAGGGATATACACAAGAGGAAGGTATAGATTATGAAGAGGTCTTTGCTCCTGTTGCAAGAATTGAAGCTATAAGAATTTTCCTAGCTTATGCCTCTTGTATGAACTTCACTGTTTATCAAATGGATGTGAAGAGTGCTTTCCTCTATGGAACAATTGTTGAGGAGGTATATGTTATGCAACCTTCTGGTTTTGAAGATCCTGAGAATCCAGACAAGGTTTATAGAGTGAAGAAAGCTATGTATGGACTTCATCAGGCCCCAAGAGCATGGTATGGTACATTTTCCACCTACTTGGTGGAAAATGGTTTTAAAAGGGGCACCATAGATCAGACATTGTTCACAAAGAAGAAAGGTAAGGATGTCTTACTTGTTCAGGTCTATGTTGATGATATCATTTTTGGATCCACTAATCCAAAGATGAGTGAAGACTTTTCCAAGCTTATGACAGATAAGTTCAAGATGAGTGCAATGGGTGAGATGAACTTCTTTCTAGGGTTACAAGTTCAGCAGAAAGAAGATGGTATCTTCATCTCCCAAGACAAATATGTAGCTGAAATCTTGAAGAAATATGGTTTTTCTCCACATGAAAAGAGTGCTTCCACTCCTATGGATAGGGAACACCCTTGGGGAAAAATTGGAGCTGGAAAGGATGTGGATGTTAGGCACTATAGATCAATGATTGGTTCATTGATGTATCTTACAGCCTCAAGACCTGACATCATGTTTGCTGTGTGTGCTTGTGCACGCCATCAAGTGACTCCCAAAGAGTGTCACCTTTTTGCTGTGAAAAGAATTTTTAGGTACCTAAGATGTTATCCAGATCTTGGCTTATGGTACCTGATGAGATGGCTTTTATACATGATCTCATCATCAAAAACGGCCTTTAATTGCATAAAATATCATAAAATATGCCAAATATATGCTCGTGTTTGTTACTTGTGTATTTTTAGGTACGGATATTGAGGAATTGACAAAGGATCACAAGAAAGAATCAAAAACGAACACGGGAAACGAAGACGCACAATGAACCAAGCACAAGAATGGAATTTTGCAAAAAGACCCCTCAAGTTTGAAGAATTGGCAAAAATGGCCCCTCATCTTTGAAGAACTTGTCATAATTAACCCTCAAAAATGTTAAATATGCAAGTGTGATCCTTGAAGAATGAAGATTGTACAAGATTTGCCATTGGGAATTGACCAAAGTTGCTAAGTTAGTCAAATTTGTCAAAAGGACTGAATTTGCAAATGTATTTGGACTTTGGGTGAAAAGACTTAACTGGATTGGACTGGCCTTGCAACCAGTTAACAAGATACTACGTTAGAAAGGGACTGGTAATGAAAACCCCAACTTTAGCCCAATATCCCCAAAAGCCCAATCCCTTTTATACCCGGTTTATTATTTAAATTGGTCAACCGGTCAACCCACCCACTAATCCCCCACATTCCCTCCTAAACACTAAATTTGAAAACAAATTATACCCAAACCGGATTAAACGCCCCCTAATCTCACTTGAACCCTAATCCTACCCCAGATTAATTAACACTCAAAACAAGGGGTTAAACCCTAAAACCCTCCAGTTCACTAATTCCACTCACCCTCATCCTTTCCCACCTCACCCAACACACTCACATGCTTTGTGGGACCCTCCCCGTACCTCCCCTGCTCCATCTCTTTCGCACAAAAAACCACACCCGACACATCCAACGACTCCAAGGCATTCCTTTGCCTCCAAGGAGTGTTAAACGTCCAAGATTGAAGATTCCAAGCTGGCATTTCACATGGAGAGCTTTTGACCCGAAATTCAAATTTCTTCAAAGGGCATTTAGGGCAATTCCATAGATTAGGGTTTGCACTTGTATTATTTTATTCCTAGTCTAGATAGTTCCATGTAGTTGTATAAATAGGAGTCGTTTGTGACCCTATTAGGTTGTTCCAGTTTTTCTTCAAAATATTTTGTAATTCCTTTTATATAAAATTAAAGTTTGGTGTTTGTGTTTGAGCAATTTAATTCCTTTTAATGTTTATTTAAAGTCGGTATAAATTAATGAAGATTAACTGAGTTCCATTTAAATTTGTGAAAGCTTTGTGTGATTTATGGTTTTCAAAAAAAAAAGGTTTTAAGGTAGTTCAAAATTTCAGAAAAACAAATCAACCCTTGAAGTGAAAGTGGAAAAGGTTGGTTTGGTTTTGTGAAGTTGAGCTGCTTTGGAAGGTGATAAAAAGGTTTTAAGGTTTAAAGGATTTTTAAGAAGGATTTTAAGGAAGAAAGTAAAACAGATTATACTTGTGGTTTCTTTTCTTTTGATTTTCTTCAAGCAGGTTTTGGAGCTTTGTTTGTTGATAAAGTTCTGCATACACCCGTGTGTATGGGAGGTGGTATTGCAACCACAAAGGACCTTGGATGTAGGGTTCTTTGGTAAGCAATCATTTCCTTTTTCAATCTTTCTGTTTTAAAGTGCAGTTCTTGTGATTTTGTATGCTAGGTAGTATAAGTGTGTTAATCTTGTTTAGTTTGTGCTATCTTAGTGTGGTATGCATGTAAGATGCTTGAGAAATCAGTTTGATTGAGTTTTAAAGTGAGTTGCTTTGAAAAAAGTTGAAGTTCAAGATTTAAAGGGCTGGTTGGATTCGGGTTTTAGCAGTGGTTAAAATCTTGATTTGTGTTTTAAAAAGTGTTAGATAGTTTAAATAGGGTTGATTAGGGTTGCATGATAATGTTAGCTTAGATTAGAACAAGTTTTGAAACAAATTGTGTGATAAAAAGTTAAATAGGATAGCAAGAAATCTGCTCATCACTTTTTTCTTCTTTTTGATTGAAAATTGTTCCAAGATCTTGTAATCTGTGAGGAATTAGGATGTTATAGGTTAGCAAGTTACTTGTGTGCCATTTGGTGATTGTGTGTGCAAAACATAGGAGTTTGAAAATCACAAGTGTGCTTGTAATCTGTTAAAGAACCACCAGACCTAGTCAATTTGTCACAGAAACTTGAAATTGTTTTGGAGTGCTTTGGTTTGTGAAATTTGTGTGCAAGGTGATTACTATTTGCTTGTCATTGACTCCTTGTGCTTCAAAGAGCACAAGGGTGCCCTTTGTTCCAAAAAATCACCACAAACAAAGCTTCCAAGCTCCTCTTGGAACCTTCACCACCTGTGAAGATAACAAGAAAGAACAAGAAAACTTGTGTTCTTGAAAAATATTAAACTGGCCACGTTTTTGGGATTCATTTGAGCTTAATCTTGTGTAAAAATTGTTTTGGATTTGTGTTATAAGCTTACAAGTGTTAACAGTTTGTTTTGGAAAAGTAAAAAAAAAAGAAAAAAAATAGCAAAAACGTCACCTGCACTGGACTCGAACCCTCGACCTGCAGCTCAGGAGTAAAGGGTCTTACCAGTGATCTAGATGCGTTTTTACGTTAGCCTTTCATTTCAATACATACTTAACCTGTTTTCACTTGGTGCCTTCCAAATTAAGCCGTGACCAAATAAGCTCATTTGAGCTTATTGGTTCAACTTTTTGGCTACTTTTGATTTTTCCTAGGACCTTTATAGACTTTAAGATTTTTCTAGATTGGTTTTATATTTTTCACATTATTTAATTATTTTCTATGCATTTTTCTTTATCCGTATTTTAAAAAATCACTAAAAATAGTAAAAAAAGTTTTAATTTTTAGGAAAAATAGTTTTTAGGTTTTAATTTGTATTTTTGAGGTTTACATATCAAAAAGTTTTCAAAAACTTTAATTTTTAATTTTATTTAATTTTAGGGTTTTTAGACAACTTTAAAAATTAATATAAAATTAACTAAAAGGTTTTAGGAGCTTTAATTTGCATTTTCCTCTTAATTTGAATATTTAGGATTTTTGAGAATTTTTTTAGAATTTATTTGAGAACTTTTCATTTTTTTGAATATTTTATTATTATTTTATTCATTAAAATTCAAAGTTTTATTTTTAACTTTTTTTCATTTTTCCTAGATTCTAGACATTAAATTAGGACCTTTGTCACTTTCCAATTAATTTTTAGGCTTTTCAATTAGTTTTTAGAATTAATTTAAGATTTAATAGATTTTAATAGTTTTTAGGAGTTAAAAAATAGTCTAATCTGGTTCTAAAATTTTTAAAAATAGTTTTTAGTTTAATTAGGTCATTTTTGAGGTTTACAAGTTAAAAAATCTTGTTTGGGGCTTTTTAATATTTAAAAGTGATTTTTAGGGCTTTAATTAGCATTAAAAAGTCATTATTAAATTAATTAAAAGGTTTTGGCAAGTTTGGATTTTTTGTAAACTCTTAGAATATTATTGTGGATTTTTAGTGATTTTTAGGAATTTTTAGATTAAAATTTTAAATTTTGCACTTTTTACGTTCTACGTCGTAACTTTCTAGTAGTGTTTTCGCCTTATTTTTCTATTTTTTTTTTCGTCTTCGTCATTTTCTCATTTCTTTTCTTCTTGTTAATAATCAAAAACAAAAATCAATCATTCATTACACAACGCACTAGCCTCCTCGAGAGAACGATCCCCATTTGGGTCATAACTTGTGGTTTTCCTAAACCGCTCGTTAATACTTACCGCTTTTTACGCTCTTTTCCTAAAGGGTAGTAAAATCACTACATCATTTTTTGGCGCCGCTGCCGGGGAGGCGTGTTGTGTTTTGATTGAACATTGTTGTTTTTCTATAATAGCCATAATAGTAATTGTATTAATAGCACTCTATTAATACGTATTATCGTTTTTCGGTTTTTGTGTGAATACTATTACTATATTGTATACGTAGAACAATAAATACACAAGTACTCCAAAACGTGAGCAATCACAACCTTGATTCGGGATTTCATCACTCGATCATTGTATTCGAATCTCAAACCAAAGAAAAAGGCAAAAATAGATAAATACTTTCGTGAAGCTTAATCTTGATAATACAAACTATAAGGTGGGTATAAGGCGGTTGTATTTCACGACCTAAAGGAAAAAGGCTCTTAAGTGCTTCGCGCCGCCTCGTTTCCTCCGCTTGCTTGTGCGTATTTGATTTTGAGAGTGAATCGAGGGTTTTGCCGCCCAAAGTATTATTACATATCATATATATTTTCTTGGTTTCTATTTGATTAAACCCTCTTGAACGATTTGGTGTTCCACCATCGTTCTAAAGTCATCGAAGGCGTTCACTCCACGTGATTGTTTTCATTCTTTGAGGCCTTTTTAATCAAGAGATTTGATTGAGGAGGAGATTTGTGGACTCATTGTCTACTTAATATATTCACCAATTTCCAAAAAGGTTAATACAATCAAAAACCACAAAAAAAATTGAAAAACACAGAATACCAAAAAGAACCGTCTTTGCTCGCCTTCTCGTTGTACGTGACGTTTATGCAAACTCGCTCTAAAGCTAGACGTGCTCGTAAACAAAGAAACAAATCACTCACTCATTCTAGTGAGGAGTCTCCTATTGACGAACCCATTGTACGAGAAGAACCAACCATGGCGAATCGAACTATGATGGAGTTACTTCAAGCACCCACCGAGGGTTATGGAGAAGCTATTGTGATTCCCGCAATCCTTGCGGAGAATTTTGAGGTGAAAACGGGTTTGTTGTCGATGATCCAAAACAACAAATTCCGTGGTGATGAGAAGGACAATCCCCACAACCATATCCGCCAATTTAATCGTCTTAACGCCACATGTAAATTTAAGGATGTCTCGAATGACTCGATTAAGATGATGTTATTTCCGTATTCCTTAGCGGGGCCCGCTAAAATTTGGTTAGAGAAAGAGCCACCCAATTCTATATTGACGTGGAAGGATCTCGTTTCCAAATTTGTGAACCAATTTTTTCCGCCCTCTAAGACTACGCAATTGAAAAATGAGATTTCTAAATTTTCACAAGAATCAAATGAAAGTTTTTCTACGGCTTGGAATAGGTTTAAGGAGATGTTACATGAATGTCCTCATCACGGCTTTTCCGATTTGCACCAAATCGACACGTTTTACAATGGACTTAACGATCATGAAAGAGATTATTTAAATGCCGCCGCGGGTGGTAATTTTTTGTGTAAAACGGTTGAAGAAGCTTTGGTCATAATCGAGAATAGGTCTAAGGTTTATAGCCCTCGTCACACACCGAGTGTTGTCAAAAGGGGCTCATCATCGTCTCAAAGTATCAATGCATTACATGATGAAGCAAATGAAGAAAACCGATTTTTCGATAGATTTGCTAACCTTATGTCCCATTGGAAGGCTCAAGAAGCTTCCAACACCGCTTCGGTTAAAGCGGTTTCTAAAAGTTGTTTGTCGTGTGGGGGAGCTCATGATCTTTCCGAGTGCATTACCGCGGATGGTAACACTTCGAATGCTTTTGCAGCCACGGGAACTTATAACCAAATCGGTCAAGGTTCTCGTTCAAATCAAGCTCCACCAAATCAAAATGCTAATAATTGTCGCAACAACAACAACCAAGGTGGAAATTACCAAGGAAATCAAAGGAATTATAACAAAGGTAATTACCAAAGTGGAAATGGGCAAATTTCAAACCAAAACCAAAACCGTGATTTTCAAAACAATGCCCAAGGTTTTCAAAACGATCAAACCAAAAATCTTCAAGGAGAATTTTTGAATTATGCTAAGGCTAATGATGCTAAGTTTGACAATATGCAACGTGAAATGGTTAGCTTAAGATCCGAGTTGAAAAACGAGCTTAAAACGAACTTGCTAATGAACTTAAAACTCATGCTAATAAAATGGAAGGAAATGTCACACGACTCCAACAAACTCAACAAAAAATGGAGCAAGGACAACATGAGATTAAGCAAGAGTTGTTAAAAGCGGATGCTAGGCAATCTAAGTTTGAAGACCGTATGGCTAAAATGTTTGAAGCTATCATGTGTAAGCCCTCTTCTTCGGGTGGTCTTCCTAGTGATACCCTCGTGAACCCGAAAGGAGAATTGAAGGTTATTACTACTCGTAGTGGTAAAACTTTCAAAGAACCCATTTCTCGTCCAAGTACTTCTATGGAGAAGGAAAAAGAGAAAGAACCCGAGGTTGTGGTTGAAAAGGAGCACATTGCAAGCCCACGAAGTACCGCTCAAACCACACCTACGGTTGAACCAACACCCATAATGGAACCCGAGATTCCAAGGCCGATGCCTATGCCTAATTTGCCCCAACCCACACCACCTTTACCCTACCCATCAAGACGAAACAAGGAAAGGCACAAGAACGAAATAATTATCAATTTGAACTCTTTATGAAAATGTTTCGTGACTTGCATTTTAATATAAGTTTTGCCGACGCCTTAGTCATGATGCCTCGATTTGCCGCGAACTTCAAAAGTATGTTGAATAACAAAGAAAAATTGCAAAAATCGTCTAGTTGTTCTTCGGTTTTTCTAAGCCGCATACCTCAAAAAGTCGGTGATCCTGGAAAGTTTTTAATCCCATGTGCTATCCAAGACATGGAAGAATGCTACGCCTTGGCCGATCTTGGTGCTAGTATTAATTTGATGCCTCTTGAGATTTTTAAATCGCTTAATCTTCCCAATCTCACTCCTTCAAGAATGTCAATCGAAATGGCCGATCATTCTACGATTCTAGCTTGTGGAGTTGCCGAGGACGTCTTCGTGAAAGTTGGAAAGTTCTACTACCCTGTAGACTTTATTGTTGTTGATATTCCCATCGATCCTAAAGTTCCGTTAATTTTAGGTCGATCTTTTTTGGATACCTCGAGAGCACTTATCGATGTGCATGCAAGAAAAATCACTCTTCGTTTCAATGAGGAAGAACTCGTCATTAATGCAACCCAAAACTCCACTCTTTCTCATGTTTATTCGATCACATCTTTGTACAATGTCAATCCCATCAAAAACATTTGCAAAAGAATTTCAAATAGAGTTTTAGTAGTTGTTGAGAAAAATGAAGTTCCGTCCCCTCCGCCGATGGAGGTTAAGAGTGTTAAGCCTATGATTCCAATCTCGAGATTCTTCGGATGATGAATACGTTGATCCCGATGGGGAGGTTTTCTTTGTTGACAAAAGATTTGAAAACTTGCCACCACCTAAGCCAAAAAGATTTCAAAATGTGAGAATTTTTAGTGTGACTAACATTATTTTAGATACACCAAATATTTTTGACATAATCAAATCGGGTTTTCACAAGGAGAGTGTTAAAGATGAAAAAGGAAAAGATTTTGAATTTAATTTAAAAGATTTTTCTACAATTCTAACTCCGTCATCACCGCGTGTCTTGAGTACTACAAGCTCGTCTTCTCCTTTTGACGATGCTTTGTGTGGACCTAGTGTGGGGGAAGCCCCTTATGTTCCCTCCCCTTTCTCCACCGAGGACGAGATATTTGATCCTGGAATTGCTTTTATAGGGAAATCTCGGTCTTCCACCGATGCAATAAATGGAAAATCTTTTCATTTGATTGGTGCGAGTCTACCTCGAGTAGCTCAATGTTTTGACTTACCCATTGTCCCACCCTTCTATTTCTTCTCTCCTATTTTCTTCTATCCCATTGGGATTTGTGTTGGAGTAGTGTTGTTTCGTCTTTCATCCGAAAACGAAGACGCTATCTTTGACCCCGGTATACGTTTATCGGATTTTTAAAGTACTCCACGTACTTTTGGGCCTTGTTTATCATGTAAGCCCCACCAAAAATTGACCATACCATGATTATCCCTAAATGATCACATTTATGGGGATTCGAGTCGAGCTTTTGACTCGGTTATCAAAAACAAGGTGCCTCGTGGGGGAGACCCATGCTTATCCATGTACATATTATTGCTTTCTAATTAGTGTAATGTGAGGGGATTTGTGCCCTTCCAACCTTTGTTTCGTGGTTGTTTGTGAATTGTGTCTTTTAAATCATGATCTTCACGATTGGAGCCTCTCGTGTTCGTTTCATGGGAGCACTTGATCGTTTGCTTTGGAGGCCTTTCCCAATATCCATCATGATATATCCTTTTATGTTCTAACCTTAGGTTTTTAGCACACTTCATAAACGACTATTACTTAATGGTTACACCCTTTCCATGCTAGATTAGGCATTCGACTACGTCTCTAGTATGGGGGTTTTGCACCCCTAGACTCGAAACATTGAGGACAATGTTTAACTTTAGTATGGGGGGGTGAATAGATACTTGCCTTGCCAAACCTTCACGCTTTACAAAGTTTATCGTTTTGTTATCATTTTCTTGCAAAATAAGGCTAAAAATGGCCAAATTTTAAATTTTTTCTCATATTTCATAAGTGTTTAAGACACGAATGTAGGTTTTCCGATGGCGAGAATAAGAGTAATTTTTGACTTGACCGTGCGTGTTGAGCACTTAGCTTTGATTCCTTAACTACACATTAGGCTAAGTCTCTTAAATGAGGACGAGAAATGATAGAGTTAATTATAAGTTACTATGCTAAACGTAGAGTACTCGTATTCTTTCAAAAACTCATGTGTTCTCGTTGTTTGCTTATTCTCCCTTCGCATGTAAATATTTTTTGCTTAATAATTATTGACTTAGCGGTTTAGTTAGGATTGTTGGGTTTCTAGTCTTTTCTAGTAGCTTCCGTGTAATTAAATTGGGAAGACATTAAGGTATCGCCAGTGTCACGGTTTTGAAGTATTGGCACCCCAATAATCGAAAGCTTCACCTAATAATAAGATTTCAAGTGCTCACCTAAATCTAGCAAACAATTTGAAGCCCCACAAGGCCTAAAATCTATGCAAAATTGAAAGTGAATCAAGCCTTAATCTTCGAAGCTTTAAAGATCCAACATTCGCTTTAGCGTGAGGATATACGTCTTTGGCTAATAAAACCACCGATGAGGCGGATAATAAAAGGCAAGGCAAGACCAAAGTCATAATAAAAGCTTCATGGCGAAGTTGAATAAAAGATGGAGGTAAACCAAAGATAATAAGGCCCTTCCGTTAGGGGGCGTATAAAAGTCTTGGTAATAAGTCTCATGTTCAAAACCGTTATAAAACCGTGTTTATCGATCCTTCTTGTTGACTTAATTTTTTGACATCGTTGTCTATTAGGAGGGGTTATTGATTTGATGGTCTTAATTGCACCGTTAGGACTCTATTTTTAGACCTAAATCTCTATATTCACATAAGTCAAACAATGTATCCTCGTGAAACATTCAAGACAAAATAAAATATAAGAGATACAACTTAGGAATAATGGGAGAATAAGTACGTGATTAGGGCATATGAGTAGTGTTAGCATTACTAACTTATAATGAAAATGATCTCGTTGCACGCTTGGCATGGAATTAGGGTGAAAATCGAGGACGACGAAATTATTTCTAACGAAGCATTCACGTGTTCTTATTCTATGAACCTAAACGTCCCATTTTGCGATGAAGATCATACATTATGTCTATAACACAAGTAGCAATAGTGTAGTGTAGTTAGTTTATCATTTCATAAAAGTGAATAAAATTAAATTTTGGAGATGCTTTGATACGTTATTCTAGCATTGCGTGAGGGCACGGCAATGGTTTAGTATGGGGGAGTGATGAGATGGCTTTTATACATGATCTCATCATCAAAAACGGCCTTTAATTGCATAAAATATCATAAAATATGCCAAATATATGCTCGTGTTTGTTACTTGTGTATTTTTAGGTACGGATATTGAGGAATTGACAAAGGATCACAAGAAAGAATCAAAAACGAACACGGGAAACGAAGACGCACAATGAACCAAGCTCAAGAATGGAATTTTGCAAAAAGATCCCTCAAGTTTGAAGAATTGGCAAAAATGGCCCCTCATCTTTGAAGAACTTGTCATAATTAACCCTCAAAAATGTTAATTATGCAAGTGTGATCCTTGAAGAATGAAGATTGTACAAGATTTGCCCTTGGGAATTGACCAAAGTTGCTAAGTTAGTCAAATTTGTCAAAAGGACTGAATTTGCAAATGTATTTGGACTTTGGGTGAAAAGACTTAACTGGATTGGACTGGCCTTGCAACCAGTTAACAGGATACTACGTTAGAAAGGGACTGGTAATGAAAACCCCAACTTTAGCCCAATACCCCCAAAAGCGCAATCCCTTTTATACCCGGTTTATTATTTAAATTGGTCAACCGGTCAACCCACCCACTAATCCCCCACATTCCCTCCTAAACACTAAATTTGAAAACAAATTATACCCAAACCGGATTAAACGCCCCCTAATCTCACTTGAACCCTAATCCTACCCCAGATAAATTAACACTCAAAACAAGGGGTTAAACCCTAAAACCCTCCAGTTCACTAATTCCACTCACCCTCATCCTTTCCCACCTCACCCAACACACTCACATGCTTTGTGGGACCCTCCCCGTACCTCCCCTGCTCCATCTCTTTCGCACAAAAAACCACACCCGACACATCCAACGACTCCAAGGCATTCCTTTGCCTCCAAGGAGTGTTAAACGTCCAAGATTGAAGATTCCAAGCTGGCATTTCACATGGAGAGCTTTTGACCCGAAATTCAAATTTCTTCAAAGGGCATTTAGGGCAATTCCATAGATTAGGGTTTGCACTTGTATTATTTTATTCCTAGTCTAGATAGTTCCATGTAGTTGTATAAATAGGAGTCGTTTGTGACCCTATTAGGTTGTTCCAGTTTTTCTTCAAAATATTTTGTAATTCCTTTTATATAAAATTAAAGTTTGGTGTTTGTGTTTGAGCAATTTAATTCCTTTTAATGTTTATTTAAAGTCGGTATAAATTAATGAAGATTAACTGAGTTCCATTTAAATTTGTGAAAGCTTTGTGTGATTTAAGGTTTTCAAAAAAAAAAGGTTTTAAGGTAGTTCAAAATTTCAGAAAAACAAATCAACCCTTGAAGTGAAAGTGGAAAAGGTTGGTTTGGTTTTGTGAAATTGAGCTGCTTTGGAAGGTGATAAAAAGGTTTTAAGGTTTAAAAGATTTTTAAGAAGGATTTTAAGGAAGAAAGTAAAACAGATTATACTTGTGGTTTCTTTTCTTTTGATTTTCTTCAAGCAGGTTTTGGAGCTTTGTTTGTTGATAAAGTTCTGCATACACCCGTGTGTATGGGAGGTGGTATTGCAACCACAAAGGACCTTGGATGTAGGGTTCTTTGGTAAGCAATCATTTCCTTTTTCAATCTTTCTGTTTTAAAGTGCAGTTCTTGTGATTTTGTATGCTAGGTAGTATAAGTGTGTTAATCTTGTTTAGTTTGTGCTATCTTAGTGTGGTATGCATGTAAGATGCTTGAGAAATCAGTTTGATTGAGTTTTAAAGTGAGTTGCTTTGAAAAAAGTTGAAGTTCAAGATTTAAAGGGCTGTTTGGATTCGGGTTTTAGCAGTGGTTAAAATCTTGATTTGTGTTTTAAAAAGTGTTAGATAGTTTAAATAGGGTTGATTAGGGTTGCATGATAATGTTAGCTTAGATTAGAACAAGTTTTGAAACAAATTGTGTGATAAAAAGTTAAATAGGATAGCAAGAAATCTGCTCATCACTTTTTTCTTCTTTTTGATTGAAAATTGTTCCAAGATCTTGTAATCTGTGAGGAATTAGGATGTTATAGGTTAGCAAGTTACTTGTGTGCCATTTGGTGATTGTGTGTGCAAAACATAGGAGTTTGAAAATCACAAGTGTGCTTGTAATCTGTTAAAGAACCACCAGACCTAGTCAATTTGTCACAGAAACTTGAAATCGTTTTGGAGTGCTTTGGTTTGTGAAATTTGTGTGCAAGGTGATTACTATTTGCTTGTCATTGACTCCTTGTGCTTCAAAGAGCACAAGGGTGCCCTTTGTTCCAAAAAATCACCACAAACAAAGCTTCCAAGCTCCTCTTGGAACCTTCACCACCTGTGAAGATAACAAGAAAGAACAAGAAAACTTGTGTTCTTGAAAAATATTAAACTGGCCACGTTTTTGGGATTCATTTGAGCTTAATCTTGTGTAAAAATTGTTTTGGATTTGTGTTATAAGCTTACAAGTGTTAACAGTTTGTTTTGGAAAAGTAAAAAAAAAAGAAAAAAAAATAGCAAAAACGTCACCCGCACTGGACTCGAACCCTCGACCTTCAGCTCAGGAGTAAAGGGTCTTACCAGTGATCTAGATGCGTTTTTACGTTAGCCTTTCATTTCAATACATACTTAACCTGTTTTCACTTGGTGCCTTCCAAATTAAGCCGTGACCAAATAAGCTCATTTGAGCTTATTGGTTCAACTTTTTGGCTACTTTTGATTTTTCCTAGGACCTTTATAGACTTTAAGATTTTTCTAGATTGGTTTTATATTTTTCACATTATTTAATTGTTTTCTATACATTTTCTTTATCCGTATTTTAAAAAATCACTAAAAAATCGTAAAAAGAGTTTTAATTTTTAGGAAAAATAGTTTTTAGGTTTTAATTTGTATTTTTGAGGTTTACATATCAAAAAGTTTTCAAAAACTTTAAATTTTAATTTTATTTAATTTTAGGGTTTTTAGACAACTTTAAAAATTAATATAAAATTAACTAAAAGGTTTTAGGAGCTTTAATTTGCATTTTCCTCTTAATTAGAATATTTAGGATTTTTGAGAATTTTTTTAGAATTTATTTGAGAACTTTTCATTTTTTTGAATATTTTATTATTATTTTATTCATTAAAATTCAAAGTTTTATTTTTAACTTTTTTTATTTTTCCTAGATTCTAGAAATTAAATTAGGACCTTTGTCACTTTCCAATTAATTTTTAGGCTTTTCAATTAATTTTTGAATTAATTTAAGATTTAATAGATTTTAATAGTTTTTAGGAGTTAAAAAATAGTTTAATCTGGTTCTAAAATTTTTAAAAATAGTTTTTAGTTTAATTAGGTCATTTTTGAGGTTTACAAATTAAAAAATCTTGTTTGGGGCTTTTTAATATTTAAAAGTGATTTTTAGGGCTTTAATTAGCATTAAAAAGTCATTATTAAATTAATTAAAAGGTTTTGGCAAGTTTGGATTTTTTGTAAACTCTTAGAATATTATTGTGGATTTTTAGTGATTTTTAGGAATTTTTAGATTAAAATTTTAAATTTTGCACTTTTTACGTTCTACGTCGTAACTTTCTAGTAGTGTTTTCGCCTTATTTTTCTATTTTTTTTCGTCTTCGTCATTTTCTCATTTCTTTTCTTCTTGTTAATAATCAAAAACAAAAATCAATCATTCATTACACAACGCACTAGCCTTCTCGAGAGAACGATCCCCATTTGGGTCATAACTTGTGGTTTTCCTAAACCGCTCGTTAATACTTACCGCTTTTTACGCTCTTTTCCTAAAGGGTAGTAAAATCACTACATCAGTACCCAAAAGATTCTCCATTGGAGCTTATTGCATATTCAGACAGTGACTATGGTGGTGACAAGTTTGATAGGAAATCCACAACTGGTGGATGTTAGTTTCTTGGGAGTAGATTGATATCTTGGCAATGCAAGAAACAAACAGTGGTGGCAAACTCTACAACTGAAGCAGAATATGTTGCAGCAGCTGCTTGTTGTGGACAAGTCTTATGGATTCAGAACCAGCTGTTGGATTATGGGTATAATTTCATGCATACCAAGATTTTTGTAAACAATAACAGTACTTTATGCATTATTAAAAATCCTGTACATCATTCTATAACCAAACACATAGAAATTAGACATCATTTTATAAGAGATTGCTTTGAGAAAGGTTTAATACAACCAGATAGGGTAGCCACAGAAGATAATGTGGCTGATTTATTAACTAAACCTTTTGATACTGGAAGATTTCAATATTTGGTAACAAATATTGGAATGGTTAATCTCATTTAATATGTGTTTTGGAACCTTTTTGTAAAAGTATGTACAGGATAATGCATTGTTATTGGTCTTTGTGATGATTTAGATTTTTCCACTTTATTTTTCTAACACTGACAAAGGTAAATGTAACGCTGACAAGTGTTATTTTGCCGTTGTTAGAGATATTATTGTCTAACGCTGACAAGAGTTCCTTCAACGCTGATAAGTGTTGTCGGGACGCTGTCAGCAACAAATGTTAGTTTTGTGGTTTTCAATCTAAATGTGTAGGTGGTGGTAGCTTTATGCCATTGGATACAGAGTTGCTTATGGATCTTTGAAGAGCTATTTGGACATGTTTTTGTTTATGGATGATGGTTGGAATATTTATATTCCTATCTTGACATAAATTTTTAATGTTCATATATATTTTGAGAAACTCATGTATCATAGTTTAAGGGGAGGTTTAAGGAACCTTTAGGACTTTTGGGTATTCTTATAATACTCTCATCACAATTCTAGAATGTGTCCACAGGTGAGTATGGGTTAGTTTTACTAAACCATGAGGCACTATAGCATGCAAAGTTGACAAACTATGCATGCTGCCAAGACATTTTTGGCCTAGAATTGGTTGTGGTCTGATGGGAGACTTGGGAATAGTTTTGTTATGGGTTTACCTGGGAGTTACAAAGAATTTTATGAAATAACTTTGTTGGTAAGTATTTTGGTTAGCAAGGGACACTTGAGGACATTTGTGTCTATCTTGCTTAAGCAAGTGTGCATAAGTGGACAGTGCTTGCCGCCCAGTAATTATTATCAACTTGCAAGATATTTCTCTTAGGATAAATTACTTTGTTAAGGTCTTTTTCTTTTTAAATATTTTTATTTTTAGACGCTGACAAGTTTTTCTCCAAACGCTGTTACGACCAACCGTGACGCTGACAAGGCTTTAGGCAAAAGCTGACAAGAAAATATAGCCGTTGGGCGTTGATGGCCTATTTTTGACCGTTGACACCTAGTGGGTCATACCCAGTTGTTATTTTTTGACTAATCTTTGGCCGTAATTTTGGGGAGTTGTTACTTTTAATTAATGCATTAGATAAGTTATATTTGATTCAATATTTTCATCATTACTCTTTGAATATAACTGCCTCATTTTTGACCAATCAAACTCATGCATCTCTCCTATAAATTTGGCTAACTTTTTATTCTGGGTATTCATATTTTCTTGTCTAACATTTTTCTCCTAGATTTTTCCCATATCACATAACCTAAACAGCTTTAAACATGGCACCAAAGTTCAACTCAAACAATCTGACATTGGAGTTCAAGAGCCAACATAATATGGTAGCTTACTTGGCCGCTGATAATGATTTGTTCCCTCAGTATTCACAAATGGTGGCATTTTTAAATGCATCCTCAATAAGGTATGCACTTTCTCATGAACCACTAGTCCCTGTCGCACACATTAGACAGTTTTGGAATAATGTCAGTTCCACAACAGCTAATGGAGTGACCACATTAACATCTACTGTTCATGGAAGAACATGGGTGGTCACTGAAGTCTTGGTTCGCCAAGCTTTGCGTCTTGATGACGCTGATGGTGTGACAACCCTTGCCATTGCAACAATAGAACAAGGTCTTAGGGAATTGGGTTATCCTATTCCTGCTGGTAAAACTTTAAATAAATATCATAAGCAGGAATTTCCCTCGGATTGGAAATATTTGATACATGTCCTTCTTCAATGCTTAAGTCCAAAATGTACTGCTTTTAATGAAATAAACAGGTCCATTGCAAGTGCTTTGGTTTGTATGTCACGTGGGCTTAAGTATAATTTTTCAAAAATGATTTTTGAAGGAATGTGTAAAAATAAGGGAAGTAAAATGACTTTGGCTTACCCAAGATTTTTGCAAATGGTGTTTGATTTACAAGCATATTGTACTAGGGATCATGACACTTTTTATGAGATCCCTAAGCAAAAGAAAACCATTTTTGACAAGATGAGCTCCACAAACAGATCTATACCTCTCACCCAAGCCATGCTTGAAGTAATTCAGGCTGCTCAACCACAACCAGACCCTGCACCTCAACTTGAGCCTATTCTTGAACCATTACCTTCACCTGACCACATGGACGTTGACCAACCCAATGTCAACGCTGACACTCAAAATGTTGGCGCTGACACAGCCAATCCCAACGCTGATGACATCCCTGAACAATCCCAAACACCCCTTAACCAACCAACACCCACACAATCTACCTCATCTTCCACCCCATTACAATCTAGGTTGAATAAACGCCAAAGGACTACTGGAGTGTTCTCCTCTAGTGGTCCTAGCCTTGTTGCAGAGAGAACCACCTCCACAAGTGTGGCTGGTGACATGGATGAGGCTGGGGCTATTGACACACGCTTAGATGCTGGTCAAGACAGTCCCAACATCATTAAGACCTCATCCATGCCCTATGATTCTATTTTGGGAGGTCAAATCCCCATTCTAGCTGAGGGCAGATTGGAACCTATGACATTGCATGAATTGACGGCTGCTGTCATTAGCTTGCAAAAGCAAAATGTCAGCCTTGTACAAATTGTCAATAATCAGGGCCGTGAACTCCAAGTATTGAGGGAGCGGGTAACTGTTCTGGAGAATCCTAGTAGCCGGAGTAGAATGGAGGAATCTTCCAAAGGGGAGGATGAAGAGGATGAGCTGATTCATACAGCCAGTGAGAAGAGTTCACAATTTAGTGAATCTTTAAATGTTGCTGAAGCACTCACCAACTTGAAGAAGCACCCAATTATTGATACATCCAAGGTAACTCCATTGAACTTGGAAGGATCTTCATACGAATCTTTTTGGGAATACTTCTTATGATCATTTTGGAATACTGTTGGGAATAAATTAGTCCCTTGTGTCGCTGTGGTTGTTTGGCATACAAACCGAGAGTCAAGAGACTCTCGATGGTGATTTCTGACCACCAGCCGCAACCCTATTAGGGTTTTGGCTTGGTTTGTGCTAACAGTGGCGTCCAGCGAGCAAGCAGGGGAAACCACTAGCTGCGGCCAGTGGTGTGATTGTTCTAGCAGTGGGAACCGAGACCACCCAGGTCTCGGTGGGAAATTAAAACAAACAGGGGGAAACCAGCCACTGACGAGGGCTTTGACAGAACTGCCAGGGGTAACCGGCAGTTTAAAGGGGCGTTTGGTTTTTGGGTTAATAAACAGAATTAGGGGCTGTTTGGCAATTGGTTTAAGGGACAGCTTAGGAGGCTGTTTGGTTCGGCTTATATATAAACACAACATGAGTTTCACGGGTTATTAAGGGTTCGGTTTACGACACATTTTCATAAGATAATACAGGGTTCGGGTTATTAATTTTACGAGTTTAATTAGCTTTACATGTACTAGTTTACAAGTTAATTAAATTAATAAAACATGACTCATGATTACTAGATTAATTAAATTAATTTGACATGCTATATAATTAATTTAATTAAAACATGGACTTAGGTTTATTATTATTAATAAATAATACATGATTTTAACCTAAGTATTTTATTATTTAAATTAGACTATAGTAATTAATTAATTATTAAACATGACTTGTAAGTAATTAATTATCATGAATTAGGTTATATTAATAATAAATATTAATACATGTTATAACTTAAGTATCTTTACCTTTATTTAATTAAATCATGTTATATTTAATTAAATACTTTAACCTATAGTTTATTTAAATTACATAAAATAATTTATAAACTATACTAATTGATCACATGACCTAAAATATTAATCAATAAACACTTAAGATTATATAATTAGCTTAATAATCTAGCTTAATTCTATTTATGGAAACTTTCTTTTTTTAGAAACTTGTTTATTTTAAGCAGCTAATCTACTTATGGAAACTTTCTATTTTTTAGAAACTTATCTATTTTAAGCAGTAAATCTATTTTTGAAAACTTTCTATTTTTGAAAACTTTCTATTTTAGGAAACCTGCTATTTTTAGGAAGTTACTTATTATTACACAACAAGTATAATAATACAAGAAATACTTAATCAGAATAGACAGAATACATGATAACCACGGTATAAAGCTTAAATCAGTAAAACATGATATGAACATATATAACAAGCTAAGACACGACATAAAACCAGTTACGTACTCAGTAATCAGATACTTATACATGTATGTATTTATGTAGCATTAGTGATACCGAAGTAAGACTCTCTTCCGTTCGTCTTCTTCGTTCAATGGACATAAGGTACAGATTCTCCGTCCTTTCAGTATGGACATTCTTCCTTATTAGGATTTCCCCGTATGCAGCCAACTGTTTTCCCTATCATATGTTTATATGTTTTGATTGCTTGTGTTTAATTAGAATACCTAAAGCCATATACATGCATGACCAGTTTCACCTAGTTATGGAGGTACCATAACCATAACGCTGGAGGCACCAGTGTTATGACTTCACCACAGTGGAGTGATAGCTCGTGGCATCCCTTTCAGCTTTTGGCCATTTATTATATTATCAGGTGGGGCGTATGGGTGCATCCTAGGTACATGTTTTCAGCAGATTACTCATTGTGAATGTGGTGTGTGCCTTGCATCCTTCACAAGGAGCTGATCCCTCCTACCCAAATCAGTATATTAAATTAGAGGCAGCCCCTCTAATTTGCATGACGAGGTCACCCCTCCAAGTATTCATGCACGTTGATAATTCATGATTTATATTGGCTAAATGGTAAATATGTTAAACAATTTTTACAAGATAAACATAAGTCTTTTCAAACTATAAACCAGTTTTACTAAGATATAACCAGGTTTTCCAGGACGTATACATTTCCGCTGCTATTAAGTATTTATTATGTTTCAGTCATTCATACTATGTCTATATCCGTGCACTGAGCGTTTTGCTCATCCGTTACTTTCCTTTCCATGTCCCAAAACAGCAGGTACCCAAGGACAGACTCGAGCATTTGGAGGACGTGCATAGGATGGAAGCTGCCATAGACTTCTTTTCCTTTTGTCTTCATAGATTTATGCTTGTGTAGTCTTTGTTCCTTTCATTTACTTTATTTATGTTTTGGGCTTATGTTTGGGAACCGATATTTGATTCCGGTTTATCCTATGGTCATGTATGTTTTACTACATATTACCTTGCATGCTTTGATGACACGCCATAATTACGCGTAATGGTCCACTTATCAAAGTGGGGTGTTACAATTATGGTATCAGAGCCAAGGCTTCGACCTGTAGGCTCTAAAACTTGACCTACGACTAGTGGGTAGTCATCAGGAGCTTCCTAAGTCAACGTTTGTTATTCCACGTATTGATGTTTTCAGCACGTTGTTGTTTCAGCCATGATGTTTTCAGCACCTTGATGTTTTAACCTTGATGTTTTCATGGATATTGTTTCACTAATATGGATGGACAACCGTCATTCATATTTAGTTATGTGTCATTGTTTCATGCATGATGTTCCTCGTGAACTGTGATTAATGTGAACTTAACCCAGTAGTTCATAATTTGTCACATAAAATTTTTTATGTTAAGTTTTGACAGATGATTTTCACTTAATTATGTTTCATGTATCATTGTTGTAGGAATTATGACTAAGTAATGGTTGGTACAGGACTGGCCCTATTTAGTCGCATGTTCTTTTATCAAAAATTTTAACTTTGGGACCGACCCATAGGCGTCCCCTCGCCATGTCTTTTGTTTTGGAACCGACCCATAGGCGTCCCCACGCACATATAAAGGTTTTTATAAACTACAACATGCATTCATGCACTATTTTTCATGCATAAAATTTTTCTCATGATTTACTGGCATAATTTTTTTTATGTTCCCTCATAAGTTACTATGTTGTTTTATGTCAAGTATGTTTTTATACTATCATGGTTAACTTCAGTTTCATGCTGATTATATTATACACTCCTTCATGATGGGTTGTTCCATGTTTCTTCATGATGACTTCGTCTTCACATGACTATGTCTTACGTCTCTTTTGCTGTATTGCTTTCATGCAAGACACTGTTAGAATTCATGTAAATTCTACTTTCATGATAGTCATGGTTAGTGTGAAATTCGTTTAACCACATGTTAGTGTTTCTCTAAGCAACCAGAATGAGGTATATACTGGCATTGCTAGGTTATCATGATGGTCTTTCTAACCATTTAACATGTTATTTTTCCTTTAAAATCATGTCCGATGATCGACCCCATACTGATCATTTCATGTGCATTCCATGTGTACTCCATGTACCTTATCCCATGCGCGTATTTCCACTTGCAGATACTCTACAAATTGTTGATGCCGCTCATAGCTTGGAGATGTTACTAAAGGTTGATGTTGCGGATGTTTGGAGGTGCTACGAGATGCGGATGCTGTTCACAACCTGGAGATCCTACAAGATGAAGACAAAGGCGTCAGAGCAAGCAAATGGGACGAGAAGACGCTTCACCATCAGACAATTTTCATCAATCATTGTACCAAATTCTTAGTTACATGTCACACATCATTCCGTTGTCGTTTCAGTCAAATGAGTGCAAATCGGGGCCACTCAGCTGAATAGTCACATGAATCACAGTCATGAGAGACCGTCATGGAACTGATAGACAAGACGATAGTAACCAGTACTATGATAGTAACCATCCTAGCAATCGCAACGGAAGCTCCGGCCGCGGACATGATCAGAAATACAAAGGATTTGTGGTCCAACCAATCCGCCAACTTTGGCATAATAACCTAATGTTTGTAGTTCTATTTGTTTCACATCTCGAGATACATGTCAAGACATCAGTCAAGACACATGTCTCACGTATACTTTCTGAAGACACGAGTCAAGACACATGACTCACGTCCAATTATGGAACATTTCTAAGAAATTCTGGGTACCCTCCAAGGGTATATCCATTTTTTTGTGCCATGTATTAATCAGGCCACAAGAATTTCAGTACCATTACTAGCGCATCAGTGAGAACTGTCACGTTGCCCGATGACACTTTCATTTCTTGTACCCATATCTCATAGATTCATGACCATGAAGGACGCCATTCGTATCACTCATGTATACGAAGGTTTTCCTTCAGTCTACTAATAAGATCCAAGCTGCTAACGCAATTCCTCGGACAGATGCAAGTTGAATTTAATCCTAATTATGGACTACGAACCACACACCATGCTACGATTCATGGTTATGTACAGTGATGTTCAGGTCCAAAATACATTCAGCTTGATTTTCCATCAGGAAAATCTGTACAAATTATCTATGCTTACAAGCATGTGCGTTGTTAGCCATGGTCGCTAAAATTTTCTAGGTGTTAGTAAGACACGACTACAGATGTCCTTTTACGCATAACCAGCGGATTATTCCAAAATCGTCCCATATACTCCAGAAGAACCTTCAAGGAGAAGGACGGTAACATGAGATTATGTGTCGACCACCGTCGATGTAAACAAATCACCATTCATAACCGTTATTCTCCTCCCCGTATTGACGACATGTCCAATCAACCGTATGGTGTTAAGCATTTTTCCAAGATCAGGATTCATGATAATGCTGCCAATAGTGACGAGTAAAAGAGCAGGACATGTCCATGACTACTATTCGTGCACGACTCGGTCATGCTAGATTTATGATTTTGAATTAGTCTCATCAATGCTCCAACAGGATTATAAGAATGAGTTTCCATGAACTCATAAGCAAATTCATCTGTGTTTTCATTGAGGATAACCTGATTTCCCCTAAGCCTAGAGAAGAACATGAAGACCATATCTGCACTATGTTGCAAATTCTATGACAAGAGAAATTTTACCCTAGAAAATTTTCCAATATCAATTCTGTTTGATTACAGTGACATGCTGAATCACATGGGTTTCTACGGTTAATCTTACCATGACTCAGCTTATGTTTAAAGGAGAGAACCCTACACTACATTAGGCGTTCTAGAAAATCCTATGCTAGGAGAAGTCTAGATTAAGAGACTCAGAGTTTCGCCAACTCCTATGTATCAAGTTCTATGAAGCAAGATACAGTTACGTTCATATCTACATACCTGTGATACCAACAGGCTAAGGTAGAACACCAACAGACTAGGATGGTTTTCCATCATCAGATTTGTGAACAAAAATAGGACAAGATCTCCATGGATTTTGGTTACCAGATTAACGCAAACTCAGAAGAAGCATGATGCTATCTGGGTTATTGCCAGCAGTTGATCAAGTCTTTAGAATCCTTACATCCGCAAGGATTTCAGAACCAACAGATTGATCGGACATATTCCAACCAAGGCTCATCCGATCACTTGGTAATCCCTCAGTTATCAGGTCAGACAAAGGTTCGCATTTGTGCTACTTATTTACGTCCACGTCCTTGTTCTAATTTTACGATTTTCTTTCACGCTCACGTTCATGACACTATTACGTTCATGATCGTAACTTGGCTTACGATTTTACGTTCATCTTCGTTCTGGGAAGTTTTGTAAGAAATGGAGAGACCAGACTCAAGTTTGGTATAACTCCCTATCCTCAGATAGACGTTTCACGTCACAGTCCACGTCTCACCTTTTAGCGTTTGGCGTTACCACCGCCGTATTCCATGTTCACGATATGTTTCACATGTCATGTTCATTCCACGTTCCTCGTATCACGTTCACGATATGTTACACGTATCATGGATCACGATATGTTTGCTCATTCTACCCTCACCATATCTCCACGTATCACGTTCAAAAAATTTCACGTATCACGTTCAAAATTTTTCACGTACTACGTTTCTATATGTCTCGCGCATCGTTGTTATTTATCAGTTAAGTTAGATTGTTTTGCACCATAACGTTTCAGTTACTCTTGCACGTTAGTCCTTATTCCCTCGATCAAGTTCAAGGGATCTATCTTACGTTGATAACCATGAACTTTTCGTGTTTTCAAGTCAAGGTCAGGAGGACCAAGATTTTTCATTGTATCAAGATCTTGTGAAGGAACCGTTCCAAGCGGGAAGCCAGTTGGAAACGGACAAGTTCATCCAGACTTCTTATCCGTTTTTCTCTTATCGATTAGATATATCCTTTCAGTCACGTTACGTTCCATGTCCTTTCAAGACATGTCACGTTCCACGTTCCTTCTACCATGTCACCTTCAGGTCCCTTTATCTTACATACCCTTCCAGTTTAATTCGGGTGTGTTTCTCTTTCAGTTTACGTTACCTATAATTCGGGGACGAATTATTCTTATTAGGGGGGAAGAGTTGTAAAACCCGCATGCTTTTACCGTGAATAGTACCCTTACGATCGTACGTACAGGATTAAAACTTTCCTTTTTTAACATGAACATGTATCATGAATATTAATTAAAAGAATTACGAACGTGTTATTACACGATAAGTATTAAATACGTGTTAGTACACGATAATTACTAACAATAATAATTATAATCACGAACATAAAATCATGAACACGAAATCACGAACAGATAATTACGAACATACGTATATTATTAATATGATGAATGTCGTTACGAATAAGTAATTATAATAACACGAATTATAATAACATGAATAAGTAATAAATATGTAACACGTAAGCATGAATAATTAGCACGATTATTCGTCGTATGTTAAATCAAACAAGACAAGTAATTACATACGTAATGATTACGTTTTACACATATAATGATAACCATGAATTTCATGACATTGTAAAACACGATTTCGCGTACCGTTTATTAATACGCAATTTATTGTAATAATGTAAAGGGGCCTTTTGACAAGGAAAAAGAAAGAAAAACATGGGCTCTAGGCCCATTTGGGTTTTGTTTCACCAAATAAAAGAAACAGACGGGGGATTTTAAGGTTTTAGACAACAAACATGAAACCCTAAAATAATTAAACAAGCCGTCATTTTTTTTCTTCTTGTTTTTCTTTCCTGCCGTGGGTTTTCAACACCAAGAACAATAACAAAAACCGCCTTTGATCCAGGAAAGCAAGATGTGATTCGTGTTTGTTGTTCCAAAAACCCAAAAACATGTGTAAGTAAACCCTAATCTCGTTTTATTTTATTTTGTTAGATTAATTAATCACGAATCCATGGAATATGATCTAAAGCATGGTAAAAAGAAGTAATTATAAAGGGGAGTTCGTTTTGGTGTCGTTGTGGTTGTTTGGCACACAAACCGAGAGTCAAGAGACTCTCGGTGGTGATTTCTGACCACCAGCCGCAACCCTATTAGGGTTTTGGCTTGGTTTGTGCTAACAGTGGCGTCTAGCGAGCAAGCAGGGGAAACCACTGGCTGCGGCCAGTGGTGTGATTGTTCTAGCAGTGGGAACCGAGACCACCAGGTCTCGGTGGGAAATTAAAACAAACAAGGGGAAACCAGCCACTGACGAGGGCTTTGACAGAACTGCCAGGGGTAACCGGCAGTTTAAGGGGGCGTTTGGTTTTTGGGTTGATAAACAGAATTAGGGGCTGTTTGGCAATGGGTTTAAGGGAAAATTTAGGAGGCTGTTTGGTTCGGCTTATATATAAACACAATATGAGTTTCACGGGTTATTAAGGGTTCGGTTTACGACACGTTTTCATAATATAATACACGGGTTCGAGTTATTAATTTTACGAGTTTAATTAGCTTTACATGTATACTAGTTTACAAGTTAATTAAATTAATAAAACATGACTCATGATTACTAGATTAATTAAATTAATTTGACATGCTATATAATTAATTTAATTAAAACATGGACTTAGGTTCATTATTATTAATAAATAATACATGATTTTAACCTAAGTATTTTATTATTTAAATTAGACTATAGTAATTATTTAATTATTAAACATGACTTGAAATTAATCAATTATCATGACTTAGGTTATATTAATAATAAATATTAATACATGTTTTAACCTAAGTATCTTTACCTTTATTTATATAAATCATGTTATATTTTATTAAATACTTTAACCTATAGTTTATTTAAATTACATAAAATAATTTATAAACTATACTAATTGATCACATGACCTAAAATATTAATCAATAAACACTTAAGCTTATATAATTAGCTTAATAATCCAGCTTAATTCTATTTATGGAAACTTTCTATTTTTAGAAACTTATTTATTTAAGCACCTAATCTATTTATGGAAACTTTCTATTTTTAGAAACTTATCTATTTTAAGCAGTAAATCTATTTTTGGAAACCTTCTATTTTTGGAAACGTTCTATTTTAGGAAACCTGCTATTTTTAGGAAGTTACTTATTATTACACAACAAGTATAATAATACAAGAAATACAAGAAATACTTAATCAGAATAGACAGAATACATGATAACCACGGTATAAAGCTTAAATCGGTAAAACATGATATGAACATATATCACAAGCTAAGACACGACATAAAACCAGTTACGTACTCAGTAATCAGATACTTATACATGTATGTATTTAGTAAGCATTAGTGATACCGAAGTAGGACTCTCTTCCGTTCGTCTTCTTTGTTCACTGGACATAAGGTTTGGATTCTCCGTCCTTTCAGTATGGACATTCTTCCTTATTAGGATTTTCCCGTATGGAGCCAACTGTTTTCCCCATTATATGTTTATATGTTTTGATTTCTTATGTTTAATTAGAATACCTAAAGCCATATACATGCATGACCAGTTTCACCTAGTTATGGAGGTACCATAACCATAACGCTGGAGGCACCAGTGTTATGACTTCACCACGGCAGAGTCATAGCTCGTGGTGTCCCTTTAAGCTTTTGGTCACTTATTATATTATCAGGTGGGGCGTATGGGTTCATCCTAGTTACATGTTTTAAGCAGATTACTCAGTGTGAATGTGGTGTGTGCCTTGCATCCTTCACAAGGAGCTGATCCCTCCTACCCAAATCAGTATTTTAAATTAGAGGCAACCCCTCTAATTTGCATGACGAGGTCACCCCTCCAAGTATTCATGCACGTGGATAATTCATGATCTATATTGGCTAAATGGTAAATATGTTAAACAATTTTTACAAGATAAACATAAGGCTTTTCAAACTATAAACCAGTTTTACTAAGATATAACCAGGTTTTCCAGGACTTATACATTTCCGCTACTATTAAGTTTTTATTATGTTTCAGTCATTCATACTATGTCTATATCCGTGCACTGAGCATTTTGCTCAGCCGTTACTTTCCATTCCATGTCCTAAAACGGCAGGTACCCAAGGACAGACTCGAGCATTTGGAGGACGTGCATAGGATGGAAGCTGCCATAGACTTCTTTTCCTTTTGCCTTCATAGATTTATGCTTGTGTAGTCTTTCTTCCTTTCATTTACTTTATTTATGTTTTGGGCTTATGTTTGGGAACCGATGTTTGATTCCGGTTTACCCTATGGTCATGTATGTTTTACTACATATTACCTTGCATGCTTTGATGACACGCCATAATTATCGTAACGGTCCACTTATCAAAGTGGGGTGTTACAGATGTCCTTACTAAAGGACGGAATATCTGTACCTTATGTCCAGTAAATGAAGACGAAAACAAACATAGACAATCACTCCGACTTCACAATAGCTACATAATGAAGGGACATGAATAAGAGTCTATCTTACTTATACATACTTGTTAATTGGTTTACTTGACATGTTCACACTTATTATACTTCTTATCTTGTCTTATGGTTTCATGTTTTAATCATGTTTTTCTTATAGTTTCATGTGTTTTAGATTCATATGTTTCATGTTTTTACTGTTATTATTTTTGTTATAACATAATGAGCAACTTCCTAAAAATAGCAGGTTTCTATATATAGTAACTTTCCAAAAATAGCAAGTTTCTATATATAATAACTTTCCAAAAATAGTAAGTTTTCTTAAACAGTAAGTTTCTAAAAATAGAAAGTTTCCATAGTTAGTAAGTTTCCAAAGTTAGAATGTTTCCATATTTACCATATTTAGTACATTTCCATAAATATCATATTACCATATTTATCATGTTGCCATAAATGATATAATTCCATAATTAATTATATGCATATTTTATATCATGTATTATTATATTATAAAGCTTAATAATTAATTAATACTTAGCTTATTATTAATTAATAATATCCTATCATGTTATTATAAGTTTATTTTTAATTAATAATATTACATAATACATGTTATTAATCTTTACCATAAAAGATATTAATTAATTTAACCTAAGTTCTAATTAATTAAATCCATGTTCATGAATAATTAAATAATTAATTATTATATCCTAAGTTTATTTAATTAAATGTACATATATATTTTATCATAGTTTTAATTAAATAATATCATAAGTTTTAATTTAATTAAACCAAAATTAATTAATAACTAAATTAATTAAACATACCTAACTTAATTTACATGTCGGTTTAATTACGTGTTTCTGAAAAGTTAAGTTCCCGATCCCCGGCCCGAGACCCGACCATCGAGCCACAACAGCTCACCGAGATCCTACGGCTCTCGGCTCGCTGCTGTGCCGGACCAAGAAGCCCCCAGCCTCACTAGGGTCCCCCTGCCTGCGTCATATACCCACCGAGCACCCCTTAAGGGCCTCGGTTCCGACCGCTAGGACAAGATACCCGCTGTGGAGTCTTGGTCCTTGCGACTGCCATCATACCACCACCACCGCCAGCCCAAGGCTTGCGGCTGGTGGTAAAAAACCAACGTCGACCCCCCCCCCCCCCCTAAAGGGCTACGGCTGCTGGACGCCAACACCACCGAGACCTTGATGGTCTAGGTTTGCGTATGATCGAGACAAACACCCCCACAAACCTCTTTTTGTTTTAATCTTGGTAGATCTAACATAACTACATGTGTTCTTATTTTATTCTTATTAAATCTTGATCGTACATAATTAAAAAAAAGAAGAAAAAGGATTTGAGGGATACCAATACGTGGATTAAAAAGGAATGAACACGACGTGTTACCGTATCAATAAAAAATTAAATGGATTCCTCTTGGTGTTATATGGGTGTCGCGGCAAGAGAGAGAGACAAAGGGGGTTTTAGGGGTTTGATTTCTTGTAAAATGTATTTAATAAATTTCCCCTGTAGTTTTTATTAAACTAATAACTAGTTAATTGGGTATGGGCCAAAGCCCGTTTCCCTTCCCTTTCTCTCTAAACTGACGCCAACAAACACCCCTTACACTTTTGGTGTTTGTTTTTCTTGTTTAATATTTATCGTGTACATTCGTGTTTATTTATCGTGTTTTATTTCTTGAGCGTTTTCTTAATACCGTATGTACATACTTATCGTATAGTAATATTCGTGTTTTACGTACATAATACTTATGATAATTAATTAATATACATATTGTTTGTATTAAACATTCGTGATACATGATGTATATTAATGAATTATAAATTTTAAATTTAATTGTAACTTCGTGCATTAAATGATCGTAGGACTTTTTTAAGAGCGGGTTTTACAACTCTTCCCCTCTAAAAGAACAATTCGTCCTCGAATTAGAGATACGATAAGCTGACAAAATGCTAAACGCTAAAATGAAATAAAAGATGGAAAGACATGTAAGCTAAAATGACATACCTGAGTCAAAACTGGAAATGAGGGTAAGAAGTCCGGATAGACTCCTCCGTTTCCCAAATGGCTTCCCGCTCGGTATGATCCCTCCAAAGGATTCTAACGAATGGAATCATGTTTCTTCTCATGACTCGTTCTTGGAAATCGAGAACTTTCTCAGGCTCCTCGATATATGATAGATCCTCTTGAATCTGCTCGAATGGATACGTAACTTTATGCAATGGATGGTAGTTGTAACCTTTGAGTAAGGATACATGGAATATATCATGCACATGAGATAGCTGGGGAGGTAAAGCTAGATGATATGATACTTCCCTAACATGTTTAAGAATCTCAAACGGTCTAATGAAACGAGGACTGAGCTTTCGCTTGATTCCAAAACGCTTAACACCACGTGCTGGTGATACATTAAGGAAAACATGGTCGTCGATATTAAACAATATATCTCTATGATGTTTATCAGCATAGCGCTTCTGTCGAGCACGAGCTCCCTTCAGTTTCGCTTTAGCGATGGCAACCTTTTTATTGTTCACCTTTATCATTTCTGGTCCTTCAAGTATTCGTTCTCCAACTTGATCGCAACAGATTGGAGCACGACACTTTCGGCCATAAAGCATCTCAAAAGGTGCACACTTAACACTTGCATGCCAACTATTGTTGTAGGAAAACTTTACCAAACATATGTAGTCGTCCCAACTTCCTGAGAATTCCAATGCACAAGCCCACAACATGTCTTCTAAGGTTTGAATTGTACGCTCCGGTTGACCATCGGTCTGAGATGAAAGGCAGTGCTAAGCTTAACTTCAGTGTGTCAAGCTTTCTACATACCCTTCCAGAATTTTAACGTGAAACGAGGGTCACGATCTGATATAATGTCAGAAGGAATTCCATGTGGTCGTATGATATCCTTAAGGAATATATCTGCCAATTTGCTGACTGAGAAGTCCTTGCGAATTGGAAGAAAATGAGCTGACTTGGTTAAACGATCAATATGACTCATATAGCATCATGTCTGCTCGAGTAAGCAGAAGTCCAGTGATGAAATCCATGGAGATTTTGTCCCACTTCCATCCGTGAATCTCTAACGGTTGAAGTAAACCACTAGCCCGCTGATGCTCGATCTTAACTTGCTGGCAAGTTTGACACCTGGATATGAAAGTAGCATCATCTTATTTCATGCCACTCCACCAGAAATGTTGTTTAATGTCATGATACATTTTGGTGGATCCTGGATGAATAGAGAATATGGAGCTATGAGATTCTGTCAATAAAGCTTCCCAGAGAGTCTGATCATCCAGAACACATTATTTAGTTCCTTGCCATACGATGCCTTCTTTGTCGACACGAAATTTTGTCTGTCGATCAAGATCCTAGATGATAGCCAAAATCTCACCATCGTCTTTCTGGGCCGCCTTAATTCGAGAAATCACGTCTGGCTCAATTCTCATATTAGCCCAATATCCATGTTGTCCACGTACTAGTAATTCAATGTCTAATCGCTCAAATTCCAGTATGTTTTCTTCTTGTACTTTCATGCCGTTTATAATGCCCGACTTCCTGCTAAGAGCATCTGCCACTACAATCACCTTGCTAGGGTGATACTGAAGATTGATGTCATAATCCTTGAGTAGTTCCAATCATCTTCTCTACCTCATGTTAAGTTCCCTCTGAGTGAAAATGTACTTGAGACTCTTGTGATCAGTGAAGATATCACATAGTTCACCATAAAAGTAGTGTCTCTATATTTTAAGTGCAAACACTACTGCTGCTAGCTCCAAGTCATGTGTAGGATAATTTTCCTCATAAGGCTTTAGCTGACGTGATGCATATGCAATCACTTTCCCATGTTGCATGAGTACACAGCCTAATCCTTTACCTGAACCATTGTTGTAGATCTGAAATCCACTTGTACCAAATGGGAAAGTAAGAATAGCTGAAGATACTAACCGCTTCTAGAGTTCTTCAAAACTCTTCTCCCGCTCATAAGTCCAAACGAATTTCTCTCCTTTCCGCATCTACTTGGTCAAAGTAAAGGCTAGTCTTGAAAATTTCTCCACGATTCTGCGATAATAACCAACTAAGGCTAGGAAACTACGAACCTCAGTTGCAGATGTCGGTCATGGCCATTTAGTGATAGCTTCAACCTTCGCAGGATCCATAGTAATCCCTTCTGCGGAGACAATGTGGCCTAAGAATTCCACCTTGTTTAGCCAAAATTGACACTTAGAAAATTTCGCATATAACTGTTTTTGACGAAGAATCTTTAGCAAAATACGTAGATGTTCTTCATGTTCTTCCTTGGATTTAGAGAAGATGAGGATGTCATCGATGAAGATGATAAAAAATTTGTCTAAGTACTCGTGAAAGACGCGGTTCATAAGGTCCATGAAAACCGCAAGAGTATTAGTAAGTCCAAATGGCACGACTACGAACTCATAATGGCAATATCTGGTGCAAAAATCAGTCTTGAGAATATCCTTCTCTTTAACTCGCAGCTGATGATAACCGGATCTTAGATCAATCTTAGAGAATTGTTTGCCACCCTGAAGTTGGTTAAACAGATCATTGATTCTTGGTAATGGATAACGATTCCTAATCGTGATCTTATTCAGCTCACGATAGTCAATGCATAGACGCATACTGTCATCCTTCTTCTTGACAAAGAGTACCGGTTCACCCCATGGTGATACACTCGGTCGGATGAAACCTCGCTCTAGTAATTCCTGCAGCAGATCTTTTAACTCCTTGAGCTCTATGGGAGCTGTGCGATAAGGAGCCTTAGAGATTGGTTGAGCTCATGGGATGAGATCGATGTTAAACTCTTTTTCACGAGTAGGTGGTATACCCGGAAGTTCTTCTGGGAATACATCAGGAAATTCTGAAACAACTGGTTGATCTTGGATCGATGGAACTTTGGCAGTGATATCTTGAATTGAAGCTAATAATCCCTCGCAACCATGAGATAGTAATGCACGAGCTTCTAACATAGAGATGATTTGTACAGACTTTCCTGGTATAAAACCATTGTGAACGTACTATGGTGCTTGAACATCACCGAAGATAACCCGATAGGTATGACAATCCATAGTAGCATGATGCTTGGATAACCAATCCATGCCTAAAATGAGATCAAACACACACATATCCAAAGGAAGTGTGTCTACTAGGCGAACGTTATCTTTGAATTTTAGTGGAAGATCTCTGTACACTTGGGTAATTCGCACAGAGTCTCGCATAGGCGTAGATATACATAAGATATTCTCTAATGGCGTAGGGATTTTATTAATACTAATGGCATACGTAGAGGATATAACTGAACGAGTAGCACCAGTATCAAATAAAACACACGAAGCATGACCATTCATAAAGAGGATTCCAGTGTTAGTACCTGAGGACTAATTAGCTTGGTCCCGTGTGGTAGTGTAGACATGTCCCGAAGCTGGTGTCTTAGGAATAGCAACACTAGAAGTACCAGCAGTGTTAATAAGTATGAAAACACTTATTCTTTTACCACATAAAACAATTAAAAACGAGACCAAAACGTGTATTTAATGTCGTAAAAGTCGGAATTATGCGTGGTTTGTGTTTTTATCTTGTTTTAGGACGAAAATATGAAAAAGGAAGAAAACACGGGCTTTCACGGGCTTTTATCGAAGAAAAAGACAAAATACGAAGTCAAAAGATCAAAAGTGCAAAAAGAACGGAAGTCAAAGGCCTATACTGACGATTTATCGAAGAAAAAGACCAAAGACGTAAGTTTAACGAAGTCGAAGGACCGAGTCAAATAAAAGAAGAAAATTAGAAGACGAGTTCATTTTATCATTCGACAAATCCCGAGACAAAGTCGAGAAAGACGAAGAAATTAAAAGACGAAAAGACAAAGAGAAAGAGAGAAGAAACCAAACCACATCACCTCCTCCTATAAATAGCCTCCTAATCTTTCATTAGGAGGAGGTTAGATCATAGTTAGAATTAGATAGATTAGATTAGGAGTAGGAGTAGATTAATTACTTTCTCTCTCTAGATTTACATTCAAGTTTTTCAAGATTTTTCATCTTTAATCTTGTAATCTTGAATCTTAATCTTCATCTTAATTTCAAGCTTTTTATAATCATTCTCATTCTACCTTTCTTGTTTTTTAAATCTATTGTTTTGGTTTGATTAATCATGTAGATTGTTTGATGTTGTTGCTTATTTGATTGAGTGCTTATTCCATTGTTCTTATTGTTTTTCATGTGTTTGATTGTTTTAGCTTATTCTTCTTAATGCTTATTGTGTGTTTTTCTTATTTTTAATTAGGTGTTTTTAATAGTTTTATCTTTTGAAAGTTGATTTTTAATATTTTGATTATTTAGTGTTTTTAAAGTTTTTGATTTGTGGCTTATTAGCTTTTTCTTAAGATTAGTTTGGTAAAAGTTTTGGTTAAGTGCTTATTTGTTTTTGCTTATTTTAGTTTAATCCGGGTTTTAAAACCCTTATCCCGAATTATATTCAAATAAATTATTCCGAACAGTAGACTTTACAAATATTCCGAACTACTTGAGAATCTCAACATTACGGATTATGTGCAAAGGACTGATTCCGGATTAGGGATTTTGGTGACATTCCGGATTGTGTTGTAAGCTTGACATTCCGGATTGTATACAAACACACATTCCGGATTGTGTACAAACACATATTCCAGAATGTGTGCGAACTATGCATTCCGAATTGTTTGAGTATGACAGATTCCAGATTAGCTTTAGGATTGACATTTCAGATTATGTTCATTGTTAGAGATTCCGGATTATGTGTAAATCACACATTCCGGATTAGGTAGTATTTTTGGATTCGGAACTAGGTTAAGTTTTCATATTCCGAATTGTTGTTTTGTTTTGGTTTCCTGAATTATTTTAAGTTTTTATTTTTCCCGCCAATTTTCTTAAGTATTATTTTAAATTGTTTTGTCTTAGTTTAATTTCATATTTACTTCTCATCAAGTTTTAATCTTTTGTCAATTATTTTTAGATGTCTTTATTTTTAGTTTAGGGCTAATGACTTAAAAATGTATCTAACTTGTCACTTTTTACCGTTCTGTGTAGCCATCTTTTTTTTTTCCTATATTATCATTAAACTTTGTGATTTCGTACATTGGGTGTACCCGGTGACCTGCTTAAGTGGTTAACAGGTTACCTTAACGATAGTTTAATTTTTTTATTACAACGTTAGTCCTTTATATTAACGGCTATTAATACAAACAACTAAAATTTGATTTATTTTTAAATAAAATGTATAACTTTAAAAAAAAAGTATGTAACTCCAAATATTTACGTTTTCCTCAGATATTTTACGTTTTCCTCAGTAATTTTACGTTTTTGCTTGTAAATTTACGTTTTCGTCTGAAAATTTACGTTTTCGTTTGTAAATTTATGTTTTCGTCTGTAAATTTACGTTTCCGTCTGTAAATTTATGTTTTTGTCTATAAATTTATGTTTTCGTATGTACTTCTACGTTTTCGTCTGTAAATTTACGTTTTCGTCTGTAAATTTACGTTTTCGTCAATATTTTTACGTTTTCGTCTCTAAATTTAAGTTTTCTTCAAGAACATTACATTTTCTTCAGTAAATTTATATTATCGTCAGTAAATTTACGTTTTCGTCTATAAATTTACCTTTTCGTGACTAAATTTAGGTTCTTGTATGTAAATTTACGTTTTCGTCAGTATTTTACGTTTCTCGTCAGAAAATTTTCTTTTTTGTCTGTGAATTTATGTTTTCGTCTGTAAATTTACGTTTTCATATGAATTTTTACGTTTTCGTCTGTAAATTTACGTTTTTGTCAATATTTTTACGTTTTCGTCTCTAAATTTACGTTTTGGTCTCTAAATTTACGTTTTCGTCAATAACATCACATTTTCGTCAGTAAATTCATGTTTTCGTCCGTAAATTTAAGTTTTCGTCTATAAATTTACCTTTTCGTCATTAAAATTACCTTATCGTCAGTAAATTTACATTTTCGTCTGTAAATTAACGTTCTCGTCAGATATTTTACGTTCTCGTCATTAGTTTTTCGTTTTCGTCAAAAAATTTATGTTTTCGGCCAAAAAATTACGTTTTTGTTGTAAATTTTTTTTTGTAAATCCATGTTTTGGTCAGTATTATTATGTTTTCGAAAGTATTTTTACGTTTTCGTAAGTAACTTTACTGACGAAAACGTAAATGTACTGACGAAAACGTAAATTTACAGACGAAAACGTAAATTTACAGATGAAAACGTAAAGTTATTGGCGAAAACGTAAAAATACTAACGAAAATGTAAAAGTATTGACGAAAAGGAAAATTTACTGACGGAAACGTAACTTTGCAGACGTAAACGTAAAGAAACTGACGAAAACGTAAATTTACAGACGAAAACGTAAATTTACAGACGAAAACGTAAACTTATTGGCGAAAACGTAAAAATACTAACGAAAATGTAAAAGTATTGACGAAAAGGAAAATTTACTAACGGAAACGTAAATTTGCAGACGTAAACGTAAAGAAACTGACGAAAACGTAAATTTACTGACGAAAACGTAAATTTACCGACGAAAACATAAATTTACTGACGAAAACAAAAAAATATTCTCAAAAACATTCAAAATATTGACGAAGTCGTAAATTTACTGACGAAAACGTAAATTTTTTTACGAAAACATAAATTTAAAGACGAAGAAGAAAACGTAAAAATACTGACGAAAACGTAATGCTGATGAAAACGTAAAAATTCTGATGAAAACGTAAAAACTGAGGAAAACGTAAAAATACTTATGCGAACGTAAAAATACTGATGCGAGCGTGAAGTTGCTGACGAAAATGTAAAAATACTGATGAAAACGTAAAATTATTAATGAAAACGTAAACTTATTAATGAAACATAAAATTATTGATGATAACGTAAAAGTCCTAATGAAAATGTAAAAGTACTATGAAAACGTAAAAAAGGGTGAAAATATAAAATCAAACGAATACTGATAAAAACTTTCGAAAATGTAAATTTATGTAAAAAAGTATTATTTTTGTAAAAAATTTCGAAAATATTTTTGTGCAAAAAAACCGTAAAAACACTTTTTAAAGCTATATGTTTTTGTAAAAAAAATTGTAAAAAAACTATTACAAAAATTTACTGTAAACTTTTTTTTTTGAAGTTATACGGTTTTTGAAAAATATTTTTTTTTACGAAAATCAAAGTTCAAGTGTTTATATGAACAACCGTTAATATTAGGACTAACATTGTAATAAAAACTAAACTGCCGTTAAGTTAACCTGCTAGAGCAAGTCAAACAAGTCACTGGTACACACAATGTACGAAATCATAAAGTTTAATGATAATATAGGAAAAAAAAAGATGGCTACATAGAACGGTAAAAAGTGTCAAGTTAGATACATTTTTAAGTCATAAGCCCTTTAGTTTATAACTTTAAAGTTTTCTTTTTTATTTTAAAATAGTTAATCAACGACATTTACTTTTTACACCAAGAACAACTGAGTCGCACTTTTAACCGTGATCAATTCGATTAGACACAATTTCACTCACACAAAATATCTATATTAAAATGGCACCGCTGTCGGCTCTTTTCGTGAAGATTAACAGTTTTTTGTGAGAGACACGTTGGATTTTGGGGTCCGTTCACTTTTGAACGTTATTTTTCGTGTTTAAATTTTTCAAAAATCCAAAAAAAAAAATTCAAAAATTTCAAAAATTTTCAAAAATTTCAAAAATCAAAAAACATTTAAAAAATCATAAAAATAATTTCTTTTCAAAAGTTTTGCACCAAAAATATTCTTTTTTTTAACAACACCAAAAATATTCCTCTTACTCCTCTATTGTGTTTAATACTTAATGGATTCTTTTGTTGATTGTGTAGGGTGTGGAAGACCATCTTCTGGTAGTCAATCCTATCAATGGTGTTCATGCGAACAGTGCGGAATGGATATCCCTAATTACGAATTTGGACGTTGTCTATCGTGCAATTCGATCAATTCATACTTCACTTCATTCTTCACCACTGATTACACTATCTCACCCTCTTCCATATATGAGGATCCGTATCCGCAAAATGCACCCGGTTTTTCTCAATACCCGTGTTGCAACAATTGTGGGGGCCCTCACGATGCTTCTTATTGTGAACCGATGAATTATTATGAACGAAATCCGTGCTATAATTCTAGTTTTCATAATTTTGAGCCCCCATAATACACCCTCAATCATCAACCTTCTTTGAATCCAAATGACGTAACACAAGCACTTCTTTTGAAACTTCATGACGGTGTAATTCGACTAAAAGAAACATGGGAGGAGGAACAACGACAGCGATAAGAGCAAGTATCTAATCTTAGTGATTATACCTCTCCGCCTCCTGTGCGTCCCCTTTATTTTTATGATGACGAGGATGATATCTTTGATCTCAACCCATCTTCTGAGATTCCTACTCATACTCTTGATGTCCCAAATACATCTAAGGATTGTGATACATCGAGTGAGATTAGTGAATTTGGTCTCGACAACATATTTGATGAGGTTTTTTATGAACCAACTTTTGCGGAGCTTAAGGAAGAGGTCGCTCTTAATGACGATTTCCAATTCGAGCCCGAGATTGAGGAAATTATCGAACGAGAGCTAGCTCTTTTACCTCCACTTACATCTACAAGTGAGGTCGATTTTTCTAACGTCGAGGCCGAACTTGATGAGTTGGAACGTCTTATTTTTAATAATAATGACGAACCAACTCACATGACCAAGAATCCTATTCTCGAGGAGTTACCTAATCAACACTCATCAAATGAGAATTACATTTACCACATTCGTGAGGATTTAACTTATCAACAATCCTCACAAATGAATGATGGTTTCGTGCATGATCGTGATCTTTTCAAGAGAGTTTCTAAAATCCTCAATGAGGGGAACAACAAACCTTGGTTTGACGAGCCTATCTATGATGAAGAAATCGAAGAGATTAACATTCATGAAGATGACAAATATTTGACCCGAGGGGGCGGTGTTCTTTACTGATCATCGTTATGAGAATTTGTACCACCCACCCCCTCCCACCAATGACTCAAATATGAGACTTTTTACTACGAGCTCGTCTACTCCTTTTGACGATGCTTCGTGTTGTTTTAATGTGGGGGAAGCCCTTTCTGTTTCTTCATATTTTACCACCGAGGACAAGATTTTTGATCACGGTATTACATTAGAGGCTTCCCCATGGACCATTTAATTCAGGGTCGAGTCAGGCTCGTGACTCGGTTACCAAAAACAAGCGCTTCTCGGGAGGCAACCCGAGTATCTATCATTTTATCTGTTTTCATAATAAGTGTAGGGGGAGCCCCGTAAGTGTTTGTTGTCTTCTTTCTTATGATGTGCAGGGATTGGAGATTTCAAATATCCACTTTTGATGACTTTTGATGACCCGTGATGCCGTGTTCTCGTCTTCCCGCTTCTATCCTAAACTTTTGATTCACTATTCTATCATATATGTTGAAATATGAATCACTTTAGTTGTCTCTTCCTTAGCAAGATTTAAACAACGTACACAGTGTCCTAAGTGTAGGGGAGTTTACTCCCACGTGCTTAAACATTGAGGACAATGTTTATATTAAGTGTAAGGGATACTTCTATCTAAGTTAAGTGGGCTTTTCCATGAATTTGTCCTCATTTTAACCAGAAAATTGATTTTTCGACATTTTTCAAAAATTTTGATCTATTTTGGCCTAGTAGTATTTTTCCTTTGTTATTGTTATTTTCTTTCTTCGTAATAATTTAATAAAATGGTTTTAATGAGTTTATATATCTTTGATATATTAGGCCCATCGTGAATCTTTTGACTCAACCCGAGTTTACTTATTTGAGTTTACTCTAGCCAGTATCCTTAACATGTTTAAATCAAGTTTTACTAGACTTTTATATAGGGAACTTTAAAACGCAAAAGTCTTAACTCATACAGGTTTAAGAACAAGAACTTTTCGCAAGTTCCTATAATTGATCCTAGAAAGTCGTTTATCAAGGGAACTTTAAAATGCAAATTCTAAAGTTGAAAAAGTCTAAGAAGTTGCAATATCCTATAGATGACTTGAAAACCCAAAACTTTGATTTAATAGGCTAAGCATCCACGAGTCTCATTATTTGAGATTTTAAATTGTGGAGAACGAGAGATGATAGATTCAATTATAAGTTTTGTATTCTTTCATTGAATTTATGTGAGTTAATTATGAGCTTTTTATCCCATTGCTTGTTAATAAATTAATGCAATAAGTAAGGTCGTACGATTTGAAAAGTTACTTAGCTTCTAGCACAAGATCATTTAAAAGTTGCTCGGTAATAATTAGAGTTCATAGCCAAGGCATAACTTATTCAAGCGGGATGCGAAGATTGGCGAGTCCGAAAAGGCCCTAACAAGGCTTGAGGGATACATTTTGTTGCTAAAGATCCAAAGTGATGTGAAAAATCATTTATCAAAAATCAATATGAAGGATCAGGACACACGACGAAAAGAAAATACTCCCCTAAAGATCATGGAGAAGTCTATCCGAAAAGACCCTAACAAGGGTATAAGGATAAATAGATCCAAGTCCTAAAAGGAGGCGGATCGTTGTATGTCAAAATCCCAAATAAATATTGGAGAAAAATGAAGAAGTCGTGGTCCAAGTTTGAAGAATCTCTCAAAAACATCAAGTGAAGAAATTCCTATTATGAAGAGAAGGCCATTATTTCAAGAACGTCTCTAAAGATTCGAAGAATGAGTCAATGCCAAATATCGGTCCGAGAAAGATCTCAAATCGTGAAACGAGTTATGCCAAGATATGAACTTTATGGGGTTTCGAGAAGCAGTTTTAAAATATTTTGTCCATTAGCTAACTATTCATTAAATCGTCCTACTTTATTTCCATCATTATTAACCAACCTTGGCCTACATTAAAAACGAGACCAAAACGTGCATTTAATGTCGTAAAAGTCGGAATTATGCGTGGTTTGTGTTTTTATTGTGTTTTAGGACCAAAATATGAAAAAGGAAGAAAACACGGGTTTTCACGGGCTTTTATCGAAGAAAAAGAAAAAAGACGGAAGTTGAACGAAGTTGAAGGACCGAGTCTAATAAAAGAATAAAATTAAAAGATGAGTTCATTTTATCATTCGACAAATCCCGAGATAAAGTCGAGAAAGTCGAAGAAATTAAAAGACGAAAAGACAAAGAGAAAGAGAGAAGCAACCAAACCACATCACATCCTCCTATAAATAGCCTACTAATCTTTCATTAGGAGGGGCTTAGATCATTAGTTAGAATTAGATAGATTAGATTAGGAGTAGGAGTAGATTAATTACTTTCTCTCTCTATATTTACTTTCAAGTTTTTCAAGCTTTTTCATCTTTAATCTTGTAATCTTGAATCTCTAATCTTCATCTTAATTTCAAGCTTTTTATATTCATTCTCATTCTACCTTTCTTTTTTTTAAATCTATCGTTTTGGTTTGATTAATCATGTAGATTTTTTGATGTTATTACTTATTTGATTGAGTGCTTATTCCATCGTTCTTATTGTTTTTCATGTGTTTGATTGTTTTAGCTTATTGTGCTTATTGCTTATTGTGTGTTTTTCTTATTTTTAATTAAGTGTTTTTAATAGTTTTATCTTTTAAAAGTTGATTTTTAATATTTTGATTATTTAGTGTGTTTAATGTTTTTGATTTGTGGCTTATTATCTTTTTCATAAGATTAGTTTGGTAAAACTTTTGGTTAAGTGCTTATTTGTTTTTTCTTATTTTAGTTTAATCCGGGTTTTTAAACCCTTATCCCGAATTGTATTTAAACAAATTATTCCGAACAGTAGACTTTACAAACATTCTGAACTACTTGAGAATCTCAACATTTTGGATTATGTGCAAAGGATTGATTCCGGATTAGGGATTTTGGTGACATTCCGGATTGTGTTGTAAGCTTGACATTCCAGATTGTATACAAACACACATTCCGGATTGTGTACAAACACTTATTCGAGATTGAGTGCAAACTATGCATTCCGGATTATTTGAGTATGACAGATTCCGAATTAGCTTTAGGATTGACATTCCGGACTATGTTCATTGTTAGAGATTTCGGATTATGTGTTAATCACACATTCCAGATTAGGTAGAATTTTTGGATTCAGAACTAGGTTAGATTTTCATATTCCGAATTGTTGTTTTGTTTTGGTTTCTCGAATTATTTTAAGTTTTTATTTTTCCCACCAATTTTCTTAAGTATTATTTTAAATTGTTTTGTCTTAGTTTAATTTCATATTTACTTCTCTATCAAGTTTTAATATTTTGTCAATTACTTTTAAAAGTCTTTATTTTTAGTTTATAACTTTAAAGTTTTCATTTTTTTTAAAATAGTTAATCAACTACATTCACTTTTTACACCAAGAACAACTGAGTCGCACTTTTAACCGTGATCAATTCGATTAGACACAATTTCATTCACATAAAATATCTATATTAAGTGTCTCCTTTCTTGCAGTCATTCAACATGTGTCCTGGTAGTCCACACTTAAAACAGACGCCGACTGACTTACGACATGTACCGAGATGTCTACGACTACAAGTCGTGCAGATGGGGTAGGTGTAACCTCCTGGAGGTACCCTTGCTACCTGAGAGCCTGTTTAAGAATATGTGTGAGACATGATTACTTGGCATAAACATGACTGCACTGAAGTTTAAATGATAGTATACCAGATGAAGACGAGTTGTTGGACTGCTGACCCTTAGCATCTTGGTCACATCCACTCGCAGAGTTCCTGTTTACGATGCTGACATGTTAGTATGTAAAAACATACAGCAACTGAACATAGAAAAGCTTAAGAATTTAGGGACATGTTGTTGTTGGACTAGCTGTTGTTGTTACGGTAATTGTCATTACCGTTCCTCTTGTCAGATCCATAACGGTCGTTAGATTGACTGTTGCCCTTGTTGGAAATATGCTGAGTGGCTGGTTGGGACCGGTCTCCACCCGTCTGCCTAAAGATACAAATTGGATAGGAAAAGGTATAAATGAACATAAAGATTGAAATGATATGATAATGCTTGATGGCTGAAATGTATACCTATTCTCAGTACGAGATTGTTCCTCGTAGTCATCACTCTCATGTATTGTTTCTAAGCTACGTGTAACACCCCCAAATTTATACAACTCAATACAGCGGAAGACTCGTTGGTGTTACGGGATAGCACATTACTCACATCATAGACAACGCATAAAAATCGCGTCGTTTAATAATAAAAGCATTTCCATTCATAAACATCAAGTTACATCAGTCCCAAGTCATATTATTTCATACAAAGTTTTACAAAGTATTTGAATGGAAAATATTGTTTAAGTGCGGGCCATGAATTCTTGTCGTCTTCCCGAGAATTACCTTCAAGTACCTGAGATAAAACATGTTAAAAGAAAAGGTCAGCGATAACGTCGAGTGAATCCATAGAGTTTAATAAATTCCATCAATATAACGTTGGTATAAAATTATTACCAAAATCATTTCGTAAAAATCATTGTAATAGGCCATAAAATAGCCAAAATCATTTTATACAAATCTTTATCAAAATCATAATATAGGCGTTTGCCTTAAAAATCATTACACGAACCATTGTCGTTAAAAACATCATACAACACGTTTTATAACGTTGTATAGGTTAAATAAAAACCGTTATATGAATATGGTTATGAAAACCAAAACACGAACATAATATCAATAGTATGACCCAGTATTGCTAGTCAGGCAATACATCGTAATTCGGAGCGTCTAGTAGTATTTCGTTACTTTGGATTATTATAAGCCGCATGACATTGTTACCTTACTAAACCAACAACGGGTAGCTAACCCGATACCAATTTTTCCCATCTAAAGTAGCGTGTCGTCACAAAGGTCACGCTATGGAAATCCTCTCTTACATAAATTCGCTTACCAATCAATGTGGCACGACGGGGATCAACCGTCAAGGCGCGAACTGGGGTGATCGTCCCCAAATAGTATTATTAAATGCATAAGCGTCTACCAACTCCCGGTAGTTCACAATTCATGCTAATGGGACTTTTAGTGACATAACCTAACTTTAATAATCCATTTAATTTCATCTATCGGGTCCTTTAATCATTTATCGGGTCATACAATCGGGTCATTCAATCATTCGGGTCCAAAATCAATAAACAAACAATCGGGACAAATGGTGTCCTATTTTATAAAAGCTAACATGTTATCTCCCTCGCGGGTTTAGAAAACATTTATAAAAACATTTTAAAAGAGTGCGAGGCTATGAACTCACGTTGATGAGGGAAGGCGGGTTATCGGCAATTCGGACGTACGGTACGTGCTTCAATCACAGAAACCTAGACAAATAATATTCGTCTTAGACTCATGTCCAATGACTTTATAAAAATAACAATTATGTATACGTATGATGATTATTTATATATGATGATCAAGTGGGTTTACATATTCTCGTTTACTCATTTTAGTGTTATATGTCGATAACTTTTATACTAGTTTACTAGTTTTACCTATTTTCGTGTTTTAAGTCCAATAAACTTATTAAAAGTTCCTTAACTTGTTTTAATCCATTTTATACTTATATTACCAGTATACATACTTTCCATGTTGGGCCCAAATGGGTTAAGCCCAATAATAAGTTTATAAGTGTTTTAGTCCATTTTTGTTGTATTATAAGTCTAATAACGTTAATTTAGTCCGTTAACGTCCGTATGTCATATAGTTCGGGTTTTTATCGGTTTTTACTTGTTATACATGTCTATATATCAGTATATAAGTTTTATAAAGTTTTCATTAGACGAGTCCAACCATTTAAGTTTTATTTAACAAAAACGTTAATTTTACGGTATTAGCCGAAAAAGTCGTAAAAATCATGTTTATAGTTTTATAACTTATAAAACATAACAAGTTACCATTTTTATAAAATGTCGACTTATTTATCATTGTACATATTTATATAAATGAAATTCAAGAGTTAGTGGGTTTTAACTTTACATTTTATACAATATAATTTTGAGTGCTTATATAATAATATTATACTTTAATTTCCAAAATCTAATTTTTATCTTCACTTTCACCAAAACTGCCATATCTTGAGTTCTATATGGAGATAGAAGCTCAAATTTTTATCACATAAACTAAATAATATGTGATCCATTTAACTCTTCTATAGCTACTGTTGAATCATCATTTAAGTATTTTCTAAAAATCGTCCAAAACAGTAACCTCAGGTTTATACCCTAAACTTGTTTTGATCATATCTTACTCATTACAATGATTCCATTGCATGGCCAACTCTCACATGTGTACAAGACCCATAGCTTACTGTAAATCCATTCTACTTCATCATTTTATCAGTTTACCATATGGTTCTTTACTGTTTTTATACAGCCTATCATTTAAACAAGATTTACCTATTTTTACTTATAGTTTTTCATCTTTTTATCCATGATTATCAACACCAAATCCCCACACAATATTTTTATCATCATATAATCATCATAAACATATACAATAGGAAATAAAATACATGATTACATAACCAAAAATAACAAGAGGATGAGGAGGACAATCTTTATACCACCATGATGATGTAGGTTGTGATCAAAACATGGATTTTGATGGAGAAACTTGTGATGCACCAAGACCATCTTCATGACCACCAATCTTCATAAACTCCTTGTGGAAAATCAGCCCCAAGACACCATGAATACTCCTCCTTGGATGTTATAAGCACCACCAATCAATAGGGTTTCAAGAGGGCTTCAACATGTGTATGAATAACACATGATTTTGTGGTAAATTTTGATCAAATGAGGGTGTTCTTGATGAGGATGGGACGAACTAAGAGAGGGAGTTGAGAGGATTTTGAGGGTGGTTTTGCATGTGTGAATGAAGCAAATGGTATGGAATGAGTAGTTTTGTGGTGTAGTGGTAAGCTTAGCTTTCAAGTTAAGCTTACTAGGACAAGTGTAAGTAATATTACTTACAACTTGACACCAAGTTGTTGTGGTGCACTAGTTAAGCCGGTTTTGGAGTGGGGTGGGACAAGTGTCCCACTTGTCTCATCCCCATTTATTTACGGATACTCCTCGATTCTAGTTTCCTCGATTTGCGTGCCCTCGGGTCGTTTTACGAAAAATGTTTTTATAAATTATGAATCAACGTTGCAAAACGAATCCAATAAAAAATGTCTCATCAAAAATGGAGTTCGAAAACGTAAATGCGTAATCCTAAGGTTTCCGGTTTAGTCGTAAAGGACGTTAAAATAAAATCGTAAGTCCTAATCTCTTATCGTAAATTTGTGAGTTTATGAACCAACACAAATTTAAAACTCCAAAATAATATTCACAAATAAATTTATTTTCTGAAATGTCGGACTGTCACCAAAGACAGTGTATGTAAACGTAAGCACGTAACGTTGAATCCTCCGGTTTAGACGTAGTCGATGCTACTTCAAGACGTAAATGCAAATTTCTTCACAAAAATAAGTGAGTTCATATTGTAACATTAAAATAATATTTTCAAATAATATTTGAGAATAAAATATCAATCATAAATTGACGGATTATCACAGCATTTACCCCTAAACAGGATCTTTGTCCTCAAAGATCATCTTACCTTACTACTCGCTTCTTATAGAGTTAAAGCCATGTGGGTATTTCCTCCACATTCGGTCTTTTCTCACAAGTGTAATCCATTACAATACGCGATTTTCATCAAACATAACTACGGGAATAAGATCAGGCTTAATGTTGACTTACTTTCTCTATCCATGATGTTCACGGGTTTCTGATGAATGCAACTTTTCGCCGATCTAAGCTTTACTAAGAACAATCAGATTTTCACTTGATTGATATTCCATCAAGTTCGATTTACGAAACATAATTCACGCAGTTCTTGAAGTCCTAGGGTAGATCCAGCTTATATGCCTTTCAATCCCAACTTTTACATCATCTCAATGGTCCCATACAACGGGGACTTATATCCCATGATTTGTCAGATCATGAATTCATTTTTCCAAGGTTAAAAATTATGGCATAACTTCGCTACCCCTTTGGCACTTCAAGATCTACATTTCACATTCACATAACCTCTTGCCCACTACCGGCTGTCAAAAATCAGATCCTAATTTCAACAATCATTTTAGATCTCGCGGGTCGGGTATTTTGCAAGGATAGGTTCGCCATCATAGGAACCTTAAACCTAAAAGACATGTCCAACTCACAATGGGTGTATGTCAGATGTATTCATTTCAACTCTTGCTTACAGATGCTCTAATATTTAGATCCTAACAAGATTCGATCTCAATCCTAACACGATGATTATCAATGATAATCTCTCCAAAGGAAAACGATTATATGGTCTATTACCAAAGGTCAATCATTCAAACATAAAACAACACTTATATTACTTTGTATCGTTACTTTACCTCGTCCCTTCGATTTGGGGTGGTATATAGTACTCTCATCAAGGTTCGTTCTCAATGATTTCTGAGCAAATCTCTAGAAATTCAATGCGAAGCGAGGATCTTGATAAAGATGTTCGATACAGGCACACTATGTTTACATAACTCTTTTGCATTTATCATTAACGGGAATGATATTAGCAGATTTGGTCAGTCTGTCGACGATGAACCAAATCGAATCAAATTCAGATGATGACCTTTGCAATAGCTAGACATTTACTAATGTATGAGGCGATGTCTGCCTTCATAATTTCCATCAGTACAATTTCTTCAGACAAAGATACTTTTAGTCATAAATGACATAAATAGAATACTTATACTTACAAATTCCAACATAACTATATCTCACAATTTTCCATATTTAGGCAACGATAAGTGGCCTTTTATACATTTAATGCTATCGGCTTCTCAATTCTAATGGTTCACATTAGCCGCGAACCCCTTTTTATTATCTATATTATCCTTTTTACAAACATTGTTTATTTTTTTTATATCGTTCGGCAATTTATTTTGTACCTTCATTATTAAGGAACATGTCCTAATTGGTTCTTTATCTTTTTTTTATATAATATGTCAGTATATATATTAACTTCTCATGATGATGTAATTATCATGTCCACAATTCACTCAGATATTCTTTCTATATTATGCGTCAGTAATTACGTTCACCTTCCTGATGAAATAAATATCACAACCGTACTTATTCAAAATTCTTTCTTCATATCTTCTATGTTTTAGTTTCGTCTTTACTATCATTTTTATCCGTTTTATTCAATCCGTTGTCTAAAGCGTCGATAATTATTGTAATTAATTAAATAATTATTAGTTACTTTTTATGAAGCGTAAACGTAAAAGTTTTAAATTTCTTAGTTCGACCAATTATATAAAATGTTCAAAAATAAATTTGAATTTAATTAACAAGATTTTTGTTGATTTACTGAAAATATTTAATAAGATTCGTAAATGTTCGAAAAATCTTTGGTTTATACTTTGGTCAAAAATTTTTTAGTTGAAAAGCAAAAAGTGTCGTTTCAAATTTCAAGTTATGGTTTAAATGAGTTTCCTCAATCCTTCTTAGGTTGTCTTAAGGTATGCAAAAACATTTACCCCTAAACAGAAGTTTAGTTAAATGTTTTGGTTATAAGGGAATAATCCCTTAAAATCCTTTGTTAAAACATTTGTTAAAACATATTTCCACTTTCTTTTTAGTATAACTCAAAGTCTTAAATGGGCTCTTAATTTTTGAAGAGTCTATATGCATACATCTTACCATTATTAATCAAACGGTCATTTTATGTAAAGGATTAAGTTTTTAATCCCTAAGCGTTAATGGTTCAAATCTTTGAAAAGTCAATATAGCTTCCATTATCTATTAATCACATGGTTAAATCATGTAAAGAATTAAGTCTTAAGTCTTATGTTAAATATTTAAGGTACATGTTTTTAATTGTTCGATCAATTTAGGGCAATCTATAAATAATTATTAACTCATTCTTATTCTTATAAACAAACATATAGTTCTTAATGATCACAAGCATGAATTTATCAAATTACAACCTACACACGTGATTCACCAAATTTATGAATGCTACATGTGTATTAGTCAATCCAAACGACATCACGTGAAACTCATAATGTTCATTACAAGTACCGGATGTAGTGATTGGAATAGATAATCTTTTTCGCAGATGCGAAGTTGATGATAACCATGCCGTGGATCAAATCTTTAAAACATACACTAGAACCTTGTAAATGATCGAACAAATCTTCCATTTCGAGTTATGGATATCGTTTTCGATTGTCAATTTACTCAGTCACAGTAATCTATAAATATAAGGAATGATAACACCATAGCTCTTCATGATGACAGGCTTGGTAGAATAAAATCTTTCTCCGACAACTCTCTCAGTTGTACGTAATTCCTTAAATTCGGATGGTGCTGATGTACAGTGCACAAGCCACAAGTGCAGCACCGGAAATATAATCAATATCAATTTCAACTTGCCTTAGTGGCGAAAGTCTAGGTAATTTATCAACAAATACTTAATAAAGTTTCAGATAACATAAACATCTTTTAATAATTTCATATTATGTTCTTTCTAGATTATAATATCTATGACTAATTCACAACCATTCATGGTAATATTTCAAGTCTTTATACAGGATATGGTCATCCATCAAGAATTATTTAGATAACTTTTGATAATCAACATCTTATCATTTAGGGGAATTCTACTCGAGTTCCCATCAATTAAGACAATGTTGTCATGTCATAATCAATCAATCCATTCTACTGGCACTATCAACTTTTCAGTTTCATTGCCGTCGATAAGATGTGAACTTCTCAAAAGACTTTAATAACTCATAATCCTTCACAAATTCAAGGATATATGGATACACGACTACTATTAAAAGAGTAAGGTCAACGCATAATCTATGCGAGAGAATTTCAAATCAGATACGGATGAAAACATTTAACGAATATGAATATATCTCATGTTTTCATAATTTGAGTACGCATTCGAAAGCTCCTCGGATTGTTACCCAGGTCATTCAAATGAATTCAAATCATAAGAAATTATAAGAACGTCAATACATCCAATCGGGTATCAACACTCGGTAATCAGATATTTTTCCTAAGAATCTCGCTACGGGAGAAATGGACAAGAAAGAATTGTCAATTGTCAAAAAAGACAATTTCCACAGATGAGTACATTCGACTCAGAAGAATAAATAGTACAGGCACATATGTAGGTGTCCCTAATAATATGTCCGTATTTTTCACTTCTTGCAGATCTCATAAAATTTAATCTTTCACAATCTTCAAAGAAAATGTAGTGTTTATTCATTAGTTTTATGGTGACTACTAATCAGTCTTGCATGGTCCATTCCAAATTGTATGTAGGCGCGCAACTATATACAATTTCAAGATTAACGATGCAATACTCAGTTCGTCAAAACTTTATCATCATGTTTATAATACAAACATTTTCATGCTTAATTCTTAAATAAGAATCAAAATAAATTTACAAAGATTTTCCTTGTTATGAAAACAATTAAGTTTTCCAAGGTGTTTTCTAAACAATTTCATTTCGATAACAATCACTTATAAATTTCACTTTGAATACTCCTTATAGTGATGAAAATTAAATTTTCTCAAAGGATATCGTTTTAACTTTATAAAAACAATGTGTGATCTGCAAAAGAGTGATGAAGAGTTGTTCACAATGAACTTAACTACAATATGATAGGAAATGAGCTTTAGCCAAATAATCATGAGGTTCATGACCATGATGGCACTCAAAAAGAATAATTTACAACGTAACTCAATTCAAGATGAGTACTTGTTCAATGGTTGCATCACTAATGCGAGCATTAGGAAGAAGCAAGAAAAGATAGATAACATCGATACATGTAAAATTTAGCAATCAAAGGTAGTGTTTTTCATTAATCACAAACAAGTCAAAATTGTACCGTAACACATTACGTGTCGCTATGTCATACAACTCTCAGAACTCATCCTACCAACTGATATCTCAGTTAAGTTAGGGATTTTTAAAAGATACCACAATGAATACTAATCTACAAGAGTCATTAGGTGTTCCATATGTCCCGGAAGATCCATCGGTCTCAATTCAGAAGAAGATTTATTCAATTAATGTCTTGGACACTGGGCATCCTCATTAGTGGACAATGGCCTAGGAACAACCTTTAACACGAACCAATCAATCAGTTAAAACCTTATAATTCAATCACAGAACTTAACGACTTCCTCTTATCAATCTCATATTCCATACGGATTAAATTTTACATTATTCAAGTTTCAACCAATTTTATACACAATTCGATATCCTACCTCATTCTCCAATACTTACAACCTTATTCTTCGGCCTTGTAAAGGCAATACAATCTCAATATGAATCAACACTTAATTCCAATCCTATAGCTCTTACAATAACAATTATCAAATGAGTCACTAGCATGAGATGACTCACACATTCAATTAGACTTCTCGGAAAGGTATTAGTGGCATGAGGCTTTTGGGTAATGGTTCCAATAACAGCCTCAAGTGCAACATTCACCCTTTCGATTTTAATTTAAGAATTGGATGACAACGAATCAGATGACATCTTTCTAGGTGGTAAAGTTTTGTCAAACTCCACTCTATAAGGAAAGATCGTCATGACATCGATATCAGATTTAATCTCGCCAATTCTTTTTCAGTATCACAATCAACTAATATCTACATTTTTACGAATATCAACCATTTGTTGGGGTCATAAATATCCACAACTTGGTTTAGATCTAGGATAGCTAGAATTCCTACGAGAATAGCTTCGATTAATTTACTAGGGGAGTTAGGGTTTCTTGTGACAATCTACGTCGTATAAATACCTCGTATAAATATCAAAATAATCATCAAACAATCATGTAATCAAATTACATCATATATATATATATATATAATCCAAGTTATATATATATATTAAAATAACACTTCTCAGTCTTGGCCTTGTCGGTAACTCGGGAATTCTTCGGCACCGTTATAGTCAAAAGATTTTTAGACATTTTTAGAAAAATGTTTTTAGTAAAAAGATTTTGAAATGTTTTATTCAAAACCTTAGTTTTAAAAATCTTTTGTTCTCTATAACGAGAGCTCTGGTACCAAACTGTAACACCCCCAAATTTATACAACTCAATACAGCGGAAGACTCGTTGGTGTTACGGGATAGCACATTACTCACATCATAGACAACGCATAAAAATCGCGTCGTTTAATAATAAAAGCATTTCCATTCATAAACATCAAGTTACATCGGTCCCAAGTCATATTATTTCATACAAAGTTTTACAAAGTATTTGAATGGAAAATATTGTTTAAGTGCGGGCGATGAATTCTTGTCGTCTTCCCGAGAATTACCTTCAAGTACCTGAGATAAAACATCTTAAAAGAAAAGGTCAGCGATAACGCCGAGTGAATTCATAGAGTTTAATAAATTCCATCAATATAACGTTGGTATAAAATTATTACCAAAAATCATTTCGTACAAATCATTGTAATAGGCCATAAAATAGCCAAAATCATTTTATACAAATCTTTATCAAAATCATAATATAGGCGTTTGCCTTAAAAATCATTACACGAACCATTGTCGTTAAAAACATCATACAACACGTTTTATAACGTTGTATAGGTTAAATAAAAACGGTTATATGAATATGGTTATGAAAACCAAAACACGAACATAATATTTATAGTATGACCCAGTATTGCTAGTCAGGCAATACATAGTAATTCGGAGCGTCTAGTAGTATTTCGTTACTTTGGATTATTATAAGCCGCATGGCATTGTTACCTTACTAAACCAACAACGGGTAGCTAACCCGATACCAATTTTGCCCATCTAAAGTAGCGTGTCGTCACAAAGGTCACGCTATGCAAATCTTCTCATACATAAATTCGCTTACCAATCAATGTGGCACGACGGGGATCAACCGTCAAGGCGCGAACTGGGGTGATCGTCCCCAAATAGTACTATTAAATGCATAAGCGTCTACCAACTCCCGGTAGTTCACAATTCATGCTAATGGGACTTTTAGTGACATAACCTAACTTTAATAATCCATTTAATTTCATCTATCAGGTCCTTTAATCATTTATCGGGTCATACAATCGGGTCATTCAATCATTCGGGTCCAAAATCAATAAACAAACAATCGGGACAAATTGTGTCCTATTTTATAAAAGCTAACATGTTATCTCCCTCGCGGGTTTATAAAACATTTATAAAAACATTTTAAAAGAGTGCGAGGCTATGAACTCACGTTGATGTGGGAAGGCGGGTTATCGGCAATTCGGACGTACGGTACGTGCTTCAATCACGGAAACCTAGACAAATAATATTCGTCTTAGACTCATGTCCAATGACTTTATAAAAATAACAATTATGTATATGTATGATGATTATTTATATATGATGATCAAGTGGGTTTACATATTCTCGTTTACTCATTTTAGTGTTATATGTCGATAACTTTTATACTAGTTTACTAGTTTTACCTATTTTCGTGTTTAAGTCCAATAAACTTATTATAAGTTCCTTAACTTGTTTTAATACATTTTATACTTATATTACCATTATACATACTTTCCATTTTGGGCCCAAATGGGTTAAGCCAAATAATAAGTTTATAAGTGTTTTAGTCCATTTTTGGTTGTATTATAAGACTAATAACGTTAATTTAGTCCGTTAACGTCTGTATGTCCTATAGTTCGGGTTTTTATCGGTTTTTACTTGTTATAAATGTCTATATATCAGTATATAAGTTTTATAAAGTTTTCATTAGACGGGTCCAACCATCTAAGTTTTATTTAACAAAAACGTTAATTTTACTGTATTAGCCGAAAAAGTCGTAAAAATCATGTTTATAGTTTTTTAACTTATAAAACATAACAAGTTACCATTTTTATAAAATGTCCACTTATTTATCATTGTACATATTTATATAAATGAAATTAAAGAGTTAGTGGGTTTTAACTTTACATTTTATACAATATAATTTTGAGTGCTTATATAATAGTATTATACTTTAATTTCCAAAATCTGATTTTTATCTTCACTTTCACCAAAACTACCATATCTTGAGTTCTATATGGAGATAGAAGCTCAAATTTTTATCACATAAACTAAATAATATGTGCTCAATTTAACTCTTCTATAGCTACTGTTGAAACATCATTTAAGTATTTTCTAAAAATCGTACAAAACAGTAACCTCAGATTTATACCCTAAACTTGTTTTGATCATATCTCACTCATTACAATGATTCCATTGTATGGCCAACTCTCACATGTGTACAAGACCCATAGTTTACTGTAAATCCATTCTACTTCATAATTTTATCAGTTTACCATATGGTTCTTTACTGTTTTTATACAGCCTATCATTTAAACAAGATTTACCCATTTTTACTTATAGTTTTTCATCTTTTTATCCATGATTATCAACACCAAATCCCCACACAATATTTTTATCATCATATAATCATCATAAACATATACAATAGGAAATAAAATACATGATTACATAACCAAAAATAACAAGAGGATGAGGAGGACAATCTTTATACCACCATGATGATGTAGGTTGTGATCAAAACATGGATTTTGATGGAGAAACTTGTGATGCACCAAGACCATCTTCATGACCACAAATCTTCATAAACTCCTTGTGGAAAATCAGCCCCAAGACACCATGAATACTCCTCCTTAGATGTTATAAGCACCACCAATCAATAGGGTTTCAAGAGGGCTTCAACATGTGTATGAATAACACATGATTTTGTGGTAAATTTTGATCAAATGAGGGTGTTTTTGATGAGGATGGGACGAACTAAGAGAGGGATTTGAGAGGATTTTGAGGGTGGTTTTGCATGTGTGAATGAAGCAAATGGTATGGGATGAGTAGTTTTGTGGTGTAGTGGTAAGCTTAGCTTTCAAGTTAAGCTTACTAGGACAAGTGTAAGTAATATTACTTACAACTTGACACCAAGTTGTTGTGGTGCACTAGTTAGGCCGGTTTTGGAGTGGGGTGGGACAAGTGTCCCACTTATCTCATCCCCATTTATTTACGGGTACTCCTCGATTCTAGTTTCCTTGATTTGCGTGCCCTCGGGTCGTTTTACGAAAAACGTTTTTATAAATTATGAATCAACGTTACAAAACTAATCCAATAAAAATTGTCTCATCAAAAATGGAGTTCGAAAACGTAAATACGTAATCCTAAGGTTTCCGGTTTAGTCGTAAAGGACGTTAAAATAAAATCGTAAGTCCTAATCTCTTCTCGTAAATTTGTGAGTTTATGAACCAACACAAATTTAAAACTCCAAAATAATATTCACAAATAAATTTATTTTCTGAAATGTCGAACTGTCACCAAAGACAGTGTATGTAAACGTAAGCACGTAACGTTGAATCCTCCGGTTTAGACGTAGTCGATGCTACTTCAAGACGTAAATCCAAATTTCTTCCCAAAAATAAGTGAGTTCATATTGTAACATTAAAATAATATTTGAGAATAATATTTGAGAATAAAATATCAGTCTTAAATTGACGGATTGTCACACTACGTGCTGCATCATTAACTTGTGCCACATTAGCATATGTAGCACTAAGTAAACAAGTTGCTGTAGAGGCGTGAAGAGCCCAGTGAAAGTGCTTGGCTTGTTCTTCCGCAGTACCCGCAGCCGCACCTAGAAATCCAGCCAACCTAAGAAACCTCTTCATGAACTCAGCGCTAGTCTCTCCAGTTCTCTGACGAATGGAGTGATAGTCCCTCTTGAGTCCTTCTTGCTAAAATGTCGGAAAGAACTGCCCATAGAATAAAGTCTTGAACTTCCCCCAAGTCAATGCAGCTAGCCAATCAATACCTCCATTAGCTAACTTGTAAGCTCTCCACCAATGCAGAGCATCACCTTCAAACTTATAGCAAGCCAACCTTGCCTTGGAGACTCCACCGCATCCCATAGCATCAAAAATCTTCTCCATATGCGAAATCCAGTCTTCCGCATCAGATGAAGTCTCAGCCTTGTCAAAAGATCTTGGCTTCTGCTTGTTAAACCCCTCAAGCCAAGTGTGCAAAGTAATGGGTGGAGGAGGAGGAAGATTGTTGTTCTGATTCAGGGCAGCCTGGTATTCAGCCCGAATTTGGTTCCTGATTTGGGGAAGCATGGCTTACAGAGCTGCTTGGTCAGCTGCTGCTAGCTCTTGTTTGCGTGTCATGACCATCTGACAGTTTAAAAATGGAAATGAAATGATTAATCTGATTAAACATATGGTAAACATAATGAAATGATGCAAGAAACAGTTTATGAAGGCATAGCCAAATGCAAATGACATGAAAACAGAATTGACATAGCGAGGATGAACGCCTATGGGTCGGTTCATCAAAACAAAAAGACATTAGCTAGTGTGAACGCCTATTGGTCGGTTCACCAAGCAAAATGATTCGGTTAAAAGTACATGCGACTAAATATGGCCAGTCCTATACCAACCATTACTTAGTAAAAATTTCTACAACAATGATACATGAAATGAATGCATGAAAACAAACTATCAGTTCTAGGAAGACGCTGATGACTACCCACTAGTCACAGGTCAATTTTAAGAGCCTACAGGTCAAAACCTTGGGCTCTGATACCATAATTGTAACACCCTATTTTGATAAATGGAATATCACAGGAAAATTATGGCATATCATCAAAGCATACAAGGTAAATGTCTAAAATATTAAATGACCATAAAAGAATCCAGAAACAAACAACGGATCCACATAAGCTCCACACATGAAATGCATAAGTATAGAATGTATGGAAAGGACTAAACAATGTCCAGCAAAGCCAAGTATGTAAATGCATTAAAGAATGAAAGAAAGCTGGCGCCTCATTCCATGCACGTACTCTTGGATTCCTAGATTTGCCCTTTAGTACCTGCCGTATTAGGACATGGAAAGGGAAATACGGCTGAGCAATACGCTCAGTGTGCGGATATATAACATGGAATGTAAAGCATAAACATAAGAAAGTAATGAATAAAATGAATAACATAGCAGCGAAATAAATGTATGTCCTAGAAAACCTGGTTAACGTTCATAAGACTGGTTCATATTTCTGAAAAGACTTATGTTTGGTTTATCTTGAAAATCTGTATTTTAAATATGCCGAGAGCCCATATAGGTCATGTTATATCCATGTGAATGAATAATTGGAGGGTGACCTTGTCATTCAATTAGAGGGACTGCCTCTAAATAATATATAAAATGAGTGGAGGGATCAGCTCCTGTAATGGATACAAGGCACAAACAACAGTTACCATGAAATCATACTACTTTTCTTAGGATACACCTATTCGCCCTACATGATAATAATAATACTAGCCAAAACTATAAGGAACGCTGCGAGCAATCACTCTCATCGTAGAAGAGTCATAACACTGGTGCCTCCAATGCTATGGTTATGGAACCTCCATAACTAGGTGAAACTGGCATGCATGTATATAGCTCAGGCAATCTAAAATAATCATACATATACTGATGTGTTTAAGACACTTAAACTACTAGGGAAAATAGAAGGTTGCAAACGAGAAATCCTAATATAGGAAGAAAGGTGTCCTTACTGAAGGACGGAATATCCGTACCTTATGTCTAGTAAATGAAGACGAAAACGAACGTAGACGATCACTCCGACTTCACAATAGCTACATAATGAAGGGTCATGAATAAGAGTTGATCTTACTTATACATACTTGTTAATTGGTTTATGAAATTGAGTATTTTGAAGTTCGTTTATTCTCGATTCTTGACAAATTGAAAGTCCTAAAAATATCAAGCCATTAATTGTTCTTGGTTGTTAAGGGTATTTGGAAATTTATGTCTAATTCAATCAACACGTAAAAAGTGGAAAATATTAGGCTACGTATCCGTAACACACCTTGAAAATACCAATTATTATTGATAAATTTCAAAATTTAAATGCATAAAAGTAAAATTGATTGAAATGTAAGCTAAATGAAAGTAAAAGGGCTAAAATGTAAATTTTAGAAACTATAAGGACCAAATGTGTAAAATTATAACAAACTAGTAACAACTTTAACAAAAATAACAAACTTGCTAAATGGTTTTGTCAAAAACTAGAAATAAAAGTACTAATATCTTACAAACCCTAAAAACAATTAAGATTAACACTGAATGCAAACAAAGGGGACCAAAGTGCAATTAAATGGGATTGTATATCAAAAACGGGCTAAGCAAGATTAATAAGCTGGTTTGAGCTTATTACTAGACCAAATTGAGTCTGGTTTGTTTTAAAATGATTTAAATGGAAAATTAGCTAGACTTGCAAAAGGAAACAGCTTATAAGCTTCTAATCACAAGATTGATTATTCTAATAAGCCAAGATAAGCAAACTAGAAATCTAGACTTCTACACTTTGATTTTATTGAACAAGCTGATTAATAAGCTAACAAGAAGACTGGAATATCTTTTAAAACTGAAAATGATTCACTAGATAATCCAGAATCTGAATTTAAGCACTAATGAGCTTATTTGACCAAGCGTTGACCAAAAATTCCAAAAAGCTGAAAATTTCCAAATATGCTCAAGACATGTTGGGAAAAACCTTTTGTGAGAGAAAAATGGCAAATTTATGAAGTGGAAATTGAGATATGAGAAAATAGTATGGACTTGTTCACAGAAACTTGCAAAAGGTGTAAAAACACTAAACAACTATCAAATCAACACAATTACTCTAAAATCAAGCTAAGTAAACATTCAATTCAGCAGGTAAACTTTATACTAGGAATGTAGCATGCAAAACTGATTAAGTGCAACCAAAAACAGGAGTTTAACACCTTTTAGCAATAAGCCTCCTCTGATGGAGTAGAGGAACGCTGAGCTCTCTATAACAACTTCCTTCAAACCAAATCAACTCATATCTACAACCAAATCACCTCTAAAAGCTATGTCTGATCTATTCAACTAATTCTGCTTCAAACTGCTTCAACAGGTCTGATATGAACTGGTAATGCTGAATCAAGCTAAAAAAGCTCCAAAACAACTCAAACAAACTTCATGGAACAACTATGATCAATGAAATCACTGGTACGTGTATGATTCAGTAATGAAGGTAAGATTGTAGAAGAGAATTGAATGAACTAAAGTTGTATTTATGAATGAAATTTTGTTACAAGTAGGTTATAACTGTTTAACTACCTCTCAAGTGTGTTTCAAACACTTGAGAGAAGCTAACTAACTGAAAGTCTAACTAGAATTGAGAGAAAATATGAAAGTGTGTGTTTTTCACACTTTAAGCTACATGTTACAAATGAGATGATTTATCCCTATTTATAGAGATGGTATGATAAGTTGTTGGGGAGTGTGACGTGTCTTGGCCAATGAGAGAGTGCTAGGTGTCTTCGTCTTCTTAATTGCAGATTCATCTTCAAGAACACAAAAGGGGCTTTTTGATCCATTGACTTTCAGTGTAATTGGTTATGAGAACTGGATTCCTTGTTGGATTGCGAGTAAGTTTCATGTTTTACAATTTATCAGAAATGCAGTATAGCTAAATCCATGATCTGGGTTCGTTGCTTGAAGAAGATGACACGTGGCGTGATTTTATTGGGTTTTAACTGAGCACACGGATCATTATCCAACTTTGATAAACTGAATATTCGATGTTGCGTTGTGATTGGTCCAAAACAGATAGTGGGAGTACTGTGCTTGATTCACACAATAAATGTAAAAGTGAGTTAATGGCCAGCTGGCGTCCCATGTGGTGATCTGAGACTCATTTATCTTGCATTCTCATTGGTGGACAAGTTATACACACGGATTAAGACCAAAGTTTGTGTAAATTTGTCACTTTCAGCCCTTGGACTTCAACAGATTCTTTATTTTAGCTCCTTTCTTCATTCCTTTGGCAATTACAGTCCTTTGACTTGCAATCTTGATTATTTAAGTCCTTTGAATTGGTTGACTTGAAGGTTGACCAGGTTTGACTTTCATCTTGACTTTTCCAAAATTGCATGTAAGTCCCTCAACTTTTGAACATTATCAAGATAGGTCCTTTTCTTCAAATGGCTTGTCATCATTGATCCTTCTCTTGTCTTTTCATCATAATGAGCTTGATTTTCACTTGTTTGCTTGAAATTGTATCCTTGTTACCTATTTAAGCACAAACACAAAACATACCACATAATACTGCTTTATAGCACACAAGTTAGGTATTTTCTATGTGTTTTAGGGTGATTTGTTGACTTATTGATATGAGATTCTGCTCATATCAGTTTACTTGAGTGTTCATAATTATTATACATGTTTTGTCTTGTCCTATGGTTTCATGTTTTAATCATGTATTTCTTAAATTTTCATGTGTTTTAGATTCATGTGTTTCATGTTTTTAGTGTTCTTATACTTGTTATAACGTAATGAGCAACGTCCTAAAAATAGGAGGTTTCTGTATATATTAACTTTCCAAAAATAGCAGGTTTCCATACTTAGTAACTTTCCAAAAATAGTAAGTTTCCTTAAATATTAAGTTTCTAAAAATTGAAAGTTTCCATAATTAGTAAGTTTCTAAAAATAGAAAGTTTCCATACTTAGCATGTTTCTATAAATAATATATTACCATAATTAATGTATTACCATAAATAACATGTTACCATATTTAGTATATTTCCATAAATATCATATTACCATCTTTATCATGTTTCCATAAATTATATAATTCCATAATTAATTTTATGCATATTTATATCATGTATTATTATATTATAAAGTTTAATAAATAATTAATACTTAGCTTATTATTAATTAATAATATCATGTCATATTATTATAAGTTTATTATTAATTAATAATATCATATAATACATGTTATTAAACTTTACCATAAAAGATATCATATGATTTAACGTAAGTTCTAATTACTTAAATCCATATTCATGAATAATTAATTAATTAATTATTATAGCCTAAGTTTATTTAATTAAATGCGCATACATATTTTATCATAGGTTAAATTAAAATAAACAGAACATAAGTTTTAATTTAGTTAAACCAAAATTAATTAATAACAAAATTAACTAAACATACCTAACGTAATTTACATGTCGGTTTAATTATGTGTTTCTGAAAAGTTAAGTTCCCGAGCCCCAACCCCAGACCCGTCCATCGCGCCACAACAGCTCACCGAGAGCCTACGGCTCTCGGCTCGTTGCTGCGCCGATCCAAGCAACCCCCACCCCCTCGCTGGGGTCCCCCTACCTGCGTCATATATCCATCGAGCACCCCTTAAGGGCCTCGGTTCCCACCGCTAGGCCAAGATACCCGCTGCGGGTTCTTGGTCCTTGCGACTGCCATCATACCACCACCACCAGCAGCCCAAGGCTTGCGGCTGGTGGTTAAAACCAAACGCCGACACCCCCCCCCCCCCATAGAGGGTTGCGGCTGCTAGACGGGAACACCACCGAGACCTTGAAGGTCTCGGTTTGCGTGCGATCGAGACAAATACCCCCACAAACTAATTTTTGTTTCATTATTGGTAGATATAACATAATTACATGTGTTCTTATTTTATTCTTATTAAATCTTGATCATACATAATTAAATAAAAAAAGAAAAAAGATTTGAGGGATACCAATGCGTGGATTAAATAGGAATGAACACGAACGCGTTACCGTATCAATAACAAAATCAAACGGGTTCCTTTTGGTGTTCTATGGGTGCCGCAACAAAAGAGAGACAAAGGGGGTTTTAGGGTTTTGATATCTTGTAAAAGTGTTTAATAAAATTCCCCTGAAGTTTTTATTGAACTAATAACTAGATAATTGGGTATGGGCCAAAGCCCGGTTCCCTTCCCTTTCTCTCTAAACCGACGCCAACAAACACCCCTTACACTTTTGGTGTTTGCTTTTCTTGTTTAATATTTATCGTGTACATTCGTGTTTATTTATCGTGTTTTATTTCTTGAGCATTTTCTTAATACCGTACGTACATACTTATCGTATATTAATATTTGTGTTTTACGTACATAATACTTATGATAATTAGTTAATATACATATTGTTCGTATTATGTTCGTGATACATGACGTATATTAATTAATTATAAACTTTAAGTATAACGGTAACTTCGTGCATTAAATGATCGTAGGATTTTTTAGAGCGGGTTTTACAAATGTCCTAATTAAAAATTCTTTCAATTAGGTTTGTGTCAAAACTACCTTTTACTTGAAAGCTAGTTGCATAGTGGTTAGGTTCAATTCTAAATGCATTAACAATGATGAGTGACAATTGAATGCAATGTAAGAATGTAAATATAAGTAAAGAGTAAGAAAAGAAGCAACCTAAAGAACGACACCAAGATTTATAATTGTTGGGAAACGAAGCTCTATCCTCGTTCCTACTCCACTCCTCGAGTACACCTTACTCGAGATTTCCACTATATCCACAAGCTCCCTTCTTGGCGAAGAGAACCTTACAACGTTGCTTACATTATTTTCTGACACGAAGCTAAATGTCGAGACTGAATCTTAGCTAAGACCAATCTACACACGTTGCTGACTTCACCATTTTCCTACACAAAGCTAGATGTCGAGTTCTAATCCAAAGCTAGAACCAATCTTCGTCACCCATCTTCTTTTCCGACACAGGCTAGATGTCGAGTTCTAATCCAAAGCTAGAACCAATTTTCACAACTCTTCACTTTGAAGCTAAGTGAGAACTCACAATACACATACATGAAGGTTTATATAGTTCATAACAATTACACAAAACCCTAAACGGGATCAAATCACAAATAGCGGAAGCGATTTAAAAAGATCATAATAATAACACAATTATAATTAATCAAATTATGGTTATATACCTTTACGCTAAAGCAAATCCACAAGATAAAGAACGAATCACTAATTCGGGTCTATAACGAATATCATCAAGATATAGTCTAAATTAAGACTATATTAAGTTCTTGTACACACGTAATACAACGAGCTAACCGTGATTCTAGCACGTGCAAACCGAGCTTCAACGCTTGTGAAAAATCTACCCAACAACCCTAGAGAGGGGCTAGGAGTAGATTTATAGCAAATCCAAAGACTAAACGAAACCCTTAGGTTGGTTTGGTGCTGTGATCACAAGAGAGAGAGAGAAGAGAGGGATGGGATAAAAAAATGAAGGCTAAGGGTGTTTATATAGGCCTAGAATAAACTTGTAGCCCAAGCAAAATGCATAAAAGGCAAGTTTTCTTCTCCCTTCCCCTTGGTGTAGCCGACGGTCGAAACACCATAAAGGGGTGTTTCGGAACCTTCTTTTCTTCTTCTCTTTATTCCACAACGTTATATTAATTATATAACGCTCGTTAATACTTAACTCTTAATTATTAACGATTGTTAAACTTATAGCTCGATTTAATTTAATAAATATAATAAATATATTTATTAAATAAATTTACACTTTACGTATTATGTGCAATCCCGTAATCTCGAGTTCTATCTATCACCCGACTATTATATATAAGTCCATAAAATTTCATCTCCCACTTGGACATATTTCGAATATCATGATTACATTGATAGTGTCTAGTTACACTAGCAATGCCTCTAGTACAACTCGAGTAAGGTCTCCGGGATAAAACCTTTTAATGATTCATCATTATTATTATTCTTTTATTTCTAATACAATGTTAATAAGGATATGGATCTCAGTCATTCCTTTCATTAACCATTCTGTTTCTCGTTCACAGATTCAACAAGATTACCAAAAGAAATTTGGGTGCGGCCGCATAAACATCTTACTAATCCCAAGAGGGCCCCATCTGTATTATACTCCAAAATGAAATTGGAGGAAACAAAAATCCATATTGACTACAAGCAAGACTTATGAATTTTGCAACACTTCCGAAAATAATCCTTATAGCTGCTAGTTACGTTTAGCGTTAGATTATTCCACAGAGATGCACTAGATTCATAACAGTTTTCTGGTATCTCAAGTCTAAGGATAACTATTTATGATTTACTTGATGACAAAGATCCATAAAGTAAAATCATATAGTTGGGATAAGTCCAATATTCACTTTATTGAATATCATTCAAAATCGATCAATATACTTTCAAGTATACTCTATCTCTATTTTGATTTGTCTTAATTTGATAATATTCCCATATTATTAATCGACAACGGATATTTAGTATAACAATTTATTCATGGATTAAAACATGTAAAATAGGATACTAAATTAAGTAATAAGAATAAACGAAACACAATCTTTATTTTCTTAAATAATAATGTCTTAACATCCTTTATCCAAATACTAATCACAGATTTATAGCATGAGTTTGCTAGCTAAATGGGCTTTTTAGCCCAAAAACAAAGAGTCTACCAAAAGCTCTAAAAAAGCCCAGTCTAACTCAAAATTTGATTTTAAGCACAAAAGTCGAAAGGCCCAAAAGCTGAATTGAGATTATCACAGCTTATAAGTCAATAAGCTAATCATTAATGGGCCAATAAGTCCATTAAGCTATAAGCTAATGTCATAAGATCTCCTTAACCACACAACCTTCTTATGGATATTTAAGCTTATCTGCAAAAATAAATTTTTAAAAAGCCCAAGAAATAAGCCAGAACTTTGAAAAGAACTTTTTCACAAACGACAAAATAGTCGGTATTGAGTTCTAGGAGGTTTTAAAAGCTGATTCTTTTTGCAAAAGCTCCCAAATAGCTTAACTAAGAATAATCAACAAGAAAAATCCCAAAAAGTCTAGTGAAATAAGCTATAGAAGCCAATAAGCTGGCTGAAAAGGCCAAATAAGCTGGTTTTCTAGCAAAACCTTAACCAAATAAGCTGAAACCTTCCAGAATTGATATTAAGCTTGAGAAAAATGACACCTACCACAAAATCCAAGTTGTTGCATGAACCAATAAGCTATACAGAAAAATAAGTCAATTTGGGCTTTTTTAACCAAAAGTCAAACTTGGTGAAGTTTTCTCCAAAATGATCCAGGGATGTTTATGAGGTTGTTTTAAGCCTTTTTGATGAAGGACTTAAGGATAAGCCCAATGAACTAAGCTTGCTAGTTGGTTAACTTAGACTTGATTTTGGCAAGAAAAGGCTAATAAGCCAGTTGGCTTATCAGTCTGTCAAATAAGCAAGCAAGACTTGAAATAGCAACACAAGCAGCAAATGAAACAACCAAGTATTGTACAGATACACACCAACAAGGACTACTTGTAAACTAAAATTCAGACCCTCAATCCAATAAATGAAGATTTGAGAGCTTCTGATATGATTGACCAAATTTAAGCACTTAGAACTGATTTTTCCAAAATTGCAAAATACTTATCCAGCCTTTATGAAACTTAACCAATGACCAATACTTGTTTAAAAACACTTGTTAAAAAGATTCCAACCCCAATAACCATGGGCATAAGGCCATAAGGCCTTTTGATCCCAAAATTCCCAAACAAACTTGTTTTAGTACTTTTTCAAACAAACTTCTTATTTTTAAACATAACCTATGGTTTTTATGCTTCTAATATCTTACCTAGGAGACAAATGAAAGATACAAGCTAAAAACTAAGCACCACAAACATCAATACTAAAATTCACTAGCATCAACACTTATCAGATTTCTGACAAAAATTCAAAAAGAGAAAGGGAAGAAGGATTGAACCTCTCTCCCTTAACTTCCAAAGGAGAGTCAGCAATGCTTCTTGGACCTTGTTCAACAACTAGAACAAGACCAAGGTTCTTGAACCAAGGGTGAACACAAGGGCTCTTGTTGATGGTTAAACATCTGAACCAAGAGCCTTGTATCTTCAACACAAGTAACAAACAGCCACACCAAAGGGTGATAAACCTTCACAAGCTTGTTGTGAACAAGCTTATAAGAGCTTATAGCTTTTGGAGTGGGGTCAGTACACAAAAATTATCAAAACAGAAAGGCTTTTGAAAACTATTTCAAAACTTCAAAACTCAACCAAATCAAAACGTTTTTCAGCCAAAATTTAAAAACAAGTAAACAATGATTATGGAACTCAGATTTTAGCAATACTATACCAACTTCAATGAAATAAAAAGGAATTATAGATGCACAAGCAAGATACCAAACTTTTATTTCATTTGAAAGGAATTACAAGATTAAAAGCTAAAAAATTGAACAAAGGGACTCTCAGAAGCTAAGGTCTCCTTTTATAGTGCTAATGGACTATTCTAGAATGAAAGAAATACATAAACCCTAGTCTAGAAATCCCAGAAATTCCCTTTAGTGCTCTTGGACGTGTTTGAGGTTGTTGGCTGTCACATTTGATCCAAATCGTTCATATTGTCTTAGGGACCAAGTATGAGGTGTTTGCCGTTGATTTTGTAACATTCCTTGGAGAGGAAGTAGTAATATGATTCGTGGACGAGGTTGAAGGGTGGGGTCCATGTGGTGATGGGATTGGTGATGTGAGTGTGGGGAATGAAGCGTGTGAGTCTGAATTAAGGTTGGGTGTGGGCAATTGAAATTAACCCTTTGGTTTAAGTGGTGGTAATTCTGGGTGGATGAAGGGTGAATAGTAAAAGTTTTGATCCGAAATTCATGGGTTGGGATGTTTGGCGCGTTTTTGTAGGATTTAAAATTTGGAAATGGCAGCTTTGGCCCTCAGACTTTGGGAAAACATGTATAACAAGTTATTTTCAGCTAAAACTGTATAATTCTTTTATAACAAGTTTGGAACACTTGTCAAAAATGGCACAAAGGGTTTTAAACTTTTATCAAGGATTTGTTTTGACATTTGTTGATTTTCCAAGGGCTGAATTTAACTTTTCTTGAAACTTTAAAGTCCTTTCTTGAACAAATGGTATTTAGGAGGACTAAAAGTGACAAGTCTTCATATCTTGAGGGACTAAAGTTACCAAGTCTTCAAACTCCAAGGTCCTTTTTATAATTTTGACAAACTTTAGGGACCAAAGTTGAAATTATGAGTTTCACAAGGGTATAAAGTGTAATTTCTTTAAAGTTAAAGGACCTTTCTTGTACATCTTGAAATCTTCAAGGACTTTTCTTAGGAAATTCATAACTTGGGCCCGGTTCATTGTGCGGCTTCGTTTCTTGTGTTCGTTTTTGCTTGTTTCTTGTGATCTTTTGTCTTTTTCACGATATCCATACCTAAAACACAAAAATAGCAAACACAAGCATATTTCACGGTATTTTACGACATTTGTTATCATTTAAAGCCCAAAAAGAACGATGATACCATTTATAATTGTAGTCTTATCACTCCCCATACTAAACCATTGACGTGCCCTCACGCAATGCTAATAAAGTATCTAAGCATCTCCAAAATTCATTTTTATTAACCTTTATTGAAATGTAAACTTACTATACTACTACTACTTGTGTTGGAGACATTATGTATAATTTTCATCACAAGAATGTGACTTTTAGGGTCAAAGAATAAAAACAAGTGAATGTTTCATAGAGTAAAATTCGTCATCCTTGATTGTCACACATTCTATGCTAAGTTTAAAAACGAGATCATTGTTTGTACAAGTCACAATGCTAACACTACTCATGCATTCAATTATGTAATACTTTTTCTCCTCGCAATCCTAATTATTAAGAAATGAAAGATATCTAGATTTTTAACTATTTTTCATGGATCACAAGGATTCATTTTGACTTATTTAAGTATTTATTAAGTCGAAAATAAAGTTGACACGGTTTATTTAATAAGTAGCTAGAGGACACGATCTTTTAAAACGCTTCTTATAATCATAAAAAATCAATTTCTCCACATAACTTTGATCACGACGTGAGACCTTTCCTAGACCGATATTTGGCATATGTTCCGCACTTCATCTTGAGAGACGATCTTCGTTATGGTCTTCTCTTCATTTATGGCATACATCTTCTTCTTGATTTAGAGATGCTTCATCTTTGACCACGACTTCATTCACTTGTCTTTCTTCCTCATTTTGGGACTTAGATTATGCAGCGGTCCGCCTCCTTTTCACATTTGGATTCATAAATTCTTCCTCATACTGTGTGGGCCTTTTTGGATTCATAGACTTGTCCGTAACCTTATTGGAGTAATTCCTTTTCGTCCTGTGTCTTCATCATTCATTTTGGATTGAGATTCGTGAATTTCGCATCTTTTTGGATTTAGCAACAAAAGGTAATCCTCATGCGTTGTTTGGGCCTTTTTGGATTTGCCAATATTCTCATCCCGTTTTGATAAGTTATGTTTTGAAAATGTACTTTATGTGATCAGAATTAACTTTCAAACGATCTTACTCTAGAAGCTAAATACCTTATAAACTGTATGACCTTATTTACTGCAATTTATTAATCCAAATGCATTGATCTTATGGGAGAAAAAGCCACAATTAAAACACATGAGTTTTTGAAAGAACATTTTCATGTTTGACGTTTAGCATGATAACTTGTCTAACTCTATCACTTCTCGTTCTTAACTATATAAACACCTCTAATTAAAGAGACTCTTGAATACTTAGCCATGCAAGTCAAAATAAAGCTAGATTTGTATTAGCTTCATTAAGACTATATTTAATCGAAGTTTTGTGTTTTCAAGTCACCTATATGAGCTTGTAAGTTCTTAGACTTGGGTAAGTTTAGAAAATGCGTTTTAAAGTTCCCTTGTAAGTTCTTAACCCGTATGAGTTAAGACTTTCGCGTTTTAAAGTTCCCTATATAAAAGTCTAGCCAAACTTGATTCAAGTGGGTTAAGGAATGTAAAGGGCTCCAAATGCCCATCAAGTCAAAAATTAACTCTTATTCTACCCAATAGAAAATATACATTCGTCTCTCAAAAACACTTATGAAAACTAAGAAAAATTTTAAAATTTGGCCATTTTTAGCCTTATTTGCAACAAAACAAAAAAAAAAACGATGAATTTTGGAAAGCATGAGGGCGTAAGCAAGGAAAGTATATATCCCCATACTAAAAGTAAACATTATCCTCAATGTTTCGAGTCTTAAGGTGGAGCACCCCCATACTTGAGACGAAGAGTCGAATGCTTAGGATCTAGCATGGAAAGTGTAAAACCCGCATGCTTTTACCATGCATAGTACCTTAAGTTCGTACGTACTAGTTAAAAAATTTCCTAATATAGCATGATTATGATTAAGTGTTAGGAGTTTATGTATTACGTACGTGTTAGAACACGATAAGTATTTTATTTGCACGATCACGTAATAATTATTTAGCAATAATTAATCACGAGCATACGATCGCGAAATCACGAGCGTAATTAAAACATGAGCTATTATTAATTACGTATATATATTTAATATAAGCGTAATTAAATATATAAGAGTATGGTATTTACGTAACGAGAACATTTAAAACACGAACTTAATTAAACATAAACGAGTACTAAATAACAAGACACGAAACAAGGTACGGGAACCCCACGGGGGAGTCCCTACCCGCGGCCAAAACAAGGTAATGGGCCAAGCCCATTACCAATTTTACTAAGAGGGGGTTAAATAGATTTTTACTACTAAAAATTACTTTTACAGAAGATTTCAAGAAAACCTAAAATCTCCTTTTTCTCCTCTCTTTGTGCCGCCACCTTCAAATCACCAACAAGGTGATTCATTGATCTCGGATCTTGAAGTTTTATTGTTTGTTCGTGTTTGTTCTTCACCCTCTTGATCCACGAATACGGTAAAACCTTTTTTTTACCTTTTTCTTTTAATTAATCTTTTATTAATTATGAACACGTGATGTTTTTTATAAAAACACATTAATTAAACATAGATCTAACATGTTTTGATCATTAATTAATCAAAGGGTCGATCAAAGGGGTGTTTGTTTTGGGCCGCAAGGTACAACCGACCCCAAGGGGGGTTCGGTTTGTTTTAGCCGACCACCACCAAGACCTTTTTGGTCTTGGTTGGTGCGTGTGGGTCCCACGGAAGCAAGGGGTACCCCGATTTGGGTCAGGGTACGGTGTTGTTTCATATCCGGTGCATGTTTTTAGGCTTAGATCCGGATCATGATTATGTTAGTTGTTTATGTTATAAACTTATGTTAAAAATTAAATTAATAAAAGATGAGATTAATTTAATAACATGACTTAGGTTAATTAATTATTAATAATCATGAAATTATTTTTAACCTAAGTATTTATATTATTAAGACTTATAATTAATTAATTATTTAAAAACCATGGATATAATTAATTAATTAAACATGACTTAGGTTATATTATTAATATTTAATAATACATATTTTAACCTAAGTATTTAATATATTTAATTAAAAACATTCCATACTTTAATTAAATATTATAACCTATAGTTTAATTAAATTACATGAAATAATTATTAAACTATATAATATATCATATGACTTAGGAAAGAATCATGAAAACACTTAGGCTTATTTACTTAGCTTATTTAACCAACTTATTTCTAATTATGGAAACTTTCTATTTAGAAACTTAATTAAATAAGGCAGCTATTTTATTTATGGAAACAAGCTATTTTTAGAAACTTATTTATTTAAGGCAGCTAATCTATTTATGGAAACTTATTTAATTAAGGCAGCTAATCTATTTATGGAAACTTTCTATTTTTAGAAACTTATCTATTTTAAGCAGTAAATCTATTTTTGGAAACTTTCTATTTTTAGAAACTTTCTATTTTGGAAACTTTCTATTTTTGGTAACTTTTTATTTTTGGAAACTTTCTATTTTTGGAAACTTTCTATTTTAGGAAACCTGCTATTTTTGGAAAGTTACTTATTATTACACAGTAAGTATAATAACACATGAAATATCAGAAATACTTAATCAGATTGAACAGAATATAAGATTTAACACAGTTTAAGGTTTTTAAGAATGTAAAATAGGAAGAACACATAAAATAAGCTAAGACATGATATAAAACCAGCTATGTATGTAGTAAGCAGATACTTATTTCATGTACGTATTTATGTAGCACTAGTGTTTCGGAAGTAGGATTCTCGCAGTTCATCGTTCTCGTTCACTGGACATAAGGTACGGATTCCCGTCTTTTCAGTATGGACATTCTTTCCTTATTAGGATTTCCCCGTATGCAGCCAACTGTTTTCCCGTAGTATAAGTATGAGTTTGATTGCTTATGTTTTAAATATGATTACCTATAGCCATATACATGCATGACCAGTTTCACCTAGTTATGGAGGTACCATAACCATAACATTAGAGTCACTGATGTTATGACTTCACCACGGCAGAGTGATTGCTCGTGGCGTCCCTTCAGTTTTGGCCATTTATTTATATTTATCATGTGGGGCGTATGGGTGCATCCTAGTTACACGTTTTTATTCAGGATTACATGGTGAATGTGGTGTGTGCCTTGCATCCTTCACAAGGAGCTGATCCCTCCTACCCATAAAACCAATATATTAAATTAGAGGCAGCCCCTCTAATTTGCATGATGAGGTCACCCCTCCAATTATTCATGCACGATGGATATTCATGACCTATATTGGCTAATGGTAAAATATGACAAACAATTTTTATAAGATAAACATAAGACTTTCAAACTATAAAACCAGTTTTATTAAGACTTAACCAGGTTACTCGGGACTTAGTTTCTTCCGCTGTTATTATGTTATATGCTTATCCTATTCATGCTTTATTGTACATCCGTGCACTGAGCGTATTGCTCAGCCGTTTTCCTTTTCTATGTTCCCAAAACGGCTGGTACTCAGGGACGCTCGTAGACACTAAGAGTACGTGCATATGGACTGGAAGCTGTCTAGCCTTCTTTACATTATGCATTTCTTTTCTTTATGATACTTATGCTTTGGACATTGTTCGTCCTTATTCCTTACTATACTATGTTTGTGTGTGATGAGCTTTACTTTTGGACTACCGATGTTTGATTCTGGTATTTTCCTTTATATGGTCAAGTAATGTTTAGACATTTTACCTTGTATGCTTTGATGACACGCCATAATGACTGTGATATTTCCATTTCCAAAATGGGGTGTTACAATTATGGTATCAGAGCCAAGGCTTCGACCTGTAGGCTCTCAAATATGACCTGTGATTAGTGGGTAGTCACTACGGTCTTCCTAGAACTGACATTTGTTTTCATGCATTCATCATTTTTAAGCGTACATATATATGTCATTGTTACAGGGTTTTTGACTAAGTAATGGTTGGTACATGACTGGCCCTATTTAGTCGCATGTGTTTTATCGATACTTTTAGATTTGGGATCGACCCATAGGCGTCCCCTCGTAATGTCTTTGTTTTGGGTGAACTGACCAGAGGCGTTCACTCTGGAGCATACAAAGTTTTCATAAAACTTCATCATGCATTCATACACAAAAATTTTCTTGCATAAAATTTTTCTCGTGAAATTTTAGTATAAATTTTTTTTCATGTATATATTTATATTTTATGTTTTGAACTGTTTAATCATATGTTTTATGTTATACTGTCAGATGGTTCTCACACGCGAACACGAGCAGCTCAATGCTGCAATTCAGGCTGTCATGCAAGCCTTGCTTCCTAAACTAAGGAATGACATCCGTGCTGAAGTCCAAGCTGCCAACAATCAGCAGCAGAATCAGGCACCTCCTCCTCCTCCTCCAGTGACATTAGCAGTATGGCTAGAGAGATTCAACAAGCTCCGCCCTCGAGCTTTTGAAAAGACTGATAGCCCCAGCGATGCTGAAAGCTGGTTGGCTCACATTGAGAAGATCTTCAACGCTATGGGCTGTGACCCCGCATACAAGGCGAGATTGGCATGCTATTTGTTCGAAGGCGATGTGCTCAACTGGTGGTTAGCTTTGATGCAATCTGAAGGTGGTGATGAATGGGTGGATGGTTTGACTTGGGCTCAGTTCAAGGAATGGGTGATGGAGCAGTTCTTTCCCAAGTCTGAGCAGGACAAACTCAAGAGAGAGTACCATGGGATCCGTTAGAGAGCTGGGGAGAATAGCAACGAGTTTATGCAGCGCTTTCTTTGCTTGGCTGGTTTCCTTGGTGCGGCAGCAGGTACTCCAGAAGAGCAGGCACATCACTTTAGATGGGCTCTTCGCACATCGGTCGCAAACAATCTGGTGTGCTACGTTCAATACTGTAGCACAAGTGGCCGATGCAGCACGGAAACTGGAGATGCTGTAGGAGAGGGATGAGTTCGGGGAAGCTGAAAGACCCGACAAGAGGTAAACCTTCGTATTCAAGCAGTGACCAATCCGTATACCTTCCATATGTCAATTATTCATCTCTTTAAATGTATCTTCCAGGCAGAAAACTAGGGACCGGTCTCAGCCGGCTACTCAGCAGCAGCCTCATCAGCCCAAGGGAAATGGTCAGACTAATGACCGATCTGCTACGGATAGGCGTGGCGGTAATGACAATTACCGTAACAATGCCGGGCAATCCAGCAACAGCAGGTCCTAATACTTACTAAATTCCTTATGTTTTATGTTATAACTCATATTCTGACACTTTAGCAAACTTCTACCAGGAACCATGGAAACAGTAGGGACCAGAACCAGAGAGGTTCGCAGCCTAGCCGTCCAGCTATCACTGGTATTCAATCTTACGATTATCCGCTTCGTCCTTTGTACCCAAATATTATGTCTCATGTAAAATGTTTTATCAGGTCCTCAGCTAGCCAGAGCACCTGCTGGAGGATACACTCATCCTCTTTGCTCTACTTGCCACCGTAGGCACCCAGGACCATGTCGCCGTAATACTGATGCGTGCTTCAAGTGTGGTCTTCATGGCCATATTATGAAGGATTGCCGTAAGGGCGATATGGAGGGTACATCAGGACATGCTGATACCAAGCCGCCTCCTACTGCCGGGCGTGTCTACACGACATCTCGAGACCAGGCCAACAAGTCTACAGGTACCATCACTGGAATCTTGTATATGTATGGTCGCGCTGCATGTGTTCTTTTCGATACGGGTGCTACTCACTCGGTTATTTCTACTGCTTATGCTAAGAACATTAGGATGCCTCCCTTGTCACTAGAAAATAGGCTTACTATTTCCACGCCTTTGAGGGACTATGTATTAATCACCCATGTATACAAGAGTCTTCCCCTAGAATTTGATGATAAGGTTCGACCTATCGACGCACTTCCGCTGGACATGAATGACTTCGACATGATTCTAGGCATGGATTGGCTATCCAAGTATCATGCTACCATAGACTGTCATTCATATCGAGTTATCTTCGGTGATGTCAATGCACTAGAGTACATTCATAATGGGTTCATACCCGGACGGTCTGTACAAATCATATCCACCCTGCAAGCGCGTGCACTCCTGTCACATTGCTGCGAGGGTTATCTAGCTACGGTTCACGACATGGATGCTGAATCTCCATCGATTCAGGATCAACCAATAGTGTCAGAATTCCAAGATGTGTTTCCAGCAGAACTTCCGGGCATACCACCTGCACGAGAAGTGGAATTCCGTATCGAGCTGGTTCTAGGAGCAGAACCAATCTCCAAGGCTCCTTATCACATGGCTCCCATAGAGCTGAAGGAGCTGAAGGATCAACTTCAAGAACTTCTTGAACGAGGTTTCATTCGACCGAGCGCATCTCCATGGGGCGCACCGGTCTTGTTTGTTAAGAAGAAGGACGACAGTATGCGTCTTTGCATAGACTATCGCGAGCTCAACAAGATTACTATTCGGAATAGGTACCCACTGCCACGCATTAACGATCTGTTTGACCAACTCCAAGGGGCCAAACACTTCTCCAAGATCGATCTTAGGTCAGGCTATCATCAGTTACGAGTCAAGGAGCAGGATATTGCTAAGACTGCCTTTCGTACTCGTTATGGCCACTACGAGTTTGTAGTTATGCCATTTGGCCTGAAAAATGCTCCAGCAGTGTTCATGGATCTGATGAACAGAATCTTTCATGAATTTCTGGACAAATTCGTCATTGTTTTCATCGATGACATCCTGATTTTCTCTAAGTCCAAGGAGGAACACGAAGACCATCTTCGTACAGTACTACAGATTCTTCGCTAGAAGCAGCTGTATGCTAAATTCTCCAAGTGTGAGTTCTGGTTAGACAAGGTGGCATTCTTAGGTCACATTGTATCAGCAGAAGGAATCACTGTGGATCCAGCGAAGGTTGAGGCCATCACTAAGTGGCCAAGGCCGACATCAGCGACGGAAGTCCGCAGTTTCTTAGGATTAGCTGGCTATTACCGTAGGTTCGTAGAGAACTTTTCCCGCCTAGCACTACCATTGACCAAACTGATGAGGAACGGGGAGAAATTCGTCTGGATTGAAGATCGAGAGAAGAGCTTTGAAGGCCTGAAGCAGAAGCTAGTATCTGCACCTATTCTTACTCTACCATCTGGTACGGGTGGATTTCAAATCTACAGCGATGTATCGGGGAAGGGACTTGGCTGTGTTCTCATGCAACATGGGAAAGTGATCGCGTAGGCTTCACGGCAGCTTAAGCCTTATTAAGAGAATTACCCCACGCACGATCTGGAAATTGCTGCAGTCGTGTTTACATTGAAGATATGGAGACACTACTTATATGGAGAATCATGTGACATTTTCACGGACCACAAGAGCTTGAAGTATATCTTCACTCAGCGTGAATTGAACATGAGGCAGAGAAGATGGTTAGAGCTGTTGAAGGATTATGACATTAATCTACAGTATCATCCCGGAAAGGCAAATGTAGTAGCAGATGCCCTTAGCAGGAAGTCCGGAATGATCAACAGCATTAGAATCAAAGAGGAAATCATAAGAGTCTTGGAGCGACTAGACATCGAGATCATGGTACGTGGACAGCACGGTTACTGGGCTAATCTTAGAGTAGAACCCGAGTTACTATCTAAGATCAAGGAAGCTCAGAAAGATGACTGAGAAATTTGGGCGATAGTACAGAATTTGGAGAAGCAGACGGAATTCAGAGTAGATGCAGATGGTATCGTATGGCAGGGCACTAGACTTTGTGTTCCTGATGACCAAGAACTCCAGGAAGCTTTGTTAGCTGAAGCTCATAGCTCCCCATTCTCGATACATCCTTGTTCAACCAAAATGTACCATGACATCAAGCAGTACTTTTGGTGGAGTGGTATGAAACAGGATGTGGCCACTTACGTCTCCAAATGTCTTACCTGCCAGCAGGTTAAGATCGAGCATCAGCGATTTGGCGGTCTCCTTCAACCGTTAGACATTCCAGAGTGGAAGTGGGATAAAATCACCATGGATTTTGTTACCGGTCTTCCGCCTACTAAAAGGAAGCACGATGCAATTTGGGTTATCGTTGATCGACTTACCAAATCAGCTCATTTCTTACCATAAGAGCTTGAAGTATATCTTACCGATCCGCAAGGAAGATCCGGTAAGTAAACTCGCAGATACATACAGACGAGAGATCATGAGACTACACGGTGCACCATCCAGCATCGTCTCAGACAGAGATCCTCGATTCACTTCGCGCTTTTGGAAAAGTCTGCAGAAAGCTTGGGGAACACAACTTAAGGTTAGCACGGCTTTTCATCCTCAAACGGACGGACAGTCGGAGCGAACCATTCAAACATTGGAGGATATGTTGAGATCATGTGCGTTGGAATGGACGGGTGATTGGGACGAATACATCTGTTTGGTGGAGTTTGCGTACAACAACAACTGGCACGCGAGCATCAAGTGTGCTCCATTTGAGATGTTGTATGGCAGAAAGTGTCGCGCCCAAATCTGCTGGGATCAGGTTGGCGAGCGAACACTCGAAGGACCAGAAATCATAGAGATGACAAACGAGAAGATCGCAGTAGCTAGGCAGAAGATTCAGGAGGCATGGTCACGTCAAAAGAGTTACGCCGACAAGCATCGTAGGGATTTACACTTTAACGTAGGAGATCACGTCTTCCTTAAGGTTTCGCCGGCACGTGGTGTTAGACGCTTCGGGATTAAAGGGAAGCTCAGTCCTCGTTTCATCGGACCGTTTGATATCATTGAACGAGTCGGTGAAGTATCTTACCGATTGGCGTTACCTCCGCAGCTTTCGCATGTGCACAATGTGTTTCATGTGTCCTTACTCAGAGGGTATCAATATCATCCCCTTCACATGGTTCAATATCCACTGGAACAGATTCGTGAAGATCTCACTTTTATAGAAGAACCCGAACGAGTTCTTGACAGGCAAGAACGAGTCATGAGAAAGAAGACGATTCCATTCGTCAAAATTCTATGGAGGGATCATACCGAGTGGGAAGCCACTTGGGAAACGGAGGAGTCTATCCGGGCTTCTTACCCTCATTTCATATTTTGAATTCGGGTATGTTCTTCTTTTCCAGTTTACTTTATCTATAATTCGGGGACGAATTATTCTTTTTAGGGGGGAAGAGTTGTAAAACCCGCATGCTTTTACCATGCATAGTACCTTAAGTTCGTACGTACTAGTTAAAAACTTTCCTAATATAGCATGATTACGATTAAGTGTTAGGAGTTTATGTATTACGTACGTGTTAGAACACGATAAGTATTTTATTTGCACGATCACGTAATAATTATTTAGCATTAATTAATCACGAGCATACGATCACGAAATCACGAGCGTAATTAAAACACGAGCTATTATTAATTACGTATATATATTTAATACGAGCGTAATTAAATATATAAGAGTATGGTATTTACGTAACGAGAACATTTAAAACACGAACTTAATTAAACATAAACGAGTACTAAATAACAAGACACGAAACGAGGTACAGGAACCCCACGGGGGAGTCCCTACCCGCGGCCAAAACAAGGTAATGGGCCAAGCCCATTACCAATTTTACTAAGAGGAGGTTAAATAGATTTTTACTACTCAAAATTACTTTTACAGAAGATTTCAAGAAAACCTAAAATCTCCTTTTTCTCCTCTCTTTGTGTCGCCACCTTCAAATCACCAACAAGGTGATTCATTGATCTCGGATCTTGAAGTTTTATTGTTTGTTCGTGTTTGTTCTTCACCCTCTTGATCCACGAATACGGTAAAACCTTTTTTTTACCTTTTTCTTTTAATTAATCTTTTATTAATTATGAACACGTGATGTTTTTTATAAAAACACATTAATTAAACATAGATCTAACATGTTTTGATCATTAATTAATCAAAGGGTCGATCAAAGGGGTGTTTCTTTTGGGCCGCAAGGTACAACCGACCCCAAGGGGGGTTCGGTTTGTTTTAGCTGACCACCACCAAGACCTTTTTGGTCTTGGTTGGTGCATGTGGGTCCTACGGCAGCAAGGGGTACCCCGATTTGGGTCGGGGTACGGTGTTGTTTCATATCCGGTGCATGTTTTTAGGCTTAGATCCGGATCATGATTATGTTAGATGTTTATGTTATAAACTTATGTTAAAAATTAAATTAATAAAAGATGAGATTAATTTAATAACATGACTTAGGTTAATTAATTATTAATAATCATGAAATTATTTTTAACCTAAGTATATATATTATTAAGACTTATAATTAATTATTTATTTAAAAACCATGGATATAATTAATTAATTAAACATGACTTAGCTTATATTATTAATATTTAATAATACATATTTTAACCTAAGTATTTAATATATTTAATTAAAAACATGTCATACTTTAATTAAATATTATAACCTATAGTTTAATTAAATTACATGAAATAATCATTAAACTATATAATATATCATATGACTTAGGAAAGAATCATGAAAACCCTTAGGCTTATTTACTTAGCTTATTTAACCAGCTTATTTCTAATTATGGAAACTTTCTATTTTTAGAAACTTAATTAAATAAGGCAGCTATTTTATTTATGGAAACCAGCTATTTTTAGAAACTTATTTATTTAAGGCAGCTAATTTATTTATGGAAACTTATTTAATTAAGGAAGCTAATCTATTTATGGAAACTTTCTGTTTTTAGAAACTTATCTATTTTAAGCAGTAAATCTATTTTTGGAAACTTTCTATTTTTAGAAATTTTATATTTTTGGAAACTTTCTATTTTTGGTAACTTTCTATTTTTGGAAACTTTCTATTTTTGGAAACTTTCTATTTTAGGAAACCTGCTATTTTTGGAAAGTTACTTATTATTACAAAGTAAGTATAATAACACATGAAATATCAGAAATACTTAATCAGATTGAACAGAATATAAGATTTAACACAGTTTAAGGCTTTAAACAGTGTAAAATAGTAAGAACACATAAAATAAGCTTAGACATGATATAAAACCAGCTATGTATGTAGTAAGCAGATACTTATTTCATGTACGTATTTATGTAGCACTAGTGTTTCGGAAGTAGGATTCTCGCAGTTCGTCGTTCTCGTTCACTGGACATAAGGTATGGATTCCCGTCCTTTCAGTATGGACATTCTTTCCTTATTAGGATTTCCCTGTATGCAGCCAACTGTTTTCCCGTAGTATAAGTATGAGTTTGATTGCTTATGTTTTAAATATGATTACCTATAGCCATATACATGCATGACCAGTTTCACCTAGTTATGGAGGTACCATAACCATAACATTAGAGGCACTGATGTTATGACTTCACCACGGCGGAGTGATTGCTCGTGGCGTCCCTTCAGTTTTGGCCATTTATTTATATTTATCATGTGGGGCGTATGAGTGCATCCTAGTTACACGTTTTTATTCAGGATTACATGGTGAATGTGGTGTGTGCCTTGCATCCTTCACAAGGAGCTGATCCCTCCTACCCATAAAACCAGTATATTAAATTAGAGGCAGCCCCTCTAATTTGCATGATGAGGTCACCCCTCCAATTATTCATGCACGGTGGATATTCATGACCTATATTGGCTAATGGTAAAATATGACAAACAGTTTTTATAAGATAAACACAAGACTTTCAAACTATAAAACCAGTTTTATTAAGACTTAACCAGGTTACTCGGGACTTAGTTTCTTCCGTTGTTATTATGTTATATGCTTATCCTATTCATGCTTTATTGTACATCCGTGCACTGAGCGTATTGCTCAGCTGTTTTCCTTTTCTATGTTCCCAAAACGGCAGGTACTCAGGGACGCTCGTAGACACTAAGAGTACGTGCATATGGACTGGAAGCTGTCTAGCCTTCTTTACATTATGCATTTCTTTTCTTTATGATACTTATGATTTGGACATTGTTCGTCCTTATTCCTTACTATACTATGTTTGTGTGTGATGAGCTTTACTTTTGGACTACCGATGTTTGATTCCGGTATTTTCCTTTATATGGTCAAGTAATGTTTAGACATTTTACCTTGTATGCTTTGATGACACGCCATAATTACTGTGATATTTCCATTTCCAAAATGGGGTGTTACAGAAAGGGTGATCAACAATCAAGCTAAAGTCGTTTATGAATTGTGATATTAAATTATCGTTAGAACAATAAAGGATATGCCGTGGATGTTGTGTCGAAAATATGAAGTATTATGAGTTTATGTGTCAAAACTAAAAGACAAGGACTAAATATGACAAGAGAAGATTCTACAAGCCGGTGGGCAAACTTGTAGAAGATATATTGCAAGAAGAATAGAAGATTTAGCGAATATCTTATTTAGTGAATATATTATTTACTAGATATCTTATTTAGTTTCCTTGTAACAAGGGTTTATGTGTAGTATATAAACACATACCCTATGTAGGTTTTTATATAACTACAATTCACAATGTAACCTACAATCGAATTTGTGTGTCTAGACGTGGGATTCAATGTATACACGTCTAGATGTTATTTGTATTAATCGTTTGTTATCAACAAGGTGTTCCGTTAATGGCGAAAAAGAAGAAAACCCGTATTAGGGTTTATATACGTTTTTGTGTGCGTAGAAGTATTCAGCAAGGCATAACTTTTTATTGAACCGTTGGATCGTTACGAAAATTATTGTTTGTGTTCTACAGACATATATCTAGATATCCACCGGAGGGATTGTCATGATCTAAACTCAAGAAAGAGTTATAGTGCGTCGAAGTCAGCAGTAGGAAGAAGTGTTCACATGCAGTTTTCTATGGACAGCCGTGTTCAAAACACGATTTCTCCTTCGTTAACCGTTGGATCATCGTGAAATTTGAACTGTATATTCTTGGAAATTGTGTCTAGAATCACACCGAAGGGATCTTCGATCTGAGCTCTAATGAAGAAGTTATTCAACGTCGAAGTTCGCTGGTTAAGGTATTGACGTTTTTTCTTTTTCACTTAAAATCATGAACTAGGGTTCCACAAACCCTAGATCGACTTAGAATGCAGAAAAGAAGGATGTGTGACGAATTGGATATGTTGAAGTATCAAAGTTTCGTTCAAAACCCTAAATCGAATTTGTGTTATTCATTTATGTGTTGCTGCGATTAATGTAGAAGTTAGGGTTTGCTTGAAAAACCCTAGATCCGACTGATGTGTGAAGTGAATAACGCAGCAAAGGTAATACGCATGATGAATCTTCAACGTAGCTATGCTGATGTGCTTATCAAAAGGGAAGCAAAAAGGAAGCAGAGATCGTGAGATTTTGGTTAAAAGAAAAGGAATTGTGTGTTTTGTTTGTTTCGTGGGGACCAAGCGGTAAAGGAGTACAACAATTGAAACAAAAGTAAGATTATGGTTGTGTTGAATACACTGACGAAGCACAAATTGAATGCTGAAAGTGGTTCGTGTGGTCCCAGACACTGACAAGCACAACACCAACGCTGATGGAGTACGTGGTACATACTGACAATGATCAAACCCAACGCTAACAACGGTACCATTGTTTTGGACTGTTCAAGATCTCACGTGGGTATGGCACCTTTTTAGAATGTTTATTCTCTATTTTAGTAATCAATACACAAGATATAAAAGAGAGAACAAAGGACTATAACAGCAGATCGACTTGTGTCTTTATACTGAAAAAGTATTATGCTACAAGAAGGTGACATAGGTTTAGTTATGCTGCTACTGTTGCTATGTGGTCCATGCTTGACACAACTACTTTAATAATGAACAGTAGGGACTATGACATGCCAAACAAAGGTACTATTTGTTTGTCTCACGTTTATTATACAGGAGATAATACAAAGGTTGTTGTGTTGTACGCTGTGATAAAAGAAGAGTACAAAGGTCGATCCTATTGTATTGGTATATAATGATCCAATATATTTTATTTTTATTTTGGTTCGAGGTGTAGTACTGCCAAAAGAAACAAAGTACAAGGTTCCAGGATGTGATGTTTGCTTTGCGTATTCAAACATAAAAGTAGTACAAAAGGACATGAGAAAAGCAAAGATTCATACAGCAAGAGTTATAGACGTAAAGTATTCTAGGACAATGATAACTTGGTCTACGATTGTCTAAAGAAAAAAAGGGAAGTAAATAAGTCTTGCTTTGGAAAGAAGACAAACACGAGATTTGGAGGTTATAGTTTATGGCTTTTTGAATAACGAAAAAGTTGTGTACGAAGACAAGATAAAAAGTGGTACACAGTGAGTTATGTTTAGGACGCCGATGCTTGTTTTTACGACACTGACATTTGTAATTGTGACGCTGACAAACGGGATTCAGATGCTGACAGAAAGTAAGTTCGACGCTGACAGCGTATATTTTTTACGCTGATGTTTATAAGTCAGGCGCTGACAGAAGCACTGACAGAATTGAAGGATCTCAGATAAAGGAGATAAAACTGTTGTTTGATAATTGGTTACGTTTATACACACAAAACGAGGTATTTATACACGAAGGTAAGTGGGATTTCTATTTTATTTAGAATAACGGTTTTAATATTAATGGCTCGGATATTTTTTAAAAGAATCAATGATTTTTACGTAAGTTAACAACAATTCGTGAAGAATTTGATGATATTGGGGTAGCCTTGTAAAAGACTTATCCATATTAATTCTTTTACATATGATATGAGGATATTATTTCATTAAGATTCGCCATGAAGAGTTGTTTGCTTAAGGGGAAGAATTCTTATGGTAAGTTTGATGTTTGACGCAGATTTCGCGATTTTGTGTTCTATCATATCTTAAAAGTCGTGTCTAGTCAACATTACTTTTGAAGATAACTTGTTCATTCCTATACGATTGGTCACAACGGACTTGATAAAAAGATAGCCAAGGTATGAGATTTTTCTTAAGACGCTCTATGCTCATATTTGCTAGAGAACTCTTTTTGTCAAGAGACTACTCATAATAGCCGTGAGTTTTTAAGTCTGCTCATTATAGCCGTGAGTTTTGGAGTCGCATAGATAGTACAAGACATGGAACACAGGTTTGGGTTATTCTACTTCTACATCAAGATTATTGTATTTATTTTTCTTCAAGGTCATTACAAAGAGCTACTTTTGGAGAATCTTCAAGATTGCATACTTTCACATATTCCCTATTGATGTGTCAAAAAGGGGAAGAATATGTGTTATACTTAAGGGGAAGCAGTTTGAAGATCGTGTACCATATACAAAAGGTTTTGACATCATCAACTAGGCGAAGATTGTTGGGTCAAAAATATGAAGTATTATGAGTTGATGTGTCAAAACTAAAAGACAAGGACTAAATCTGACAAGAGAAGATTATACAAGCAGGTGGACAAACTTGTAGAAGATATATTGCAAGAAGAATAGAAGATTTAGTGAATATCTTATTTAGTGAATATATAGTTAATATATTATTTACTAGATATCTTATGTAGTTTCCTTGTAACAACGGTTTATGTGTAGTACCTGTGTAGGTTTTTATATAACTACAATTCACAATGTAACCTTCAATCGAATTCGTGTGTCTAGACGTGTGATTCAATGTATACACGTCTAGATGTTATTTGTGTTAATCGTTTGTTATTAATACAAGTAACGTTGAGAAATTTCATCTTGTCCACAACACCTTGTTTATGTGTTTCATTCAATTCCGCATATATTTATTATATGAACGAGATGCATATCCTAGTAAGCTTAATCGATCCATGAATTTTATAGTTTCCACACGTTAAAGCCTCATTAGTCGTTTTGCACAAAAATACCACCCGCGGCGGCATTGAGATAATCCCTCTCATGATCATTAAGTCCATTATAAAACGTATCAATTCGATGTAATTCCAGAAAATCATGGTGACGACATTAAAAAAATTTCCTTAAATCATTCCCATGTCATTAAAAAACATTCATTAGGTCTTTGTGTAAATCGTGAAATCTCATTTTTCAAGTGTGTAGTCTTTGATGGCGGGAAAAATTGGTTCACAAATTTTGACACAAAATCGTTCCAAGTCAATATTGAATTTGGTGGTTCTTTCTCGAGCCAAATTTTGGCGGGTCCATCTAAAGAGTATGGAAACAACATCATCTTAATGGTGTCGTGTGCAACATCCTTAAACTTGCTAGTGGCCGTGAGACGGTTAAAATTTTGTATGTGATAATGAGGGCTTTCCTTTTTCATTTCCTCGAAACTTGTTAGCTTGTAGCATTGACATTAAAGCCGTCTTTATCTCAAAATTCTCCGCAAGGATAGCAGGAATCACAATCACTTCTCCAAAACCCTCGGTGGGTGCTTGAAGCAACTCCATCATAGTACTATTAGCCATGGTGACTATTGGTTATACAACGGATTCGACAATTGGAGGTTCTTCTTCAATAGGAGGATCTTGGTTTCCTTCCTTTTGGTTTCGACGCTTTTGTGCACGTTTTGCTTGAGAACGAGTTAGCAGAAACGTAGAGTAAGCAAAGAAGGTTATTTTTGGGGTTTTTGTGAATTTTCAATTCTTTTGTGTTTTTTATTGTTTTTAATTTTTTTTCGATTTTCTTGTGTAATCATAGACAAAAATCTACAAAATCTCTCCTCGAATCAAACCTTATGATTAGAGAAGCCTCAAGGAATGAAAAAACGATCACGTGAAGTGAAAGCTTTCGATGACTTTAAAACGTTGGTGGAACACCAAAACGTTTAATAGGGTTCAATAATTCAAAACCAAGCAAATATACATGATACGTAGATAATACTTTGGTTGGCAAACCCTTAATTAGCCCTCACTTTCAAAGTCGCACAAGCAAGCGGAGGAAACGAGGCGGTGTGAAGCACTTAAGAGCCTTTTTTCCTTTAGGTCGTGAAATACAAACGCCTTATACCCACCTTATAGTTTGCACTTATAGTTTGAATTCAATACACTCACTAACAACCGCACTCTTGCTAATGAGGTGTGATTTATCGCGTATTTAGAGATACTTTGTATTTATTATGATACGTATACAATATAATAATAATATTCATAAAGAAAACGAAAAACAATAATACGTACGATTAGAGTTCTAATCACACAAATACTATTTTTGGTTATATTAAAAACAAAATTTTCCAAATTAATCACAACACACCTCCTCGGTATCGGCGCCAAAATGATTGTGGTAAACTTACACCCTTTAGGATAAAGGCGTAAAAGCGATAAGTATTGAATGATCGCTTTATGAAAATCAACCACTAATGACCCTTAAATACAAGTTCGTTTCCTAAGGACGTTAATTGTGTGTGTTAAATCTGATAAGCTTTGGATTAATATTGAGAAAGGAGAAAAGAGGATGACGAATTACGATAAAATTAAACTAAGACGAAAAACACGTTTTCACGCAAAACGAGGCAAAAATTAAAACTTACTCTAAAAATTCCCAAAAAATTCCTAAAAATATAACTAAGGTTTATAAATTAGCAAAACTTCTTGAAACTTTTTAAATTAATTAATATTTAATTTTTAAATGCTAATTAAAGCCCTAAAAATCAAATAAATTAGCAAAAAGCCCAAACTAAGATTTTTCAACTTGTAAACCTCAAAAATATTTTAATAAAGCTAAAACGTATTTTTCCAAATTTTTAAACTATAAAAACTAATTAAAAAAATTTAATTAAAATAAAATATTAAAACAATATTAAAAATCAAAAATTTATAAAAAATTCTAAGAACTTGCAAACTAGTTTATTTTTATATAACTAAAACAGAAATGAAGTTGAAATTACCAAAATACCCCTATTGGGCCCCCGAATGGGCTAAAATCAAAAACAGTCTAAAACAAATGGGCTTTTTAGCCCAAAAACAAAAATTCCACAAAAAGATCTAAAAAAGCCCAGTCTAACTCAGGATTTGATTTTAAGCACAAAAGTCTAAAGACCCAAAAGCTGAAAGTGAGCTTATTACATCTTGTAAGTCAATAAGCTAATCCTTGATGGGCCAATAAGCCCATTAAGTTATAAGCTAATGCCATAACCTCTGCTTAAACACACAACCTTCTTATGGATATTTAAGCTTATCTGCAAAAAGAAATTTTGAAAAAGCCCAAGGAATAAGCCAGAACTTTGAAAAGAACTTTTTCACAAAACGACAAAATAGTCGGGTTTGAGTTCTAAGGGGTTACAAAAGCTGATTCTTTTTGCAAAAGCTCACAAATAGCTTAAACAAGAATAATTAACAAGAATAAACTTAAAAAGTCCTGTGAAGTAAGCTATAGAAGCCAATAAGCTGGCTGAAAAAGACAAATAAGTTGGTTTTCTAGAAAAACCTTAACCAAATAGGCTGAAACCTTCCAGAATTGATATTAAGCTTGACAAAAATGACACCTACTAAAAATTCAAGTTGTTGCATGAACCAATAATCTAAATAGAAATATAAGCCAATTTGGGCTTATTTGACCAAAAGTCAAACTTGGTGAAATTTTCTCCAAATGATCCAGGGATGTTTATGAGCTTGTCTTAAGCCTTTTTTATGAAGGACTTAAGGATAAGACCTATGAACTAAGCTAACCAGTTGGTTAACTTAGCCTTGATTTTGGCAAGAAAAGGCTAATAAGCCAGTTGGCTTATCAGTCTGTCAAATAAGCAAGCAAGACTTAAAATAGCAACACAAGCAGCCAAATGACAAGTATCAACCAACCAATAAGCATGAAAAGCACTAGATAACCAAATGCAACCTAAAATCCAAGTGATCACTTTGTTGATGCAAATGACCACTTTAGTGACTTTTGATAAGCTATAAGTCACTGAATAAGCCACCAAATGAAACAACCAAGTATTGCACATATACACACCAACAAGGAATACTTGCAAACCAAAATTCCAACCCTCAATCTAACAAATGAAGATTCGAGAGCTTCTGATATGATTGACTAAATTTAAGCACTTAGAACTTGATTTTTCCAAAATTGCAAAATACTTATCCATCCTTTATGAAACTTAACCAATGACCAATACTTGTTTAAAAACACTTGTTAAACAAATTCCAACCCTAAGAACCAAGGGCACAAGGCCACAAGGCCTTTTGATCCCAAAATTCCCAAACAGACTTGTTTTAGTACTTTTTCAAACAAACATCTTATTTTTAAACACAACCTATGGTTTTTATGCTTTTAATATCTTACCTAGATGACAAATGAAAGATACAAGCTAAAAACTAAGCACCGCAAACATCAATAATAAAAATCACATAGCATCAACACTTAGCAGATTTTTGACAAAAATTCAAAAAGAGAAAGGGAAGAAGGATTGAACCTCTCTCCCTTACCTTCCAAGGGAGAGTCAGCAATGGTCCGTGGACCTTGTTCAACAACTAGAAAAAGACCAAGGTTCTTGAACCAAGGTTGAACACAAGAGCACTCAAGGGAATTTCTGGGATTTCTAGACTAGCGTTTATGTATTTCTTTCATTCTAGAAAGCCTTTTTGTAGTGCTAATGGACTATTCTAGAATGAAAGAAATACATAAACGCTAGTCTAGAAATCCAAGAAATTCCCTTGAGTGCTCTTGGACGTGTTTGAGGTTGTTAGACGTCACATTTGATCCAAATCGTTCATATTGCCTTAGGGACCAAGTATTAGGTGTTTGCCGTTGATTATGACACGTGGCATTCCTCGGAGAGGAAGTAGTAATATTATTCGTGGACGAGGTTGAAGGGTGGGGTCCATGAGGTGATGGGATTGGTGATATGAGTGTGGGGAATGAAGCATGTGAGTCTGAATTAAGGTTGGGTATGGGTGATCTAAATTAACCCTTTGGTTTAAGTGGTGGTAATTCCGGGTGGATGAAGGGTAAATAGTAAATGTTTTGATCCAAAATTCATGGGTTGGGATGTTTTGCGCGTGTTTGTGGGATTTAAACTTTAGAAATGGCAGCTTTAGCCCTCAGACTTTGGAAAAACATGTATAACAAGTTATTTTCAGCTAAAACCATATAACCCTTTTATAACAAGTTTGGAACACTTGTCAAAAATAGCACAAAGGGTTTTAAACTTTTATCAAGGACTTTTTTTTTACATTTATTGATTTTCCAAGGGCTGAATTTGACTTTTCTTGAAACTTTAAAGTCCTTTCTTGTACAAATGGTATTTAGGAGGACTAAAAGTGACAAGTCTTCATATTTTGAGGGACTAAAGTTGCCAATGTTGATCCCAAACTTAGATCGATTTAGCTTTGTATTACCAAGATTGAATCAAGTATAATAAGTAGAGAAACTTTGTGTTAACAACAATCTAAGTGTTATGCTGAATTTAACACTTAGAACAAAGAACAATGTTAAACACAATATAAACCAAACTTTCACTTAGATTGATTAAACTTCGCGTACAATGAAAGTGTAAAACATATATCAAACCTAAACCCTAAGACCTCCTTTTATAACATAAGGAGTCTTGTATAATAAGAAAACTTGTCAACTATTCTAGGAAGATATATTAAGATAAACATAGAAAATACAATATACAATGCATATTTTCCTAACATATAAAAATGTGTTGACTAAGTATTCTGAGATTTCTCTTGTCAGCGCTTGAATATTTCTTGTTAGCGTCCAATCTGTCAGCGCCTAAATAACTCTTGTCAGCGTCTGAAATCCCTTTGTCAACGGCATAGTGATGTAGCTATTTTTATTCCCAACAATCCTCCCCTAAACTTGAAACTTATACTAATGTTCAAGTTTCTGAATAAAAACAAAATACAAAGAGGATTCATACAAATAAAACCTACTCTTGAATCTAAGAGTATATGAATCTCATAAAGTCCATGCTAACATCACTGGTGTAGTCAACTTAAATCCTGGTGGTGATCAACTTCTTCAATATTTTTTGTGATAGTGAATACTTCACATCTATCAACAAGAATTCTACAAATTTTGTAGTACAAAGATAGAACACACCAGCAGCTGAATACAAATGCCACTTCAAGCTAATCAAATCATCTAGATTCAACCAAACTAGATCAGCAACATCATGGGCAAACATTCTACTAAATGTTGTCCAGATTTTTATTCCATTCAAGGAGGAAGGAGCTTCTACCTCTTACTTCTCCTTCAGCAAACTCCAAAGAGTTTCTACATTCTCTCTATACAGGCTGGCAAACAAAGAAATGAATGAAGTAAAAGTATGAACCTTTCCTCCAGCCCTGGTAATCACCCAAAAACCAATAGAATCCTCCTCATACTTGATAATTGGATTCTTAAAATCAAGAGGCACAACAGTAGTTATGTCAGATGCCTCCAAAGGAGAAAGCACCATGTTTTTCTTCAAAACAACCTCATGTGGATTCAACTCATCAAGATTTGGAAATTTAAGCCTGATTCCCTTCTTCCTCGGTTTTGGCACAATAGAAGCCTTTTCAATCTTCAAAGCTTCCTTAATTTCTTCGTGTCTTTCCACAGAAAGCAACCTAAACATATTCTCCTCACAAACACGCTCCCATATAGGAAATGCAAAGTACTCCAATTGTTCAAAATAAAGCTTCTTCAATTTGGCATAAGTACATCTTGTTTGATGATACCTAAGAAGCATGTAATAAATCTCTCTTCTGTCCCTTTTCTCTCATAAAGTACCTTGTTTTCCCTATGCTTCAAAATGATCTTGCAATCACTTTGAACTCTCAATAGAATCTACAAACCCCAAATCTTTTTTGACACAGTCATGTCTAGATTTTCTGTAACCTTCTCTTCCCATTTGAAACACATGGAATGTGACAACCCGTCAATTTATGGTTGATATTTTATTCTCAAGTGTTATTTAAAAACATTATTTTAATATTATATTATGAACTAACTTATTTTTGGGAAGAAATTTGGGTTTACATCTTGAAGTAGCATCGACTACGTCTAAACCGGAGGATTCTACGTTACGTGCTTACGTTTACATACACCGTTTTGGTGACAGTCCGACACTTCAGGAAATAAATTTATTCGTGAATATTATTTTGGAATTTTAAATTTGTGTTGGTTCATGAACTCACAAATTTACGAGAAGAGATTAGGACTTACGTGAATAATTTAACGTCCCTTACGACTAAACCGGAAACCTTAGGTTTACGTATTTACATATTTTAACTCCGTTTTCTATGAAACAATTTTTATTAGATTCGTTTTGTGCCGTTGATTCATAATTTATATAAACGTTTTTCATAAAAGACCCGAGGGCACGCAAATCGAGGAAACTAGAATCGAGGAGTACCCGTAAATTAGTGGAGATGAGACAAGTGGGACACTTGTCCCACCCCCACTTATAACCGGCCAAGATAAGCCATACAAACACCTTGGTGTCAACTTAATAAGCTAACTAAGGACACTTGTCCTTAGCTTGCTTACAAACCACTTCACCACATCAAAACTACTAGCTATAAACCATTTTTCACACACACCACATGCAAACCACTCTCTCATCCTTCCTCTCTCTCTAAAATTCGTCCCAAATCACCAACAAACACCCCTATTTGATCTATTTTAGCCATAAAATCATGTGTTATTCATACACATGATGATGCTCCTTTGAAGCCTTGAAGATTTGAGGCGATTCTAACATCCAAGGAGGTGATTTGGTGATGCCCAAGGGCTGATTTCTACAAGAAGTTTACAAATATTGGTGGTCTTCAAAGTTGGTGTTGATCTATCATAAGTTTAGCCATCAAAAATCCAAGCCTTGATCATAAACTACTTAATCTTGGTGGTATAGAGATTGTTCTTCCTATCCTCTTGTTATTTTGATTATGTAATCTTGTATTTTCTTTATTTATGTATATGTATATGATGATGAATGATGATAAAAATATTATGTGGGGATTTGGTGTTGATAAACATGGGTTAAAAGATGGAAAACCACATGTAAAATGGTTAAAATCTTGCTTAATATGATGGCTGTATAAAAACAGTAAGTAACCAAATGATAAACTGATAAAATGTCATAGTGGAATCATTTTACAGTAAGTATTAGGTGTTATACACATGTGAGAGTTGGCCATGTAATGGAATCATCAAAATGAGTGAGATATGATCAAAACAAGTTTAGAGTGCAAATCTGCCTACACTGTTTTGGACGAATTTATTAAAATATTTAGAAGTTGATTCATCAGTATCTATACATGAATAAAATAAAGCACATATCATGAAGTTACTGTCATAAAAATTTGAGGTCCTATCTCACTATAGAACTTTAGATATGGACATTTTAGTGGACTTTAAATTTAAGACTGATTTTTTAAATAAATAGTATATAATATAAGCAATCAAAAATTTATATAAAATATACATATATAAAACCCACTAGTTGATAATACTCATAAATAAAGAAATATATAAATATCGATATTAAAATGGGACATGTTATATAAATTACAAGTATAAATGTTTTCCAAGTTATAAAACTATATACTTAAGTTTTACGTCTTTTCGGCAAAAACCGAAAGATTAACGTTTTTGGTCAAATAAAACTTAGACGGTCGGACCCGTCTAATGTAAACTTTTATAAACTCACATACTGATATATATATATAAACTTATATAAAAAGTAAAAACCGATAAAACCCGAGCTTTACAACATGTAAACATTAACGGGCCAAAGTAGCCTTATTGGACTATAAACCCGACTAGTTGGTAAAACACTTATAAACTTACTTATTGGGCTTAACCCATTTGGGCCCAACATGTAAAGTATGATACTGATAATAAAAGTATAAATGGTCTGATTTAAGGTAATGGACTTATAATAGGCTTATTGGACCTAAAACATGTAAATAGGTAAAACTAGTAAACTAGTATAAATGTTACCAACACATAAACACTATAATGAATGAGTAAAAATGTACAATCCCACTTGATCATCATCATATTTATAAAATCATCATATGTATACATAATTGTTATTTTTATAAAGTCATTGGACAAGAGTCTAAGACGAGTATTATTTGTCTTGGTTTCCGTGATTGAAGCACGTACCGTACATCCGAGTTGCCGATAACCCGCTTTCCCACATCAACGTGAGTTCATAGCCTCACACTCTTTTAAATGTTTTTATGAAATGTTTCATAAACCCGCGAGGGAGATAACATGTTATTTTTGATAAATTAGGACACCATTTGTCCCAATTGTTTGTTTATTGATTTGGATCCGAATGATTGTATGACCTGATGAATGAATATATGACTCGATAAATGAAATGAAATCGATTATTAAAGTTAGGTTTATGTCACTAAAAGTCCCATTAGCATGAATTGTGAACTACCGGGATTTGGTAGACGCTTATGCATATAATAGTACTATTTGGGGGCGATCACCCCAGTTCGCGCCTTGACGGTTGATCCCCGTCGTGCCACATTGATTGGTAAGCAAATTTATGTATGAGAAGATTTCCATAGCGTGATTTTTGTGACGACACGCTAATTTAGATGGGCAAATCGAGTTTCGGGTTAGCTACCCGTTGTTTGTTGTAGTAAGGTAACAATGTCATGCGGCTTATAATAATCCAAATAACAAAAATACTACTTTATGCATTGAATTACTATATATTGCCTGACTAGGAATACAGGGTCTTATTATTGATATTATGTTCGTGTTTTGGTTTTATATAACCATATCAGTATAACGGTTTTTATTTAACTTTATACAACGTTATAAAACGTATTGTATGATGTTTTTACGATATTGGTTCGTATAATGGTTTTGAAGGAAACAGCTTATATTATGATTTTGACAAGGATCTGTATAAAATGTTTTTGGCCTATTTTATGGCCTACTACAAGGATTTGTACAAAATAATTTTCGGTAATAATTATATATCGATGATATATTAATGGTTTTATTAAACTCTATGAATTCACACGGCGTTATCGCTGACCTTTTCTTTTAACATGTTTTATCTCAGGTACTTAAAGGTAATTCTCGCGAAGACAACAAGAATTCATGGCCCGCAAATTCTCGCGAAGACAACAAGAATTCATGGCCCGCACTTAATTACCAAATTTCCATTCAAATGCTTTGTAAAATTTGTATGAAATACTATGACATGGGACCTATGTAAATTTGATATTTATGAATGGAAATGCTTTATTATTAAACGACGCGATTTTTATGTGTTGTCTATGATGTGAGTAATGTGCTATCCCGTAACACCAACGAATCTTCCGCTGTATTGGATTATGTAAATTTGGGGGTGTTACAGTTTGGTACCAGAGCTCTCGTTATAGAGAACGAAAGATTTTTAAAACCAAGGTTTCGAATAGAACATTTCAAAATATTTTAACTATAAACATTTTTCTAAAAATGTCTAAAAATCTTTTGACTATAACGGTGCCGAAGAATTCCCGAGTTACCGGCAAGGCCATACTAAGAAGTGTTATTTTAATATATATATATATATATATATAACTTGGATTTTATATATATATATATATATATATATATATATATATATATATATATATATATATATATATATATATATATATATATATATATATATATATATATATATATATATATATATATATATATATATATATATATTGTTTGATGATTATTTTAATACTTATACGAGGTATTTATACGACGTAGATTGTCACAAGGAACCCTAACTCCCCTAGAAAATTAATCGAAGCTATTCCCGTAGGAATTGTAGCTATTCCAGATCTAAACCAAGTTGTGGATATATATATGATTCCGACGAAATGGTTGATATTAGTAGAAATTTTGATATTAGTTGATTGTGATGTTGAAGAAGAATTGGCGAGATTAAAACTGATATTGATGTCATGACGATCTTTCCTTATAGAGTAGAGTTTGACAAAACGTTACCACCTGAAAGGTGTCATCTGATTCGTTGTCACGCAATTCTTAAATTTGAAATCGAAAGGGTGAATGTTACACTTGAGGCTGTCATTGGAACCATTACCCAAAAGACTCATGCCACTAGTACCTTTCCGAGAAGTCTAATTGAACGTGTGAGTTATTTAATACTGGTGACTCATTTGATAACTATTGTTGTAAGAGCTATAGGATTGGAAATTAAGTGTTGTTCATATTGAACTTTTATTGCGCTTTAAGGTATAAGAATAAGGTTGAAAGTATTGGAGAATGAGGTAGGATATCGAATTGAGTATAAGTGGGTTGAAACTTGAATAAAGTAAAATTTAACTCACATGAAATATGTAATTTTTAAGAGAAAGTTGTTGAGTCATGTGATTGAATTATAAGGTTTTAAATGATTGTTAGTTCGTGTTAAGGGTTGTTCCTAGACCATTGTCCAATGACGAGGATGCCCAGTGTCCAAGAAATAAATTGAAGAAATCTTCTTCTGAATTGGGACCGATGGATCTTCCAGGACAGGTGGAACCCCTATGACTCTTGTAGATTAGTATTCATTGTGGTATCTTTTAAAAATAATCCCTAACTTAATTGAGACATCAGTTGGTAGGATGAGTTCTTGGAATTGTATGATATAGTGACACATAATGTGTTACGGTACAATTTTGACTTATTTGTGATTAATGAAAAGACTACCATTAATTGCTAAATTCTACATGTATCGATGTTATCTATCTTTTATTGCTTCATCCTAATGTTCGCATTAGTGATCCAACCATTGAACAATTACTCATCTCAAATTGAGCTACGTTTTGGATTATTCTTTTTGAGTGCCATCGAGGTCACGAACCTCATGATTATTTGGCTAAAGCTCATTTCTTATCATATTTAAGTTACTTATTGGTGAACAACTCTTCATCACTCCTTTGCAGATCAATAATTGTTTTTATAAGTTAAAATAGTATCCCTTGAGAAAAATTGGGTTTTCATCACCATATGGATTATTTAAAGTAAGACTTATAAATAATGATTATTGCAATAAAGTCGTTTACGAAACACCATGGAAAACTTAATTGTTTCCATAACAAAGAACATCTTTGTAAATTTATTTTTGATTCTTATTCAAGAATTAAGCATGAAAATATTTTTATTTATACATGATGACAAAATTTTGAAGAACTGAGTATTGCATCGTTAATCTTGAAATTATATATAGTTGTGCGCCTACATACAATTTTGTAGTGACCATGCAAGGCTGATTAGTAGTCACCATGAAATTATTAATAAACACTAAATTTTCTTTGAAGTTATGAAAGATTAAATTTTATGAGATCTGCAAGAAGTGAAAACAGGGACATATTGTTAAAGACACCTACATATGTGCCCGTACCAATTATTCTTCTGAGTCGAATTTACTCATTTGTGGATATTGTCTTATTTGACAATTGACAACTCTTTCTTGTCCAATTCTCCCGTGGTGAGATTCTTAGGAAAAGTATCTGATTACCGAGTGTTGATACCCGACCGGATGTATCGACGTTCTTATCATTTCTTTTGATTATATTTCATTTGAATGACCTGGGTAACGATCCGAGGAGCTTTCGAATGCGTACTCAATTCATGAAAACATGGGATATACTCATATTCATTAATGTTTTCGTTTGTATCTGATTTGAAATTCTCTCGCGTAGATTATGCGTTGACCTTACTCTTTTAAGGTTAGTTATGTCTCCTGATATCCTTGAATTTGTGAAGGATTATGAGTTATTATTTGTCTTTTGAGAAGTTCACATCTTATCAACGGTAATGAAATTGGAAAGTTGATAGTTCCAGTAGAATGGATTGATTGATTATGACATGACGACATTGTCTTAATTCATGGGAACTCGAGTAGAAATCCCCTAAAAGATAAGATGTTGATTATCAAAAGTGATCTAAATAATTCTTGAAGGATGACCATATCCTACATTTAGACTTTAAATTATACCATGAATGGTTATAAACTAGTCATAGATCTTGTAATATAGAAAGAACTTAAAGTAAATGTATTAAAAGATGTTTATGTTATCTGAAACTTTCTGAGGTATTTGTTGATGAATTACCTAGACTTTTGCCATTAAGGCAAGTTGAATTTGGTATTGATTATATTCCCGATGCTGCACCTGTGGCGTGTGAACTGTACGTCAGCACCATCTGAATTAAAAGAATTACCGTACAACTGAGAGAGTTGTCGGAGAAAGCTTTTATTCTACTAAGCTAGTCATCATGAAGAGCTATGGTGTTATTATTTCTTATATTTATTGATTACCGTGAACTAGGTAACTTGACGATTAAAAATCTATATCCACTACCCAAGATGATAGATTTGTTCGATAATTTATGAGGTTCTAGCGTATGTTTTAAAAATTTGATCCTCGGCATGGTTATCATCAACTTCGCGTCCGCGAAAAAGATTATCTATTCCAATCACTACATCCAGAACTTGTAATGAACATTATGAGTTTCATGTGATGTCGTTTGGATTAACTATTACACATGTAGCATTCATAAATTTGGTGAATCACGTGTGTAGGCTGTAATTTGATAAAATCATGCTTGTGATCATTAAGAACCATATGTTTGTTTATAAGAATAAGAATGAGTTAATAATTATTTATAGACTGCCCTGAATTGGCCAACCAATGAAAGCCTGTACCTTGAATAATTAACATGTGATTTAAGACTTAATCCTTTATATTAATTGACCGTGTGATTAATAGATAATGGAATATATTGACTCTTCAAAAATAGGAGACATTTAAGATTTTAGGTTTTACCAAAAAGAAACTGCAAATATGTTTAACGAATGTTTTATCAAAAGAACTTTTGAGGGATTATTCCCTTATACCCAGAACATTTAACTAAACTCCTGTTTAGGGGTAAATGTTTGTGTATACTTCTAGACAACTTAAGAAGAATTGAGGAAACTAACCCGGGGTATGCAAAGCAAGCGCTTAACCACAACCCATGACTTTATGATGCAACAAAGTTAGGATTGGTATTAGATCCGACAGTGTTCTCAAATGATTCTATGACACCATATGATGAAAAGCAGTTAAAATTACTTTCTACATATCCTGAATATGATTATGCTCAAATGAATGCAAAAAATGCCACAATAGATCTTAGAATTCGTTTTAATATGAAAAAGAGAACTCTCCAAACATCCACTTTCATGCCGACTAGAGAATGCCTTAGTATAATTCCTACACTTGTCAACTCGGACAAACCAAAGGAAATTCCTAAGAATCTTCCACCGGTTAGTACGGTAAAGCTCAGCTTGGAAGAGATTGGGCAATACCTTACCGATTTTGACAAGGTCATTTTGGAATGTACGACTTCAACGGCTCAAACCGCTGGAGAATAGGCGTTCGAACACATGAAAACGGTGTTTGAGAAAGAGATCGTTCCGTTTGTCGACCATATTAAACAAGGAGTCTATGATCTAGCGTGTAATTTAAGTTTTGAAATTGGTGAAGTTCAAAAATTTTTCAATAAAATGGATGATGCTTATGAACAACACTTAATTGAAAAGGAAAAGATTTTATCAGAATATGACCGCTTTTTAGAACATATGGTGTCTCTCGAAGTGATGCAAGTTGTTACTATTAAATATACTCATGAAATTTCATCTACTGTGAATATTTGTGATGATGTGCATGAATCTGTGAATACTGTTGAACATGTGAATACTGTAGAAAATCATTCTTGTCATGAATCCAACGCTGAATTTTTAAAGCTTCAAGATTCGTATAATACACTCTCAAAAAGTTTTAACGAGCTTCAACAACATTCTATATCTCTTGAAATTGAGAATCAATCTAAAAACGAAACTCTTTCAAAACAAAATGATGGTGGAAACTCCGTTGAGACAAGTGATAAGATGATTCAGATGGTTCAGAATTTAGAAGAAGAGATGATGAGACTTAAGAGAGAATTACTAGAAACAAAAACGGAACTAGAGGCTACAGAGACTAAGAATCATGTCCTAGAAAATAGAATTAATTCTATACTAGGAGAGCGTGAACAAGTAAGGCAGGGAGACTCACAAATTTCTGGTTCAATAGAAGAACACCTCGCGTTTAATGCGACAGAGCAAAAGTCTTTAATTGACAAACTGAACAAGAAATGTGAGGAAACCTCTGACCTAAAAATTCAGCTCATAGTCAAAAACATGGTTCTAGCAGAATTAAAGGAGACACTTCAACTCAAAGGACGAGAAAGTGTTGATAATCCAGCTATTGTCTCTGCCTCGACCTCTAGTGCTCCCAAACCCAACCCACGTGTGCTATATCGGGATCCAAAATTTAAGAAAAGTCCCACTAAGTTTGCCACATATATGAAAAGTGCCTTAGAACATGCTGATCTAGCTAGAGAGATTGTTGATGAAATGCGTGAACGTGATCCCACAAGTCATAGTGTATATGAGCTTTTATTATATGTGGATCAGGATTGTTTAGCAAACTTAGAGTACATTGGGCAACCGATATCTGTACCATCTAAACAACAAACCACCATTGCCATTACTCCATTTAATAAGACCCCAGGAGCTAAGCCCGTTTTAAACACACCCATCAAGGCTAAGTCAAAATCTGCAACTAATGTTCCCTTGGCTTCTACAGGAGTAACTGTGTCCACTAAGGCTAAAGGATCTCAAGACAAGAAAGATAGAATCAAGCCTTCCACTACTAGGACTGAAAAGAAGAAAGTAGAAGTGCACCCTAGGAATGTTATTTCAGTTTTAAATAAAAAGAATCATGTAGCTAAGACAAAAGGTTCTCTTTCTGAGTGGAAACCTAAGCAAAATGTGAATTCTAATGCTAAATGTTGGAATTGTAATGAATGCATGTTTTCTCAGCGTCATGATTTATGCCTTGTTGATCACGTGAATGAAATGTATGCTATTAAGAACAATCTTGAATGGATTCCAACAGGAAAGAAATTCACCTAAGTTGGGTGGCAATGGAAACCCACTGGTAGGACCTTTACTGCTAATGGAACTAAGTGCCCTTTAACTAGGAACACATCCACGGAAGTTAGGTCTAAGCGTCCTTTAAATAGGAACACTAGCACTAAGAAATGGAAAAAGCGCCCTTTAACTAGGTCTGCCCCCACTATTGTGCCTACCAGTGGTAATGTCCCCAGTCAAAAAGTACCTCAGAATACTAGACAACTAGAATCTAAGCCAACCACTAGTAAGAAAATCTGGAAACCTAAAGTTTCATCTGATAGCAAATCTAAGATAATTATATCTGTACCTACTAACTCAGAAGAACAATTAGAATCCGATACATCGTCTGTGTTAGGTAATATTTTTAGGTCGTCCAAATTATTCTTTGGTATTTGGACTCGGGGTGCTCCAAACATATGACTGGAGACCGCTCGATGCTCAAAAATTTCGTCAGCAAGTTTCTAGGAACGGTTAAATTCGGCAACGACCATATTGCAAAGATTATGGGTTATGGTGAATATCAAATTGGGAATGTCACGATTTCAAGGGTTTATTATGTAGAGGTACTTGGTCACAATCTATTCTCAGTAGGACAATTTTGCGATTCAAACCTTGAAGTGGCCTTTCGACAACATACTTGCTTCATTCGCGATCTTGCAGGAAATGATTTGTTAAAGGGTTCTCGAGGGGATAATCTCTATACTTTGTCTATTCAAAACATGATGGCCGCCTCTCCTGTTTGCCTACTCTCCAAAGCATCTAAGACCAAGTCATGGTTGTGACATCGACGGTTATCTCATCTTAACTTTGATGCTATTAACCATTTGGCTAGAAACGAATTTGTTCGTGGTCTTCCAAAACTTAAGTTCGACAAGGATCACTTATGTTCCGCGTGTTCATTGGGGAAAAGCACCAAGAAATCTTACAAACCTAAAGCAGAAGACACCAACCAAGAACCACTGTATCTTTTGCACATGAATCTTTGCGGGCCAATGCGTACGGCTAGTGTGAGTGGTAGAAAATACATCCTCGTCATAGTGGATGATTTCTCAAGGTTTACATGGGTAAAGTTCTTAGCATCCAAGGATCAAGCACCAGAGTATATCATTACTTTCTTAAAGATGATACAAGTACGTCGTAATGCTACTGTTCGCCGCATTCGAACTGATAACGGCACTGAGTTCGTTAATCAGACTCTTCGAAATTATTATGAAAAGGTTGGTATTTCTCATGAAACATCTGTGGCTCGCACTACACAACAAAATGGTGTAGTTGAAAGACGTAACCGTACACTTATGGAAGCTATTCGAACTATGTTGATTTATGCGAATGCTCCTTTATTCTTATGGGCTGAAGCAGTGGCAACCGCATGTTATACCCAAAACCGCTCCATCATTCGCAAACGTCATGGTAAAACTCCATATGAGCTACCTCATGGACACAAACCCGATATTTCATATCTTCATGTGTTTGGTGCACTTTGCTATCCAAATACAAATAGTGAGAATCTGGGAAACCTTCAACCGAAGGCTTATATTGGAATTTTCATTGGTTACTCGCCTGCAAAGAAAGCTTACCGAATTTATAACCGTCGTCTTGGCAAGATAGTAGAAACTTTGGACGTCGATTTTGATGAGCTGACAGCGATGGCTTCTGAGCAACACAGCTCTGAACCCGCATTACACGAGATGGGAACCGGTACAATCAGTTCTGGATTAATTCCCAACAATCCTACTTCTCCATCATTTATACCACCAACAAGGTCCAAGTGGGATAAGTTATTTCAACCTATGTTTGATGAATTCTTCGATCCATAGAGTAATGATTCTCCAGCACCTGTAGCAGTAGATCCGATTCCCGAAGTTGTTGCTCAAGATAATGGAAATCTATCTGAGGCATCTACTGTTACTCTTGAACAAGATGTCCCATCCCCCACCAATTCTCAAACAACACCTGAATCATCACCCCCACTCGTTCCTAATGATGTTGAAGAGGACCTATATGATCACGATCTGGAATATTCTCACTTACAAGAGCTTCCCTTCTTTGGTTCACAAATACCTGAAGACCCTACCGGTGCGTCTACCTCAGAAAAAGCTCCTGTAATCTTTCACTCCCGACCACCACGGATTGAAATTCACAACACTAAATGGACAAAGGATCACCCAATCCGAAATATTATTGGTGACATCGATCGACCAGTCTTAACACGCCATCAACTCCAAGAACATGCATTATATTGCTATTTTGATGCATTTCTTTCAAACACTGAACCTAAAAACTGGCAACAAGCCATGACCAAATCATCATGGATTGAAGCCATGCAAGAGGAACTTAATGAATTCCAACGTCTTGAAGTGTGGGAATTAGTTTCGTTACCCAGCAACGTTGAAATCTTGACATTGTTGTGGGTATACAAGGTTAAGCTCGATGAGTTAGGTAGTGTGCTGAAAAACAAAGCTAGATTGGTTGCTAGAGGTTACAAACAAGCTTTGGGTGTTGGGAATAAATTATGGGTCAGTTCACTAGACGCTGTTAAGAAGAATTCAAGCGCTGATAGGATGACATTGGACGCTGACAGCCAAGCGTTGACATTGAAGAAGTCAACGCTGACAGCCTTGAAGATTAGCACTGATGGAATATATCTTCATACGAATCTTTTTGTTTATTTGTTTCTTTATTTGTGTATGGTAAAGATAAGCTCGACATTGTATTTTCCATTATTATCTTTACCTAGAATAGTTGATTCGTAGCTTATTGTACAAGACTTCTTAATCTATAAAAGAAGATCTTTTAGGTTAATGTTAATTATCAGTTATCATAAGTTTTCACAAGTTAAACCTCTTTCATTGTAATCAAGTTCGTTTATTCTAATACAAGTGAAAGTTTGTTTAACATCTTTGTGTTTTAGATTAAGTGTTAATTCCGCATAACACTTAGTTACTTTATTCATAAGCAAAGGTTTCTCTACGTGTAGTACTTGATCTAATCTCGTATACACAAAGCTTAATCGATCTAAGTTTGGGATCAACAAGTGGTATCAGAGCTTGTTGAGAAACTTTTGATCTTTAAGTAATGCAAGAACCCTAGAACACCAAACCCTAAAAACCCTAAATCTCTCAAAACCCTAAAAACATCATGTCTGGCACAAATCAGCCTTCTGCTTTGCTACAAAACAACTCCACAAACCCTAGTATCAAAATTCCCATGTTTGATGCCAGGAACTTCGAGCTTTGGAAGTCTAATTTTGAGCAATACATAGCCATCCATGACTACACTCTTTGGGAGATTGTTGAATATGGGAACACATTCAACAAAGCTCAAAAGATTGCTAATGCTATTGCCACAAGGATAGCTCTTCCTAATTGTCCTGAAGCTGATAAGAAGGAAAAGCCTGAAGATGGAAGAGCTGTATCTGCTGAAGATGTAGCCAAGAAAAGGGTGGACATGAAAATCTTGAACATCATGAAACACGCCCTAGGTCATGAGAATCAGCACAAGTACAAACGCTTTGAGTCTGCAAAAGAGCTTTGGGAAGCTCTTGAAGTAGCACATGGTGGCAATGCTGACACAAAAGAAGAAAAGAAGAAGCAACTCATGCATGAGTATGCTGTCTTTAAGGCTCAACCCAATGAGAATCTCAGCAGTGTGAGAAGTAGACTGCTTGACATCACAAGTCAACTTTCCTTCATGGGAACACAGATTGATGACCCTGACTTGAATGCTACTTTTCTCAAAAGCCTTGGTGATGTATGGAAGATTGAGACAAGATCCATTCTTGTCAATAACACCCACAAGACCTCCAGGTTTGATGACATCTTCAACAAACTAAGACTGTTGGAGAATGAATGGCTTTTGGAGAGTGATAATAAATCTTCCAGTAGCAACATGGCCTTCTTTTCACAAAGTGAAAGCCAATTTGATTCCATGAACTCCTATGGACATCCAGTCACTGGATCTCAATGTGTCAACGCTGGATCACAGCCTGTCAGCGCTGGATCATATCCTGTCAACGCTTTATACTCAAGCGCTGACACTCACAACTTTGGCGCTGATAGAATTAAACCTGCTGGTTTAGATCTAGATATTGTGTGTGCATTCATTGCTTCTTTGCCCAGTGATTCAAGGATTACATATGAAGATCTTGAGCAGATAAGTGATGGGCAATTGGAAGAGATGGACATCAAGTGGACTATGGCTCTTGTAAGTTTAAGAGCAAACAGGTTTAATAAAAGGTTCAAGAAGAAGATGACCTTTAATGCTAAGGATGTTGCTGGATTTGACAAATCCAAAGTTGAGTGCTACAATTGTCATCGGATGGGGCACTTTATGAGGGAATGTAGATCTCCAAGAAGATCTGATGCTGGTAAGCCTTCAAGCCAAATGGTTAAGAGCCAAGATCCCAAGGCTATGGTTGCTGTTCAACAAATTGATGGTGTTGGAGGATGGGACTGGAGCTGGAACTTTATGGCTAAGGATGAGGAAGAGGACAGAGCTTTGGTTGCTGAAGTTAAAGAAGAGCATGTTGAATATGCTCTCATGGCGCACTCCTCCTCTTCATCAGATAATGAGGTATATGATGATGCTTTCTGTTCTAAGGGTTGTCGTTTAAATACTGAAAAACTAAATCAAGAGATAGTAAAATTATTAGATGAGGCAAGTACTGAAAGATGCAAAGTATCTAATTATCAAATTGCTCTTACCCAAACAGAAAAGACAGTAGCTGAGTATAAGAAAATGGAGTTTGATTTAAAGGATCAAATAAATATCTTAAAACATAAGTTACATCAAAGTAAAGATATTCAAGATATCACAAACAGGGTTAATCTTGATTTGATAGCTCAGTTAGATGAGGCTAACAAAAATAAAGACAATGTGAGTCTTAAAATCCAGAGATTTGATAAGGCCACACAATCCCTAGGAGAGTGTGTTAGTAAACAAAGAGACTCTAAGGACATGAGTGGGATTGGGATGAAAGATTATACTGGTGTTCCACCACCAGCTGGGGATTTCTATGGTGTCCAATCAAAGGACTTATCTTGGACTGGCTTGCCAGAACTCCAAGAGAAGGAATTCATTCCTCCACCTATAGTGACTTCCCCAGTTGAAGAATACAAACAAAAACTGACTGACCTAGATGAGTGGAAGAAAGCTAACCACACTTTGTTTGTTAAGGGAGGGTTGTTGTGTGAAAGTCCAAATGAGCCCACACCAATCAAGAGCCATGATCCTACACCTATTAAAATCACACACCCAACCACTGGCAAAGCTGTTGACCTTGGCCCACAAACTGTTAGAAAACCTAGTGTTAAGTATGCAGAGATGTATAGGAATACTAGGTCACCAAAAAGCCAAGTTAGTAACCATGGAACAGGCTTCTTTGCTTCTAGACCTAAGACTATGTCTAGAAAAGCTTGTTACTCATGTGGTAGCTTTTCACATTTGGCATACAAATGTGTCAACGCTTCCAATGTCAACGCTGATAGGAACCATTTCAGCGCTGACAAAAGTCAACATAGGTCAAACACTGTCAGACCCAATACTTTTGTGAACAAAAGTTCACAAGTTGTTAGACCAGCCCCATTCTTTTCTAGAGGGTCTAACACACAAGGCCTAAGACCTTTCCAAAAGTCAAACACTTGGTCCAATAGGCAATGGGTTCCTGTAGCAAACCCTAGGTTTAACGCTGATAAAGGCAATCGGGGCGCTGACAAGAACAATTTCAGCGCTGACAGACACACTGCCAAACCTAGGTATTTGCAACCACAGGGAAATAGGTCTAAAGCTTCTACCAGCTTAACATTGAGACCAAAACAAGACCAAAACCCTAATTTTACTGGTCTTTCTATGACATGCAACAGGTTTCATTATATTTCAAAGGCCATGTCAACACCAATTGGGGTTAACTGGGAATTTCATTCAAAAAGGGATGAAAATGGGGTTGTTATGAGAACCAAGTCTGTTCTTGTTGAACAACCAGATGAATCCAAGTCTTCCAAGGCTTGGGTTCCCAAAGAAAACTAATGTGTTTTCTTTATGTGCAGGGCATTCAGAAGAAGATCAATGATTATGGATATTGGGATAGTGGATGCTCAAGGCACATGACAGGAAAGGATGACTATCTGACAAACTTCACTCCTATTCAAGATGGTGATAAGGTATACTTTGGAGGGGGCTATGGCACCATCACAGGAAAAGGAACCCTTATTACCAATAATCTACGTTTTGAGAATGTCTTCCTGGTAAAAGAACTGGATTATAATTTGTTTAGTGTATCACAAGTGTGTGATAACAAAAATAAGGTTCTTTTCACTGATACTGAGTGCTTGGTGTTAAGCAAAGATTACAAGCTCCCTGAGGAAAAATACATAGAATTTAGAACACCAAGGCATAAAGACATTTATAATGTGAATCTTAATGGAATTAAGATGAATAATAAAATGATGTCATGTTTTTATGCTAAAGCCTCAGTAGATGAAAGTAATCTTTGGCACAGGAGATTAGGGCACATAAACTTTAAGAATATCAATAGACTTGTGAGGCTTGGTTTAGTTGATGGTTTGCCTGAAAAGGCTTTCCACAATGACCACTCTTGTGTTGCATGTCTTAAGGGCAAGCAGCACAAGGTCTCATTCAAATCTAAACAGGTGCACTCTAGTTCTAAACCACTTCACTTATTGCATATGGACCTCTTTGGTCCAACTAATATAGAAAGTTTGAAGGGTAAATCATATTGTTTTGTCATCACTGATGATTTTTCCAGGTTTACATGGACTTTCTTTTTAGCCAAGAAAAGTGAAACTGCCCAAAGTCTGATTAATTTCATTACCCAGATTGAGAAGAAGAATGGTAATGAGGTCAAAATTATTAGAAGTGACAATGGGGGTGAGTTTAGAAATCAGTTGTTAGATGATTTTTGTGCCAAGAAAGGGATTACTAGGCAGTTTAGCATAGCTAGAACCCCACAGCAAAATGGGGTTGCTGAAAGGAAGAATAGAACCCTTATTGAAGCAGCCAGAACCATGTTGGCTGATGCCCACTTTCCTATAGCCTTTTGGGCTGAACCTGTTAACACAGCTTGTTATGTTCAAAATAGGGCATTGGTCAACAAAATACATAATAAGACACCTTATGAGTTACTTTGGGGAAGGAAGCCAAATATTGGCTTTCTCAAGCCTTTTGGTTGTCATGTAGTTGTTTTAGAAACTAGTGAAGCCCTAGGTAAATTTGATTCAAAAGGTGATGAAGGCTACTTCATGGGTTATTCAGTGCAGAGCAAAGGATATAGGGTTTACATTAAAAAGGAAAAACGTATACTTGAAAAGGTACATGTTAGGTTTTTAGAGAGTAAACCTAGTGATCCTGAAAGTGGTCCAAATTGGCTGTTTGACTTGGAACCTTTATCTAGAGCTTTAAATTATATGCCTGTTACTGATCCAGACATTGTGAAGGTAACTTCAAGTGTTTTGGAAAAGAGAATTGGTAATGTTTCAGGTATACAGGTTGCTAAGGAGGATGGACCACCAGCAGTTGAGTCATCTCCCACACAAGAATATGTTACACTTCCTATATGGACAGATGAGTATTATGCTGCTGCTGCTGCTAGAAAAGATAATGGTGGTTTTCAAATACTACCAAATACAAACATGCATGGTTCTTCAGGCGCTGACAAAGGGAAATCAAGCGCTGACAAAAGCAATTCAGACGCTGATGGATCAGACGCTGACAACAACAGTTCAAGCGTTGTTAGCCCAAGCGCTGACAAACAAGGTTCAGACTTTGATGACACCTTTGCACATCTTTTCTCTTCCCATTTTGAACAAGGTGGACCTTCCAATGTCCATGAATAGATTCCTGTTGATCAAAGAGAGTCTGATGAAGAAGATATTGGCAACATGGAGCGTGAAGTTGAGGACACCAGACTTTTTGAAGGAGGAGTTCTCACTTCCACGGTAAAGGATCACCCCTCATCTCAGATCATTGGTGATGTTATGGCTCCAGTTCAGACAAGAAGATCCCATCAAAATCTTGGTGGATTTATTGCCAATATACACAAGAAGGTTGATACCCCTCTTGTACAAGCATGTTTGTTTGCATGTTTTCTGTCACAAGAAGAACCCAAGAAGATTTTTGATGCTCTCAAAGAACCTAGTTGGGTGGAAGCAATGCAGTATGAGCTTCACCAATTTGCTATACAGGATGTTTGGGAGCTGGTTGATTGTCCTAGATATGTGAGACCAATTGGGACAAGATGGGTTCTAAGGAACAAGAAAGATGAAAGAGGTATTGTGGTCAGAAACAAGGCACGTTTGGTAGCTCAGGGATATACACAAGAGGAAGGTATAAATTATGAAGAAGTTTTTGCTCCAGTTGCAAGAATTGAAGCTATAAGAATTTTTCTAGCTTATGCCTCTTGTATGAATTTTACTGTTTATCAAATGGATGTGAAGAGTGCTTTCCTCTATGGAACAATTGTTGAGGAGGTATATGTCATGCAACCTCCTGGTTTTGAAGATCCTGAGAATCCAGACAAGGTTTATAGAGTGAAGAAAGCTATGTATGGACTTCATCAAGCCCCAAGAGCATGGTATGGTACATTGTCCACCTACTTGGTGGAAAATGGTTTTAAAAGGGGCACCATAGATCAGACATTGTTCACCAAGAAGAAAGGTAAGGATGTCTTACTTGTCCAGGTCTATGTTGATGATATCATTTTTGGATCTACAAATCCAAAGATGAGTGAAGACTTTTCCAAGCTTATGACAGATAAATTCAAGATGAGTGCAATGGGTGAGATGAACTTCTTTCTAGGTTTACAAGTTCAGCAGAAAGAAGATGGTATCTTCATCTCCCAAGACAAGTATGTAGCTGAAATCTTGAAGAAATATGGTTTTTCTCCACATGAAAAGGATGCTTCCACTCCTATGGATAGGGAACACCCTTGGGGAAAAATTGGAGCTGGAAAGGATGTGGATGTTAGGCACTATAGATCAATGATTGGTTCATTGATGTATCTTACCGCCTCAAGACCTGACATCATGTTTGCTGTGTGTGCTTGTGCACGCCATCAAGTGACTCCCAAAGAGTGTCACCTTTTTGCTGTGAAAAAAATTTTTAGGTACCTCAGATGTTATCCAGATCTTGGCTTATGGTACCCAAAAGATTCTCCATTGGAGCTTATTGCATATTCAGACAGTGACTATGGTGGTGACAAGTTTGATAGGAAATCCACAACTAGTGGATGTCAATTTCTTGGGAGTAGACTGATATCTTGGCAATGCAAGAAACAAACAGTGGTGGCAAACTCTACAACTGAAGCAGAATATGTTGCAGCAGCTGCTTGTTGTGGACAAGTCTTATGGATTCAGAACCAGCTGTTGGATTATGGGTATAATTTCATGCATACCAAGATTTTTGTAGACAATAACAGTACTTTATGCATTATTAAAAATCCTGTACATCATTCTAAAACCAAACACATAGAAATTAGACATCATTTTATAAGAGATTGCTTTGAGAAAGGTTTAATACAACCAGATAGGGTAGCCACAGAGGATAATGTGGCTGATTTATTAACTAAACCTTTTGATGCTGGAAGATTTCAATATTTGGTAACAAATATTGGAATGGTTAATCTCACTTAATATGTGTTTTGGAACCTTTTTGTAAAAGTATGTACAGGATAATGCATTGTTATTGGTCTTTGTGATGATTTAGATTTTTCCACTTTATTTTTCTAACACTGACAAAGGTAAATGTAACGCTGACAAGTGTTATTTTGCCGTTGTTGGAGATATTATTGTCTAACGCTGACAAGAGTTCCTTCAACGCTGATAAGTGTTGTCGGGGCGCTGTCAGCAACAATTGTTAGTTTTGTGGTTTTCAATCTAAATGTGTAGGTGGTGGTAGCTTTATGCCATTGGATACAGAGTTGCTTATGGATCTTTGAAGAGCTATTTGGACATGTTTTTGTTTATGGATGATGGTTGGAATATTTATATTCCTATCTTGACATAAATTTTTAATGTTCATATATATTTTGAGAAACTCATGTATCATAGTTTAAGGGGAGGTTTAAGGAACCTTTAGGACTTTTGGGTATTCTTATAATACTCTCATCACAATTCTAGATTGTGTCCACAGGTGAGTATGGGTTAGTTTTACTAAACCATGAGGCACTGTAGCATGCAAAGTTGACAAACTATGCATGCTGCCAAGACATTTTTGGCCTAGAATTGGTTATGGTCTGATGGAAGACTTGGGAATAGTTTTGTTATGGGTTTACCTGGGAGTTACAAAGAATTTTATGAAATAACTTTGTTGGTAAGTATTTTGGTTAGCAAGGGACACTAGAGGACATTTGTGTCTATCTTGCTTAAGCAAGTGTGCATAAATGGACAGTGCTTGCCACCCAGTAATTATTATCAACTTGTAAGATATTTCCCTTAGTATAAATTACTTTGTTAAGGTCTTTTTCTTTTTAAATATTTTTATTTTTAGACGCTGACAAGTTTTTCTCCAAACGCTGTTACGTCCAATTATGACGCTGACAAGGCTCTAGGCAAACGCTGACAAGAAAATATAGCCGTTGGGCGCTGATGGGCTATTTTTGACCGTTGACACCTAGTGGGTCCTACCCAGTTGTTATTTTTTGACTAATCTTTGGCCGTAATTTTGGGGAGTTGTTACTTTTAATTAATGCATGAGATATGTTATATTTGATTCAATATTTTCTTCATTACTCTTTGAATATAACTGCCTCATTTTTGACCAATCAAACTCATGCATCTCTCCTATAAATTTGGCTAACTTTTTTATTCTGGGTATTCATATTTTCTTGTCTAACATTTTTTCTCCTAGATTTTTCCCATATCACATAACCTAAACAGCTTTAAACATGGCACCAAAGTTCAACTCACGCAATCTGACATTGGAGTTCAAGAGCCAACATAATATGGTGGCTTACTTGGTCGCTGATAATGATTTGTTCCCTCAGTATTCACAAATGGTGGCATTTTTAAATGCATCCTCTTTAAGGTATGCACTTTCTCATGAGCCACTAGTCCCTGTCGCACACATTAGACAGTTTTGGAACAATGTTAGTTCCACAACAGCTAATGGAGTGACCACATTAACATCTACTGTTCATGGAAGAACATGGGTGGTCACTGAAGCCTTGGTTCGCCAAGCTTTGCGTCTTGATGACGCTGATGGTGTGACTACCCTTGCCATTGCAACAATAGAACAAGGTCTTAGGGAATTGGGTTATCCTATTCCTGCTGGTAAAACTTTAAATAAATATCATAAGCAGGAATTTCCCTCGGATTGGAAATATTTGATACATGTCCTTCTCCAATGCTTAAGTCCAAAATGTACTTCTTTTAATGAAATAAACAGGTCAATTGCAAGTGCTTTGGTTTGTATTACACGTGGGCTTAAGTATAATTTTTCAAAAATGATTTTTGAAGGGATGTGTAAAAATAAGGGGAGTAAAATGACTTTGGCTTACCCAAGATTTTTGCAAATGGTCTTTGATTTACAAGAATATTGTACTAGGGATCATGACACTTTTTATGAGATCCCTAAACAAAAGAAAACCATTTTTGACAAGATGAGCTCCACAAACAGATCCATACCTCTTACCCAAGCCATGCTTGAAGTAATTCAGGCTGCTCAACTACAACCAGACCCTGCACCTCAACTTGAGCCTCTCCATGAACCTTTACCTTCACCAGACCACATGGACATTGACCAACCCAACGCTGACACTCAAAATGTTGGCGCTGACACAGCCAATTCCAACGCTGATAACATCCCTGAACAATCCCAAACACCCCTTAACCAACCAACACCCACACAATCTACTTCATCTTCCACCCCCTTACAATCTATGTTGAATAAACGCCAAAGGACTACTGGAGTGTTCTCCTCTAGTGGTCCTAGCCTTGTTGCAGAGAGAACCACCTCTACAAGTGTGGCTGGTGACATGGATGAGGCTGGGGCTATTGACACAGGCTTAGAAGCTGGTCAAGACAGTTCCAACATCATTAAGACCTCATCCATGCCCTATGATTCTATTTTGGGAGGTCAAATTCCCATTCTAGCTGAGGGCAGATTGGAACCTATGACATTGACTGAATTGACGGCTGCTGTCATTAGCTTGCAAAAGCAAAATGTCAGCCTTGTACAAATTGTCAACACTCAGGGCCGTGAACTCCAAGTATTGAGGGAGCGGGTAACTGTTTTGGAGAATCCAAGTAGCAGGAGTAGAATGGAGGAATCTTCCAAAGGGGAGGATGAAGAGGATGAGCTGATTTATACAGCCAGTGAGAAGAGTTCACAATTTAGTGAATCCTTAAATGTTGCTGAAGTACTCACCAACTTGAAGAAGCACCCAATTCTTGATACATCCAAGGTAACTCCTTTGAACTTGGAAGGATCTTTCACAGCAACAATGGGCACTGATACAGGTTTGGACGCTGACACATCCAGCGCTGACAAAGGTAATCGGGGCGCTGATAGAGGTAACTTGAACGCTGACAAAGTTGCAGGTGGTGTTGATGTATTCCAGTCATCAGAAATCATCAAAGATGTGTCCACACAGGTTTCTTCTTCTACCTTACCTATTATTGATCCAAAAGACAAGGGTAAGAGGATTATGGTTGAAGAAGATGTTCCAAAGAAAGATGCAGCACAAATTGCATTTGATGAACAGTTGGCTGCACAACTTTTGGAAAGAGATTTGAAGAGGAGTGGTGGATCACCATTTGTTGCCACTTCTGAGAGTGAGGAAGAAAGTGGTGATGAAAAAGAAGGAGATAGCTCAGATTCAATTGTTCAAATTATTGAAGATCCAGAAAGACTTGAATATGGGGATGAGTTAGCAAGAGAAAGACTGAGTGATTTGATGAATCAGATTGATTGGGACCTTCCAGAAATCACCAGAATGTACCATGCTTGGGAAGACAAAGTAATGGACAACCCAGGGATGAGCTTATCAGATCAAATTTGGGGGTTGGAAATTCTTCTCAGGGTACAAGATGACATAAAGGTGATTTTGAGGTTTAATGCACAAGAGGTCAAGACTTGGCTTAAAAGAGATAGAAGGCAATTGTACTACAAGTTGCTTAGATGCCATCAACCTAGATGGACATACAAGAAGTTGCTGGCTTTATCTTTTGAGGAGCTAGAGTACAGGGCACATCCTATTTGGAGGAATGTGCAAGAACAAAATGTCTTACAGTTTCTTTCAGAAGAAAGGAAACAAGAGCTTGCTGAGGAAATGCAGATTCAAAAGGAGATGAGGATTGCTCAAAGACCAGTGAAGAAAGGAGATCCTCTCCAATTTCCCAAAGATATGGATGCGTATTATCCAACTGAAAGTGTTATAAGGAAGCATCTCAAGCTTTCTCCATTGGAAGGTTCAGATTTGGTTAATGTAGTACCTCTAGATGACAGAAATCCAATCATAAGTTTTGATGAAGATGAGTGTGGATTATGGAAAATTGGCAGGTTTGGAAAGGAGGTACACACTTTCACTTCAATTATTTCTATCTTTGCAAGCATAGACAGAGAAGACTTGGTGCATCTATGGAGATTGATAGAGGCCAAGTATACAGCTGAAGCACCTACTTCAGCAAATGGAATAAGACTATGGAACACATTTTTGACTTTGTGTGGTCCAAGGGAAGCAGATCCTGCCATATGGAAGGATCTTGAAGATGATCTCAGTAATCTTCATTGGAGGCTTTATTCTACTTGTGGTGTATTTCATTTGAGCTCTACAAAGTTTTCAGAGTATCTACTTGTGGATGCTAACTATTTCTTGTCCAAAGAAGTATTGGAGAAGATGAAGGAGACACCCTTGGAGATTGATTATACTAGTGATGTGGCCAAAGACTTGATCAGATATGTTTATCACCAACATAAGAAGTTTTTGTAAGATTCCTCCTAAGCCTTAAGTTTTTATTCAGAAACTTGATCATTGGAATAGATATCAAGTTTAGGGGAGGATTGTTGGGAATAAATTATGGGTCAGTTCACTAGACGCTGTTAAGAAGAATTCAAGCGCTGATAGGATGACATTGGACGCTGACAGCCAAGCGTTGACATTGAAGAAGTCAACGCTGACAGCCTTGAAGATTAGCACTGATGGAATATATCTTCATACGAATCTTTTTGTTTATTTGTTTCTTTATTTGTGTATGGTAAAGATAAGCTCGACATTGTATTTTCCATTATTATCTTTACCTAGAATAGTTGATTCGTAGCTTATTGTACAAGACTTCTTAATCTATAAAAGAAGATCTTTTAGGTTAATGTTAATTATCAGTTATCATAAGTTTTCACAAGTTAAACCTCTTTCATTGTAATCAAGTTCGTTTATTCTAATACAAGTGAAAGTTTGTTTAACATCTTTGTGTTTTAGATTAAGTGTTAATTCCGCATAACACTTAGTTACTTTATTCATAAGCAAAGGTTTCTCTACGTGTAGTACTTGATCTAATCTCGTATACACAAAGCTTAATCGATCTAAGTTTGGGATCAACATTGGGTATCGATTTTGAAGAATCCTTTGCTCCTGTTGCATGATTGGAGGAAATTAGACTATTCCTTGCTTATGCTGCTCACATGAATATGATCGTCTACCAAATGGATGTTAAAACGGCATTTCTCAATGGTGAATTAAGGGAAGATGTCTATGTAAGCCAACCGAATGGATTCGTCAATTCAGAGTATCCTAATCACGTGTACAAGCTCAAGAAGGCTCTTTACGGGTTGAAACAAGCTCCACACGCGTGGTACGATCTCTTATCGTCGTATCTCATCTCCAAAGGCTTCTCCAAAGGCAAAGTGGACCCAACATTATTCATACTCAAGGAGGACAACGACATGATACTGGTACAAATTTATGTTGATGATATAATATTTGCTGCTACTAATCAACGCTTGTCTGACCGTTTTGAGAAAATTATTGATACACTGATTTTGTATGGTTCAATTTTACTCTCGATATCCTCTCGAATTGATCTCGGTCTTAAGTGGAATGATTGTTCTTGGTTACTAAACAAAAGGGTTTGGTTTTCTAGTCTAATAAAAAGTGGTAATGAAAATTTAAATCAAAGACAATTACTTTAATTATAATTAACTAAGACTTGGTTGGAAATTAAAATCAAAATTAAAATTAAGATTTAAAGTTCAAATTAAAATTAAAGTTAAAATATAAATTGTGAAATATGAGTAAAGAAACAGTAAAACAGCAACTTAAAAAAAATTGATTCGGAAGATTAACCTTGGTTCGGAAGTCACTGTTCACTCATTCGGAAATTTTGGACTTCCGAATGAAGCCCTTGATTCGGAACTTGCTGGTTCGGAAGTCACTGGTTCGGAAGTTTTTTGCTTGGTTCGGAAGACTTCCGAATGAAGGCTTGATTCGGATGTTGTTGGTTCGGAAGTTTGAGACTTCCGAATGAAGGTGTTTGGTTCGAAACTTTTTTGCTTGGTTCGGAACTCCTTGGTTCGGAAGTTTTGAACAAATTGATTCGGAAATCACTGATTCGGAACTTAATGCTTGGTTCGGAAGCTTCCGAATGAAGGCTTCATTCGGAACTTTTAACTGGTTCGGAACTTCTGGAAACCCAGATACAGTAACAGGCAACGAAGAACACGGAAGCAATGTTTAATCCAAAATTCACCAAGTTTTTCACCAAAAACTAAAATAAATCAATCACAAAGCATTTACTAATCATAAACTACTAATCCCATCAATAAAAACACAAATCCCAACAACTTTTGAAGATCAAATCAAGAAAATAAAAACTTAAAAACTTGATGGTAAAGATGATGATGAACAGGATAAAATGGAAAGATTAAATAAGAACTTTGTATTGAATGATTGATGTTTTGACAAGATAAACCAAGGATTAAAATTACAAGATGAGAAAATTAAAGATTAAAAATCACCAATCACCCTAATGGTGATGGTGATGAAACGAAACAGGGAGAGAAAAAGTGGGGAAAAGAAAAATGAAAAGCTAAGCTAACTTCTAAATGTGTGTGAGGGAATCCTTTATATAGGCTTGTCCTTTTGTTGGTGAGTGGGCTTTCTCCCGTTCTTCTTGTATTTTTCGTCTTTTCATAAAAGTTTCCGTTTTCGATTCTGATTCGGGATTTGTTGTCGATTAAATTCAACTCGTCTTTTAATTTCTTCGTTTAATAGACTTGAGTTTCTTCGACTTATATAAATCTTCCATCTTTGGTCCTTTTCTTCGATAAATCTTCGAATAGGCCCAGCGACTTCAAATCTCTTGCATCTCTTGGACAATAGACTTTATCTTGAGTCCTTTTCCTCAGTAAAACCCGTGCAATCCCATGTTTTCTTCGGTATTCACCCGGTTGGCTCTGAAAACACAATAAACACAAAAACCACGCATAATTCCAAACAAATGATATTAAATACGTGTTTTGGTCTCGTTTTAGCCCGAATTAAGTGGTAAAAGGATGGGTGTTTACACACCTATCAAATCCCCTACACTTAACCATTGCCATGCCCTCATGCAATGCTTAATGATAAAGCAAGCTTACACTTTTCTCATAATTAATCAACCTTGGCCTTATTTAAAATTCTACTAAACAAAAATTAAAGAAATAAAACTTCAAAGATAACAAAGGGATAGAAAACCATTTTCACTTGAAAATAGCTACATGGAAATAACTTGCAAAGAAATCGATGACTTACATTAGGGCTTTGGTGCTGCGAAGATTTATCACCCTCAAGTTTCACGTTCCCCAAACTAAGCTTAAAAACGAGATCATTGTTATTATAAGTTAGCAATTCAAACACTTACACACATGGCTTAATTAAATGCTTAAACTCCCTTATTCCTAGGTGTATCTCTTATATTTTATTTTTGTCTTAGAATGATCATGAAGATGCATTTTTGGACTTATTTCGATAGTTTATTAGGGCTGAAAGCAAAGTAGGACGATTTGATCAATAGTTAGCTAAAGGACAAAATCTCTTAAAACTGCTTCTTGGGATATCAAAAAGTTCATATCTTGGCATAACTTGGTTCACGATTTGAGACCTTTCTCGGGCCGATATTTGGCATGTACTTCATACTTCATATCTTCGAGAGACATTCTTGAGATAATGGTCTTCTCATCATAAAAGAATTTCTTCACTTGGAGACTTTTGAGGGGTACTCCAACTTTGTTGACCACGACTTCATGATTATTTCTTTGATCTCTATTTGGGATTTTGAGATACAACGATCCGCCTCCTTTTCGGACTTGGATCTATTTATCCTCATACCTTGTTAGGGTCTTTTCGGATAGACTTCTCCATGATCTTTATGGGAGTTGATTGCTTTTCGTCGTGAGTCTTGATCCTTCATATTGATTTTAGGAATAATGCTTTTCACATCACTTTGGATCTTCAGCAATAAAATTGAATCCTCATGCCTTGTTAGGGCCTTTTCGGACTCGCCAATCTTCGCGCCCCGCTTCATAAGTTATGCCTTGGCTATGAACTCTTATCATTACCGAGCAACTTTTAAACGATCTTGGGCTAGAAGCTAAGTAACTTTTCAAATCGTACGACCTTACTTATTGCAGATAAATTATTAGCAAGTGATGGGAGAATAGGCAAATAATTACACCAAGTGGGCTTGCGCAAGAATACCGACTTATAATTGACTCTATCATTTCTCGTCCTCCACAATTTAAAATCTCAAGTAATGAGACTCGTGGATACTTAGCCTAATAAACCAATTAAGGACTACATGGTTAAGGATACTAGCTAGAATAAACTTGGATAAGTCTATTCGGGTTGAGTCAAAATAAACGCAACGGGCCTAATATGTCAAAGACTTCTAAACTAGCTAAACCACTTTATTTAAATTTGACTTTATTGCGGGATATATACATATGAAAGCAAAGATAAAAATTTAAAAATTACGACTAAATGGCCAAAGTTAATAAAAAATTTGAAAAATGTTGAAAAATAGGATTTTCCGGTTAATTGAAGGCATTTTCATGGAAAAGTCCACTTAAAACTTCGATAGAAGTCCCCCCTACACTTAAGATAAACATTGTCCTCAATGTTTAAGCATGTGGGAAAAGTTTCCCCTACACTTATGACATTGTGCACGTTGGTTAACTCAAGTTAAGGAAGAGACGACGAAAGTGATCAATTTCAAATGTGAGTATGAAGAAAATTGAATCACGATAGTTGAGAGATAGAACCGGATTTCGGATAAACACGGGAGCACGGTTCATCAAAAATTCCAAGAGTGCACTTATCCCTGTAATCACACCATACAAAGACAAACACATATAGAAGTCCCCCCTACACTTAGGGGATTAAAACATAAAAGGATAGATACTCGGGCTGCCTCCCGAGGAGCGCTTGTTTTTGATAACCGAGTCACGAGCCTGACTCGACCCAAAATTAGTTCATGGGGAACGTGGTGAGGGATGGAATCACCTCCTTAGAGGTGTCCTCACCAAAGTACAACTTCACTCGTTGGCCATTCACCTTAAAATTTGGTCCATCAGGTTGAGCGAGCTCGAGAGTACCATATGGAAAAATTTGGGCAATGGTGAATGGGCCGGACCAACGAGATTTGAGCTTTCCCGAAAAGATTTTCAACCGAGAGTTAAAAAGTAAGACTTTGTCTCCAACATGGAACTCTCGGTTTTTGATCTTGGAGTCGTGAATGAGCTTAGTTCTTTCCTTATAGATCAAAGAATTTTCATAAGCCTCATTACGGAGTTCATTGAGCTCATTGAGTTGGATTTTGCGTAGGTCACCGGCTTTGTTTATATCAAAATTAGCCCACTTCAAGGCCCAATAAGCCTTATGCTCCAACTCAATGGGGAGGTGGCACGCTTTCCCGTACACAAGACGATAAGGCGTACAGCCGATTGGGGTCTTGTAAGCAGTACGGAAAGCCCACAAAGCATCATCAAGTTTATCAGCCCATGAGGCACGATGCTCTCCCACGGTCCTTTCAAGAATTCGCTTCAGCCCTCGGTTGGATATTTCAGCCTGGCCATTAGTTTGTGGGTGGTAGGCTGTGGAAAGACGATGATTTACACCGTACTTAGCCATGACTCGAGCAAATTGGTCATTGCAGAAATGAGTCCCACGATCACTAATAATGGCGCGAGGCACACCGAATCTAGCGAATAGAGCCTTTAAAAAGTTACAAACCACCCTTGCGTCATTAGTAGGCAAAGCTTTGGCTTCAACCCACTTTGAAACGTAGTCAACGGCTACAAGGATGTATTTGTTTCCTTTAGAAGAAGGGAATGGCCCCATAAAGTCGATACCCCAAACATCAAAAATTTCACACTCTTGAATGAAATTCTGAGGCATCTCGTCTTTATGTGTGATTTTGCCTTGCTTTTGGCAAACATCACATTGTTTGACCATATCGTGAGCATCACGGTATATGGAGGGCCAATAAAATCCGGAATCAAACACTTTTTTAGCGGTGTAGTTGGGACCAAAGTGACCACCGGTGGGTCCTTTGTGGCAAGCATCAAGGATTTCCGACGCTGCCGGTCCATCAACACATCGGCGAATAATCATGTCGGCACATTGCTTGAATAGGTAAGGGTCGTCCCAAAAGTAAGTCTTGATGTCGGTGAAGAACTTTTTCTTTTGCTGGGACGTCAACCCTTCTTTGAGAATTCCACCCGCCAAGTAGTTTGCAAAGTCCGCAAACCACGGGGTTTCATTCGGTTTCGAGTTTATAGACATTAAGGTCTCCAAGGGAAAAGAATCATTGATTTCTTTGGTCGGATGATCCCCTTGGTAAGGATCCTCAAGTCTGCTAAGATGGTCCGCGGCTAGGTTTTCTGCTCCTTTTTTATCGCGAATTTCGATTTTAAATTCCTGGAGCAGCAAAACCCAGCGAAGAAGTCTTGGTTTGGAATCTTGCTTTGTCAACAAGTACTTCAGCGCGGAATGATCGGTGTACACAATGGTGGTAGAAAGGACAAGATAGGGGCGGAATTTTTCAAAAGCATAGACAACAGCTAAAAGCTCTTTTTCGGTTGTCGTATAATGCAATTGTGCCCCTGTCATAGTCTTGCTAGCGTAATGGATCGGTTGGAAGTGTTTGTTCACTCTTTGTCCAAGAACCGCTCCAATAGCAAAATCACTAGCATCGCACATCAACTCAAAAGGAAGCTCCCAATTAGGGGTAACCAAGACGGGTGCCTTAGTTAGCTTATCCTTAAGCGAGTTGAAGGCTTCAAGGCACTCTTTGGAGAAGATAAAAGGAGTATCTTTTTCCAAGAGGTGGGTCATCGGGCGAGCGATTTGAGAAAAATCTTTGATAAATCGACGGTAGAAGCCCGCATGACCCAAGAAACTTCTCACACCCTTCACGGTTGAAGGTGGAGGCAACTTTGCGATAACATCGACTTTAGCACGGTCAACTTCAAGACCGGCTTTCGAGATCTTATGTCCAAGCACGACGCCTTCTTTTACCATAAAATGGCATTTTTCCCAATTTAGAACAAGGCGAGTGTCTTCGCACCGCTTTAGCATACGTTCTAAATTGGCAAGGCAAGCAGAGAAGGAATCCCCGAAGACCGAGAAATCATCCATGAAGACTTCCATGGTTTGTTCAACCATGTCATGGAAGATAGCTAACATGCACCTTTGGAAAGTCCCGGGCGCATTACATAAGCCAAAAGGCATTCTTTTGTAAGCGAAAGTGACATAGGGACAAGTGAATGTAGTCTTCTCTTGATCTTGGGGATCGATGGGTATTTGAAAATAACCCGAGAAACCATCAAGAAAGCAGTAATATTCATTACCAGCTAATCGTTCAAGCATTTGGTCCATGAAAGGTAGAGGGAAATGATCCTTTCTCGTGGCATCATTGAGTTTGCGGTAGTCTATACAAACTCTCCACCCAGTAACGAGACGAGTGGGAATCAACTCGTTGTGTTCATTGGGAACAACGGTTATTCCGCCCTTCTTGGGCACACAATGGATTGGACTAACCCATGGTGAATCCGAAATAGGGTAAATCATACCCGCATCAAGAAGTTTGATAACCTCTGTTTTGATGACTTCATGGATTTTTGGATTCACCCTTCGTTGGCTTTGAATAGTGGGCTTGAAGTCGTCCTCCATGAGAATTTTGTGTGTGCAGAAGTGAGGATCAATTCCACGAATATCAGAAATCTTCCAAGCAATAGCCTTCTTATGATCTTTCAACACAGCGACAAGGCGAGCTTTCTCTTCATCCTTCAAATCCTTAGCAATGATGACTGGTGACTTCTTCTCTTCTTCGAGGAATACATACTCAAGATGGGGTGGCAACTCCTTAAGTTCCAAATCCGGAGGATTGTCGACGGGAGGCGTATTCGAAGTCGGAGTCTCGATAGCAATGACCGTGGGAGATGGAGGAGACGGATTGTCTTCTTTGAGGAGGTTTGCAATGAAACTGAGATCGTCATCCCAAGTGGCAGTAGAATCGTCATTGTCTTGCTTCACATCTTCCAAGGTGGCTTCCAAATCTTTCCAAAGGAAATCACTTTCTCCAAATAGAGATAGTGATGAGTCGATAGAGGAAACGGTCTCAACATTGGGAAGAGAGGTAGGAATGTTTTTACAAGCATCCTTGAAGTGTTCTTCACAAGCCTCATCAAGAACGTCAATACAATTAACATTCTCGTAAGAATAAGGCTGTTTAGATAACTTTCCCATGTTGAAGACTACTTTATCGTCACCCACTCTCATGATAAGCTCACCGACTTCAACATCAATAAGAGTGCGACCGGTCCTCAAGAATGGACGACCAACAATGAGTGGCACACGGGGGTCCATCTCGTAGTCGACGACAACAAAATCGGCAGGGAAGGTGAATTTGTCGACTCCTACAATGACGTCTTCGGCTATCCCCACTGGATAAGCAACCGTACGGTTAGCTAATTCCAAAGTCATTTTGGTGGGGACTAGCTCTGGGAGAGATAATTGCTTCCAAACACTTAGAGGCATGAGATTAATACTGGCACCTAGATCGGCTAGGGCCATGCAATTCTCTACTCCCGGGAAATTGCAAGGGATAAGAAAACGACCCGGATCACCAAGCTTGATTGGCAATTTCCTTAAGAGCACTGCAGAGCAGTTCTCATTAAGTTGGGTGTTGGCGAGATCGAGGAGATTTTCCTTGTCGCTCAGAAGATCTTTAAACATTTTGGCATACTTGGGCATGTGAGCGAGAGCCTCAGCGAAGGAGATATTGAAATTCAGTTTTTTGAACATTTTTAGGAAGTTCGAAACTTGAATATCATCCTTGCTCTTTTGCTTCTCTTTCCTCAACCTTGAAGGATAATGTATATTGGAAGAAGAGGAAGGCTTTAGGGGAATAGGATCACTCACAACCACGGGTGGAGGAGGGGTCGAAAGAAGAGGTGGAGAAATTGGGGAAGGAGAAGGAGGAGGAATAGGAGCAGGCGACTCGTTCTCCTTAGTCACAACCACCAGTGGAGGTATAGGAAGCTCGGGTTCCTTGGTACCTTTACCACTTCGAGTAGTGATTGCTTTCATCTCCCCTCTTGGGTTCGCAACGGTGTTACTCGGAAGAGTACCCGAAGAAGAGGGTTGACTACTTTGGAAGAAACTAGCCATCATGTTCCTCAGATCATTGGTTTGGCTATCCAACGTAGTTCTCATATCGGCTCTCAAATCATTTCCTTGCTTGACCAAGTCTGCTTTCAAATTACGCACTTCCTCTTGGAGATTTCCCACTATCACATCATTGGTCCTCATATAGGTTGCAACCTCTTGGTGTAATGCAGTGTTGGTTTGGGTAGGAGGAGCATTGTATGCAGGTGGTTGGTAAGCAGGTTGTTGGTAGACTAGATTGTTACGTTGAGGTGGTTGTTGCTGCTTGTGAGGTGGGATGTATGGTTGTCGAGGTTGTTGTTGTTGTTGAGGAGAGCGGTTAAGGTTTTGTTGTTGGTTTGGGTTGGTAGGAGGGAAACCAGGTGGTGAAAGATAGTTGTTGGATCGATAGCTAAGCAAGTTACGGTCACCTTGAGGTCTAGCTTGATAAGCAGGTTGTTGGTAGGTGCGATATGCCGCATTCACATTCTCAGCAGGGTAATCTTGGGTGGCGGTACAAGTTGTGTAAGAGTGAGGACCACCGCATATCTCACAAGGTTGGCTGACAGCGTTCACTTGAGCGTTTTTGGCGTTGTTGCTGTTGTTGTTGCTGACGGTGTGGGTGACAAGCGATTCAAGAAGCGTGGTGATTTTGTCTAATCGCTTGTCGCTGTCATTAGTGCTAGCACTAGCAACATTGGTCCTAACACTCTTGGTTTGCACACGAGATTTGTTCTCAATGATGTCCCAAGCAGCATTGGAAGTCTTAGCCAATAGATTACCCCCCGAGGCACTATTCAGTGAATCTTGGTCACTCATGCTTAAACCATTGTAAAAAGTATTGATTTGATGTACTTTGGTAAAACCATGTTGTGGGCATTTTCTTAAAAGATCTTTAAAGCGATCCCAAGATTCACTGAATGACTCATCGTACTTTTGTTCAAAATTTATGATCTCATTCCGCAAAGCGGTAGTACGAGAGGGTGGAAAAAAGTAGTTGATAAACTTTGTTTCCAAATCCGTCCACGAGAGAATACTCTGTGGCGGTTCCTTAGCAAGCCAATGCCGGGCTTGTCCCTCTAATGAAAAGGGAAAAAGTTGTAACCTTATCACTTCTTGTGGAACTCCATTAAACTTGACCGTGTTGGTGAGTTGTAGAAATCTCTTGATATGGTCATGTGGATCATCAATGGTTCGTCCCAAGAATGGTTGAGCGGAGACCATCTGGATAAAGCCTGATTTAAGCTCAAAGTTGTTGGCGGCAATTGGTGGAATAACAATTGGATCCGTGTTGCCATCGACATGAGCTTGCAGCAATTCAATCATTGGGCGATTATCCGGAAGGTGCTCATTGTTGTTGTTATTCATGTTGTTGAAAGGTGGGTTGTTGTTATTATTGTTGTTCGGAGGTGGTATGTTATTGTTGTTTTGTACACCAGCCATGTCTAAGTTATCGAGAGGCTCGGGCTCTTGATAAGACGTGGATCGAGTGCGCATACACCTGCAAAAGAACGAACAAAGAAAAACAAATCAAAAATATTTTTGGTTTTTATTGTCTTTTTAATTTTTAGGATTTTTGAAAATTTTATATTTTTTAGTTGTTTTTTTTTGAAAATTTTTGAAAAGTAACGTTCACGGGGAACGGATCCCAAAATCCAAGTTCTCACAAAAAACTTTTGATCTTAACGAGAAGAGCCGGCAGCGGCGCCATTTGATACACTGATTTTGTATGGTTCAATTTTACTCTCGATATCCTCTCGAATTGATCTCGGTCTTAAGTGGAATGATTGTTCTTGTTTACTAAACAAAAGGGTTTGGTTTTCTAGTCTAATAAAAAGTGGTAATGAAAATTTAAATCAAAGACAATTACTTTAATTATAATTAACTAAGACTTGGTTGGAAATTAAAATCAAAATTAAAATTAAGATTTAAAGTTCAAATTAAAATTAAAGTTAAAATATAAATTGTGAAATATGAGTAAAGAAACAGTAAAACAGCAACTTAAAAAAATTGATTCGGAAGATTAACCTTGGTTCGGAAGTCACTGTTCACTCATTCGGAAGTTTTGGACTTCCGAATGAAGCCCTTGATTCGGAACTTGCTGGTTCGGAAGTCACTGGTTCGGAAGTTTTCTGCTTGGTTCGGAAGACTTCCGAATGAAGGCTTGATTCGGATGTTGTTGGTTCGGAAGTTTGAGACTTCCGAATGAAGGTGTTTGGTTCGAAACTTTTTTGCTTGGTTCGGAACTCCTTGGTTCGGAAGTTTTGAACAAACTGATTCGGAAATCACTGATTCGGAACTTAATGCTTGGTTCGGAAGCTTCCGAATGAAGGCTTCATTCGGAACTTTTAACTGGTTCGGAACTTCTGGAAACCCAGATACAGTAACAGGCAACGAAGAACACGGAAGCAATGTTTAATCCAAAATTCACCAAGTTTTTCACCAAAAACTAAAATAAATCAATCACAAAGCATTTACTAATCATAAACTACTAATCCCATCAATAAAAACACAAATCCCAACAACTTTTGAAGATCAAATCAAGAAAATAAAAACTTAAAAACTTGAAGGTAAAGATGATGATGAACAAGATAAAATGGAAAGATTAAATAAGAACTTTGTATTGAATGATTGATGTTTTGACAAGATAAACCAAGGATTAAAATTACAAGATGAGAAAATTAAAGATTAAAAATCACCAATCACCCTAATGGTGATGGTGATGAAACGAAACAGGGAGAGAAAAAGTGGGGAAAAGAAAAATGAAAAGCTAAGCTAACTTCTAAATGTGTGTGAGGGAATCCTTTATATAGGCTTGTCCTTTTGTTGGTGAGTGGGCTTTCTCCCGTTCTTCTTGTATTTTTCGTCTTTTCAGAAAAGTTTCCGTTTTCGATTCTGATTCGGGATTTGTTGTCGATTAAATTCAACTCGTCTTTTAATTTCTTCGTTTAATAGACTTGAGTTTCTTCGACTTATATAAATCTTCCATCTGTGGTCCTTTTCTTCGATAAATCTTCGAATAGGCCCAGCGACTTCAAATCTCTTGCATCTCTTGGACAATAGACTTTATCTTGAGTCCTTTTCCTCAGTAAAACCCGTGCAATCCCATGTTTTCTTCAGTATTCACCCGGTTGGCTCTGAAAACACAATAAACACAAAAACCACGCATAATTCCAAACAAATGATATTAAATACGTGTTTTGGTCTCGTTTTAGCCCGAATTAAGTGGTAAAAGGATGGGTGTTTACACACCTATCAATTATGTCCACACGCTTTAAGATTTCGATGATGGGAAAATTTTCATTTTTCTTAGGGTTGCAAATTTCTAAGAATCCCAGAGGCATCTTTATTAATCAATCCAAATTTGCTCTTGAATCCTTAAAGAAATATCACTTTGAAAACTGTGACCCCGTGGATACTCCAATGGTGGAGAGATCCAAGTTAGATGAAGATAAGGAAGGGATAGATGTCGATCCTAAACTTTACCGTGGAATGATCGGCACCCTTCTCTATATGACTGCTAGCAGGCGTGATTTGCATTTTGATATAGGCATGTATGCCCGGTATCAGGCTCGGCCTACCGAAAAGCACTTACATGTTGTGAAAAGGATCTTTCGGTATCTAAAAGGAACACTTCATCGTGGTCTGTGGTATCCGAAGGATTCCTCTATTGCACTAATTTCATATGCAGATGCAGATTATGTCGGGTGTCAAGATACCAGACGTAGCACTTCTGGCAGTGTGCAACTTCTTGGAGATAGACTTGTTAGTTGGGCATCAAAAAGGCAGAAAAGCACTGCAATATCAAGTACTGAGGCTGAATACATTGCTATGTCCGGTTGTTGTGCTCAAGTTCTTTGGATGAGGTCACAATTGACTGACTACGGTCTTGGATTCAACAAAATCCCGATGTACTGTGATAACAAAAGTGCAATCGCTCTATGCTGCAACTACGTTCAACACTCTCGAGCAAAGCACATTGACATCCGCTACCACTTCATCAAAGAGCAAGTGGAAAATGGAGTGATCGAACTGTACTTCGTCAACACTGAGTATCAGCTGGCAGATATATTTACAAAGGCCTTAGATCGAGGACGTATCAAGTTTTTGATCGAAAAGCTAGGCATGAAATCATTTTCACCAGCGACACTTAAGGAGTTGGCAGAAGAATCTGAAGAATAGTAATGGTAAACTATTCTCGAGTATCCTTTGATCGTGATCTTGTATATTATCGTACATATTTAAACCATCAAAAGCAAAATACAAAAATATAAAACATAGAAAAATCATAAAAAATATAAAACATAGAAAATCCATAAAGAATATAAAATCAAGAAAATCCAAAAATATTTTTCGTTTTCAAATCAGGCATGTCTTTTAGTACGGTAATATTTACGGCTTTAGAAATGTCGATTAATATTGACACGGCGCCATAAATAGAGTCCGTATAAAAGTTGTACAATTTTTAAAACATGCCCATTATCGCTTGTAGTTATTTCAGACTGCAACCCGCTTTTCGCATTAAAGTCACGTATTTCTTTTGAAAACGTTGGCTCACAACGGGAATTAATTTTCTCGGGCAAGGTTTACTTTAAAACCTTGTAAGGGACCAAGTTTACTTTATAACTTGGTTTAACACAAATTTGTGTACGTTTCAGTGCACTTATTTTGTCAAAACAAGAGAAATCTTATTACCACCAGAATCGTTCTATAAAATCACTTAACCGGCAAATGTCCTCATTAATAATTGAGTCCTTAAAATCATTGACTACAGCTCTTTAAATAGAAAACGGGTCAGGGATTAAGGGGGAGCAAATATTAACTTTTCGTTGAAACAAATTTGGTCGTTTAAAAGGATTGTTAGAAAATATTAACTATTCATCATCATTTGTTATGCTATGTGCGCTTTATGTGGAATGGATATTCATGACTAGGTTATTGAATTTTGGCGTTAAGATTTTGTGGTCGTGTTTGTGAACGGGTTTGTTTGTTGTTAAGTTGATTCGGTTAACTCTAAAATCACCTTAACTAAAACATCTCAAAAACAGGGGGACCATTCTTGCAAGTTATGCAAAAAGGTGGGTGCTTGACCAAACTTTGACCATGTAAAAACTTGTCACCCCCCTTCCCCGTATCTATTGCAAACACACACACAGTTTCTTTTATTCGCCATTAACGACCTTGAGCTCCAGTTGATTGTTGATTCGTGACTTATCACTTTCTGCATAAATTCTAGGTATTATATCTTAGTTCAGTTGCTCTCATTTAATCTGTTTCATCTGAACACATCAAAACAGTATCGATTAGATATTTTTCACGAACTAGGGTGTCGTGTTTTGCTATGGATATGGTATTTAGGTTGTGGGATTTGTTCTATATGCTTAGATAATCATTGGGTTTCCCCAGAATCACTTAAAACATTGCCTAAGTTCCAGATCGAGAAGTCAACGTTTGAGATCGAATCCTTGTCACGGATTTCGATGCACATTACGATACATCATTGCGATGCCTGTCATTGCGATGAGTCATTCCGATGACTCATTGCGATGGGCTATTGCGATGAGTCATTTCGATGGCTCATTGTGATGGCTTATTGCGACGTGTCATTGCGATGGTTCATTGCGATGGGTCGTTGCGATGAGTCATTCTGATGGCTCGTTGCGATGGCTCATTGCGATGGCCATTACAATGGCTCATTTCGATGGCGAGTTGCGATGGCGCATTCCGATGTGTCATTGCGATGGCCTCGCACTGGGTATTGCGATGGGTAATATTGCGATGAATTTTCATTTATTGCGATGGATATCAATATTACGATAGGATGTTACTTCATTAGGATTCTGATGCTTGATTCATTGCGATGGTTTGGTTAGGATTCCGATGGTTTGCTACATTGCGATGGAATTAGGATTCTTATGTTTATGCACTTGCCTTAGAATATCTAATGAGTTCAGCCTAGCTTGCACTATTTCCTCCTTAGGTTTAAGTACGTTAGGGCCACTTAAACGAAACCAAGTGTTATTGAAACAAGTTAATTTTTATCTCATAAGAATACCTTAACGGTTTCTTATTACAGAAGTTCATCTTATTTAATAAGTTGATTCTTATGTAAACAAAAGAGATACAAATTACTTAGTCAATGTCTTGTGTTTTTGTTTCCAGGCCATGAAAGACAAAGCTTCATCTTTGTTCATGCCCACTATCTTTTGGGTTGAGGATAATCCTACAATTCCTGACGTAGTGGTTGAAACTAAACCAAAACCCACTGAAGTTTTGGTTGAAATTAAACCAAGACCTACTGAGGTGTTAGTAGAAATCAAACCTAAACCTACTGAGGTTTTGGTCATGACCACCAAGAAATCCAAATATTTTAAGAACTAATGCTAGGTCGGTATCTCTTTAGAATAAAAATGTCATTGGCAGTTATGTCATTATCCTAAGTGTATTGCTAAATGTAAGGACCTTGTTCATCTGATGTATTTGTGAATGTTGTGGTAATAATTGTAATGATATTTTCCCTATGTTTCAACTTGGCATAGACTTAAGACATCTACATATATTGTGTATATCATTTGTTATTATGTCATCAAAGTAGGAAAATGTCAATCACCGAGGAACAACAACGACTTCGTGATCTTGAACTTGTTTCGCTCAGTAATAGGCTTCCATATGCTAAGAACAACTCTCGATTACAAGATGATTTTGATCCGGCTTTACCAGCTTTCAAAATAGCCACGGATATCCTAGACATATTACCCATCAGAGACACACTCAGACGTACTGCATCTGTTCCCGAAGTCTACATGCATGAATTCTGGAACACTGCATCTTTCTCCAAAAAGACTATCTCTTTTGAACTGAACAAAACACCAAGGGTACTCAACTTGATCATTTTTCGGAAATTGTTTAAACTTCCTAGGTTGGCACAAGGAGAACAATTTGTGGCTAACCCAAATAATGATGAAATGCTTCGAGTCATTCGTGCCATGAATTATGAGGGTGAAATCAACAACCTATCACAATTTAACACCTCACACATAGGGCAACCCTGGAAAGCACTTATCACCATCATCGTCAAGTGTCTTACTGGAAAAACTAGGGGCACCGATGCAATGAGACCACCACAGGCTCACTTATTTTGGGGATTTTATACTGCATCCAAAGTCGACTATGCACTTCTTCTCTGGCAAGAATTTTGTTATCAGTTTACTGGAACGAAGAAGAAATTCGTGCATCTTCCATTCCCGAGATTCACCAAGCTCATTATCCACAATTTTATGAAGAATGACCCAACCATTGACACTCGCGGGAATTTCTTCTATCAAACCAAAGATGATGATTATGTGATTCTCTCAATGAATGCAGACACTAATTCCACAAAGTATGCATTACTTCCTGCACTAGTACCCGACACAATGATTAATGATGGAATCAAGGAGAGTGATAAATACCAAGAGATGCTTAATGATATTGACGCACAATTTAAGCGGGCAAATTTACATCCTTCAGAGAAGCAAAAAGGTAAACGCAAGAAACGAGTTTCAAAGCGCCAATCAGCTGATTCTAAAGATAAAGGCCCAGGAAAAATGCAAATTGTTGATGAAGATGAGCTTATCCAAACTGAAGAAGAACATGAAGAAGTACCACTCCGCAGGCCTAAGAAAGCATGGAAAACTAAAGGCAAAGAGGCAAGTGTTGCTCCAAATGAACCTGATCAACAACAAATTTCTGAAGCCAAAAGACTTCGTATTATTCTTCAACAAAGCCGACAGGAAGCCTTTGGCGGATCAGGCTCAAGAGTATTTGAAGACTTAGCAGATTTTGGTAGTCCTGATGGTGATACGGAATTTTTCGACGATCCTACTGAGGAAGATACTTATGAAGATGCGTATGAAGATGCTGCTAACTTTCATCTTGAATGACGGGAACCAAGTGAAGAACATGAGAGCAGTGCTGACACTGATACAAGTATGATGTATCGAGATGCCAATATCACCACATCTTTGCCATAACCGACTCACATGGTACTAAATGAAGATGCTCATGCAACTTTCATACCAGACACGCAACTTCAAAGTAAGTCTACTTCAAACTCTGATGATGTTTTAAAATATCTCAATTTAGAAGGGGAGGGTGTTGAGGTCACCAACACTGATCCGTCAACAAATGAACAAATGGTGGATGTCCCTATAACCACTATTACATCGACCACCACTTCACTACTATCAACCCCAGTCATTAGTGAGGTCACAACCACCACCATCACACCCACAATTGTTGAGCAACCAGTATCAACCACCACCATCACCACTGAATCTACACCGTCATCCACAGCTGAACAACCTGTATCAACCACCGTCCTAACCACTGTATCTACATCAACACCTATCCCGGTACAACCAGTATCATCCACAACCACCTTAACGGTTATGGTTACACCTCCACCAACAGAACCACAAGTATCATCCACATCAAATCCTTTCCTCACAGTCAATGATCCGTTGATCCAGTCTCTTCAACAACAACTAGAGGCTCAAGCTTCACAAATAGCTACGTTGACTGAAAGGCTTGCCACTCCTCCCAAGGAACCGCAACCTGATGAGCCTACTCTTCAAAAACTAACAGACAGAGTGTCAAAGCTAAAAGAACAACATAAATCATTTCTTAAAGAGAAGAAAACTCGGGATAAAGAAAATGCTGCTTTTCTCAGGTCAATTGACGAGCAGATGACCGCGATCATTCGACGGGAAGTCAAGTCTTATGTTGATCAACAACTACCACATCTTGTCGGTAATGGTTTATCTACTCTTCAATTAATGACATTGCTACAGACACGTCTGCTAGATTTGGGAGCTCATAAATCGAAATACAAACGCAAAGTTCTGCAATATCTTAAGAAAGCAATTGATGAAGAGAATCCTCCAGACACTATTGACTCTGAGTCTGACAATGAAAATGAGTTAGAAGAGGAAGATGATGAGGAAAACGGTGAAGAGGATGATGAGGAAAAGGATAAGGAAGGAGATGAGTAGGAAGAAGAGGATGAACAAGGAAAGGATAAGAATGAAGATGAAGATGAGGACAAGGACGAGGATACAGATGATGATCAGGATGACAATGATGATAATGAAAATGGTAATGAAGTCAACAAGGGTGATAAGAATGACGACACCGGTACAAATGCCGAAGAGACAAACAAGGATGACAATGTTACGGCCACCGAGAAAGGTTTAGAGGAAACTACAGAAATGATTGCTGACACCACAGAAAAGACACTGGAGTCCACAGTCCCAAAAACTCAGCAGGTTGCTACAGGTATATCTACTGCACAAGAATTCACTACTGATTCTCACATTGAATCTGTAGAATACATGCAAGCAGAAGAACCGACAGAGACAATGCTTGATGAAGAACTTCACGATGATATACCGGTGACGCAAACTCAACCTTCAACATCATCTGTAGTTCAGCATGACGATGACATGGAAGTTGAAGATTTAAATGTTCCAGAACCGACATTTGCTGAATCCCTTATCATTGATGATATTGTACAAGAGCAACTTTGGCTAACAGATGCAGCACCACAGCATCCATTTGACACTGCAACTGAAATGGAGCTGACTCAATTCCTCAACAACTCTATCGACTTCTCGGCTTTTCTAAGGTATTCTCATGGGAAACCGACGATGACCCCGGATCTGATCAAGATGGCAGCTGCTAATGTGGACTTCTTTGACACGTTAAAGATCAGCCATAATGAAGCAGAATATCACCTGAATAAGCTTACAAAAGCAATGAGAGCGACAACTACAGGAATTCAGACTCCCGTATTGCGACCTCTTACACCAACGGTCATCACCGGTTCTGCCACTATACCAATAGAGCATTTTGTCTCTCACGATCTTGAATACCTTGAAAATGGAGCAAAGAAATATGCCACGTCACTCACAACGCTCAAGGCCATTAACTTGGAGAATGTTCCATGGATAGAGGATAAAGTGCCTGTTTCAATATGGAGAAAGAAGCTACTCAAGTTTTATGATACTTATGCTTTACTAGGCATCTCTCACTGGAACGCAAAGAAAAGGTTAGCCTACAATCATTTTCATCCTTCTAAGAGAGGTTCATCTATTGTATCAGCTAACAAAATCAAAAGTATCCAAGGAGCAACCACTCAGACCATCTTCGGTTATGATTACTTGAATGTAATCATATTCAAACGTACCGATGAGAAATAGTACCGCATTGACGAAAGTGATCTCCAGTACCTTCAACTTGAAGACATCGAAGATCTTTTGTTGCTATTGGCTCAAGAAAAAGTTGACCATCTATCACCTGAGATTGTCATAGCTTTGAGTTCAAACTTTCGTCAATATGCCAAGAAAATCGTCATTCAAAACCGGGTGGAAGACTTTCAACTTGGAGTAGAAAGTTATCAGAAGAAGCTAAACCTGGAACGTCCCCATACGACTCCACTCAGTAATTTCCATAAGAACAAGAAGATCTACATGGGGACAACAACGCCGGAAGCAGGGATCTTCTATCCTAATGAGACTGGGGTCATGCAATACATGCGCTTCTCAGAACTGCACAAATTCAGTGATGGAACGCTAAAGAATGTTCGAGATGATCTGTCGGTTCTCAATGCCAAATTACCTCTTCCGGCAGTCAAATACACCTGGACAACCCAGTGCAGAAAGGGAGCATCGTACGCAATCAGGAATATTGAGGAATTTCTAAGGAAGCGTCGGTTGCTACAAAGTATAGAACGATTCGTCAGTGGACGACCATATGGAGCTCACCATCGGTTCACGGAACGAACCAATTAATTTTGGTTCGTCTTCTATCAGGTCAACTCCATATGTCTATAATTGTGAATATGTTATCTTTTTGCTTTATCAGCTTTTGTGGCTTGTTGTAGTGTAAAAGTATGATATTTTTCAAGAATTTCTCTCGAGATTCTAAATCTTTCAAACAAATCATACTCAATCACTACAACTTACCCTCATTAATTTGAGGGGGAGCATTAATATGTTCTTTGGCCAACATCTAATTTCATTTTATTACCCAAAGACCGGTTAATCCATTAATATCCAAAATATTGATGGTTAACATTTTGGAAAGGGGAGAAAATAGGATTAAGGAGACTTAATGATATTTGGCTAAAACAATGAAAAAGACTTAAAAGATAAACCAACTTAACATGTGTAATGCACAAGTTAAGGGGGAGCGTTTTTGATGATCAAAACACTTAAGGCACAAAATCTTTGATTTTAATATCACAAGTGCTTTAAGTGATTTTCAAGGATTTTTCATGGTGACTATATCAACCCAAAACACACTTAACTCACGACGGATGTGGTGACAAAAGGGTGGTAGGTATAGGTATTAGTCCAATGATTCATCAAAACCGATGGAATCTTCCCAAGGACAACTCCCTAGATAGAACTAGAAGTCCTAGGAAAGATGGAGAATGGATGTGAACGTAGCTGAATGCCGACCAAGTACTTAAGCTAGCACTGGAACAATCACAACAAGGTGCTAGTGATGACGTATTGGTAAGCATTGAAGGGGTTGAAGAATGAAAAAGAATTGTAAAGATAAAGGGTGTAAAGAAAGAAGCCCTCCTTACAACTTTAGGAAGAAACCGGGTCAATACATATGCTATTGAGATCATTATTTAATGATTCTCGATATTGAAGAAAGCCATCATGGACCCAGTGATGCAATGCACAACCCTCCCCAGCTAACTCAAATATCTCTCAAAAGGTATTTGTTTTAATCACACGGAGTTCAACACGTTATCTATTGGTTTATTCACTCCGAATAGACTGATATTGAATAGGTGGCACTCCTCTCCAGCCATCGATCACTAAATCAAAACGCACTATCGAGTCTAGAGCCACGAGATCATCAAAAGTCTCATTAGGATACTTTCCATTTATTCCTTGCTTCTTCACACACTGTGAAAGTAAGAGATCTTTTATGAGTCCTACGCAGTATTCTTGTAATATTGCCAGAACATCCGAGTAATACGCAAGTATTACAGTGAAGATGGAAATCCTGCTTGACACAACATCAAACAAGCTCATGGTAGGTGACACGTGCGGTTCTTTACGAACTAATCTTGTGACAACTGGAAAGAAACAGTAGTTTAATTCTTAATTGAACTTAAACTCGTTCCAGGCCTCTACGCATTATCGTATGATCTTGCCAGAACACTCAGAGTGACACTCTTTAGTGTTCACAGTGACGAGTGGAAATCCTTCTAGTGTTAACATCAAACAGCACTTGGTAGGTGACAAGCAAAATTCAATATGAATCAAGTTTGTGACAACTGGAAAGCAACGATGGTGAATATCTTAATTGAAATTCACTTGTTCCAGGTTTCATGAATTGACGGCTTCAATCATAAGGATTTTTAATCCAAATGATTCACTCTTTATGTTCGCAGTCAGCTTTGGACGGTCGAATAAAGAGAACGGGTTTACCCGCGAAATCCTGTCAGGAAGTTACTTAATTGAAAGTATCCGTCACGGGTACGATATCTAATATCGTCCAACGGTCTTCACCGACTGGAGGTAAAACGCTACCGAATTAGAATAAAATGTCAAAGCCATTTTATTCGTGTCTTATTTTGTTGCTGCATTCAAAGACGGTGGCGTTGCTGTGTACCTGTTGAAGACGGTGGCGTTGCTGTGTACCTGTTGAAGACGGTGGCGTTGCGGTGTACCTGTTGAAGACGTCCTCACATGCTTATTCCTTCTGCATTAAATACTCCTGCAAATTCAAGAAAGTATGACCTAAAAGTCTTCCGCTGTATCGACTCTGAAACTTTCAAGAATTCAACAAAGGATAAGTGTGTGGGACATGAAGTCACAAAGAGGCAAACATCACAAGCAAATAAAGACTGCACGTGAAAGACCAAAAGAACGTGCTCCAAGCAAAAGGCTGATATCATTCAACACATATTCACAAAAGGAAAGAAAAAGAAAGAAAAGAAGACTACGAGCTCAAGAACAATATCTAACATGCTAGATTAGGACTTTGTAAATTTGGAGTTACCTCCCTTTGGGGGAGATTGTTGGAAATACGTTTTACGCATTTAGAAAGTCTCGGTCACTCCAACTATGTAGTTATAGGCTCGTAGTTATGTTTAGTTCATTTATTAAATTGCCCGACCCATGAGCATGTTCATGGGCCGGAAGCCCAATTCCACTAAGGACTTGGGGTATTTAAACCTCTTTCCACCATGGAAAGAGGTGTTGGTTGTTTATTTCTTTCATTTCAATATACAAGTTTCTTTCACTTCTCTCTCTAACTTTCTCTCTCTAGGAAAACATCAACCCCCTTGTTTCACAAAGATTATCATTGTTCTACAATAACTTATGACTTGAAATTTGAAACGACAATTTTTGCTTTTCAACTAAGAAAATTTTGACCAAAGTATAAACAAAGATTTTTCAAACATTTACGAATCTTATTAATTATTTTCGATAAATCAACAAAAATCCTGTTAACTAAATTCAAATTTGTTTTTGAACATTCTTCTATAATTGGATGAACTGAGAAAATTTAAAACTTTTTACTTTTACGTTTCATAAAATTTAATATTTAATATTTAATTACTTGTAATATTTATCGACGCTTTAAACGTCGGATTGAGCAAAACTGATAAAAATGATAGTTGAGACGAAACTAAAATTTAGAAAATATGAAGAAAGAAATTTTGAATGAATATGATCATGATAATTATTCCATCAGGAAAGGTGAATGTAGATACTGACACATTATATAGAAAGGATATAGGATCAATTAGGATGTGTTCCTTAATAATGATTGTGCAAAATAAATTGCCTGAGCAATTTAAAAATAGTCGATGCTTGTAAAAAGGATAATATAGATAATAAAAGGGGTTCGCGGCTAATGTGAACCATTAGATTTGAGAAGCCTATGGCGTTAAATGTTTTAAAGACTGCTTGTGGTTGCCTGATTATAGAGGATTTTGAGATTTAGTCATATTGAAATCTCGTAAGTATAAGTATTCCATTCATGTCATTTCTGACTAAATGTATCTTTATCTGAAGAAGTTGTACTGATGGCAAATTATGAAGGCAGACATCGCCTCATACATTAGTAAACGTCTAGCTACTGCAAAGGTCTTCATCTGAATTTGATTCGATTTGGGTCATCGTCGACAGACTGACCAAATCTGCTAATATCATTCCTGTTAATGATAGATTCTTGATGAAGAAATTGACTCTTTTGTATTTAAAGGAGTTGTGTAAACATGGTGTTCCTGTATCGGTCATCTCTATCAAGATCCTCGCTTCGCATCGAATTTCTAGAGATTTGCTCAGAAGTCATTGAGAAAGAATCTCGATGAGAGTACTGTGTACCACCCCGATCGAAGGGACGAGGTAAAGTAACGATACAAAATACTATAAGTGTTGTTTTATGTTTGAATGATTGACCTTTGGTAATAAACCGTATAATCGCTTTCCTTTGGAGAGATTATCAATGATAAATATCGTATTAGGATCAAGATCGAATCTTGTTAGGATCTAAATATGAGAGCATCTGTAAGCAGGAGTTGGGATGAAGACATCCGACATACACCCATGGTGAGTTGGACATGTCTTTTAGGTTTAAGATTGCCTATGATAACCAACCTAACCTTACAAATTACCCGACCCACGAGACCTGAAATGGTTGTTGAAATTAGGATCTGATTATTGACTACCGGTAGTAGGCAGGAGGTTATGTGAATATGAAATGTAGATCTTGAAGTGTCGGATGGGTAGCGAAGTTATGCTAAAAAAATTTACTTTGGAAAAACGAATAGATGATCTGAAAGATCATGGGAAATAAGTCCCCGTTGAATGGGACCATATAGATGATGTAAAAGTTGGTTTGAAAGGCATATAAGCTGGATCTACCCTAGGACTTCAAGGGATGCGTGAATTACGTTTCGTATATCGAACTTGATAAATGTCTATTAAGTGAAAAATCTGAATTCTTCTTGATGAAATTTAGATCGGCGAAATGTTGCATTCATCAAAAACCCGTGAACATCATGGATAGAGAAAGTAAGTCAACATTAAGCCTGATCTTATTCCCGTAGTTATGTTTGATGAAACTCGCGTATTGTAATGGATTTCACTTGAGAGAAAAGACCAAATGTGGAGGAAATACCCACATGGCTTTAACTTTATAAGAAGCGAGTAGTAAAATAAATTGATCTTTTAGGACAAAGATCCTGTTTAGGGGTAAATGTTGTGACAATCCGTCAATTTATGGTTGATATTTTATTCTCAAGTGTTATTTACAAACATTATTTTAATATTATATTATGAACTCACTTATTTTTGGTAAGAAATTTGGGTTTACATCTTGAAGTAGCATCGACTACGTCTAAACCGGAGGATTCTACGTTCCGTGCTTACGTTTACATACACCGTTTTGGTGACAGTCCGACACTTCAGGAAATAAATTTATCCGTGAATATTATTTTGGAATTTTAAATTTGTGTTGGTTCATAAACTCACAAATTTACGAGAAGAGATTAGGACTTACGTGAATAATTTAACGTCCCTTACGACTAAACCGGAAACCTTAGGTTTACGTATTTACGTTTTTGAACTCCATTTTTGATGGAACAATTTTTATTAGATTCGTTTTGTTCCGTTGATTCATAATTTAAAAAAACGTTTTTCGTAAACGACCCGAGGGCACGCAAATCGAGGAAACTAGAATCGAGGAGTACCCGTAAATTAGTGGAGATGAGACAAGTGGGACACTTGCCCCATCCCCACTTATAACCGGCCAAGATAAGACATACAAACACCTTGGTATCGACTTAATAAGCTAACTAAGGACACTTGTCCTTAGCTTGCTTACAAACCACTTCACCACATAAAAACTACTAGCTACAAACCATTTTTCACACACACCACATGCAAACCACTCTCTCATCCTTCCTCTCTCTGTAAAATTCGTCCCAAATCACCAACAAACACCCCTATTTGATCTATTTTAGCCATAAAATCATGTGTTATTCATACACATGATGATGCTCCTTTGAAGCCTTGAAGATTAGAGGTGATTCTAACATCCAAGGAGGTGATTTGGTGATGTCCAAGTGCTGATTTCTATAAGAAGTTTACAAATATTGGTGGTCTTCAAAGTTGGTGTTGATCTATCATACGTTTAGCCATCAAAAATCCAAGCCTTGATCATAAACTACTTAATCTTGGTGGTATAGAGATTGTTCTTCCTATCCTCTTGTTATTTTGATTATGTAATCTTGTATTTTCTTTATTTATGTATATGTATATGATGATGAATGATGATAAAAATATTCTGTGGGGATTTGGTGTTGATAAACATGGGTAAAAAGATGGAAAACCACATGTAAAATGGTTAAAATCTTGCTTAATATGATGGCTGTATAAAAACAGTAAGTAACCAAATGATAAACTGATAAAATGGCATAGTGGAATCAATTTACAGTAAGTATTAGGTGTGTTATACACATGTGAGAGTTGGCCATGCAATGGAATCATCAAAATGAGTGAGATATGATCAAAACAAGTTTAGAGTGCAAATCTGCCTACACTGGTTTCGACAAATTTATTAAAATATTTAGAAGTTGATTCATCAGTAGCTATACTGGAATAAAATTAAGCACATATCATGTAGTTACTGTCATAAAATTTTGAGGTCCTATCTCATTATAGAACTCTAGATATGCACATTTTAGTAGACTTTAAATTTAGGACTGATTTTGTAAATAAATAGTATATAATATAAGCACTCAAAAATTTATATAAAATATACATATATAAAACCCACTAGTTGATAATAATCATAAATAAAGAGATATATAAATATTAATATTAAAATGGGACATAAATTACAAGTATAAATGTTTTTCCAAGTTATAAAACTATATACTTAAGTTTTACGTCTTTCGGCTAAAACCGAAAGATTAACGTTTTTGGTCAAATAAAACTTAGATGGTCTGACCCGTCTAATGTAAACTTTTATAAACTCACATACTGATATATATATAAACTTATATAACAAGTAAAAACCGATAAAACCCGAGATTTACAACATGTAAACATTAACGGGCCAAAGTAGCCTTATTGGACTATAAACCCGACTAGTTGGTAAAACACTTATAAACTTACTAATTGGGCTTAACACAAATGGGCCCAACATGTAAAGTATGATACTGATAATAAAAGTATAAAATGGTCTAATTTAAGGTAATGGACTTATAATAGGCTTACTGGACCTAAAACATGTAAATAGGTAAAACTAGTAAACTAGTATAAATGTTACCAACACACAAACACTATAATGAATGAGTAAAAATGTACAATCCCACTTGATCATCATCATATTTATAAAATCATCATATGTATACATAATTGTTATTTTTATAAAGTCATTGGACAAGAGTCTAAGACGAGTATTATTTGTCTAGGTTTCCGTGACTGAAGCACGTACCGTACATCCGAGTTGCCGATAACCCGCTTTCCCACATCAACGTGAGTTCATAGCCTCACACTCTTTTAAATGTTTTTATGAAATGTTTTATAAACCCGAGAGGGAGATAACATGTTAGTTTTGATAAATTAGGACACCATTTGTCCCGATTGTTTGTTTATTGATTTCGACCAGAATGATTGTATGACCCGATGAATGAATATATGACCCGATAAATGAAATGAAATGGATTATTAAAGTTAGGATTATGTCACTAAAAGTTCCATTAGCATGAATTGTGAACACCGGGATTTGGTAGACGCTTATGCATATAATAGTACTATTTGGGGACGATCACCCCAGTTCGCGCCTTGACGGTTGATCCCCGTCGTGCCACATTGATTGGTAAGCAAATTTATGTATGAGAAGATTTCCATAGCGTGATTTTTGTGACGACACGCTAATTTAGATGGGAAAATCGAGTTTTGGGTTAGCTACTGGTACTATGCATTTTGTATGGGGTTCAAGATTAATCTCTCGCTATCTCCTCGAATTGATCACGGTTCTAAGTGGAATGATTTGTTCTTGGTTAATAAAAAGGTGTTGGTTTGTTTATCTATTTTAAACTAATAATAAATAAGTAAGTGTCGAAGAGTAAAATTAAAGCTTTAAAAGAATAAGCTAAATTTAACGAATTAAAAATAGATGCAGGAAAACTTAAAGACAAGATTTAGAAAAATGCTACAACACTTAATAAAACTAACACCTAGAAACATTATAAAAATGAAAAAAAACTAACTCAGTCGGAATATTTGAAACCTATACTGATCGGAATAAGCAAACACCAGATCGGAATATATTCCGATCTGTTTGATCGGAATGTAAACAATCCTCACAGTCGGAATATTAGTACCAGATTCAAATCGGAATAATCTTAAATAAGCCACAATCGGAAAGTTCAAATTAGTACTAATCGGAATATCATAACAAAGAGGCAATCGGAATAATCAAAAATCCCCAATCGGAATAAGCACTAATCGGAATATGGAGAGCAAATCGGAATATTTGGAAATAGGCAGCAATCGGAATGTATCAAAAAATGTCCACAATCGGAATCCTCAAAAACCCTTTTCCGATCTTGACGATCGGAATATAAGGGGTGTAATCGGAATAAACTAATCGGAAAAGGGTTTACCTTTTCCGATTACCCTCCTTGATCTGAAAGTTAAGTAAAAGCAATAAGCTATGTTGAAAAGCTTATCACTAAAACTAGGACGAATCTCTAATGAAACGGATCGAATAAGCACTAAAAACAACTAATCTAAACTTTAAATAAGCAAACTTATAAATCAACAATAAAAAGATGAAGTTTTTATAAGAAAACTTTTAAAAAGTAAATAAGCTAAACTTAGAAATAAGCTAATAAGCACAAAGATCTTAGAGCTTATTCGTAAGAAACTTATGGAAACATAAAAAGATTAACTTTTTAAGCACGAAAACATTGATGAACAACACGGATCATATGTGATTCGTACCAAAATAAATCTAAAAATCAAAGAAAGGTAGAAATGAGATTAAGGATTAAAAGCTTAACTAGAACTTGATTAATGAAATAAGCAATACACAAATGTTTAATCTTGAAAGATTGAAAGAAAGATGAAAACTTAGTGAGAGAAAGTTTAGAACTTTCTCTCTCTAAAAACTAGAGAGAATGAAAGACTAAAAACTAAAAGACTAACCACCCTTCTAATGTGTATTAGGAGGGTATTTATAGGGAAAATGGAAGGAGTGCATGTGTTGCTTCTTCTTTCTTTCTTCACGTCTTCTCGACTCGATTTAATTCTTTGTCTTTCTCGATGTCGTCTCGGGATTAATTAAACTCGTCTTAATATTTCTTCATTAATTTAGACTCGAGTTCTTTAACTTCATTAAACTTCCGTCTTTAGACTTGTTCTTCGAGAAATCTTCAGAATAGGTCTTGGACTTCCGTTCTTTTTGCACTCTTGATCTTTTGACTTCGTCTTTTCCCGTTTTCTTCGATAAAAGACCGTGAAAGCTCGTGTTTTCTTCCTTTATAATCTTTTGGTCCTAAAACACAATAAAAACACAAACCACGCATAATTCCGAATTTTACGACATAAAATACACGTTTTGGTCTTGTTATTATTGAAAATAAGTGGTAAAAGGATAAGTGTTTTCAAACTTATTAAATCCCCTACACTTGACCATTGCAATGCCCTCATGCAATGCATTAATTTTAAAGCACGGTTTACATTTTCCATCATAAATAACCCACCTTGGCCTTTATTAAGTATTAAACATAAAAAGATAGAAACAAGTAAAGAAATTAAAAACTTACATTGGGTTTTGGCTGCCATGAACGTTTATCATGCTCAAGTTTCACGTTCCCCATACCAAGCTTAAAAACGAGATCATTGTTATTATAAGTTAGCAGACTAACACGAATTCATGTGGGCTAATTATTCACTTAGACTCCCTTATTCCTAGGTGTATCTCTTATATTTTATTTTTGTCTTGAATGATCACGAGAATGCATTGTTTGACTTATTCTGATAGTTATTTAGTCCGAAAATAAAGTGAACGATTTAATCAATAGTTAGCTAAAGGACAAAATCTTTTAAAACTGCTTCTCGGGACCTCATAAAGTTCATATCTTGGCATAACTCGCTTCACGATTTGAGACCTTTCTTGGACCGATATTTGGCAGTGACTTCATACTTCGAATCTTTGAGAGACGTTCTTGAAATTATGGTCTTCTCTTCATAATAGGAATTTCTTCACTTGAAGTTTTGAGAGATTCTTCATCATTGGACCACGACTTCTTCATTTTTCTCCAATCTTTATTTTAGACTTTGATATACAACGATCCGCCTCCTTTTAGGACTTGGATCTATTTATCCTCATACCTTGTTAGGGTCTTTTTGGATAGACTTATCCATGATCTTTTGGGGAGTATTTTCTTTTCGTCGTGTGTCTCGATCCTTCATATTGATTTTTGATAAATGATTCTTCACATCACTTTTGGATCTTTTGCAACAAAATGTAGCCCTCATGCCTTGTTAGGGCCTTTTCGGACTCGCCAATCTTCGCATCCCGCTTCAATAAGTTATGCCTTGGCTATGAACTCAAATCCGTACCGAGCAACTTTTAAACGATCTTGGGCTAGAAGCTAAGTAACCTTTTAAATCGTACAACCTTATTTATTGCAGATAAATTTATTAACAAGCGAAGGGAGAATAGGCTTATAATTAACTCACATAAATTCACGAAAGAATACCGAACTTATAATTGACTCTATCATCTCTCGTTTTCCAGAGTTTAAAATCTCAAGAAATGAGACTCGTGGATGCTTAGCCTATTAAATCAAAGTTTTGGGTTTTCGAGTCATCTATAGGATCTTGCAAATTCTTAGACTTTTTCAAGTTTAGAAATTGTGTTTTAAAGTTCCCTTGATAAACAACTCTCTAAGATCAATTATAGGAACTTGCGAAAAGTTCTTGTTCTTAACCCGTGAGAGTTAAGACTTTCGCGTTTTATAGCTCCCTATATAAAAGCCTAGCAAAACTTGACTTAAACACGTTAAGGATACTAGCTAGAGTAAACTTAGATAAGTAAACTCGGGTTGAGTCAAAATGTTCATGACTAAGAAAAACTTAAAACCACTTTATTAAAATTTATTCTAGTAAGGCAAGAAAATAAACATAATAAAAGAAAATACAACTATACAACTAGGCCAAAATAGATTAAAAATTTTGAAAAATGTCGAAAAATCAAATTTTCCGGTTAAAATGAGGGCATGCAAGGAAAAGAACACTTATTTCGATAGAAGTCCCCCCTACACTTGATATAAACATTGTCCTCAATGTTTAAGCATGTGGGAGTGAACTCCCCTACACTTAGGACATTGTGCACTTTGTTTAAATCTTGCTAAGGAAAGAACAACTAAAGTGAATTCAATGTGAACATATAAAATATAAAATATTGAATCACAAGAGTTTAGGATAGAACCGAGAAGATGGGAACACGGTATCACGGTTCGTCAAAAGTTATCAAGGTGAATCTTTGAAGCTTTAATCCATGCACATCACAAGAAACAAGACAACAAACACATACGGGGCTCCCCCTACATTTATTATGAAAGCAGTAAAGGATAGATCACGGGTTGCCTCCCGAGAAGCGCTTGTTTTTGATAACCGAGTCACGAGCCTGAATCGACCCAAATTTAGTTCATGGGGAACGTGTGAGGGATGGAATCATCTCATGAGAGATGTCCTCACCAAAGTAAAGCTTCAAACGCTGGCCATTCACCTTGAAATTGGGCCCATTTGGCTGAGAAAGCTCAATGGTCCCATATGGAAAGACTTTGGCGACGGTGAATGGACCAGACCAGCGGCTCTTCAACTTGCCAGAGAAGATCTTCAACCGAGAGTTAAAAAGTAAGACTTGATCACCAACGTGGAACTCTCGGTTCTTAATCTTTTCGTTATGAATGATCTTGGTCTTCTCCTTGTATATCAGTGAGTTTTCGTAAGCTTCATTCCTCAGTTCGTTGAGCTCGTTGAGTTGAATCTTGCGATGATCACCGACTTTGTTGATGTCGAAGTTAGCCCACTTCAAGGCCCAGTGCGCCTTATGTTCCAGCTCGATAGGAAGGTGGCATGATTTCCCGTACACAAGACGATAATGTGTACAACCGATCGGGGTCTTATAAGCAGTACGGAAAGCCCACAGGTAATCATCTAACTTATCGGCCCACGCGGGACGATGCTCTCCCACAGTACGCTCCAAAATTCGCTTCAATCCACGGTTGGAAATCTCGGCTTGACCATTGGTTTGGGGATGATAAGCGGTGGAAAGACGGTGATTTACACCATACTTAGCCATGACTCTTGCAAATTGATCATTGCAAAAATGAGTCCTGCGGTCACTGATGATAGCACGAGGAACGCCGAATCGAGCGAAAAGCTGCTTCAAAAAGTTCACAACCACCCTCACATCGTTCGTTGGGAGAGCCTTAGCTTCAACCCATTTTGAAACGTAGTCAACGGCTACGAGGATGTACTTGTTCCCTTCGGAGGATGGAAATGGCCCCATAAAGTCGATGCCCCATACGTCAAAGATTTCACATTCCTGTATGAAATTTTGAGGCATCTCATCTTTATGTGTGATCTTGCCTTGGCGTTGGCAAGCATCACAATGCTTAACCATTTCATGAGCGTCACAATAAATGGTGGGCCAATAGAATCCATAATCAAACACTTTCTTAGAGGTGTAGTTGGGACCAAAGTGACCACTGGTGGGTCCTTTGTGGCAAGCCTGGAGAATGTCAAAAGCTGCTGGTCCATCAACACATCGATGAATGATCAGATCAGCTCATTGTTTGAATAGAAAAGGGTCATCCGAAAACTAAGTCTTAACATCATTCAAGAACTTCTTCTTTTGTTGGGATGTTAACCCTTTGATGAGAACACCACCCGCTAAGTAGTTTGCAATGTCAGCAAACCACGGGGTGTCATCAAGATTGAGATTTATAGACATTAAGGTCTCAAGGGGGAAAGAGTCATTGATCTCTTTGTTCGGATGATCCCCTTGATATGGATCCTCAAGTCGACTCAGATGATCCGCGGCCATGTTTTCGGCTCCCTTCTTGTCACGAATTTCAATGTTGAATTCATGAAGGAGTAAAACCCAACGAAGAAGTCTTGGCTTAGAGTCGTGCTTAGTCATCAAGTACTTCAACACGGAATGGTCCGTGTATACGATTGTGGTGGGTAAAACAAGATAGGGGCGGAATTCTTCAAAAGCATAGACAACAGCTAAAAGCTCTTTTTCGGTTTTCGTATAATGCAATTGAGCCCCCGTCATTGTTTTGCTAGCATAGTGGATTGGTTGGAAGTGTTTGTTGATCCTTTGTCCCAAAACCGCACCAATAGCAAAGTCGCTAGCATCGCACATCAATTCAAAGGGTAGCGTCCAATTAGGGGTAACAAAGACCGGTGCCTTAGTTAGCTTATCCTTAAGAAGATTGAAGGCTTCGATACACTCTTTAGAAAAGATAAAAGGAGTATCTTTTTCCAAGAGGTGGGTCATCGGACGAGCGATTTTAGAGAAATCCTGAATGAATCGACGATAGAAGCCCGCATGACCCAGAAAACTTCTCACACCCTTCACGGTTGAAGGTGGAGGTAATTTGGCTATGACATCTACATTAGGACGGTCGACTTCAAGACCGGCTTTAGAGATTTTGTGTCCTAGCACAATGCCTTCTTTTACCATAAAATGGCATTTTTCCCAATTCAGAACAAGGCGAGTGTTTTCGCACCGCTTAAGCATACGTTCCAAATTGGCAAGGCAAGAAGAGAAGGAATCCCCAAAGACCGAGAAATCATCCATGAAGACTTCCATGGTTTGCTCTACCATGTCATGGAAGATAGCCAACATGCACCTTTGGAAAGTCCCGGGGGCATTGCATAAGCCAAAAGGCATTCTTTTGTAAGCAAATGTGCCATAGGGACAAGTGAATGTTGTCTTCTCTTGATCTTGGGGATCGATGGGTATTTGGAAATAACCCGAGAAACCATCAAGAAAGCAGTAATATTCATTACCCGCTAAACGTTCAAGCATTTGGTCCATAAAAGGTAGAGGGAAATGATCCTTTCTCGTGGCATCATTAAGTTTGCGGTAGTCTATACAAACTCTCCACCCAGTAACGAGACGGGTAGAAATCAACTCGTTGTTGGCATTAGGCACAACGGTGATTTCGCCTTTCTTAGGCACACAATGGACTGGACTAACCCATGGTGAATCCGAAATAGGGTAAATCATACCCGCATCAAGAAGTTTGATAACCTCTTTTTTGATGACTTCATGGATTTTAGGATTCACCCTTCATTGGCTTTGAATTGTGGGCTTAAAGTCGTCCTCAAGGAGAATTTTATGTGTGCAAAAGTGAGGATCAATTCCGCGAATGTCGGAGATTTTCCAAGCGATAGCTCTTTTATGCTTCTTCAACAAGGCGATAAGTCGGGCTTTTTCTTCTTCATTCAGGTCCTTCGCGATGATGACCGGTAACTTATCGTTGTTTTCAAGGAAAACGTACTCTAGATGAGGAGGTAGGTCCTTAAGCTCGAGAGTAGGAGGAGCCTCAATAGATGGTGAAACTAACGATGGATCATCATTAGTCACCTCTTTAGGAGAAGGAGGAGAAAACGGGTCTTCATTGAGAAGTCTCTCAATAGTACGAATGTCTTCATCCCAATCGGTGGACGAATTATCATACTTAATATCGAGAGGACCCAAGCTAGCTTCGAAATCATCCAAGTCACTTTCTCCAAAAGGAGTCAATGCTGGAGCAATTGAGGCAACGGTCTCAACATTGGGTAGAGAAGAGAGAGTACTTTTGCAAGCATCATGAAAATGTTCTTCACAAGCCTCATCGAGAACATCAATAGCATTAACACTCTCATATGAATACGGTTGCTTAGAAATCTTACCCATGTTGAAGACAATTTTATCGTCACCAACTCTCAAGATTAATTCGCCCGCGGCTACATCAATGAGAGTGCGACCGGTCCTCAAGAAGGGACGTCCAATGATTAATGGAACACGAGGATCCATCTCGTAGTCAACGACAACAAAATCCGCCGGGAATGTGAATTTGTCAATGCCAACAAAGACATCTTCGGCTATCCCCACTGGATAAGCAACCGTACGGTTAGCTAATTCCAAAGTCATTTTGGTGGGGACAAACTCGGGGAGAGATAATTGCTTCCAAACACTTAAAGGCATTAAGTTTATACTGGCACCTAGATCGGCTAGGGCCATGCAATTCTCTACTCCCGGGAAGTTGCAAGGAATCAAGAAGCGACCCGGATCACCAAGTTTGGTGGGCAATTTCCTTAAGAGAACGGCAGAGCAATTCTCATTAAGTTGGGTCTGAGCAATGTCAAGAAGCTTCTCCTTGTCACTAAGAAGATCTTTAAACATCTTCGCGTATTTAGGCATGTGAGCGAGAGCCTCGACAAAGGATATGTTAAAATTCAATTGTTTAAACATTTTAAGAAAGTTTGAAACTTGAATATCATCCTTGCTCTTTTGCTTCTCTTTCCTCAACCTTGAAGGATAAGGTATATTGGATGAAGAAGAAGGCTTTAGGGGAGTAGGATCACTCACAACCACGGGTGGTGGGGAAATGGGGGTAGAAGTAAGAGGAATAGGAGTAGGTGACTCATTTTCCTTAGTCACAATCACCGGTGGAGGTATAGGAAGATCGAGTTCCTTGTTACCTTTGCCACTGCGAGTGGTGATTGATTTCATCTCCCCTCTTGGATTCGCAACGGTGTTACTCGGAAGAGTACCCGAAGAAGAGGGTTGATTACCTTGGAAGAAACTAGCCATCATGTTCCTTAAGTCATTCGTTTGACTTGCCAAAGTGTTTCTCATATCAGCTCTCAGATCGTTCCCTTGTTTCACCATGTCTGCTTTCAAGTTGAGCACTTCGCGCTAGAGATTGTCCACAATCACATCATTAGTCCTCATGTATGTTCCAATATCTTGGGGTAATGCGGTGGGTTGGTTGGGAGGAGCATTATAGGCGGGTGGTTGATAAGCAGGTTGTTGGTAAACTTGGTTGTTTCTTTGAGGTGGATATGGTTGTTTGTGAGGTGGTAGGTATGGTGCACGAGGTTGTTGTTGTTGAGGAGGGCGATTGAGGTTTGTTGTTGGTTTGGGTTGTTAGGAGGATAACCGGGTGGTGAGAGAAAGTTGTTAGAGCGGTAGCTAAGCAAGTTGCGGTCTCCTTGAGGACGAGCTTGATAAGCGGTCGGAGGATAGGTACCGTATGCTGCATTAACATTCTCAGATGGATAGTCTTGGGTGGCAGTGCAAGTGGTGTAAGAGTGAGGACCCCCGCATATCTCACATGGTTGGCTAACAGCATTGACTTGAGCGTCGTGAGCGTTTTTAGCGTTGATGCTATTGGTGTTGCTAGCGGTTTGGGCGGCAAGCGATTCAAGAAGCGTAGTGATTTTGTCAAGTCGCTTGTCACTGTCACTAGTACTGGCACTAGCGACATTGGTCCGAACACTTTTGGTTTGCACACGAGACTTATCTTCAATAATATCCCAAGCGGCATTGGAAGTCTTAACCAAAATATTACCCCCCGAGGCACTGTTTAGTGAATCTTGGTCATTCATGCTTAAACCATTATAATAAGTGTTAATTTGGTGCACTTTGGTAAAACCATGTTGTGGGCATTTTCTTAAAATATCGTTGAAACGATCCAAAGATTCACTAAAAGACTCATCGTACTTTTGTTCAAAATTGATAATTTCATTCCGCAAAGCGGTAGTACGAGAGGGTGGGAAAAAGTAGTTTATAAACTTGGTCTCCAAATCCGTCCACGTCAGAATACTTTGTGGCGGTTCCTTTGCAAGCCAATGTCGGGCATGTCCCTCTAAAGAAAAGGGAAAAAGTTGCAAACGGATTACCTCTTGTGGAACACCATTGAAATTGACCGTATTCGTGAGTTGTAGGAATCTCTTGATGTGGTCATGTGGATCATCAATTGTACGCCCCAAGAATGGTTGAGCAGAGACCATCTGGATAAAGCCGGATTTGAGCTCAAAGTTGTTGGTTGCAATCGCGGGTATGACAATTGGATCATTGTTGCCGTCTACATGTGCTTGCAGAAGTTCAATCATCGGGCGATTGTCTGGTAGAGGCTCATTGTTGAGAGGTGGATTGTTATTGTTGTTGTTGTTATTGTTGTTGAGAGGTGGGTTATTGTTGTTGTTTTGTATACCGGCCATGTCTAATTCTTCGAGAGGCTCGGGCTCTTGATAAGACGTTGATCGTGTATGCATGCACCTGCAAAAGAACTAACAAAGCAAACAAGAAATATTTTTTTCTTTTTTTATGTTTTTTTACTTTTTAGGATTTTTGAAAATTTTATATTTTTTAGGGTTTTTAAAAGTTTTTATGAAAAAGTAACGTTCACGGTGAACGGATCCCAAAATCCAAGTTCTCACAAAAAAATGTTAATCTTAACGAGAAGAGCCGGCAGCGACGCCATTTGATACTAGCGTTTTGTTATGGTTCGGATTAGTCTCTCGGTATCTCTTCCAATTGATCACGGTTCTAAGTGGAATGATTTGTTCTTGGTTAATAAAAAGGTGTTGGTTTGTTTATCTATTTTAAACTAATAATAAATAAGTAAGTGTCGAAGAGTAAAATTAAAGCTTTAAAAGATTAAGCTAAATTTAATGAATTAAAAATAGATGCAGGAAAACTTAAAGACAAGATTTAGAAAAATGCTAGAACACTTAATAAAACTAACACTTGGAAACTTTATAAAAATGAAAAAAAAACTAACTCATTCGGAATATTTGAAACCTACACTGATCGGAATAAGCAAACACCAGATCGGAATATATTCCGATCTGTTTGATCGGAATGTAAACAATCCTCACAGTCGGAATATTAGTACTAGATTCAAATCAGAATAATCTTAAATAAGCCACAATCGAAAATGTTCAAATTAGTACTAATCGAAATATCATAACAAAGAGGCAATCGGAATAATCAAAAATCCCCAATCGGAATAAGCACTAATCGGAATATGGAGAGAAAATCGGAATATTTGGAAATAGGCAGCAATCGGAATGTATCAAAAAATGTCCACAATCGGAATCCTCTAAAACCCTTTTCCGATCTTGACGATCGGAATATAAGGGGTGTAATCGGAATACACTAATCGGAAAAGGGTTTACCTTTTCCGATTACCCTCCTTGATCCGAAAGTTAAGCAAAAGCAATAAGCTATGTTGAAAAGCTTATCACTAAAACTAGGACGAATCTCTAATGAAACGGATCGAATAAGCACTAAAAACAACTAATCTAAACTTTAAATAAGCAAACTTATAAATCAACAATAAAATGATGAACTTTTTATAAGAAAACTTTTAAAAAGTAAATAAGCTAAACTTAGAAATAAGCCAATGAACACAAAGATCTTAGAGCTTATTCTTAAGAAACTTAAGGAAACATAAAAAGATTAGCTTTTTAAGCACGAAAACATTGATGAACAACACGGATCATATGTGATTCGTACTAAAATCAATCTAAAAATCAAAGAAAGGTAGAAATGGGATTAAGGATTAAAAGCTTAACTAGAACTTGATTAATGAAATAAGCAATACACAAATGTTTAATCTTGAAAGATTGAAAGAAAGATGAAAACTTAGTGAGAGAAAGTTTAGAACTTTCTCTCTCTAAAAACTAGAGAGAATGAAAAAATAAAAACTAAAAGACTAACCACCCTCCTAATGTGTATTAGGAGGGTATTTATAGGGAAAATGGAAGGAGTGCATGTGTTGCATCTTCTTTCTTTCTTCACGTCTTCTCGACTCGATTTAATTCTTTGTCTTTCTCGATGTTGTCTCGGGATTAATTAAACTCGTCTTAACATTTCTTCATTAATTTAGACTCGAGTTCTTTGACTTCATTAAACTTCCGTCTTTAGACTTGTTCTTCGATAAATCTTCAGAATAGGTCTTGGACTTCCGTTCTTTTTGCACTCTTGATATTTTGACTTCGTCTTTTCCCGTTTTCTTCGATAAAAGCGCGTGAAAGCCCGTGTTTTCTCCCTTTTTAATCTTTTGGTCCTAAAACACAATAAAAACACAAACCACACATAATTCTGACTTTTACGACATAAAATACACGTTTTGGTCTTTTTATTATTGAAAATAAGTGGTAAATGGATAAGTGTTTTCACACTTATTAGCTACCCTTTGTTTGTTGTAGTAAGGTAACAATGTCATGCGACTTATAATAATCCAAATAACGAAAATACTGCTTTATGCATTGAATTACGATATATTGCCTGACTAGCAATACAGGGTCTTATTATTGATATTATGTTCGTGTTTTGGTTTTATATAATCATATCCATATAACGGTTTTTATTTAACTTTATACAACGTTATAAAACGTATTGTATGGTGTTTTTACGACATTGGTTCGTATAATGGTTTTGAAGGCAACATCCTATATTATGATTTTGACAAGGATTTGTATAAAATGTTTTTGGCCTATTTTATGGCCTATTACAAGGATTTGTACAAAATAATTTTCGGTAATAATTATATACCGATGATATATTAATGGTTTTATTAAACTCTATGAATTCACTCGGCGTTATCGCTCACATTTTCTTTTAACATGTTTTATCTCAGGTACTTGAAGGTAATTCTCGGGAAGCCAACAAGAATTCATGGCCCGCACTTAATTAACAAATTTCCATTCAAATGCTTTGTAAAATTTGTATGAAACACTATGACATGGGACCTATGTAAATTTGATATTTATGAATGGAAATGCTTTATTATTAAACGACGCGATTTTTATCCGTTGTCTATGATGTGAGTAATGTGCTATCCCGTAACACCAACGAGTCTTCCCCTGTACTGGATTCTGTAAATTTGGGGGTGTTACATGGAAACTACAGGACGCATATCAAAGTCAACCTGCATCTTCATTTGATTGACCTTTTCCTTAGCTAGCTCATCATCACCATATTCCAATCTTTCTGGTTCTTCTAATAACATATTAGAATCTTTATGATCACTTTATTCTTCATCATCAGATTCATCCTTCTCATCACCTTTAAATTCTGATGAGAGAATTTGTGCTTCAATACTACCTTTCTTAAGCCCCTTCTTTTCTTGCTCTTGCAACTGCTGAGTAAACATTTCATCAAACTTTGTCTAGGCTTCATCTTTAGGAACATCTTCTACTACTAACACAGCTTTACCCTTATCCATAGGATCAACAGAGGGAAAAGTATAAGATTATACCTGAGTGGAAGGCTCCTGAATCATGAGTGGTGGTTGGGATATACCAGTCACATTTGGAATCCTGTCAGCATCTGAAATTGGCGTGTTAGCGTTCAAATTGCCTTTGTCGGCGGCTGATATTCCACTAGCTTGTAACATCATCTCAGTGAAAGACTACTTCATAGGAGTGACCAAAAAGGTAGTAGCTTGTTCCTTCATCCCTGTAAATGCTTCAGCTACCTCCTTAGTCCCATATGAACCTTCATGGGACCCCTTATCACTCAAACTAAATGGCTCAGTAGGTTCATCCTCCCCTTTGTAAGAATCATTTTCAAAGGACAAAACCATATCTCTCAATTCTAAAACAGATAATGGTTGCGGACTGCCCTCCTCCAAAAAAGGGATTTGACTCCTCAAAATGGATTCATCAGGCAAAACTCTCTCAGCTTCATTGATAAGACCACTAGATGAGTAGACTCCAGTAGTCCTTTGTCTTTTCTCCAGGAGAAAATCAAAAGGTTCAGATGAGAAAGTGGATTGGTGAACATGTGTTTGGGGTGGTGAGGTGACAGCGTGTGAAATGGGTGTGTTAGTGGCTGAAATGCGAGTGTCAGCGGCTAAAGGGTCAATGTTCATAGGTTCATCTTGGTGGGGTGAAGGTGGTTGTTGTTCTTGTTGAGGTCCAGGTTCTTGGTGAGGTTGAGGGCTGTTGGCTGCTTCAATAATAGCCAACATGGAAGGTGTCAAAGGTAATGGTCTGAAAGGTCTAGTGTTCATGGACAGAAAAAATTTTGCTTTTTGAGTAGGGATCTGGTAAAAGTTATCATGATCCCTACTAAAATAACCTTGATGCTCAAAAACCATTTGTAAAAATCTAGGGTAAGCAAGCGTCATCTTGCTACCCTTGTTTTTCAACATGCCCTCAAAAATAATATTGGAAAAATTATATTTTTGCCCAGTGGCCAAAAAAACAAGAATACAACAAAAAGAATGATTTATTTTATTGAAAGAGGTACACTTAGGACTAATACACTGTAAGAGGACATGTATCAAGAACTTTCAGGCTGGGGAAAATTGTTGTTTTGAATATTTATTAATTTTACCCTCAGGGGGAAACTCATATCCCAAGCCTCTAAGTCCTTCTTCTAACTGATCATGAGGAAGGGTAGTCACACCATCAACATCATCAAGCTATAAAGCTTGATGAATAAGTGCTTCAGTGATCACCCATTGTGTCCCATGAACAGTCCATGACAATGTAATCACTCCAACAACTGTTTCAAAACTTGCAATGTTCCAAAACTGTTTGATGTGTGTGATAGGGATGAGTGGAGCATGAGTCAAGGCATACCTTAAGTTAGAAGCCAAGAGATACTCAATCATTCATGTGTATTGAGGATGATGTGTATCATCAGCCACAAGATAGGCGATCATGTTGTGTTGATCCATGTATCCCAAAGTGAAACCAGCGAATTCAAATAAAGGAGACATGAAAACTGTTTGTGAAAGGTGAGAAATTATGAAAGTGAAAATGGATGGTTATGGATAAAAGTATGAGACGATCAAGCAAGTAACCCTATGTAAAATAGTATGAGCCGTATTTATAGGATGGAAACTAGGATACAAATGGTTGAAAAAGAGGTAAGTTATTCAAAATATAATAATGAAAATCTTGAAAACTAATAACTTATCTCTTAGCTTATAAAGAATTTACCAAAAACCATAAAATTACGGCCCAAAATATCTCAAAAGCAACAACTAGGTGGGACACAGTGTTCTTCAACGGTCAAAATATTAGTGTCAGCGGGTAACTGCTATATTTTGTCAACATGTAAATTTGCCATGTCAACGTTTGAACATGTGCTTGTCAGCGGGTTAACCACTATGTGTCAACGGACATAAATAAAAAGTAATAAAATAAAAAGACCTTAACCAAATGGTTTACCCTAATGAAGATAACTCATCCCTGACACAGACTGAAATTAGCATTTTTTGTCCAATTATACACACTTGCTTAAGCAAGATAGACATAACTGTCCTCAAGTGAACCTTGCTAAAGTAAGTCCTTTAGGATGAAGTAATCTCATATAAACCCTTGGTAACTCCTAGGTAAGCCCATTTTTATTTACACCAAGTCTCCCAACCAACTAATCCCAATTCTAGGCTAAAAAGTCTTGGCAACATGCACAGTATATCAACTTTGCATGCTACAGTGCCTCAAGATTTAGGAATTCCAACAATTCTTATACAAAAATGCCTTCATTATTCCTAACTCCTACTAACCAGTGGACATAATCTAGAATTGTGATAGAGCACTCTATAAGTACCCAAATACCTAAAGGTTTCCTAAACCTCCCCTTAAACTTACACAAATTGGAAAGAAATAATGATGATAAATTTGTTATTTCAAGATAGAGATGTAAACATTCCAACCATCATAAAAAAATCGTCAAGTTATGAAGTCCATAAGCAACTCCGTATCCTATTGCACAATGCTAAAAATGTAACACTCTCATTTTTCGTATCGGTACAGCGGAAGGGTCTTTCAGAGTGTTACGGGATAGCACAATAACTCCAATCATAGACAACACATAAAAATGGTTGTACAAGGTTTAACAAACATTCATTCGATAAAAAGTTTCAAAAGTGTACAACAGGTCCCAAATTATACAGGTCATTAAGTTTACAAAACATAGATTGAATGAACATTTTTAATATTAAGTGTGGGCCATCAGAGTCGATCTCCATCCGGATTACCTTCAAGCACCTGAAATAGAAAACATGCAAAAATCATATCAGCGAATACCGAGTGAATTCATAGAGTTTAATGAAAACCGTTATATAAAACAATCATTTACAATCATTTAAAATCAGAACACAAGTATAATATCGGAAGTAAGTCCACATATTTGCTAGTCAGGCAATATATAAATCAAGCATACATCTGAAACCGTCCATGAGATCGTAGTCTCTATATTACCATGATAGGTAATATATTCATCGTAATAGCGTCGTCATCGTTTATTATTTATGTCTTATAGCATACGTTGTATATTGTATAGGATTATTATTAGCCGCATGACATTGTTACCTTACTGTGAAAACAGCGGGCCGCGAACCCGACAAACAATTTGCCCATCTAAGTTAGCGTGTCGTCACAAAAATCACGCTATGGAATCTTCTCATACATAAATTCGCTTACCAATCAATGTGGTACGACGGGGATCAACCGTCAAGGCGCGAACTGGGGTGATCGTCCCCAAATAGTACTATCAAATGCATAAGCGTCTACCAAATCCCGGTAGTTCACAATTCATGCTAATGGGACTTTAAGTGACATAACCTAACTACTAATAATCCTTTTAGTCTCGAATATAAGGTCATAGCATCATTCGGGTCCATATCATTAAGCATACAATCGGGACTACTTGTGTTCTATTTTTATAAAAATCTAGCATGTTATCTCCCTCGCGGGTTTACAAATCATTTTATAAAACATTTAAAAGAGTGCGAGGCTATGAACTCACGTTGTTAATGAAAGGCGGATTATCGGCTACGGGCGTGCTTCGGTCACGGAAACCAATCCAAGTGGATTTCTTGTTTTAGGAAGGCAAGAACTTGATGAACACAACAAGTATCTCCAAGACCATAAAATATCAAGAACATAGGTTGGAAAATCAGCCCTAGGACACAAGCAAATCACCTCCAAAGTTGTTTATATGGCCACCAAATGATCAAGGCTTCAAGGAAACACCTTAATAGGACTAGTAAACATGTGGTTTGTGGCTAGAAAAGATCAATGATGGTGTTTGTTGCTTTATTTGGGACGGCAAGGAGGGAGAGATTGAGAGAGTTTTAGAGTGGATTGCATGGAAGGAAATGGTAGAAATGAAACCATTTGCTAGTTTTGTGTTAAAGTGGAAATGATTAGCTTAAGGTGTAAGCACAAGCTTACACTTGTGTAAACTTGCTAACTTGATGCCACCTATGTGTGGTGGTGTCAATATTGCCGTCCCATATAAGCTAGTGGGGTGGGGCAAAGTGTTTTGTCCCATCTCACTAGTTTACGGGTATTTCTCGATTCCAGTTTTCTCGATTTGCGTGCCCTCGGGTCGTTTTACGAAAAACGTTTTTATAAATTATGAATCACCGTCACAAAACGAATCCAATAAAAATTGTCTCATCAAAAACGGAGTTCAAAAACGTAAATACGTAATCCTAAGGTTTCCGGTTTAGTCGTAAAAGACGCCAAATTATGCACGTAAGCCCAAATTTAAATCCGTAAATTGTGAGTTCGTCAACCAACACAAAAATAAGTTTCAAAATATTATACGAGAAAATATTTCACTACCTGAAAATGTTAGACTTGTCACAGCTTTTCCTCCTAAAAGGGATCAACGTCCTCGTGATCCATTTCATTTGGATGTCCGTTTCTTATTGAAATCGAAGAGGTGCGGCTATTTCTTCCACATTCCATCCTCTCGTTCCCAAGTATACTCCGGTCCATGCTTTGAATTCCATCGGATCTTGACAATAGGTATCCGACTTTGTTTCAGTTGCTTTACCTCATGGTCCATAACTTCTACGGGCTCTTCGATAAAATGCAACTTCCCATCTATTCGAACCTTACCTAACGGAATTTTCTCATCACTCACTGCTAGACATTTCTTCAGATTAGATACATGGAATGTGTTGTGAACACCATGAAGTTCTGGGGGTAATTCTAGTTTGTAAGCCACCGGACCTACTCTAGATAAAATCTTAAAGGGTCCAATATAACGGGGATTCAATTTTCCTCGTTTTCCAAATCTTATAACGCCTTTCCATGGCGATACTTTCAACATTACTCGGTCACCCACTTCAAACTCCATTGGCTTCCGCCGCACATCCGCGTAACTTTTCTGTCTACTACGGGCAGTCAACAACCTCTTCTTAATCTGAACTATCATCTCCGTAGTCTCCCGGATCAATTCCGGTCCCGTGAGCTGGGTATCCCCAACTTCATTCCAACATACAGGAGATCTACACTTCCTACCATACAAAGCTTCAAACGGTGCAGCCTTAATACTAGAATGGTAACTATTGTTATAAGAAAACTCTGCTAACAACAAATGTTTATCCCAATTCTTACCAAAGTCTAACACACAAGCTCTCAACATATCTTCCAGTGTTTGTATCGTCCTTTCACTCTGCCCATCAGTCTGGGGGTGATAAGCAGTGCTCATATCGAGATTCGTTCCCAAAGATCTTTGGAGAGATTTCCAAAAATTCGATGCGAATCTAGGATCTCGATCTGAAATGATCGATACAGGCACTCCATGCTTGCATACAACATTATCAAGGTATATTCGAGTCAGCTTCTCCAGTGAGAACTGCTCCTTAACCGGAATGAAGTGTGCTGATTTGGTCAGTCTATCGACAATAACCCAAATCGAATTGTTTCCAGATGATGTTCTAGGAAGCTTGGTGATAAAGTCCATTGTAATTCGCTCCCACTTCCATTCAGGAATCTTTGGCTGTTGAAGTAGTCCTGATGGCTTTTGATGTTCGGCTTTAACTCTAGCACAAGTCAAGCATTGAAGAACATACATAGCTATGTCAGCTTTCATATTCGGCCACCAGTACATCTTCTTCAAATCATGGTACATCTTATCAGATCCCGGATGAATGGAATACTTAGATTTATGGGATTCTAACATAATCAAATCTCTTAAGCCTCAAAACTTAGGTATCCACATACGACCTCTTAAACATTTCACTCCATCAGCTCTAACCTCTAAAGGATCTCCTTCTCCTCGGAACCCTTCATTAACAAAATTCTCCTTCTTACAAGCTTCTATTTGCGCATTTCTAATTTGCTCAGGCAAATTATTGTGCACGGTCAAGACTAGAGAACGCACCCTGATAGGCTCTCTATCTTTCCTACTCAACGCATCAGCAACAACATTGGCTTTTCCTGGGTGATACTTTATATCACAGTCATAATCATTTAACAACTCTATCCATCTTCGTTGCCTCATGTTCAATTCCTTCTGGTCGAGAATATACTGTAGGCTTTTGTGATCGGTGAATACCGTACACTTGGTGCCATACAGATAATGTCTCCATAACCTAAGAGCAAAGACCACCGCTCCTAGCTCAAGATCATGAGTAGCATAATTCTCCTCATTCTTCCTTAATTGCCTAGAAGCATAAGCTATCACTTTCTCTCTCTGCATCAAAACAGCTCCATAACCTCTAATAGATGCATCACAATACACTACAAAATCTTGACTCCCGTCGGGTAATGATAAGATTGGCGCACTACATAATTTTTGCTTCAATGTCTGAAATGCTCCATCTTCATCACTTCCCCAAACGAAAGGTTTATTCTTCTGAGTAAGCTTAGTCAAGGGTTTAGCTATCAAAGAAAATTCTTTAATGAATCGCCTATAATAGCCAGCCAATCCTAAGAACTGTCGCACTTCCGTTGGCGTTGTCGGTGCAGACCAATTCTTAATAGCATCAACCTTTGCAGGATCAACATGAATTCCATCTCTATTAATCACATGACCAAGAAATTGCACAGAATCCAACCAGAAATCACACTTTGAAAACTTAGCATACAACCTTTCATCCTTCAACAACTTCAAAACAATCCTCAAATGTTCTCTATGTTCATCTTCATTCTTAGAATAGATTAGAATAGCGTCAATAAACACAATCACAAATTTATCCAAGTAGGGCTTGCACACTCGATTCATTAAATCCATGAAAACCGCAGGTGCATTAGTTAACCCAAATGGCATTACTTGAAATTCATAGTGTCCATAACGAGTTCTAAATGCAGTTATAGGAATATCTTCTTCACGGACGCAAAGTTGGTGATATCCTGACCGCAAATCTATCTTAGAATACACACTAGATCCTTGTAGTTGATCAAACAAATCATCAATCCTAGGTAAAGGATATCGATTTTTAATTGTCAACTTATTCAGTTCCCTATAATCAATGCACATACGAAAAGATCCATCCTTCTTCTTAACGAACAAGACTGGAGCTCCCCAAGGCGACGAGCTCGGTCGAATAAAACCTTTATCAGACAACTCCTTAAGTTGCTCAGATAACTCCTTTAATTCAGAAGGGGCTAATCGGTAAGGCGCACGTGCCACTGGTGCAACACCAGGAGTTAAATCGATTCGAAACTCTACTTGCCTTATCGGTGGAAGTCCGGTAAATCTTTAGGAAATACCTCAGGAAATTCACAAATAATAGGTACATCTTCCAATCGTTTCTCCCTAGACTCATTCCCGGTCACTTGAGCTAAGAATAACTCACAACCGTTCCTGATGTACTTTTGGACTTTAATACATGAAACGATTTTCAAACGGGATTCACCTCGACTACCATCAATTACTAACGTCCTATTCCTAAGAGGAATCTTAACCTTCTTCTCTCCACATAAAATAGTAGCATTATTCAACGACAACCAATCCATACCAATAATAATATCGAAACTACCTAATTCTATCAACATCAAATCAATCGGAAAGGAATGGTTCAAGAGATTTAGAGAGCATCCTTCTAATAGCTTATTAGTTTTCACTAATTTACCATCAGCCAATTCCACCTCGTAACTGGTACTTATCTCAACAGGTTCAATATCAATAAGGGCACTAAATATAGTGGATACAAAGCTCCTATCGGCACCCGAATCGAATAAAGTAACAGCATAATGATTGTTGAGTAAAAACGTACCGGTAACGACATTCGGATCCTCTTTCTTCACCTCAATTGTTCCAAGTTGGTAGATACCACCCTGGGGGTTTCTTCCAGGTACAATCGCTTTCAACTTAGGGCATTCCGATTTCCTATGACCTTCTTCATTACAGTTGAAGCAAATGGTTCCCTTCTTACACCTTTCAACCTTGTGTCCAAGCTTTCCGCAATTTCGGCACTTCCAGCAGTCGCCAGGATGCCTCTTGTTGCCACACTTAGGACATATATCATCGTTGCGCGGTGCATTGTTGGTAAGAGCATTTGCATTCCCCTTTCTCTTGTTCTGACGGCGATTGAAATTCTTCCTATTATCACCTCTATCTACACCCTCACCGTCTCCCTTTCTTTTCTCACCAACACGGGCTTCATCTTCCTTATCCTGAATTATCTGTCCAAAGAGTTGGTAAGCCATTCGAACAGCATCATCAATGGTCAGTGGTTTCGATGATGTCACGTCCCCCCGGATATTCCTGGTAACCCTTTCACATATTGCTCAATTCGGATCTCTTCGGGTTCAACCAATCGAGGACATAGCAAGGCCAACTCATGGAATCGATTCGTGTAACTATCAATGTCCACACCTTTCATTCTCAAATGAATCAACTCCTGTTCTAACCTAATAATCACACTACGAGGACAAAACTCCAAAGTCATCCACTTCTTGATTTCAGCCCAAGGAGTAGCATTAGCAGCATCAAGACCCATGAAAGCAATTCTCCTGTTCCACCAAGTCAACGCACGACCTTTAAGAGTAGCCATAGCAAAAGTCACCTTATCTTCCTCTTTACACTTACTAATCCTAAACACCGATTCAATCTTCTCGATCCACTGGCTTAGTCCTACAACACCTTCAGTTCCATTAAAAGGTAGAGGTTCACACTTCATGAACGTCACATAAGTACATCCACCAACTTCAGGTGCATTCATTCCAAGTCCTCCTATATTTCCTCCAGCATTAGCATTCACATTATTAGCATTCACATTCACAATAGTACCGCCAATTCCACTACCACCAGCTCCACTACCGCCAGCTCCACTACCGCCAGCTCCACTACCGCCAGCTCCACTACCGCCAGCTCCACTACCGCCAGCTCCACTACCGCCAGCTTCATTTCTAGCATTTGCCATAAATTCAGTCATAGATGCGGTAACTTGCTCCGTAATAATCCTACGTACATCATCCTCAGTCACAGCCTTCTTGGGCGGCATAGTTCTATAATTCCACAATTTTAAAGCATTAAGCATTCATCCAACAAAGGATTCATATAATACGGATCGAATTCATAATCAAGATACAAATAAGGCACAATATGGAATTCAAGACAAGATACATATTTCATTCGATCTGAAACAAAAGTATTGTCTTAGTACATCCATATCAAAGTTCTAACACTATTTACACTCAAAATTCGTGCCAAGTCTACTACTAACAAGTCGGTTCAGTCAAAGCTACAAACACAAAAGATATAAAGGTCACTACTAAATACAGACTGGTCTACTGAGAACCGCCAGATGGTCCATCATCCATCGTCTTCTGGATCTTCGCCGGACGATCACTAGACACATCTTCAGCTGGGCGCTTACGGATTACTCCTCTTTCAACCATATCAGCATAAAATCTACTATTCCAACCCACAGATATATTCAGCTCCTTTTCAGCTTTCTCACGCATCGCACGAGCCACACTCAACTGAATCTCCATAGAATTCACCTTTCTCTTCATAGCAGCATACTCACCACTTTCCAACACCGATAACCTCCTAAAAGCCTCATTCAAACCACGTTCTACATCACTCAAATCCAAACTAAGCAATTCCCGCTCTTTCTCACCAACCTTAGTCTTCGACTCCAAATAAGCAACTTGAGTCTGAACAACACCTAATCCAATCTCATCATTGTTCTCAATATCAGCATTCTCAATATCCACGTCCTCAATATCCACATTCTCAATCTCCACATTCTCATTACCCACATTCTCAATCTCATTCTCTACTAAGTCAACCTGAGGGGCAATCTGATCTCCTAGTCCTAACTCGGGCTCGGGATCCTCAAATGGTTCCTCCTCATCATCAATATCAAAATCTACTAAGTCTAAATAAGGATCATCTTCTATATTAGGTTCGGGAATAGCATGGTTTTCTACAGGAATATTAGGGTCAGCCATGACAATCTGCATTTATATATATTTATCTCGTATTAGGATAACATACTAGTTAAACAATTACATAATGAAATCACGATATATACATATATATAAATTATATTATATATATCAAAATATATATCTTCTCGATAGGGCTTGTTGGTAACGTCGGAGATCTCTGGCACCGTTATAGTCAAAAGATTTTTCAAATATTTTCTGAAATGTTCATTGTCAAAAGATTTTGAAAAGTTTTGTTCAAAACCTTGGTTTTTAAAATCTTTTGTTCTCTACAACGAGAGCTCTGGTACCAAACTGTAACACTCTCATTTTTCGTATCGGTACAGCGGAAGGGTCTTTCAGAGTGTTATGGGATAGCACAATAACTCCAATCATAGACAACACAAAAAAATGGTTGTACAAGGTTTAACAAACATTCATTCGATAAAAAGTTTCAAAAGTGTACAACAGGTCCCAAATTATGTTGATCCCAAAGTCAGATCTTAAACCTTAATAGCTTGTTTAAGGGTTGTGATAGAGAGAAAGAATTCAATCTAACACTAGAGAAACTTTGCAAAGCAAAGTAACTAAACAAGATGCGGAATGTAATGTTTAGCACAAGAACAAATGAGATTCAAACGTTGCACTTTAATATATCAAAGATATACGAATACCCAAAGTGGTATTAGGGTTTACAAAACCTTAAAGTAATAATAATGAAAAACGAAATGAGAAAGACACACTTTGCATGCTAACCTAGTGAGTCCTTTTATAGATGCAAGGACCCACGTACAAGATCACTACTAACAAACTATGGAAAGTATTAAGGAATAATAACTGAAACGCGTAAAGATCTATTCCATGTTTATCTTGACGGCAGGGCCTTTGACTCTAGCAGGGGAACGGATCCCCCTGCCTTTGTTATTTAGCAGGGGGAACTTACTCTAGCAGGGGTATGAATAATCAACTAGCAGGGGAAACAAATAAGCATAGATTTATTCCCAACAATCCTCCCCTAAACTTGTGCTTTCCCCTAAAGATAAGTTTCCGAATAAATGCTAGTTGATGAGGATGCTTACAAACTCTCTGGCCAAATCTGACTATGAACCATTCTTACCAGATCATAAGCAACAGGCTTTTTGGCATCAACAATTAACTTAGCCTGTGCTAACTTCTTCAAGGTTTCCTGAGAGAAAGGATAATACCTATGATTGAGTAAATAAACACTCACACCTTCCATTACTACCTCATAAACCCCAGAATTTGTAAATAGCTTCCAATACACCAAATCTCCTTTATTTACTGCATCAAATAGAGGATCAAATAATTCATGTTCATACATTCTATGCATGCACTCCCAGATTACCCAATCCTTCTCCACACCATCCATGGTAGGAGGTTTTGCAGCAAACGTTTTCTTCAAGATTTTCCACAGATCTTCTAAGTCTTCACTATCCAAAATTTGAAACATGACATCTAGGCTTAGAAATGTCTGTGCTGTATTGTCAGCCCTTGTAAGCTTCCACCAAGTTCTCCCTTTGTGTTCATAAACAGCATACTCTATAATAGCAAACTTCTTTCCAAGTTCACTAGGTGAGATTTCATCATTTTCCTGCAAAATCAGCTGTTTATCAATTTCATCATTTGATGGCCCTTGAGACTCTTTAGTGATTATGCCCACTTGCTCCATTCTCTTGAGTCTCTTTGCTGCTCTTTGTGCATTAAGTACAGACTTCTCAAGTGCTTCTGGAAAACTTTCACCTGCTTGGTGTGATTCATCTGCTTGGGATGATGCACCTGCTTGTGTAGTCTCTCCAGCTTTTCTTTTCTTTGTTGCTCTAGCTTTCTGTAGCACTTCACTTTGTCTCCTAAGATACTCAGCTTCCTCAGGAGTGTTGATGGTCATCCAATCCTCCACATCATATAACTTTAGAACTGGTCTGACTGCTCTCTTTATGGCTTCAAAGCTCATATCTGTGAAATCACCATCCTTCCACTTTCTATGCCTTTTAAGCAGAACTTTGTAGTGATCAAGTTGCCCTTTCTCTGATGTTCTATACTTCTCAATCTAAATTTGCATTGCCCTTCTTTCCAGATATTCAGTTTGAAACTTGTAAACAAGGCAAGTCAACTCATACCTGTCTTCCAAAGGAGCATTTTTCAACTCCTTCTCCCATTGATCAAGAAATTCTTCAACATGAGGTACCCTGTCATCTAGTTCCCTATGCATAATCTCAACCTGTTTTAGCATATCTTTGGGCCTCATCTTCTCCATCCTTTGATCCTGCATATCCATTTCCTCTTTTTGTAGCCTGAGAGCTACTTGTGCATCATGAGCTTCTTGGATCTTCTGTTGTTCAGGAGTCAGATGCTTGTATTTTCTCTTGGGCTGTTGCACCATGATTCCTTTTCCTTTGTCTTTTGGATCCACTGCTGGTGCTGGTTTTGCTTTAGTTTCAGGTTCTTTGATTGTTATCCCCTTCTGAGCTGGTTGCTTTCTGTTCTTCCTAACAAATGTTTGAGTTATGTTCTTAGCAGGGGATAAACTTACAGCAGTGGGATCAGCAATGGTAGGGGAAACTTTTGAAGCAGGGGCTTCTTCTTGATTGCCCATAGTGAGCAATGTTTGAGCAATATCTTTGGTTGCACTCCCCTTGTCACTTCCTTTATCAGCACTTTCTCTCTCCATTCCTTCCTTAGCACTTTTTATCTTTCCATGCTCCCTACCAGGATATGAATAATACTCAGTAGATCCTTCTTTGGTTGGAATTTCCTCCCCTTTGGAAGCATCCTCATCTGTGGAAAGAATCAGTCTGGGCTTTCTCCTCCCCTCAAGAGTAGCAAGTCTGGTTTCCAAATGAGAGATAACCAGACCTTGCTTTTTGACATCTTGTACAAGTTGTGCATTCTGCCTTTTCAGGCTCATGCACATTTTCGTCAATTCCAAGTTTGTCAAAGGTTTCATACTGCTCTCAATCCTAGAAGGGAATTTCTCCCCTTGTTGGATATCATGGAGTGGGGGAGAGGACTTATTGATGGTGTCACTATCCTGCTCACCCCTTGAGGATGAGACAGTAGTGGCAGCCAAACCCCCAGGTTGCTCCAAACTCTTGGAGACTCTCCTCTCTGCTGCTTGTGAAGATTCACCAGGCAAGGGAGACCTGGCAAACCTGGATTTTGAACGCCTTTCTTGGTGTGGATCAGCAGGTGGTAGGTTCTTGGCAGGGGATTCAGCAGGTGGATTTATGGCTGTTTAATGTTTGGCTTCTTCCCGTCTGATTTGGTCTAGCATGATTGAAGTGAATGGAATATTTCTGCCAGAGAACAAAGGTGATGGTGCAAGTAATGTGGTGAAAAGTTTGGTTGTGTGTTTGGTTGCTGAAAAATAGTTTCTGTGTGTAATGGGACCATGATCACTCATATTCAGCAAAACTTCTATAAACCTTGGATACATACAAAATTTTGAGGTGCTTGAAACATTTTTAACCATGCCTTTAAAAATCATTTGAGAAAAACAATACTTCCTTCCTGTTGCAAAGCAGATCAGGGCAGAAGCTATTTCACTACCAACCTCATTAAAAGCAGTGGTTTTGGGTGACAAACATTGCATAATAGTATGAATCAAAAGTTTCCAATGAGGGGCAAACTGGCCTTTAGCAAACTTTAATTTTTGATTTTCAGAAAGTTTATACCCCAATTTTTCAAGACCTTCAAAAATTTCAGCCTCAGAAAAGTTGGTTATTCCATCCTCATCATCAAGGAGGAGATTCTCCCTGATGGAGGCAAGTGTGATTACCTTGGAATGACCATCAACTGTGCTTTGAATTATGACCTCTCCATTCACTGTTTTGGTCATGGCTTTAGACCAGAACTGTTGAATGTGTGAGGTATAAATGCGAGGATTGATGAGAAGGGCCACTTTGAAGTACGAAGACTTTAGAAAGGCCACAGCCTCAGCAAACTCGGCTGGTTCATCATGAAGCAAAGCGATTTGGTTATGATTAGGAGCAATTTTAAGGGTCATGATGAATTTGAAAAAAAAATTTAGAGGTTTATAGAGATGGGAGGTAAGTGGGATTAGGTCGAGAGAGATTTATGGACCTGCTGGTAAAGGGAATTAAGTTTATATAGACAAATTGAAGGGCTGTGATTGGACCAAAATTTTTCAAATTGCAAAAATATCAAGAATAAATCTTGATAAAAAATTAATATATTTGAAATAGAAGGAAAAGATTACCAATCAGCGAAGAAAGCGCCTTAAATATCTTTTAAAAAGAATAAAATATTCCCTAACCAAAATATAAGCAAGCAGGCCCAACGGCTATGAACAGGGTAACGGTATTGTCGGTCAACGGTCAAACAGGGGAATGTTGTGAAGGCAGGGGAATAAAAGATAAAAGCAGGGGAAACTTTCCTAGGGGTATTAAACTAGTCATGGAAGGACTAATGCTAACTAGCTCTGCTCTAATGCACACACTTGTATACACAAGATAGATACATAGAATCTCAAGAGTCCTCTATTCAGCAATGGTCCCAATACAAAAAGTTAATACATAAGCCCCCCTACACCAGGTAATCCCAAGAAATCATGCATACCCCAGTCACCATCCCAACCTTGTCCCTTACCTATGGTCAGTTAGTCTTGGCAATGTGTGCCACACATCTGTATTTGAACAGCAAGCTGCTTGAATAAAGAAATGTAAACACACACTACAGTGCCTCAAGGTTTCAGAGTTCAGACAAGTTGTGTAGCAAGTCATCATTACCCTGAACCCCTACTCACCAGTGGATATGATGTAAGATCATATATGAGCATCCTAAGGATACCCTGAATCCTAAAGGTTTGACCTAACCTCCCCTGAAACATAGAGTATATACCTGATCCACCAAGGAGAATAGTATGCACCATATGAACCTCTGCATTGTTAGTCTAAAACCACATAAAACCACTTTTCTAAAAAGAACACACCCAGCTTAAGAGAAAAATTATCTTGGCAGGGGAATGAACCCCAGGCAGGGGAATCAGTGTTAAAAAGCTGTGGAATGAAAGAAATGGTAAAATTGACTAACAATTATACAACAACAGCAATGAAGTAACCCTGATTACACATGACAAAAATAGACATCAGAATTTAAGGAGTAACCATTCCAATACCTGCAACCAGATACTGAAACCTCCCTACCTCAAAAGCTTTTGTTAAAAGATCAGAAACATTAAGTTCTGTATCAATTTTCTCAGGGACAATCAGTCCTTTTTCAAAATAATCTCTGATAAAGTGATGTCTAATTTCAATGTGTTTGGTTTTGCTATGAAAAACAGGGTTCTTTATGATGCAAATAGTGCTGTTGTTGTCAATAAATATCTTGGTTTTAAGAAAGTTGTACCCATAATCAAGCAATTGATTTTGCACCCAAAGAACTTGACCACAGCATGCAGCAGCTGCTACATACTCAGCTTCAGTTGTGGATGTTGCCATGATAGTCTGCTTCTTACATTGCCAAGATATAAGCCTGCTCCCCAAAAATTGGCATCCCCCTGTTGTAGACTTCCTATCATTGTTGTCACCAGCATAATCACTATCTGAATAAGCTATCAGCTCAAATGGTGACTCTTTTGGATACCAGAGTCCTAAGGTAGGATGACATTTTAGATACCTAAAAATCCTTTTCACAGCAAATAAGTGACACTCTGTTGGTGACACCTGGTATCGTGCACATAAGCAGACTGCAAACATGATGTCAGGTCTTGAAGCAGTGAGATACATAAGAGACCCAATCATAGACCTGTAATTCCTGACATCTATAGGCTTTCCAGGACCATCCTTGCCCCATGGATGATCCTTGTCCATGGGAGTGGACACCTTCTTCCCATCAGACATGCCAAACTTCTTTACAATCTCAGCTACATATTTGTCTTGTGAGATAAATATCCCATCTTTCCGCTGCTGAACTTGTAACACCAAAAAGAAGTTTAGTTCTCCCATAGCACTCATTTGAAATTTATCCTGCATCAATTTGGCAAACTCTTTGCTAAGCATGGAGTTAGTTGATCCAAAAATGATGTCATCCACATAGACTTGTACTAGCAGAAGGTCACCCTTTTGTTTCTTGGTAAACAGGGTCTGATAAATCTTCCCCCTGCTGAATCCATTGTCTAGAAGATATTTGGAAAGAGTACCATACCAGGCTCTGGGAGCTTGGTGAAGGCCATACATGGCCTTTTTCACTTTGTATACTTTCTCAGGATGTTCTGGATCTTCAAACCCTGGTGGTTGCATGACATAGACTTCTTCATCAATGGTTCCATATAAGAAGGCACTTTTCACATCCATCTGGAAAACAGTGAAGTCCATGAATGAGGCATAAGCAAGGAATAATCTAATAGCTTCAATCCTTGCTACTGGAGCAAACTCCTCTTCATAATCAATCCCTTCTTCCTGAGTATACCCTTGTGCTACTAACCTTGCCTTGTTCTTGACAACTATACCCCTCTCATCCTTTTTGTTCCTGAGCACCCACTTGGTCCCAATAGGCCTTGCCCATTTGGGACGATCAACCAGAATCCAAACCTCTTGTATGTCAAATTGTAAGAGCTCCTCTTGCATAGCTTCAACCCAGCTTGGGTCATTTAAAGCCTGAAAAATCTTCTTTGGCTCTTCTTGTGACAAAAATGCAGTAAACAGACAACATTGCATGTTGTCATGATTGAACTTCATGGTGATGTTAGCAATGAAGCTGTGCTCCTTTGCGGTATACCTTGTGTGTCTAGGGGCTTCAGGATCACCAATGATCTGAGAGATAGGATGATCCTTATTGATTCTATAGGTAAACAGCTGATAAGGGGTCTTGTTGTGTGCCTTGACTACCAAGGCCCTGTTTTGCACATAGCAAGCAGTGGATACAGCTTCAGCCCAAAAGATAACTGGAAGTTTGGAATCAGACAGCATAGTTCTTGCAGCTTCAATGAGTGTCCTATTCCTTCTTTCTGCCACTCCATTCTGTTGAGGTGTTCTAGCAATGCTAAATTGCCTCTTGATGCCTTTGTTTATGCAGAAAGAATCCAGCTTCTGATTTTTGAACTCACCACCATTGTCTGATCTTATGGTAACTACCTTCATGCTTTTTGACAGTTCAATTTGATTGATGAACCCAATGAGTACATCAGCAGTGTCACTCTTTTCAAATAGAAAGAATGTCCATGTAAATCTTGAAAAATCATCAGTAATCACTAAGCAGTACCATTTCTTCATTATACTTGCCACAGAAGTAGGACCAAAAAGATCCATATGTAGTAGTTCCAATGGCTTGGTGGTGGACATACTTGTTTTTGACTTGCAAGATGCTCTGTGTTGTTTCCCTTTCAGACATGCTGCACAAGTATGTTCAGTGGCAAAAGACTTGGAAGGAAGACCATGAACCAGATTATGCTTTACTAGTTTGTTCATGTTCTTGAAATTAAGATGACCAAGTCTTCTATGCCATTTCTTACATTCATCTGCTGAAGCTTTGGCAATGAAGCATGTTTCATTGTCTTGTAGAGAGATGTCCTTGAGATCAATTGTGTACATGTTCTTCTGTCTTGGTGTTCTGAGAACAATTGGAGTGTCTTTTGGTAAGACAAAGTCCTTTCCTAATACCAAGCATTCAGTGTCAGTAAACAAGACAAAATTCTTGTTATCAGTCATATGTGACACACTGAAGAGATTATACTTAAGTTCTTTCACCAAGTACACATTGTCAAAAGTCATCCCATTTGTGACAATAGTTCCTTTTCCTGTTATAGTTCCATGCCCATCTCCAAAAGAAACACCATCATTATCATGCAGGGGTACAAAGTTAGACAAGTAAGCTTTGTGTCCAGTCATACTTCTTGAGCATCCACTATCCCAATATGCTCTATCATCCCTTGTCTTCTTTGTCACCTGCAAAAGGAAAAGCAAATTAGTTTTTCTTGGGGACCCAAGCCATTACAGACTTGGATCTACCTCGTGTATCAATGTAGGATAGCTTATCAAAAACTAGAGATACACCATTAGATTGAGTACCCCTTTTGGGTGCCCAAACCCAACGAGCTGAGGCTTTCACAGCTTTTCCCCATCTTCCCATGTTCCTAGAAGGTACAGCTTTTCTAGCAGGGGATACCCCAGTTTTAGCAGGGGAATCCTTATGCTTAGCAGAGGGAACCCACCTTTTGTTTTGGCCTCTGTTCATGTGTTGGTAAGGTCTAGGGCCAGATCTATATGCAGTATAAGGTGTTGGGGTGGTCACAGAAGTGTTGGGCTTTGGGTGAACATCATTTTCCTTTCTAAGGGCTGGAGCAACATATTTCTCAGCTACTCTATTTCTCAAGGCAGGGGCAACATACTTGGCAGGGGAAAAGGATTTTGCCCCTGCATTTAGAAGAATGGCTCTAGGTTGCATATCCTTTAAGGGATTTGCAGCCACCATCTCCATTGGTGCCTTACACTCCTGATAAGTGTGTTCAAAACTGCCACATGTGAAGAAGGGCTTGGTATTGATCACAAAGTCTTTTCCTAATTGATGAGACTTTTGATCATTCCAATTTCTTTGATTTCCTCTGACATTCCTGTACATACCAGCATATTTAATGGTAGGTTTAGGAGACTGTGGTCTAGCCTTAGATTTGTAAGAGATGCTCTTAGGGTTTGGATTGCTGCTAGAAGTTCCTTCTTTTGAAAATCTAACAGGGTTGTCAATTTGCTTTAAGCCAACCTGTTCCTGTTTAACATCCCTAATGACACTAGTTTTAACTAGAGACTCTTCTGTTTCAGGATTATTAGGTATATAAGCACTCAAGTCACACTCAATGTCATCCTGTTTTTCAAAGCAAGGGAGACCAGTCCATGATAAGTCTTTTCTAGGATAGGGAGCATGTATGTTAGCAGGGGGTGGAGGTATATTAGCATTCATGTTCTTAATTCCAAATCCTGTTTTGTCCTTAGGAGATTGACCAATTTCAAATGCCTTGGTTAAATCTTTTGAAGCTTTTCCAAATTTTTCAACAGTTTCCTCATCTATCTTTTGGTTAGCTTTGAAAATTTCAAGTTCAGCAGTTAAAACATTTATAGATTGGTTATTCTCCTTGGCATCTCTTTCTAGAATCACAATGTGATCCCTATACTCACTTTCTCTTTGCCTATACTCTCTTATGGTGGACTCTAGTTGTTCTAAAGCACGTTTGTAGTTATCAAGATCATTATCACAATTGATATAGTCAGCTTTTACCTTTCTGATTTGATCATTCAAAGATTCAGTATTTTTCCTACAAGCTTTAGTAAAGTATGAGTCATCATATACCTCATTGTCAGAGCTGGAACTTGACATGGCCATAAGTGCAAAGTCTTCTTCCTTTTCCTCAGCCATCAAAGCTTGATTTCTTTCCACACTTTCTGTCATAGCACTCCAGTCCCATCCATTAGCTCCATCTATCCCCTGCATTGCTACCATGGCTTTAGCCCCAGAATCCTCATCCTTTCTATGGCTATTTCCAGACTTAGGTCCTCTGCATTCTCTGGCAAAATGACCCTTCTTGCCACAATTGTAGCATTCAACTTTTGCTTTATCAAACCCAGCCACATCAGATGGATTAATTGTGATCTTCTTCCCATACTTCTTGTGGAACCTGTTGGCTCTCATGCTTAGCAAAGCCATATTCCACTTGATATCCAATTCTTCTAGTGCTTGCTTACTGATTTGATTCAGATCTTCATGTAACACTGTAGATCCTTGTGGACCTTGAGATGCTATGAAGGCACATGCAGTATCAAGGCTGAATGTAGCTGGTCTTTCTTCATCATAGGAAGGTCTAGACCTGGTAGCAGGGGAATAAGTAGCAGGGGCTACTTCTATTCCACTGTTCTTGGAGATTCCACTGCTTTGTGATATGAATGCCATGTTAGCAGGGGGGATCAGCAATTCCACTTGAGTTGGTGGGAATTGTCCCTTTTGACTTCATTTCATTGACAATAGGTTCAAAAACTTTTAAGTTATTGTATATATCATCAATATTCTTGTTGTCCAAGTCATCCTTATTCTGCCAGATTGCCTTATAGACAAACCATTCTTTCTGGAGGCTGTTAAGAAACCTGGTATTCACCTGCTCTCTTGTCACCTCAATATTAAAGAATTCCAAGTGGGCCACCATGTCTTGAAGCCTATTGTAAATAGCTCCAATTGATTCATCACCAATTGCTTTGAAAGAAGCAAAATCATCCAGCATTTGGTTCTTCTTCTTCTTCTTTGTGGCTTCATTTCCTCCAAAGGTTGTGCCTATGGCTTCCCATAGTTCCTTAGCTGTTTTGTATTTCCTGAATCTGAGTTGATGTCTATCATGTAGGGCCAACAGCAATGAGCTATGAGCCCTGACATCATGCCTTCTAGCCAGTATTTCCTTATCACATAAAGCAGCAGATTTCTTCTTGTCCTTACCTTTGGAACTTTCACCTTCATCCTTGCCTTCTTCAACTGCCACCATTTTGTTGAATTGATCACCAAACTCTATGATCTCCCAGAGAACATAGTGTTCCATTTTCAGGTATTGTTGAATTCTGAATTCCCATAATTCAAAGTTTTCAGGATCCAACATGGGTAACTTGAGGTTATTGTGGTTGTTGCTATTTGTGGATGAATCTGAAGACATGTTTGCTATGAGGATTTTGTTCTTGATTTAGACAAAGTTTCTCAACAAGCTCTGATACCACTTGTTGATCCCAAAGTCAGATCTTAAACCTTAATAGCTTGTTTAAGGGTTGTGATAGAGAGAAAGAATTCAATCTAACACTAGAGAAACTTTGCAAAGCAAAGTAACTAAACAAGATGCGGAATGTAATGTTTAGCACAAGAACAAATGAGATTCAAACGTTGCACTTTAATATATCAAAGATATACGAATACCCAAAGTGGTATTAGGGTTTACAAAACCTTAAAGTAATAATAATGAAAAACGAAATGAGAAAGACACACTTTGCATGCTAACCTAGTGAGTCCTTTTATAGATGCAAGGACCCACGTACAAGATCACTACTAACAAACTATGGAAAGTATTAAGGAATAATAACTGAAACGCGTAAAGATCTATTCCATGTTTATCTTGACGGCAGGGCCTTTGACTCCAGCAGGGGAACGGATCCCCCTGCCTTTGTTATTTAGCAGGGGGAACTTACTCTAGCAGGGGTATGAATAATCAACTAGCAGGGGAAACAAATAAGCATAGATTTATTCCCAACAAATTATACATGTCATTAAGTTTACAAAACATAGATCGAATGAACATTTTTAATATTAAGTGTGGGCCATCAGAGTCGATCTCCATCAGGATTACCTTCAAGCACCTGAGATAGAAAACATGCAAAAATCATATCAGTGAATGCCGAGTGAATTCATAGAGTTTAATGAAAACCGTTATATAAAACAATCATTTACAATCATTTAAAATCAGAACACAAGTATAATATCGGAAGTAAGTCCACATATTGCTAGTCAGGCAATATATAAATCAAGCATACATCTGAAACCGTCCATGAGACCGTAGTCTCTATATTACCATGATAGGTAATATATTCATCGTAATAGCGTCGTCATCGTTTATTATTTATGTCTTATAGCATACGTTGTATATTGTATAGGATTATTATTAGCCGCATGACATTGTTACCTTACTGTGAAAACAGCGGGCCGCGAACCCGACAAACAATTTGCCCATCTAAGTTAGTGTGTCGTCACAAAAATCACGCTATGGAATCTTCTCATACATAAATTCGCTTACCAATCAATGTGGTACGACGGGGATCAACAGTCAAGGCGCGAACTGGGGTGAACGTCCCCAAATAGTACTATCAAATGCATAAGCGTCTACCAAATCCCGGTAGTTCACAATTCATGCTAATGGGACTTTAAGTGACATAACCTAACTACTAATAATCCTTTTAGTCTCGAATATAGGGTCATAGCATCATTCGGGTCCATATCATTAAGCATACAATCGGGACTACTTGTGTTCTATTTTTATAAAAATCTAGCATGTTATCTCCCTCGCGGGTTTACAAATCATTTTATAAAACATTTAAAAGAGTGCGAGGCTATGAACTCACGTTGTTAATGAAAGGCGGATTATCGGCTACGGGCGTGCTTCGGTCACGGAAACCAATCCAAGTGGATTTCTTGTTTTAGGAAGGCAAGAACTTGATGAACACAACAAGTATCTCCAAGACCATCAAATATCAAGAACATAGGTTGGAAAATCAGCCATAGGACACAAGCAAATCACCTCCAAAGTTGTTTATATGGCCACCAAATGATCAAGGCTTCAAGGAAACACCTTAATAGGACTAGTAAACATGTGGTTTGTGGCTAGAAAAGATCAATGATGGTGTTTGTTGCTTTATTTGGGACGGCAAGGAGGGAGAGATTGAGAGAGTTTTAGAGTGGATTGCATGGAAGGAAATGGTAGAAATGAAACCATTTGCTAGTTTTGTGTTAAAGTGGAAATGGTTAGCTTAAGGTGTAAGCACAAGCTTACACTTGTGTAAACTTGCTAACTTGATGCCACCTATGTGTGTTGGTGTCAATATTGCCGTCCCATATAAGCTAGTGGGGTGGGGCAAAGTGTTTTGTCCCATCTCACTAGTTTACGGGTATTTCTCGATTCTAGTTTTCTCGATTTGCGTGCCCTCGGGTCATTTTACGAAAAACATTTTTATAAATTATTGATCACCGTCACAAAACGAATCCATTAAAAATTGTCTCATCAAAAACGGAGTTCAAAAACGTAAATACGTAATCCTAAGGTTTCCGGTTTAGTCGTAAAAGACGCCAAATTATGCACGTAAGCCCAAATTTAAATCCGTAAATTGTGAGTTCGTCAACCAACACAAAAATAAGTTTCAAAATATTATACGAGAAAATATTTCACTACCTGAAAATGTTAGACTTGTCACAAAAAAATGCCTACATGATTAGATCAAAAACCACAAAAACTAACATGGGCTGTCAGCGACCAAAATCTACTTGTCAGCGGATAAAATGCCTTTGTCAGCGTTAGAAAATATACTAGAAAATCTAATACCTTCACATGAGATAATAACAATGCATATCCTCTACATATTATACAATACTCTCAAAAACACATATTTTATGGATTGATCATTCCAATACTTGTTACCAAGTACTGGAACCTCCAAACATCAAAAGGTTTAGCTAACAATTCAACCACATTATCTTCTGTGTCCACTCTATCTGGATGTATTAAACCTTTTTCAAAACAGTCCCTTATAAAATGATGCCTTATTTCTATGTGTTTAGTTTTAGAATGATGTACAGGATTTTTAATAATGCATAGAGTATTGTTATTATCTACAAAAATCTTAGTATGCATAAAATTGTACCCATAATCCAAAAGTTGATTTTTAATCCATAGCACTTACCCACAACATGCAGCAGCTGCTACATACTCAGTCTTAGTTGTTGAATTGGCTACCACAGTTTGTTTCTTGCATTGCCAAGATATAAGTCTACTTCTAAGAAATTAGCATCCACTAGTTGTGGATTTTCTATCATGATTATCACCTCCATAATCACTATTTGAATAGCCAATAAGTTCCAAAGGAGAATCTCTAAGATACCACAATCCCAATATGGGAAAGCATCTAAGGTATCTAAAGATCTTTTTAACTGCATGAAGGTGACATTCCTTGGGAGTCACTTAATGACGTGCACATGCACATACTGCAAACATGATATCAGGTCTTGAAGTTGTAAGATACATCAATGATCCAATAATTGATCTATAGTGCCTGACATCAACCTCTTTACCTTCTCCAATTTTTCCCTATGGGTGTTCCCTGTCCATGGGAGTGCTAGCCCGTTTTTCATGTGGTGAAAAACCAAATTTCTTCAAAATCACAGCCACATACTTATTTTGAGAGATGAAGATACCATCCTCTTTCTGCTGAACTTGGAGACCAAGAAAGAAGGTCATCTCTCCCATAGCACTCATTTTAAACTTATATGTCATAAGTTTGGAGAATTCATCACTCATTCTTTGGTTAGATGAACCAAGATGATGTCATCTACATAAACCTGAACAAGAAGAAAATCCTTCCCTTCCTTCTTTGTAAACAATGTCTGGTCTATGGTACCCCTCTTGAAGCAATTATCCACCAAGTAGGTGGAAAGTGTTCCATAACAAGCTCTAGGGGCCTGATGAAGGCCATACATTACATTCTTCACTCTATAAACCATATCTGGATGCTCAGAATCTTCAAAACCAAGAGGCTGCATGACATAGACTTCTTCATTGATTGTGCCATACAAAAATGCACTCTTCACGTCCATTTGGTAGACTATGAAACCCATGTAGGAAGAATAGAATAGGATAATCCTTATTGCCTTAATTCTAGCAACAGGTGCAAAAACCTCTTCATAATGAATACCCTCTTCCTGTGTATATCCTTGAGCAACAAATCTTGCCTTTTTTGTTTCTAACAACAATGCTTCTCTCATCCTTTTTGTTTCTTAGAACCCATCTTGTCCCAATAGGCCTGACATACCTTGGACAATCCACTAGCTCCCAAACATCTTGAATAGCAAACTGATGAAGCTCATCCTGCATTGCTTCAACTCATCTTTCTTCTTTAAGAGTATCAAAAATCTTCTTTGTTTCAAACTAAGAAAAGAAACAGGCAAACAAACATTCTTGAATAAAAGGAGTATCTTCCTTCTTGTGAATATTGGCAATGAATCCACCTTGAGTCTTCTTAGTTCTCCTTGTTTCAATATGGTCTTAATATCACTAAATATTTGGGAGGGAGGATGATCTACGACTACCTTTGTAAGTATTCCTCCCCCAAATAGTGAGTTGTCATGAACAATGGACTCCATATTTCCAATATTATCTTCATTGCTACTCCCTTGCCCACTTGAACTTGGAGATATGTTGTCAGCGGCTAGAACTGGGCTACTGACATCTTCATTGGGTATGGGGTCTTCAATATGTTCAAAAATATTTTTGTTGGAGGAAGAGAATAAATGGACAGACATATTGTCGGCGGCTGAATCTAACTTGTTGGTTTTCTTCCTCCTTTCCAGCAGCAGCAGATGCTTGCATAAAATCATCAGTCCATATAGGTATGGTAACATAATTAAACATGGGAGTTGGCTCAACTACATGTGATCCTTCTTTTTTATCAACCTATATACCTGCAACGTCAACAATAGGTGCTTCCTAGACAATTGGATTAGTCACAGGCATATAATTCATGTACCTTGATAATGGCTCAAAATCAAATAGCCAATTAGGTCTAGACTCAAGATACTTGGTTTATTCTCAAAGAAGTCAACATGAATATTTTTGTAAGAATCCTAGACTTCTTGTTATAAACGCTATACCGCTTGATATTTGTGTAATAGCCCTTAAAAAGTCCCTCGTCACCTTTAGAATGAAACTTACCTAGGTTATCACTAGTATTCAAAATCAGTACATGACATCCAAAAGGGCTAAAGAACTCTATATTAGGCTTCCTATTCCAAATTAATTCATAAGGAGTCTTATTATGAAACTTATTAACCAAGACCCTATTCTGAACATAGCAAGCAGTGTTCACATCCTCAGCCCAAAAAGCAATAGGTAGATTTGCATCTGCTAACATGGTTCTAGCTGCCTCAATAAGAGTTCTATTCCTTCTTTCAGCTACACCATTCTGCTGTGGAGTTATAGCTATGCTAATCTCCCTAGAGATTCCCTTATTTACACAAAAGGTATCTAGAAGGTTGTTCCTAAATTCACCACCATTGTCACTTCTAAGAATTTTAACCTAATTACCCGTTATCTTTTCAATCTGTGTAATAAATTAATTAAGGTCTTAGCAGTATCACTTTTTAATGCCAAAACAAGGTCCAAGTAAACCTAGAGTAATCATCAGTGACAACAAAACAATAGGATTTACCATTAAGGCTTTGTATATTGGTTGGGCCAAATAAGTCCATGTGTAATAAGTGAAGTGGCTTAGAACTAGTATGAACAAGCTTAGACTTAAATGAGGCCTTATGTTTCTTACCTTTAATGCATGCAACACAATTATGATCATTGTGGAATACTTTTGAAGGCAATCCTCTTACAATATCATGTCTCACAAGTCTATTCATGTTTTTGAAGTTAATGTACCCTAACCTTCTGTGCCATAGCTTACTTTCATCCACTGAGGCCTTAGCATAAAGACAAGACAAGTTGTTATTCATTTTAATACCATTTAGATTCACATTATAAACATCTTTATGTCTAGGTGTTCTAAATTCTATGAAGTTGTCAGCAAGAATCTCAAAGTCTTTACTTAACACTAAGCACTCAGTATCAGTAAAAAGAACCTTATTCCTGTTGTCACATACTTGTGACACACTAAACAGACTGTAATCAAGTTCTTTTACCAGGAAGATGTAACACCCCCAAATATTCATACTTTAGTTCAGCGGAAGAGTCGTTGGTGTTACGGGATATCACATTACTCAAATCATAGACAACGCTTAAAAATCGCGTCGTTTAATAATAAAGCATTTTCCATTCATAAATATCAAATTACATAGGTCCTCAGGTCATATTATATCATACAATTTTAAAAAGCATTTGAATGGAAATTTTATTTGAATGCGGGCCATAAATTCTTGTCGTCTTCCCGAGAATTACCTTCAAGTACCTGAGATAAAACATGTTAAAAAGACAGCGAAAACGCCGAGTGAATCCATAGAGTTTAATAAAAACCATCAATCTATCACCGGTATATAATTATTACCGAAATCATTTTGTACAAATCTTTGTTGTAGGCTATAAAATAGGCCAAAAACATTTTATACGAATATTTGTCGTAAATCATAATATAGATTTTTGCCTTCAAAACCATTATACGAACCAATGTCGTAAAAACATCATACAATACGTTTTATAACGTTGTATATAGTTTAATAAAAACCGTTATATAAAACCAAAACACGAACATAATATCAGTAACAAGACCCTGTATTGCTAGTCAGGCAATATATTATAATTCAATTCGTATATCAGTATTTTCGTTATTGGATTATTATAAGCCGCATGACATTGTTACTTTTCTACAACATATATCGGGTTGCTAACCCGCAATTCTTTTGCCCATCTAAAACAGCGTGTCATCACAATAATCACGCTTATATAAATCTTCTCATACATAAATTCGCTTACCAATCAATGTGGCACGACGGGGATCAGCCGTCAAGGCGCGAACTGGGGTGATCTTCCCCAAATAGTACTATTATATGCATAAGCATCTACCAAATCCCGGTAGTTCACAATTCATGCTAATGGGACTTTTAGTGACATAACCTAACTAATAATAATCCATCTCATTTCATTCATCAGGTCATATAATCATTCGGGTCCATATCAATAAGCATACAATCGGGACAACTGGTGTCCTATTTTTATTAAAACTAACATGTTATCTCCCTCGCGGGTTTGTAAAACATTTCGTAAAACATTTAAAAGAGTGTGAGGCTATGAACTCACATTGGTGTGGGAAGGCGGGTTATCGGCAATTAGGACGTATGGTACGTGCTTCAATCACGGAAACCTAGACAAATAATACTCGGTCTTAGACTCTTGTCCAATGACTATATAAAAATAATGGTTATGTATATATGATGATATCATAAGTATGATGATGATCAAGTGGGATTTTATCTCTTCATACAACATTATAGTTGTTAGGTGTTAGTTAATTTAGACTAGTTATACTAGTTTCAACCCAATTACATATTAAGGCCCAATAAGCCCATTATGATTTTAATTCATTATATTAGCCCATTTATACTTTTAATACCAGGCCTATACTCATATGTTGGGCCCAAGTGGGTTAAGCCCATGAGTAAGTCCAATAATGTTAAAGCAAACTAGTTGGGCCTAGTGGTCAAACAAGGCTAATTTGGCCCATTATGGTCGATTAGTTACAAAGCTCGGTTTTGTCGATTTTTACTTGTCAAATGTGTTTACTCATCAGTATATGAGTTATAAAAATGTTACATTAGACGGGTGATTAGGAGTGTAAACACCCATCCTTTTTACCACTTAACTACAATAATAATCAAGCCAAAACGTGTATTTTATGTCGTAAATGTCGGAATTATGCGTGGTTTGTGTTTTTGTTGTGATTTAGGACGAAAATGTGAAAAGGGGAGAAAACACGGGCATTCACGGGCTTTTATCGAAGAAAAAGACAAAAGACGAAGTCAAGAAATCAAGAGTGCAAAAAGAACGGAAGTCCAAGACCAATTCTGAAGATTTATCGAAGAAAAAGTCAAAAGACGGAAGTTTACTAAAAGCCGAAGAACTCAAGTCTTATTTATTGAAGAAATTACAAGACGAGTTATTAATCCCAAGACAAAAGTCGAAGAATTAAGAAGACAAGGACTTAATGATAATTAAAGAAACAAGAATGAGGGGAGGAAGCTTCCACTAAGCACCTCCCTAATCCACTATAAATAGGATCCTTAGGCTTTCATTTTTTCTTGTTGGCTAAGTGTGACAATTAGCTCATCCATTTTAATTACTTGTCATTTAAATACATGTCATTTACTTAATTGTCAAATTTAATTACCTTGCACCTTTAATTTCAAGTAAGTTTTCTTTTATGTTATTTAATCTTTATCTTTATTGTTAATCTCTTATCTTCCTTTCTTGTTTAATCTTTAATCTTATTGCTTATTGTTTCTGTTCATGTTCTTGAGTTTTTATTAAATTGATTAAGTGGGTTTTAATTGATTTGGTTATATTTGTTAGTTTTGTTGATTTGGATTGATAGGTTATTGTTATTAGATCATCTGTGATTAGTCTTGTTTAATCTTTTGGTTGATTTAGATTAGTTATTGTCTAGATTCGTGTTATTTTTGTCCCGTGTTCTTCGCTACTGTTTTCCCAGGTTTATTCCGGATCAAGGTGGTTTATTCCAGATCAACAACACATTCCGGATCAACAGTTCATTCCGAACCAAGGAATTCTCCTAATTATTCCGGATAAGTGACATATTCCGAATAAAAGGATATTCCGGATCAAGGTTTTGTTGAAATTTATTCCGAAGCAAGGTTGTGTTCAGAATATTCCGAACCAGTGAAATATTCCGGATCAGTGGTTATTCCGAACCAAATTTGTATTCCGGATCAAGGGGTTTATTCGGAATAATTTATATTCCGGATCAAGCCAAACATTCCGGATCAAGGGTCTTCATTCGGAACATTCCGGATCAAGGTTGTTTATTCGGAATAATTAATTATTCCGGATCAGTGACACATTCCGAGTAAAGGATTTATTCCGCATCAAGCCTTTATTCCGGGTGAAGCATTATTCCGAGTGAAGGGTTTATTCCGGATAAGTGACATATTCCGGATGAATCAATATTCCGGATGAAGGAGTGATTATTCCGGATGAGCCAATTTTTCCGAATGAGTGTTTTATGTTGATTATTCCGAACGAAGAAGAATTATTCCGGGTGAAGGTGACATTCCGAACGAGTAATTATTCCAAGTGAGGTATTTTTAGTTTATTTTAAGTTTTAGTTTATTTTAATTTTTAAGCTTTACTTTTCCCGCATTTTTCCTTAGTCGCACTTTAAGTTTACTTGCCTTAGATTTATTTTGCCTTAGTATAAGTTTTAGTTGCGTTTTAAGTTTGCCTTTAGGTTAGTTTTAAGATTGCGTCTTTTTCGTTAAGTGTTATTTACTTTTCGTCACGCTTTAAATTTCTTGTCATTTATTTTAAATTAGATTTAGATTTATTTTTCTTGCTCTTTACTTTAATAGTTTTTGCACCTTTAATTTTACTACAACGACACAATTATTGTTTCCACCAAAGACAGCTGAGTCGCACTTAAACCAGTAATCAATTCGATTAGACATACGACAAAGAACTTTAATTTTCTTACTAGGTAAAAGCCTTGTATCAAATGGCGCCGCTGTCGGCTCTTTTCGTAAAGATTAACGGTTTTCTGTGAGAGACGCGTTGCTTTTTGGGATCCGTTCATTCGTGAGCGTTATTTTTCTTGCTCAGAAATTTCAAAAATCCATAAAAAGTAAAAATTGTTAAAAATCCATAAAAAGTAAAAAAATTTCAAAAATACAAAAAGATTTTATTTTCTTTATAGTGTATATATATTCTCTTTGTGTTTGGTATCTTTTCTTTTGCCTTTGTAGGTGTATGCGTACTAGATCTTCTACTTATCGAGAGCCCGAGACTCGTGAAGATTTAGCTATGGCAGGTGTGAACAACAACAATAATCCACCGCACCTCAACAATAACAACAACAATGTTCTTCCACAGCCCGATCTTTGGACAATGGAGGAGCTTTGTCAACCCACAATGTTTGGACGAGGAGGACCGATTGCGCCGATGCAAATCACGGATCCGGAGTTTTCGTTGAAGCATCACATGATACAATAAGTGAAAACTAATCCATTCCGCGGATTGCCTGATGATGATGCCAACAAACACCTCGACAAATTCATTACTATCACTCAAAGCATGAAGTTGCCAGGTGCCACAATGGATGTTCTTCGCCTTCAACTCTTTCCACATACTTTATCCCACCACGCCGAGAAATGGTTTGATCGTCTCCCGAAGAATTCCATTCATAATTGGGATGACATGACTCAACGCTTTTTGTCGCGCTACTTTCCACCATCCATGGTCACGAGCCTTCCCAATCAAATCAGCGGTTTCATGCAAGAACCCGATGAATCTCTCTTTGATGCTTGGGAAAGATATAATGTTTTGATCGATCGATGTCCAAACCACAACATGCTCCCTGTGACCTTAATTGATACTTTCTACAATGTTTTGACTTTTCGTGATCGTGATACGATTAATGCAGCCGCCGGTGGCACATTTATGAAAAGAAGACCCGAGGAGTGTAGAGAGCTTATTGAGAACATGAATACTCATCATAAAAATTGGGATTCCTCTGCTTCTTTAAGGAACAACCCGATAGTCAATGTTTCTTCTACTTCAGCAAACCCCGCTATGACCAAATTCACCCGCATGATGGCCGAAATGAACAAAAATATCTTGCTCATCGCTTCAAACCAACAACAACAAGTTAAAGCGGTAGCCAATCCTTGTGAGACATGCGGCGGTCCTCACTCATACACTGATTTTCCTTCTACTCAAGGAAATCCGGACAACGTGTATGCGGCTTATGGTAATTATCACCGGAAAATTACCAAGCCCGACCTCAAGGGGATCGAAATTTGCTAAGTTACCGGTCCAACAACTATCTTTCACCCGGTTTTTCTCCTCAAAACCAAAACCCCAACAACTACAATAGAAGCAACCAAATCCCACCTAGAGCTTCTAATCCTTATCACCAACCCGCTCAATAAGCCCCACCCATTAATCAAGATGTTGAAGCCTTAATGAGAACCCAAGGAGAGCAAATTAAGAATCTGCAGAGCCAAATTATCAATTTGAAAGGGGATATCACTAAGAAAGGGAATGACATTAGATTCGAGCCCCGAAATGATATTCAATCCTCCTTCAGCAATCAAACGAATGATTTGAAGAATATGCTGGCTAGTTTCTTACCCACCACTCAACCCTATACTTCGGGATCTCTACCTTCAAACACCGTCACCAATCCGAGAGCGAATGTGAGTGCTATTACTACCCGTAGTGGAATTACTTTAGTAGGACCATCTATCCCACCCCCAGTTACACCATCTACACCTCCTCCACCACCATTTATCCCTACTACTCCCACACCTAGTATTAGTACACCATCATCGTCTCCGCCTCGTCGTGAAGAAGTACCCAATACGAATCCTCCACCAACCCCACCTTCCACCTTTAAACCTTCAACATCTCAACCTTCACCTTCTACACCTCCACCACCCAAACCCAATATTCCTTATCCATCTCGCTTAGACAAGGCCAAAATGCACACCAAGGATGACTTTCAAGTGTCAAACTATTTGAAGAAAGTTTCAGAAATGACCATCACTTTTAGCCTTGTTGAAGCTCTAGCACAAATGCCTAAATTTGTTAAGATTTTTAAGGAATTGCTTAGCAAGAAGGAGAAGATGGCCGAGTTTGTTAATACTCGATTGAATGAAAATGTTATGCCGTCCTTCTTAAAGAACTTCCGGAAAAACTTGGAGATCCCGGTCGTTTTGTGCTACCTTGTACTTTTAACCAAACCGAAAAATTTACTGCCTTAGCCGATCTCGGGGCAAGTATAAATTTGATGCCTTTAAGTGTTTGGAAAAAGGTATCATTGCCCGACCTTACACCCACCAAAATGACTCTTGAGCTAGCCAATAGCACTCTCGCTTACCCCGTTGGTATTGCCGAAGATGTGTTCATTAAAGTTGGCACATTCACTTTTCCGGTCGACTTCGTCGTTGTTGATTATGAAATGGACCCTCGTATTCCGTTAATACTTGGACGCCCATTTTTGAAAACCGGTAGAGCTTTAATAGATGTGGATAAGTGTGAACTCATCTTAAGGGTCGGGGATGATGCACACGTTTTTGAAATGGGGAAGCTTACAAGCAAATCCTATGGAATAGAATCCGCGAATATGATTAATGTGCTTGATGATTTTGTCGTCTACAACAATCCTCTATTCGATTCTTGCAATGATAATCCACTGTTTCAAGACGATGTCGATGATTCTCTCTCCAATTTGGAACCTTCACCCATATATGATTCTCCACCGATCTATGATGCTTATGATGATAATTCTAGTTCCGATGGAGATGATTATGATGATTTTACTTTTGAGTATCCCGACATGCCCACGTATGATGATTTCGATGAGGCCGATACTCTTTCGAGTGATTCTTCTCATGATGAAGATCCTCCGCCTACATCACTTGATCCTACTTTGGATGACTACTCATTTGAGGAACACTTTTCTACTTTATTTAATACATACTTCCCTCATGAGAGTGATGACCCTCCTTTAGACTTTGATGATTATGGTCTTCATCCTTCTATGGATTTGAAGAAAATTCTTTCAAAGGAGAAGCAACCGGATGACACCAACATCCACAGCACGTATGTTTTGACACCTCTTTATCCACCTTCTGAGGACGAGGTTGTGCATTTTCTTAGCGGATCTTTTTCAAATTCTTCTGAGCCTGAGTGCTGTTTTCCCCTAAAGGAAAAGGTGTTCGACCCCGGTATCGATATTCTTCAGCCATCTCAGTATTCGTCTGATGAAATAAAAGGAAAGATCTTTGGAACTATTGGAGATATGCTTGCACCTCTTCACCCTTTCTCCCACCGTGCTCCATCTTTGCTTAAGGGAACCTTGCCTACTCTTCTTTGGCTTGCCTTGCTCGCCTTAAGCTTGTGCTATTTGATGGACGAAAACTATGTATTTGATCCCGGTGGATGTGTTTCATGCTTCTTCCTATGCTAATCAAGGTCAAGTCAGGCTCACGACCCGGTGAACAAAAATCAAGCGCTTCTTGGGAGGCAACCCAAGTATCTATCTTTTAGCTATCTTTATCCTAAGTGTAGGGGAGACCCGTTGGTGTTTGCTATTTCCTCTCTTCTCATATTCAGGGATTTGAGCGCCCAATGATCCACTCTTGATGATTTTTAACGACCCGTGATTCCGTGTTTCCATCTTCCCGGTTCTATCCTAAACTCTTTTCGATTCACTATTTTATATTTCTCAATATTAAAATAGGAATCTCTTTAGTAGTCTTTTCCTTAGCGAGATTTAAACAACGTGCCCAATGTCCTAAGTGTAGGGGAGTTTACTCCCACATGCTTAAACATTGAGGACAATGTTTATCTTAAGTGTAGGGGGACTTCTATCGAAGTTAAGTGGTCTTTACCTTGTATTTTTCCTCATTTTAACCGGAAAATCAATTTTTTCGACATTTTTCAAAATTTTTTGATCTATTTTGGCCTATTAGTTTTTCCCTTTGTATAGTTATTTTCTTTCTTTACTAGAATAAATTTTAATAAAGTGGTTTTAATTTTAAAATGTTGTGAATCTTTTGACTCAACCCGAGTTTACTTATCTAAGTTTACTCTAGCCAGTATCCTTAACGTGTTTAAGTCAAGTTTTGCTAGGCTTTTGGTAACACCCCCAAATTTATACAACTCAATACAGCGGAAGACTCGTTGGTGTTACGGGATAGCACATTACTCACATCAGAGACAACGCTTAAAATCGCGTCGTTTATTAATAAAGCATTTCCATTCATAAATATCAAAGTTACATCGGTCCCAAGTCATATTATTTCATACAAAGTTTTACAAAGTATTTGAATGGAAATTGTTGTTTAAGTGCGGGCCATGAATTCTTGTTGTCTTCCCGAGAATTACCTTCAAGTACCTGAGATAAAACATGTTAAAAGAAAAGGTCAGCGATAACGCCGAGTGAATTCATAGAGTTTAATAAAATCCATCAATATAATATCAGTATAAAATTATTACTGAAAATCATTTTTTACAAATCATTTTAATAGGCCATAAAATAGCCAAAGTCATTTTATACAAATCTTCATCAAAATCATAATATAGGCGTTTGCCTTAAAAATCATTATACGAACCAATGTTGTAAAAACATCATACAATACGTCTTATGACGTTGTAAGAAAATAAAAACCGGTATATGAATATGGTTATGAAAACCAAAACACGAACATAATATCAAGAGTATGACCCTGTATTGCTAGTCAGGCAATACATCGTAATTCTGTGCGTCTAGTAGTATTTCGTTAGTTTGGATTATTATAAGCCGCATGACATTGTTACCTTACTAAACCAACAACGGGTAGCTAACCCGATACTCAATTTTCCCATCTAAAGTAGCGTGTCGTCACAATGGTCATGCTATGGAAATCTTCTCATACATAAATTCGCTTACCAATCAATGTGGCATGACGGGGATCAACCGTCAAGGCGCGAACTGGGGTGATCGTCCCCAAATAGTACTATTATATGCACAAGCGTCTACCAAATCCCGGTAGTTCACAATTCATGCTAATGGGACTTTTAGTGACATAACCTAACTTTAATAATCCATTTAATTTCATCTATCGGGTCCTTTAATCATTTATCGGGTCATACAATCGGATCATTCAATCATTCGGGTCCAAATCAATAAACAAACAATCAGGACAAATGGTGTCCTATTTTATAAAAACTAACATGTTATCTCCCTCGCGGGTTTATAAAACATTTCATAAAAACATTTAAAAGAGTTCGAGGCTATGAACTCACGTTGATGTGGGAAGGCGGGTTATCGGCAATTCGGACGTACGGTACGTGCTTCAATCACGGAAACCTAGACAAATAATACTCGTCTTAGACTCTTGTCCAATGACTTTATAAAAATAATAATTATGTATACATATGATGATTTTATATATATATGATGATCAAGTTGGTTTACATATTCTCATTTACTCATTTTTGTGTTTATGTGTCGATAACTTTTATACTAGTTTACTAGTTTTACCTATTTACGTATTTTAAGTCCAATAAACTTATTATAAGTTCTTTAACTTGTTTTAATCCATTTTATACTTATATTATCAGTATTTAAACTTTACAAGTTGGGCCCAAATGGGTTAAGCCCAATAAGTTCTTTTTATAAGAGTTTAACTTATTTAGTCCAATTATTAGTCCAATATGTTTACTTAGCTCGTTAATGTCCGTACGTCCTATAGTTCGGGTTTTATCGGTTTTTACTTGTATTAGATACTTATATATCAGTATATGACTTTTAAAAACTTTACATTAGACGGGTTTGATCGTCTAAGTTTTAATTGGCGAAAAACGTTAATTTTACGGTAATAGCCGAAAAAGTCGTAAAAATCAACTTTATAGTTTTATAACTTATAAAACTTAACAAGTTACCATTTTTATAAAATGTCCACTTATTTAACATTGTACATATTTATATAAATGTATTATATGAGTTAGTGAGTTTTTATTTACATTTTATACTATTTTTATTTGAGTGCTTATATAATACTATTATACTTTAATTTCCAAAATCTGATTTCTATTTTCATCTTAACCAAAACTGCCATATCTAGAGTTCTATATTGAGATAGAAGCTCAAATTTTTATGACATAAACTACATGATATGTGCTCAATTTAACTCTTCTATAGCTACTGTTGAATCATCTTCTAAGTATTTTCTAAAAATCGTCCAAAACAATGAACTCAGATTTGTACTTTAAACTTGTTTTGATCATATCTCACTCATTACAATGATTCCATTGCATGGCCAACTCTCACATGTGTACAAGACTCATAGCTTACTGTATATCAATTAATCTATGCCATTTTATCAGTTCATCATATGATTCTTTACTGTTTTATACAGCCTACTAATTTAAGCAGGATTAACCCATTTTTACTTATAGTTTTTCATCTTTTTATCCATGATTATTAAGACCAAATCCCCACACAATACTTTTATCATCATATAATCATCATATACATATACAATAGGAAATAAGATAATGATTACAGAATCAAAATAATAAGAAGATGAGGAGGACAATCTTTATAGCACCAAGTTGATGTAGGTTGTGATTTGGACATGGATTTTGATGGAGAAACTTATGAATAAGCAAGACCATCTTCAAGATCACCTATCTTCATGAACACCTTGTGGAAAATCAGCCCTTGAATCCCTTGAAAACATCTCCTTGGATGTTAAAACTTGCACCAATCTTCATCTCTTTGAATGGAGAATAACATATCTTAAGTATAACAAATGTTTGTGGTTAAATTTTGTATGAATGAGGTGTTGTGGTGATGATATGGGACGAAATTAAAGAGAGAGGAAGAGAGAGTTTTGGTTGATTTGCATGTATGTAATGAAGGTAGTAGTTTTTGGTAGCTAGTTTTGTGGTGTGGTTGTGTTGTGTGGGATGGTTATAGTGGGGGTGGGGCAAGTGTCCCACTTGTATCATCCCCATTTATTTACGGGTACTCCTCGATTCTAGTTTCCTCGATTTGCGTGCCCTCGGGTCGTTTTACGAAAAACGTTTTTATAAATTGTGAATCAACGGCACAAAACGAATCTAATAAAAATTGTCTCATCAAAAACGGAGTTCGAAAACGTAAATACGTAATCCTAAGGTTTCTGGTTTAGTCGTAAAGGACGTTAAAATAAAATCGTAAGTCCTAGTCTCTTCTCTTAAATTTGTGAGTTTATGAACTAACACAAATTTAAAACTCCAAAATAATATTCACGGATAAATTTATTTTCTGAAATGTCGGACTGTCACCAAAACGGTGTATGTAAACGTAAGCACGTAAAGTTGAATCCTCCGGTTTAGACGTAGTCGATGCTACTTCAAGACGTAAATCCAAATTTCTTCCCAAAAATAAGTGAGTTCATAATGTAACATTAAAATAATGTTTTCAAATAAATATTGAGAATAAAATATCAACCATAAATTGACGGATTGTCACAGCATTTACCCCTAAACAGGATCTTTGTCCTCAAAGATCATCTTACCTTACTACTCGCTTCTTATAGAGTTAAAGCCATGTGGGTATTTCTTCCACATTCGGTATTTTCTCACAAGTGTAATTCATTACAATACGTGAGTTTCATTAAACATAACTACGGGAATAAGATCAGGCTTAATGTTGACTTACTTTCTCTATCCATGATGTTCACGGGTTTTTGATGAATGCAACTTTTCACCGATCTAAACTCTACTAAGAATAATCAGATTCTCACTTGATAGATATTCCATCAAGTTCGATATATGAATCATAATTCACGCAGCGCTTGAAGTCCTAGGGTAGATCCAGCTTATATGCCCTTCAAACCAATCTTTTCCATCATCTCAATGGTCCCATACAATGGGGACTTATATCCCATGATTTGTCAGATCATTAATTCATTTCTCCAAGGTTAAAATTTTTGGCATAACTTTGCTACCCATCTGGCACTTCAAGATCTACATTTTATATTCACATAACCTCTTGCCCACTATTGGCAGTCAATAATCAGATCCTAATTTCGACAATCATTTCAGGTCTCGCGGGTCGAGTATTTTGTAAGGTTAGGTTCGCCATCATAGGGAACCTTAAACCTAAAAGACATGTCCAACTCACGATGGTTGTTTGTCGGGTGTCTTCATCTCAACTCCTGCTTACAGATGCTCTAATATTTAGATCCTAACAAGATTAGATCTCAATCCTAGTACGATGATTATCAATGATAATCCTTCCAAAGGAAAACGATTATACGGTTCATTACCAAAGGTCAATCATTCAAACATAAAACTGCACTTATATTACTTGGTATCTTTACTTTACCTCGTCCCTTCGATTGGGGTGGTACATAGTACTCTCATCAAGGTTCGTTCCCAATGATTTCTGAGCAAATCTCTAGAAATTCGATGCGAAGCGAGGATCTTGATAAAGATGTTCGATACAGGCACATTATGTTTACATAACTCTTTTTCCTTTATCATTAACGGGAATGATATTAGCAGATTTGGTCAGTCTGTCGACGATGACCCAAATCGAATCAAATTCAGATGATGACCTTTGTAATAGCTAGACGTTTACTAATGTATGAGGCGATGTGTGCCTTCATAATTTGTCATTAGTACAACTTCTTCTGATAATGATACATTAAATCATAAATGTCAAGAATAAAATACTTATACTTACAAGAATTCAATATGACTACATTTCTAAATCTCCATATTTAGGCAACCACAAACGACCTTTTAAATTATTTAACGCCATCGGCTTCTCAATTTTAATGGTTCACATTAGCCGCGAACCACTTTTACTATCTATATTATCATTTTTATAAGCATCGGCTATATTTTAAATTGTTCGGCAATTTTATTTTGTACCATCATTACTAAGGAACATATCCCAATTGGTTCTTTATCCTTTCTATATTATGTGTCAGTACCTACATTCACTTTCCTAGATGGAATAGTTATCATGTCCGTATTTATTCAAAAATTATTTCTTCACATTTTCTTTGTTTTAGTTTCTTCTTTACTATTATCTTTATCTGTTTTACTCAATCCGATGTCTAAAGCGTCGATAATTACTACAAGTAATTAAATAATAATTAGTTAATTTTTATGAAACGTAAACGTAAAAATTTTAAATTCCTTAGTTCGACCAATTATATAAAATGTTCAAAATAAATTTGAATTTAATTAACAAGATTTTTGTTGATTTATCGAAAATAATTAATAAGATTCGTAAATGTTTGAAAAATCTTTGTTTATTCTTTGGTAAAAGTTTTCTTAGTTGAAAAGAAAAAATTGTCATTTCAAATTCTAAGTCATGGTTTAAATGGTTTCCTCAATCCCTCTTAGGTTGTCTTGAGGTATACACAAACATTTACCCCTAAACAGGAGTTTAGTTAAATTATTTGTGTATAAGGAAATAATCCCTTAAAAATTTTTTTGATAAAATATCTGTCAAAACATATTTGCACTTTTTTTTTGTATATCCCAGAGCCTTAAGAGGGCTCTAAATTTTTGAAGAGTCAATATAGGTTCCATTATCTTATTAATCACATGGTCAAATAATATAAAGGATTAAGACGTTAATCACATGTTAAATATTTAAAGTACAGGTTTTCATTGTTCATCCAATTCAGGGAAATTTATAACTAATTATTAACTCATTCTTATTCTTATATACAAACAAATGGTTCTTAATGATCACGAGCATGGGTTTATCAAATTACAGCCTACACACGTGATTCACCAAATTTATGAATGCTACATGTGTATTAGTCAATCCAAACGTCACCACGTGAAACTCATAATGTTCGTTACAAGTACAGGATGTAGTGATTGGAATACATAACCCTTTTTCGCAGATGCGAAGTTGATGATAACCATGCCGTGGATCAAATCTTTAAAACATACGCTAGAATCTTGTAAATGATCGAACAAATCTTCCATTTCAAGTTATGGATTTCGTTTTCGATTGTCAATTTACTCAGTTCACAGTAATCTATAAATATAAGGAATGATAATACCATAGCTCTTCATGATGACGAGCTTGGTAGAATAAAATCTTTCTCCGACAACTCTCTCAGTTGTACGGTAATTCCTTTAATTCAGATGGTGCTGACGTACAGTGCACAAGCCACAGGTGCAGCCCCAGAAATATAATCAATACCAGTTTCAACTTGCCTTAATGGCAAAAGTCTAGGTAATTCATCAACAAATACCTCCTAAAGTTTCAGTTAATGGAAACATATTTTAATAAATTCATATTAGGTTCTTTCTAGATTATAATATCTATGACTAATTCACAACCATTCACGGCATAATTTTAAGTCTAATTGCAGGATATGATCATCCATCAAGAGTTATTTATATCACTTTTGATAATCAACACCTTATCTTTTAGGGGAATTCTATTCAAGTTCCCATCAATTAAGACAATGTCGTCATGTCATAATCAATCAATCCATTCTACTGGCACTATCAACTTTCCAGTTTTATTGCCGTCGATAAGATGTGAACTTCTCAAAAGACTAATAATAGCTCATGATCCTTCACAAATTCAAGGATATATGGAGACATAACTAACCATAAAAGAGTAAGGTCAACGCATAATCTACGCGAGAGAATTTCAAATCAGATACAGACGAAAACATTTAACGAATATGAATATATCCCATGTTTTCATAATTTGAATACGCATTCGAAAGCTCCTCGGATCGTTACCCAGGTCATTCAAATGAAATCAAATCAAAAGAAATGATAGGAACGTCGATACATCCAGTCGGGTATCAACACTCGGTAATCAGATAGTTTTCCTAAGAATCTCGCTACGGGAGAATTGGACAAGAAAGAATTGTCAATTGTCAAATAAGACAATTTCCATAGATGAGTAAATTCGACTCAGAAGAATAAATAGTACGGGCACATATGTAGGTGTCCCTAACACTATGTCCCTATTTTTCACTTCTTGCAGATCTCATAAATTTTAATCTTTCACAATCATCAAAGAAAATGTAGTGTTTATTCATTAGTTTTATGGTGACTACTAATCAGCCTTGCATGGTCCATTCCAAATTGTATGTAGGCGCGCAACTATATACAATTTCAAGATTAACGATGCAATACTAAGTTCGTCAAAATTTTATCATCCATGTTTATAGTAAAATCATTTTCATGCTTAATTCTTAGATAAGAATCAAGAATAAATTTACAAAGATTTTTTTTTATTATGAAAACAATTAAGTTTTCCAAGATGTTTTATAAACAACTTCATTTCGATAACAATCACTTATAAATCTTACTTTGAGTAATCCTTTTAGTGATGAAAATTCAATTTTTCTCAAGGAATACTATTTTATCTTTATAAAAACAATGAGTGATCTGCAGAAGAGTGATGAAAGCTTGTTCACCAAGAACTAACTACAATATGATAGGAAATGAGCTTTAGCCAAATAATCATGAGGTTCATGATCTCGATGGCACTCAAAAGAATAATGCACAACGTAACTCAAATCGAGATGAGTACTTGTTCAATGGTTGCATCACTAATGCGGACATTAGGATGAAGCAATAAAAGATAGATAACATCGATACATGTAGAATTTAGCAATCAAAGGTAGTCTTTTCATTAATAACAAACAAGTCAAAATTGTACCGTAACACATTACATGTCACTATGTCATACAATTCTCAAAACTCATCCTACCAACTGATATCTCAGTTAAGTTAGGGATTTTTAAAAGATACCACAATGAATACTAATCTACAAGAGTCATTAGGTGTCCTGCCTGTCCCAAAAGATCCATCGGTCCCAATTCAGAAGAAGATTTCTTCAATTTATTTATTGGACACTGGGCATCCTCGTTAGTGTACAATGGTCTAGGAACAACACTTCACATGAATCAGTAATCAATTAAAACCTTATAATTCAATCACAGAACTTAATGACTTCCTTTTAACAATCTCATATTCCATACGGGTTAAATTTTACTTTATTCAAGTTTCAACCAATTTTATACTCAATTCGATATCCTACCTCATTATCCAATACTTTCATCCTTATTCTTACACCTTAAAAGGGCAATAAAAGCTCGATATGATCAATACTTAATTTCCAATCCTATAACTCCTCTATCAATAATTATCAAATGAGTCACTAGCATGAGATGACTCACACATTCAATTAGATTTCTCGGAAAGGTATTAGTGGCATGAGGCTTTTGGGTAATGGTTCCAATGACAGCCTCAAGTGCAACATTCACCCTTTCGATTTCAATTTAAGAATTGGATGACAACGAATCAGATGACATCTTTCTAGGTGATAACGTTTTGTCAAAATCCACTCTATAAGGAAAGATCGTCATGACATCGATATCAGATTTAATCTCGCCAATTCTTCTTTCAATTTCACAATCAACTAATATCTACATTTCTACGAATATCAACCATTTGTTGGGATCATAAATATCCACAACTTGGTTTAGATCTAGGATAGCTAGAATTCCTACGAGAATAGCTTCGATTGATTTGCTAGGGGAGTTAGGGTTACTTGTGACAATCTAAGTCGTATAAATACCTCGTATAAATATAGAAATAATCATCAAACAATCATGTAATAAAATTACATCATATATATATATAATCCAAGTTATATATATATAATAACACTTCTCAGTCTGGCCTTGTCGGTAACTCGGGAATTCTTCGGCACCGTTATAGTCAAAAGATTTTAGATATTTTTAGAAAAATGTTTATAGTTAAAAGATTTTGAAATGTTTTATTCAAAACCTTGGTTTTAAAAATCTTTCGTTCTCTATAACGAGAGCTCTGGTACGAAACTGTAACACCCCCAAATTTATACAACTAAATACAGCTGAAGACTCGTTGGTGTTACGGGATAGCACATTACTCACATCATAGACAACGCTTAAAATCGCGTCGTTTATTAATAAAGCATTTCCATTCATAAATATAAAAGTTACATCGGTCCCAAGTCATATTATTTCATACAAAGTTTTACAAAGTATTTGAATGGAAATTGTTGTTTAAGTGCGGGCCATGAATTCTTGTTGTCTTCCCAAGAATTACCTTCAAGTACCTGAGATAAAACATGTTAAAAGAAAAGGTCAGCGATAACGCCGAGTGAATTCATAGAGTTTAATAAAATCCATCAATATAATATCAGTATAAAATTATTACTGAAAATCATTTTGTACAAATCATTTTAATAGGCCATAAAATAGCCAAAGTCATTTTATACAAATCTTCATCAAAATCATAATAAAGGCGTTTGCCTTAAAAATCATTATACGAGCCAATGTCGTAAAAACATCATACAATACGTCTTATGACGTTGTATGCAAATAAAAACCGTTATATGAATATGGTTATGAAAACCAAAACACGAACATAATATCAATAATATGACCCTGTATTGCTAGTCAGGCAATACATCGTAATTCGGTGCGTCTAGTAGTATTTCGTTAGTTTGGATTATTATAAGCCGCATGACATTGTTACCTTACTAAACCAACAACGGGTAGCTAACCCGATACTCAATTTTCTCATCTAAAGTAGCGTGTCGTCACAAATCACGCTATGGAAATCTTCTCATACATAAAATCGCTTACCAATGAATGTGGCACGACGAGGATCAACCGTCAAGGCGCGAACTGGGGTGATCGTCCCCAAATAGTACTATTATATACACAAGCGTCTACCAAATCCCGGTAGTTCACAATTAATGCTAATGGGACTTTTAGTGACATAACCTAACTTTAATAATCCATTTAATTTCATCTATCAGGTCCTTTAATCATTTATCGGGTCATACAATCAGGTCATTCAATCATTCTGGTCCAAATCAATAAACAAACAATCGGGACAAATGGTGTCCTATTTTATAAAAACTAACATTTTATCTCCCTCGCGGGTTTATAAAACATTTCATAAAAACATTTAAAAGAGTGCGAGGCTATGAACTCACGTTGATGTGGGAAGGCGGGTTATCGGCAATTCGGACGTACGGTACGTGCTTCAATCACGGAAACCTAGACAAATAATACTCGTCTTAGGCTCTTGTCCAATGACTTTATAAAAATAACAATTATGTATACATATGATGATTTTATATATATATGATGATCAAGTGGGTTTACATATTCTCATTTACTCATTTTTGTGTTTATGTGTCGATAACTTTTATACTAGTTTACTAGTTTTACCTATTTACGTATTTTAAGTCCAATAAACTTATTATAAGTTCTTTAACTTGTTTTAATCCATTTTATACTTATATTATCAGTATTTAAACTTTACAAGTTGGGCCCAAATGGGTTAAGCCCAATAAGTTCTTTTTATAAGAGTTTAACTTATTTAGTCCAATTATTAGTCCAATATGTTTACTTAGCTCGTTAATGTCCGTATGTCCTATAGTTCGGGTTTTATCGGTTTTTACTTGTATTAGATACTTATATATCAGTATATAACTTTTAAAAACTTTACATTAGACGGGTTTGATCGTCTATGTTTTAATTGGCGAAAAACGTTAATTTTACGGTAATAGCCGAAAAAGTCGTAAAAATCAAGTTTATAGTTTTATAACTTATAAAACTTAACAAGTTACCATTTTTATAAAATTTCCACTTATTTACAATTGTACATATTTATATAAATGTATAATATGAGTTAGTGGATTTTTATTTACATTTTATACTATTTTTATTTGAGTGCTTATATAATACTATTACTTTAATTTCCAAAATCTGATTTTTATTTTCATCTTCACCAAAACTGCCATATCTAGAGTTCTATATGGAGATAGAAGCTCAAATTTTTATGACATAAACTACATGATATGTGCTCCATTTAACTCTCCTATAGCTACTGTTGAATCATCTTCTAAGTATTATCTAAAAATCGTCCAAAACAGTGAACTCAGATTTGTACTTTAAAGTTGTTTTGATCATATCTCACTCATTACAATGATTCCATTGCATGGCCAACTCTCACATGTGTACAAGACTCATAGATTACTCTCACAAAACAAGAAGATGAGGAGGACAATCTTTATACCACCAAGTTGATGTAGGTTGTGATTTGGACATGGATTTTGATGGAGAAACTTATGAATAAGCAAGACCATCTTCAAGATCACCTATCTTCATGAACACCTTGTGGAAAATCAGCCCTTGAATCCCTTGAAAACTTCTCCTTGGATGTTAAAACTTTCACCAATCTTCATCTCTTTGAATGGAGATTAACATATCTTAAGTATAACAAATGTTTGTGGTTAAATATTGTATGAATGGGGTGTTGTGGTGATGATATTGGACGAAATTATAGAGAGAGGAAGAGAGAGTTTTGGTTGATTTGCATGTATGTAATGAAGGTAGTAGTTTTTGGTAGCTAGTTTTGATGGAAGAATGGCTTACTTTATAAGCTAGAATGACAAGTGTAAGCTTAGCTTACAACTTGACACCAAATGTGGTGTGGTGGTGTTGTGTGGGATGGTTATAGTGAGGGTGGGGCAAGTGTCCCACTTGTCTCATCCCCATTTATTTACGGGTACTCCTCGATTCTAGTTTCCTCGATTTACGTGCCCTCGGGTCGTTTTACGAAAAACGTTTTTATAAATTGTGAATCAACGGCACAAAAAGAATCTAATAAAAATTGTCTCATCAAAAACGGAGTTCGAAAACGTAAATACGTAATCCTAAGGTTTCCGGTTTAGTCGTAAAGGACGTTAAAATAAAATCGTAAGTCCTAGTCTCTTCTCGTAAATTTGTGAGTTTATGAACTAACACAAATTTAAAACTCCAAAATAATATTCACGGATAAATTTATTTTCTGAAATGTCGGACTGTCACCAAAGCGGTGTATGTAAACGTAAGCACGTAACGTTGAATCCTCCGGTTTAGACGTAGTCGATGCTACTTCAAGACGTAAATCCAAATTTCTTCCCAAAAATAAGTGAGTTCATAATGTAACATTAAAATAATGTTTTCAAATAAATATTGAGAATAAATTATCAACCATAAATTGACGGATTGTCACACTTTTATATAGGGAGCTTTAAAACACGAAAGTCTTAACTCTCACGGGTTAATAACAAGAACTTTTCGCAAGTTCCTATAATTGATCCTCGAGAGTTGTTTATCAAGGGAACTTTAAAATGCGATTCCTAAACTTGAAAAAGTCTAAGAATTTGCAAGATCCTATAGACGACTCGAAAACCCAAAACTTTGATTTAATAGGCTAAGCATCCACGAGTCTCATTCCTTGAGATTTTAAACTGTGGAGAACGAGAGATGATAGAGTCAATTATAAGTTTGGTATTCTTTCGTGAATATATGTGAGTTAATTATAAGCCTATTCTCCCATTGCTTGCTAATAAATTTATCTTCAATAAATAAGGTTGTACGATTTGAAAAGTTACTTAGCTTCTATCCCAAGATCGTTTAAAAGTTGCTCGGTAATGATTAGAGTTTATAGCCAAGGCATAACTTATTGAAGCGGGATGCGAAGATGGCGTGTCCGAAAAGGTCCTAACAAGACATGAGGGCTACATTTTGTTGCTAAAGATCCAAAAGTGATGTGAAGAATCATTTATCGAAAATCAATATGAAGGATCGAGACACACGACGAAAAGAAAATACTCCCGTAAAGATCATGGAGAAGTCTATCCAAAAAGGCCCTAACAAGGTATGAGGATAAATAGATCCAAGTCCAAAAAGGAGGCGGATCGTTGTATATCAAAGTCCAAAATAAAGATTGGAGAAAAATGAAGAAGTCGTGGTCCAAATATGAAGAATCTCTCAAAACTTCAAGTGAAGAAATTCCTATTATGAAGAGAAGACCATTATTTCATGAACGTCTCTCAAGATTTGAAGTATGAAGTCGCTGCCAAATATCAGTCCAAGAAAAGTCTCAAATCGCGAAGCGAGTTATGCCAAGATATGAACTTTATGAGGTCACGAGAAGCAGTTTTAAAAGATTTTGTCCTTTAGCTAACTAATGATTAAATCGTCCCACTTTATTTTCAGCCTAAATAACTATCGAAATAAGTCAACAATGCATCCTCGTGATCATTCAAGACAATAATAAAATATAAGAGATACACATAGGAATAAGGGAGTCTAAGTAAATAATTGGCCCACATGAGTTCGTGTTAGTTTGCTAACTTATAATAACAATGATCTCGTTTTTAAGCTTGGTTTGGAGAACATGAAAACTTGAGGATGATGATTATTCATGACATTTCCAAAAACCTAAGGTATGTTTTTGATTTCTTTACTTGTTTTGTTATTTTCTATCTCTTTAATAAAGGCCAATGTGGATTGATTGTGATGAAAAGTGTAATCGTGCTTTGTGACTAATGCATTGCATGAGGACATTGCAATGGTCAAGTGTAGGGGATTTGATAGGTGTGTAAACACCCATCCTTTTTACCACTTAACTACAATAATAATCAAGCCAAAACGTGTATTTTATGTCGTAAATGTCGGAATTATGCGTGGTTTGTGTTTTTGTTGTGGTTTAGGATGAAAATGTGAAAAATGGCAGAAAACACGGGCATTCACGGGCTTTTATCAAAGAAAAAGACAAAAGACGAAGTCAAGAAATCAAGAGTGCAAAAAGAACGGAAGTCCAAGACCAATTCTGAAGATTTATCGAAGAAAAAGTCAAAAGACGGAAGTTTACTAAAATCCGAAGAACTCAAGTCTTATTTATTGAAGAAATTACAAGAGGAGTTATTAATCCCGAGACAAAAGTCGAAGAATTAAGAAGACAAGGACTTAATGATAATTAAAGAAAGAAGAAAGTGGGGAGGAAGCTTCCACTAAGCACCTCCCTAATCCACTATAAATAGGATCCTTAGGCTTTCATTTTTTCTTGTTGGCTAATTGTGACAATTAGCTCTTCCATTTTAATTACTTGTCATTTAAATACATGTCATTTACTTAATTGTCAAATTTAATTACCTTGCACCTTTAATTTCAAGTAAGTTTTCTTTTATGTTATTGAATCTTTATTTTTATTGTTAATCTCTTATCTTCCTTTCTTGTTTAATCTTTAATCTTATTGCTTATTGTTTATGTTCATGTTCTTGAGTTTTTATTAAATTGATTAAGTGGGTTTTAATTGATTTGGTTATATTTGTTAGTTTTGTTGATTTGGATTGACAGGTTATTGTTATTAGATCATTTGTGATTAGTCTTGTTTAATCTTTTGGTTGATTTTGATTAGTTATTGTCTAGATTCGTGTTATTTTTGTCCCGTGTTCTTCGCTACCGTTTTCCCAGGTTTATTCCGGATCAAGGTGGTTTATTCCGGATCAACAACACATTCCGGATCAACAGTTCATTCTGAACCAAGTAATTCTCCTAATTATTCCGGATAAGTGACATATTCCGAATAAAAGGATATTCCGGATCAAGGTTTTGTTGAAATTTATTCCGAATCAAGGTTGTGTTCAGAATATTCCGAACCAGTGGAATATTCCGAATCAGTGGTCATTCCGAACCAAATTTGTATTCCGGATCAAGGGGTTTATTCGGAATAATTTATATTCCGGATCAAGCCAAACATTCCGGATCAGGGGTCTTCATTCAGAACATTCCGGATCAAGGTTGTTTATTCGGAATAATTAATTACTCCGGATCAGTGACACATTCCGAGTAAAGGATTTATTCCGCATCAAGCCTTTATTCCGGGTGAAGCATTATTCCGAGTGAAGGGTTTATTCCAGATAAGTGACATATTCCGGATGAATCAATATTCCAGATGAGCTTATATTCCAGATGAAGGAGTGATTATTCCGGATGAGCCAATTGTTCCGAATGAGTGTTTTATGTTGATTATTCCGAATGAAGAAGAATTATTCCGGGTGAATGTGACATTCCGAACGAGTAATTATTCCAAGTGAGGTATTTTTAGTTTATTTTAAGTTTTAGTTTATTTTAATTTTTAAGCTTTACTTTTCCCACATTTTTCCTTAGTCGCACTTTAAGTTTACTTGCCTTAGATTTATTTTTCCTTTGTTTAAGTTTTAGTTGCGTTTTAAGTTTGCCTTAAGGTTAGTTTTAAGATTGCGTCTTTTTCGTTAAGTGTTATTTACTTTTCGTCACGCTTTAAATTTCTTGTCATTTATTTTAAATTAGATTTAGATTTATTTTTCTTGCTCTTTACTTTAATAGTTTTTGCACCTTTAATTTTACTACAACGACACAATTATTGTTTCCCCCAAAGACAGCTGAGTCGCACTTAAACCAGTAATCAATTCGATTAGACATACAACAAAGAACTTTAATTTTCTTACTAGGTTAAAGCTTTGTATCAACGGGTCCGACCGTCTACGTTTTATTTGGCGAAAACGTTAATCTTTCGGTTTTAGCCGAAAAGACGTAAAACTTATATATAGTTTTATAACTTTTAGAAAACATTTGAGTTTTTACTTTTATAAGAATGCCATACTTAATTATTTTAATATAAAACTCATTTTATAATTATTATTAGTTAGTGGGTTTTATGTATTTATTTTATAATAATATTTACTTGAGTGCTCTTTTTATACTATATAAATTATTTACAAATCTGATTACTAAAGTCTACTCCACCATTTTTGCCATATCTTGAGTTATACAAGGAGATAGAAGCTCAAATTTGAGCAGCACAAACTAAATGATATGTGCTTCAAATAATTCCTATAGCTACTGCTCAATCATCCTCTAAGTATTTTAAATAATTCGTCCAAAACAGACTATACAGATTTGTACCTCAATAGTATTTTGATCATATCTCGCTCATTTTAATGATTTCATTGAGTGGCCAACTCACCACATATGTAAAAATCATATATCTAACTGTATATTTAATAATCTAAGCTATTTTACCAAGTGATCATATTGATACTTACTGTTTTATACAGCCTATGAATATAACCATGATTTTAACATCTTTACTTGTTGATTTTAGCCTTTTTAACTTAATCTATTAATACAAAATCCCCACATAATATTTCGATCATCATTAATCATCATATACATATACATTTATAAAGAAAATACATGATTAATTTTACAAAATAAAAAGATGATAGGAAGAAACAATCTCTATACCACCAAAGTGACGAAAAGGTTGAGATTTTAGATGAACAAGGCTTGGTTCTTGTCACCAAATCTTTAATCTTGGCAAATGAACTTTTGAGTTCTTCAAATGGATGAACACCTTTATGGAAATCAGCCCTAAACCTCCTTGGAAACTCCTTTTCACATGTTGTAATCACCTCAAATCATCATCTTTTTATGTAGCAATCAACATATGTTGATTAAAGATTATGTTGTAGGTTAAATTTTGGTGATGGTGGTGATCTTGGTGGTGATATGGACAAAATAGAGAGAGAGAGGATGAGAGATTGAAAAACTTGGCTAGTTTGCATGTAAGAAATGAAGAAATGGTTTCTAGTTAGTGGTTTTGATGGTTTTGGAAGCCTTAAGGACAAGTGTCATATACTTGTACAAAATTTTGACACCAAAAGAGGTGTGTGGCATTGTAAAATCAGCCCATAGTCGGAGTGGGACAAGTGTCCCACTTGTCTCATCTCCAGTAATTTACGGGTACTCCTCTATTATAGTTTCCTCGACTTACGCGCCCTCGGGTCGACTTACGAAAAACGTTTTTATAAATTATGATTCTACGGCACAAAACTATTCTAATAAAAATTGTCTCATAAAAAACGGAGCACAAAAGCGTAAATACGTAAAACCTAGGGTTTCCGGTTTAATCGTAAAAGACGCTAAATTATGCATGTAAGTCCTAATTTCTTCTCGTAAATTTGTGAGTTAATGAACCAACACAAATTAAAATTTCCAAAATAATATTTGAGAATAAGTTTATTATCTGAAATGTCGGACTGTTAAGAAACGGAGCATGTAAACGTAAACACGTAACCTAGAGTTCTCCGGTTTAGACGTAATCGATACTACTTTAAGATTTAAACCCTAATTTCTTCCCTTAGTGAGTGAGTTCATAATTTAAAAATAAAATAATGATTTTAAATAATACTTGAGAATAAAATAACGACCTCAAATTGACGGATTGTCACACCAGTTACCCCTAAAGTAGATCTTTGTCCTTAAAGATCAATTTATCTTACTACTCGCTTGTTATAGAGTCAAAGACATGTGGGAATTTCCTCTACATTCGGTCTTTTTGTTCAAGTGTAATTCATTACAATATGCGAGTTTCATCAAACATAACTATGGGAATACGATCATGCTTAAGTTGACTTACTTTCTCTATCCATGATGTCCACGGGTTTTTGATGAATGCAACTTTTTGCCGATCCAAACTTCATTAAGAAGTAATCAGATTTTCACTTGATAGACATTTCACCAAGTTCGATATACGAAACATAATTCATGCAGCCCTTGAAGTTCTAGGGTAGATCTAGCTTATATGCCTCTCAGTCCAAATCTTTACATTATCTCAATGGTCCCATACAACAGGGACTTAGATTCCCACGATCTTTCAGATCATCCATTCACTTTTCCATAGTGAAAATTTTTGGCATAACTTCGCTACCCATCCTGCACTTCATGATCTACATTTCATATTCACATAACCTCCTCCCCACTACTGACAGTCAGTAATCAGATCCTAATTTCCACAATCATTTCAGGTCTCGTGGGTCGGGTATCTTCATCGCAACTCCTGCCTACAGATGCTCTTAAACTTTTCTTTATATAGATCCTCGCAAGATTCGTTCTCGATCCTAATGAGATAATTATCAATGATAATCTCTCCAAAGGAAAGCTATTATCCTCTTCACAACCAAAGGTTAATTATTCAAACATAAAACAAGACTTCTAGTGTTTGTATCGTTACTTTACCTTGTCCCTTCGATTGGGGTGGTAAGAAGTACTCATATCACGATTCGTTCCCAATGAATTCTGAAGGAATCTCCAGAAATTCGATGCGAATCGAGGATCTTGATAGAGATGATCGATATAGGCACACCATGCGTACACAACTCCTTTAAATACAAAGGAGTCAACTTCTCCTTCGAGAATCTATCATTAACGGGAATGATATTAACAGATTTGGTCAGTCTGTCGACGATGACCCAAATCGAATCAAATTCAGATGATGACCTTGGAAGATTTGTGATAAAATCCATAGTGATTCTATCCCACTTCCAAAAAAGATTAATAGGCAAAAGAAGCAATCCTTATGGATTTTGGCGTTCAGCCTCAGCCTTTGCAAAATTTAAACATTTACTAACATATGTTGCGATGTCTACTTTCATATTTGGTCACAAGTACAACTTCTTCAAATAAGATACTTTTTATCAGAAATGGCATGAATAGAATACTTAATCTTATGAGATTCTAGTATGACTAAATCTAAACTCCTCCATATTTAGGCAACTACAAGCGACCTTTTAAACATTTAACGCTATCGGCACTCATTTCTTATGGTTTTTATTAGCCGCGAAACTCTTTGTTATTTATATTATCCTTTTTACAAGCATCGGCTATTTTTAAATTGCTCGGCAATTTATTGTGTATGGTCAATACTAAGGAACACATCTTAATTGGTTCTCTATTCTTTCTACATAATGCGTCAGCGACTACATTCACCTTCCCCGATAAACTAAATATCATGACCATAATCACTCAAAAATTCTTTCTTCATATTTTCTAAGTTTTAGTTTCGTCTCACTTTTATTTATTTTTTTATTAGTTTTGATCAATCCGACGTCTAAAGCGTCGATAAATATTACAAGTAATTAAATAATAAATATTTAATTTTTATGAAACGTAAACGTAAAAAATTTTAAATTTCTCAGTTCGTCCAATTATAGAAAAATGTTCAAAATAAATTTAAATTTAATTAACACGATTTTTGTTGATTTATCGAAAATAATTAATGTAAAACCCGCATGCTTTTACCATGAATATTACCTTTAAGATCATACGTACGAGATTAAAACTTTCCTGTTATAGCATGATTACGTTACATGTTAGGATTTTACGCATTACGTACGTGTTAGAACACGATAAGTAATTATTACGTACGAACACACAATAATTATTTAACAATAATTAATCACGAACATGCGATCATGAAATCATGAACGTAATTAAATCACGAACTAATATTAATTACGTATATATATTTATTATGAGCGTGAATAAATATATTAGGTCACGGTAAATATTTAACGAGAACACACTAAACACGAACACAAATATACACGAACGAACACTTAAACAACGAGAAACGGAAAACGGTACGGCTACCCCATGTGGGGCCCCCTACCCGTGGCTACACCAACACCATGGGCCAAGCCCATCAATTTTTACAATGAAAAGGGGGTAAAGGTAAAACTAGTTTTCATTTTTCACTTTACAGGAAAACAAATTAAAAACCTAAAAAGTTTTCTCCTTTCTCCTTCTTGTCCTCTTTGGGCGCCGCATACAACACAAGAAAAGGTGGTGTTCGTTTTGATTTCATCTTGAATATTGTATGTGTGTTCGTGTGTGTTCATCCTCGTTAGATCCACGCATTCGGTATATTCTGTTAATCCTTTTTCTTTTGATTTGATCTAATAAAATAATTAAGAACATGATGTTTTTAAAAACCTATTAAAACATAGATCAAACATGTAAATGGTTTTTGGATAAATCAAAAAGGTTGTTTTTAGGGGTGTTTGTTTGGCCGGCGCCTAAACCGAACCCCAAGGGGGTCTCGGTTTGGCTAATAGACCACCACCGAGACCATATGGTCCCGGTTTGGTGGTGTGGATCCCACGGCAGTAGCAAACCAAAGGGAACCCCGAAGTAGTTCGGGGTATGGTGTCGATTTCATGTCCGGTTCATGGTTTCTAGTCAAGATCCGGTTCACGGTTTATGTTAAGATTATTTTTTTTATGATCATATGTTAAAATTAAATTAATAATAATATGACATGATTAATTTAATAAAACATGACTTAGGTTATATTTAATTATAGATCATGAAATTATTAACCTAAGTATTTTACATTTTCTAGAATTATAATTAATTAATTATTTAAAAACCAAGGTTATAATTAATTAATTAACATGACTTAGGTTATATTATTAATAAATAATAATACATGTTTTAACCAAAGTATTTAACTTTATTTAATTAAAAACATGATATATTTAATTAAATACTTTTAACCTATAGTTTATTTAAATAACATGTAATAATTAATAAACTATACATTATATCATTATGACTTAGAAAATAATCAGAAAAACACTTAGGCTTATATACTTAGCTTATTTAACCAGCTTATATCTAATTATGGAAACTTTCTATTTTTAGAAACTTATTTAATTAAGGCAACTAATCTATTTATGGAAACTTTCTATTTTTAGAAACTTATTTAATTCAGGCAGATAATCTATTTATGGAAACTTATTTAACTAAGGCAGCTGATCTATTTATGGAAACTTTCTATTTTTTAGGAACTTATCTATTTTAAGCAGTAATTCTATTTTTGGAAACTTTCTATTTTTGAAAACATTCTATTTTTGGAAACTTTCTATTTTTGTAAACTTTCTATTTTTGGTAACTTTCTATTTTTGGAAACTTTCTCTTCTTGGAAACTTTCTATTTTAGGAAACCTGCTATTTTTGGAAAGTTACTTATTATTACACAGTAAGTATAATAATACATGAAATACCAGAAATACTTAATCAGAATAGACAGAATATAAGATAAACCTAGTTTAAGGCTTTAAACAGTAAAACATGATATGAACATATAAAATAAGCTAAGACATGATATAAAACCAGTTACGTATTTGGTAGTCAGATACTTATTCATGTATGTATTTATGTAGCATTAGTGATACGGAAGTAGGATTCTCCTCAGTTCGTCTTCTTCGTTCACTAGACATAAGGTACGGATTCCCGTCCTTTCAGTATGGACATTCTTTCCTTATTAGGATTCCCCGTATGCAGCCAAATGTTTTCCCGTAGTATAAGTTTATATGTTTGACTTGCTTATGTTTAATTTAGAATACCTATAGCCATATACATGCATGACCAGTTTCACCTAGTTATGGAGGTACCATAACCATAACATTAGAGGCACTGATGTTATGACTTCACCACGGCGGAGTGATTGCTCGTGGCGTCCCTTCAGCTTTTGGCCATATTATTATATTTATCATGTGGGGCGTATGGGTGCATCCTAGTTACATGTCTTTCAGCAGATTACTCAGTGTGAATGTAGTGTGTGCCTTGCATCCTTCACAAGGAGCTGATCCCTCCTACCCAAACCAGTATATTAAATTAGAGGCAGCCCCTCTAATTTGCATGATGAGGTCACACCTCCAAGTATTCATGCACGGTGGATTTTCATGACCTATATTGGCGAATGGTAGAACATGTTAAACAGTTTTTATAAGATAAACATAAGGCTTTTCAAACTATAAAACTAGTTTTACCAAGACTTAACCAGGTTACTCGGGACTTAGTTTCTTCCGCTGTTATATGTTATATGCTTATCCTATTCATGTTTTATTGTACATCCATGAACTGAGCGTATTGCTCAGCCGTTTTCCTTTTCCATGTTCCCAAAATGGCAGGTACTCAGGGACGCTCGTAGACTTTAAGCGTACGTGCATATGGACTGGAAGCTTTCTAGCCTTTCCTTAATTTATGCATTATCTTTACATTGATACTCTTGCTATGGACATTGTTTAGTCCTTTCCTTTACAGTACTATTGTTTGTGTGTGATGAGCTTTACTTTTGGACTATCGATGTTTCATTCCGGCATTTTCCTTTTATGGTAATGTAATGTTTAGACATTAATCCTTGTATGCTTTGATGACACACCATAATTACGTGTGACATTCCATTATCGAAATGGGGTGTTACAATTACGGTATCAGAGCCAAGGCTTTAACCTGTAGGCTCTCAAAATATGACATGTGATTAGTGGGTAGTCACTATGGTCTTCCTAGAACTGACAGTCGTTTTCATGCATTCATCATTTTTTTGCATACATATATATGTCATTGTCGCAGGTTTATGACTATGTAATGGTTGGTATAGGACTGGCCCTATTTAGTCGCATGTGTTTTATCGAAACTTTTAAATTTGGGACCGACCCACAGGAGTCCCCTCTCCATGTCTTTTATTTTGGGTGAACTGACCATAGGCGTTCACTCTCGAGCATACAAAAGTTTTCATTAAACTGCATCATGCATTCTTACACAAAATTTTCATGCATAAAATTTTTCTCTTGAAATTTTGGTATAAATTTTTTTTCGTGTATATATATAATTTATGTTTTGACCTGTTTAACCATACGTTTTATGTTATACTGTCAGATGGCAAACACAGACAATCTCTGGGCGATGTTTGTAGATGCTGATGCAGAAATACAAGACATCCTTCATCAGAACGACGGCTATCCTCCCCCGCCTAACATTTTCCCCATGGAAGGAAGGAATCGGCTCATGAGGGAATACTATACCATTCGACAGCGACCTAACAAAGACAGCAATGACTTCATGCAATGTTTTCTTCGTTACGCCGGTGTCCTGAGAGCATCTGCGGGCACCACTGAAGAGCAGGCGCTACATTTTCGTTGGGCTCTTAATCACAGGATCGCCAATAACTTAGGAGGTGCTCTGTTGGATACGGTAGCACAAGTGGCCGATGCAGCACGTAAGCTGGAAATGTTGTAGGAGAGAGATGAGTTCGGGGAAGCTGAGAGACCCGACAAGAGGTAAACATTCTTATTCAAGCGGTGATCAATCCGTATTCTTTCAATATATGTCTAATATTCATCTCTTTAAAATGTATCGTCCTGGCAGAAAACCGGCGACCGGTCTCAGCCGGCTACTCAGCAGCAGCCTCATCAGCCCAAGGGAAACAGTCAGGCTAACGACCGTTCTGCTACGGATAGGCGTGGCGGTAATGATAATTACCGTCATAATGCTGGACACTCCAATGGCAGTAGGTCCTAATACTTACGCAAAATTTTCTTATGATTTCATGTTATAACTCATATTCTGACACTTTAGCAAAACTTCTACCAGGAACCATGGAAACAGTAGGGACCAGAACCAGAGAGGTTCACAGCCTAGCCGTCCAGCTATCACTGGTATTCAATCTTACGATTATCCGCATTGTCCTTTGTACCCTATTATCATGTCTTATGTTAAATGTTTTATCAGGTTCCCAGCCAGCCAGAGCACCTGCTAGAGGATATACTCATCCTCTTTGCTCTACTTGCCACCGTAGGCACCCAGGGCCATGTCGCCGTAACACTAAAGCATGCTTCAAGTGTGGTCTTCCTGTCCATATCATGAAGGATTGTCGTAAGGGCGAGATGGAGGTTACATCGGGACATGCTGATTCCAAGCCGCCTCCTACCACCGGGCGTGTCTACACGACATCTCGAGACCAGGCCAATAAGTCTACAGGTACCATCACTGGAATCTTGTATATGTATGGTCAAGCTGCATGTTTTCTTTTCGATACGGGTGCTACTCACATCGGTTATTTCTACTGCTTATGCTAAGAACCTTAGGATGCTCCCCATGCCACTAGAGAATAGGCTTACTATTTCCACGCCTTTGAGGGAATCTGTATTAATCACCCATGTATACAAGAGTCTTCCCCTAGAATTTGACGATAAGGTTCGACCTGTTGACGCACTTCCGCAGGACATGAATGACTTCGACCTAATTTTGGGCATGGATTGGCTATCCAAGCATCATGCTACTATAGACTGCCATTCATATCGAGTTATCTTCGGTGATGTTAATGCACCAGAGTACATTCATAACAGGTTCGTACCCGGACGGTCTGTACAAATCATATCTACCCTGCAAGCGTGTGCACTACTCTCACATGGCTGCGAGGGTTATCTAGCTACGGTTCACGACATGGATGCTGAATCTCCATCAATTCAGGATCAACCAATAGTGTCGGAATTCCAAGATGTTTTTCCAGCAGAACTTCCGGGCATACCACCTGCACGAGAAGTAGAATTCAGTATCGAGCTTATTCCAGGAGCTGAACAAATCTCCACGGCTCCTTATCGCATGGCTCCCATAGAGCTGAAGGGGCTGAAGGATCAACTGCAAGAACTTCTAGAACGAGGTTTCATTCGACCGAGCGCATCTCCATGGGGCGCACCGGTCTTATTTGTTAAGAAGAAGGACGGCAGTATGCGTCTTTTCATAGACTATCGCGAGCTCAACAAGATTACTATCCGGAATAGGTATCCACTACCGCGTATAGACGATCTGTTTGACCAACTCCAAGGGGCCAAACACTTCTCCAAGATTGATCTTAGCTCAGACTACCATCAGCTACGGGTTAAGGAGCAGGACATCGCCAAGACTGCTTTTCGAACCCGCTATGGCCACTAAGAGTTTGTAGTTATCCCATTTGGCCTGACAAATGCTCCAGCAGTGTTCATGGATTTGATGAACAAAATCTTTCATGAATTTCTGGACAAGTTTGTCATTGACTTCATCGATGACATCCTGATTTTCTCAAAGTCCAAGGAGGAACACGAAGACCATCTTCGTACAGTGCTACAGATTCTTCGCCAGAAGTAGCTGTATGCTAAATTCTCCAAGTGCGAGTTCTGGTTAGACAAGGTGGCATTCTTAGGTCACATTGTATCAGCAGAAGGAATCACTATGGATCCAGCGAAGGTTGAGGCCATTACTAAGTGGCCAAGGCCGATATCAGTGACGGAAGTACGCAGTTTCTTAGGCTTAGCTGGCTATTATCGTAGGTTCGTGGAGAACTTTTCCCGTTTAGCACTACCATTGACCAAACTGATGCAGAAAGGGGAGAAATTCGTCTGCACTAAAGAACGAGAGAAGAGCTTTGAAGACCTAAAGCAGAAGCTAGTATCTGCACCTATTCTTACTCTCCCATCTGGTACGGGTGGATTTCAAATCTACAGTGATGCATCGGGGAAGGGACTTGGCTGTGTTCTCAAGCAACATGGGAAAGTGATCGCGTACGCTTCACGGAAGCTTAAGCCTTATGAAGAAACTTACCACACGCATGACTTGGAACTTGATGTAGTCGTGTTTGCATTGAAGATATGGAGGCACTACTTATATTGAGAATCATGTGACATTTTCACGGACCACAAGAGCTTGAAGTATATCTTCACTCAACGTGAATTGAACATGAGGCAGAGGAGATGGTTAGAGTTGTTGAAGGATTATGACATAAATCTACAATATCATCCCGGAAAGGCAAATGTAGTAGCGGATGCTCTTAGTAGGAAGTCCGGAATTATCAACGACATTAAAATTGGGGAGGAAATCATAAGAGAATTGGAGCGGCTAGACATCAAGATCATGGTACGTGGACAGCACAGTTACTGGGCTAATCTTAGAGTAGAACCCGAGTTACTCTCTAAGATCAAGGAAGCTCAGAAAGATGATGGAGAAATCTGGGCGATAGTACAGAATTTGGAGAAACAGACGGAATTCAGAGTAGATGCAGATGGTATGGTATGGCAGGGAACGAGACTTTGTGACCAAGAACTCCGGGAAGCCTTGTTAGCTGAAGCTCATAGCTCCCCATTCTCTATACATCCTGGTTCGACTAAGATGTACCATGACATCAAGCAATACTTTTGGTGGAGTGGTATGAAACAAGATGTGGCCACTTACGTCTCCAAATGTCTTACCTGCCAGCAGGTTAAGATTGAGCATCAGCGATCTAGCGGTCTCCTTCAACTGTTAGATATTCCAGAGTGGAAGTGGGACAAAATCACCATGGATTTTGTTACTGGTCTTCCGCCTACCAAGAGGAAGCACGATGCAATTTGGGTTATCGTTGTTCGACTTACCAAATCAGATCATTTCTTACTGATCCGCAAGGAAGATCCGGTAAGTAAACTCGCCGATACGTATAGAAGAGAGATCATGAGACTCCACGGTGCACCATCCAGCATCGTCTCAGACAGAGATCCTCGTTTCACTTCGCGATTTTAGAAGAGTATGCAGAAAGCTTGGGGTACACAACTTAAGCTTACCACGGCTTTTCATCCTCAAACGGACGGACAGTCGGAGCGAACGATTCAGACATTTGAGGACATGTTGAGGGCATGTGCGTTGGAATGGACGGGTGATTGAGATGATTATATCTGTTTGGTGGAGTTTGCATACAACAACAGTTGGCACGCAAGTATCAAGTGTGCTCCTTTCGAGATGTTGTATGGCAGAAAGTGTCGCGCCCCAATCTGCTGGGATTAGGTCGGCGAGCGAACACTTGAAGGACCAGAAATCATAGAGATGACCAATGAAAATATTGCAGTAACTAAGCAGAAACTTCAGGAGGCACGATCACATCAGAAGAGTTATGCCGATAAGCATCGTAGGGACATACATTTTAACGTAGAAGATCACGTCTTCCTTAAAGTTTCGCCGGCACGTGGTGTTAGACGCTTCGAGATTAAAGGGAAGCTCAGTCCTCGGTTCATCGGACCGTTGATATCATTGAACGAGCCGGTGAAGTATCTTACCAGTTAGCGTTACCTCTGCAGCTTTTGCATGTACACAATGTGTTTCATGTGTCCTTACTCAGAGGGTACCAGTATCATCCCTTTCACATGGTTCGGTATCCACTGGAACAGATACGTGAAGGTCTCACTTTTATAGAAGAACCCGAACGAGTTCTTGACAGACAAGAACGAGTCATGAGAAGGAAGACGATTCCTTTCGTCAAAATCCTTTGGAGGGACCATACCAAGCGGGAAGCCACTTGGAAACAGAGGAGTCTATCCGGGCTTCTTACCCTCATTTCATATTTTGAATTCAGGTATGTTCTTCTTTTTCAGTTTACTTTATCAATAATTCGGGGACGAATTATTCTTTTTAGGGGGAAGAGTTGTAAAACCCGCATGCTTTTACCATGAATAGTACGCTTAAGATCGTACGTACGAGATTAAAACTTTCCTATTATAGCATGATTATGTTTACATGGTAAGATTTTACGTATTACGTACGTGTTAGAACACGATAAGTAATTATTACGTACGAACACATGATAATTATTTAATAATAATTAATCACGAACATGCGATCATGAAATCATGAACGTAATTAAATCACGAACTAATATTAATTACGTATATATATTTATTACGAGCGTGAATAAATATATTAGGTCACGGTAAATACTTAACGAGAACACACTAAACACGAACACAAATAAACACGAACGAACACTTAAATAACGAGACACGGAAAACGGTAAGGGTACCCCATGTGGGGCCCCTACCCGCGGATACACCAACACCATGGGCCAAGCCCATCAATTTTTACAATGAAAAGGGGGTAAAGGTAAAACTAGTTTTCATTTTTCACTTTACAGGAAAACAAATTGAAAACCTAAAAAGTTTTCTCCTTTCTCCTTCTTGTCCTCTTTGGCCGCCGCATACAACACAAGAAAAGGGGGTGTTCGTTTTGATTTTGATGTTGAATATTGAACGTATGTTCGTGTGTGTTCAACCTCGTTAGATCCACGCATTCAGTATATTCTTGTAATCCTTTTTCTTTTGATTTGATCTAATAAAATAATTAAGAACATGATGTTTTTAAAAACCTATTAAAAACATAGATCAAACATGTAAATGGTTTTTGGGTAAATCAAAAAGGTTGTTTTTAGGGGTGTTTGTTTGGCCGGCGCCTAAATCGAACCCCAAAGGGGTCTCGGTTTGGCTAATAGACCACCACCGAGACCATATGGTGCCGGTTTGGTGGTGTGGGTCCCACGGCAGCAGCAAACCAAAGCGAACCCCGAAGTGGTTCGGGGTATGGTGTCGATTTCATGTCCGGTTCATGGTTTCTAGTCAAAATCCGGTTCACGGTTTATGTTAAGATTATTTTTTTTATGATCATATGTTAAAATTAAATTAATAATAATATGACATGATTAATTTAATAAAACATGACCTAGGTTATATTTAATTATAGATCATGAAATTATTAACCTAAGTATTTTATATTTTCTAGACTTATAATTAATTAATTATTTAAAAACCATGGTTATAATTAATAAATTAACATGACTTAGGTTATATTATTAATAAATAATAATACATGTTTTAACCTAAGTATTTAACTTTATTTAATTAAAAACATGATATATTTAATTAAATACTTTTAACCTATAGTTTATTTAAATTACATGTAATAATTAATAAACTATACATTATATCATTATGACTTAGAAAATAATCAGTAAAACACTTAGGCTTATATACTTAGCTTATTTAACCAGCTTATATCTAATTATGGAAACTTTCTATTTTTAGAAACTTATTTAATTAAGGCAGCTAATCTATTTATGGAAACTTTCTATTTTTAGAAACTTATTTAATTCAGACAGCTAATCTATTTATGGAAACTTATTTAATTAAGCCAGCTGATCTATTTATGGAAACTTTCTATTATTTTAGGAACTTATCTATTTTAAGCAGTAATTCTATTTTTGGAAACTTTATATTTTTGGAAACTTTCTATTTTTGGAAACTTTCTATTTTTGGTAACTTTCTATTTTTGGAAACTTTCTATTTTTGGAAACTTTCTATTTTAGGAAACCTGCTATTTTTGGAAAGTTACTTATTATTACACAGTAAGTATAATAATACATGAAATACCAGAAATACTTAATCAGAATAGACAGAATATAAGATAAACCCAGTTTAAGGCTTTAAATAGTAAAACATGATATGAACATATAAAATAAGCTAAGACATGATATAAAACCAGTTACGTATTTGGAAGTCAGATACTTATTCACGTATGTATTTATGTAGAATTAGTGATACGGAAGTAGAATTCTCCTCCGTTCATCTTCTTCGTTTACTGGACAAAAGGTATGGATTCTCGTCCTTTCAGTATGGACATTCTTTCCTTATTTGGATTCCCCGTATGCAGCCAAATGTTTTCCCGTAGTATAAGTTTATATGTTTGACTTGCTTATGTTTAATTTAGAATACCTATAGCCATATACATGCATGACCAGTTTCACCTAGTTATAGAGGTACCATAACCATAACATTAGAGGCACTGATGTTATGACTTCACCACGGCGGAGTGATTGCTCGTGGCGTCCCTTCAACTTTTGGCCATATTATTATATTTATCATGTGGGGCGTATGGGTGCATCCTAGTTACATGTTTTTCAGCAGATTACTCAGTGTGAATGTGGTGTGTGCCTTGCATCCTTCACAAGGAGCTGATCCCTCCTACCCAAACCAGTATATTAAATTAGAGGCAGCCCCTCTATTTTGCATGATGAGGTCACCCCTCCATGTATTCATGCACGGTGGATTTTCATGACCTATATTGGCTAATGGTAGAACATGTTAAACAGTTTTTATAAGATAAACATAAGGCTTTTCAAACTATAAAACCAGTTTTACCAAGACTTAACCAGGTTACTCGGGACTTAGTTTCTTCCGCTGTTATATGTTATATGCTTATCCTATTCATGTTTTATTGTACATCCGTGCACTGAGCGTATTGCTCAGCCGTTTTCCTTTTCAATGTTCCCAAAACGGCAGGTACTCAGGGACGCTCGTAGACTTTAAGCGTACGTGCATATGGACTGGAAGCTTTCTAGCCTTTCTACACTTTATGCATTATCTTTACATTGATACCCTTGCTATGGACATTGTTTAGTCCTTTCCTTTACAGTACTATTGTTTGTGTGTGATGAGCTTTACTTTTGGACTACCGATGTTTGATTCCGGTATTTTCCTTTTATGGTCATGTAATGTTTAGACATTAATCCTTGTATTCTTTGATGACACACCATAATTACGCGTGACATTCCATTATCAAAATGGGGTGTTACAATTAATAAGATCTTTAAATATTCGAAAAATCTTTGTTTATACTTCGGTCAAAATTTTCTAAGTTGAAGAGCAAAAATTGTCGTTCCAAATTCCAAGTCATGGTTTAAATGGTTTCCTCAATTCCTCATAGGTTGTCTTGAGGTATACACAAACATTTACCCTCCTAAGGGAGTTTAGTTAAATGATCTGGGTATAAGGGAATGATTCCTTAAAAATCCTTTGATTAATATTTGTCAAAACATTTTTGAACTTTCTTTTTGGTATAACCCAAAGCCTTAATGGCTCTAATCTTTGAATAGTAAATATAGATTCCATTACCATTAATCACACGGTCAAATAATGTGAAGGATCAAGCCTTAAATCACCTGATAAATACTCAAGGTACAGGTTTTCACTGCTCGGCCAACTCAGGGTAGTCTATAAATAATTACTAACTTCTTCTTATTCTTAGAAACAAACGGATGATCCTTAATGATCACAAGCATGAATTTATCAAATTATAGCCTACACACGTGATTCACCAAATTCATGAATGTTACATGTGATATGGTCGATCCAAACGACATCACATGAAACTCCTAATATTCATTACGAGTTCTGGATGTAGTGATTTGAATAGATAATCTTCTTCGCGGACGCGAAGTTGATGATAACCATGCCGTGGATCAAATTTTTGAATATACTCTAAAACCTTGTAAATGATTGAACAGATCTTCCATCTTGGGAAATGGATATAAATTTTGATCGTCAATTTATTCAGTTCACGGTAATCCATAAATATAAGGAATGATAACACCATAGCCATTCATGATGACGAGCTCGGCAGAATAAAAGCTTTCTCCGACAACTCTCTCAGTTGTACGGTAACTTTTTCGATTCAGATGGTGCTGAAGTATAGTTCACATGCCACAGGTGCAGCACCAGGAATATAATCAATACCAAATTCAACTTGCCTTATTGGCAGAAGTCAAGGTAATTCATCAGCAAATACCTCAGAAAGTTTCAAATAATAGGAACATCTTTTAATAAATTAACTTAAGTTCTTTCTAGATTAAAAGATCTATGACTAGTTTATAACCGTTCATGGTATAATTTCAAGCCCAAATGCTGGATACGGACACCCATCGGGAATTATTTAGATCACCTTTGATAATTAACATCTTATCTTTTTAGGGGAATTTTACTCGGGTTCCCATTAACTAAGACAATATCATCATGTCATAATCAACCAATCCATTCTACTTGTACTCCAAACTTTCCAGTTTTATGACCGTTGATAAGATGAGAATTTCTCAAAAGGCTAAGAATAACTCGGAATCCTTCACAAATCAAGGATACTGGACAAGAAGGGGACGTCAATTGTCAAATAAGACAATATCCACAGATGAGTAAATTCTATTCGGGAAAATAAATGGTACGGGCACATATGTAGGTTTCCCTAACAATATGTCCTTATTTTGCACTTCTTGCAGATCTCATAAAAATCAATCTTTCACAATTAAAAAGTAAAATGTAATGTTTATTAACAATTTCATGGTGACTACTAGTCAGTCTTGCATGGTCCCTTCCAAATTGTACGTAGGCGCGCAACTATGTAGAATTAAGGATTAACGATGCAGTACTCATTTCGTTAAAATTTTGTCATCATGTTTAAAATATATATATTCATGCTTAATCATGAAATAAAAATCAAATGAAATTATAGAGATGTTCTTCATTATGGAAGAAATTAAGTTTTCCAAGGTGTTTCATAAACAACTTTATTTTGATAACAATTACTTATAAGTCTCACTTTGAATAATCCATATGATGATGAAAATTCAATTTTTCTCAAGGGACATTGTTTTAACTTATAAAAACAATGAGTGATCTGCAAAAGAGTGATGAAAAGTTGTTCATCAAGAACTATCTACAATATGATAGGAAATGAGCTTAGCCAATTAGTCATGAGGTTCATGACCTCGATAGCACTCAGGAATACAAAAGGAACAATCTACAACGCAACTCTATACGAAATAAATACTTTGTTCAATGGTTGCATCACTAATGCAAACATTAGGAAGAAGCAAGAAAAGATAGATAACATCGACACATGTAGGATTTAGCAATCAACGGTAGTCTTCTCATTAATCATAAACAAGTCAAAAATTGTACCGTAACACATTACGTGTCGCCATGTCATACAAATCCAAGGACTCATCCTACCAACTGATGTCTCAGTTAAGTTAGGGATTTTAAAAGATACTACAATGAATACTAATCTACAAGAGTCATTAGGTGTTCCACCTGTCCCGAAAGATCCATCGGTCCCAATTCAGAAGAAGATTTCTTCAATTTATTTCGTGGACACTGGGCATCCTCGTCATTGGACAATGGAGTAGGAACAACCCTTAACACGAACCAACAATCATTTAAAACCTTATAATTCAACAACAGTACTTAACGACTTCCTCTTAACAATCTCGTATTCCAAACGAGTTAAATTTGACTTTATTCAAGTTTCAACCAACTTATACTTAATGCGACATCCTACCTCATTCTCCAATACTTTCAACCTTATTCTTAGACCTTGAAAGGGAAATAAAAGATCGATATGAACAACACTTAATTTCCAATCCTATAGCTCTTACTACAATAGTTATCAAATGAGTCACTAGTATGAAATGACTCACACGTTCAATTAGACTTCTCGGAAAGATACTAGTGGCATGAGGCTTTTGGGTAATGCTTCCAATGACAGCCTCTGTAAAACCCGCATGCTTTTACCATGAATAGTACTGATAGGTGTGTAAACACCCATCCTTTTACCACTTAATTCGACCTAAAACGAGACCAAAACACGTATTTAATATCATTTGTTTGGAATTATGCGTGGTTTTTGTGTTTAATGTGTTTTCAGAGACAACCGGATGAATATTGAAGAAAACATGGGATTGCACGGGTTTTACTGAAGAAAAAGACTCAAGATAAAGTCTATTGTCCAAGAGATGCAAGAGATTTGAAGTCGCTGGGCCTATTCGAAGATCTATCGAAGAAAAGGACCAAAGATGGAAGATTTATATAAGTCGAAGAAACTCAAGTCTATTAAACGAAGAAATTAAAAGACGAGTTGAATTTAATCGACAACAAATCCCGAATCAGAATCGAAAACGGAAACTTTTCTGAAAAGACGAAAATACAAGAAGAACGGGAGAAAGCCCACTCACCAACTAAAGGACAAGCCTATATAAAGGAGTCCCTCACACACATTTAGAAGCAAGCTATTTTTTTTCTTTTTCTCCACTCTCTCTTCTTCCTGTTTCGTAGCATCACCATCACCACTAGGGTGATTGGTGATTTTCATCTTTGTCTTTCCAACCTTGTTGTTTTAATTCTTGTTTTGATCTTGTTTAAACATTAATCATTCAATACAAAGTCTTGTTTAATCTTCCTATTTAATCTTGTTCATCTTCATCTTTAACTTCAAGTTATTAAGTTCTTATTTTTCTTGATTTGATCTTCAAAAGTTGATGGGATTTGTGTTTTTATTGGTGGGATTCGTTGCTTATGGTGTCTAAATGATTTGTGTTTAATTTGGTAAAACCTTTTTAAGTATTTGGTTTGATTTTGGATTAAACATTTCCTCCGTGTTCTTCGTTGTCTGCTACTGTGCTGAGTTTCCAGAACTTCCGAATCAAACAAAAAGTTCCGAATGAAGCCTTCATTCGGAAACTTCCGAACCAAGCATTAAGTTCCGAATCAGTGACTTCCGAACCAGTAAGTTCCGAGTCAAGCAAAATCTTCCGAATCAAACTGAAAGTTCCGAATCAAGGGGTTTCATTCGGAAGTCCAAAACTTCCGAATGAATGAACAGTGACTTCCGAACCAGTAACTTCCGGATGAGTAAACAGTAACTTCCGAATGAGCTAACTTCCGACTCAAGGGTAAAAGTTCCGAATCAATTTTCTTTTAGTGTTACTGTTTGTCTGTTTTACTGTTTCTTTATGTTTATTACACAATTAATATTTTAACTGTAATTTGAACTTTAATTTCAATTTTAATTTTAATCTTTATTCTAATCTTAAGTTTAATACAAGTCTTTGTTAGTTATAATTAAAGTAATTGTCCTTGATTTAAATTTTCATTTCCACTTCTTATTAGACTAGAAAACCAAACCCCTTTTCTTTAGTAACCAAGAACAATCATTCCACTTAAGACCTAGATCAATTCGAGAGGATATCGAGAGAAAATTAGAACCCATATAAAATCAATGTATCAAATGGCGCCGCTGCCGGCTCTTCTCGTTAAGATCAAAAGTTTTTTGTGAGAACTTGGATTTTGGGATCCGTTCCCCGTGAACGTTACTTTTTCAAAAATTTTCAAAAACAACTAAAAAATATAAAATTTTCGAAAATCCTAAAAATTAAAAAGACAATAAAAACCAAAAATATTTTTGCTTTGTTTTTCTTTGTTCGTTCTTTTGCAGGTGTATGCGCACTCGATCCACGTCTTATCAAGAGCCCGAGCCTCTCGATAACTTAGACATGGCTGGTGTACAAAACAACAATAACATACCACCTCCGAACAACAATAATAACAACAACAACCCGCCTTTCAACAACATGAACAATACCAACAACAATGAACACCTTCCGGATAATCGCCCAATGATTGAATTGCTGCAAGCTCATGTCGATGGCAATACGGATCCAATTGTTATACCACCAATTGCCGCCAACAATTTCGAGCTAAAGTCAGGCTTTATCCAGATGGTCTCAGCTCAACCATTCTTGGGACGAACCATTGATGACCCACACGATCACATCAAGAGATTTCTACAACTCACTAACACGGTCAAGTTCAATGCAGTTCCACAGGAGGTTATAAGGTTACAACTTTTTCCCTTTTCTTTAGAGGGACAAGCCCGGCATTGGCTTTCTAAGGAACCGCCACAGAGTATTCTCTCGTGGACGGATTTGGAAACGAAGTTTATCAACTACTTTTTTCCACCCTCTCGTACTACCGCTTTGCGGAATGAGATCATAAATTTTGAACAAAAGTACGATGAGTCATTCAGTGAATCTTGGGATCGCTTTAAAGATCTTTTAAGAAAATGCCCACAACATGGTTTTACCAAAGTACATCAAATCAATACTTTTTACAATGGTTTAAGCATGAGTGACCAAGATTCACTGAACAGTGCCTCGGGGGGTAATCTATTGGCTAAGACTTCCAATGCTGCTTGGGATATCATTGAGAACAAATCTCGTGTGCAAACCAAGAGTGTTAGGACCAATGTTGCTAGTGCTAGCACTAATGACAGCGACAAGCGACTTGATAAAATCACCACGCTTCTTGAATCGCTTGTTACCCACACCGTCAGCAACAACAACATTAACAACGCCAAAAACGCACAAGTGAACGCTGTCAGCCAACCTTGTGAGATATGCGGTGGTCCCCACTCTTACACAACTTGTACCGCCACCCAAGATTACCCTGCTGAGAATGTGAATGCGGCATATGTCACCTACCAACAACCTGCTTATCAAGCTAGACCTCAAGGTGACCGTAACTTGCTTAGCTACCGTAGCAACAACTATCTTTCACCACCTGGTTTTCCCCCAAACAACCCAAACCAACAACAAAACCTTAACCGCCCTCCTCAACAACAACAACAACCTCGACAACCATACATTCCACCTCACAAGCAACAACAACCACCTCCACGTAACAATCAAGTCTACCAACAACCTGCTTACCAACCACCTGCATACAATGCTCCTCCCAACCAAGCCACCACTGCATTACACCAAGAGGTTGCAACCTACATGAGAACCAATGATGTGATAGTGGGAAATCTCCAAGAGGAAGTGCGCAATTTGAAGGCAGACTTGGTCAAGCAAGGAAATGATTTGAGTCTGATCACACTCGAAATTATGTATCTACTTATCATATTTTTGCCCCTGCTCGGTAGTTCCGTAGCAGGTTTTTTCGGACGTTTTCAGTTTGAGTCGCGAAAGGGCCGCTTGCTTCACTTCATTTTTCTATAGAATCTTGCTTCACTTCATTTTTCTATAGAATCAAATAATATATAGAATTTCATTCTATATCTATCTATAAACAAAAAAGATATATATAATCTTTTGATTTTTCCAATTGTTCATTCCTGGGCACTCGGCGCATGTCTTTGATCAACACCGGTTCCGTCACTCGTATCTGGTTGAACCAGTTGACATGAGAAACACGTTGGATACCCAAACAAATGACCTGAGGAACATGATGGCTAGTTTCTTCCAAGGTAATCAACCCTCTTCTTCGGGTACTCTTCCGAGTAACACCGTTGCGAACCCAAGAGGGGAGATGAAAGCAATCACTACTCGAAGTGGTAAAGGTACCAAGGAACCCGAGCTTCCTATACCTCCACCGGTGGTTGTGACTAAGGAGAACGAGTCGCCTGCTCCTATTCCTCCTCCTTCTCCTTCCCCAATTTCTCCACCTCTTCTTTCTACCCCTCCTCCACCCGTGGTTGTGAGTGATCCTATTCCCCTAAAGCCTTCCTCTTCTTCCAATATACCTTATCCTTCAAGGTTGAGGAAAGAGAAGCAAAAGAGCAAGGATGATATTCAGGTTTCGAATTTCCTTAAAATGTTCAAACAACTGAATTTCAATATCTCCTTCGCTGAGGCTCTCGCTCACATGCCCAAATACGCCAAAATGTTTAAAGACCTTCTGAGCGACAAGGAAAAGCTCCTCGATATTGCCAATACCCAACTTAATGAGAACTGCTCTGCAGTGCTCTTAAGGAAATTGCCAACCAAGCTTGGTGATCCGGGTCGTTTTCTTATCCCTTGCAATTTCCCGGGAGTAGAGAATTGCATGGCCCTAGCCGATCTAGGTGCCAGTATTAATCTCATGCCTCTAAGTGTTTGGAAGCAATTATCTCTCCCAGAGCTAGTCCCCACTAAAATGACTTTGGAATTGGCCAACCGTACGGTTGCTTATCCAGTGGGGATAGCCGAAGACGTCATTGTAGGAGTCGACAAATTCACATTCCCTGCTGATTTTGTTGTCGTCGACTACGAGATGGACCCCCGTGTGCCACTTATTGTTGGTCGTCCATTCCTTAGGACCGGTCGCACTCTTATTGATGTTGAAGCCGGAGAGCTTATCATGAGAGTGGGTGACGACAAAGTAGTCTTCAACATGGGAAAGTTGTCTAAACAACCTTATTCATATGAGAGCGTTAATTGTATTGACGTTCTTGATGAGGCTTGTGAAGAACACTTTAATGATGCTTGCAAAAGTATTCCTACCTCTCTTCCCACTGTTGAGACCGTGTCCTCCATTGATTCATCGTTGTCTCTATTTGGAGATAGTGATTTATTCTGGAACAATCTTGAAGATACCATGGGAGATGGAAATTTAGCTACTAATGATTCTCCCACCGAGGGGGATGAAGACATGAGTTTCTTTGACAATCTTCTCACCGAAGACAATCCTTCGCCTCCATCTCCCACGGTTATTGCTATCGATGCCACGACTTTGAAAACGCCTCCCGTCGAAAATCCTCCGGATTTGGAACTTAAGGAGTTGCCGCCACATCTCGAGTACGTGTTCCTTGACGACAACAAGAAGTCACCCGTCATTATTGCAACGGATTTGAAAGATGAAGAGAAGACTCGCCTCGTTGCCGTGCTGAAAGCTCATAAGAAGGCTATTGCTTGGAAAATCTCGGATATTCGTGGAATTGATCCTCACTTCTGCACACACAAAATTCTCATGGAGGACGACTTTAAGCCCACTATTCAAAGCCAACGAAGGGTGAATCCAAAAATCCATGAAGTCATCAAAACAGAGGTTATCAAACTTCTTGATGCGGGTATGATTTACCCTATTTCGGATTCACCGTGGGTTAGTCCAATCCATTGTGTGCCCAAGAAGGGCGGAATAACCGTTGTTCCCAATGAACACAACGAGTTGATTCCCACTCGTCTCGTTACTGGGTGGAGAGTTTGTATAGACTACCGCAAACTCAATGATGCCACGAGAAAGGATCATTTCCCTCTACCTTTCATGGACCAAATGCTTGAACGATTAGCCGGTAATGAATATTACTGCTTTCTTGATGGTTTCTCAGGTTATTTTTAAATACCCATCGATCCCCAAGATCAAGAGAAGACTACATTCACTTGTCCCTATGGCACTTTCGCTTACAAAAGAATGCCTTTTGGCTTATGTAATGCGCCCGGGACTTTCCAAAGGTGCATGTTAGCTATGTTCCATGACATGGTTGAACAAACCATGGAAGTCTTCATGGATGATTTCTCGGTCTTCGGGGATTCCTTCTCTGCTTGCCTTGCCAATTTAGAACGTATGCTAAAGCGGTGCGAAGACACTCGCCTTGTTCTAAATTGGGAAAAATGCCATTTTATGGTAAAAGAAGGCGTCGTGCTTGGACATAAGATCTCGAAAGCCGGTCTTGAAGTAGACCGTGCTAAAGTCGATGTTATCGCAAAGTTGCCTCCACCTTCAACCGTGAAGGGTGTGAGAAGTTTCTTGGGTCATGCGGGCTTCTACCGTCGATTTATCAAAGATTTTTCTCAAATCGCTCGCCCGATGACCCACCTCTTGGAAAAAGATACTCCTTTTATCTTCTCCAAAGAGTGCCTTGAAGCCTTCAACTCGCTTAAGGATAAGCTAACTAAGGCACCCGTCTTGGTTACCCCTAATTGGGAGCTTCCTTTTGAGTTGATGTGCGATGCTAGTGATTTTGCTATTGGAGCGGTTCTTGGACAACGAGTGAACAAACACTTCCAACCGATCCATTACGCTAGCAAGACAATGACGGGGGCACAATTGCATTATACGACAACCGAAAAAGAGCTTTTAGCTGTTGTCTATGCTTTTGAAAATTCCGCCCCTATCTTGTCCTTTCTACCACCATTGTGTACACCGATCATTCCGCGCTGAAGTACTTGTTGACAAAGCAAGATTCCAAACCAAGACTTCTTCGCTGGGTTTTGCTGCTCCAGGAATTTAAAATCGAAATCCGCGATAAAAAAGGAGCAGAAAACCTAGCCGCGGACCATCTTAGCAGACTTGAGGATCCTTACCAAGGGGATCATCCGACCAAAGCAATCAATGATTCTTTTCCCTTGGAGACCTTAATGTCTATAAACTCGAAACCGAATGAAACCCCGTGGTTTGCGGACTTTGCAAACTACTTGGCGGGTGGAATTCTCAAGGAAGGGTTGACGTCCCAGCAAAAGAATAAGTTCTTCACCGACATCAAGACTTACTTTTGGGACGACCCTTACCTATTCAAACAATGTGCCGACTTGATTATTCGCCGATGTGTTGATGGACCGGCAGCGTCTGAAATCCTTAATGCTTGCCACAAAGGACCCATCGGTGGTCACTTTGGTCCTAACTACACCGCTAAAAAAGTGTTTGATTCGGGATTTTATTGGCCCTCCATATACCGTGACGCTCACGATATGGTCAAACGATGTGATGTTTGCCAAAAGCAAGGCAAAATCACACATAAAGACGAGATGCCTCAGAATTTCATTCAAGAGTGTGAAATTTTTGATGTTTGGGGTATCGACTTTATGGGGCCATTCCCTTCGTCTAAAGGAAACAAATACATCCTTGTAGCCGTTGACTACGTTTCAAAGTGGGTTGAAGCCAAAGCTTTGCCTACTAATGACGCAAGGGTGGTTTGTAACTTTTTGAAAGCTCTTTTCGCTAGATTCGGTGTGCCTCACGCCATTATTAGTGATCGTGGGACTCATTTCTGCAATGACCAATTTGCTCGAGTCATGGCTAAGTACGGTGTAAATCATCGTCTTTCCACAGCCTACCACCCACAAACTAATGGCCAGGCTGAAATATCCAACCGAGGACTGAAGCGAATTCTTGAAAGAACCGTGGGAGAGCATCGTGCCTCATGGGCTGATAAACTAGATGATGCTTTGTGGGCTTTCCGTACTGCTTACAAGACCCCGATCGGCTGTACTCCTTATCGTCTTGTGTACGGGAAAGCGTGCCACCTCCCCATTGAGTTGGAGCACAAGGCTTATTGGGCCTTGAAGTGGGCTAATTTTGATATAAACAAAGCCGGTGACCTACGCAAAATCCAACTCAATGAGCTGAATGAACTCCGTAATGAGGCTTATGAAAATTCTTTGATCTATAAGGAAAGAACTAAGCTCATTCACGACTCCAAGATCAAAAACCGAGAGTTCCATGTTGGAGACAAAGTCTTACTTTTTAACTCTCGGTTGAAACTCTTCTCGAGAAAGCTCAAATCTCGTTGGTCCGGCCCATTCACCATTGCCCAAATTTTTCCATATGGTACTCTCGAGCTCGCTCAACCTGATGGACCAAATTTTAAGGTGAATGGCCAACGAGTGAAGTTGTACTTTGGTGAGGACACCTCTCAGGAGGTGATTCCATCCCTCACCACGTTCCCCATGAACTAATTTTGGGTCGAGTCAGGCTTGTGACTCGGTTATCAAAAACAAGCGCTCCTCGGGAGGCAGCCCGAGTATCTATCCTTTTATATTTTAATCCCCTAAGTGTAGGGGGGGACTTCTATATGTGTTTGTCTTTGTATGGTGTGATTACAGGGATAAGTGCACTCTTGGAATCATTGAAGAAACGTGCTCCCGTGTTTATCCGAAATCCGGTTCTATCTCTCAACTATCGTGATTCAATTTTCTTCATACTCACATTTGAAATTGATCACTTTAGTCGTCTCTTCCTTAACTTGAGTTAACCAACGTGCACAATGTCATAAGTGTAGGGGAAACTCTTCCCACATGCTTAAACATTGAGGACAATGTTTATCTTAAGTATAGGGGGGACTTCTATCGAAGTTTTAAGTGGACTTTTCCATGAAAATGCCTTCAAAGTAACCGGAAAATCATATTTTTCAACATTTTTCAAATTTTTTATTAACTTTGGCCATTTAGTCGTAATTTTTAAATTTTTATCTTTGCTTTCATATGTATATATGCCGCAATAAAGTCAAAAATATTAATAAAGTGGTGTAGCTAGTTTAGAAGTCTTTGACATATTAGGCCCGTTGCGTTTATTTTGACTCAACCCGAATAGACTTATCCAAGTTTATTCTAGCTAGTATCCTTAACCATGTAGACCTTAATTGGTTTATTAGGCTAAGTATCCACGAGTCTCATTACTTGAGATTTTAAATTGTGGAGGACGAGAAATGATAGAGTCAATTATAAGTCGGTATTCTTGCGCAAGCTCACTTGGTGTAATTATTTGCCTATTCTCCCATCACTTGCTAATAATTTATCTGCAATAAGTAAGGTCTTACGATTTGAAAAGTTACTTAGCTTCTAGCCCAAGATCGTTTAAAAGTTGCTCGGTAATGATAAGAGTTCATAGCCAAGGCATAACTTATGAAGCGGGGCGCGAAGATTGGCGAGTCCGAAAAGGCCCTAACAAGGCATGAGGATTCAATTTTATTGCTGAAGATCCAAAGTGATGTGAAAAGCATTATTCCTAAAATCAATATGAAGGATCAAGACTCACGACGAAAAGCAATCAACTCCCATAAAGATCATGGAGAAGTCTATCCAAAAAGACCCTAACAAGGTATGAGGATAAATAGATCCAAGTCCGAAAAGGAGGCGGATCGTTGTATCTCAAAATCCCAATTAGAGATTGAAGAAATAATCATGAAGTAGTGGTCAACAAAGTTGGAGTACCCCTCAAAAGTCTCCAAGCGAAGAAACTCTATTATGATGAGAAGACCATTATCTCAAGAACGTCTCTCGAAGATATGAAGTATGAAGTACATGCCAAATATCGGCCCGAGAAAGGTCTCAAATCGTGAACCAAGTTATGCCAAGATATGAACTTTTTGATATCCCGAGAAGCAGTTTTAAGAGATTTTGTCCTTTAGCTAACTATTGATCAAATCGTCCTACTTTGCTTTCAGCCCTAATAAACTATCGAAATAAGTCCAGAAATGCATCTTCATGATCATTCTAAGACAAAAATAAAATATAAGAGATACACCTAGGAATAAGGGAGTTTAAGCATTTAATTAAGCCATGTGTGTAAGTGTTTGAATTGCTAACTTATAATAACAATGATCTCGTTTTTAAGCTTAGTTTGGGGAACGTGAAACTTGAGGGTGATAAATCTTCGCAGCACCAAAGCCCTAATGTAAGTCATCGATTTCTTTGCAAGTTATTTCCATGTAGCTATTTTCAAGTGAAAATGGTTGTCTATCCCTTTGTTATATTTGAAGTTTTATTTCTTTAATTTTTGTTTAGTAGAATTTTAAATAAGGCCAAGGTTGATTAATTATGAGAAAAGTGTAAGCTTGCTTTATCACTAAGCATTGCATGAGGGCATGGCAATGGTTAAGTGTAGGGGATTTGATAGGTGTGTAAACACCCATCCTTTTACCACTTAACTCGAGCTAAAACGAGACCAAAACACGTATTTAATATCATTTGTTTGGAATTATGCGTGGTTTTTGTGTTTACTGTGTTTTCAGAGACAACCGGATGAATATTGAAGAAAACATGGGATTGCACGGGTTTTACTGAAGAAAAAGACTCAAGATAAAGTCTATTGTCCAAGAGATGCAAGAGATTTGAAGTCGCTGGGCCTATTCGAAGATCTATCGAAGAAAAGGACCAAAGATGGAAGATTTATATAAGTCGAAGAAACTCAAGTCTATTAAACGAAGAAATTAAAAGACGAGTTGAATTTAATCGACAACAAATCCCGAATCAGAATCGAAAACGGAAACTTTTCTGAAAAGACGAAAATACAAGAAGAACGGGAGAAAGCCCACTCACCAACTAAAGGACAAGCCTATATAAAGGAGTCCCTCACACACATTTAGAAGCAAGCTATTTTTTTTCTTTTTCTCCACTCTCTCTTCTTCCTGTTTCGTAGCATCACCATCACCACTAGGGTGATTGGTGATTTTCATCTTTGTCTTTCCAACCTTGTTGTTTTAATTCTTGTTTTGATCTTGTTTAAACATTAATCATTCAATACAAAGTCTTGTTTAATCTTCCTATTTAATCTTGTTCATCTTCATCTTTAACTTCAAGTTATTAAGTTCTTATTTTTCTTGATTTGATCTTCAAAAGTTGATGGGATTGTGTTTTTATTGGTGGGATTCGTTGCTTATGGTGTCTAAATGATTTGTGTTTAATTTGGTAAAACCTTTTTAAGTATTTGGTTTGATTTTGGATTAAACATTTCCTCCGTGTTCTTCGTTGTCTGCTACTGTGCTGAGTTTCCAGAACTTCCGAATCAAACAAAAAGTTCCGAATGAAGCCTTCATTCGGAAACTTCCGAACCAAGCATTAAGTTCCGAATCAATGACTTCCGAACCAGTAAGTTCCGAATCAAGCAAAATCTTCTGAATCAAACTGAAAGTTCCGAATCAAGGGGTTTCATTCGGAAGTCCAAAACTTCCGAATGAATGAACAGTGACTTCCGAACCAGTAACTTCCGGATGAGTAAACAGTAACTTCCGAATGAGCTAACTTCCGACTCAAGGGTAAAAGTTCCGAATCAATTTTCTTTTAGTGTTACTGTTTGTCTGTTTTACTGTTTCTTTATGTTTATTACACAATTAATATTTTAACTGTAATTTGAACTTTAATTTCAATTTTAATTTTAATCTTTATTCTAATCTTAAGTTTAATACAAGTCTTTGTTAGTTATAATTAAAGTAATTTTCCTTGATTTAAATTTTCATTTCCACTTCTTATTAGACTAGAAAACCAAACCCCTTTTCTTTAGTAACCAAGAACAATCATTCCACTTAAGACCTAGATCAATTCGAGAGGATATCGAGAGAAAATTAGAACCCATATAAAATCAATGTATCAAGTACCCTTTAGATCGTACGTACAAGATTAAAACTTTCCTTTTATAGCATGTTTACGTTCACGTATAAGAAATTTAAGTATTACGTACGTGTTAGAACACGATAAGTATTTATTACGTATGAACACACGATAATTATTCAAATAATAATTACAATCACGAACATGCGATCATGAAATCATGAACGTAAATTAATCACGAGAGAATATTAATTACGTATATATATTTATTACGAACACAAATAAATATATTAAGTCACGATCAATAATTAATTAGAACACATAAAACACGAACACGATAAAACACGAACACACTATAATATTTAGACTCGGAAAAGGTACGGGTTACCCCATGTGGGGCCCCCTACCCGCGGCTACACCAAGGAGAATGGGCCAAGCCCATTTTAATTTTTACTAAAACAAAGGAATTAGGAAAAACATGTTTTATTATTTACAAAACAAGAAAAATAACAAAACCCTAATTCTTTCTTCTTCTCTCCCTTGGCCGCCGGATATACAATACCTAAAGGAGTGTTCGGTTGATTTTTGATCTTGGAAATTGTGCAAGCATTCGTGTGTGTTCATCCTCATTTGTTTCACGTAATCAGTATAACCTTTTTAACCTCTTCTTTTATGTTTTGATTTAATGAATCACATAAAATCATGATGTTTTTAAAAACTAATTAAAAACAATGATGTAAACATGTTAAGGATCATGGGTAAATCAAAACAAGGGTTTTGGGGGGTGTGGTGTTTGTAGCCGACGCCTAACCGAGCCCCAAAGGGGGTCTCAGCTTGGCCTATTAACCACCACCGAGACCATATGGTCTCGGTATGATGATGGTGGTCCCACGGCAGCAGCAAACAAGGGAAACCCCGACCTTGGTTCGGGGTATGGTGTTGATTACGGGTCCGGTTCATGGTTTCTAATCACGGGTCCGGTTCATAGATTATTTTTAAGGTTTATGATTTTAATAGTTATGTGTTAAAGATTAAATTAATAAAACATGACATGATTAATTTAATTAACATGACTTAGGTTATAAATTTAATTATTAGATCATGAATTTTAACCTAACTGTTTATATTTAACTAGACTTTATAATTAATTAATTATTAAAAACCATGACTATAATTAATTAATCAACATGACTTAGGTTATATTATTAATAATTAATAGTACATGTTTTAACCTAAGTATTTTACCTTATTTAATTAAAATCATGATATATTTAATTAAATACTTTTAACCTATAGTTTATTTAATTTACATGTAATAATTAATAAACTATACTTTATAACAACATGACTTAGAATAATAATCAGAAAACACTTAAGCTTATAAAATTAGCTTATTTAACCAGCTTATATCTAATTATGAAAACTTTCTGTTTTTAGAAACTTATTTAATTAAGGCAGCTAATCTATTTGATGGAAACTTTCTATTTTTAGAAACTTATCTATTTTAAGCAGTAATTCTATTTTTGGAAACTTTCTATTTTTGGAAACTTTCTATTTTTGGAAACTTTCTATTTTTGGAAACTTTCTATTTTTGGAAACTTTCTATTTTTTGTAACTTTCTATTTTTGGAAACTTTCTATTTTAGGAAACCTGCTATTTTAAGAAAGTTAATTATTATTACACAACAAGTATAATAATACAAGGAATACAAGAAATTCTTAATCAGAATAGACAGAATATAAGATAAACACAGTGTAAAGCTTAAAACAATAAAACATGACATGGACGTATAAAATAAGCTAAGACATGACATAAAATCAGTTACGTATTAAGTAATCAGATACTTATACACGTATGTATTTATGTAGCATTAGTGATACCGAAGTAGGACTCTCTTCCGTTCGTCTTCTTCGTTCACTGGACACAAGGTACGGATTCCCGTCCTTTCATTATGGACATTCTTTCCTTATTAGGATTTCCCGTATGCAGCCAATTGTTTTCCCATAGTATAAGTTAATATGTTTGATTGCTTATGTTTAAATTAGAATACCTAAAGCCATATACATGCATGACCAGTTTCACCTAGTTATGGAGGTACCATTACCATAACACTAGAGGCACTGGTGTTATGACTTCCCCACGGCAGAGTGATTGCTCGTGGTGTCCCTTCAGCTTTTGTCCATATTATTATATTTATCATGTGGGGCGTATGGGTGCATCCTAGTTACATGTTTTTCAGTAGATTACTCAGTGTGAATGTGGTGTGTGCCTTGCATCCTTCACAAGGAGCTGATCCCTCCTACCCAAAAACCAATATATTAAATTAGAGGCAGCCCCTCTAATTTGCATGATGAGGTCACCCCTCCAAGTATTCATGCACGGTGGATTTTCATGACCTATATTGGCTAATGGTAAAATACGATTAACACTTTTTACAAGATAAACATAAGGCTTTTCAAACTATAAAACCAATTTTACTAAGACTTAACCGGGTTATTCGGGACTTAAGTTTCTTCCGTTGTTATATGCTTATATAATTCATGCTTTATTGTACATCCGTGAACTGAGCGTATTGCTCAGACTTTTTCCTTTTCATGTTCCCAAAACGGCAGGTACACAGGGACGCTCGTAGACTTAAGCGTACGTGCATATGGACTGGAAGCTTTCTAGCCTTTCTTTACTTTATGCATTATCTATACTTTGATACTCTTTCCATGGATATTGTTTAGTCCTTTCATTTACAGTACATATGTTTGTGTGTGATGAGCTTTACTTTTGGACTACCGATGTTTGATTCCGGTATTTCCTTTTATGGTCATGTAATGTTTTAGACATTTATCCTTGTATGCTTTGATGACACGCCATAATTACACGTGACATTCCATTTATCAAAATAAGGTGTTACAGTTATGGTATCAGAGCCAAGGCTTCGACCTGTAGGCTCTCAAAACATGACTTGTGATTAGTGGGTAGTCACTATGGTCTTCCTAGAACTGACATTCATTTTTCATACATTCATCATTTTTATGCATACATATATATGTCATTGTCGCAGGTTTATGACTAAGTAATGGTTGGTACAGGACTGGCCCTATTTAGTCGCATGTGTTTTATCGAAACTTTTAAATTTGGGACCGACCCATAGGCGTCCCCTCGCCATGTCTTTTATTTTGGGTGAACTGACCATAGGCGTTCACTCTCGAGCATACAAAAGTTTTCATAAAACTGCATCATGCATTCACATACAAAATTTCTGGCATAAAATGTTTCTCTTGATTTATTGGTATCAATTTTTTTCATGAATATATGTTTTATGTTTTGATCTTTTTAATCATATGCTTTATGTTATACTGTCAGATGGTTCTCACACGCGAACAGGAACAACTCAATGCAGCAATCCAAGCTGCAATGCAAGCTTTGCTTCCTCAACTGAGGAATGACATCAGGGCTGAGGTTCAGGCTGCAAACAATCAGCAGCAAAACCAAACACCTCCTCATCATCCTCCTCCGGTGACATTGGCCATATGGCTGGAGAGATTCAACAAGCTCCGTCCTCGAGCTTTCGAGAGAACAGATAGCCCCAGTGAAGCTGGAAGCTGGTTGGCTCACGTCGAGAAGATCTTCAATGCTATGGGTTGTGACCCCGTGTTTAAGGCGAGGTTGGCATGCTACCGGTTCGAAGGCGATGTGTTAAATTGGTGGTTCGCATTGAAGCAGTCTGAGGGAGGTGATAATTGGGTGGCTGGTTTGACGTGGGCTCAGTTTAGAGATAGGGTGATGGAGCAGTTCTTTCCCAAGGCTGAGCAAGATAAGCTTAAGAGGGAGTACCATGGAATCCGACAGAGAGCTGGGAAGAATAGCAATGAGTTTATGCAGCGCTTTCTTGGCTTAGCTGGTTTCCTTGGTGCAACGGCATGTACTCCTGAAGAGCAGGCACACCACTTTAGGTGGGCTCTTCGCAAATCGATCGCAAACAATCTGGTGTGTGCTACGTTCAACACAGTATCACAAGTGGCCGATGCGGCACGTAAGTTGGAGATGCTGCATGAGAGAGATGAGTTCGGGGAAGCTGAGAAACCCGACAAGAGGTAAACATTCGTATTCAAGCGGTGACAAATCCGTATTCTTTCTATTTGTGTCAAATAGTTCATCTCTTTAAATTGTATCTTCCAGGCAGAAAACTGGGGACCGGTCTCAGCCGGCTACTCAGCAGCAGCCTAATCAGCCCAAGGGAAACGGTCAGACTAACGACCGTTCTGCTACGGATAGGCGTGGCGGTAATAAAAAAAACCGTAACAACGCTGGACGCATTTCCTTATGATTTCATGTTATAAATCATAATTCTGACACTCTAGAAAATCTTCTACCAGGAACCATGGAAACGGTAGGGACCAGAACCAGAGAGGTTCACAGCCTAACCGTCCAGCTATCACTGGTATTCAATCTTACGATTATTCACATTGTTCTTTGTACCCTATTATCACGTCTCACGTAAAATGTTTTATCACGTCCTCAGCCAGCCAGAGCACCTGCTGGAGGATATACTCATCCTCTTTGCTCTACTTGCCACCGTAGGCACCCAGGGCCATGTCGTCGCGACACCGACACATGCTTCAAGTGTGGTCTTCCTGGCCATCGCATGAAGGACTGCCGTAAGGGCGAGATGGAGGGCACATCGGGACATGCTGATACCAAGCCGCCTCCTACCACTGGACGTGTCTACACGACATCTCGAGATCAGGCCAACAAGTCTACATGTACCATCACTAGAATCTTGTATATGTATGGTCAAGCTGCATGTGTTCTGTTCGATACGGGTGCTACTCACTCGGTCATTTCTACTGCTTATGCCAAGAACATTAGGATGCTCCCAATGCCACTAGATAATATAATGAGTATTTCCACGCCTTTGAGAGACTCTGTACGTATCACCCATGTATACAAGAGTCTTCCCCTAGAGTTTGATGATAAGGTTCGTTCTGTTGACGCACTTCTGCTGGACATGAATGACTTTGACATGATTTTAGGCATGTATTGGCTATCCAAGCATCATGCTACCATAGACTGCCATTCATATCGAATCATCTTCGGTGATGTTAATACACCAGAGTACATTCATAACGGTTTCATACCCGGAAGGTCTGTACAAATCATATCTACCCTGCAAGCACGTGCACTACTGTCACATGGCTGCGATGGTTATCTAGCTACGGTTCACGACATGGATGCTGAATCTCCATCAATTCAGGATCAGCCTATAGTGTCGGAATTCGAAGATGTGTTTCAAGAAGAACTTCCGGGTATACCACCTGTACGGGAAGTGGAATTCAATATCGAGCATATCCCAGGAGCTGAACCGATTTCCAAGGCTCCTTATCGCATGGCTCTCATAGAGTTAAAGGAGCTGAAGGATCAACTACAAGAACTTCTTGAACGAGGTTTCATTCGACCAAGCGCAACTCCATGGGGCGCACCGGTCTTATTTGTTAAGAAGAAGGACAGTAGTATGCGTCTTTGCATAGACTATCGCGAGCTCAACAAGATTACTATCAGGAATAGGTATCCACTGCCGCGTATAGACGATCTGTTTGACCAACTCCTAGGGTCCAAACACTTCTCCAAGATTGATCTTAGGTCAGGCTATCATCGGTTAAGGAGCAGGACATCGCCAAGACTGCTTTTCATACCCGATATGGCCACTACGAATTTGTAGTCATGCCATTCGGCCTAATCAATGCTCCAGCAGTGTTCATGGATTTGATGAACAGAATCGTCCATGAATTTCTGGACAAGTTCGTCATTGTCTTCATCAATGACATCCTGATTTTCTCAAAGTCTAAAGAGGAACACGAAGACCATCTTCGTACAGTACTACAGATTCTTCGTCAGAAGCAGCTGTATGCTAAATTCTCCAAGTGTGAGTTCTGGTTAGACAGGGTAGCATTCTTAGGTCACATTGTATCAGCAGAAGGAATCACTATGGATCCGACAAAGGTTGAGGCTATTACTAAGTGGCCGAGGCCGACATCAGCGACCGAAGTCTGCAGTTTCTTAGGCTTAGCTGGCTATTACCGTAGGTTCATGGAGAACTTTTCCCGCTTAGCACTACCATTGACCAAACTGATGCGGAAAGGGGAGAAATTCGTCTAGACTGAAGAACGAGAGAAGAGCTTTGAAGACCTGAAGCAGAAGCTAGTATCTGCACCTATTCTTACTCTCCCATCTGGTACGGGTGGATTTCAAATCTACAGTGATGCATCGGGGAAGGGACATGGCTGTGTTCTCATGCAACATGGGAAAGTGATCGCGTACGCTTCACGACAGCTTAAGCCTTATGAAGAAAATTACCCTACGCATGATTTGGAACTTGTTGCAGTCGTGTTTGCATTGAAGATATGGAGGCACTACTTATATGGTGAATCATGTGACATTTTCACGGACCACAAGAGCTTAAAGTATATCTTCACTCAGCGTGAATTGAACATGAGGCAGAGGATATGGTTAGAGTTGTTGAAGTATTATGACATTAATCTACAGTATCATCCCGGAAAGGCGAATGTAGTAGCAGATGCACTTAGCAGGAAGTCTGAAATGTTCAACCGCGTTAAGATTAAGGAGGAAATCATAAGAGACTTGGATCGACTAGACATAGAGATCATGGTACGTGGATAGCACGGTTACTGGGCTAATCTTAGAGTAGAACCCGAGTTACTCTCTAAGATCAAGGAAGCTCAGTAAGATGATGGAGAAATCTGGGCGATTGTTCAGAATTTGGAGAAGCAGAAGGAATTCAGAGTAGATGCAGATGGTATAGTATGGCAGGGAACGAGACTTTGTGTTCCTGATGATCAAGAACTCCGGGAAGCCTTGTTAATTGAAGCTCATAGCTCCCCATTCTTTATACATCCTGGTTCGACTAAGATGTACCATTGCATCAAGCATTACTTTTGGTGGAGTGGTATGAAACAGGATGTTGCCATTTACGTCTCCAAATAGTCTCCTTCAACCGTTAGATATTCTAGAGTGGAAGTGGGACAAAATTACCATGGATTTTGTTACTGGTCTTCCGCCAACCAAGAGGAAGCACGATGCAATTTGGGTTATCGTAGATCGACTTACCAAATCAGCTCATTTCTTACCGATCCGTAAGGAAGATTAGGTAAGTAAACTCGCCGATAAATATAGAAGATAAATCATGAGACTCCACGGTGCTCCATCCAGCATCGTCTCAGACAGAGATCCTCGATTCACTTCACGATTTTGGAAGAGTCTGAAGAAAGCTTGGGGTACACAACTTAAGCTTAGCACGGCTTTTCATCCTCAAACAGACGGGCAATCGGAGCGAACGATTCAGACATTGGAAGACATGTTGAGGTCATGTGCGTTGGAATGGACGGGTGATTGGGACGATTATATCTGTTTTGTGGAGTTTGCATACAACAACAGTTGGCACGCAAGTATCAAGTGTGCTCCTTTCGAGATGTTGTACGGCAGAAAGTGTCGCGCCCCAATCTGCTGGGATCAGGTTGGCGAGCGAACACTTGAAGGACCAGAGATCATAGAGATGACTAATGAGAGGGTCGCAGTAGCTAAGCAGAAACATCAAGAAGCACGGTCACGTCAGAAGAGTTACGCTGATAAGCATCATAGGGACATACATTTTAACGTAGCAGATCACGTCTTTCTTAAGTTTCGCCGGCACGTGGTGTTAGACGCTTCGGGATTAAAGGGAAGCTCAGTCCTCGTTTCATCGGACCGTTTGATATCATTGAACGAGTCGGTGAAGTATCTTACCTGTTAGCGTTACCTCCGCAGCTTTCGCATGTACACAATGTGTTTCATGTGTCCTTACTCAGAGGGTACCAGTATCATCCCCTTCACATGGTTCAGTATCCACTAGAACAGATACGTGAAGATCTCACTTTCATAGAAGAACCCGAACGAGTTTTTGACAGGCAAGAACGAGTCATGAGAAGGAAGACGATTCCATTCGTCAAAATCCTTTGGAGGGATCATACTGAGCGGGAAGCCACTTCGGAAACAGAGGAGTCTATCCGGGCTTCTTACCCTCAGTTCATATTTTAAATTTGGGTATGTTCTTCTTTTCCAGTTTACTTTATCTGTAATTCGGGGACGAATTATTCTCTTTAGGGGGAAGAGTTGTAAAACCCGCATGCTTTTACCATGAATAGTACCCTTTAGATCGTACGTACAAGATTAAAACTTTCCTTTTATAGCATGTTTACGTTCACGTATAAGAATTTTAAGTATTACGTACGTGTTAGAACACGATAAGTATTTATTACGTGCGAACACACGATAATTATTCAAATAATAATTATAATCACGAACATGCGATCATGAAATCGTGAACGTAAATTAATCACGAGAGAATATTAATTACGTATATATATTTATTACAAACACAAATAAATATATTAAGTCACGATGAATAATTAATTAGAACACATAAAACACGAACACGATAAAACACGAACACACTATAATATTTAGACTTGGAAAAGGTACGGGTTACCCCATGTGGGGCCCCTACCCGTGGCTACACCAAGGAGAATGGGCCAAGCCCATTTTAATTTTTACTAAAACAAAGGAATTAGGAAAAACATGTTTTATTATTTACAAAACAAGAAAAATAACAAAACCCTAATTCTTTCTTCTTCTCTCCCTTGGCCGCCGGATATACAACACCAAAAGGGGTGTTCGGTTGATTTTTGATCTTGGAAATTGTGCAAGCATTCGTGTGTGTTCATCCTCATTTGTTTCACGTAATCGGTATAACCTTTTTAACCTCTTCTTTTATGTTTTGATTTAATGAATCACATAAAATCATGATGTTTTTAAAAACTAATTAAAAACAATGATGTAAACATGTTAAGGATAATGGGTAAATCAAAACAAGGGTTTTGGGGGTGTGGTGTTTGTAGCCGACGCCTAACCGAGCCCCAAAGGGGGTCTCGACTTGGCCTATTAACCACCACCCAGACCATATGGTCTCGGTATGGTGATGGTGGTCCCACGGCAGCAGCAAACAAGGGGAACCCCGACCTTGGTTCGGGGTATGGTGTTGATTACGGGTCCGGTTCATGGTTTCTAATCACGGGTCCAGTTCATAGATTATTTTTAAGGTTTATGATTTTAATAGTTAAGTGTTAAAGATTAAATTAATAAAACATGACATGATTAATTTAATTAACATGACTTAGGTTATAAATTTAATTATTAGATCATGAATTTTAACCTATGTATCTATATTTAACTAGACTTTATAATTAATTAATTATTAAAAACCATGACTATAATTAATTAATCAACATGACTTAGGTTATATTATTAATAGTTAATAATACATGTTTTAACCTAAGTATTTTACCTTATTTAAATAAAATCATGATATATTTAATTAAATACTTTTAACCTATAGTTTATTTAATTTACATGTAATAATTAATAAACTATACTTTATAACAACATGACTTAGAATAATAATCAAAAAACACTTAAGCTTATATAATTAGCTTATTTAACCAGCTTATATCTAATTATGGAAACTTTCTATTTTTAGAAACATATTTAATTAAGGCAGCTAATCTATTTATGGAAACTTTCTATTTTTAGAAACTTATCTATTTTAAGCAGTAATTCTATTTTTGGAAACTTTCTATTTTTGGAAACTTTCTATTTTTGGAAACTTTCTATTTTAGGAAACTTTCTATTTTTGGTAACTTTCTATTTTTGGAAACTTTCTATTTTAGGAAACCTGCTATTTTTAGAAAGTTACTTATTATTATACAACAAGTATAATAATACATGGAATACAAGAAATACTTAATCAGAATAGACAGAATATAAGATAAACACAGTATAAAGCTTAAAACAGTAAAACATGACATGGACGTATAAAATAAGCTAAGACATGACATAAAACCAGTTACGTATTCAGTAATCAAATACTTATACACGTATGTATTAATGTAGCATTAGTGATACCGAAGTAGGACTCTCTTTCATTCGTCTTCCTCGTTCACTGGACATAAGGTACGGATTCCCGTCCTTTCAGTATGGACATTCTTTCCTTATTAGGATTTCCCGTATGCAGCCAACTGTTTTCCCATTGTATAAGTTTATATGTTTGATTGCTTATGTTTAAATTAGAATACCTAAAGCCATATACATGCATGACCAGTTTCACCTAGTTATGGAGGTACCATAACCATAACACTAGAGGCACTAGTGTTATGACTTCCCCACGGCGGAGTGATTGCTCGTGGCGTCCCTTCAGGTTTTGGCCATATTATTATATTTATCATGTGGGGTGTATGGGTGCATCCTAGTTACATGTTTTTCAGCAGATTACTCAGTGTGAATGTGGTGTGTGCCTTGCAACCTTCACAAGGAGCTGATCCCTCCTACCCAAAAACCAGTATATTAAATTGGAGGCAGCCCCTCTAATTTGCATGATGAGGCCACCCCTCCAAGTATTCATGCACGGTGGATTTTCATGACCTATATTGGGTAATGGTAAAATATGATTAACAATTTTTACAAGATAAACATAAGGCTTTTCAAACTATAAAACAAGTTTTACTAAGACTTAACCGGGTTATTCGGGACTTAAGTTTCTTTCGCTGTTATATGCTTATATGCTTATATTATTCATGCTGTATTGTACATCCGTGCACAGGGACGCTCGTAGACTTTAAGCGTACGTGCATATAGACTGGAAGCTTTCTATCCTTTCTTTACTTTGTGCATTATCTATACTTTGATACTCTTTCCATGGACGTTGTTTAGTCCTTTCATTTACAATACTTATGTTTGTGTGTGATGAGCTTTACTTTTGGACTACCGATGTTTGATTCCGGTATTTCCTTTTATGGTCATGTAATGTTTTAGACATTCATCCTTGTATGCTTTGATGACACGCCATAATTACGGGTGACATTCCATTTATCAAAATGGGGTGTTACAGCCTCCAGTGCAACATTTACCTTTTCGATTTCAGTTTAAGAATTTGGTGACACCGAATCAGAGGACACCTTTCTAGGTGGTAAGGTTTTGTCAAACTCCACTCTATAAGGAAAGATCGTCATGACATCGATATCAGATTTAATCTCGCCAATTCTTCTTCAAGATCACAATCAACTAATATCAACATTTCTACGAATATCAACCATTTTGTTGGGATTATGAACATCCACAACTTGGTTTAGATATAGAATAGCTAGATTTCCTACGGGAATAACTTCGATTGATTTGCTAGGGGAGTTAGGGTTCCTTGTGACAATATTAAAATAACACTTTTTAGTCTGGATTTGTCGGTAATTAGGGAATTCTTCGGCACCGTTATAGTCAAAATATTTTTAAACATTTTACTCAAAACATTTATTTAAAAATATTTATGTTTAAAAGATTTTGAAATGTTTTATTCAAAACATCGGTTTTAAAAATATTTCGTTCTCTATAACGAGAGCTTTGATACCAAACTGTAACACCCCCAAATATTCATACTTTAGTTCAACGGAAGAGTCGTTGGTGTTACGGGATATCACATTACTCAAATCATATATAACGCTTAAAAATCGCGTCATTTTATAATAAAGCATTTTCCATTCATAAATATCAAATTACATAGGTCCTCAGGTCATAATATATCATACAATTTTACAAAACATTTGAATGGAAATTTTATTTAAATACGGGCCATAAATTCTTGTTGTCTTCCTGAGAATTACCTTCAAGTACCTGAGATAAAACATGTTAAAAAGTCAGCGAAAACACCGAGTGAATCCATAGAGTTTAATAAAAACCATCAATGTATCACCGTTATATAACTATTACCGAAATCATTTTGTACAAATCTTTGTCGTAGCCTATAAAATAGGCCAAAAACATTTTATACGAATCTTTGTCGTAAATCATAATATAGGCTTTTGCCTTAAAAACCATTATACGAACCAATGTCGTAAAAACATCATATAATACGTTTTATAACGTTGTATAGAGTTTAACAAAAACCGTTATATAAAACCAAACCACGAACATAATATCAGTAACAAGACCCCGTATTGCTAGTCAGGCAATATATTATAATTCAATCCATATATCAGTATTTTCGTTATTGGATTATTATAAGCCGCATGACATTGTTACTTTTCTACAACATATATCGGGTAGCTAACCCGTAATTCTTTTTCCCATCTAAAACAGCGTGTCGTCACAATAATCACGGTTATATAAATCTTCTCTTACATAAATTCGCTTACCAATCAATGTGGCGCGACGGGGATCAACCGTCAAGGCGTGAACTGGGGTGATCTTCCCCAAATAGTACTATTATATGCATAAGCGTCTACCAAATCCCGGTAGTTCACAATTTATGCTAATGGGACATTTAGTGACATAACCTAACTAATAATAATCAATCTCATTTCATTCATCGGGTCATATAATCATTCGGGTCCATATCAATAAGCATACAATCGGGACAACTGGTCTCCTATTTTTATTAAAACTAACATGTTATCTCCCTCGCGGGTTTGTAAAACATTTTGTAAAACATTTAAAAGAGTGTGAGGCTATGAACTCACATTGGTGCGGGAAGGCGGGTTATCGGCAATTAGGACGTATGGTACGTGCTTCAATCACGGAAACCTAGACAAATAATACTCGGTCTTAGACTCTTGTCCAATGACTTTATAAAAATAATGGTTATGTATATATGATGATATCATAAGTATGATGATTATCAAGTGTTATTTTATCTCTTCATACAACATTATAGTTGTTATGTGTTAGTTAATTTAGACTAGTTATATTAGTTTCAACCCAATTACATATTAAGGCCCAATAAGCCCATTAAGAGTTCAATTCATTATATTAGCCCATTTATACTTTTAATACCAGGCCTATACTCATATATTGGGCCCAAGTGAGTTAAGCCCATGAGTAAGTCTAATAATGTTAAACTAAACTAGTTGGTCCTAGTGGTCCAACAAGGCTAATTTGGCCCATTATAATCCATTAGTTACAAAGCTCGGTTTTGTCGATTTTTACTTGTCAAATGTGTTTACTCATCAGTATATGAGTTATAAAATGTTAAATTAGACGGGTCCGACCGTCTAAGTTTTATTTGACAAAAACGTTAATCTTTCGGTTTTAGCCAAAAAGACGTAAAACTTATATATAGTTTTATAACTTTTAGAAAACATTTTAGTTTTTACTTTTATAAAAATGCCATACTTATTTATTTTAATATAAAGCACATTTTATAATACTTATTTTTAGTTAGTGGGTTTTATATATTTATTTTATAATAATATTTACTTGAGTGCTCTTTCTATACTATATAGATTATTTACAAATCTGATTACTAAAGTCCATTCCACCATTTTTGCCATATCTTGAGTTCTACAAGGAGATAGAAGCTCAAATTTGAGCAGCACAAACTAAAGGATATGTGCTTCAAATAACTCTATAATAGCTACTGCTCAATCATCCTCTAAGTATTTTAAATAATTCATCCAAAACAGACTATACAGATTTGTATCTCAATAGTATTTTGATCATATCTCGCTCATTTTAATGATTCCATTGAGTGGACAACGCACCACATATGTAAAAATCATATATCTAACTATATATTTAATAATCCAAGCTATTTTTCCAAGTGATCATATTGGTACTTACTTTTTTATACAGCCTATGAATCTAACCATGATTTTAACATCTTTACTTATTGATTTTAGCCTTTTTAACTTAATCTATTAACACAAAATCCCCACATAATATTTTGATCATCATTCATCATCAAATACATATACATATACATTTATAAAGAAAATACATGATTACTTTTACAAAATAACAAGATGATAGGAAGAAACAATCTCTATACCACCAAAGTGATGAAAAGGTTGAGATTTTGGATGAACAAGGCTTGGTTCTTGTCACCAAATCTTTAATCTTGGCAAATAAACTTTTGAGTTCTTCAAATGGATGAACACCTTCATAGAAATCAGCCGTAAACCTCCTTGGAAACTCCTTTTCACATGTTGTAATCACCTCCAATCATCATCTTTTTATGTAGCAATCAACATATGGTGATTAAAGATTATGTTGTAGGTTAAATTTTGGTGATGGTGGTGATCTTGGTGGTGATATGGACGAAAATAGAGAGAGAGGGGATGAGAGATTGAAAAACTTGGCTAGTTTACATGTAAGAAATGAAGAAATGGTTTCTAGTTAGTGGTTTTGATGGTTTTGGAAGCCTTAAGGACAAGTGTCATATACTTGTATAAATATTTGACACCAAAAGAGGTGTGTGGCATTGTAAAATCAGCCCATAGTGGGGTGCGACAAGTGTCCCACTTGTCTCATCTCCACTAATTTACGGGTACTCCTCGATTCTAGTTTCCTCGATTCTAGTTTCCTCGATTTACGTGCCCTCGGGTCGACTTACAAAAAATGTTTTTATAAATTATGATTCTGCGGCACGAAACGATTCTAATAAAAATTGTCTCATAAAAAACGGAGCACAAAAGCGTAAATACGTAAAACCTAGGGTTTCTGGTTTAATCGTAGAAGACGCTAAATTATGAACGTAAGTCCTAATTTCTTCTCATAAATTTGTAGTTTATGAACCAACACAAATTAAAATTTCCAAAATAATATTCGAGAATTAATTTATTATCTGAAATGTCGGATTGTTACAAAAACGGAGGATGTAAACGTAAACACGTAACGTGCGTAGTCGATGCTACTTTAAGACGTAAACCCTAATTTCTTCCGATAGTGAGTAAGTTCATAATCTAATAATAAAATAATTATTTTAAATAATACTTGAGAATAAAATAACGACCTCAAATTGATGGATTGTCACAGAAGACTTCCTCAAACCTCAAGTTATTGGTGATGAGTGTGCCTTTGCCAAAAATGTTGCCATAACTGCCACCAAAATACACCTTATCACCATCTTTAATAGGAGTAAAATCAGTAAGGTAATCTTCCTTCCTAGTCATGTGCCTTGAGCATCCACTGTCCCAATATCCAAAATCATTGACCTGCTTGTGAATACCCTACACATTAAGAAAACAAATTAGTTTTCTTTGGGAACTGATAGTTGCAAAATCACACTCGTTTAGGAAAACGAGGTAATTAGGGTAAGTATTAAACAAACGGTTTAGGAAAACCAAGTGTAAATGACCCAATAAGAGAGTTCCTTCTCAAGGAGGCTTGTGTGTTGTGTAAAGAGATGATTAATCTTTGCGATTATGATTATGAAGAAAGAAATAGAAAAGGATGACGGTTACGAATAAAATTACACTAAGACGAAAAGTCGTGCACTTAAAACCGTAAAATTTAAAGAAATTTAAAAATTAACCTAAAAAATCCTAGAAAATTGCAATAAATCCTAAAAAATGTAATTAAAGTTTACAAAAAATCAAAAATCACTCAAACCTTTTATTTAATTAAATATTAATTTTTTAATGCAAATTAAAGCCCAAAAATTCAATTTAATTAACAAAAAGCCCAAAAATGAGATTTTTCACTTTGTAAACCTCTAAAATGACTTAACTAAATTAAAAACTATTTTTGGAAAATTTAAAAATGATTAAAACTATTTAAAAATGATTAAAAACTATAAAAATCTTAAAATAATTCTAAAAATTAATTAAATGACAAGAAAATTAATCTAAAAATTTTAAAATTCCTAACTTAATGTATTTAACCTAGGAAAAATGAAAGACTTGCAAAAATCTTAAAAACTAATTTTAATAATAAAATAATACTAAAATAATATTAAAATAACATTAAAAATCCAAAATTAATAAAAAAACTCTAAAAACTTGCAAACTAGTTTATTTTAACCTAATTTAAACATAAATGAACTTGAAATGACCAAACTACCCCTATTGGGCCTCCAAAAGGGCTAAATAGCAAAACAGTCCCTTAATGGGCTAAAAGTAGGCCCAATGAGAAAAAGTTCACCAAATAAGCCCAAAATCACCTATCTGACTCAAAATTCAATTCTAAACACAAAATTTCAAAAAGGCCCAAAAGCTGAAAGTGAGCTTATCACAGCTTATTTCAAAGAAGCTTATTCCTAATGGACTTTTTGGCCCATTAAGCTATAAGCTGATGTCATAAGCTGAAATTTGACACACAACCTTCTCTTGACCTAATTAAGCTGTTCGTAAAAAGAATTTTTGAATAAGCCCAAGAAATAAGCCTGAAATAAGCAAAAGCTCTCTACAAAAAACGACAAAATAGTCGTTTTTGAGTTCTAGACCAATTTAAGGGCTGATTCTTGTTGCAAAATGTTTCAAAAGACAAAACTAAGCTTAATAATCAAAAAGATTTCCAAAAATCACAATGAATAAGATGGAATAAGCAATAAGCACTTTATGTAAAAGTCAACTTAGTTGGTTTTCTAGTCAAACCTAAAAGTCAAACCCTAAAAAGCTCAAGATTAGTCAAATGGGTCAAATAAGGAAGATTGATTACAAAATCAAAGTTGTTGCAAGTCAGAATAAGCTATTAAAGCTTATTAATAAGCTGACTGAAAATTAACACTAGCAGGGGCTAGTTTTGGGTGTCCAGCAGTAGGAAAAGTTGACACTGCTTGACTATCTTGACTTTTTGTCTTTTATGGATTTTTGTTGGATTCAAAGCACACAAAGGCACCCTTATAACCAGTGTATTATAAGGAGTCAATCACAATCAAATAAACACAAATCCAAACAGCCAATTGATACAGTTAATTCAATCTTTGCCCAGATATGTCACAGACTTGGAAAATAAGCAGTTTTGCACAAATAAGCAGATTAAGCAAGAATAAGCCAACCAAATTAAACCAAATGCACACAACAGCTATAATAAATTCAAATGAACATAAATAAACTTGTTTCATACACTGGATTAAAGATTAGACAAAGAATCAAGCAAATCAAAGTTACTGATGAACAATGAACAAACAGAAAAGTGAGGTTGCTAATATAATTGACCACAAATCCAATTTGAAACACTCAAATCTCTTAAACAGGGTATATAAACTTTGATTTAATAATTGTTAGCCCTACATACACTCTAGGTGTTTCCAAGATTTTAGGTCAAATTATGCAAAATCAAGCAAGATATAGCACACAATCAGATTTGATGGTTCAAAGAGAAAACTTGGCAAATATCAGAACTCAAGCACTTGTATAACAGATACCAACACTTACAAACACTTAGCACCTACTCAAACAAGCATTTAAAGCATAAACAGGTAAACCCAAACACCCCTTAAACTTTTTAAATCAAAATGTAATAAAGCAAATGTGTATTTCAGGTCAATCCAAGCTTAGATATGCATCATAACATCAGTCTCATGCATAATCAACAAGATTCAAGCACCAAGAACAACACATACAACAGCAGTACACCAAATCAATTAAAACAAGTATTTTTAACAGATTTTTGGTAAGATGGTTCAAACCTCATGAATGTACATCCACACTCACGAATTTTTGAGCTTATGTGCCTAGCTTAACAAGGCACAAGCTTCCAACAAGCTGCTAAGAACAACAAGGTTAGAATAAGCAGATTATATAAAACTAAAAAATGAAAAAGAAAAGCTGATTAATGCAAACTTTGTACCCACTCCTTGATTATCCCCAAATCACAAGCTCACAACACCTTGATAATCTTCTTATCAGGGTGTATAGATCACTTGTAATCCAAAAATTCCAAGGATGTACCAAAGACTTAGCAAAATATTAAATTTTGAAAAATTATGCAATTTCTTGCACAATCTTTGAAAACAGGTTTTAAGACTTAACAATAACCAACATTAACCAATAACAATAGTATAATAAGGTTGGCACTTGGAATTCGTCAAACAATTCAAACACTTTTCATTAACTTTGAAATAGGATTTACAGAATGTTGACCAAAGAAAAACCAAGAGCAAATGTAAATGTATCACCCTATACCCTTTATATAGAGGGTGTACATGGTCTTAGTGAACTAAAAAACTAATAACCCTAAGTTGTAGAAGTCCCAAAATACCTTTGCTGAATTTTGAATATTGACTGATCATGTGAAGTTCCTTGGCGTTTTGTAGAGGTGGAAAGGTGGTGGAATTGATCAAAGGACTCACAATGAGCTTATGTTGTAAGCTACCTTGTGGGTGGTAGATTCTCTGCATGACTTTGGCATTATCCCAAAAAGCGTGTACACGGGGATACTCATGTGAACTCTTGGATGGTGATGTGGCAGGTTAAGGAGTTGGGTTATGAATAGAACCACCTTAATCTTAAATCTAGAACGAATTAGGGTTTAATTTCCAACATTAAACAAACCCCCAATCTTGTTCATATGATGAATAGTGTAGTGTTTAATCCGTTTTTGGGTTTAAAAATCATGTTTAGCGCGTTATTTAACTAATCAGATTAATTAGTTAAATAAAAGCTGAGTGGAGGTGTGACATGGCAAGTGGGAGTGTTTTGATTGGTGGAAAAGATGAGTAAGACACATGGTAGCCACTGGTTGGTTAAGGTAACTATCTTGTCTTGGCAGAAAACACCCCCTTCTTCTATTCTTCTTTCATTTCAGTTTTAAACAAGTATAATCCTAATCCCTTTGTAAATGATGTAACACCCCCAAATATTCATACTTTAGTTCAGCGGAAGAGTCGTTGGTGTTATGGGATAACACATTACTCAAATCATAGACAACGCTTAAAATCGCGTCGTTTAATAATAAAGCATTTTCCATTCAAGAATATCAAATTTACATAGGTCCCAAGTCATAGAATTTCATACAATTTTACAAAACATTTGAATGGAAATTGTTATTTAAGTGCGGGCCATAAATTCTTGTCATCTTCCCGAGAATTACCTTCAAGTACCTGAGATAAAACATGTTAAAAAAAAAGATCAACCAAAACGCCGAGTGAATTCATAGAGTTTAATGAAATCCATTAATATATCATCGGTATAAAAATTTTACCGAAAATTATTTTGTACAATTCTTTGTCCTAGGCCATAAAATAAGCCAAAAACATTTTATACAAATCTTTGGTGTAAATCATACTATAGGCTTTTGCCTTCAAAACCATCATACAAACCAATGTCGAAAAAAAACATCATACAATACGTTTTATAACGTTGTATAGAGTTAAATAAAAACCGTTATATGAATATGGTTACGTAAAACCAAAACGCGAACATAATATCAATAATAAGACCCCATATTGCTAGTCAGGCAATATATATTGTAACTCAATGCGTATAGCAGTATTTTTGTTATTTGGATTATTATAAGCCGCATGACATTGTTACCTTACTACAACAAACAACGGGTAGCTAACCCGAAACTCAATTTGCCCATCTAAATTAGCGTGTCGTCATAAAAATCACGCTATGGAAATCTTCTACTAATCAGTCTTGCATAGTCTATTCCAAATTGTATGTAGGCGCGCAACTAAATACAGTTTCAAGATTAACGATGCAATACTCAGTTCGTCAAAATTTTATCATCATGTTTATAATAAAAACATTTTCATGCTTAATTCTTAAATAAGAATCAAGAATAAATTTACAAAGATTTTCTTTGTTATGAAACAATTAAGTTTTCTAATGTACTTTATAAACAACTTCATTTCGATAACGATTATTTATAAACCTCATTTTGAATAATCCTTATAGTGATGAAAATTAAATTTTCTCAAAGGATACCGTTTTAACTTTACAAAAACAATGTGTGATCTGCAAAAGAGTGATGAAGATTTGTTCACTAAAAACTAACTTCAATATAATAGGAAATGAGCTTAGCCAAATAATCATGAGGTTCATGACCTCGATGGCACTCAGAAAGAATAATTCACAACGTAACTCAAATCCAGATGAGTTCTTGTTCAATGGTTGCATCACTAATGCGAACATTAGGAAGAAGCAATAAAGGATAGATAACATCGATACATGTAGGATTTAGCAATAAAAGGTAGTCTTTTTCATTAATCACAAACAAGTCAAAATTGTACCGTAACACATTACGTGTCACTATGTCATACAATTCTCAGAACTCATCCTACCAACTGATATCTCGGTTAAGTTAGGGATTTTTTTAAAAGATACCACAATGAATACTAACCTACAAGAGTCATTAGGTGTTCCACATGTCCCAAAAGATCCATCGGTCTCAATTCAGAAGAAGATTTCTTCAATTTATTTCTTGGACACTGGGTATCCTCGTTAGTGGACAATGGTCTAGGAACAACCCTTAACACGAACTATCTATCAATCAAAACCTTATAATTCAATCACAGAACTTAACGACTTCCTCTTAACAATCTCATATTCCATACAAGTTAAATTTTACTTTATTCAAGTTTCAACCAATTTTATACTCAATTCGATATCCTACCTCATTATCCAATACTTCAACCTTATTCTTAGGCCTTAAAAGGGCAATAAAAGCTCAATATGAATCAATACTTAATTTCCAATCCTATAGCTCTTACAACAACAATTATCAAATGAGTCACTAGTATGAAATGACTTGATCATTCAACTAGACTTCTCGGAAAGGTATTAGTGGCATGAGGCTTTTGGGTAATGGTTCCAATGACAGCCTCAAGTGCAACATTCACCCTTTCGATTTCAATTTAAGAATTGGATGACAACGAATCAGATGACATCTTTCTAGGTGATAACGTTTTGTCAAACTTCACTCTATAAGGAAAGATCGTCATGACATCGATATCAGATTTAATCTCGCCAATTCTTTTTCAATATCACAATCAACTAATATCTACATTTCTACGAATATCAACCATTTGCTGGGATCATAAATATCCACAACTTGGTTCAGATCTAGGATAGCTAGAATTCCTACGAGAATACCTTCGATTAATTTACTAGGGGATTTAGGGTACATTGTGACAATCTACGTCGTATAAATACCTCGTATAAATATCAAAATAATCATCAAACAATCATGTAATAAAATTACATCATATATATATAATCCAAGTTATATATATATAAAATAACACTTCTCAGTCTGGCCTTGTCGGTAACTCAGGAATTCTTCGGCACCGTTATAGTCAAAAGATTTTTAGACATTTTTAGAAAAATGTTTATAGTTAAAAGATTTTGAAATGTTTTATTCAAAACCTTGGTTTTAAAAATCTTTCGTTCTCTATAACGATAGCTTTGGTACCAAACTGTAACACCCCCAAATTTATACAACACAGTACAGCGGAAGACTAGTTGGTGTTACGGGATAGCACATTACTCACATCATAGACAACGCATAAAAATCGCGTCGTTTATTAATAAATCATTTCCATTCATAAATATCAAAGTTACATAGGTCCCAAGTCATTATATTTCATACAAAGTTTTACAAAGTATTTTGAATGGAAAATATAGTTTAAGTGCGGGCCATGAATTCTTGTCGTCTTCCCGAGAATTACCTCCAAGTACCTGAGATAAAACATGTTAAAAGAAAAGGTCAGCGATAACGCCGAGTGAATTCATAGAGTTTAATAAATTCCATCAATATAAATTTGGTATAAAATAATTACCAAAAATCATTTTGTACAAATCGTTGTAATAGGCCATAAAATAGCCAAAGTCATTTTATACAAATCCTTATCGAAAATCATAATATAGGCTTTTGCCTTAAAAATCATTATACGAGCCAATGTCGTAAAAACATCATACAATACGTCTTATGACGTTGTATAAAGTTAAATAAAAACCGATATATGGATATGGTTATGAAAACCAAAACACGAACATAATATCAATAGTATGACCCTGTATTGCTAGTCAGGCAATACATCGTAATTCGGTGCGTCTAGTAGTATTTCGTTAATTTGGATTATTATAAGCCGCATGACATTGTTACCTTACTAAACAAACAACGGGTAGCTAACCCGATACTCAATTTGCCCATCTAAAGTAGCGTGTCGTCACAAAGGTCACGCTATGGAAATCTTCTCATACATAAATTCGCTTACCAATCAATGTGGCACGACGGGGATCAACCGTCAAGGCGCGAACTGGGGTGATCGTCCCCAAATAGTACTATTAAATGCATAAGCGTCTACCAAATCCCGGTAGTTCACAATTCATGCTAATGGGACTTTTAGTGACATAACCTAACTTTAATAATCCATTTAATTTCATCTATCGGGTCCTTTAATCATTTATCGGGTCATACAATCGGGTCATTCAATCATTCGGGTCCAAATCAATAAACAAACAATCGGGACAAATGGTGTCCTATTTAAAAAAAAACTAACATGTTATCTCCCTCGCGGGTTTATAAAACATTTATAAAAACATTTAAAAGAGTGCGAGGCTATGAACTCACGTTGATGTGGGAAGGCGGGTTATCGGCAATTCGGACGTACGGTACGTGCTTCAATCACGGAAACCTAGACAATTAATACTCGTATTAGACTCATGTCCAATGACTTTATAAAAATAACAATTATGTATACATATGATGATTATTTATATATGATGATCAAGTGGGTTTACATATTCTCATTAACTCGTTTTAGTGTTTACGTATTGGTATCTTTTTACTAGTTTACCAGTTTTACCTATTTACGTGTTTTAAGTCCGATAAACTTATTATAAGTTCTTTAACTTGTTTTAATCCCTTTTATACCTATATTATCAGTATGTTTACTTTCCATGTTGGGCTCAAATGGGTTAAGCCCAATAAGTTCTTTTTACAAGTTTTTATCTTATTTAGTCCAATTATTAGTCCAATATGCTTAATTAGCTCGTAAATGTCCGTATTTCTTATAGTTCGGGTTTTATCGGTTTTTACTTGTATTAGATACTTATATATCAGTATATGACTTTTATAAACTTTACATTAGACGGGTTTGGTCGTCTAAGTTTTAATTGGCGAAAAACGTTAATTTTACGGCGATAGCCGAAAAAGTCGTAAAAATCAAGTTTATAGTTTTTATTACTTATAAATATTATTTCACCACCATTTATATAATTTATCCACTTAATTAACCTTTTATATATTTATATAAATAAATTTTATAAGTTAGTGGGTTTTATTTTACATTTTATACATTAAAATGTGAGTGCTTATATAATAATAATAAACATTAATTCCAAAAATCTGATTTTTATCTTCATGTTCACCATTTTTACCATATCTAGAGTTCCATAATGAAATAGAAGCTCATTTTTGGGTGACATATTCTTCATATTATGTGCTACATTTAACTTAGTTATAGCTACTTCCCATTTTGAGTTCATCTTGCCTTAACAGTCCCTACAAAACTGCTTATTCAGATTAGACCACCTAACTTGTTTTGATCATATCTCACTCATTATTTTGATTCCATTGCATGGCCAACTCTCACATGTGTACAAGACATATAGCTTACTGTAAATGGATTCTACTTCATCATTTTATCAGTCCATGACCTGTTTCTTTACTGTTTTATACAGCCATCACTTTTAAGCAAGATTTTAGCCTTGTTCTTTATAGTTTTTCACCTTTTTAATCATGTTTATCAACACTTGATCCCCACACAACATTTTTATCATCATATATTCATCATATACATATACAATAAGAAATAAAATACATGATTACATAATCAAAATAACAAGAGGATGGGAAGAACAATCTTTATACCACCAAGGTGATGAAATGATGAGTTTTTGGATGAACAAGACTTGGTTTTGGGTAACCAATCTTATGTGATATCAACACCACTTCTAGGATCACCAAGTATTTTTAGATTCCTCCAAAAATCAGGCCTTGTTCTTCATGAAAACTCCTTAAGAAATCAGCCCCAAACTCCCTTGAAAACTCCTTTTTACATGTTAAGATCACCTCCAATCAATAGAGCTTGAAGAGGTTTCCATCATATGTGTGTATAACACCAAATATTGTGGTTGAAAATTGATCAAAATGGGTGTTTTAGGGTGATATGGGACGAATTTTAGAGAGAGGGGAGAGAATGAGAGTGGTTTGCATGTAAAAATGAAGTCTATGGTTCTTGTTTAGTAGTTTTGTGGTTTGAAGTTATGAGTTAGCTTACTTTGTAAGCTTAGCTAACAAGTGTAACACTTGTTAGTTATACTTGACACATCATGAGATGTGTTGGTGCTCTCTTGGCCATCCTATGTTAGTGGGGTGGGGCAAAACTTGTTTTGTCTCATCCCACTAATTTACGGGTATTCCTCGATTCTAGTTTCCTTGATTTGCGTGCCCTCGGGTCGTTTTACGAAAAATGTTTTTATAAATTATGAATCAACGGCACAAAACGAATCTAATAAAAATTGTCTCATCAAAAACGGAGTTCAAAAACGTAAATACGTAATCCTAAGGTTTCCGGTTTAGTCGTAAAGGACGTTAAATTATAATCGTAAGTCCTAATCTCTTCTCGTAAATTTGTGAGTTTATGAACCAAAACAAATTTAAAATTCCAAAATTATATTCACGGATAAATTTATTTTCTGAAATGTCGGACTGTCACCAAAAACGGTGTATGTAAACGTAAGCACGTAACGTAGAATCCTCCGGTTTAGACGTAGTCGATGCTACTTCAAGACGTAAATCCAAATTTCTTCCCAGAAATAAGTGAGTTCATAATATAACATTAAAATAATATTTTTAAATAATATTTGAGAATAAAATATCAACCATAAATTGACGGATTGTCACAAATACATAACAACTATAATGTTATATGAAGAGATAAAATCCCACTTGATCATCATCATACTTATGATATCATCATATATACATAACCATTATTTTCATAAAGTCATTGGATAAGAGTCTAAGACCGAGTATTATTTGTCTAGGTTTCCGTGAATAAAGCACATACCGTACATCCAAATCACCGATAACCCGCCTTCCCACACCAATGTGAGTTCATAGCCTCACACTCTTTTAAATGTTTTATGAAATATTTTATATACCCGCGAGGGAGATAACATGCTAGTTTTAATAAAATAGGACACTAGTTGTCCCAAATGTTTGCTTATTGATATGGACCCGAATGATTATATGACCCGATGAATGAAATGAAATGGATTATTATTAGTTAGGTTATGTCACTAAAAGTCTCATTAGCATGAATTGTGACCTACTGGGATTTGGTAGACGCTTATGCATATAATAGTACTATTTAGGGAAGATCACCCCAGTTTGCGCCTTGACGTTTGATCCCCGTCGTGCCACATTGATTGGTAAGCGAATTTATGTAAGAGAAGATTTATATAAGCGTGATTATTGTGACGCCACGCTGTTTTAGATGGACAAAGGAATTACGGGTTAGCTACCCGTTGTTTTTTATAGTAAGGTAACGAAAATACTGGTATACGCGTTGAATTATAATATATTGCCTGACTAGCAATACGAGGTCTTATTACAGATATTATGTTCGTGTTTTGGTTTTACATAACCATTTTAATATAACGGTTTTTATTTAACTCTATACAACGTTATAAAACGTATTGTATGATGTTTTTGCGACAATGGTTCGTATAATGGTTTTGAAGGCAAAAGCCTATATTATGATTTACGACAAAGATTTGTACAAAATGATTTTCGATAATAATTATATACCGGTGATATATTAACGGTTTTTATTTAACTCTATGAATTCACTCGGCGTTTCGCTGACTTTTTAACATGTTTTATCTCAGGTACTTGAAGGTAATTCTCGGGAAGACGACAAGAATTTATGGCCCGCATTCAAATAAAATTTCCATTCAAATGTTTTGTAAATTTGTATGACATATTATGACCTGGGGACCTATGTAAATTGATATTCATGAATGGAAAATGCTTTATTATTAAACGACACGATTTTTAAGCGTTGTCTATGATTTGAGTAATGTGCTATCCCGTAAAACCAACGACTCTTTCGCTGCTTTGAAATGTGAATATTTGGGGGTGTTACATACCGCGGTGAAGATAATGTGTGCGCGAAAGAATTACTTCCGCGACAAAGATAATGACTACACGGAAGAATTATTTTCGCGGCAAAGATAATGAACCCGTGGAAGGATACTTCCACGACGAAAGATAATGAGACCGTGGAAGAATACTTCCACAGCGAAAGAAAATGAGCCTGTGTTAAGGATTATGCCACGGGAAAGCAATGCGCTAGTAGAAGGAATACTTCCACGGCGAAGATAATGAGCACGTAGAAGGATTACTTCCACGATGAAAATAATGTGCACGTGGAAGAGATACTTCCACGACGAAGATAATGAGCACGTGGAAGGATTACTTCCACGACGAAAATAATGCGCACGTGGAAAAGATACTTCCACGATGAAGATAATGAGCACGTGGAAGAGTACTTCCACATCGAAAACAATAAGCCCGTGGAAGAAATACTTCCACAGAAAAGATAATAAGCCAGTGGAAGGAGTACTTCCACAGCGAAGGATAATGAGTCCGTGGAAGGAATACTTCCACTATGAAGACGATAAGAAAGCGGAAGACTGTCTTTCGCAACAAAGATAATAAAACGACGGAACGCGTACTTCCGCGACGAAGAAATAAGCCAACGGAAGAAATACTTACGTGGTAAGGAAATGAGCGCTCAGAAGGCGTACTTCCGCGGCTAATGAATAAGCCAACGGAAGAAATTTTTACGTGGCACACGAAATAAGCAATGAAAGAGATACTTCCATGGCAAAGGAATAAGCTAGCAGAAGAGATACTTCCGCGGCGCAAGAATAAGCCAACGGAAGAGATACTTCTGTGGCGCACGAATAAGCTAGCGGAAGAGATACTTCCGCGGCGTACATATAAGGTAGTGGAAGAGATGCCTCTATGGCTGTTGCGGATTTTACATCCGTCCTCGTACTGGGCCTACAATGCCTCTTAAGTACCTAATTACATCCGAAGATATTTGCGTGACGTGCAAAGAAATAGTGGTATTAGTATACCCTAGTAGCCCCCCAAGTTTAATGGTGCTACACTCGATTAGTAGTATTAAACTTAATAAAGTATTCAAAAAATTACAATTGCGTAGACCAGCGCGAACGAACGTGCGAACCAACACGGATGGGTCTTGCCACAACCGCGAATTATCACATAGTATAAGACGTATCTTAACTAACTTATGGGATGAGCTATGCCATTACGTACGGCGTACCGCTACTACCATAAGTACGGTCAAAGTTTTGACAAGATGTTGTTAGACGGCACAGTGTGTCTTTTGCATGTCCATCATGAGTCATGTGGTTTTCGTAACTTACTACAAAGTCTTGATAGCAAGGTGTCTAACAAGGATACATGATCCGTGGTCGTTGGGTTTGCAACCCTCTTACACGACAAGTTAAATTATTAGGTTCACTCAATCCTCATATTCCGCTTGGGAACGATAATTACATGTACGCCCGTAGGCAGAAGATATCCGAGTGTACAGACTAGCACAGATGGACGTACCATGACCGCGAATAATAAACATATTATTTAAAAAATATATGTAATATATCTTACCGATTTTAAAGATATAAAAAATATCAGAATATATCCTAAAGAATATCTTGTACTAATTTAAATGATACGTGTAATATCCGTTATTAATATAAGCCATATATCTGAACATGCGGATTAATATGGAATGTTGATCCCTTTGATTGGATCTATATTTTGTTAAGAATTAGTATAGTAGTTCGTAATCAAACTAAAACACTTTGAAAACTCTTACTCAAGCTAAATAAGTTATGCGGAATCTAACTTATAAAGCACAGAAGAACATAATTACTTTTAACTATTCGATTCTCTTATTAATCGACTTGAATGAGGTACATTTATGTCATCGTGCCTATGTTCCTTTTATAGAGTAAGGAACCAAAGAAACCTTAGAATATTCTATAAAGATAAGTATATCACAGACGATATATTATCAATATTCTAACTATTAAGTATATCACATAAGATATACTCTAACTATAACTATGACATATCTTATACAAAGATATATTCGTCCAAATCAATATAGCAGTACTTACTCTATAAGTAACAGTACTTACTATGTACCGCGTTAACACTAACGGTACTGAATATTACTAACAGTACTTAAATTACACTGACGGTACTTGATACTTATCAATAATTCCCAAAAATCCTCCTAAAAGTCCCTAAACTATGCTAGAAACAATAAACTTAACTAATCAACACACGTAATTACTTTTCAAACGTAATACTTATTATTGTATAATAAAGAATTGCAAGTGTTATGGATAACACCATTTTATGACAATGTGTTGTGTACACTTTGAACAACTAAAAACCTAACTTATGAACATTGTCACAACTGTTTGGTTATATAAGTTCTAAGCATTAATGTGTGAATTCTATCAAAGTGTTGAACGTTAACACTGGGCTACATATCCTATTTATAGTGGTACGAGGTTGACCTAAGTACTAGTTGATGGTGACTACACTAGACAGACACTTGTCAGACCTCTGTCACAAGATGCTCTTCTATTCTTGGTAGTCTGCCACAATGCTTTAGGGAAACAGAGCTGACACAGTTTCCTTTTTCTTCATAGTCTCGTACACACCAAGGTATGTCCAAAGTGTGCTAAGTGTTAACAGGATATTGCCACCCTTGTTAACCCTCAACCCCTCAGAGTCCCTGATACATCTTGGCTGTTATCCATCACAACCAATGAGTATGTCTTCAACTAATCTTCGACTTCCTTGATAATGTCTCTGACATGGACTCGTCTGAGGTTGCTCACAGAGACTTAGATCTTTGTGAGTCTTGTGATACTTGCCTGCCTCCTAGGCACAGGCAAGTTACTATCTAACAGCTTGATTTGTGTTTAAATCTATGATACATGGAATCTAACAAACTTAGATTCCCAACAATCTCCCCCTATTTAAACATAAATACAGCTAGATCTATCTAACTTAAGGTAAGTGAGATAACAGCTTCTTCTTACTCATAACAGATCTAAACAAACATACCTCATGATTTTATTCATACTTAAAGGAAATTACAAGTACAATACAAAAGTAAAATAAAACATGAAGGTAAAATTCAGTTGTGAAATCTTTAATAGTCATCATTTTTTATTCTTTCTTCAGCTTCAGCTAAGTCTGTCCTAGTATCTAATTCGGCCTGCAAAGCTTGTGCAAAAACCTTGGAATACTCTGTGTTAATTTTGAGTCCCTTTTTGAGAAAAATTAGCTAAATAGTTGATGCTAAACCTAGCTCATCTTCCCTTTAGAATGCATATTGGCAAGCTCTGTTCATGAAGGCCATACCTCTTTCAGGATCAGTGTAAGTCTAACCATCAATAGGACCAATGATTCCATTTGGTAGTACCAAATCCCTGTGCATTACATCCACTTGAACATCATCAGTAACGAAGGTTTCCTTAACAAGTTGAGTCATCCTTCTTCTTTTCTTTCCAGACTTTGGAGGTTCTTGTTCAAACAACTGTGGTGGGGGATCTATTTTGAGCTTGGCTGCTGTTTCTTTAACCCAATTAAACTTTGCTTTGAGGGTCTTAAGAAGAGTAAAATTTGCCTATGTAACATCCTGCCTACTCAGACCACAATATTGTCCGCTTTGACCGCAAGCTCACGACTTTGCTTTGTGGCCTTCTTGTGAAGACTTCCCGGCAGGTCACCCAAGCCAGTACTACTCTCCCATGAGCACGCTTAACTGCCAGTTCCTAAGAACCCCACTTGCAGTAACCACAAAACGTGTTGTGTCATGAGAAGGCGACTAATATCTTATAAACCATGGATCTCTCCTGGCCACAGCCGATGTGGGATTTGCCTAGGGTGTCACAGCCTGTCCAGTTCTTTTAGCAGCCAAAGCCTCAAGTTCAAACCATTCAGACAAGCCAAGTTGTTTTAATATGAAGTCTTCAAAGACGTCCATATTGGCCTGTTGGTTATCTCTCCACAAAATCATTTGTGGTCTGTTGGTAGACTTGTGAATGGTATACTTGAACTTGGTGATTTTTTCTAGGTGGATACATGTTTTTGACGCATACATCATAATCAGCTTTTACCTTATTCAGTGTCTCTGTGCGTTTGGCTTCCATCTCTTTCAACCTTTGCCTTTGTTTCTCCCTTTGAAGTGGAGTCATTCTTCTCAGAGTTTCCTCATTAATCTCCTTGGCTTTCTTGATTTCATTCAGCCTTTTGAATTTAAAAGCCTGTTTCTCAATTTCTTAAGGTGTTAGAGGATTCTCATTTGAAGTAGTGAAGGTTGTAAATTGGGATGGGTCTGTGGTTGATCCTCCTGTCTCTAGCATCGTAGCTATTTTCTTTAGTTTGGTGTCTGAGTCTACCATAACTATTTCATTTCCTTTCTTTGAGACAGAGGATGCCACGCTCATGTTTTTCAGCTCTTCAGCTCTTTTGAGAAAAGCCGTCTGAGCTTGGGTTTGTATAGCTTTGGGTAGGGAGCTAACAGTGAACTTGAGTTTTTTGGCAGCTGGTTCACCATCATCCAAAGCCTCGCTGGTGTTAACCAGAGTCAGGGACTTTGATGAATCAACTCCAACCTTAGTCTGTTGCTCCCCTTAATTTCATCCACATCATCTGGTATAATAACTAGTGTGATGACTTGGAGAGGTACAGGTGAAGAAATAGTGTTGTTGTCGGCAGAGTCAGAGCTTTGTTTGGCAGATTCAAGTATAAGTACATTTTCCTTCTCCCCTCACGTTCAGCTTATCTTTTCAGACGTTTGGATGAACGTGCCTGAAAGTGTTTAGCAATCTACTCAACAGAGGTAGCCATTTCTCGTTGCCTGGTCGTTGAAGCTCTGGCAATTTTCAGCAGGTGGTTGCAATTTCCGTTTGTGTTACGATGAACACGATCAATGATAAAGTTGGTGTGACGAAGTTGCCTGTTTCGTACATCTTCAATCTGTCTATGCATTGTCAACTCATGAGTATGGACAATTGTAGGGACCACTGTGACGATGGCATCTTTGATACGTGTGGACAAATGACTAAGTCCTTGGGACACTCCCTTTCTTGTACCATCTTTGATAGGTTCAGTGTCTGCATCCTTAACCGCCTGTGTTATGATCCTTCGAAAGTTGACAGTGAAAGAATGCATTTCAGATTTTATGACATCCAGCTTTCTTGACAGCCGTTCCATATCTGATTGATGATGTTCAGGCTTTGTTGTGCATAATCATCCTCCCTTGGCAATATATCAAAGTTGGTTTGGGCAGGATTATCAAACAGTAAGAATTCAGCTGTCAGATCATATGCATGTCTTTGGAAGACAGTAGTGTCAGAGGTAGCTGAGGTGGGAGTTACTACAGCTTCCTCGGGAGGAGGAGGGGTATCAACGGCTGGTGTGGATACAACGATTTCCTTTGGAGGAGACAGAGACTACTAGTCGTCATCTTCTTCATCCTCCTCATCTTCAATCATCCCCTCAGGGAGAATCTCATCATCAGGCATTGGTTTAGGTTCAGAGAAATCATCTACTAAGGAGAGCACATCTTCTTCAACATCAGGTATGGGCTCTTCCTCGTTTGGTTGATCCTGAATCATTATGTCAGCTTCTTTTTCTGGCTGCTCCAGGGATTCAATGTTTGGTTGTACAACATCAGCCTGCAAGTTGTTTTATATTAGTAACAGGGAAATAAATAAGGTGAATCGTCGCCAGTTCACTGTCCTAGAGAGGCTGAGGGTGATTATTCAGCCATTCCAAAGGATAAATCCTTGTGATTCTTTTAAGAGTGAAAAGTATGAGGTTAATGGTCACCATTTGCTGCCCCTAGGAAAGTTGAGTGTGATTATTAAGCCCCCCAAAAGGTTAAAACCTTTAGGACTCTTTTGATTGTGAAACATATGTTGTTAAGGATCGCCATTCGCTGCCCCTAGGAAGGCTGAGAGTGATTATTCAGCCCCCCCCCCCCCCCCAAAAGGTTAAGAAACTTTTGGGACTCTTTTAAGTGTGAAACATATTTAGGTAAGATCGCCTGTTACACTGCCCCTAGGAAAGCGGAGGGTGATGATTCAGCTCCCCCTGAAAGGATAAATCCTTTGGGATTCTTTTAAGTGTGAAAAAGATGTAGGTTAAGGTCGTCTTGTAACACTGTCCCTAGAAGAGCTAAGGATTATTATTCAGCTCCCCTAAAAGTAAAACTTTTGGGATTCTTTTTCTGAGGGGACCAAGAGGCTGTGTGAGGTACAACTACTCTAGGTCGAGACATATATGTATTCATGTTGTTGTTTGCCTGAATACTGTTTAGAGGGTGCAGGGTCATCGGGGTGCTTTAGAAACACAAATGAATCACTCCCTGGTGCATAGACAGGGTGTATAGAAGTCTTAAGGATTTCTAAGTGCATACAATGACTTCTATGGGTCGAGGATAACCCTAACTTCACCACTCTCACCTACAGACATTTGAGAGTGGCTTCTTGTGGACCTCTAAATATTATAAGATTGATTAAATGTGTGATATCAGCAGTATTTGGCGGGTTCCCTGTTGTCTCGGTTGACATCAAGACACTAGACCGTTGTTGTTGGTCAGATGAAGTCTCTGAATCCACAGGAGTCTCTGGAATAGAGGAGGATGTAAGGTCCACGTTCTTCTTTACCCTGGCCTTTACAACAGTTTTGGTGTGGGAAGAAGATGGTTTTTTCTTCTTCTTTGGCTGTTGGCCAGTTGTTGCCTTGGACGTCGTGGTGTGCTACACAGAGGTCACAGACATAGACTTGCCAGACACATCAGAGGTATTCACCTTCTTAGAGGAAGGGAGCAAGGACTTCACAACAGAAGGTTGTTTATTGGTGATGTTCATCATGTGAGAAGTAACAGGGACATCTTCAGGTCCAATCTCCTTGTATATAGCTCCAGTAATGCGATAGGGCTTCAGGGATGTGAGAGTAGAGTTGTGGTAGCTGTCACCCAACAGGCTTTCGAAGATAAGAGAAAGAAAGCGAACTTAGCAGATATTTTTCTCCCTGACCTGATTTTGTCCCTTAAGCTTTTCCACTAGGTTGGAGAAAAGAAGGCTTCCCACGTCAACGTTTGTGCCCCAGATTAGCCCATAAGCAATCGATTGGTGATTAAAAGACATTTGATCTTGGGATCCCTGCATACCTCCTAGGGATTTGACTATGTAAGTGAAGAGGACACGCCACATAGGGGAAAAGTACTTGATCTTTAGAGGGGACTTAGAAAGAACTTCAGCATGTGTAAGAGCAGGGTTTACATCATGAGTAGGTTTAAGTGTGGCAAGGGAATCCTTTACAGCCTTTTTGTCGACCACCTTCAGGCATTCATCACCATGTCATAACCCAGCCACACTTGCAAAATCATTGAGAGAGAAGGCAAAGGGGTGTTCGTTGCATGAGAGGCTAAAAGTGATGGTGTCGTCAACAACTTCAGTAGAGTACCAGAATTCCCTAAGGTATTCTTGGTAGAAAATGGTTGGGGTCTTAGTGAGTGCTTCACTTGTATCACAATTATTCATGAAGTTCACTAGATCTGTGTAGGATTTGTTGGGAGCCTTGAGCCATCCAATCGAGTTGTTCGAAGTAAGGATGCTTTCTTTGAGTTCGAAGTTGACGTTTGAGGCCTTAGGAACTGGGAACGCCATGGATTCAAGATTGGAGAAAACGAAAATGGTTGAAGGGTTTAGAGATAGAAAGCTTAGAGAGAGATGAGATTGTGAGAAATGAGAATAGTGGTAGATGAGAAGAGACTTGAGACAATATTTATATTCAAAATTTTTGAAACAGTTATTCAAACGCATTTAATGCGTAGTGGGAAAAAGACTGCACATGTGGGTCCCTTGACCTTTCAAAAACCGTTTGTCTCCTCGTTATTCGGGAAAGAAATAATTAAATATTGAGAATGTTTTTTAGCATTTACTTGGAAAGTAACTAGCTAGTTTCATGTGAAAAACATTTAATATTTAATCAGATATTTAATGAACACATTTATTATCAAGCCACAGGCTTTGAGATATTAAGCATCCCTAGCTCAGCAACTAGCCTGTTGAACGAAGGTTCAGCCAAATGCTTTGTGAAAATGTCAGCTAGTTGCATCTCAGTGGGAATGGAGTGCAGCTCAATATTTCCCTTCATTATGTGATCCCTGATAAAATGATACCTGATATCAATGTGTTTAGTTCGAGTGTGAAGAACAGGTTTGTTGGAGATGGCAATGGTGCTGGTGTTGTCACAGAAGATTGGCACTTTATCATATAAGATCTCATAGTCAGCCAATTGACTTTTCATCCAGAGCACCTGAGCATAACAGCTGGCAGCAGCAACATATTCTGCTTCAGCTGATGACATGGCCACAGAGTTTTGCTTCTTAGCACTTCATCCAACCAATTTTCCTCCTAGGATTTGACAGCTACCTGATGTGCTTTTCCTGTCAATACATCATCCATCATAGTTTGAATCTGAATAGGCCTTGAGATCAAAGCCTGATTCCTTTGGATACCATAAACCTAGTGAGGTTGTTCCTTTGAGATACCTGAAAATTTTCTTAACAGCCACTAGATGGGATTCTTTTGGGTTAGCTTGGTACCTTGCACAGAGACATGTGGAGAATTTGATATCAGGACGACTAGCTGTTAAATACATGAGTGACCCAATCATGCTTCTGTATAAAGTCTCATTAACAGAGACCCCTGACTCATCAGGACCCAAGTTGTTGGGTGGAAGCATGGGGCATTTCACTGATGCACAATCAGCTAAGTCATATTTTTTAAGTAAATCTTTAACATACTTTTCTTGACAAATTGAAATTCCCTTAGGAGATTGTTTAATTTGAAAACCCAAAAAGTAAGTTAATTCACCCATCATAGTCATCTCATATTTCTTGGTCATTATATTAGCAAAACGTTTACTAAGATTAACATTAGTTGACCCAAAGATGATATCATCCACATAAATCTGCACAATGATGAAATCACTTTTGTCCTTGAAGGTAAAGAGTGTTTTATAAATAGAACCCCTGACAAATTTATTTTCAGTTAAAAAATTAGAAAGAGTTTCATACCATGCTCTTGGAGCTTGTTTGACCCCATACATGGCTTTGTGTAGTCTGTTCACATGATTGGGAAACTCACTGTTCTCGAATCCTTTAGGCTGTTCAACATACACTTCCTCAGCCAAATCTCCGTTGAGGAATGCACTCTTAACATCCATCTGATACACAGTGAAGTTCATATATGCAACATAAGCAAGGAAGATTCTGATGGCTTCAAGTCTTGCCACAGGAGCAAACGTTTCATCATAATCAATCCCTTCAGTCTGTGTATACCCCTATGCCACCAGCCTGGCCTTGTTTCTGATGATGTTTCTAATTTCATCCATCTTATTTCTATAAATCCATCTAGTTCCTATGATGTTCTTACCAGGTGGAGCTGGCACTAGTGTCTATACCTTGTTCCTTTTGAACTGATTAATTTCTTCCTGCATAGCAGCTACCCACCCATCTTCCACAAGAGCCTCAGCTACTCTCTTAGGTTCAATTTGAGAGAGAAATTCAACAAAGAGACATTCGTTGGTTGAGGTTGACTTTGAGTCATGAATTCGTTGTCTAGTAGTAACCCCTGCATTAGGTTCCCCAATAATGTTGACAAGAAGAATGTGTTGATCTCTTGACCACTTAGTTTGAGGAGCTGAGGAATCATGGACAGGGACATTTGTGGGTGTAACTGGCACTATTTGAGATTCATCCTGTTGAATAGGAGGGATTTCTTCAAAGATGACCTCAGTATCTGTATCAACTTCAGCTATATCAAGGGGTACAAATTCATTATCAGCAAGAGAGTCTTCAAGGGTTGGAAGAATTGGTGAGTCATCTACATCAGTTGAGGAAGAAGGACTACAAGAAGGCTGTGGTTCTTCTTCATCAAGTTCCTGAGAGGTAGGAACTTCAGTGTTGTGTGTAGACAGAGGGTCAAAAGTAGGAACATAAGGAGTGAGAGTGTTGTAGTGATGATGGTGATGACAGGAAGGTCTTGGTTCGGAGAATTCATCACTTGGGAAAGACATGTTTTCATTAAAATCAATTTCATCACCCTTTGTTCCTGTTCTCTGTATGACACCATCGTCTTCATTGAATCTGACATGAAAGGTTTCTTCTACTTCTTGTTTTCTAGTATTGAATACTCTGAAGGCCTTGGCTGTGGGAGAGTATGCTAAGAAGAAACCATCATCAGCTTTTTCATCAAATTTTCCAAGTGTATCCCTGTAGTTATAAATGAACACATGGCATCCAAAAACATGGAAATAGATGACATCTGGAGCTCTATTTCTGAAAACTTTGTAGAAACTAGAAGGGGGGGGGGGGGGGGTTGATGTGACAAGTCTAACATTTTCAGGTAGTGAAATATTTTCTCGTATAATATTTTGAAACTTATTTTTGTGTTGGTTGACGAACTCACAATTTACGGATTTAAATTTGGGCTTACGTGCATAATTTGGCGTCTTTTACGACTAAACCGGAAACCTTAGGATTACGTATTTACGTTTTTGAACTCCGTTTTTGATGAGACAATTTTTATTGGATTCGTTTTGTGACGGTGATTCATAATTTATAAAAACGTTTTTCGTAAAACGACCCGAGGGCACGCAAATCGAGAAAACTAGAATCGAGAAATACCCGTAAACTAGTGAGATGGGACAAAACACTTTGCCCCACCCCACTAGCTTATATGGGACGGCAATATTGACACCACCACACATAGGATGCATCAAGTTAGCAAGTTTACCCAAGTGTAAGCTTGTGCTTACACCTTAAGCTAACCATTTCCACTTTAACACAAAACTAGCAAATGGTTTCATTTCTACCATTTCCTTCCATGCAATCCACTCTAAAACTCTCTCAATCTCTCCCTCCTTGTCGTCCCAAATAAAGCAACAAACACCATCATTGATCTTTTCTAGCCACAAACCACATGTTTACTAGTCCTATTAAGGTGTTTCCTTGAAGCCTTGATCATTTGGTGGCCATATAAACAACTTTGGAGGTGATTTGCTTGTGTCCTAGGGCTGATTTTCCAACCTATGTTCTTGATATTTGATGGTCTTGGAGATACTTGTTGTGTTCATCAAGTTCTTGTCTTCCTAAAACAAGAAATCCACTTGGATTGGTAAAGAAGATCATCCTCTACATTTTCCTCTTATTATTTTGTAAAGAACAAATGTATTTTCTTTCATTTTGTATATGTATATGATGTATATATGATGATAAAAATGTTGTGTGGGGATCAAGTGTTGATAAACATGCTTAAAAATGATGATAACTATAAGAAATGAAGCTAAAATCTTGACTAATTAGTTGGCTGTATAAAAACAGTAGATAACTAAAAGATGAACTGATAAAAATGCATGGTTTGATCCATTTACAGTAAGTAGATGATGTTATACACATGTGAGAGTTGGCCATGCAATGGAATCAAAATAATGAGTGAGATATGATCAAAACAAGTTAGGTGGTATAATCTGAATAAGCAGTTTTGTAGGGACTGTTAAGGCAACTTAAACTCAAAATGGGCAGTAGCTAAAGCTAAGTTATATGTAGCAAATACTATGAAGAAGTTGTCATCCAAAAATGAGCTTCTAAGTCATTGTAGAACTCTAGATATGATAAAAATGGTGAATATGAAGTTAAAAATCAGATTTTGGAAATAATGTTTATTATTATTATATAAGCACTCACTTTATAATGTATAAAATGTAAAATATAAACCCACTAACTTATAAAACTTATTTATATAAATGTATAAAAGGTTAATTAAATGGGTAAATTATATAAATGGTGATAAAATAATATTTATAAATAATAAAAACTATAAACTTGATTTTTACGACTTTTTCGGCTATCGCCGTGAAATTAACGTTTTTCGCCAAATAAAACTTAGACGACCAAACCCGTCTAATGTAAAGTTTATAAAAGTTTTATACTGATGTATAAGTAACTAATACAAGTAAAAACCGATAAAACCCGAACTATAAGAATTACGGACATTTACGAGCTAACTAAACCTATTGGACTAATAATTAGACTTAATAAGATAAAAACTTGTAAAAAGAATTATTGGGCTTAACCCATTTGGGCCCAACATGAAAGATATATATACTGATCATATAGGTATAAAATGGGTAAAAACAAGTAAAAGAACTTATAAAAGACTTAATGAACTTAAAATAGGTAAAATCGATAAAACTAGTGAACTAGTAAGACGTTACCAAAACGTAAACACTAAAATGAGTAAACGAGGATTTATAAACCCACTTGATCATCATCATATGTACAAAAATCACATATATGTATATTGTTATTTTGATAAAAGTCATTGGACCGAGTCTAAGACCGATTATTATTTATATAGGTTTCCGTGACCGAAGCACGCCCGTAGCCGATAATCCGCCTTTCATTAACAACGTGAGTTCATAGCCTCGCACTCTTTTAAATGTTTTATAAAATGATTTGTAAACCCGCGAGGGAGATAACATGCTAGATTTTTATAAAAATAGAACACAAGTAGTCCCGATTGTATGCTTAATGATATGGACCCGAATGATGCTATGACCCTATATTCGAGACTAAAAGGATTATTAGTAGTTAGGTTATGTCACTTAAAGTCCCATTAGCATGAATTGTGAACTACCGGGATTTGGTAGACGCTTATGCATTTGATAGTACTATTTGGGGACAATCACCCCAGTTCGCGCCTTGACGGTTGATCCCCGTCGTACCACATTGATTGGTAAGCGAATTTATGTATGAGAAGATTCCATAGCGTGATTTTTGTGACGACACGCTAACTTAGATGGGCAAATTGTTTGTCGGGTTCGCGGCCCGCTGTTTTCACAGTAAGGTAACAATGTCATGCGGCTAATAATAATCCTATACAATATACAACGTATGCTATAAGACATAAATAATAAACGATGACGACGCTATTACGATGAATATATTACCTATCATGGTAATATAGAGACTACGGTCTCATGGACGGCTTAAGATGTATGCTTGATATATATTGCCTTACTAGCAATATGAGGACTTACTTCCGATATTATACTTGTGTTCTGATTTTAAATGATTGTAAATGCTTGTTTTATATAACGGTTTTCATTAAACTCTATGAATTCACTCGGCATTCGCTGATATGATTTTTGCATGTTTTCTATCTCAGGTGCTTGAAGGTAATCCGGATGGAGATCGACTCTGATGGCCCACACTTAATATTAAAAATGTTCATTCGATCTGTGTTTTGTAAACTTAATGACCTGTATAATTTGGGACCTGTTGTACACTTTTGAAACTTTAAATCGAATGAATGTTTGTTAAACCTTGTACAACCATTTTTATGTGTTGTCTATGATTGGAGTTATTGTGCTATCCCGTAACACTCTGAAAGACCCTTCCGCTGTACCGATACGAAAAATGAGAGTGTTACAGTTTGGTACCAGAGCTCTCGTTGTAGAGAACAAAAGATTTTAAAAACCAAGGTTTTGAACAAAACTTTTCAAAATCTTTTGACAATGAACATTTGAGAAAATATTTGAAAAAAAACTTTTGACTATAACGGTGCCAGAGATCTCCGACGTTACCAACAAGCCCTATTGAGAAGATATATATTTTGATATATATAATTTAATTTATATATATGTATATATCGTGATTTCATTATGTAATTGTTTAACTAGTATGTTATCCTAATACGAGATAAATATATATAAATGCAGATTGTCATGGCTGACCCTAATATTTCTGTAGAAAACCATGCTATTCCCGAACCTAATATAGAAGATGATCCTTATTTAGACTTAGTAGATTTTGATATTGATGATGAGGACGAACCATTTGAGGATCCCGAGCCCGAGTTAGGACTAGGAGATCAGATTGCCCCTCAGGTTGACTTAGTAGAGAATGAGATTGAGAATGTGGGTAATGAGAATGTGGAGATTGAGAATGTGGATATTGAGGACGTGGATATTGAGAATGCTGATATTGAGAACAATGATGAGATTAGGTTAGATGAGTTAGATGATGAGATTGACGACGAGGAAGTCGAGGAAGATGTAGGTATAGATGTTGAGGTTGATGATGATGAGGAAGCTGAGCTTATTTATCCGTATGATGTTCCAGAGGGCGAGCCTTTGCCCCCACCAGTTTGTTTGTCTGATTCTGAGGATGAGTTACCTAGGGATGAAATGTCTTAATCGTCTGAACCTGATTCTGAATCAGAGGAGGATGAGGATGACGATGCACCTGACGGTACTGATGGTATTGATACTCGTAGACGTGAGATAGGAGAGTCGTCTAGTACTCGAGAGGCTACTCATATTGATGGTCTTGCACCATGGGCCTTGAGACGTGATCTAGATGCTTCCCGTGTTAAGAGTTGTGTGACAGAGGTTGGATTAGGTGTTGTTTAGACTCAGGTTGCTTATTTGGAGTCGAAGACTAAGGTTGGCGAGAAAGAGCGAGAATTGCTTAGTCTGGATTTGAGTGATGTAGAACGTGGTTTGAATGAGGCTTTTAGGAGGTTATCGGTGTTGGAAAGTGGTGAGTATGCTGCTATGAAGAGAAAGGTGAATTCTATGGAGATTCAATTGAGTGTGGCTCGTGCGATGCGTGAGAAAGCTGAAAAGGAGTTGAATATATCTGTGGGTTGGAACAGTAGATTTTATGCCGACATGGTTGAAAGAGGAGTAATCCGTAAGCGCCCAGCTGAAGATGTGTCTAGTGATCGTCCGGCGAAGATCCAGAAGACGATGGATGATGGACCATCTGGCGGTTCTCAGTAGACCAGTCTGTATTTAGTAGTGACCTTTATATCTTTTGTGTTTGTAGCTTTGACTGAACCGACTTGTTAGTAGTAGACTTGGCACGAATTTTGAGTGTATATAGTGCTAGAACTTTGATATGGATGTACTAAGACAATACTTTTGTTTCAGATCGAATGAAATATGTATCTTGTCTTGAATTCCATATTGTGCCTTATTTGTATCTTGATTATGAATTCGATCCATATTATATGAATCCTTTGTTGGATGAATGCTTAATACTTTGAAATTGTGGAATTATAGAACTATGCCGCCCAAGAAGGTTGTGACTGAGGATGATGTACGTAGGATTATTACGGAGCAAGTTACCGCATCTATGACAGAATTTATGGCAAATGCTAGAAATGAAGCTGGCGGTAGTGGAGCTGGCGGTAGTGGAGCTGGCGGTAGTGGAGCTGGCGGTAGTGGAGCTGGCGGTAGTGGAATTGGCGGTACTAATGTGAATGTGAATGCTAATAATGTGAATGCTAATGCTGGAGGAAATGTAGGAGGACTTGGAACTAATGCACCTGAAGTTGGTGGCTGTACTTATGTGACGTTCATGAAGTGTGAACCTCTACCTTTTAATGGAACTGAAGGTGCTGTAGGACTAAGCCAGTGGATCGAGAAGATTGAATCGGTGTTTAGGATTAGTAAGTGTAAAGAGGAAGATAAGGTGACTTTTGCTATGGCTACTCTTAAAGGTCGTGCGTTGACTTGGTGGAACGGGAGAATTGCTTTCATGGGTCTTGATGCTGCTAATGCTACTCCTTGGGCTGAAATCAAGAAGTGGATGACTTTGGAGTTTTGTCCTCGTAGTGTGATTATTAGGTTAGAACAGAAGTTGATTCATTTGAGAATGAAAGGTGTGGACATTGATAGTTACACGAATCGATTCCATGAGTTGGCCTTGCTATGTCCTCGATTGGTTGAACCCGAAGAGATCCGAATTGAGCAATATGTGAAAGGGTTGACCAGGAATATCCGGGGGGACGTGACATCATCGAAACCACTGACCATTGATGATTCTGTTCGAATGGCTTACCAACTCATTGGACAGATAATTCAGGATAAGGAAGATGAAGCCCGTGTTGGTGAGAAAAGAAAGGGAGACGGTGAGCGTGTAGATAGAGGTGATAATAGGAAGAATTTCAATCGCCGTCAGAACAAGAGAAAGGGGAATGCAAATGCTCTTACCAACAATGCACCGCGCAACGATGATAGATGTCCTAAGTGTGGCAACAAGAGGCATCCTGGCGACTGCTGGAAGTGCCGAAATTGCAGAAAGCTTGGACACAAGGTTGAAAGGTGTAAGAAGGGAACCATTTGCTTCAACTGTAATGAAGAAGGTCATAGGAAATCGGAATGCCCCAAGTTGAAAGCGATTGTACCTGGAAGAAACCCCCAGGGTGGTATCTACCAACTTGGAACAATTGAGGTGAAGAAAGAGGATCCGAATGTCGTTACCGGTACGTTTTTACTCAACAATCATTATGCTGTTGCTTTATTCGATTCGGGTGCCGATAGGAGCTTTGTATCCACTAAATTTAGTGCCCTTATTGATATTGAACCTGTTGAGATAAGTACCAGTTACGAGGTGGAATTGGCTGATGGTAAATTAGTGAAAACTAATAAGCTATTAGAAGGATGCTCTCTAAATCTCTTGAACCATTCCTTTCCGATTGATTTGATGTTGATAGAATTAGGTAGTTTCGATATTATTATTGGTATGGATTGGTTGTCGTTGAACAATGCTACTATTTTATGTGGAGAGAAGAAGGTTAAGATTCCTCTTAGGAATAGGACGTTAGTAATTGATGGTAGTCGAGGTGAATCCCGTTTGAAAATCGTTTCATGTATTAAAGTCCAAAAGTACATCAGGAACGGTTGTGAGTTATTCTTAGCTCAAGTGACCGGGAATGAGTCTAGGGAGAAACGATTGGAAGATGTACCTATTATTTGTGAATTTCCTGAGGTATTTCCTAATGATTTACCCGGACTTCCACCGATAAGGCAAGTAGAGTTTCAAATCGATTTAATTCCTGGTGCTGCACCGGTGGCACGTGCGCCTTACCGATTAGCCCCTTCTGAATTAAAGGAGTTATCTGAGCAACTTAAGGAGTTGTCTGATAAAGGTTTTATTCGACCGAGCTCGTCGCCTTGGGGAGCTCCAGTCTTGTTCGTTAAGAAGAAGGATGGATCTTTTCGTATGTGCATTGATTATAGGGAACTGAATAAGTTGACAATTAAAAATCGATATCCTTTACCTAGGATTGATGATTTGTTTGATCAACTGCAAGGATCTAGTGTGTATTCTAAGATAGATTTGCGGTCAGGATATCACCAACTTCGCGTCCGTGAAGAAGATATTCCTATAACTGCATTTAGAACTCGTTATGGACACTATGAATTTCAAGTAATGCCATTTGGGTTAACTAACGCACCTGCGGTTTTCATGGATTTAATGAATCGAGTGTGCAAGCCCTACTTGGATAAATTTGTGATTGTGTTTATTGACGATATTCTGATCTATTCTAGGAATGAAGATGAACATAGAGAACATTTGAGGATTGTTTTGAAGTTGTTGAAGGATGAAAGGTTGTATGCTAAGTTTTCAAAGTGTGATTTCTGGTTAGATTCTGTGCAATTTCTTGGTCATGTGATTAACAGAGATGGAATTCATGTTGATCCTGCAAAGGTTGAAGCTATAAAGAATTGGTCTGCACCGACAACGCCAACGGAAGTGCGACAGTTCTTAGGATTGGCTGGCTATTATAGGCGATTCATTAAAGAATTTTCTTTGATAGCTAAACCCTTGACTAAGCTTACTCAGAAGAATAAACCTTTCGTTTGGGGAAGTGATGAAGATGGAGCATTTCAGACATTGAAGCAAAAATTATGTAGTGCGCCAATCTTATCATTACCCGACGGGAGTGAAGATTTTGTAGTGTATTGTGATGCATCTATTAGAGGTTATGGAGCTGTTTTGATGCAGAGAGAGAAAGTGATAGCTTATGCTTCTAGGCAATTAAGGAAGATTGAGGATAATTATGCTACTCATGATCTTGAGCTAGGAGCGGTGGTCTTTGCTCTTAGGTTATGGAGACATTATCTGTATGGCACCAAGTGTACGGTATTCACCGATCACAAAAGCCTACAGTATAATCTCGACCAGAAGGAATTGAACATGAGGCAACGAAGATGGATAGAGTTGTTAAGTGATTATGATTGTGATATAAAATATCACCCAGGAAAAGCCAATGTTGTTGCTGATGCGTTGAGTAGGAAAGATAGAGAGCCTATCAGGGTGCGTTCTCTAGTCTTGACCGTGCACAATAATTTGCCTGAGCAAATTAGAAATGCGCAAATAGAAGCTTGTAAGAAGGAGAATTTTGTTAATGAAGGGTTCCGAGGAGAAGGAGATCCTTTAGAGGTTAGAGCTGATGGAGTGAAATGTTTAAGAGGTCGTATGTGGATACCTAAGTTTGGAGGCTTAAGAGATTTGATTATGTTAGAATCCCATGAATCTAAGTATTCCATTCATCCGGGATCTGATAAGATGTACCATGATTTGAAGAAGTTGTATTGGTGGCCGAATATGAAAGCTGACATAGCTATGTATGTTCTTCAATGCTTGACTTGTGCTAGAGTTAAAGCGGAACATCAAAAGCCATCAGGACTACTTCAACAGCCAAAGATTCCTGAATGGAAGTGGGAGCGAATTACAATGGACTTTATAACCAAGCTTCCTAGAACATCATCTGGAAACAATTCGATTTGGGTTATTGTCGATAGACTGACCAAATCAGCACACTTCATTCCGGTTAAGGAGCAGTTCTCACTGGAGAAGCTGACTCGAATATACCTTGATAATGTTGTATGCAAGCATGGAGTGCCTGTATCGATCATTTCAGATCGAGATCCTAGATTCGCATCGAATTTTTGGAAATCTCTCCAAAGATCTTTGGGAACGAATCTCGATATGAGCACTGCTTATCACCCCCAGACTGATGGGCAGAGTGAAAGGACGATACAAACACTGGAAGATATGTTGAGAGCTTGTGTGTTAGACTTTGGTAAGAATTGGGATAAACATTTGTCGTTAGCAGAGTTTTCGTATAACAATAGTTACCATTCTAGTATTAAGGCTGCACCGTTTGAAGCTTTGTATGGTAGGAAGTGTAGATCTCCTGTATGTTGGAGTGAAGTTGGGGATACCCAGCTCACGGGACCGGAATTGATCCGGGAGACTACGGAGATGATAGTTCAGATTAAGAAGAGGTTGTTGACTGCCCGTAGTAGACAGAAAAGTTACGCGGATGAGCGGCGGAAGCCAATGGAGTTTGAAGTGGGTGACCGAGTAATGTTTAAAGTATCGCCATGGAAAGGCGTTATCAGATTTTGAAAACGAGGAAAATTGAATCCCCGTTATATTGGACCCTTTAAGATTTTATCTAGAGTAGGTCCGGTGGCTTACAAACTAGAGTTACCCCCAGAACTTCATGGTGTTCACAACACATTCCATGTATCTAATCTGAAGAAATGTCTAGCAGTGAGTGATGAGAAAATTCCGTTAGGTAAGGTTCGAATAGATGGGAAGTTGCATTTTATCGAAGAGCCCGTAGAAGTTATGGACCGTGAGGTAAAGCAACTGAAACAAAGTCGGATACCTATTGTCAAGATCCGATGGAATTCAAAGCATGGACCGGAGTATACTTTGGAACGAGAGGATGGAATGTGGAAGAAATATCCGCACCTCTTCGATTTCAATAAGAAACGGACATCCAAATGAAATGGATCATGAGGACGTTGATCCCTTTTAGGAGGAAAAGCTGTGACAAGTCTAACATTTTCAGGTAGTGAAATATTTTCTCGTATAATATTTTGAAACTTATTTTTGTGTTGGTTGACGAACTCACAATTTACGGATTTGAATTTGGGCTTACGTGCATAATTTGGCGTCTTTTACGACTAAACCGGAAACCTTAGGATTACGTATTTACGTTTTTGAACTCCGTTTTTGATGAGAAATTTTTTATTGGATTCGTTTTGTGACGGTGATTCATAATTTATAAAAACGTTTTTCGTAAAACGACCCGAGGGCACGCAAATCAAGAAAACTAGAATCGAGAAATACCCGTAAACTAGTGAGATGGGACAAAACACTTTGCCCCACCCTACTAGCTTATATGGGACGGCAATATTGACACCACCACACATAGGTGGCATCAAGTTAGCAAGTTTACACAAGTGTAAGCTTGTGCTTACACCTTAAGCTAACCATTTCCACATTAACACAAAACTAGCAAATGGTTTCATTTCTACCATTTCCTTCCATGCAATCCACTCTAAAACTCTCTCAATCTCTCCCTCCTTGCCGTCCCAAATAAAGCAACAAACACCATCATTGATCTTTTCTAGCCACAAACCACATGTTTACTAGTCCTATTAAGGTGTTTCCTTGAAGCCTTGATCATTTGGTGGCCATATAAACAACTTTGGAGGTTATTTGCTTGTGTCCTAGGGCTGATTTTCCAACCTATGTTCTTGATATTTGATGGTCTTGGAGATACTTGTTGTGTTCATCAAGTTCTTGTCTTCCTAAAACAAGAAATCCACTTGGATTGGTAAAGAAGATCATCCTCTACATTTTTCTCTTATTATTTTGTAAAGAACAAATGTATTTTCTTTCATTTTGTATATGTATATGATGTATATATGATGATAAAAATGTTGTGTGGGGATCAAGTGTTGATAAACATGCTTAAAAGTGATGATAACTATAAGAAATGAAGCTAAAATCTTGACTAATTAGTTGGCTGTATAAAAACAGTAGATAACTAAAAGATGAACTGATAAAATTGCATGGTTTGATCCATTTACAGTAAGTAGATGATGTTATACACATGTGAGAGTTGGCCATGCAATGGAATCAAAATAATGAGTGAGATATGATCAAAACAAGTTAGGTGGTATAATCTGAATAAGCAGTTTTGTAGGGACTGTTAAGGCAACTTAAACTCAAAATGGGCAGTAGCTATAACTAAGTTATATGTAGCACATATTATGAAGAAGTTGTCATCCAAAAATGAGCTTCTAAGTTATTGTAGAACTCTAGATATGATAAAAATGGTGAATATGAAGTTAAAAATCAGATTTTGGAAATAATGTTTATTATTATTATATAAGCACTCACTTTATAATATATAAAATGTAAAATATAAACCCACTAACTTATAAAACTTATTTATATAAATGTATAAAAGTTTAATTAAATGGGTAAATTATATAAATGGTGATAAAATAATATTTATAAATAATAAAAACTATAAACTTGATTTTTACGACTTTTTCGGCTATCGCCGTGAAATTAACGTTTTTCGCCAAATAAAACTTAGACGACCAAACATTATATACTGATGTATAAGTAACTAATACAAGTAAAAACCAATAAAACCCGAACTATAAGAATTACGGACATTTACGAGCTAACTAAACCTATTGGACTAATAATTAGACTTAATAAGATAAAAACTTGTAAAAAGAATTATTGGGCTTAACCCATTTGGGCCCAACATGAAAGATATATATACTGATCATATAGGTATAAAATGGGTAAAAACAAGTAAAAGAACTTATAAAAGACTTAATGAACTTAAAATAGGTAAAATCGATAAAACTAGTGAACTAGTAAGACGTTACCAAAACGTAAACACTAAAATGAGTAAACGAGGATTTATAAACCCACTTGATCATCATCATATGTACAAAAATCACATATATGTATATTGTTATTTTGATAAAAGTCATTGGACCGAGTCTAAGACCGATTATTATTTATATAGGTTTCCGTGACCGAAGCACGCCCGTAGCCGATAATCAGCCTTTCATTAACAACGTGAGTTCATAGCCTCGCACTCTTTTAAATGTTTTATTAAATGATTTGTAAACCCGCGAGGGAGATAACATGCTAGATTTTTATAAAAATAGAACACAAGTAGTCCCGATTGTATGCTTAATGATATGGACCCGAATGATGCTATGACCCTATATTCGAGACTAAAAGGATTATTAGTAGTTAGGTTATGTCACTTAAAGTCCCATTAGCATGAATTGTGAACTACCGGGATTTGGTAGACGCTTATGCATTTGATAGTACTATTTGGGGACGATCACCCCAGTTCGCGCCTTGACGGTTGATCCCTGTCGTACCACATTGATTGGTAAGCGAATTTATGTATGAGAAGATTCTATAGCGTGATTTTTGTGACGACACGCTAACTTAAATGGGCAAATTGATTGTCGGGTTCGCGGCCCGCTGTTTTCACAGTAAGGTAACAATGTCATGCGGCTAATAATAATCCTATACAATATACAACGTATGCTATAAGACATAAATAATAAACGATGACGACGCTATTACGATGAATATATTACCTATCATGGTAATATAGAGACTACGGTCTCATGGACGGTTTAAGATGTATGCTTGATATATATTGCCTGACTAGCAATATGAGGACTTACATCCGATATTATACTTGTGTTCTGATTTTAAATGATTGTAAATGATTGTTTTATATAACGGTTTTCATTAAACTCTATGAATTCACTCGGCATTCGCTGATATGATTTTTGCATGTTTTCTATCTCAGGTGCTTGAAGGTAATCCGGATGGAGATCGACTCTGATGGCCCACACTTAATATTAAAAATGTTCATTCGATCTGTGTTTTGTAAACTTAATGACCTGTATAATTTGGGACCTGTTGTACACTTTTGAAACTTTAAATCGAATGAATGTTTGTTAAACCTTGTACAACCATTTTTATGTGTTGTCTATGATTGGAGTTATTGTGCTATCCCGTAACACTCTGAAAGACCCTTCCGCTGTACCGATACGAAAAATGAGAGTGTTACAGTTGAATAGTTTCTCTTCTATTAGTCACCTAATTTAAATTACTTTGAATTAAGTTTGTATCAAAACTATCTTTTACTTGAAGCTAAGATGCATAATGATTAGGTTCAATTCAAATGCATTAGCAATGGTAATAGGTAAGTATAATGATAATGAAATAAGTAAAGAATAAGGAAAGAGACAACCTAGTGACAAGACTCCAAGATTTATAGTGGTTCGACAACGAGGCTCTATCCTCGTTTCTACTCCACTCCTCGAGTACACCTACTCGAGATTTCCACTATATCCACAAGCTCCCTTCTTGGCGGAGAAAGCCTTACATCGTCGCTTACATTATTTTCCGACACTAAGCTAAATGTCGAGACCTAATCATTAGCTAGGACCAATCTACACAACGTTGCCTACTTCACAATTTAACGACAGAAGGCTAGATGTCGAGTTCTAATCTCAAGGTAGAACCAATCTTTACGACGTTGCCTACTTCACCATTTTACGACACAAGGCTAGATGTCGAGTTCTAATCCATAGCTAGAACCAATCTTCACGACTCTTCACTTTGAAGCTAAGTGAGAACTTCACACAACACAACTACTAATCACTTTCAAGTTTAGTGAGAACTCACGCGACACAACCAGATCACTTTATAGTTTAGTGAGAACTACTACACAAATCTATTACAACTCAACTAGACATATCCAAGTACACACATGTAGCTTGGATCTACACAACACAAATCCAAGCAAACACATATGCAATGGATGTACACAACAAATCCAAGTATTCACAAATAGCTTGGATGAACACAACTAGTCCAAGTATTCATAAATACAAATGGATCAACAAAAACAAAAAGGCTAACATGGTGAACATGACTAATTCATGGATTCATCTTTATCACAACACTAGTGAGTGAGTGATCTTCTCATTGGAAAAGGTAAAGGAAGGGATCAAGAGGATAATCATATGTAAACATACTTAACACATTAAGTGATCATTTACTAATGATTATGCTATAGAAAAGAGAAAGGGGGCTGAGAAAAACGTCCAAGAGGCTTGTTGGAAAATGAGATTTGATCCACTATTTATAGAAGACAAAGTCCAACGGCTAGCTGGGCGCAAATCCTTAACTAGCCGGCGGTTCCATATCGCTAAGGAACCGCCTAGCTATTTAAGGTACCGCCCAGTAGAGTCCGCTCCCTTTTTTGTCTTTTAGTGGGGTAGGAATATCTGAGGTTTTTTTGTAACACTCTCATTTTTCGTATCGGTACAGTGGAAGGGTCTTTCAGAGTGTTACGGGATAGCACAATAACTCCAATCATAGACAACACATAAAAATGGTTGTACAAGGTTTAGCAAACATTCATTCGATAAAAAGGTTTAAAAGTGTACAACAGGTCCCAAATTATACAGGTCATATAGTTTACAAAACACAGATCGAATGAACATTTTTAATATTAAGTGTGGGCCATCAGAGTCGATCTCCATCCGGATTACCTTCAAGCACCTGAGATAGAAAACATGCAAAAATCATATCAGCGAATGCCGAGTGAATTCATAGAGTTTAATGAAAACCGTTATATAAAACAATCATTTACAATCATTTAAAATCAGAACACAAGTATAATATCGGAAGTAAGTCCACATATTGCTAGTCAGGCAATATATATCAAGCATACATCTGAAACCGTCCATGAGACCGTAGTCTCTATATTACCATGATAGGTAATATATTCATCGTAATAGGGTCGTTATCGTTTATTTAGATTACACATGTCGTATAGATTATAGGATTATAGGATTATTATTAGCCGCATGACATTGTTACCTTACTGTGAAAACAGCGGGCCGCGAACCCGACAAACAATTTGCCCATCTAAGTTAGCGTGTCGTCACAAAAATCACGCTATGGAATCTTCTCATACATAAATTCGCTTACCAATCAATGTGGTACGACGGGGATCAACCGTCAAGGCGCGAACTGGGGTGATCGTCCCCAAATAGTACTATCAAATGCATAAGCGTCTACCAAAACCCGGTAGTTCATAATTCATGCTAATGGGACTTTAAGTGACATAACCTAACTACTAATAATCCTTTTAGTCTCGAATATAGGGTCATAGCATCATTCGGGTCCATCTCATTAAGCATACAATCGGGACTACTTGTGTTCTATTTTTATAAAAATCTAGCATGTTATCTCCCTCGCGGGTTTACAAATCATTTTATAAAACATTTAAAAGAGTGTGAGGCTATGAACTCACGTTGTTAATGAAAGGCGGATTATCGGCTACGGGCGTGCTTCGGTCACGGAAACCTATATAAATAATAATCGGTCTTAGACTCGGTCCAATGACTTTTATCAAAATAACAATATACATATATATGATTATTGTACATATGATGATGATCAAGTGGGTTTATAAATCCTCATTTACTCATTTTAGCGTTTACGTTTTAGTATCGTCTTACTAGTTCACTAGTTTTACCGATTTTACTTATTTTAATTTCATTAAGTCTTTTATAAGTTCTTTTACTTGCTTTTACCCATTATATACTTATATGATCATTATATGTACTTTTCATGTTGGGTCCTATTGGGTTAAGCCCAAATAATTCTTTTTACAAGTATTTTTCTTATTAAGTCCAATTATTAGTCTATTAGGTTTAGTTAGCTCGTAATTGTCCGTAATTCTTATAGTTCGGGTTTTATCGGTTTTTACTTGTCTTAGTTACTTATACATCAGTATATATCTTTTATAAACTTTACATTAGACGGGTTTGGTCGTATAAGTTTTATTTGATGAAAAACGTTAATTTCACAGCGATAGCCGAAAAAGTCGTAAAAATCAAGTTTATAGTTTTTATTACTTATAAATATTACTTTTACCACCATTTATATATTTTACCCATTTAATTAACCTTTTATACATTTATATAATTAAGTTTTACAAGTTAGTGGGTTTGTACTTTACATTTTATAAATTATAAAGTGAGTGCTTATATAATAATAATAAACATTATTTCCAAAATCTGATTTTTAACTTCACATTTACCATTTTTATCATATCTAGAGTTATACAATGACTTAGAAGCTCATTTTTAAATGACAACTTCTTCATGATATGTGCTAAATATAACTCAGTTATAGCTACTGCCCATTTTGAGTTTAAGTTGCCTTAACAGTCCCTACAAAACTGCTTATTCAGATTGTACCACCTAACTTGTTTTGATCATATCTCACTCATTATTTTGATTCCATTGCATGGACAACTCTCACATGTGTATAACATCATCTACTTTACTGTAAATAGATCAAACCATGCATTTTTATCAGTTCTTCATTTAGTTATCTACTGTTTTTATACAGCCAACTATTTAGACATGATTTTAGCTTCATTTCTTATGGTTATCATCATTTTTAAGCATGTTTATCAACACTTGATCCCCACACAACATTTTTATCATCATATATACATCATATACATATACAAAATGAAAGAAAATACATTTGTTCTTTACAAAATAATAAGAGAAAAATGTAGAGGATAATCTTCTTTACCAATCCAAGTGGATTTCTTGTTTTAGGAAGGCAAGAACTTGATGAATACAACAAGTATCTCCAAGACCATCAAATAGCAAGATCATATGTTGGAAAATCAGCCCTAGGACACAAGCAAATCACCTCCAAAGTTGGTTATATGGCCACCAAATGATCAAGGTTTCAAGGAAACACCTTAATAGGACTAGTAAACATGTGGTTTGTAGTTGGAAGAGATCAAAAATGGTGTTTGTGGCTTGATATGGGACGGCATAAATGGTGAAGTAGAGAGAGTTTGAGAGTAAATTGCATGTGTGAAATGGTTAAGTGAAAACCATTGTTGGTTTTGTAAAGTTTGGTGGAAAGCTTAGCCTAAAGTGTAAGCTAAGGCATACACTTGTTATTAAACAAGTTAAGTTTGTGCCACCTATGGTGGTGAGGTGTTTTTGGCCGTCCCTTATAAGCTAGTGGGATGGGGCAAAGTGTTTTGTCCCATCTCACTAGTTTACGGGTATTTCTCGATTCTAGTTTTCTCGATTTGCGTGCCCTCGGGTCGTTTTACGAAAAACGTTTTTATAAATTATGAATCACCGTCACAAAACGAATCCAATAAAAATTGTCTCATCAAAAACGGAGTTCAAAAACGTAAATACGTAATCCTAAGGTTTCCGGTTTAGTCGTAAAAGACGCCAAATTATGCACGTAAGCCCAAATTTAAATCCGTAAATTGTGAGTTCGTCAACCAACACAAAAATAAGTTTCAAAATATTATACGAGAAAATATTTAACTACCTGAAAATGTTAGACTTGTCACAGCTTTTCCTCCTAAAAGGGATCAACGTCCTCGTGATCCATTTCATTTGGATGTCCGTTTCTTATTGAAATCGAAGAGGTGCGGATATTTCTTCCACATTTCATCCTCTCGTTCCCAAGTATACTCCGGTCCATGCTTTGAATTCCATCGGATCTTGACAATAGGTATCCGACATTGTTTCAGTTGCTTTACCTCACGGTCCATAACTTCTACGGGCTCTTCGATAAAATGCAACTTCCCATCTATTCGAACCTTACCTAACGGAATTTTCTCATCACTCACTGCTAGACATTTCTTCAGATTAGATACATGGAATATGTTGTGAACACCATGAAGTTCTGGGGGTAACTCTAGTTTGTAAGCCACCGGACCTACTCTAGATAGAATCTTAAAGGGTCCAATATAACAGGGATTCAATTTTCCTCGTTTTCCAAATCTTATAACGCCTTTCCATGGCGATACTTTCAACATTACTCGGTCACCCACTTCAAACTCCATTGGCTTCCGCCGCACATCCGCGTAACTTTTCTGTCTACTACGGGCAGTCAACAACCTCTTCTTAATCTGAACTATCATCTCCGTAGTCTCCCGGATCAATTCCGGTCCCGTGAGCTGGGTATCCCCAACTTCACTCCAACATACAGGAGATCTACACTTCCTACCATACAAAGCTTCAAACGGTGCAGCCTTAATACTAGAATGGTAACTATTGTTATACGAAAACTCTGCTAACGACAAATGTTTATCCCAATTCTTACCAAAGTCTAACACACAAGCTCTCAACATATCTTCCAGTGTTTGTATCGTCCTTTCACTCTGCCCATCAGTCTGGGGGTGATAAGCAGTGCTCATGTCGAGATTCGTTCCCAAAGATCTTTGGAGCGATTTCCAAAAATTCGATGCGAATCTAGGATCTCGATCTGAAATGATCGATACAGGCACTCCATGCTTGCATACGACATTATCCAGGTATATTCGAGTCAGCTTCTCCAGTGAGAACTGCTCCTTAACCGGAATGAAGTGTGCTGATTTGGTCAGTCTATCGACAATAACCCAAATCGAATTGTTTCCAGATGATGTTCTAGGAAGCTTGGTGATAAAGTCCATCGTAATTCGCTCCCACTTCCATTCAGGAATCTTTGGTTGTTGAAGTAGTCCTGATGGCTTTTGATGTTCAGCTTTGACTCTAGCACAAGTCAAGCATTGAAGAACATACATAGCTATGTCAGCTTTCATATTCGGCCACCAATACAACTTCTTCAAATCATGGTACATCTTATTAGATCCCGGATGAATGGAATACTTAGATTTATGGGATTCTAACATAACCAAATCTCTTAAGCCTCCAAACTTAGGTATCCACATACGACCTCTTAAACATTTCACTCCATCAGCTCTAACCTCTAAAGGATCTCCTTCTCCTCGGAACCCTTCATTAACAAAATTCTCCTTCTTACAAGCTTCTATTTGCGCATTTCTAATTTGCTCAGGCAAATTATTGTGCACGGTCAAGACTAGAGAATGCACCCTGATAGGCTCTCTATCTTTCCTACTCAACGCATCAGCAACAACATTGGCTTTTCCTGGGTGATACTTTATATCACAATCATAATCACTTAACAACTCTATCCATCTTCGTTGCCTCATGTTCAATTCCTTCTGGTCGAGAATATACTGTAGGCTTTTGTGATCGGTGAATACCGTACACTTGGTGCCATACAGATAATGTCTCCACAACCTAAGAGCAAAGACCACAGCTCCTAACTCAAGATCATGAGTAGTATAATTCTCCTCATTCTTCCTTAATTGCCTAGAAGCATAAGCTATCACCTTCTCTCTCTGCATCAAAACAGCTCCATAACCTCTAAGAGATGCATCAGAATACACTACAAAATCTTCACTCCCTTCGGGTAATGATAAGATTGGCGCACTACATAATTTTTGCTTCAATGTCTGAAATGCTCCATCTTCATCACTTCCCCAAACGAAAGGTTTATTCTTCTGAGTAAGCTTAGTCAAGGGTTTAGCTATCAAAGAAAATTCTTTTATGAATCGCCTATAATAGCCAGCTAATCCTAAGAACTGTCGCACTTCCGTTGGCGTTGTCGGTGCAGACCAATTCTTAATAGCTTCAACCTTTGCAGGATCAACATGAATTCCATCTCTGTTAATCACATGACCAAGAAATTGCACAGAATCCAACCAGAAATCACACTTCGAAAACTTAGCATACAACCTTTCATCCTTCAGCAACTTCAAAACAATCCTCAAATGTTCTCTATGCTCATCTTCATTCTTAGAATAGATTAGAATATCGTCGATAAATACAATCACAAATTTATCCAAGTAGGGCTTGCACACTCGATTCATTAAATCCATGAAAACCGCAGGTGCGTTAGTTAACCCAAATGGCATTACTTGAAATTCATAGTGTCCATAACGAGTTCTAAATGCAGTTATAGGAATATCTTCTTCACGGACGCGAAGTTGGTGATATCCTGACCGCAAATCTATCTTAGAATACACACTAGATCCTTGCAGTTGATCAAACAAATCATCAATCCTAGGTAAAGGATATCGATTCTTAATTGTCAACTTATTCAGTTCCCTATAATCAATGCACATACGAAAAGATCCATCCTTCTTCTTAACGAACAAGACTGGAGCTCCCCAAGGCGACGAGCTCGGTCGAATAAAACCTTTATCAGACAACTCCTTAAGTTGCTCAGATAACTCCTTTAATTCAGAAGGGGCTAATCGGTAAGGCGCACGTGCCACCGGTGCAGCACCAGGAATTAAATCGATTCGAAACTCTACTTGCCTTATCGGTGGAAGTCCGGGTAAATCTTTAGGAAATACCTCAGGAAATTCACAAATAATATGTACATCTTCCAATCATTTCTCCCTAGACTCATTCCCGGTCACTTGAGCTAAGAATAACTCACAACCGTTCCTGATGTACTTCTGGACTTTAATACATGAAACGATTTTCAAGCGGGATTCACCTCGACTACCATCAATTACTAACGTTCTATTCCTAAGAGGAATCTTAACCTTCTTCTCTCCACATAAAATAGTAGCATTATTCAATGACAACCAATCCATAACAATAATAATATCGAAACTACCTAATTCTATCATCATCAAATCAATCGGAAAGGAATGGTTCAAGAGATTTAGAGAGCATCCTTCTAATAGCTTATTAGTTTTCACTAATTTACCATCAGCCAATTCCACCTCGTAACTAGTACTTATCTCAACAGGTTCAATATCAATAAGGGCACTAAATTTAGTGGATACAAAGCTCTATCGGCACCCGAATTGAATAAAGCAACAGCATAATGATTGTTGAGTAAAAACGTACCGGTAACGACATTCGGATCCTCTTTCTTCACCTCAATTGTTCCAAGTTGGTAGATACCACCCTGGGGGTTTCTTCCAGGTACAATCGCTTTCAACTTGGGGCATTCCGATTTCCTATGACCTTCTTCATTACAGTTGAAGCAAATCGTTCCCTTCTTACACCTTTCAACCTTGTGTCCAAGCTTTCCGCAATTTCGGCACTTCCAGCAGTCGCCAGGATGCCTCTTGTTGCCACACTTAGGACATCTATCATCGTTGCGCGGTGCATTGTTGGTAATAGCATTTGCATTCCCCTTTCTCTGGTTCTGACGGCGATTGAAATTCTTCCTATTATCACCTCTATCTACACGATCACCGTCTCCCTTTCTTTTCTCACCTACACGGGCTTCATCTTCCCTATCCTGAATTATCTGTCCAATGAGTTGGTAAGCCATTCGAACAGCATCATCAATGGTCAGTGGTTTCGATGATGTCACGTCCCCCCGGATATTCCTGGTCAACCCTTTCACATATTGCTCAATTCGGATCTCTTCGGGTTCAACCAATCGAGGACATAGCAAGGCCAACTCATGGAATCGGTTCGTGTAACTATCAATGTCCACACCTTTCATTCTCAGATGAATCAACTCCTGTTCTAACCTAATAATCACACTACGAGGACAAAACTCCAAAGTCATCCACTTCTTGATTTCAGCCCAAGGAGTAGCATTAGCAGCATCAAGACCCATGAAAGCAATTCTCCCGTTCCACCAAGTCAACGCACGACCTTTAAGAGTAGCCATAGCAAAAGTCACCTTATCTTCCTCCTTACACTTACTAATCCTAAACACCGATTCAATCTTCTCGATCCACTGGCTTAATCCTACAGCACCTTCAGTTCCATTAAAAGGTAGAGGTTCACACTTCATGAACGTCACATAAGTACAGCCACCAACTTCAGGTGCATTCGTTCCAAGTCCTCCTACATTTCCTCCAGCATTAGCATTCACATTATTAGCATTCACATTCACATTAGTACCGCCAATTCCACTACCGCCAGCTCCACTACCGCCAGCTCCACTACCGCCAGCTCCACTACCGCCAGCTCCACTACCGCCAGCTCCACTACCGCCAGCTTCATTTCTAGCATTTGCCATAAATTCAGTCATAGATGCGGTAACTTGCTCCGTAATAATCCTACGTACATCATCCTCAGTCACAGCCTTCTTGGGCGGCATAGTTCTATAATTCCACAATTTCAAAGAATTAAGCATTCATCCAACAAAGGATTCATATAATATGGATCGAATTCATAATCAAGATACAAATAAGGCACAATATGGAATTCAAGACAAGATACATATTTCATTCGATCTGAAACAAAAGTATTGTCTTAGTACATCCATATCAAAGTTCTAACACTATATACACTCAAAATTCGTGCCAAGTCTACAACTAACAAGTCGGTTCAGCCAAAGCTACAAACACAAAAGATCTAAAGGTCACTACTAAATACAGACTGGTTTACTGAGAACCGCCAGATGGTCCATCATCCATCGTCTTCTGGATCTTCGTCGGACGATCACTAGACACATCTTCAGTTGGGCGCTTACGGATTACTCCTCTTTCAACCATGTCGGCATAAAATCTACTGTTCCAACCCACAGATATATTCAATTCCTTTTCGGCTTTCTCACGCATCGCACGAGCCACACTCAACTGAATCTCCAAAGAATTCACCTTTTTCTTCATATCCACATACTCACGGCTTTCCAATACCGATAACCTCCTAAAAGCCTCATTCAAACCACGTTCTACATTACTCAAATCCAAACTAAGCAATTCTCGCTCTTTCTCTCCAATCTTAGTCTTCGACTCCAGATAAGCAACCTGAGTCTGAACAACACCTAATCCAACCTCTGTCACACAACTCTTAACACGGGAAGCATCTAGATCACGTCTCAAGGCCCATGGTGCAAGACCATCAATATGAGTAGCCTCTCGAGCACTAGACGACTCTCCTATCTCACGTCTACGAGTAGCAATACCATCAGTACCGTCAGGTGCATCGTCATCCTCATCCTCCTCTGATTCAGAATCAGATTCAGACGATTCAGACATGTCATCCCTAGGTAACTCATCCTCAGAATCAGACAAACAAACTGGTGGGGGCAAAGGCTCGCCCTCTGGAACATCATACGGATAAATAAGCTCAGCTTCCTCATCGTCATCAACCTCAACCTCTATACCTACATCCTCCTCGACATCCTCATCGTCAATCTCGTCATCTAACTCATCTAACCCAATCTCATTCTCATTCTCAATATCAGCATTCTCAATCTCCACATTCTCAATATCCACATTCTCATTACCCACATTCTCAATCTCATTCTCTACTAAGTCTACCTGAGGGGCAATCTGATCTCCTAGTCCTAACTTGGGCTCGGGATCCTCAAATGGTTCCTCCTCGTCATCAATATCAAAATCTACTAAGTCTAAATAAGGATCATCTTCTATATTAGGTTCGGGAATAGCATGGTTTTCTACAGGAATATTAGGGTCAGCCATGACAATCTGCATTTATATATATATATATATCTCGTATTAGGATAACATACTAGTTAAACAATTACATAATGAAATCACGATATATACATATATAAAAATTAAATTATATATATCAAAATATATATCTTCTCAATAGGGCTTGTTGGCAACGTCGGAGATCTCTGGCACCGTTATAGTCAAAAGATTTTTCAAATATTTTCTCAAATGTTCATTGTCAAAAGATTTTGAAAAGTTTTGTTCAAAACCTTGGTTTTTAAAAATCTTTTGTTCTCTACAACGAGAGCTCTGATACCAAACTGTAACACTCTCATTTTTCGTATCGGTACAGCGGAAGGGTCTTTCAGAGTGTTACGGGATAGCACAATAACTCCAATCATAGACAACACATAAAAATGGTTGTACAAGGTTTAGCAAACATTCATTCGATAAAAAGGTTTAAAAGTGTACAACAGGTCCCAAATTATACAGGTCATATAGTTTACAAAACACAGATCGAATGAACATTTTTAATATTAAGTGTGGGCCATCAGAGTCGATCTCCATCCGGATTACCTTCAAGCACCTGAGATAGAAAACATGCAAAAATCATATCAGCGAATGCCGAGTGAATTCATAGAGTTTAATGAAAACCGTTATATAAAACAATCATTTACAATCATTTAAAATCAGAACACAAGTATAATATCGGAAGTAAGTCCACATATTGCTAATCAGGCAATATATATCAAGCATACATCTGAAACCGTCCATGAGACCGTAGTCTCTATATTACCATGATAGGTAATATATTCATCGTAATAGCGTCGTTATCGTTTATTTAGATTATACATGTCGTATAGATTATAGATTATAGGATTATTATTAGCCGCATGACATTGTTACCTTACTGTGAAAACAGCGGGCCGCGAACCCGACAAACAATTTGCCCATCTAAGTTAGCGTGTCGTCACAAAAATCACGCTATGGAATCTTCTCATACATAAATTCGCTTACCAATCAATGTGGTACGACGGGGATCAACCGTCAAGGCGCGAACTGGGGTGATCGTCCCCAAATAGTACTATCAAATGCATAAGCGTCTACCAAAACCCGGTAGTTCACAATTCATGCTAATGGGACTTTAAGTGACATAACCTAACTACTAATAATCCTTTTAGTCTCGAATATAGGGTCATAGCATCATTCGGGTCCATCTCATTAAGCATACAATCGGGACTACTTGTGTTCTATTTTTATAAAAATCTAGCATGTTATCTCCCTCGCGGGTTTACAAATCATTTTATAAAACATTTAAAAGAGTGCGAGGCTATGAACTCACGTTGTTAATGAAAGGCGGATTATCGGCTACGGGCGTGCTTCGGTCACGGAAACCTATATAAATAATAATCGGTCTTAGACTCGGTCCAATGACTTTTATCAAAATAACAATATACATATATATGATTATTGTACATATGATGATGATCAAGTGGGTTTATAAATCCTCATTTACTCATTTTAGCGTTTACGTTTTAGTATCGTCTTACTAGTTCACTAGTTTTACCGATTTTACTTATTTTAAGTTCATTAAGTCTTTTATAAGTTCTTTTACTTGCTTTTACCCATTATATACTTATATGATCAGTATATGTACTTTTCATGTTGGGTCCTATTGGGTTAAGCCCAAATAATTCTTTTTACAAGTATTTTTCTTATTAAGTCCAATTATTAGTCTATTAGGTTTAGTTAGCTCGTAATTGTCCGTAATTCTTATAGTTCGGGTTTTATCGGTTTTTACTTGTCTTAGTTACTTATACATCAGTATATATCTTTTATAAACTTTACATTAGACGGGTTTGGTCGTATAAGTTTTATTTGATGAAAAACGTTAATTTCACGGCGATAGCCGAAAAAGTCGTAAAAATCAAGTTTATAGTTTTTATTACTTATAAATATTACTTTTACCACCATTTATATATTTTACCCATTTAATTAACCTTTTATACATTTATATAATTATGTTTTACAAGTTAGTGGGTTTGTACTTTACATTTTATAAATTATAAAGTGAGTGCTTATATAATAATAATAAACATTATTTCCAAAATCTGATTTTTAACTTCACATTTACCATTTTTATCATATCTAGAGTTCTACAATGACTTAGAAGCTCATTTTTAAATGACAACTTCTTCATGATATGTGCTAAATATAACTTAGTTATAGCTACTGCCCATTTTGAGTTTAAGTTGCCTTAACAGTCCCTACAAAACTGCTTATTCAGATTGTACCACCTAACTTGTTTTGATCATATCTCACTCATTATTTTGATTCCATTGCATGTCCAACTCTCACATGTGTATAACATCATCTACTTTACTGTAAATAGATCAAACCATGCATTTTTATCAGTTCTTCATTTAGTTATCTACTATTTTTATACAGCCAACTATTTAGGCATGATTTTAGCTTCATTTCTTATGGTTATCATCATTTTTAAGCATGTTTATCAACACTTGATCCCCACACAACATTTTTATCATCATATATACATCATATACATATACAAAATGAAAGAAAATACATTTGTTCTTTACAAAATAATAAGAGAAAAATGTAGAGGATAATCTTCTTTACCAATCCAAGTGGATTTCTTGTTTTAGGAAGGCAAGAACTTGATGAATACAACAAGTATCTCCAAGACCATCAAATAGCAAGATCATATGTTGGAAAATCAGCCCTAGGACACAAGCAAATCACCTCCAAAGTTGGTTATATGGCCACCAAATGATCAAGGTTTCAAGGAAACACCTTAATAGGACTAGTAAACATGTGGTTTGTAGTTGGAAGAGATCAAAAATGGTGTTTGTGGCTTGATATGGGACTGCATAAATGGTGAAGTAGAGAGAGTTTGAGAGTAAATTGCATGTGTGAAATGGTTAAGTGAAAACCATTGTTGGTTTTGTAAAGTTTGGTGGAAAGCTTGGCCTAAAGTGTAAGCTAAGGCTTACACTTGTTATTAAACAAGTTAAGTTTGTGCCACCTATGGTGGTGAGGTGTTTTTGGCCGTCCCTTATAAGCTAGTGGGATGGGGCAAAGTGTTTTGTCCCATCTCACTAGTTTACGGGTATTTCTCGATTCTAGTTTTCTCGATTTGCGTGCCCTCGGGTCGTTTTACGAAAAACGTTTTTATAAATTATGAATCACCGTCACAAAACGAATCCAATAAAAATTGTCTCATCAAAAACGGAGTTCAAAAACGTAAATACGTAATCCTAAGGTTTCCGGTTTAGTCGTAAAAGACGCCAAATTATGCACGTAAGCCCAAATTTAAATCCGTAAATTGTGAGTTCGTCAACCAACACAAAAATAAGTTTCAAAATATTATACGAGAAAATATTTAACTACCTGAAAATGTTAGACTTGTCACATTTTTAAACCTTCAAAGGATATTCTTATGGCATATGGAATATGCCATTTTCAAATTTACATTTTCCATTTTAATAAAACATTTTCTTAAAAAGAAAGTTTATTAAAAAATCTTTTGTCATATTAACAAAAGTGAGTTTTAAGGATAATCACTTTGATGATCACTAAGTAAAAGTTAGTGATATGATTAAGAAAAGTTAGTGATATGATTATTACCTTGATGATAGTGTTAGTTAAATAATTCGTTTTGTGTTTTACACTAAATGTGTTGTATAGTTTGTTGTGATCAAAACTAAGAAAGATTAGTTAACACAAATAATGTTTTAGGCATCACTTGCATTAACAATCTCCCCCTTTTTGATTACGACAAACTATAAACTCATTTACGTAGAAACACAAAATATCGAATTATTAACGAGTTTATCACTATCATTTCTCCCCCTTTGTCGTAGCAAAAAGGTAAGCACAAGCCTTTGAAGAGAACCAGCCTTTTCTAGTAGCTCCCCCTTGGTGGTTTCTCCCCCTTGCTTGGGGCACCAAGTGTATGAGCTAAGGTGACATGCTACACAAAGGTTAGTAGAAAGGAAAGAAACACCAATGTATATATGATCACTATCTACTAAGTAACTTGAGAGGGAGAAGGAGAAGAAATATCAAATTAGAAGCAAGTATTTGCTAAGTATGTCCAAAGAAGTAAATGACAAAATCAAGGTTCAATTGGTGGAATGGAGGTAGAAAAGAAACCTCCAACCAATGAAGATGATAAATTTGTCAAGGGTTTAAAATTTAGAATTGATGGAATCACCCATAAATAATTGTAAAGATTAACCACGATCAACTCAAAAGGAAGAGAGAATGATCAAATAAAGAAAACAAACACAACACAAAGATTTCATATTACATAAATATGAAAAAGACAAACAAAGTAGATAGTCATACACACAATATGAGTATCTAAAGCAAAAGATATGGAAATTAAACCACAAAGCATAAGCTAGTCTAATAGTGATAGTTTTCCAAGATTGCTTAAAAACACTAATGAATCTAAAAACAACTAAAGTTTTATTAAATCCAAGGGAGTGTAGCCCATTAGTTGTAAAAATAAGACGACGATGCATCAATCGAAGTTTTGTCCACGGGAACGAAAACTTTGAGAGGAGGTCGAGTGAGGAGGAATTCAAGAAAATTTAACTTCTCATACACATGAGCAAGTTCAATTTGTTGAAATCGACAACAAGCATACGAGGATCCATGATGCAACACAAATTCGGTTGATGGGGGAAGGCCATCACACCTAGGGTTTGGTGGTGGTGAGGAGAGTGGGTAGGAAATGTTTTCACAATGCCTTGTGAGGTTTAGGAAGGTTGAAAGGTCATTGAGTTAAGGGGTGTCAAAAGGTTTTGGTGGTGGGGGGAGATTTTCCTTTTCTCCGGTGATGGGGTTAATGGAGTAGGTCTCATTCCAATACTTGATTGGAGAGAAGGTGGGGTTCTTGGGTGGTTTGGATGAAGAGGGTTCATTTTTCTTGATCGAAATAGGTCTAACCGAGAGTTTCGGTTTCTTGGGAAGCTTGGATGAGGAAGCTTTGGGTGAGGAGGTTTGTGACAATGAAATGTCAAGGTTATGAAAGGGAGAGTTAGGCATTGTTGAGGTGTAACACCTCATTTTGATAATGGAATGTCACGCGTAATTATGGCGTGTCATCAAAGCATACAAGGATAAATGTCTAAAACATTACATGACCATAGGGTAAACCGGAATCAAACATCGGCTCCCAAACATAAGCCCAAAACATAATAAAGCAAAGGAAATGAATGAAAGACTAAACAAGCATAAGTATATGAAGGCAAAAAGGAAAAGAAGTCTCTGGCAGCTTCCATCCTATGCACGTCCTCCAAATGCTCGAGTCTTTCCTAGGGTACCTGCCGTTTTGGGACATGGAAAGGAAAGTAACGGTTGAGCAAAACGCTCAGTGCACGGATATAGACATAGTATAAGTGACTAAAACATAATAGAGACTTAATAGCAGCGGAAATGTATAAGTCCTGGAAAACCTGGAACATGTTCATAAAACTGGTTTATAGTTTGAAAAGCCTTATGTTTATCTTATGAAAATTGTTTAACATATTTTACCATTAGCCAATATAGGTCATGAAAATCCACCGTGCATGAATACTTGGAGGGGTGACCTCATCATGCAAATTAGAGGGGCTGCCTCTAATTTAGTATACTTGTTTTGGGTAGGAGGGATCAGCTCCTTGTGAAGGATGCAAGGCACACACCACATTCACCATGAAATCCTGACTGAAAACATGTAACTAGGATGCACCCATACACCCCACATGATAAATATAATATAAATGGCCAAAAGCTGAAGGGACGCCACGAGCAATCACTCCATCGTGGTGAAGTCATAACATCAGTGCCTCTAATGTTATGGTTATGGTACCTCCATAACTAGGTGAAACTGGTCATGCATAAATATGGCTATAGGTAATCTTAATTAAACATAAGCAATCAAACACGTAACTTATACTACGGGAAAACATTTGACTGCATACGGGGAATCCTAATAAGGAAAGAATGTCCATACTAAAAGTACGGGAATCCGTACCTTATGTCCAGTGAACGAAGACGATGAACTGAGCGGAATCCTACTTCCGTATCACTAGTGCTACATAAATACATACATGAATAAGTATCTGCTTACTAAATACGTAGCTGGTTTCGTGTCATGTCTTAGCTTATTTTATGTGTTCTTACCATGTTTTACTGTTTAAAAGCCTTAAACTGTGTTTATCTTATATTCTGTTTAATCTAATTAAGTATTTCTGGTATTTCATGTATTATTATACTTACTGTGTAATAATAAGTAACTTTCCAAAAATAGCAGGTTTCCTAAAAAAGAAAGTTTCCAAAAATAGAAAACTTCCAAATATAGAAAGTTACCAACAATAGAAAGTTTCCAAAAATAGAAAGTTTCCAAAAATAGAAAGTTTCCAAAAATAGAAAGTTTCCAAAAATAGAAAATCTCAAAAAAAGTAGAAAGTTTCCAAAATTAGAAAGTTTCCAAAAATAGAATTACTGCTTAAAATAGATAAGTTTCTAAAAATAGAAAGTTTCCATAAATAGATTAGCTGCCTTATTTAAATAAGTTTCCATAAATAGATTAGCTGCCTGAAATAATAAGTTTCTAAAAATAGAAGGTTTCCATGAATAGATTAGCTGCCGTATTTAATTAAGTTTCTAAAAATAGAAAGTTTCCATAATTAGAAATAATCTGGTTAAATAAGCTAAGTATATAAGCCTAAGTGTTTTCATGATTATTTTCTAAGTCATATGATATAATGTATAGTTTATTAATTATTTCATGTAATTAAAATAAACTATAGGTTAAAATATTTAATTAATGTATATCATGTTTTTAATTAAATAAAGTTAAATACTTAGGTTAAAATATGTATTATTATTTATTAATAATATAACCTAAGTCATGTTAATTAATTAATTATAACCATGGTTTTTAATTAATTAATTAATTATTAATTATAACCATAAGTCTTAAAAATACAAAAATACTTAGGTTAGTAATTTCATGATTTTAATAATTAAAATAACCTAAGTCATGTTATTAAATTAATCATGTCATATTATTAATTTAATTTTAACATAAGATCATAAAAATAAAAATAATCTAAACATACACCATGAACCGGATATAGACTAAAAACCATGAACCGGACATGAAATCGACACCATACCCCGAACCACTTCGGGGTTCCCTTTGGTTTGCTGCTGCCGTGGGACCCACATCACCAAACCGGGACCTTAAGGTCTCGGTGGTGGTCCATGTGCCAAGCCGAGACCCCTTAGGGGTTCGGTTTAGGCGTCGACTAGACAAACACCCCTAAAAACCCTTGTTTTGATCTACCCTATAATCATAAACATGTTAGATCTATGTTTTTAATTAGGTTTTTAAAAACATCATGTTCTTATTAAATTTTTAAATCGAAAACAAAAGAAAAAGGATTAAAAAGGTATACCGAATACGTGGATCTATCAAGGATGAACACACACGAACTCTTGCATAAATTCCAAGATCAAAATCAACCCGAACACCCTTCCATGGTGTTTTATGGGTGGCGGCCAAAATAGGAACAAAGGAAGAAGGAAGAAATCTTTTTAGGGTTTTTGTAATTTTTCTTGTTTTGTAACAATGACACAAGATTTATCCTTTTTCTTGTTTAGTAAAATTGATGGGCTAAGCCCATTTCCCTCCTAATTTCGTGGTATATGGGGCCCACATGGGTAACCCGATCATTTTCCGTTTCTATTTAATAAGTGTGTTCTCGTGTTCGTGTTTTACGTGTTCGTTCGTGTTTATTTGTGTTCGCGTTTTGTGTGTTCTCGTTAAATAATTATTGTGACCCAATATATTTATTTACGCTCGTAATAAATATATATACGTAATTAATAATAGTTCATGATTTAATTACGTTCGTGATTTCATGATCGCATGTTCGTGATTATTTATTGTCAAATAATTATTGCGTGCTCATGCGTAGTAAATACTTATCGTGTTCTAACACGTACGTAATACGTAAAATCCTAACACGTAATCGTAATCATGCTATAATAGGAAAGTTTTAACCTAGTACGTACGATCTTAAGGGTACTATTCATGGTAAAAGCATGCGGGTTTTACAACTCTTCCCCCCTAAAAAGAATAATTCGTCCCCGAATTATAGATATCGTAACTGAAAGAGAAACATACCCGAATCAAACTGAGAGGGTATGTAAGATAAATTAACGTGCAGGTGACCTGGCAGAAAGAACGCGGAACGTGACATGTCTTAAAAGGACATGGAACGTGACGTGGTTGAAAGGACATATCTAATTGATAAGTGAAAAACGGATAAGAAGTTCGGACGAACTTGTCCGTTTCCAAGTGGCCTCCCTCTTGGAACGGTTCCTTCAGAAGATCTTGACACTAAAGATAAATCTTGGTCCTCCTGACCTTGACTTGGAATCCGAAGAAATTCTTGGTTATCAACGGAAGGTAGATCCCCTAAATTTGATCGAGGACAATAAGATTTAACGTGCAAGGGTAACTGAAACGTTACGATGCAAGACAATTTGACTTAACTGTTAACTAGAAACGATGTGCGAGACATAAAGAAACGTAGTACGTGAAAAATTTTGAACGTGATACGTGAAAAATTTTGAACGTGCTACGTGGAGATATAGCGAGTGTAGTGTGAGTAAACATATCGTGATCCATGATACGTGTAACATATCTTGATCATGATATGAGGAACGTGGAATGAACATGACATGTGAAACATATCGTGAACATAGAATATAATGGAGGTAACGCCAAACGCTACAGGGTGAGACATAGAATATGACGTGAAACGTCTATCTGATGATGGAGAGTTATACTAAACTTGGTTCTGGTCTCTCAAGTTTTTGCAAAACTTCCCAGAATGAAATGAACGTAAAATCGTAAGCCCAGATACAATCATGAATGTCAATAGTGTCATGAACGCGAGCGCGAAAGCAAGTCGTGAAATCAGAATGAAGACGTGAAGTAATTTAGGAGTACAATTGCGAATCTTTGTCTGACCCGATAGCTGAGGGATTACCAAGTGGTCGGATGAGCCCTGGATGGAACATGTCCGATCAATCTGTTGGTTCTACAATCCTTGTGGATGTAAGGATTCTGCAGACTTGATCAAACTGTTTGCAATAACCCAGATAGCATCATTCTTCTTCTGAGTTTGTGTTAATCTGGTAACCAAAATCCATGGAGATCTTGTCCCATTTTAGTTCACAAATTCAGATGATGTAACATCCCAGTTTGTTGGTGTCCTATCTTAGCCAGTTGGTATGTCAGGTACATAGATATGGACGTAGCTGTATCCTCCTTCGTATAAACTTGATACATAGAAGGTTGCGAAACTCTGAGTCTCTGAATCTAGACTTTTCCTAGCGTAGGATTTCGTAGAACACCTAATGTAGTGTAGGGTTCTCTCCGTTACGCATAAGCAGAGTCATGGTAAGATTTACCGTAGAAACCAATGTGATTCAGCGGGTCACTGTAATCAAACAGAATTGACATTGGAAAATTTTCTAGGTTAAAATTTCTCTTGTCAAGAATTTGCAACATAGTGCAGATATGGTCTTCCTGTTCTGCTCTAGGCTCAAAGGAAAATCAGGTTATCCTCAATGAAAACGCTGATGAATTTGTTTAGGAGTTCATGGAAACTCAATTTATTAAGTCCATAATACTGTTGGAGCATTTATGAGGCTAAATCAAAATCATAAATCTAGCATGACCGAGTCGTGCACGAATAGCAGTCACGGACATGTCTTGCTCTTTCACCCGTCACTATTGGCAGCATGATCATGAATCCGATCTTGTGAATACATGGAGGTGAGTAACGGTCGTAAATGGTGATTTGTTAAAAAAATCGACGATAGTCGACACATAATCTTATGTTACCGTCCTTCTCCTTGAAGGTTCTTCTGGAGTGTAAGGAACAATTTTGGAATAATCCGTTGGTTATGCGTAAAAGGACTTTAGTAGTCGTGTCTTACTGACCACTAGAAAATTTTAGCAATCATGGCTAACAAAGCACATGCTTGGGAAGCATAGATAATTTGTACAGATTTTCCTGATGGAGAATCAAGCTGAATGTATTCAGGGGCCTGAACACTACTGTACATAATTATGAATCGTAGCGTGGTGTGCGGTTCATAGTCCATAATTAGGATAAAATTCATCTCGTGTCTGTCCGAGGAAATGCGCTAGCAGCTTGGATCTCATCATTAAACTGAAGGAAAACCTTCGTATGCGTAGAATACGAAAGGCATCCATCATGGTCATGAATATATGAACTATGGTGAAAGAAATGAAAGTGACATCGACAACGTTACAGTTCTCACTGATGCGCCGATAATGGTATTGAAATTCTTGTGGCCTGATTAATACATGGCACAACAAAATAGATATACCCTTGGAGGGTACACTGAATTTCTTAGAAATGTTCCATAGTTGGACGTGAGTCATGTGTCTTGACTCGTTTCTTGGAACTATAAGCATGACATATGTCTTGACTGGTGTCTTGACATGTGTCTTCATGAGGTATACGTGAGACATGTGTCTTGACTGATGTCTTGACATGTGTCTCGAGATTTGAAACAAATATAATTACAATATTAGGTTATTATGCCAGACTTGGCGGATCGGTTGGACTACTGATCCTTTGTATGTCTGATCCCATCCGCGGTCGGAGCCTCGGTTGCGATTTCTAGGATAGTTTATGTCATAGTAGTGGTTACTATCGTCCTGTCTGTCAGTTCCATGACGGTCATTCTCATGACCGTGATTCATGTAACTATTCAGCTGAGTGGCCGACTGGTACCGGTTTGCACTCATATGGCTAAAATGACAGCCGAATGACGTGTGACATGTAACTAAGAATTAGGGACAATGATTGATGGAAATTGTCTGATAGTGAAGCATCTTCTCGTCCAATTGCTTTGCTCCGACGCCTTTGTCTTCGTCTAGTAGGATCTCTAGGTTGTGAACAACATCCGCATCTCATAGCGTCTCCGAACTTCAGCAGCATCAACCTTCAGTAACATCTCCAAGCTATGAGCGGCATCGGCAATCTTGTAGAATATCAGCAAGTGAACATACGCGTGAGATGATTTAGAATCGACTAGCGAATACTCGTGAAGTATTGCAAGTGAAATACACATGGATTAAGGTACGTGTAATACACATGAAATACGGTACATGGAGTACACATGGAATGCACATGAAATGATCGGTATGGGGTCGATCATTTATCATGATTTAAGGAAAGTATATCGGTTACACGGTTAGGAAAAACCATCATGATAACCTGGCAATGCCAGTATATACCTTATTCTGGTTGCATAGAGAAACGCTAAATTGTTGTTACACAAAATTCAAGATGATTTGCCTGAAAGCATGATCAGTGAAAACAAACCATGACTATCATGAAAGCAGAATTTACATGAATTCCTACAGTGTCTTGCATGGAAGCAAGGATAACAAAAGACACGTAAGACATAATCACGTGAAGACCAAGTCATTATGAAGAACATGGAACAACTCAATGTGAAGGAGTGTATAACATAATCAGCATGAAACCGAAGTTAACCATGACAGTATGACAGCATACTTGACATAAAACATAATAACTTATGAAGGGACATGAAAAAAAATTTATGTCAATAAATCATGAGAATAATTTTATGCATGAAAAACAGTGCATGAATGTATAATGTAGTTTATAAAAACCTTTATATGTGCGAGGGGACGCCTATGGGACGGTCCCAAAACAAAAGACATAGCGAGGGGACGCCTATGGGTCGGTCCCAAAGTTAAAAGTTTCGATAACAGCACATGCGACTAAATAGGGCCAGTCCTGTACCAACCATTACATAGTCATAATCCCTGCAACAATGATACATGAAACATAAATAAATGAAACTTATCTGTTAAAACTTATCAGAAAAAAATTTTATGTGACTAATTATGAACTATTGAGGTTCAGTCCACATAGTTACAGTTCACGAGGAACGTCATGCATGAAATAATGACACGTAACTAAATATGAATGACGGTTGTCCATCCATATTAGTACAACAATATCGATGAAAACATCAAGGTTAAAACCTCAAGGTGCTGAAAACATCATGGTTAAAACAACAATGCGCTAAAAACATAAATACGTAGAATATCAAACGTTGGCTTGGGAAGCTCCTGGTGACTACCCACTAGTCACAGGTCGAGTTTTAGAGCCTACAGGTCGAAGCCTTGGCTCTGATTCCATAATTGTAACACCTCATTTTGATAATGGAATGTCACGCGTAATTATGGCGTGTCATCAAAGCATATAAGGATAAATTTCTAAAACATTACATGACCATAGGGTAAACCGGAATCAAACATCAGCTCCCAAACATAAGCCCAAAACATAATAAAGCAAAGGAAATGAATGAAAGACTAAACAAGCATAAGTATATGAAGGCAAAAAGGAAAAAAAGTCTCTGGCAGCTTCCGTCATATGCACGTCCTCCAAATGCTCGAGTCTTAATAGCAGCGGAAATGTATAAGTCCTGGAAAACCTTGAACATGTTCATAAAACTGGTTTTATAGTTTGAAAAGCCTTATGTTTATCTTAAGAAAACTGTTTAACATATTTTACCATTAGCCAATATAGGTCATGAAAATCCACCGTGCATGAATACTTGGAGGGGTGACCTCATCATGCAAATTAGAGGGGCTGCCTCTAATTTAATATACTGGTTTTGGGTAGGAGGGATCAGCTCCTTGTGAAGGATGCAAGGTACACACCACATTCACCATGAAATCCTGACTGAAAACATGTAACTAGGATGAACCCATACGCCCCACATGATAAATTTAATATGAATGGCCAAAGGCTGAAGGGACGCCACGAGCAATCACTCCGCCGTGGTGAAGTCATAACATCAGTGCCTCTAATGTTATGGTTATGGTACCTCCATAACTAGGTGAAACTGGTCATGCATGTATATGGCTATAGGTAATCTTAATTAAACATAAGCAATCAAACACGTAACTTATACTACGGGAAAACATTTGGCTGCATACGGGGAATCCTAATAAGGAAAGAATGTCCATACTGAAAGGACGAGAATCCGTACCTTATGTCCAGTGAACGAAGAAGATGAATTAAGCGGAATCCTACTTCCGTATCACTAGTGCTACATAAATACATACATGAATAAGTATCTGCTTACTAAATACGTAGCTGGTTTCGTGTCATGTCTTAGCTTATTTTATGTGTTCTTACCATGTTTTACTGTTTTAAAGCCTTAAACTGTGTTTATCTTATATTCTATTTAATCTAATTAAGTATTTCTGGTATTTCATGTATTATTATACTTACTGTGTAATAATAAGTAACTTTCCAAAAATAGCAGGTTTCCTAAAATAGAAAGTTTCCAAAAATAGAAAGTTACCAAAAATAGAAAGTTACCAAAAATAGAAAGTTTCCAAAAATAGAAAGTTTCCAAAAATAGAAAGTTTCCAAAAATAGAAAGTTTCCAAAAATAGAAAGTTTCCAAAAATAGAAAGTTTCCAAAAATAGAATTACTGCTTAAAATAGATAAGTTTCTAAAAATAGAAAGTTTCCATAAATAGATTAGCTGCCTTATTTAAATAAGTTTCCATAAATAGATTAGCTGCCTGAAATAATAAGTTTCTAAAAATAGAAGGTTTCCATGAATAGATTAGCTGCCTTATTTAATTAAGTTTCTAAAAATAGAAAGTTTCAATAATTAGAAATAAGCTGGTTAAATAAGCTAAGTATATAAGCCTAAGTGTTTTCATGATTATTTCATGATTATTTTCTAAGTCATATGATATAATGTATAGTTTATTAATTATTTCATGTAATTAAAATAAACTATAGGTTAAAATATTTAATTAAAGTATATCATGTTTTTAATTAAATAAAGTTAAATACTTAGGTTAAAATATGTATTATTATTTATTAATAATATAACCTAAGTCATGTTAATTAATTAATTATAACCATGGTTTTTAATTAATTAATTAATTATTAATTATAACCATAAGTCTTAAAAATATAAAAATACATAGGTTAGTAATTTCATGATTTTAATAATTAAAATAACCTAAGTCATGTTATTAAATTAATCATGTCATATTATTAATTTAATTTTAACATAAGATCATAAAAATAAAAATAATCTAAACATACACCATGAACCGGATCTAGACTAAAAACCATGAACCGGACATGAAATCGACACCATACCCCGAACCACTTCGGGGTTCCCTTTGGTTTGCTGCTGCCGTGGGACCCACATCACCAAACCGGGACCTTGAGCTCTCGGTGGTGGTCCATGTGCCAAGCCGAGACCCCTTAGGGGTTCGGTTTAGGCGTCGGCTAGACAAACACCCCTAAAAACCCTTGTTTTGATCTACCCCATAATCATAAACATGTTAGATCTATGTTTTTAATTAGGTTTTGAAAAACATCATGTTCTTATTAAATTTTTAAATCCAAAACAAAAGAAAAAGGATTAAAAAGGTATACCGAATACGTGGATCTATCAAGGATGAACACACACGAACTCTTGCACAAATTCCAAGATCAAAATCAACCCGAACACCCTTCCATGGTGTTTTATGGGTGGTGGCCAAAATAGGAACAAAGGAACAAGGAAGAAATCTTTTTAGGGTTTTTGTAATTTTTCTTGTTTTGTAAAAATGACACAAGATTTCTCCTTTTTCTTGTTTAGTAAAATTGATGGGCTAAGCGCATTTCCCTCCTAATTTCGTGGTATATGGGGCCCACATGGGGTAACCCGATCATTTTCCTTGTCTATTTAATAAGTGTGTTCTCGTGTTCGTGTTTTACGTGTTCGTTCGTGTTTATTTGTGTTCGCGTTTTGTGTGTTCTCGTTAAATAATTATCGTGACCTAATATATTTATTTACACTCGTAATAAATATGTATACGTAATTAATAACTAGGCGAATACCCGCGCATAGCGGCGGAATACCTAGAGGCAAATAATTAACGAAATGACTCATTTTGTAGTAAATGTTTCTTGAAACCGAAAGTGAATTTGCTAAAATAAATTGGAAATGTTCGAACCATTAGATGAATTCTTAACACTTAGATCGATTCATGAATTTGTTTTAGGATAAATCTAGCGTAATCAAAACCTAGTTTCCCCATATTTACTTCTTTTGAAAAAAAGCAATGACTTGCTGATTGCGATACTACGTGAATAGATATACAATAAGTTTTCCTCGTATCACCTAACGAAATTCCATATGTACTACAGAAGGCAGGCATCAACATTTCCAAGCATCTTGCATGCGTTTTCTGTTGTATCCTTTTCCTGAACATAAAATATTCAAGATCAAAGTCAAGTCGGGGATTATGCAAGAATTAGCTAACATATGCAATGTAAAACTACAACGTAATACTATTTAACGCCTTATTATGAGAAGAAAGATTGGACAAAAATTGTCCGCAGGTATTACATGTAAGTGTATATAAACTTGAGCGTGTCTTGACCCGTTACCCAGCGCGCCCCCATTGAATACATCTATCTTTGAGCATTACATGCAATACAAGTATTAATAATTTGTCCAACTTAACACTACACTTACTCAAATGTTCAGATGTATTCTTAAAACCGTGAGAGGACCTATGTTCAAATGTTTACAATAAAATGAAAACTAATGTTACATCTTTAGGATTTCCAACACACTACAAGCTGCCATCTACAAAAATTCCTAATTTGGTCACATAGATGATCAGAGAATGTGCTTAAACAATAATGAAGAATTAAAAAATATGAGTAAATTCTGCTAGTCACTACACCACCCACCGTTAGATTAATTATGACTTACTAAACATTTAGAAAATCAATTACTTGATAATAAAGAAAAAATAAGAGTGCATACCATAGGAGTGTAGGTTAAAGACCTCCAACTCTTGTTTGGTAAGAAGATAGTCATATAACCATCGTTTACCATCAGGACTGAAATTAATCGCATGATCATTTCAAGCATATCTACCTATATCTTGGCGTTCAAAATGCTTGCCTAGTTGCTAAGCCTCTAAATAACCAATAGCTTATGCGTCAAATATCAAAACAATCACACCCCCTGTGTCTTTCTTCCCCAAATGTATTACGGGCTTCCACATCTTCAAATGAATAAAAGTATTCGAGAAGCTCTTGGATTCCCATGTCAAGCCACTGTCTAAATATTCAGTTGTGGTAAATAGTTTTGAAAAATTTCTAAAAATAAACAGATTATGATCCATTTTACTACCAAAGTACCCGTTAAAAGTGATAAAAGTTAACAAATATACCTTCTTTCATCCTCAAGGTGCTTATTCTGAACAATCACCATCGGGCCACACATTTTTCCAAACACTTGCCATTTTGAACAACTGCAACCCCTCGTCCAGACAACTCTTCGTCCAAAAGCTCAGCAAGACACCTATGAAGCTTAGGTCTTTGTGACCCTTTAGTCTTAATATGACTAACAAACGCTTTCATACCCCTAATAAGACTTTATTTCTCACTTGTTCATACTCCAATACGTTTGTATTGATATCGATCTCTTTATCACAAGTTCCCCTCAAAACTTAAAACCTATCCAAGAATCCAGACAACAGAAAATTCTTATTACCCATGTTATGACACAATCATGTCATGAAAAAATTACGCACATAATATGTCGAATGAAAAAGCATATAATAAATCAAATCGTAATAAAATTAAGGAGAGGATTGAGAACCTGGTTAAAAAAAATTACTTGTCTAAAAAACAATATCCTTTATAGCATTATTTTTTTTGTAAGTATTAAAGAGGCTGGCAGGCTTAAGTTTTTTACAGATACTGGGAATGCGTTACAAATATGAATGTGGTGAGCCTGCTAGCTTTTTAATACCCACATTACGAGTGCCTTACAACCATGAAAACTTCCTCTAAAAGTTTTGGTTTAAAACTTTAGTTTATTTGATCTCCTAATATAACTCCTTTTCATTTAAGCCTACACGTTTTTTCCAACTCTATATTCAACCTTTCTATATTTGCATGTATTTGTGTAATAGATGTTACAATGAGTGTTTAATTGGGTAATTAATTGTGTGATATATAAAATGTAAGCCTGTGATTTTCTACAAGTTTCCAAATATAAAAGCTATGCTATTAAAAGTAAAACAATTGGAGTTGCAGTAGTTATTACCCGATTTAAATTAGCCACATTCTCAAATTAGAAATGTTGAAAATTTTCAACCTTTTCAACAATCATCATACAGATCTCCTAATATAACTCCTTTTCATTTAAGCTTACACGTTTTTTCCAACTCTATATTCAACCTTTCTGTATTTGCATGTATTTGTGTAATAGATGTTACAATGAGTGTTTAATTGGGTAATTAATTGTGTGATATATAAAATGTAAGCTTGTGATTTTCTACAAGTTTCCAAATATAAAAGCTATGCTATTAAAAGTAAAACAATTGGAGTTGCAATAGTTAATACCCGATTTAAATTAGCCACATTCTCAAATTAGAAATGTTGAAAATTTTCAACCTTTTCAACAATCATCATACACCCTTTATAGGGTATATAGATAGTTCATGATTTAATTACGTTCGTGATTTCATGATCGCATGTTCGTGATTATTTATTGTCAAATAATTATTGCGTGCTCATGTGTAGTAAATATTTATCGTGTTCTAACACGTACGTAATACGTAAAATCCTAACACGTAATCATAATCATGCTATAATAGGAAAGTTTTAGCCTAGTACGTACGATCTTAAGGGTACTATTCATGGTAAAAGCATGCGGGTTTTACATGAGGTGTGAGAATGAAATCTCAAGGTGGGGGTATAAGAAGAAAGTATACAAGACAAAGGTTTGAAAATCAAATGTAAAGTGTCAAGGAATGTTTAGCCAAATTGAGTAAACATGGAATCTTGAATGGGAATAGGGTGATGAAGAAAGACAAAAACGAACTATAAAATGACTTTCTATCCGCGGTACCTTATAGGGATCGGCGGTTCCTTATCACTTAAGGAACCGCGCGACTTTATAGAGCCGCGTGTAGTGGACTTGAAACCTTGATTTTCCAAGGTTTTGAGAAAAACGAAGACTTTTTCAAAAATTGCAAATCTTGGAATTTTACCTCTATTGGCACTAAATTATGCTAGGGTTGCATAAAAGCAACACATTCATCAAGAATGTCTTGACAAAGGGTGACAAAATATTTAGATAACATTTTGAACCAATTTTAGTCAAGTTTTAGAGGTTGGAATAGATTTAGGTCCAATTTTAATTTGGAATTAAAGTTGATTAATGTGTACATAAAGATAGAAACACACAATGCTAAGTCCATAATTCATTCTTATAAAACACTTATGAAAGAGATACATAAAGAAAAACAATTAACTAAAATAAAGACAAATTAAAACTAGATCTTGATTAGTAATCTTCCCTGGCTTGGTTTAAAGAAAAACTTATTAGGGAAAATTATCATTTATCTCCTAGGAGGATGATTGTCAAAGAGACTCAACAAAAAGCTTTGCAACTCTATGTGAGCCCCAATCATCTCCGTTCTAAGGATATTAAGGAGATAGAAGTTGTTGAGGCAACAAGGGCAATTAGTGCCATTGTGCATGAAATACCCATAAAAGCTAGGATCACCCAAGTTTGTAGTGTTTGAGGGAGGTGGAGGTGGAGAAGGTATGTTCTCCAAGGGTGATGTGGGTGAGTGTGGAGGCATGCTGTACCACTCTCAAATTTCGTATCGGTACAGCGGAAGAGTCTTTTAGTGTGATACCCTATAACCGAGGTCACTTACATTACCCTAAATTACACTTATTTTTGAAATTTTTAATAAATTTTATTTGATATATATTTTATCATTTTGGTTGAAACCGATATTCGAGGTCATAATTTTGACGATTGACGATTTAAGAAGAACGATGACGACTACGATCCCGATGGATGCCCAAATTTCTATGATTATTGTCGTTTTATCGATATTATAATTTTTCGAGAATTTTACTTTCTGTTCGTGTTAAGTCGAGTCGGGTGAGTTTTATTGCTTTCCTAGTACATTTAAAGTGTCCTAAAAGTATTTTGGAGTGTTCGGGATGATCCCCGACTCCCGTAAAATTTTCCAAAATGACTAGTGAGTCAATCCCGTAAACTTATGAGGTCGTTTTCACTTGAGGACAAAAGAAAGCTAAAATTGCACCCAATGTCCCTCCCAATTTTACAAAAGGAAAAAACAAACACACACACTAAACATTTCACTCCAAAAATTTTTCATCCCCTCCCTTTTTCTCTCTTTAGGCCGACGGCCAAACCACCACCACCATTTTTTTTCTAGCTTGTTTTGATCAAAAGTAAGTTTAGACCACATCTAGTTACTTCATTCCCATCCTTTTCATGTACTATAATCGTACATGCATCCACAAAAAATTTTCCAAGAATCAATGGATTTTTCAAAGTTGGTTTTGATATAAATTGGATGTATGCATGTTTAATTCATGTATGTAGGATGTGTAATCACTAAACAAATCAACCAAAATCAATTTGGTTGAGGGGTTTTGATCACCCAAACCCCACGGCACAAAGGGGGTGTTTGGGGGATCATGGTGATTGTTATTTTGTTGATGGATTTTGTATTTAATCTTGTTTTTAGATGTTTTTGAATGGGTAAAACCATTTGAATGTTTGATTTTGTGTTTGGGTTTTGAGATGGATATGATACTTAGGGTGTTTAGGACTGATTAGCATGATTGGGTATGATTAGGAGTGCTTAAGTTGAGGTCTAGTGTCGATAAATGGGTTTGGAAACGAGTGTTGGATTGATTTTGGGATAGGTGATTTTAGGCAGAAAGTTTGAAGTGTTTTCATAAAACTTATATTGTAAACAGGCCTTGTGACTTTGTAGAGCGTCTTCTTAGCTTCGATTTGGTATAAGATAGAGCTTACGACTCCTAACGAGTCAAAAGTTATGATGTTTTGAAAATCGTGTACCGGGAGATGAAAACCTTCATAATCCGAAATTATGCTTGGTTTTAGGTCAAATCCCGGGGACCATAGGTATATATTGGTAAATGGTCAAAGGTTGGTTTTTGGTCTCAAACCTGCATATTTGAGTCTATTATTAGACTTAGGTGTCAAATGGGTCAATGGAATATTTTAAATGGGTCAAATGAGTCCGACTTGGTCAAAGTGCAATTTCAGTCCAAAAAACGTAGTTTTGGTAAAGTGTTGAGTAACGGGTCGTAAAAGCAAAAACTTTTAATGGGGTTAAATATTTGTTTTCTAAAGGTCTTAAGGTATTTTTGAGAATTTTCCCAATTTTTATAAAAAGGGTTAAGTCTAGTAAAACAGTCCGTACTTTTGGTAAGTATCGGCGAAAAATGTGTAAAAGGGAATAACGTTAATAAGATGGACGAATGGTATAAAACGAGTAACACTTAATTGTTTGGTTGGTGTGAGTTGTAATTGTCACAATTGACTAATATGTATGTATTATATACAGTACTTAAGGTTTATAAATAAGATTACTCATTACGCGTTATTGGTTTGATAGGTGTTGATTTTCCCGGGCATCCTCATCATCGTCAGTGATCGTCACTCGAATCGTCGACTACTTTGTTATATAAGGTGTGAATTTATAGCCTCGCTTATTATTGTTTTAAATTGTTTTACCCGCGAGGGAAATACATGCTAGTTTTCCAAAAAGAACATATGTCATGAATGATTGTTGGACCCGAATGTTGCCTTCGAAATTGTGTTGAGTACCTAGTTGCAAAAGGCCCTAATTTCATGAACTATTAACTATTGTTTAATCCTAGCGTGGATTGAAAATATCCGCTTATACAAAGTGATAGTACTATGGGGTTGACGACCCTATCCGAGACGAGGGCTAGTACGTTGGGTACCCCCTACGGACGGATAATTTGTGATAAGAGATAAGGTATAATTGCAACTGATGCCTTTAGTAGGGGCACTGGTTTCATCTGAATCACGCCGGTAATTATTACGCGGGTGATTGTGTTAACGGATTAGTGTCATGAGCTTAAACACAATTGTCATAACCTTGAAAATATATTGTTTGATCGACAAGTCTATGAATGATCGTGAATGATTTTATTACACATATGTTCAAAATGAATTGTAAAACCTATGAATTCCACTCAACGTTTTTGTTGACCAAATTTAGCATGTGTTTCAGGTAACCGATGAAGAGTAGCATGGAGCATGCATTGGATGGAAGTTGTGTGTGTGGCTTGGCGTCTACTTGTTTTTCCTCCCATTCTTACTTGAATATTTTAAACTTTATGTCATGTTGTGGTGAAAATTGTATCTTTTGGGGTTGAGATTCATGGGGACCGAAACGCAAACTCTGTTGTATCATTTGGGGTTGGAAAACCGTAGACATGTACATTTTTAACAATTTTTAATTTAAGATCAAACTTTTACGTCTCTTTGGAGTCGTTTGATATATCTTATGTGCGATGATAACTGCCTAGCACCTAAATGTTGTAGTTCCGCTGCGCATAGCATTTGGTGGGGTGTTAGATTTAGAGTGTTAAGGGATAGCACAATAACTCCAATCATAGACAACACATAAAAATGGTTGTACAAGGTTCAACATACATTCATTCGATAAAAAGTTTAAAGTGTACAACAGGTCCCAAATTATACAGGTCATTAGGTTTACAAAACATAGATCAAATGAACATTTTTATTATTATGTGGGCCATTAGAGTCGATCTCCATCCAGATTACCTTCAAGCACCTGAGATAAAAACATGCAAAAATCATATCAGCGACTACCGAGTGAATTCATAGAGTTTAATAAAACCGTTATATAAAACAATCATTGAAATCAGAATACAAGTATAATATCAGAAGTAAGTCCTCGTATTGCTAGTCAGGCAATATATATATCAAAGCATACATCTTAAACCGTCCATGAGACCGTAGCCTCAATATCACCATTATAGGTAATATTATTCTCGTTATTCGTATCATTATTAAAACGTATTGGATTACATTTTGAATTATTATTAGCCGCATTACATTGTTACCTTACTATCATAACAATGGGCCTCGAACCCGACAAAAAATTTTCCCATCTAAGTTAGCGTGTCGTCACAAAAATCACGCTATGTAAATCTTCTCATACATTAATTCGCTTACCAATCAATGTGGTACAACGTGGATCAACCGTCAAGGCGCGAACTAGGGTGATCGTCCCCAAATAGTACTATCATATGCATAAGCGTCTACCAAATCCCGATAGTTCACAATTCATGCTATTGGGACTTTGAGTGACATAACCTAACTACTAATAATCCTTTTTATCTCTTTTATTGGTTCATCGCATCATTCGGGTCCATATCATTAAGCATACTATCGAGAATACTTGTGTTCTATTTTTATCAAAAACTAGCATGTTATCTCCCTCGCGGGTTTACAAATCATTTTATAAAACATTTAAAAGAGTGCAAGGCTATGAACTCACGTTGATAATGAAAGGCGGATTATCGGCTACAGGCGTGCTTCGGTCATGGAAACCTATATAAATAATAATCGGTCTTAGACTTTTGTCCAATGACTTTATCAAAATAAAAAATATACATATGATTATTTTGTACATATGATGATGATCAAGTGGGTTTATATATTCTTATTTACTCATTTTAGTGTTTATCTATTGGTAAATTTTTACTAGTTTACTAGTCTTACCTATTTACATGTTTTAGGTCCAATAAGCCTATTATAAGTTCATTAACTTGTATTAATCCATTTTATACTTGTATTATCAGTATTTACACTTTAAATGTTGGTCCCAAATGGGTTAAGCCCAATAAGTAATTTTTATAAGTGTTTAACTTATTTAGTTAAATTATTCGTCCAAATATGCTAACTTGGCTCGTTAATGTCCGTATGTCATATAGTTCGGGTTTTATCAGTTTTTACTTGTATTAGGTACTTATATATCAGTATATGACTTTTAAAAACTTTACATTAGACGGGTTTGATCGTCTAAATTTTAATTGGCGAAAAACGTTAATTTTACGGTAATAGCCGAAAAAGTCGTAAAAATCTTGTTTATAGTTTTTATAACTTATAAATCTTATTCAACTACCATTTTTATAAAGTTTCCATTTATTTAACCTTATACATATTTATATAAATGAAATTTTTATGATAGTGGGTTTTAATTCATATTTTATACTATATTAGTTTGAGTGCTTATATAATACTATTAAACATTAATTTCTCAAAATCTGATTTTTAGTTTCATCTTCACCATTTTTATCATATCTTGAGGTCTATAAGGGGATCATGGTGATTGTTATTTTGTTGATGGAGTTTGAGTGCTTATATACTGCTCATTCCATGTTTATGTATCCTTAATAGTCCCTACAAAACAGACTATTCAGATTGGCACACTAATCTTGTTTTGATCATATCTCACTTATTTTGATGATTCCAATGCATGGCCAACTCTCACATGTGTATTACATCTAACACTTACTGTAAATGGATTCCACCATGCAGTTTTATCAGTTTATAACTTGGTTACTTACTGTTTTTATACAACCAACAATTTAAGCAAGATTTTAGCATTGTTACTTATGGTTTTTCATCTTTTTGATCATATTTATCAACACTTGATCCTCACACAACATTTCTATAATCATATATTCATCATATTCATATACAATAAGAAAAAAAATACATTTGATCTTTACAAAAATAACATGAGAAATGGAAAGGATGATCTTCTTTACCAACCAAAATTATATCTTGTTTTTGGATGACAATAACTTGATGAACACCAAATATATCTCCAAGATCATCAACCACCAAGATTGTTTGTTGAGAAATTAGCCCTAGGACACAAGAAAATCACCTTCTTTGTTGTTAATATGGCCACCAATCAATCAAGTCTTCAAGGTTTCTCCATAATATGAATAGATAACATAAGATTTGTGGCTAGATTTGATCAAAAGGGATGTTTGATGGTGGTTATGGGACGGCAATGGGGAGGAGTGGGAGAGAGTTTTGAGTTGTTTTGCATGTGTTACTATGAGTAAATGGTTTAGCTAAGTGGTTTTGATAGTTTGGTGGGATGAGTAGCTTACATGTTAAGCATAAGCTTACATGTGTAAGCTACTTTGTTACAAGGATGCCACATCAAGTGATATGGTGTCCCTCTTGGCCATCCCTTTTGTTAGTGGGGTGGGATAAACTTGTTTTTTCCCATCCCGCTAATTTACGGGTATTCCTCGATTCCAATTTCCTCTATTTACGTGCCCTCGGGTCGTTTTACGAAAAACGGTTTTATAAATTATGAATCAACGGCACAAAACGAATCTAATAAAAAATGTCTCATCAAAAACGGAGTTCAAAAACGTAAATAAGTAATCCTAAGGTTTCCGGTTTAGTCGTAAAGGACGCTAATTTATGCACGTAAGCCCAAATTTAAATCCGTAAGTTGTGAATTCATCAACCAACACAAAAATAAGTTTCAAAATAATATACGAGAAAATAATTCACTACCTAAAAATGTTAGATTGTCACACATGCCCTCCAAGGGTGAAAAGGGTGAGTTTGGAGGGGTAAATGGTGAAGTCACCAAGGTATCATCAAAGTCATTTACAATGGAAATGCTTTGAATGGGTTGTGGTTGGGTAGTCACATCCAAGAGATTACTTAGAGTGAAGGGTGATGAAAGCTCATTCATCCTAGATTGGAATGAAGAGGAGGTAGAACCATGAGAATGGTTGGTACCATAGGTTGACGAAGTATTGCATGGAGCAAGAGGTGGTGAGGTTGATGAAGAAATAAGAATTGGGACACTCTCATTCTTGGGTGTGTGAAAGGGTGAAGAGTTAGGTTTAGACATTTTAATCTTAATCTTAAGATTTTTCCTTGAGGTAGAGGTTTTGGATGAGTTTGAGCTTCTTGTAGAAACCATGGTTGAAATGAGAGGTTTAAGGTTTAAGGAAGAATGGTTTGATGTGTGAAGAACATGGCTAACAAGGTGGGTTTAAAAGGGTGAGGGGATGGTCCAAACTAGTAATGGGTTAAAAACATTTTATGTGAACAATGAATTTAGCTAACCTTGTTTAGGAAATGTGCAGGTTTTTGCAAAGAATCAAGCAAGGTTTACAAAGATTAAGGAAAATAGTGTAAAGCAAAGATTCTGTCGGACACAGTAGCCGGCGGTTCCTTATCTAGGGGTGGCGGTTCCTTATCAATAAGGTACCGCGGGTCGATAAGGAACCGCGGCCAGTGGTGTTCAAAAATGGTACTTCCTCAAACTTTGGTTTGCCCAGATATTTACCAAAGGATTTTCAAGCCAAAGTTAACTACTGACCAAAATCTAGGAATCTAACTAACACACAGGATGCACAAAGCTATGCAAATCATAATCACAATGGCATAGGGAATCATTTATGATAAGTAACAAATAATCCAAACAAGTAGAATTTAGTTAATACACATCCAAAATAAAAATTGTTCAACATTACATGTTTACCAACGTGTATTCTTTGAAACACTTCAAAGTCTTCACCTTCTTTTCTTGCCCAATCCCTTGCTCATATTCCCCAAATACTTGAATCCATTCCTTGACTCAACCCGATGTTCATGCAATTCACCTCGAGTCCTAAGATTTTCATGGTAGAGATGCTCTATATTGAGATCTTCTGGTACTTCACTAGAGGAATAATGAGGTGGAGGAGCTAAGTCTTCAAGTCCATCCACGAATGAGTTTGAGGATGGGTGGGATTTACTCGAAGAGTTGAAGTGAGAACTAGAACCTATGCCATCACCATCACTTGTTGGCATATAGGTGTCCTCATCATCCGTCTCTTGATGATCGGATTTTCGCGAACCTCGATCACTTCTAGGCTTTCTTGCATATACCTCTTTAATAGGCAACATAACCCGATGAACCGGGTGAAAGCAAGAAAGGTCGAGGTGGGGAAAGTCATGAGCAACCCTTTTGAAAAGGCGAGTGAGAAGCATAGCATAGGGAAGGTTTTTTTTTGGGCTTTGAAAGGGCATAATTTATTCGTCGAGCGATATAGAATGCCAAATTGTACTTGGTTGATGTAAAGATGCAACACAACATATGCACCATACAAGCCGGGATATGATCTCGGTTTCCACCAAGACAAAATACATTCTCCCTAAGGATATTTTCCCATTGGACTAATACACGGCTTTTGCCTAGTAAGAAAGTTATTTGAAGTTCGTGTGTTGTTCTAATCGAATTGATCTAGGTTTTCTATGTGACTCAGTTTTGTTTTGGTGGAAACAAATAATTTTGGTTGTTTTTAAATTTAAATGTGCAAAGACTTAAAAGTAAATGTCGGTAAAGTAAAGGGCAAGTATAAAAATATAAGTGCGTTAAATTAAATCTAAAGCTAATTAACGAAAGGTGCAATATTTAAAAACGTGACGAAAAGTAAGTTAATTAAAATGACTTAAAATTAAAGCGTGACGGAAATTAAAATTAGACAAGTATTAAAAACTTAAGCTAAAAATTAAACAAGTCAAAATAAGAGAAAAATACCCTCCAATCGGAATATATTTCGATTGAACCAATCTGAATGTCAAACGTGACCAATCGGAATGTCTATAGAAACCCAATCGGAATACTGTCACTCGCCAATCGGAATAACCAACACCTTCCAATCGGAATGTTCAACTTACCTGATCGGAATATAACTGGATGCTGGTCGGAATGCTTATCGGAACTCCAATCGGAATATCTGTCACCTGTTCCGATCGGAATAACCAAGTTGCACCTCAATCGGAATGAATCAAGGGAACCAATCGAAATGTTTGTCACCCACACACCAATCGGAATACTCAAAAACACTCACCAATCGGAATACCAAGACACCCTCAATCGGAATATTAAACCCTTTTCAGATTAAACCAATCTGAATGTAAAACCCCTTTCCGATTGGACCCCAATCGGAATACGTACGGAATAACCAAAAATAAGCTAGAAAAATAAGCTATAATCCTAATAAGCACTAGACGAAAAACTTAGCTAAAACCGTGTAAAAATAAGCTATAAAACTGAAAGTTAAAAACTTTTAAGACACGAAAAAGATAGACTTTAAGAAAAACAACTTTTTATATAAAAATAACTTTTATAAAAACTATATAATCTTGAAAATAAATCAAATAAGCTATGAAAACAAATGATTTAAAACAATCAAAAGCATAAAAATCAAACCTTTAACAAATCAACAAGATAAAAACGTGTAAATCAAAGAAAGGTAGAAGAAGAATATTAACAAGATAAAGTAAAGGTGCAAGAAATTAAAGAAACACTTACTTGAAATTAAAGGTAATTAAAGGTGCAAAACATGTATTTAAATGTGCAAGTAATTAAATGTGCATAAAATAAAGTGGAAGAATGGTTTGTCAAGCCACCAACAAAACTTAATGAATGAAAATGAGGGGTATATATAGGTGATTAGGGAATGGTTAGAGGAAGCTTCCTCTCTCCTTCCTTTCTTGTTAATTGCACCATCAAGTCCTTTTCTTCTAATCTTTCTTTTAAACTTGGACTTTAAGGACTTGTGGCTCGGGATTTCTTTTGAACTCGTCTTTAATTTCTTCAATAAAATAGACTTGAGTTTCTCGGCTTTTGATAAACTTCCGTCTTTTGACTTTTTCTTCGATAAATCTTCAGAATTGGTCTTGGACTTCCGTTCTTTATCCACTCTTGCCTTCTCGACTCCGTCTTTCATCTTTTTCTTCAATAAAAGCCGTGAACGCCCGTGAATTCCCGTGTTTTCTCCACTTTTCACAATTTCGTCCTAAATCACAACAAAAACACAAACCACGCATAATTCCGACATAAAATACATAAAATACACGTTTTGGTCCGGTTATTATTGTAATTAAGCAGTAGAAAAGATGGGTGTTTTCACACCTATCAAATCCCCTACACTTGACCATTGCAATGTCCTCATGCAATGCATTAGTTACAAAGCATGTTTACACTTTTCATCATAATCAATCCATGTTGGCCTTTATTAAAGAGATAGAGATTATAAACATTTAAAATAAAGAAATCAAAAGCATACCTTGGGTTTTGAAAATGTCATGAATAGTCATCATCCTCAACTTTTCACTTTCTCCAAACCAAGCTAAAAAACGAGATCATTGTTATTATAAGTTAGTAGACTAACACGAACTCATGTGGGCCAATTATTCACTTAGACTCCCTTATTCCTATGGGTATCTCTTATATTTTATTGTTTGTCTTGAATGATCACGAAGATGCATTGTTTGACTTATTTCGATAATTATTTAGTCTGAAAATAAGGTGCACGATTTAATCAATAGTTAGCTAAAGGACCAAATCTTTTAAAACTGCTTCTCGGGATATCAAAAAGTTCATATCTTGGCATAACTTGGTTCGCGGTTTGAGACCTTTCTCGGGCCGATATTTGGCAGCGACTTCACACTTCAAATCTTGAGAGACGTTCATGAAATACTGGTCTTCTCTTCATAATTGGAATTTCTTCACTTGGAATTTTTGAGAGATTCTTCATATATGGACCACGACTTCTTCATTTTTCTCCAATCTTTATTTTGGATTTTGATATACAACGATCCGCCTCCTTTATTGACTTGGATCTATTTATCCTCATACCTTGTAAGGGTCTTTTCGGATACACTTCTCCATGACTTTTTGGGAGTTTCTACTTTTCGTCGTGTGTCTTGATCCTTCATATTGATTTTCGATAAATGATTCTTCACATCACTTTTGGATCTTTTAGCAACAAAACATAGCCCTCATGCCTTGTTAGGGCCTTTTCGGACTCGCCAATCTTCGCGCCCCGCTTCATAAGTTATGCCTTGGCTATGAACTCTCGTCATTACCGAGCAACTTTTAAACGATCTGGGGCTAAAAGCTAAGTAACTTTTCAACTCGTACAACCTTATTTATTAGCAGATAAATTTATTAGCAAGCGATGGGAGAATAGGCTGATAATTAACTCACATAAATTCACGAAAGAATACCGACTTATAATTGGCTCTATCATCTCTCGTTCTCCACAGTTTAAAATCTCAAGTAATGAGACTCGTGGATATTTAGCCTATTAAATCAAAGTTTTGGGTTTTCGAGTCGCCTATAGGATCTTGCAAATTCTTAGACTTTTTCAAGTTTAGAAATCGCAACTTAAAGTTCCCTTGATAAACGACTCTCTAGGATCAATTATAGGAACTTGCGAAAAGTTCTTGTTCTTAACCCGCGAGAGTTAAGACTTTCGCATTTTATAGCTCCCTATATAAAAGCCTAGCAAAACTTGACTTAAACACGTTAAGGATACTAGCTAGAGTAAACTCGGGTTGAGTCAAAAGATTCACAACGTTTGAACATTAAAACCACTTATTTAACATTTATTCTAATAAGGAAAGAAAATAACTATGCAAAGGAAAAAAACTAATAGGCCAAAATAGATCAAAAATTTTTAAAAATGTCGAAAAATTGATTTTCCGGATAAAATGAGGACAAATACAAGGAAAAGACCACTTAACTTCGATAGAAGTCCCCCCTACACTTAAGATAAACATTGTCCTCAATGTTTAAGCATGTGGGAGTAAACTCCCCTACACTTAGGACGTTGTGCACGTTGTTTAATTCTCGTTAAGGAAAAGACAACTAAAGAGATTCCTATTTTAATATTGAGAAAATATAAAATAGTGAATCGAAAAGAGTTTAGGATAGAACCGGGATAATGGAACACGGAATCACGGGTATTCAAGAATCATCAAGAGTAGATCAGTGAAGCTCGAATCCCTGATAAGAAGTGAGGAGAGGAAATAGCAATCCAAAGGGTCCCCCTACACTTATGGTAAAGAAAGCGAAAGGATAGATGCATGGGTTGCCTCCCAAGAAGCGCTTGGTTTTTGTTTACCGAGTCGTGAGCCTGACTCGACCTTGATCATCAACAGAAGAAGCATGAGACATATCCACCAGGATCAAAGACATAGTTTTCATCCATCAATAAACACGAGCTTAAGGCGAACAAGACAAGCCAAAAGAGAAGTGGCAAGGTTCCCTTAAGCAGTGATGGAGCACAGTAGAAGCAAGGATGAAGTGGTGCAAGCATGTCTTCAAGATTTCCAAAGATTTTTCCTTTTATTTCATCAGGTGGATACTGAGATGGCTTAAAGACTTCAATACCGGGGTCGAACACCTTTTCCTTCATGGGAAAATAGCACTCCGGCTCAGCCGAGTGTGAAGAAGATCCGCAAAGAAGCACAACCTCGTCCTCAGAAGGGGGACAAAGAGGTGTCAAATCATACGTGCAACGGATTTCGGTGTCGACCGGTTTCTTCTCCTTAGACAAAATGCTCTTCAAATCCAAAGTAGGATCAAGACGATAATCTTCAAAGTCATAAGGAGGAGCATCACTCTCATGAGGGAAGTATGTGTTAAGAAATTCAGAAAAATCTTCCTCAAATGAGTAATCGTCCAAAGTAGGATCGAGTGATGGCGGAGGATCTTCATCATGTGAAGAATCGCTCGAAAGAGTATCAGCCTCATCAAAATCATCGAATGTGGGCAGCTCGGGATACTCAGAAGTACAATCCAAATCATCCGAATCTGAGCTAGAATCATCATCATCATAAGCATCAAAGACCGGTGACGAATCATAAATGGGAGAAGCGTCCAAAGTAGGGAGAGAATCATCCACATCATCATGAAAAAGTGGATTATTGATGCAAGAGTCGAATAGAGGATTTTCGTAGATGGTAAAGTCATCTAGCACATTAATCATATTCACTGATTCTCGGCCTCCAAAAGTTGTACTAGTAAGCTTCCCCATTTTGAAAACTTTTGCATCATCCCCGACTCGTAAGATTAACTCACCTTCGGCCACATCCACTAAAGCTCGTCTGGTTCTCAAAAATGGCCGACCAAGTATTAAAGGGATACGAGGGTCCATTTCATAATCAACGACAACAAAATCGACCGGGAAAGTAAATGTGCCAACTTTGATAAACACGTCTTCGGCTATACCAACGGGGTAAGCGAGAGTGTGATTTGCAAGTTCAAGAGTCATCTTTGTTGGAGTGAGGTCGGGTAATGATAGTGTTTTCCAAACACTCAATGGCATAAGATTAATACTAGCCCCGAGATCAGCAAGGGCAGTAAATTCTTCAGTTTTGTTGAACACGCAAGGCAACACGAAACGACCGGGATCTCCAAGCTTTTCTGGAAGTTCTCTAAGAAGGACTGCAGAGCAGTTTTCATTTAAGCGTGTGTTGGCGAGTTCAATCAGCTTCTCCTTCTTGTTAAGCAATTCCTTAAATGCTTTAACAAATTTGGGCATGTGGACAAGTGCTTCAAGAAAGCTAATGTTGAAGTTCATTTGAGAAATCATCTTGATATAGCTAGTTACTTGAGCGTCCTCCTTGTTTAGCATTTTGTTCTTGCCCAAGCGAGAGGGATAAGGGATATTAGGTTTGGGTGGTGAGGGTGCAGATGTGGTAGATAACGGTTGAGATGTTGAAGGGTCATTGGCGGGAACTTCATCACGTCGAGGCGGAGACGGTAATGGTGCACTAATACTAGGTGTAGGAGGAGTAGGGATACATGGTGGTGGAGGAGGTGTAGATGATGGTGGTGGGATTGGTGGTCCTACGATGGTGACTCCACTACGAGTAGTAATAGCACTCACATTGGCTCGCGGATTAGTGACGGTGTTTGAAGGTAGAGAACTTGAAGTAGAAGGTTGAGCGGCGGGCAAGAAACTAGCAAGCATATTCTTCAAATCATTGGTTTGATTGCTGAAGGAGGATTGAATATCATTTCGAAGCTCGGATCTTATCTCATTTCCTTGCTTTGTGATATCTCCTTTAAGATTGATAATTTGGCTCTGCAGATTCTTGATTTGCTCACCTTGGGTTCTCATGATGGCTTCAACATCCGGATTACTGGGTGGGTTTTGTTGGGCGGGTGGGTGATAAGGATTAGAAGCTCTTGGTGGGATTTGGTTGCTTCTAGTGTAGTTGTTGGCGGTGTTTTGGTTTTGAGGAGAAAAACCGGGTGAAAGGTAGTTGTTGGAACGGTAACTCAGCAGATTTCTATCCCCTTGTTGTCTAGCTTGGTAATTTTCCGGTGAATAATTACCGTAAGCTGCATACACATTTTCCGGATTTCCTTGTGTCGAAGGACAATCGGTGTATGAGTGAGGACCGCCGCATGTTTCACAAAGAGTAGCAACAGCTTTAACTTGTTGTTGTTGTTGGTTTGAAGCCAAGAGTTGCATACTTCTGCTCACTTCAGTCAGCACACGGGTGAGTTCGGTCATATCAGGGTTTGCTGAGGTGGAGGAAACATTGACTCTCGGGTTGTTCCTTGAAGAAGCAGAGGAATCCCAGTTCTTATGATGAGTAGTCATGTTTTCAATTAACTCTCTACACTCCTCGGGTCTCCTTTTCATGAATGTGCCACCGGCGGCTGCATTAATCGTATCACGATCTCGAAAAGTCAATCCGTTGTAGAAAGTATCGATCAAGGTGACCGGAAGCATGTTGTGCTTTGGACAACGGTCGATCAAGACATTATATCTCTCCCATGCATCAAAAAGAGATTCATCGGGATCTTGCATGAAACCGCTAATCTGATTGCGAAGGCTTGTGACCATGGATGGTGGAAAGTAGCGCGACAGAAAGCGTTGAGTCATGTCATCCCAAGTGTTAATAGAATTCTTCGGGAGACGATCAAACCATTTCTCGGCATGATGTAATAGAGTGTGTGGAAAGAGTTGTAGGCGAAGCTCATCCATAGTGGCACCAGCCAACTTCATGCTCTGGGTGATTGTAATGAACTTGTCGAGGTGTTTGTTGGCATCATCATCAGGCAATCCTCTAAATGGGTTTGTTTGTACTTGCTGAATCATGTGGTGCTTCAACGAAAACTCAGGAGCGTTGATTTGCATCGGCGCAATCGGTCCTCCTCGTCCAAACATTGTTGGTTGACAAAGTTCCTCCATGGTCCGAAGATCGGGCTGTGGAAGAGCATTGTTGTTATTATTATTATTATTGAGGTGCGGTGGCATGTTGTTGTTGTTGACACCTGCCATATCTAAATCTTCTTGAGGCTCGGGCTCTTGATAATTTGAAGATCTAGTACGCATACACCTGAAAATGCAAAAGAGAAAGAAACCAAACACAAAGACAATATATATACACAAGAAAGATAAAATCTTTTTGGATTTTTGAAATTTTCAATTTTTATGGATTTTTATCAATTTTTAATTTTTATGATTTTTGAATTTTTTATGCAAGAAAAATAACGTTCACTTGTGAACGGATCCCAAAAAGCAACGTGTCTCTCACAGAAAACTGTTGATCTTTACGAAAAGAGCCGGCAGCGGCGCCATTTAATACACGGCTTTTGCCTAGTAAGAAAGTTATTTGAAGTTCGTGTGTTGTTCTAATCGAATTGATCTAGGTTTTCTATGTGACTCAGTTTTGTTTTGGTGGAAACAAATAATTTTGGTTGTTTTTAAATTTAAATGTGCAAAGACTTAAAAGTAAATGTCGGTAAAGTAAAGGGCAAGTATAAAAATATAAGTGCGTTAAATTAAATCTAAATCTAATTAACGAAAGGTGCAATATTTAAAAACGTGACGAAAAGTAAGTTAATTAAAATGACTTAAAATTAAAGCGTGACGGAAATTAAAATTAGACAAGTATTAAAAACTTAAGCTAAAAATTAAACAAGTCAAAATAAGAGAAAAATACCCTCCAATCGGAATATATTTCGATTGAACCATTCTGAATGTCAAACGTGACCAATCGGAATGTCTATAGAAACCCAATCGGAATACTGTCACTCGCCAATCGGAATAACCAACACCATCCAATCGGAATGTTCAACTTACCTGATCGGAATATAACTGGATGCTGGTCGGAATGCTTATCGGAACTCCAATCGGAATATCTGTCACCTGTTACGATCGGAATAACCATGTTGCACCTCAATCGGAATGAATCAAGGGAACCAATCAGAATGTTTGTCACCCACACACCAATCGGAATACTCAAAAACACTCACCAATCGGAATACCAAGACACCCTCAATCGGAATATTAAACCCTTTTCAGATTGAACCAATCTGAATGTAAAACCCCTTTCCGATTGGACCCCAATCGGAATACGTAGGGAATAACCAAAAATAAGCTAGAAAAATAAGCTATAATCCTAATAAGCACTAGACGAAAAACTTAGCTAAAACCGTGTAAAAATAAGCTATAAAACTGAAAGTTAAAAACTTTTAAGACACGAAAAAGATAGACTTTAAGAAAAACAACTTTTTATATAAAAATAACTTTTATAAAAACTATATAATCTTGAAAATAAATCAAATAAGCTATGAAAACAAATGATTTAAAACAATCAAAAGCATAAAAATCAAACCTTTAACAAATCAACAAGATAAAAACGTGTAAATCAAAGAAAGGTAGAAGAAGAAGATTAACAAGATAAAGTAAAGGTGCAAGAAATTAAAGAAACACTTACTTGAAATTAAAGGTAATTAAAGGTGCAAAACATGTATTTAAATGTGCAAGTAATTAAATGTGCATAAAATAAAGTGGAAGAATGGTTTGTCAAGCCACCAACAAAACTTAATGAATGAAAATGAGGGGTATATATAGGTGATTAGGGAATGGTTAGAGGAAGCTTCCTCTCTCCTTCCTTTCTTGTTAATTGCACCATCAAGTCCTTTTCTTCTAATCTTTCTTTTAAACTTGGACTTTAAGGACTTGTGGCTCGGGATTTCTTTTGAACTCGTCTTTAATTTCTTCAATAAAATAGACTTGAGTTTCTCGGCTTTTGATAAACTTCCGTCTTTTGACTTTTTCTTCGATAAATCTTCAGAATTGGTCTTGGACTTCCGTTCTTTATCCACTCTTACCTTCTCGACTCCGTCTTTCATCTTTTTCTTCAATAAAAGCCGTGAACGCCCGTGAATTCCCGTGTTTTCTCCACTTTTCACAATTTCGTCCTAAATCACAACAAAAACACAAACCACGCATAATTCCGACATAAAAGACATAAAATACACGTTTTGGTCCGGTTATTATTGTAATTAAGCAGTAGAAAAGATGGGTGTTTTCACACCTATCATGGACCATAAAATCCTTAAGGTCGCTAGAGAGCACTTCATAGTGATTCACATTTTGCACATTAGAATGAAGGCTTCTCACAACGTTTCCATCACGCTCTTTTGAAATGATGTCATGGATAAACTCCGGATCAATTTCGGCGTGGTCATTTGGAGGTTTGTCGTAGGATTCCAAGAGAGCATCAAGTCTCCATTTATCCGTGAAACGACAACTGCCTTCATATGGCACACCAAGAATCTCACTGAAATTTTCGAGAGAGTATTGAATTATTTGATCATTAAACAATAATCGAATGAAGATTTCTCCATTGTAATCAAACATGGAGTAAGTGTTAAAGAATTCTAGTAGAAACAAGGGGTAAATATCTTCTTCTATGTTGAGCAAGCAATCAAACCCCGAAAGCTCAAACATAGATTGGATATAGTCATAACCCGTTATTCCCTCATCAACAACTCTACCCTCATGGAAACATCGAGTAGAAAGAGATGAAAAGGAGTTTCGAAGTTGAGTGGAAGCATAGGTTTGGGAAATGTTTGGCATGTATTGTCTAGTGAGTTGATGATCCTTTTGGTATTGAGAAGGCATGATTAGTACCTAATATAAACATAAGACAATATTTTTCCAATCACTCATATGAAAAATAAAATCAAAACTCAAAAATATAAGAATGTGTTATATCAATTTCTTGACAAACAAAGGATTGAATCCATATCATTCTCATGTTCACAATGTATCTATTCCATTATTAGCTAAGAACATATGAACTATGTTGGATCAACAATGGACTAGAACATTGGTTTTTCAAAACAAGGTTTTTAGGTAAGCATTAACAATGCAACTACCTATTTGTTCATGGGTTCATCTCAATTCCATCTTTTAACCAAAATCATTTAGCCAAACTTCGGATTTGTTCTACAAGTGGGTTTTAGTGAAATCTTAATGAATATGAACCTAAGGAATCATAGTAAAATAACCATGTCAACCCATATTCCTATTAAGGTTCTAATTCAATTTCAATTTTAAAAATCCCCAATTATGAAAGGATGAACCCTAGAACAAAATAGATGAATTTGAAAGAAAGTACTTACAATTAATTGATGTTTGATGAAGGATGGGTGAAACCCACAACTTGGAATCAATTAATTTGAGTGATTGAAGGTTTTTGAAGCATCAACAATGGTGGAAAAGGTGAAATTCGTCGGCTTTGTGTTTTTGGGAGAGAGAGGGTTTGGTTTGAAAAAGGTTATTTTAATAAAACTGTCGCTCTGACAAACTTTACTGCCCGTGGTACCTTATCGATAAGGAACCGTGGGTTTGAGCCGCCAAAGATAAAGAACTGCCTGTAGAGGCTGGTTTTTATCAATGAAACACACCAAAATTTTGAAAAACAAGTTTTCTAAAATACTTAAAAATATATCTTAAACCTTTTAGAATATCATTGTATCATCATAACACTAAGCAATATGCCTTAATGAAGGATTACGAGTTGAATCGAGATCGAAAAGAACCGAAACGGACAAACGACTACTCGTAGCGAACAAGAAAAGTGGACAGAAGTCAAGGGAAGTGAATCAAGACTAAGATCAATGCTCAAGGGATTAATAACAATCTTCAAATCATGGAGACGAAGTGCTTGTGTCATATATAGTGGTTTAAGACGTGCCTTTCCGGCGAAACGTTAAACGGCTTTGGTAATGAATAAACACAAAGCAATTATTTATGCATAGACTAAGATCACTTTCAATAATAGTCTTAGTCTAAACCAAAATAAGAGCAAGGTATTAATTCACTTTCTCTCCCATAAAGGGCCTACTAACGGTATGGGTGCAAACCATGGAAATCATGCTTGATACATTAAGCTACTACTAACTCACTCTACATCACCATAGTGAGTCAAGTATCCAAGCAATGAAGGTTTGAGAGGATAAAAGAAAAGAATCACAAACCACAAACACATGTCAAGGCAAGGATGCCAAGAACAAGCACATAGTCAAGTAATAATCAAAAGAATGATCAAAGGGCGTGTGGAAGAACGAAAGCGTACCTTGGCCACAAAGAGCAATCCATCATGGAATCAATACAATGCCCAACAATGACTATGATGAGTAATAAGTCTTCAAGGACTAGTATCATTCCTAATCATCTTGATATCATCATTCAAAGATGTTGAAGATCAATGAAGATGAGTCTTCTACAAGTGCAAGTAACTCAATCCACAACCAACTAGTAGATACATTTCAAGAGTAGATCTAAAATGCATAAAGGCTACTAATCTAAGAGGGATGCAATATTACCAATTAAAAGACCTATTTTCCAAAAAAATAGTTTTGACCAAAGAGAAACTTTAGTACCACTTGACCTTCTAATTTGAGGAGACAATGGATCGATCCAAGTTTTAAAGTACAATATACTTCAAAGATCTTGAGTGACCATCGTTCTGATACCAATTGTAGAAACTAGAAGGGGGGGGGGGGGGGTTAATAGTTTCTCTTCTATTAGTCACCTAATTTAAATTAGTTTGAATTAAGTGTGTATCAAAACTATCTTTTACTTGAAGCTAAGTTGCATAATGATTAGGTTCAATTCAAATGCATTAGCAATTGTAATAGGTAAGTATAATGATAATGAAATAAGTAAAGAATAAGAAAAGAGACAACATAGTGACAAGACACCAAGATTTATAGTGGTTCGACAACGAGGCTCTATCCTCGTTTCTACTCCACTCCTCGAGTACACCTACTCGAGATTTCCACTATATCCACAAGCTCCCTTCTTGGCGGAGAAAGCCTTACATCGTCGCTTACATTATTTTCCGACACTAAGCTAAATGTAGAGACCTAATCATTAGCTAGGACTAATTTACACAACATTGCCTACTTCATAATTTAACGACACAAGGCTAGATGTCGAGTTCTAATCTCAAGGTAGAACCAATCTTCACGACGTTTCCTACTTCACCATTTTATGACACAAGGCTAGATGTCGAGTTCTAATCCAAAGCTAGAACCAATCTTCACGACTCTTCACTTTGAAGCTAAGTGAGAACTTCACACAACACAACTACTAATCACTTTCAAGTATAGTGAGAACTCACAAGACACAACCACATCACTTTATAGTTTAGGGAGAACTATTACACAAATATATTACAACTCAACTAGACATATCCAAGTACACACATGCATCTTGGATCTACACAACACAAATCCAAGCAAACACATATGCAATGGATGTACACAACAAATCCAAGTATTCACAAATAGCTTGGATGAACACAACTAGTCCAAGTATTCATAAATACAAATGGATTAATTACTAGGGTTTTTAGCAAACTCTTTTTAGATATATTTTCGTTCCTCGACTCGACTCGAATTGAAATCCGATTAAACTTAGGACTAATTTGTTCTTGGTAACTATATTTTTTTGGTATTTTAACTAAAATCTATTTAATAATAAAAACTTTTTAATCTAACTGAAATAAACTAATTTTAAACAATGTAAAAAAAAGTAATTTATAAAAATGAAACTTTAAATCTAATTTTCAAAAATGAAAACTATTTTAAAATAAAACTTTAAATCTAAATTTTAAATCTAATTACTATAAATGAAAACTATTTTTTTAAACTAAAACTATATTAAATCAAAATTAAGTTTAAAACTAAAATCTATTTTCAAATAAAATGAAAACTAATTTAAAATTATAAAGGTAATTTAAATAAAATATTTTTTTTATCTTTTTATTCTTTTTATAAAAACTGAATTAAAGAAAATAATAAGAAAGCTTTTAAAACAAACAAACCAATAGGATTTGTTGTTTTTACACACTAATTATCAAAAACAAAATAAGCTATGACAGTTAAATTAGCAGTAATATCAGCTGAAAATAAGCAACACCACAACTAAAACTAAAAAGCAATTAAGCAAAGTGTAAGAACAAGACAAGCACAATAGGTAAAAAGGAATAAAATAAGCTGAAGCAAATAAGCATAAGCAAACGCAATATAGGCAGATAGAAATCAGTAGAAAATAAACTTACTAAGCAAAACTAAACGAAAACCAAATAAGAAGACTAAAAATAAACTGATAAGCAGATCCTACGCAAACCGAAACCTAAGCAGATTACCAAATCGAACCAACAGACTATAACCAAAGTATATTTAAACTACTCAGAATTAATATAAAACTAAATGAACCAGGCAAATAAAAAAAGTAAACAAGATCAAACAGTAAAATAAACCAAAGAAATTATTAAACAGATTCAAACTAAAGAAATCATACATAAGCAGACTAGCAGATTAAATCATAAATATAAACTTAACAAAAAATAAAAAGAATATTAGAACCTAATGTCGATTTCCGTTGGTTCGAAGGTGGGCGCTGAACCTCCTTGTGAATCGAAACGAACCTTCACCACCTTCGAATCACCTCCTTCGTCTCGAACCAAACGAACCAAACAGTAACCAATATTTTATACAAACCGAACCAAAATAATATCCTCGAACAATGAATAGTAACCTCTTCTATATTTTCCAGTGGGGAAAATATCTCACTTTATTTTTATTATTATTTTTTTAATCAATCATAATAATAATAAGAAGAAACAAACAGTTATATTAAAACAGATGAGAACCGAATACTGGAACTTAAATTTGACAGAATTTAAAAAGAGATGAGATGGATTAAAACAAACTTTTCATTAATTAAAAAAAAATACATTAACTGAAAATTGAAAAATACAATATTAAATCCTAAAACTAATTTGCAGAAAAATTAAATAAAGAAAAAGTGCTATCTGAAAATACAGATTAAGGGTTTTTATAGGAAAATCCTAGGAAACCCTCTTCTTAGCTTCATAAGTAAGCAATGAATCCAGGCCTTCATTCATCTTTTCTCTCTCTTCTCTTTGATCCAACGGATGAAAATGATCCTTGTATCATACGGATCACCAAAGTGGCAGATTTGTGCTTCTTTATGCTGAGGTGGAGAGATTCGATTGGTGGATTTGTATTGGTGAGTTGTTCCATCCAATCACAACAAGGAGATTAAGCCACGTCAGGGGAAAGAGAGGACCACAGATGAGTGTTTACCCCGAAAAACTTGGGGATTTAATCCAAACTCGTGTGAATTACACGTTTGAATTAAAAGCCCCAATTTTTGTGATGAAATTTATGGATTAGGGTAATTTAGGGTTTTGTGAAGGCTGTGTAAAAATGGTGGAGGGTGAAGGAAGATAAACAGTGAGAGGGGTTTTTTATCTTGTTATTATCGAAATGTGGGGGTGAGGGTAAAAATAAAACCGTTTTATTAATGTGAGTGGGGAGAATAGCTGTATACGTGTGTGGGAGTGGATAAAGGTTGACCAAGCACGTGTGGGTAAATTTTATTTAGGTAAACGTTTTATTAAATAAAACATGAAGTGGGGTTGGGGTAAACTGATTTTTAATGTGTGAGTTGGGTCTGGGTTTGACCAGATATTGACTTGCCTTTTAAACTTCCGTTTCATTTGTTAAACTAAATGGGCTTTTGGATTATGGCTCAAAATGACAACCGTCCCACTTTATTGTATTGGGGCCTTTTGATCCAACATTGAAAATTAACCAATTTCTTAAATGACTTGTAGGCCCAATAAGTAAATATGGGACCCGCTTGTCCCGAAATCTTCGTAAATGATTAAATCCGTTAGAATCGAGATCGATTTCGGCTTCCTTGATTTTTTCTTCAAAACCCGTGTCGGTTTAGCCGGTTTTCGTGAACTTGGGCACACTTTTGGTCTTTTGACTTTGTCTTCGTCTCTTTTTGGATTTTTCTTCAACAATTGACCGTGAAATCTCGTTTTCTCTTCTTTTGATCATTTGTACCTATTTTAACACAAAAACACAAAACCACGCGTAATTCCGACTTTTACGATATAAAACACATGATTAGGTCTTATTTTTCTTTGATTTTAGTGGCATAAGGATAAGTGTTTACACACTTATTAAATCCCCTACACTTGACCATTGCAATGACCCCATGCAATGCAAGCATAAAGTTACATTTTTCTCATAATTAATCCATCTCGGCCTTTATTAGGATATACTATTACTACTACGATGAAAAGATAAATACTTATGTTATAATAATTTATTAACTTAGAAATTATTTGATGGAATAAACTTGTAAAGAAATCTAAAACTTAGATTAGGGCTTTGGTGTCATGAATATAAATCAGCCTCAAGTTTCACGTTCCCCATACCAAGCTTAAAAACGAGATCATTGTTTACCATAAGTCCTCAAGTTAAAACCACTTATATAAGACAATTGTGTAAAACTCTTTCTCCAATTCCTACATTGTATCTCTAGATTTTATTGATTGTCATTCACCCGTAGGCTCATTTGACTTATTTGATAATTATTAGTCCAAAAATGAAGGAAAAACGGTGCAAACCTGATACTCAAAACCTAACCTCGTCCTCAAAAACGTTGTCACTAATGTAAGCCCACATCAAGGATGATTTAACACGATTTGGGGAATAAATTCCCGGACCCAAAATTTGGCCAATAGTACTACTTATTAATTATTCCTCCAAAGTCATGTTGACTTTATATGGAGTTTAGCAAGTTCACATCATATACCCTTAGGCTCTTTAAGATGTAAAAATGCTCCCCGTCTATTGTCCACACCCTAAGGCTCCTTGAACGATAAACGAGGGAATTGATTTTTGAATCAATTTTTATTCAACACTTACCATGCCTAACACCCTAAGGCTCTAATGACAAGGTTCGTGCTACATGCCCCACACCCTAAGGCTCCTTGAGGTCATGTTTTAATCTTACTCTTTCTTTATTTATGATATATATAGTAGGCCAAATTCCACGGTCCCATGGTCTGAATACCTCCTACTTAGTGGTTATGAGCCACCTTAGTCGGAAGTCCACAACGCTGGCACCCTCAATGTGTTCATGCTTTAATTACAAGGAGAATAAAGATTTGGATAAGAGTTAAGATATCGAATCGACACCGCAAAAATCCTCATTTATTAAGAAATTAAATATACAAGTGGGAAGAAAGAGTCACAAAAACTCATATAAGAAAAAATTAACCCTTAAACTTATTATCAACTCTATCATCTCTCGTTCTCCACAATTTAAAATCTCAAGGAATGAGACTCGTGGATGCTTAGACTAATAAACCAATTAAGGTCCATATGGTTAAGGATACTAGCTAGAGTAAACTTGGATAAGTAAACTCGGTTGAGTCAAAATATTCATGACGGGCCTAATATATCAAAGATATCAAAACTTGTTAAAACCATTTTATTTATTTATTTTATTTTTGACTTTATTCCTGAAATGGAAATTATTAATACGATGCGAGGAAAGAAAATAAGTGGAAATACTACTTGGCCAAAATAGATAAAAAAATTGAAAAACGTTGAAATTTTTTTAAATTTTCCGGTTAAATGGGGTCAAATTCATGGAAAAGCCCCCTAAAAGTTCGATAGAAATCCCCCTACACTTAAAATAAACATTGTCCTCAATGTTTAAGCACGTGGGAGAATAAACTCCCCTACACTTAGGACATTGAGTACGTTGTTTGAAATCGAGCTAAGGAAAGGACAACTAAAGTGATTACATTTATTCATGTTTTATTTATATACAAGATTGAATCACAATAGCAAAAACTTATCGAAGGAACCGGGTACACGGGAAACACGGGAACACGGGTGGCGTCAAAAGCACCAAAACTGGATCATGAAAACACACATCCCTGCACAACATCACAACACACAAACAACCTACACGGCTCCCCCTACACTTATTGTAGAAAATAGATAAAAATAATAGATCATCGGGTTGCCTCCCGAGAAGCGCTTGTTTTTGTTAACCGAGTCACGAGCCTAACTCGACCCCGAATTAAATGGTCCATGGGGAAGCCTATAATGTAATACCGGGATCAAAAATCTTATCCTCGGTCCCGGAGGAACATAATAAATGAGAGGCAGGAGGATAAGTCATAAAAGGTAAAAAGGTCCTCTCAACATATGTGAAATTATCATCCACGGGAGTATCAATATTAAAAAACTCATCGATCTCGGGAATGAGAAAACCATCATCATCACTAAATGTGATCAATGGAATAGAATCGATGGTAGAATCAAAAGTAATTGGCGAAGAGGCAAATGTGAATTTATCAAAATCCGAGTTTTCAAAATCAATATCAATATCAAGTTTTAAAACTCCATTTACCTTCTCATCAATACCATGATCACAATTAAACTCATGCGAGAAATCCAATAACTTGGGATCATAAAAAGCATCCTCGTGATGGATTTTCTCAATACTCGGGATATAAAAGTCATCACTAAGGAGTAAAAAATCCGATAAATCATTTGTATCATGGTTTTCAAAAGTCAGTTTTGGTAAAATAGGAGAATCATCCTCATCCGAACCCGAGGAATAATTAAAAATGTAGTCGGAATCACAAGATAACTCATCCCTATCTAAAAACTCCTTAGGTGAAGGACAAATTAAGGGTTCTTCTTCTATGCACTCATTATAAAGTTCTTCACACTCCTCAAAAATTGGTTTATCTAAACATGTCTCACTAAGAGGATTTGAAGAAAGCATAAAGTCATTTGTAGGAGTAGGTGAAGGAGTCATAAAAGAAATGGGGTCATCAATTGGTAATGGAGGCTCAAGAATAATCTCGAGAATTTCCTCAATAGGTGAGGAAAGAGGAAAGCTAATAGTATCCGCGGGTGTCAACACCGGAGGGTGAGTAAAACTCATGATAATCTTCGGGCCTTGTCTCTCCTTTATTGGCGGAGAGATGGAAGGATCCACAGTGGGAACATCACTACTAGTAGTGGTGTTAGCCTCAATATCAACTCTCAAAGACGGCTCAATATCACATTGAGCTTGATAGGTTTCTAAAATGAGCATGAATTTCCTATCGGTTTCCTCTTGCCATTCTCTTAGGAATCTATCATGTTCCTCAAGTTTATTAAGAATTAAATCCATTTGAGGTTGTGAAATACTCCCTTGATTATAGTTTTGAAAATTGCCGTCATTTGGGAAACCTTCATTATTTGAAAACCCTTGATTTTGAAATTCCCCATAAAACCGTTGATCATATTGTGGTGGGTCACTAGTTGTAGGAAAACTAGGGGAGCCAAAATAAGTATTAGTATCATAACACATACTTTCCTCACTATTATAAACCTCCTCATAAGTTTTGTCACAATTAAAATAAGCATGAGGCCCACCACAAGTCGTACACTCCTCGGACATAATCTTTTAACGCTCTTCTTGCAATATTTCCCAAATCGGACGATTATCCATGGTAGTGTCGAAAGAAATCGAAATAAATACGTAATATTTTTGGTGTAATACTTTAGGAAAAGTATTACTTTTTGATTTTTTAATTTTTTAGTGCAAATCTTAGGAAAGAGTTTGCTTTTGTGATTTTTTAATTTTTTTGTATTTTTATCTTTTTGATTTTTTTATGTTTTTTATTTTTTAACAAGAAAATAACGTTCAAAATCGAACGGATCCCAAAATCCAAATCGTCAATCGTAACGAGCGAAGCGGCAGCGACGCCGTTTTAATTACTAGGTTTTTTGCAAATTCTTTTTAGATCTATTTTCGTTCCTCGACTCGACTCGAATTGAAATCCGATTAAACGTAGGACTAATTTGTTCTTGGTAACTATATTTTTTTTGGTATTTTAACTAAAATCTATTTAATAATAATAACTTTATAATCTAATTGAAATAAACTAATTTTAAACTAATGTAAAAAAAACTAATTTATAAAAATAAAACTTTAAATCTAATTTTCAAAAATAAAAACTATTTTAAAATAAAACTTTAAATCTAAATTTTAAATCTAATTACTCTAAATGGAAACTATTTTTTTAAACTAAAACTACATTAATTCAAAATTAAGTTTAAAACTAAAATCTATTTTTAAATAAAATGAAAACTAATTTAAAATTATAAAAGTAATTTAAATAAAATACTTTTTTTTATCTTTTTATTCTTTTTATAAAACCTGAATTAAAGAAAATAATAAGAAAGCTTTTAAAATTAATTAAACCAAAGTAGTATTTAAAATACTTTAAATAAATCTGCCAGCAAGAATTTAAACCTATATTAAATAAACATTAAGAGATAAAACTCAAAAGATGGTCTAGTAGAGATGGTTATGGTGTTGGTTTGCAAGACGAGAGGTCTTGTGTTCGAATCCCAGGAGGGACGAAATCTATGATTTTTATTTTTTTTGGACAGATTTTAAACAAACAAAGCAATAGGATTTGTTGTTTTTACACAGTAATCATCAAAAAAAATAAGCTATGACAGTTAAATTAGTAGTAATATCAGCTGAAAATAAGCAACACCACAACTAAAACTAAAAAGCAATTAATCAAAGTGTAAAAACAAGACAAGCACAATAGGTAAAAAGGCATAAAATAAGCTGAAGCAAATAAGCATAAGCAAACGCAATATAGGCAGATAGAAATCAGTAGCAAATAAACTTACTAAGCAAAACTAAACGAAAACCAAATAAGCAGACTAAAAATAAGCTGATAAGCAGATCCTACGCAAACCGAAACCTAAGCAGATTACCAAATCGAACCAACAGACTATAACCAAAGTATATTTAAACTACTCATAATTAATATAAAACTAAATTAACCAGACAAATAAAAAAGTAAACAAGATCAAACAGTAAAATAAACCAAAGAAATTATTAAACAGATTCAAACAAAAGAAATCAAACATAAGGAGACTAGCAGATTAAATCATAAATTAAAACTTAACAAAAAATAAAAAGAAGATTAGAACCTAATGTCGATTTCCGTTGGTTCGAAGGTGGGCGCTGAACCCCCTTGTGAATCGAAACGAACCGTCACCACCTTCGAATCACCTCCTTCGTCTCGAACCAAACGAACCAAACAGTAACCAATATTTTATCTAAACCGAACCAAAATAATATCCTCGAACAATGAATAGTAACCTCTTTTATATTTTTCAGTGGGGAAAATATCTCACTTTCTTTTCATTATTTTTTTAATCAATCATAATAATAATAATAATATTAAACAAACAGTTATATTAAAACAGATGAGAACCGAACACTGGAAACTTAAAGTTGACGAAATTTAAAAAGAGACGAGATGAATTAAAACAAACTTTTCATTAATAAAAATAAAAATTACATTAACTGAAAATTGAAAAATACAATATTAAATCCTAAAACTAATTTTGCAGAAAAATTAAATAAAGAAAAAGTGCTATCTGAAAATTACAGTTAAGGGTTTTTATAGGCAAACCCTAGGAAACCCTCTTCTTAGCTTCATAAGTAAGCAATGAATCCAGGCCCTTCATTCATCTTTTCTCTCTCTTCTCTTTAATCCAACGGATGAAAATGATACTTGTATCACACGGATCACCAAAGTGGCAGATTTGTGCTTCTGTATGCTGAGGTGGAGAGATTCGATTGGTGGATTTGTATTGGTGAGTTGTTCCATCCAATCACAACAAGGAGATTAAGCCACGTCAGGGGAAAGAGAGGACCACAGATGAGTGTTTACCCCGAAAAACTTGGGGATTTAATCTAAACTCGTGTGAATTACACGTTTGGATTAAAAGCCCCAATTTTTGTGATGAAATTTATGATTAGGGTAATTTAGGGTTTTGTGAAGGCTGTGTAAAAATGGTGGAGGGTGAAGGAAGATAAACAGTGAGAGGTTTTTTTTTATCTTGTTATTATCGAAATGTGGGGGTGAGGGTAAAAATAAAACCGTTTTATTAATGTGAGTGGGGAGAGTAGTTGTATACGTGTGTGGGAGTGGATAAAGGTTGACCAAGCACATGTGGGTAAAGTTTATTTAGGTAAACGTTTTATTAAATAAAACGTGAAGTGGGGTTGGGGTAAACTGATTTTTAATGTGTGAGTTGGGTGTGGGTTTGACCAGATATTGACTTGCCTTTTAAACTTCCGTTTCATTTGTTAAGCTAAATGGGCTTTTGGTTTATGGCCCAAAATGACAACCGTCCCACTTTATTGTAATGGGTCCTTTTGATCCAACATTGAAAACTAACCAATTTCTTACATGACTTGTTGGCCCAATAAGTAAATGTTGGACCCGCTTGGCCTGAAATCTTCGTAAATGATTAAATCCGCAAGCATCGAGCTCGATTTCGGCTTCCTTGATTGTTTCTTCAATACCCGTGTCGGTTTAGCCGGTTTTCGTGAACTTGGGCACACTTTTGGTCTTTTGACTTTGTCTTCGTCTCTTTTTGGATTTTTCTTCAACAATTGACCGTGAAATCCCGTATTTTCTCTTCTTTTGATCATTTGTACCTATTTTAACACAAAAACACAAAACCAGACGTAATTCCGACTTTTACGATATAAAACACATGATTAGGTCTTGTTTTTCCTTGATTTAGTGGCAAAAGGATAAGTGTTTACACACTTATTATGGATCAACAAAAACAAAAAGGCTAACATGATGAACATGACTAATTCATGGATTCATCTATATCACAACACTAGTGAGTGAGTGATCTTCTCATTGGACAAGGTAAAGGAGGGGATCAAGAGGATAATCATATGTAAACATACTTAACACATTAAGTGATCATTTACTAATTATTATGCTATAGAAAAGAGAAAGGGGGCTGAGAAAAACGTCCAAGAGGCTTGTTGGAAAATGAGATTTGATCCACTATTTATAGAAGACAAAGTCCAACAGCTAGCTGGGCGCGGATCCTTAACTAGCCGGCGGTTCCATATCGCTAAGGAACCGCCTAGCTATTTAAGGTACCGCCTAGTAGAGTCCGCTCCCTTTTTTTATTTTAGTGGGGTAGGAATATCTGAGGTTTTTTAAACCTTCAAAGGATATTCTTATGGCATATGGAATATGCCATTTTCAAATTTACATTTTCCATTTTAATAAAACATTTTCTTAAAAAGAAAGTTTATTAAAAAATCTTTTGTCATTTTAACAAAATTGAGTTTTAAGGATAATCACTTTGATGATCACTAAGTATGATTAAGAAAAGTTAGTGATATGATTATTACCTTGATGATAGTGTGATATAAGAGATTTTGCTAGGTTGAAAGTTCGTTTCTCGGTATCTTCTCGAATTAATCATGGCTCAAAGTGGAATTATCGTTCTTGGTAACAAAGAGGGGATTGGGTTTTCTATTCTATTAAAAAGCATTAAAAGAGCTAAGTGATAGAATTAAGCTCAAAACAATTGACAATTTAAAATCAAATTAAAAGGAATAAAGTGGAATTAAAAAATTAAATAACAAATGAAAAGCAATTTATCTTAAGTAGTAAAACGTAATAACTAACCAAAAACATTCATTCGGAATAAATTCTTTTATGCGGAATAACCTTGATTCGGAATAACTAGATTAAAACTATTCATTCGGAATGTGCTTCACTCGGAATACTCATGCGGAATATAGCACATGCGGAATAACTGACCAAAAGGCTTTATTCGGAATAAATGCTTGACCCGGAATAAAAGGAGAAAAATCACTCATGCGGCATAACAAGCTCGTTCGGAATAATCCTTCTTCCGGAATAAAAGCTCTATGCGGAATAATCAAAAGAGAAACCTTGGCTCGGAATAATCTTGCTTATCCGGAATAATCACTTCATTCGGAATATAATGTTCATCCGGAATAAAACCTTGATCCGGAATAATTAAACAAAATTGCTGATTCGGAATAAATGATTCACCCGGAATATTAATTATTCCGAATGAACACACTGATTCGGAATAACTAAATGAAAATTGCTGGTTCGGAATATCTTGTTGACCCGGAATAAAAATAGGAAACTGTTCATTCGGAATATAGGGTTGATGCGGAATATCAACTCATCCGGAATAAACTCTTTATCCAGAATAAATCTGCAAAACACTTCGTTCGGAATATTAAGCTAAATCCTTGATTCAGAATATAAGTCTTCGTTCGGAATCTGGGGATTTGAAGAACACGAAGAACAATAACAATACAATAAGACGAATTTGAACCAAAATCAACAAAGTTTTCACCAAAGATTAAAAATACTAACCACCAATCATCTACTAATGATAAAATTTAAACCAAATAAACAAAAACATAAAACCCACTTACTTTTGAAGATCAAACTCAACAAATTAAAACCTTAAAACTCATGATCAATAAGAAAAGAAGAACAAGATTAAAGGAAGACTTGTATTGAAAGATTAAGGTTTAACAAACAAAAAGAAAGATTAAAACTTACAAGATTTGAGAATTCAACAAAGATGAAAAATCACCAACACCTTAATGGTGTTGGTTTCCTACGAAACAAAAGAAAGAAAAAAACTGGAAAATGAAAACTAGTTCTAATGTGTGAAGGGATGCTCTATTTATAGGAGATGTGGTTCGTTGGTGAGTGGGCTTTCTTCTTTCTTTTTGTCTTCTCGTCTTTTTAGTAAAGTTGACGTTTTCGATTCAGATTCGGGATTTGTCGATGAATAAATTCAGCTCGTCTTTTAATTTATTTGTTTAATAGACTTGAGTTCTTCGACATATGTAAATCTTCCATCTTCGGTCCTTTTCTTCGATAAATCTTCAAATAGGCCCATTGACTTCAAATCTTTTGCATCTCTTGGACAATAGACTTAGTCTTGAGTCTTTTTCTTCGATAAAACCCGTGCAATCCGATGTTTTCTTCAATATTATCCGGTTGGCTCTGAAAACACAACAAACACACAAACCACGCATACTTCCAAACAAATGATATTAAACACGCGTTTTGGTCTCGTTATAGCAAGAAATAAGTGGTAAAAGGATGGGTGTTTTCACACCTATCAAATACCGTACACTTAACCATTGCCATGCCCTCATGCAATGCTTAGTGACAAAGTAAATTTACACTTTTCTCATAATCAATCAACCTTGGCCTTATTAATATAAACTACTACTACTTGAATGAAACAAAAGGAATAGAAAACCATTTTCACTTGAAAATAGCTACATGGAAATAACTTGCAAAGAGATCTAAGACTTACATTAGGGCTTTGGTTGCTGCGAAGATTTATCACCCTCAAGTTTCACGTTCCCCAAACTAAGCTTAAAAACGAGATCATTGTTATTATAAGTTAGCAAAACAAACACTTACACACATGGCTTAATTATATGCTTAAACTCCCTTATTCCTAGGTGTATCTCTTATATTTTATTGTTGTCCTAGAATGATCACAAAGATGCATTTTTGGACTTATTTCGATAGTTTATTTAGGCTGAAAGCAAAGTAGGACGATTTGATTAATATTTAGCTAAAGGACAAAATCTCTTAAAACTGCTTCTCGAGACCTCAAAAAGTTCATATCTTGGCATAACTCGCTTCACGATTTGAGACCTTTCTCGGGCCGATATTTGGCATGTACTTCATACTTCATATCTAGAGAGACGTTCTTGAGATAATGGTCTTCTCTTCGTTAATAGAGTTTCTTCACTTGGAGACTTTTGAGGGATACTCCAACTTTGTTGACCACGACTTAATCATTATTTCTTTAATCGTTAATTGGGATTTTGAGATACAACGATCCGCCTCCTTTTTGGACATGGATCTATTTATCCTCATACCTTGTTATGGTCTTTTCGGATAGACTTCTCCATGATCTTTATGGGAGTTGATTGCTTTTTGTCGTGAGTCTTGATCCTTCATATTGATTTTGGGAATAATGCTTTTCACATCACCTTGGATCTTTAGCAATAAAATGGAATCCTCATGCCTTGTAAGGGCCTTTTCGGACTCGCAAATCTTCGCGCCCCGCTTCATTAGTTATGCCTTGGCTATGAACTCTTATCATTACCGAGCAACTTTTAAACGATCTAGGGCTAGAAGCTAAGTTATTCAATAAAATCGTACGACCTTACTTATTGCATTTATTCATTTAAGGCGATGGGAGGAAAAGCTTATAATCACACCAAGTGTACTTGTGCAAGAATACCGACTTATAATTGACTCTATCATTTCTCGTTCTCCACAATTTAAAATCTCAAGTAATGAGACTCGTGGATGCTTAGCCTAATAAACCAATTAAGGTCTACATGGTTAAGGATACTTGCTAGAATAAACTTGGATAAGTCTATTCGGGTTGAGTCAAAATAATCGCAACGGGCCTAATATATCGAAGACTTCTAAACTAGCTACACCATTTTATTAATATTTTTGACTTTATTGTGGGATATATACATATGAAAGCAACGATAAATTTTTTAAAAATTACTACTATATGGCCAAAGTTAATTAAAAATTTGAAAAATGCTGAAAAAGATGATTTTCCGGTTAAATGAAAGCATTTTAATGGAAAAGTCCACTTGAAACTTCGATAGAAGTCTCCCCTACACTTAATATAACATTGTCCTCAATGTTTAAGCATGTGGGAAAAGTCTCCCCTACACTTATGACATTGTGCACGTTGGTTAAATCAAGCTAAGGAAGAGACGACTAAAGTGATCAATTTCAAATGTGAGTATGAAGAAAACTGAATCACGATAGTTGAGAGATAGAACCGGATTGCGGATAACACGGGAGCACGGTTCTTTAAAGGTTCCAAAAGTGCATTCATCCCTATAATAAGATCACCACACAAACACAAACAACCTATATAGGTCCCCCTACACTTAGGAGGTAAAACGTAAAGAGATAGATACTCGGGTTTCCTCCCGAGGAGCGCTTGTTTTTGTTAACCGAGTCACGAGCCTGACTCGGTCCCGAACTAATTCAAAGGAAAGGTGGAGAGGGATGGAATCATCTCATGAGAGATGTCCTCTCCAAGGTACAACTTCACTCGTTGGCCATTCACCTTGAAATTTGGTCCATTGGGTTGAGCGAGCTCGAGAGTACCATATGGAAAAATTTGGGCAATGGTGAATGGGCCGGACCAACGAGATTTGAGTTTACCCGAAAAGATTTTTAACCGAGAGTTGAAGAGTAAAACTTTGTCTCCAACTTGGAAATCTCGGTTTTTAATCTTAGAGTCATGAATGAGCTTAGTTCTTTCCTTATAGATCAAGGAATTTTCATAAGCTTCATTCCTGAGTTCATTAAGCTCATTGAGTTGGATTTTGCGTAGGTAACCGGCTTTGTTGATGTCGAAATTAGCCCACTTCAAGGCCTAGTAAGCCTTGTGCTCCAACTCAATGGGGAGGTGGCATGCTTTCCCGTACACGAGACGATATGGTGTACAACCAATCGGAGTCTTGTATGCGGTACGAAAATCCCACAGAGCATCATCAAGTTTATCGGCCCATGAGGCACGATGCTCTCCCACGGTTCGTTCAAGAATTCGCTTTAACCCTCGGTTAGAGATTTCAGCCTGCCCTTTAGTTTGTGGGTGGTATGCGGTGGAAAGACGATGATTGACACCATACTTAGCCATGACTCTTGCAAATTGATCATTGCAAAAATGAGTCCCACGATCACTAATAATGGCACGAGGCACACCGAATCTAGCGAATAGCTGCTTCAAAAAGTTATAAACCACCCTTGCATCGTTAGTGGGTAAAGCTTTGGCTTCAACCCATTTAGAAACGTAGTCAACGGCTACAAGGATGTATTTGTTTCCTTTAGATGAAGGGAATGGCCCCATAAAGTCGATGCCCCATACATCAATGATTTCACATTCTTGTATGAAATTTTGAGGCATCTCATCTTTATGTGTGATCTTGCCTTGTCGTTGGCAAGCATCACAATTTTTCACCATTTCGTGAGCATCACGATAAATGGAGGGCCAATAGAATCCCGAGTCAAACACTTTCTTTACGGTGAAGTTGGGACCAAAGTGACCACCGGTGGGTCCTTTGTGGCAAGCTTTGAGAATGTCTAAAGCTGCCGGTCCATCAACATATCGGCGAATAATCAAATCAGCGCATTGTTTAAAGAGATACGGGTCATCCCAAAAGTAAGTCTTAATATCTTTAAAGAACTTTTTCTTTTGTTGGGATGTTAACCCGTCAATGAGAATTCCACCCGCCAAGTAGTTTGAAATGTCCGCAAACCACGGGGTCTCATCAAAAGTCGAGTTGATAGACATTAAGGTCTCAAGGGTAAAAGAGTCATTGATCTCTTTGCTCGGATGATCCCCTTGATAAGGATCCTCAAGTCTACTGAGATGATCCGCGGCTAGGTTTTCAGCTCCCTTCTTATCATGAATTTCGATTTTAAATTCTTGAAGTAGCAAAACCCAGCGAACAAGTCTTGGCTTAGAATCTTGTTTAGTTAACAAGTACTTCAACGCGGAATGGTCCGTGTACACGATGGTAGTGGAAAGGACAAGATAGGGGCAAAAATTTTCAAAAGCATAGACAACAGCTACAAGCTCTTTTTCAGTTGTCGTGTAATGCAATTGAGCCCCTGTCATTGTCTTGCTAGCATAATGGATTGGTTGGAAGTGTTTATTCACTCTTTGGCCCAAAACCGCTCCAATAGCAAAGTCGCTAGCATCGCACATCAACTCAAAAGGTAGCTCCCAATTAGGGGTAACCAAGACCGGTGCCTTAGTTAGCTTATCCTTAAGAAGGTTGAAGGATTCAATACACTCTTTGGAAAAGATAAATGGAGTATCTTTTTCCAAGAGGTGGGTCATCGGGCGAGCGATTTTAGAAAAATCTTTGATAAATCGACGGTACAAGCCCGCATGACCAAGGAAACTTCTCACACCCTTCACGGTTGAAGGTGGAGGTAACTTGGCTATGACATCAACTTTAGCACGGTCCACTTCGAGACCGGCTTTTGAGATTTTATGTCCTAGCACGATGCCTTCTTTTACCATGAAATGGCATTTTTTCCAATTTAGAACAAGGCGAGTGTCTTCACACCGCTTAAGCATACGTTCTAAATTGGCAAGGCAAGCAGAGAAAGAATCGCCATAAACCAAGAAATCATCCATGAAGACTTACATAGTTTCTTCAACCATGTCATGAAAGATAGCCATCATACACCTTTGGAACGTCCCAGGAGCATTGCATAAACCGAAAGGCAATCTTTTGTAAGCAAATGTTCCGTAGGGACAAGTGAATGTGGTTTTCTCTTGGTCTTTAGGATCGATGGGAATTTGAAAATACCCGGAGAAACCGTCTATGAAGCAATAGTAATCATTACCCGCTAGACGCTCGAGCATTTGGTCCATGAAAGGAAGAGGAAAGTGATATTTTCTCGTGGCATCATTGAGTTTGCGATAGTCGATACAAACTCTCCACCCAGTAACGAGACGAGTAGGAATCAACTCGTTGTGTTCATTGGGAACAACGGTTATTCCGCCTTTCTTTGGCACACAATGGACGGGACTTACCCATGGCGAATCCGAAATAGGGTAAATCATTCCGGCATCTAGAAGTGTGATAACCTCTTGTTTGATGACGTCATGAATTCGAGGATTAACCCTTCTTTGACTTTGGATTGCGGTTTTAAAGTCATCTTCCATGAGAATTTTGTGAGTACAAAAGTTTGGATCAATTCCGCGGATACCGGAAATTTTCCAAGCAATTGCCTTCTTATGATCTTTAAGCACGGCGATAAGGAGAGATTTTTCTTCTTCTTTCAAGTCCTTAGCGATGATGACGGGTGACTTCTTCTTGTCTTCAAGGAACACGTTCTCGAGATGGGACGGTAATTCCTTAAGCTCTAAATCCGGAGGATTTTCGATGGAAGGCGTATTCAAATTCGGTTCACCGATAGCAATATCCTTGGGAGATGGTGGAGAAATATGGTCCTCATTGAGAAGTTTTTCAATGGTAAGAATGTCTTCATCCCAATCGGTGGGAGAATCGTCATATTGTAAGTTCACATCTCCCAAAGTTACTTCAAATTATGTCAAAAGGAAATCACTTTCTCCAAATGGAGTTAGTGATGGAGCAATAGAGGCAACGGTCTCAACATTGGGAAGAGAGGTAAGACTACTTTTTCAAGCATCATTAAAGTGTTCTTCACAAGCCTCATCAAGAACGTCGATATAATTAACACTCTCGTATGAATAAGGTTGTTTAGAAATCTTACCCATGTTGAAGACAATTTGATCGTCACCAACTCTCATGATAAGCTCACCCGCGTCTACATCGATGAGAGTGCGACCGTTCCTCAAGAATGGACGTATAACGATTAATGGAACACGAGGATCCATCTCGTAGTCAACGACAACAAAATCCGTCGGGAAGGTGAATCTGTCAACGCCAACGAAAACGTCTTCGGCTATCCCCACTGGATAAGCAACCGTACGGTTAGCTAATTCCAAAGTCATTTTGGTGGGGACAAGCTCAGGGAGAGATAATTGCTTCCAAACGCTTAGAGGCATTAAGTTGATACTAGCACCTAGATCGGCTAGGGCCATGCAATTCTCTACTCCCGAGAAGTTGCAAGGGATTAAGAAGCGACCCGGATCACCAAGTTTGGTGGGCAATTTCCTTAAGATAACCGCAGAGCAATTCTCGTTAAGTTGGGTATTAGCAATATCAAGAAGCTTTTCCTTGTCACTAAGAAGATCTTTAAACATCTTTGCATATTTAGGCATGTGAGCGAGAGCCTCAGCGAAGGAGATGTTGAAATTCAATTGTTTAGACATTTTGTGAAAGTTTGAAACTTGAATATCGTCCTTGCTTTTGAGCTTCTCTTTCCTCAAACTTGGGGGATAAGGTATATCGGTTGAAGAGGAAGGCTTTGGAATTGTAGGATCACTCACATCCTTGGGTGGTGGAGGGGTGGAAGTAAGCAGTGGAGGAATTGGAGAAGTAGACTCGTTTTCCTTTGTCACAATCACCGGTGTAGGTGTAGGAAGCTCGGGTTCCTTGGTACCTTTTCCACTACGAGTGGTGATTGCTTTCATCTCCCCTCTTGGATTAGCAACGGTGTTACTCGGAAGAGTACCCGAAGAAGAGGGTTGATTACCTTGGAAGAAACCAGCCATCAGGCCCCTTAGGTCATTCGTTTGACTACTCAAAGAGTTGCGCATATCGGCTCTAAGATCATTCCCTTGTTTCACCATATCTCCCTTCAAATTAATAATCTGGGTCTGCAAGTTCTTCACCTACACATCATTCGTCCACATGTACGTTTTAACCTCGTGGTTGAAAACGGTGGGTTGGGTAGGAGGAGGTGCTTGATAAGCAGGTGGTTGGTAATGAGCGGGTTGGTAAACTTGAGTAGGATTTTGAGGTGGATATGGTTGTCTTTGAGGTGGTTGGTATGGTGCTCAAGGTTGGTTTTGATTGGTTCGGTTAAGGTTTTGTTGTTGGTTTTGCTTGGTTGGAGGAAAACCGGGCGGGGACAGAAAGTTGGTGGAACGATAACTTAACAAGTTACGGTCTCCTTGAGGGCGTGCTGGATAGCCTCCCGTAGGATAGGTACCGTATGCTGCGTTAACATTCTCACAAAGATATTATTGGGTGGAGGTACAAGTAGTGTAAGAGTGAGGATCCCCGTATATTTCACATGGTTGGCTTACAACATTGACTTGAGCGTTTTGAGTGTTGATGCTTTTGGTATTGTTAGCGGTTTGGACAGCAACTGATTCAATAAGCGAAGTAAGTTTATCAATTCTCTTGTCGTTGTCATTCGTGCTAGCACTAGCGCCATTGGTCCGAACACTCTTGGTTTGCACTCTAGACTTATTCTCAATAATATCCCAAGCGACGTTAGAAGTCTTAACCAAAATATTACCCCCCGAGGCACTATTTAGTGAATCTTGGTCATTCATGCTTAAACCATTGTAAAAAGTATTAATTTGGTGCACTTTGGTAAAACCATGTTGTGGGCACTTTCTTAAAAGGTGTTTAAAACGGTCCCAAGATTCACTAAAAGTCTCATCGTACTTTTGTTCAAAATTAATAATTTCATTCCGCAAAGCGGTAGTACGTGAGGGTGGGAAAAAGTAGTTTATGAATTTGGTCTCTAAGTCCGTCCACGTAAGAATACTTTTTGGCGGTTCCTTTGCAAGCCAATGCCGGGCTTGTCCCTCTAAGGAGAAAGGAAAAAGTTGTAAGCGGATTACCTCTTGTGGAACCCCATTGAATTTGACCGTATTCGTGAGTTGAAGGAACCTTTTGATGTGGTCATGAGGATCATCAATGGTACGCCCCAAGAATGGTTGAGCAGAGACCATTTGAATTAAGCCGGATTTGAGCTCAAAGTTGTTGGCTGCAATCGCGGGTATGACAATAGCATCGTTGTTGCCCTCTACATGTGCTTGCAAAAGTTCGATCATAGGACGATTGTCCGGTAGAGGTTCATTGTTGTTATTATTCATGTTGTTTTGAGGTGGATTATTATTTTTGTTGTGTACACCGGCCATGTCTAAGTTATCGAGAGTCTCGGGCTCGGGATAAGACGTTGATCGTGTAAGCATGCACCTGCAAAAGAAATAACAAAGCAGAAATCTTTTTGGTTTTTTATGTTTTTTAATTTTTTTGGATGTTTGAAAATTTTATATTTTTTCGGTTTTTTGAAAAATTTTTATGATGAAAAAGTAACGTTCACGGTGAACGGATCCCAAAATCCAATTTTCTCACAAAAACCGTTAATCCTTACGAAAAGAGCCAGCAGCGGCGCCATTTGATACAAGAGATTTTGCTAGGTTGAAAGTTCGTTTCTCAGTATCTTCTCGAATTGATCACGGCTCAAAGTAGAATTATCGTTCTTGGTAACAAAGAGGGGATTGGGTTTTCTATTCTATTGAAAAGGATTAAAAGAGCTAAGTGATAAAATTAAGCTAAAAACAATTGACAATTTAAAATCAAATTAAAATGAATAAAGTGGAATTAAAAAATTAAATAACAAATGAAAAGCAATTTATCTTAAGCAGTAAAACGTAATAACTAACCAAAAACATTCATTCGAAATAAATTCTTTTATGCGGAATAACCTTGATTCGGAATAACTAGATTTAAACTGTTCATTCGGAATGTGCTTCACTCGGAATACTCATGCGGAATATAGCTCATGCGGAATAACTGACCAAAAGGCTTCATTCGGAATAAATGCTTGACCCGGAATAAAATGAGAAAAATCACTCATGCGGAATAACAAGCTCGTTCGGAACAATCCTTCATCCGGAATAAAAGCTCTATGCGGAATAATCAAAATAAAAACCTTGACTTGGAATAATCTTGCTTATCCGGAATAATCACTTCATTCGGAATATAATGTTCATCCGGAATAAAACCTTGATCCGGAATAATTAAACTAAATTGCTGATTCGGAATAAATGATTCACCCGGAATATTAATTATTCCGAATGAACACACTGATTCGGAATAACTAAATGAAAATTGCTGGTTCGGAATATCTTGTTGACCCGGAATAAAAATAGGAAACTGTTCATTCGGAATATAGGGTTTATGCGGAATATCAACTCATCCGGAATAAACTCTTTATCCGGAATAAATCTAGAAAACACTTCGTTCGGAATATTAAGCTAAATTCTTGATTCGGAATATAAGGCTTCGTTCGGAATCTGGGGATTTGAAGAACACGAAGAACAGTAACAATATAATAAGACGAATTTGAACCAAAATCAACAAAGTTTTCACCAAAGATTAAACAATACTAACCACCAATCATCTACTAATGATAAACTTTAAACCAAATCAACAAAAACATAAAACCCACTTACTTTTGAAGATCAAACTCAACAAATTAAAAGCTTAAAACTTAAGATCAATAAGAAAAGAAGAACAAGATTAAAGGAAGACTTGTATTGAATGATTAAGGTTTAACAAACAATAATAAAGATCAAAACTTACAAGATTTAAGAATTCAACAAAGATGAAAAATCACCAACACCTTAATGGTATTGGTTTCCTATGAAACAAAAGAAAGAAAAAAACTGGAAAATGAAAACTAGTTCTAATGTGTGAAGGGATCCTCTATTTATAGGAGATGTGGTTGGTTGGTGAGTGGGATTTCTTCTTTCTTTTCGTCTTCTCGTCTTTTCAGTAAAGTTGACGTTTTCGATTCAGATTCGGGATTTGTCGATGAATAAATTCAGCTCGTCTTTTAATTTCTTTGTTTAATAGACTTGAGTTCTTCGACATATGTAAATCTTCCATCTTCGGTCCTTTTCTTCGATAAATCTTCAAATAGGCCCATTGACTTCAAATCTTTTGCATCTCTTTGACAAATAGACTTCGTCTTGAGTCTTTTTCTTCGATAAAACTCGTGCAATCCCATGTTTTCTTCAATATTTATCCGTTGGCTCTGAAAATACAACAAACACACAAACCACGCATAATTCCAAACAAATGATATTAAATACGCGTTTTGGTCTCGTTTTAGCAAGAAATAAGTGGTAAAAGGATGGGTGTTTTCACACCTATCATAGTGTTAGTTAAATAATTCGTTTTGTGTTTTACACTAAATGTGTTGTATAGTTTGTTGTGATCAAAACTAAGAAAGATTACTCAACACTAATAATGTTTTTAGGTATCACTTGCATTAACAAACTTCATAGGAAGTTTTGCCATGTCTTTTGACAATGATTGATCTATTTTGGGTGAAGCAAGCAGTGTGAACAGCTTCTCCCCAAAATTGCTTTGGTAAAGCTGCACAATTTAACATAGTTCTGGCTGCTTCAATCAAAATCCCGTTTCTTCTTTCAGCCACACCATTTTGTTCAGGTGTGCTAGCTGAAGAGAAGTTTTGTGATATTCGTGTTTCATCACAAAAAGATTCAAGTTGTTGATTCTTTAATTTAGTATCATTTTCACTTCTTAGAGCTTTGACTCTAACATCATTCATATTTTCAACGTGTCTGATGAAGGACATGATGGTATCAGCAGCATCACTTTTCCTTCTGAGGAAGAAAACCCATGTATACCTTGAAAACTCATCAACTATGACCAAGGTGTATTTGTTGTGATTAATGGTCTGAGGTTTGACAAGCCTAAACAAATCTATGTGAAAGAGATGTAAGCACTTGTCAATATAAAATGATTGCCTGGTCTTAAAAGAAGACATGTGATGCTTTCCCTTGACACAAGCTGAACAAGTCTTGTCTTTAGAAAACATTACTGAAGGTAGACCAGAAACTAGGTTTTGTGTAGCTATCTTGTTAATGTTTTTAACGTTGAGATGAGAAAGTCTTTTGTGCCACAGCCAAGTGACACTTTAAGAGGCTTTAGTCAGAAAACAATTGGAGCTGTCTTCAGAGCAAGTAGCCATATTAATGACATACACATCTCTCCTTCTTGGTGCAATAAGCACCACATGATTGTTCTTGTTGAATATAGTTCCCTGAGTCTTAGTAAACAAAACCTTGTAGTCAGCATCACACAATTGGCCGATGCTAATAAGATTGTGTTTAAGACCATTCACATATGAAACCCTTTTAAAAGTTATCCCATTGCAGTTCACTGAGTCGTATCCCTCTGTGTCGCCTGAAGAATTATCCCCAAACACCATTAGGACCTGGCTCCTTTGAGTATCTGTGCAGGTATTGTCGAATCCCTATCATGTGTCTAGAACAACCACTGTCTAGATACCATACCGATTTCTTAAGATGTTTCTGCATAGATACATAGAAACAAGTTAGTTACTATGGTGAACCCACTTTCCAGTGGGTTCCCTGAATTGCTGATTAGCAACTCTTGAGTTCCTGTAGAACTTTTGACGATGGGAAGGACAGTTAGCTGTCTCATGGGTGATACTTCCAAAGATATCACATCCTGGAAAGTCACTACACTCATCTGAGTGATGGTATGTGAATCCACAAAATTTAAAGGGAGGATAAGGTCTGTAGTTACCTATTTGTCTCATAGAAGCCTGTTTTCTCTCCCTAGAAGGTGTTTGATCTCTCTTAACAGCCATTTGTCTATCATGATCTATGGTCATGTGATGAGAGTTTTTACAGATATTGTAGTAAGGTTTGACTATCCTTTCACCTTTGGGTTCACCTAGAATAGACTTATGTTCATGGGAAGTAGAGCATTCAGTGGAAGGCTTAATATGTTGTTTTAAGAGTTCTACTTCTTTCATTAATGACTACTGGCGTTCTTCAATTGAGGAATCAACTTTGTTCACAAATTTGGTTGAGACAGGCTTAAAGGCAACTTGCTTAACAGATTGTTAAGCATGTATAGAAAATACCTTAGCTGGTGGTTTCTCAACATCTGTTTTGGGTTCAGCCTTAGCTCCTCTAGAGGAACTGCTGGGTTCAACTCTTGAGAGTTTAGGTAAGGGTGGTAAATCAACCACATCTTTAGAGACAGGGACATTAGTCAAGAGGGGATCTGACATATGAATTGTCTCTGTAGATTTGAAAACAATCTCTTTGGGTTTCGTGAGAATTGTTAACTTATTTTTCTTGGCAGAGATATCCCTTTTAATATCAGCAGGTAGTTCATCATTAAGCAATTGATCTATAGTGAACCTACTACAAATCCATTCTTCTATAACCTTGTTTAATTCAAGTACTTGATCATTTAAGGCACTATTCTTCAAGGTTAACCTATTAACTTCATTTGGAAGAGATATCTTTTCTAAGTTAACCCGTTTGAGAGTTTCACATTCAGCCCTAGCAGTTAACAGTTCATGTTTAACAGAGTGAAACTTATCAAGCAAGATCTTTCTTTGTTCCTCAACAAAGTGCAAATCAAGAATATTGTAATCAAGGACATGTTTGCGTTCATCACTTTCAGACATAGATAAAAGCCTATGTACCTTTTTCAGTGTGATGTCAACCCATTGTCCTGATCTTGCATCTCCTTTCCCAACAGCTGGTTCATTCTCAGCTATTGCCATGAAAGCACTGACTCTAGTAGTATCTTCCTCATCTGAAGTCAGCGGCTCATCATTCCAATCATACGCTTCAACTACCAACCCTTTCTCTGTCTTTTTATCACCCCCTTTCTTCTTAGACAGAGCTTCAAGCTTCAAATTCATCTGTTCTAACTCAGCTTTAAGTGCCCTATACTTGTTCTTGTAATCCTTCTTCTCATTGTCTGAGGAGTTAAATTGGTGAAATGAGTTGTTGTGTTGTGATTTGAACTTGTAAGGTTGATGGAAGATGATGGATAAGAAGGTGAGGATGTCTTTGTGGAAGGACAGTCTTTTTGGAAGTGTCCAAGTTTTCCACAGGCAAAACAAGTTTATTTTGATTTGTCGGTTTGTTTGCTAGTTAATCCTATTCTCCCTGATATATTGTAATATCTCATTTGATTAGCTAGCAAGGCTCTTTCATGAAATTCAGCATTAAGGTCTGTCAAGAACTTTTGGCTGCTTCGTGTGTTAGAAATACGTTTTTACGTATATTAGAAGTATCGGTCACTCCACAATATTATTTATGTTGTAATAGCTCGTAGTTAATGTTACTTATTAAGTTAAGTAAGAAACCGGCCCATGGTCTTGTCATGGGCCGACCCAAGTCCAAATAAGGACTTGGATATAAATACCCCTTTCCACCATGGAAAGGGGTTGGTTGTTGATTTTCACTTTTCTCATTTGAATGAAATAAACACATAGTTTCTCTCTCAGTTTCTCTCTCTAGTTTCTCTCTCTAGAAATCTTCAACCCACTTCATAGATTCATAGGTTATCAAGATTCTACATTTGGTATCAAGAGCTATGGGGTGATTTAAGGTAATGATTTGTGTGGTTTTTTAGTTTTTGATTGTATTAGTGTTCTTTAAGAAGATTCATCTTGATTCTTGGAGTTTTTGGTGTTTTTGTGATTGGGATTAGTAGATAAGTATTAGTTTTTACTTATTATTGTAGAAATCACAAAACTTTTTGGGTTATTTGGTAAAAATCTGGGTTTATTTCATCTTTTTTGATCGACTGTTCATACGAAACAAGGTTTCTGTTTACCCAGTAAAAGTTCCGAACCAAAAAGTTCCGGATCAAAAAGTTCCGGATCAACCAAAGTTCCGGATCAAAAAGTTCTGAACCAAAAGTTCCGGATCAAGGAAAGTTCCGGATCAAGGAAAGTTCCGAACCAAAAGTTCTGGATCAAGGAAAGTTCCGGATCAAGGAAAGTTCCGAACCAAAAGTTCCGGATCAAGGAAAGTTCCGGATCAAGGAAAGTTTCGAACCAAAGTTCCGGATCAAGGGAAAGTTCCGGATCAAAGGAAAGTTCCGGATCAAGGGAAAAGTTCCGGATCAAGGGAAAAGTTCCGGATCAAATCTTTCGAATCAAAAGTTCCGAATCAAGGTATTCCAAGCCAAAATCTTCCGAATCAACACTTCCGAATCAACAAAAGTTCCGAATCAAGGGATATTTTACTTATTTTTTCGACGATTTTTTAGAGGATTTAATCTTGGTTTCTTACAACAAAAACTCAACACAATTCACAAGCTTTACTTCACTGCTCGATCAACCGATAATCTTTGTCTCTTTGAAGTGAACAAAATGAATCCAAATTCAGTAATGCCTCAGATGACATCACTTACGGATATTTCCGTCATTACGGGAACGGATAATTGCCCTCCAATGCTCATCAAAGAAGTTTTTGAATCATTGCAAGGCCGGATGATGTCTTACCTTAAGGGAAAACCGGTATATGGGAGGCTTATCGTTAAGTCAATTTTAAATGGTCCACTTGACTATGGTACCATCGTGGTTAACAATGTGACTCGACCAAGGGAGTTTGAAGAACTTACACCAGCTCAACAACTTGTTGCCGATGCAGACGAAAAGGCTCTTCAAACCATTCTCCAAGCTCTTCCACATGACATCTATCGAATGGTAAGTCAGTATACGGTGGCAAAGGATTTATGGGAACGTCTAAAGGTGTTGCTGCAAGGTACGTCTCTTACCAAACAGGAAAGGGAATGTCAGTTGTATGATCTGTTTGATAGATTCACGTACAACCCAGGGGAAACGCTTCACGACTATTACTTCAGATTCACTACTCTCATGAATGATCTGAATGTATACAATCTCGTTATTGCTCCATTCCAGGTTAACACCAAGTTTTTGAATACTTTACCTCAAGCTGAATGGGGTGAGTATATTACTGATGTTAAGTTAACCAGGGATTTGTATAAGTGCAATTTGGATCAACTATATGCTTTTCTTCAGCAGCATGAGAAACATGTGATCATGCACCGTTCGCCTCGAGGTATGTACCCTGATTCCTTAGCTTTGATGGCGAATCAACTAAGCTTGTCACACAACAACACTCCTTATATCTTGGGACATCAAGCCTATCATCCATCACCTTACATGACACCAACCTTCCCCCAATACTCGATTCTACCGCAACCACCCACCTCACATCAGCAACAATATCGGTTTAATGCACCTTCACCAAACTATGCTTCACAACATCACCCAGCAAGTATTGCACCTTATGCTCAATCTTCATATTCTTCTTATCAAGAGAATGCAGCATATCCATCAAGCTACTCTGACCACATGAGTGTTCCTTCTAGTGCTTATGCAGCTCAACAAGACCAAGCACTGTATTGTGATGATGATGAAGTCCCCATTCCTGAATTCAAACAAGGAACTGACCCAGTTGAAGTGTTAGCCACTATGTCTGCTTATCTCACAAGGACTTTAAGCAAACGAGGATTTAGGGGATCAGCTCCTACTAACAATCAGTTGAGGAATTCATCCAATTCTCGCCAATAAGCTACTATTGAGAATGGCAGGGTAATGGTTCAACCTATTCAACCTTATCAAGGGAGACCTACTACATCAACTACCAATGCTCGCATGGTCAATCCTGCTCCAATGGTCAACACTCCTCCACGGGCTAATTCCACAGGCAAGTTGAGAATGATTACATGCTACAACTGCAAGGAAGAAGGTCACATGTCCAGGGATTGCAAGAAACCCAAGAGGAGAAGGGATGGTCAATGGTTTGCAGAGAAGATTTATCTGGTGAATGCTCAGGCACAAGGAAGGGAACTTGATGAAGAGGAGCTTGCATTTCTTGCTGATCCAGGGATTGCTGAACAAGACGTTGTCACCACACAGAATGCAGCATACCAAGCAGATGATCTTGATGCGTATGACTCAGACTGTGATGAATTTCAATCTGCAAAGGCAGCTCTTATGGCAACTATCTCCAGCTTAGGGCCAGAAAAGAGATCTGAGGTACTTATTAATACCACTGATAATACCACTGATGCTAGTATTCAACCACATCAAGTAGTGCAAGAGCGTGCTGATTCGAACGAATCTTCGGTGGTGAGTCTTTCAAATGAGGAGACAATCAATGATAGTAATATCAATGTGAGTCCCCAGACTTTGAGTAAATCACAACCGGGAGCCATTTCGCATACGCATACTCCTGCTCAACAAGATTTGGTCATGGTTCCTGCTACATTACTTAGCCAAATGAATGATGCACTCTTAGAAACCATAGCTAAGAATAAGAATTTGTCTGATGAGCTTGCCTTATGCAACGAGAAAGTTCAAACTTTGGAATTAGTGCCTTCGTCTAGTGTTCTAACAAATCCCGAGAATGATCATTTTCGAAACAAACAAATGGGTCATTTGCAAGAAATTGAAACCTTAAGAGCAGATCTTTCTAATGAACTTAAAGAAAAAGAGTTAGTAGTCACTAATTTTCAAAAAATTCAAACGGATTTTGAATTACTCGAGTCTAAGAAGAATGAAATGGAAATTAATGCGGCTAATAAGATCAGAAGTCTAGATTATTTGCTTTTAAGACAATACGCTGCCTCTCAACTAGTGCACTTATTTGATGCTTCGTTTAGAGAATTTAACTTATCACGTCAAAAAGGCCTTCCCCCTAACCCAAGGTATGCAAAACAAGCTTTAAGCCATAGTCCAAGACTTTATAATGCAACCCAATTAGGATTGGTCTTAGACCCGATTGTTATTTTCGATGATCGCACCAATAAGGATCTAGTTGATGAGAATCGGTCATACAATTTTTCAAAATATCCAGATTGTGATTATTTTAAAATGAATCAGGAGCTTGCTAAAACGGATTTTAGAATTCGCTTCCATATGGACAAAGATCTCATTACAGCACCAACCTACATGTTGAATGAAGAAAACCCTAGTACACTTCCTACACTTGTCAAAATGGAAGGTCCTAAGGAAATTCCAAAGGATCTTCCACCTGTTAGCACTGTATGGTTAAACTTGCAAGAGATTAATCAATACTTTACTAATTTTGACAAGGTCATTTTGGAATGTACGACTTCAAATGGCCTAAACGCCGGAGAATGGGCTTTCGAACACATGAACGAGGTGTTTAAGAATGAGATCAATCCGTTTGTCGAAAGTCTAAAAGGAAGTTTTGCATCTCTTAAGGAAAATCTTGAGTTTGAAATTGGAGAAGTTCAAAAGTGATTTATGAAATGGACACCGCTTACGAACTACAACTAATTGAAAAGGAAAAGATTTTATCCGAATATGACCGATTCTTGTCCCAAGTAATTTCGTGTGATGTGCTTACTACTGTAAATGTCAATTATTCAAATGAACTTACATCTGCTATGATTAATTGTGATGCTGTGAATATATGTGATGATGTTTGTGATCTCTCTGTAAATGTTGCTGATACTGTAAATGAGGTAGATAATCATTCTTGTCACGAATCTAACGCTGAATTTTTAAAGCTACAAGATTCTTACAATTTACTTTCAAAACGCTTTAATCAACTCGAACAACATTGTATATCTTTAGAATTAAAACAACAAACTCAAAATGAGGATCTTTTGATATCAAATGGTTGTGAAAACGGTGTTGAGACGAGTGACAAGATGATTGCAATAGTTAAGGCATTAGAGGAAGAGATTATGAGATTGAAGAGAGATGTGTCATCAAATGAAATATTAAAATTGGAACTAGAGGCCGCAGAGTCTAAAAACCAGGACTTAGAAATTAGACTTTCGTCTAATCTAGGGGAGATGGATCGGGCAAGACAGGGACTATCCGCTCTTTATGGTTCAATAGAAGAACGCTTAGCTTTTAATGCAGCACAACAACAATCTTATGTTGAACAACTGAACCAAAAGTGTGAGGAAATCTCTGACTTAAACATCCTGCTCATTGACAAAAACATGGTTTTGGCCGAGTTAAAGGAGACACTTCTTCTCACCCGACAAGAAGTTGTTGATAACTTAGCTACCGACTCTGCACCGTCCACTAGTGCTCCAACAACCAAGTCAGTAGTGCTCTATAAGAACCCGCTCCATAAGAAAAACCCGGTTACCTACGATGATTATATGAGGAATGCAATTAAGCATGTAGATCTTGTTAGGGATATCTTAGACGATCTTTATGCCTTAGATCCCTCAAGTAGCTACTATTATTCAGCCCATGAATCTATTAAGCGTGTTCAATATTGCTTAGCCTACTTGCAATACATAGGTAAACCAGGTTTTGCACTACTCACTAATCACCCCATTGCTGTAACTCCATTCAATAAGACCCCAGGAGCAAAACCGTCATTGGCTCCATCTAGTAAGGCACCTTTATAATCTGTTGCTAATGTTCCCACTTTGCCTTCTACAGGAGTAAAAGAGTCTACTAAGGCTAAAGGATCACCACTCAAGAAAGATAAGATCAAGCCCTCCACTAGTAGTACCAACAAGAAGAAAGTAGAAGCTCACCATAAGAATGTTAGTTCAGTTTTAAATAAAAAGAATCATGTTAAGACTAAAAGCTCTGCGCCTGTGCAGAAGCCTAAACCATTCGTGAATTCTAATTTGAATTGTTGGAATTGTAATGAATGTATGTTTTCCCAACGTCATGATTTGTGTCTTATTGATCATGTGAATGAAATGAATGCCATTAGGAATAATCTTGAATGGAAGCCAACTGGTAGAACTCGTGCCCAAATTGGCTGGCAATGGCGTCCCACTGGTAGGACCTTTACATTAGATGGAAAAATGTGCCCTTTAACTAGGAATGCATCCATTGAGGTTAGGTCTGAGCGTCCTTTAGTTAGGCACACTCACACTAAAGTATGGAAACAACGCCCTTTAATTAGGTCAGCCCCCACTATAGTGCCTATCAGTGAAGAAATACCTCAGGATTTAAGCCAACTAGAATCTACACCACCAACTAGGAAGAAGAAGGCTAGGAAATCTAAGAAACCTAAAGTTAGCAAATCTAAGATTATTAAATTTGTACCTTCTAATAACAAGGAACATTCAGATTCCGATACCTCTACATTGTCTTCGTGTGGTGATATTTTCAGGTGGTCCAAATCATCCTCTGGTATTTGGACTCCGGTTGTTCAAAGCATATGACCGGAGATCGCTCGATGCTCCGAAATTTCGTCAGCAAGTTTCTTGGTACGGTTAAATTCGGTAATGATCATACTGCAAAGATAATGGGGTATGGTGAATATCAGATTGGAAACGTTACGATTTCAAGGGTATACTATGTAGAAGGTCTTGGTCATAACTTATTTTCAGTAGGACAGTTTTCTGATTCCAACCTAGAGGTTGCTTTTCGACAACATACTTGTTTCATCCGCAACTTGGAAGGAAAAGACTTGTTGAAGGGATCTCGTGGTGCAAATCTTTATACGTTGTCCCTACAAGACATGATGGCCGCCTCTCCAGTATGTCTTCTCTCTAAAGCATCTAAGACCAAGTCATGGTTATGGCATCGCAGATTATCTCATCTTAACTTTGATGCTATTAATCATCTGGCTAAAAACGAATTAGTTCATGGTCTTCCAAAGCTCAAATTTCACAAGGATCATTTATGTTCCGCGTGTTCAAGGGGGAAAAGTACCAAGAAATCATACAAGCCCAAAGCTGAAGACACCAATCAAGAAAAACTTCATCTTTTGCATATGGATCTTTGTGGGCCAATGAGAACTGAAAGTGTGAGCGGTAAGAAATTCATTCTTGTCATTGTGGATGATTTCTCCAGGTTTACATGGGTTAGATTTATACGTACAAAGGATGAAGCACCGAAGGCTATCATCACTTTTCTGAAATTCATTCAGGTACGTTTGAATACTACTGTCCGCCGTATCCGTACAGACAATGGAACAGAGTTCGTCAACCAGACTCTTCGTGATTACTATGAAGGAGTTGGTATCTCTCATGAAACATCCGCTGCACGTACTCCACAACAAAACGGTGTCGTTGAAAGACGGAATCGTACGCTTATGGAAGCTGCTAGGACTATGCTGATTTATGCGAACGCTCCATTGTTCTTGTGGGCAGAAGCTATATCTACTGCATGTTTCACCCAAAACCGTTCTATCATTCGGAAACGCCATGGAAAAACACCTTATGAGCTTCTACATGATCGTAAACCCGATGTTTCATTTTTTCATGTGTTTGGTGCTCTTTGTTATCCAAACATTAATAGTGAGAACTTGGGCAAGCTTCAACTGAAAGCCGATATAGGTATTTTCATTGGTTACTCACCCTCCAAGAAAGCATACCGAATTTACAACCGTCGTCTTGGTAAGATTGTAGAAACTATGGACGCAGATTTCGATGAGCTGACATCGATGGCTTTTGAGCAACGCAGCTTTGAACCCGCGCTTCATGAGATGGGAACCGGTGCTATTAGTTCCGGATTAGTTCCCAATAATCCTACTTCTACATCATTTTTACCACCTACTAGGCCCGAGTGGGATAAATTGTTTCAACCGTTGTTTGATGAATTCTTTGATCCCCCAAATGATGAAGTTCCAGCACCTGTAGTGATAGCTCCAATCCCTGAAGTTGTTGCTCAAGCTAATGAAGCTTTATCTAATGCATCTTCAATTAACATTGAACCAGATGCACCGTTACCAAGTGATTCTCAAACTACACCTGAATCATCACCCTTACTTGTGCCTAATGATGTGGAAGAGGATTCTGTTGATCACGATTTGGAATATGCTCACCTACAAGAGCTTCCTTTCTTTGGTGTAGCGATACCTGAAAACCCTTCAGCCGCGTCTACCTCAGAATAAGCTCCTTCTATTGTTCACTCCAGACCACCTGGGATTGAAAATCATAGCACCAAATGGACAAAAGATCACCCAATTAGGAATGTCATTGGAGATCTAGCTCGACCAGTCTCTACACGCCATCAATTACAAGAGAGTGCACTCTATTGGTACTTTGATGTATTTCTCTCCGAAGTTGAACCTAAAAATTGGCAACAGGCTATGACTCAATCATCTTGGATTGAAGCCATGCAGGAGGAACTAAATGAATTCCAAAGACTTGAAGTATGGGAATTAGTTCCTCTCCCTGACAAGGTTAACATCCTTACTTTGTTGTGGGTGTATAAGGTTAAACTCGATGAGATGGGTGCAGTCTTGAAGAATAAGGCTAGATTGGTTGCTAGAGGATATAAACAAGCCTTGGGTATAGACTTTGAAGAATCTTTTGCTCCTGTTGCAAGATTGGAGGCTATTAGACTATTCCTTGTGTATGCTGCTCATATGAACATGATCGTCTATCAAATGGATGTGAAGACGGCATTTTTGAACGGTGAACTAAGGGAAGAAGTCTATGTTAGTCAGCCAGATGGGTTCGTTAGCACGGAGTTTCCTAATCATGTGTACAAGCTTAAGAAGGCTCTCTATGGGTTGAAACAAGCTCCACGCGCGTTGTATGATCTCCTTTCAACATATCTCATTTCGGAAGGCTTCTCCAAAGGCAAGGTGGACCCCACTCTATTCACTCTCAAGGAGGACAACGACATGATTATGGTACAAATTTATGTTGATGATATAATATTTGCTGCCACTAACATAGAATTGTCAAATCGCTTTGAGAAGATAATGTCCACACGCTTTCAGATGTCAATGATGGGAAAAATTTCATTTTTCTTAGGATTACAAATTTCTCAGAATCCCAGAGGCATCTTTATTAATCAATCCAAATATGCTCTAGAATCTTTAAAGAAATATAACTTTGAAAATTGTGACCCCGTGGACACTCCAATGGTGGAGAAATCCAAGTTAGATGAAGATAGGAATGGGACTATTGTCGATCCAAAACTTTACCGTGGGATGATCGGCACCCTTCTCTATCTGACTGCTAGCAGTCCTGATTTGCAATTTGTTGTATGCATGTGTGCCCGGTATCAGGCTCGGCCTATCGAAAAGCACCTACATGTTGTTAAAAGGATCTTTCGGTATCTCAAAGGAACACTTCATCGTGGTCTATGGTATCCGAAAGATTCCTCTATTGCTTTAATATCATACGCAGATGCCGATCATGCTGGATGTCAAGACACGAGGCGTAGCACTTCTGGATCTGTGCAACTCCTTGGAGACAGATTGATTAGTTGGTCTTCAAAAAGGCAGAAAAGCGCTGCAATTTCTAGCACGGAGGCTGAATACATCGCCATGTCCGGTTGTTGTGCTCAAGTCCTTTGGATGAGATCACAATTAACTGACTACGGTTTGGGATTCAACAAAATCCCGATGTATTGTGACAACAAGAGCGCCATTGCCCTTTGCTGCAACTATGTTCAACACTCCCGGGCCAAGCACATAGACATTCGCTACCATTTCATTAAAGAGCAGGTGGAGAACGGAGTGATCGAGCTGTATTTTGTCACTACTGAGTATCAGCTGGCAGATACGTTCGCCAAAGCCTTAGATCAAGGACGAATCGAGTTTTTGATCGACAAGCTTGGCATGAAATCATTCACTCCAGCGACTCTCAAAGAGTTGGTAGAAGAATCAGCTGAATAGTGGTGGTAAACTATTCAGGAGTATTCTTTGTTCGTGATCATGTATATTATAGTAAATATATAAACCACAAAAGAAAAATACAAAAATATAAAACCAAGAAAAACCATAAAAAATATAAAACCAAGAAAAACCATAAAAAATATAAAACCTACAAAAACCATAAAAATTATAAAATCAAGAAAAACCAAAAAGATTTTTCGTTTTTTAAATCGGGCATGTCTTTTAGTACGGTAATATTTACGGCTTTAGAAATGTCGATCAACATTGACACGGCGCCGTAAATAGAGTCCGTATAAAAGTTGTACATTTTTAAAACATGCCCATTATGGCTTGTAGTTATTTCAGACTACAACTCGGTTTTCATATTAAAGTCACGTATTTCCTTGGAAAACGTTGGCTCACAACGGGAATTAATTTTCTCGGGCATGATTTACAAGCCAAATCATGCAAAGGGATCAAGTTTACTTTACAACTTGGTCTAACATGAATTAGTGTACGTCTCAGTGCATTAATTTGTCAAAATAAGAGAAATCTTATTGCCACCACGAATCAATCTTTTCAAAACATCAATTGGAAATGCTTTTATCAATATTTGACTCTTTAAACTATGACTACAGCTCTTTAAATAGAAAACGGGTCATCGTTTAAGGGGGAGAAAATATTAAATCATCTTTGTCATCAAAACGATTTTTCAAAAGTGTTTGTGGAAAATTAATGGCTAAATGGTAAATGAGTGGTCTTGCTTTAGAATACAACTTGTGCTCGTTCAATGTGATAGGAATTGCTTTAAGATCTTGGAATTTGCTAATAGGTTGCGATGCTTAGGTTGTGTTGGCTAAGTTTAACAATGGATAGGGAGATTAGAAAAGAAAACCAAAAAGGGAAAAGAATAGAAAAGTGTAGGGATTTAAGGTGACATTTTGTGAAAGTTGGAAAACTTTTGACCTTAGTCAAACCAAACCCCCCCCCCCTCCGTTTTTCTTATCCTCACTGTTTCACTGTTGTCTTTCCGCCATTAAAACACACACTCAAGCTTTCAAAAAACGCGGCTTTCACATTCAATCCTTTTCAAATCCATCTCTATCATCTCTAAGGTACACACCCAAGTATTATATTGTCTAAATTCGATTCTAATCAACTTAATTAATCCATTTTTATCAGATTTAATCCAATTAGGGTTTGTGTTAAATTTACGGTTAATTAATTAGGGATTTTTGTTGGGTTTTATGCGGAATAGCATTAGAAGATGTTGTGTTGCCTTAGATTGCCTTAGAACTCACAAACGCGACTAGATTAATCATTCATAGGCTACGTTTGTAAAGTTCCGGATGAACATGGATATCAAACTTCCGAATGAAGGAAGTTCTGAACAAAACTTCCGAATAAAAGAAGTTTTGAACAAACTTCCGAATGAAGGAAGTTCCGAACGAACTTCCGAATGAATGAAGTTCCGAACGAACTTCCGAATGAAGGATGTTCCGGACGAACTTCCGAATGAAGGAAGTTCCGGATGAACTTCCGAATGAAGGAAGTTCCGAATGAACTTCCGAATGAAGGAAGTTCCGGATGAACTTCCGAATGAAGAAGTTCCGGATGAACTTCCGAATGAAGAAGTTCCGGATGAACTTCCGAATGAATAAGTTCCGAGTGAACTTCCGAATGAAGAAGTTCCGAATGAACTTCTGAATGAAGAAGTTCCGAGTGAACTTCCGAATGAAGAAGTTCCGAGTGAACTTCCGAATGAAGAAGTTCCGAGTGAACTTCCGAATGAAGAAGTTCCGAGTGAACTTCCGAATGAAGAAGTTCCGAGTGAACTTCCGAATGAAGAAGTTCCGAGTGAACTTCCGAATGAAGAGTTCCGAATGAAGGACATACGAATGAAGAGTTCCGAATGAAGGACTTCCGAATGAAGAGTTCCGAATGAAGAGTTCCGAATGAAGAGTTCCGAATGAAGAGTTCCGGATGAAGGATTATTTGATTGATAGTATTTTCCTGTTATAAGTACTTGTTGAAATGTGTTATGAAATGTGTTATGCTTAGAAGTAATAATGATACATATCTATATATTTTTGTGCATCAACCTTTCATGTCTTATCTTAAGCAGATACGATGACTAATCCAACAGTACAAGCAATCCAAGACTCTAGAGCAGCCGCAATTGCCGAAGCACGAACACTCAAGTTCATACCAAACAATTACCGGCTGAAGCAAGTCTCAAAATCCACTCACCATGGAATTAAAGTAGCCATAGCAATCCTTGATCACTCTCATTTCAAGAATGCTTTAAGAAGTACTGCCTCGGTGCCTTATGATTACATGTATGAGTTCTGGGCTACCAAGGAAAGCAGTTCAAACAAGATCACCTTCACTCTCGACAACAAGCAGCAGACACTTACTGTTTCGGACTTCCGTAAGATATTTGGGATTCGGGATACACCCAAAGGTATGGCATTTTCGAGGGATCCTTGATAGGTGTGTAAACACCCATCCTTTTACCACTTAATTCTGGCTAAAACAAGCCCAAGACACGTATTTAATATCATTTGTTTGGAATTATGCGTGGTTTTTGTGTTTATTGTGTTTTCAGAGCTAACCGGATGAATATTAAAGAAAACATGGGATTGCACGGGTTTTATCAAGGAAAAAGGCTCAAGACGAAGTCTATTGTCCAAGAGATGCAAAAGATTTGAAGTCACTGGGCCTATTCAAAGATTTATCGAAGAAAAGGACCAAAGACGGAAGATTTACATAAGTCGAAGAAACTCAAGTCTATTTAACGAAGAAATTAAAAGACGAGTTGAATTTAATCGACGACAAATCCCGAATCAGAATCGAAAACGTCAACTTTTCTGAAAAGACGAGAAGACAAGAAGAAAGGGAGAAAGCCCACTCACCAACCAACCACTAGGAGTATAAATAGATTCCTCCTTCACACAATTAGGGAGTTAGCTTCATTTTTTTTTCCCAGTTCTTTTTGGTTCGTAGCTTCACCAACACCATTAGGGTGTTTGGTGATTTTCATTCTTTTCTTTCAATCTTGTAACTCTTAATCATCACTCTTGTTACTTTTCCATTAATCTATTAATTCCATCTTTCTATTCATCTTGTTCTTCATCATCTTCCATTGCAAGTTCTTAAGTTTTCTATTTGATTCAAGTTTGATTTTAAAAAGTTGTTGATTTAGTGTTTTTATTGGTGGGATTTGTTTCTTATGGTATTTAGATGATTTGTGTTTGATTTGGTAAAACCTTTTTGAGTATTGTAGTCGATTTGGGTTTAAATTCGTGTTCCCTATTTTACCGCTACTGTTTCTGATCTTCGTTACCAGAACTTTCCGAACAGAGCTAATTTCCGCATAGACGATTTCTCATTTCCCTTATTCGGAATATTGGTTATTCCGAATAGGGTTGTTAATTTTCTCTTACTTGGAATACCTCAGATATTCCGCATAGACCTTACTTTCCGCATAGGGTATGTTTTCCGAATAGGTTATATTTTCCGAATAAGCAAGTTTTTCCGAATAGAGTATTACATTCCGCATAGACCTTACTTTCCGCATAAGGGTGTTTTCCGAATAGCATCATTTTTCCGCATAAACCATTTTTTCCGAATAGAGCAGATTTTCCGCATAAGCTTATTTTTCCGCATAGCAGTTTTTCCGCATAGAATTATTTTTCCGAGTAGCATCTTATTTTCCGCATAGACGTTTATTCCGAATAGGTTCTATCTTTCCGAATAGGACTTGTTTTCCGCATAAGGTATTTTTCAGTTAGGGTATTTTTCCAGTACTGTTTTGATTTAATTTCTTATTTCAATTTTACTTTTTTACTGTATTCTTTCCCCTGTTTTAGTAAAATAGAGAACCAAATCCACTTTTTGTCACCAAAAACAATCATTCCACTTTAAACTGAGATCAATTCGAGAGGATTCCGAGAAATATTTTGAACCCCATACAAAATCCTTGTATTAAATGGCGCCGCTGCCGGCTCTTCTCGTTAAGATCAAAAGTTTTCTGTGAGAACTTGGATTTTGGGATCCGTTCCCCGTGAACGTTACTTTTTCATAAAAATTTCAAAAAATCCTAAAAATACAAAATTTTCAAAAATACAAAAAAAAAAAAATTAAAAAAACATAAAAACAAAAAATATTTTTGCTTTGTTTTTCTTTGTTCGTTCTTTTGTAGGTGTATGCGCACTCGATCCACGTCATATCAAGAGCCCGAGCCTCTCGATCACTTAGACATGGCCGGTGTACCACCTCCAAACAATAATAACAACAACAACATGAATAATAACAACAACAATGAGCCCCTTCCGGATAATCGGCCGATGATTGAATTGCTGCAAGCTCACGTTGATGGCAACACGGATCCAATTGTCATACCTCCAATTGCCGCCAACAACTTTGAGCTAAAATCAGGCTTTATCCAGATGGTCTCCGCTAAACCATTCTTGGGACGTACCATTGATGATCCACACGACCACATCAAGAGATTTCTACAACTCACCAACACGGTCAAGATCAATGGAGTTCCACAAGAAGTTATAAGGTTACAACTTTTTCCCTTTTCTTTAGAGGGACAAGCCCGGCATTGGCTTGCTAAGGAACCGCCACAGAGTATTCTCTCGTGGACGGATTTGGAAACAAAGTTTATCAACTACTTTTTTCCACCCTCTCGTACTACCGCTTTGCGGAATGAGATCATAAACTTTGAACAAAAGTACGATGAGTCGTTCAGTGAATCTTGGGATCGTTTCAAAGATCTTTTAAGAAAATGCCCACAACATGGTTTTACCTAAGTACATCAAATTAATACTTTTTACAATGGTTTAAGCATGAGTGACCAAGATTCACTGAACAGTGCCTCAGGGGGTAATCTATTGGCTAAGACTTCCAATGCTTCTTGGGATATCATTGAGAACAAGTCTCGTGTGCAAACCAAGAGTATTCGGACCAATGTCGCTAGTGCTAGCACTAGTGACAGCGACAAGAGATTAGACAAAATCACTACACTTCTTGAATCGCTTGTCACCCACACCGTCAGCAACAACAACAGCAACAACGCCAAAAACGCTCAAGTGAACGCTGTTAGCCAACCTTGTGAGATATGCGGTGGTTCTCACTCTTACACAACTTGTACCGCCACCCAAGATTACCCTGCTGAGAATGTGAATGCGGCATATGGCACCTATCAACAACCTGCTTATCAAGCTAGACCTCAAGGTGACCGTAACTTGCTTAGCTACCGCAGCAACAACTATCTTTCACCACCTGGTTTCCCTCCTACCAACCCAAACCAACAACAAAACCTCAATCGCCCTCCTCAACAACAACAACAACCTCGACAACCATACATCCCACCTCACAAGCAGCAACAACCACCTCAACGAAACAACCAAGTCTACCAACAACCTGCTTACCAACCACCTGCATACAATGCTCCTCCCAACCAACCCACCGCTCTTCACCAAGAAGTGGAAACTTATATGAGGACTAACGATGCGAAGTGGGAAATCTTCAGAGAGAGGTGCTCAACCTGAAAGCAGACTTGGTCAAGCAAGGAAACGATTTGAGAGCAGACATGAGAAACACGTTGGATAGCCAAACTACTGATCTGAGGAACATGATGGCTAGTTTCTTCCAAAGTAGTCAACCCTCTTCTTCGGGTACTCTTCCGAGTAACACCGTTGCGAACCCAAGAGGGGAGATGAAAGCAATCACCCCTCGAAGTGGCAAAGGTACCAAGGAACCCGAGCTTCCTATACCTCCACCGGTGGTTGTGACTAAGGAGAACGAGTCACCTGCTCCTATTCCTCATCCTTCTCCTTCCCCAATTTCTCCACCTCTTCCTTCTACCCCTCCTCCACCCGTGGTTGTGAGTGATCCTATTCTCCCAAAGCCTTCCTCTTCTTCCAATATACCTTATCCATCTAGGTTGAGGAAAGAGAAGCAAAAGAGCAAGGATGATATTCAGGTTTCGAATTTCCTTAAAATGTTCAAACAACTGAATTTCAATATCTCATTCGCTGAGGCTCTCACTCACATGCCCAAGTATGCCAAAATGTTTAAAGATCTTCTGAGCGACAAGGAAAAGCTCCTCGATATTGCCAACACCCAACTTAATGAGAATTGCTCTGCAGTGCTCTTAAGGAAATTGCCAACCAAGCTTGGTGATCCGGGTCGTTTTCTTATCCCTTGCAATTTCCCGGGAGTAGAGAATTGCATGGCCCTAGCCGATCTAGGTGCCAGTATTAATCTCATGCCTCTAAGTGTTTGGAAGCAATTATCTCTCCCAGAGCTTGTCCCCACTAAAATGACTTTGGAATTGGCCAACCGTACGGTTGCTTATCCAGTGGGGATAGCCGAAGACGTCATTGTAGGAGTCGACAAATTCACCTTCCCTGCTGATTTTGTTGTCGTCGACTACGAGATGGACCCCCGTGTGCCACTCATTGTTGGTCGTCCATTCTTGAGGACCGGTCGCACTCTCATCGATGTTGAAGCTGGTGAGCTTATCATGAGAGTGGGTGACGATAAAGTAGTCTTCAACATGGGAAAGCTTTCTAAACAACCTTATTCTTACGAGAGTGTTAATTGTATTGATGTTCTTGATGAGGCTTGTGAAGAACACTTCAAGGATGCTTGTAAAAACATTCCTACCTCTCTTCCCAATGTTGAGACCGTTTCCTCTATCGACTCATCACTATCTCTATTTGGAGAAAGTGATTTCCTTTGGAAAGATTTGGAAGCCACCTTGGAAGATGTGAAGCAAGAAAATGACGATTCTACTGCCAATTGGGATGACGATCTCAGTTTCATTGCAAACCTCCTCAGAGAAGACAATCCTTCCCCTCCATCTCCCACTATTATTGCTATCGATACTCCGACTTCGAATACGCCTCCTGTTGAAAATCCTCCGGATTTGGAACTTAAGGAGTTACCACCCCATCTTGAGTATGTATTCCTCGAAGAAGAGGAGAAGTCGCCAGTCATCATTGCTAAGGATTTGAAGGATGAAGAGAAAGCCCGACTTGTCGCTGTGTTGAAAGATCATAAGAAGGCTATTGCTTGGAAGATTTCGGATATTCGTGGAATTGATCCTCACTTCTGCACACACAAAATTCTCATGGAGGACGACTTTAAGCCCACAATTCAAAGCCAACGAAGGGTGAATCCAAAAATCCATGAAGTCATCAAAACAGAGGTTATCAAACTTCTTGATGCGGGTATGATTTACCGTATTTCGGATTCACCATGGGTTAGTCCAATCCATTGTGTGCCCAAGAAAGGCGGAATAACCGTTGTTCCCAATGAACACAACGAGTTGATTCCCACTCGTCTCGTTACTGGGTGGAGACTTTGTATAGACTACCGCAAACTCAATGATGCCACGAGAAAGGATCATTTCCCTCTACCTTTTATGGATCAAATGCTTGAATGCTTAGCGGGTAATGAATATTATTGCTTTCTTGATGGTTTCTCGGGTTATTTTCAAATACCCATCGATCCCCAAGATCAAGAGAAGACTACATTCACTTGTCCCTATGGCACTTTTGCTTACAAAAGAATGCCTTTTGGCTTATGTAATGCGCCCGGGACTTTCCAAAGGTGTATGTTAGCTATCTTCCATGACATGGTTGAACAAACCATGGAAGTCTTCATGGATGATTTCTCGGTCTTCGGGGATTCATTCTCTTCTTGCCTTGCCAATTTAGAACGTATGCTCAAGCGGTGCGAAGACACTCGCCTTGTTCTAAATTGGGAAAAATGCCATTTCATGGTAAAAGAAGGCGTCGTGCTTGGACATAAGATCTCGAAAGCCGGTCTTGAAGTTGACCGTGCTAAAGTCGATGTTATCGCAAAGTTGCCTCCACCTTCTACCGTGAAGGGTGTGAGAAGTTTTCTGGGTCATGCGGGCTTCTACCGTCGATTCATCAAAGATTTTTCTCAAATCGCTCGCCCGATGACCCACCTCTTGGAAAAAGATACTCCTTTTATCTTCTCCAAAGAGTGTCTTGAAGCCTTCAACTCGCTTAAGGATAAGCTAACAAAGGCACCCGTCTTGGTTACCCCTAATTGGGAGTTTCCCTTTGAGTTGATGTGCGATGCTAGTGATTTTGCTATTGGAGCGGTTCTTGGACAAAGAGTGAACAAACACTTCCAACCGATCCATTACGCTAGCAAGACAATGACAGGGGCACAATTGCATTATACGACAACCGAAAAAGAGCTTTTAGCTGTTGTCTATGCTTTTGAAAAATTCCGCCCCTATCTTGTCCTTTCCACCACCATCGTGTATACCGATCATTCCGCGTTGAAGTACTTGTTGACAAAGCAAGATTCCAAACCAAGACTTCTTCGCTGGGTTTTGCTGCTCCAGGAATTTAAAATCGAAATTCGTGATAAGAAAGGAGCAGAAAACCTAGCCGTGGACCATCTTAGCAGACTTGAGGATCCATACCAAGGGGATCATCCGACCAAAGAGATCAATGATTCTTTTCCCTTGGAGACCTTAATGTCTATAAACTCGAAGTCGAATGAAACCCCGTGGTTTGCGGAATTTGCAAACTACTTGGCGGGTGGAATTCTCAAGGAAGGGTTGACGTCTCAACAAAAGAAGAAGTTCTTCACCGACATTAAGACTTACTTTTGGGACGACCCTTACCTATTCAAACAATGTGCCGACCTGATTATCCGTCGATGTGTTGATGGACCAGCAGCTTCGGAAATCCTTCATGCTTGCCACAAAGGACCCACCGGTGGTCACTTTGGTCCCAACTACACCGCTAAAAAAGTGTTTGATTCGGGATTTTATTGGCCCTCCATATACCGTGATGCTCACGATATGGTCAAACGATGTGATGTTTGCCAAAAGCAAGGCAAAATCACACATAAAGACGAGATGCCTCAGAATCTCATACAAGAATGTGAAATTTTTGACGTGTGGGGTATCGACTTTATGGGGCCATTCCCTTCCTCTAAAGGAAACAAATACATCCTTGTAGCCGTTGACTACGTTTCAAAGTGGGTTGAAGCCAAAGCTTTACCTACTAATGATGCAAGGGTGGTTTGTAACTTTTTGAAAGCTTTATTCGCTAGATTCGGTGTGCCTCGTGCCATTATTAGTGATCGTGGGACTCATTTTTGCAATGACCAATTCGCAAGAGTCATGGCTAAGTACGGTGTAAATCATCGTCTTTCCACGGCTTACCACCCACAAACTAATGGCCAGGCTGAAATATCCAACCGAGGACTAAAGCGAATTCTGGAAAGAACCGTGGGAGAGCATCGTGCCGCATGGGCTGATAAACTTGATGATGCTTTGTGGGCTTTCCGTACTGCTTACAAGACCCCGATCGGCTGTACGCCTTATCGTCTTGTGTACGGGAAAGCGTGCCACCTCCCCATTGAGTTGGAGCACAAGGCTTACTGGGCCTTGAAGTGGGCTAATTTTGATATAAACAAAGCCAGTGACCTACGCAAGATCCAACTCAATGAGCTGAATGAACTTCGGAATGAGGCTTATGAAATTCTTTGATCTATAAGGAAAGAACTAAGCTCATTCACGACTCCATGATCAAAAACCGAGAGTTCCATGTTGGAGACAAAGTCTTACTTTTTAACTCTCGGTTGAAAATCTTTTCGGGCAAGCTCAAATCTCGTTGGTCCGGCCCATTCACCATTGCCCAAATTTTTCCATATGGTACTCTCGAGCTCGCTCAACCTAATGGACCTAATTTTAAGGTGGGGGCCAACGAGTGAAGTTGTACTTTGGTGAGGACACCTCTCAGGAGGTGATTCCATCCCTCACCACGTTTCCCATGAACTGAATTTGGGTCGAGTCAGACTCGTGACTCGGTTATCAAAAACAAGCGCTCCTCGGGAGGCAGCCCGAGTATCTATCCCTTTAACCCCCTAAGTGTAGGGGAGGACCTATTTTGGTCATTTGTGTTTGTGTGGTGATGTGATTACAGGGATAACTGCAATCTTGGAATCTTTGAAGAACCGTGCTCCCGTGTTATCCGAAATCCGGTTCTATCTCTCAACTATCGTGATTCAATTTTCTTCATACTCACATTTGAAATTGATCACTTTAGTCGTCTCTTCCTTAACTCGAGTTAACCAACGTGCACAATGTCATAAGTGTAGGGGAGACTTTTCCCACATGCTTAAACATTGAGGACAATGTTTATCTTAAGTGTAGGGGAGACTTCTATCGAAGTTTTAAGTGGACTTTTCCATGAAAATGCCTTCTTTTAACCGGAAAATCCTATTTTTCAACATTTTTTAAATTTTTTATTAACTTTTGCCATTTAGTCGTAATCTTTAAAATTTTTATCGTCGCTTTCATATGTATATATTCCACAATAAAGTCAAAAATATTAATAAAGTGGTGTAGCTAGTTCAGAAATCTTTGACATATTAGGCTCGTTGCGTTTATTTTGACTCAGCCCGAATAAACTTATCCAAGTTTATTCTAGCTAGTATCCTTAACCATGTAGACCTTAATTGGTTTATTAGGCTAAGTATCCACGAGTCTCATTATTTGAGATTTTAAATTGTGGAGGACGAGAAATGATAGAGTCAATTATAAGTCGGTATTCTTGCACAAGCTCACTTGGTGTAATTATTTGCCTATTCTCCCATCACTTGCTAATAATTTATCTGCAATAAGTAAGGTCTTACGATTTGAAAAGTTACTTAGCTTCTAGCCCAAGATCGTTTAAAAGTTGCTCGGTAATGATAAGAGTTCATAGCCAAGGCATAACTTATGAAGCGGGGCGCGAAGATTGGCGAGTCCGAAAAGGCCCTAACAAGGCATGAGGATTCCATTTTATTGCTGAAGATCCAAAGTGATGTGAAAAGCATTATTCCTAAAGTCAATATGAAGGATCAAGACTCACGACGAAAAGCAATCAACTCCCATAAAGATCATGGAGAAGTGTATCCGAAAAGACCCTAACAAGGTATGAGGATAAATAGATCCAAGTCCGAAAAGGAGGCGGATCGTTGTATCTCAAAATCCCAATTAGAGATTGAAGAAATAATCATGAAGTCGTGGTCAACAAAGTTGGAGTACCCCTCAAAAGTCTCCAAGTGAAGAAACTCTATTATGATGAGAAGACCATTATCTCAAGAACGTCTCTCGAAGATATGAAGTATGAAGTACATGCCAAATATCGGCCCGAGAAAGGTCTCAAATCGCGAACCGAGTTATGCCAAGATATGAACTTTTTGATATCCCGAGAAGCAATTTTAAGAGATTTTGTCCTTTAGCTAACTATTGATCAAATCGTCCTACTTTGCTTTCAGCCTAAATAAACTATCGAAATAAGTCCAAAAATGCATCTTCATGATCATTCTAAGAAAAAATGAGATACACCTAGGAATAAGGGAGTTTAAGCATTTAATTAAGCCATGTGTGTAAGTGTTTGAATTGCTAACTTATAATAACAATGATCTCATTTTAAGCTTAGTTTGGGGAACGTGAAACTTGAGGGTGATAAATCTTCGCAGCACGAAAGCCCTAATGTAAGTCATTGATCTCTTTGCAAGTTATTTCCATATAGCTATTTTCAAGTGAGAATGGTTTTCTATGCTTTTGTTTATTTTAAAGTTTTAAGTTCTCTTAGTATTTTAATTTTTAGTAGTATTTGAATAAGGCCAAGGTTGATTAATTATGAGAAAAATGTAAAAATTGCTTTATCACTAAGCATTGCATGAGGGCATGGCAATGGTTAAGTGTAGGGGATTTGATAGGTGTGTAAACACCCATCCTTTTACCACTTAATTTTGGCTAAAACAAGCCCAAGACACGTATTTAATATCATTTGTTTGGAATTATGCGTGGTTTTTGTGTTTATTGTGTTTTCAGAACTAACCGGATGAATATTAAAGAAAACATGGGATTGCACGGGTTTTATCAAGGAAAAAGGCTCAAGACGAAGTCTATTGTCCAAGAGATGCAAAAGATTTGAAGTCACTGGGCCTATTCAAAGATTTATCGAAGAAAAGGACCAATGACGGAAGATTTACATAAGTCGAAGAAACTCAAGTCTATTTAACGAAGAAATTAAAAGACGAGTTGAATTTAATCGACGACAAATCCCGAATCAGCATCGAAAACGTCAACTTTTCTGAAAAGACGAGAAGACAAGAAGAAAGGGAGAAAGCCCACTCACCAACCAACCACTAGGAGTATAAATCGATTCCTCCTTCACACAATTAGGGAGTTAGCTTCATTTTTCTTTTTTCCCAGTTCTTTTTGGTTCGTAGCTTCACCAACACCATTAGGGTGTTTGGTGATTTTCATTCTTTTCTTTCAATCCTGTAACTCTTAATCATCACTCTTGTTACTTTTCCATTAATCTATTAATTCCATCTTTCTATTCATCTTGTTCTTCATCATCTTCCATTGCAAGTTCTTAAGTTTTCTATTTGATTCAAGTTTGATTTTAAAAAGTTGTTGATTTAGTGTTTTTATTGGTGGGATTTGTTTCTTATGGTATTTAGATGATTTGTGTTTGATTTGGTAAAACCTTTTTGAGTATTGTAGTCGATTTGGGTTTAAATTCGTGTTCCCTATTTTACCGCTACTGTTTCTGATCTTCGTTACCAGAACTTTCCGAACAGAGCTAATTTTCCGCATAGACGATTTCTTATTTCCCTTATTCGGAATATTGGTTATTCCGAATAGGGGTGTTAATTTTCTCTTACTCGGAATACCTCAGATATTCCGCATAGACCTTACTTTCCGCATAGGGTATGTTTTCCGAATAGGTTATATTTTCCGAATAAGCAAGTTTTTCCGAATAGAGTATTACATTCCACATAGACCTTACTTTCCGCATAAGGGTGTTTTCCGAATAGCATCATTTTTCCGCATAAACCAGTTTTTCCGAATAGAGCAGATTTTCCGCATAAGCTTATTTTTCCGCATAGCAGTTTTTCTGCATAGAATTATTTTTCCGAGTAGCATCTTATTTTCCGCATAGACGTTTATTCCGAATAGGTTCTATCTTTCCGAATAGGACTTGTTTTCCGCATAAGGTATTTTTCAGTTAGGGTATTTTTCCAGTACTGTTTTGATTTAATTTCTTATTTCAATTTTACTTTTTTACTGTATTCTTTCCCCTGTTTTAGTAAAATAGAGAACCAAATCCACTTTTTGTCACCAAGAACAATCATTCCACTTTAAACTGAGATCAATTCGAGAGGATTCCGAGTAATATTTTGAACCCCATACAAAATCCTTGTATTAATCCTACTAAAGACGAACTCATGGAGTTGTTCGATGCTCTTGGATGTCCTGACATACGAGTTGTGTCTGAGTTTACCACTGCTAAAGTAGGTCAACCTTGGAGAGCAATGTTGGGTATTCTCAGTAGATGTCTTACACCGAAAACCAGTGGGCATGATGCTTTGCGTAGCCCAATTATGAACATCTTCCATGGAATGTACACAGGCGCAAATGCAGATTATGCATTACTGTTATGGGAAGAATTTACCTTTCAACTCTTCCAAAACAAGAAGCTGAAAAATAATTTCTTTCCTTACCCTCGGTTTATCAAGCTTATCATTAATTATTGTATGAAGAATGATGTTACTATTGATAGGCGTGCAACAAGTCGTCATCACACTGAAGAGGCTGATCATACTGTAGATCTAAGGCATGAAGGACCATCTGGTGGTGTGATTCCTGGTCCTATTCCCGATTATCTTCTGACGGATAAAATTAAAGGTTCTGCTGATTACAAGCTACTGCTGCTAGAAATCAAGAAGCTAAAAGCAAGCCTTCAGACTGGAGAAGACTCGTCTACTACGGTCAAGAGTAAAGGTAAACGCAAGCAACCAGCTGCTTTACCTGAACCCGAAACCAAGAAGAAGAAGACTGAGGTTAAGAAGGGAAAGGGTAAGGCTGATGAGTTAGTTCTACGTGACGAATAAGATGTTGATGATCCTACTCTTGACAAGGCTGAGAGAAAATTAATTAAGATAGCTATTGAAAGGAGTAGGAAAGATACGGGCGGTAGTGGTTCTGGTGCACAGATAAATATTGAAGAAGAGTACGAGGAGCCTGGGAATATTGATGAGTTTGGATCACCTGAACGGTATTCTACTTCGAAGGAGACATCCATTCCTGTTTCAGCAAGTGTTGAAAAAGAGTCCGGTGCTCCTACAATCATGGTACCTACTCAACCTTTAGTAACTCAACCTCCACCAATACAACCCTTACCAACCCGACCGGTTTCAACACCATTCCTTCCACCTCCAATAGCTCCCATCCTCAGTACTGTGGTCACAACCGAGCCTCTTCAACCAACCCAGAGTAGCTCTGCATCATCTTCAATGGCTGCATTTGTTATGGCAGAGATTTTGGATAAACACACGGATAGCCAAAGACAAGAGATGAAAAACCTTCGAGAAGAGCTACTTAGAAGAGTGCAAAGTGAAGAAGCCTCAAAGAAAGCACAAGAAGAGATGCTTGCTAAGTTCGCTGCAGAGATGGAGACGACTCGTAAAGCTCATGCAGAAGAACTAGCTCAAGTTAAGCAGGCTGAAGCTGATAAGCATGCTGCACGAATCACAAGACTTCAAGCTATGAGGGATAAATACAAGGATCAGAAAGAAGCACTTGAAGCTTCTGTTGAAGAGAGAGTGAAGGAATCCGTTGAATCCATTATGCCAAAACTGCGTGATGAATTGAAGACACTCGCAGCTGATAACTTGATGATCAAGTCATCCAATCCTTCTCAATCCGCCTACAAAATTTCCTATGACTTGACGGATTTTGAATTGAAAAAGATCCTCAAAGCTCGTATGAGGGAACTTGGATCTTTTGATAAATCTAGGATTCAACGGGCTCTCTACAAATCACTCAATGACGCTATCATGGAGGATGATAGGTTATTTAAAACGTTTGGAAGTGTGGTACCATACCACATTCTGCCTGAGGAAGAAATGGAAGGAAGTGATCAAGAAGAGGGTGACGGGGAAGAAGAAGGAGAAGAAGAAGAAGAAGAAGAAAAGGATGATGACGATGACGATGACGATGATGGTGATGATGATGAGGATGATGATGGTGATGATGGTGGTGATGGAAATGAGGAGAGTGCTAAGGGAAGCAACGAGGATAGCGATAAGGATGATGGTGGTAAACAGCCGGAAACAGGGGATAAGGTTGCCAGCACAAAGAAACCTTCTAAGTCTGGAACCAAGTCTAAGAAAGATGTTGCGCAGAAGGAACAATCCACCTCAACGGAATCTAGACAATCCAAGTGGCGCCACGATGTGAATGCTACTACAGCGTCATCGATTCCCGGTACATCTATTCCTGTGTCTATACCTGTTACCACTAACCCTGTTAGTTCTGTTGTTGTTCCTCCTGTGATTGCAGAATCAGTTATTGAACCTGAAGCTGCACAACACTCGCCTGTTCATGACACCGCCGAGATGCCTGAATCAGAACCAGCACGTGTTCATGTCTCTACTCCTCTACAACAAGAACCACAATCTACTGTTCCTGAGTCAAGCACACGGGACTGGGCAGACACTTTGGAGATTGACGAGACTGTACCACCACAAGCTTGGATCACGGCAGCGGCTCAATATGATCCAATCACAGACGCTGACAGAGATGTTCTATATCTCCGTATCCGTAGTCTGATAGACTTGTGTGCATTTCTGGCTCATGAGTATAAGACTTCGGTTACTCCGTCTTTGGTGAAGAGAGCGCTAAAGGATAAGAGAATTCGCGCCAAAACCAGGTTGACCTGAATGGAGTTCGAGTATTATGCTGACGAGGTCCTGAAAGCTCTTAAAACCGTTCAAAGGCCAGGCCTCCATGAATTAGAAAGAGCTCCACCTCCACTTGATCCTTCTCAAGATAATCAGATTGCTCTCGACTTCTTCGTCACTTATGATCTTGAGTATCTTCTAAAGGGTTCATCAAAGTACGCAACCTCCCTGACCTTGCTGAAAGCTGCCAACTGGGGGACAATACCCTGGATCGAGGAAAAGGTAAACCGACTCTGGGTCCCAAGGGTAACTCGTAATTATGATATGTATGCTGTTATAGGTGCATCTCATTGGGACGAACGAGTCCGAAGGGCGTATAGGGGTTGCTGCTTAGCCAACTCAGGAAGCAATGTTAGATCCGATATTCGCATCTCCAGCATTTTGGGACTGAAAACTGAAGCCAATAAAGGCTATGATCATGTGACGGAGATTCGTCTGAAAAGGGAGGATGACAGAGAATACAAAATCCAGCAGGGAGATTTTTCTATCATTCGCCTTGAGGATATCGAAGATATGTTGCTTATGATGACCCGGGATCAACTCACCCATATTGCTCGTGAAGACATCATTGCTTTGAATACAGCACTTCGTATGTTCACACGAAGCGTTGTTATCAAGAAACGAGTTGAAGATCTTCAATTGGGAGTCGAAAGCTACCAAAGGAAGCTTAACCTAACCCGTCCAGTGAATCAAGTTCTACCTCAACATGTCACAAGATGTCCCTATACCGGCATTTCTGTTCCGAATTATGGGATTTTCTACTTGAACAGTCGAGGGATAATGAAGTTTATGAGGGTGGGTGAGCTTTATAAGTACAGTGATGGGACTCTCATTTACGTCAGAGGAAAGTTGGAGCATCTTAATTCGGGTGGGACTTTACCAGAGATGACTGAGGATTGGCATCAGGGTTATCGGCAAATGGCGAAGTATGTGATCAAGAAGATTGATCAAAAGCTCCGTGAACGTAGATTGATGAGGAGTTTAGAAAGATTCGTTGGTGGTAGACCATATGGAGTGCACCACAAGTTACTGCAACGATCCATCTAATGGGTCGTACATTTCAGGTCCACTTTATATTTGTTTTTAATTGTGAATATGTAAATTTGTGAATATTGTGCTTTTACGGCTTGATGTAGTGTTACGGTATGATAATTTTTCAAGAATTTCTCACGAGATTCTAAATCTTTCAAAATATATCATACTAAAGCACAACAACTATCCCTTATTAATTTAAGGGGGAGCATTAATATGTTCTATGGCTAAACATCGATTTCATTTTTTACCCAAAGACCGGTTAATCCATTCAATATCCCAAATATTAATGGTTAACATTTTGGATAAGGGGAGAAAATGGGATTAAGGAGACTTAAATGATACTTGGCTAAAAGATGAAAAAGACTTAACGATTATCCAACTTAATATGTGTAAAGCACGTGTTAAGGGGGAGCGTTTTTTATGAACAAAACACCTAAGGTACAAAACTTTTGATTTCAATATCACAAGTACCTTAGGTGATTTTCAATGATTTTTCATGGTGGCTATACTTTCCCAAAACACGCTTAATTCACGACGAATGTGGTGACAAAAGGGTGGTAGGAATAGGCTTAGTCCAATGATTCATCAGAGCCGATGGAATCTTCCCAAGGACAATTCCCTAGATAGAATTAGAAGTTCTAGGAAAGTTGGAGAAAGATTGTGAATGTAGCTGAATGCCGACCAAGTATTAAGCTAGCACTGGAACAATCACAACAAGGTGCTAGTGATGACGTATTGGTAAGCATTGAAGGGGTTGAAGAATGAAAAAGAATTGTAAAGATAAAGGGTGTAAAGAAAGAAGCCCTCCTTACAACTTTAGGCAGAAACCGGGTCAATACATATGCTATTGAGATCATTTTTGTTAATGAGTCTCGATATTGAAGAAAGACATCATGGACCCAGTGATGCAATGCACAACCCTTCCCAGCTAACTCAAATATCTCTCAAAAGGTATTTGTTTTAATCACACGGAGATCAACACGTTATCTATTGGTTTATTCACTCCGAATAGACTGATATTGAAAAGGTGTCACTCCTCTCCAGCCATCGCTCACTAAATCAAAACGCACTATCGAGTCTAGAGCCACGAGATCACCAAAAGTCTCATTAGGACACTTTCCATTTATTCCTTGCTTTCTAACACACTTTGAAAAGTAAGAGATTTTCATGAGTCCTACGCAGTATTCCTGTAATATTGCCAGAACATCCGAGTAATACGTAAGTATTACAATGAAGATGGAAATCCTGCTTGAGCCAACATCAAACAAGCTCATGGTAGGTTACACGTGCGGTTCTTTTAGAACCAATCTTGTGAAAAACTGGAAAGAAACAGTGGTTTAATTCTTAATTGAACTTAAACTCGTTCCAGGCCTCTACGCATTATCATATGATCTTGCCAGAACACTCAGAGTGACTCTTTATTGATCACAGTGACGAGTGGAAATCCTTCTAGTGTTAACATCAAACAGCACTTGGTAGGTGACGTGCATGATTCGTTATGAATTGAGCTCGTGATAACTGGAAAGCAACGCTGGTGAAAATCTTAATTGAAATTCACTTGTTCCAGGTTTCATGAATTGACGGCTTCAAATCACAAGGATCAATTATCCAAGTGATTCACTCTTTATGTTCGCAGTCAGCTTTGGACGGTCGAATAAAGAGAACGGGTTTACCCGCAAAATCCTGTCAGGAAGTTACTTAATTGAAACTATCCGTCACGGGTACGATATCTAATATCGTCCAACGGTCTTCACCGACCGGAGGTAAAATTCTACCGAATTAGAATAAAATGTCAAAGCCATTTTATTCGTGTCGTTGGTGTGTACCTGTTAAAGACGGTGGCGTTGCTGTGTACCTGTTGAAGATGGTGGCGTTGCTGTGTACCAGTAGAAGACGGTGGCGTTGCGGTGTTCCTGTTGAAGTCGTTCCCACATGCTTATGTTTTTCTGCATCAAATTTCAGCAAAATTCAAGAAAGTGGAAAATGAAGTCTTCCGCTGTACCAAACTCTGAAGCTTTCGAGAATTCAACAAATAGACATAAGTGTGTGGAACATGGAGTCACGAGGAGGCAATTTTCACAAGAAGGCAAAGATCGCACGTGAAAGGCCAAAAGAACAATGCTCTCAAGCCAAAGCCTAAAAGATCAAATAAACATATTCACAACAAAAAGAAAGAAGAAAAGACTACGAGCTCAAGAACGAAGACTTAGTATAGTATGCTAGGTTTAGAACTTTGTAAACGTGGAGTGACCTCCCTTAGGGGGAGATTGTTAGAAATACGTTTTTACGTATATTAGAAGTATCGGTCACTCCACAATATTATTTATGTTGTAATAGCTCGTAGTTAATGTTACTTATTAAGTTAAGTAAGAAACCGACCCATGGGCTTGTCATGGGCCGGCCCAAGTCCAAATAAGGCCTTGGATATAAATACCCCTTTCCACCATGGAAAGGGGTTGGTTGTTGATTTTCACTTTTCTCATTTGAATGAAATAAACACATAGTTTCTCTCTTACTTTCTCTCTCTAGTTTCTCTCTCTAGAAATCTTCAACCCACTTCATAGATTCATAGGTTATCAAGATTCTACATCGTGTGTCTTCTTCAACATCATAGTCGCTGTCATGAGGGTGTGTGGTAGAAATCAAAGCTTTAGAAGTTGCTCATTGAACTACAAATCTTTTAGTCTCTGATTTGTATATAGTATCAATCAGGCCTTTTTCATAATTGTACTTTCCATAAAGCTGAACTAAGGTGTCATTCTTGATTGAGTTATTGGCTCTCTGAGTCTGATTCATACTCAGCCATTTTCTTTGAAGGCTGTTGACAAATGTGGTATTAATCTTAGCTTGACCAATGGTGACGTCATTCATAGCAAGGTCATTGAGAAGAATCTTCAGCCTTGTATAAGTTTGTTGAACCTTTTTCACCTTCAAGTGCCTTGAAAGCATTGAACTGAAGTCTGAGTGCCTGAATCTTGGTTTCTCTTGTTTAAGAGGGTCCTTCATGACCAAGGATAAGGTCTGTCCACATTTGTTTGGCTGTGGGACACTAAATGACAGACTTCATGATGTGTTTGGGAAGACAGGATATGATGATGCTCTTAAGACGTTTGTCTTGGTTTGCCAATTTCCTATCAGCTAGAGTCCACTGTTTGAGAGGTTTGGGAAGAGGGTTCTCATCAGTAGAGGTAAGCGCCATGGGAACATAAGGACCATTGTCTAGAATTTCTAGAAGAAATGGTTCAAGTCCGTCGAGATACACGAGGAATTGACTCTTCCAACTAGCAAAATCTTCTTCATCAAAGACTGGTACATTGGTGACATGAGATCCGCCTCTTGAGTCAAGAAGTTGAGGTAGATCATCTTCATTTGGAGGTGGAGGAGTTAGTGTTGGTGAAGTGGGTGGTGCATTGGTGTTGGTGTTCCCAGAAGACGATGGTGGTGCATTGGTTGTTTCCGGCATGGTGGATCTTGATTATAAAACTTAGAACGATGTTTCTGAAGGTTTTAATATCAAACACCACTCTGATACCAATTGAAAGTCCCTAAACTATGCTAGAAACAATAAACTTAACTAATCAACACACGTAATTACTTTTCAAACGTAATACTTATTATTCTATAATAAAGAATTACAAGTGTTATGGATAACACCGTTTGATGACAATGTGTTGTGCACACTTTGAACAACTAAACCCTAAATTATGAACGTAGTCGCAGCTGTTTGGTTCTATAAGTTTTAAGCATTAATGGCGTGAATTCTATCAAAGTGTTGAACGTTAATGCAGGGCTACATATCCTATTTATAGTGGTACGAGGTTGACCTAAGTACTAGTTGAGGTGACTACACTAGACAGACACTTGTCAGACCTCTGTCACAAGATGCTCTTCTATTCTTGGTAGTCTGCCACAATGCTTTAGGGAAACAGAGCTGACATAGTTTCCCTTTTCTTCATTGTCTCATACACACCAAGGTATGTCCAAAGTGTGCTGAGTGTTAACAGGGTATTGCCACCCCTGTTAACCCTCAACCCCTCAGAGTCCCTGATACATCTTGGCTGCTATCCATCACAGCCAATGAGTATGTCTTCAAGTAATCTTCGACTTCCTTGACAATGTCTCTGACAGTGACTCGTCTGAGGTTGCTCACAGAGACTTAGATCTCTGTGAGTCTTGCGATACTTTCCTGCCTCCTACGCATAGGCAAGTTACTATCTAACAGCTTGATTTGTGTTTAAATCTATGATACAAGGAATCTAACAAACTTAGATTCCCAACACCTCCCCTAAACAAGAATGATAACTTGTTGTCTTCTTGTTTCTCTTTGTACTGAATCTATTTAGAATACATGCCTTCAGTATTCTCTTCAACCTTGGATTGAGCTTGGAATTTATACTTGTATCCAACTAAATGTAGCCAAATACTTCAATGTAGATCTTCTTCTGATAAGATAACCTTCAAACTTATAAACATCATCTTTGTCTTCAAACTATGATCTTCTAGTGTCTTAGCAACAGGAATTGTGTTCTTTAGTTAAATCTATGAACTATGGATCATGAACTTCTGTCTTTATTTGATGAGACAAAACCTTCTAAGTATTCTTTTCTTTAGTACTTCTTTGCTTGCAACTTCATACCTGAAATAAAACACTTAACAACAAAAACCAATCTGTATTGGCTTCATGATTTTTAGCAAATCATCAGCTATCAACGGATTTGGTTTATTCTCTACCAGTTAGCCGTACCCTCTAGAATAGCCAATACATTATTCATAAAGAATTAGGTGTACTGATAACCTTATAATTTTTGGTAAACTGTCAACCATCAAAGGATTTGATAATGTCTTTACCTAGTACCTTTTGTCTAGGACTAGCCAACTCTTTGTCTCGAAACAAGGTGAGTCAGAACCATATAGTTTTTAGCAAACTACCAGCTTTCAACGGATTTGAGAAGTCTTTATCACAAACCATTTGCTAATGGACTAGCAAGTTCTTATGTGTGTTAGACATGCTAAACTGAGAACCATTTGTGAAGTGTGAATGTAAATCAAACACTTAAGATTCTTTCTCAGCTTCTTCCTTTTGCTCCAAATCCTTGATTTGTTGTTTAACCATTCTGATCAACTCCAAAGCACCAACAGATTCTTATAAAACTTCCAATTGTTGTTCCAACACAAATGGATATTTCTTTTCTTGTATCATATAATAAGTAAGATCATCTATATCCAAAATATGTAGTCCACATGTGTCAAAATGACATTTTTAGGTAGTAAACTTATTCTCGTATATTATTTTTATATTTTATTTCTGTGTTGGTTTATGAACTCACATAATTACGGGAAGAAATTAGGGCTTACGTGCATAATTTAATGTATTTTACGTTTAAACCGGAAATCCTAGGTTTACGTATTTACGCTTTTGTGCTCCGTTTTTGATGAGACAAATTTTATTAGAATTATTTTGTGCCGTAGTTTCATATTTTGGCAAAAACATTTTTCATAAATCGACCCGAGGGCACGTAAATCGAGGAAACTAGAATCGAGGAGTACCCGTAAACTATTAGGGATGAGACAAGTATAACACTTGTCCCACCCCTAATAAGGGCAGATTCATCAAGGGTGTAACACCCTTTGGTGTCAAGTTTCTAGCTAAACATGAGATACTTGTCTCATGAATGCTTTAGGTACTTAAGCCTCAACTTCACACACACACATACTTGCATGTGTAACTAGAACGTTTTCACCAAAATCTATCCCCTCTCCCTCTTGTAGCCATCTACCATCACCACCATACCACCATTTTCACAAAATTTCAACCTATAACTTATGCTATATTCAACTTATGATGAAAACCACATAAAAGGAGGATGATTTGAGGTGATTTCAAGTTGTGAATGGAAGTTTCTATAGAGTTTTTGGGCTGATTTCTCAAGAGGAGTTCATATATTTGAAGATCACAAAAAGTTGTTTTGAAAAGTTAAAGATTTGAGTGCAAAGATCAAGCTTGTTCATCCAAATCTCATTATTTTCCATCATTTGGTTAGTATAAAGATTTTATTCTTTCTATAATCCTATTATTTTTGTAAATATACTTGTCTATTTACTTCCAAATGTATATGTATGATAGTGATGAATGATGATCAAAGTGTTGCATGGGGATTTTGTGTCATTAGAATAAGTTAATAAGGCTAAATCTACAAGTAAAAGATGATAAAATCTTAACTAGGTTAATAGGCTGTGAAAAACAGTAAGTTTAAATATTTTTAGTTGATTAAATGGATTATATTATTTGATATAATGATAGATAAATGATTTTTACACAAATAGTTAATTGGCCACACAATGGAATGTTAAAAATGAGCAAGATATGGCCAAAATACTTTTGATGTAATAATCTGACTGATCTGTTTTGGACGAATTAAAACTGATATTTAGAGGCTGTTTGAGAAGGAGCCATAGAAGGATAATTTGTAGAGGATATCATGTATTTTCTACAACAAAGATTTAGGGTTCTAAGTCATTATTGAACTCAAGATATGATGAAAATGGTGAACATGACTTTTTACATCAGATTTCACAATAATATATTTAAGGTTAAAAGCCAACATGAGGTAAAATTTCATATAAATAAATATGTAAAAGTAAATAATTGATAATAACAATTATAAAAATATGTTTATATACTATAATAAATAATTATCACATTTTATAAAAATAAAACTCAACTAGTTTTCTAACTACAAACTATATATGACTATTACGTCTATTCGGCTAAAACCGAAAGGATGGCGTTTTCGCCAAATAAAATTTAGATGGTCGGACCCATCTAATGTAAGATTTTTATAGAACATCTACTGATATAGAAACACATTTAACAAGTAAAAACCGACCCAAACCCGAGCTTTGTAACATATGGACCCGTAATGGACCAAATTAGCCTTATTGGACCACTAGGCCCAACTAGTTTGGTTTAACACTATTGGAATTGTTCATGGGCTCAACCCAGTTGGGCCCAACATATGAGTATAAGCCTGGTCCTAAATAAATAAATGGACTAATAAAAACATATTGGACTCTTAATGGGCCTATTGGGCCTTAACATATAAATGGGCTAAAATTAGTGTAACTGGACTAAGATAACTAGATACTTAACAACTAATAATTATGTGTAATGTGATAAAATCCCACTCAGTCATCATGTTTATGACTTGATTACATATACATAACAATTTTTATAAATATTATTCGACGTAGACTAAGATCGAGTATTATTTGTCTAGGTTTCCCGTGATAGAGACACGCACCGTACATCTTAATTGCCGATAACCCGGCTTCCCAAACCAACATGAGTTCATAGCCTCACACTCTTTTGAATGTTTTAAGAAATGTTTTGTAAACCAGCGAGGGAGATAACATGCGAGTTTTAAATAAAAATTGAACACAAGTGGTCCCGATTGTATGCTTATTGATATGGACCTGATTGATATGATGACCCAATGAAAGATTGAAACGGATTATTATTAGTTAGGTTATGTCAATATAAGTCCCATTATAATGAATTGTGAACTACCGGAAGTTGGTAAACGCTTATGCATATAATAGTACTATTTGGGGAAGATCACCCTAGTTCGCGCCTTGACGGTTGATCCCCGTCGTGTCACATTGATTGGCAACCGAATTTATGTATGAGAGGATTTAAATATAGCGTGATTTTAGTGACGACACGCTAATTTAAATGGGAAACTAATTGTCGGTCTCGCGACCCGTTGTATATATAGAAAGGCAACAATGTCATGCGCCTTATAATAATCCGATAATAATACCGATAATGGTAATACTAAGGATGCGGTCTCAGGAATAGTGTATGATGTATGATTTTAATTATAATATATTGCCTTACTAGCATATGGGGTCTTATTACTGATATTATACTTGTGTTCTGCTTTACATAACAGTTTTATATAACGGTTTTTACTAAACTCTATGAATTCACTCGGCATTCGCTGATTTATTTTTCGCATGTTTTATCTCATGTGCTTGAAGGTAACTTGGACGGAGATCGACTCTGATGGCCCACTTATTAATAATATTCATTCGAAATATGTTTTGTAACTTTATGAGTGTAAAAACTAGGGGACCTTGTGTAAACTTTAAACTTGTATTCGGATGAATGTATGTTTGGCTTTGTACAACCCTTTTTATGCGTTGTCTATGATTTGAGTTATTGTGCTATTCTATAACACTGTATTAACCCTTCAGCTGTACCAATATGAAAATTGAGAGTGTTACAGTTCGGTACCAGAGCTCTCGTTATAGAGAACGAAAGATTTTTAAAACCAAGGTTTTGAATAAAACATTTCAAAAATATTTTAACTATAAATATTTTTAAATAAAGTGCATTAAAAGTCATGAAATATACCAAATATATGCTTGTGTTTGTTCCATGTGTATTTTAGGTACGGATATTGAGAAAATGGCAAAAGATCACAAGAAACAAGCAAAAACAAACACGGGAAACGAAGCCGCACAATGAATCGGGCCTTAGATTTTCCAAGAATAACCCTTGAAGAATTGAAGATTATATAAGAAGGGTCCTCCAATATTGAAGAATTGACACTTTAAACCCTAGTTTATTCATAATTACAAGATTGGTCCTTAAAGTTTGTCAAAAAAAGGACCCTCCACTTTGTTGGATTGGCAAGAATGGTCCTCAAATTTGAAGACTTGTCATTATTAGTCCTCCAAGAAGTCAACAATACAAGTGAACACCTTGAAGAATGAAGAAAATGCCAAAACAACCCTTCAAATATCATGAATTGGCAAGATATACCCTTGAAATAATTTTCCAAAACTTTTTAGGGCAAAAGTGTGAAAACCAAAACTTGATTAACAAATGAATTCGGATTCTATTATGTTTAAACCTAAATGACAAGAAAGGAAGAAAAGAAGGGTTTAATCTAGCCAACATCCAAACTTACCTTAACCAACCAGTGGCTGCCATGTGTCCCACTACCACTTTTCCACCAATCACATGCCACCCCCTTACCATGTCACACATCCACTCAACTTTTATTTAACTAATTAATCTGATTAGTTAATAAACGCGCTAAACACCCCTTTTAAAACTTTAAACAGATCAAACCCCATGTTCTTGGTGTTCTTCATAAAATTGGGGTTTTCTTAAATACATGGAATTAACCCTTAATCATTTCTAGATTTAAGATTAAGGTGGTTATAAACATAACCCAACTCTTAAACCCTATGCCACATCATCCCTCAGCTCACATGTTAAACCCTTGCTACATGCTTTCTGGGAAAAAGCCAAAACCTTGCAGAAAATCAACACTCCTCATTCAGCTTCATTCCTACGCATTCCTTTGAGCCTTTGGATCACATTTTACTAGCTAGAAACCCCACAAACGTCCAAACCAACTTCACATGAGTTCAAATTTTCAGAAGCCTCAAGGGCATTTCTGGAAGATCATTGCTTAGGGTTTTCAGTTTTTTAGTTCACAAGGACCATGTACACCCTCTATTCAAAGGGTATAGGGTCCTTAATATTTCGTTTTTAGTGTAGATGTCTTCTCAGCTCGATTCGAATTGATATAACGTTTTCTAGCAAAGACTTATTGTTTTTGGTTAAAAGATCTTGTTTGGAATTCTATGTCTAATTAGCAAAAAACATTTAAAAAGGTAAAAATATCTATAATACTACGTATATGTACTACGCTAAAACAAATTGCACGTAAAACAATTAAATGCACAAAATTTAAAAGAAAATACAAACTAACTAATAGGACTAAAAGTGTAATTAACTAACAAATCAAAGACTAATGAGAATTTATACTAACAGATTTGGACTGTGAGTGTAATAGCAACATACAAAATGAAGGACTATATATGTAAGGTAAAATTTAAAGTTGGGAATGTAAACAACAAAAATATAACAAAACTACTTTTATACAAAGCTACATGTTAAAGCCCAAATTAAAGTTTCTAATCATAATATCTAGCAAATTTAAATCCTGATAACGGCCCAACAAAAATACAGCTAAAATCTATCCTAAACAAATTACAGCTAAAATCTGATTACCAAACACTCTAAACAGTAGATAAGCAAAGAAATGAAAAATCTAATATTTCAAAAGATTCATATAATACCAAATCAAATCCCAAGCTTTATCCATCAAGTAAACTAAACATATTGCACGCAAATTTACGCTACAGATATACAACTTGCAGGTTAAACTAAAAATGCAGTAAACTAAATTAGTGCTTGACCTTGACGTCCGAAGCTAGTCCGTTGAGTAGAAGGTTCAGCGCTGAGCTGCCTTGTAGCAAACACACCGCCACCAACTGCTGAACTAGATCAGCTCTTCTGCCACTAAATCAGCTATCCAAACGGACTATTCTAATCTACAAATCCTGCATAAACTCGAACGAAACTACTTGCCAACGAAACATTACTGATCTATCTGTGCATCCAGACCATATTCGTTGATGCTGTATGCTACACTATCTGCTGAACTGAACTCACAACGATAATCAAACTCCGAATCTTATACCATCAGCTATAATCGGCTCAATGAACCAGCAAGATCAAACTGAAACTCTGAATCCGAAATACTGATTCAAAACCTCCGCTGAAGAAGTGCAAACGTCTGATCTAAGCTACAACTTATTCACTACCAAACTAAATCCAAATGACAGCAGCTTTTAACCAGCAGTGTTTAACCATCAAACTGAACAGAAATTTATCGCCACGGCAACTTCTACTTAATAAAACAGCAATCCCAAAATCGTTGTCTGAAACTGGACATTTACAGACCACCGTAATCTTCTAGACCAGACCTTTGGTGTTGACGCTATGCTACAACTGATCTTGAAACTGAAATCATCAAAACACCAGCTGATCTGCTTGTTGAAAAGTTCATAAACTTGAAAACTAAATCCTACAAAAGATGTGGAAACGAGATACTGTGCTAGCAAGTCAAGCTATAAGACTAACACGAGTGATCAAAAACTGAAAATAAGTTCGTTAAAAGAAAGCTGTTTAACAAAGACTCAAAAGCTGCGAACTCGTTAACAGTATAACGGAATTGTATAGGATTTAAGGAAATACTTGAATGAAATTTACTTCTATTTATGAAAGAAAAATGTAAAGTTTGTTACAACTAACAAACTGAATACGGAACTGATTTAACTAAAATCTTTCTGAAAACAATGAACGGAAACAAAGCTTTTGAACTCATTCAAAGAAAAGTATTGAAAGAAAATGAATTTCATTAATGGTGAAATCTGTTACAAAATTTAACTGAAAAAAAATCCTATCTTAACTGCAAACGAAATTTATAACAGAAAATCATATTGTAATCTGATCCAAAATCATAGTCAAAACATCTCGTAAACAATTCTAAACTCTATGAAACTGCTATTCTTGCGTGAACATCTCGTAAACTGCTATTCCTAACATCTCGTAAATTTTAACAGAATATGTAACTAATTAGAACAGAATATTAAGATTCTAACTATTTAATGTGAACAGTAGACGAAGAGAAAGAAAACTGAATGTATTAAAGATTTAACTTCCATTAATGGTTGCGAGAAAAAATTGGTTACAAAAGATTAAGATCGAAAGAAAATCAAAAACTGAATTTGTTACAAAGGTTTTAACTAACTAACTAATTCTATCTAACTAATTAACTATGTGAAACTACACCTAAGCTAACCGACTGAAATGAAGTTCTTGAGCAGTATTTATAGCCGACTGAGAAGATGTGGATGACTTCAATGACGTGTTGCTTCCAATCAACAATTGACACGTGTAAATACGATGATTAGAGTTCTTCATGCTAAACCCGAATTTGGGCGTTTCTTCGTTCTTCATTCTTGTTCGAATTCATTGGTATCATCATGAAGAGGGATAAGAGAGGATCACTTTTGCTATTTAAAGTTCTGTCTGAATCCATGTGTAGCTATTGTGATTTGATCTTGAAAGTTCATGGTGGATATGGAGAAAAAAAAAACTATGAACGAATCTCTTTCTCTCTCTTCGTATGAAGAAGAAAGACACGTTTTGTGTAAGTTTGACCGGTCTTGGTCAAATGACCAAGATATTATCTCAACAAACTTTCCATTTTGGTCCTTCCATTTTTAATTTCTTTTCAAATGGTTATAAAACTTTCAAGTAAATTCCTTTCATCCTTTGAATTGTTAAAAGTGCAACTTAAGTCCTCGATCTTTGGAAGTTTGGCAAATAAAGTCCTTGAATCATCTTTTCGTCTTTTTCTTCGTCTTTTCTTCAAATAAATCCCTTAAAACGTGTCTTTGCTCCAAAATGCATCTACTTTACCTGAAAACACAAAAACACCAATACCCACGTAATTCTAACAATTTTACAGTTTAATATTATGTATTTGACAGTGTTTTGAGTGGTTTTTGGATCATTATTGATGAGTGTTTTCACACTGGAAGTTTGGCAAATAAAGTCCTTGAATCATCTTTTCGTCTTTTTCTTCGTCTTTTCTTCAAATAAATCCCTTAAAACGTGTCTTTGCTCCAAAATGCATCTACTTTACCTGAAAACACAAAAACACCAATACCCACGTAATTCTGACAATTTTACAGCTTAATATTATGTATTTGACAGTGTTTTGAGTGGTTTTTGGATCATTATTGATGAGTGTTTTCACACTTATCAACTCCCCTCCACTTGACCATTGCCATGTCCTAATGCAATGCAGCATTTTAAAGCTCCAAGTTACACTTTTCTCATAATTAACCAACCTTGGCCATTTTATGATTTAATAAACTATACTATGCTATATGATGAATGGTTTTGAATATTTACGATGCAATGCAAAGAAAACAATTCTATTTATATATTTTTTATTTTTCATAAATGGTTTTGATGGAAATAACTCATAAAGAATTCAATGACTTTGATTAGGGCTTTGGTACCATGGACACTTATCACCCTCAAGTTTCACTTTCCCCATACCAAGCTTAAAAATGGGATCATTGCATTCACAAGTAAAAAGTGCATCAACTTATTCATGACAATTAAATGTGGTACCGGCTATTATTTGAGCAAATTGCTTGTGGGCAAATTTGTCATTTATTCAAGTGTGAAATATAAGAAGTGTAAAATCCAAAAATAAGGAAGCACGGTTTTAATCCTAAGTAATCCTCTCATCCATTACTTGAAAAACCGCTCACAATTAATATAAGTCCGTTTTAAGAGTAATAAGTCATTCGCCTTATGTGTAAAATCCTCATGTCATGCTTTCATAAGTAGCTACACACTCGCTAAGGAAAGAAAAATAAAACTCACGCAATAATTTACATCCGCCATCTTTTTGAGACTTTGGATCTTCAACCCCGCAACCCGTCAAGGTAATATTAGATTGGAGCAATCTATTGAATCCCCGCAACCCGTCAAGGTAATATTGGAACTCAATAGTCACTATAATTAACACCACACTGCCCCTCTTGGGAGTCTTGCATTATTTTTTTTTTCTTTTTCTTTTTTTTTCTAGCCACTCATTTTTTTAATAAGCCGCTCTTATTTTTCTTTATTCCTCACAAAGAAATTTGAAAAGAAGAAAAGGAAAAACACCCGCTAAATATTGAGCATGACATAAGTCTAGTACACATAAAACGTGCTAACTTAGAATCTTAAGACGTACTCATATCAACCATAAATGATTAGCCAAAAATGCATAAGAGATTACAAACCAATTAAAACCGTACTTGATTATTTATTAACAATTATATACATGCGAAGAAATTAGAGGTAAAGAAGAGAAGGGTTTAGCCACAAGTAATTGCCATGAAGTCTATCTAGCCCTTTTACACTTGCTTCAACTCTATCATTTCCCATTCTCCACAAATTTAAAATTTCAAATAATGAAATTGGTGGATGCTTAGCCTAATAGACCAATGAAGGACTACATGGTTAAGGATACTAGCTAGAGAATGCTAAGATAAGCAAACTCGGGTTGAGTCAAAATATCCATGGCGGGCCTAATATGTCAAAGAAATCTAAACTTGTTAAAACCATGCTTTATTATTATTTTTTCCTTTTTATATATTTTTGATGAAAAGTAAAGGAAGAGATATATACAATGCAAATGTGTTATGCAAAATGATTGATGCAAGAATTATGAATGCATATTTTTGGTGGCCAAAGTAGATCAAAAATTTGAAAAATGTTGAAAAATTAATTTTCCAAGTTATCATGAAGTTAAGGCAATGGTCTAGGTAAGGTCACTTCGATAGAAGTCTCCCCTACACTTAAGATAAACATTGTCCTCAATGTTTAAGAGCATTGGAGTGAACTCCCCTACACTTATGACATTGATAACTTTGCTTAACCCAAGTTAAGGAAGAGACAACTAAAGGGTATTCATTTTAAGCACAAGTGTTTTGAATATCTTAATAGCAAAAACCAATCGAAGTGAACTAGATACACGGGCCTCCTCCATAAGCTCCAAGCATGAAATAAGAGAGATCAACCCTCGAAACAAACACCAAAAGACGAAGAAAGGCACCCCTCCACTTCAACTCTAATATAACATCCTTTTAATTAAACTTAACCTATTGAAAATCTACTCTACGTTTTCTAACCTAGTTATTCAATGCTTGAGTTTTTTTAACCCTAAGTCGCTAGCTCGACTCGGCCCCGAATTAGATTGTCCTTGGGGAAACCATCATGGAGAATAAAGAATATCCACTTTGAAGCACATCTCACATGATACACTCAAACTTAACACGTTGCCATTTACTATAAGATCTACAATATCCGCCTCGATAAATGGAACGGTCCAACGTGTCTCAAGTTTGTCCAACATACGAAATCTCTCAAATAGGAAGCACCCCAGGATCAAATACATAGTTTCCATCTCTACATTCGAACAACTCCAAAATAGGTAGCATCACCAAAGTAAGCTCATACAAGAAGTCCATATCAATAGAAATCACACTCTTAAGTGGAGTAGATGAAAACCAAGGTGTCTTAAATTTATGTATCCCAGGATCAAAAACCTTTCTCTTCATGGGAAAATAAGAAGATGAGCTCATATCAACCATATAAGATTCCCCCTTAGTGATCAAAGCATCATGAGAATATGAAGGTGTAGGTATCAAAACATTCATAACAAGTATATCCATATTAGGCTCATCATCATCAAAAGGTGGGTAATCTTCCAAAGAAGGCATAGAATAAGGAGGATCAAGATTAATAGTGTCTTGTGGAGAAGGTGTAGGCTCTAGGGTCCCAAAAAGCATGTTCTCAATAAGACGAATATCCTCTTCCCAATTAGAAGAAGATATATCAACCACAATATCATCTCTCTTAAGATAATCTTCAATTTGTTTATCTATCAATTCATCTTCACTAAGCAATTTTTCAGTCTTTAGAATCTCCTCATTCTCATCAATGATAGACCCCTCCTCATCACTATAGTAATCATAGATTGGTTTGTCAAAGATTGGTGACTCCTTAAAACTCAAGGAAGTGTGATCATCAAAAAATGGAGATTCACAAGTGAAAAGCTCATTATCACTATAATCATCATATATTGGTGTATCACAAAGAGAAGGTTCATCATCACTAAAATCCTCATTGGTTTCTTCATCATGATGGAAAAGTGGGTTATCAAATGATGTTTCAAAAAGAGGATTCGAATGCATCACAAAATCACTTAGAGGAATAGGTGAAGGAGTCATAGAAGAAATGGAGTCATCATCATCAGAAGTAAAAGACTCATCACTATCATAAGGATCATCAAAGGGTTCATCACAAGAATCATATGGTGGTAGAGGAGAAGGATCCATATTCCCTATAGGAGCAAACTCTTCATCCAAATTAGGAATGTTATCTTGACAAGACAAATCATCTGATGATAAAGCATAAGACACGTCACTAGAATCACAATCATCATCCTCCATTTGTGTCAAGTCTTTCAAAAACTCTTCCTCAATCTCATTATCCCTTTCTTTAAACAATTCATCAAGATCAAAATCACCAAAATCACTAGTAGTACCATGAAGGTCAATATGTGATAAAATCTCAATGTGATCATGAGGAGAAGAGGTATCAACACAAAGCGCATCACATGGTTCATTGGAAATACCCTCAAACTTTCTTTGGATTGGGATAAGGTTCTCAACACTAGAAGAGGTTAATTCATCCAAATCGGTGTTTGTATTAATGCTAAGAGGCTCGTCCCCCATGGTGAAAGAGTCGGTGGGTCCCATGTGAGGTAAAGGTGATGAAGATGTGTATGGCTCAAGTATAGTCGGTGGAGAGATGGAAGGGTCTATAATAGGAACATCACTAAGTGTATCATCCTCAACATCTACTCTCAAAGAAAGCTCATCATCAGGTAAAGCATCGTTCGGTCTCATGTGTTGCAAGATGTATGTGCTCAAGCCTAAGATTTTCGGATCAGTTGACTCTTGCATTGTCTCAAGTGCTTGCATTAACATATTAAAAGCGTCTTTACTCAAGAAATGATAAATGCCTTGATTGTTAACGGATTTTTTTATTAGGACTCTGAAAATTTTCTTCATTTTGAAAATCGTCTTGATTTAAAAATTCTTGATTTTGAAAATTCCCATCAAACCCTTGATCATAATTAACCGCATATCGTTGACAATTATTTTCCCTATACGATCCTCCACAAGTCGCACAAGGCCCATACATAGCTCGATATTTCTCGTCGTGTAATATCTCCAAAATAGGACGAGTATCCATGTGTGGCAAAATGGTCGAATGTGAAAACCCTTGATCTTGAAAGGTGTCTTGATTATGGCATGGAAAATTCTCATCATTTTGAAAGCCTTCATTGTTTGAAAATCCTTGATTATGAAAGGTTTCTTGATTATAGCCTTGAAAATTTTCCTTGTTTTGAAAACCTTCATAATTGGAAAATCCTTGGTTTTGGTATGGCACATTAAAGGTTTGATCATGAAATGATGGTGGAGGTTGTGATGAAAAACCGGAATATCCCATATAGTCATTACAAGTGTAGTCCATTTGAGTGTTAGGTTGAAAATTAGGGTTCTCGGTTCCATTGTAAGCATATCCCTCCCCATAATAACCATTGTTTTGATCACATAAATAAGTATCGTGTGGACCACCACAAGTCGAACAAGGCAAATAATTAGCGTTGGTGGATCGTTGTTGCAAAATCTCCAACATGGAACGAGTATCCATGTGTAACAAGGTGGCCGAATGTATATACAAGTATAATGACGTTTAAAAGCTTCCTCAGGGAAGGAAGTAATACACCAAAGGTGGTATGTTTACACGTGTGCGAGTACACGTGTAAGTAAACACGAGGAATGAGGGAGTAGCCCTCGGTCGACTTTTGAGAGAGAAAAGATAATCTCCCTCGAGATTCGATATGAAATATCCACAAGAAAGTATATATATAATTACTACTTGGGTGCAAGACCCCCAATAAAGCCTTCCTTCTTAGAATACGCACTAGTGAACGGGGGGTTAGGTGGCGCGAAGCACTTAAGTACCTATTGACCCTTAGACGGCATTTTATAGCACGTCGCCTATCTATTCACTTTGTAGTTTGTATTCTTCGAATTATTGCCAGTTGGAAGTATTTATCTATTCTTGCTTTATTTTATTTGATCGATACGCGTGTCAAGGACCGGAACGCCCCTCAACACGGTGTATTGCCTCGGCAATACTTATGGAAGATAGGTAACTTGGTTGTTCTTATACGTATACTTATTTACATATAATAATATATAAAAAAAATATTTTTGTATTTATTTGATTTTTTAAGAAAAATACTATATCAACGTAAAAAGCGATGAAAACGATATAATATATAGATTTTTTTTGTTGTAATCTTTTAGGAAAAAGATTACTTTTTGGGTTTTTTATTTTTTTGGTTCAATTCTTTAGGAAAAGAATTGACTTTGTGGTTTTTTATTTTTTTGTATTTTTATCTTTTTGATTTTTTTTTTATCTTTTTGATTTATAGTACGTAAAAAATAACGTTCACAAAGTGAACGGATCCCAAAATCCAATCGTCTCACTCGAAATCGTTAATCTTCACGAAAAGAACCGGCAGCGGCGCCATTTAATATTTCGTTTTTAGTGTAGATGTCTTCTCAGCTCGATTCGAATTGATATAACGTTTTCTAGCAAAGACTTATTATTTTTGGTTAAAAGATCTTGTTTGGAATTCTATGTCTAATTAGCAAAAAACATTTAAAAAGGTAAAAATATCTATAATACTACGTATATGTACTACGCTAAAACAAATTGCACGTAAAACAATTAAATGCACAAAATTTAAAAGAAAATACAAACTAACTAATAGGACTAAAAGTGTAATTAACTAACAAATCAAAGACTAATGAGAATTTATACTAACAGATTTGGACTGTGAGTGTAATAGCAACATACAAAATGAAGGACTATATATGTAAGGTAAAATTTAAAGTTGGGAATGTAAACAACAAAAATATAACAAAACTACTTTTATACAAAGCTACATGTTAAAGCCCAAATTAAAGTTTCTAATCATAATATCTAGCAAATTCAAATCTTGATAACGGCCCAACAAAAATACAGCTAAAATCTATCCTAAACAAATTACAGCTAAAATCTGATTACCAAACACTCTAAACAGTAGATAAGCAAAGAAATGAAAAATCTAATATTTCAAAAGATTCATATAATACCAAATCAAATCCCAAGCTTTATCCATCAAGTAAACTAAACATATTGCACGCAAATTTACGCTACAGATATACAACTTGCAGGTTAAACTAAAAATGCAGTAAACTAAATTAGTGCTTGACCTTGACGTCCGAAGCTAGTCCGTTGAGTAGAAGGTTCAGCGCTGAGCTGCCTTGTAGCAAACACACCGCCACCAACTGCTGAACTAGAGCAGCTCTTCTGCCACTAAATCAGCTATCCAAACGGACTATTCTAATCTACAAATCCTGCATAAACTCGAACGAAACTACTTGCCAACGAAACATTACTGATCTATCTGTGCATCCAGACCATATCCGTTGATGCTGTATGCTACACTATCTGCTGAACTGAACTCACAACGATAATCAAACTCCGAATCTTATACCATCAGCTATAATCGGCTCAATGAACCAGCAAGATCAAACTGAAACTCTGAATCCTAAATACTGATTCAAAACCTCCGCTGAAGAAGTGCAAACGTCTGATCTAAGCTACAACTTATTCACTACCAAACTAAATCCAAATGACAGCAGCTTTTAACCAGCAGTGTTTAACCATCAAACTAAACAGAAATTTATCGCCACGACAACTTCTACTTAATAAAACAGCAATCCCAAAATCGTTGTCTGAAACTGGACATTTACAGACCACCGTAATCTTCTAGACCAGACCTTTGGTGTTGACGCTATGCTACAACTGATCTTGAAACTGAAATCATCAAAACACCAGCTGATCTGCTTGTTGAAAAGTTCATAAACTTGAAAACTAAATCCTGCAAAAGATGTGGAAACGAGATACTGTGCTAGCAAGTCAAGCTATAAGACTAACACGAGTGATCAAAAACTGAAAAATAAGTTCGTTAAAAGAAAGCTGTTTAACAAAGACTCAAAAGCTGCGAACTCGTTAACAGTATAACGGAATTGTATAGGATTTAAGGAAATACTTGAATGAAATTTACTTCTATTTATGAAAGAAAAATGTAAAGTTTGTTACAACTAACAAACTGAATACGGAACTGATTTAACTGAAATCTTTCTGAAAACAATGAACGGAAACAAAGCTTTTGAACTCATTCAAAGAAAAGTATTAAAAGAAAATGAATTTCATTAATGGTGAAATTTGTTACAAAATTTAACTGAAAAACAATCCTATCTTAACTGCAAACGAAATTTATAACAGAAAATCATATTGTAATCTGATCCAAAATCATAGTCAAAACATCTCGTAAACAATTCTAAACTCTATCAAACTGCTATTCTTGCGTGAACATCTCGTAAACTGCTATTCCTAACATCTCGTAAATTTTAACAGAATATGTAACTAATTAGAACAGAATATTAAGATTCTAACTGTTTAATGTGAACAGTAGACGAAGAGAAAGAAAACTGAATGTATTAAAGCTTTAACTTCCATTAATGGTTGCAAGAAAAAATTGGTTACAAAAGATTAAGATCGAAAGAAAATCAAAAACTGAATTTGTTACAAAAGTTTTAACTAACTAACTAATTCTATCTAACTAATTAACTATGTGAAACTACACCTAAGCTAACCGACTGAAATGAAGTTCGTGAGCAGTATTTATAGCCAACTGAGAAGATGTGGATGACTTCAATGACGTGTTGCTTCCAATCAACAATTGACACGTGTAAATACGATGATTAGAGTTCTTCATGCTAAACCTGAATTTGGGCGTTTCTTCGTTCTTCATTCTTGTTCGAATTCATTGGTATCATCATGAAGAGGGATAAGAGAGGATCACTTTTGCTATTTAAAGTTCTGTCTGAATCCATGTGTAGCTATTGCGATTTGATCTTGAAAGTTCATGGTGGATATGGAGAAAAAAAAACTATGAACGAATCTCTTTCTCTCTCTTCGTATGAAGAAGAAAGACATGTTTTGTGTAAGTTTGACCGGTCTTGGTCAAATGACCAAGATATTATCTCAACAAACTTTCCATTTTGGTCGTTCCATTTTTAATTTCTTTTCAAATGGTTATAAAACTTTCAAGTAAATTCCTTTCATCATTTGAATTGTTAAAAGTGCAACTTAAGTCCTCGATCTTTGGAAGTTTGGCAAATAAAGTCCTTGAATCATCATTTTGTCTTTTTCTTCGTCTTATCTTCAAATAAATCCCTTAAAACGTGTCTTTGCTCCAAAATGCATCTACTTTACCTGAAAACACAAAAACACCAATACCCACGTAATTCTGACAATTTTAAAGTTTAATATTATGTATTTGACAGTGTTTTGAGTGGTTTTTGGATCATTATTGATGAGTGTTTTCACACTTATCAGTCCTTCATTTACATTTGCTCTTTGTTTTTCCTTGTTCAACTTTCTGTAAAGCGTTTTTCAAAGTTAATGAAAATGTGTTTGAATTGTTGAAGAAATCCAAGTGCCACCCTTGCTTTTTAAACATTGTGCAAGAAATTGCATAATTTTCCAAAATCTGATATTTTGCTAATTTCTTTGGTACATCCTTGGAATTTTTGGATTACAAGTGATCATAGCACCCTGATAAGAAGATTATCAAGGTTTTGTGAGCTTGTGGTTTGGGGATAATCAAGGAGTGGGTACAAAGGTTGCATTAATCAGCTTTGTTTTTCAATTTTCAGTTTTATATATTGCTTGTTCTAACCTTGTAACTCTTAGCAGCTTTGTGGAAGCTTGTGCCTTGTTAAGCTAGGCACATAAGATCCAAAATTCGTGAGTATGGATGTACATTCATGAGGTTTGAGCCTTTTTACCCAAAATCTGTTAAAAATACTTGATTTTTGTGATTTGGTATTTTGTTGTTGTATGTGGTGTTCTTGGTGCTTGAATCTTGTTGATTATGCATGAGAATGTTGTTATGATGCATATCTGAGCTTGGCTTGACCTGAAATACACATTTGATTTGTTAAATTTTGATTTAAAAAGTTTAAGGGGTGTTTGGGATTACCTGTTTATGCTTTGAATGCTAGTTTAAGTAAGTGCGAAGTTTTGGTTTGAGTTTGTATCTGCTTAATACTTGGGTGTGTGCTATTCTCTGCAAGTTTTCAACTTTTAAACATCAAATCCTATATTGTGCTATAACTCACTTGATTTTGCATATTTTGACCTAAGATTTTGGAAATACCTAGAGTGTATGCATGTTTAGGGCTAACAAGTGTCAAATCAAAGTTTGTGTAACCTGTTTAGAAGATTTGAGTGTTTGAAATGGGATTTGTGGTCAAGTACAACAACAAAATTCATATTCTGCTTGTTCTTTGTTCATCTGTAGCATATTTTAGCTTGAATCTTGTAATAAGCCTTGAATCATTGTATGAAACCAGTTGATTTATGTTCATTTGAATTTATTTAAGCTGTTGTGTGCATTTGGTTCAATTTGGTTGGCTTACTCTTGCTAACTCTGCTTATTTTGTTGAAATGTTATAGCGTCTTGTGGGAAACGATTTTCCCTTGACCTTCATGGACCAAATGTTAGAGCGTCTTGCGGGAAACGATTTCTATTACTTTTTAGATGGTTTTTTCCATTACTTCCAAATACAATCGATCCTCGTGATCAAGAAAAAACTACGTTTACGTGTCCTTATGGAACGTTTGCCTATCGTAGAATGCCATTCGGACTTTGCAATGCACTAGGAACTTTTCAATGATGCATGATGGCTATTTTTCATGACATGATCGAGAAGACGATGGAAGTCTTTATGGATGATTTTTCCGTGTTTGGTTTTTCGTTCACTTTGTGTTTGTCAAATCTTGAGAGAATGTTGAAACGTTGTGAGGAAACCAACCTTGTGCTCAATTGGGAAAATGTCATTTTATGGTTAAGGAAGGCATCTTCTTAGGGCACAAGGTCTCGAAAGCGGGGATTGAGGTAGACAAAGCTAAGGTAGACATCATCGCCAAATTACCTCATCCCAAAACTGTCAAGGGAGTTAGGAATTTCCTAGGCCATGCGGGCTTTTATCGTCGATTCATCAAGGACTTTTCAAAGATTTCTCGACCTATTACACATCTCCTCGAAAAAGATGCTCCTTTTGTCTTTAACGAAGATTGTGTACGAGCCTTTGAAATCCTTAAGAGGAAACTTACCGAAGCTCCCATTCTTGTTGCTCCCAATTGGAACCTCCCCATTGAGCTCATGTGTGACGCAAGTGATTACGTTATTGGGGCCGTTTTGGGGCAACGTCATGATAAGCATTTCTTGCCTATTCACTATGCTAGCAAGACAATGACCGAGGCTCAACTTAAGTATACTACAATGGAAAAGGAGTTCCTTGCCATGGTGTATGCATTTGAGAAATTCCGACCTTACCTCGTCTTGACCCAATGCATAGTGTATAAGGAACACTCGACAATCAAGTATCTCATGGCTAAACAAGATGAAAAGCCAAGATTGCTTCGTTCGATTCTCCTCCTAAAGAAATTGATGTTGAAATCCTTGACAAAAAAGGAGTCTAGAATCTAGCGGCCGGTCATCTTTCTTGGTTGGAAGATCCTCACCAAAGTGTATACGAGCCAAAGGAATTACTGAAACATTTCCTCTCGAGACACTTGGTGTAATGAATTCTAAGATTGATTTATCCAACCCATGGTTTGCGGTCATCGAAAATTACCATGTGGGGAACTTCATCATTAAGGGTATGACGACTCAACAAAAACAAAAATATTTTCGTGACATCAAGTTCTACTTTTGCAACGACCCGTACCTCTTTCAGACTTGTGCGGATCAAATAATTCGACGTTGTGTTTTTGGAACCAAAGCTTCTAATATCCGTAGAGCTTGTCATGGTGGACCCACGGGTGGTCACCATGGTGCTAATCTCACGGCAAATAAGGTCTTTGATGCTGGTTTCTTTTGGCCTACTATTTACCGAGATGCACATGCACATGAGAAGTCGTGTGACTCATGACAACCACAAGGAAAAGCCTCACAAAACGATGAAATGCCACAAAACAACATCCAAGTGTGTGAGATCTTTGAAGTTTGGGGAATTGATTTTATGGGGCCGTTCCCATCATCTCCTGGTAATAAGTACATCCTTGTTGCCGTTGACTACCTATCCAAGTGGGTGGAAGCTAAGGCTTTGCCCACGAACGATGCTCGTGTGGTAGTCAAATTTTTGAAGAGCTTGTTTTCTCGGTTTGGAACCCCTCGTGCGATCATAAGCGATCGTGGAACCCATTTTTGTAATGACCAATTCGAAAGGGTCCTAAGGAAATATGGGGTTACACATCGGCTTTCTACGACTTATCACCCACAAACGAGTGGGCAAGTCGAGGTTTCAAACCGAGCGTTCAAGAGGATCTCGGAGAGATCGATTGGAGAGAACCGACAATCGTGGTCAGATAAGTTAGACGATGCTTTATGGGCCTTTCGTACCGCTCATAAGACACCCATTGGATGCACTCCTTACAAGCTCGTGTACGGGAAGAATTGGCACTTGCCGATTGAACTCGAACACAAAGCTTATTAGGCCCTAAAGCATTGTAATGATGACGTTGATACCGCGGGAAAACACCGGAAAATGAAATTAAATGAATTGGATGAATTGAGAGACATTGCTTATGATAATTCATTGATTTACAAAGAGAAAACTAAAAATTTTCATGATTCTAAAATTAAAAGCCGGGTTTTTAACATTGGAGATCAACTGTTGCTTTTTAACTCATGTTTGAAAATCTTTTTCGGCAAGTTGAAATCCCATTTGTCCGGTCCATTCACTGTTACCCAAGTTTTTCCTTATAGGACCATCGAGCTAGCTCAAAATGATGGCCCTAATTTCAAGGTGAATGGACATAGGTTGAAGCACTACTTTCGCATGGAAATTTCATCTTTGAACTACCTCGACCAAATCACCTTCCCTAATGATAATTAGTATTGAGGGGATCGAGTCGAGCTCATGACTCGGTAATCAAAAAACGAGATGCCTCGTGGGGGAGTCCCATGCTTATCCATGTACATATTATCGCTTTCTAATGTAGTAACGTGATGGGATTTGTGCCCTTCCAACCTTTGTTCTGTGGTTGTTTGTGCATTGTGGTTTTTAGATGATCATGATCTTCACGATTGGAGCCTCTCGTGTTCGTTTTATGGGAGCACTTGATCGTTCGCTTTGAAGAATTTCTCGATATCCACACATGATATATCCTCTTATGTTCTAACCTTAGGTTTTTAGCACACTTCATAAACGGCTTTAAATTTAATGGTTACACCCTTTCCATGCTAGATTAGGCATTCGACTACGTCTCTAGTATGGGGGTATCCTACCCTTACACTCGAAACATTAAGGACAATGTTTAACTTTAGTATAGGGGGTGAATAGATACTTTCCTTGCCAAACCTTCACGCTTTCCAAAGTTTATCTTTTTTGTTTATCGTTTTGTTGCAAAATAAAGCTAAAAATGGCCAAATTTTAATTTTTTTCTCATGTTTTATAAGTATTTGAAGACACGAATGTAGATTTGCCGATGGCAAGAATAAGAGTAATTTTTACCCGACCGTGCGTGTTGAGCACTTAGCTTCGATTCCTTAACTTTATAGTAGGCTAAGTCTCTTAAATGAGGACGAGAAATGATAGAGTTAATTATAAGTTACTATGCTAAACGTAGAGTACTCCTATTCTTTAAAAAACTCATGTGTTCTCGTTGTTTGCTTATTCTCCCTTCGCTTGTAAATATATTTTGCTTAATATGTATTGACTTAGCGGTTTAGTCTTGATTGTTGGTTTCTAGTCTTTTCTAGTAGCTTCCATGTAATTAAATTGGGAAGACATTAAGGTATCGCCAGCGTCACAGTTTTGAAGTATTGGCAACCCGAATAATCAAAAGCTTCACCTAATAATAAGATTTCAAGTGCTCACCTAAATCAAGCAAACAATTTGAAGCTCACAAGGCCGAAAAATCTATGCAAAATTGAAAGTGAATTATGCCTTAATCTTTGAAGCTTTAAAGATCCAAAATTCGCATTAAGCGTGAGGATATACGTCTTTGGCGATAATAAACACCTCGTGGCGAGGTTAAATAAAAGGCAAGGCAAGTCGAAGTCATAATAAAAGCTTCATGGCGAAGTTGAATAAAAGATGGAGGTAAACCTATGATAATAAGGCCCATCCGTTAGGGGGCGTATAAAAGTCTTGGTAAAAAGTCTCATGTTCAAAACCGTTATAATAACGTGTTTATCGATCCTTCTTGTTGACTTTATTTTTTGACATCGTTGTCTATTAGGGGGGGTTATTAATTCGATGGTCTTGGTTACACCGTTATGACTCTATTTTTAGACCTAAATCTCTATCATCCCATAAGTCAAAAATGTATCCTCGTGAACATTCAAGACAAAAATAAAATATAAGAGATACCACTTAGGAAATGGGAGTATAAGTATGTGATTAGGGTATATGAGTAGTGTTAGCTGATAGGTGTGTAAACACCCATCTTTTCTACCACTTAATTACAATAATAACCGAGCCAAAATGTGTATTTTATGTCTTTTATGTCGGAATTATGCGTGGTTTGTGTTTTTGTTTTGATTTAGGACGAAAAGGTGAAAAGTGGAGAAAACACGGGAATTCACGGGCATTTACGGACTTTTATTGAAGAAAAAGATGAAAGACGAAGTCGAGAAATCAAAAGTGGAAAAGAAACGGAAGTCCACGACCAATTCTGAAGATTTATCGAGGAAAAAGTCAAAAGACAGAAGTTTATCAAAAGCCGAAGAATTCAGTTCTATTTTATTGAAGAATTTAAAGACAAGTTCAAAAGAAATCCCAAGCCTCAAGTCACTATAGTCCAAGTTTAAAGAAGATTAGAAGAAAAGGACTAATGACGCAATTAATGAAGATTAAAGAAGGAAGGACCTAATCTTGTAATTAAGAGAAAAGGAAAGAGGGGAGGAAAATTCCTAATCCTCCCCTATATATAGATTAGGACTAGCTAAGTTTATTTCTTGTTGGCTAAGTGTGACAATTAGTCTTCCACCATTTAATTACCTTGCACCTTTAATTACCTTGTCAATTTAAATACTTGTCAAATTTAATTACCTTGTCTTGCACTTAATTACCATTTAATTTCAAGTAAGTTTTTCTTTTAATTCTTGTTAATCTTTATCTTTATCTTGTTAATCTCATCCTACCTTTCTTAATCTTTGATTGATTTGTTTATGTTCATGTTCTTAATTTTTGTTGATTTATTTAAGTGGGTTTTGATTATTTTGATTAAGTTTTGTGAGTTTGATTGATTTGGATTGATTGTTTATGGTTAATAGTTGTTTATTTGCTTGTTTGATTTAATCTTGTGTTTGATTTAGCTTTGTTTCGGTTTAATTCGTGCTATTTTCTTATCCCTTGTTCTTCGGATCTTGTTTCTGTTCTTTCCCTGGACGCAGCTCCATTTATTCCGAATCAAGGTTTTGAAAGGCTGTTTATTCGGAATATTGAATTATTCCGCGTAAGTGTTTTGTAGAGATTGCTATTCGGAATATCCATTATTCCGAATAGGGTTGATTATTCCGAATAGGGTCTCTTATTCCGAATAGGAAGTTGATTCCGAGTAAGGCTTTTTATTCCGAATAGGAAGTTTATTCCGAATAGGGTGACAATATTCCGAATAGGAAATCTTTCCGAATAGACCTGGATTTTCCGAATAGGAAGTTGATTCCGAGTAAGGCTCACATTCCGAATAGGGTGACAATATTCCGCATAGAGACTTATTCCGAATAGACTTGTTATTCCGGATAGGGATAGTATTCCGAATAGGCCATTATTCCGAGTAGGGTATTATTCAGGATAGGTGAGATATTCCGAATTGCCATATATTTCGAATAGGGTTTATTCCGGATAGATCTTGTTTTCAGTTTCTTTAATTTAGTTTTTTTTTAGTTTAGTTTCTGCCCTTTTATTTTAAGCTTTATTTTTCCCGCCTTTTCCCTTAATCGCACTTTAAGTTTATTTGCCTTAGTTTAAGATTTAGTTTCAGTTGCGTTTTAAGTTTCCTTATTTAGATTTAAGTTTGCGTTATTTACATTTTTGCCCTTTAATTTTAGTCACGCTTTTAAATACTTGCACCTTTATTTTAATTAGACTTAGATTTACTTTAAAGTGCCCATTTACTTTTAAGTCTTTGGACATTTAATTGAAAACAACCAAAAATATTTGTTTCACCAAAGATCAACTGAGTCACACATTAAACACAAGTTTTTCAATTCGTTAAGATACCGAGAACACGAACTTTAATTTTTATACGGGCCAAAATCCTTGTATCAAATGGCGCCGCTGCCGGCTCTTTTCGTAAAGATTAACGGTTTTCTGTGAAAGACGTGTTGCTTTTTGGGATCCGTTCACTTGTGAGCGTTATTTTTCTTGCATAAAAATTTCTAAAAATCCATAAAAAATTAAAAATTTCAAAAATCCAAAAAGATTTTATCTTTATTGTGTATATATATTGTTTTTGTGTTTGGTTTTGTTTTCTTTTGCATTTTCAGGTGTATGCGTACTAGATCTTCTAATTATCAAGAGCCCGAGCCTCAAGAAGATTTAGATATGGCAGGCGTTAACAACAACAACATTCCACCGCACCTCAATAATAATAATAATAACAACAATGCTCTTCCACAGCCCGATCTTCGGACCATGGAGGAACTTTGTCAACCAACAATGTTTGGACGAGGAGGACCGATTGCACCGATGCAAATCAACGCTCCTGAGTTTTTGTTGAAGCACCACATGATTCAGCAAGTACAAACAAACCCATTTAGAGGATTGCCTGATGATGATGCCAACAAACACCTCGACAAGTTCATTACAATCACCCAAAGCATGAAGTTGGTTGGTGCCACAATTGATGAACTTCGCCTACAACTCTTTCTACATACTTTATTACATCATGCCGAGAAATGGTTTGATCGTCTCCCGAAGAATTCTTTTCACACTTGGGATGATATGACTCAACGCTTTTTGTTGCGCTACTTTCCACCATCCATGGTCACGAGCCTTCGCAATCAAATCAGCGGTTTCATGCAAGACCCTGATGAATCTCTTTTTGACGCTTGGGAGAGATATAATGTCTTGATCGATAGATGTCCAAACCACAACATGCTTCCCGTCATATTGATTGATACTTTCTACAACGGATTGACTTTTCGAGACCGTGATACGATTAATGCAGCCGCCGGTGGCACATTCATGAAAAGGAGACCCGAGGAGTGTAGAGAGTTAATTGAGAACATGACTACTCACCATAAAAACTGGGATTCCTCTGCTTCTTCAAGGAACAACCCGAGAGTCAATGTTTCTTCTACCTCAGCAAACCCTGAGATGACCGAACTCACCCGCATGATGGCTGAAATGAGCAAAAGTATTACGCTTCTCGCTTCAAACCAACAACAACAACAAGTTAAAGCGGTTGCTAATCCTTGTGAAACATGTGGCGGTCCTCACTCATACATCGATTGTCCTTCGACACAAGGAAATCCGGAAAATGTGTATGCAGCTTACGGTAATTATTCACCGGAAAATTACCAAGCTAGACAACAAGGGGATAGAAATCTGCTGAGCTACCGATCCAACAATTACCTTTCACCCGGTTTTTCTCCTCAAAACCAAAATCCCGCCAACAACTACAATAGAAGCAACCGAATCCCACCAAGAGCTTCTAACCCTTATCAACCACCCACCCAACAACACCCACCCATAAACACCGTTGTTGACGCCATCATGAGAACTCAAGGTGAGCAAATCAAGAATCTACAGAGCCAAATAATCAATTTGAAAGGAGATATCTTGAAGCAAGGAAATGACATCAGAACCGAGGTTCGTGATAATATCCAATCTTCCTTCAGCACTCAAACGACTGAATTAAAGAATCTATTGGCTAGTTTCTTGCCCGAAGCTCAACCTTCTTCTTCGGGTTCTCTACCTTCAAACACCGTCACCAATCCGCGAGCTAATGTGAGTGCTATAACTACACGTAGTGGAATTACCATTGTCAATCCACCTACCCCACCACCATCATCTACACCTCCTCCACCACCATGTATCCCTACTCCTCCTACACCTAGTATTAGTGCACCATTACCGTCTCCGCCTCGTCATGACGATGTATCTCGGAAGGACCCTTCAACATCCCAACCTTCACCAACTACACCTTCACCGTCTCCCTATCAACCTAGAATCCCATACCCTTCTCGCATAGGCAAGACCAATGATTTAACCAAGAATGACTGCCAAGTATCGAAATATGTGGATATGCTATCTAAAATGACCATCAACATTAGCCTTGTTGAAGCACTTTGCCACATGCCGAAATTTGTCAAATCATTTAAAGAATTGCTTAGCAAGAAGGAGAAGCTGATTGAACTCGCCAACACACGATTAAATGAAAACTGCTCTCCAGTTATTCTCAAATAACTTCCGGAAAAGCTTGGAGATCCCGGTCGTTTTGTGTTGCCTTGCGTGTTCAACAAAACTGAAGAATTTACTGCCCTTGCTGATCTCGGGGCTAGTATAAATCTTATGCCTTTGAGTGTTTGGAAAACACTATCATTACCCGACCTCATTTCAACAAAGATGACTCTCGAACTTGCAAATCGCACTCTCGCTTACCCTGTTGGTATAGCCGAAGACGTGTTTATCAAAGTTGGCTCATTTACTTTCCCGGTCGATTTTGTCGTAGTTGATTATGAAATGGACCCTCGTATTCCTTTAATACTTGGTCGGCCATTCTTAAGAACCGGACGTGCTTTAGTTGATGTGGCCGAAGGTGAGTTAATCTTACGAGTCGGGGATGATTCAAAAGTTTTTAAAATGGGGAAGCTTACAGGCAAATCCTTTGGAGGCCGAGAATCAGTGAATATGATAAATGTGCTCGATGACTTTACCGTCTATGACAATCCTCTATTCGAGTCTTCCACTGATAATCCACTCTTTGAAGATAATGTGGATGATTCTCACTCTACTTTGGACGCTTCTCCCATTTATGATTCTCCACCGGTCTTCGATGCTTATGATGATGATGATTCTAGCTCAGACTCGAATGATTTTGATTGTACTTCTGAGTATCCCGAGTTGCCCACTTTCGATGATTTTGATGAGGCCGATACTCTCTCGAGCGATTCTTCACATGATGAAGATCCTCCGCCATCACTCGATCCTACTTTGGACGATTATTCATTTGAGGAAGATTTCTCTGAATTTCTCAACACATACTTCCCTCATGAGAGTGATGCTCCTCCTTATGACTTTGAAGATTATCGTCTTGATCCTACTTTGGATTTGAAGAGCATTCTGTCAAAGGAGAAGAAACCGGTTGACACCAATATCCGTTGCACATATGATTTGACACCTCTTTGTCCCACTTCTGAGGACGAGGTTGTGCTTCTTTGCGGATCTTCTTCACACTCGGCTGAGCCTGAGTGCTATTTTCCCTTAAAGGAAAAGGTGTTCGACCCTGGTATTGATGTCTTTAAGCCATCTCAGTATCCACCTGATGAAATAACAGGAAAAATCTTTGGAAATTTTGAAGACATGCTTGCACCGCTTCCTACTTGCTTCCACCGTGCTCCATCGCTGCTTAAGGGAACCTTGCCACTTCTTATTTGGATTGCCTTGTTCGCCTTAAGCTCATGCTTATTGATGGATGAAAACTATGTTTTTGATCCTGGTGGATATGTTTCATGCTTCTTCCGTTGATGATCAAGGTCGATTCAGGCTCACGACTCGGTTAACAAAAATCAAGCGCTTCTTGGGAGGCAACCCATGCATCTATCTTTTCGCTTTCTTTACCATAAGTGTAGGGGGGGCCTTTGGTTTGTTTTCCTCTCCTCACTTCTTAATCAGGGATTCGAGCTTCAATGATCTACTCTTGATGATTCTTGACGACCCGTGATTCCGTGTTCTACTTCTTCCCGGTTCTATCCTAAACTCTTTTCGATTCACTATTTTATATTTTCTCAATATTAAAATAGGAATCTCTTTAGTTGTCTTTTCCTTAGCGAGATTTAAACAAAGTGCACAATGTCCTAAGTGTAGGGGAGTTTACTCCCATATGCTTAAACATTGAGGACAATGTTTATCTTAAGTGTAGGGGGGACTTCTATCGAAGTTAAGTGGTCTTTTTCTTGTTTTTGTCCTCATTTTAACCGGAAAATCAATTTTTCGACATTTTTCAAAATTTTTGATCTATTTTGGCCTATTAGTTTTTACCTTTGTATAGTTATTTTTCTTTCTTTGTTAGAATAAATGTTTAATAAGTGGTTTTAATTTTCAAACGTTGTGAATCTTTTGACTCAACCCGAGTTTACTCTAGCTAATATCCTTAACGTGTTTAAGTCAAGTTTTGCTAGGCTTTTATATAGGGAGCTGTAAAAAGCGAAAGTCTTAACTCTCACGGGTTAAGAACAAGAACTTTTCGCAAGTTCCTATAATTGATCCTAGAGAGTCGTTTATCAAGGGAACTTTAAAATGCGATTTTTAAACTTGAAAAAGTCTAAGAATTTGCAAGATCCTATAGGCGACTCGAAAACCCAAAATTTTGATTTAATAGGCTAAGTATCCACGAGTCTCATTACTTGAGATTTTAAACTGTGGAGAACGAGAGATGATAGAGCCAATTATAAGTTCGGTATTCTTTCGTGAATTTATGTGAGTTAATTATAAGTCTATTCTCCCATGGCTTGCTAATAATTTATCTGCTAATAAATAAGGTTGTACGATTTGAAAAGTTACTTAGCTTCTAGCCCCAGATCGTTTAAAAGTTGCTCGGTATGGATTAGAGTTCATAGCCAAGGCATAACTTATTGAAGCGGAACGCGAAGATTGGCGAGTCCGAAAAGGCCCTAACAAGGCATGAGGGCTATATTTTGTTGCTAAAGATCCAAAGTGATGTGAAGAATCATTTATCGAAAATCAATATGAAGGATCGAGACACACGACGTAAAGCAAAACTCCCCAAAAGTCATGGAGAAGTGTATCCGAAAAGACCCTAACAAGGTATGAGGATAAATAGATCCAAGTCATAAAAGGAGGCGGATCGTTGTATATCAAAGTCCAAAATAAAGATTGGAGAAAAATGAAGAAGTCGTGGTCCAAGTTTGAATCTCTCAAAACTTCAAAGTGAAGAATTCCAATTATGAAGAGAAGACCATTATTTCATGAGCGTCTCTCAAGATTTAAAGTATGAAGTCGCTGCCAAATATCGGTCCGAGAAAGGTCTCAAATCGCGAAGCGAGTTATGCCAAGATATGAACTTTATGAGGTCCCGAGAAGCAATTTTAAAAGATTTGGTCCTTTAGCTAACTATTGATTAAATCGTTCACTTTATTTTCAGACTAAATAACTATCGAAATAAGTCAAACAATGCATCCTCATGATCATTCAAGACAACAATAAAATATAAGAGATACACCTAGGAATAAGGGAGTCTAAGTGAGTAATTGGCCCACATGAGTTCGTGATAGTTTACTAACTTATAATAACAATGATCTCGTTTTTAAGCTTGGTTTGGAGAAAGTGAAAACTTGAGGATGATGATTATTCATAACACTTTCAAAACCCAAGGTATGCTTTTGATTTCTTTATTTTTTATGTTTTATGTTTTTGGTTTTCTATTTCTTTAATAAAGGCCAACGTGGATTGATTATGATGAAAAGTGTAATCTTGCTTTATAACTAATGCATTGCATGAGGACATTGCAATGGTCAAGTGTAGGGGATTTGATAGGTGTGTAAACACCCATCTTTTCTACCACTTAATTACAATAATAACCGAGCCAAAACGTGTATTTTATGTCTTTTATGTCGGAATTATGCGTGGTTTGTGTTTTTGTTGTGATTTAGGACGAAAAGGTGAAAAGTGGAGAAAACACGGGAATTCACGGGCATTTACGGACTTTTATTGAAGAAAAAGATGAAAGACGAAGTCGAGAAATCAAAAGTGGAAAAGAAACGGAAGTCCACGACCAATTTTGAAGATTTATCGAGGAAAAAGTCAAAAGACGGAAGTTTATCAAAAGCCGAAGAATTCAAGTCTATTTTATTGAAGAATTTAAAGACAAGTTCAAAAGAAATCCCAAGCCTCATGTCATTATAGTCCAAGTTTAAAGAAGATTAGAAGAAAAGGACTAATGACGCAATTAATGAAGATTAAAGAAGGAAGGACCTAATCTTGTAATTAAGAGAAAAGGAAAGAGGGGAGGAAGCTTCCTAATCCTCCCCTATATATAGATTAGGACTAGCTAAGTTTATTTCTTGTTGGCTAAGTGTGACAATTAGTCTTCCACCATTTAATTACCTTGCACCTTTAGTTACCTTGTCAATTTAAATACTTGTCAAATTTAATTACCTTGTCTTACACTTAATTACCATTTAATTTCAAGTAAGTTTTTCTTTTAATTCTTGTTAATCTTTATCTTTATCTTGTTAATCTCATCCTACCTTTCTTAATCTTTGATTGATTTGTTTATGTTCATGTTCTTAATTTTTATTGATTTATTTAAGTGGGTTTTGATTATTTTGATTAAGTTTTGTGAGTTTGATTGATTTGGATTGATTGTTTATGCTTAATAGTTGTTTATTTGCTTGTTTGATTTAATATTGTGTTTGATGTAGCTTTGTTTTGGTTTAATTCGTGCTATTTTCTTATCCCTTGTTCTTCGGATCTTGTTTTTGTTCTTTCCCTGGACGCAGCTCCATTTATTCCGAATCAAGGTTTTGAAAGGCTGTTTATTCGGAATATTGAATTATTCCGCGTAAGTGTTTTGTAGAGATTGTTATTCGGAATATCCATTATTCCGAATAGGGTTGATTATTCCGAATAGGGTCTCTTATTCCGAATAGGAAGTTGATTCCGAGTAAGGCTTTTTATTCCGAATAAGAAGTTTATTCCGAATAGGGTGACAATATTCCGAATAGACTTGGTTTTCCGAATAGGAAATCTTTCCGAATAGACCTGGATTTTCCGAATAGGAAGTTGATTCCGAGTAAGGCTCACATTCCGAATAGGGTGACAATATTCCGCATAGAGACTTATTCCGAATAGACTTGTTATTCCGGATAGGGATAGTATTCCAAATAGGCCATTATTCCGAGTAGGGTATTATTCAGGATAGGTGACATATTCCGAATTGCCATATATTCCGAATAGGGTTTATTCCGGATAGAGCTTGTTTTCAGTTTCTTTAATTTAGTTTTTTTTAGTTTAGTTTCTGCCCTTTTATTTTAAGCTTTATTTTTCCCGCCTTTTCCATTAATCGCACTATAAGTTTATTTGCCTTAGTTTAAGATTTAGTTTCAGTTGCGTTTTAAGTTTCCTTAGTTAGATTTAAGTTTGCGTTATTTACATTTTTGCCCTTTAATTTTAGTCACGCTTTTAAATACTTGCACCTTTATTTTAATTAGACTTAGATTTACTTTAAAGTGCCCATTTACTTTTAAGTCTTTGCACATTTAATTGAAAACAACGAAAAATATTTGTTTCACCAAAGATCAACTGAGTCACATATTAAACCCAAGTTTTTCAATTCGTTAAGATACCGAGAACACGAACTTTAATTTTTATACGGGCCAAAAGCCTTGTATCATTAGCATTACTAACTTATAATGACAATGATCTCGTTGCACGCTTAGAATGGAATTGGGGTGAAAATCGAGGACGACGAAATTATTTCTAACAAAGCATTCACGTGTTCTTGTTCTATGAACCTAAACGTCCCATTTTGTGATGAAAATCATACATTATGTCTAAAACGCATGTAGTAGTAATAGTAGTAGTGTAGCAAGTTTGTCATTTAATAAAGTGCATAAAAATGAATTTTGGAGATGCTTAGATACTTTATTCTAGCATTGCGTGAGGGCACGGCAATGGTTTAGTATGGGGGAGTGATGAGACTGCTTTTATACATAGTCTCATCGTCCAAAATGGGCTTAAAATGCATTAAAAATCATGAAATATGCCAAATATATGCTTGTGTTTGTTCCATGTGTATTTTAGGTACGGATATTGAGAAACAAGCAAAAACGAACACGAGAAACGAAGCCGCACAATCAACCGGGCCCTAGAGTTGATTTTTCCAAGAATAACCCTTGAAGAATTGAAGATTATACAAGAAGGGTCCTCCGATATTGAAGAATTGACACTTTAAACCCTTGTTTATTCATAATTACAAGATTGGGCCTTAATGTTTGTCAAAAAAGGACTCTCGGCTTTGTTGGATTGGCAAGAATGGTCCCTCAAATTTGAAGACTTGTCAATATTAGTCCTCCAAGAAGTCAACAATACAAGTCAACACCTTGAAGAATGAAGAAAATGCCAAAACACACCTTCAGATATCATGAATTGGCAACAAATACCCTTGAAATACTTTTCCAAAACTTTTTGGGGAAAAAGTATGAACACCAAAACTTGATTAACAAAGGAATTCGGATTCTATTATGTTTAAACCTGAATGATAAGAAAGGAAGAAAAGAAGGGTTTAATCTGGCCAACAACCAAACTTACCTTAACCAACCAGTTGCTGCCATGTGTCCTAGTACCACTTTTCCACCAATCACATGCCACCCCCTTGCCTTGTTACACATCCACTCAGCTTTTATTTAACTAATTAATCTGATTAGTTAATAAACGCGCTAAATACCCCTTCTAAACCTTTAAACGGATCAAACCCCATGTTCTTTGTGTTCTTCACAAAGTTGGGTTTTTCTTAAATACATGGAATTAACCCATAATCTTTTCCAGATTTATGATTAAGGTGGTTATAAACATAACCTAACTCTTAAACCCTATGCCACATTATCCCTCAGCTCACATGTTAAACCCTTGCTACATGCTTTTTGGGAAAGAGCCAAAACCTTGCAGAGAATCAACACTCCTCATTCAGCTTCATTCCTAAGCGTTCCTTTGAGCCTTTGGATCACATTTTACCAGCTAGCAACCCCACAAACGTCCAAACCAACTTCACATGAGTTCAAATTTTCAAAAGCCTCAAGGGCATTTCTGGAAGATCATTGCTTAGGGTTTTCAGTTTTTTAGTTCACAAGGACGATGTACACCCTCTATATAAAGGGTATAGGGTCCTTCATTTACATTTGCTCTTGGTTTTTCCTTGTTCAACTTTCCGTAAATCTTTTTTCAAAGTTAATGAAAACACGTTTGAATTGTTGAAGAAATCAAAGTTCCATGTTTGTGTTTGTTGATCTCAAAACCTGTTTTTAAACATTGTGTAAGAAATTGCATAATTTTCCAAAATCTATTAGTTTGCTATGTTCTTTGGTACATCCTTGCAATTTTTGGATTACAAGTGATCATAGCACCCTGATAAGAAGATTATCAAGGTGGTGTGACCTTGTGGTTTGGGGATAATCAAGGAGTGGGTACAAAGGTTGCATTAATCAGCTTTGTTTTTCAATTTTCAGTTTTATATATTGCTTGTTCTAACCTTGTTACTCTTAGCAGCTTTGTGGAATCTTGTGCCTTGTTAAGCTAGGTACATAAGCTAAAACATTCGTGAGTTTGGATGTTCATTCATGAAGTTTGAGCCTTCTTACCCAAATTCTGTTAAAAATACTTGATTTTTGTGATTTGGTATTCTGCTGTTGTATGTGGTGTTCTTGGTGCTTGAATCTTGTTGATTATGCATGAGAATGTTGTTATAATGCATATCTGAGCTTGTTTGACCTGAAATACACATTTTATTTGTTAAATTTTGATTTAAAAAGTTTAAGGGGTGTTTGGAATTACCTGTTTATGCTTTGAATGCTAGTTTAAGTAAGTGCTAAGTGTTGGTTTGAGTTTGTATCTACTTAATACTTGGTTGTGTGCTATTCTCTGCAAGTTTTCAACTTTTAAACATCAAATACTATATTGTGCTATAACTCACTTGATTTTGCATATTTTGACCTAAGATTTTGCAAATACCTAGAGTGTATGCATGTTTAGGGCTAACAAGTGTTCAATCAAAGTTTGTGTAACCTGTTTAGACGATTTGAGTGTTTGAAACTGGATTTGTGGTCAAGTACATCAGCGAAGTTCATATTCTGCTTGTTCTTTGTTCATCAGTAACATATTTTAGCTTGAATCTTGTCCTAAACCTTGAATCATTGTATGAAACCAGTTGATTTATGTTCATTTGAATTTATTTAAGTTGTTGTGTGTATTTGGTTCAATTTGGTTGGCTTATTCTTGCTAAATCTGCTTCTATGTTGAAAACTGCTTATGAACATGTCTGTGCAATGTCTGGTGATCTTTTGAATTAACTGTATCATTTGGACTGTTGTTTTTGTGATTTTGTGATTGATATTGACTCCTTATAACCCAATGGTTATAAGGTTGCCTTTTTGTGCATTGAATCCAACAAAAATCCACATAAAACAAAAAGTCAAGACAGTCAAGCAGTGGGAACTCCTTTCCCCTGCTACTAGCCACTGCTAGTGTAAATTGGTCATCAACTTATTCATAAGCTATTTTAGCTTATATGAACTTGCAACAACTTTGATTTTGTAATCAATCTTCCTTATTTTGCAACAACTTTGATTTTGTAATCAATCTTCCTTAAGGTGGTTATAAACATAACCCAACTCTTAAACCCCATGCCACATCATCCCTTAGATCACATGTTAAACCCTTGCTACATACTTTTTGGGAAAAAGCCAAAACCTTGCAGAGAATCAACACTCCTCATTCAGCTTCATTCCTAAGCATTCATTTGAGCCTTTCGATCACATTTTACCAGCTAGCAACCCCACAAAGGTCCAAACCAAGTTCAAATGAGTTCAAATTTTCAAAAGCCTCAAGGGCATTTATGGAACATCATTGCTTAGGGTTTTCAGTTTTTAGTTCACAAGGACCATGTACACCCTCTATATAACGGGTATAGGGTCCTCCATTTACATTTCCTCTTGGTTTTTCCTTGTTCAACTTTCTGTAAAGCCTTTTTCAAAGTTAATGAAAATGTGTTTGAATTGTTGAAGAAATCCAAGTGCCATCTTTTATCTTTGCTTATTATTGTTATATGTTTGTGTTTGTTGAATCTCAAAACCTGTTTTTAAACATTGTGCAAGAAATTGCATAATTTTCAAAAATCTGATATTTTGCTAAGTTCTTTGGTACATCCTTGAAATTATTGGATTACAAGTGATCATAGCACCCTGATAAAAAGATTATCAAGGTGTTGTGAGCTTGTGGTTTGGGGATAATCAAGGAGTGGGTACAAAGGTTACATTCATAAGCTTTGTTTTTCAATTTTCAGTTTTATATATTGCTTGTTCTAACCTTGTTAATCTTAGAAGCTTTGTGGAAGCTTGTGCCTTGTTAAGCTAGGCACATAAGCTAAAAAATTCATGAGTTTGGATGTACATTCATGAGGTTTGAGCCTTCTTACCCAAAATCTATTAAAAATACTTGATTTTTGTGATTTAGTATTCTGCTGTTGTATTTGATGTTCTTGGTGCTTGAATCTTGTTGATTATGCATGAGAATGTTGTGATGATGCATATTTGAGCTTGGCTTGACCTGTTTATGCTTTGAATGCTAGTTTAAGTAAGTGCTAAGTGTTGGTTTGAGTTTGTATCTGCTTAATACTTGGTTGTGTGCTATTATTTGCAAGTTTTCAACTTTTAAACATCAAATCCTATATTGTGCAATAACTTACTTGATTTTGCATATTTTGACCTAAGATTGTGGAAATACCTAGAGTGTATGCATGTTTAGGGCTAACAAGTGTTAAATCAAAGTTTATATAACTTGTTTAAAAGATTTGAGTGTTTGAAATTGGATTTGTGGTTAAGTACATAAGCAAATTTCATATTCTGCTTGTTCTTTGTTCATTAGTAACATATTTTAGCTTGAATCTTGTTCTAAACCTTGAATCATTGTATGAAACAAGTTGATTTATGTTCATTTGAATTTATTTAAGCTGTTGTGTGCATTTGGTTCAATTTGGTTGGCTTATTCTTGCTAAATCTACTTATTTTGTTGAAAACTGCTTATGAACATGTTTGTGCAATGTCTGGTGATCTTTTGAACTAACTGTATCCTTTGGCCTGTTGTTTTTGTGATTTTGTGATTGATATTGACTCCTTATAACCCACTGGTTATAAGGGTGCCTTTTTGTGCCTTGAATCCAACAAAAATCCACATAAAACAAAAAGTCAAGATAGTCAAGCAGTGGGAACTGCTTTCCCCTGATGCTAGCCACTGCTAGTGTAAATTGGTCATCAGCTTATTCATAAGCTATTTTTGCTTATTTGGACTTGAAAAAACTTTGATTTTGTAATCAATCTTCCTTATTTGACCCATTGAACTAATCTAGAGCTTTTTAGGGTTTGACTTTTAGGTTTGACTAGAAAACCAAACAAGTTGACTTTTAGTTTAAGTGCTTATTGCTTATTCCAACTTATTCATTATGCTTTTTGAAATCTTTTTTATTATTAAGTTTAGTTTTGTCATTTGAAACATTTTGCAACAAGAATCAGCCCTTGAATTGGTCTAGACTCAAAAACGACTATTTTGTCGTTTTTTATAGAGAGCTTTTGCTTATTTCTTGGGATTATTCAAAAATTCTTTTTACAAACAGCTTAATTAGGTCAAGAGAGGGTTGTGTGTCAAATTTCAGCTTATGGCATCAGCTTATAGCTTAATGGGCCAAAAAGACCAATAACAATAAGCTGCTTTGAAATAAGTTATGATAAGCTCACTTTTAGTTTTTGGGTCTTTGAAATTTTATGTTTAGAATTGAATTTTGAGTCAGATAGGAGATTTAGGGCTTATTTGGTGGACTTTTTCTTATTAGGCCAAATCTAAGCCCATTAAGGGACTGTTTTGCTATTTAGCCCATTTGGAGGCCCAATATGGGTATTTTTTGTATTTCAAGTTCATTTCTATGTAAATTAGTTTAAAATAAACTAGTTTGCAACTTTTTAGAAATTTTTATAAATTTTGGATTTTTAATATTATTTTATTATTAAAATTAGTTTTTAAGATTTTTGCAAGTTTTTCATTTTTCGTAGCTTAATATCATTAAGTTAAGAGTTTAAAAAAATTTAGATTAATTTTCTTGTCATTTAATTAATTTTTAGAATTATTTAATGTTTTTATAGTTTTTAATCATTTTTAAATAGTTTTAATTAATTTTAAATTTTCTAAAAATAGTTTTTAATTGAGTTAAGTTATTCTAGAGGTTTACAAGTTGAAAAATCTCATTTTGTGCTTTTTGTTAATTAACTTGATTTTTTGGGCTTTAATTAGCATTAAAAAATCATTATTTAATTAAATAAAAGGTTTGAGTGATTTTTGATTTTTTGTAAACTCTAATTACATTTTTTAGGATTTATTTCATTTTTATAGGAATTTTTAGGTTAATTTTTAAATTTCGTCATGTTTTACGGTTTTACATGCACGACTTTTCGTCTTAGTGTAATTTTAATTCATAACCGTCATCCTTTTCTATTTTCTTTTCTCGTAATCATAATCACAAACTTTTAATCATCTCTAACACAACACACTAGCCTCCTTGAGAACGAACTCTCTTACACTTGGGTCATTTGTGCACAGTTTTCCTAAACCGTCGTACTTACCCTAATTACGCTCTTTGTTTTTCCTAAAACAAAAGTGTATTTTTACAACTATCACAAACCCTAACATTCCCGTAGAGAACCCCGCTATCCCTGAACCTAACCTAGATGATAACCCTTACCTAGACTTAGTGGATTATAATGTAAAAGAAGATATAGAGGAAGAAGAGGAGGAACCATTCGAGGATTGTGAGCCCCAAATAGGACTAGTAGATCATATTTCCCCACAGGATGATATAGCAGAGGATGGTAATGTTGGTGTCGAGGAAGATGATGAGGTGGATATAGATGTTGTAGGTAATGAGGATGACGATGAGGATTTCGATGAGGAGGTAAATATAGGTGATGAGATTGATGATGATGAGGCAGAGCTTATTTTTCCTTATGATGTAGAGGATGGTGAGCTTTTACCCCCTCCAGTTAAGTGGTCTGATTCTGATTCTGAGTTACCTAGTGATGAATCGTCTAAGTCTGAGCCAAAGGATGATGAGGATGATGATGCACCTGATGGCACTAATGGGACTATTACCCGAAGGCCGATTGATAGGGAGACTTTTAGAGGAGTATACATGTGATAGGAGAGTCATCGAGGGTTCGAGAGGCGAATCATGTTTATGGACTTGCACCTTGGGCCTTAAGACGTGATTTAGATGCTTCTCGAGTTCAAGGTAGTATGACAGAGATTTGTTTAGGTGTTGTTCAGACTCATGTTGCCTTATTGGAGTCGAAAACAAAGATTGGTGAGAAAGAGCGAGAGTTTCTTGATTTGGGTTTGTGTGATGTGGAGCGTAGTTTGAATGAAGCATTTAGGAGATTGTTTGTGTTGGAAAGTGGTGAATATGCGGAAATGAAGAAAAAGGTGAACTCGATGGAAATTTAGTTGAATGTGGCCCGCGCAATGCGCGAGAAGGCGGAAAGAGAGTTACATGTGTTTGTTGGTTGGAACAGTAGGTTTTATGCTGAGATGGTTGACAGAGGAGTCGTTCATAGGCGCCCAACTGATGATGATGAGTCTTGTGATCGTCCGAGGAAGATACCAAAGAAGAAGAATGATGATGGACCCTCTAGCAGTTCTCAGTAGACTAGTTTATCCTTAGTATTATCTTTGTATCTTTTGTAAAATCTTAACTAAACCGGTATGTCGGTTAATAAATATAGCACAAATTTTGGGCTTGTATAGTGCTAGGATTATGATGTGGGAAGTTAACTAAGACGATGTAGTTGTTTATGACCTAATGAAATATGTATCTTTTGTCTTAAGTTCCATATCGTGCCTTATATATATTTTGCTTCCTCGATTATCAATTTGATCCTTTTATTTAAATCCATCATTGAGTGAATGCTTATCATACTTTGAATTATGCGATAGTAGAATCATGTAGCCCAAGAAAACCGTGACTGAGGAAGAAGTGCGCAGGATCATTGCGGAGCAAGTTGTCGCATCTATGGCTTTGTTTATGGAAAATGCTAGAAATGGAGCCGTCAGTAGTGAAGCTGGCGATAGTGGAGCTGGCGGCAGTGGAGCTGGCGGTAGTGGAGCTGGCGGTAGTGGAGCTGGCGGTAGTGGAGCTGGCGGTAGTGGAGCTAGAGGTAGTGGAACTGGCGGTAATAATGTGAATGTTAATGATGTGAATGTAAATGGTATAAATAGTGGAGGAAATGTTGGAAGACTTGGACTTAATGCACCCGAAGTCGATGGTTGTACTTATGTGACATTCATGAAATGTGACCCACTCCCTTTTAATGGAACTGGAGGTGTAGTAGGATTAAGTCAATGGACTGAAATATTGAGTCTATGTTTCGCATCGGTAAGTGTAAGGAGGTAGATAAGGTGACTTTTGCTATGGCTACTCTTAGAGGTTGTGCATTGACTTGGTGGAATGGGAGGATTTCTTCTATGGGCATTGATGTTGCTAATGCTACTCCATGGGTTGAAATTAAAAAGAGGATGACTCAAGAGTTTTGTCCACGCAGTGTGATTATAAGGTTGGAACAAGAATTGACTCATTTGAAAATGAAAGGAGTGGATATTGATGGATACAAAAATCGATTCCATGAGTTGGCTTTGTTGTGTCCTTGGTTGGTTGAACCTGAGGAGATAAGAATTGAGCAATACATTAATGGGTTGAACAAGAATATCCGAGGGGATGTGACATCGTCAAATCCATCGACCATTGATGATGCGGTGCGAATAGCTTATCAGCTCATTAGACAAATCATTCAGGATAAGGATGATGAAGCGTCTGTTGGTGAGAAGAGAAAGGGTGAAGGCGATCGTGGAGGTCGAGGTGACAATAGGGAATGTTTCAATCATCGTCAAAATCAAAGAAGGGGAAATGCAAATGCTCTGACCAACAACGCACCCCGTAATGATGAAAAGTGTCCAAAGTGTGGTAATAAGAGGCATGCTGGTGATTGTTGGAAGTGTAGAAATTGTGGAAATCTAGGACACAAAGTGGAAAAGTGTAAGGGGGAGTCGTTTGTTACAACTGTGAAGAGGGCCATAAGAAACCAGATTGTCCAAAGTTGAAGAAAAATGATCAAGGAAGAAACAACCACGATGGTGCTTATCAACTTGGGACTGTTTATGTTAAGAAGGATCCTAATGTCGTTACTGGTACGTTTTTACTCAACAATCATTATGTTGTTGCTCTATTTGATTCAGGTGCTGATAGGAGCTTTGTATCTACCAAATTTAGTGCCCTTATTGACATTGAACCCATTGAGATAGATACCAGTTACGAAGTAGAATTGGCTGATTGTAAATTGGTCAGAACTAATAAGTTATTGCAAGGATGCTCTTTATATCTTTTGGACCATTCCTTCCCGATTGATTTGATGTTAATCAAACTAGGTAGTTTTGACATTATCATTGGAATGGATTGGTTATCCTCGAATGATGCTGTAATTTTATGTGGAGAAAAGAAGGTTAAAATTCCCCTTAAGAATTGGACGTTAGTAATTGATGGTAATCGAGGTGAACCCCGTCTGAAAATCGTTTCATGTATAAAATTCCAAAAGTACATCAGGAACAGTTGCGAGCTATTGTTAGCTCAAGTGACCGGGAATGAGTCTAAGGAGAAACGATTGGAAGACGTTCCTATTAGCTGTGATTTTCCTGAGGTATTTCCCAATGATTTACCCGGACTTCCGCCAAAAAGGCAAGTTGAGTTTTGGGTCGATCTTGTTCCTGGTGCTACACCGGTGGCGCGTGCGCCTTAACGACTAGCACCATCCGAATTGAAAGAATTATCCGAACAACTCAATGAGTTATCTGAGAAGGATTTATTCGACTAAGCTCGTCACCCTGGGGAGCTCCGTTCTTGTTCGTTAAAAATAAAGATGGATCTTTCCGTATGTGCATCGATTACCGTGAGCTAAACAAGTTGACGATTAAAAATCGATATCCTTTACCAAGGATTGATGATCTATTTGATCAACTACAAGGCTCTAGTGTATATTCTAAGATTGATCCGCGGTCTGGATATCATCAACTTCGCGTCCGCGAAGAAGATATTCCTATCACCGCATTTAGAACTCGTTATGGACACTACGAATTTCAAGTAATGCCATTTCGGTTAACCAATGCACCGACGGTATTCATGGATCTAATAAATCGAGTATGCAAACCCTACTTGGATAAATTTGTGATCGTGTTCATTGACCACATTCTAATCTACTCAAAGAATAAAGAAGAGCATGGAGAACACATAAGGACTATCTTGAATTTGTCAAAGGATGAAAAGTTGTACGAAATGAGATTTTTGGTTGGACTCTGTTCAATTTCTTGGTCATGTGATTGACAAGGATAGAACTCATGTTGATCCGTCAAAGGTTGAAGCCATTAAGAGTTAGTCTGCAACGACAACGCCAACGGACGTGCGACAGTTCTTAGGATTGGCTGGCGATTATAGACGATTCATTAAAGATTTTTCTTTAATAGCTAAACCCTTGACCAAGCTTACTGAGAAAAATAAACCTTTTGTATGGGGAAATGTAGAGCTTAATCACACGACTAACCAAACACGAATAACATGATGAAGATTAAACCAAAAAAGAAAGATTGGATTAAGATGAAGAAAAGAAATACAAAGTGTTGGTGATTTCCTAGTGAGAGAAAGTAAACACCTTTCTCTCTCTAAAACAATACAAAATGGAAAGCACACACACATATGAGGTATAGGATACCTTTTATACTAAGTAAGAAATGTTTAGGAGGCCTTCCTCATTTGTGTGTTTGGGACTAAATCCCATTACATAAACAATAATAACTAAAAACTCTCGACATCATTAAATAACATTTTTCACGAGCTTCACAACGATATATTATATGACCATCACTTTAATTACTTCTAACAATCTCCCCCTAAGGGGTGGTCATGTAATATGTGACTTCACTTCTTTGTTGTTGCAAACTTTGAAGCTCGATGTCTTGAGAGTTTTTTCATTGTGCCTTTCATGACTTGTGATCTTGGATCTTTGATCTTTTCCTTGCCTTGATCTTGAAACTTTGCCAGCTTGTGTTCTTGTGTTTTTCCCCACATACTCATGTATTGTGTTGACTTGAAAGCTTGTTAACAATCTCCCTTGATCATCAGAGTAGCGGAAGGCTTTGTCTTTAGATGTTCTTGAGCTTTCTTCATTTACATGAGCATGTGGTCTTGAATTACGACTCTTGAGGTTACGCCATCGTTTGCATTCCTCCGGTTTCCCGTTATACAGTAAGAATACTGTACTTGTGATTAGGTAAGTTCAAAGAACTTCCTTGACAGGGTTTCCGGCTGTGATAACCATTCTCAATACTTGAATATATCAAAAGATAATTCAAAGTAAGAAGTGAATCATGCAGTTCCATTCTGCTGATTAAGTCGTCAATTTAATTTCCTGGAACAAATTTGAATCAATTAAGAATCAAACCATTGTTGCTTTCCAATTGACACAAGTTTGATTCATATAGAATCTCAAAAGTTACCTACCGTAGTGCTGTTTGATGATGACACTGGAAGGATTTCCATTCGTCACTGTAAATACTAATAAGTATTACTCTGAATGTTCTGGGAAGATCATAAAGATATTGCATAGATACCTGGAACGAGTTTGAATCAAAATAGAATCAAACCATTGTTGCTTTCCAGTTAGCATATGTTTAATTCAAGTGAATCTTACATATGACCTACCGCAGTGCCGTTTGATGTTAATACTAGAAAGATTTCCATTCATCATTGTAAATACTAGAGAATATCACTCTGAACGTTTTAGAAATACCACAAGGATAGAGCGTAGGAATCTGTAAATTATCGCTTGTGTTCTAATGATGAACACCAATTGATATATGGAACAAGTGTCCTAATGAGATTTTTGATGAATCTCGTTGGCTCTAGACTCTATTAGTGCACGTTTATTTGGTGATCGGAGGCTAGAGCAGACTGCCACCTATTCAATATCTACTATCTTGGAGTGAGAAAGTCGATATAAATGAGTTGAACTCCATGACAATAAAACAAACTTCTTTTTAGAGAAGCTTGAGTTGGCTGGAAAGGGTTGTGCATTGCATCACTGGGTCCTTGATACTTTGTCTTCAATACCAGAAATCATCAAAGTGTTTCTGATAATAGATGTGTTGACCCGGGTTCTACCTAAGTTGTATGGTGGGCTATTTCTTTTCACCCTTTATCCTTACATTTCTTTTTCATTCTTCAACCCCTTCAATGCTTACCAAGACATCATAACTAGCACCTTGTTGTGATTGTTCCAGTGCTAGCTTACGTCATTAGTCGGCATTATTCCCATACACTCAACTACTCCATCATTCCTAAGGACTTATAAGTTCTAATGGATTGTCCATGGAAGATCCCTCCGGTTCTGGTTGGATCATAGGACGAATACCTAACCACCTTTTGACACCAATATCGTCGTGAATAATTGTGTTGAAGGTATAGATATCGTAACCAGAAAAACCTATTGAAAAGGCAATCAAGGTGTTGATGAAATCAATGTTTACACCTTGAAAGTTTTCTTATATCACTAAAAACGCTCCTCCTACATATGTGCATCATAAAATAAAGGTTTTTGCACATATTAGGAAGAGAAAGCACTTATATCAAAGATCTTATCCAAGAATGAAACATTTTTTTATCACATATTAATCACAATTCTCCCCCTCAAAAATTGCATGAAATTGAAATTTTTGTGAAACTAGTGATGAAACATGGAGAGAATAACGTGTCATGAAAATTTGGAACAAATATTTATGAAATCATTATACTCCCCCTCAAAAGGAGATTCTAATTAAAATAGGGGAGTATATGAGCACATAGTTTTGAAATACTTTGAAAAATTATGTCAAAAGTCCGAGAAAAGTTGGGTTCATGAGCTTAAAACTTTGAATGTTTTGATATAAGCTCATGACCAAGAAAAAAAAATTTCTCGTTGTTGAGGATAAGTCAAAGAATTTCCTTTATTTAGGGACCGGGTTATAGTCTAACATGTGACTATAAGCCATTATGAGAAGAAAATAGAAGAAGACATGTTTTGAAAACATTTGAACTCTCATTCGAACTTTATGTACGTACCCGTGTCGTTATTGAGTGACATTTCTAAGTGCGTCCATATTATCGATGTTGAGAGACATGTCTAAGAAGAATATTTTCGGTATTTTTGAAAGATGTTCTCATTTTTTTATTTTGTTTTTATAGGTTTTATATTTTTGTATTTTGATTTTCTGATAGAAATATACAAGGTTACTACGAATGTGCAAGGCGTTCAAGTTCATCTGGAGTGAAACTACGCATACCAAGTCGACGAACCAAGAATTCAAATATGTATTGAGAGAGAGCTTTGGTGAAGATGTCGGCTAGTTGGTAGTCCGTCTTGAAAAAATACAGTTTAATCCTTCCTCTTTCCACATGCTCCTTTATGAAATGGAATCAGACAACTATGTGCTTGGTCTTGGAGTGTTGGACCGGGTTGCAAGATATGGCTATGGATAATTGTGAATCACAATAGATAGGAACTTTGTTAAAGTGAAAGACATAATTCGTGAGTTGCGTTCTCATCCAAAGGACTTGAGCGCTACACGCGGATAGAGACACATATTCTACTTCCGCGGTGGACAACGCCGTACAGTCTTGTTTTCTAGAGGACCAGCTCACTAGCTTCTCGCCTAAGAATTGTGCTACATCGGAAGTGCTCTTGAATGTATCATGACACCCTACATGATTGGCATCTGAAAAACCAGTTAGATTAAAACCAGAATCCTTCGTATACCAGAGACCCATATGAATGGTTCCCTGGAGATAACGAAAGATCCTTTTAACCTCCTTGAGGTGCTTCTTGGTTGGCTTAGCCTGGTATCGAGCACATAAACAAGTAGCATGCACAATGTCCGTTCTGCTTGAGGTTAAGTACATAAGGGACCCGATCATGCTTCGATATTTTTTAGCATCTACAAATGTCCCTTTCTTATCCAAATCAAGCTTGTGTTTAGTGTCCATTGGAGTACCAATAGGATCATAGTTATCCATTCAAAATTTCTTTAGAATTTCAAGCACATATTTGGCCTGATGTATAAAAATACCACGGGGGGATTGGTGAACTTAAAGACCAAGAAAAAACGTCATTTCCCCCATCATGGACATTTCAAATCGGCTTTTCATAAGGTCGGAAAATAATATAGAATATTTTGGGTTTGTAGAGCCAAATATTATATCATGTACATAGACCTGAGCCACCAAGATGTCGTTGCCGTAGTGCTTGATAAACAACGTTGGATCAATGGTTCATTTGATGAAGTGATTTTGGAGAAGAAATGATGATAATTCGTCGTACCATGCCCTCAGTGTCTGTTTCAAACCATAAATTTCCTTTTTCAACTTGTAGACATGGCTTGGATGTTCAGTGTTGATGACACCTTCAGGTTGACAAACGTACACATCTTCTTTTAACGGCCCATGCAAGAAAGCCGTCTCCACGTCCATTTGATACACAGTGAACGATTTGTGTGAAGCATATGCCAAGAAAATCCTAATAGCTTCCATCCGAGCAACCGTGGCGAAGGATTCTGCGAAATAAATTCCCTCCTTTTGTTTATAACCTCTCACAACTAACCGAGTCTTGTTCCTAATGACCGTTTGCTCTTCATCCATCTTGTTTTTAAATACCCATTCCAGGGTAAGGGGGTCGATATTGTCCGGGCGAGGTACTAACTCCCATACATCAAGCCGGATGAATTGATTGAGCTCTTGTTGCATAGAATCAATCCATGATGCATCGGTCATTGCTTCTTTAGCCTTTGCTGGTTCCATTGTGCTGACTGATAGTGCATAGACACACATATCACCGTCAATACACAGTTGATTTCGTGTTGAGACTTGTCGTAAGAGATTGCCAATCACTTGAACCAAAAGATGATTCTTAGTTCATTTTTGTTCATGTGGAAGTGTATGATAAACTTGATGCGAGCTCGACGGATACACATATGGTGTTGAAGGCTGAGTAGTACTTGTGGAAGCCGCAAAGGGATTAACAAACTCATTTTCGTTGAGCATCGCATTGTTTGCATTTTCAGCAACTATTTCATTCTAAAGATGAACATGATTAGGAATTTGTTGAAAATGTTGTTGAGTTGCGTCAGCTGTCGGAGAAGTGGTTGGAATGTTTGGAGTCAATATGGTTGAGGTTGACGTAGATGGTGCAAAAACGGATGTCGTTGGTGTAGATGCAATTGGTGGTTCTGGAACTATCGTAGCAGGTGCAGCCGGGGCATTTTGAGGAAGACCAAATGACGAAGGACCCTCCATATATTCATCATAAATTGGCCGAAATAAAATTTCCAAGTCACGTTCCGAAGGCTGTAACGAGGAGATTACTGACGGTGCAAATTGAAGCGCGAGTCCTGAACTTACGCGTCCAGAAGTCTGACCTTGAAGCTCGAGATGTGAACTTCTATGTTGAGAGGCCATACCCGAGAGTTCATCAAAGGTAACATTCATATTCTCCATTACCTTTCTTGTCCTTCTATTATAAACCCTGTAAGCACTAGCAGTTGAAGAATAACCAATGAAAAAACAAATATCACCTTTAGGTGCAAGTTTACCGATATCTTCACGATCATTCTTCGGATAACATAATGCACCGAAGACATGTAGAAATGAAATATCTGGTTTTCTTCCATTAATGATCTCATAAGGTGTTTTGTTGAATCGGGTGTGAATAATGGAGCGGTTTTGAGTATAACATGCAGTTGCTATAGCGTCGGCCCAAAGAAATAACGGTGCACTGGAGGAGAGAAGCATCGTTCGAGCAGCTTCAACTAACGTACGATTCCTCCGTTCCACAACTCCATTCTGCTCTAGAGTTCTTACAGCCAATGTTTGATGAGAAATCCCAACTTCTTCAAAATAAGCTTTCAATTTCTGATTGGTGAATTCTGTGCCGTTATCCGTTCTTACAATGATAACATGGGCTTGAAGTAGCACTGATGTTTTCTTCAAGAAATTAATAATTACATCAGGGGCTTCATCTTTCGAAGCAAGAAAACGAACCCATGTGTAACGAGAATAATCATCCACAATCACAAGGACATACCGCTTTCCATTAATGCTTTTGATTCACATTGGGCCACACAAATCCATATGAAGGAGATGCAACCTATTCGTCGAATTTGGAACAGGTTTGGGTTTGTGAGGCTTCTTCTTGCTTTTACCTTGCTCACATGATGGATAGATGGTCTTTAGTATATTTTAACTTTGAAAGACCGGTAACGAGATCATCTTTTGCATGTTGGGTGATGGCATCGAATTTGAGGTGAGATAACCATTGAAGCCATAACCATGACTTGGTTGAAGTGGCTCGAGCCATGAGACAAATTGAAGATGCAGCAGACATTTGAAAAAGATCAATGGTGTAAAGGTTGGTGGTATGATTTCCTTTCAACAGATCAATTCCTTAAAGATCCCTAACCAAGCATGTATGACTTCTGAAGGCTACCTCCAAATCTGAATCACAAAAATGCCCAACCGAGAACAAATTGTGTCCCAAGCCATCAACAAAAGATACTCTGGTGATGATTATATTTCCCCAATGAAGATCACAATAGCCTAGAATTGTAGCAACATGATCATTTCCAAATCGAACAGTTCCCATAAAACGCCATACAAAGTTCTTGAGAAGGCTTCAATTCCCAGTCATATGTTTGGAACAGCCCGAGTCCACGCACCGGAGACAAATTTCAACAGCCTGCCAATGATAAGAGAAGAGAAAATTTGGTAACCGAAGAAATAGGTTCCTGTATGGTTAGGTAATAATCAAGCCATATCACATACCGACATTTCACTGTCAGTATGAGATCTACTAGTATCAATAACATGACCATTAGAGGCAAAATATCTTCTAGTAGGCAACCACTTAGAGGTAAATCTAGGACTTCTAGGCGTAGCAAGACTTTTATTCGACCCTACCTGCTTAGTTTTCTTAACATACACTTTAGCCTTAGGAGTGCTATGTGTTTTGCTGATAGAAAGCTTGTCAAGTCGAGTGTAACCACCATAGTTCAAACCATTCATAGTCAAACCACAAACATCATGACTAAAAGTAAAGAAATATTTAGCACAAATAACTTCAGAGTTTTCATTCCGTATAGCAAGTTTAAAGTCATTACATTCAGAAGAATTAATTTTCTGATTATGAAAAAAAACGGCAATTTCCTACGGTGTTCTTCTACTTCCACATTATTAGCCTTAGGGCGACTACTTCTAGAGGTAAAAGGGACCCTATCATTCCTTGTATTGCTCGTAGGTTGTGGCCTTCTACTCTTAGTGTAGTTGTTCATTCATGTAGAAAAAGACACACGCTAGTTAGAATTATCATTTTCTAAATCAATGACTTGTGGTTGAGCGATAGTGGTCGGTTTTGTCCTAACGCTTGCTTTACGTTGATTGCTAGGCATAGAGATATCTACCCTAGTTTGAGAGGAAGGTCTAACGCGAAACATTCCTGGGGCAATAATAGCAGCTTTCATTCTAGTAGCCTTGGGAAACGGTGTTACAGCAATACGAGTGGGTCCCGAGGTTGCTGGTTTCTTGATCATCGAATCTACAATCAAGCTAGGGTCAGAAGTCTTATCTTTTAACAAGGCCTTTAACTTACAGTTCTCACATATTTCATGAATAAGTTTCTGATAGACAGACTTACTTTGTTCAACAGCCCGTTTATACAAAACAACAATAGATTCTAAATCTGCAATCTTAGCCTTAAGCTTTTTAACATTCCCATCACTGGCCTTCTCTAACCCAGAAGAATCCAGAGTTTTTCCCTGAGCACCTCCCAACCTAGTTGTCAAACGAACGATTTTTTTTTGCATTTCATTGTAAGCTTTTTCGTACAAAATCTTGTCATATTTGCATTCATCACATTTTTTGACAAATTTATTCCAAAGATAGGTGAATTCTTTATCCTTTTTAATTACATATGATTCCATTTTCTCTTTCATAAGATCAAGCTAAGTTTGGAGGTTTTCATTATGCGACACAAAGGTACCTAACTCAACAGGGCTACTATCAATACTATCACGTGCTTTATAGTGGCGTTCAAGATCGTTTTCCAAAACTTCGATTTTATGAAGAGATTCATCAGCTTCCTTCGCCAAAGATTTAAAGTGTTCAACAAAGTTGGCAAATTCTTTTTAGAAAAGCGTTTTCCAAATTGCCTAACCGAGCATCAACTTGATTAATAATCGTATTAATATCGTTTTAAGAATTTTCTGGACCTTAATCTGAACAAGTGATGTAAAATTTCCTCCAGTGATTTTGGAATTAACAACACGTTTAAGTATGACAAAGTTATCTTTTAGCTCGTTTAGAAATCGATGTATGATACTCGGTTTAGGAGGGTCATCAGACAATTCCTCACTTGGTAGCAAGAGCATTTCAGAACTCGTTTTAGAACGAACAAAAATAGTTGGAGGATTAATTTTCGGATAATAAACGGGTGTTACTTCTTTATCAAGCTTTTTCATTCTTAAACGAGTCTCTACTGCAAGTTTAGTAGTTTCCTCGGAATCATGCACACTAGGAGGATCATGCTCATCAGACAAGAGCACACTACCATTATATAGAGTTTGATTTGTGGCCTGAACTTGCTTAAGGTATCCGGGATTAGGAGGAAGAGGACAACCTAAAGCCAATTTGTATCGAGTGTAATTTGTCTCATTCACTTTTAGTGCGAGCATATTTATTTTCTACATAGTTTGGCCATGTTTTACCAAAAGGTTGTCTAATTCTCTAGTCCTATCCTGAGCTTTGCAAAAATCTTCAAGAAGCCCATCTTCTCGAATTTTGAAATCATGTTTCAGCTTTTTTCGTTCTTCTTTTAAATCCAAAATAGTAGATTACTCAGTTAAAAGCTGTTTATTAAGAGAGGTGATTTCATCATTCAATTCGCTTATCTTTTTAGCAATACTTAAATGTAAGGCATTTAATTTCTTAGTTGTGCATTTTTCTTGATAAACCGATGTAGCATGAGATTGTTCAAGTTCTTTAATTTTAGTCTGATGAATTTCTTAACTTTTCTCTCGTTCCTTATATCCCGCAAGCTCAGTGGTCAATTTGGCATTAGTTTCTCTAAACTTATTATTAACTACCGTAGCATGGTCAACATCCTTAGCAAGCTTATCAAATAAAGATTTATAATACGCATGTGTCGCATCAGGAAGGGTTGTAGGCTGGGCAACTTGATCGACACTCAGGTCCACATTGGGCTCATTCGAAATAATATTACTATTATTTGTGTGATCCCCGTGTGTCTCAATGTAAGGCTCAAACATCTCAGTATACTCCTCCTCTTGATTAGACGTACTATATATATCATTATCATCAAAACTTGTATGTACCTCAGAGGGACGTCTGAATCATAAACGGGAGCTCTGTCAACATGCATTCCTGAGGTAGATTCTTTTTGTAAGTTTACCATCAAGATGTAGTTGGCATTCACCTCTTCTTCCTTGTCATATTCTGCAACAGAAGCCATAAGATCAAATTCCTCAGCTTGAAGTGGAATCCCCGCCTCTTCTTTTTGTGATATGAGAAGCTGAGTCTGAAGATAAGCAGCATCCCTCTTCTTTTTAGCTGTGCAATCTCGAGCATAATGACCAAATCCCTTGCAGTTGTAGCACTAAACCTGGCGATTGTTGTTTCCATTTCCCGTACCAGTATTCTCAGCCCTTGCAGCCACAATGTTTCCCATCTAACTACCAACCGCTGGCACAACTATTAACCCATTCTGATTACCCGCATTCGGAACATTCGGATTCTATCCACGGATTTGTCCATACTGATTTCCTGCATTTTCAACAGTCTGCCCAGCATTTTGACCATATTGTGTCCCCGTGTTCCCAGCAACTACCAATTGGCGATCTTGATTCGCACTCATGAAATGTTGAGCAATCTGCCTTTTCTAGTGTTCGACGAGATTCTCTGATTGTTGTTGGTGGGGTTAATGGTAAATTTGAATGCCTTTGCAAAAAGGGTAAGACCAGTATTAATCGAATGAGTTGGGTCGGTGATGTCATCAAAACAGGAAATGGGTTGCTGTAAGTAGTTAGCAGCAGGAAGTTGATATCCATAAGGGGTGAGTTGTTGTTGTTGTTGTGGCATGAAGTTACTTGATGAGGGTTGATGTTAGGGTACCACGGGATATGACATAGCTGATGGAGATTTTGCCATAAAAGCCAATGGATCTTGTGTCTTGGCACGTCTTTCAGCCCTAACTTCGTTAGCTTCATCTTGATTCATCTTCAAAATAATCATATACATGAGTTTAGTACACGACATGACGATCCTTGGTTTGATTGACAAGAGTGACATATCGTGACCATTCAGAAGGAAGATTATCAAGAAATTTAATGTTGGCAGCAATTTGAGCAGATTCATGTTTTTTTCTTCTAAGATGATTCATGAGGGTTGAAAACCGATGATAATAAGGTTCAATTTGTTCTCCTTCAGTAGACGTAAATTTCTCCCATTCACGAAGCAACTTAGTTTCCTTTTCTTGTAAACCGATTTCACTCCCCTTCATCATTTTCTGAATCCTAAGCCACATCTCATGTGCGGTTTCACGACAATCACCAGCAGCATAAACATCTTTAGGAAGTCCCATGAGAATGACTTGAATGGCTTGATCATCGGCGTCGAGTTGTTTGGATTCAGCTTCAGTTAATTCTTCATCCGTTTGCTCATGACTAGAGTCAGCCACTGGGTTAGCATTCGTAGGGTCCCCAGGCACAAGAATTGTTCTTCTAACATACGAACCTTTTTTAATCGAGTTGACAATCAATTTTACCAAAGGTTTACATTTTGCATAACGAAGGAGACGACTAGTCCATGTAGTGTAATTCTCCTTTGTGAGCATGGGTGGACGATTCTCAGTACCCGCAACATAAATATCTTGTTGAGACGTCATCGTAGAAGTGTGTGAAAAATAGGATCACAATTCGTAGAAAGCAGAGTGTTGTAGTTAAAATCCCCTAAATTTGATTAAATCCCTTAAAAAAATGATTTCCAGAAAACACATTTTTTGAAAAATATTTTTGGAATATTTGGGGTTTTTCGGAATAATTTCCGTTTTTCGGAAAATGGAGGATTTTCGGAAAATAGAGGATTTTCGGAATAGTGGGATATTTTCGGATAAAAGAGATGTCTTCGGAATACATAACCTTTTCATATAACTGACCCCTTTTCGGAATATTGCACTATTTCGGATAAATGGCACTTTTTCGGAATTATGGCAATTTTTGGATAAAATCACTTTTTCGGAATAATGATAGTTTTTCGGAAAAAATGGGTTTTTTCGGATGATCTGAGTTTTTCGGAAAAAACGTTGAACTTCGGAAAAATATTGTGTGTTTCTTCGGAATAACTTGTTTTATCAGATAAAATGGAGATTTCGGATAAAGAGATGTTATTCGGATAAATGGGATATTTTCGGATAAATTGGCTTTTTTCGGACAAAACTATTTTCGGAAAGATAGGTACCTTCGAATAAAAGGTGATTTTCGGATAAATTGTTTTCGGATAAACACAGAATTTCGGATAAATTGGTTTTTTCGGAATATAAAACCCTTTTCCGAAAAAGCCAATTCGGATAAACACAACTGCTAAAAATAATCCGAGACAAAACCACTGATCGAATCTTCCTACACAAACCACAAATAACCAATATACAATCACCACGAAGCCCTAAACCTTCAATACCAAATGATTCGAACAACCTAAACCAAAAACCCACGAGATCTAAATTCAAAATCAACACCAAATCACAACCAAAGCTAACTACGAATCCCTAGGCGAATGATACCACTTGTAGAGCTTAATCACACGACTAACCAAACACGAATAACATGATGAAGATTAAACCAAAAAAGAAAGATTAGATTAAGATGAAGAAAATAAATACAAAGTGTTGGTGATTTCCTAGTAAGAGAAAGTAAACACCTTTCTCTCTCTAAAACAATACAAAATGGAAAGCACACACACAAATGAGGTATAGGAGGCCTTTTATACTAAGTAAGAAATGTTTAGGAGGCCTTCCTCATTTGTGTGTTCGGGACTAAATCCCGTTACATAAACAATAATAACTAAAAACTCTCGACATCATTAAATAACATTTTTCATGAGCTTCGCAACGATATATTATATGACCATCACTTTAATTACTTCTAACAAGAAGTGAAGAAGATGGAGCATTTCAGGTATTGAAGCAAAAATTATGTAGTGCACCTATTTTATCATTACCCGAAGGCAGTGAAGATTTTGTGGTATTTTGTGATGCGTCTCTTAGATGCTTTGGAGCTGTCTTAATGCAGCGAGAAAAGGTGATAGTTTATGCTTCTAGGCAATTGAGGAAAAATGAGGAAAATTATACTACTCATGATCTAGAGTTATGAGTTGTAGTCTTTGCTCTTAGGTTATGGAGACATTATCTGTATGGCACCAAATGTACGGTATTCATCGATCATAAATGCCTACAGTATATCCTCGACCAAAAAGAACTAAACATGAGGCAACGTAGATGGATAGAGTTGTTACATGATTATGATCGTGAAATAAAATATCACCCAGAAAAAACAAATGTTGTTGCCGATGCATTAAGTAGAAAGGATAGAGAGCCGATCAGGGTACGTTCTCTAGTCATGACTGTGCGCAATAATTTGCCTGAACAAGTCAGAAATGTGCAAATAGAAGCTTGTAAGATAGAAAATTTTGATAATGAAGGGTTTCAAGGTGAAGGAGATCATTTAGAGGTTAGAGCAGACGGAGTGAAATGCTTAACAGGCCGTATGTGGTTACCTAAGTATGGAGGCTTAAGAGACTTAATCATGTTCGAATCCCATAAATCTAAATATTCCATTCATCCTGGTTCTGACAAAATGTATCTTGACTTGAAGATGTTATACTGGTGGCCGAATATGAAAGCCAATATTGCAATGTATGTTCATCAATGTTTGACTTGTGGAAAAGTCAAAGCTGAACATCAAAAGCCATCAGGACTACTTCAACAAACCGAAATTCCTGAATGGAAGTGGGAACGAATTACGATGGATTTCATCACTAAGCTCGCTAGAACATTTTCTGGAAATAACTCGATTTTGGTCATTATCGACAGACTGACCAAATCAGCTCATTTCATTCCTATTAAAGAGCAGTTCTCACTTGAGAGGATGACTCGTCTTTATCTTAAGGAGGTTGTAAGTAAGCATGTAGTGCCTATATCGATTATTTCTGATCGAGACTCTCGATTTTCATCGAATTTTTGAAGATCCCTCCATAGATCTTTGGGAACGAATCTTGATATGAGTACTGCTTATCACCCCCAAACTGATGGGCAGAGTGAAAGGATGATACAGACACTGGAGGATATGTTAAGAGCATGTGTAATAGATTTTTTTAAGGATGGGATAAACATTTACCATTGACCGAATTTTCATATAATAACAGTTATCATGCTAGTATTAAGGTTGCACCGTTCGAAGCTCTATATGGTAGAAAGTGTAGGTCTCCTGTATGTTGGAGTGAAGTTGGGGATACCCAGCTAACCGGACCAGAATTGATTCGGGAGACTACGCAGATGATAGTTCAGATTAAGAAACGGTTGTTGACAGCCCGAAGTAGACAGAAAAGTAACGCGAATGTGGGGCAGAAATTGATGGAGTTCGAAGTGGGAGACCGTGTGATGTTTAAAGTGTCGCCATGGAAGGCGTCATAAGATTTGTAAAGCGTGGGAAATTGAATCCTCGCTATATCAGACCATTCAAGATTTTATCTAGAGTTGGTCAAGTGGCTTATAAATTAGAGTTACCCCAAGAACTTCATGGTGTCCACATTCCATGTATCTAATCTAAAGAAATGTTTAGCTAAGTGTGACGAGAAAATTTCGTTGGATGAGATCAGAATTGATCAGAAGTTACATTTTATAGAAGAACCCGTAGAGGTTATGGATCGTGATGTAAAGCAACTTAAGAAAAGTTGAATACCTATCGTTAAGGTTCGGTGGAATTCGAAGCATGGGCCAGAATTTACTTGGGAGCGAGAGGTTGAAATGTGGACGAAATACCCATACCTCTTCGACTTCAATAAGAAACGGGCATCGAAATGAAATGGATCTACGAGGGCGTAGATCCCTTTTTAGGAGAAAATGTTGTGATAATCTGACATTTTCAGGTAGTAAATTTATTCTCGTATATTATTTTTAACGTCTTTTACGTTTAAACCGGAAAACCTAGGTTTACGTATTTACGCTTTTATGCTCCGTTTTTTATGAGACAATTTTTATTAGAATCGTTTTGTGCCGTAGTTTCATATTTTGCAAAAACATTTTTCGTAAATCGACCCGAGGGCACGTAAATCGAGGAATGAGACAAGTATAACAGTTAGCCCACCCCTAATTTAGGGGCGGATTCATCAAGGGTGCAACACCCTTTGGTTTCAAGTTTCTAGCTAAACATGAGACACTTATCTCATGAAGGCTTTAGGTACTTAAGCCTGAACTTCTCACACACACACACACATACTTGCATGTGTAACTAGAAAGTTTTCTCCAAAATCTCTCCCTCTCCCTCTTGTAGCCGTTCACCATCACCACTATACCACCATTTTCACAAAATTTCAACCTACAACTTAAGCTATATTCAACTTATGATGAAAACCACGTAAAAGGAGGATGATTTGAGGTGATTTCAAGTTGTGAAAGGAAGTTTCTATAGAGTTGTTGGGATGATTTCTCAAGAGGAGTTCATATATTTGAAGATCACAAAAAGTTGTTTTGAAAAATAAAAGATTTGGGTGCAAAGATCAAGCTTGTTCATCCAAATCTCATCATTTTCCATCATTTGGTTGGTATAAAGTTTGTTTTCTTTCTATCCACCTGTTATTTTTGTAAATGTACTTGTCTATTTACTTCCAAATGTATATGTATGATAGTGATGAATGATGATCAAAGTGTTGCATGGGGATTTTGTGTCCTTAGAATAAGTTAATAAGACTAAATCTACAAGTAAAAGATGATAAAATCTTAACTAGGTTAATAGGCTGTGAAAAACAGTAAGTTTCAATATTTTTAGTTGATTAAATGGATTAGATTATTTGATAAAATGAAAGATAAATGATTTTTACCCAAGTTGTTAATTAGCCACACAATGGAATGTTAAAAATGAGCAAGATATGGCAAAAATACTTTTGATGTACTAATCTGACTGATCTGTTTTGGACGAATTAAAAGTGATATTTAGAGGCTATTTGAGAAGGATCCATAGGAGGATAATTTGAATAACATATCATGTAGTTTCTACAGCAAAAATTTGGGATTCTAAGTCATTATATAACTGAAGATATGATAAAAATGGTGAACATGACTTTTTACATCAGATTTCACAATAATATATTTAAGGTTAAAAGACAACATGAGGTAAAATTTTATATAAATAAAATGTAAAAGTAAATAATTGATAATAACAATTATAAAATATGTTTATATAATATAAAAATAGTATCACATTTTATAAAAATAAAACTCAACTAGTTTTATAACTACAAACTATATATGACTTTTACATCTTTTCGGCTAAAACCGAAAGGATGGCGTTTTCGCCAAATAAAACTTAGATGGTAGGACCCATATAATGTAAGATTTTAATAGAAAATCTGCTGATATAGAAACACAACTAACAAGTAAAAACCGACAAACCCGACCTTTGTAACATATGGACCCGTAATGGACTAAATTAGCCTTATTGGACCACTAGGCCCAACTAGTTTTGTTTAGCACTATTGGACTTGTTCATGAGCTTAACCCAGTTGGGCCCAACATATGAGTATATGCCTGGTCCAAAATAAATAGATGGACTAATAAAGAAAAATTGGACTCTTAATGGGCCTATTGGGCCTTAACATATAAATGGGCTAAAATTAGTGTAACTGGACTAAGATAACTAGATACTTAACAACTAATAATGTTGTGTAATGTGATAAAATCCCACTTGATCATCATGTTTATGACTTGATTACATATACATATCAACTTTTTATAAATATTATTTGACGTAGACTAAGATCGAGTATTATTTGTCTAGGTTTCCCGTGATCGAGACACGCACAGTACCTCTTAATTGCCGATAACCCGCCTTCCCAAACCAACGTGAGTTCATAGCCTCGCACTCTTTTGAATGTTTTATAAAATGTTTTGTAAACCCGCGAGGGAGATAACATGAGAGTTTTAAATAAAAATAGAACACAGGTTGTCCCGATTGTATGCTTATTGATATGGACCCAATTGATATGATGACCCAATGAATGATTGAAATGGATTATTATTAGTTAGATTATGTCACTGTAAGTCCAATTAGCATGAATTGTAAACTACCAGGAGTTGGTAGATGCCTATGCATATGATAGTACTATTTGGGGAAGATCACCCTAGTTCGCGTCTTGACGGTTGATCCCCGTCGTGTCACATTGAGTGGCAAGCGAATTTATGTATGAGAGGATTTACATATAGCGTGATTTTAGTGACGACACACTGATTTAAATGGGCAACTAATTGTCGGGCTCGCGACCCGTTGTATGTTATAGAAAGGCAACAATGTCATGCGGCTTATAATAATCCGATAATAATATCGTTAATGGTAATACTAAGGATGCGGTCTCAGGAATAGTGTATGATGTATGATTTGAATTATAATATATTTCCTGACAAGCAATATGGGGTCTTATTACTGATATTATACTTGTGTTCTGCTTTACATAACTGTTTTATATAACGGTTTTTACTAAACTCTATGAATTCACTCGACATTCGCTGATTTATTTTTCGCATGTTTTATCTCAGGTGCTTGAAGGTAACTTGGACGGAAATCGACTCTGATGGCCCGCTTATTAAGAATATTCATTCGAGATATTTTTTGTAACTTTATGATTGTAAAAACTGGGGTACCTTGTGTAAACTTTAAACTTGTATTCGGATGTATGTATGTTTGGCTTTGTACAACCCTTTTTATGCGTTGTCTATGATTTCATTTATTGTTTTAACACTCTATTGACCCTTCCGCTGTACCAATACGAAAATTAAGAGTGTTACACCACATGATCTATAATATCTCCAGTAACTAGGAACCTGATTCTCTAATTCCTTCAACATTTTCTGATCACAGTTGTGTGGTTCATACATGAAGAATAATTCATTATACAATAGCGATACCTCAGTTTTAGCTGCACTGGCTTCTTGAACTAACCTGAGAAGATCTTGAATATCTTGTCTGTCAAGAATATGAAGAATATCTTCCAAAAGTCTGAATATTCTTGTGGTGCCATCTGTTCTTTTTATTCCATGAGCTTCCAGTCCTTGGTCGATAGTATATATCCATCTAGAATTTTATGAATTCTTTCCGAAAATCTTTGTGTCTATAAATTGATCTTCAAAATTTACTATCTTCAAGTACTTTCTTAAGCTCTCATCATCATCACTATCTTTTGTTGTTGATTTAGCCTTTTTCTTGGCTTCTAGCTTCTTTTTTGTTGATCTTTTTCTTTTAACACCCTTGGAGGTTCCTTCAAATTCCGTTGAACTTTCCTCCAAATCTTATGTACCGTTTCTTCAGTATGTACTGTTGATTGTGTATGTATTGCTTGTACATTTTCAGTCTTATCAACACTCTGAGTTTCATCTCCTATTCATTCTTTGAGCAGTCTCTGTTCCTTTTAAACTTACCTTATCCTTTCTACTTTTCCTCACATATGTAGCCTTGATAGGTGGAGACATTCTTGCATGTTCAGTAGTACTTGAATCAAATCTAGGAGCACTTCCAAATTTTCTTTGTTGTTGCAGATGTCTTTTAGCTTCTTCAACAACTATCCTATCTGCTTTAGATCCAATCTCAACAAAATTCAATTAAGCTCTCTTGTGTTTTTCATACAAAGCCTTGATTTCCTCAAAATTCTTCTTGACCAATTGAGCATGAGTGAAATGCTTAACTTTCTTGAGAAATGTCATCATCTGATTCTTAATTTGCATGGTAGTTGGAGGCTTAATCCTTTCTCTTCTTCTTTTCTCAGCAAAGAATCTTTGTTGCTCCCTTACCAGATCATCAATCTAATTTTCTTTTTATTCTTCATCATAAGCATCCCTTTCTTCATCTATTAATGAGTCTGCAAGAAGCTCACTTGCATGTAGTTCAGCTTGAATCCTATCATACTCTTGTATATTCCATTCTTGTTGCACTCTCTTATCTTCAAGCAATTGTTGTTTTACAGCAAGTTCCTCTTGTAACTCTTCTTCACGAATTTGTGCTTGCACTCTGAAATCAAATTCTTCATCATCGTCTAGTTGATGAAATCTATACATGACTTTGTTTATATCATCATCTGAATCACTTTCATTTTCAGATTTTGATTGTAATTGCTTCTTTCCCTAATCCTTTGGATTACTCTTTGGTAACTTCTTCTTTAGCTTTTAAGATCTTTCTTCATCCTCATTACCTTGTTGTTGAATAACAATACCTTTAGTGGGCAGTGAAGCTTGAACTTTCTTACCTTTAGTTTTATCCTTTTTGGCAAGAACTTCTTGTAATGTCTTCTTCTCAATCTCTGCTTGTCTTGCTTTTTCATCTGAACTCTTTTCCCTAAGATCAGGCAGTACTTGAGCTAAAGTCTCATCCTCTCCAAATGGAGTTTGACTTAGCAGTACTTGGGTCTTCAACAATGTCAGCAGTACTTGTAGTTGGCTTAGTTGGCCTAGCAGTACTTGGATCTTCAATAATGTTGACTTCACTAGTGTAAGATACACTTGTTTCTTCAATCACAAAAGTATCTCCAGATACCTTTTCTTCCAATGAAGCTATCCTCTCAACTTGTAATTCGTCAGCGTTGTCTGATCCACAGCTCACTGTTGATCTTGACAGTACTTGGAAAGACTGTTTCTTCTTTTGGAACCATAATTGCCTCTGAGGTGGAGTTGAAGATATAGGAAATTGGACATTAATTTCCTCCAGCTTTTCATTGAAATTACTCCAATTCACTTGAAGTTGTGGTGATTGAGGTTGTGGCTCTGACTGAGTTACCAACATTTCTTTAATTTGTGGTTCGACATGAGCAGGTTGTGGTTCTTCTTGTTGAAGCTCCATGTTAGTAGGCTCCAAGTTATCCTTTTCCACACCAGTCTTTAAACCATTGCCATCTTCAAAATATTCAATGACATCATCATCAGCTTCAAAGTTGATGTCATTCCCAAAGACCCTTGTTTGAATATCAGAAGAAGGTAGTTGTTCTTCATAATTCCTCCCCTGTTTGGTTGCATTTAGTTTCCTTTTCTTGAGGTTTTTGAATCTTTACTTCTTAAGAGCAGCTTTCTGAATAGACCTGTTCTGCTTTATCAAAGGAAATACCTTATTCATTAGCTTGATTAAACTGGCCTCCAATTCAGAAATTTCCTTGTCTTGAACAAGCTTCTCCTTTTGCAATACTTGTACCTGTTTGGACAAGCTAGTGCACAAAGTAGTTAAATTGGAAACATTCACCACCTCTGTTACTTGTGCTTGTGGTGAACCTCTAGCAACAATGGAAGTAGAAGATGTATGGACCATCTCATCTGAATTCGGTTGATTACCAATATTGTGAGAAGAAGATTGAGTATCTTCTAAGGAATATAAACTCTGGTTAGAAGGAGTTTGCTGAGAACCACTAGCAGTGCTAGGATCATCACCTTCTTGGTTGGCAGGTTGGGCTAACATATGAGCAAATATGGGTGTGACAGTTCTTGTAAAGGCATTGCCTTATTTGGTCAAGAAAGAGAAAGTTCTCTTTTTAAAGGTAGGAACATCCCATGTATTTGTTAACTCTGGTAGGTTAGGGATTTGGTCATTAACTAAAGTTTGAATGAATCTAGGATACATTAAAAACTTCTTAACTCCTTCCAAATTCCTAGTCATGCCTTTAAAAATTAATTTTGAAAAAATGAAAACTCTGTTATTTGCTAGACAAATACCAGCTGATGCCAATGCAACAAGGATTTGATCAAAAGAAGTACTTTTGGAGCTTAAACAGTGAATAATGGCATGAAAAAGCAATTTTCATTGTGGTGAAAACAAAGCGTTAAAAAAAGTAAGACTTTCCCTACCACCTTGATAACCCATGGCTGCAAGGCCATCATGTATCTCTGTATTGTGTAACATACTTAGTCTATTTTCATCATTTAGTCTCAAACTAGCCCTTAGTAGTACCTCAGTAACATAGATATTTATATGATTCACCCTAGCCTTAATGCAAGGTTGATCAAAACGAGTACCTAACACAACAGTATTCCAAAATTGTTCAACAATAGGAATAGAAACAATGGGACTTACAATAAGCGCAAAATGAATATGACTTCGAAATAAAAATCCGAGCATATCATGGAAACCAATAGATTCATCATTCTGAGCAAGGTTCGCAACCAAGTTGTGCTAAGAGATCACTTGTAAAGCAGCCATTAGTATTTTTGGTGATCGAAAAATTAGAGAGAAGGTTATAGGAATAAGATAAAAGAATAAAAGATTAGGTTAGTCAATTGTATAATTGGAGTAAGTATTTATGTAAATAACAAACCCAAGCGCGAAGTGTAACACTGTTGGGAATCTAAACTTGTTAGATTCCCTGTTCATTGATTTAAACATAATTAGGCTGATAGATAGTCCCTTGCCTGTGCCTAGGAGGCAGGCAAGTTTCACAAGACTCACAGAGATCCGAATCTCTGTGAGCAACCTCAGAGGAGTCCATGTCAGAGACATTGTCAGGGAAGTCGAAGATTACCTGAAGACATACTCCTTGGCTGTGATGGATAACAGCCAAGATGTATTAGGGACTCTGAGGGGTTGAGAGTTAACAGGGGTGGCAATACCCTGATAACTCTCAGCACACTTTGGACATGCCATTTGTGTGTTCGAGAATATGAAGAATAAGGAAACTGTTTTGGACAACTGTTCCTTAAAGCATAATGGAAGACTACCAAGAATAGAAGGACATCATGTGACTGATGTGGGAACTTGTAAAAGTTGTGTAGTCGACATCAAGTACTGTTCAAGTCAAACTCGTAACACTATAAATAGGATGTGTAACCTAGCATTAAGATTTAACACTTTGCAATATCAAGATCATTAGTGCGTGTAACTTAGTGAATCAAACAGCTACGACTGTATTCATAAGTTAAGGTTATTGTTGTTCAAAGTGTGCACAACACATTGTCATCAAACGTGTTATCCATAACACTTGTAATTCTTTATTATACAATAATAAGATTACGTTTGAAAAGTAATACCTTGTGTTGATTAAGTTAAGATTAGGGTTTCTCGCATTGATTAGGGACTTTCAATTGGTATCAGAGCGGTGTTTGATATTAAAACCTTCAAGAAACATCGTTCTCCGTTTTATAATCAAGATCCACCATGCCGGAAACCTCTAGCCCACACTCACCTTCCAGAAACCCATCTTCACCAAGACTTACCGCCCCACCAAATGACGATGATCTACCCCAACTTCTTGACTCAAGAGGTGGATCACACGTAACCAGTGTACCAGTCTTTGATGAAGAAGACTTTGCCAGTTGGAAGAGTCAGTTTCTTGTATACCTTGATGGTCTTGAACCTTTTCTCTTAGAAATTTTAGAAAATGGTCCATATATCCCCATGGCACTCACTTCTACTGAAGAAAACCCTCTTCCCAAGCCTGTCAAACAATGGACCGCTGCTGATAGGAAATTAGCAAACCAAGATAAACGTCTCAAAAGCATCATAATTTCCTGTCTTCCAAAGCATATCATGAAGTCTGTTATTCAATGTCCCACAGCTAAACAGATGTGGACAGACCTTATTCTTGGCCATGAAGGAGCCTCTGAAACAAGAGAGACAAAGATTCAGGCACTCAGACTTCAGTTTAATGCCTTTAAGTCTCTTGAAGGTGAAAAAGTTCAGCAAACCTATACTAGGCTGAAGATTCTTCTAAATGACCTTGCTATGAATGATGTTACTATTGGTCAAGCTGAGATCAATGCCACTTTTGTCAACAGCCTTCCAAGAAAGTGGCTGAGCATGAATCAGACTCAGAGAGCTAACAACTCAATCAAAAATGATACCCTTGCTCAGCTCTATGGAAAGTACAATTATGAAGAAGGGCTGATCGATACTATCTACAAATCAGAGACTGAAAGATTTGTTGTCCAAGGAGCATCTTCCAAAGCTTTGATCTCTGCAACTCATCCTATTGACAGCGATTCTGATATGGAAGAAGATACTCGTAGCAGCCAAGAGTTCTTGTCAGACCTCAATGCAGAATTTCATGAAAGAGCATTGCTAGCCAACCAAAGAAGATACTACAAAAGATCTGGAAGAGTAGGATCAGCCAGCAAACCAACTGACAGGTCAAAAGAAACATGTTTTGCCTGTGGAAAGCTTGGACATTTTCAAAAAGAATGTCCCTCCACCAAAACATCCTCACCCTCTTATCCATCATCTTCATCCAAACCCTACAAGTTCAAACAACATAACAACTCATCACAATCCAATTCTTCAGACACTGAGAAGAAAGATTACAAAAATAAGTACAAGGCACTTAAGGCTGAGTTAGAGCAGATGAACTTGAAGATTGAAGCTATGTCCAAAAAGAAAGGTGGTGAGAAAAAGGCTGAGAAAGGGTTGGTTGCTGAAACCTATGATTGGAATGATGAACCATTGACTTCAGATGAAGAAGATACCACAAGAGTCAGGGCTTTTATGGCAATAGCTGATGATGAACCAGCTGTTGGAAAAGGTGATGCAAGATCAGGACAATGGGTCGACATCACAATGAAAAAGGTACACAGGCTTCTTTCTATGTCTGATTGTGATGAACGTAAGCATGTTCTTGATTACACCATTGTTGACTTGCACTTTGTTGAGGAACAAAGGAAGAATCTTCTTGACAAGTTTCACTCTGTTAAAACTGAAATGATTAATGCTAAGGCTGAATGTGATACTCTCAGGCGGGTTAACTTAGAGAAAATATCCCTGCAAAATGAAGTAGCTAGATTAACCTTGAAAAACATAGCTTTGAATGACCAAGTCACTGAATTAAACAAAGTTATTGAAAAATGGCTGTGTGCTAGGTTTACTATAGATGAATTGCTTAGGGATGAAGTGCCTGCTGACTTAAACAGGGATATAACTGCTAAACATAAAAAACTGAGGATTATCACCAAACCCAAAGACATTGTCTTTAAATCTACAGAGACTATTCATATGTCAGACACCTCTTTGACTAATGACCCTGTCTCTGAAGATGTGGCTGAGCTTCCACCCTTGCCCAAACTCTCTGGAGTTGAACCTAGCAGTTCTTCTAGATCTGCTAAGGATGAACTTAAGATAGATATTGAGAATCCTCCAGCTAAAGTTTTTCGTGTGCCTGCTAAACCAACTGGTAAACAAGTAGCTTTTAAGCCTGTTCCTACTAAAGCTGTGAATAAGGTTGACCCCACCACTGAAGATCGCCTGTTGTCTCTTATGAAAGAAGTAGAACTCTTGAAACAACACATTAAGCCTTCCGCTGAATGCTCTACTTCTCATGAACCTAAGTCAGTCCTAGGTGAACCCAAAGGGGAAAGATTAATCAAACCTTATTGCAATGTTTGTAAAAATTCTCACCACTCGACCTTAGATCATGACAGACACATGGCAGCTAAAAGAGCTAAGACACCCTCTAGGGACAGACCACAGAGTTCCAAAAGACAACAGGGAAATTACAACTCTTATCCTCCCTGTAAATTCTGTGGGTTCACAGACCATCACTCAGACGAGTGTGGTGACTTCCCTGGGTGTGATATCTGTGGGAGTTATAACCATGAAACAATGAACTGTCCATCCCAACGCCAAAAGTTTTTCAGGAACACAAGAGTTGCTAACAAGCAATTCAGGGAACCCACTGGAAAGTGGGTTCACCATAGGAACTAATCTGTTTCTATGTATCTGTGCAGAAATATCTCAAGGAATCGGTATGGTATCTAGATAGTGGCTGTTCTAGACACATGACAGGGATTCAACAATACCTGCACAGATACTCAAGGGAGCCAGGTCCCAAAGTGGTGTTTGGAGATAACTCTTCAGGTGACACAGAAGGATATGGCTCAGTGAATTGCAATGGGATCACATTTACCAGGGTTGCATATGTGAATGGTCTTAAGCACAATCTTATTAGCATCAGCCAGTTATGTGATGCTGATTATAAGGTTTTGTTTACTAAGACTCAGGGAACCATATTCAACAAAAATAATGATGTTGTGCTGGTTGCACCTAGAAGGAGAGATGTTTATGTCATCAACATGGCTGTGTGCTCTGAAGACAGCTCAAATTGTTTTCTTGCCAAAGCCTCTGAAAGTGTCAACTGGTTGTGGCACAAAAGACTGTCTCATCTCAACTTCAAGAACATCAATAAGATAGCCACTCAAAACTTGGTTGCTGGTCTACCTTCAGTAATGTTTTCCAAAGACAAAACTTGTTCTGCCTGTGTCAAAGGAAAACATCACAGGTCTTCATTCAAGACTAGGCAATCATTCTCTATTGACAAGTGCTTACATCTCCTTCACATGGACTTGTTTGGACCTGTCAAACCTCAAACCATTAATCACAGCAAATACACCTTGGTCATAGTTGATGAATTTTCAAGATATACATGGGTGTTCTTCCTCAGAAGGAAAAGTGATGCAGCTGATGCCATCATGTCCTTCATCAGACAAGTGGAAAATATGAATGATGTTAGAGTCAAAGCTCTTAGAAGTGATAATGGTACAGAATTCAAGAATCATCAACTTGAATCATTTTGTGATGAAAAAGGGATTTCACGGAACTTCTCTTCAGCTGGCACTCCTGAACAAAATGGTGTGGCTGAAAGAAGAAACAGGACTCTGATTGAAGCAGCAAGAACTATGTTAAATGGTGCAGCCTTACCAAAGCAATTTTGGGGAGAAGTTGTACACACTGCCTGCTATACTCAAAACAGATCAATCATTGTCAAAAGACATGGCAAAACCTCCTATGAAGTTTTCAGAAAAAGATCTCCAGACGTCAGCTATTTTCATGTGTTTGGATGCCCTGTGTTTATTTATAACTACAGGGATAAACTTGGAAAGTTTGATGAAAAGGCTGATGATGGATTCTTTTTGGGATACTCTCCAACAGCCAAAGCCTTCAGAGTATTCAACATCAGAAGACAAGAAGTAGAAGAAACTTTCCAGGTCAGATTTAATGAAGATGATGAAGTCATACAGAGAACAGGAACAGAGGGTGATGAAGTAGATTTTAATGAAAATATTTCTTTCCCAAGTGATGAGTTCACTGAACCCAGACCTACCAGTCATCACCACTCCAACACTCTCACTCCTTATGTTCCTGCTTTTGATCCTCTGTCTACTCACAACATAGAAGTTCCTACCTCTCAGGGACTTGATGAAGAAGAACCTCAAATCTCTGATGGTCCTTCTCATGATATGAATGACTCACCAATTCTTCAAAACTCTGAATTTGCTCCTGCTGATAATGAAATTGCTTCCTTAGATGTGGCTGAAGAAGACTCAGACACTGAAGTAGTTTTTGAAGAAAGCCCTCCTAATCAGCAGGATGAGATTCAAATTGTTCCAGCTGTGCCCTCAAGTACCCCTGTTCTTGAAACTCTAGCTCCTCAAAATAAGTGGTCAAGAGATCAACACATTCTTCTTGTCAACATTATTGGGGAACCAAATGCAGGGGTCACAACCAGACAGCGAATCCAAGACTCTGAGTCAGCCTCAGCCAATGAATGTCTATTTGCTGAATTTCTTTCTCAAATTGAACCTAAAAGAGTTGCTGAGGCTCTGACAGAAGATGGATGGGTAGCTGCTATGCAAGAAGAAATCAATCAGTTCAAAAGAAACAAGGTTTGGACACTAGTGCCAGCTCCACCTGGAAAGAATATCACAGGCACTAGATGGATCTATAGAAACAAGATGGATGAAATTGGGAACATCATCAGGAACAAGGCAAGATTGGTAGCACAGGGATACTCTCAGACTGAAGGAATTGATTATGATGAAACTTTTGCACCTGTTGCTAGACTTGAAGCCATCAGAATCTTTCTTGCTTATGCTGCCTATATGAACATCACTGTCTATCAGATGGATGTAAAGAGTGCCTTCCTCAATGGTGATTTGGCTGAGGAAGTCTATGTTGCTCAACCTGAAGGATTTGAGAGCAGCGAGTTTCCTAACCATGTGTACAGACTTCACAAAGCAATGTATGGTCTGAAACAAGCTCCAAGAGCATGGTATGAAACTCTTTCAAATTTCTTATCTGAAAATAAATTTGTCAGGGGTTCTATTGATAAAACACTCTTTACCTTCAAGGACAAGAGTGATTTCATCATTGTGCAGATTTATGTGGATGATATCATCTTTGGGTCAACAAATGTCAATCTTAGTAAACGTTTTGCTAAATTAATGACCAAGAAATATGAGATGAGTATGATGGGTGAATTAACTTACTTTTTGGGTTTTCAAATTAAACAATGTCCTAAGGGAATTTCTATTTGTCAAGAAAAGTATGTTAAGGATTTACTTAAAAAATATGACTTGGCTGATTGTGCTTCAGTGAAATGCCCCATGCTTCCACCCAACAACTTGGGCCCTGATGAATCAGGGGTCTCTGTCAATGAGACTTTATATAGAGGCATGATTGGGTCACTGATGTATTTAACAGCCAGTCGTCCGGATATCCAATTCTCCACATGTCTCTGTGCAAGGTACCAAGCTAACCCAAAAGAATCCCATCTAGTGGCTGTTAAGAGAATTTTCAGGTATCTCAAAGGAACACCATCCCTAGGACTATGGTATCCAAAGGAATCAGGCTTTGATCTCAAGGCCTATTCAGATTCAGATTATGCTGGATGCTGTATTGACAGGAAAAGTACTTCAGGCAGCTGTCAAATCCTAGGAGGAAAATTGGTTGGATGGAGTGCTAAGAAGCAAAACTCTGTGGCTATGTCTTCAGCTGAAGCTGAGTATGTCGCTGCAGCCAGCTGTTGTGCTCAGGTGCTCTGGATGAAAAGTCAATTGGCTGACTATGAAATCTTGTATGACAAAGTGCCAATCTTTTGTGACAACACCAGCGCCATTGCCATATCCAACAACCCTGTTCTTCACTCACGTACCAAACACATTGATATCAGGTATCATTTTATCAGGGATCATATTATGAAGGGAGATATTGAGCTGCATTTTGTGCCCACAGAGCTGCAACTAGCTGATATTTTTACAAAGCCTTTGGCTGAACCCTCGTTCAACAGGCTAGTTGCTGAGCTAGGGATGCTCAATATCTCAAAGCCTGTGGCTTGATATTAAATGTGTTCATTAAATGATTGATTCTATATTAAATGTTTTATTAAATGTTTTTCACATGTAACTAGGTAGTTGCATTCCAAGTAAATGCGAAAAACATTCTCACATTTTTTAATCATTTAATTTTCGGATAACGAGGAGACAATTTTTTTGAAAGGTCAATGGGACCCACTTGAGCAGTCATTTTCGCTTTTTGCATTTAATACGGTTGAATAACTGTTCACTCAAGTTTGATTATATATATTGTCTTCTTTCTCTTCTCACCCACCACCATTCTCAAAATCATTTTCTCTCTCTAAATCTCTCATCTCTCTCAACCATCCGCCATTTTCATTCACCTTCAACCTCATATCAATGGCGTTTCCCGTACCAAAAGCCTCCAATGTGAACTTCGAGATCAACGAGAGCATCATCGCCTCAAATAACGCTATTGGATGGATCAAGGCACCCAACAACACCTACTCGGATCTGGTAAATTTCATGCAGAACTGTGACCTAAACGAAGCCTTCACCAAATCTCCTTCCACCTTTTACCAAGAATACCTTAGGGAATTCTGGTATTCTGCCGAAGTTGAAGAAGACACCATTACCTTTAGCCTTTCTTGCAATGAACATCCTTTTGCCTTTTCCCTTGCTGATTTTGCCAGTGTGGCCGGACTTAAACATGGAGATGAGTGCTTGAAGACAGTTGACAAAAAGGCTGTCAAGGAAGCATTGGCCACACTCAAACCCTGTCACGACATTAACCCTGCCCTCACACCAGCTGACATCCTTGCTAAAGCACCTCTGAAGATCAAGTATTTTTCTCCTATGTGGCGTGTCCTCTTCACCCACATTGTGAAGTCCCTGGGAGGCATGCAGGGATCCCAAGATCAAATGTCGTTCAAACATCAGACTATTGCTTATGGATTAATTTGGGGAGCTGATGTTGACGTTGGAAGCCTTCTTTTCTCTAACCTAGTAGAACAACTTAAAGGAAGGAATCAGGTCAGAGAAAAGAACATCTGCTATGTGCGTTATTTGTCCCTGATCTTTGAGAGTTTGCTGGGAGAAAACTACCATAACAAGGCCTTGACAACCCTGAAGCCCTATCGCATTACAGGCGCCATTTACAAGGAGATAGGAGCTGAGGATTTCCCTGTGACCGCTCACATGCTGAACGTTGCTAATCAGGTACCCAACGCTGAGAAGCCCTTGCTCCCTTCCTCTGAGAAGGTGAATACTTCTAGTGTCGCTGGCAAGTCTACGTCTTTGACCTCTGGGCAGCACACTACCAAGTCCAAGGCTTCTTCTGGCCAACAGCCAAAGAAGAAGAAAATCCCCTCTTCTTCTCATCCTAAAGCTGTTAGCAAGGCCAAGGAAAAGGAGATTGAAACCGCCTCTGGTCCAGATACTCTTGTGGATACAGAATCTTTGGCTGACAAACAACAGGCGTCTAGTGTCTCTAGGTCAGCAGAGACTACAGGAAACCAGCCAAACCAAGCTGATATCTCACAGGTAATCAGTGTACATTTTTAGAGGCTCACAAGCAACCACTCTCATTTATCTGTAGGAGAGAGTGGTGAAGTTAGGGTAATCCTCGACCCATAGAAGTCTGTCATTTCACTTAGAATTCCTTAAGACTTCTGTACACTCTGTCTTTGCACCAGGGAGTGATTCATTTGTGTTTATAAAGTACCCCGATGACCCTGAACCCTCTAGACAGTATTCAGGCTAACAACAACCTGAATACATGAATGTCTCAACCTTGATGGCTGTACTTCACACAGCCTCTTGGTTCCCTCATTAAAAGAGTCCCAAAGGATTTATCCTTTCAGGGGGAGCTGAATCATCACCCTCAGCTTTCCTAGGGGCAGCGTAACAGGCGACCAACAACAACATATGTTTCACTCTTAAAAGAGTCCCAAAGGTTTTACCTTTTGGGGGGGCTGAATAATCACACTCAGCTTTCCTAGGGGCAGCGAAATGGCGATCATTAAACAACATATGTTTCACAATCAAAAGAGTCCCAAAGGTTTTTACCTTTTGGGGGGGCTGAATAATCACACTCAGCTTTCCTAGGGGCAGCGAATGGCGACCATTAACCACACTTCATTCACACTTAAAAGAATCCCAAGGATTTATCCTTTGGAGTGGCTGAGTAATCACCCTCAGCCTCTCTGGGACAGCGAAATGGCGACCATTCACTTAATATTTTCCCTGTTGCTAATTTCAACAACCTTGCAGGCTGAAATTGTACAGCCAGTCAAAGATCCTCAGGTACATGAAAAGGAGGCTGAAACAATTACTCAGGACATTCAGATTGAAGAAGAACTTGTGCTCAATGCTGATGAATAAATGCTTTCTGTTGAAGATTATGTCGCTGAGTTTACACCCATGCCTGAGGATGAATTCCCTGAGGGAATGTTTGATGAGGAAGAGGAAGAAGATGAGGATGACCAGCTGTCAGTCTCTCCTCCTAAAGAAGATAACAAGACTTCTCCTCTTAAGGAAGCTGTTGACACACAAAACTCTGCTACATCTGCAACAACAGTCCTCCAAAGACCCATATATGATCCAACAGCTGAATTCCTTTTGTTTGATCATCCTTCTCAGACTAACTTCGACTTATTTCCAAGGGAGGATGATTTTGCTCAACAAAGCCTCAATATCAAGAATCTTCAGCCTGTACACCATCAGTCTGATATTGAGCGCTTGTCAAGAAAGTTGGATGTAATCAAGTCAGAGATGCACAATTTTACTGTCACCTTTCCAGGTATAATAAAGAAGGCTGTGACTGAGGCTGTCACTGAGCCTATTCAGGAGGGTACAAGAAAAGGTGTGGCTCAAGGACTAAGTCATCTCTCGACAAGAATCAAGAATGCCATTGACTCCGTTGTCCCTGCATTGTTCCAAGAACAAGAATCCGTCATTAACAGGCACTTCAATGCAGTGCGCAACAGGCAATACAACCATGCTGGTTTTATTGTCAGGAGAGTTCAGGCAAATACCAATGCCAATGCCAACTTATTGCTGAAGATTGCCAGGGCATCCAGAAAAAGACAGCGTGCCATGGCTGCCTCTGTGGAGCAGATTGCAAGAAGATTTCAGGCACGTTCATCCAAGCATAAGGGAAGTAAGGATGAACGTGAGGGGGAGAAGAATACTAAACTCAGCCTTGCATCTGCTGAACAAGCCTCATCTTCAGCCAATCCTTCAACAACACCTGTTCCTCTTCAAGTCATCGAACCAGTTATAATACCTGATGATGAGGATCAGACTCAGGGGGAGCAACAAGCACAAGATGGCGCTGACTCATCTAAATCCATGATCCTAGTTAACATCAGCAAACCTGAGGATGAGGATGAACCAGCAGCCAAGAAGCTTAAATTCACTGTGAGCTCCCTACCAAAATCTATTCAAAATCAGGCTCAGACAGCGTTCCTTAAAAGAGCTGATGATTTGAAAAACATAAGTGTGGAGTCCTCTGTCTCAAAGAAAGGTAAAGAGATAGTGTTAGTTGATACTGACACTAAACTTAAGAAGATAGCTGCGATGCTAGAGACAGGAGGATCCACAACAGACCTTTCCCAATTTTCAACCTTTACACCTTCTGATGAGAGACCTCTAACGCCTGAAGAAATAGAGCAACAGGCTGAAGAATTCAAAAGACTGAGTGAGCTCAAGGCAGCCAAAGAACTAAATGAAGCCACTCTGAGGAAGATGTCACCTCCTGAAAAAGAAAAACAAAAACAAAGGTTAAGGGAAATGGAACTTAAACGCGCTGAGGCCCTAAAGAAAGTCAAAACTGACTATGATGCCTGCGTAAACAACAGGTATGCTGCTGGCAAGATAACCAAGTTTAGATACACCATTCGCAAGTCCACAAATACTCCACAGATGATCTTATGGAGGGATAATCAAACAGGGAATATGGATGTGTTTGACGACTTCAGGTTAAAAACACTTGGGTTATCAGAATGGTTTGAACTTGAAGCCTTAGCTGCCAAAAAGTCTGGACAGGCGAATTTCCTTCTGCTTAAAACTCTAAAGGCTAAGTTTAACTGGATCAAGGAAACAGCTGCCAAACTAAAGATTGATCCCCCACCACAGCTTTTCGAACAAGGACCCCCAAAGACAGGCAACAAAAGAAGAAGAATTTCTCAAATCATTGATGAAACTTTTGTTACTGAAGATGTTCGTGTGGATGGCATGCACAGGGATCTGATCCTTCCTAATGGTATAGTTGGCCCTGTTGATGGTCAGACTTACTCAGTGCCTGAAAAAGGAATGGCGTTTATGAACAAAGCCTGCCAATATGCTTTTCAGAGGGAAGATGAGCTATGCCTGGCTTCTACTATTCAGCTGCTCTGTCACAAGAAGTGTCTCAAGATCAACTCTGAGTATTCCAAGAAGTTTGCAAAGACTTTGCAGGATGAAATTGATAACAGATTAGATGTGGCCGAAGCTGAAGAAAGAATCAAAAATGATGACTATTGAAGAAAGTATCAGCCCTTTTACCTTCATCTTTTATTTAACTTATGTAATGAACTTGTAATTTTTCTTTAAGTCTTAATAAAATCATGAGGTATGTTTGTTTAAATCTGTTATGTGTAAGAAGAAGCTGTTAAACTCACTTACCTTAACTTAGTTAGATCTAGCACTATTTATGTTTAAATAGGGGGAGATTGTTGGGAATCTAAACTTGTTAGATTCCCTGTTCATTGATTTAAACATAATTAGGCTGATAGATAGTCCCTTGCCTGTGCCTAGGAGGCAGGCAAGTTTCACAAGACTCACAGAGATCCGAATCTCTGTGAGCAACCTCAGAGGAGTCCATGTCAGAGACATTGTCAGGGAAGTCGAAGATTACCTGAAGACATACTCCTTGGCTGTGATGGATAACAGCCAAGATGTATTAGGGACTCTGAGGGGTTGAGAGTTAACAGGGGTGGCAATACCCTGATAACTCTCAGCACACTTTGGACATGCCATTTGTGTGTTCGAGAATATGAAGAATAAGGAAACTGTTTTGGACAACTGTTCCTTAAAGCATAATGGAAGACTACCAAGAATAGAAGGACATCATGTGACTGATGTGGGAACTTGTAAAAGTTGTGTAGTCGACATCAAGTACTGTTCAAGTCAAACTCGTAACACTATAAATAGGATGTGTAACCTAGCATTAAGATTTAACACTTTGCAATATCAAGATCATTAGTGCGTGTAACTTAGTGAATCAAACAGCTACGACTGTATTCATAAGTTAAGGTTATTGTTGTTCAAAGTGTGCACAACACATTGTCATCAAACGTGTTATCCATAACACTTGTAATTCTTTATTATACAATAATAAGATTACGTTTGAAAAGTAATACCTTGTGTTGATTAAGTTAAGATTAGGGTTTCTCGCATTGATTAGGGACTTTCAAACACCCCCAAATTTACACAATTCAATACAGCGGAAGACTCGTTGGTGTTACGGGATAGCACATTACTCACATCATAGACAACGCGTAAAAATCGCGTCGTTTAATAATAAAGCATTTCCATTCATAAATATCAAGTTTACATAGGTCCCAAGTCATTGTGTTTCATACAAAATTTACAAAGCATTTGAATGGAAATTATTGTTTAAGTGCGGGCCATGAATTCTTGTTGTCTTCCCGAGAATTACCTTCATGTACCTGAGATAAAACATGTTAAAAGAAAAGTTCAGCGATAACGCCGAGTGAATTCATAGAGTTTAATAAAATCCATCAATATAACATCGGTATAAATTTTTTACCGAAAATCACTTTTGTACAAATCTTTGTAATAGGCCTTAAAATAGCCAAAGTCATTTTAAACAAATCCTTATCAAAAATCATAATATAGGCTTTCGCCTTCAAAACCATTATACGAACCAATGTCGTAAAAATATCATACAATACGTTTTATAACGTCGTGTAGAGTTAAATAAAAACCGTTATATGAATATGGTTATGTAAAACAAAAACACAAACATAAAATCAATAATAAGACCCCGTATTGCTAGTCAGGCAATATATCGTAATTCAGTGCGTATAGTAGTATTTCGTTAATTGGATTATTATAAGCCGCATGACATTGTTACCTTACTACAACAAACAACGGGTAGCTAGCCCGAAACTCAATTTGCCCATCTAAATTAGCGTGTCGTCACAATAATCACGCTTGTGTAAATCTGCTCATACATAAATTCGCTTACCAATCAATGTGGCACGACGGGGATCAACCGTCAAGGCGCGAACTGGGGTGATCGTCCCCAAATAGTACTATTATATTCATAAGCGTCTACCAAATCCCGGTAGTTCACAATTCATGCAAATGGGACTTTTAGTGACATAACCTAACTTTAATAATCCATTTCGTTTCATCTATCGGGTCATTTAATCATTCATCGGGTCATACAATCATTCGGGTCCAAATCAATAAACAGACAATCAGGACAAGTGGTGTCCTATTTTAGTAAAACTAACATGTTATCTCTCTCGCGGGTTTATAAAACATTTCATAAAAACATTTAAAAGAGTGTGAGGCTATGAACTCATGTTGACGTGGGAAAGCGGGTTATCGGCAATTCGGATGTATGGTACGTGCTTTAATCACGGAAACCTAGACAAATAATACTCGTCTTAGACTCTTGTCCAATGACTTTATAAAAATAACAATTATGTATACATATGATGATTTTATAAATATGATGATGATAAAGTGGGATTGTACATTTTTACTCATTCATTATAGTGTTTATGTGTTGGTAATTTTTAAGACTAATTACACTAGTTCAACTTGTTTACATTTTGAGGCCCAATGGGCCCATTACAAGCCCAATATATTATATTAGCCCAATTATAATTTTATTATCAGTATTATACTTTACATGTTGGGCCTAAATGGGTTAAGCCCAATAAGTAAGTTTATAAGTGTTTTACTAACTAGTCGGGTTTATAGTCCAATAAGGCTACTTTGACCCGTTAATGTCTATATGTTGTAAAGCTCGAGTTTTATCGGTTTTTACATGTTATATAAGATCATATATCAGTATGTGAGTTTATAAAATTTTACATTAGACGGGTCCAACCGTCTAAGTTTTATTTAACAAAAACGTTAATCTTTCGGTTTTAGCTGAAAAGACGTAAAACGTAGTATATAGTTTTTATAACTTATAAAACTTACCAAACTACCATTTTTATATAATTTCCATTTATTTATCCTTATGCATATTTATATAAATGAAATATATAAGTTAGTGGGTTTTAATTCACATTTTATACTATATTTTTTTGAGTTCTTATATAATAATATTAAATTTTAAGTTCACAAAATCAGTCCTAAATTTTAAGTTCACTAAAATGTCCATATCTAGAGTTATATAATGAGATAGGACCTCAAATTTTTATCACAGAAACTACATGATATGTGCTTCTTTTTATTCCTTTATAGTTACTGATGAATCAACATCTAATTATTTTAATAAATTCGTCCAAAATAGTATAGGCAGATTTGCACTCTAAACTTGTTTTGATCATATCTCACTCATTTTTATGATTCCATTGCATGACCAACTCTCACATGTGTTTAACACCTAATAATTACTGTATATTGATTCCACTTTACCATTTTATCAGTTTATCATTTGACTACTTACTGTTTTTATACAACCATCTTATTAAGCAAGATTTAACCATTTTTAAATGTGGTTTTCCATCTTTTTACCCATGTTTATCAAATCTATCAACACCAAATCTCCACATAATATTTTTAATCATCATTCATCATCATATACATATACATAAATAAAGAAAATACAAGATTACATAATCAAAATAACAAGAGGATAGAAAGAACAATCTCTATACCACCATTAGTGATAAAAAGATGAGTCTTTGATGATGAACAAGGCTTGGTTTTGGGTAACCAATCTTATGAAATATCAACACCACTTCGAGGATCACAAAATATTTGTAGACTTCTCCAAAAATCAGCCCTTGATCTCCATGGAAATTCCTTGCTAGTTGTTAAAATCACCTCCAATCAACAAGTCTTCAAAAAGTTTCCATCATATGTGTGATAACACAAGATATTATGGTTAAATTTTGATCAAATGGGGTGTTTTGGGAGCATGATGGACGAAAATGGTTTAGAGAGAGAGAGAGAGAGAGTTTTATGTGTTGTTGCATGTAAAAATGAGTTAGATGGTTTAGGTGAAGTGGTTTTGTGTTGGTAGCTTGTTTATCAAAGCTTAAAAGAAAAGTGTAGCAACTTGTAACTACAAGTTGACACCTTATGGGTGTTGGTGGAGCTTATTTAGCCATCCCATGAGTGGGTTGAGGCAAGTGTAAACTTGTCTCATCCCACTAATTTACGGGTACTCCTCGATTCTAGTTTCCTCGATTTGCGTTCCCTCGGGTCGTTTTACGAAAAACGTTTTTTTAAATTATGAATTAACGGCACAAAACGAATCTAATAAAAATTGTCTCATCAAAAACGGAGTTCAAAAACATAAATACATAATCCTAAGGTTTCCGGTTTAGTCGTAAAAGACGTTAAATTATGAACGTAAGTCCAAATCTCTTCTCGTAAATTTGTGAGTTTATGAACCAACACAAATTTAAATTCCAAAATAATATTCACGAATAAATTTATTTTCCTGAAATGTCGGACTGTCACCAAAAACGGTGTATGTAAACGTAAGCACGTAGCGTAGAATCCTCCGGTTTAGACGTAGTCGATGCTACTTCAAGATGTAAATCCAAATTTCTTCCCATAAATGAGTGAGTTCATAATATAACATTAAAATAATATTTTCAAATAATAATGGAGAATAAAATATCAACCATAAATTGACAGATTGTCACATCATTTACCCCTAAACAGGATCTTTGTCCTCAAAGATCATTTTATATTACTACTCGCTTCTTATAGAGTTAAAGCCATGTGGGTATTTCCTCCACATTCGGTCTTTTCTCACATGTGTAATTCATTACAATACGCGAGTCTCATCAAACATAACTACGGAAATAAGATCAGGCTTAATGTTGACTTACTTTCTCTATCCATGATGTTCACGGGTTTTTGATGAATGCAACTTTTCACCGATCTAAACTTTATCAAGAAGTGATCAGATTCTCACTTGATAGACATTTTATCAAGTTCGATATACGAAACATAATTCACGCAGCTCTTGAAATCCTAGGGTAGATCCAGCTTATATGCCTTTCAAACCAATCTTTTACATCATCTCAATGGTCCCATACAACGGGGACTTATATCCCATGATCTTTCAGATCATCATTTCATTTTTCCATGGTTAAAATTTTTGGCATAACTTCTCTACCCATCTGGCACTTCAAGATCTACATTTCATATTCACATGACCTCCTGCCCACTACCGGCAGTCAATAATCAGATCCTAATTTCAACAATCATTTTAGGTCTCGCGGGTTGGGTATTTTGTAAGGTTAGGTTTGTAATCATAGGAAACCTTAAACTAAAAGACATGTCCAACTCACAATGGGTGTATATCGGGTGTCTTCATCCCAACTCCTGCTTACAGATGCTCTTATGTTTAGATCCTAACAAGATTCGATCTCGATCCTAACATGATAATTATCAATGATAATCTCTACAAAGGAAAGCGATTATACGGTTTATTACCAAAGATCAATCATTCAAGCATAAAACAGCGCTTCTAGTATTTTGTATCGTTACTTTACCTCGTCCCTTCGATTGGGGTGGTAAACAGTACTCTCATCAAGGTTCGTTCCTAATGACTTCTGAGCAAATCTCTAGAAATTCGATGCAAAGCGAGGATCTTGATAGAGATGATCGATATATTTACACAACTCTTTTAAACACAAAGAGTCAATATCTTCATCGAGAATCTATCATTAACAGGAATGATATTAGCAGATTTGGTTCGTCTGTCGACGATTACCCAAATCGAATCAAATTCAGATGATGACCTTTGCAATAGTTAGAGGTTTACTAATGTATGAGGCGATGTCTTCCTTCATAATTTTCCATCAGTACAACTTCTTCGGATAAAGATACACTTAATCAGAAATGGCATGAATAGAATACTTATACTTATGAGTTTCTAACATAACTAAATCTCAAAATCTCCATATTTAGACAACCATAAGTGGCCTTAAAAACATTTAACGCCATCGGCTTCTCAATTCTAATGGTTCACATTAGCCGCGAACCCTTTTTTATTATTTATATTATCCTTCTTACAGGCATCAATTATTTCTAAATTGTTCGGGCAAATTACTTTGCACCGTCATTATTAAGGAACACAATCCTAATTGATTCTTTATCCTTTCTATATTATGTGTCAGTGTCTACATTCGTTTTTCCTGATGAAATAATTATCATGTCCGTATTTATTCAAAAATTATTTCTTCACGTTTTCTGAGTTTTAGTTTCTTCTCGACTATCATTTTTATCCGTTTTACTCAATTCGGCGTCTAAAGCGTCGATAATTATTACAAGTAATTAAATAATAAGTATTTAATTTTTATGAAACGTAAGCGTAAAAATTTTAAATTTCTTAGTTAGACCAAATGTTCAAAATAATTTGAATTTAATTAACAAGATTTTTGTTGATTTATCGAAAATAAATAATAAGATTCGTAAATATTCGAAAAATCTTTGGTTATACTTTGTTCAAAATTTTCTTAATTGAAAAGCAAAAATTGTCGTTTCAAATTTCAAGTTATGGTTTAAATGTTTTCCTCAATTCCGCTTAGGTTGTCTTGAGGTATGCACAAACATTTACCCCTAAACAGGAGTTAAGTTAAATGATTTGGTCATAAGGAAATAATCCCTTAAAATTTTATTTGATAAAATATTTGTCACAACATATTTCTACTTTCTTTTTGGTAAAACCCAAAGCCTTAATGGCTCTAATTTTCGAAGAGTCAATATATTCCATTTTCTATTAATCACACTGTCAAATAATGTAAATGATTTAGTCTTTAATCACATGTTAAATATTTAAGGTACAGGTTTTCACTACTCGGCCAATTCAGGGTAGTTTATAAATGATTATTAATTCCTTCTTATTCTTATAAACAAACAAATGGTCCTTAATGATCACAAGCATGAATTTATCAATTTACAGCCTACACACGTGATTCACCCAATTTATGAATGCTACATGTGTATTAGTCAATCCAAACGTCATCACGTGAAACTCATAATGTTCATTACAAGTACCGGATGTATTGATTGGAATAGATAATCTTTTTCGCGGATGCGAAGTTGATGATAACCATGCCGTGAATCAAATTTTCGAATATAGGCTAGAACCTTGTAAATGATCGAACAATCTATCATCTTGGGTAGTGGATATAGATTTTTATCGTCAATTTACCTAGTTCACGATAATCCAATAAATATAAGGAATAATAACACCATAGCTCTTGATAATGACTAGCTTGGTAGAATAAAAGCTTTCTCCGACAACTCTCTCAGTTGTACGGTAATTCTTTTAATTTAGATGGTGCTGACGTACAGTGCACATGCCACAAGTGCGGCACCGGGAATATAATCAAAACCATTTTCAGCTTGCCTTAATGGCAAAAGTCTAGGTAATTTATCAACAAATACCTTCTAAAGTTTCAGATAACAGAAATATCTTTTAATAAATTCATATTAGGTTCGTTCTAGATTATAATATCTATGACTAGTTCATAACCATTCACGGTATAATTTCAAGTCTAAATGCAGGATATGGTCATCCATCAAGAATTATTTAGATCACTTTTGATAATCAACTTCTTATCATTTAGGGGAATTCTACTCGAGTTCCCATCAATTAAGACAATGTCGTCATGTCATAATCAATCAATCTATTCTACTGGCACTATCAACTTTCCAGTTTCATTCCCGTTGATAAGATGTGAACTTCTCAAAAGACTAACAATAACTCATAATCCTTCACAATTCAAGGATATCTGAAGACACAACTACCATTAAAAGAGTAAGGTCAACGCATAATCTATGCGAGAGAATTTCAAATCAAATACGGACGAAAACATTTAACGAATATGAATATATCCCATGTTTTCATAATTTGAGTACGCATTCGAAATCTCCTCGGATCGTTACCCAGGTCATTCAAATGAAACCAAATCAAAAGAAATGATAGGAACGTCGATACATCCAGTCGGGTATCAACACTCGGTAATCAGATACTTTTCCTAAGAATCTCACTACGGGAGAATTGGACAAGAAAGAATTGTCAATTGTCAAATAAGACAATTTCCACAGATGAGTAAATTCGACTGAGAAGAATAGATGCTACAGGCACATATGTAGGTGTCCCTAACACTATGTCCCTATTTTTCATTTGTTGCAGATCTCATAAAATTTAATGTTTCACAATCTTCAAAGAAAATGTAGTGTTTATTCATTAGTTTTATGGTGACTACTAATCGGCCTTGCATGGTCCATTCCAAATTATATGTAGGCGCGCAACTATATACGATTTCAAGATTAACGATGCAATACTCAGTTCGCCAAAATTTTATCATCATGTTTATAATAAAAACATTTTCATGCTTAATTCTTAAATAAGAATCAAAAATAAATTTACAAAGATTTTCTTTGTTACAAAAATAATTATGTTTTCCAAGGTGTTTTATAAACAACTTCATTTCGATAACGATTATTTATAAGTCTCACTTTAAATAATCTATATGGTGATGAAAACCTAATTTTTCTCAAGGGATACCGTTTTATCTTTATAAAAACAATGAGTGATCTGCAAAAGAGTGATGAAAAGTTGTTCACCAAGAACTAACTACAATATGCTAGGAAATGAGCTTTAGCCAAATAATCATAAGGTTCATGACCTCGTTGGCACTCAAAAGAATAATCCACCACGTAACTTAATACAAGGCTTTTACCTAGTAAGAAAATTATCGTTCTAGTGTTCTAATCGGATTGATCCTGGTTATCTATGCGACTCAGTTGTTCTTCGGTGGAACAAAAGTTGTGTCGTTGTAGTATTAATAAAATGTGCAAAACAATTAAAGTAAATGACGTTAATTAAATCGAATTCTAATTAAAAGTAAAAGTGTGCAATATTTAAAACTTTGAAAAGTAAATTAATTTAAATGACTTAAAATTAAAACGTGACGAGAATTAAAATTTGACAAGTATTAAAATGTAACCTAAAAATTAAACAAAGAAAAATTAAAATCCAAAACCCATAACCATCGGAATCCACTATCGGAATGCTGTCACCATACCATTGGAATCCAGATCGAAATGTTCTGTCGGAATATAAGGTGCAAACTATCGGAATGTAACCTATCGGAATATGATCATGATCGCTATGTGGTCCAGATCGCAATGTGTCAGATCGCAATGTAGTTCAGATCGCAATGATGCTTAGGAAAATTGGGCAGCACTTCGACTAAGTAAGCCTCAAGAGCCGTCGGAATGTGCGATCGCAATGTGCGATCGCAACCCCATATCGGAATGAGTGTGATGTTACTCCTATCGCAATCCCGGATCGGAATGCAAAACCCTTGTCCAAAACTGTCACTGTCAGAATGTGGTAAAGCAAGCCGTCGTAATGTGTGTTAACCCTTCTTTTCCGATGGAATGTAAAGTCGTAATAAGCTCAAACCTAAATAAGCTAATTCTAATAAGCAGTAATAAAGAACTTGAATGAAATGGAATCAAAACAAGATAAAAAGCTAAAAAGTTAAAATCTTTCAAAATTTAAAAGACGAAACTTAATGAAATTAAAACTTAAAAAGTAAAACTTTTAAGAAATCTTAGAATACAATTAAGCTAAATACCAAATAAGAACATAAGATTTTCAAGCTTATGGCTAATTTCATATGAAGGCTTAAGAGGAAAAAGAAAAGACAAGACTTTTAATCAAATAAGCAAATGGATTAAGCAAAAACTTGCTTAATCCGAAGTTGTAACCGAATCGAAAAAGAAAGAAAAGTAGAATGAGATTGATAAAAAGAACTTGATCAAATGATAAAGAAAGATTAACGACATGAATTTAAAGAACACAATTTAAAAACTTACTTGGAATTAAAAGGATAATTAAAGTACAAAACATGTATTAAAAATGACAAGTAATTAAAGGTGCATAAAATAAAAGTGGAAGAGCTAATTTGTCAAGTTTTCCAACAACATGAAAATGAGATACTAATCGTCTATTTATAGGAGATTAGGAGAGTGGTTAGAGGAAGCTTCCTCCTCTCCTTCCTTTCTTGTTAATTGCACCCTTAAGTCCTTCCTTCTTAGTCTTTTGTTAATTCTTGGACTTTAAGGACTTTTGGCTCGGGATTTCTTTAAACTCGTCTTTTAATTCTTCAATAAATAAGACTCGAGTTCTTCGGCTTTTGGTAAACTTCCGTCTTTTGACTTTTTCTTCGATAAATCTTCAGAATTGGTCTTGGACTTCCGTTCTTTTTGCACTCTCGACTTCTCGACTTCATCTTTCATCTTTTTCTTCAATAAAATCTCGTAAATGCCCGTGAATGCCCGTGTTTTCTCTACTTTTCACCTTTTCGTCCTAAATCACAACAAAAACACAAACCACGCATAATTCCGACATAAAAGACATAAAATACACGTTTTGGTCCGGTTATTATTGTAATTAAGTGGTATAAAGGATGGGTGTTTACACACCTATCAAATCCCCTACACTTGACCATTGCAATGTCCTCATGCAATGCATTAGTTACAAAGCACGTTTACATTTTCATCAAAATCAATCCACCTTGGCCTTTATTAAAGAGATAGAAAATTATAAACATTCAAAATAAAGAAATCAAAAGCATACCTTAGGTTTTGGAAATGTCATGAATAATCATCATCCTCAAGTTTTCACTTTATCCAAACCAAGCTTAAAAACGAGATCATTGTTATTATAAGTTAGTAGACTATCACGAACTCATGTGGGCCAATTACTCACTTAGACTCCCTTATTCCTAGGTGTATCTCTTATATTTTATTGTTGTCTTGAATGATCACGAAGATGCATTGTTGACTTATTTCGATAGTTATTTAGTCTGAAAATAAAGTGAACGATTTAATCAATAGTTAGCTAAAGGACAAAATCTTTTAAAACTGCTTCTCGGGACCTCATAAAGTTCATATCTTGGCATAACTCGCTTCGCGATTTGAGACCTTTCTCGGACCGATTTTTGGCAGCGACTTCATACTTCCAACCTTAAGAGACTTTCATGAAATAATGGTCTTCTCTTCATAATAGGAATTTCTTCACTTGAAATTTTGAGAGATTCATACTTAGACCATGACTTCTTCATTTTTCTCCAATCTTTATTTTGGATTTTGATATACAACGATCCGCCTCCTTTTATGACTTGGATCTATTTATCCTCACACCTTGCCAGGGTCTTTTCGGATGCACTTCTCCATGACTTTTGGGGAGTATTTACTTTTCGTCGTGTTCTCGATCCTTCATATAGATTTTCGATGAATGATTCTTCACATCACTTTGGATCTTTAGCAACAAAATATAGCCCTCATGCCTTGTTAGGGCCTTTTCGGACTCGCCAATCTTCGCATCCTGCTTCAATAAGTTATGCCTTGGTTATGAACTCTAATCCATACCGAGCAACTTGTAAACAATCTTGGGCTAGAAGCTAAGTAACTTTTCAAATCGTACAACCTTATTTATTGCAGATAAATTTATTAGCAAGCGATGAGAGAATAGGCCTATAATTAACTCACATAAATTCCTGAAAGAATACCAAACTTATAATTTGCGATATCATCTCTCGTTGTACACAGTTTAAAATCTCAAGTAATGAGACTCGTGGATGCTTAGCCTATTAAATCAAAGTTTTGGGTTTTCGAGTCGCATATAGGATCTTGCAAATTCTTAGACTTTTTCAATTTTAGAAATCGCATTTTAAAGTTCCCTTGATAAACGACTCTCTAGGATCAATTATAGGAACTTGCGAAAAGTTCTTGTTCTTAACCCGTGAGAGTTAAGACTTTCGCGTTTTATAGCTCCCTATATAAAAGACTAGCAAAACTTGACTTAAACACGTTAAGGATACTAGCTAGAGTAACTTAGATAAGTAAACTCGGGTTGAGTCAAAAGATTCACAACGTTTTAAAAATTAAAACACTTATTCAAAGATTTATTCTAATAAGGAAAGAAAATAACTATGCAAAGGGATAAATTAATAGGCCAAAATAGATCAAAAATTTTGAAAAATGTCGAAAAATTGATTTTCTGGTTAAAATGAAAACAATTACAAGGAAAAGACCACTTAACTTCGATAGAAGTCCCCCCTACACTTAACATAAACATTGTCCTCAATGTTTAAGCATGTGGGAGTAAACTCCCCTACACTTAGGACATTGTGCACTTTGTTTAAATCTCGCTAAGGAAGAGACAACTAAAGAGATTCCTATTTTAATATTGGAAAAAATATAAAATAGTGAATCGAAAAGAGTTTAGGATAGAACTGGGAAGAAGTGGACACGGAATAACGGGTCATCAAGAATCATCAAAAGTGGATCATTGAAGCTCGAATCCCTGATTAAGAGAGGAGAGGAAATAGCAAACCAACGGGTCTCCCCTACACTTATGATAAAGAAAGCGAAAAGATAGATGCATGGGTTGCCTCCCAAGAAGCGCTTGATTTTTGTTAACCGAGCCGTGAGCCTGACTCGACCTTGATCATCAACGGAAGAAGCATGAAACATATCCACCAGGATCAAAGACATAGTTTTCGTCCATCAAATAGCACATGCTTCAGGCGAACAAGGCAAGCCAAAGAAGAATAGGAAAGGTTCCCTTAAGCAGTGATGGAGCACGGTGGAAGCAAGGGTGAAGTGGTGCAAGCAGATTTCCATAAGTTCCGAAGATATTTCCTTTTATTTCATCAGGTGGATACTGAGATGGCTGCAGAATGTCAATACCGGGGTCGAACACCTTTTCCTTTAAGGGAAAATAGCACTCAGGCTCAGCAGAATGGGAAGAAGATCCGCGAAGAAGCACAACCTCGTCCTCATAAGGGGGACAAAGATTTGTTAACTCATACGTGCTGCGGATATTGGTGTCGACCGATTTCTTCTCCTTTGAAAGAATGTGCTTCAAATCCAAAGTAGGATCAAGACGATAATCTTCAAAGTCCAAAGGAGGAGCATCACTCTCATGAAGGAAGTAAGTGTTGAGAAACATAGAGAAGTCTTCCTCAAATGAGTAATCGTCCAAAGTAGGATCGCGTGATGGTGGAGGATCTTCATCATGTGAAGAATCGCTCGAAAGAGTATCGGCCTCATCAAAATCATCATACGTGGGCAGATCGGGATACTCAGAAGTAAGGTCATCATAATCATCCGAGTCTGAGCTAGAATTATCATCATAAGCATCAAAGACCGGTGGCGAATCATAAATGGGAGAAGGTTCCAAATTGGGGTGAGAATCATCCACATCATCATGAAAAAGTGGATTATCGATGCAAGAATCGAATAGAGGATTGTTGTAAACAACGAAGTCATCATGCACATTAATCATATTCACTGATTCTCGTCCTCCAAAGGTTGTACTTGTAAGCCTCCCCATTTTGAAAACTTGTGCATCATCCCCGACTCTTAAGATTAACTCACCTTCGGCAACATCAACTAAAGCTCGTCCGGTTCTCAAGAATGGCCGACCAAGTATTAAAGGAATACGAGGGTCCATTTCATAATCAACAACGACAAAATCGACCGGGAAAGTAAATGTGCCAACTTTTATGAACACGTCTTCGGCTATACCAACGGGGTAAGCGAGAGTGCGATTTGCAAGTTCGAGAGTCATCTTTGTTGGAGTGAGGTCGGGTAATGATAGTGTTTTAAACACTCAAAGGCATCAAATTAATACTGGCCCCGAGATCAGCAAGGGCAGTAAATTCTTCAGTTTTGTTGAACACGCAAGGCAACACAAAACAACCGGGATCTCCAAGCTTTTCCGGAGTTCTTTAAGAATAACTGCAGAGCCGTTTTCATTTAAGCGTGTGTTGGCGAGTTCAATCAGCTTCTCCTTCTTGTTAAGCAATTCCTTAAATGCTTTAACAAATTTGGGCATGTGGACAAGTGCTTCAAGAAAGCTAATGTTGAAGTTCATCTGAGAGATCATCTTCACATAGCGTGTCACTTCAGAGTCCTCCTTGGTTAGCAGTTTGGTCTTGCCTAAACGAGAAGGACAAGGGATATTGGGTTTGGGTGGTGAAGGTGCAGGTGTAGCAGGTAAAGGTTGAGATGTTGAAGGGTCCTTGATAGGTGTGTAAACACCCATCCTTTTACCACTTAATTCCGGCTAAAACGAGAGCAAAACGCGTATTTAATATCATTTGTTTGGAATTATGCGTGGTTTTTGTGTTTATTGTGTTTTCAGAGCTAACCGGATGAATAATGGAGAAAACATGGGATTTGCACGGGTTTTACCGAAGAAAAAGACTCAAGATAAAGTTTATTGTCCAAGAGGTGCAAAAGATTTGAAGTCACTGGGCCTATTCGAAGATTTATCGAAGAAAAAGGACCAAAGATGGAAGATTTACATAACTCGAAAAAACTCAAGTCTATTAAACGAAGAAATTAAAAGACGAGTTGAATTTAATCGACGACAAATCTCGAATCAGAATCGAAATTGTCAACTTTTCTGAAAAGACGAGAAGACAAGAAGGACGGGAGAAAGCCCACTCACCAACCAAAGGGAACACTTATATAAAGGGTTCCCCTCACACACTTTGCATTGAGTTTTTAAGTTTTTCTTTTCCCCATCTTTTTCTCTCTTTCTGTTTCGTAGGTATCACCAACACCACTAGGGTGTTTGGTGATTTTGATCTTTGTTTTTCAAATCTTGTAATTTTAATCTTTGTTTTATTTTTTTCAACATTAATCATCAATACAAGTTCTTGTTTAATCTTTCCATTTCATCTTGTTCATCATCATCTTTATTTCAAGGTCTTAAGTTCTTGATTGGTTGAGTTTTGATTTTAAAAAGTTGTTGAATTTGTGTTTTTGTGATTGGGATTTGATCCTTGTAGTTGGTAGATGATTTGTGGTTAATTTGGTAAAACCTTTTTGATTATTCAGCTTGATTTTGGATTAAAATCGTTTTCCTTGTTCTTCGGGTAAGTTACTGTTCTTGAACGTTCCCCAGGTTCCGAATGAACTGAAAGTTCCGGATGAATCAAATCTTCCAAATGAACACAAAGTTCCGGACGAACAAAATCTTCCGAATGAACTGAAAGTTCTGGATGAATCAAATCTTCCGAATGAACTGAAAGTTCCGGATGAATCAAATCTTCCGAATGAACACAATGTTCCGGATGAATGTTATTTCCAAAAGTTCCGAATGAATGCTTGTTTTAAAATTTCCGAATGAGTTTTTCTTTCAAAAAGTTCCGAATGAGTTTTCTTTTAAAAAAGTTCCGAATCAAGTCTCAAAAGTTCCGAATGAGTTGATAGTTCCGAATGAATGCTTTGTCCAAATCTTCCGAATAAACTTCCGAACCAAAAGTTTCGAGTGAAGGTTCCGAGTAAACTTCCGAACGAAGTTCCAGATCAAGGGTTCCGAACCAAGTTCCGAGTGAAAAGTTCCGAATCAAGATCATACTTCCGAATCAATCTTCTTTTGAGCATCTTTAATTGTTACTGTTCTTACTGCTCTTAATTTTTTCTTTTTATTTTAATTCAAGTTTTTATTAATTGTCATTAAATTAATTGATTTTGATTTAAGTTTTCATTTTAATACATTTAAACTTTTTGGTAGACTAGAAAACTAAACCCCTTTTTAGTAACCAAGAACAATCATTCCACTTAGAACCAAGATCAATTCGAGAGGATATCGAGAGACATAATTGAACCTAGCAAAATCGAGTATCAAATGGCGCCGCTGCCGGTTCTTCTCGTTAAGATCAAAAGTTTTTTGTGAGAACTTGGATTTTGGGATCCGTTCCCCGTGAACGTTAATTTTTCATAAAAATTTTCAAAAACACAAAAAAAAAATATAAAATTTTCAAAAATCCTAAAAATTAAAAAAAACATAAAAACCAAAAATATTTTTGCTTTGTTTTTCTCTTGTTAGTTCATTTGCAGGTGTATGCGCACTCGATCCACGTCTTATCAAGAGCCCGAGCCTCTCGATAACTTAGACATGGCCGGTGTACAAAACAACAACAACATACCACCTCCAAACAACAATAATAACAACAACAACCCACCTTTCAACAACACGAATAATAACAACAACAATGAGCCTCTACCGGATAATCGCCCGATGATTGAACTGCTGCAAGCTCATGTAGATGGCAACACTGATCCAATTGTTATACCAGCGATTGCAGCCAACAACTTTGAGCTAAAATCAGGCTTTATCCTGATGGTCTCTGCTCAACCATTCTTGGGGCGTACCATTGATGATCCACATGACCATATCAAGAGATTCTTGCAACTCACCAATACGGTCAAGTTCAATGGTGTTCCACAAGAGGTAATTCGGTTACAACTCTTTCCCTTTTCTTTAGAGGGACAAGCCCGGCATTGGCTTGCTAAGGAACCGCCACAGAGTATTCTCTCGTGGACGGATTTGGAGACCAAGTTTATCAATTACTTTTTCCCACCCTCTCGTACTGCCGCTTTGCGGAATGAAATCATAAATTTTGAACAAAAGTACGATGAGTCGTTCAGTGAATCTTAGGATCGTTTTAAAGATCTTTTAAGAAAATGCCCACAACATGGTTTTACCAAAGTACATCAAATTAATACTTTTTACAATGGTTTAAGCATGAGTGACCAAGATTCACTAAACAGTGCCTCGGGGGGTAATCTTTTGACTAAGACTTCCAATGCAGCTTGGGATATCATTGAGAATAAGTCTCGTGTGCAAACCAAGAGTGTTCGGACCAATGTCGCTAGTGCTAGCACTAGTGACAGCGACAAGTGACTGGACAAAATCACTGTGCTTCTTGAATCGCTTGTTACCCACACCGTTAACAACACCAACAGCAGCAACGCTAAAAACGCTCAAGCCAATGCTATTAGCCAACCATGCGAGATATGCGGGGGTCCTCACTCTTACACCACTTGTACCGCCACCCAAGACTACCCTGCTGAGAATGTGAATGCAGCATATGGCACCTATCCTCCACCTGCTTATCAAGCTAGACCTCAAGGTGACCGTAATTTGCTTAGCTACCGCTCCAACAACTACCTCTCACCACCCGGTTTTCCTCCTACCAACCCAAACCAACCACAAAACTTCAACCGCCCTCCTCAACAACAACAACAACCTCGTACACCATACATCCCTCCTCACAAGCAGCAACAACCACCTCAACGAAACAACCAAGTATACCAGCAACCTGCTTATCAACCACCCGCATATAATGCTCCTCCCAACCAACCCACCGCTCTTCACCAAGAAGTGGAAACTTATATGAGGACTAACGATGTGATCGTGGGAAATCTTCAGCGCGAAGTGCTCAACTTGAAAGCAGACCTGGTCAAAGAAGGGAACGATCTGAGAGCTGACATGAGAAACACGTTGGATAGCCAAACAAATGACTTGAAGAACATGATGGCTAGTTTCTTCCAAGGTAATCAACCCTCTTCTTCGGGTACTCTTCCGAGTAACACCGTTGCGAATCCAAGAGGGGAGATGAAAGCAATCACCACTCGCAGTGGCAAAGGTACCAAGGAACCCGAGCTTCCTATACCTCCACCGGTGCTTGTGACTAAGGAAAACGAGTCACCTGCTCCTATTCCTCATCCTTCTCCTTCCCCAATTTCTCCACCTCCCACTTCTACCCCTCCTCCACCCAAGGATGTGAGTGATCCTATTCTCCCAAAGCCTTCCTCTTCTTCCAATATACCTTATCCATCTAGGTTGAGGAAAGAGAAGCTCAAAACCAAGGACAATATTCAGGTTTCTAACTTTCTTAAAATGTTTAAACAACTGAATTTCAATATCTCCTTCGCTGAGGCTCTCGCTCACATGCCTAAGTACGCGAAAATGTTTAAAGATCTTCTGAGCGACAGGGAAAAACTTCTTGATATTGCCAACACCCAACTTAATGAGAATTGCTCTGCAGTGCTCTTAAGGAAATTGCCAACCAAGCTTGGTGATCCGGGTCGTTTCTTAATCCCTTGTAATTTCCCGGGAGTAGAGAATTGCATGGCCCTAGCCGATCTAGGTGCCAGTATTAATCTCATGCCTCTAAGCGTTTGGAAGCAATTATCTCTCCCTGAGCTAGTCCCCACCAAAATGACTTTGGAATTAGCTAACCGTACGGTTGCTTATCCAGTGGGGATAGCCGAAGACGTCTTTGTAAGAGTCGACAAATTCACTTTTCCTGCCGATTTCGTCGTCGTCGACTACGAGATGGACCCTCGTGTTCCCTTGATCGTGGGTCGTCCATTCCTGAGGACCGGTCGCACTCTCATCGATGTTGAAGCTGGTGAGCTTATCATGAGAGTGGGTGACGACAAAATCATTTTCAACATGGGAAAGTTGTCTAAACAACCTTATTCATACGAGAGTGTTAATTGTATTGACGTTCTGGATGAGGCTTGTGAAGAACACTTTAATGATGCTTGTAAAAATATTCCTACCTCTCTTCCCAATGTTGAAACCGTTTCCTCTATTGATTCATCATTGTCTCTATTTGGAGATAGTGATTTGTTTTTGAACAATCTTGAAGACACCATGGGAGATGTGAATTTAGCTACTGATGATTCTCCCACCGACGGGGATGAAGACATGCATTTCTTTGACAACCTTCTCAACGAAGACAATCCTTCTCCTCCATCTCCCACGGTTATTTCTATCGATACTCCGACTTTGAAAACGCCTCCCGTCGAAAATCCTCCGGATTTAGAACTTAAGGAGTTCCCGCCTCATCTCGAGTACGTGTTCCTTGAAGAAGAGAAGAAGTCGTCAGTCATTATCGCAAAGGACTTGAAGGAAGAAGAAAAATCTCGCCTCATCGCCGTGCTTAAAGATCACAAAAAGGCGATTGCTTGGAAAATTTCTGATATTCGCGGAATTGATCCTCACTTCTGTACACACAAAATTCTCATAGAGGACGACTTAAACCCACAATTCAAAGCCAACGAAGGGTGAATCCAAAAATCCATGAAGTCATCAAAACAGAGGTTATCAAACTTCTTGATGCGGGTATGATTTACCCTATTTTGGATTCACCATGGGTTAGTCCAGTCCATTGTGTGCCCAAGAAGGGCGGAATAACCGTTGTTCCCAATGAACACAACGAGTTGATTTCCACTCGTCTCGTTACTGGGTGGAGAGTTTGTATAGACTATCGCAAACTCAATGATGCCATGAGAAAGGATCATTTCCCTCTACCTTTTATGGACCAAATGCTTGAACGTTTAGCGGGTAATGAATATTACTGCTTTCTTGATGGTTTCTCGGGTTATTTCCAAATACCCATCGATCCCCAAGATCAAGAGAAGACAACATTCACTTGTCCCTATGGCACATTTGCTTACAAAAGAATGCCTTTTGGCTTATGCAATGCCCCCGGGACTTTATAAAGGTGTATGTTAGCTATCTTCCATGACATGGTTGAACAAACCATGGAAGTCTTCATGGATTATTTCTCGGTCTTCGGGGATTCCTTCTCTTCTTGCCTTGCCAATTTAGAACGTATGCTTAAGCGGTGCGAAGACACTCGCCTTGTTCTGAATTGGGAAAAATGCCATTTTATGATAAAAGAAGGCATCGTGCTAGGACACAAGATTTCCAAAGCCGGTCTTGAAGTAGGCCGTGCTAAAGTCGATGTTATCGCCAAGTTGCCTCCACCTTCAACCGTGAAGGGTGTGAGAAGTTTTCTGGGTCATGCGGGCTTCTACCGACGATTCATCAAAGATTTTTCTCAAATCACTCGCCCGATGACCCACCTCTTGGAAAAAGACACTCCTTTTATCTTTTCCAAAGAGTGTATTGAAGCCTTCAACTCGCTTAAGGATAAGCTAACTAAGGCACCCGTCTTGGTTACGCCTAATTGAGAGCTTCCCTTTGAGTTGATGTGCGATGCTAGTGATTTTGCTATTGGAGCGGTTATGGGACAAAGAGTGAACAAACACTTCCAACCGATCCATTACGCTAGCAAGACAATGACTGGGGCGCAATTGCATTATACGACAACCGAAAAAGAGCTTTTAGCTGTTGTCTATGCCTTTGAAAAATTTCGCCCCTATCTTGTCCTTTCCACCACAATCGTTTACACCGATCATTCCGCGTTGAAGTACTTGTTGACAAAGCAAGATTCCAAACCAAGACTTCTTCGCTGGGTTTTGCTACTCCAAGAATGTAAAATCGAAATTCGCAATAAAAAAGGAGCTGAAAACCTAGCCGCGGATCATCTCAGCAAACTTGAGGATCCTTACCAAGAGGATCATCCAAACAAAGAAATCAATGATTCTTTTCCCTTGGAGACCTTAATGTATATAAATTCGAATTCTGATGAAACCCCGTGGTTTGCGGACTTTGCAAACTACTTGGCGGGTGGAATTCTCAAGGAAGGGTTGACGTCCCAACAAAAGAAAAAGTTCTTCACCGACATTAAGACTTACTTTTGGGATGACCCTTACATATTCAAACAATGTGCCGATTTGATTATTCGCCGATGTGTTGATGGACCGGCAGCTTTGAAAATCCTTGATGCTTGCCACAAAGGACCCACCGGTGGTCACTTTGGTCCCAACTACACGGCCAAAAAAGTGTTTGACTCGGGATTTTATTGGCCCTCCATATATCGTGACGCTCACAATATGGTTAAACGCTGTGATGTTTGCCAAAAACAAGGCACGATCACACTTAAAGACGAGATGCCTCAGAATTTCATTCAAGAATGTGAAATCTTTGATGTTTGGGGTATCGACTTTATGGGGCCATTCCCTTCTTCTAAAGGAAACAAATACATCCTTGTTGCCGTTGACTACATCTCCAAATGGGTTGAAGCCAAAGCTTTACCCACTAATGACGCAAGGGTGGTTTGTAACTTTTTGAAAGCTCTTTTCGCTAGATTCGGTGTGCCTCGTGCCATTATTAGTGATCGTGGGACTCATTTTTGCAATGACCAATTTGCTAGAGTCATGGCTAAGTACGGTGTAACTCATCGTCTTTCCACAGCCTACCACCCACAAACTAATGGCCAGGCTGAAATATCCAACCGAGGACTTAAGCGAATTCTTGAAAGGACCGTGGGAGAGCATCGTACCTCATGGGCTGATAAACTTGATGATGCTTTGTGGGCTTTTCGTACCGCATACAAGACTGCGATTGGTTACACACCATATCGTCTCATGTACGGGAAAGCGTGCCACCTCCCCATTGAGTTAGAGCACAAGGCTTACTGGGCCTTGAAGTGGGCTAATTTTGATATCAACAAAGCCGGTGACCTACGCAAGATCCAACTAAATGAGCTGAATGAACTCCGTAATGAGGCTTATGAAAATTCTTTGATCTATAAGGAAAGGACTAAGCTCATTCACGACTCTAACATTAAGAACCGAGAGTTCCATGTTGGAGACAAAGTCTTACTTTTTAACTCTAGGTTGAAAATCTTTTCGGGCAAGCTCAAATCTCGTTGGTCCGGCCCATTCACCATTGCCCAAATTTTTTCATATGGTACTCTCGAGCTCGCTCAACCTAATGGACCTAATTTTAAGGTGAATGGCCAACGAGTGAAGTTGTACTTTGGTGAGGACACCTCTCAGAAGGTGATTCCATCCCTCACCACGTTCCCCATGAACTAATTTTGGGTCGAGTCAGGGTCGTGACACGGTTATCAAAAACAAGCGCTCCTCGGGAGGCAGCCTGAGTATCTATCCTTTTATGTTTTAACCTCCTAAGTGTAGGGGGACCTCTATAGGTGTTTGTATTTGTGTGGTGATGTGATTACAGGGATAACTGCACTTTTGGAATCTTTGAAGAACCGTGCTCCTGTGTTATCCGAAATCCGGTTCTATCTCTCAACTATCGTGATTCAATTTTCTTCATACTCACATTTGAAATTGATCACTTTAGTCGTCTCTTCCTTAACTTGAGTTAACCAACGTGCACAATGTCATAAGTGTAGGGGAGACTTTTCCCACATGCTTAAACATTGAGGGCAATGTTTATCTTAAGTGTAGGGGGGACTTCTATCGAAGTTTTAAGTGGACTTTTCCATGAAAATGCCTTCATTTAACCGGAAAATCCTATTTTTCAACATTTTTCAAATTTTTTATTAACTTTGGCCTTTTAGTCGTAATTTTTAAATTTTTATCGTTGCTTTCATATGTATATATCCCGCAATAAAGTCAAAAATATTAATAAAGTGGTGTAGCTAGTTTAGAAATCTTTGACATATTAGGCCCGTTGCGATTATTTTGACTCAACCCGAATAGACTTATCCAAGTTTATTCTAGCTAGTATCCTTAACCATGTAGACCTTAATTGGTTTATTAGGCTAAGTGTCCACGAGTCTCATTACTTGAGATTTTAAATTGTGGAGGATGAGAAATGATAGAGTCAATTATAAGTCGGTATTCTTGCACAAGCTCACTTGGTGTAATTATTTGCCTATTCTCCCATCACCTGCTAATAATTTATCTGCAATAAGTAAGGTCGTACGATTTGAAAAGTTACTTAGCTTCTAGCCCAAGATCGTTTAAAAGTTGCTCGGTAATGATAAGAGTTCATAGCCAAGGCATAACTTATGAAGCGGGGCGCGAAGATTGGCGAGTCCGAAAAGGCCCTAACAAGGCATGAGGATTCCATTTTATTGCTAAAGATCCAAGGTGATGTGAAAAGCATTATTCCCAAAATCGATATGAAGGATCAAGACTCACGACGAAAAGCAATCAACTCCCATAAAGATGATGGAGAAGTCTATCCGAAAAGACCTTAACAAGGTATGAGGATAAATAGATCCAAGTCCGAAAAGGAGGCGGATCGTTGTATCTTAAAATCCAAAATAGAGATTGAAGAAATAATCATGAATTCGTGGTCAACAAAGTTGGAGTACCTCTCAAAAGTCTCCAAGTGAAGAAACTCTATGAACGATGAGAAGACCATTATCTCAAGCACGTCTCTCAAGATATGAAGTATGAAGTACATGCCAAATATCGGCCCGAGAAAGGTCTCAAATCGTGAACCGAGTTATGCCAAGATATGAACTTTTTGATATCTCGAGAAGCAGTTTTAAGAGATTTTGTCCTTTAGCTAACTATTGATCAAATCGTCATACTTTGCTTTCAGCCTAAATAAACTATCGAAATAAGTCCAAAAATGCATCTTCATGATCATTCTAAGACAAAAATAAAATATAAGAGATACACCTAGGAATAAGGGAGTTTAAGCATTTAATTAAGCCATGTGTGTAAGTGTTTGATTTACTAACTTATAATAACAATGATCTCGTTTTTAAGCTTAGTTTGGGGAACGTGAAACTTGAGGATGATAAATCTTCGCAGCGCCAAAGCCCTAATGTAAGTCCTTGATTTCTTTGCAAGTTATTTCTATCCTTTTGTTTACTTTAAAGTTTTAATTTCTCTTAGTATTTTAATTTTTTGTTTAGTAGTATTTAATAAGGCCAAGGTTGATTAATTATGAGAAAAGTGTAAAATTGCTTTATCACTAAGCATTGCATGAGGGCATGGCAATGGTTAAGTGTAGGGGATTTGATAGGTGTGTAAACACCCATCCTTTTACCACTTAATTCCGGCTAAAACGAGACCAAAACGCGTATTTAATATCATTTGTTTGGAATTATGCGTGGTTTTTGTGTTTATTGTGTTTTCAGAGCTAACCGGATGAATAATGGAGAAAACATGGGATTTGCACTGGTTTTACCGAAGAAAAAGACTCAAGATAAAGTTTATTGTCCAAGAGGTGCAAAAGATTTGAAGTCACTGGGCCTATTCGAAGATTTATCGAAGAAAAGGACCAAAGATGGAAGATTTACATAAGTCGAAACAACTCAAGTCTATTAAACGAAGAAATTAAAAGACGAGTTGAATTTAATCGACGACAAATCCCGAATCAGAATCGAAATCGTCAACTTTTCTGAAAAGACGAGAAGACAAGAAGGACGGGAGAAAGCTCACTCACCAACCAAAGGGAACACCTATATAAAGGGTTCCCCTCACACACTTTGCATTGAGTTTTTTAGTTTTTCTTTTCCCCATCTTTTTCTCTCTTTCTGTTTCGTAGGTATCACCAACACCACTAGGGTGTTTGGTGATTTTGATCTTTGTTTTTCAAATCTTGTAATTTTAATCTTTGTTTTATTTTGTTCAACATTAATCATCAATACAAGTTCTTGTTTAATCTTTCCATTTCATCTTGTTCATCATCATCTTTTATTTCAAGGTCTTAAGTTCTTGATTGGTTGAGTTTTGATTTTAAAAAGTTGTTGAATTTGTGTTTTTGTGATTGGGATTTGATTCTTGTAGTTGGTAGATGATTTGTGGTTAATTTGGTAAAACCTTTTTGATTATTCAGCTTGATTTTGGATTAAAATCGTTTTCCTTGTTCTTCGGGTAAGTTACTGTTCTTGAACGTTCCCCAGGTTCCGAATGAACTGAAAGTTCCGGATGAATCAAATCTTCCGAATGAACACAAAGTTCCTGACGAACAAAATCTTCCGAATGAACTGAAAGTTCCGGATGAATCAAATCTTCCAAATGAACTGAAAGTTCCGGATGAATCAAATCTTCCGAATGAACACAAAGTTCCGGATGAATGTTATTTCCAAAAGTTCCGAATGAATGTTTGTTTTAAAAGTTCCGAATGAGTTTTTCTTTCAAAAAGTTCCGAATTACTTTTCTTTTAAAAAAGTTCTGAATCAAGTCTCAAAAGTTCCGAATGAGTTGATAGTTCCGAATGAATGCTTTGTCCAAATCTTCCGAATAAACTTCCGAACCAAAAGTTCCGAGTGAAGGTTCCGAGTAAACTTCCGAACGAAGTTCCGGATCAAGGGTTCCGAACCAAGTTCCGAGTGAAAAGTTCCGAATCAAGGTCATACTTCCGAATCAATCTTCTTTTGAGCATCTTTAATTGTTACTGTTCTTACTGTTCTTAATTTTTACTTTTTATTTTAATTCAAGTTTTTATTAATTGTCATTAAATTAATTGATTTTGATTTAAGTTTTCATTTTAATACATTTAAACTTTTTGGTAGATTAGAAAACTAAACCCCCTTTTTAGTAACCAAGAACAATCATTCCACTTAGAACCAAGATCAATTCGAGAGGATATCGAGAGACATAATTGAACCTAGCAAAATCAAGTATCAGTCCTTCCTAGGAACATCGTGATGACGAGGCGGAGACGGTAATGGTGCACTAATACTAGGTGTAGGAGGAGTAGGGATAAATGGTGATGGAGGAGGTGTAGATGATGGGGTGGGATTGGTGGATCGACAATGGTAATTCCACTACGAGTAGTAATAGCACTCACATTTGCTCGCGGATTGGTGACGGTGTTTGAAGGTAGAGAACTTGAAGAAGAAGGTTGAGCTGGGGGCAAGAAACTAGCAAGCATATTCTTCAAATCATTTGTTTGATTGCTGAAGGATGATTGGATTTTATCTCGAAGCTCGGATCTAATCTCATTTCCTTGCTTTGTGATATCTCCTTTCAGATTGATAATTTGGCTCTGAAGATTCTTGATTTGCTCACCTTGGGTTCTCATGATGGCTTCAACATCGGGGTTAATGGGTGGGTTTTGTTGGGCGGGTGGGTGATAAGGCTTAGAAGCACGAGGTGGGATTTGGTTGCTTCTATTGTAGTTGTTGGCGGGGTTTTGGTTTTGAGGAGAAAAACCGGGTGAAAGGTAATTGTTGGATCGGTAACTCAACAAATTTCTATCCCCTTGAGGTCGAGATTGGTAATTTTCCAGTGAATAATTACCATAAGCTGCATACACATTTTCCGGATTTCCTTGTGTAGAAGGACAATCGGTGTATGTGTGAGGACCGCCGCATGTTTCACAAGGATTGGCAACCGCTTTAACTTGTTGTTGTTGTTGGTTTGAAGCGAGAAGCGTAATACTTTTGCTCATTTCAGTCATCATGCGGGTGAGTTCGGATCTCAGGGTTTGCTGAAGTAGAGGAAACAGTGACTCTCAGGTTGTTCCTTGAAGAAGCGGAGGAATCCCAGTTTTTGTGGTGAGTAGTCATGTTCTCAATAAGCTCTCTACACTCCTCGGGTCTCCTTTTCATGAATGTGCCACCGGCGGCTGCATTAATCGTATCACGATCTCGAAAAGTCAAACCGTTGTAGAAAGTATCAATTAATGTAACTGGAAGCATGTTGTGGTTTGGACATCTATCGATCAAGACATTATATCTCTCCCAAGCATCGAAAAGAGATTCATCAGGATCTTGCATGAAATCGCTGATTTGATTGCGAAGGCTCGTGACCATGGATGGTGGAAAGTAGCCCGACAAAAAGCGTTGAGTCATGTCATCCCAAGTGTGAATAGAATTCTTCGGGAGACGATCAAACCATTTCTCGGCATGATGCGATAAAGTATGTGGGAAGAGTTGTAGGCGAAGAACATCCATTGTGGCACTAGGCAACTTCATGCTTTGGGTGATTGTAATGAACTTGTCGAGGTGTTTATTGGCATCATCATCAGGCAATCCACGGAATGGGTTAGTTTGCACTTGCTGAATCATGTGGTGCTTCAACGAAAACTCAGGAGCGTTGATTTGCATCGGCGCAATCGGTCCTCCTCGTCCAAACATGGTAGGTTGACAAAGTTCCTCCATTGTCCGAAGATTGGGCTGTGGAAGAACATTGTTGTTATTGTTGAGGTGCGGTGGAATATTATTGTTGTTAACACCTGACATACTTAAATCTTCTTGAGTCTCGGGCTCTTGATAATTAGAAGATCTAGTACGCATACACCTGAAAATGCAAAAGAAAAAGAAACCAAACACAAAGACAATATATATACACAATAAAAATAAAATCTTTTTGGATTTTTGAAAATTTTAATTTTTATATATTTTTATCAATTTTTAATTTTTCTGGTTTTTCTGAATTTTTTATGCAAGAAAAATAACGCTCACAAGTGAACGGATCCCAAAAAGCAACGCGTCTTTCACAGAAAACCGTTAATCTTTACGAAAAGAGCCGGAAGCGGCGCCATTTAATACAAGGCTTTTACCTAGTAAGAAAATTATCGTTCTAGTGTTCTAATCGAATTGATCCTGGTTATCTATGCGACTCAGTTGTTCTTCGGTGGAACAAAAGTTGTGTCGTTGTAGTATTAATAAAATGTGCAAAACAATTAAAGTAAATGACGTTAATTAAATCTAATTCTAATTAAAAGTAAAAGTGTGCAATATTTAAATCTTTGAAAAGTAAATTAAGTTAAATGACTTAAAATTAAAACGTGACGAGAATTAAAATTTGACAAGTATTAAAATGTAACCTAAAAATTAAACAAAGCAAAATTAAAATCCAAAACCCATAACCATCGGAATCCACTATCGGAATGTTGTCACCATACCATTGGAATCAAGATCGGAATGTTCTGTCGGAATATAAGGTGCAAACTATCGGAATGTAACCTATCGGAATACAACCTATCAGAATATGATCCTGATCGCAATGTGGTCCAGATCGCAATGTGTCAGATCACAATGTAGTTCAGATCGCAATGATGCTTAGGAAAATTGGGCATCACTTCGACTAAGTAAGCCTCAAGAGCCGTCGGAATGTGCGATCGCAATGTGCGATCGCAACCCCAGATCGGAATGAGGGTGATGTTACTCCTATCGCAATCCCGGATCGGAATGCAAAACCCTTGTCCAAAACTGTCACTATCGGAATGTGGTAAAGCAAGCCGTCGTAATGTGTGTTAACCCTTCTTTTCCGATGGAATGCAAAGTCGTAATAAGCTCAAACCTAAATAAGCTAATTCTAATAAGCAGTAATAAAGAACTTGAATGAAATGGAATCAAAACAAGATAAAAAGCTAAAAAGTTAAAATCTTTCAAAATTTAAAAGACGAAACTTAATGAAATTAAAACTTAAAAAGTAAAACTTTTAAGATATCTTAGAATACAATTAAGCTAAATACCAAATAAGCACATAAGATTGTCAAGCTTATGGCTAATTTCGTATGAAGGCTTAAGGGGAAAAAGAAAAGACAAGACTTTTAATCAAATAAGCAAATGGATTAAGCAAAAACTTGCTTAATCCGAAGTTGTAACCGAATCGAAAAAGAAAGAAAGTAGAATGAGACTGATAAAAAGAACTTGATCAAATGATAAAGAAAGATTAACGACATGAATTTAAAGAACACAATTTAAAAACTTACTTGGAATTAAAAGGATAATTAAAGTGCAAAACATGTATTAAAAATGACAAGTAATTAAAGGTGCATAAAATAAAAGTGGAAGAGATAATTTGTCAAGTTAGCCAACAACATGAAAATGAGATACTAATGGTCTATTTATAGGAGATTAGGAGAGTGGTTAGAGGAAGCTTCCTCCTCTCCTTCCTTTCTTGTTAATTGCACCCTTAAGTCCTCCCTTCTTAGTCTTTTGTTAATTCTTGGACTTTAAGGACTTTTGGCTCGGGATTTCTTTAAACTCGTCTTTTAATTCTTCAATAAATAAGACTCGAGTTCTTCGGCTTTTGGTAAACTTCCGTCTTTTGACTTTTTCTTCGATAAATCTTTAGAATTGGTCTTGGACTTCCGTTCTTTTTGCACTCTCGACTTCTCGACTTCATCTTTCATCTTTTTCTTCAATAAAAGCTCGTAAATGCCCGTGAATGCCCGTGTTTTCTCCACTTTTCACCTTTTCGTCCTAAATCACAACAAAAACACAAACCACGCATAATTCCGACATAAAAGACATAAAATACACGTTTTGGTCCGGTTATTATTGTAATTAAGTGGTAAAAAGGATGGGTGTTTACACACCTATCATAACTCAATTCGAGATGAGTACTTGTTCAATGGTTGCATCACTAATGCGAGCATTAGGAAGAAGCAAGAAAAGATAGATATCATCGATACATGTAGGATTTAGGAATCAAAGGTAGTCTTTTTCATTAATCACAAACAAGTCAAAATTGTACCGTAACACATTACGTGTCACTATGTCATACAATTCTCAGAACTCATCCTACCAACTGATGTCTCAGTTAAGTTAGGGATTTTTAAAAGATACCACAATGAATACTAATCTACAAGAGTCATTAGGTGTTCCACATGTCCTAGAAGATCCATCGGTCTCAATTCAGAAGAAGATTTCTTCAATTTATTTCTTGGACACTGGGCATCCTCGTCAATGGACAATGGTCTAGGAACAATCCTTAACACGAATCAACAATCAATTAAAACCTTATAATTTAATCACAGAACTCAGCAACTTCCTCTTCACAATTTCTTATTCCATACAGGTTAAAATTTTACTTTATTCAAGTTTCAATCAACTTATACTCAATGCGACATCCTACCTCATTTTCCAATACTTCCAACTTTATTCTTAGGCATTAATAGGGCAATAAAAGCTCGATATGATCAACACTTAATTTCCAATCCTATAACTCCTTTATCAATAATTATAAATTGAGTCACTAGTATGAAATGACTTGACCATTCAACTAGATTTCTCAAAAAGGTACTAGTGGCATGAGGCTTTTGGGTAATGGTTCCAATGACAGCCTCAAGTGCAACATTCACCCTTTCGATTTCAATTTAAGAATTGGATGACAATGAATCAGATGACATCTTTCTAGGTGGTAGCGGTTTGTCAAGCTCCACTCTATAAGGAAAGATTGTCATGACATCGATATCAGTTTTAATATCGCCAATTCTTCTTCAATATCACAATCAACTAATATCAACATTCCTACGAATATCAACCATTTTTTTGGGATCATAAATATCCACAACTTGGTTTAGATCTATGATAGCTAGAATTCCTACGGGAATAGCTTCGATTAATTTGCTAGGGAAGTTAGGGCTTCTTGTGACAATCTACGTCGTATAAATACCTCGTATAAATATTAAAATAATCATCAAACAATCATGTGATCAAATTACATCATATATATATAATCCAAGTTATATATATATATTAAAATAACACTTCTCAGTCTGGCCTTGTCGGTAACTCGGGAATTCTTCTTCACCGTTATAGTCAAAAGATTTTTAGACATTTTGAGAAAATTGTTTATAGTTAAAAGATTTTGAGATGTTTTATTCAAAACCTTGGTTTTAGAAATCTTTCGTTCTCTATAACGAGAGCTCTGATACCAAACTGTAACACCCCCAAATTTACACAATTCAATACAGCGGAAGACTCATTGGTGTTACGGGATAGCACATTACTCACATCATAGACAACGCGTAAAAATCGCGTCGTTTAATAATAAAGCATTTCCATTCATAAATATCAAGTTTACATAGGTCCCAAGTCATTTTGTTTCATACAAGTTTTACAAAGCATTTGAATGGAAATTATTGTTTAAGTGCGGGCCATGAATTCTTGTTGTCTTCCCGAGAATTACCTTCAAGTACCTGAGATAAAACATGTTAAAAGAAAAGTTCAGCGATAACGCCGAGTGAATTCATAGAGTTTAATAAAATCCATCAACATAACATCGGTATTAAATTATTACCGAAAATCATTTTTGTACAAATCTTTGTAATAGGCCTTAAAATAGCCAAAGTCATTTTTTACAAATCCTTATCAAAAATCATAATATAGGCTTTCGCCTTCAAACCCATTATACGAACCAATGTCGTAAAAATATCATACAATACGTTTTATAACGTCGTGTTGAGTTAAATAAAAACCGTTATATGAATATGGTTATGTAAAACCAAAACACAAACATAAAATCAATAATAAGACCCCGTATTGCTAGTCAGGCAATATATCGTAATTCGGTGTGTATAGTAGTATTTCGTTAATTGGATTATTATAAGCCGCATGACATTGTTACCTTACTACAACAAACAACGGGTAGCTAGCCCGTAACTCAATTTGCCCATTTAAATTAGTGTGTCGTCACAATAATCACGCTTGTGTAAATCTTCTTATACATAAATTCGCTTACCAATCAATGTGACACGACGGGGATCAACCGTCAAGGCGCGAACTGGGGTGATCGTCCCCAAATTGTACTATTATATGCATAAGCGTATACCAAATCCCGGTAGTTCACAATTCATGCTAATCGGACTTTTAGTGACATAACCTAACTTTAAAATCCATTTCGTTTCATTTATCGGGTCATTTAATCACTCATCGGGTCATACAATCATTCGGGTCCAAATCAATAAACAGACAATCGCGACAAGTGGTGTCCCATTATAGTAAAACTAACATGTTATCTCCCTCGCGGGTTTATAAAACATTTCATAAAAATAATTAAAAGAGTGTGAGGCTATGAACTCACGTTGACGTGGGAAAGCGGGTTATCGGCAATTCGGATGTACGGTACGTGCTTCAATCACGGAAACCTAGACAAATAATACTCGTCTTAGACTCTTGTCCAATGACTTTATAAAAATAACAATTATGTATACATATGATGATTTTATAAATATGATGATGATCAAGTGGGATTGTACATTTTTACTCATTCATTATAGTGTTTATGTGTTGGTAATTTTTAAGACTAGTTACACTAGTTCAACTTGTTTACATTTTTAGGCCAAATGGGCCCATTACAAGCCCAATATATTATATTAGCCCAATTATACTTTTATTATCAGTATTATACTTTACATGTTGGGCCCAAATGGGGTAAGCCCAATAAGTAAGTTTATAAGTGTTTTACTAACTAGTCGGGTTTATAGTCCAATAAGGCTAATTTGACCCGTTAATGTCTATATATTGTAAAGCTCGGGTTTTATCGGTTTTTACTTGTTATATAAGTTCATATATCAGTATGTGAGTTTATAAAAGTTTACATTATACGGGTCCAACCGTCTAAGTTTTATTTAACAAAAACGTTAATCTTTCGATTTTAGCCGAAAAGACGTAAAACGTAGTATATAGTTTTTATAACTTATAAAACTTACCAAACTACCATTTTTATATAATGTCCATTTATTTATCCTTATGCATATTTATATAAATGAAATATATAAGTTAGTGGGTTTTAATTCACATTTTATATCATATATTTATTTGAGTGCTTATATAATAATATTAAACTTTAATTTCATAAAATCAGTCCTAAATTTTAAGTTCACTAAAATGTCCATATCTAGAGTTTTATAATGAGATATGTGACAACCCGTCAATTTCAGGTCGTTATTTTAATCTCGACTATTACGTATTACGTGTTTGCTTTAATGAGAATTTTAAATTATCGACTAACCGAGAAGGTTATGACTTGAAACTAGCGTAAGAATGTCGATTAGATGAAAACCGACAAGGAATATGTTAGGTATCGATATTATATTCTCAAATAATCATGAAAATGATTTTTATTATATTTAATCTTTATTTCTCGTGTTTTACGTTTTAACGAATGACGATAACTATTAGTGATCGCGATACCGACGGATGCCCAAAAATTTACGTTTTATTATCGATTGTCTCGATATTGTGTATTTTCGACGTTTTCGATTTAATTGCGTTTTAAGTCGTGTCGAAGCTTTGTTGTTATATTTTGAAGCGTTTTAACTTTCGAAAAGTATTTTTACGAAACCCGAGCCCCGTAAATATTTTTAAAATGTACAATTTACATTTTCTACCTTGTAAACTATTTACTTGCACTTTTGGACCAAAAGAATGCAAATATGGCAAAAACTACCCCCACCCCACTACTTATTAAAAATCCACTAACTAGTTTCATTTAAAAATTCATTTTTAACAAAAACACACAAAATCTCTCTCCCCTCTCCTTGTTTTGCCGTCCACCTCCAACAACAAAACCCTCTCAAAATTTTTGATTTACTTTGAATCAAGCAAAACTAAAACAAGACCCATCTTGGAAATTTGATTAGCTTCAATTTGGTATAAAAATTTCCCACATCCATCCACTTATTTTTAATTTCAAATTTTTGATGATGAACATCATTTTGATCCATTTCTATGGTTATATTAGTTGTTATTATTATTATATTCATAGTGGGTTATTGATGCATGCAAGATTTTTATATATTCAATTTTTGTGAGATTAAACTTGAGGGTGTTATGAGTTAGTTAGATGTGTTAGTGTGATATTAGGATCATATTAGGACTATAGGAATTGTTGGAATGGGTCTAAAAATTGTTTTGGTATGATTTTTAGATAGGCTATTTTAGGCAGTAACTTTAAGGCTGTTTTTGAAATTGTTACTGTGATAAACTTGGTAAACTAATAAGATAGGGTCGTAGAGAATTTCGTTAGCTTCGATTTGAGCTAAAGTAGAGCTTCTAACTCATTACGAGCGAAAAGTTATGCTACTTTTAGTATTTGTGTACCGGGAGACGGGTATCGGCACAATCCGAAAATTGTTGTCGATATTTGGAACGAATCTCGGGGACTATAAAATGAGTTTTAAAAATGTTCAAGGGCTGTTGTAAGTTGATAAACCTCAGGTCATGAGTCTATTTTCAAAACCGAGTGTCGGTTTTGCAAACGGAATTGTTTAGATAAGTCAAAATGGTTTTACAAGTCAAAGGCGTAAAACTGTCCGGTTTTTGTAACACGAAGGTGTGTCGGGCAGAAGGTATTAGAAGTAATATTTTTGAATTAAATTTAAACTGAGTCTTATTCATATTATGTGTGAGTTTTTCACCAAGTTTCGTCGAAATCGGACATGTCTAGATAGGGTAGATTGGTGTGTACATTTGGAGTGTATATGCTGAGTGGTATTTTGGACACGTAGTTCAATACTTGTATGGCGTGAGTTGAGTATTCACTATTGGACATGGTGACTTACTCTAGTGTTAAGTCATTATATAAATGACTTAGCTACTGGTCCGAGGGAAATAAAATGATGGTTTGACTTGCGTTGACTTGGCGTCTTATGACGGGTCAATGTCGAGGGTGTAAGTGTTTAAAAGAATAAGTATTAAATAAAAGGGTATAGAAGTACACTTATATTTTTCTTAATTTTTCGGAATTTTCATGGTTATATGAAGTTGAGTTTCATATTATTTAAGTATTAAATATACTTGAGTCGTTTATTAACGAACGCACCTTATTTGGTAGGTTGCGGTCTTCGTGTTTAACGGGCATCACAAATCGTCGGCGATCGTCACGTCACTACTATCGTACCAAGGTGAGTCTATAGCATCGCTTTAACATGTTTACTTGTTTTATAAAACCCGCGAGGGGGATAACATGCTTGTTTCATTAAAATAAAAGGGGTACGACGAGAAGTTGTGGAAACCCTTATTATTGGAAAAACATTTAGTAACAAATGAAGGGTACAACGAGAAGTTGTGGTAAACCTTCTTTCTTTTAAAATTGAACACAAAGGACCCGATTGTATGCTTAGAGGAAAGTTGTTATACAAGTTTGTTTAGCCTTAAAAGACCCATGAATCGTGAATTGTTAATCGAAAGGAACGCTAATACTATGGATAGATCTATCGGGGTGACTCCCAGTCCGGTCGCGACTAGCTATCGCGTGGTGTTGTGATGCACCAGTAATGAAACATCGGATGCAATTGTATAAGAGAAATATACACACTTGGCTAGGTGTGTTGGGCTGAAATAATATATGTTAACGTTCAATTTCACGAGACTTATGAAATAACAACGATAATTATGTCTGATCCACATGATTGTCAACCACGGAAGGTTTATTCCGAATACTTGTGTTCATTTATTTAATTTGAACTCTATAGATTCACTCAACATTTTTGTTGACTTTATAGCATGTTCTATCTCAGGTCCATGAAGAAGGCACTCAAAGAAGGTGGTTTCATGCAGCTTGCTAAATTAAATTGTTTTGGCCCGCTTTACTAAACTATGTCCATTATAAGAAACTTTTATTATTTGGTTGGTTGTGTAAACTTAAAACTATTTGGGACCATGTGTGAACTGTTTTATTTTTAAACAAATGAATGGATGTATGTTTTGTTAAAACGACTCATTTTGAGGCGTTTTCTATGATATTTAGGTTGAACCATGATAGTAACACCCAATGACCCTTCCGCTGCTATGACCCAAAATTGGGGGTGTTACAGATTGGCATCAGAGCTCAAGTTATAGAGAACGAAAAGATTTTCCAAAAATAAAATTTTGAAATCTTTTGACTATAACATCTGCAAGCGAAACCTCCGAGTTGCCAATGGACGAGAATAAGAAAAGTATATATATATATGTTATACATATTTAATTATTATTTATGCTTAAAGCATAATGGATTACATTTATTTATTTATAAATGTTTATTATTTGATTATTATAATACTAATACGTGATTTACAAACGACGCTGATTGTCACAATAGAAATCCCTGTCTTTTGACTCATTCCTCGTGAATCTTCGTTCCTTGTCTAAATTCTATTCCTTATTCTATCATCCATTCTTGTTTCTTTCCATCTATCTATTCTTATTCTGTGTTATTCATGTTTTGTTATCACAAGCGTTGAATGAATACTCATTTTGATGTGAATTGTGTAACAGGATCATGCCGCCAAAACAGTTGACTGAGACTCAGTTACGTGTGATAGTAGCTGATCAATTTCATATATCTATGAATGCATTTATGGCAAACTTGAATAATGGAGCTGGAGGATCTGGTGGATCCGGTGGAGCTGGTGGATCCGGTGGAGCTGGTGGATCTGGCGATACTGGAGCTGGCAACACTGGAGCTGGTGCTACTGGAGCTGGCGCTACTGGAGCTGGCGCTACTGGAGCTGGCGCTACTGGAGCTGGTAATGCTGGAGCTGGTAATGCGGGAGCTGGCAATGCTGGTGCTCGAACTGGTAATGCTGATAGACCAGTGATTCCTGAAAACAAGAAGTGCAATTATACCTCGTTCATGAAATGCAAATGGTTTGAGAAATTGGAATCCGTGTTATACCTCGTTTAAGGGTACTGAAGGCGCTGTTGGGTTAATGCAATGGTTTGAGAAATTGGAATCCGTGTTTCGATTTAGTGGAAGTGAGGAAGGAGATAAAGTGATGTTTGCCTCTGCTACTCTTCAAGGGCGAGCATTAACTTGGTGGAATGGAAGAATGGCATCATTGGGTATGGATGCTGCTTATGCTACACCATGGGTTGAAGTAAGAAGGTGGATGACTGAGGAATTCTGTCCAAGGAGTGTTATTCAGAGGTTAGAACAGGAACTATATCAGTTGAGACTGAAGGGTACTGACATCGATGGATACACCAACAGATTCCATGAACTTGCTCTACTTTGTCCAAACAAAGTTAACCCTGAATACTTGAAGGTAGAGCAGTATATTCGAGGCTTACCGACCAACATCCGTGGGGATGTGACCTCATCTAAACCTGCCAATATTGATGAAGCTGTTCGTATGGCCTACCAACTAATGGGCCAAATCATCCGAGACAAGGCTGATGGTGTTTCTGAAGGCAACAAAAGAAGAGCTGAAAATGACAGTGATGATCGTGGTGATAACCGTCAATCTCACAACAGAAATCAAAACCGAAGGAGGGGCAATGCTAATGTGATGACTGAAGCTGCAACTGCGGACAAGGGAACCAGACGTCAACGCTGCAAGAAGTCTCAAACTGGTGAGTGTGCTAAGTGTGGAAAGTGCAACAAGTTAGGTCACAAGACCGAAGACTGTTGGGGACCAGGAAAGAAGGGAGTGACGTGTTATAACTGCCAAGGTAAAGGTCACATGAGGAACCAATGCCCTCAACCTCCGAAGAATGCACGTGGTGGAGATAACCAAGGAAAAGCTTATCAGTTGGGAGAAGCCGAAGCGAAGCAAACCCCGAAAGTTGTCACAGGTACGTTTTTACTAAACAACCGTTATGCTACAGCTTTATTTGATTCTGGTGCGGACAAAAGCTTTGTGTCTACAAGTTTTAGTGCCTTAATTGATATCAAACCGGTCGAATTAGACGCAAGTTATAAGGTAGAACTAGCTGATGGTAAATTAGTGAGTACAAATCGTGCGCTCCTAGGATGTTCTCTAAATCTCTTGAACCGTATTTTTAAGATAAACTTGATGATTGTTGAATTGGGAAGTTTTGATATTATTATCGGAATGGATTGGTTATCCAAGTATAACGCGTCTATCTTGTGTGGAGAAAAGAAAGTTAGGATTCCTTTAGACGACAAGACCATGGTTATCAAAGGTGATCAACGTAATTCACGACTAAAAATCGTTTCGTGCATTAAGGCTCGTAAGTATATCGAAAGAGGCTGTGAGTTATTCCTAGCTAAAGTAGTGGAGAAAGAATCGAAGGAGAAACGTGCCGAAGATGTACCTGTTATCCGTGACTTTCCTGAAGTGTTTCCGGAAGATTTGCCTGGACTTCCTCCTCCAAGGCAAGTAGAATTCCAAATTGACCTAATTCCTGGTGCTGCACCCGTGGCTCGTGCGCCATATCGTTTAGCCCCATCCGAGCTGAAGGAGTTATCTGTGCAATTGCAAGAGCTATCTGATAAGGGTTTTATACGACCGAGTTCGTCACCTTGGGGAGCTCCTGTCTTATTCGTTAAGAAGAAAGATGGTTCGTTTCGTATGTGTATTGATTACCGAGAGTTGAATAAGCTGACGATCAAGAATCGTTATCCGCTTCCAAGAATTGATGATTTATTTGATCAACTCCAAGGTTCTCGTGTCTTCTCCAAGATTGATCTTCGTTCTGGTTACCATCAACTTCGCATACGTGAGGAAGATATTCCTATTACGGCGTTTAGAACTCGTTATGGTCATTATGAGTTTCTGGTTATGCCTTTTGGTTTGACTAATGCACCTGCGGTATTCATGGATTTAATGAATCGCATTTGTAAGCCGTATCTTGATAAATTCGTGATCGTTTTCATAGATGATATTCTAATCTACTCCAAGAGCAATGAAGAGCATGCCGAACACTTAAGGATTATCTTGAACTTGTTGAAGAACGAAAAGTTATACGCTAAGTTCTCAAAGTGTGATTTTTGGCTTAACTCTATACAATTTCTCGGACACGTGATTGATAAAAGTGGAGTACATGTTGATCCTGTAAAGATCGAAGCCATCAAGAATTGGAGTGCTCCTACTACTCCAACTGAAGTACGACAATTTCTAGGTTTGGCTGGTTATTACCGAAGGTTTATTGAAGGATTCTCTTTGATATCGAAACCATTAACGAAGCTGACTCAGAAGAATAAACCGTATGTGTGGGGCGATGATGAAGAAGAAGCTTTCCAAACCCTGAAGATGAAACTCTGTAGTGCGCCGATTTTATCGTTACCTGAAGGAAGTGAAGACTTTGTTGTTTATTGCGATGCATCTCTTCGAGGATACGGTGCTGTTCTAATGCAACGCGAAAAGGTGATCGCATATGCCTCTAGACAATTAAGGAAGAATGAGGAGAACTACACTACCCATGACTTGGAATTGGGCGCTGTGGTTTTTGCTCTGCGACTTTGGAGACATTATCTGTATGGTACGAAGTGTACAGTATTCACTGATCATAAAAGCCTACAATACATATTCGATCAAAAGGAGCTGAATATGAGGCAACGTCGATGGGTTGAACACTTAAGTGATTACGAATGCGAAATTCGTTATCATCCAGGAAAGGCGAACGTGGTAGCTGACGCGTTAAGTCGAAAGGAAAGGGAGAAACCGATTCGAGTGCGTGCTTTGGTGGTGACAGTTCATAATAACTTACCTGAGCAGATTCGGAACGCACAAGTTGAAGCATGCAAGAAGGAAAATATTGCTGCCGAAAGATTTAGGGGAGACGGTGAAACATTTGAGACGCGAGCCGATGGTATCAAATGTTTGAGAGGTCGAATCTGGTTACCATTATATGGTGGACTGAGAGACTTGATTATGTTAGAATCTCATAAGTCCAAGTATTCTATTCATCCTGGATCGGACAAAATGTACCAAGACTTGAAAAAGTTATACTGGTGGCCGAATATGAAAGCTGATATTGCAACATACGTCGCGAAATGCTTAACATGTGCAAAAGTGAAAGCCGAATATCAGAAGCCGTCAGGATTACTTGTCCAACCTGAAATTCCAGTCTGGAAATGGGAGCGAATTACGATGGACTTCATCACAAAACTCCCAAGGACACCGTCTGGGTTCGATGCAATTTGGGTTATTGTCGATCGTTTGACTAAATCCGCTCATTTTATTCCAATCAACGAGAGGTTCGGTTTGGAAAAACTCGCTGATATTTATCTAAAGGAAATCGTGTGCAAGCATGGTGTTCCTATTTCAATCATTTCCGATAGAGATAGTCGTTTTGCTTCTGGATTTTGGAGATCACTTCAAAAGTCGTTAGGAACCAATTTGGATATGAGCACAGCCTATCATCCGCAAACTGATGGGCAAAGCGAAAGAACAATTCAAACTTTGGAGGATATGCTACGTGCTTGTGTGATAGACTTTGGAAGTAGCTGGGATAAGCACTTACATTTGGCCGAATTCTCGTACAATAACAGTTATCACGCGAGTATTAAAGCTGCACCTTTTGAAGCACTGTATGGGAGAAAATGTAGATCACCCGTTAGCTGGAGTGAGGTTGGTGATGCCCAACTCACTGGACCAGATTTGATTAGAGAGACGACGGATATGATTGTGCAAATTAAGAATAGGTTGTTGTCTGCTCGAAGCCGACAGAAGAGTTATGCGGATGTGAGAAGAAAACCATTGGAGTTTAACGTGGGAGATAAGGTTATGCTGAAGGTATCACCATGGAAAGGTGTTGTACGATTTGGAAAACGTGGGAAGTTAAGTCATCGTTATATCGGACCATTCAAGGTTACATCTAGAGTAGGACCCGTGGCATACCAACTGGAACTACCACAAGAACTGTATGGGATTCATAACACTTTTCATGTGTCGAATCTGAAGAAGTGTTTATCCGATGAAGAACTCGTTATACCGTTAGACGAGGTTAAGGTTGATAAAAAGTTGCACTTTATTGAAGAACCGGTCGAGATCATGGATCGCGAGGTCAAGCAACTGAAGCAAAGCCGAATACCTATCGTCAAAGTTCGATGGAACTCTCGAAGAGGACCGGAGTTTACTTGGGAACGAGAAGACCAAATGTGGAAGAATTACCCTCATCTCTTTGATTTCAACAAGCGATCGGGCAAGAACGCAAGTTGATCTTCGAGGGCGAAAATCCTAATTTGGTGGGGATGATGTGACAACCCGTCAATTTCAGGTCGTTATTTTAAACTCGACTATTACGTATTACGTGTTTGCTTTAATGAGAATTTTAAATTATCGACTAACCGAGAAGGTTATGACTTGAAACTAGCGTAAGAATGTCGATTAGATGAAAACCGACAAGGAATATGTTAGGTATCGATATTATATTCTCAAATAATCATGAAAATGATTTTTATTATATTTAATCTTTATTTCTCGTGTTTTACGTTTTAACGAATGACGATAACTATTAGTGATCGCGATACCGACGGATGCCCAAAAATTTACGTTTTATTATCGATTGTCTCGATATTGTGTATTTTCGATGTTTTCGATTTAATTGCGTTTTAAGTCGTGTCGAAGCTTTGTTGTTATATTTTGAAGCGTTTTAACTTTCGAAAAGTATTTTTACGAAACCCGAGCCCCGTAAATTTTTTTAAAATGTACAATTTACATTTTCTACCTTGTAAACTATTTACTTGCACTTTTGGACCAAAAGAATGCAAATATGGCAAAAACTACCCCCACCCCACTACTTATTAAAAATCCACTAACTAGTTTTCATTTAAAAATTCATTTATAACAAAAACACACAAAATCTCTCTCCCCTCTCCTTGTTTTGCCGTCCACCTCCAACAATAAAACCCTCTCAAAATTTTTGATTTACTTTGAATCAAGCAAAAATAAAACAAGACCCATCTTGGAAATTTGATTAGCTTCAATTTGGTATAAAAATTTCCCACATGCATCCACTTATTTTTAATTTCAAATTTTTGATGATGAACATCATTTTGATCCATTTCTATGGTTATATTAGTTGTTATTATTATTATATTCATAGTGGGTTATTGTTGCATGCAAGATTTTTATATATTTAATTTTTGTGAGATTAAATTTGAGGGTGTTATGAGTTAGTTAGATGTGTTAGTGTGATATTAGGATCATATTAGGACTATAGGAATTGTTGGAATGGGTCGAAAAATTGTTTTGGTATGATTTTTAGATAGGCTATTTTAGGCAGTAACTTTAAGGCCGTTTTTGAAATTGTTACTGTCATAAACTTGGTAAACTAATAAGATAGGGTCGTAGAGAATTTCGTTAGCTTCGATTTGAGCTAAAGTAGAGCTTCTAACTCATTACGAGCGAAAAGTTATGCTACTTTTAGTATTTGTGTACCGGGAGACGGGTATCGGCACAATCCGAAAATTGTTGTCGATATTTGGAACGAATCTCGGGGACTATAAAATGAGTTTTAAAAATGTTCAAGGGCTGTTGTAAGTTGATAAACCTCAGGTCATGAGTCTATTTTCAAACCCGAGTGTCGGTTTTGCAAACGGAATTGTTTAGATAAGTCAAAATGGTTTTACAAGTCAAAGGCGTAAAACTGTCCGGTTTTTGTAACACGAAGGTGTGTCTTGCAGAAGGTCTTAGATGTAATATTTTTGAATGAAATTTAAACTGAGTCTTATTCATATTATGTGTGAGTTTGTCACCAAGGTTCGTCGAAATCGGACATGTCTAGATAGGGTAGATTGGTGTGTACATTTGGAGTGTATATGCTGAGTGGTATTTTGGACACGTAGTTCAATACTTGTATGGCGTGAGTTGAGTATTCACTATTGGACATGGTGACTTACTCAAGTGTTAAGTCATTATATAAATGACTTAGCTACTGGTCCGAGGGAAGTAAAATGACGGTTTGACTTGCGTTGACTTGGCTTCTTATGACGGGTCAATGTCGAGGGTGTAAGTGTTTAAAAGAATAAGTATTAAATAAAAGGGTATAGAAGTACACTTATATTTTTCTTAATTTTTCGGAATTTTCATGGTTATATGAAGTTGAGTTTCATATTATTTAAGTATTAAATATACTTGAGTCGTTTATTAACGAACGCACCTTATTTGGTAGGTTGCGGTCTTCGTGTTTAACGGGCATCACAAATCGTCGGCGATCGTCACGTCACTACTATCGTACCAAGGTGAGTCTATAGCCTCGCTTTAACATGTTTACTTGTTTTATAAAACCCGCGAGGGGGATAACATGCTTGTTTCATTAAAATAAAAGGGGTACAACGAGAAGTTGTGGAAACCCTTATTATTGGAAAAACATTTAGTAACAAATGAAGGGTACAACGAGAAGTTGTGGTAAACCTTCTTTCTTTTAAAATTGAACACAAAGGACCCGATTGTATGCTTAGAGGAAAGTTGTTATACAAGTTTGTTTAGCCTTAAAAGACCCATGAATCGTGAATTGTTAATCGAAAGGAACGCTAATACTATGGATAGATCTATCGGGGTGACTCCCAGTCCGGTCGCGACTAGCTATCGCGTGGTGTTGTGATGCACCAGTAATGAAACATCGGATGCAATTGTATAAGAGAAATATACGCACTTGGCTAGGTGTGTTGGGCTGAAATAATATATGTTAACGTTCAATTTCACGAGACTTATGAAATAACAACGATATTTATGTCTGATCCACATGATTGTCAACCACGGAAGGTTTATTCAGAATACTTGTGTTCATTTATTTAATTTAAACTCTATAGATTCACTCAACATTTTTGTTGACTTTATAGCATGTTCTATCTCAGGTCCATGAAGAAGGCACTCAAGGAAGGAGGTTTCATGCAGCTTGCTAAATTAAATTGTTTTGGCCCGCTTTACTAAACTATGTCCATTCTAAGAAACTTTTATTATTTGGTTGGTTGTGTAAACTTAAAACTATTTGGGACCATGTGTGAACTGTTTTATTTTTAAACAAATGAATGGATGTATGTTTTGTTAAAACGACTCATTTTGAGGCGTTTTCTATGATATTGAGGTTGAACCATGATAGTAACACCCAATGACCCTTCCGCTGCTATGACCCAAAATTGGGGGTGTTACAAGATAGGACCTCAAATTTTTATCACAAAAACTAAATGATATGTGTTTCATTTTATTCCTGTATAGCTACTGATGAATCAACATCTAAATATTTTAATAAATTCGTCCAAAACAGTATAGGAAGATTTGCACTCTAAACTTGTTTTGATCATATCTCACTCATTTTTATGATTCCATTGCATGGCCAACTCTCACATGTGTATAACACCTAATACTTACTGTATATTGATTCCACTTTACTATTTTATCAGTTTATCATTTGGTTACTTACTGTTTTTATACAGTCATCTTATTAAGCAATATTTAACCATTTTTACATGTGGGTTTTCCATCTTTTTACCCATGTTTATCAAATCTATCAACACTAAATCCCCACATAATATTTTTAATCATCATTCATCATCATATACATATACATAAATAAAGAAAATACAAGATTACATAATCAAAATAACAAGAGGATAGGAAGAACAATCTCCATACCACCATTAGTGATGAAAAGATGAGTCTTTGATGATGAACAAGGCTTGGTTTTGGATAACCAATCTTATGAAATATCAACACCACTTCTAGGATCACCAAATATTTGTAGACTTCTCCAAAAATCAGCCCTTGATCTCCATGGAAATTCCTTGCTAGTTGTTAAAATCACCTCCAATCAACAAGTCTTCAAAAAGTTTCCATCATATGTGTGATAACACAAGATATTATGGTTAAATTTTGATCAAATGGGATGTTTTGGGAGCATGATGGACGAAAATGGTGTAGAGAGAGAGAGAGAGAGTTTTATGTGTTGTTGCATGTAAAAATGAGTTAGATGGTTTAGGTGAAGTGGTTTTGTGTTGGTAGCTTATTTATCAAAGCTTAAAAGACAAGTGTAGCAACTTGTAACTACAAGTTGACACCTTCTGGGTGTTGGTGGAGCTTATTTAGCCATCCCATGAGTGGGGTGAGGCAAGTGTAAACTTGTCTCATCCCACTAATTTACGGGTACTGCTCGATTCTAGTTTCCTCGATTTGCGTGCCCTCGGGTCGTTTTACCAAAAACGTTTTTATAAATTATGAATCAACGGCACAAAACGAATCTAATAAAAATTGTCTCATCAAAAACGGAGTTTAAAAACTTAAATACATAATCCTAAGGTTTCCGGTTTAGTCATAAAAGACGTTAAATTATGAACGTAAGTCCAAATCTCTTCTCGTAAATTTGTGAGTTTATGAACCAACACAAATTTAAATTCCAAAATAATATTCACGAATTAATTTATTTTCCTGAAATGTCAGACTGTCACCAAAAACGGTGTATGTAAACGTAAGCACGTAACGTAGAATCCTCCGGTTTAGACGTAGTCGATGCTACTTCAAGACGTAAATCCAAATTTCTTCCCATAAATGAGTGGTTCATAATATAACATTAAAATAATATTTTCAAATAATAATTGAGAATAAAATATCAACCATAAATTGACGGATTGTCACACGAAGAAACCGCCAAATGTACAAAAGAGACCCTTAACGGTACAACGGACATGTAGCGGTATATGGAACATACTCGGTACTTGGATTTGTGCTAGCTGTACTTGGATCCTTAACGGTACCTCACAAATTTGACAAGTTCATGCATTCCACTATCATTAAAACCTCTGTTATCTTATTCTATAAACCTGCAATCACATCAAAAACACAAAAACATACACTATACAATAAAAATTTTCATAGAAATTGTACAGCTATTACCTCCCCTTAACATATGCAGCAGTTTATTGGTTGAGCATGCCAATATGTGTCACCAAGAATTCAAATCTCTTTACATCAAATGCCTTGGTCAACAAATTGGCTACATTGTTGTCTGTATGAATCTTCAAGACTTAAATAAGCTTCTTGTAATAGGCATCTCTTATGAAGTGATGTCTTATTTCAATATGCTTGGTCTTGAATGGAAATACTGGATTCTTGACAATGCAGATAGTACTTTCATTATCAATGTAGATCTTGGTGTTCATGAAGTTGAACCCATAGTCTAACAACTGTTTTTGATTCCAAAGTACTTGTCCACAACAATGAGCAGCAACTACATATTCAGCTTCAGTTGTAGAAGTAGCAACAATGATTTGCTTCTTACATTGCCATGATATGAGTCTTCTACCTAGGAATTAACAACCTCCTGTTGTAGATTTCCTATCATGATTAGCTCCAACATAATCACTGTCTGAGTAATCTTCCAAATCAAAGGTTGAATCTCTAGGATACCATAATCCTAAATTAGGATGACTTTTAAGATACATAAAAATCCTCTTCACAACATGTAGATGTGACACCTTTGGATTAACTTGGAACCTTGAACAGGCACACACAGCAAACATAATATTTGGCCTTGAAGTAGTAAGATACATCAATGAACCAATCATTGACCTATATAGATGAATATCAACATTTTCACCATGTTCATCCTTTGATAAAGACTTCTTAGCTTCAAAAGGTGTGCTTGTACTCCTTATATCCATACATGAAAACTTCTTCAAGATTTCAGCAACATATATATCTTGGCTGATAGATATTCCATCTTTCCTCTATTTGACTTGTAGTCCTAAAAAGAAAGTAAGTTCTCCCATAGAACTCATCTAAAATCTTACTTTCATCAAAGCTTCAAACTCTTCACACCATGATTTCTTGGTTGAACCAAAAATAATGTCATCAACATAGACTTGCACTAGAATAATATCTTAGAATTCCTTTTGATGAATAGAGTTTTGCCAATGGTTCCTCTCCTATATCCATGTTCTAATAGAAAATTGGATAAAGTTGCATACCAAGCCCTTGGAGCTTGATGTAGACCATAATTTTCTTTGATAACTTTGTATACTCTGTTGGGGAATTTAGGATTTACAAAACCTGGATGATGTGAAACATATACCTCCTCTGAATTAGTACCATAAAGAATGGCACTTTTCACATCCATCTGATAGACTATAAAACCCATATATGATGCAAAGGCCAAAAATAACCTAACGGCTTCTATCTTTGCCACTGGTGCAAAACCTCATCATAGTCTATCCCTTCTTCCTGTATATAGCCTTGAGGATAAAGCCTTGCCTTGTTCCTCACAACAACTCCTCTTTCATCCTTCTTGTTTCTGAAAACCCATCTAGTACCAATAACCCTTTTACATAAGGGAAGATCCACAAGAATCCAAACCTTTTGTAGCTCAAATTGTGTTAATTCTTCTTGCCGCATCTACCCAACATTCTTCATCAAGAGCTTGAAAAATGTTCTTGGGCTCTACTTGTGATAAGAAACAGGCAAACAAACAATGCTGAGTAACCTTATGATTCATTCTCTGCTGTTGTTTGACATAACTCACAAGTGCATGAGTTTCTGTATTGGTTTGAAGTTGTCTTCTAGTTTACGTAGCAGACTTAGGATTTCTGATAATTTAAGTAGTACGATGGTTGTTGTTGACTTTATGAGTGGGAATAGAACTGACTGGAATTTCAGTTTCCAAATTATGGAAATCAGTTACTGCACCCTGCTCTTCATCGGAAGCTTTAGAGAAGATTCCTTCAGATGGACTAGCATAAATATCTTCATCGTCCATAGCTTGTAAAATATCTTCAATAGAATCAACATAGTTTGTAGATTTTGACTTGGCATTACTTGTAGATGAAGTACCGCTAAGTGTAGTATGTACTGTTGAGTGTTGTGATTCCAAAGATTCTTCTTCTGAATGCTCATTAGCAGATGTCGCATTCTTTTCTTGATCTTTAAGCCTCTGAAGCTTTTGTGAGGCATGATCATCAGTTGATGGCATTGTTTGCTTCTGGGGAGAAGCATCCATAGGAGAAAGAGTAGGAATAATGGGTACATATATATGAATATCATCGTCCTGAGAGTCTGATGAAGAAGGTTCTTCTTGAGTACCTAACTTTTTGTACCAATTTCCTCACCTGCATTTTTAGTTTGACAATCCTTTGACACAAAATAGTAATTCACGAAGTTAGTTAGATAATCCAAATCAAAGATCCAAGCATATCCTATTCCTGGGACATTGGGTTTATTTTCTAAGAAATTAACATGGACATTTTCTTCAACCTTTTTAGATGCCAAATTATAAACCCTATATGCTTTACTTTGAAAATAATATCCTACAAGATATCCTGGATCAAATTTTCCATCAAACTTTCCTAAATGATCAAGAGTATTCAGTATAGACACATGACATCCAAAAGGTCTGAAATGACTTATGGTTGGCTTGATGCAATTAAAAAGTTCATAAGGTGTCTTGTTTTGAGGCTTTGTCACTAAGACTCTATTTAACACATAACATGCAGTATTGATTGCTTCTGCCTAGAATGTATTTGGCAAAAGAGAATCAGCTAGCATAGTTCTAGCAGCCTCAGTTAGTGTCCTATTCTTCCTTTCAGCTACTCTATTTTGTTGTGGAGTCCTATGATTACTAAACTGTCCCTTGATGCCCTTAGACCTACAAAATTCATCAAATTCAGCATTCTTGAATTCTGTCCCATTATATGTCCTAATGATTAAGACTTTTTTAGTGAACTGCTTTTCAACTAAAATGATAAAATCCTTAAGTAATTCATTGGTTTCACTCTTAAGAGCTAAAAAGAAACCCCAACTGAATCTACTATAATCATCAATTATAACTAGGAAAAAGGTCTTATGACTAATGCTCCTAATAGAAACTGGACCAAACAAATCCATATGCAATAATTGCAAAGGCTTTGTCACATAATTGTCAGTCTTGGTCTCACAAGAGGTTCTATGTTGTTTACCTTTTTGAGAAGCAGTACATGTGAAATCATTCTGAAAATATTTGTTAGGTAACCCTCTAACCAAATTTCTATTTACCAATCTATTAAGATTCTTGAAATTCACATGACTTAACCTCCTATACCATAAATTAGACTCATCATTAGAAGCCTTAGCTAGCAAACATGTAATACCACCTTTTGGAGTAATAGTATGAAGATTAAAGGTGTACATGTTTTCTTGCCTGGGTACCATAAGCAGTACTTGAGATTCTTTAGGCATCTCAAAGTCTTTGGAGAGCACCAAGTAGTCTGTATCTGTAAACAACACCTTGTTCTTCTTATCACACATTTGTGACACAGAAAAGAGATTGAATTCATTCAATTCTTTTACAAAGAACACATCCTCAAATTCCAACTTCCCTGTATTGATTTTCCCTTTGCCAGTGATTCTACCTTTGCTACCTCCAAAGGCTACTGGTCCACCTCTGAATTCTTCAAATTCAGCAAGGAAATCTTTATTCCCTGCTATGTGTCTTGAGCATCGACTATCCACTATGCATTTATCTTTCAATTCATCAATTAGATGCCCCTGCACATAAACAAAACTTATTAGTTTTTAACAGGGACCCAAGCCTTATTTGGGTCGAATCTTGTGGGACCTACATACTTAAGAGTTTGATAGGTAGTTTTTCCAGTAAGACTACATACACTCTTATACTTCAAGTTTCCAGTCAAATAATCAATGACATAAGTAGGTTTGATGTCTTTGTACATTTTTGGCCTAAGTACTGTTTTAGCAGTACTTGCTTGAACACACGGTTTTTTACCTTTAGGAACCCACATTTGCACTGGTTTGTTATTAGGCTTACTTCTAGATGTTATAGCTTTCGCAACTACATTCTTAGAAGTCTTGTAGGATTTTTGTTTGACAGACTTTGGACCAGCGGTACTTGAGTTTGGTATAATAGTACTTGCAGTTCTAGACTTACCGGTACTTGGTTTACCAGACTTTAAAGGTACTAGACCTTGTTTCATATGTAACACCCCCAAATGGTCAACTGCAGCGGAAAGGTACGTTTGGGGTGTTACTTTTGAAGGTGGATCGATAGCACACAATATATAGAGCAATGATCATAAAATGACATTAAAACATATTACATGAGTTTAATTGTGTAAATTAAATAATTGTCTTGAAAACATTATTTTTCGAAAATCCCAACCCGATGGTAAACATGATGCTTCCTATGATGCTGGAATCCAATGCAAGTACATGCTTACTTTCCTGAGAAAACATAGAAAGTAAAACGTGGGGGTTAATGTGACAATCTGACATTTTCAGGTAGTAGATTATTTTCTTGTATATTATGTTGAAACTTATTTTTGTGACTGTTTATGAACTCAAAATTTACGGTTGAAATTAGGGCTTACGTGCATAATTTAACGTCCTTTACGACTAAACCGGAAACCCTAGGTTTACGTATTTACATTTTTGAACTCCGTTTTTGATGAGATAATTTTTATTAGATTCGTTTTGTGTCGTAGATTCATAATTTATAAAAATGTTTTTCGTTAAACGACCCGAGGGCACGCATATCGAGCAAACTAGAATCAAGTAGTACCCGTAAATTAGTGGGGATGAAACAAGTTTACACTTGTCTCACCCATACTATGGGCGGCTAAGACTTAGCCAACACACCAAAGTGGTGTCAACTTTTCATACACACTAAGGACACATGTCCTTAGTGCATTACCAAAACCACTTAACACATAAAACTAGCTAACTAAACCATTTCTCTCATTTCCTTACATACAAAGTTTCCATCTCTCTCTCTTTTGCTCTCCCTTGCCGTCCCATAACCATCATCAAACACCACCATTGATCAAAATTTCTACCATAAATCTTGTGTATAACTTGCATAAGATAAAAACCATTAAAGACATGGTGATTTGAGATGATCCTAACAACTAAAAAGAAGTTTTCAAAGAAGTCTAGGGCTGTTTTTCTCAAGGTGTTTCATATACTTGGTGATCTTCAAGGTGGTCTTGATATTTCATAAGATTGGTTACCAAAAACCAAGTCTTGTTCTTAACCTTTAACTATATTTTTTGGTAACAAGATCATTTATTCTATCATCTTGTTATTTTGTGAATGTAATCATGTATTTTCTTTATAAGATTGGTTAAAAAGACTAAAATCAAAAAGAAAAAACCCTAAAAAACATCAATGGCTGCCGAAAAATCCCCTCTTCTCATAACCTGATTTTCTTATTCTTTTAATCCGAATACCTTATAATGATGTTGTTTTCTCGATTAATCATTGATTATTATTGAGTTAACAAATTCCTTGTTTGGTTGATTGGTTTTAGGGTTAATTAAATTAGTTTTTATTTTACTTTTCTACCGTCATTAAACTTGTGCGTTCACGGTTTATTTAACAATGTCCTTTGTGCGTTCACGGTTGATTATTATCAGATAATTGGTTGGTTTTTTAGTTTCACGTGGTATAAATTGTGGTAGGGTGCGCTTGATAATGGTGGTCGGTTGACATTCGTTTATTATAATTAATGTCGGCTGACATTGAAGTTAAGTATCACGTGGTTGGATGTCTAGTGCATTTTTTATTATTAGTTGATTCGATCGTTTTTTCTGTGTCGCACTTTATTATTTTTAAGGTAGTTTTATAGGGTTTCTTTTGGTTTATCTTAATCGATTGTAGGGTTTATAATGGAACCTAATGAATATTCGAGGATGGATGTGGATGCAAAGGCTGTGTTACTTAATAAGATGCAGCCTTGTACGATTGATGTGATTGGTAAGGTTTTTGGGGTACCACTACACACGGTGGCTGAAGTTTGTGAGCTCAAGTACAATTTCAAGTTGGTGAAATTTGATATCTGTTCGTTGATAACCAGTGAACGATTGAAGGAGATCTATACTTTATTGTGTGCATATGATATTGAGTTGAGGATCAAGGGGGCTGGTTCGAATGGTGCAAGTAATGATTATGTACAGTCGATTGAGGATATTACCACTGAATTTTCTAATAAAATGGATACGCTTGTTTCTATTGCAACTGAAGCGGAGCAGTCTGTTGATAATGGTAGTTTTCGTCAATTGGTGTCAGAAGATGTTTTTGATGGTGTAAACGTCTATATTCCTCGTAAAGTGGTTTAGAAGGTCAGTCATCGTCTTGAACATACTCTATATGGTTACTTTATTGGAACGAAAATGGCTTTCCCGGTTGTGGATTATTATGTTAGAAACAATTGGGTGAAACATGGGTTGACACGGATCATGATGAATTCTAAGGTTTTTTTCTTTTTCAAATTCAAGTCACTTGCTGGTTTGGAAGCAGTTTTAGAGGAGGGCCCGTGGTTGATTCGTAAATCTTCGATCATTCTCAAAAAATGGTCGATGGATACTAGGTTGATTAAAGAAGAATTGACTCGTATTCCTGTCTGGGTAAAATTACATGATGTGCCTATTCAAGTCTTTGAAGAAGAAGGAATTAGTTTCATTGCTTCTTTCATTGGAAACCCTGTGATGCTTGATTCCTATAGTAGTTCTATGTGTAAGGAGTCATGGGGTCGGAGTAGTTTTGCCAGATGCTTAATTGAGGTTAATGCTGAGGCTGATTTTGTGGATGTTGTTACCATTGGTGTACCTTCTCTTTCGGGAGAGGGTTTTATAAAGGAAACTATCCATGTTGAATATGAATGGAGACCTCCTTGATGTGCTGAGTGTAAGACTTTTGGTCACTCTATTGATCAATGCTCTAATAAGGTGGTTGCTTCTCCTATAGTTCCTACTTCTAGTACTGGTCCATCTACTTCTGGTGCTACTCTTGTTGTTGAGAATAATGATGGTTTCCAAACGGTGACCAAAAGAATGAGAAATATGACGAAATCTTACAAGGTTGGTAAGTTTACTGGTTCATCGGTTCAGCCGAATGTTAAATTTGTTCCTAAAGATACAATTAGTAACCCGATGAAGGGAGTGACTAGTGCGAAGAGTGTTTCTTTGCCCAAGTTGAAGTCTACTGATACGTCATCATCAGGTGTTGGGTTATCTATATCAAATACTTACTCTGTATTAGATCATGATGATGAAGATGATGAGGTTGAAATGGTTTATGATGAAATAACCAATTTATTCCCTAAAACAAATGCAGGTGGAAATTCCTTCATGGAAGCTATTAGCTAGTTCATCTTGTTGGGTATTGGGTGTTTTGTAAGTGTTTATGGCTTGTCATAAGCACTAGATTTAGGTGTTTATCAAGCTGTTTAGCTTGAGGTTAATGTGGTACCCTAGCCACATTCCATTTTTACTTCATTGTTTTTTTGGTTAATCTATTACCGGGGAAACCCATTACCAAAAAAAAAGACTAAAATCAACAAGTAAAGATGTTAAAATCTTGGTTAGATTCATAGGCTGTATAAAACAGTAAGTATCAACATGATCACTTGGTAAAATGGCTTGGATTATTAAGTATACAGTTAGATATATGATTTTTACATATGTGGTGAGTTGGCCACTCAATGAAATCATTAAAATGAGCAAGATATGATCAAAATACTATTGAGGTACAAATCTGTATAGTCTATTTTGGACGAATTATTTAAAATACTTAAAGATGATTGAGCAGTAGCTATTAGAGAGTTAACTGTAGCACATATTATGTAGTTTATGTTGTTCAAATTTGAGCTTCTATCTCCTTGTAGAACTCAAGATATGGCAAAAATGGTGGAATAGACTTTGATATTCAGATTTGTAAATAAAACTATATAGTATAATAAGAGCACTCAAGTAATATTATTATAAAATAAATATATAAAACCCACTAACTAATAATAACTATTATAGAATGATTTGTATAATAAAATAAATAAACTTGACATTTTTTTAAAAGTAAAGAGTCAAATGTTTTCTAAAGTTATAAAACTATATATAAGTTTTACGTCTTTTCGGTTAAAACCAAAAAAATTAACGTTTTCGCCAAATAAAACTTAGACGGTCGGACCCGTCTAGTGTAACATTATCATAACCCATATACTGATATGTAAGTACATTTGAAAAGTAAAAACCGATAAACCCAAGCTTTATAACTTATGGACCTTAATGGGCCAAAATAGCCTTATTGGACCATTAGCCCAACTAGTTTGGCTAACCACTAATGGACTTACTCATGGGCTTAATGCACTTGGGCCCAACATATGAGTATAGTCCTGTTATCAAAAGTATAAATGGAGTAATATAATGTATTGTACTTTTAATGGGCTTATTGAGCCTTAATATGTAAATAAGTTAAAACTAGTGTAACTAGTCTAAAATTTACTAACACATAACAACTATAATGTTGTATGAAGAGATAAAATCCCACTTGATCATCTTCATACTTATAATATCATCACATATACATAAGCATTATTTTTATAAAGTCATTTGACGATAGTCTAAGACCGAGTATTATTTGTCTAGGTTTCCGTGATTGAAGCACGCACCATCGCCGATAACCCGCGTTTCCTAATCAACGTGAGTTCATAGTCTAGCACTCTTTTAAATGTTTTATGAAATGTTTTATAAACTCGCGAGGGAGATAACATGCTAGTTTTGATAAAAAAAACAGAACACAAGTAGTCCCGATGGTATGCTCATTGATATGGACCCGAATGATGTTATGACCCAATGAATCAGATGAAAAGGATTATTATTGGTTAGGTTATGTCACTTAAAGTCCCATTAGCATGAATTTTGAACTACAAGGATTTGGTATACGCTTATGCATATAATAGTACTATCTGGAGAAGATCACCCCAGTTCGCGTCTTGACGGTTGATCCCCGTCGTGCCACATTGATTGGTAAGCGAATTTATGTATGAGAAGATTTACATAGCGTGATTTTTGTGACGATACGCTGATCTAGATGGGCAAATTGTTTTTCGGGTTCGCGGCCCGTTTTTTGTTATAGTAAGGTAGCAATGTCATGCGGCTAGTAATAATCCAATGCAATCCGATACAATGCAATCTGATACAATATAATGCAATGCAATTAACGATAATATTGAGACTACGGTCTCATGGACGATTTAAGATGTATGACTTGATTTATATATATTGCATGACTAGCAATACGAGGACTCACTTCTGCTATTATACTTGTGTTTTGCTTTCTATAACTGTTTTGTATAACGGTTTTATTAAACTCTATGAATTCACTCGGCATTCGCTGATATAATTTTTGCATGTTTTATCTCAGATGATTGAAGGTAACTTGGATGGAGATCGACTCTGATGGCCCACATAATAAAATTATTCATTCGATCTATGTTTTATAAACTTTATGACTGTGAAACTGGGGGACCTTGTGTAAACTTAAAACTTTTATTCGAATGAATGTATCTTAAAGCTTGTACAACCATTTTTATGCGTTCTCTCTGATTTGAGTTATTGTGCTATGCCGTAACACTCTTCTGACCCTTCCGCTGAACCGATACGAAATTTGAGAGTTTTACAGTTTGGTACCAGTGCTCTCGCTATAGAGAACGAAAGATTTTTAAAACCAAGGTTTTGAAGAGAACATTTCAAAATATTTTAACTATAAACATTTTAAGCAAAATATTTAAGAATATTTTGACTATAACGGTGCCAAAGATCTCCGATGTTACCAACAAGCCTTATTGAGAAGATATATATTTTGATATATGTAATTTAATTTATATATATGTATATATCATGATTTCAGTATGTAACTGTTTAATAATTATTTTTATGCTAATACAAGATATATTATATAATGCAGATTCTCATGGCCGACCCTAATATTACCGTAGAGAACCATGCTATTCTTGAACCTAACGTAGATGATAACCCTTACTTAGACTTAGTGGATTATAATGTAGAGGAGGATATGGATGATTAAGAGGAGGAACCATTTGAGGATCCCGAGCCTGAGACAGGACTAGGAGATCAGTTTGCCCCTCAGGTTGATGTTGTAGAGAATGATAATGATAATGTTGGTATTGAGGAAGATGATGAGGTTGGTATAGATGATGTAGGTAATGAGGATGACGACGAGGATATCGAGGAGGAGATAGGTATAGATGATGAGGTTGATAATGACGAGGCTGAGCTTATTTTCCCTTACACTGTAGAGGATGGTGAGCCCTTACCCCCTCTAGTTGATTGGTCCGATTCTGAGTTCGAGTTACTTAGAGATGAATTGTCTGAATCGTCTGAATCTGAGTCTGAATCAGAGGATGATGAGGATGATAATGCACCTGATGGTACTGATGGGATTGCTACCCGTAGGCATGTGATAGGAGAGTCGTCGAGGGTTCGAGAGGCTTATATTGATGGACTTACACCTTTGGACTTGAGACGTGATTTAGATGCTTCTCGTGTTCAAGGTAGTATGACAGAGATTGGTTTAGGTGTTGTTCAGACTCATGTTGCTTTATTAGAAGTCTAAGACTAAGATTGGTGAGAAAGAGCAGGAGTTACTTGATTTGGATTTGACTGATGTGGAGCGTTGTTTGAATGAGGCGTTTAGGAGATTATCTGTGTTGGAAAGTGGTGAGTATGCAGAGATGATGAAAAAGGAGAATACGATGGAGATACATTTGAGTGTGGCTCGTGCGATGCGTGAGAAGGCAGAAAAAGAGTTGAATATATTTGTTGGTTAGAACACTAGGATTTATACTGAGATGGTCGAGAAAGGAGTGATTCGTAAGCGCCCAGCTGAAGATGTGTCTTGTGATCGTCCGAGGAAGATACCGAAAACGATGGATGATGGACCTTCTAGCAGTTCTCAGTAGACCAGTCTATCTTTAGTAGTATCTTTTGTATCTTTTGTAAACTTTAACTAAACCGACATATTGGTTAGCAGATCTGGCACGAATTTTGGGCCTGTATAGTGCTAGGAATTTTGATGTGGAATGTTAACTAAGACGATGTGGTTGTTTATAATCTAATGGAATATGTACCTTTTGTCTTGAATTCCATATTGTGCCTTATTTGTATCTTGCTTCCTTGATTATGAATTCAATCCATCTTATATAAATCCCTTATTGGGTGAATGCTTAATATACTTTGAAATTGTGCAATTATAGAACCATGCCGCCCAAGAGAGCTGTGACTGAGGATGATGTGCGTAGGATCATTGCGGAACAAGTTTCCGCATCTATGACTGAACTTATGGAAATGATAGAAATGGAGCTGGCGGTAGTGGAGCTGGCGGTAGTGGAATTGGTGGTACTAATGTGAATGTGAATGCTAATAATGTTAATGCTAATGCTAGAGGAAATATAGTAGGAGGACTTGGACCTAATGCGCCTGAAGTCGGTGGTTGTACTTATGTGACGTTCATGAAGTGTGAACCACACCCTTTTAATGAAACTGAAGGTGTTGTAGGATTAAGCCAGTGGATTGAGAAGATTGAGTCAGTGTTTCGAATTAGTAAGTGTAAGGAAGAGGATAAGGTGACTTTTGCTATGGCTACTCTTAGAGGTCGTGCATTGACTTGGTGGAATAGGAGAATTACTTTTATGGGCATTGATGTTGCTAATACTACTCTGTGGGCTAAAATTAAAAAGTGGATTACTCTTGAGTTCTATCCCCGTAGTGTTATTATATGGTTGGAACAAGAGTTGATTCATTGGAGAATGAAAGGTCTGGACATTGATAGCTACACAAACGGATTCCATGAGTTCGCCTTGTTGTGTCCTCGATTGGTGGAACTCGAAGAGATCCGAATTGAACAATACATTAAAGGGATGACTAAGAATCTCCGAGGGGATGTGACATCATCAAAACCATTGACCATTGATGATGCGGTTCGAATGGCTTACCAACTCACTAGGGCAAATAATTCAGGACAAGGAGGATGAAGCACATGCTGATGAGAAAAGAAAGGGTGAAGGCGATCGTGGAGGTCGTGGTGACAATAGGCATAATTTTAATCGCCGTCAAAACCAAAGAAGGGGGAATGCAAATGCTCTTACCAACAACACACCGCGGAATGGTGAAAAGTGTCCTAAGTGTGGTAATAAGAGGCATGCTGGCGACTGCTGGAAGTGCCGAAATTGCGGAAAACTAGGACACAAAGTGGAAAAGTGTAAGAGGGGAGTCATTTGATTCAACTTTAATGAAGAAGGTCATAAGAAATCGGATTGCCCCAAGTTGAAAAGGATTGGACCTAGAAGAAACCCCCAGGGTGGTGCTTATCAACTTGGAACGGTTGAGGTTAAGAAAGAGGATCTGTGTAACACCCCCAAATTTATACGATTCAATACAGCGGAAGACTAGTTGGTGTTACGGGATAGCACATTACTCACATCATAGACAACGCTTAAAACTCGCGTCGTTTTAATAATAAAGCATTTCCATTTGTAAATATCAGATTTACATAGGTCCCAAGTCATGGTATTTCATACAAGTTTACAAAGTATTTGAATGGAAATTATTATTTAAGTGCGAGCCATGAATTCTTGTTGTCTTCCCGAGAATTACCTTCAAGTACCTGAGATAAAACATGTTAAAAGAAAAGGTCAGCGATAACACCGAGTGAATTCATAGAGTTTAATAAATCCCATCAATATAACTTTGGTATAAAATTATTACCAAAAATCATTTCGTACAAATCATAAAATAGCCAAAGTCATTTTTATACAAATCCTTATCGAAAATCATAATATAGGCATTTGCCTTAAAAATCATCATACGAACCATTGTCGTTAAAAACATCATACAACACGTTTGATAACGTTGTATAGATTAAATAAAAACCGTTATATGAATATGGTTATGAAAACCAAAACACGAACATAATATCAATAGTATGACCCCGTATTGCTAGTCAGGCAATACATCGTAATTCGGTGCGTATAGAAGTATTTCGTTAATTGGATTATTATAAGCCGCATGACATTGTTACCTTACTACAACAAACAACGGGTAGCTAGCCCGAAACTCAATTTGCCATCTAAATTAGCGTGTCGTCACAAAGGTCACGCTATGTAAATCTTCTCATACATAAATTCGCTTACCAATCAACGTGGTACGACGGGGATCAACCGTCAAGGCGCAAACTGGGGTGATCGTCCCCAAATAGTACTATTATATGCATAAGCGTCTACCAAATCCCGGTAGTTCACAATTCATGCTAATGGGACTTTTAGTGACATAACCTAACTTTAATAATCCATATTATTTCATCTATCGGGTCATTTAATCATTCATCGGGTCATACAATCATTCGGGTCCAAATCAATAAACAAACAATCGGGACAACTAGTGTCCTATTTTATAAAAGCTAACATGTTATCTCCCTCGCGGGTTTATAAAAATTTCATAAAAACATTTAAAAGAGTACGAGGCTATGAACTCAAGTTGATGTGGGAAGGCGGGTTATCGGCAACTCGGACGTACGGTACGTGCTTCAATCACGGAAACCTAGACAAATAATACTCGTCTTAGACTCTTGTCCAATGACTTTATAAAAATAACAATTATGTATACATATGATGATTTTATATATATATGATGATCAAGTGGGTTTACATATTCTCTTTTACTCATTTTAGTGTTTATGTGTTGATAACTTTTATACTAGTTTACTAGTTTTACCTATTTATATGTTTTAAGTCCAATAAGCTTATTATAAGTTCTTTAACTTTTATTAATCTATTTTATACTTGTATTATCAGTATTTATACTTTACAAGTTGGGCCCAAATGGGTTAAGCCCAATAAATAAGTTTATAAGTGTTTTGGTCCATTTTGTTGTATTATTAGTCCAATAACGTTAACTTAGCCCGTTAATGTCCGTATGTTATATAGTTCGGGTTTTATCGGTTTTTACTTGTTATATATTTTTATATATCAGTATATGAGTTTATGAAAGTTTACCTTAGACGGGTCCAACCGTCTAAGTTTTATTTAACAAAAACGTTAATTTTACGGTAATAGCCAAAAAGTCGTAAAAATCATGTTTATAGTTTAATAACTTATAAAACTTATCAAACTACCATTTTTATAAAATGTCCATTTATTTATCCTTATACATATTTATATAAATTTATTCTATGAGTTAGTGGGTTTTAATTCACATTTTATACTATTTTTATTTGAGTGCTTATATAATACTATTATACTTTAATTTCCAAAATCTGATTTTTACTTTCATGTTCAACAAAACAGCCATATCTAGAGTTCTATATGGAGATAGAAGCTCAAATTTTTATGACATAAACTACATGTTATGTGCTCCATTTAACTCTTGTATAGCTACTGTTGAATCAGCTTCTAAGTATTTTCTAAAAATCGTCCAAAACAGTGAACTCAGATTTGTACTCTAAAATTGTTTTGATCATATCTCACTCATCCTAATGATTCCATTGCATGGTCAACTCTCACATGTGTACAAGACATATTACTTACTGTATATTCATTAATATATTCCATTTATCAGTTCATGACATGGTTCTTTACTGTTTTATACAGCCATCATTTTTAAGCATGATTTTAACCTTTTTACATATAGTTTTTCATCTTTTTACCCATGATTATCAACACCAAATCCCCACCCAATATTTTTTATCATCATATATCATCATACATATATACATTTAAGAATAAAATACATGATTACATAATCAAAATTAACAAGAGGATGGGAAGAACTATCTTTATACCACCATGATGATGTAGGTTGTGATCAAAACATGGATTTTGATGGAGAAACTTGTGGTAAACCAAGACCATCTTCAAGACCACCATTCTTCATGAACACCTTGTGGAAAATAAGCCCGAAGATTCCATGGAAACTCCTCCTTGGATGTTATAATCACCACCAATCAATAGGGCTTCAAAAGGGCATCATCTTGTGCAAGAATAACATAGGATTTCATGGTTGATTTTGATCAATGATGGTGGTTTAAGGTGTAAATGAGACGGCATAGATGGAGAGAGGGAGGAGAGTTTGGTGAATTTTGCATGTAAGAAATGAATGGGATTGTTTAGCTAATGGTTTTTGACAAGTTAGTGTAGTAGCTTTTAAGCTAAGCTAACAAGTGTTAGCTTAGTTGCTACAATGTTGACACATAAGGAGATGTTTTGGTTTACTCTTGCCGTCCAAGAGTGGGGGTGGGGCAAGATTTATCTTGTCTCATCCCCATTTAAATACGGGTACTCCTCGATTCTAGTTTCCTCGATTTGCGTGCCCTCGGGTCAAAACGTTTTTATAAATTATGAATCAACGGCACAAAACGAATCTAATAAAAATTGTCTCATCAAAAACGGAGTTCGAAAACGTAAATACGTAATCCTAAGGTTTCCGGTTTAGTTGTAAAGGACGTTAAATTTAAATCGTAAGTCCTAATCTCTTCTCGTAAATTTGTGAGTTTATGAACCGACACAAATTTAAAATCTCAAAATAATATTCACGGATAAATTTATTTCCTGAAATGTCGGACTGTCACCAAAACGGTGTATGTAAGCGTAAGCACGTAACGTTGAATCCTCCGGTTTAGACGTAGTCGATGCTACTTCAAGATGTAAATCCAAATTACTTCCCAAAAATAAGTGAGTTCATATTATAACATTAAAAATAATATTTTCAAATAAATATTGAGAATAAAATATCAATCATAAATTGACGGATTGTCACAGCATTTACCCCTAAACAGGATCTTTGTCCTCAAAGATCATCTTACTACTCGCTTCTTATAGAGTTAAAGCCATGTGGGTATTTCCTCCACATTCGGTCTTTTCTCACAAGAGTAATCCATTACAATACGCGAGTTTCATCCAACATAACTACGGGAATAAGATCAGGCTTAATGTCGACTTACATCATCTCAATGGTCCCATACAACGGGGACTTATATCCCATGATCTTTCAGATCATCAATTCATTTTTCCATGGTTAAAATTTTTGGCATAACTTCGCTACCCATCTGGCACTTCAAGATCTACATTTCATATTCACATAACCTCCTGCCCACTACCGACAGTCAATAATCAGATCCTAATTTCAACAATCATTTCAGGTCTCGCGGGTCGAGTATTTTGTAAGGTTAGGTTCGCCATCATAGGAAACCTTAAACCTAAACGACATGTCCAACTCACAATGGGTGTATGTCGGGTGTCTTCATTCCAATTCCTGCTTACAGATGCTCTAATATATATCCTCACAAGATTCGATCTCAATCCTATTACGATAATTATCAAGGATAATCTCTCCAAAGGGAAACGATTATACGGTTCATTACCAAAGGTTAATCATTCAAACATAAAACAAGATTTCTAGTATTTTGTATCGTTACTTTACCTCGTCCCTTCGATTGGGGTGGTACACAGTACTCTCATCAAGATTCGTTCTTAATGACTTCTGAGCAAATCTCTAGAAATTCAATGCGAAGCGAGGATCTTGATAGAGATGATCGATACAGGCACACCATGTTTAGATAACTCCTTTAAATACAAAAGAGCCAATTTCTTCATCAAGAATCTATCATTAACAGGAATGATATTAGTAGATTTGGTCAGTCTGTCGACGATGACCCAAATCGAATCAAATTCAGATGATGACCTTGCAATAGCTAGACGTTTACTAATGTATGAGGCGGTGTCTGCTGTAACACCCCATTTTGGAAATGGAAATATCACAGTAATTATGGCGTGTCATCAAAGCATACAAGGTAAAATGTCTAAACATTACTTGACCATAAAAATGAAAATACCGGAATCAAACATCGGTAGTCCAAAAGTAAAGCTTATCACACACAAACATAGTATAATAAAGGAAAAGGACTAAACAATGTCCAAAGCATAAGTATCAAAAGAAAGGAAATGCATAATGTAAAGAAGGCTAGACAGCTTCAAGTCCATATGCACGTACTCTTAGTGTCTACGAGCGTCCCTGAGTACCTGCCGTTTTGGGAACATAGAAAAGGAAAACGGCTGAGCAAATACGCTTAGTGCACGGATGTACAATAAAGCATGAATAGGATAAGCATATAACATAATAACAGCGGAAGAAAACTAAGTCCCGAGTAACCTGGTTAAGTCTTAATAAAACTGGTTTTATAGTTTGAAAGTCTTATGTTTATCTTATAAAAACTGGTTGTCATATTTTACCATTAGCCAATATAGGTCATGAAAATCCACCGTGCATGAATAATTCGAGGGTTGACCTCATCATGAATATTAGAGGGGCTGCCTTTAATTTAATATACTGGTTTTTGGGTAGGAGGGATCAGCTCCTTGTGAAGGATGCAAGGCACACACCACATTCACCATGTAATCCTGAATAAAAACATGTAACTAGGATGCACCCATACGCCCCACATGATAAATATAATAAATGGGCAAAAGCTGAAGGGACGCCACGAGCAATCACTCCGCCGTGGTGAAGTCATAACACCAGTGCCTCTAATTTTATGGTTATGGTACCTCCATAACTAGGTGAAACTGGTCATGCATGTATATGGCTATATGTAATCTTAATTAAACATAAGCAATCAAACTCATAACTTATACTACGAGAAAATAGTTGGCTGCATACGGGGAATCCTAATAAGGAAAGAATGTCCATACTGAAAGGGCGGGAATCCGTACCTTATGTCCAGTGAACGAGAAAGACGAACTGCGAGAATCCTACCTTTGAATCATTAGTGCTAAATAAATACGTACATGAATAAGTATATGCTTACTAAATACGTAGCTGGTTTTATTTCATGTCTTAGCTTATTTTATGTGTTCTTACCATGTTTTACTGTTTTAAAGCCTTAAACTGTGTTAAATCTTATATTTAGTTTAATCTGATTAAGTATTACTGGTATTTCATGTGTTATTATACTTACTGTGTAATAATAAGTAACTTTCCAAAAATAGCAGGTTTCCTAAAATAGAAAGTTTCCAAAAATAGAAAGTTTCAAAAAATAGAAAGTTTCCAAAAATAGAAAGTTTCCAAAAATAGAAAGTTACCAAAAACAAAAAGTTTCCAAAAATAGAAAGTTTCCAAAAATAGAAAGTTTCCAAAAACAGAAATTTTCCAAAAATAGATTTACTGCTTAAAATAAATAAGTTTCTAAAAATAGAAAGTTTCCATAAATAGATTAGCTGCCTTAATTAAATAAGTTTCCATAAATAGATTAGCTGCCAGAAATAAATAAGTTTCTAAAAATAGCTGGTTTCATAAATAGATTAGCTGCCTTATTTAATTAAGTTTCTAAAAATAGAAAGTTTCCATAATTAGAAATAAGCTGGTTAAATAATCTAAGTATATAAGCCTAAGTGTTTTTCATGATTATTTTCTAAGTCATATGGTATATTGTATAGTTTAATAATTATTTCATGTAATTTAATTAAACTATAGGTTATAATATTTAATTGAAGTATAACATGTTTTTAATTAAATAAGTTAAATACTTAGGTTAAAATACATATTATTATATATTAATAATATAACCTAAGTCATGTTAATTAATTAATTATATCCATGTTTTTTAAAATAATTAATTAATTATAAGTCTTAAAAGTATAAATACTTAGGTTAAAATAATTTCATGATCATTAATAATTTAGTAACCTAAGTCATGTTATTAAATTAATCACATCATTTTATTAATTTAATTTTAACATAAGTTCATAAACATTAAAAAAAATAACATACACCATGAACCGGATCTAGGCTAGAAAAACATGAACCGGACATGAATCGACACCGTACCCCGAACCAACTCGGGGTACCCCGTGTTTCCCCTTGCTGCCGTGGGACCCACACGCACCAACCAAGACCATATGGTCTTGGTGGTGGTCGGCTTGGCAAGCTGAGACCCCTTTTGGGTTCTGTGAAGCCGGCGGCCAAAGCAAACACCCCTTAAAAACAACCCTTTGATTTAATTAATCACCAAAACAATTTAGATCTATGATTAATTATTATGTTTTATAAAAACATCACATGTTCATAATTAATAAAAAGATTAAATTAAAAGAAAAGGTTTAAAAAGGTTTTACCGAATTCGTGGATCAAGAGAACGAAGAACAAACACGATCAATCACCAAATCTTCAAGATCAAAGATCAAAATCACCTTGTATGGTGGTTTTAGGGTGGCGGAACAAAGAACAAGGAAGAAGAGGGTTTTAGGTTTTTCTTGAAATCTTCTGTAAAGTTATTTTGTATAGTGTAAAAAGTAAAAACCCCCTTTAGTAAATTTGACAAATGGGCTTGGCCCATTTGTCCTTGTTTGGCCGCGGGTAGGGACCCCACATGGGGTTCCCGTACCTTTTTCCGTGTCTCGTTATTTAGTTACTCGTTTGTGATTATTTATGTTCGTGTTTTAAATGTTCTCGTTACGTAAATACCGTGATCTAATATATTTAATTACGCTCGTAATAAATATATATACGTAATTAATAATAGTTCGTGTTTTAATTACGTTCATGATTTCATGATCGCATGTTAGTGATTAATTATTGTTAAATAGTTATTACGTGATCGTGCATATAAAATACTTATCGTGTTCTAACACGTACGTAATACGTAAACTCCTAACACGTAATCGTAATCATGCTATATTAGGAAAGTTTTAACTAGTACGTACGATCCTAAGGGTATTATGCATGGTAAAAGCATGCGGGTTTTACAACTCTTCCCCCCTAAAAAGAATAATTCGTCCCCGAATTATAGATAATGTAAACTGGAAAAGAAGAACATACCCGAATTCAAAATATGAAATGAGGGTAAGAAGCCCGGATAGACTCCTTCGTTTCCCAAGTGGCTTCCCGCTCGGTATGATCCCTTCATAGAATTTTGACGAATGGAATCGTCTTCTTTCTCATGACTCGTTCTTGTCTGTCAAGAACTCGTTCGGGTTCTTCTATAAAAGTGAGATCTTCATGTATCTGTTCCAGTGGATACTGAACCATGTGAAGGGGATGATACTGGTACCCTTTGAGTAAGGACACATGAAACACATTGTGCACATGCGAAAGCTGCGGAGGTAACGCTAATCGGTAAGATACTTCACTGACTCATTCAATGATATCAACGGTCCGATGAAACGAGGACTGAGCTTCCCTTTAATTCCGAAGCGTCTAACACCACGTGCCGGCGAAACCTTAAGGAAGACGTGATCTCCTACGTTAAAGTGTATATCCCTACGATGCTTATCGGCGTAACTCTTCTGACGTGACCGTGCCTCCTGAATCTTCTGCTTAGCTACTGTGATCTTCTCATTTGTCATCTCTATGATTTCCGGTCCTTCGAGTGTTCTCTCGCCAACCTGATCCCAGCAGATTGGGGCGCGACACTTTCTGCCATACAACATCTCAAATGGAGCACATTTGATGCTTGCGTGCCAGCTGTTGTTGTATGCAAACTCCACCAAACAGATGTATTTGTCCCAATCACCCGTCCATTCCAACGCACATGACCTCAACATATCTTCCAATGTCTGAATGGTTCGCTCCAACTGTTCGTCCGTTTGAGGATGAAAAGCCGTGCTAAGCTTAAGTTGTGTACCCCAAGCTTTCTGCAAAATTTTCCAAAAGCGCGAAGTGAATCGAGGATCTCTGTCTGAGACGATGCTGGATGGTGCACCGTGGAGTCTCATGATCTCTCGTCTATACGTATCTGCGAGTTTACTTACCGGATCTTCCTTGCGGATCGGTAAGAAATGAGCCGATTTGGTAAGTCGATCAACGATAACCCAAATTGCATCGTGCTTCCTTTTGGTAGGCGGAAGACCGGTAACAAAATCCATGGTGATTTTGTCCCACTTCCACTCTGGAATATCTAACGGTTGAAGGAAACCGCCAGATCGCTGATGCTCGATCTTAACCTGCTGGCAGGTAAGACATTTGGAGACGTAAGTGGCCACATCCTGTTTCATACCACTCCACCAAAAGTACTGCTTGATGCCATGGTACATCTTAGTCGAACCAGGATGTATTGAGAATGGGGAGCTATGAGCTTCAGCTAACAAAGCTTCCCGGAGTTCTTGGTCATCAGGAACACAAAGTCTAGTGCCCTGCCATACGATACCATCTGCATCTACTCTAAATTCTGTCTGTTTCTCCAAATTCAGCACTATCGCCAAGATTTCTCCGTCATCCTTCTGAGCTTCCTTGATCTTAGATAGTAACTCAGGATCTACTCTAAGATTAGCCCAGTAACCGTGTTGTCCACGTACCATGATCTTGGTATCTAGTCGCTCCAAGTCTCTGATGATTTCCTCTTCGATTTTAATGCTGTTGATCATTCCGGACTTCCTGCTAAGAGCATCTGCTACTACATTTGCCTTTCTGGGATGATACTGTAGATTAATGTCATAATCCTTCAACAGCTCTAACCATCTCCTCTGCCTCATGTTCCATTCATGCTGAGTGAAGATATACTTCAAGCTCTCGTGGTCCGTGAAAATGTCGCATGATTCTCCATATAAGTAGTGCCTCCATATCTTCAATGCAAACACGACTGCAGCAAGTTCCAGATCGTGCGTGGGGTAATTTTCTTCATAAGGCTTAAGCTGTCGTGAAGCGTACTCGATCACTTTCCCATGTTGCATGAGAACACAGCCAAGTCCCTTCCCCGATGCATCGTTGTAGATTTGAAATCCACCCGTACCAGATGGTAGAGTAAGAATAGGTGCAGATACTAGCTTCTGCTTAAGGTCTCCAAAGCTCTTCTCTCGATCTTCATTCCAGACAAATTTCTCCCATTTCCGCATCAGTTTGGTCAATGGTAGTGCTAGGCGGGAAAAGTTCTCTACGAACCTGCGGTAATAGCCAGCTAAGCCTAACAAACTGCGGACTTCCGTCGCTGATGTCGGCCTTGGCCACTTAGTAATGGCCTCAACCTTCGCTGGATCCATAATGATTCCTTCTTCTGATACAATGTGACCTAAAAATGCCACCTTGTCTAACCAGAACTCACACTTGGAGAATTTAGCATACAGCTGCTTCTGGCGAAGAATCTGTAGTACCGTACGAAGATGGTCTTTGTGTTCCTCCTTGGACTTTGAGAAAATCAGGATGTCATTGATGAAAACAATGAAGAATTTGTCAAGAAATTCATGGAAGATTTTGTTCATCAGATTCATGAACACTGCTGGAGCATTTGTCAGGCCAAATGGCATAACTACAAACTCGTAGTGGCCATAACGAGTACGAAAGGCAGTCTTAGCGATATCCTGCTCCTTGACCCGTAGCTGATGATAGCCTGACCTAAGATCAATCTTGGAGAAGTGTTTGGCCCCTTGGAGTTGGTCAAACAGATCGTCAATGCGTGGCAGTGGATACCTATTCCGAATGGTAATCTTGTTGAGCTCGCGATAGTCTATGCAAAGACGCATACTGCCGTCCTTCTTCTTAACAAACAAAACCGGTGCGCACATGGAGATGCGCTCGGTCGAATGAAACCTCGTTCAAGAAGTTCTTGCAGTTGATCCTTCAGCTCCTTCAGCTCTATGGGAGCCATGCGATAAGGAGCCTTGGAGATTGGTTCAGCTCCTGGAATCAGCTCGATACTGAATTCCACTTCTCGTGCAGGTGGTATGCCCGGAAGTTCTGTTGGAAACACGTCTTGGAATTACGACACTATTGGTTGATCCTGAATCGATGGAGACGCAGCATCCAGGTCGTGAACCGTAGCTAGATAACCCTCGCAGCCATGTGACAGTAGTGCACGCGCTTGTAGGGTGGATATGACTTGTACAGACCATCCGGGTATGAACCCATTATGAATGTACTCTGGTGCATTGACATCACCGAAGATAACTCGATATGAATGGCAGTCTATGGTAGCATGATACTTGGATAGCCAATCCATGCCCTAAATCTTGTCGAAGTCATTCATGTCCAGCGGAAGTGCGTCGACAGGTCGAACCTTATCATCAAATTCCAGGGGAAGACTCTTGTATACATGGGTGATTAATACAGAGTCCCTCAAAGGCGTGGAAATAGTAAGCCTATTCTCTAGTGGAAAGGGAGGCATCCTAATGTTCTTAGCATAAGCAGTAGAAATAACCGAGTGAGTAGCACCCGTATCGAAAAGAACACATGCAGCACGACCATACATATACAAGATTCCAGTGATGGTACCTCTAGACTTGTTGGCCTGGTCTCGAGATGTCGTGTAGACACGCCTGGTAGTAGGAGGCGGCACGGTATCAGCATGTCCCGATGTACCCTCCATCTTGCCTTTACGGCAATCCTTCATAATATGGCCAGGAAGACCACACTTGAAGCACGCATCAGTATTACGGCGACATGGTCCTGGATGCCTACGGTGGCAAGTAGAGCAAAGAGGATGAGTGTATCCTCCAGCAGGTGCTCTGGCTGGCTGAGGACCTGATAAAACATTTTACATAAGACATGATAGTTGGGTACAAAGGAAGACGCGGATAATCGTAAGATTGAATACCAGTGATAGCTGGACGGCTAGGCTGCTAACCTCTCTGGTTCTGGTCCCTACCGTTTCCATGGTTCCTGGTAGAAGTTTGATAAAGTGTCAGAATATGAGTTATAACATAAAACATAAGGAATTCGTAAGTATTAGGACCTGCTGTTGTTGGAGTGCCCAGCGTTGTTACGGTAATTATCATTACCGCCACGCCTATCCGTAGCAGAACGGTCGTTAGTCTGACCGTTTCCCTTGGGCTGATGAGGCTGCTGCTGAGTAGCCGGCTGAGACCGGTCCCCAGTTTTCTGCCTGGAAGATATAGTTAAAGAGATGAATAATTGACATATGGAAAGTATACGGATTGGTCACCGCTTGAATACGAATGTTTACCTCTTGTCGGGTCTTTCAGCTTCCCCGAACTCATCCCTCTCCTGTAGCATCTCCAGTTTTCGTGCTGCATCGGCCACTTGTGCTATAGTGTTGAACGTATCACACACCAGATTGTTTGCGACCGATGTGCAAAGAGCCCATCTGAAGTGATGTGCCTGCTCTTTAGGAGTACCTGCTGCCGCACCAAGGAAACCAGCCAAGCGAAGAAAGCGCTGCATAAACTCGTTGCTATTCTCCCCAGCTCTCTGTCGGATCCCTTGGTAATCTCTCTTGAGCTTGTCCTGCTAAGCCTTGGGAAAGAACTGCTCAATCACCCTGTCCTTGAACTGAGCCCAAGTCAAACCAGCAACCCACTCATCACCACCTTTAGATTGCATCAATGCTAACCACCAGTTGAGTACATCGCCTTTGAACCGATAGCATGCCAACCTCGCCTTGTATGCGGGGTCACAGCCCATAGCGTTGAAAATCTTCTCGATGTGAGCCAACCAGCTTTCAGCATCGTTGGGGCTATTTGTCTTCTTAAAAGCTCGAGGGTGGAGCTTGTTGAATCTCTCCAGCCATACTGCTAATGTCACTGGAGGAGGAGGAGGAGGTGGCTGATTGTGCTGCTGATTGTTGGCAGCTTGAACTTCAGCCCGGATGTCATTCCTCAGTTGAGGAAGCAAGGCTTGCATGGCAGCCTGAATTGCAGCATTGAGCTGCTCCAGTTCGCGTGTGAGAACCATCTGACAGTATAACATAAAACATATGATTAAACAGTTCAAAACATAAAATATAAATATATACATGAAAAAAATTTATACTAAAATTTCACGAGAAAAATTTTATGCATGAAAATTTTGTGTATGAATGCATGATGCAGTTTTATGAAAACTTTTGTATGCTCGAGAGTGAACGCCTCTGGTCAGTTCACCCAAAACAAAGACATAGCGAGGGGACGCCTATGGTCGGTCCCAAATCTAAAAGTTTCGATAAAACACATACGACTAAATAGGGCCAGTCTTGTACCAACCATTACTTAGTCAAAAACCCTGCAACAATGACATGTATATGTATGCTTAAAAATTATGAATGCATAAAAACAACTGTCAGTTCTAGGAAGACCGTAGTGACTACCCACTAATCACATGTCATATTTGAGAGCCTACAGGTCTAAGCCTTGGCTCTGATACCATAATTGTAACACCCCATTTTGGAAATGGAAATATCACAGTAATTATGACGTGTCATCAAAGCATACAAGGTAAAATGTCTAAACATTACTTGACCATAAAAGGAAAATACCGGAATCAAACATCGGTAGTCCAAAAGTAAAGCTCATCACACACAAACATAGTATAATAAAGGAAAAGGACTAAACAATGTCCAAAGCATAAGTATCAAAAGAAAGGAAATGCATAATGTAAAGAATGCTAGACAACTTCCAGTCCATATGCACGTACTCTTAGTGTCTACGAGCGTCCCTGAGTACCTGCCGTTTTGGGAACATAGAAAAGGAAAACGGTAGAGCAAATACGCTCAGTGCACGGATGTACAATAAAGCATGAATAGGATAAGCATATAACATAATAACAGCGGAAGAAAACTATGTCCCGAGTAACCTGGTTAAGTCTTAATAAAACTGGTTTTATAGTTTGAAAGTCTTATGTTTATCTTATAAAAACTGGTTGTCATATTTTACCATTAGCCAATATAGGTAATGAAAATCCACCGTGCATGAATAATTGGAGGGGTGACCTCATCATGCAAATTAGAGGGGCTGCCTCTAATTTAATATACTGGTTTTTGGGTAGGAGGGATCAGCTCCTTGTGAAGGATGCAAGGCACACACCACATTCACCATGTAATCCTGAATAAAAACATGTAACTAGGATGCACCCATACACCCAACATGATAAATATAATAAATGGCCAAAAGCTGAAGGGACGCCACGAGCAATCACTCCGCCGTGGTGAAGTCATAACATCAGTGCCTCTGATGTTATGGTTATGGTACCTCTAGGTGAAACTGGTCATGCATGTATATGGCTATAGGTAATCTTAATTAAACATAAGCAATCAAACTCATAACTTATACTACGGGAAAACAGTTCGCTGCATACGGGGAATCCTAATAAGGAAAGAATGTCCATACTGAAATGACGGGAATCCGTACCTTATGTCCAGTGAACGAGAAAGACGAACTGCGAGAATCCTACCTCCGAATCACTAGTGCTACATAAATACGTACATGAATAAGTATCTGCTTACTAAATACGTAGCTGGTTTTATGTCATGTCTTAGCTTATTTTATGTGTTCTTACCATGTTTTACTTTTTTAAGCCTTAAACTGTGTTAAATCTTATATTATGTTTAATCTGATTAAGTATTACTGGTATTTCATGTGTTATTATACTTACTGTGTAATAATAAGTAACTTTCCAAAAATAGCAGGTTTCCTAAAATAGAAAGTTTCCAAAAATAGAATGTTTCAAAAAATAGAAAGTTTCCAAAAATAGAAAGTTTCCAAAAATAGAAAGTTTCCAAAAATAGAAAGTTTCCAAAAATAGAAAGTTTCCAAAAATAGAAAGTTTCCAAAAATAGATTTACTGCTTAAAATAAATAAGTTTCTAAAAATAGAAAGTTTCCATAAATAGATTAGCTGCCTTAATTAAATAAGTTTCCATAAACAGATTAGCTGCCTGAAATAAATAAGTTTCTAAAAATAGCTGGTTTCCATAAATATATTAGCTGCCTTATTTAATTAAGTTTCAAAAAATAGAAAGTTTCCATAATTAGAAATAAGCTGGTTAAATAAGCTAAGTATATAAGCCTGTGTTTTTCATGATTATTTTCTAAGTCATATGGTATATTGTATAGTTTAATAATTATTTCATGTAATTTAACTAAACTATAGGTTATAATATTTAATTAAAGTATAACATGTTTTTAATTAAATAAGTTAAATACTTAGGTTAAAATATGTATTATTATATATTAATAATATAACCTAAGTCATGTTAATTAATTAATTATATCCATGGTTTTTAAAATAATTAATTAATTATAAGTCTTAAAAATATAAATACTTAGGTTAAAATAATTTCATGATCATTAATAATTTAGTAACCTAAGTCATGTTATTAAATTAATCACATCATTTTATTAATTTAAATTTAAAATAAGTTCATAAACATAAAAAAAAACTAACATACACCATGAACCGGATCTAGGCTAGAAAAACATGAACCGGACATGAATCGACACCGTACCCCGAACCAACTCGGGGTACCCCGTGTTTCCCCTTGCTGCCGTGGGACCCACGCACCAACCAAGATCATATGGTCTTGGGTTCGGTGAAGCCGGCGACCAAAGCAAACACCCCTTAAAAACAACCCTTTGATTTAGTTAATCACCAAAACATGTTAGATCTATGATTAATTATTATGTTTTTATAAAAACATCACATGTTCATAATTAATAAAAAGATTAAATTAAAAGAAAAGGTTTAAAAAGGTTTTACCGAATTCGTGGATCAAGAGAACGAAGAACAAACACGATCAATCACCAAATCTTCAAGATCAAAGATCAAAATCACCTTGTATGGTGGTTTTAGGGTGGCGGCACAAAGAACAAGGAAGAAGAGGGTTTTAGGTTTTTCTTGAAATCTTTTGTAAAGTTATTTTGTGTAGTGTAAAAAGTAAAAACCCCCTTTAGTAAATTTGACAAATGGGCTTGGCCCATTTGTCCTTGTTTGGCCGCGGGTAGGGACCACACATGAGGTTCCCGTACCTTTTTCCGTGTCTTGTTATTTAGTTACTCGTTTGTGATTAATTATGTTCATGTTTTAAATGTTCTCGTTACGTAAATACCGTGATCTAATATATTTAATTACGCTCGTAATAAATATATATACGTAATTAATAATAGTTCGTGTTTTAATTACGTTCATGACTTCATGATCGCATGTTCGTGATTAATTATTGTTAAATAATTATTACGTGATCGTGCATATAAAATACTTATAGTGTTCTAACACGTACGTAATACGTAAACTCCTAACACGTAATCGTAATCATGCTATATTAGGAAAGTTTTAACTAGTACGTACGATCCTAAGGGTACTATGCATGGTAAAAGCATGAGGGTTATACATCTGCCTTCATAATTTTTTTTCTATCAGTACAACTTCTTCTGATAATGATACATTAAATCAGAAATGACAGGAATAGAATACTTATACTTACAAGATTCCAATATAACTATATCTCAAAATCTCTATTTCTAGGAAACTACAAGTGACCTTTAAAACATTTGACGCCATTGGCTTCTCAATTCTGATGGTTCACATTAGCCGCGAACCCCTTTTTATTATCTATATTATCCTTTTTACAAGCATTATTTATTTTTATATTGTTCGGCAATATATTTTGCACATTCATTATTAAGGAACATGTAACACCCCCAAATTCATACAACTCAGTACAGCGGAAGACTAGTTGGTGTTACGGGATAGCACATTACTCACATCATAGACAACGCATAAAAATCGCGTCGTTTATTTATAAAGCATTTCCATTCATAATTGTCAAAGTTACATCGGTCCCAAGTCATTACATTTCATACAAAGTTTTACAAAGTGTTTGAATGGAAAAATATTGTTTAAGTGCGGGCCATGAATTCTTGTCGTCTTCCCGAGAATTACCTTCAAGTACCTGAGATAAAACATGTTAAAAGAAAAGGTCAGCGATAACGCCGAGTGAATTCATAGAGTTTAATAAATTCCATCAATATAATATCAGTATAAAATTATTACTGAAAATCATTTTGTACAAATCATTTTAATAGGCCATAAAATAGCCAAAGTCATTTTATACAAATCTTTATCGAAAATCATAATATAGGCATTTGCCTTAAAAATCGTTATACGAATCAGTATCGTTAAAAACACCATACAATACGTTTTTGCAACGTTGTATAGATTAAATAAAACCATTATATGAATATGGTTATAAAAAGCCTTAAAAATCATTATACGAGCCAATGTCGTAAAAACGTCATACAATACGTCTTATGACGTTGTATAAAATCAAATAAAAACCGTTATATGAATATGGTTATGAAAACCAAAATACAATCATAATATCAATAGTATGACCCTGTATTGCTAGTCAGGCAATACATCGTAATACGGAGCGTCTAATAATATTTTGGTGATTGGATTATTATAAGCCGCATGACATTGTTACCTTACTAAAACCAAAACGGGTAGCTAACCCGATACCAATTTTGCCCATCTAAAGTAGCGTGTCGTCACAAAGGTCACGCTATGGAAATCTTCTCATACATAAATTCGCTTACCAATCAATGTGGCACGACGGGGATCAACCGTCAAGGCGCGAACTGGGGTGATCGTCCCTAAATAGTACTATTAAATGCATAAGCGTCTACCAACTCCCGGTAGTTCACAATTCATGCTAATGGGACTTTTAGTGACATAACCTAACTTTAATAATCCATTTTATTTCATCTATCGGGTCCATTCATCATTTATCGGGTCATACAATCGGGTCATTCAATCATTCGGGTCTAAAATCAATAAACAAACAATCGGGACAAATAGTGTCCTATTTTGTAAAAACTAACATGTCATCTCCCTCGCGGGTTTATAAAACATTTATAAAACGTTTAAAAGAGTGCGAGGCTATGAACTCACGTTGATGTGGGAAGGCGGGTTATCGGCAATTCGGACGTACGGTACGTGCTTCAATCACAGAAACCTAGACAAATAATACTCGGTCTTAGACTCATGTCCAATGACTTTATAAAAATAACAATTATGTATACATATGATGATTATATATATATGATGATCAAGTGGGTTTACATATTCTCGTTTACTCATTTTTAGTGTTATATGTCGATAACTTTTATACTAGCTTACTAGTTTTACCCATTTACGTGTTTTAAGTCCAATAAACTTATTATAAGTTATTTAACTTGTTTTAATCCTTGTTATACTTATTTTATCAGTATGTATACTTTCCATGTTGGGCCTAAATGGGTTAAGCCCAATAAGTTCTTTTTTACAAGTATTTACCTTATTTAGTCCAATTATTAGCCCAATGTGTTTACTTAGCTCGTTAATGTCCGTATGCCCTAAAGTTCGGGTTTTATCGGTTTTTACTTGTTATACATGTCTATATATCAGTATATAAGTTTTATAAAGTTTTCATGCGACGGGTCCAACCATCTAAGTTTTATTTAACAAAAACGTTAATGTTACGGCAATAGCCGAAAAAGTCGTAAAAATCATGTTTATAGTTTTTATTACTTATAAACATTATTTCACCACCATTTATATAATTTATCCATTTGATTAACCTTTTATATATATTTATATAAATAAGTTTTATAAGTTAGTGGGTTTTTATTTTACATTTTATATATTAAAATGTGAGTGCTTATATAATAGTATTATTCTTTAATTTCCAAAAATCTGATTTTTAACTTCATCTTCACCAAAACTGCCATATCTTGAGTTCTATATGGAGATAGAGGCTCAAATTTTTATCACATAAACTACATGATATGTGATACATTTAACTCCTTTATAGATACTGTTGAATCATCTTCTAAATATTTTATAAAAATCGTCCAAAACAGTAACTTCAGATTTATATCTTAAACTTGTTTTGATCATATCTCACTCATTACAATGATTCCATTGCATGGCCAACTCTCACATGTGTACAAGACCCATAGCTTACTGTAAATGGATTCTACTTCATCATATTATCAGTCCATGACCTGTTTATTTACTGTTTTATACAGCCATGTAAATTAATCAAGATTTTAACCTTGTTTCTTATAGTTTTTCACCTTTTTATCCATGATTATCAACAACAAATCCCCACATAACATTTTTATCATCATATAATCATCATAAATATATACAATAGGAAATAAAATACAAGTTTACATAATCAAAATAACAAGAAGTTGAGGAGGACAATCTTTATACTACCAACTTGATGTAGGTTATGAGTTTGGCATGGTTTTTGATGGAGAAACTTGTGCTTAGCCAACACCATCTTCAAGAACTCCAATCTTCATCAACTCCTTGTGGAAAATCAGCCCCATGACACCATGAAAACTCCTCCATGGATGTTATAAGTTGCACCAATATTCATCTTTTTGAATGGAGATTAACATATGTTAATTATAACATATGTTTATGGTTAAAGTTTGTATGAAAGGTGGTGTTTGATGGAGATGAGGGACGGCCCAAAAATGAGTGTGAGAGAGAGGAGAGTGGTTTTGCATGTGTGTAAATGAGATGAGTTGTTTTGGTAGCTAGTTTTGAGGTTTGGTTAGCTTACAAAGTAAGCTTAGACAAGTGTTAAGTTACATGTTATAAACTTGCCACATAAGTTGGCTTGGTGGCTTCTTTAGGCCGGTTTGAATGGGGTGGGACAAGTGTCCCACTTGTCTCATCCCATTTATTTACGGGTATTCCTCGATTCTAGTTTCCTCGATTTGCGTGCCCTCGGGTCGTTTTACGAAAAACGTTTTTGTAAATTATGAATCTACGTCACAAAACGAATCCAATAAAAATTGTCTCATCAAAAACGGAGTTCAAAAACGTAAATACGTAATCCTAAGGTTTCTGATTTAGTCGTAAAGGACGTTAAAATAAAATCGTAAGTCCTAGTCTCTTCTCGTAAATTTGTGAGTTTATGAACCAACACAAATTTAAAACTCCAAAATAATATTCATGGACAAATTTATTTTCTGAAATGTCGGACTGTCACCAAGGACGGTGTATGTAAACGTAAGCACGTAACGTAGAATCCTTCGGTTTAAACGTAGTCGATGCTACTTCAAAACGTAAATCCAAATTTCTTCCCAAAAATAAGTGAGTTCATATTGTAACATTAAAATAATGTTTTTAAATAATATTCGAGAATAAAATATCAACCATAAATTGACGGATTGTCACAGAACACATCCTAATTGATTCTTTATACTTTTTACATAATGCGTTGATATCTAAATTCACCTCTCCTGATGATATAATTATCATGTCCACAATTCACTCAGATATTCTTTCTTCATATTTTCTAAGTTTTAATTTCGTCTCAACTATCATTTTTATCCGTTTTATTCAATTCCACGTTTAAAGCGTCGATAGTTATTACAAGTAATTAAATAATAAATATTTAATTTTTATGAAACATAAACGCAAAAAGTTTTTAAATTTTCTTAGTTTGTCCAATTATAGAAAAATGTTCAAAATAAATTTGGATTTAATTAACACAATTTTTGTTGATTTATCGAAAATAATTAGTACGATCCGTAATTGTTCGAAAAACCTTCGTTTATTCTTTGTTAGAAGTTTTCTTAGTTGAAAGGCAAAAATTGTCGTTTCAAATTTCAAGTCATGATATAAATGGTTTTCCTCAATCCTTCTTAGGTTGTCTTGAGGTATACACTAACATTTACCCCTAAACAGGAGTTTAGTTAAATGATTTGTGTATAAGGAAGTAATCCCTTAAAATCCTTTGATAAATTATTTGTCAAAACATTTGTCAAAACATATTTGCACTTTCTTTTTGGTAAAACCCAAAATCTTAAAAGGTCTCTTAATTTTTAAAGAGTCAATATATTCCATTATCTATTATTCACACGGTCAAATAATGTAAAGGATTAAGTCTTAAATCACATGTTAATTATTCAAGGTACAAGTTTCCATTGTTCGGCCAATTTAGGGCAGTCTATAACTAATTATTAACTCCTTTCTATTCTTATAAACAAAAAAATAGTTCCTAATGATCACACACATGAATTTATCAAGTTACAGCCTATACACGTGATTCACCAATTTTATGAATACTACATGTGTATTAGTCAATCCAAACGACATCACGTGAAACTCATAATGTTCATTACAAGTACCGGATGTAGTGATTGGAATACATAATCTTTTTCGCAGATGCGAAGTTGATGATAACCATGCCATGAATCAAATCTTTAAAACATACGCTAGAACCTTGTAAATGATCGAACAAATCTTCCATTTCGAGTCATGGATATCGTTTTCGATTGTCAATTTACTCAGTTCACAATAATCTATAAATATAAGAAATAATAACACCATAGCTCTTCATGATGACGAGCTTGGTAGAATAAAATCTTCTCCGACAACTCTCTTAGTTGTACGATAATTCTTTTAATTCAGATGGTGCTGACGTACAGTGCACACGCCACAGGTGCAGCACCGAGAATATAATCAATACCAAATTCAACTTGCCTTAATGGCGAAAGTCTAGGTAAGTCACCAATAAATACCTCCTAAAGTTTCAGATAACGGAAACATCTTTTAATAAATTCATATTAGGTTCTTTCTAGATTATAATATCTATGACTAATTCACAACCATTCACGTTAAAATTTCAAGTCTAAATGCAGGATATGGTCATACATCAAGAATTATTTAGATCTCTTTTGATAATCAACATCTTATCATTTTAGGGGAGTTCTACTCGAGTTCCCATCAATTAAGACAATGTCGTCATGTCATAATCAATCAATCCATTTTACTGGCACTATCAACTTTTCAGTTTTATTGCCCTCGATAAGATGTGAACTTCTCAAAAGACTAATAATAACTCATAATCCTTCACGAATTCAGGGATATATGTAGACACAACTACTATTAAAAGAGTAAGGTCAACGCATAATCTATGCGAGAGTATTTCAAATCAGATACAGACGAAAACATTAACGAATATGAATATATCACATGTTTTCATGAATTGAGTACGCATTCGAAAGCTCCTCGGATCGTTACCCAGGTCATTCAAATGAAATCAAATCAGAAGAAATGATAGGAACGTCGATACATCCAGTCGGGTATCAACACTCAGCAATCAAATACTTTTCCTAAGAATCTCACTACGGGAAAATTGGACAAGAAAGAATTGTCAATTGTCAAATAAGACAATTTCCACAGATGAGTAAATTCGACTCAGAAGAATAGATGCTACAGGCACATATGTAGGTATCCCTAACACTATGTCCCTATTTTTCACTTCTTGCAGATCTCATAAAATTTAATCTTTCACAATCTTCAAAGAAAATGTAGTGTTTATTAATCAGTTTTATGGTGACTACTAATCAGCCTTGCATGGTCCATTCCAAATTGTATGTAGGCGCACAACTATATACAATTTCAAGATTAACGATGCAATACTCAGTTCGTCAAAATTTTATCATCATTTTTATAATAAAAACATTTTCATGCTTAATTCTTAAATAAGAATCAAGAATAAATTTACAAAGATTTTCTTTGTTATGAAAACAGTTAATTTTTCCAAGGTACTTTATAAACAAACTCATTTCGATAGCAATCACTTATAAATCTTACTTTGAATAATCCTTATAGTGATGAAAATTCAATTTTTCTCAATGGATACGGTTTTAACTTATAAAAACAATGAGTGATCTGCAAAAGAGTGTGAAGAGTTGTTCACAGAGAACTAACTACAATATGATAAGAAATGAGCTTTAGCCAAATAATCATGAGGTTCATGATCTCGATGGCACTCAAAAGAATAATCCACAACGTAACTCAAATCGAGATGAGTACTTGTTCAATGGTTGCATCACTAATGCGAGCATTAGGAAGAAGCAAGAAAAGATAGATATCATCGATACATGTAGGATTTAGCAATCAAAGGTAGTCTTTTTCATTAATCACAAACAAGTCAAAATTGTACCGTAACACATTACGTGTCATTATGTCATAAAATTCTCAGAACTCATCCTACCAATTGATGTATCAGTTAAGTTAGGGATTTTTAAAAGATACCACAATGAATACTAATCTACAAGAGTCATGGGGGTTCCACCTGTCCCGGAAGATCCATCGGTCCCTATTTAGAAGAAGATTTCTTCATTTTATTTCCTGGACACTGGGCATCCTCATTATTGGACAATGGCCTAGGAACAACCCTTAACACGAATCAACAATCAATTAAACCCTTATAATTCAATCACAAAACTTAGCGACTTCCTCTTAACAATCTCATATTCCATACGGGTTAAATTTTACTTTATTTAAGTTTCAACCAACTTATACTCAAGGCGATATCCTACCTCATTTTCCAATAATTTCAACCTTATTTATAAACCTTAAAAGGGCAATAAAAGCTCGATATGAATCAACACTTAATTTCCAATCCTATAGCTCTTACAACAACAATTATCAAATGAGTCACTAGTATTAAATGACTCACACATTAAATTATACTTCTCGGAAAGGTATTAGTGGCATGAGGCTTTTGGGTACTGGTTCCAATGACAGCCTCCAGTGCAACATTCACCCTTTCGATTTCAATTTAAGAATCGGATGACAACGAATCAGATGACATCTTTCTAGGTGGTAACGTTTTGTAAAACTCCACTCTATAAGGAAAGATCGTCATGACATCGATATCCGATTTAATCTCGCCAATTCCTTTTCAATATCACAATCAACTAATATTAACGTTTCTACGAATATCAACCATTTGTTGGGATCATAAATATCCACAACTTGGTTTAGATGTAGGATAGCTAGAATTCCTACGAGAATGGCTTCGATTAATTTACTAGGGGATTTAGGGTTCCTTGTGACAATCTACGTCGTATAAATACCTCGTATAAATATCAAAATAATCATCAAACAATCATGTAATAAAATTACATCACATATATATATATATATATATATATATATATATATATATATATATATATATATATATATATATATATATATATATATATATATATATATATATATATATATATATATATATATATATATATATATATATATATATATATATATATATATATATATATATATATATATATATATATATATATATATATATATATATATATATATATATATATATATATATATATATATATATATATATATATATATATATATATATATATATATATATATGTATATATATATATGTATATATATATATATATATATATATATATATATATATATATATAATCCAAGTTATATATATATATTAAAATAACACTTCTCAGTCTGGCCTTGTTGGTAACTCGGGAATTCTTCGGCACCGTTATAGTCAAAAGATTTTTAGACATTTTTAGAAAAATGTTTATAGTTAAAAGATTTTGAAATGTTTTATTGAAAACCTTAGTTTTAAAAATCTTTCGTTCTCTATAACGAGAGCTCTGGTACCAAACTGTAACACCCCCAAATTTATACGATTCAATACAGCGGAAGACTAGTTGGTGTTACGGGATAGCACATTACTCACATCATAGACAACGCTTAAAAGTCGTGTCGTTTTAATAATAAAGCATTTCCATTCATAAATATCAGATTTACATAGGTCCCAAGTCATGGTATTTCATACAAGTTTTACAAAGTATTTGAATGGAAATTATTATTTAAGTGCGGGCCATGAATTCTTGTTGTCTTCTCGAGAATTATCTTCAAGTACCTGAGATAAAACATGTTAAAAGAAAAGGTCAGCGATAACGCCGAGTGAATTCATAGAGTTTAATAAATCCCATCAATATAACTTTGGTATAAAATTATTACCAAAAATCATTTCGTACAAATCATAAAATAGCCAAAGTCATTTTTATACAAATCCTTATCGAAAATCATAATATAGGCATTTGCCTTAAAAATCATCATACGAACCATTGTCGTTAAAAACATCATACAACACGTTTGATAACGTTGTATAGATTAAATAAAAACCGTTATATGAATATGGTTATGAAAACCAAAACACGAACATAATATCAATAGTATGACCCCGTATTGCTAGTCAGGCAATACATCGTAATTCGGTGCGTATAGCAGTATTTCGTTAATTGGATTATTATAAGCCGCATGACATTGTTACCTTACTACAACAAAAAACGGGTAGCTAGCCCGAAACTCAATTTGCCCATCTAAATTAGCGTGTCGTCACAAAGGTCACGCTATGGAAATCTTCTCATACATAAATTCGCTTACCAATCAACGTGGTACGACGGGGATAAACCGTCAAGGCGCGAACTGGGGTGATCGTCCCCAAATAGTACTATTATATGCATAAGCGTCTACCAAATCCCGGTAGTTCACAATTCATGCTAATGGGACTTTTAGTGACATAACCTAACTTTAATAATCCATATTATTTCATCTATCGGGTCATTTAATCATTCATCGGGTCATACAATCATTCGGGTCCAAATCAATAAACAAACAATCGGGACAACTAGTGTCCTATTTTATAAAAGCTAACATGTTATCTCCCTCGCGGGTTTATAAACATATCATAAAAACATTTAAAAGAGTGCGAGGCTATGAACTCACGTTGATGTGGGAAGGCGGGTTATCCGCAACTCGGACGTACGGTACGTGCTTCAATCACGGAAACCTAGACAAATAATACTCGTCTTAGACTCTTGTCCAATGACTTTATAAAAATAACAATTATGTATACATATGATGATTTTATATATATATGATGATCAAGTGGGTTTACATATTCTCTTTTACTAATTTTAGTGTTTATGTGTTGATAACTTTTATACTAGTTTACTAGTTTTATCTATTTATATGTTTTAAGTCCAATAAGCTTATTATAAGTTCTTTAACTTGTATTAATACATTTTATACTTGTATTATCAGTATTTATACTTTACAAGTTGGGCCCAAATGGGTTAAGCCCAATAAATAAGTTTATAAGTGTTTTGGTCCATTTTGTTGTATTATTAGTCCAATAACATTAACTTAGCCCGTTAATGTCCGTATGTTATATAGTTCGGGTTTTATCGGTTTTTACTTGTTATATATATTTATATATCAGTATATGAGTTTATAAAAGTTTACATTAGACGGGTCCAACCGTCTAAGTTTTATTTAACAAAAACGTTAATTTTACGGTAATAGCCGAAAAAGTCGTAAAAATCATGTTTATAGTTTTATAACTTATAAAACTTATCAAACTACCATTTTTATAAAATGTCCATTTATTTATCCGTATACATATTTATATAAATGTATTCTATGAGTTAGTAGGTTTTAATTCACATTTTATACTATTTTTATTTGAGTGCTTATATAATACTCTTATACTTTAATTTCCAAAATCTGATTTTTACTTTCATGTTCACCAAAACAGCCATATCTAGAGTTATATATGGAGATAGAAGCTGAAATTTTTATGACATAAACTACATGATATGTGCTCCATTTAACTCTACTATAGCTACTGTTGAATCAGCCTCTAAGTATTTTCTAAAAATCGCCCAAAACAGTGAACTCAGATTTGTACTCTAAACTTGTTTTGATCATATCTCACTCATCCTAATGATTCCATTGCATGGCCAACTCTCACAATTATACAAGACATATTACTTACTGTATATCCATTAATCTATTCCATTTTATTAGTTCATGACATGGTTCTTTACTGTTTTATACAGCCATCATTTTTAAGCATGATTTTAACCTTTTTACATATAGTTTTTCATCTTTTTACCCATGATTATCAACACCAAATCCCCAGACAGTATTTTTTATCATCATATATCATCATACATATATACATTTAAGAATAAAATACATGATTACATAATCAAAATTAACAAGAGGATGGGAAGAACTATCTTTATACCACCATGATGATGTAGATTGTGATAAAAACATGGATTTTGATGGAGAAACTTGTGGTAAACCAAGACCATCTTCAAGACCACCATTCTTCATGAACACCTTGTGTAAAATCATCCCCAAGACTCCATGGAAACTCCTCCTTGGATGTTATAATCACCACCAATCAATAGGGCTTCAAAAGGGCATCATCTTGTGCAAGAATAACATAGGATTTCATGGTTGATTTTGATCAATGATGGTGGTTTAAGGTGTAAATGGGATGGCATAGATGGAGAGAGGGAGGAGAGTTTGGTGAATTTTGCATGTAAGAAATGAATGGGATTGTTTAGCTAATGGTTTTTGACAAGTCAGTGTAGTAGCTTTTAAGCTAAGCTAACAAGTGTTAGCTTAGTTGCTACAATGTTGACACATCATGAGATGTGTTGGTTTACTCTTGCCGTCCAAGAGTGGGGGTGGGGCAAGATTTATCTTGTCTCATCCCCATTTAAATACGGGTACTCCTCGATTCTAGTTTCCTCGATTTGCGTGCCCTCGGGTCATTTTACGAAAAACGTTTTTATAAATTATGAATCAACGGCACAAAACGAATCTAATAAAAATTGTCTCATCAAAAACGGAGTTCGAACACGTAAATACGTAATCCTAAGGTTTCCAGTTTAGTCGTAAAGGACGTTAAATTTAAATCGTAAGTCCTAATCTCTTCTCGTAAATTTGTGAGTTTATGAACCGACACAAATTTAAAATCTCAAAATAATATTCACGGATAAATTTATTTCCTGAAATGTCGGACTGTCACCAAAACGGTGTATGTAAACGTAAGCACGTAACGTTGAATCCTCCGGTTTAGACGTAGTCTGATGCTACTTCAAGATTTAAATCCAAATTACTTCCCAAAAATAAGTGAGTTCATATAATAACATTAAAAATAATATTTTCAAATAAATATTGAGAATAAAATATCAATCATAAATTGACGGATTGTCACAATCCGAATGTCGTTACTGGTACGTTTTTACTCAACAATCATTATGTTGTTGCTTTATTTGATTCGGGTGCTAATAGGAGCTTTGTATCTACTAAATTTAGTGCCCTTATTGACATTGAACCTGTTGAGATAAATACCAGTTACGAAGTAGAATTGGCTGATGGTAAATTGGTACAAACTAATAAGCTGTTAAAAGGATGTTCTCTAAATCTCTTAAACCGTTGCTTTCCGATTGATTTGATGTTAATAGATCTAGGTAGTTTTGATATTATTATTGGTATTGATTGGTTATCCTTGAATAATGCTACAATTTTATGTGGAGAAAAGAAGGTTAAGATTCCTCTTAGGAATATAACGCTAGTAATTGATGGTAATCGAGGTGAATCCCGTTTGAAAATAGTTTCATCTATTAAAGTCTTAAAGTACATCAGGAACGGTTGCGAGCTATTCTTAGCTCAAGTGATCGGGAATGAGTCTAAGGAGAAACGATTGGAAGATGTACCTATTATCTATGAATTTCCTGACGTATTTCCCAATGATTTACCTGGACTTCCGCCGATAAGGCAAGTCGAGTTTCGAATCGATCTAATTCCTGGTGTTGCACCGGTGGCACGTGCGCCTTACCGATTAGCACCTTCTGAATTAAAGGAATTATCCGAACAACTCAAGGAGTTGTCAGATAAAGGTTTTATTCGACCGAGCTCGTCACCTTGGGGAGCTCCAGACATGTTCATTAAGAAGAAGGATGGATCTTTCCGTATGTGCATCGATTACCGTGAGCTGAATAAGTTGACAATCAAAAATCGATATCCTTTACCAAGGATTGATGATTTATTTGATCAACTACAAGGCTCTAGTGTGTATTCTAAGATAGATTTGTGGTCTGGATATCACCAACTTCGCGTCCATGAAGAAGATATACTTATAATTGCATTTAGAACTCGTTATGGACACTATGAATTTCAAGTGATGCCATTTTGGTTAACTAACGCACCTACGGTCTTCATGGATCTAATGAATCGAGTGTGCAAACCCTATTTTGATAAATTTGTGATCGTGTTTATTGACGATATTCTAATCTATTCTAAGAAAAAAGAGGAACATGGAGAACACTTAAGGATTATCTTGAGCTTGTTAAAGGATGAAAAGTTGTATGCTAAGTTTTCAAAATGTGATTTTTGGTGGACTCTGTGCAATTTCTTGGTCATGTGATTAACAAAGATGGAATTCATGTTGATCCAGCAAAGGTTGAAGCTATTAAGAGTTGGTCTGCACCGACAACACCAACGGAGGTGCGACAATTCTTAGGATTGTCTTTCTATTATAGAAGATTCATTAAATAATTTTCTTTAGTAGCTAAACCCCTGACCAAGCTAACTCAGAAAAATAAACCTTTCGTTTGGGGAAGTGAAGAATATGGAGCATTTCAGATATTGAAGCAAAAATTATGTAGTGCACCAATTCTATCATTACCCGACGGAAGTGAAAATTTTGTGGTATTTTGTGATGCATCTCTTAGAGGTTATGGAGTTGTCTTGACGCAGCGAGAAAAGGTGATAGCTTATGCTTCTAGGAAATTAAGGAAGAATGAGGAGAATTATACTACTCATGATCTTGAGTTAGGAGCTGTAGTCTTTACTCATAGGTTGTGGAGACATTATCTGTATGGCACCAAGTGTACGGTATTCACCGATCATAAAAGCCTACAGTATATTCTCGACCAAAAAGAATTAAATATGAGGCAACGAAGATGGATAGAATTGTTAAGTGATTATGATTGTAATATAAGCTATCACCCGGGAAAAGCAAATGTTGTTGCCGATACATTAAGTAGAAAGGATATAGAGCCTATCAGGGTACGTTCTCTAGTCTTGACTGTGCACAATAATTTGCATGAGCAAATTAGAAATGCGCAAATAGAAGCCTGTAAGAAAGAAAATTTTGTTAATGAAGGGTTTCAAGGTGAAGGAGATCCTTTAGAGGTTAGAGCAGATGGAGTGAAATGCTTAAGAGGTCGTATGTGGATACCTAATAATAACTGATTTTTACTATGTGAAATTGTTCTTCGTTTCTAATCGAATTGACTATTGGTTTACGTCTGACTCAGTCGTCTTTGGTGAAAAAAATAGATTGGTCGTTTTTGTAAAATAAAATTGAAAAACTTTAAAGTAAAAGGCAAGGTAACTAAAGCTATAAATGATTAAAAAGTAAATGACGAGAAATTAAAACAAATAACTAAAAATAAAGGAGCGAAACAAATAATAAAACGTAAATAAAAACGAAACAATTAATAAAAATGAAACTAAAAGACAAAATTAACTATCGACTCGAAAATAAAGTTTACTTAATGAAAAAGGAGAAAATAAAACTATGATGGTACTCTAAAGCTAAACGAGGCAAAAGCTAAAGCGGGTACTAAATAAAAGATAAAACTTAAACTTTACTAACAAATATTAATTTTAAAAATAGACGAAAAATTCAACTAAAAATACGTCACTTTCAAATTTAAAATCGGAACAACTTTCAGATTAAACTAAATAATTACGGAACAATACTAAATAATAAACAAGCTAGCAGGCAGGCAGCTGGAAGCAGCCAGGCACCTCCTTTTGGCGCCAAAATACCCTAAGCTAGCAAGAAGGCAAGTCATATTTTCGGAAAAGCTACAATAATCTTCGCAATGTTTAAATCTTCGGAATATGTATATTTTGATTTATTCGGAATGTTTTTCGGAATAACTTTTTTCGGAATTTTCTTGGGAATGTTTAATTCTTCGGAAAAAATGATTATCTCGGACTTTATGCTTACAGAACTTTTTTCGGAATAATATTTTTTCAGATTTTTTTTACTTTTTCAGAGTTTTTGACTTTTTCGGAATAATGACTAAATTCAGAAAAATGAATAATTTCGGAAAAATTAAGAAATTCAGAGAAAAACTAAATCTTTGGAAAAATTTATAAATTCAATGAAAGGGAAAAATTCAGATAAATTAAATCTTCGGAATAAGGGAAAATCTTTGTAATTCCTAAACCCTTATCCGAAGATCCAAAAGATCAGATAAACAGTTACAGTAAAAACTAAAAATCAGAAAATAAGCTACAAATAAGCAAAAATCAAATAAGCAATCTACCAAAACTTAATCTAAAACACTTTTAAGAAAAACTAATTAAACCACAAAATAAAAACTTGAAAAACACTAATAAAACTAAAAATTAAAAATCAACTTTTAATAAAATAAACTAATAAAAACACTTAACTAAAATGAAATCAAACACACAATAAGCTATCAAATCAATAAGCTAACACAATAAAAAACATAAAAACATAACAATTAATCAAATAAGCATAACAATAAGCACATAAACATAAAGATTAACAAAAATAAGAAAGGTAGAATGAGAGATTAATATAAAACTTGATTAAAATTAAGGATTCAACAACAATTAAAAGTAAAAAATAAAGGACTTACAAATTTAAGGTGCAAGACAAGGAATGTAAATTGACAAGAAATTAAATGACATAAAAAATAAAAGTGGAAAGACTAAGTTGTCAATTTAGCTAACACCTCCTAATGACACATTAGGAGGGTATTTATAGGAGGATTAGTATGTCTTGATGCTTCCTTCCTCTTCTCGTCTTTTCGTCTTTATAAATTCTTCGACTTTTTCGACTTTTTCTCGGGATTATTTGAACTCGTCTTATAATTTCTTCATTTATTAGACTTGAGTTCTTCCACTTCATTAAACTTCCGTCTTTAGACTTTTTCTTCGATAAATCTTCAGAATAGGCCTTGGACTTTTGTTCTTTTTGCACTCTTGATCTTTTGACTTCGTGTTTTGTCTTTTTCTTCGATAAAAGCCCGTGAAAGCCCATGTTTTCTTCCCTTTTTCACATTTTGGTCCTAAATTACAACAAAAACACAAACCACGCATAATTCCGACATTTACGACATAAAATACACGTTTTGGCTTGGTTATTATTACAATTAAGTGGTAAAAGGATAAGTGTTTTCACACTTATTAAATCCCCTACACTTGACCATTGCAATGTCCTCATGTAATGCATTAATTACAAAGCAAGATTACATTTTCCATCACAATCAATCCTATTGGCCTTTATTAAAGAGACAAAATATTTAAAGGAAGAAAACAAGTAAAAAAAATCAAAAACATACCTTAGGGTTTTGAAATGTCATGATTATTATCATCCTCAAGTTTCACGTTCCCCATACCAAGCTTAAAAACGAGATCATTGTTATTATAAGTTAGCAAACTAAAACAAATTCATGTGGGCCAATTATTCACTTAGACTCCCTTATTCCTAGGTGTATCTCTTATATATTATTGTTGTCTTGGAAGATCACGAAGATGCATTGTTGACTTATTTCAATAGTTGTTTAGGCAGAAAATAAAGTAGGACGATTTAATCAATAGTTAGCTAAAGGACAAAATCTTTTAATACTGCTTCTCGGGATCCCATAAAGTTCATATCTTGGCATAACTCGTTTCACGAGTTGAGACCTTTCTCGGACCGATATTTGGCAGTGACTTCATACTTCAAATCTTGAGAGACGTTCATGAAATAAAGGTCTTCTCTTCATAATAGGAATTTCTTCACTTGAACTTTTTGAGAGATTCTTCATATTTGGACCACGACCTCTTCATTTTTCTCCAATCTTTATTGTGGATTTGGATATACAACGATCCGCCTCCTTTTAGGACTTGGATCTATTTATCCTCATACCTTGCTAGGGTCTTTTCGGATAGACTTCTCCATGATCTTTAGGGGAGTATTTGCTTTTCGTCGTGTGTCTCGATCCTTCATATTGATTTTTGATAAATGATTCTTCACATCACTTTGAATCTTTAGCAACAAAATGTAGCCCTCATGCCTTGTTAGGGCCTTTTCGGACTCGCCAATCTTCGCATCCCGCTTCAATAAGTTATGCCTTGGCTATGAACTCTAATCAATACCGAGCAACTTTTAAACGATTTTGTGCTAGAAGCTAAGTAACTTTTCAAATCGTACAACCTTATTTATTTCATATATATTTATTAACAAGCGATAGGAGAAAAAGCTTATAATCAACTCACATAAATTTATGAAAGAATACCAAACTTATAATTGACTCTATCATCTCTCGTTCTTCACAATTTAAAATCTCAAGGAATGAGACTCGTGGATGCTTAGCCAATTAAATCAAAGTTTTCGGTTTTCAAGTCATCTATAGGATCTTGCAACTTCTTAGATTTTTTCAAGTTTAGAATTCGCATTGTAAAGTTCCCTTGATAAACGACTCTCTAGGATCAATTATAAGAACTTGCGAAAAGTTCTTGTTCTAAACCCGTAAGAGTTAAGACTTTCGTGTTTTAAAGTTCCCTATATAAAAGCCTAGCAAAACTTGACTTAAACACGTTAAGGATACTAGCTAGAGTAAACTTAGATAAGTAAACTCGGGTTGAGTGAAGATTCACAATGTTTAAAAATTTAAAACCACTTTATTAAATTTTATTCTAATAAAGAAAGAAAATAACAATAACAAAGGTAAAACTACTAGGCCAAAATAGATTAAAATTTTGAAAAATGTCGAAAAATCAAATTTTCCGGTTAAAATGAGGACAAATACAAGGAAAAGACCACTTAACTTTGATAGAAGTCCCACTACACTGAATATAAACATTGTCCTTAATGTTTAAGCATCTAGAAGTAAACTCCCCTACACTTAGGACATTGTGCACGTTGCTTAAATCTTGCTAAGGAAGAGACAACTAAAGTGATTCCTATTTTAATATTGAAGAATATAAAATAGTGAATCAAAAGAGTTTAGGATAAAACCGGGAAGACGGGAACACGGAATCACGGGTCATCAAAAGTCATCAAGAATGGATCTTTGAAAGCTCGAGTCCTTGCACATGATAAGAAAGAAAACAACATACACATACTAGGGTCTCCCCCTACACTTATTATAAAAACAAAAGAAAAAGGATAGATACTCGGGTTGCCTCCTAAGAAGCGCTTGTTTTTGTTAACCGAGTCGTGATCCTGACTCGACCTTGATTAGTATAGGAAGAAGCTTGAAACATATCCACCGGGATCAAATACATGGTTTTCATCCATTAAGTAACCCAAGCTTAAGGCGAACAAGGCAAGCCAAAGAAGAGTAGGCAAGGTTCCCTTAAGTAGTTGTTGAGCACGGTGGTAGCAAGTGTGATGAGGTGCAAGCATATCTCCAAAAGTTACAAAAATCATTCCTTTTGTTTCATCAGATGGATACTGAGATGCCTTAAAAATTGCAATACCGGGATCCAACACCTTTTCCATTAGGGGAAAATAACACTCGGGTTCAGTAGACCTTGAAGAAGATCCGCTCATAAAACGCACAATCTCACCTCAGAAGGTGGATAGAGAGGTGTCAAAACATAAGTGATACGGATGGTGGTGTCTTCCGGTTTCTTCTCCTTTGGAACGGGTTTCTTAATATCCGAAGGAGGATAAAGACCATAATCATCAAAGTCCAAAGGAGGAGAATCACTCTCATTTTGGAAGTAAGTGTTGAGAAAAGTAGCAAAATCTTCCTCAAATGAGTAGTCATCCAAAGTAGGATCAAGCATTGTTGGTGGAGGATCTTCATCAAAATTAGGTGCAAGGTCATCATGTGAAGAATCACTCAAAAGAGTATCAACATCATCAAAATCATCATATGTTGGCATGTCTGGATACTCTGAAAGAAAATTATCATAATTATCTCCATCGGAACTAGAATCATCATGATAGTCATTGATAGGTGTGTAAACACCCATCTTTTCTACCACTTAATTACAATAATAACCGGACCTAAACGTGTATTTTATGTCTTTTATGTCGGAATTATGCGTGGTTTGTGTTTTTATTGTGATTTAGGACGAAAAGGTGAAAAGTGGAGAAAACACGGAAATTCACGGGCATTTACGGACTTTTATTGAAGAAAAGGATGAAAGACAAAGTCAAGAAGTCAAAGTGGATAAAGAACGGAAGTCCAAGACCAATTCTGAAGATTTATCGAAGAAAAAGTCAAAAGACGAAAGTTTGCTTAAAGCCGAAGAACTCAAGTCTTATTTATCAAAGAATTAAAAGACGAGTCCAAAGAAATCCCGAGCCAAAAGTCATCACATTCCAAGATTAACAAAAAGAACAAGAAGGAAGGACTTGATGGTGCAATTAACAAGAAAGGAAGGAGGGAGGAAGCTTCCCCTAACCACTCCCTAATCACCTATATAAACCCTCATTTTCATTCATTTACTCTTGTTGGTGGCTTGACAAACCATTCTTCCACTTTATTTTATGCACCTTTAATTACTTGCCATTTAAATACATGTTTTGCACTTTAATTACCTTTTAATTCCAAGTAAGTTTTTAATTTGTGTTCTTTAAATTCTTGTCTTTAATCTTTTTTTATCAATTGATCAAGTGTTTTTATCAATCTCATTCTACCTTTCTCTCTTTTTGTTTCGGCTTGAATTTCGGATTAAGCAAGGTTTTGCTTAATCCATTTGCTTATCTTGATTAAAGTTTTGTCCTTTTTATTTCCTTACACGAAATAAGCCACGAGATTGACAACCTTGTGTGCTTATTTGGAATTTTTCTTAAAGTATTTTGAAAGTTTTCTTTAAAGTTTTGATTTTTAAGTTTTGATTTCATTTAAGTTTCGTGTTTTTAAAATTTGAAAGACTTTAACTTTCTAGCTTATTGTTTCGTTTTGATTTCATTTTATTAAAGTTTTGGGTAACTGCTTATTAGAATAGCTTATTTAGTTCTTGTGCTTATTACCAAGTTAGTTCCATCGGAAAGTTAGGGTTTTCCACATTGCGACGGATAGCAACACCACATTCCGATAGTGACAGTATTGGCATAAGGGTTTTTGCATTCCGATCCGGGATTGCGACAGGAGTAACTTTACCTCATTCCGATCTGGGGATTGCGATCGCATATTGCGATCGCTCTTTCCGACGGCTCTTGAGGCTTAGTTAGACGAAGTGCTGCCGACAGTATTGGCATAAGGGTTTTTGCATTCCGATCCGGGATTGCGACAGGAGTAACTTTACCTCATTCCGATCTGGGGATTGCGATCGCATATTGCGATCGCTCTTTCCGACGGCTCTTAAGGCTTAGTTAGACGAAGTGCTGCCCAATCTTCCTTATCCATATTCCGATCTGGACCTCATTCCGATAGGTACATTCCGACAGGTTACATCTTGGTATTCCGATAGCATACATTTCGATCTGGGCTACATTGCGATCTGAGGTTGTTAGGTTATTCCGATCTGAAAAGGTGACATATTCCGATCTGGGTTTCTTCAACATTCCGATAGGTGGTGTGTTCATTCCGATGGTAGGTTGATCGGAATATATTCCGATCTGGGTTAACTTTTATGTTTTGTCTTGTTTAATTTTTAGTTTAAGTTTTTAATACTTGTCTAATTTTAATTTCCGTCACACTTTAATTTTTAGTCATTTAATTTATTTACTTTCTGTCACGTTTTTAAATATTGCACACTTTCGTTTAATTAGACTTAGATTTATTTTAACGCACTTATATTTTTTATACTTGCCCTTTACTTTAACGACATTTACTTTTAAGTCTTGCACATTTAAATTTAAAAACAACCAAAAATATTTGTTTCCACCAAAATAAAACTGAGTCACATAGAAAACCTAGATCAATTCGATTAGACACACATCAACGAACACACGAATCTTTCTTACTAGGTAAAAAAAAAAACCTTGTATTAAATGGCGCCGCTGCCGGCTCTTTTCGTTAAGATCAATAGTTTTCTGTGAGAGACACGTTGCTTTTTGGGATCCGTTCACTTGTGAACGTTATTTTTCTTGCATAAAAAATTCAAAAAATCATAAAAAAATTAAAAATTGATAAAAAACCATAAAAATTAAAAATTTCCAAAATCCAAAAAGATTTTATCTTTCTTGTGTATATATATTGTCTTTGTTTTTGGTTTTGTTTTCTTTTGTATTTTCAGGTGTATGCGTACTAGATCTTCTAATTATCAAGAGCCCGAGCCTCAAGAAGATTTAGATATGGCAGGTGTTAACAACAACATTCCACCGAACCTGAATAATAACGATAACAACAATGCTCTTCCACAGCCCGATCTTCGGACCATGGAAGAACTGTGTCAACCAACAATGTTTGGACGAGGAGGACCGATTGCGCCGATGCAAATCAACGCTCCTGAGTTTTCGTTGAAGCACCACATGATTCAGCAAGTACAAACAAACCCATTTAGAGGATTGCCTGATGATGATGCCAACAAACACCTCGACAAGTTCATTACTATCACTCAGAGCATGAAGTTGGCTGGTGCCACAATGGACGAGCTTCGCCTACAACTCTTTCCACACACTCTATTACATCATGCCGAGAAATGGTTTGATCGTCTCCCGAAGAATTCTATTCACACTTGGGATGACATGACTCAACGCTTTTTGTCGCGCTACTTTCCACCTTCCATGGTCACAAGCCTTCGCAATCAGATCAGCGGTTTCATGCAAGATCCCGATGAATCTCTTTTTGATGCATGGGAGAGATATAATGTCTTGATCGACCGTTGTCCAAACCACAACATGCTTCCGGTCACCTTGATCGATACTTTCTACAACGGATTGACTTTTCGAGATCGTGATACGATTAATGCAGCCGCCGGTGGCACATTCATGAAAAGGAGACCCGAGGAGTGTAGAGAGTTAATTGAGAACATGACTACTCACCACAAGAACTGGGATTCCTCTGCATCTTCTAGGAACAACCCGAGAGTCAATGTTTCCTCAACCTCAGCAAACCCTGAGATGACCGCACTCACCCGCATGATGACTGAAATGAGCAAAAGTATTACGCTTCTCGCTTCAAATCAACAACAACAACAAGTTAAAGCGGTTGCTAATCCTTGTGAAACATGTGGCGGTCTTCACTCATACACCGATTGTCCTTCAACACAAGGAAATCCGGAAAATGTGTATGCAGCTTACGGTAATTATTCACCGGAAAATTACCAAGCTAGACAACAAGGGGATAGAAATCTGCTGAGCTACCGTTCCAACAATTACCTTTCACCCGGTTTTTCTCCTCAAAACCAAAACCCCGCCAACAACAACACTAGAAGCAACCAAATCCCACCAAGAGCTTCTAATCCTTATCACCCACCCGCCCAACAAAACCCACCCATTAATCCCGATGTTGAGGCTATCATGAGAACCCAAGGTGAGCAAATCAAGAATCTGCAGAGCCAAATTATCAATCTTAAAGGGGATATCACAAAGCAAGGAAATGAGATAAGATCCAAGCTTCGAAATGATATTCAATCCTCCTTCAGCAATCAAACCAATGATTTGAAGAATATGCTTGCTAGTTTCTTGCCCCCTGCTCAACCTTCTTCTTCAAGTTCTCTACCTTCAAACACCGTCACCAATCCGCGAGCCAATGTGAGTGCTATTACTACTCGTAGTGGAGTCACCATTGTAGGACCACCAATCCCACCCTCATCATCTACACCTCCTCCACCACCATGTATCCCTACTCCTCCTACACCTAGTATTAGTGTACCATTACCGTCTCCACCTCGACGTGATGAAGTTCCCACCAATGATCCTTCAACATCTCAACCTTTACCTACACCTGCACCTTCACCACCCAAACCCAATATCCCTTATCCTTCTCGCTTGGGCAAGACCAAAATGCTAAACACGGAGGACGCTCAAGTGACTAGCTATATCAAGATGATTTCTCAAATGAATTTCAACATTAGCTTTCTTGAAGCACTTGTCCACATGCCCAAATTTGTTAAAGCATTTAAGGAATTGCTTAACAACAAGGAGAAGCTGATTGAACTCGCCAACACACGCTTAAATGAAAACTGCTCTGCAGTTATTCTTAAAGAACTTCCGGAAAAACTTGGAGATCCCGGTCGTTTTGTGTTGCCTTGCGTGTTCAACAAAACTGAAGAATTTACTGCCCTTGCTGATCTCGGGGCTAGTATTAATTTAATGCCACTCAGTGTTTGGAAAACACTATCATTGCCCGACCTCACTCCAACAAAGATGACTCTTGAACTTGCAAATCGCACTCTCGCTTACCCTGTTGGTATAGCTGAAGACGTGTTCATTAAAGTTGGCACATTTACTTTCCCGGTAGATTTTGTCGTAGTTGATTATGAAATGGACCCTCGTATTCCTTTAATACTTGGTCGGCCATTCTTGAGAACCGGACGTGCTTTAGTAGATGTGGCCGAAGGTGAGTTAATCTTACGGGTCGGGGATGATGCAAAAGTTTTCAAAATGGGGAAGCTTACTAGTTTAACTTTTGGAGGCCGAGAATCAGTGAATATGATTAATGTGCTAGATGACTTTACCGTCTACGAAAATCCTCTATTCGACTCTTGCATCGATAATCCACTTTTTTATGATGATGTGGATGATTCTCTCCCTACTTTGGACGCTCCTTCCATTTATGATTCGTCACCGGTCTTTGACGCTTATGATGATGATGATTCTAGCTCAGATTCGGATGATTTTGATTGTACTTCTGAGTATCCCGAGCTGCCTACTTTCGATGATTTTGATGAGGCTGATACTCTATCGAGCGATCCTTCACATGATAAAGATCCTCCGTCATCACTCGATCCTACTTTGGACGATTATTCATTTGAGGAAGATTTCTCTGAATTTCTCAACACATACTTCCCTCATGAGAGTGATGCTCCTCCTTTTGACTTTGAAGATTATCGCCTTGATCCTACTTTGGATTTGAAGAGCATTTTGTCAAAGGAGAAGAAACCGGTTGACACCGAAATCCGTTGCACGTATGATTTAACACCTCTTTGTCCCACTTCTGAGGACGAGGTTGTGCTTCTTTGCGGATCTTCTTCACACTCGGCTGAGCCGGAGTGCTATTTTCCCCTGAAGGAAAAGGTGTTCGACCCCGGTATTGAAGTCTTTAAGCCATCTCAGTATCCACCTGATGAAATAAAAGGAAAAATCTTTGGAAATCTTGAAGACATGCTTGCACCACTTCATCCTTGCTTCTACTGTGCTCCATCATTGCTTAAGGGAACCTTGCCACTTCTCTTTTGGCTTGCCTTGTTCGCCTTAAGCTCTTGCTTATTGATGGATGAAAACTATGTCTTTGATCCTGGTGGAGTTGTTTCATGCTACTTCCGTTGATGATCAAGGTCGAGTCAGGCTCCCGACTCGGTTAACAAAAACCAAGCGCTTCTTGGGAGGCAACCCATGCATCTATCTTTCCGCTTTCTATATCATAAGTGTAGGGGGGACCCTTTGGATTGCTATTTCCTCTCCTCACTTCTTAATCAGGGATTCGAGCTTCAATGATCCACTCTTGATGATTCTTGACGACCCGTGATTCCGTGTTCTACTTCATCCCGGTTCTATCCTAAACTCTTCTCGATTCACTATTTTATATTTTCTCAATATTAAAATAGGAATCTCTTTAGTTGTCTTTTCCTTAGCAAGATTTAAACAACGTGCACAATGTCTTAAGTGTAGGGGAGTTTCCTCCCACATGCTTAAACATTGAGGACAATGTTTATCTTAAGTGTAGGGGGGACTTCTATCGAAGTTAAGTGGTCTTTTCCTTGTATTTGTCCTCATTTTAACCGGAAAATCAATTTTTCGACATTTTTCAAAATTTTTGATCTATTTTGGCCTATTAGTTTTTCCCTTTGTATAGTTATTTTCTTTCTTTGCTAGAATAAATGTTTAATAAGTGGTTTTAATTTTCAAACGTTGTGAATCTTTTGACTCAATTCGAGTTTACTCTAGCTAGTATCCTTAACATGTTTAAGTCAAGTTTTGCTAGGCTTTTATATAGGGAGCTATAAAACGCGAAAGTCTTAACTCTCACGGGTTAAGAACAAGAACTTTTCGCAAGTTCCTATAATTGATCCTAGAGAGTCGTTTATCAAGGGAACTTTAATATGCGATTTCTAAACTTGAAAAAGTCTAAGAATTTGCAAGATCCTATAGGCGACTCGAAAACCCAAAACTTTGATTTAATAGGCTAAGCATCCACGAGTCTCATTCCTTGAGATTTTAAACTGTGGAGAACGAGAGATGATAGAGCCAATTATAAGTTCGGTATTCTTTCATGAATTTATGTGAGTTAATTATGAGCCTATTCTCCCATCGCTTGCTAATAATTTATTTGCTAATAAATAAGGTTGTACGATTTGAAAAGTTACTTAGCTTCTAGCCCCAGATCGTTTAAAAGTTGCTCGGTAATGACGAGAGTTCATAGCCAAGGCATAACTTATGAAGCGGGGCGCGAAGATTGGCGAGTCCGAAAAGGCCCTAACAAGGCATGAGGGCTATGTTTTGTTGCTAAAGATCCAAAGTGATGTGAATAATCATTTATCGAAAATCAATATGAAGGATCGAGACACACGACGTAAAGCAAACTCCCCAAAAGTCATGGAGAAGTGTATCCGAAAAGACCCTAACAAGGTATGAGGATAAATAGATCCAAGTCATAAAAGGAGGCGGATCGTTGTATATCAAAGTCCAAAATAAAGATTGGAGAAAAATGAAGAAGTCGTGGTCCAAGTATGAATCTCTCAAAACTTCAAGTGAAGAAATTCCAATTATGAAGAGAAGACCATTATTTCATGAACGTCTCTCAAAGATTTGAAGTATGAAGTCGCTGCCAAATATCGGCCCGAGAAAGGTCTCAAATCGCGAACCAAGTTATGCCAAGATATGAACTTTTTGATATCCCGAGAAGCAGTTTTAAAAGATTTGGTCCTTTAGCTAACTATTGATTAAATCGTTCACTTTATTTTCAGACTAAACAACTATCTAAATAAGTCAAACAATGCATCTTCGTGATCATTCAAGACAAATAATAAAATATAAGAGATACCCATAGGAATAAGGGAGTCTAAGTGAATAATTGGCCCACATGAGTTCGTGTTAGTTTACTAACTTATAATAACAATGATCTCGTTTTTAAGCTTGGTTTGGAGGAAGTGAAAAGTTGAGGATGATGATTATTCATGACATTTTCAAAACCCAAGGTATGCTTTTAATTTCTCTGCTTTGCATTTTTATAATTTTCTATCTCTTTATAAAGGCCAATGTGGATTGATTATGATTTGTAACTAATGCATTGCATGAGGACATTGCAATGGTCAAGTGTAGGGGATTTGATAGGTGTGTAAACACCCATCTTTTCTACCACTTAATTACAATAATAACCGGACCTAAACGTGTATTTTATGTCTTTTATGTCGGAATTATGCGTGGTTTGTGTTTTTATTGTGATTTAGGACGAAAAGGTGAAAAGTGGAGAAAACACGGAAATTCACGGGCATTTACGGACTTTTATTGAAGAAAAGGATGAAAGACGAAGTCAAGAAGTCAAAGTGGATAAAGAACGGAAGTCCAAGACCAATTCTGAAGATTTATCGAAGAAAAAGTCAAAAGACGAAAGTTTGCTTAAAGCCGAAGAACTCAAGTCTTATTTATCAAAGAATTAAAAGACGAGTCCAAAGAATCCCGAGCCAAAAGTCATCACATTCCAAGATTAACAAAAAGAACAAGAAGGAAGGACTTGATGGTGCAATTAACAAGAAAGGAAGGAGGGAGGAAGCTTCCCCTAACCACTCCCTAATCACCTATATAAACCCTCATTTTCATTCATTTACTCTTGTTGGTGGCTTGACAAACCATTCTTCCACTTTATTTTATGCACCTTTAATTACTTGCCATTTAAATACATGTTTTGCACTTTAATTACCTTTTAATTCCAAGTAAGTTTTTAATTTGTGTTCTTTAAATTCTTGTCTTTAATCTTTTTTTATCAATTGATCAAGTGTTTTTATCAATCTCATTCTACCTTTCTCTCTTTTTGTTTCGGCTTGAATTTCGGATTAAGCAAGGTTTTGCTTAATCCATTTGCTTATCTTGATTAAAGTTTTGTCCTTTTTATTTCCTTACACGAAATAAGCCACGAGATTGACAACCTTGTGTGCTTATTTGGAATTTTTCTTAAAGTATTTTGAAAGTTTTCTTTAAAGTTTTGATTTTTAAGTTTTGATTTCATTTAAGTTTCGTGTTTTTAAAATTTGAAAGACTTTAACTTTCTAGCTTATTGTTTCGTTTTGATTTCATTTTATTAAAGTTTTGGGTAACTGCTTATTAGAATAGCTTATTTAGTTCTTGTGCTTATTACCAAGTTAGTTCCATTGGAAAGTTAGGGTTTTCCACATTGCGACGGATAGCAACACCACATTCCGATAGTGACAGTATTGGCATAAGGGTTTTTGCATTCCGATCCGGGATTGCGACAGGAGTAACTTTACCTCATTCCGATCTGGGGATTGCGATCGCATATTGCGATCGCTCTTTCCGACGGCTCTTGAGGCTTAGTTAGACGAAGTGCTGCCGACAGTATTGGCATAAGGGTTTTTGCATTCCGATCCGGGATTGCGACAGGAGTAACTTTACCTCATTCCGATCTGGGGATTGCGATCGCATATTGCGATCGCTCTTTCCGACGGCTCTTGAGGCTTAGTTAGACGAAGTGCTGCCCAATCTTCCTTATCCATATTCCGATCTGGACCTCATTCCGATAGGTACATTCCGACAGGTTACATCTTGGTATTCCGATAGCATACATTTCGATCTGGGCTACATTGCGATCTGAGGTTGTTAGGTTATTCCGATCTGAAAAGGTGACATATTCTGATCTGGGTTTCTTCAACATTCCGATAGGTGGTGTGTTCATTCCGATGGTAGGTTGATCGGAATATATTCCGATCTGGGTTAACTTTTATGTTTTGTCTTGTTTAATTTTTAGTTTAAGTTTTTAATACTTGTCTAATTTTAATTTCCGTCACACTTTAATTTTTAGTCATTTAATTGATTTACTTTCTGTCACGTTTTTAACTATTGCACACTTTCGTTTAATTAGACTTAGATTTATTTTAACGCACTTATATTTTTTATACTTGCCCTTTACTTTAACGACATTTACTTTTAAGTCTTGCACATTTAAATTTAAAAACAACCAAAAATATTTGTTTCCACCAAAATAAAACTGAGTCACATAGAAAACCTAGATCAATTCGATTAGACACACATCAACGAACACACGAATCTTTCTTACTAGGTAAAAAAAAAAACCTTGTATTAGTCATCATAAATTGGAGGAGACTCATGAATTGGTGGAGGATGTAAATTGGAGAGAGAATCATCCACATCATCATGGAACAATGGATTATCATAGGAAGAATCGAAAAGAGGATTGTTGTAGATGACAAAATCATCAAGCACATTAATCATATTCCCTGATTCTCTTCCATAGGATTTGGTGTGACAATCCATCAATTTATGGTTGATATTTTATTCTCAAGTATTATTTAAAAATATTATTTTAATGTTATATTATGAACTCACTTATTTTTGGGAAGAAATTTGGATTTACATCTTGAAGTAGCATCGACTACGTCTAAACCGGAGGATTCAACGTTACGTGCTTACGTTTACATACACCGTCTTTGGTGACAGTCCGACATTTCAGAAAATAAATTTGTCCGTGAATATTATTTTGATATTTTAAATTTGTGTTGTTTCATAAACTCACAAATTTACGAGAAGAGATTAGGACTTATGATTTTAATTTAACGTCCTTTACGACTAAACCGGAAACCTTAGGTTTACGTATTTACATTTTCGAACTCCGTTTTTGATGAAACAATTTTTATTAGATTCGTTTTGTGCCGTTGATTCATAATTTATAAAAACATTTTTCGTCAAACGACTCGAGGGCACGTAAATCGAGGAAACTAGAATCGAGGAGTACCCGTAATTAAATGGGGATGAGACAAGATAAAATTGTCCCACCCCTACACATGGGATGGCAACAAGTATACAACACACCACTATTTGGTGTCATTTTTATATAAGCTAGATAGACACTTGTCCATCTAGGCTTCCAAACCACTTAAACTTAAAACAAGTTACACCAAAACCACTCACTTCATATGCAACTCATGCAAACCACCATTTTCCTCTCCTCCCTCTCACTAAATTCGTCACATATCCTCCATCTAACACCACCACCATCAAAAAATTCAACCATAAATCATATGTGTAATTTACATATGATGAAAACCCATTGAAGTTATGAAGATTGGAGGTGATCTTAACATGTAAAAATGAGTTTTCAAGGGAGTTTGGGGCTGATTTCTCAAGGAGTTTTCATAATGAAACAGGGCTGATTTTTGGATAAATCTACAAATACTTGGTGATCCTAGAAGTGGTGTTGATATCTCATAAGATTGGTTACCCAAAACCAAGTCTTGTTCATCCAAAAACTCATCATTTCATCACTTTGGTGGTATAAAGATTGTTCTTCCTATCCTCTTGTTATTTTGATTATTTAATCTTGTATTTTATTATCTATTGTATATGTATATGATGAATATATGATGATAAAAATATTGTGTGGGGATTTGGTTTGATAAATATGGTTAAAAAGATGGAAAACCATATGTAAAAAGGTTAAAATCATGCTTAATAAGTTGGCTGTATAAAAACAGTAACTAACCACATGTTAAACTGATAAAATGGCAAAGTGGAATCAATATACAGTAAGTATTAGGTCTTTTACACATGTGAGAATTGGCCATACAATGGAATCATTATAATGAGTGAGATATGATTAAAACAAAATTGAAGTACCAATCTGAATAGTCAGTTTTGGACGGACTGTTAGGGATATTTAGAGTTGGATTGAGCAGTAGCTAAAACTAAGTTAATTGTAGCACATATCATCTAGTTTATGGTGTCCAAAAATGAGCTTCTATCTCCTTGTATAACTCAAGATATGGTGAAAATAGTGAAAGTGAAAATAAAAATCAGATTTTGGGAAATTAAAGTATAATAGTATTATAATAGCACTCAAATAAATATAGTATATAATGTGAATTTAAGACCCAATAAATTATATATTACATTTATATAAATATGTATAAGGATAAATAAATGGACATTTTATAAAAATGGTAGTTTGATAAGTTTTATAAGTTATAAAACTATATACTAAGTTTTACGTCTTTTCGGCTAATACCGTAAAATTAACGTTTTTCGTCAATTAAAACTTAGACGATCGGACCCGTCTAATGTAAACTTTTTAAAAGTCATTTACTGATATATAAGTACTTAATACAAGTAATAACCGATAAAAACCGAACTATATAACGTATAGACATTAACGGGCCAAAGTAGCCTTAATGGACAATAAACCCGACTAATTTGGTAAAACACTTATAAATTTACTTATTGGGCTTAACCCACTTGGGCCCAACATATAAAGTATAATACTGATAATAAAAGTATAATTGGGCTAATAAAATGTATTGGGCTTGTAATGGGCCTATTGGGCCTCCAAAATGTAAACAAGTTGAGCTAGTGTAACTAGTATAAAAATTACCAACACATAAACACTATAATGAATGAGAATGTATAAACCCACGTGATCATCATCATATATATAAAATCATCATATGTATACATAACGGTTATTTATTATAAATTCATTGGACAAGAGTCTAAGACGAGTATTATTTGTCTAGGTATCCGTGCTTGAAGCACGTACCGTACATCCGAATTGCCGATAACCCGCTTTCCCACATCAACGTGAGTTCATTGCCTCGCACTCTTTTAAATGTTTTTATGAAATGTTTTATAAACCCGCGAGGGAGATAACATGTTAGTTTTGATAAAATAGGACACCATTTGTCCCGATTATTTGTTTATTGATTTGGACCCGAATTATTGTATGACTCGATGAATGAATATATGACCCGATAAATGAAATGAAATGGATTATTAAAGTTAGGTTATGTCACTAAAAGTCCCATTAGCATGAATTGTGAACTACCGGGATTTGGTAGACGCTTATGCATATAATAGTACTATTTGGGGACGATCACCCCAGTTCGCGCCTTGACGGTTGATCCCCGTCGTGCCACATTGGTAAGCGAATTTATGTATGAGAAGATTTACACAAGCGTGATTATTGTGACGACACGCTAATTTAAATGGGAATATTGAGTTTTGGGTTAGCTACCCGTTGTTTGTTGTAATAAGGTAACAATGTCATGCGGCTTATAATAATCCAAATAACGAAAATACTGCTTTATGCATTGAATTACAATATATTGCCTGACTAGCAATACATGGTCTTATTATTGATTTTATGTTCGTGTTTTGGTTTTACATAACCATATTCATATAACGGTTTTTATTTAACTCTATACAACATTATAAAACGTATTGTATGATGTTTTTAACGACAATGGTTCGTATAATGATTTTGAAGGTGAAAGCCTATTGATGTAGTGGTTTTGCAACCCTTTAGGAAAAGAGAGGCAAAGTAGTGGTAAGCGTTAAGTGTCGGTTTAGGAAAACCGAGCACTAATGACCAAATAAGTTCAAGTTCGTTTCCCAAGGAGACAAGTGTGTTGTGTAATGAGTTGATTAATGTTTGATTTTATTGTTAAGAAAAGAGAAAATAAAAAAGAAGAAAGAAAAGACGGTTACGAAGACGAATTAAACTACGACGAAAAAGGCGATCACGCAAAACCGTAAATAATGCCAAAATTAAAAATTTAACCTAAAAATTCCTAAAAATTACTAAAAATCCCTAATAATATTCTAAGAGTTTACAAAAAATCCAAACTTGTTAAAACCTTTTAATTAATTAGATAATGACTTTTTAATGCTAATTAAAGCCCTAAAAATCACAATTAATTATTAAAAAGCCCTAAACAAGATCTAATAGTTTGTAAACCTCAAAAACATCCTAATTAAGCTAAAAACTATTTTTAAAAATTTTAAAACCAAATTAAACTATTTTTAAACACTAAAAAACTATAAAAATCAATTAAAACTTAAATTAATTCTAGAAAATAAATGAAAAGTCCTAAAAATATTTGGAAAGTTACAAAACTCCTAATTAAGTGTCTAAAATCTAGGAAAAATGAAAAAAATTAAAAAATTAAACTTTCAATTTTTAATAATAAGATAATCAAAAAAATTCAAAGTTTACTAAAAAATTCTAAAAAATTACCAAAAATCCTAAATAATGTAACTAAAACAAAAATGCAATTAAAAGTTTCTAAAACCTTTTTAATAATTTTATATTTAATTTTAAAGTTGGATAAAAACCCTAAAATCCAATAAAATCAAAAATAAGACTTTTTGAAAACTTTTTGTGATGTAAACCTCAAAAATATAAATCAAAACCTAAAAACTATTTTTTTGGATTTTTAAATTACCTTTTTCTATTTTTAAATTACTTTTTAAAATTAAAACTTAAAATATTCCTAGAAAATTAATTAACTAATGGAAAAATAAACTTTTTGCACTGAAAAGTCTTAAAACCTAATAGAAACAAAAGAAAAATGATAACTTGTCAAAACCTAAAGAAAATAAGCTGAAAATAGCTTAATTATAAGCTGCTGATTAAATAAGCTATAAAACAAACACACCTTAAATATTAAACGTTGCAAAGACTTAACAGTCAAAGACCCTAGGGCATAATGGTTAAGTCGTTTGTGTGTGGGAGGAGTGGCGTAGGTTCGAGTCCTGGCCACGTCCTTTTTTATCTTTATTTTTTTTTCTTTTTAAACTTTTTAAACCCAAACCTTATACTTCTTAAGCTTACAAAAACACAATTCAAATCCAATATATCAAAGAATAAAGCTATTTGAGTCAAAAGCGTGCCCAGGTTAGTACTTGTATCTGATGAACACAAGTAGTTTCTTCACTTGTGCAGTTTGAACCAAGAGGACTTGATTATGATGCTTGAGGTGTTTTTGATGGACAATATGGCACTCCCACAATCAGTTGGGTTGTGGGAAGTCAAGAACAACAAGAAAACACACAAGAAAAACACAAGAATCAAGCACAAAGATCTCCAAATGTTACTGATTAATGCTTAGACAGGTCTGAGAGTGTTTGCTGGTTTACTAGGCACACCAAATGGATTTCAAAGGCCAATAACATGCACATAAGTCAACCAGACAGCAAACAAGCAATACGCAATCCTCAAGCAACCTTAAATCTAACAAATTACCAAGTTTGATGCACAAATTCACACAAATGCAATCACAAAAGCAGTTTTCTGATTATAGGCTATGTTTTCAATATTTAGCATGCAATCTTGTTTAAAAACTCACCCAAATTGAAAACTAAGCACATACAATACCTAACAACCAACCAATGAGTGAAAATAACAGGTTTACAAGCAAGATTAATAACAATAATCCAAGTATCACCCTTATCCCAAACACCCCTTTAGTGACTGAAATACAAATTTTTCACACCAAACTCAATCACAAATCAAGCAAATTGATCCTAATCAACTCTAACATGCATAAAAGACTGAATTAAGTAATATCCAACAGCTTAACAATCACTTAACAACTTTCCATGCAAAATCATATAAAATCATATCCAAACTGGAAACTGAAACTGATCAAGGAATTTACCTTGTTGGACCTACATCCAGGCCCAACAATGGTTGCTTAACCATCTCCAATAGGCTGGGGCCTATGCAGAACACTTAGGCAACAAGGAAGCTTCTCAAACTTTCCTGCAAATAACAAATGAACACACAATAGGATCTTTCTGATTTTACCAAACTTTAAAACCTTGAAACCAAATAACCTTGAAACTTAAACACGTTTTAAACAAGTTCAAATTCACAATCTAAACCTCCAAATCCACTTTCACTTCTTTGGAGTTTCTGATTTCTGAAATTTGAACCCACTTGAAAACCTTTGAAAAACCTTTTTGAAACTTAAACACACAAAGTGTTTCACAATTTAAAAATGGAACTCAGCTAGGCTTTCTACACACACACAACTTTTAATAATTATAAAAAGGAATTAATTTGATTTAAACAAACACCAAACTTTTATATCATTAAAAAGGGATTACAATGTGAAAGCCTAAAAACTGGAACAAGAGAAATAGGAACACATGTCGTCCCTATTTATACAAGTAGATAGAACAATCTAGATATCTAAAACCCTAATGCTTTAAAGCCCTAAAATGCCCTTGGACTTTTGACTAAAAATGGTCAAATTTGTTCCTCATGTGATGATGTTGATGTAGCCAGCTTGCAAAGTGATCTTGGAGCGTTTATATGTCCTTGGGGGCCAAGTAAAAAGATCATGGACGTTCATCTTGTCCCTTCTTGGGTTTGGGGGAAAAGGACGTGTGCAGGGGAATCTTGGGGGGGTCACATGGGTGTGTCTGGGGTGGATTAGGGATGTGGGTTTTGGTGACAAGTAGCTTAATCTTCAATCTGCACAAATAGGGGAAAAACCCCTTTGGTTCAGATGAAATTTGAGATTAGGGTTTATAGGATTAGGGGAGTAGCAGGGGTGGGGTTTGATTTGTTTTGGGGGTTTAGGATTTTAAAAATCCTGTTTAGTGGGAAAATTAAAGAGTTGACTTGGTGCTTTGACTGGTTTAATTAATAAACCTGGTATTGGGTGGGTTACGGGTTTGGACTGGGTAGGGTATGGGTAAATGGGTGGGTCAAGCTGAGGTGGCAGCTTTTGGTTGGGTGTGTAAGTTTAACTGTCTGGGAATAATGCCCCCCCAAGGTTCACTTTCTTTTCACTTGATGAACAAACCTTGTCAACGCCTAAATAACACTTATCAACTTTTGCCAACTTGCTGAAAATGGCCCATCAATGTTTCAAACTTTTTCCAAGGGCTTCAATTACAATTCTTGGATTCTTCAAGGACTGCACTTGTACTATCTTGATAATTTAGAGACCCCAATGCAATAAATGAGATTTGCAAGGGTATAAATTGCCAAGTCTTCAAAAATGAGGGACCAATCTTGCCAATCTTCAAAACTTCAAGGTCCATTTTGGAAATTCTAGATTTGGGTCCGGTTCGTTGTGCGGCTTCGTTTCCCGTGTTCGTTTTTGAATGATTCTTGTGATCTCTTGCCTTTTCCTCAATATCCGTACCTAAAAATACACAAGTAACAAACACGAGCATATATTTGGCAGTTTTAATAATATTTTATGCATTTTAAGCCCTATTTGGACGATGAGACTATGTATAAAAGCAGTCTCATCACTCCCCCATACTAAACCATTGCCGTGCCCTCACGCAATGCTAGAATAAAGTATCGTAGCACCTCCAAAATTCATTTTTATTCACTTTATTGAAATGATAAACAAGCTACACTACTACTATTACTACTACTTACGTTTTAGACATAATGTATGATTTTCATCGCAAAATGGAACGTTTAGGTTCATAGAATAAGAACACGTGAATGCTTCGTTAGAAATAATTTCATCGTCCTCGATTTTCACCCCAATTCCATGCTAAGCGTGCAACGAGATCATTGTCATTATAAGTTAGTAATGCTAACACTACTCATATGCCCTAATCATGTACTTATTCTCCCATTATTCCTAAGTTGTATCTATTATATTTTATTTTGTCTTAATGATCACGAGGATACATTATTGACTTATGCGATAATAGAGATTAAGGTATAAAAATAGAGTCCTAACGGTGTAACTAAGACCATCAAATCAATAACCCCTCCTAATAGACAACGATGTTAAAAAATTAAGTTGACAAGAAGAATCGATAAACACGGTTTTATAACGGTTTTGAACATGAGACTTATTACCAAGACTTTTATACGCCCCCTAACGGAAGGGCCTTATTATCTTTGGTTTACCTCCATCTTTTATTCAACTTCGCCATGAAGCTTTTATTATGACTTCGGTCTTGCCTTTCCTTTTATTATCCGCCTCATCGGTGGTTTTATTAGCCAAAGACGTATATCCTCACGCTAAAGCGAATTTTGGATCTTTAAAGCTTCGAAGATTAAGGCTTGATTAACTTTCAATTTTGCATAGATTTTAGGCCTTGTGGGGCTTCAAATTGTTTGCTTGATTTAGGTGAGCACTTGAAATCTTATTATTAGGTGAAGCTTTCGATTATTCGGGTGCCAATACTTCAAAACCGTGACGCTGGCGATACCTTAATGTCTTCCCAATTTAATTACACGGAAGCTACTAGAAAAGACTAGAAACCCAACAATCCTAACTAAACCGCTAAGTCAATATTTATTAAGCAAAAAATATTTACAAGCGAAGGGAGAATAAGCAAACAACGAGAACACATGAGTTTTTGAAAGAATACGAGTACTCTACGTTTAGCATAGTAACTTATAATTAACTCTATCATTTCTCGTCCTCATTTAAGAGACTTAGCCTAATGTGTAGTTAAGGAATCAAAGCTAAGTGCTCAACACGCACGGTCGAGTAAAAAATTACTCTTATTCTCGCCATCGGAAAACCTACATTTGTGTCTTCAAACACTTATGAATTATGAGAAAAATTTTAAAATTTGGCCATTTTTAGCCTTATTTTGCAACAAAAACGATAAACAAAAGGATAAACTTTGGAAAGCATGAAGGTTTGGCAAGGCAAGTATCTATTCACCCCCCCATACTAAAGTTAAACATTGTCCTCAATGTTTCGAGTCTAGGGGTGCAAACACCCCCATACTAGAGACGAAGTCGAATGCCTAATCTAGCATGGAAAGGGTGTAACCAATAAAATAATAGCCGTTTATGAAGTGTGCTAAAAACCTAAGGTTAGAACATAAAAAGGATATATCATTTGGATATTGAGAAATGTCTTCAAAGCAAACGATCGAGTGCTCCTATAAAACGAACACGAGAGGCTCCAATCATGAAGATCATGATCTAAAAACCACAATGCACAAACAACCACGAAACAAAGGTTGGAAGGGCACAAATCCCCTCATTAGGTTAACTAAAAAGCAATAATATTTACATGGATAAGCATGGGTCTCCCCCACGAGGCACCTTGTTTTTGATAACCGAGTCAAAAGCTCGCCTCGAATCCCCATCAATGTGATCATTTAGGGATAATCATGGTGTGGTCAATTTTTGGTGGGGCTTACATGATAAACAAGGCCCAAAAAACAACCGGTATTAAGGACTAAGTCCTTTGATGGTGCAAAATACCGGGATCGAAGATGGCGTTCTCGTTTTCATTGGAAAAACTAATCAACGCCACTTCAAGGTGTGCCAACAAAAACTCAAAGAGTTTCAAGAAAATAGGAGAGAAGAAATAGAAGGGTGGGATAATGGGTAAGTCTCTAAAAACATGAGCTACTCGAGGTAGACTCGCACCAATCAAATAGAAAGATTTTCCATTTATTGCATCGGTGGAAGACCGTGATTTCCCTATATAAGCAATTCCAGGATCAAATATCTCGTCCTCGGTGGAGAAATGGGAGGGAACATATGGGGCTTCCCCCACACCAAGTCCACACAAAGCATCGTCAAAAGGAGAAGACGAGCTTGTAGTACTCAATACACGCGGTGATGACGGAGTTAGAGTTGTAGAAAAATCTTTTAAATTCAATTCAAAATCTTTTCCTTTTTCATCTTTTAAACTCTCCTTGTGAAAACCAGATTTAATTATGTCAAAAATATTCGGTGTATCTAAAGCAATGTTAGTCACACTAAAAATTCTCACATTTTGAAATCTTTTTGGTAAAGGTGGTGGCAAGTTTTCAAAACGCTTGTCGACAAAGAAAACTCCCCCATCGGGATCAACGTATTCATCATCCGAAGAATCACTCGAGATTGGAATCGTAGGCTTAACACTCTTAACCTCCACCGGCGGAGGGGACAGAACTTCATTTTTATCAACAATTCCTAAAACTCTATTGGAAATCTTTTTGCAAATGTTTTTGATGGGATTGACATTGTACAAAGACGTGATAGAATACACATGAGAAAGAGTGGAGTTATGGGTTGCATTAATGACGAGTTCTTCCTCATTGAAACGAAGAGTAATTTTTCTTGCATGCACATCGATAAGTGCTCTCGAGGTATCCAAAAAAGATCGACCTAAAATTAACGGAACTTTAGGATCGATGGGAATATCAACAACAATAAAGTCTACAGGATAGTAGAACTTGCCAACTTTCACGAAGACGTCCTCGGCAACTCCACAAGCTAGAATCGTAGAATTATCGGCCATTTCGATTGACATTCTTGAAGGAGTGAGATTGGGAAGATTGAGCGATTTAAAAATCTCGAGAGGCATCAAATTAATACTAGCACCAAGATCGGCCAAGGCGTAGCATTCTTCCATGTCTTGGATAGCACATGGGATTAAAAACTTTCCAGGATCACCGACTTTTTGAGGTATGCGGCTTAGAAAAACCGATGAACAACTAGACGATTTTTGCAATTTCTCTTTGTTATTCAACATACTTTTGAAGTTTGCGGCAAATCAAGGCATCATGACTAAGGCGTCGGCAAAACTTATGTTAAAATGCAAGTCACGAAACATTTTCATAAAGAGTTCAAATTGATAATTATTTCGTTCTTGTGCCTTTTCCTTGTCTCGTCTTGAATGGTAGGGTAAAGGTGGTGTGGGTTGGGGCATAGTAGGCAAAGGCATAGGCATCGGCCTTGGAATCTCGGGTTCCATGATTGGTATTGGTTCAACCGTAGGTGTAGTTTGAGCGGTACTTCGTGGGCTTGTAATTTGCTCCTTTTCGACCACGACCTCGGGTTCTTTCTCTTTTTCCTTCTCCATAGAAGTACTTGGACGAGAAATGGGTTCTTTGAAAGTTTTACCACTACGAGTAGTAACAACCTTCAATTCTCCTTTCGGGTTTACGATGGTATCACTAGGAAGACCACCCGAAGAAGAGGGCTTACACATGATAGCTTCAAACATTTTTCCCATTCGGTCTTCAAACTTAGATTGTCTAGCATCCGCTTTTAACAATTCTTGCTTAATCTCATGTTGACCTTGCTCCATTTTTTGTTGATTTTGTTGGAGACTTTGAACATTTCCTTCCATTTTATTAGCATGAGTTTTAAGTTCATTAGCAAGTTCGTTTTTAAGCTCGTTTTTCAACTCGGATCTTAAGCTAACCATTTCACGTTGCATATTGTCAAACTTAGCATCATTAGCCTTTGCATAATTCAAAAACTCTCCTTGAAGATTTTTGGTGTGATCGTTTTGAAAACCTTCAGTAGAAGTTTGAAAATCACGGTTTTGGTTTTGATTAGAAATTTCCCCATTACCACTTTGATAATTACCCTTATTATAGTTCCTTTGATTTCCTTGGTAATTTCCACCTTGGTTGTTGTTGCGATAGTTATTAGCATTTTGATTTGGTGGAGCTTGATTTTGGCGGGAACCTTGACCGATTTGGTTATAAGTTCCCGTGGCTACATAAGCACTCGAAGTGTTACCATCCGCGGTAATGCACTCGGAAAGATCATGAGCTCCCCCACACGACAAACAACTCTTAGAAACCGCTTTAACCGAAGCGGAATTTGAAGCTTCTTGAGCTTTCCAATGGGACATAAGGTTAGCAAATCTATCAAAAAATCGATTTTCTTCATTTGCTTCATCTTGCAAAGCATTAATGCTACGAGACGATGACGAGCCCAATTTGGCAACACTCGGTTTGTTACGAGGGCTATAAACCTTAGACCTATTCTCAATTATGACCAAAGCTTCCTCGACCGTTTTACACAAAAAATTACCACCCGCGGCGGCATTTAAATAATCTCTTTCATGATCATTAAGTCCATTGTAAAACTTGTCGATTTGATGTAAGTCGGAAAAACCGTGATGAGGACATTCATGCAACATCTCCTTAAACCAATTCCAAGCCGTAGAAAAACTTTCATTTGATTCTTGTGAAAATTTAGAAATCTCGTTTTTCAAATGCGTAGTCTTAGAGGGCGGAAAAAATTGGTTCAAAAATTTCGAAACGAGATCCTTCCTCGTCAATATAGTATTGGGTGGCTCTTTCTCTAACCAAATTTTAGCGGGCCCCGCTAAGGAATACGGAAAAAGCATCATCTTAATCGAGTCATTCGAGACATCCTTGAATTTGCAAGTGGCGGTAAGACGATTAAATTGGCGGATATGGTTGTGGGGATTGTCCTTCTCATCACCACGGAATTTGTTGTTTTGGATCATCGACAACAAACCCGTTTTCCCATCAAAATTCTCCGCAAGGATATCGGGAATCACAATAGCTTCTCCATAACCCTCGGTGGGTGCTTGAAGTAACTCCATCATAGTTCGATTCGCCATGGTTGGTGCTTCTCGTACAATGGGTTCGTCCATAGGAGACTCCTCACTAGAATGAGTTGGAGTGGGAGTTTTGTTCTTGCGTCTACGTGCAAGTTTTGCTTGATTACGAGTTAGCATAAACGTCACGTACAACGAGGAGACGAGCAAAGAAGATTCTTTTTGGTGTTTTGTATTTTTCAATTTTTTTGTGGTTTTTGATGGTATTAACCTTTTTTGGAAATTGGTGAAATGTATTAGGTAGACAAAAATCTACAAATCTCCTCCTTAATCAAATCTCTTGATTAAAGAAGCCTCAAGGAATGAAAACGATCACGTGAAGTGAACGCCTTCGATGACTTTAGAACGATGGTCGAACACCAAATCGTTCAAGAGGGTTTAATCAATAGAAACCAAGAAAATATATATGATATGTAATAATACTTTGGGCGGAAAAACCCTCGATTAGCTCTCAAAATCAAATACGCACAAGCAAGCGGAGGAAACGAGGCGGCGCGAAGCACTTAAGAGCCTTTTTACTTTAGGTCGTGAAATACAACCGCCTTATACCCACCTTATAGTTTGTATTTTCAAGATTAAGCTTCACGAAAGTATTTATCTATTTTTGCCTTTTTCTTTGGTTTGAGATTCGAATACAATGATTGGTTAATGACCTCCCAATTCAAGGTTGTGATTGCTCGCGTATTTGGAGTACTTGTGAATTTATTGTTCTACGTATACAATATAGTAATAATATTCACACAAAAACCGAAAAACGATAATACGTATTAGTAGAGTGCTACTAATACAAATACTAATTATGGCTATATAAAAAAACAATGATTCAATCAAAACACAACACGCCTCTCCGGCAGCGGCGCCAAAAATTGATGTAGTGGTTTTGCAACCCTTTAGGAAAAGAGAGGCAAAGTAGAGGTAAGCGTTAAGTGTCGGTTTAGGAAAACCGAGCACTAATGACCAAATAAGTTCAAGTTCGTTTCCCAAGGAGGCAAGTGTGTTGTGTAATGAGTTGATTAATGTTTGATTTTATTGTTAAGAAAAGAGAAAATAAGAAAGAAGAAAGAAAAGACGGTTACGAAGACGAATTAAACTACGACAAAAAAGGCGATCACGCAAAACCGTAAATAATTCCAAAATTAAAAATTTAACCTAAAAATTCTTAAAAATTACTAAAAATCCCTAATAATATCCTAAGAGTTTACAAAAAATCCAAACTTGTTAAAACCTTTTAATTAATTAGATAATGACTTTTTAATGCTAATTAAAGCCCTAAAAATCACAATTAATTATTAAAAAGCCCTAAACAAGATCTAATAGTTTGTAAACCTCAAAAATATCCTAATTAAGCTAAAAACTATTTTTAAAAATTTTAAAAACAAATTAAATTATTTTTAAACACTAAAAAACTATAAAAATCAATTAAAACTTAAATTAATTTTAGAAAATAAATGAAAAGTCCTAAAAATATTTGGATAGTTACAAAACTCCTAATTAAGTGTCTACAATCTAGGAAAAATGAAAAAACTTAAAAAATTAAACTTTCAATTTTTAATAATAAAATAATCAAAAAAATTCAAAGTTTACTAAAAAATTCTAAAAAATTACCAAAAATCCTAAATAATGTAACTAAAACAAAAATGCAATTACAAGTTTCTAAAACCTTTTTAATAATTTTATATTTAATTTTAAAGTTGGATAAAAACCCTAAAATCCAATAAAATAAAATAAGACTTTTTGAAAACTTTTTGTGATGTAAACCTCAAAAATATAAATCAAAATCTCAAAACTATTTTTTTGGATTTTTAAATTACCTTTTTCTATTTTTAAATTACTTTTTAAAATTAAATCTTAAAATATTCCTAGAAAATTAATTAACTAATGGAAAAATAAACTTTTTGCACTGAAAAGTCTTAAAACCTAATAGAAACAAAAGAAAAATGATAACTGGTCAAAACCTAAAGAAAATAAGCTGAAAATAGCTTAATTATAAGCTGCTGATTAAATAAGCTATAAAACAAACACACCTTAAATATTAAACGTTGCAAAGACTTAACAGTCAAAGACCCTAGGGCGCAATGGTTAAGTCGTTTGTGTGTGGGAGGGTGGCGCTGGTTCGAGTCCTGGCCACGTCCTTTTTGATCTTTTTTTTTCTTTTTAAACTTTTTAAACCCAAACCTTATACTTCTTAAGCTTACAAAAACACAATTCAAATCCAATATATCAAAGATTAAAGCTATTTGAGTCAAAAACGTGCCCAGGTTAGTACTTGTATCTGATGAACACAAGTAGTTTCTTCACTTGTGCAGTTTGAACCAAGAGGACTTGATTATGATGCTTGAGGTGTTTTTGATGGACAATATGGCACTCCCACAACCAGTTGGGTTGTGGGAAGTCAAGAACAACAAGAAAACACACAAGAAAAACACAAGAATCAAGCACAAAGATCTCCAGATGTTACTGATTAATGCTTAGGCAGGTCTGAGAGTGTTTGCTGGTTTACTAGGCACACCAAATGGATTTCAAAGGCCAATAACATGCACATAAGTCAACCAAACAGCAAACAAGCAATACACAATCCTCAAGCAACCTTAAATCTAACAAATTACCAAGTTTGATGCACAAATTCACACAAATGCAATCACAAAAGCAGTTTTCTGATTATAGGCTATGTTTTCAATATTTAGCATGCAATCTTGTTTAAAAACTCACCCAAATTGAAAACTAAGCACATACAATACCTAACAACCAACCAATGAGTGAAAATAACAAGTTTACAAGCAAGATTAGTAACAATAATACAAGTATCACCCTTATCCCAAACACCCCTTTAGTGACTGAAATACAAATTTTTCACACCAAACTCAATCACAAATCAAGCAAATTGATCCTAATCAACTCTAACATGCATAAAAGACTGAATTAAGTAATATCCAACAGCTTAACAATCACTTAACAACTTTCCATGCAAAATCATATAAAATCATATCCAAACTGAAAACTGAAACTGAACAAGGAATTTACCTTGTTGGACCTACATCCAGGCCCAACAATGGTTGCTTAACCATCTCCAATAGGCTGGGGCCTATGCAGAACACTTGGGCAACAAGGAAGCTTCTCAAACTTTCCTGCAAAGAACAAATGAACACACAATAGGATCTTTCTAATTTTACCAAACTTTAAAACCTTGAAACCAAATAACCTTGAAACTTAAACACGTTTTAAACAAGTTCAAATTCACAATCTAAACCTCCAAATCCACTTTCACTTCTTTGGAGTTTCTGATTTCTGAAATTTGAACCCACTTGAAAACCTTTGGAAAACCTTTTTGAAACTTAAACACACAAAGTGTTTCACAATTTAAAAATGGAACTCAGCTAGGCTTTCTACACACACAACTTTTAATAATTATAAAAAGGAATTAAATTGATTTAAACAAACACCAAACTTTTATATCATTAAAAAGGGATTACAATGTGAAAGCCTAAAAACTAGAACAAGAGAAATAGGAACACATGTCGTCCCTATTTATACAAGTAGATAGAAAAATCTAGATATCTAAAACCCTAATGCTTTAAAGACCTAAAATGCCCTTGGACTTTTGACTGAAAATGGTCAAATTTGTTCCTCATGTGATGATGTTGATGTAGCCATCTTGCAAAGTGATCTTGGAGCGTTTATATGTCCTTGGGGGCCAAGTAGAAAGATCATGGACGTTCATCTTGTCCCTTCTTGGGTTTGGGGGAAAAAGACGTGTGCAGGGGAATCTTGGGGGGGTCACATGGGTGTGTCTGGGGTGGATTAAGGATGTGGGTTTTGGTGACAAGTAGCTTAATCTTCAATCTGCACAAACACGGGAAAAACCCCTTTGGTTTAGATGAAATTTGAGATTAGGGTTTATAGGATTAGGGGAGTAGCAAGGGTGGGGTTTGATTTGTTATGGGGGTTTAGGATTTTAAAAATCCTGTTTAGTGGGAAAATTAAAGAGTTAACTGGGTGCTTTGACTGGTTTAATTAATAAACCTGGTATTGGGTGGGTTACGGGTTTGGACTGGGTAGGGTATGGGTAAATGGGTGGGTTAAGCTGAGGTGGCAGCTTTTGGTTGGGTGTGTAAGTTTAGCTGTCTGGCAATAATGCCCCCCCCCCCCAAGGTTCACTTTCTTTTCACTTGATGAACAAACCTTGTCAACGCCTAAATAACACTTATCAACTTTTGCCAACTTGCTGAAAATAGCCCATCAATGTTTCAAACTTTTTCCAAGGGCTTCAATTGCAATTCTTGGATTCTTCATGGACTGTACTTGTACTATCTTGATAATTTAGGGACCCCAATGCAATAAATGAGATTTGCAAGGGTATAAATTGCCAAGTCTTCAAAAATGAGGGACCAATCTTGCCAATCTTCAAAACTTCAAGGTCCATTTTGGAAATTCTAGATTTGGGTCCGGTTCATTGTGCGGCTTACTTTCCCGTGTTCGTTTTTGAATGATTCTTGTGATCTTTTGCCTTTTCCTCAATATCCGTACCTAAAAATACACAAGTAACAAACACGAGCATATATTTGGCAGTTTTAATGATATTTTATGCATTTTAAGCCCTATTTGGACGATGAGACTATGTATAAAAGCAGTCTCATCACTCCCCCATACTAAACCATTGCCGTGCCCTCACGCAATGCTAGAATAAAGTATCGTAGCACCTCCAAAATTCATTTTTATTCACTTTATTGAAATGATAAACTAGCTACACTACTACTATTACTACTACTTGCGTTTTAGATATAATGTATGATTTTCATCGCAAAATGGAACGTTTAGGTTCATAGAATTAGAACACGTGAATGCTTCGTTAGAAATAATTTCATCGTCCTCGATTTTCACCCCAAATTTGGGGGTGTTACAGTTTGGTACCAGAGCTCTCGTTATAGAGAACGAAAGATTTTTTTAAAACCAAGGTTTTGAATAAAACATTTCAAAATCTTTTAACTATAAACACTTTTCTAAAAATGTCTAAAAATCTTTTGACTATAACGGTGCCGAAGAATTCCCGAGTTACCGACAAGGCCAGACTGAGAAGTGTTATTTTAATATATATATATATATATATAACTTGGATTATATATATATATATATATGATGTAATTTGATTACATGATTGTTTGATGATTATTTTAATATTTATACGAAGTATTTATACGACGTAGATTGTCACAAGAAACGCTAAATCCCCTGGTAAATCAATCAAAGCTATTCCCGTAGGAATTTTAGCTATCCTAGATCTAATCAAAGTTGTGGATCTTTAGGATCCCAACAAAATGGTTGATATTCGTAGAAATATAGATATTAGTTGATTGTGATATTAAAGAAGAATTGGCGAGATTAAATATGATATCGATGTGATGACGATCTTTCCTTATAGAGTGGGGTTTGATAAAACGTTACCACCTGGAAAGGTGTCATCTGATTCGTTGTCACCCAATTCTTAAACTTGAAATCGGAAGGGTGGATTTTGCACTTGAGGCTATTATTGGAACCATTAACCAAAGGTCTCATGCCGCTAGTACGTTTCAAAGAAGTCTAATTAAATGTGTGAGTCATCTCATGCTAGTGAGTCATTTGATAACTATTTTTGTAAGAGCTATAGGATTGGAAATTAAGTGTTGATCATATCGAACTTTTATTGCCCTTTCAAGGTCTAAGAATAAAATTGAAAGTATTGGAGAATGAGGTAGGATGTTGCATTGAGTATAAGTTGATTGAAACTTGAATAAAGTAAAATTTAACACATATGGAATATGAGATTGTTAAGAGGAAGTTGTTGAGTCCTGTGATTGAATTATAAGGTTTTAAATGATTGTTGATTCGTGTTAAGTGTTGTTCCTAGGTCATTGTCCACTAACGAGGATGCCCAGTGTCCAAGAAATAAATTGAAGAAATCTTCTTCTGAATTGAGACCGATGGATCTTCTGGGACATGTGGAACACCTAATGACTCTTGTAGATTAGTATTCATTGTGGTATCTTTTAAAAATAATCCCTAACTTAACTAAGACATCAGTTGGTAAGATGAGTTCTTGGAAATGTATGACATAGTGACACGTAATGTGTTACGGTACAATTTTGACTTGTTTGTGATTAATGAAAAGACTACCTTTGATTACTAAATCCTACATGTATCGATGTTATCTATCTTTATTTGCTTCATCCTAATGTTCAAATTAGTTGTGACAATCCGTCAATTTATGGTTGATATTTTATTCTCAAGTATTATTTAAAAACATCATTTCAATGTTATAATATGAACTCACTTATTTTTGGGAAGAAATTTGGGTTTACGTCTTGAAGTAGCATTGACTACGTCTAAACCGGAGGATTCTACGTTACGTGCTCACGTTTGCATACACCGTCCTTGGTGACAGTCCCACATTTCAGAAAATAAATTTATCCGTGAATATTATTTTGGAATTTTAAATTTGTGTTGGTTCATAAACTCACAAATTTACGAGAAGAGATTAGGACTTACGATTTTATTTTAACGTCCTTTACGACTAAACCGAAAACCTTAGGATTACGTATTTACGTTTTCAAACTCCGTTTTTGATGAGACAATTTTTATGAGATTCGTTTTGTGCCGTTGATTCATAATTTATAAAAACGTTTTTCGTAAAACGACCTGAGGGCACGCAAATCGAGGAAACTAGAATCGAGGAGTACCCATAAATAATTGGGGATGAGACAAAACCACCTTTGCCCCACCCCCAATATTGGACGGCAAAACTAGCAACTTACACCCATGAGGTGTCAAGTTTTCTTAACAAGTCTTACACTTGTCATCTTAGCTTAATAAATAAGCCATTCTTCCACAAAAACCACTAGCTAGACTAATCCTTCCATTTCACACATGCAATACCACACACACAACTCTCTCCTTCTTTCTTTGTGTCGTCCCAACCTACACCATAAACACCCATTTGATCAAATTTAACCACAAAATCTCATGTTATTCATACATAAGTTGAATCCCTTTTGAAGCTCTATGGATTGGTGGTGATTATAACATCCAAGGAGGAGTTTCTATGGAGTCTTAGGGCTGATTTTCTACAAGGAGTTCTTGAAGAATGGTGGTCTTGAAGATGGTCTTGGTTTATCACAAGTTTCTCCATCAAAATCCATGTCTTGATCATAACCTACATCATCATGGTGGTATAAAGATTGTTCTCCTCATCCTCTTGTTATTTTGATTATGTAATCATGTATTTTCTTTCCTATTATATATGTATATGATGATTATATGATGATAAAAGTATTGTGTGGGGATTTGGTGTTGATAAACATGGTTAAAAAGATGAAAAACTATAAGAAACAAGGCTAAAATCTTGATTAAATTGTTGGCTGTATAAAAACTGTAACACCCCCAAATTTATACAACTCAATACAGCGGAAGACTCGTTGGTGTTACGGGATAGCACATTACTCACATCATAGACAACGCATAAAAATCGCGTCGTTTAATAATAAAGCATTTCCATTCATAAATATCAAAGTTACATAGGTCCCAAGTCATTGTGTTTAATACAGGTTTTACAAAGCATTTGAATGGAAATAAGTATTTAGGTGCGGGCCATGAATTCTTGTTGTCTTCCCGAGAATTACCTTCAAGTACCTGAGATAAAACATGTTAAAAGAAAAAGTCAGCGATAACGGCGAGTGAATTCATAGAGTTTAATAAATTCCATCAATATAACTTTGGTATAAAATTAGTACCAAAAATCAATTCGTAGAAATCATTGTAATAGGCCGTAAAATAGCCAAAATCATTTTATACAAATTCTTATCAAAAATCATAATATAGGCATTTGCCTCAAAGAAATCATTATACGAGCCAATGTCGTAAAAACATCATACAATACGTCTTATAACGTTGTATGAAAATAAAAACCGTTATATGAATATGGTTATGAAAAACTAAAACACGAACATAGTATCAATAGTATGAGCCTGTATTGCTAGTCAGGCAATACATCGTAATTCGGAGCGTCTATTAGTATTTCGTTAGTTTTGGATTATTATAAGCCGCATGACATTGTTACCTTACTAAACCAACAACGGGTAGCTAACCCGATACCAATTTTGCCCATCTAAAGTAGCGTGTCGTCACAAAGGTCACGCTATGGAAATCTTCTCATACATAAATTCGCTTACCAATCAATGTGGCACGACGGAGATCAACCGTCAAGGCGCGAACTGGGGTGATCGTCCCCAAATAGTACTATTAAATGCATAAGCGTCTACCAAATCCCGGTAGTTCACAATTCATGCTAATGGGACTTTTAGTGACATAACCTAACTTTAATAATCCATTTAATTTCATCTATCGGGTCCTTTAATCATTTATCGGGTCATACAATCGGGTCATTCAATCATTCGGGTCCAAAATCAATAAACAAACAATCGGGACAAATGGTGTCCTATTTAATAAAAACTAACATGTTATCTCCCTCGCGGGTTTATAAAATATTTATAAAAACATTTAAAAGAGTGCGAGGCTATGAACTTACGTTGATGTGGGAAGGCGATTATCGGCGATTTGGATGTACGGTACGTGCTTCAATCACGGAAACCTAGACAAATAATACTCGTCTTAGACTCATGTCCAATGAGTTTATAAAATAACCATTATATATACATATGATGATTATTTATATATGATGATCAAGTGGGTTTACATATTCTCGTTTACTCATTTTAGTGTTATATGTCGATAACTTTTATACCAGTTTACTAGTTTTACCTATTTACGTATTTTAAGTCCAATAAACTTATTATAAGTTCTTTAACTTGTTTTAATCCATTTTATACTTATATTATCAGTATATATACTTTCCATGTTGGGCCCAAATGGGTTAAGCCCAATAATATGTATATAAGTGTTTTAGTCCATTTTTGTTGTATTATTAGTCCAATAACGTTAATTTAGTCCGTTAACGTCCGTATGTCCTATAGTTCGGTTCTATCGGTTTTTACTTCTTATACATGTTTATATATCAGTATATAAGTTTTATAAAGTTTACATTAGACGGGTCCAACCGTCTAAGTTTTATTTAGCAAAAACGTTAATTTTTTCGGTAATAGCCGAAAAAGTCGTAAAAATCATGTTTATAATTTTATAACTTATAAAAATTAACAAGTTACCATTTTTATAAAATGTACACTTATTAACCTTTTACATACTTATATAAATAAAATCCATAAGTTAGTGGGTTTTTATTTTACATTTTATACTATTAAATTTTGAGTGCTTATATAATAGTAATATACTTTAATTTCCAAAATCTGATTTTTATCTTCACTTTCACCAAAACTACCATATCTTGAGTTCTATATGGAGATAGAAGCTCAAATGTTTATCACATAAACTAAATGATATGTGCTACATTTGACTCTTCTATAGCCACTGTTGAATCATCCTCTAAGTAATTTCTAAAATTCGTCCAAAACAGTGAACTCAGATTTGTACCTTAAACTTGTTTTGATCATATCTCACTCATTACAATGATTCCATTGCATGGCCAACTCTCACATGTGTACAAGACCCATAGCTTACTGTAAATCCATTCTACTTCATCATTTTATCAGTTTACCATATGGTTCTTTACTATTTTTATACAGCCTATCATTTAAACAAGATTTACCCATTTTTACTTATAGTTTTTCATCTTTTTATCCATGATTATCAACACCAAATCCCCACACAATATTTTTATCATCATATAATCATCATAAACATATACAAAAGGAAATAAAATACATGATTACATAACCAAAAATAACAAGAGGATGAGGAGGACAATCTTTATACCACCATGTTGATGTAGGTTATGATTTGGACATGGATTTGGATGGAGAAACTTGTGGATAACCATGACCATCTTCAAGATCACCAATCTTCATGAATAACTTGTGGAAAATCAGCCCTACTACTCCATGAAAACTCCTCCTTGGATGTTATAACTTGCACCAATCTTCATCTTTTTGAATGGAGATTAACATATGTTAATTATAACATATGTTTATGGTTAAATTTTGTATGAATGGTGGTGTTTTGTGGAGAAATGGGACGGCACCATGAGAGAGTAGAGAGGAAATTGAGATGGTTTTGCATGTTGTAAATGGTAAGAATGAGCTAGCTAGTGGTTTTTGGTAAATTGTTAGCTTACAAAGTAAGCTTAAAGTGACAAGTGGTGAAGTTAGCTTACACTTGACACCAAGTTGGTGAAGTGGCTAAGTTTAGGCCGGTTTTGGAGTGGGGTGGGACAAGTGTCCCACTTGTCTCATCCCCATTTATTTACGGGTACTCCTCGATTCTAGTTTCCTCGATTTGCGTGCCCTCGGGTCGTTTTACGAAAAACGTTTTTATAAATTATGAATCAACGGCACAAAACGAATCCAATAAAAATTGTCTCATCAAAAACGGAGTTCGAAAACGTAAGTACGTAATCCTAAGGTTTCCGGTTTAGTCGTAAAGGACGTTAAAATAAAATCGTAAGTCCTAATCTCTTCTCGTAAATTTGTGAGTTTATGAAACAACACAAATTTAAAACATCAAAATAATATTCACGGATAAATTTATTTTCTGAAATGTCGGACTGTCACCAAAGACGGTCTATGTAAACGTAAGCACGTAACGTAGAATCCTCTGGTTTAAACGTAGTTGATGCTACTTCAAGACGTAAATCCAAATTTCTTCCCAAAAATAAGTGAGTTCATATTGTAACATTAAAATAATGTTTTTAAATAATATTCGAGAATAAAATATCAACCATAAATTGACGGATTGTCACAGCATTTACCCCTAAACAGGATCTTTGTCCTCAAAGATCATCTTACCTTACTACTCGCTTCTTATAGAGTTAAAGCCATGTGGGTATTTCCTCCACACTCGGTCTTTTCTCACAAGTGCAATTCATTACAATACGCGAGTTTCAGCAAACATAACTACGGAATAAGATCAGGCTTAATGTAGAGTTACTTTCTCTATCCATGATGTTCACGGGTTTCTGATGAATGCAACTTTTCGCCGATCTAAGCTTTACTAAGAATAATCAGATTTTCACTTGATAGATATTCCATCAAGTTCGATTTACGAAACATAATTCACGCAGTTCTTGAAGTCCTAGGGTAGATCCAGCTTATATGCCTTTCAATCCCAACTTTTACATCATCTCAATGGTCCCATACAACGGAGACTTATATTCCATGATTTGTCAGATCATGAATTCATTTTTTTTTCAAGTTTAAAAATTGTGGCATAACTTCGCTACCCATTTGGCACTTCGAGATCTACATTTCACATTCATATAACCTCTTGCCCACTACCGGCAGTCAATAATCAAATCCTATTTTCAATAATCATTTCAGATCTCGCGGGTCGGGTATTTTGTATGGTTAGGTTTGCCATCATAGGAAACCTTAAACCTAAAAGACATGTCCAACTCATAGTGGGTGTATGTCGGGTGTCTTTATCTCAACTCCTGCTTACAGATGCTCTAATATAGATTCTAACAAGATTCGATTTCAATCCTAATACGATGATTATCAATGGTAATCTCTCCAAAGGAAAACGATTATACGGTCTATTACCAAAGGTCAATCATTCAAACATAAAACAACACTTATATTACTTTGTATCGTTACTTTACCTCGTCCCTTCGATTTGGGGGGGGGTATACAGTACTCTCATCAAGGTTCGTTCTCAATGATTTCTGAGCAAATCTCTAGAAATTCGATGCGAAGCGAGGATCTTGATATAGATGTTCGATACAGGCACACTATGTTTACATAACTCTTTTGCATTTATCATTAACGGGAATGATATTAGCAGATTTGGTCAGTCCGTCGACGATGACCCAAATCGAATCAAATTCAGATGATGACCTTTGCAATAGCTAGACGTTTACTAATGTATGAGGCGATGTCTGCCTTTATAATTGCCATCAGTACAACTTCTTCAAACAAAGATACTTCTAGTCATAAATGACATAAATAGAATACTTATACTTACCAATTCCAACATAACTATATCTCCCAATCTCCATATTTAGGCAACCACAAGTGGCCTTTAAAATATTTAACGCTATCGGCTTCTCTATTCTAATGGTTCACATTAGTCGCGAACCACTTTTATTATCTATATTATCCTTTTTTTACAAACATCGTTCATATTTTATATCGTTCGGCAATTTATTTTGCACCTTCATTATTAAGGAACATGTCCTAATTGTTTCTTTATCTTTTCTACATAAAGCATCGGTATCTATATTCACTTCTCATGATGATATAATTATCATGTCCACAATTCACTCAGATATTCTTTCTATATTATGCGTCAGTAATTACGTTCACTTTCTCCTGATGAAATAAATATCATAACTGTATTTATTCAAAATTCTTTCTTCATATCTTCTATGTTTTTGTTTCGTCTTTACTATCATTTTTATCCGTTTTACTCAATCCGACGTTTAAAGCGTCGATAATTATTACAACTAATTAAATAATAAATTTTTAATTTTTTTATGATATGTAAACATAAAGATTTTAAATTTCTTAGTTCGACCAATTATATAAAATGTTCAAAATAAATTTGAATTTAATTAACAAGATTTTCGTTGATTTATCCAAAATATTTAATAAGATCCGTAATTGTTCGAAAAATCTTTGGTTTATACTTTGGTCAAAATTTTCTTAGTTGAAAAGCAAAAAGTGTCGTTTCAAATTTTTAAGTCATGATTTAAATGGTTTCCTCAATTCCTCTTAAGTTATCTTGAGGTATACACAAACATTTACCCCTAAACAGAGGTTTAGTTAAATGGTTTGTGTATAAGGGAATAATCCCTTTAAAATCCTTTGTTAAAACATTCGTCAAAATATATTCGCACTTTCTTTTTAGTAAAAACCCAAAGTCTTAAAAGGGCTCTTAATTTTTGAAGAGTCTATATGCATACATCTTACCATTATTAATCCAATGGTCATTTTATGTAAAGGATTAAGTTTTTAATCCCTAAGCGTTAATGGTTCTAATCTTGGAAAAGTCAATATAGCTTCCATTATCTGTTAATCACACGGTTAAATCATGTAAAGAATTAAGTCTTTAATCTCATGTTAATTATTCAAGGTACATGTTTTCATTGTTCGGCCAATTCAGGGCAGTCTATAAATAATTATTAACTCATTCTTATTCTTATAAACAAACATTTAGTCCTTAATGATCACAAGCATGAATTCATCAAATTACAGCCTACACACGTGATTCACCAAATTTATGAATGCTACATGTGCATCGGTCAATCCAAACGACATCACGTGAAACTCATAACGTTCATTACAAGTACCGGATGTAGTGATTGGAATAGATAATCCTTTTCGCAGATGCGAAGTTGATGATAACCATGCTGAGGATCAAATCTTTAAAACATACGTTAAAACCTTGTAAATGATCAAACAAATCTTCCATTTCGAGTTATGGATATCGTTTTCGATTGTCAATTTACTCAGTCACAGTAATCTATAAATATAAGGAATGATATTGTAACACCCCATATTGGATAAATGGAATATCACAGGATAATCATGGCGTAATATCAAAGCATAAGGTAAATGTCCTAGAACATTACATGACCATAAGGGATAACCGGAATCAAACATCGGTCCCCAAACATAAACTCATAAACATAGCATAAAGTAAAAGTAATGCAGAAAGAATAGAACATAAAATCGCTCCCATCCTATGCATAACCTTTCCATGCTCCTGACCTTGTGTACCTGCCGTTTGGGGACATGAAAAGAGGAAAACGGCTGAGCGAGACGCTCAGTGCGCGGATATATAATAGTAACATGGAATAGCATAACATAAGTGAAGGCTGAAATGAAAACATAATAATGAAAATGCAGCGGAATAATGTAAGTCCTGGGAAAACTTGGTGACATGTAGTAAACTTGTAACTTGAAATAAACTGGTTTATTCTTAAAGTATCATGTTCATGTAAATACTGAAAGTCTGCTGTTTAAATATGAAACTGTAATTTAACTGCCAAGAGCTCATATAGGTCATGAAATATATCAACGTGCATGAATACATGGATGGGTGACCTCGTCATGCTATAGAGGCGTGACCTCTAAATACTGTGCTGGGTGGAGGGATCAGCTCCAATGTGAAGGATGTAGAGCACACACCACATTCACCCTGATAACTTGTAACACTTATAAGCCTAGGATGCATCCATACGCCCCACTATACATACATATAAAAAATGGCCAACCTGAACATGAGTGGGACGATGCAGGATATCACTCTCCTGCATGTGAGTCACGACACCGGTGCCTCTAGTGTCGTGGTTACGGTACCTCCGTAACTAGTACTTAAACTGGTCATGCTTGTATATAATGCTCTGGCAATTTATTTAGTTATTAACATGATTACTGAGAAGCTTAAACATATACTGGGGAAAAACATTTGGCTGTAGACGGGGAATCCTAAACATGTATAGGAAAGAAAATCCTTACTGAAAGGACGGAAATCCGTACCTCAAGTCCAGTGAATGAACGGAAGAAAGACTCCTACTTCTGGATCACTAACGCTACATGAATACATACGTGTATAAGTATATGATCACTGAGTACGTAACTGGTTAAATGTTATGTCTTAGCTTATTTTATATGTTCATGTCATGTTTTACTGATTTTAACGTTATACTGTATTTATCGTGTATTCTGGATATTCTGTTTAAGTATTACTTGCATTTCTTGTATTATTATACTTGCTGTGTAATAATAAGTAACTTTCTAAAAATAGCAGGTTTCCTAAAATAGAAAGTTTCCAAAAATAGAAAGTTTCCAAAAATAGAAATAAGCTGGTTAATTAAGCTACTAATATAAGCTAAGTGTTTTCCGGGTTATTTTCTAAGTCATAATAATATAATGTATAGTTTATGAATTATTACATGTAATTTAAATAAACTATAGGTTAAAAGTAGTTAATTAAATATAATGTGATTTAATTAAATAAGATATAATTACTTAGGTTAAATCATGTATTATTAATTAATAATAATAACCTAAGTCCATGTTTTAATTAAATTAATAATCTAGCATGTTAAATTAATTTAATTAACTTGTAGATAAATAAACATGTAAAGCTAATTAACTTGTAAAAAAAGAATAATAACACGTACTCTTGTATTATTTTATTATAATGCGTCGAAAACTGTACCCGTGAAATACCGTGAAACTCGTTTTATGTTTATAAATAGGCCGAACCAAACAGCCCCTTAAGTTGTTTCTAAATCTCGTAGCCAAACAGCCCCTTACTGTCTTAAAACCAAAAACCAAACACCCCTTTTTACTGCCAGTTTCCACTGGCAGTGTTGTTGATGCCCCCGGCAAGCGCCGGTTCCCCCTGCCCGTATAAATTTCCCACCGAGACCTAGATGGTCTCGGTTCCCACTGTTAGAACAAAATCACCACTGGCACAGCCAGTGGTTTTTCCCCCTGCTTGTTCGCTGTTTCCCCTGCCTGAGCAAAACCAAGCCTGCACCCTTTAGGGTTGTGGCTGGTGGAAATAAGGTACCACCGAGACCTTAAAGGTCTCGGTTTGTGTGCCAAACGGACACAGCAACAAACCAAACGCACCCCCACCTTATCATAACACATTTACATGTTTAAAAATCCCAAAATACGGATCTTAATCAATTTAACCAAAGAGGAAAATCATAAATGAGCTCTAGGTTTACCTTGATTCTTTTTCGTGTTAGGGTTTAGGACATCCAAACAACGCACTCCTTGTTAATCTTGGATTAACAGGTCACGATCTGTTCTTCCCTTTTTTTTTGATGAAGGTCGACGGCATCAAGGCAGGAAAGGGAAAAAAATAGGCGGCTGTTTCCTTTAGTTCTAGGGTTTTTTTAAGTAGTTTTTGTGTTTGTAAAAAAAAATGAATATTAATCCCCCGTCTTTTCTTTTTGAGTCGACCAAACCAAATGGGCTTAAGGCCCATGTGTGTCTTGTTTTCCTTTCTTGTCTAAAAGCCCAGTTAAAATACTTGTACTTTTATTTAATTTGCGTCTTGTTAAAATGGTACGCGTAGTCGTGTTATAAATTGTCGTAAATTTCATAGTTTATTTTTATACGTTTAACCGTAGATATTATATACGTAGTCACTTGTCGTACTTAATTTAATATACGTAATTATACTAATCGTGTTAATTACTCATGTAGCGCGATTTAAACGTCGTGTATTATTATTTTGGTGGTTTTACTTATTATTCGTAAATTCATGTCGTACGTAAATAATAATAATAATATACGTATTTATTTGTCGTACTAAAAATAATATACGTAATAATTATATTAAACGTTCTCGAAACGTATCATATATAATTAAATCGTAATTTTTAAATTTATACGTAATTTCATGTACGTAATATTAGAGGAATTTTTGTGCGGGTTTTACAACTCTTCCCCTCTAAAAAGAATAATTCGTCCTCGAATTAGAGATACGATATCCTGGAAGGGTCATGAACGTGACGTGACCGTAGAGAACACGGAACATGACGTGACTAAAGGGAACATGGAACATGAAGTGACTGAAAGAGAACATGTCTGAACTTATAAAAGGAAAATAGGATAAGAAATAACATGAAGAGATACATGAAACGATATGATACTAAGTATCATACTTACTGGTATAAGCACACACAAAGTATTGATGCGTGAGACATATTGAGACGTAGTACGTGAACAATTTTTGAACGTGATACGTGAATAATTGTGAACATGATACTTGGAGATATGGTACCTGAATTATGAGACATATGTTGAATGAGAATACGTGTAAAACATATCGTGAACGTGATATTAGGACGTAGGATAAACATGACATGGAAACATATAGTGGACGTGTAATAACTAAGGAGATAAAATTAAGGCTACGAGCTGAAACATGAAATGTGACGTGAAACGTCTGTTTGAGGACGGAAAGTCATACCAAACTTGACTCTGGTCTTCCAAGTTTTCTACAGTCTTTCTAGAATGAAAGTGAAACGTAACTTGTAAGATAGGATATGATCATGATTGCGAATGATGTCATGGACATGGAAGTGAAAATCAAATCATGATAATGAAAGAAAATATAGACGTGGTTAACTTCGTGAATGCTCACGTGAAACATAACTTGAGAACTGAAATAATCATACAGAGGTGAACGCAAATAATGAATGCTAACATAAACCTTTATCTGATCTGATAGCTGAAAAAGTGTCGTGTAATCGTACGATCATTGGCTGGAAAAATAGCTGATAGTCTGCTAATGTACACTCCTTTCGGATGAAAGAAGACATGTAAGATTGGTTAAATTGTCGAATGGCGATTCGAATATTTCTATAGGTTGAAGTGACTATAAGCGTGTTAGTGTTCTATCTTAACCCGCTGAAAAGTCAGGCATTTAGATATGAACATAACCACATCTTGTTTCATGTTTCTCCACCAAAATCTGGTTGAGATCACAATACCTCTTTGTAGGATCAGGATACTTAGAAATTGGAAGCTATGAGTCTAGGTAAAATTTAGACTTCTCTTAGCGTAAGATTTCTGGAACACATAAGTTAGATGTAGGATTTTATTCTTTATGCGTAGGCGTAATCATGGTAAAATTTACGTACATAAAAAAAATTCAGTGTGAAATTCCTCCGTTATAAGTCTTGTAACATAGAGCGAAGATGGTCTTCGTACTCTTCTAACTTAAAGAAGGTCATAATATTAGAAATGAATAGAAAAATGACTTGTCCAGAGTTTATGAAAATTTTATTTCTCAAATCCTCAATTACTGCTGGCATTCGTAAACTAAAAATGCACAAACATGAATTCATAATGACCATAACGTGTGCGAAGTCAGTCACGGAAGTGTCCTGCTCTTTCACTCACAACTGTCGATAGCCTGATCGTAAATCGGTCTTGGAAAGTGTTTAGAGTCTGGTAGTTGATTGGATGGCTGAATAATACTTGGGGAGAAAAATAAATATGGTCATGAATGGTGGTAGACTTGGTAGTTCCCTCTGGTAATATATTTGAGAAAATTCTGAAGTAATCGACTGATTAATGGATTAGAATATCGAAAGTCGTGTCATAATTGATAGCTAAGAAATTCTTCGTAGCCAATAACACATGCTTGTAAGGCATAAGAAAAAAAATTTCACCAATTTTCCGGGTGGAAAACCAATGCTGAATGTATTCAGGAATCTGAACATTACTGAATATAATCTAGTACGAATAATGCAAGGTCTTGTCATAAATCTGAAATGGAAGTCTATATACTTGGGTGATATAACGGCTTCTAAGATGGACATGAATATCCGAATATGAAATCGTGAAATGAAAAAGTCATGTCCGCACACGAAGTAAACGTGGCAGATTTCACTGAATGTGTTTTGTCTGTCTCATACGAAACGAACACTACATGACCAACAATGAACAGTAAGTTAGAGATGGTGCTGACATCTTGGTGGCTTGATTCTCACATGGCACAACAAAATAAGTATACCCTTAAAAGGTACCTTGAATCACTAAGGCTGAGTTTAGAATTTATGAATGAGTCGTGTGTCTTGACTCATGTGCTAGTATTCGTGTGACATGTGTCTTGAATGGTGTCTTTAGTACATATACATGAGAGGATGTGTCTTGAAAGATGCCTTGACATATGAAAAGAAATCATAATGGAAATGGTGGTTAAAATGCTAGAGTTGGCGGATCTACTAGACTGCTGACCCTTGTAATTCTGGTTAAGTCTGTGATCGGTGTTCTGTTGTGATTGCAGGAATACTTGTTGTCACAGTAGTGGTTACTATTGTCTTATCTGTCAGTCCCATGATGGTTATTCTCATGACGGTGATTCATGTAACTATTCAGCTGAGTGGCTGGCTGGTACCGGTTCCCACTCATGTGACTGAAAAGATAACTGAACGACGTGTGACATATAACTAAAAGGTAAGGACATGAATTGAGATGGAAATCGTATGGTAGTGAAGCATCTTCTCGTCCGATCGCTTGGTCTAACGCCTTTGTCTTCGTCTTGTAAGATCTCCAGGTTGTAAACAGCATCAGCATCTCGTAGCGTCTCCAAATAATCAGCAACATCTACATTTAGTAACATTCCCAAGCTATGAGCAGCATCAGCATCTTGTAGAATATCAATAAGTGAAATACGCCTGAGATGATCTAGAGTCGACTAGCAAATACTCGTGGAGTATTTGTAGATGAAATACACATGTATTACGACACGGTAGTGCAATGGAATACGGTACATGGAGTACACGTGGAACGTGGTACATGAATTACACATGGAATGTACATGAAATGATCGGTATAGGGTCGATCATCTGACTTGATTTTAAAGGAAAATAATTGGTTAATCGGTTAGAAAAACCGACTTGGAATGAGCATCATGATAGCCTAACAATTCCAGCATAGACATCAATCTGGTTGCATAGAGAAAGAAACTAGAAGTGTGGTTAAATGAAATTCAACGATGATTTGCATGAAAACATGATTAATGAAAACCAACCATAACTATCATAAAAGCAGGATTAAATGAAATCCATCATGGTCTAGCATGAGGGCATGATCAACATGATGAAAACATAATTTACATAAAGAGGCATGGAACATAATCATCATGAAGATGAAATTATTATGAAGAAACATGAAAAAAAATTAACATGAAGGAGCATAAAACATAATCAGCATGAAAACGAAGTTAACCATGATAGTATGAAAACATACTTGACATAAAGAAACATAACAATAAATGAGAGGATATGAAAAGTTATGACGATAGTGTGGATGACTATGAGTCGTTTCTCAATGCAATTTAATGCAACATAAATGGTAAGTCTGACACAATATAACATGACCTAAACATAAAAGATGCATGAAGTACTTTATAAAGCATGAAATAGTTTATAATGCATGAAACAATTTAAAATGCATGGTTAAGAAATATGATGCTATGTACATGAGTGAACGCCTATGGGTCGGTTCACAAAACAAAAAGGCAAGTGTGAACGCCTATGGGTCGGTCCACTAATCAAACGAAAAGTTTCGATAAAAGCACATGCGACTAAATAGAGCCAGTCCTGTACCAACCATTATTTAGTCAAAATTCCTGCGACAATGAGATGCATGCATGAATGAATACATGAAATGAAAATAAAATGAATGCGTGAAAACCAACTGTCTAAACCTAACAGAAAACGTATGACCAGGTATGAACTACGGTGGTTCAGTCCATATTAGCCAAAGTTCTCAAGGAACATCATGTAAAACAATGACATGTAACTAAGTATGTATGACAGTTGTTCAATCCATATTAGTAAAACAATTCTGAGAAAACATCATGGTTAAAACGTCAAGGTGCTGAAAATATCGATACATAGAATAACAAGCGTTGGCTTAGGAAGCTCCTGCTGACGTACAGTGCACAAGCCATAGGTGCAGCACCGGTAATATAATCAATACCAAATTCAATCTGCCTTAATGGCGAAAGTCTAGATAATTAATCAGCAAATACCTCTTAAAGTTTCAGATAACAGAAACATCTTTTAACAAATTCATACTAGGTCCTTCTAGATTACAATATCTATAACTAGTTCACAACCATTCACGGTATAATTTTAAGTCTAAATACAGGATATCGTCATCCACCAAAAATTATTTAGATCATTTTTGATAAACAACATCTTATCATTTAGGGAATTCTACTCGAGTTCCCATCAATTCAGACAATGTCGTCATGTCATAATCAATCAGTCCATTCTACCGGCATTATCAACTTTTCAGTTTCATTGCCGTCGATAAGATGTGAACTTCTCAAAAGACTAATAATAACTCATAATCCTTCACCAATTCAAGGATATATAGAGACACAACTACCATTAAAAGAGTAAGGTCAACGCATAATCTATGCGAGAGAATTTCAAATCAGATACAGACGAAAACATTTAACGAATATGAATATATTCCATGTTTTCATAATTTGAGTACGCATTCGAAAGCTCCTCGGATCGTTACCCAGGTCATTCAAATGAAATCAAATCAAAAGAAATGATAGGAACGTCGATACATCCAGTCGGGTATCAACACTCGATAATCAGATACTTTTCCTAAGAATCTCACCACGGGATAATTGGACAAGAAAGAATTGTCAATTGTCAAATAAGACAATTTCCACATATGAGTAAATTCGACTCAGAAGAATAGATGGTATAGGCACATGTGTAGGTGTCCCTAACACTATGTCCCTATTTTTCACTTCTTGCAGATCTCTTAAAATTTTAATCTTTCACAGTCTTCAAAGGAAATGCAGTGTTTATTAATCAGTTTTATGGTGACTACTAATCAGCCTTGCATAGTCCATTCCAAATTGTAGGTAGGCGCGTAACTATATACAATTTCAAGATTAACGATGCAATACTCAGTTCGTCAGAATTTTATCATCATGTTTATAATAAAAACATTTACATGCTTAATTCTTAAATAAGAATCAAGAATAAATTTACAAAGATTTTCTTTGTTATGAAAACAATAAGGTTTTCCAAAGTACTTTATAAACAACCTCATTTCGATAACAATCACTTATAAATCTTACTTTGAACAATCCTTATAGTGATGAAAATTCAATTTTTCTCAAAGGATACCGTTTTAACTTTATAAAAACAATGAGTGATCTGCAAAAGAGTGATGAAAGCTTGTTCATCAAGAACTAACTACGATATGATAGGAAATGAGCTTAGCCAAATAATCATGAGGTTCATGACCTCGATGGCACTCAAAGGAATAATCTACAACGTAACTCAATCAATATGAGTACTTGTTCAATGGTTGCATCACAAAAGCGAACATTAGGATGAAGCAAGAAAAGATAGATAACATTGATACATGTATGATTTAGCAATCAAAGGTAGTCTTTTTCATTAATCACAAACAAGTCAAAATTGTACCGTAACACATTACGTGTCACTATGTCATACAATTCTCAGAACTCATCCTACCAACTGATATCTCAGTTAAGTTAGGGATTTTTAAAAGATACCACAATGAATACTAACCTACAAGAGTCATTAGGTGTTCCACATGTCCCCGAAAGATCCATCGGTCCCAATTTAGAAGAAGATTTCTTCAGTTTATTTATTGGACACTAGGCATCCTCATTAGTGGACAATCGCCTAGGAACAACCCTTAACACGAACCTACAATCAATTAAAACCTTATAATTCAATCACAAAACTTAACGACTTCTATTAACAATCTCATATTCCATACGGGTTAAATTTTACTTTATTCAAGTTTCAACGAATTTTATACTCAATTCAATATCCTATCTCATATTCCAATACTTTCAATCTTATTCTTAGGCCTTAATAGGCAATAAAAGCTCGATATGAACAACACTTAATTTCCAATCCTATAGCTCTTACAGCACAATTATCAAATGAGTCACTAGTATGAAATGACTTGATCATTCAACTAGACTTCTCGGAAAGGTATTAGTGGCATGAGGCTTTTGGGTAATGGTTCCAATGACAGCCTCAAGTGCAACATTCACCCTTTCGATTTCAATTTAAGAATTGGATGACAACGAGTCAGATGACATCTTTCTAGGTGGTAACGTTTTGTAAAACTCCACTCTATAAGAAAAGATCGTCATGACATCGATATCAGATTTAATCTCGCCAATCCTTTTTCAATATCGTAATCAACTAATATCTACATTTCTACGAATATCAACCATTTGTTTAGATCATAAATATCCACAACTTGGTTTAGATCTAGGATAGCTAGAATTCCTACGAGAATAGCTTCGATTAATTTACTAGGGGAGTTAGGGTTTCTTGTGACAATCTACATCGTATAAATACCTCGTATAAAAATCAAAATAATCATCAAACAATCATGTAATAAAATTACATCATATATATATAATCCAAGTTATATATATATATTAAAATAACACTTCTCAGTCTTGGCCTTGTCGGTAACTCGGGAATTCTTCGGCACAGTTATAGTCAACAGATTTTTAGACATTTTTAGAAAAATGTTTATAGTTAAAAGATTTTGAAATGTTTTATTCAAAACCTTAGTTTTAAAAATCTTTCGTTCTCTATAACGAGAGCTCTGGTACCAAACTGTAACACCCCCAAATTTATACAACTCAATACAGCGGAAGACTCGTTGGTGTTACGGGATAGCACATTACTCACATCATAGACAACGCATAAAAATCGCGTCGTTTAATAATAAAGCATTTCCATTCATAAATATCAAAGTTACATAGGTCCCAAGTCATTGTGTTTAATACAGGTTTTACAAAGCATTTGAATGGAAATAAGTATTTAGGTGCGGGCCATGAATTCTTGTTGTCTTCCCGAGAATTACCTTCAAGTACCTGAGATAAAACATGTTAAAAGAAAAGGTCAGCGATAACGCCGAGTGAATTCATAGAGTTTAATAAATTCCATCAATATAACTTTGGTATAAAATTAGTACCAACAATCAATTCGTACAAATCATTGTAATAGGCCGTAAAATAGCCAAAATCATTTTATACAAATTCTTATCGAAAATCATAATATAGGCATTTGCCTCAAAGAAATCATTATACGAGCCAATGTCGTAAAAACATCATACAATACGTCTTATAACGTTGTATGAAAATAAAAACCGTTATATGAATATGGTTATGAAAAAACAAAACACGAACATAGTATCAATAGTATGACCCTGTATTGCTAGTCAGGCAATACATCATAATTCGGAGCGTCTATTAGTATTTCGTTAGTTTTGGATTATTATAAGCCGCATGACATTGTTACCTTACTAAACCAACAACGGGTAGCTAACCCGATACCAATTTTGCCCATCTAAAGTAGCGTGTCGTCACAAAGGTCACGTTATGGAAATCTTCTCATACATAAATTCGCTTACCAATCAATGTGGCACGACGGAGATCAACCGTCAAGGCGCGAACTGGGGTGATCGTCCGCAAATAGTACTATTAAATGCATAAGCGTCTACCAAATCCCGGTAGTTCACAATTCATGCTAATGGGACTTTTAGTGACATAACCTAACTTTAATAATCCATTTAATTTCATCTATCGGGTCCTTTAATCATTTATCGGGTCATACAATCGGGTCATTCAATCATTCGGGTCCAAAATCAATAAACAAACAATCGGGACAAATGGTGTCCTATTTAATAAAACTAACATGTTATCTCCCTCGCGGGTTTATAAAATATTTATAAAAACATTTAAAAGAGTGCGAGGCAATGAACTCACGTTGATGTGGGAAGGCGATTATCAGCGATTTGGATGTACGGTACGTGCTTCAATCACGGAAACCTAGACAAATAATACTCGTCTTAGACTCATGTCCAATGACTTTATAAAATAACAATTATGTATACATATGATGATTATTTATATATGATGATCAAGTGGGTTTACATATTCTCGTTTACTCATTTTAGTGTTATATGTCGATAACTTTTATACTAGTTTACTAGTTTTACCTATTTACGTATTTTAAGTCCAATAAACTTATTATAAGTTCTTTAACTTGTTTTAATCCATTTTATACTTATATTATCAGTATATATACTTTCCATGTTGGGCCCAAATGGGTTAAGCCCAATAATATGTTTATAAGTGTTTTAGTCCATTTTTGTTGTATTATTAGTCCAATAACGTTAATTTAGTCCGTTAACGTCCGTATGTCCTATAGTTCGGTTATATCGGTTTTTACTTGTTATACATGTTTATATATCATTATATAAGTTTTATAAAGTTTACATTAGACGGGTCCAACCGTCTAAGTTTTATTTAGCAAAAACGTTAATTTTTACGGTAATAGCCGAAAAAGTCGTAAAAATCATGTTTATAATTTTATAACTTATAAAACTTAACAAGTTACCATTTTTATAAAATGTACACTTATTTAACCTTTTACATACTTATATAAATAAAATCCATAAGTTAGTGGGTTTTTATTTTACATTTTATACTATTAAATTTTGAGTGCTTATATAATAGTAATATACTTTAATTTCCAAAATCTGATTTTTATCTTCACTTTCACCAAAACTGCTATATCTTGAGTTCTATATGGAGATAGAAGCTCAAATTTTTATCACATAAACTACATGATATGTGCTACATTTAACTCTCCTATAGCTAATGTTTAATCATCCTCTAAGTATTTTCTACAAATCGTCCAAAACAGTGAACTCAGATTTGTACCTTAAACTTGTTTTGATCATATCTCACTCATTACATTGATTCCATTGCATGGCCAACTCTCACATGTGTACAAGACCCATAGCTTACTGTAAATCCATTCTACTTCATCATTTTATCAGTTTACTATATGGTTCTTTACTGTTTTTATACAGCCTATCATTTAAACAAGATTTACCCATTTTTACTTATAGTTTTTCATCTTTTTATCCATGATTATCAACACCAAATCCCCACACAATATTTTTATCATCATATAATCATCATAAACATATACAAAAGGAAATAAAATACATGATTACATAACCAAAAATAACAAGAGGATGAGGAGGACAATCTTTATACCACCATGTTGATGTAGGTTATGATTTGGACATGGATTTGGATGGAGAAACTTGTGGATAACCATGACCATCTTCAAGATCACCAATCTTCATGAATAACTTGTGGAAAATCAGCCCTACTACTCCATGAAAACTCCTCCTTGGATGTTATAACTTGCACCAATCTTCATCTTTTTGAATGGAGATTAACATATGTTAATTATAACATATGTTTATGGTTAAATTTTGTTTGAATGGTGGTGTTTTGTGGAGAAATGGGACGGCACCATGAGAGAGTAGAGAGGAAATTGAGATGGTTTTTCATGTTGTAAATGGTAAGAATTGTAAATGGTAAGAATGAGCTAGCTAGTGGTTTTTGGTAAATTGTTAGCTTACAAAGTAAGCTTAAAGTGACAAGTGGTGAAGTTAGCTTACACTTGACACCAAGTTGGTGAAGTGGCTAAGTTTAGGCCGGTTTTGGAGTGGGGTGGGACAAGTGTCCCACTTGTCTCATCCCCATTTATTTACGGGTACTCCTCGATTCTAGTTTCCTCTATTTGCGTGCCCTCGGGTCGTTTTACGCAAAACGTTTTTATAAATTATGAATCAACGACACAAAACGAATCCAATAAAAATTGTCTCATCAAAAACGGAGTTCGAAAACGTAAATACGTAATCCTAAGGTTTCCGGTTTAGTCGTAAAGGACGTTAAAATAAAATCGTAAGTCCTAATCTCTTCTCGTAAATTTGTGAGTTTATGAAACAACACAAATTTAAAACTCCAAAATAATATTCACGGATAAATTTATTTTCTGAAATGTCGGACTGTCACCAAAGACGGTGTATGTAAACGTAAGCACGTAACGTAGAATCCTCCGGTTTAAACGTAGTTGATGCTAGTTCAAGACGTAAATCCAAATTTCTTCCCAAAAATAAGTGAGTTCATATTGTAACATTAAAATAATGTTTTTAAATAATATTCGAGAATAAAATATCAACCATAAATTGACGGATTGTCACAAAAACAGTAACTAACCACAAGTTAAACTGATAAAATGGCAAAGTGGAATCAATATACAGTAAGTGTTAGGTCTTGTACACATGTGAGAGTTGGCCATGCAATGGAATCATTATAATGAGTGAGATATGATCAAAACAAGTTTAGAGTGCAAATCTGAGTACACTGTTCTGGACGGACTGTTAGGGATATTTAGATTTGGATTGAGCAGTATCTAAAACTAAGTTAATTGTAGAACATATCATGTAGTTTACGGTGTCTAAAAATGAGCTTCTATCTCCTTGTAGAACTCAAGATATGGTAAAAATGGTGAAAGTGAAAGTAAAAATCAGATTTTGGGAAATTAAAGTATAATAGTATTATATAAGCACTCAAATAAATATAGTATAAAATGTGAATTAAAACCCACTAACTTATATATTACATTTATATAAGTATGTAAAATTATAAATAAATGAGACATTTTATAAAAATGGTAATTTGATAAGTTTTATAAGTTATAAAACTATAAACATGATTTTTACGACTTTTTCGGCTATTACCATAAAATTAACGTTTTTGTTAAATAAAACTTAGATGGTTGGACCCGTCTAATGTAAACTTTTAGAAACTCATATACTGATATATAAACATATATAACAAGTAAAAACCGATAAAACCCGAACTTTAAAACATACGGACATTAACGGGCTAAGTTAACGTTATTGGACTAATAATACAACAAAATGGACTAAAACACTTATAAACTTATTTATTGGGCTTAACCCATTTGGGCCCAACATGTAAAGTGTAAATACTGATAATACAAGTATAAAATGGATTAATACAAGTTAAAGAACTTATAATAAGTTTATTGGACTTAAAATATGGAAATAGGTAAAACTAGTAAACTAGTATAAAAGTTATCAACACATAACACTAAAATGAGTAAATAAGAATATGTAAACCCACTTGATCATCATATATATATATAATCATCATATGTATACATAATTGTTATTTTTATAAAGTCATTGGACATGAGTCTAAGACGAGTATGACCTGATGAATGATTAAATGACCCGATAGATGAAATTAAATGGATTATTAAAGTTAGGTTATGTCACTAAAAGTCCCATTAGCATGAATTGTGAACTACCGGGATTTGGTAGACGCTTATGCATATAATATTACTATTTGGGGACGATCACCCCAGTTCGCGCCTTGACGGTTGATCCCCGTCGTGCCACATTGATTGGTAAGCGAATTTATGTATGAGAAGATTTACACAAGCGTGATTATTGTGACGACACGTTAATTTAGATGGGAAAATGATTGTCGGGTTAGCTACCCGTTGTTTGTTTTAGTAAGGTAACGATGTCATGCGGTTTATAATAATCCAATTAACGAAATACTGCTATATGCACCGAATTACGATATATTGCCTGACTAGCAATACGGGGTCTTATTATTGATTTTATGTTCGTGTTTTGGTTTTACATAACCATAATCATATAACGGTTTTTATTTAACTCCATACAACGTTATAAAACGTATTGTATGATATTTTTACGACATTGGTTCGTATAATGATTTTGAAGGCGAAAGCCTATATTATGATTTTGATAAGGAATCGTATAAAATGACTTTGGCTATTTTATGGCCTATTACAAGGATTTGTACAAAATGATTTTCGGTAATATTTTATACCGATGTTATATTGATGGATTTTATTAAACTCTATGAATTCACTCGGCGTTATCGCTGACCTTTTGTTTTAACATGTTTTATCTCAGGTACTTGAAGGTAATTCTCGGGAAGACGACAAGAATTCATGGCCCGCACTTAAAACAATAATTTCCATTCAAATGCTTTATAAAACCTGTATGAAATACAATGACTTGGGACCTATGTAAAATTGATATTTATGAATGGAAATGCTTTATTATTAAACGACGTGATTTTTATGCGTTGTCTATGATGTGAGTAATGTGCTATCCCGTAACACCAACGAGTCTTCCGCTGTATTGAGTTGTATAAATTTGGGGGTGTTACAGTTTGGTATCAGAGCTCTCGTTATAGAGAACGAAAGATTTTTAAAACTAAGGTTTTGAATAAAACATTTCAAAATCTTTTAACTATAAACATTTTTCACAAAATGTCTAAAAATCTTTTGACTATAACGGTGCCGAAGAATTCCCGAGTTACCGACAAGGCCAGACTAAGAAGTGTTATTTTAATATATATATAACTTGGATTATATATATATGATGTAATTTTATTACATGATTGTTTGATGATTATTTCTATATTTATACGAGGTATTTATACGACGTAGATTGTCACAAGGAACCCTAACTCCCCTAGTAAATCAATTGAAGCTATTCCCGTAGGAATTCTACCTATCCTAGATCTAAACCAAGTTGTGGATGTTTATAATAAAAAAAATGGTTGATATTCGTAGAAATGTAGATATTAGTTGATTGTGAAATTGAAGAAGAATTGGCGAGATTAAATCTGATATCGATGCCATGACGATCTTTCCTTATAGAGTGGAGTTTGACAAAACGTTACCACCTGGAAAGGTGTCATCTGATTCGTTGTCACCCAATTCTTAAAATTGAAATCGAAAGGGTGAATGTTTCACTTGAGGCTGTCATTGGAACCATTTCCCAAAAGCCTCATGCCACTAATACTTTTCCGAGAAGTCTAATTGAATGTGTGAGTCATTTCATACTAGTGACTCATTTGATAATTGTTGTTGTAAAATCTATAGGATCGGAAATTAAGTGTTGATCATATCGAGATTTTATTGCCCTATTAAGGCCTAAGAATAAGGTTGAAAGTGTTGGAGAATGAGGTAGAATATCGCATTGAGTATAAGATTGATTGAAACTTAAAGAAAGTAAAATTTAACTTGTACGGAATATGAGATTATTAAGAGGAAGTTGTTAAGTTCTGTAATTGAATTATAAGGTTTTAAATGATTGTAGGTTCGTGTTAAGGGTTGTTCCTAGGCCATTGTCCACTAATGAGGATGCCTAGTGTCCAGAAAATAAATTGAAGAAATCTTCTTCTGAATTGGGACCGATGGATCTTCTGGGACAGGTGGAACCCCCATGACTCTTGTAGATTAGTATTCATTGTGGTATCTTTTAAAAATCACTAACTTAACTAAGATATCAGTTGGTAGGATGACTTCTGAGAATTGTATGACATAGTGACACGTAATGTGTTACGGTACAATTTTGACTTGTTTGTGATTAATGAAAAGCACTACCTTTGATTGCTAAATCCTACATGTATCGATGTTATCTATCTTTTATTACTTCATCCTAAAGTTCGCATTAGTGATGCAACCATTGACAAGTACTCATCTTGAATTGAGTTACGTTGTGGATTATTCTTTTGAGTGCCATCGAGATCATGAACCTCATGATTATTTGGCTAAAGCTCATTTCCTATCATATTGTAGTTAGTTCTTGGTGAACAAGCTTTCATCACTCTTTTGCAGATCACTCATTGTTTTTATAAGATAAAACCGTATCCATTGAGAAAAATTGAATTTTCATCACTATAAGGATTATTCAAAGTAAGATTTATAAGTGATTGTTATCGAAATGAGGTTGTTTATAAAGTACCTTGGAAAACTTAATTGTTTTCATAACAAAGAAAATCTTTGTAAATTTATTCTTGATTCTTATTTAAGAATTAAGCATGAAAATGTTTTATTTATAAACATGATGATAAAATTTTGACGAACTAAGTATTTCATCGTTAATCTTGAAATTGTATATAGTTGCGCGCCTACATACAATTTAGAATGGACCATGCAAGACTGATTAGTAGTCACCATAAAACTAATTAATAAACAATACATTTTCTTTGAAGATTGTGAAAGATTAAATTTTATGAGATCTGCAAGAAGTGAAAAATAGGGACATAGTGTTAGGGACATCTACATATGTGCCCGTACCATTTATTCTTCTGAGTTGAATTTACTCATCTGTGAAAATTGTCTTATTTGACAATTGACAATTCTTACTTGTCCAATTCTCCCGTAGTGAGATTCTTAGGAAAAGTATCTGATTACCGAGTGTTGATACACGACTGGATATATCGACGTTCCTATCATTTCTTTTGATTTGATTTCATTTGAATGACCTGGGTAACGATCCGAGGAGCTTTCGAATGCGTACTCAAATTATGAAAACATGGGATATATTCATATTCGTTATATGTTTTCGTCTTTATCTGATTTGAAATTCTCACGCGTAGATTATGTGTTGACCTTACTCTTTTAATAGTAGTTGTGTCTCCATATATCCTTGAATTTGTGAAGGATTATGAGTTATTATTTGTCTTTTGAGAAGTTCACATCTTATTGACGGCAATGAAACTGGAAAGTTGATAGTGCCAGTAGAATAGATTGATTGATTATGACATGACGACATTGTCTTAATTGATGGGAACTCGAATTGAATTCCCCTAAATGATAAGATGTTGATTATCAAAAGTGATCTAAATAATTCTTGATGGATGACTTGGAATTATACCATGAATGGTTGTGAATTAGTCATAGATATTATAATCTAGAAAGAACTTAAAAGTGAATGTATTAAAAGATGTTTCTATGTTATCTGAAACTTTAGGAGGTATTTTCTAGTGAATTACCTAGACTTTAGCCATTAAGGCAAGTTGAATTTGGTATTGATTATATTCCTGGTGCTGCACCTGTGGCGTGTGCACCCTACGAATTAAAAGAATTACCGTACAACTGAGAGAGTTGTCGGAGAAAGCTTTTATTCTACCGAGCTCGTCATCATGAAGAGCTATGGTGTTATCATTCCTTATATTTATTGATTACCGAGAACTAGGTAAATTGACGATTAAAAAACTATATCCACTACCCAAGATGATAGATTTGTTCGATCATTTACAAGGTTCTAGCGTATATTAAAGATTTGATTCATGGTATGGTTATCAACAACTTCGCGTCCGCGAAAAAAATTATCTATTCCAATCATTACATCCAGAACTTGTAATGAACATTATGAGTTTCATGTTATGTTGTTTGGATTAACCAATGCACATGTAGAATCCATAAATTTGGTGAATCTCGTGTGTAGGTTGTAATTTGATAAATTCATGCTTGTGATCATTAAGGACTATTTGTTTGTTTATAAGAATAAGAATGAGTTAATAATTATTTATAAACTGCCCTGAATTGGCCGAACAATGAAAACCTGTACCTTGAATAATTGATATGTGATTTAAGACTTGATCCTTTACATAAAATGACCGTTTGATTAATGATGGTAAGATATATGCATATTGACTCTTCAAAAATTAGAGCCCTTTTAAGACTTTGGATTTTACCAAAAAGAAATGGAAATATGTTTTGACAAATATTTTATCAAAGAAATTTTTAAGGGATTATTTACTTATACACAAATCATTTAACTAAACTCCTGTTTAGGGGTAAATGTTCGTGTATACCTCAAGACAACCTAAGAGGGATTGAGGAAACCGTTAAACCATGACTTAAAATTTGAAACAACAATATTTTCTTTTCAACCAAGAAATTTGTACCAAAGAATAAATGAAGATCTTTCGAACATTTACGAATCTTATTAAATATTTTCTATAAATCAACGAAAATCTTGTTAATTAAATTCAAATTTACTTTGAGCATTTTATATAACTGGTCGAACTAAGAAATTTAAAATTTTTACGTTTACGTTTCATAAGAATTTAATAATTATTATCTAATTAATTGTAATAATTATCAACGCTTTAGACGTCGGATTGAGTAAAACAGATAAAAATAATAGTTGAGACGAAACTAAAACATAGAAGATATGAAGAAAAAATTTTGAATTAATACGGTCATGTTATATATATTTCACCAGGAGAAAGTGAATGTAGATACTGACACATTATATAGAAAGGATAATATAGATAATAAAAAGTGGTTCGCAGCTAATGTGAACCATTAAAATTGAAAAGCCGATGGCGTTAAATGATTAAAAGGCTACTTGAGGTTGCTTAAATATGGAGATTTTGAGATATAGTTATATTGGAATCTTGTAAGTATAAGTATTCTATTCTTGTCATTTCTGATTTAATGTATCCTTATCTGAAGAAGTTGTACTGATGACAAATTATGAAGGCAGACATCGCCTCATACATTAGTAAACGTCTAACTATTGCAAAGGTCATCATCTAAATTTGATTCGATTTGGGTCATCGTCGACAGACTGACCAAATCTGCTAATATCATTCATGTTAATGATAGATTATTGATGAAGAAATTGACTCTTTTATATTTAAAGGAGTTGTGTAAACATAGTGTGCCTGTATCGAACATCTTTATCAAGATCCTCGCTTCGCACCAAATTTCTAGAGATTTGCTCAAAAGTCATTGGGAACGAACCTTGATGAGAGTACTATTTACCATCCCAAATCGAAGGGACTAGGTAAAGTAACAATACAAAACACTAGAAGTCTTGTTTTATGTCGGAATGATTGACCTTTGGTAATGAACCGTATAATCGTTTTCCTTTGGAGAGATTATCATTGATAATTATCGTGTTAGGATCGAGATCGAATCTTGTTAAGATTTATATATTAGAGCATCTGTAAGCAGGAGTTGAGATTAAGACACCCGACATACACCCATTGTGAGTTGGACGTGTCTTTTAGGTTTAAGGTTTCCTATGATGGCGAACCTAACCTTACAAATTACCCGACCCGCGAGACCTGAAATGATTGTTGAAATTAGGATCTGATTATTGACTGCCGATAGTGGGCAGGAGGTTATGTGAAAATGAAATGTAGATCTTGAAGTGCCAGATGGGTAGCGAAGTTATGCCAAAAAAATTTTAACCATGGAAAAATGAATTGATGATCTGAAAGATCATGGGATATAAGTCCCCGTTGTATGGGATCATTGAGATGATGTAAAAGTTGGTTTGAAAGGCATATAAGTTGGATCTACCCTAGGACTTTAAGAGCTGCGTGAATTATGTTTCGTATATCAAACTTGATAAAATGTCTATCAAGTGAAAATCTGACTATTCCTTAATGAAGTTTAGTTCGGTGAAAAGTTGCATTCATCAAAAACCCATGAATATCATGGATAGAGAAAGTAAGTCGACATTAAGCCTGGTCTTATTCCCGTAGTTATGTTTGATGAAACTCGCGTATTGTAATGAATTACACTTGTGAGAAAAGACCGGATGTGGAGGAAATACCCACATGTCTTTAACTCTATAAGAAGCGAGTAGTAAGATAAGATGATCTTTGAGGACAAAGATCCTGTTTAGGGGTAAATGTTGTGACAATCCGTCAATTTATGGTTGATATTTTATTCTCATGTATTATTTTAAAACATTATTTTAATGTTATAATATGAACTCACTTATTTTTGGGAAGAAATTTGGGTTTACGTCTTGAAGTAGCATTGACTATGTCTAAACCGAAGGATTATACGTTACGTGCTCACGTTTGCATACACCGTCCTTGGTGACAGTCCGACATTTCAGAAAATAAATTTATCCGTGAATATTATTTTGGAATTTTAAATTTGTGTTGGTTCATAAACTCACAAATTTACGAGAAGAAATTAGGACTTACGATTTTAATTTAACGTCCTTTACGACTAAACCGGAAACCTTAGGATTACGTATTTACGTTTTCGAACTCCGTTTTTGATGAGACAATTTTTATTAGATTCGTTTTGTGCCGTTGATTCATAATTTATAAAAACGTTTTTCATAAAACGACCCGAGGGCACGCAATCGAGGAAACTAGAATCGAGGAGTACCCGTAAATAATTGGGGATGAGACAAAACCACCTTTGCCCCACCCCCAATATGGGACGGCAAAACTAGCAACTCACACCATGAGGTGTCAAGTTTTCTTAACAAGTCTTACACTTGTCATCTTAGCTTAATAAACAATCCATTCTTCCACAAAAACCACTAGCTAGACTAATCCTTCCATTTCACACATGCAATACCACACACACAACTCTCTCCTTCTTTCTTTGTGTCGTCCCAACCTACACCATAAACACCCATTTGATCAAATTTAACCACAAAATCTCATGTTATTCATACATAAGTTGAAGCCCTTTAGAAGCTCTATGGATTGGTGGTGATTATAACATCCAAGGAGGAGTTTCTATGGAGTCTTAGGGCTGATTTTCCACAAGGAGTTCTTGAAGAATGGTGTTCTTGAAGATGGTCTTGGTTTATCACAAGTTTCTCCATCAAAATCCATGTCTTGATCATAACCTACATCATCATGGTGGTATAAAGATTGTTCTCCTCATCCTCTTGTTATTTTGATTATGTAATCATCTATTTTCTTTCCTATTATATATGTATTTGATGATTATATGATGATAAAAGTATTGTGTGGGGATTTGGTGTTGATAAACATGGTTAAAAAGATGAAAAACTATAAGAAACAAGGCTAAAATCTTGTTTAAATTGTTGTCTGTATAAAAACAATAACTAACCACAAGTTAAACTGATAAAATGGCAAAGTGGAATCAATATACAGTAAGTGTTAGGTCTTGTACACATGTGAGAGTTGGCCATGCAATGGAATCATTATAATGAGTGAGATATGATCAAAACAAGTTTAGAGTGCAAATCTGAGTACACTGTTTTGGACGGACTGTCAAGGATATTTAGAGTTGGACTGAGCAGTAGGTAAAACTAAGTTAATTGCATCACATATCATTTAGTTTATGGTGTCTAAAAATGAGCTTCTATCTCCTTGTAGAACTCAAGATATGGTAAAAATGGTGAAAGTGAAAGTAAAAATCAGGTTTTGGGAAATTAAAGTATAATAGTATTATATAGGCACTCAAATAAATATAGTATAAAATGTGAATTAAAACCCACTAACTAATATATTACATTTATATAAGTATGTACAATAATAAATAAATGATACATTTTATAAAAATGGTAATTTGATAAGTTTTATAAGTTATAAAACTATAAACATGATTTTTACGACTTTTTCGGCTATTACCATAAAATTAACGTTTTTGTTAAATAAAACATAGACGGTTGGACCCGTCTAATGTAAACTTTTATAAACTCATATACTTATATATAAACATATATGACAAGTAAAAACCGATAAAACCCGAACTATAAAACATACGGACATTAACGGGCTAAGTTAACGTTATTGGACTAATAATACAACAAAATGAACTAAAACACTTATAAACTTATTTATTGGGCTTAACCCATTTGGGCCCAACATGTAAAGTGTAAATACTGATAATACAAGTATAAAATAGATTAATACAAGTTAAAGAATTTATAATAAGTTTATTGGACTTAAAATATGTAAATAGGTAAAACTAGTAAACTAGTATAAAAGTTATCAACACATAACACTAAAATGAGTAAATAAGAATATGTAAACCCACTTGATCATCGTATATATATAATCATCATATGTATACATAATTGTTATTTTTATAAATTCATTGGACAAGAGTCTAAGACGAGTATTATTTGTCTAGGTTTCCGTGATTGAAGCACATACCGTACGTCCAAATTGCCGATAACCCGCCTTCCCACATCAACGTGAGTTCATAGCCTCGCACTCTTTTAAATGTTTTTATGAAATGTTTTATAAACCCGCGAGGGAGATAACATGTTAGTTTTTTTATGAAATAGGACACTAGTTGTCCGATTGTTTGTTTATTGATTTGGACCCGAATGATTGTATGACCCGATGAATGATTAAATGACCCGATAGATGAAATTAAATGGATTATTAAAGTTAGGTTATGTCACTAAAAGTCCCATTAGCATGAATTGTGAACTACCGGGATTTGGTAGATGCTTATGCATATAATAGTACTATTTGGGGACGATCACCCCAGTTCGCGCCTTGACGGTTGATCCCCGTCGTGCCACATTGATTGGTAAGAGAATTTATGTATGAGAAGATTTACACAAGCGTGATTATTGTGACGACACGCTAATTTAGATGGGCAAATGATTGTCGGGTTAGCTACCCGTTGTTTGTTTTAGTAAGGTAACAATGTCATGCGGCTTATAATAATCCAATTAACGAAATACTGCTATACGCACCGAATTATGATATATTGCCTGACTAGCAATACGGGGTCTTATTATTGATTTTATGTTCATGTTTTGGCTTTACATAACCATAATCATATAACGGTTTTTATTTAACTCCATACAACGTTATAAAACGTATTGTATGATATTTTTACGACATTGGTTCGTATAATGATTTTGAATGCGAAAGCCTATATTATGATTTTGATAAGGAATTGTATAAAATGACTTTGGCTATTTTATGGCCTATTACAAAGATTTGTACAAAATGATTTTCGGTAATAATTTTATACCGATGTTATATTGATGGATTTTATTAAACTCTATGAATTCACTCGGCGTTATCGCTGACCTTTTCTTTTAACATGTTTTATCTCAGGTACTTGAAGGTAATTCTCGGGAAGACGACAAGAATTCATGGCCCGCACTTAAAACAATAATTTCCATTCAAATGCTTTGTAAAACCTGTATGAAATTCAATGACTTGGGACCTATGTAAAATTGATATTTATGAATGGAAATGATTTATTATTAAACGACGCGATTTTTATGCGTTGTCTATGATGTGAGTAATGTGCTATCCCGTAACACCAACGAGTCTTCCGTCGTATTGAGTTGTATAAATTTGGGGGTGTTACATTAGTGATGCAAGCATTGAACAATTACTCATCTCGGTTTGAGTTACGTTGTGAATTATTATTTTTGAGTGCCATCGAGGTCATGAACCTCATGATTAAGTAGCTAAGCTCATTTCCTGATATATTGAATTTAGTTCTTGGTGAACAACTTTTCATCACTCTTTTGCAGATCACTCATTGTTTTTATAAAGATAAAACAGTATCCCTTGAGAAAAATTGAATTTCCATCACTATAAGGATTATTTAAAGTGAGATTTATAAGTGATTGTTATCGAAATGAAGTTGTTTATAAAAAACCTTGGAAAACTTAATTGTTTTCATAACAAAGAAAATCTTTGTAAATTTATTTTTTATTCTTATTTACGAATTAAGCATGAAAATATTTTTATTATAAACATGATGATAAAATTTTTGACGAACTGAGTATTGCATCGTTAAATCTTGAAATTGTATATAGTTGCGCGCCTACATACAATTTGGAATGGACCATGCAAGGCTGATTAGTAGTCACCATAAAACTAATGAATAAACACTACATTTTCTTTGAAGATTGTGAAAGATTAAATTTTATGAGATCTGCAAGAAGTGAAAAATAGGGACATAGTGTTAGGGACACCTACATATGTTCCTGTAGCATCCACTCTTCTGAGTCGAATTTACTCACCTGTGGAAATTGTCTTATTTGACAATTGACAATTCTTTCTTGTCCAATTCTCCCGTGGTGAGATTCTTAGGAAAAGTATCTGATTACCGAGTGTTGATACCCGACTGGATGTATCGACGTTCCTATCATTTCTTTTGATTTGATTTCATTTAAGTGACCTGGGTAACGATCCGAGGAGCTTTCGAATGCGTACTCAAATTATGAAAACATGGGATATATTCATATTCGTTAAATGTTTTCGTCTGTATCTGATTTGAAATTCTCTCGCATAGATTATGCGTTAACCTTACTCTTTTAAGGTTAGTTATGTCTCCTAATATCCTTAAATTTGTGAAGGATTATGAGTTATTATTAGTCTTTTGAGAAGTTCACATCTTATCGACGGTAATGAAACTGGAAAGTTGATAGTGCCAGTAGAATGGATTGATTGATTATGACATGACGACATTGTCTTAATTGATGGGAACTCGAGTAGAATTACCCTAAATGATAAGATGTTGATTATCAAAAGTGATCCAAATAATTCTGGATGGATGACCATATCCTGCATTTAGACTTGAAATTTTACCGTGAATGGTTATGAACTAGTCATAGATACTATAATCTAGAAGAACTTAAAAGTAAATTTATTAAAAGATTTTTCTGTTATCTAAAACTTTAGGAAGTATTTGCTGGTGAATTACCAAGACTTTTGCCATTAAGGCAAGTTGAAATTGGTATTGATTATATTCCCGGTGTTGCACTTGTGGCATGTGCATTGTACGTCAGCACCATCTGAATTAAAAGAATTACCGTACAACTGAGAGAGTTGTCAGAGAAAGCTTTTATTCTACCAAGCTTGTAATTATGAAGAGCTATAGTGTTATCATTCCTTATATTTGTTGAATTACCGTAGGACTAGGTAAAGTGATGATTAAAAATCTATATCCACTACCCAAGATGATAAGATTTGTTCGATAATTTACGAGGTTCTAGTGTATGTTTTAAAAAATTTTGATCCTCGGCATGGTTATCATCAATTTCGCATTAGCGAAAAAGATTATCTATTCCAATCACTACATCCGGTACTAGTAATGAACATTATGAGTTTCACGTGATGTCGTTTGGATTGACTAATACACATGCAGCATCCATAAATTTGGTGAATCACGTGTGTAGACTGTAATTTGATAATTCATGCTAGTGATCATTAAGGACCATTTGATTGTTTCTAAGAATAAGAAGGAGTTAATAATTATTTATAGATTGCCCTGAATTGGCCGAGTAATGAAAAAAAAAAAAAAATTTGTACCTTAAATAATTAACATGTAATTTAAGGCTTAATACTTTATATTAGTTGATCGTCTGATTAATAGAAAATGGAATATATTGACTCTTTAAAAATTAAGAGCCCTTTTAAGACTTTGGGATATACCAAAAAGAAAAGTGCAAATATGTTTTGACAAATGTTTTAACAAAAGAACATTTGAGGGATTTTTCCCTTATACCCAGAACATTTAACTAAACTCCTGTTTAGGGGTAAATGTTCGTGTATACCTCAAGACAACCTAAGAGGGATTGAGAAAACCATTTAAACCATGACTTGAAGTTTGAAACGCCACTTTTTGCTTTTCAACTAAGAAAATTTTGACCAAAGTATAACCAAAGATTTTTCAAACATTTACGAATCTTATTAAATTCAAATTTGTTTTGAACATTTTATTATAATTGGTTGAACTAAGAAATTTGAACTTTTAACGTTTACGTTTCATAAAAACTTAATATTTAGCGTTAATTTACGTGTAATAATTATCGACGCTTTAAAACGTCGGATTAAGCAAAACTGATAAAAATAATAGTTGAGATAGAACTAAGACTTAAATACGGTCATGATATTTATTTCATCAAGGAAGGTGAATATAATTACTGACACATTATGCAGAAAAGATAAAGAACCAATTAGGACATGTTCCTTAATAATGAAGGTGCAAAATAAATTTCCGAACAATATAAAAATAAACAATGCTTGTAAGAAGGATAATATAGATAATAAAAAGTGGTTCGCGGCTAATGTGAACCATTAGAATTGAGAAGCCGATAGCGTTAAATGATTAAAAGGCCACTTGTGGTTGCCTAAATATGGAGGTTTGTGAAATTTAGTCATGTTGGAATCTCATTAGTATAACTATTCTATTCATTTCATTTCTGATTAAAAGTATCTTTGTCTAAAAAACTTGTACAGATGGAAAATTATAAAGGCAGACATCGCCTCATACATTAGTAAACGCTAACTATTGCAAAGGCATCATCTGAATTTGATTCGATTTGGGTCATCGTCGACAGACTGACCAAATCTACTAATATCATTCCCGTTAATGATAATGCTAGATTCTTGATGAAGAAATTGACTCTTTTGTATTTAAAGGATTTATGTAAACATAGTGTGCCTGTATCGAACATCTTTATCAAGATCCTCGATTCGCATCGAATTTCTAGAGATTTGCTCAGAAGTCATTGGGAACGAACCTTGATGAGAGTACTGTTTACCACCCCAAATCGAAGGGACGAGGTAAAGTAACGATACAAAACACTAGAAGTCTTGTTTTATGTTTGAATGATTGACCTTTGGTAATGAACCGCATAATCGTTTCCTTTGGAGAGATTATCATTGATAATTATCGTATTAGGATCGAGATCGAATCTTGTGAGGATATATATTAGAGCATCTGTAAGCAAGAGTTGGGATGAAGACACCCGACATACACCCATTATGAGTTGGACATATCTTTTAGGTTTAAGGTTTCCTATGATGACAAACCTAACCTTAAAAAATACCCGACCCGCGAGACCTGTATTGATTGTTTAAATTAGGATTTGATTATTGACTGCCAGTAGTGGGCAGGAGGTTATATAAATATGAAATGTAGATCTTGAAGTGCAGGATGGGTAGCGAAGTTATGCCAAAAATTTTCACCTTGGAAAAATGTATAGATGATCTGAAAGATCATGGGAAATAAGTCCGCGTTGCATGGGACCATTGAGATGATGTAAAAGTTGGTTTGAAAGGCATATAAGCTGGATCTACCCTATGACTTCAAGGGCTGCGTGAATTATGTTTCACAAATCGAACTTGATAAATATCTATCAAGTGAAAATCTGAATTCTTCTTGATAAAGTTTAGATCGGCGAAAAGTTGCATTCATCAAAAACCCGTGAACATCATGGATAGAGAAAGTAAGTCAACATTAAGCCTGATCTTATTCCCGTAGTTATGTTTGATGAAACTCGCGTATTGTAATGAATTACACTTGTGAGAAAAGACCGAATGTGGAGGAAATACCCACATGGCTTTAATTCTATAAGAAGCGAGTAGTTAGATAAGATGATCTTTGAGGACAAAGATCCTGTTTAGGGGTAAATGCTGTGACAATCCATCAATTTATGGTTGATATTTTATTCTCAACTATTATTTAAAAATATTATTTTAATGTTATATTATGAACTCACTTGTTTTTGGGAATAAATTTGGATTTACGTCTTGAAGTAGCATCGACTACGTCTAAACCGGAGGATTTAACGTTACGTGCTTACGTTTACATACACCGTCTATGGTAACAGTCCGACATTTCAGAAAATAAATTTGTCCGTGAATATTACATTTTCGAACTCCGTTTTTGATGAGACAATTTTTATTAGATTCGTTTTGTGCCGTTGATTCATGATTTATAAAAACATTTTTCGTAAAATGACCCGAGGGCACGCAAATCGAGGAAAATAGAATCGAGGAGTACCCGTAATTAAATGGGGATGAGACACGATAAACTTGTCCCACCCCCACACCTGGGATGGCAACAAGTATACAACACACCACATTTGGTGTCATTTTTATATAAGCTTGATAGACACTTGTCTATCTAGCCTTCCAAACCACTTAAACTTAAAACAAGTTACACCAAAACCACTCACTTCATTTGCAACTCATGCAAACCACCATTTTCCTCTCCTCCCTCTCTCTAAATTCGTCACATATCCTCCATCTAACAACACCACCATCAAAAAATTCATCCATAAATCATATGTATAATTTACATATGATGAAAACCCATTGAAGTTATGAAGATTGGAGGTGATCTTAACATGTAAAAAGGAGTTTTCAAGGGAGTTTGGGGCTGATTTCTCAAGGAGTTTTCATGAAGTACAAGGGATGATTTTTGGAGGAATCTACAAATACTTGGTGATCCTAGAAGTGGTGTTGATATCTCATAAGATTGGTTACACAAAACCAAGTCTTTTTCATCCAAAAACTCATCATTTCATCACTTTAGTGGTATAAAGATTGTTCTTCCTATCCTCTTGTTATTTTGATTATGTAATCTTGTATTTTCTTTCCTATTGTATATGTATATGATGAATATATGATGATAAAAATATTATGTGGGGATTTGGTGTTGATAAATATGGTTAAAAAGATGGAAAACCATATGTAAAAAGGTTAAAATCTTGCTTAATAAGTTGGCTGTATAAAAACAGTAACTAACCACATGTTAAACTGATAAAACGGCAAAGTGGAATCAATATATAGTAAGTATTAGGTCTTGTACACATGTGAGAGTTGGCCATACAATGTAATCATTATAATGAGTGAGATATGATTAAAACAAAATTGAAGTACCAATCTGAATAGTCAGTTTTGGACGGACTGTTAGGGATATTTAGATTTGGATTGAGAAGTAGATAAATCTAAGTTAATTGTATCACATATCATTTAGTTTCTGGTGTCCAAAAATGAGCTTCTATCTCCTTGTAGAACTCAAGATATGATAAAAATGGTGAAAGTGAAAATAAAAATCAGATTTTGGGAAATTAAAGTATAATAGTATTATAATAGCACTCAAATAAATATAGTATAAAATGTGAATTCAAAACCAACTAACTAATATATTACATTTATATGAATATTTATAAGGATAAATAAATGGACATTTATAAAATGGTAGTTTGATAAGTTTTATAAGTTATAAAACTATATACTAAGTTTTACGTCTTTTCGGCTAATACCGTAAAATTAACGTTTCTCGTCAATTAAAACTTAGACGATCGGACCCGTCTAATGTAAACTTTTTAAAAGTCATATACTGATATATAAGTACTTAATACAAGTAAAAACCGATAAAACCCTAACTATATAACATATAGACATTAACGGGCCAAAGTAGCCTTAATGGACAATAAACTCGACTAATTTGGTAAAACACTTTTAAATTTACTTATTGGGCTTAACCCACTTGGGCCTAACATATAAAGTATAATACTGATAATAAAAGTATAATTGGGCTAATAAAATGTATTGGGCTTGTAATGGGCCTATTGGGCCTCCAAAATGTAAACAAGTTGAGCTCGTGTAACTAGTATAAAAATTACCAACACATAAACACTATAATGAATGACAATGTATAAACCCACTTGATCATCATCATATATATAAAATCATCATATGTATACATAATTCTTATTTTTTTATTAAGTCATTGGACAAGAGTCTAAGACGAGTATTATTTGTCTTGGTTTCCGTGATTGAAGCACGTACCGTACATCCGAATTGCCGATAACCCGCTTTCCCACATCAACGTGAGTTCATAGCCTCGCACTCTTTTAAATGTTTTTATGAAATGTTTTATAAACCAGCGAGGGAGATAACATGTTAGTTTTGATAAAATAGGACACCATTTGTCTCGATTATTTGTTTATTGATTTGGACCCGAATGATTGTATGACCCGATGAAAGAATATATGACCCGATAAATGAAATGAAATGGATTATTAAAGTTAGGTTATGTCACTAAAAGTTCCATTAGCATGAATTGTGAACTACCGGGATTTGGTAGACGCTTATGCATATAATAGTGCTATTTGGGGACGATCACCCCAGTTCGCACCTTGACGGTTGATCCCTGTCGTGCCACATTGATTGGTAAGCGAATTTATGTATGAGAAGATTTACACAAGCGTGATTATTGTGACGACACGCCAATTTAGATGGGCAAATTGAGTTTTGGGTTAGCTACCCGTTGTTTGTTGTAGTAAGGTAACAATGTCATGCGGCTTATAATAATCCAAATAACGAAAATACTGCTTTATGCATTGAATTACAATATATTGCCTGACTAGCAATACAGGGTCTTATTATTGATTTTATGTTTGTGTTTTGGTTTTACATAACCATATTCATATAACAGTTTTTATTTAACTTTATACAACATTATAAAACGTATTGTATGATGGTTTTAACGACAATGGTTCGTATAATGATTTTGAAGGCGAAAGCCTATATTATGATTTTCGATAAGGATTTGTATAAAATGACTTTGGCTATTTTATGGCCTATTACAAAGATTTGTACAAAATGATTTTCGGTAATAATTTTATACCGATGTTATATTGATGGATTTAATTAAAACTCTATGAATTCACTCGGCGTTTTCGTTGACCTTTTCTTTTAACATGTTTTATCTCAGGTACTTGAAGGTAATTCTCGGGAAGACAACAAGAATTCATGGCCCGCACTTAAATAATAATTTCCATTCAAATGCTTTGTAAAATTGTATGAAATACTATGACTTGGGACCTATGTAAATTTGATATTTATGAATGGAAATGCTTTTATTATTAAACGACGCGATTTTTATGCGTTGTCTATGATGTGAGTAATGTTGTATCCCGTAACATCAACGAGTCTTCCGCTATATTGAATTGTGCAAATTTGGGGGTGTTACATTTGGTTGTGATCTTCCCCATTTTAAAAACTTGTGCATCATTCCCGACCCTTAAGATTAATTCACCTTCGGCAACACTGACTAATGCTTTTCCGGTTCGCAAGAATGGCCGACCAAGTATTAACGGAATACGAGAGTCCATTTCATAATCAATAACAAAGTCGACCGGAAAAGTGAAGGTGCCAACTTTAATGAACACATCTTCGGCAATACCAACGGGGTAAGCGAGAGTGCGATTTGCTAGCTCAAGAGTCATCTTTGTTGGTGCAAGATCGGGTAATGATAACTTTTTCCAAACACTTAAAGGCATCAGATTTATACTTGCCCCGAGATCGGCTAAGGCAGTAAATTCTTCGGTTTGGTTAAAAGTACATGGTAGCACAAAACGACCGGGATCTCCAAGTTTCTCCGGAAGTTCTTTAAGAAGGACTGCAGAACCGTTTTCATTCAATCGAGTATTAACAAACTCGGCCATCTTCTCCTTCTTATTGAGCAATTCCTTAAACATCTTAACAAATTTAGGCATTTGGGCAAGAGCTTCAACAAGGGTAAAGGTGATGGTCAATCCTGAAATCTTCTTCAAATAGTTCGACACTTGAATGTCATCGTTGGTGATCAATTTGCCCTTGTCTAAGCGAGAAGGATAAGGGATGTTAGGTTTATAGGTGGAAGGTGTAGTAGGTAAAAGTTGAGATGTTGAAGGTTTAAAGGTGGAAGGTGGGGTTGGTGAAGGGTTCTTATTGGGTACTTTAGTAAGAGGTGGAGACAGTAATGGAGAACTAATACTCAGCGTGGGAGTAGGAGGGATAAATGGTGGTGGAGGAGGTGTAGATGGTGTAACTGGGGAAGGGGTAGATGGTCCTACTAAGGTTGCTCCACTGCGTGTAGTAATAGCACTCACATTCGCTCTTGGGTTGGTGACGGTATTTGAAGGAAGAGAGCCCGAAGTAGAGGGTTGAGTAGTTGGTAAGAAACACGCCAGCATATTCTTCAAATCATTTGTTTTAGTGCTAAAAGAGGTTTGTATATCATGTCGAAGCTCGGATCTAATATCATTCCCTTGCTTAGTGATATCTCCTTCATATTGATGATTTGGCTTTGCAGATTCTTGATTTTCTCTCCTTGGGTTCTCATAAAAGCTTCAACATCATGATTAATGGGTGATGCTTGTTGAGCGGGTGGGTGATAAGGATTAGAAGCTCGAGGTGAGTTTGGGTTGCTTCTATTGTAGTTGTTGGGGTTGTGGTTTTGAGGAGAAAAACCGGGTGAAAGAAAGTTGTTAGAACGGTAACTTAGCAAGTTACGATCACCTTGAGGTCGGGCTTGATGGATTTCCGTTGAATAGTTACCATAAGCTGCATACACGTTTTCCGGATTGTCATGAGTAGAAGGACAATCAGTGTATGAATGAGCACCCCCGCAAATCTCACAAGAAGTTGCTACAGCTTTAACTTGTTGTTGTTGATTTGTAGCCAAAAGCTGCATATTCTTGCTCATTTCGACCATTGCGCATGTCAATTCGGTGATATCAGGGTTTGAAGAAGTAGAAGACACATTGACTCTCGGGTTTGATCTTGAGGATGCGAATGAATCCCAATTTTTGTGATGAGTAGTCATGTTCTCTATAAGCTCTCTACACTCCTCGGGTCTTCTTTTCATAAATGTGACACCGGCGGCTGCATTAATCGTATCACGATCACGAAAAGTTAAACCGTTGTAGAAAGTATCAATTAAGGTAACGGGGAGCATGTTATGGTTCGGACATCGATCAATCAAAACATTGTATCGTTCCCAAGCATCAAAAAGTGATTCATCAGGTTCTTGAGTAAATCCACTAATTTGATTTCGAAGGCTCGTAACCATGGATGGTGGAAAGTAGCGCGACAAAAATCGTTGAGTCATCTCATCCCAAGTATGAATTGAATTCTTCAGAAGACGATCAAACCATTTTTCGGCATGGTGGGATAAGGTGTGTGGAAATAGGTGAAGGCGAAGAAAATCCATAGTGACACCTCGCAACTTCATGCTTTGAGTAACGGTAATGAACTTGTGGAGATGTTTGTTGGAATCATCATCCGGCAATCCACGAAATGGACAAGTATTTTGGACTTGTTAGATCATGTGATGCTTCAACGAAAACTCAGGAGCCGTGATTTGCATCGGCGCAATCGGTCCTCCTCGTCCATTCATCGTTGGTTGACACAACTCCACCATTGTTCGAAGGTCGGGTGGGGGAACATTGTTGTTGTTATTCATGTTGGGATGGGGTGGATTATTGTTGTTGTGCACACCAGCCATATCTAAATCTTCACGAGTCTCGGGCTCAGAATAAGTTGAAGATCTAGTACGCATATACCTGCAAAAGAAAAAGAAAAAGATACAAAAGCAATAGAGAATATATATACACTATAAAAATAAAATCTTTTTGGTGCAAAACTTTGAAAAAGAAATGCTTTTTATAAGTTTTTTAATGTTTTTGTATTTTTGAAATTTTTTAATTTTTATGGATTTATGAAAATTTTTGAGCAAGAAAAATAACGTTCACGAGTGAACGGATCCCAAAATTCAACGCGTCTCTCACAAAAAACCGTTAATCTTCACGAAAAGAGCCGGCAGCGGCGCCATTTAATAAATGATTTTTATTATGTGAAATTGTTCTTCGTTTTTGATCGAATTGACTATTGGTTTACGTGTGACTCAGGCGTCTTTGGTGAAAAAGAAATAGGTTGGTCGTTGTTGTAAAATAAAATTGCAAAACTTTAAAGTAAAAGGCAAGGTAAATAAAGCTATGAATGATTAAAAAGTAAATGACGAGAAATTAAAACAAATAACTAAAAATAAATGAGCGAAACAAATAATAAAACGTAAATTAAAACAAAACAATTAATAAAAATAAAACTAAAAGACGAAATTAACTATCAACTCGAAAATAAAGTTTGTTTAATGAAAAAGGAGAAAATAAAACTAAGATGGTACTCTAAAGCTAAACGAGCAAAAGCTAAAGCGGGTACTAAATAAAAGATAAAACTTAAAGTTTACTAAAAATATTAATTTTAAAAATAGACGAAAAATTCAACTAAAATACGTAACTTTCAAAATTAAAATCGGAACAACTTTCAGATTAAACTAAACAATTACGGAACAATACTAAATAATAAACAAGATAGCAGGCAGGCAGCTGGAAGCAACCAGACACCTCCTTTTGGCGCCAAAATACCCTAAGCTAGCAAGAAGGACGTCATATTTTCGGAAAAGATACAGTAATCTTCGCAATGTTTAAATTTCGGAGTAAGTATATTTTGATTTCTTTGGAATGTTTTTTTGAATAACTTTTTTCGGAATTTTCTTCAGAATGTTTAATTCTTCAGAAAAAATGATTATTTCGGACTTTATATTTTCAGAACTTTTTCGGAATAATTTTTTTTCAGATTTTTTTACTTTTTCAGAGTTTTTGACTTTTTTGGAATAATGACTAAATTCAGAAAAATGAATAATTTCGTAAAAATTAAGAAATTCAGAGAGAAACTAAATATTTGGAAAAATTGATAAATTCAGAGAAAGGAAAAAATTCGGATAAATTAAATCTTCGGAATAACGGAAAATCTTCGGAATTCCTAAACCCTTATCCGAAGATCCAAAAGATCATATAAACAGTTACAGTAAAAACTAAAAATCAGAAAATAAGCTACAAATAAGCAAAAATCATATAAGCAATCTACCAAAACTTAATCTAAAACACTTTTAAGAAAAACTAATTAAACCACAAATTAAAAACTTGAAAAACACTAATAAAACAAAAAATTTAAAATAAACTTTTAATAAAATAAACTAATAAAAACACTTAACTAAAATCAAATCAAACACACAATAAGCTATCAAATCAATAAGCTAACACAATCAAAAACATAAAAACATAACAATTAATAAAATAAGCATAACAATAAGAACATAAACATAAAGATTAACAAAAATAAGAAAGGTAGAAGGAGATATTAATATAAAACTTGATTAAAATTAAGGATTCAACAACAATTAAAAGTAAAAATTAAAGGACTTACAAATTTAAGGTGCAAGACAAGGAATGTAAATTGACAAGAAATTAAATGACATGAAAAATAAAATTGGAAAGACTAAGTTGTCAATTTAGCTAACACCTCCTAATGACACATTAGGAGGGTATTTATAGGAGGATTAGTATGTCTTGATGCTTCCTTTCTCTTCTCGTCTTATCGTCTTTATAGATTCTGTTGGAAATACGTTTTACGTATTAGGAAGGATCGGTCACTCCAACATTAGTTCGTGTAATAGCTCGTAGTTTAGTCATTTGCATTTACTTAAACGAAGCCCAAAAACCGAGCCCATGAAATGTATGGGCCGGCGGTCAAATGTAAGCCCAAGCCCATGACAAGGGCTTGGGTATATAAACCCTCTCCTTTGATGGAGAGGGTGTGGTTTTTCATAATTTACACATAGTTCTTTCTTAGTTTCTCTCTCTAAAGTGTGAAATCCACCATTTCTCTATCTCTTTCTCTCTCTAAAAACATAAGCATAGATTTACAAATCTACAAATGGTATCAAGAGCTTGGGATGAAATATAGGTTTGTTTGTGTGATTCGTATGTTCTTATAAGCATTTCGTGGCTTTTTGAGTTCATTTTGCCGAATCATCAAAAAATTTTTTTGTGTTTGTTCGTGATTTCAAGAAGCATAACGTATTCAGTAGGATTGTAGTGTTTTTTGGTGTCTTGATTTTGGTTAAAACACAATCTTTCTTGGATCAAAAGTGCAAAAAGTTGGTGTTCTTCATTCCGAAATTTAAGCAGAAACATCCATCGGAAAGTACAGATTGTACTTGGGCTTCCATCGCAATAACCTTACCATCGGAAAGGGTTTGGTTTCTACATTGCGATCGTGGGATTTTTATCACTTATTCCGATCTGAATCATTTCGATAGCTATTGCGATCTGAGATTCCGACGGGTATAAGGAAGTATTTTAAGTCGTTACTCTGCTCGAATTTTGTCAGCTACTTTGCGATCTGGGTATTGCGATCTGAGTATTCCGATAGTTCATTGCGATCTGAAACTTTGCGATAGGACTTTGCGATCTGAATTATTGCGACAGCTTTGCATTGCGATCTAGGCATTTCGATACCAACAACATTTCGACAGTTCTATATTCCGATCTGGTATTACGATCTGATATTCCGATCTGGTATTACGATCTGACATTCCGATCTGGTATTCCGATCTAGACATTCGAACTCGTGTGTAATTTTGACTTGGAATTTTTGGTTTATCGAGAACATATTTTAGGGGATTTTAACATTGTTTCTCGATTTTAACTCACAACAACACAAAAATATTTAACCTTATTTCATTGTTCGATCAACTTTGTAAATCTTAACTTATTGAAATGGAGTATACATCTCTTACGGATAAGTCCATCCTCTCGGGTACGGATAATCGTCCACCAATGTTGGTGAAGACTATGTATGAGGAATGGGCTTCCCGAATGGAACTTTATATGTTGAACAAGGAGAATGGACATCTAATTTGGGCATCGGTGCTCAATGGACCATTAGATTATGGTACTGTGACGGAAGGTACGACCACTCGTCCTCGCACAACGGGTGAGTTGACTGGAGATATGAAGATTCAAGATAAATGTGATAAGTATGCTACAAATATCATTCTCCAAGCTCTTCCTCCAGATGTCTACAAACTCGTCAGCAAACATAAAGTTGCCAAAGAGTTATGGGATAGAATTCGTGTTCTAATGCAAGGCACCTCGTTAACTAAACAAGAACGAGAGTGTAAGCTTTATGATACTTTTGATAAGTTTGCCTATGTGCCAGGGGAAACTCTCAATGATTACTATCTGAGATTTACCCTATTGTTGAATGAGCTTAACATCTATGGCATGGCAATTCCTACCTTTCAATTGAACACCAAGTATTTGAACACTCTTCCTCCAGAATGGAAAAAATACGTGACGGATGTTAAATTGGCTAAGGACTTGCATAACACCAATGTGGATCAACTTCAAGCTTTTCTTCAACAACACGAATGCCATGTGATCGAGGCTCGGTTGTCTACACCTCAAGTTCATGATCCACTTGCAATGTATGCTTCTCAACAAAACATGGCTTATACTTATCAACAACCATCATACTTGCAGCAGCCACCACCACACATCTATCAGCAACCACAGCAACCATCTTATCAACCACCAATGATGCCACAGCAAGAATATCAACAAAGTGTTCATCAACAATCTTTTCAACAACAACCACCATATCAAACATCACCATCACAAGCCAACACTTCTCCATTGGGCTATACTCCTCAGCAAGGATATTTTCCAATTGAAGCACAACCAGCACAAGCTTTCTACTCTAATGAACTTCCACCAATCCAAGCACCGGTCTTTACTCCAAATGATACGCCAACTGATGTTTTAAACCATCTCACCGCCTACTTGTCAAAACTTGTTGCAACTAGAGGATTTCCACCAACAAACAATCAGCTCCGCACCTCATCAAATCCTCGACAACAAGCCACTGTTCAAGATGGTCAAGTGACGGTGCAACCTATTCAGGGAAGGCAAAATTCATATGGACCTCCTACAAGGACTGGGAACAATCAAGCTGTGAATGCTCAAGCTAGTGGAAATGGGATTCCTATTGGTCCTAAGAAGGTTGTGACTTGCTACAATTGCCGAGGACAAGGTCATATGGCTACGGAATGCACTCAGCCGAAAAGGAGAAGGGATGATGCATGGTTTCGTGAGAAGATGTATTTGGTTGATGCTCAGTCTAAGGGGAAGATTTTGGATTCAGAGGAGTTGGCATTTCTGGCAGACCCAGGGGCAGCAGATACTGAAGGCATTGCGGTCGTTTCTACTTCTAATGCAGCTTATCAAGCGGATGATCTTGATGCATACGATTCAGATTGTGATGACATTCACTCTGCCCAAGCTGCTCTTGTCGCTAATCTCTCTCACTACTGTTCTGATGTCATCAGTGAGGTACCAACCACATCTAATAATATTGATGATAACCAACATCAAGTTGGGCATGAAAATGACAACCTCGAACAGCATTCGGGAACTAGTAACTCAAATGTTGTAGTATCCAATTGTACACATTTGAGTGAACCTCAACCAAATGCTACGACGGGTATGGAATCTTATGCTCAACATGATTTGGTAATGGTGCCTAAACATATTATTGATCAAATGCATATGGCCCTCAGACAATCCGTAGATACCAATTCCACCCTAACTGCTGAGCTTGCGTTGCATAAAGAAAAGGTCAAAGCTTTTGAAATGGTCCCTCAAGCAGAGAAAATAACATGTTCTGAATTTGACCAATTTCGTTTTGAAAAGATTGAACACTTGAAAGAAATAGAATCATTAAAAGCTAATCTTTCCAATGAATTAAAAGAAAAAGAGTCGGTTGTCAATTATTTTCAGAAACTTAAAATGGATTTCGAAACTCTCGAGTCTAAAAAGGTTGAATCGGAAATTAATGCTACCAAACTTCTTAAATTCAAAGAACAACAGCTTTTAAAACAATACGCTTCCACAGAAAAGGTTCATCTTTTAACTAAATCATTTAAAGAATTCGAACTTAAGCGTCTTCAAGATTTACCACCTAATCCCGGTTATGCAAAACAAGCTCAGGAATATATTCCCGGTCTTTATGACATGACCATAATTGGAAAATCGAAAGAAGCACCTTTTGTTCGTAGTACTGCGGAGACACAATTACTTGGGGATGAAACTCATTCTAAAATGCTTTCAAAATTCCATACAATTGATTATGATCAACATAACAAAGATCAATTTTCGAAAAAGACACGCATTCGCTTACAAAAGGAATTAGCAGAATTAACAGTTCTTGTCCCCCAAAGTTTGTCAAGTGAAAACCTTCCTAGTACGTCTCCTACACTCGTCAAAAAGGATTTAACGAAGTTAATTCCACCGGTAAGTAAGGCATCCGTTAACTTAAATACGGTTCACCAACACTTAGCCAATTTTGACAAGGTCATTTTGGAACGTACGACGGCCACGGCCATAACGGAAGGTGAATGGAACTTTGAGCACACTAGAGCTGCGTTTCGAGATGAAATTGTTCCGTTTGTAAACAATGTTAAAGCTTGCCTTCGTACTATTGATCAAGATTTGTTTTTGGAAATAGAAGAAGTTAGACGTGTTTTCAATGAAATGGAAGATGCTTATGAAAACAGTTTACTTGAAATAGAACGGGTTTCACGCCATAATGATCTGCTTCTGAATCAAGTGATGTCTCATGATATAGTTTCTATCTGTGTGAATACAAGTGTTGATAATGATTCTATTGTGCATAATGTTGAATCTGTGGATACTGTGGTAGATAGTACTTGTCACGAATCTGACGCTGAATTTTTAAAGCTTCAAGATTCATATTCTTGACTTTCTAAACGTTTTGATGAGATTCAAACACATTGTATTTCGCTTGAATGCAAGCAACAATTTATTCAAGAAATCTTTGAAACGTCATTCGAAGGTGTTAATATCGATGATGCAAATTTTGAAAAGAATTTTCGATTGAATTTACAATCAAAACAGCGTCAGCCGAGTGACAAAGTTGCTAACTCTTTGCCGATAGAATTAGAGAAATCTAAGGAGCTTAACTGTGTGAACGTACTTGAGGCCGCTGAGAATTTTAAACTTGATCTAGATAATCGAGTTTCCAAGATGTTGTCCAAAGTTGATAACTTAAAACAGAAAAATACACGACTTTTCGATTCAGTACAGCCAGCATATGTTGATACCAATGCACAGAATCAATCGTTGATTGATCAATTGAATCGAAAGTCGGTGGAAATATCTGATTTGAGGGAACAAATTTGTGATAAAAATCTGGTCTTGGCTGAGTTAAAGGAAACACTTCGTCCTCTAAAAGGTAAGAATGTTGTGGATAACGCAGCCACTATCTCAGCATCGTCCTCTAGTGCAATCAAAAGAACCCTTATTGCCGTCACACCACTTAACAAGGGCCCTAGGACTAAACCATCTCAAACTTTGGTCACTAAAGATAAGAAGAATGATAGGATCTTGCCCCCATCTAGTAGTCAAGTGAAGAAGAAAGTAGAAGCTCATCCTAGGAATGTTATTTCTGTTTTGAATAAAAAGAATCATGTAGCTAAACCTAAAGGCTCTGCGGTTGTGCAGCATTCTAAGCCTACTGTGAATTCTAATTTGAAATGTTGGAATTGCAATGAATGTATGTTTTCTAGTCGTCATGATTCTTGCCTTATTGACCATGTGAATGAGATGCATGCCCGGAAAAATGGATTAGAATGGAAACCGACTGGGAAAGTGTTAACCCAAGTTGGTTGGATGTGGCGCCCCACTGGTAGAACTTTCACTATAGCAGGAAATATGTGCCCTTTAACTAGGATCACTCCCACTGAAGTGAAGAAAGCGTGCCCTTTAACTAAGAGTACCAAGGCTACCAAAACACAAGCGTGTCCTTTAACTAGGTACACTGACACTACTGTAGGAACCAAGTGCCCTTTAACTAGGTCTACTCCCACCGTAGTGCCCGCGAATAATCCAAAACCTAAGAAAGTTGGAACAGTAAAACCTGTTAGTGCTAAAACTCACATTAGAAAACGCATGAAATCTAAGGGTCTCAAAAATGTTAGCAATTCTGATAATTCTATATCTGTATCTGCTAACACTCCGGAACCAATAGTTTCCAATGCATTGTCTACTGTTGTTATTGAAAACAGGTGGTCCAAATTGTTCTCTGGTATTTGGACTCTGGTTTCTCCAAGCATATGACCGGAGATCGCTCTCAGCTCAGAAATTTCGTCAGCAAGTTTCTTGGTACGGTTCGATTTGGAAATGATCATATTGCAAAGATAATGGGTTATGGTGAATATCATATTGGGAATGTTATAATTTCAAGAGTGTATTACGTGGAAGGTCTTGGTCACAACTTATTTTCTGTGGGACAATTTTGTGATGCAAACCTGGAAGTTGCTTTTCGAGAGCATACCTGCTTCATTCGTAATTTGGAAGGGGTTGATTTATTGAAAGGTACTCGAGGGAATAATTTGTATACTTTGTCTCTACAAGACATGATGGCCGCTTCTCCCGTATGTCTTCTCTCCAAAGCATCGAAGACTAAGTCATGGTTATGGCATCGACGGTTATCTCATCTTAACTTTGACGCTATTAATCACTTGGCGAAAAACGAACTTGTTCGTGGTCTTCCTAAACTATCATTTCACAAGGATCATTTGTGTTCCGCGTGTACAATGGGGAAAAGCACTAAGAAGTCTTACAAACCCAAGACTGAAGACACCAACCAAGAGAAACTTTATCTATTGCATATGGATCTTTGTGGGCCAATGCGTGTTGAAAGTCTTAGTGGCAAAAAGTACATCCTCGTCATTGTCGATGATTACTCTCGGTTTACATGGGTGAAATTTCTTAAAGCAAAAAATGAAGCACCTAAATTCATCATCAGATTTCTCAAGATGATTCAAGTGCGACTCAACACTACTGTCCGACGCATTCGTACAGATAATGGAACCGAATTTGTGAATCAAATTTTGCGTGATTATTATGAAGAAGTTGGCATTTCTCATGAAACATCCGTTGCTCGCACTCCACAGCAAAACGGTGTCGTTGAAAGGCGAAATCGCACACTTATGGAAGCTGCTCGAACGATGTTAATTTACGCAAAGGCTCCATTGTTTTTATGGGCAGAAGCAGTATCTACAGCAGTGTACACCCAAAACCGGTCACTAATTCGTAAACGCCATGGTAAAACACCTTATGAGCTTCTCCATGGAAAAGTACCAGATTTATCATATCTTCATGTATTTGGTTCTCTTTGCTATCCAAATAATGATGGTGACAATTTGGGAAAACTTCAACCAAAGGCTGATATTGGTATTTTCATTGGTTACGCCGCCGCAAAGAAGGCATTCCGAATCTACAACCGTAACTCTCGCAAAATCCTTGAAACTATGAATGTTGATTTTGATGAGCTGACAGCAATGGCTTCTGAGCAAAGCAGCTCTGAACCCGCACTTCATGAAATGGGACCCAGTAAAATTAGTTCTGGTCTTGTCCCAAACAACCCTACTTCATCATTTATACCACCTACTAGGACTGAATGGGATACGTTGTTTCAACCGTTCTTTGATGAATTCTTTACTCCTCCAAGTATTGTTGCTCCAGAACCTGAGGTAATAGCTCCGGTAACCGTAGTTGTCGCTCCAGCAACCGAAGCACAATCAGACACATCCGCACCAACAATTGGTCAAGATATACCAACAACGAGTAATTCTCAACCAACACAAGTAACAACTACCCATGTCATGCCTAATGATGATGAAGAAGATGACGATGATCACGATTTGGAATTCGCTCAAATGCGTGAACTTCCATTCTTTGGTGTATCTATTCCCGACCCTAATCAAGTCGGGTCGTCCACCTCAGAGGAAGCTCCTTCTACAGTTTACTCCAATCCATGGATTCATGAACATGACAGCAAGTGGACAAAGGATCATCCTATAGATTCTATTATTGGTGACCCTAATCGTCCGGTATCCACACGAAGTCAGTTACAAGAAAGTGCAATGTTTTGTCACTTTGATGCTTTTCTCACTGAAGTTGAACCTAAGACATGGAAAGAAGCTTTTACTCAATCCTGTTGGATAGAAGCTATGCAAGAAGAACTTAACGAATTCATACGTCTTGATGTTTGGGAACTTGTCCCATGCCCGGATCAAGTGCAGTTACTCACTTTGAAATGGGTTTACAAGGTGAAGCTCGATGAGTTAGGCGGAATATTGAAAAACAAAGCTCGACTAGTAGCTCGTGGATACAAGCAATTATTGGGCGTCGACTTTATGGAGTCCTTTGCACCTGTTGCCCGTTTGGAAGCTATTAGACTATTCCTCGCGTATGCAGCCCATATGAATATGATCGTCTATCAGATGGATGTGAAGACGACATTTCTTAATGGTGAAATCAAGGAAGAAGTCTATGTTCAACAGCCGGATGGTTTTGTGAATCCTAATTATCCTAATCATGTGTATAAGCTTAAGAAGGCTCTCTATGGGTTGAAGCAAGCTCCACGCGCATGGTATGATCTATTGTCACAATTCCTCATTACTCAAGGCTTCGCAAAAGGCAAGGTGGATCCCACGCTGTTCATTCAGAAACGAGGTAAAGATATGATTATGGTACAAATATATGTTGATGATATTATATTTGCAGCCTCGACCCAAACCTTATCGGATGAGTTTGGGACACTCATGTCTTCCAAGTTTAAGATGTCAATGATGGGCAAGGTATCATTCTTCTTAGGTCTTCAGATATCTCAGAGTCCCAGAGGCATCTTTATCAATCAATCCAAGTATGCCCTTGAATCGCTTAAGAAATATAAGATGGAATCTTGCGACCCCGTGGACACTCCAATGGTGGAGAAAACTAAGCTTGATGCAGATCCACATGGAGTTGCCGTTGATTCGACACTTTATCGTGGAATGATCGGTACTCTTCTGTATATCACAGCCAGTCGCCCTGATCTTTAGTTTGCTATATGTATGTGTGCCAGGTATCAAACTAGGCCTACTGAGTTACACTTAGCTACTGTTAAAAGGATCTTTCGATATCTTAAAGGAACCATTAATCGGGGACTTTGGTATTCGAAGGACTCTTCTATTGCACTAATGGCATATGCAGATGCGGATCACGCGGGTTGTCAAGATACAAGGCGTAGCACGAGTGGAACTTTGCAACTACTAGGAGATCGACTAATCAGTTGGGCATCGAAAAGGCAAAAAAGCGCTGCAATTTCAAGTACGGAAGCAGAATACATAGCTATGTCCGGTTGCTGTGCTCAAATTCTTTGGATGAGATCGCAATTAACCGACTATGGTCTAGGTTTCAACAAGATTCCGATGTACTGCGACAACAAAAGTGCAATTGCCTTATGCTGCAACAATGTTCAATTCTCCCGGTCGAAGCATATTGACATTCGCTACCATTTCATCAAGGTGCAAGTGGAAAATGGAGTAATAGAGCTTTACTTTGTCCGATCTGAGTATCAATTGGCGGATATTTTCACGAAGGCTTTAGATCGCGCTCGAATTGAATTTTTGGCCGACAAGCTAGGAATGAGAACCTTCTCGCCTGAGACTCTAAAGGAACTAGCAGATGAAGCGAAAGAATAGTCTTGGTAAAACTATTCTCCGTATACTTGGTGATCATCTGTATATATTGTTTATATTTTTATCGACAAAAGCAAAATACAAAAATATAAAACCATATAAAAACCATAAAAATTGAAAAACTCAGAAAAATCCAAAAATATTTTTACTTTATTTTTCAAAGGCATGTCTTTTGGTACGATAATATTTACGGCCTTAGAAATGTTGATTAATATCGACACGGCGCCATAAATAGAGTTCGTACAAAAGTTGTAAATATTTCATAAAACATGCCTAAATGGCTTGTAGTTATTTCAGACTGCAACCCGGTTTTCACATTAAAGTCAAGTATTTCTTATGAAAGCTTTGGCTCACAACGGGAATTAATTTTCTCGGGCAAGGTTTACTTTAAAACCTTGTAAGGGATCAAGTTTACTTTATAACTTGGTCTAACACAAATCAATGTACGTTTCAGTGCATTTATTTGTTAAAACAAGAGAAGTCTTGTTTTTATGAAGCTATCATCTCTACAACCATAGCAATCTACAATTGGTATCTACATATTCGACAATGCGACTACTCAACCGACGACTACAGCTCTTTCGATAGAACACGGGTCAACAATTGAGGGGGAGAAATTGTCAAGCATTCAGAATCTTCGATGCCGAACGTGCCAAGTTCACAAGTTGGTGTCAAGACAACAATACCAATCGTACATGTGGTGTCAAGAGATGACTTCAGACGTGACGAGGCGACCAACATATGCTGACAAGAACCATTTGATCTTATCATATGATGTTCTCATCTATCAGGTCCAACCTTGTCAATTCCTTTTAGTATGGTGAATATGTGATCATGTTACAAATCGGTATCATATCTCATGCGTTTGATATCATGAAGGTAAAACGGACTTGCATTTTTCTTCCCAAAACCTTTGTTCAAACTTCATTAAATCAATTGATATTAAAAACATCGATTGGGTTAATATTTTTAATATAGGGGAGAAAATGTGATTTAATATGGGATATTATCACAAATGGTTTGACTTAAAGTGTTGGCTCATCCCGACATGTGCGAAATGTTTTCAAATATCGTGGCATATGTTAAGGGGGAGCAAAACGGATTTGCATAATCAAAAATGGATTTCATGGTGATTCATACTTACCCACAACCCATTTATTTCACGACGATGAAAATTGTGGTGACATAAGGATGGTAGGATAGGTTAAGTCCTATGATTCTTCCAGAACCGGAGGAATCTTCCCAAGGACATTCCATAGCTAGAAATAGTAGTCCTTAGGAAAGTTGGGGAAAGATTGTGAATGTAGCTGAATGCCGACCAAGTACTTAAGTTAGCACTGGAACAATAACAACAAGGTGCTAGTTATGACGTATTGGTAAGCATTGAAGGGGTTGAAGAATGAAAAAGAATTGTAAAGATAAAGGGTGTAAAGAAAGAAGCCCTCCTTACAACTTTAGGCAGAAACCAGGTCAATACATATGCTATTGAGATCATTTTTAATGATGCTTGATATTGAAGATAAGACATCATGGACCCAGTGATGCAATGCACAACCCATCCCAGCTAACTCAGATATCTCTCAAAAGATATTTGTTTTAATCACACGGAGATCAACACGTTATCTATCGATTTATTCACTCCGAATAAATTGGTATTGAAAAGGTGGCACTCCTCTCCAGCCTCCGATCACTAAAATCCAAAGTGCACGATCGAGTCTAGAGCCATTTGAGATCATTAAATATCTCATTAGGACACACTTTCATATTTCCTTGCTTCTTCACACACTGTGAAAAGTAAGAAAGATTTTAAGAGTCCTACGCAAAATCTTCATGATCTTGCCTGAACATCCGAGTAATACGAAAGTATTTACAATGAAGATGGAAATCCTTCTTGAGCGAATATCAAAAAGCTCATGGTAGGTGACTTGTGCGATTCTTTATGAATCGAACTTGTGATAACTGGAAAGCAACAGCTGTTTAATTCTTAACTGAATTTAAACACGTTCCAGGCCTCTACGCAATATCTCAGTGATCTTGCCAGAACACTCAGAGTGATACCTCAGTGTTCACAGTGATGAGTGGAAATCCTTCTAGTGTTAACCTCAAACAGCACTTGGTAGGTAACTTGCAAGATTCTATACGAATCAAGCTCGTGACAACTGGAAAGCAACGATGGTGCGGTTCTTAATTGAATTTCACTTGTTCCAGGAACATGAATTGACGGCTTCAAATCATGCGGATATTATTATCCAAATGATTCACTCTTTATGTTCGCAGTCAGCTTTGGACGGTCGAATAAAGAGAACGGGTTTACCCGCGAAATCCTGTCAGGAAGTTACTTAATTGAAACTATCCGTCACGGGTACGATATCTAATATCGTCCAACGGTCTTCACCGACCGGAGGTAAAATGCTACCGATTTAGAATGAAATGTTCAAAGCCATTTCGTTCGTGTCTACTTATGTTGCGGCATTTGAAGACGGCGGCGGTGCGGAATCCGAGAAGAAGTCGTCCCCGCATGCTTATACTTTATGCACTTAATACCTCATCTAATTCAAGAAAGCCTAAAAGTTAAGTCTTCCGCTGTTTCAAACTCTGAAGCTTTCAAGAATTACGGAGGTATAAGTATGTGGGACGTGAGGTCACGAAGAGGCAAAGATCACAAGTAATGGATGCACGAGATCAAGGCAAGAGATTAATGCTCAAGATTGATATCAAAGATCACATCAGCATGTTCACCAGAAAAGAAAAAGAAAAAGAAAGACGAAGACTACGAGCTCAAGACAAGCATAGTATGCTAGGTTTCTCTTATTATTCTAACATGGGTAAACGCCCTTGTTTGGAGTGACCTCCCTTAGGGGGAGATTGTTGGAAATACGTTTTACGTATTAGGAAGGATCGGTCACTCCAACATTAGTTCGTGTAATAGCTCGTAGTTTAGTCATTTGCATTTACTTAAACGAAGCCCAAAAACCGAGCCCATGAAATGTATGGGCCGGCGGTCAAATGTAAGCCCAAGCCCATGACAAGGGCTTGGGTATATAAACCCTCTCCTTTGATGGAGAGGGTGTGGTTTTTCATAATTTACACATAGTTCTTTCTTAGTTTCTCTCTCTAAAGTGTGAAATCCACCATTTCTCTATCTCTTTCTCTCTCTAAAAACATAAGCATAGATTTACAAATCTACAGATTCTTCGACTTTTTCGACTTTTTCTCGGGATTATTTGAACTCGTCTTATAATTTTTTCATTTATTAGACTTGAGTTCTTCGAATTCATTAAACTTCCGTCTTTAGACTTTTTCTTCGATAAATCTTTAGAATAGGCCTTGGACTTCCATTCTTTTTGCACTCTTGATCTTTTGACTTCGTCTTTTGTCTTTTTCTTCGATAAAAGCCCGTGAAAGCCCATGTTTTCTTCCCTTTTCACATTTTGGTCCAAAATCACAACAAAAACACAAATCACGCATAATTCCGACATTTACGACATAAAAGACACGTTTTGGCTTGGTTATTATTACAAGTACGTGGTAAAAGGATAAGTGTTTTAACACTTATTACCTAAGTTTGGAGGCTTAATAGATTTAATCATGTTGGAATCCCATAAATCTAAATACTCCATTCATCCTGGTTCTGATAAAATGTATCATGACTAGAAGAAGTTTTACTTGTGGCCGAATATGAACGCTTTGATAATCCATCAATTTATGGTTTATATTTTATTCTCAAATATTATTTAAAAACATTATTTTAATGTTATATTATGAACTCACTTATTTTTGGGAAGAAATTTGGATTTACGTCTTGAAGTAGCATTGACTACGTCTAAACCGGAGGATTCTACGTCTTTGGTGACAGTCCGACAATTCAGAAAATAAATTTATCCGTGAATATTATTTTGAGACTTTAAATTTGTGTTGGTTCATAAACTCACAAATTTACGAGAAGAGATTAGGACTTACGATTATAATTTAACGTCCTTTACGATTAAACCGGAAACCCTAGGTTTACGTATTTACGGTTTTTGAACTCCGTTTTTGATGAAACAATTTTTATTAGATTCATTTTGTGCCGTTGATTCCTAATTCATAAAAACGTTTTTCGTAAAACGACCCGAGGGCACGCAAATCGAGGAAACTAGAATCGAGGAGTACCCGTAAATTAGTGGAGATGAGACGAGTTTACATTTGCATCACCCCCACTATGGGCGGCCAAGGCTTAGCCAACACACCAAAGATGTGTCAACTCCTTACAAGTATTATTACACTTGTCCCATTCTTGCATAAACCATTAGCTAAAAACCTTTAGCTTCTCACACACATTTCCCTCAACATGCAAACTCACAATCTCTCTCTCTAACTCTCTCCTTGCTCCGTCCTATATCATCACAAAACACCCTCATTAGATCAATTTAACCATAATATTATGTGTTATTCACATATATGATGATGCCCTCTTGAAGATCTATTGAATGGTGGTGATTATAACATCCAAAAAGAAGTTTCCTTGGTGTCTTGGGGCTGATTTTCCACAAGATGTTCATGAAGATTGGTGATCTTGAAGTTGATATTGGTATATCACAAGTTTTGCCATCAAAATCCAAGCCTTGTTCATCAACCTCATCTTTTCATCACTATGGTGGTATATGGATCATTTTTCCTATCCTTCTTGTTATTTTAATTATTTAATCTTGTATTTTAGTTTACTTATGTATATGTATATGATGATGAATGATGATTAAAAATATTATGTGGGGATTTGGTGTTGATAGATTTGTTTAAAAAGATTAAAAGCTACATAAAAGAATGTTAAAATCATGGCTAAATTAGGAGGCTGTATAAAACAGTAAAGAATCTTATGATAAACTGATAAAATGGCTTGGATAAATTAATATACAGTAAGCTATGAGTCTTGTACACATGTGAGAGTTGGTCATACAATGGAATCATTATAATGAGTGAGATATGATCAAAACAAGTTTAGAGTGTAAATCTGACTACACTGTATTGGACGAATTTTATAAAATACATAGATGTTGATTCATCAGTAGCTATAAAGGAATAAAATGAATTAAATATCATGTAGTTTCTGTGATAAAAATTTGGGTTCTATCTCCATGTATAACTCTATATATGACCATTTTGGTAAACTAGATTTTTAGGACTGATTTTGTATAAATAATATATAATATAAGCACTCAAAATTTATATAAAATATATATATATAAATATATATATATATATATATATATATATATATATATATATATATATATATATATATATATATATATATACATATATATATATATATATATATATATATATATATATATATATATATATATATATATATATATATATATATATATATATATATATATATATATATATATATATATATATATATATATATATATATATATATATATATATATATATATATATATATATATATATATAACCCACTAGTTGATAATAATTATAATAAAAGAGTTATATAAATATTAATATTAAAATGGGATATGCTATATAAATTGTAAATATAAATGTTTTTCCAAAGTTATAAAACTATATACCTAAATTTTACGTCTTTTCGGCTAGTACCGAAAGATTAACGTCTTTGTCTAATAAAACTAAGACGATCGGACCCGTCTAAGGTAAACTTTTTAAAAGTCATATACTGATATATAAGTACTTAATACAAGTAAAAGCCGATAAAACCCGAACTATATAACATACGGACATTAACGGGCTAAGTTAGCGTAATTGGACTAATAAAACAACTAAATGGGCTAAACACTTATAAACTTTCTTATTGGGCTTAACCCACTTGGGCCCAACATGTAAAGTATAATACTGATAATAAAAGTATAATTGGGCTAATATAATATATTGGGCTTGTAATGGGCCCATTGGCCCTCAAAATATAAACAAGTTGAACTAGTATCACTAGTCTTGAAAATTTCCAACACATAACATTATAATGTTGAATAAAGATGTACAATTCCACTTGATCATCATGATATATATACATAGTTATGGTTTTTATAAATTCATTGGACAAGAGTCTAAGACGAGTATTATTTGTCTAGGTTTTCGTGATTGAAGCACGTACCGTACATCCGAATTGCCGATAACCCGCTTTCCCACATCAACATGAGTTCATAGCCTCGCACTCTTTTAAATGTTTTTATGAAATGTTTTATAAACCCGCGAGGGAGATAACATGTTAGTTTTTATGAAATAAGACACTAGTTGTCCCGATTGTTTGTTTATTGATTTGGACCCGAATGATTGTATGACCCGATGAATGATTATATGACCCGATGAATGAAATGAAATGGATTATTAAAGTTAGGTTATGTCACTAAAAGTCCCATTAGCATGAATTGTGAACTACCGGGATTTGGTAGACGCTTATGCATATAATAGTACTATTTGGGGACGATCACCCCAGTTCGCGCCTTGACGGTTGATCCCCGTCGTGCCACATTGATTGGTAAGAGAATTTATGTATGAGAAGATTTATACAAGCGTGATTATTGTGACGACACTCTAATTTAGATGGGCAAATGAGTTTCGGGCTAGCTACCCGTTGTTTGGTTTAGTAAGGTAACAATGTCATGCGGCTTGTAATAATCCATAAATAACGAAATACTGCTATACGCACTAAATTACGATATTGCCTGACTAGCAATACGGGGTCTTATTATTGATATTATGTTTGTGTTTTGGTTTTGCATAACCATATTCATATAACAGTTTTTATTTAACTCTACACGACGTTATAAAACGTATTGTATGATATTTTTACGACATTGGTTCGTATAATGGTTTTGGAGGCGAAAGCCTATATTATGATTTTGATAAGGATTTGTATAAAATGACTTTGTCTATTTTATAGCCCATTACAAAGATTTGTACAAAATGATTTTCGATAATAATTTTATATCGATGTTATATTGATGGATTTTATTAAACTCTATGTATTCACTCGGCGTTATCGCTGACCTTTTCTTTTAACATGTTTTATCTCAGGTACTTGAAGGTAATTCTCGGGAAGACAACAAGAATTCATGGCCCGCACTTAAATAATATTTTCCATTCAAATGCTTTGTAAAACTTGTATGAAATACAATGACTTGGGACCTATGTAAATTTGATATTTATGAATGGAAATGCTTTATTATTAAACGACGCGATTTTCAAGCATTGTCTATGATGTGAGTAATGTGCTATCCCGTAACACCAACGAGTCTTCCGCTGTATTGAATTGTATAAATTTGGGGGTGTTACAGTTTGGTACCAGAGCTCTCGTTATAGAGAACGAAAGATTTTTAAAGACCATGGTTTTGAATAAAACATTTCAAAATCTTTTAACTATAAACATTTTTCTAAAAATGTCTAAAAATCTTTTGACTATAACGGTGCCGAAGAATTCCCGAGTTACCGACAAGGCCAGACTGAGAAGTGTTATTTTAATATATATATAACTTGAATTATATATATATATATATATATATATATATATATATATATATATATATATATATATATATATATATATATATATATATATATATATATATATATATATATATATATATATATATATATATATATATATATATATATATATATATATATATATATATATATATATATATATATATATATATATATGATGTAATTTTATTACATGATTGTTTGATGATTATTTTGATATCTATATGAGGTATTTATACGACGTAGTTGTCACAAGGAACCCTAACTCCCCTAGTAAATCAATCGAAGCTATTCCCGTAGGAATTCTAGGTATCCTAGATGTAAACCAAGTTGTGGATGTTTATGATCCCAACAAAATGGTTGATATTCGTAGAAAAATATATATTAGTTGATTGTGAAATTGAAGAAGAACTAGCGAGATTAAAACTGATATCGATGTCATGACGATCTTTCCTTATAGAGTGGAGTTTGACAAAATGTTACCACCTAGAAAGATGTCATCTGATTCGTTGTCACCCAATTCTTAAATTTGAAATCGAAAGGGTGAATGTTGCACCTGAGGCTGTCATTGGAACCATTACCCAAAAGCCTCATGCCACTAGTACCTTTTCGAGAAGTCTAATTGAATGTGTGAGTCATTTCATACTAGTGACTCGTTTGATAACTATTGTTGTAAGAGCTATAGGATTGGAAATTAAGTGTTGTTCATATCGATCTTTTATTGCACTTTGAAGGTCTAATAATAAGGTTGAAAGTATTGGAGAATGAGGTAGGATATCGAATTGAGTATAAGTTGATTGAAAACTTGAATAAAGTAAAATTTAACTTGTATGGAATAAGAAATTGTTAAGAGGAAGTCGTTAAATTTTGTGATTGAATTATAAGGTTTTAAATGATTGTTTGTTTGTGTTAAGGGTTGTTCCTAAGACATTGTCCACTAACAAGGATGCCCAGTGTCCAATAAATAAATCGAAGAAATCTTCTTTTGAATTGAGACCGATGGATCTTTCGGGACATGTGGAAGACCTAATGACTCTTGTAGATTAGTATTCATTGTGGTATCATTTAAAAATCCCTAACTTAACTGAGACATCACTTGGTAGGATGAGTTTTAAGAATTGTATGACATAGTGACACGTAATGTGTTACGGTACAATTTTGACTTGTTTGTGATTAATGAAAAAGACTACCTTTGATTGCTAAATCCTACATGTATCGATGTTATCTATCTTTTATTGCTTTATCCAAATGTTCGCATTAGTGATGCAACCATTGAACAAGTACTCATATCGATTTGAGTTACGTTGTGGGTTATTCTTTTTGAGTGCCATCGAGGTCATGAACCTCATGATTAATTAGCTAAGCTCATTTCCTATTATATTGTAGTTAGTTCTTGGTGATTAATTAGCTAAGCTCATTTCCTATTATATTGTAGTCAGTATCCCTTGAGAAAAATTGGGTTTTCATCACCATATGGATTATTTAAAGTGAGACTTATAAATAATTGTTATCAAAATAAGGTTGTTTATAAAACACCTTGGAAAACTTAATTGTTTTCATAACAAATAAAATCTTTGTAAATTTATTTTTGATTCTTATTTAAGAATTAAACATGAAAATGTTTTTTATTATAAACATGATGATAAAATTTTGACGAACTGAGTATTGCATCGTTAATTTGGAAGTGACCATGCACGGCTGATTAGTAGTCACCATGAAATTATTAATACACTAAATTTTCTTTGAAGATTGTGACAGATTAAATTTTATGAGATCTGCAAGAAGTGAAAAATAGGGACATATTGATAGGGACACCTACATATGTGCCGATACTATTTATTCTTCTGAGTCGAATTTACTCATCTGTGGAAATTGTCTTATTTGACAATTGACAATTCTTTCTTGTCCAATTCTCCCGTAGTGAGATTCTTAGGAGAAGTATCTGATTACCAAGTGTTGATACCCGACTGGATGTATCGACATTCTTATCATTTCTTTTGAATTGATTCCATTTGAATGACATGGGTAACGATCTGAGGAGCTTTCGAATGCGTACTTAAATTATGAAAACATGGGATATATTCATATGCGTTAAATGTTTTCGTCTGTATCTGATTTGAAATTATCTCCCGTAGATTATGCGTTGACCTTACTCTTTTAAGGTTAGTTATGTGTCCAGATATCCTTGAACTTGTGAAGGATTATGAGTTATTATTAGTCTTTTGAGAAGTTCACATCTTATCAATAGTAATGAAACTGGAAAGTTGATAGTGCCAGTAGAATGGATTGATTGATTATGACATGACGACATTGTCTTAATTGATGGGAACTCGAGTAGAAATCCCCTAAATGATAAGATGTTGATTATCAAAAGTGATCTAAATAATTCTTGATGGATGACCATATCCTGCATTTAGACTTGAAATTATACCGTGAATGGTTGTGAATTAGTCATAGATATTATAATCTAGAAAGAACCAAATATGAATTTATGAAAAGATGTTTCTGTTATCTGAAACTTTAGGAGGTATTTATTGGTGAATTACCTAGACTTTTGCCATTAAGGCAAGTTAAAATTGGTATTGATTATATTCCCGGTGCTGCACCTGTGGCTTGTGCACTGTACGTCAGCACCATCTAAATTAAAAGAATTACCGTACAACTTAGAGAGTTATCGGAGAAAGATTTTATTCTACCAAGCTCGTCATCATGAAGAGCTATGGTGTTATCATTTCTTATGTTTGTTTATTACCGTGAACTAAGTAAATTGACGAATAAAAATCTATATCCACTACCCAAGATGATAGATTGTTCGATCATTTACAAGGTTCTAGTGTATGTTCTAAAGATTTGATCCACGGCATGGTTATCATCAACTTCGCGTCCGCGAAAAAGATTATCTATTCCAATCACTACATTCAGAACTTTTAATGAGCATTATGAGTTTCACGTGATGTCGTTTGGATTGACTAATACACATGTAGCATTCATAAAATTGGTGAATCACGTGTGTAGGCTGTAATTTGATAAATTCATGCTTGTGATCATTAAGGACTATTTGTTTGTTTATAAGAATAAGAGGGAGTTAATAATCATTTATAGACTGTTCTGAATTGGCCGAGTAGTGAAAACCAGTACCTTGAATATTTAACATGTGATTTAAGACTTAATCCTTTACATTAAATAGCCGTGTAATTAATAGATAATGGAATATATTGACTCTTTAAAAATTAGAGCCATTTGAAACTTTGGGTTTTAACAAAAAGAAAGTGCAAAAATGTTTTGACAAATGTTTTATCAAAAGAACTTTTGAGGGATTATTCCCTTATACCCAGAATATTTAACTAAACTCCTGTTTAGGGGTAAATGTTTGTGTGTACTTCTAGACAACTTAAGAAGAATTGAGGAAACTATATAACCAAAGATTTTTCAAACATTTACGAATCTTATTAATTATTTTTGATAAATCAACAAAAATCGTATTAATTAAACTCAAATTTATTTTGAACATTTTTCTATAATTAGACAAACTGAGAAAATTTAAAATTTTTACGGTTACGTTTCATAAAATTAAATATTTATATTTAATTACTTGTAATATTTATCGACGCTTTAAACGTCGGATTGAGCAAAACTAATAAAAATGATAGTTGAGACGAAACTAAAACTTAGAAAATATGAAGAAAGAATTTCTGAGTAAATTGTAGACATGATAATTATTTCATCAAGAAAGATGAATGTAAATACTGACGCATTGTGTAAAAAGGATAAAGAATCAATTAGGATGTTTTCCTTAATAATGAATGTGCAAAATAAATTTCCTAAAAATAGTCGATGCTTGTAAGAAGGATAATATAGATAATAAAAAGGGGTTCGCGGCTAATGTGAACCATTAGATTTGAGAAGCCTATGGCGTTAAATGTTTTAAAGGCTGCTTGTGGATGCCTAAATATACAGGATTTAGAGATTTAGTCATATTGAAATCTCGTAAGTATAAGTATTCCATTCATGTCATTTCTGACTAAATGTATCTTTATCTGAAGAAGTTGTACTAATGGCAAATTATGAAGGCAAAACACCGCCTCATACATTAGTAAACGTCTAATTATTGCAAAGGTCATCATCTGAATTTGATTCGATTTGGGTCATCGTCGACAGACTGACCAAATCTGCTAATATCATTCCTATTAATGATAGATTATGGATGAAGAAATTGACTCTTTTGTATTTAAAGGAGTTGTGTAAACATAGTGTGCCGTACCAATCATCTCTATCAAGATCCTCGCTTCGCATTGAATTTCTAGAGATTTGCTCAGAAGTCATTAGGAACGAACCTTGATGAGAGTACTATTTACCACGCCCAATCGAAGAGACGAGGCAAAGTAACGAAATAAAACACTAGAAGTCTTGTGTTATGCTTGAATAATTGACCTTTGGTAATAAACCGTATATTCGTTTTCATTTGGAGAGATTATCATTGAAAACTATCGTATTAGGATCGAGATCGAATCTTGTGAGGATATATATTAGAGCGTCTGTAAGCAGGAGTTGGGATGAAGACACCCGACATACAAGTCCCCGTTGGTGGGCAGGAGGTTATGTGAATATGAAACGTAGATCTTTAAATGCCAGATGGGTAGCGAAGTTATGCCAAAAATTTTAACTATGGAAAAATGGATTGATGATCTGAAAGATCATGGGATATAAGTCCCCGTTGTATGGGACCATTGAGATGATGTAAAAGATTGGTTTGAAAAGCATATAAGTTGGATCTACCCTAGGACTTCAAGAGCTGCGTGAATTATGTTTCGTATATCAAACTTGATAAAATGTCTATCAAGTGAGAATCTGATCACTTCTTGATGAAGTTTAGATCGGTGAAAAGTTTCATTCATCAAAAACCCGTAGTTATGTTTGATGAAACTCGCGTATTGTAACGAATTACACTTGTGAGAAAAGACCGAATGTGGAGGAAATACCCACATGGCTTTAACTCTATAAGAAGCGAGTAGTAAGATAAGATCATCTTTGAGGACAAAGATCTTTTTAGGGGTAAATGCTGTGATAATCCGTCAATTTATGGTTTATATTTTATTCTCAAATATTATTTAAAAACATTATTTTAATGTTATATTATGAACTCACTTATTTTTGGGAAGAAATTTGGATTTACGTCTTGAAGTAGCATTGACTACGTCTAAACCGGAGAATTCTACGTTATGAGCTTACGTTTACATACACCGTCTTTTGTGACAGTCAGACATTTCAGAAAATAAATTTATTCGTGAATATTATTTTGAGATTTTAAATTTGTGTTTGTTCATAAACTCACAAATTTACGAGAAGAGATTAGGACTTACGATTATAATTTAACGTCCTTTACGATTAAACCGGAAACCCTAGGTTTACGTATTTACGTTTTTGAACTCCGTTTTTGATGAAACAATTTTTATTAGATTCATTTTGTGTCGTTGATTCATAATTTATAAAAACGTTTTTCGTAAAACGACCCGAGGGCACGCAAATCAAGGAAACTAGAATCGAGGAGTACCCGTAAATTAGTGGAGATGAGACAAGTTTACACTTACCTCACCCCCACTATGGGCGGCCAAGGCTTAGCCAACACACCAAAAATGTGTCAACTCCTTACAAGTATTATTACACTTGTCCCATTCTTGCATAAACCATTAGCTAAAAACCTTTAGCTTCTCACACACATTTCCCTCAACATGCAAACTCACAATCTCTCTCTCTAACTCTCTCCTTGCTCCGTCCTATATCATCACAAAACACCCTCATTAGATCAATTTAACCACAATATTATGTGTTATTCACATATATGATGATGCCCTCTTGAAGCTCTATTGAATGGTGGTGATTATAACATCCAAAAAGAAGTTTCCTTGGTGTCTTGGGCTGATTTTCCACAAGATGTTCATGAAGATAGGTGATCTTGAAGTTGATATTGGTATATCACAAGTTTTGCCATCAAAATCCAAGCCTTGTTCATCAACCTCATCTTTTCATCACTATGGTGGTATAAGGATCATTTTTCCTATCCTTCTTGTTATTTTGATTATGTAATCTTGTATTTTCTTTTACTTATGTATATGTATATGATGATGAATGATGATTAAAAATATTATGTGGGGATTTGGTGTTAATAGATATGATTAAAAAGATTAAAAGCTACATAAAAGGATGTTAAAATCATGGCTAAATTAGGAGGCTGTATAAAACAGTAAAGAATCTTATGATAAACTGATAAAATGGCTTGGATAAATTAATATACAGTAAGCTATGAGTCTTGTACACATGTGAGGGTTGTCCATACAATGGAATCATTATAATGAGTGAGATATGATCAAAACAAGTTTAGAGTGCAAATCTGACTACATTGTTTTGGACGAATTTTATAAAATACTTAGAGGTAGATTCATCAGTATCTATAAAGGAATAACATGAAGCACATATCATGTAGTTTCTGTGATAAAAATTTGGGGTTCTATCTCCATGTAGAGCTCTAGATATGACCATTTTGGTAATCTAGATTTTTAGGACTGATTTTGTATAAATAATATATAATATAAGCACTCAAAATTTATATATATATATATAAAACCCACTAGTTGATAATAATTATAATAAAAAAGTTATATAAATATTGATATTAAAATGGGATATGTTATATAATTGTAAATATAAATGTTTTTCCAAAGTTATAAAACTATATACCTAAATTTTACGTCTTTTCGGCTTGTACAGAAAGATTAACGTCTTTGTCAAATAAAACTTAGACGATCGGACCCGTTTGGGTAAACTTTTTAAAAGTCATATACTGATATATAAGTACTTAATACAAGTAAAATCCGATAAAACTCGAACTATATAACATACGGACATTAACGGGCTAAGTTAGCATTATTGGACTAATAATACAACTAAATGGGCTAAACACTTATAAACTTTCTTATTGGGCTTAACCCACCTGGGCCCAACATGTAAAGTATAATACTGATAATAAAAGTATAATTGGGCTAATATAATATATTGGGCTTGTAATGGGCCCATTGGCCCTCAATATGTAAACAAGTTGAACTAGCATAACTAGTCTTGAAAATTTCTAACACATAACATTATAATGTTGAATAAAGATTTACAATATCACTTGATCATCATCATATTTATAAAATCATCATATATATACATAGTTATGGTTTTTATAAAGTCATTGGACAAGAGACTAAGACGAGTATTATTTGTCTAGGTTTTCGTGATTGAAGCACGTACCATACATCCGAATTGCCGATAACCCGCTTTCCCACATCAACGTGAGTTCATAGCCTCACACTCTTTCAAATGTTTTTATGAAATATTTTATAAACCCGCGAGGGAGATAACATGTTAGTTTTTATGAAATAGGACACTAGTTGTCCCGATTGTTTGTTTATTGATTTGGACCCGAATGATTGTATTACCTGATGAATGATTATATGACCCGATAAATGAAATGAAATCGATTATTAAAGTTAGGTTATGTCACTAAGTCCCATTAGCATGAATTGTGAACTACCGGGATTTGGTAGACGCTTATGCATATAATAGTACTATTTGGGGACGATCACCCCAGTTCGCGCCTTGACGGTTGATCCCCGTCGTGCCACATTGATTGGTAAGCGAATTTATGTATGAGAAGATTTACACAAGCGTGATTATTGTGACGATACGCTAATTTAGATGGGCAAATGAGTTTCAGGCTAGCTACCCGTTGTTTGGTTTAGTAAGGTAACAATATCATGCGGCTTGTAATAATCCATAAATAACGAAATACTGCTATACGCACTAAATTATGATATATTGCCTGACCTAGCAATACGAGGTCTTATTATTGATATTATGTTTGTGTTTTGGTGTTGCATAACCATATTCATATAACGGTTTTTATTTAACTCTGCGCGACGTTATAAAACGTATTGTATGATATTTTTACGACATTGGTTCGTATAATGGTTTTGGAGGCGAAAGCCTATATTATGATTTTGATAAGGGTTTGTATAAAATGACTTTGGCTATTTTATGTCCCATTACAAAGATTTGTACAAAATGATTTTCGGTAATAATTATATACCGATGTTATATTGATAGATTTTATTAAACTCTATGAATTCACTCGGCGTTATCGCTGACCTTTTCTTTTAACATGTTTTATCTCAGGTACTTGAAGGTAATTCTCGGGAAGACAACAAGAATTCATGGCCCGCACTTAAATAACAATTTCCATTCAAATGCTTTGTAAAACTTGTATGAAATACAATGACTTGGGACCTATGTAAATTTGATATTTATGAATGGAAATGCTTTTTTATTAAACGACGCGATTTTCAAGCATTGTCTATGATGTGAGTAATGTGCTATCCCGTAACACCAACGAGTCTTCAGCTGTATTGAATTGTATAAATTTGGGGGTGTTACAAAATCTGATATTACTATATATGTTCTTCAATGTTTGACTTGTGCAAGAGTGAAAGCTGAACATCAAAAGCCGTCAGGACTACTTCAACAACCAGAAATTCCAATGGAAGTGGGAATGAATCACGATGGACTTTATCACTAAGCTTGCTAGAACATCTTCTGGAAATAACTCGATTTGGGTCATTGTCGACAGACTGACCAAATCAGCACACTTCATTCCTGTTAAAGAGTAGTTCTCATTGGAAAAGCTGACTCGTATTTATCTTGAGAATGTTGTATGTAAGCATGGAGTGCTTGTATCGATTATTTCTGATCGAGATCCTAGATTCGCATCGAATTTTTGGAAATCCCTCCAAATATCCTTGGGAACGAATCTTGACATGAGCACTGCTTATCACCCTCAAACTGATAGAGTGAAAGGACGATACAGAAACTGGAAGATATGTTGAGAGCTTGTGTGATAGATTTTGGTTAGAATTGGGATAAACATTTGCCTTTAGCAGAATTTTCATATAATAATAGTTATCATGCTAGCATTAAGGCTGCACCGTTTGAATCTTTGTATGGTAGAAAGTTTAGATCTCCTGTATGTTGGAGTGAAGTTGGGGATACCCACTCACAGGACCGAAATTTATCCGGGAGACTACAAAGATGATAGTTCAGATTAAGAAATGGCTGTTGACTGCCCGAAGTAGACAGAAATGTTACGCCAGATGTGCGGCGGAAACCGATGGAGTTTAAAGTGGGTGACTGTGTGATGTTGAAAGTGTCGCCATGGAAAGGCATCATAAGATTTGGAAAGCGAGGAAAATTAAATCCCCGCTATATTGGACAATTTAAGATTTTATCTAGAGTATATCCGGTGGCTTACAAATTAGAGTTACACCAAGAACTTCATGGTGTTCACAACACATTCCATGTATCTAATCTGAAGAAATGTTTAGCAGTGTGTGATGAGAAAATCTCGTTGGATAAGGTCCGAATTGATGAGAAGTTGCAATTTATCGAAGATCCCGTAGAGGTTATGAATCGTGAGGTAAAGCAACTTAAGCAAAGTCGGATACCTATCGTCAAGATTCGGTGGAATTCATAGCATGAACCAGAATTTACTTGGGAACGAGAGGATGAAATGTGGAAGAAATACCCACACCTATTTGATTTCAATAAGAAACGGGCATCAAAATGAAATGGATCACGAGGACGTTGATCCCTTTTAGGAGGAAATGTTGTGACAATCTGACATTTTCATGTAGTAAATTATTTTCTCGTATATTATGTTGAAACTTATTTTTGTGATTGTTTATGAACTCATAATTTATGGGTTGAAATTAGGGCTTACGTGCATAGTTTAACGTCATTTACGACTAAACCGGAACCCTATGTTTACTACTTTACGTTTTTCAAATCCGTTTTTGATGAGGCAATTTTTACTAGATTCGTTTTCTACCGTAGATTCATAATTTATAAAAACAATTTTCGTAAAACGACTCGAGGGCACGCAAATCGAATCGAGAAGAATCCGTAAATTAGTGGGGATGAAACAAGTTTACACTTGTCTCACCCCCACTATGGGCGGCCAATACTTAGCCAACACACCAAAGTGGTGTCAACTTTTCATACACACTAAGGACACATGTCCTTAATGCATAACCAAAACCACTTAACACATAAAACTAGATAACTAAACCATTTGTCTTATTTCCTTACATGCAAAGTTTCCATCTCTCTCTCTTTTTCTCTCCCTTGCCGTCCCATAACCATCATCAAACACCACCATTGATCAAAATTTCTACCATAAATCTTGTGTATAACTTGCATAAAATAAAAACCCATTGAAGACATGGTGATTTGAGGTGATCCTAACAACTAAAAAGAAGTTTTCAAAGGAGTCTAGGGCTGATTTTCTCAAGGTTTTCATATACTTGGTGATCTTGAAGGTGGTCTTGATATTTCATAAGATTGGTTACCAAAAACCAAGTCTTGTTCTTAACCTTTCAATATATTGGTTGGTAACAAGATCATTTCTTCTATCATGTTGTTATTTTTTAAATGTAATCATGTTTTTTCTTTATAAATGTATATGTATATGATAATGAATGATGATCAAAATATTATGTGTTAATAGATTTGGTTAAAAAGACTAAAATCAACAAGTAAAGATGTTAAAATCTTAGTTAAATTCATAGGCTGTATAAAACAGTAACTATCAACATGATCACTTGGTAAAATGGCGTGGATTATTAAATATACAGTTAGATATATGATTTTTACATATGTGGTGAGTTGGCCACTCAATGGAATCATTAAAATGAGCAAGATATGATTAAAATACTATCGAGGTACAAATCTGTATAGTCTGTTTTCGACGAATTTTTTAGAATACTTAAAGGATGATTGAGCAGTAGCTCAAGAGTTAATTGTATCACATATTATGTAGTTTATGCTTTTCAAAATTGAGCTTCTATCTCCTTGTAAAAGTCAAGATATGACAAAAATGATGGAATGGACTTTGATAATCAGATTTGTAAATAAAACTATATAGTATAATAAGAGCACTCAATTAAAATTATTATAAAATAAACATATAAAGCCCACTAACTTATAACAACTATTATAGAATAAGTTATATACTAAAATAATTAAACTTGGTATTTTTATAAAAGTAAAGACTAAAATGTTTTCTAAAGTTGTAAAATTATATATAAGTTTTACGTCTTTTTGGCTAAAACCAAAAGATTAACGTTTTCGTCAAATAAAAATTAGACGGTCGGACCCGTCAAATGTAACATTTTTATAACCCATATACTGATATGTTAGTACATTTGACAAGTAAAAACCGATAAACCCGAGCTTTATATCTTATGGACCTTAATTGGCCAAAGTAGCCTTATTGGACCATTAGCCCAACTAGTTTGGCTAAACACTAATGGACTTACTCATGGGCTTAACCCACTTAGGCCCAACATATGAGTATAGGCCTGGTATCAAAAGTATAAATGGACTAATATAATGTATTTGACTTTTAATGGGCTTATTGGGCCTTAATATGTAAATAAGTTAAAACTAGTGTAACTAGTCTAAAATTTACTAACACATAACAACTATAATGTTGTATGAAGAGATAAAATCCTACTTGGTCATCATCATACTTATAATATCATCACATATACATAACCATTATTTTTTTAAAGTCATTTGACGATAGTCTAAGACCGAGTATTGTTTGTCTAGGTTTTTGTGATTGAAGCACGCACCATCGCTGACAACCCGCCTTTCCTAATCAACGTGAGTTCATAGCCTCGAACTCTTTTAAATGTTTTATGAAATGTTATATAAACCCGCGAGGGAGATAACATGCTAGTTTTGATAAAAATAGAACACAAGTAGTCCGGATGGTATGCTTATTGATATGGACCCGAATGATGTTATGACCCAATGAATGAGATGAAAAGGATTATTATTGGTTAGGTTATGTCACTTAAAGTCCCATTAGCATGAATTGTGAACTACCGGGATTAGGTAGACGCTTATGCATATAATAGTACTATTTGGGGAAGATCACCCCAGTTTGCGTCTTGACGGTTGATCCCCGTCGTGCCACATTGATTGGTAAGCGAATTTATGTATGAGAAGATTTACATAGCGTGATTTTTGTGAGGACACGCTAATCTAGATGGGCAAATTATTTGTCGGGTTCGCGGTCCGTTGTTTGTTATAGTAAGGTAGCAATGTCATGCGGCTAGTAATAATCCAATGCAGTCCGATACAATGCAATCCGATACAATATAATGCAATGCAATTAACGATAATATTGAGACTACGGTCTCATGGACGGTTTAAGATGTATGACTTGATTTATATATATTGCCTGACTAGCAATACGAGGACTCACTTTTGATATTATACTTGTGTTAAGCTTTCTATAGCTCTTTTATATAACGGTTTTATAAACTCTATGAATTCACTCGGCATTCGTTGAAACTGGGGGACCTTGTGTAAAATTATTCATTCAATCTATGTTTTGTAAACTTTATGACTGTGAAACTGGGGGACCTTGTAAACTTTATGACTGTGAAACTGGGGGACCTTGTGTAAACATAAAACTTTTATTCGAATGAATGTATGTTAAACCTTGTACAACCATTTTTAGGCGTTGTCGATGATTTGAGTTATTGTGCTATCCCATAACATTCTACTAACCCTTCCGCTGACCAGATACGAAATTTGAGAGTGTTACAGTTAACACTAGGTTGGTGAATTCACAGGTTTAATATAAAGTAAAAGTATTGTTATGCAAACACCATGGGGATAGCAGCGCATAAAGCCACATACTATAGTAGTTCCTATTGACTTGTAATAGATGCTAGACATGATGCTCAAGTGCCTAAAAATAGGACATACTGATGTGAGACCCTCAGTCCGACAATGCAATAAAATGTTGCTTGGCCTAAGCGTTTCATGATAGCAAGTCACGCAGGTCAGGTGTTGTCAATACCTAGATAGATCTATCGATAACATTTCGTGCTACACTATTAACTATTACAGCCCACGGGAAGAATGGGGCAAAAAATAGGCAGTAATCTTTTGTTGTCTGTAAGCGTTTGCATAAACAATAATTAAGTATGTTTTCTCCCCCATTTATAAAACCGTAAAAGATGGGGCCATGAACTCACCTTAGTAGTGATGATGTAGGGATAATTTCACAAAATGCACTGGAACAGTATGATCACGAAGTAGTGAAATTACCTAAGTAATTTACATGACTCAGTATATGCACAATAATAATGCACAAATATATATAACTGATGAAAATGCATGATCACGAATTAATAAGTTGTTACTATTGTTTAAGCGTTAAACTTATAGTAAGTTGTCGATAATAATATATTTTTATTTTCTAAAAATATATCCTAACTGTTCGTACAACCAAGGTGTAATAAATTAATTAAATAGATTTTTATTTAATTAAATGATTGTAAGAAACTAATACGTTTCACCAAATTTTCGTAGGGTTTCAAATGTACTAACCATGACCGCGAATAAAACATAAAATAATTGTTGTATGTGTAGATGAGTGCGGATGGACGAGCCATGACCGTGAATAGAAAGGTCGGGTCGCAACACGATATTATTAGGCCGCGACATATATAGAAAATATATTAATCAAATCAAATAGATCTATGTAATATCTATTTAACAATTTAAAAGATATATGTAATATCTTTTATTAATATAAAAATATTGACAATATATGTTTTGAACTTTAAAAGATATGGGTAATATCTTGTACCAATTTAAAAATAAGGTATTGAAAATATCTTTGTATAAATTTAAAATATCGCAAAATATTTTATTAATATAAATAGTATCTCCGGACATGCGGACTAATACGGAAGACCCAACTCATGACCGCATTGAAAAAAATATGGATGAACGTGCGGACGAGCGTGATTGGACACGCCATAACCACATAAAAAAAGAAAAATATATGCTCAAACCGTCTGAACTATCGCACATAAAATATATGGTCTGACCGAGTTAGGTGTCACAGAAGGACAATGGCTCTATATAAATCATAAATATATAATAAAAGTTTGATATAGTATATTCGAGTCCAAAAGTGATATATGCTTTATTTGTGAAACATATATAAATCACAAATATATTCTCAATTTTGATATAACTTTGCAAACATATATTGATAAAAAATCTCCATGTTTTCTAAACCCAATCGAGATTTGTGGAATACAGCCGCTGATGTGTCACGGTTAATTGGTGGATCAACTTCTAAATCGTAAACGTCACAGTATTGTAAATAACAAAGTAAATCGGTTTTTATTTGATATCATTGTCTGAATCTCATTGATTTCATAAACCAATTTTTTACGCATGGCAAAAACATGAGAAGAATATGTTATGCTAGGAGAGTGACGCACATAAAAAATAATATCAAAGTTTTAGTGTTACCGAGTTTTACATGGATATTTTCTTTTCGGTAATATGGGAACACGAAGCGTAGTGTGTTCATGTCCCACGGATGGCGCCAACTTGTTGGATCATAGTTTGGCAGGACTAGTTTGACGACTCTCCTGGGCCGTTCTTCGTCTTCCCGGGTCCTGAGTAATGTTGATGTAGAATGAGACCCCTACCCCTGCTTAATAGTGCTAGGGTTTCTTGATGGGTAAGTAAGGTATGTAGGCCGCGGACCTATTGGGTCGCGGGCCTCTTAGGTCGGGCCCTTTACCGACTACGTCGACACTATTACAAAAGAAAGCCATTCGACTTATGTAATGCTCCAGGGGCTTTCCAAAGGTGTATGATGGCAATATTTCATGACATGGTTGAACAAACTATGGAAGTCTTTATGGAATATTTCTCGGTTTTCGGAGATTCTCTCTTCTTGCCTTGCAAATTTAGAATGCATGCTTAAACGGTGTGAAGACACTCGTCTCGTTCTTAATTGGGAAAAGTGCCTTTTTATGGTAAAAGAAGGCATCGTCTTAGGAAACAAACTTTCTAAAGCTGGTATCGAAGTCCACCGTGCTAAATTTGACGTCATTGCTAAATTGCCTCCACCTACCACCATCAAAGGAGTTAGGAGTTTCTTAGGTCACGCGGGTTTTTTATCGACACTTTATTCAAGACTTTTCTAAAATAGCCAGACAGATGACTCATCTTCTTGAAAAGGACGCTCCTTTCATCTTTTCTACCGAATGTCTTGAATCCTTCGAAATTCTTGAAGGTAAATTAACTAATGAACCGGTCTTAGTCTCCTCAAATTGGGAGTTACCTTTCGAGCTCATGTGTAATGCTAGTGATTTCGCGGTAGGAGCGGTTTTAGGTCAACGAGTTAATAAGCATTTCCAAACTATCCATTATGCAAGTAAGACAATGGCGGGGGCTCAATTGCATTATACCACTACCGAAAAAGAGCTTTTAACTGTAGTGTATGTTTTTAAGAAATTTCGTCCCTATCTTGTGCTTTCCACCACCATCGTTTACACCGATCACTCCGACTTGAAATACTTGTTGACCAAGAAAGATGCTAAACCGAGACTCCTTCGTTCGGTTTTGCTCTTACAAGGATTCAAAATCGAAATTCGCGATAAAAAGTGAGCCGAAAACTTAGCCGCGAATCACCTTAGTAGACTCGATGACCCTTATCAAGGAGAATTACCGACCAAGGAAATCAAAAAATCTTTCCCTCTCGAGACTTTAATGTCTATTCACTCTAAAGAGGATGACACCCCATGGTTTACGGACATTGCAAACTATTTGGCGGGTGGTGTTCTAATTGAAGGGTTATCGTCCCAACAACGCAAGAAATTTTTCAAAGACATCAAACACTCTTATTGGGACCACCCTTATCTTTTCAAGCAATGCGCGGACCAAATTATCCGACGTTGTGTCGATGACCCGACGACTTTACACATTCTTGAAGCTTGCCACAAAGGACCCACTGGTGGTCACTTTGGCCCGAATTTCACCGTGAAAAAAGTTTTTGACTTTGGATTCTTTGGCCCTCCATCTATGATTGTAGGAAAAATACGACCTTTTAGGGAAAAGGCGTAAAAGCGGTAAGTATTGAACAAATGACTTTAGGAAAAATCAAGTGTTAATGACCCAATGAAAGTTCGTTTCCCAAGGAGGTATATGTGTGTGACTAAGATGTTCAAGATTTGTGATTAATATTTGGTTTAGAAGGGGATGAGAAAAGAAAATGACGAAGACGTAAAAATAAAAATTAACAAAAAAAAATCACTACTAGAAAGTTAAAACGTAGAACCTTAAAAACCACAAAAATAAAAATAAATTCTAAAAATTACCAAAAATTCACCAAAAATCAAATTAAATAAACTAAGAGTTTACCAATGATCAAAACTTTTTCAAACCTTTTAAATAATTAAATATTCAATTTTTAAATGCTAATTAAAGCCCTAAAAATCAAATAAATTATCAAAAAGCCCAAATAAAGATTTTTCAATTGGTAAACCTCTAAAATGATCTAAAAAGATTAAAAACTATTTTTAGAAATTTTTAAACTAATAAAAACTATTTAAAATGATTTAAAAACTATTAAAACTTAAATTAATTATAAAAATTAATCTAAAAGTGATAAAATTATTCTAAAAGTTGCTAAATTCCTATTTTAATGTATTTAACCTAAGAAAAATGTAAAAAGTTGGAAAATGTGAAATTTTAAAAATAATAATAAAATAATAATAAAATAATATTAAAAATCCAAAAATTATAAAAAATTCTAAAAACTTGCAAACTAGTTTATTTTAACCTAAATAATCAGAAAATCAAAGTGAAATTACCAAAATACCCCTATTGGGCCCTCAAATGGGCCAAAACCAAAAACAGTCAACCAAATTGGGCTTTTGGGCCCAAAAAGTCAAACTTGGCCCAATTGACTTGGAAAAGCCCTATCTGACTTAAAATTCAATTCTAAGAACAAAACTCTAAAGGCCCAAAAGCTGAATATGAGCTTATCACAGCTTATTGAACACAAAGCTTATTCTTATTGGCCTTTTCAGCCCATTAAGCCATAAGCTAATGCCATAAGCTCTAATTTGACACACAACCTTCTTTTAGGATGCTTATGAGATCTGTAAAAAGAATTTTTGAAAAAGCTCACTCAATAAGCCAGAAATAAGCAAAGAAAAATTTCACTAAAAGACAAAATAGTCGTTTTAGAGATTTAGGGCACCTCAAGACCTGATTCAACTTGCAAAAGCTTTCAAATGGACTCAATAAGCAAAATAAATCAACAAAATTCCAATAAGAACAACCAATAAGCCAGAATAAGCACAAATGAACTTATGTAAAAGTCAAAGGAGTTGGTTTTCTAGTCAAACCCTAAAGTCAACCACCCAAATGCTCCAGTATGAACAAATGGGTCAAAATATGAGCACCTATTACAAAAACAAAGTTGTTGCAGGTTGGAATAAGCTATTATAGCTTATTGATAAGCTGCCCCCAAATATACACTATCAGTGGCAACTAGCAGGGGAAAGGAGTTCCCACTGCTTTGACTATTTGACCAAGCTTATTTGAGAGTTCTGGTTTGATTCAATTGGAAACAAAGGCACCCTTGTGATCAGTGAATCACAAGGAGTCAATAGCAACAAGAAAATCACAAATTGGTTCACACAATAAGCCACAATAAGCCAAACAGTCACCAGATATGCACCAGATATGGAAATAAGCAGTTAAGCACTTAAAAAGCAGATTTAGCCACAATAAGCCAACCAAACTTAACAGGATGCATACACAAGCTATATAAACTAAGAATAAACACAAAGCAACAAGAATCAAACACTGAATCAAAGTAAATAACAAGATCAAAGCACAAAATGTTACTGATGAACAATGAACATATGCAGAAACAAGTTTGCTGATATACTTGACACATGATCCAATTTCAAGCCTCAAATCCTTCTTCCCTGATGTGATTAACTAAGATTTAGCACTTGTTAGCCCTAGCCTAATCTTAGATCTAGGTGTCCTCAAAATCCAAGCCAATTTAACCAAGTTTTAAAGATTTTATAGCCAAATTATGAATCTATGTGTTTCAAACCTTCAAACCTACAAACATATGAACACTAGCACCTAATAAGCAGATACCAACACTTGCTTACAGCAAACAACCACTTAGCAAACCACAATTCCAAATAATGCAGTAGACCCAAACACCCTTTAATCTACCACTTAACAAAGGAACTTGTGATTTTAACTAATAACCTACTGATTTTAATGATCAAAAACCCTTAAACAATAGCAACTAACACAATCAAACTCAAAAATCACCAGCACAAACATCAATACTCAAAATCAAAGCACCAAATCAAAATCAGTCATAAACATGAAATTTTGAGTGGAATCTTAACAAGGGATTATACCTGCCTTCCACAACATCCTAGGAAGGCCAGCAATGCTCCTTGGACCTTGTTCAACAACTAGAACAAGACCATGGTACTTCAATGAAGATGATGCAAACTGCCTTGGTTGATGGTTCAAAGTAGAACCTCAAGGACTTTATATCTTCAACACAAACAGCAAACAACTCAACCAAGGGCTCTAATCCCTTCACAAGCTTGGTGTCAACAAGCTTGTAAGAGCTTATAGCAAATGGCCAAGGGTTAGTACACAAAATAAGCCAAAACAGAACCTAGGATTTCAAGGTATTCAAACCTTAAAAACCTTATGAACCAAGACGTGCCTTAACCACAAGATTAAGGTAGGCCTTAACAATCAAATGGAACTCAGAATTAGGCTACTCAAACACCAAACTTTTAATTAAATCAAAAAGAGATTTCACAATTTCAGAAATTCAAATTTTATTTAAACATAAAAAGGAATTACAAAGATAATAGCCTAAAACTGGAACAAAGGGACTCTCACATGTTGAGGTCTCCTTTTATAGGCAAATGCCTGGCTAAACACTATTCACAAACCCTAGAAGTGAAATTCCCTAAATTCCCTAAGTCCTTCTAGACGTTTTCTTGGCGTGAGCTGTCCAAAGTGATCCTGTATGTTCATTTTAGCTTTGGAATGAAGCATTGATCCTTAACTGTTGATTTGGACACGTCACATAACTTGGAGGGCAAGTAGCATTCTGATTGGTGGAAAGGGAATTGGGGGTGGGGTCCATTGTGAGTGGGAGTGAGGGTTTTTGGTGTGGGATAGGTTTCTGCACATGTGAATCACACGTGGGTATGGGTAATTTTGATTTACCCTTTGGTTTAAGTAGAGTAAAAACTGGGTGGATGAAGGTGAATAGTAACTCATTTGATCCGAAATTGGGGGAATGGGATGTGTTTGGCGCATTTTTGGGAGTTTGAATGTTTCAATGCACAAAAATGGTCCTTCTTCTTCCTTTCTTTTTTGCATTTGTGTATAAAAGTCTATCAGCGCCCAAATTCCTTTGTATCAACTTTCACAACTTGACATTTTATGCACAAAACTTTCCAAAAGTTGTATCAAGGGTTATTTTTGGAACTTTTGCATATTTGAAGGACTGATCTTTGACATTTTTGATCTTCAAAGGTCTTCAATGTATCTTTGGCTTGATGAGGGACCATAATTGACAATTTGAAATTGTTGAGGGACTAATCTTGCCATTTCTTCAAAGTTGAAGGACCTTTTGTGTAATTTTGACAAACTTAAGGGACCAAACTTGTAATTATTAGTATACAAGGGTTTTAAGTGTCATTTCTTCAATAATTGAGGATCAATCTTGTTTGTCTTCAAGTCTTCAAGGGTATTTGTTGAATTTTCCATGACTAGGGCCCGGTTCTTTGTACGGCTTCGTTTCTCGTGTCCGTTTTTCCTTGTAACTTGTGATCTTATGTCTTTTTCACGATATCCATACCTAAAATACACAAGTAAACAAACACAAGCATATATATGGTATATTATGACATTTTTATGCATTTAAAGCCCGAAAAGAACGATGAGATCATGTATAAATGCCATCTCATCACTCTATCATGACGTGCATGAGATGGTTAAGCATTGTGATGCTTGCCAATGCTAAGGAAAGATCACTCACAAAGATGAGATACCTCAAAATTTCATTAAAGGATGTGAGATCTTCGACGTGTGGGGCATCGATTTTATGGGGCCATTTCCATCATCTAAGGGAAATAAGTACATCCTTGTAGCCGTCGACTATGTTACTAATTGGGTTGAAGCTAAGGCTTTACCTACTAACGATGATAGGGTTGTAGTAAACTTCTTGAAATAATTGTTTGCTCGATTCGATGTGCCTCGTGCTATTATTATTGATCACGAGGCTCATTTTTGCAATGATCTAATCACACAAGTCATGGCTAAGTATGGTGTCAATCACCGACTTTCCACCGCGTATCATCCGCAAACTAATGGTCAAGCCGAGGTTTCTAATCGTGGTCTTAAGAGAATCTTAGAGCAAACTATGGGAGAGCACCGTGCCACTTATAAGACACCTATCGGTTGTACTCCTTATCACCTTGTGTACGGGAAGGCGTGCCACCTCCCCATTGAGTTGGAGCATAAGGCTTATTGGGCTCTCAAATGGGCTAATTTTGACTTGAACAAAGCCGACGACCACAAAAAATCCAACTTAACGAATTATATGAGCTTACAACAATGCCTATGAGAATTCTTTGATATATAAGGAGAAAACTAAGCAAATTCATGATTCTAAGATTAAGAACCAAGAGTTCAATGTCGGTGATCAAGTTTTACTTTTAAACTCTCGGTTGAAAATCTTTTCGTGAAAACTTAAGAACCGTTGGTCCGGTCCATTCACCGTGGCCTAAATTTTCCCATGTGGCACCATGAGCTAGCTCAACCAAATGGGCCAAATTTTAAGGTGAATGACCCACGGGTTAAGTTGTACTTTGGAGAGGACATCTCTCATGAGATGATTCCATTCCCTCTCCATAATTCCCTTGTATTAATTCGGGAAATCGAGTCGAGCTAAAGACTCTAGAAATAAAACCAAGCATCGTATAACTAGGTTAGATTTTCCTTAGTTTTTCCGCCAATAAGTTTAGTTGAGGAGAAGTGTAGGGGGAGCCAAATAGCGTGTTGTTTTGTGGTGATTGTACAGGGATTTCATCGATATATCATTCCACTTTTGGTGCTTTTGAGGTGACCCGTGATCCCGTGTACCCGTGATACCGGTTCTATCCAAAACTATTGTGATTCAATATTTTATATAAAAAAATGATTCAATTGAATTCACTTTAGTTGTCTCTTCCTTAGCTTAATATAAACAAAGTACTCAATGTCCTAAGTGTAGGAGAGTTTATTCTTCAACATGCTTAAACATTGAGGACAATGTTTATCTTAAGTGTAGGGGAGACTTCTATCGAAGTAAAGTGGACTTTTCCATTAATATGTCCTCATTAAAATTGGCAAATTATATTTTTTGACATTCAAAATTTTTGATCTATTTTGGCCTAGTAATATTTTCCTTTGTTTCTGTTATTTCTTTTATCATATCATATGTATATATTCCTATTATGGTCTTTAAAAGAAAAAAATGAATAAAGGATATGGTTTTAACGAGTTTAGACGTCTTTGACGTATTAGGCCCGTCGTGAATATTTTGACTCAACCCGAGTTTGCATATCTAAGTTTACTCTAGCTAGTATCCTTAGCCATGTAAATCGTTAATTCGGTTTATTAGGCTAAGCATCCACGAGTCTCATTATTTGATATTTTAAATTGTGGAGAATGAGAAATGATAGAGTTTGAAGTAAGTGTAAAGGGGTAGATAAACTCATAGAAATTATTTGTGGCTATAATACTCCCATCGGTAACCTTTACTTTCTTGTCAACGCATGTATATATGTTAATAAATAATCAAGAACGGTTTTCTCGGTTTTTAGTGTCTTATGCATTTTTGGCTAATCATTCGTGGTTGCTATAAGTACGGCTTGAGATTTTAAGTTAGACCGTCTTATATGTATTAGACTTTTGTCATGCTTACGATTTAGAGGGTGTTAATTTATTGTGTGGAATAAAGAAAAATAATAGTGGCTTGAATAAAAATGAGTGGCTAGAAAAAATCTAAAGAAAAAAAATTTAATTATTCAAGACTCCCTAGAGAGGCAGTGAAGTGTAAAGTTTCTACCGGGTCTCAATATTACTCTCACAAGGGTTTGGGAGATTGGGTAGTTACTTTTTGGTCCAATATTACTCTCACAAGGGTTGTAGGATCGAGAATCCAAGGTCTTAAAAAGGCGGCAGATATAAATTATTGCGTGAGTTTTATTTTTCTTTTTAGAAGTGAGTAGCTACTTATCTAAGCATGACAAAAGTTTATTACGCATAATACGATCAATTTATTATTTTGTGACAGACTTATATTGATTGTGGGTGGTTTTTCAAGTAATGAATGAGATGGTTATCTATCGATTAAAACCGTGCTTCCTTATTTTGAGATTTTACATTTTTAATATTTCACGCCAATTAAAGACAAATATGCTCAAAAGCAATTTGCTCGAATAATAACCGGTTTAGAGGAATTAGAAGAGGGAGTATATAGTTAACATAATTAAATTTTATAAATAAGTCGATGCACTTTTACTTATGAATAACAATGATCTCATATTTAAGCTTGGTATGGGGAACGTGAAACTTGAGGGTGATAAATATTCATGATACCAAAAGCCCTAATCAGAGTCATTGATTTCTTTACGAGTTTCTTCCATCGAACAATTTCATAGTAAATAAATAAGGTGAAATTGTATATCTTTTGATTCCTTTGAAAATCCTTTATCTTTTTGGTTTTATAAGTTCCCATTAGTATAGTATCGTGTCGTAGTATGTATATATTGTAATAAAGGCCAAAATGAGTTAATTATGATGAAAAATGTAAATCCGTGCTTTAAAATCGTGCATTGCATGAGGGCATTGCAGAGGTCAAGTGTATGGGCATTTGATAAGTGTGTAAACACTTACCCTTTTACCACTAAAAACAAGGAAAAACCAAACTAAAACGTAATTTTATAAACGTAAAAGTCGAAATTACGTGTGGTTTTGTATTTTTATGTAAAATAGGTATAAAAGGACAAAAAAAAAAGAAAACACGGGATTTCACGGTCAATTTATGAAGAAAAACTCAAAGGAAAGTCAAAAGGACCAAATTGCAATTGGAATGAAGTTTGGAGGACTAGAAGTGAATATTTTTTGAAGAAATGTGCTAAAGATAAAGATTTCCAAAAGAAAAGGATTGAATTTGAAAACTGCTCAAAGTTATATTAGCCCCAGCTACGTGTACCAGTTAGAAGCCAAGAAATAGCCTCACATGGATCACATTATTGCCATGGATAGTCCGTGTCACTATTTACCAACCAATCGCATGAGGCTACGTCATCATCTTCTTCACACCTTCATAGCCATCGAACCAGAGGGATTCAGAGCTTGTTTCAACATGAAAAATGATTGGTTTGAATATACAAACACAATGGAACCATTCAATTAACAAGTCGTAGCCTAAATCACAAATCCCCAATTTCCTCTTGGCGGATGAACCCTAATTCCACATGTCATTACCTCATTGGACTAATTAACTATCACCAATGGACACCTTGTCATTCTAACATTCCCCCATCACACACACGTTTTCCCAAATACCCCCAATGACCTATAAATACACAAGACGCTCCTTAATTTCACATAGTTAAATTCCTAGCTTAATTTTCACGCAAATTCTCTCATTAGCCTTGTTTTGTTCTTAGTTTAGTTTCTGTAATCAATCCATTTATATTGTACTTCATTCCACCTTCCTTATTAATAAAACGCCATTGAAACAATGTTCAACATCTGCATTGTTCATTCAATAGTTACTATTAATTGTTCTGTTGATGCTTTATGATGATAAGCTTGTTTACAAGCTTCTCAGGCTTTTGTTTTAGAGTTTGATTTAGTTCTATGGAAATTCAAGTTTTTAGAGGGAAATTTGCTATTTGAATTCACAGATTCAAATATATGAATTATGTTGTTGCTGGTGATTGTTATACGAAGATTAGTTGTGGTTTAGTATTGATAAGCTTGCATCTTCATCAATGGACGTCTAAAAGAAACAAGTCAAGCATTGAGTTACTTTTCCTAGGCAAAGTATAGGTTTCTAAGTGAACTGCATGATCAAAGTTGATTTAGCTTGTTAATCTCTGCTTAATTGTTCTCATTAGATCTTGTTTAGTTGTTTTAGTGTTTGTTATAGCTTAATTTTCATCAGATCTTCATTTTGTTTTGTTAATCATTCAATTCATCTTATTAAGTGGTGTTTGGATAAGCTGTTTATGGATTTGTGTTTAGGTTGTGGCTTATAAGATTTGTAGCATCTCATTTGTTGGCCTTTGCTATCTTAAAAATAGTCAAACGTTTAGCTTATACTCAAGTCAATCCGGATCTAATTGAGAAAATACTTGTGGTTTACTGTCATAACATCAAACTGAGTAGCCTTTTTCATTAAGTCATAAGTCATTCATATTTGTGAATTAGCTTAAGTGATTTGGTGTTTAAGATATCTTATAGGATAGATATACTATGCCTAGTTACAAGTTTTGTTTGAAGCTTATTAGATAAGCCATATTTTAGACCTAAAATTAGCTTCATAAGCTAATTTTACATAATAGTTGATCACGTTGTTCAAGTGCTTAACAATAGCTTATCTGCCTTAAGTCCTTCACAATAAGTGCTTAAATTTGCTTAATAAGTCATAATAAGCCTTTGGGATAGCTTTTCTAAAAAAGTCAAAAAGACAAACTTTTGGTCAAATAAGCTGTTTTGGTTAACAAATGCTTAATAGCTTATTCTTTGTGCTTTTTAAGATTATGCTTAGATAGAACTCATTTTTCTCAGCTTTTATTTCATAATCCAGAAAAAAGCTCATTTGATTAAGCTAATTCTCCAAACTCTTAAAAAGTGCTTATTGGAAAAATCTGTTTGAGAGTATTAGCTTATCTCATAAGCTCATTTCAGTTCTGGCTAGCTAAATTTTCATTTTAAACATTTTGCAACTTGTTTGAGCTAATTTGGTCCAGTAATAAGTTTGGAATTACTTATTAGAGCTTATAGCCCGTTTTTAGTTTTGATAGTTAGTTTAATTGCACTTTAGTCCATTGTTTCTTTGGTTGTTTCATTTAGTGCACGTTTAGCTAATTGCATAGCAGCCCTTTAACTATCCATTTCATTTTTCTTTGGCCCAAAAGGTAACTTAGTTAGGTTTATCTCTTGGGCCGGTTTAGCTATTGGGCTCGATTTGGTTTGGGATAAAAATTGCGTTGTGCTATTTTTAAATCCGGTTTAAGTTTTCAAAATTAATAATCAATTTTCAAAAATATATTTTAAATAGAAAATATATTTTAATAAATAAAAAAATAAAAAAGTAATAATAAATATAAAAAATCAATTCTAAACTTTTTTGCAATTTTACATTTATGTTTTGGGTATTTTTATATTTTGCATTTCTCTTTAATTTCATTTTCATTTTTTATTTCATTTTTGTGCATTTCTTACTTGTACTTTGTGTTTTAATTATGGTACGTGCATCTTGTTTTTATTATAGTACATTCACATATTAGTTACTATTTTTACTCTTTTTACGTGCTTGTTTGAATTAGACATAGAATACCAAATCCTTTTATTAACCTAAAAATGATTAATCTCTTGATAAAATTGGATATCAATTCGAGTCGATTCAAGGAAAAACGATTTTACTAAAAACAAATTATTATGGACTACGAGCACAAGAACAAAGATCTAATATGCTAGATTTAGGACTTTGTAATTTGGAGTGACCTCCCTTAGGGGGAGATTGTTGGAAATACGTTTTTACTATTAGAAGTCTCGGTCACTCCAACAATATAGTTACGGGCTCGTAGTATAGTATTTGTAATAGATTAAACAAGCCTGTCCCATGAGCATGTTCATGGGACGGAGGCCTAAGTCTATTTATGGAATTGGATATATAAACCCTCTCCTTTGATGGAGAGGTTCTTGGTTGGTTACTTTTTACACTTAATAAACACATAGTTTCTCTCACTTTCTCTCCCTACTTTCTCTTTCTAGAAAACCATCAACCTAGATCTAGATCTAAGATTTCTAGTATTATAGAAAACTCAACTAAGTATTATATTAAGATTATACATTTATTTCAAGTTAAGTTACAAGTAACATAAGCACAATGTACAAGTTATCAAAGCATATGATCTTAAGCTAACCTAATTATACCTAGATTATGATTATCCTATGTAAACCCTTAAACTAAGAATGTAGAATCCTTAGAAGTCATAAAAATAACATATAAGTCCTAGAATAAGTGTACATGATGATATAAACCCTAATTACCCAACATAGAAAGTCATTAGGATTAGTGACCTAAAAACCGTTATATTAAGCATTTCACTTAGAATCAATACCTAGTCTTTTAGCACAAGTCTACAAACACTCATAGATATACATTTAGGTTATGAAGTTATATTAAAACAATGTACAAGTACCCTGAAGCATAAGGTACAACATTTCAATGCATGGTTTATAAATTAGGGCAAAATATGTATTTTCAACCTTTGGACATGTTTACTTAGAATAACTTAGTAAAACCAATGTAGGGACTTCATGAACGTTGAGGACAATGTAGGATGTATAAACTGAGTTAACATCATTAGCTAAATCAAGGATAATGGATTTAACAAGGATTTAGCCCTAGATCATTAGAAACCCTAACCCGCCTAGGTTCTCTTCGCAATTTCCCTTCAAACCTTTGTTAAACTTCAAACCAAAGACCCAAACTTCTAAATTACAATCTATATACCCTAATTATACCATAATCCATCACTAATCATATTCCTAAACCCTTAATTACAAGAATTACAAAGTTACAAGCCCTAGAATTGAACTCGACAAGGTTTTTCCCTCCAAAAACCCATTTAAACTCATTCCCTCCTAAATTTAAACATAGTCCAAATACTTTGGGATATTTTGAGATATTTTTCAAGTAAGTGCATCACCTACTTGTAGATGAAACATCACCATTCTTATCATTAAAATTCGTGGATTAACATAGACCTTAAGACTTAGATATTTTGTTCCTAGGCTCTACAAACATGAATAGATCTTTACTAGTTCCCTTAGTCACTAAACTATGCATCTTACACGTTTTAAGGCCAAACTCGGAGCCTAAGTGTTGGAAACACTATAAATAGAAGCAAATTCCCTAAGTAAGAACTTGTACCCCGTTTTATCTTTACCTCCATACCCATTCTCAAATTCACTTCAACAAAGGTTCTAGGACTCTTAGAAGACCAGAAACCATGTCTAGAAGGAATCCATTGAAGCTCTTGAAGCTTTGATAGCAAGTAGTGTTCATAGGAAGCCATAAGGGGCCCTTTTGGAGCTACCTAGGTAATCTCTATGTTAACTAAGCTTTGATCTTGTTATAATGCTTTCTTAGACTTGCTATAATGTTTATAGGATGTTATTTAAAATAAATTAGGTCATATGATCATTTTGAATGAAAGTTATAAGTTAAAGATGTCTTAAAACCCTAGTTTTGTATTTTACATGAAATAATGACTTAAAACACATTTCAAATGCTATAATTCTAAAAAAATGTTGTTATTATGATTATTTGATTTTTTAAAATTTGTTCTAAAATCCTAGATTATTTTGTACATTTTTAGGTTGTTATATGATTATTAACAAGTATAGGGACTATAACTGTCATTTTTGAAACTATAAAATTTTGGGCCAAAAATACTATTTTGTGAAAGTTAAAACTATAAGGATAAATATTGGAAAGTTTGATACCCTAAGGTTAATATTTGAGGGTTTAAAATGCAAATACTAAAACTATAACAAAAAGGACTATTTTTGCCAATTTTGAAACTAAAATAGATAAATTATAACAAAAATGACTATTTTTTCCTATTTTTAAACTAAAATAGATAAATTATAAATATTAGAATGTAACGAATGTATCATGTTAGTAGGGAGCTTTGTGCAAGTATGATCGAAATAAACCCTATTCTCTTACCTCTCTCTAAAACTTTCTCTCTCTAACTTAAAAACCCTAAAGTATTTTATAAAGAATCATCATCTAATTTAGATCTAACCATGGGATCTTGATTTTTATTTTAGATCCTTGTTCTGCTATTCATTGCAAATAAATTGATATATCATTTCACTACTAAATATTCATGTTCATCCTAAATAAATCATTTTATTAAACGTATTACTATTCACCTATTTTCCCTCATCTTAAACCTTAACCGTTTCATTAGTCTTTTCTTAACCTAGTTCTAATCCACTATGATATATGTCTGAATCTCAACCCCCCCCCCCCCCCCCCCCATGGTTAATCCACCTATGGTGGTTAACCCACCACCGGTGCTGGAGGTTCCACCGCCGGTGAATACCCATGTTATGAAGAGGTCCTCTAAGCTTAAGCCGATGAAGACGACGAGGACTATGAACCCTGATGCTGGTAATACGATGAAACACACAGATTTGTTGGGTAAATCGTCTGATGTTAATTTTAAGAAGGTGGTTACACGTTCGAGTTCAAAAGGAGATAAGGCTGTGGAAGTTAATGATGTTATGGAGATAAATGAGGAGGTTATTGTGGTTGATAGTGTTTCGAGTGGTTTAGTTAACTCTGAGGCGACACCCGAGTTGTTTTGGGGTCCAAACAGACCTATTGAAGCTGAAAGTCCTGGTATGGAGAATTTAGGTAATGTTAATGTTTCTAGTGTTAATAGTTTACCTGAAATGCCTGTTCCATTTGAGTAAAACAAATTTTTTAATCCTGATAAGAAAGTGATGAATGGTAGTGGACCAAAGGTGAGTTTTGCTAGTGTTATAAAACCAGGTATGTTTAAGATTAATGAGGTGGGTAATGATAAGCAAATTAAGTGTGTTAGTAATTTTAAGATTGGTGAGAATAGTTCTGCTAATGATGTCGTTATGAGTGAGAGTTGTGAAAAGGAACAGGGGTCTAAGAAGCCATTCTCTTTTGCTAGTGCTGTTATGGGGAATAGAGTGACTAGTAATAACAAATTAAAGTTTGTTCTGGGTTCAGTTAATAGTGTGGGGAAGGAAGTGGCAGAAATGGACTCGTTACTTGACGAAGGGAATGCTAAGTCGGGACTCACTATCGTTGGTCATTTTGTGGGATTTCAGATGAGCTGTAGGGAGATTATGAGTAATTTGAAGAGGATGTGGAGGCCATATGGTTTTGATGATGTTTTACTTAACAATAGTGGATTGTATTTTTGTAAGTTCAAATCATTGGATGGAATGCAATATGTTATTGACCAGGGACCATGGTTGGTTGATAACAAACCTTTTGTTGTTCAAAAATGGGAACCGGGACTATGTATTTCTAAACCGGTGATTTCTAAAGTTCTGTTGCGGGATAAAATTTATGATGTACCTCTTGAGGCATGGAATGTGGAAGGGATGAGTAGGATAGCTAGTTAGATTGGTTGTCCTATCATTATGGATAGGATTAATACTGAAATGAGTGAGAAGGTATATGGAAGGGCGAGTTTTGATAGGGTCTTAGTGGAGGTTGATGCTACTAAGGGATTGGTGAATCAAGTTGAAGTGTGGTATAAGAAGTTAAACAAGTCCATGGTACTTGATGCCGAGTACCCGTGGAAGCCATTAATTTGTGAGCATTGTAAAGTGTTTGGTCATTCATTGAAAAGCTGTCAAGCTAATGATATTTCTAATAAGGAGAAATTAGCTAAAGAAGCTTTGAAGCCAAGTAATGTAGTTGTGAAGCCGACTGTTGTTATTAATGGGGTGAATACTAACAGTGAGGGTTGGAGGCAAGTTAATTATATAAGGGGAGGTTTTAGCAACTATGGTAGAGGAGGTTATAACAGTGGTAGGAGTGGATCAGTTAATGGCGGTAGAGGCTCTGGTGGTGTAAACAGAGGTAGTGGAGGTAATACTAATACTAATTCACAAGTTAGTCAAGAAAAGGTAAATGGGCCGAGTACTAGTACAAGGGCTGAACTTGTGAAGGCGAGTCGAAGTGTGAGTAATAGTCAAGATGGTGTTGGTAAAAAGAGTGGTAATGTGGTGAAAAAGAGTAATATTAGTAGGACGGGAAATGTGAAGAAAGTTAATGGGAAAGAGGTTGGAAGCTCAACAAATAGGTTTGAGGTTTTGAGTGAGGAAGGTCGTAGTGAAGAATTATTACAATGGAAGGAATTTTGTAGGATTGTAAATCTTGCTTATGTTTTTAGAGAGAGAAAGAGATAGAGAGATGGTGGATTACATACACACTTAGAGAGAGAAACCAATGTTTTACTATGTGTAAATAATGAAACCACACCACCCTCTCCATCTAAGGAGAGGGTTTATATACCCAAGCCCATGAGATGGGCTTGGGTTTACAATAGGCCGTCGACCCATACATTTCATGGTCTCGATTTTGGGCTTTGTTTAATAAATGTAAATAACTAAACTACGAGCTATAACATGGACTATTGTTGGAGTGACCGATCCTTTCTAATACGTAAAACGTATTTCCAACAATCTCCCCCTAAGGGAGGTCACTCCAAACAAGGGCGTTACCCGAGTTACAATAATGAAATAAACCTAGAATACTATGCTTGTCTTAAGCTCGTAGTATTCGTCTTTCCTTTCCTTTTTTTCTTTTCTGGTGAACATGTTGATGTAATCTTTGATATCAATCTTTGAGCATTGATCTCTTGCCTTGATCTTGTGCATCCATCACTTGTGATCTTTGCCTCTTCGTGACCTCACGTCCCACATACTTATACCTTAGTAATTCTTGAATGCTTCAGAGTTCGATACAGCGGAAGACTTAACTTTTAGGCTTTCTTGAATTTGATGAGGTATTAATTGCATAAAGTATAAGCATGCGGGGACGACTTCTTCTTGGATCCCGCAACGCCACCGTCTTCAAATGCCGCAACATAAGTAGACACGAACGAAATGGCTTTGAACATTTCATTCTAATTCGGTAGCATTTTACCTCCGGTCGGTGAAGACCGTTGGACGATATTAGATATCGTACCCGTGACGGATAGTTTCAATTAAGTAACTTCCTGACAGGATTTCGCGGGTAAACCCGTTCTCTTTATTCGACCGTCTAAAGCTGACTGCGAACATAAAGAGTGAATCATTTGGATAATAATATCCACATGATTTGAAGCCGTCAATTCATGTTCCTGGAACAAGTGAAATTCAATTAAGAACCGCACCATCGTTGCTTTCCAGTTGTCACGAGCTTGATTCGTATAGAATCTTGCAAGTTACCTACCAAGTGCTGTTTGAGGTTAACACTAGAAGGATTTCCACTCATCACTGTGAACACTAAGGTATCACTCTGAGTGTTCTGGCAAGATCACTAAGATATTACGTAGAGGCCTGGAACGTGTTTAAATTCAGTTAAGAATTAAACAGCTGTTGCTTCCAGTTATCACAAGTTTGATTCATAAAGAATCGCACAAGTCACCTACCATGAGCTTTTTGATATTCGCTCAAGAAGGATTTCCATCTTCATTGTAAATACTTTCATATTACTCGGATGTTCAGGCAAGATCATGAAGATTTTGCGTAGGACTCTTAAAATCTTTCTTACTTTTCACAGTGTGCGAAGAAGCAAGGAAATATGAAAGTGTGTCCTAATGAGATATTTGATGATCTCAAATGGCTCTAGACTCGATCGTGCATTTTGGAATTTAGTGATCGGAGGCTGGAGAGGAGTGCCACCATTTCAATACCAATTTATTCGGAGTGAATAAATCAATAGATAACGTGTTGTCTCCGTGTGATTAAAACAAATACCTTTTGAGAGATATCTGAGTTAGCTGGGATGGGTTGTGCATTGCATCACTGGGTCAATGATTTCTGTCTTCAATATCGAGAATCATTAAAATGATCTCAATAGCATATGTGTTGACCCGGTTTCTGCCTAAAGTTGTAAGGAGGGCTTCTTTCTTTACACCCTTTATCTTTACAATTCTTTTTCATTCTTCAACCCCTTCAATGCTTACCAATACGTCATAACTAGCACCTTGTTGTGATTGCTCCAGTGCTAACTTAAGTACTTGGTCGGCATTCAGCTACGTTCATAATCTTTCTCCAACTTTCCTAAGGACTACTATTTCTAGCTATGGAATGTCCTTGGGAAGATTCCTCCGGTTCTGGAAGAATCATAGGACTTAACCTATCCTACCATCCTTATGTCACCACAATCTTCATCGTCGTGAAATAAATGGGTTTTGGGTAAGTATATGTCACCATGAAATCCATTTTGATATGCAAATCCATTTTGCTCCCCCTTAACATATGCCACGATATTCGAAAACATTTCGCACATGTCGGGATGAGCCAGCACATTAAGTCAAACCAATTGTGATAATATCCCATATTAAATCACATTTTCTCCCCCATATTAAAAATATTAACCCAATCGATGTTTTTAATATCAATTGATTTAATGAAGTTTTAACAAAGGTTTTGGGAAGAAAAATGCACGTCCATTTTATCTTCATGATATCAACCGTATGAGATATGATATCGATTTGTAACATGATCACATATTCACCATATTTAGAAAAGAATTGACAAGGTCGGACCTGATAGATGAGAACATCATATGATAAGATCAAATGGTTCTTGTCAGTATATGTTGGTCGCTCGTCATACCTAAAGTCATCTCTTGACACCACATGTACGATTGGTATTGTTGTCTTGACACCAACTTGTGAACTTGGCACGTTCGGCATCGAAGATTCTGAATGTTTGACAATTGCTCCCCCTCAATTGTTGACCCGTGTTCTATTGAAAGAGCTGTAGTCTTCGGTTGAGTAGTCGCATCGTCTAGTATGTAGATACCAATTGTACATAGCATGGTTGTAGAGATGATAGCTTCATAAAAACAAGACTTCTCTTGTTTTAACAAATAAATGCACTGAGGCGTACATAGATTTGTGTTAGACCAAGTTATAAAGTAAACTTGATCCCTTACAAGGTTTTAAAGTAAACCTTGCCCGAGAAAATTAATTCCCGTTGTTAGCCAAAGCTTTCATAAGAAATACTTGACTTTAATGTGAAAACCGGGTTGCAGTCAGAAATAACTACAAGCCATTTAGGCATGTTTTATGAAATATTTACAACTTTTGTACGAACTCTATTTATGGCGCCGTGTCGATATTAATCAACATTTCTAAGGCCGTAAATATTATCGTACCAAAAGACATGCCTTTGAAAAATAAAGTAAAAATATTTTTGGATTTTTCTGAATTTTTCAATTTTTATGGTTTTTATATGGTTTTATATTTTTGTATTTTGCTTTTGAGGATAAAAATATAAACAATATATACAAATGATCACCAAGGATACGGAGAATAGTTTTACCACCACTATTCTTTCGCTTCATCTGCTAGTTCCTTTAGAGTCTCAGGCGAGAAAGTTCTCATTCCTAGCTTGTCGGCCAAAAATTCAATTCGAGCGCGATCTAAAGCCTTCGTGAAAATATCCGCCAATTGATACTCAGATCGGACAAAGTAAAGCTCTATTACTCCATTTTCCACTTGCTCCTTGATGAAATGGTAGCGAATGTCAATATGCTTCGACCGGGAGAATTGAACATTGTTGCAGCATAAGGCAATTGCACTTTTGTTGTCGCAGTACATCGGAATCTTGTTGAAACCTAGACCATAGTCGGTTAATTGCGATCTCATCCAAAGAATTTGAGCACAGCAACCGGACATAGCTATGTATTCTGCTTCCGTACTTGAAATTGCAGCGCTTTTCTGCCTTTTCGATGCCCAACTGATTAGTTGATCTCCTCATAGTTGCAAAGTTCCACTCGTGCTACGCCTTGTATCTTGACAACCCGCATGATCCGCATCTGCATATGCCATTAGTGCAATAGAAGAGTCCTTCGAATACCAAAGTCCCCGATTAATGGTTCCTTTAAGATATCGAAAGATCCTTTTAACAGTAGCTAAGTGTAACTCAGTAGGCCTAGTTTGATACCTGGCACACATACATATAGCAAACTGAAGATCAGGTCGACTGGCTGTGATATACAGAAGAGTACCGATCATTCCACGATAAAGTGTCGGATCAACGGCAACTCCATGTGGATCTGCATCAAGCTTAGATTTCTCCACCATTGGAGTGTCCACGGGGTCGCAAGATTCCATCTTATATTTCTTAAGCGATTCAAGGGCATATTTGGATTGATTAATAAAGATGCCTCTGGGACTCTAAGATATCTGAAGACCTAAGAAGAATGATACCTTGCCCATCATTGACATCTTAAACTTGGAAGACATGAGTGTCCCAAACTCATCCGATAAGGTTTGGGTCGAGGCTGCAAATATAATATCATCAACGTATATTTGTACCATAATCATATCTTTACCCCGTTTCTGAATGAACAACGTGGGATCCACCTTGCCTTTTGCGAAGCCTTGAGTAATGAGGAATTGTGACAATAGATCATACCATGCGCGTGGAGCTTGCTTCAACCCATAGAGAGCCTTCTTAAGCTTGTACACATGATTTGGATAATTAGGATTCACAAAACCATCCGGCTGTTGAACATAGACTTCTTCCTTGATTTCACCATTAAGAAATGCCGTCTTCACATCCATCTGATAGACGATCATATTCATATGGGCTGCATAAGCGAGGAATAGTCTAATAGCTTCCAAACGGGAAACAGGTGCAAAGGATTCCATAAAGTCAACGCCCAATAATTGCTTGTATCCACGAGCTACTAGTCGAGCTTTGTTTTTCCATATTCCGCCTAACTCATCGAGTTTCACCTTGTAAACCCATTTCAAAGTGAGTAACTGAACTTGATCCGGGCATGGGACAAGTTCCCATACTTCAAGACGTATAAACTCATTAAGTTCTTCTTGCATAGCTTCTATCCAACAGGATTGAGTAAAAGCTTCTTTCCATGTCTTAGGTTCAACTTCAGTGAGAAAAGCATCAAAGTGACAAAACATTGCACTTTCTTGTAACTGACTTCGTGTGGATACCGGACGATTAGGGTCACCAATAATAGAATCTATAGGATGATCCTTTGTCCACTTGCTGTCATGTTCACGAATCCGTGGATTGGAGTAAACTGTAGAAAGAGCTTCCTCTGTGGTGGACGACCCGGCTTGATTAGGGTCGGGAATAGGTACACCAAAGAATGGAAGTTCACGCATTTGAGCGAATTCCAAATCGTGATCATCATCATCCTCTTCATCATCAATAGGCATGACGTGGGTAGTTGTTACATGTGTTGGTTGAGATTTACTTGTGGATGGTATATCTTGACCAATTGTAGGTGCAGATGTATCTGATTGTGCTTCGGTTGCTGGAGCGACAACTTCGGTTACCGGAGCTATTACCTCAGGTTCTGGAGCAACAATAGTTGGAGGAGTAAAGAATTCATCAAAGAACGGTTGAAACAACGTATCCCATTCATTCCTAGTAGGTGGTATAAATGATGATGAAGTAGGGTTGTTTGGGACAAGACCAGAACTAATGTTACTGGGTCCCATTTCATGAAGTGCGGGTTCAGAGCTGCTTTGCTCAGAAGCCATTGCTGTCAGCTCATCAAAATCAACATTCATAGTTTCGAGGATCTTGCGAGAGTTACGGTTGTAGATTCGGTATGCCTTCTTTGCGGGTGCATAACCAATGAAAATACCAATATCAGCCTTTGGTTGAAGTTTTCCCAAATTTTCACCATCATTATTTGGATAGCAAAGAGAACCAAATACATGAAGATATGATAAATCTGGTACTTTTCCATGGAGAAGCTCATAAGGTGTTTTACCATGACGTTTACGAATTAGTGACCGGTTTTGGGTGTACACTGCTGTAGATACTGCTTCTGCCCATAAAAACAATGGAGCCTTTGCGTAAATTAACATCGTTCGAGCAGCTTCCATAAGTGTGCGATTTCGCCTTTCAACGACACCGTTTTGTTGTGGAGTGCGTGCAACGGATGTTTCATGAGATATGCCAACTTCATAATAATCACGCAAAATTTGATTCACAAATTCGGTTCCATTATCTGTACGAATGCGTCGGACAGTAGTGTTGAGACGCACTTGAATCATCTTGAGAAAACCGATGATGAATTTAGGTGCCTCATTTTTTGCTTTAAGAAATTTCACCCATGTAAACCGAGAGTAATCATCGACAATGACGAGGATGTACTTTTTGCCACTAAGACTTTCAACACGCATTGGCCCACAAAGATCCATATGCAAAAGATAAAGTTTCTCTTGGTTGGTGTCTTCCGTCTTGGGTTTGTAAGATTTCTTAGTGCTTTTCCCCATTGTACACGCGGAACACAAATGATCCTTGTGAAATGATAGTTTAGGAAGACCACGAACAAGTTCATTTTTCGCCAAGTGATTAATAGCGTCAATGTTAAGATGAGATAACCGTCAATGCCATAACCATGACTTAGTCTTTGTTGCTTTGGAGAGAAGACATACGGGAGAAGCGGCCATCATGTCTTGTAGAGACAAAGTATACAAATTATTCCCTCGAGTACCTTTCAATAAATCAACCCCTTCCAAATTACGAATGAAGCAGGTATGCTCTCGAAAAGCAACTTCTAGGTTTGCATCACAAAATTGTCCCACAGAAAATAAGTTGTGACCAAGACCTTCCACGTAATACACTCTTGAAATTATAACATTCCCAATATGATATTCACCGTAACCCATTATCTTTGCAATATGATCATTTCCAAATCGAACCGTACCAAGAAACTTGCTGACGAAATTTCTGAGCTGATAGCGATCTCCGGTCATATGCTTGGAGCAACCAGAGTCCAAATACCAGAGAACAATTTGGACCACCTGTTTTTAACAATAACAGTAGACAATGCATTGGAAACTATTGGTTCCGGAGTGTTAGCAGATACAGATATAGAATTATCAGAATTGCTAACATTTTTGAGACCCGTAGATTTCTTGCGTTTTCTAATGTGAGTTTTAGCACTTACATGTTTTACTGTTCCAACTTTCTTAGGTTTTGGATTATTCGCGGGCACTACAGTGGGAGTAGACCTATTTAAAGGGCACTTTGTTCCTACAGTAGTGTTGGTGTTCCTAGTTAAAGGACACGCTTGTGTTTTGGTAGCCTTGGTACTCCTAGTTAAAGGGCACGCTTTCTTCGTTGTAGTGGGAGTGATCCTAGTCAAAGGGCACATATTTCCTACTATAGTGAAAGTTCTACCAGTGGGGCGCCACATCCATCCAACTTGGGTTAACACTTTCCCAGTCGGTTTCCATTCTAAACCATTTTTCCGGGCATACATCTCATTCACATGGTCAATAAGGCAAGAATCATGACGACTAGAAAACATACATTCATTGCAATTCCAACATTTCAAATTAGAATTCACAGTAGGCTTAGAACGCTGCACAACCGCAGAGTCGTTAGGTTTAGCTACATGATTCTCTTTATTCAAAAACGAAATAAAATTCCTAGGATGGGCTTCTACTTTCTTCTTCACTTGACTACTAGATGGGGGCAAGATCCTGTCATTCTTCTTGTTTCTCTTAAGCTTAGATCTTTGAGCCTTAGTAGTGGTGCTTACTCCTGTAGAAGGCAACACGGGAATATTAGAAGCTGGTTTTGATTCCGCCTTATCTTTAGTGACCAAAGTTTGAGATGGTTTAGTCCTAGGGCCCTTGTTCAGTGGTGTGACGGCTATAAGGTTCCTTTTGATTGCACTAGAGGACGATGTTGAGACAGTGGCTACGTTATCCACAACATTCTTACCTTTTAGAGTACGAAGTGTTTCCTTTAACTCAGCCAAGACCAGTTTCTTATCACAAATTTGTTCCCTCAAATCAGATATTTCCACCGACTTTCGATTCAATTGTTCAATCAATGATTGATTCTGTGCAATGGTATGAGCACATGCTGACTGTACTGAATCGAAAAGTCGTGTATTTTTCTGTTTTAAGTTATCAACTTTGGACAACATCTTGGAAACTCGATTATCTAGATCAAGTTTAAAATTCTCAGCGGCCTCAAGTACGTTCACACAGTGAAGCTCCTTAGATTTCTCTCTTTCTATCGGCAAAGATTTAACAACTTTGTCACTTGGCTGACGCTGTTTTGATTGTAAATTCAATCGAAAATTCTTTTCAAAGTTTGCATCATCGATATTAACACCTTCGAATGACGTTTCAAAGATTTCTTGAATAAATTGTTGCTTGCATTCAAGCGAAATACAATGTGTTTGAATCTCATCAAAACGTTTTGAAAGCGAAGAATATGAATCTTGAAGCTTTAAAAATTCAGCGTCAGATTCGTGACAAGTGCTATCTACCACATTATCCACAGATTCAACATTATGCACAATAGAATCATTATCAACACTTTTATTCACACAGACAGAAACTATATCATGAGACATCACTTGCTTCAGAAGCTGATCATTCTGACGTGAAACACGTTCTATTTCAAGTAAACTGTTTTCATAAGCATCATCCAGTTCATTGAAAACACGTTTAACTTCTTCTATTTCCAAATACAAATCTTGATGAAGATTACTAAGACAAGCTTTAACATTCTTTACAAACGGAATAATTTCGTCTCGGAACGCAGCTCTAGTGTGCTCAAAGTTCCATTCACCTTCCGTTATGGCCGAAGCCGTCGTACGTTCCAAAATGACCTTGTCAAAATCGGCTAAGTGTTGGTGAACCGTATTTAAGTTAACGGACGCCTTACTTACCGGTGGGATTAACTTCGTTAAATCCTTTTTGACAAGTGTAGGAGACGTACTAGGAAGGTTTTCATTTGACAAACTTTGGGGCACAATATCTGTCAATTCAGCTAATTCCTTTTGTAAGCGAATGCCGGTCTTTTTAGAAAATTGATCTTTGTTATGTTGATCATAATTAATTGTATGGAATTTTGAAAGCATTTTAGAATGAGTTTCATCCGCAAGTGACTGTGTCGCGTCAGAACTACGAACAAAAGGTGCTTCTTTCGATTTGCCAATTATGGTCATATCATAAAGACCAGGAATATATTCCTGAGCTTGTTTTGCATAACCGGGATTAGGTGGTAAATCTTGAAGACGCTTAAGTTCGAATTCTTTAAATGATTTAGTTAAAAGATGAACCTTTTCTGTCGAAGCGTATTGTTTTAAAAGCTGTTGTTCTTTGAATTTAAGAAGTTTGGTAGCATTAATTTCCGATTCAACCTTTTTAGACTCGAGAGTTTCGAAATCTATTTTAAGTTTCTGAAAATCATTGACAACCGACTCTTTTTCTTTTAATTCATTGGAAAGATTAGCTTTTAATGATTCTATTTCTTTCAAGTGTTCAATCTTTTCAAAACGAAATTGGTCAAATTCAGAACATGTTATTTTCTCTTCTTGAGGGACCATTTCAAAAGCTTTGACCTTTTCTTTATGCAACGCAAGCTCAGTAGTTAGGGTGGAATTGGTATATATGGATTGTCTGAGGGCCATATGCATTTGATCAATAATATGTTTAGGCACCATGACCAAATCATGTTGAGCATAAGATGCCATACCCGTCGTAGCATTTGGTTGAGGTTCACTCAAATGTGTAGGATTGGGTACCACATCATTTGAGTTACTAGTTCCCGAATGTTGTTCGAGGTTGTCATTTTCATGCCCAACTTGATGTTGGTTATCATCAATATTATTAGATGTGGTTGGTACCTCACTGATGACATCAGAACCGTAGTGAGAGAGATTAGCAACGAGAGCAGCTTGAGCAGAGTGAATGTCATCACAATCAGAATCATATGCGTCAAGGTCATCGGCTTGATAAGCTGCATTAGAAGTAGAAACGACTGCAATGCCTTCAGTATCTGCTACCCCTGGGTCTGCAAGAAATGCTAACTCCTCTGAATCCAAAATCTTCCCCTTAGATTGAGCATCAACCAAATACATCTTCTCACGAAACCATGCATCATCCCTTCTCCTTTTCGGCTAAGTGCATTCCCTAGCCATATGACCTTGTCCTCGGCAATTGTAGCAAGTCACAACCTTTTTAGGACCAATAGGACTCCCATTTCCACTAGCTTGAGAATTCACAGCTTGATTATTTCCAGTCCTTGTAGGAGTTCCATATGAATTTTGCCTTCCCTGAATGGGTTGCACCGTCACTTGACCATCTTGAACAGTGGCTTGTTGTCGAGGATTTGATGAGGTGCGGAGCTGATTGTTTGTTGGTGGAAATCCTCTAGTTGCAACAAGTTTTGACAAGTAAGCGGTGAGATGGTTTAGTACATCAGCTGGCGTATCATTTGGAGTAAAGACCGGTGCTTGGATTGGTTGTGCTTCAATAGGAAAGTATCCTTGCTGAGGAGTATAGCCCAATGGAGAAGTGTTGGCTTGTGATGGTGATGTCTGATATTGTGGTTGCTGTGGAAAAGATTGTTGATGAACACTTTGTTGATATTCTTGCTGTGGCATCATTGGTGGTTGATAAGATGGTTACTGATAGATGTGTGGTGGTGGCTGCTGCAAGTATGATGGTTGTTGATAAGTATAAGCCATGTTTTGTTGAGAAGCATACATTGCAAGTGGATCATGAACTTGAGGTGTAGACAACCGAGCCTCGATCACATGGAATTCATGTTGTTGAAGAAAAGCTTGAAGTTGATCCACATTGGTGTTATGCAAGTCCTTAGCCAATTTAACATCCGTCACGTATTTTTTCCATTCTTGAGGAAGAGTGTTCAAATACTTGGTGTTCAATTGAAAGGTAGGAATCGCCATGCCATAGATATTTAGCTCATTCAACAATAGGGTAAATCTCAGATAGTAATCATTGAGAGTCTCCCCTGGCACATAGGCAAACTTATCAAAAGTATCATAATGCTTACACTCTCGTTCTTGTTTAGTTAACGAGGTGCCTTGCATTAGAACCCGAATTCTATCCCATAACTCTTTGGCAACTTTATGTTTGCTGACGAGTTTGTAGACATCTGGAGGAAGGGCTTGGAGAATGATGTTTGTTGCATACTTATCACATTTATCTTGAATCTTCATATCTCTAGTCAACTCACCCGTTGTGCGAGGACGAGTAGTCGTACCTTCCGTCACGGTACCATAATCTAATTGTCCATTGAGCACCGATGCCCAAATTAGATGTCCATTCTCCTTGTTCAACATATAAAGTTCCATTCGGGAAGCCCATTCCTCATACATAGTCTTCACCAACATTGGTGGACGATTATCCGTACCCGAGAGGATGGACTTGTCCGTAAGAGATGTGTACTCCATTTCAATAAGTGAAGATTTACAAAGTTGATCGATCAATGAAAGAAAGTAAATGTGTTTGTTGTAGTGTGTTAAAACCGAGAAATAATGTTAAAATCCCCTAAATTATGTCCTCGATAAACCAAAAAATCCAAGTCAAAATTACACACGATAAAAAATTTCAAAAACACGTTTTTTGAAAAAAAATGCTGGATCGTACTCAGATCGCAGTGGTGATCGTACTCCCTATGATCGTACTCAGATCGTAGTTGTGATCGCACTCCCTTTGATCGCACTCAGATCGCACTCCCAGATCGTACCCAACGATCGTACCCTGATCGCACTCCCTTATCGCAACAAGTGATCGCACTCAGATCGCAACGAGTGATCGTACTATGGATCGCAACGAGTGATCGTACTATGGATCGCAACAAGTGATCGTACTGAACAAACTTACCTTGATCGTAGTGTGGATCGCACTAAGCAATCGGACTGATGGATCGTACTAGGGATCGAAGTGATGATCCCAGTTAGATCGCAACTATGGATCGTGACTATGGATCGCAAGTAGAAAACCCCCAGGGTTTATGCAAACACAGAGTCAGATCGTACTGAGGAAACAACTTACCACTTTTCTCGGACAGGACAGAAACACAATCAATTCAAGATTCAAAGCCAAAATATGAATCAAACAACCAAAAATTTTGTGTTTTTAACCCAAATAAGAATACCAAATCACTATAACAAGTAATAGGATGAAGTAAATCAAGATTAACCCATAAAAACATAAAAAAAAATTTGGTTCGTATGAAAATGGATCAAAAATGGCAAGAATCAAGAACACAAACACAAGAACTAAACAATCATCCCATGGCTCTTGATACCATTTGTAGGATTGTAAATCTTGCTTATATTTTTAGAGAGAGAAAGAGATAGAGAGATGGTGGATTACATACACACTTAGAGAGAGAAACCAATGTTTTACTATGTGTAAATAATGAAACCACACCACCCTCCCCATCTAAGGAGAGGGTTTATATACCCAAGCCCATGAGATGGGCTTGGGTTTACAATAGGCCGCCGGACCATACATTTCATGGGCTCGGTTTTGGGCTTTGTTTAATAAATGTAAATAACTAAACTACGAGCTATAACATGGACTATTGTTGGAGTGACCGATCCTTTCTAATACGTAAAACGTATTTCCAACAAATTTTGTCTTAGAATCGATACTATGTGTGATATGGGAATCAGGGTAGATGATGAGGAAAAATCAAAGTGGTCAGCGAGTATGTTAGGTTATTACGTGATGAAATGGAAGAATTGTCAACATAAGGTTTTAACTCCGGAAGAAGTAATTTAAGGTGAAATGGGGAGATTAGAAAATGAGATTGTGGAAATGAAGAAGAATTTGCATGTGAAGGCTAAACACATTTCTAAGAAGAGAATTATGGATGAATGCGTAGGTAAGAAAGATCAAAATGTCTACAACTCTTTTTGAGCAAGCTTGTATTGCTGAATTTGCAAACATCAATGATGTTAAATGGTGCAAAGATAAGTTGTTTGTTGACTTATTTTGTTGTTCTAAACAGCCATTGACTGATAGTATCAAAATGTCTTGGTCTAAAAACATGTTTGAGTATTATTAGAGAATTTGTAAGGAGGAGAGAAGTGATAGAATTAATGGCCATTTTGAGGATGTGGGTGTCTCTGTTGATGATACTACAAACTTCATGGCTGAAGACGAAGTATCAAATGTTAATTATGTTTCTTTTGCTGCTAGGCAGGAAGGTGGTGTGCAAGAATCTTCAAATTTACAATAATAGGTAATTTTGCTGCTTGGAATGTCCAAGGTATCAATTATACCTTGAGACAAAATGAAGTTAAGATCATTAGAAATTATAATATTAATATCTTAGCTATTATAGAAACTCAATTAAGGAAGAAATCTATTGACTCTGTTTGTAATGGTGTGTTTGGGAATTGGCAATGGGTATCTAATACTATTGATAGTAGGAAAGGTTGTAGAGTAGCCGTAGGTTGGGATCATTTTGTTCTTAGAGCAAACCTTATTTCTCAAATCGATCAGGTTATGCATTTAAAGATTGTTCATTTACATAGCCAGGAATCTTTCTTTATTTCTTATATTTATGGTGAGAATTGTATAAAGGAGAGAATGAAGTTATGGAAGAATCTGTTAGAGTTTAAACGTATTGTTGGTAGTTCTGCTTGGGAGTTAATGGGTGATTTTAATGTTACCCTTAACTTTGAGGAATGTTCTAGGGGTCTTGATTCTAGAGATCGTGGTATGGAAAGGTTTAAAGACTATGTGCAGGAGCTGGAATTAGAAGATATTAACAGCTATGGGATGTTTTTCACATGGATTGAGAAAAGGTCTAACCCGGAGCTTGGAATGCTTAAGAAGTTGGATAGAGGTATGACTAATGAGGCTTTTATTGATGCATATGGTAGATGTTTTGCAAATTTTCTCCCATATTTTAATTCGGATCACTGCCCTATGCTTTTAGTTTTTCTAGATAATGGTTGTTCTAAACCTAAATCCTTTAGGTTTATGAACTTTTTGGCTGAAAAAGATAATTTTTTGCCAATGGTTAGTTAAAATTGGCATGCTGATATTAAGGGTTTTTCAATGTTTGTGTTGGCAAAAAGATTGAAGAACATGAAAAAGTTCATGCGTAGGCTGAATAAAGACAATGGAAATGTTTTTGAGAAGGTTAAGGTTAAAGGGAGGAGCTAAGTAAGGTGCAACAGGATCTTGACAAAGATCCACATAATTCTGTTTTGAGAGAACATGAGATGGTGTTCTCTAAAGCTTATTATGATGCGACTCTATATGAAGAGAGACTTTTGAAGCAAAAAACAAAGTTGGAATGGCTTAGAGAGGGTGATTATAGTTTTGCTTATTTTCATAAGATCTTGAAGGGCAGAGTTAGCAAGAATAGGATTGAGTTGGTCGAAGACGAAAGTGGTAACAGGTTCTATGGTGATGATATTCCGGATCAATTTGTGGCCCATTTCAAGAAGTTTTTTCAGGCTAGTGAGGATATTTTTCCCATTGAAGATGCTAATGGTTTGTTTAGTAATAAGCTTGATCCTATTATTGTTTCTAATATGATTAGGCCGGTTTTGGATGATGAAATAAAAAGTGCAATGTTTAGTATTCATGATGATAAAGCAGCAGGTTCGGATGGTTATACTTCAAAGTTCTTCAAGAAGGCATGGAGTGTAGTTGGTCTTGATGTGTGTAAGGCGGTGAGGGAATTCTTCATCTCGGGTAAACTTTTGAGGGAAATGAATACAAATCTTATTTCTCTTATTCCTAAATGTAAGGTACCTTTGAAGATTTCTGATTACAGACTTATCGCTTGCTGTAATGTTGTGTAAAAATGCATAAGCAAGGTTATGACAAACAGGATTAAAGAAGTTCTTAATAGTCTTGTTGATTCTAACCAATGTGCTTTCATCCTGGGAAGACAAATCAATGATAATATTCTGCTCACACAAGAATTGATGGTTGGTTATCATTGGAGTAAGGGTACAAGAAAATATGCATTTAAGGTTGATATAAAGAAGGCGTATGACACTGTGGATTGGGGCTTCCTTAGGACTATTTTAGTTTGGTTTGGTTTTCATGAGGTGATGGTTAACTGGATTATTCTACAGCTTCCTTTTCCTTGTGTGTTAACGGTAATGTTCATGGGTTCTTCAAGACTCATAGAGGATTGAGGCAGGGCGATCCCATTTCTCCCCATTTGTTCACATTAGTGATGGAGACTTTTAATTTGTTTGTTAAGAGACAGATTTCCAATGATGGTAGATTCAGATTTCATCCGGCTTGTAGGAAAATTGGTCTCACTCACTTATTCTTTGCAGACGATCTTCTGATATTATGCCATGGGGATATTATTTCAGCCTGTATCTTTCGAAGAGCTCTTGATGAATTTAGTATATGCTCCGGATTGTATCCTAGATTGGAGAAAAGTTCTATCTTCTTCAGCAATGTTCCGGGTGGTGTTAAGGATCAGATTCTTTTTTGGCTATGCCATTTAGGGAGGGCTCTCTTCCTGTTTGCTATTTGGATGTCCCATTGATGACAAGGAAGCCGTGTATTATTGACTGTAAGTTATTGATTAATAAAGTCAAAAGGCGCATTCTTGACTGGAAGAACAAATGGTTGTCATATGCAGGTAAGCTCCAACTTATCTCTTCTGTTTTATCTTCTGTCAACATTTACTGGTCTTCCATGTTTGTTCTTCCAAAATATGTTTGTACTAGCATTGATAGGATTTTTAAGAACTTTTTGTGGGGTATTAGTAATGATGGAAAGGGCATTGCTAGTGTTTCTTGGGAGGATGTTTGTAGACCTAAGTCACAAGGTGGTTTAGGTTTAAGGTCCACCTCGTTCATGAATGAAGCTCTTATTATTAAGTATTTATGGAATGTGATTTCCAAAAAAGATTCGTTGTGGGTCAGATGGGTCCATGTATACAGATTGAGAGGTCAATGTGTTTGGATTCATAAAACTTGGAACCGTAATGCTAGGACTTGGAGACAGATTATGGGATTTAGAGATAAGGTTAGGAATTTTATTGGCTGCAAAATTGGAAATGGGATCAATTGTTTTATTTGGTTAGACAAATGGCACTCTAATGGACTTTTTTGTAATAGGCTTTTTCAGAATATGGTCTCTCATATGGGAATTAATATAGAGGATAAACTTACGGGTTGGATCAGGGATGATAAATGGTCATGGCCTAATGAATGGCTTATTGATCATGGTCACATTTTTGATATCCTGTCCCTGTTTTAAGGGATGTTGATGATTCGGCCATTTGGATTAATAAGAAGCAGGAGAGTGTGAAGTTTAGTGTTCGTGAAGTTTATAATGCTACTAGAACGGATATTCATGAGGTTTTATGGTATAAGCTTGTATGGTTCCCTTATTGCATTCCTAGGTATTCGTTTATCCTATTGCTTGCTTTAAAAGGGTGCTTAAAAACTCAAGATAGATTATCTAGGTGGTTCCACTTAGATGATGGTATTTGTTCTTTATGCCATACTTGTATTGACTCGCATACACATCTCTTTTTTGACTGTAATTTTTCTCGAGTTATATGGGATAGAATTAAAGTTATTGCCAGACTTGAAGATTTATCTTGTGTTTGGGCTGAGGTTATTTATGGAATGTGTAATAAAAGTGCCAATATATCTATATGGAGTGTTATACCTAGGTTAGCGTTTAGTGCTTCTGTTTACTTCATTTGGCAAGAACGTAACTTAATGTTGTTTGAGAAGAAGTTTAGAACCACGGAGGTTATTTTCAATATCATTATTAACTCTGTGAGGTTTAAACAGATGAGTTTAAAGGTGGTTTGGTCTACGGATGCTACTAATGCTTCTGATATTTGGCAAATTCCAAATCTTGGTCGTAAAGGTTTGAAGGAGTTTATCCTGGACTATATGGATTCTGATGATAGGTCTATATAACTGTTTGGTTTGGTCTGATCCTTATATGCTAATTATGCATGTTTGGAAGTGTATTTGGATTCTTTTTCTTCATGTCACTTGGTCTGGTTTGGTGGCGAGAAATTGGTATAGGTGGCTCGGTTCTTCTGATAATCATACTATTATTTGGTGTAGTGGTTTGAGTAAGGTGGTGGGCTATTAATTTCTGGATTGATTCAGAAGTGGAGGTGGCATGTTATGGTGGGATGGCGACTTTGTTTGGACTTGGTGCCTATGGGAGTTGCTGCTATGGTTTGCTTTGTACTACCTCAATAGGTCGACTAAACTTTGTATGTCTTACTTGATATCACAGTTTTGGTTGGTTTTATGTTGTAATTTCAGGTTTTGGAGTTATTTGCTTCTCACTTGGTATGGTTAATATGCGATGGAGGCCTTCCTTATTATTTCAGAAAGTTGCATTTGCTGGTATGAAGGAGCAAAGTTTTAGGAAAAAACTATGGGTCTTTTGTCCCATGGTTTTGTCCTGTGTAAAATCCTTTGGTTTATCGCCTCATGTATGGTTGTTCTTTACCCTAGTAAATTTCTTTGGTGGGTCGAGGGCTTTCTGGATGATGATCTATGGTATTCTATGTTATTCTATTTCTGATAGGATTATTGGGAGGACATTATGGGTGGCTTGGGGAGGTTTGATGTGCTATTTGAATCACCCAAGAATTAGACGTCACTATTTAATCCTATTTTACGTATATTTTTGAAATTTTTAGAATTTTTTTGGTTTATATGTTTGACGGTTTAAGTTGAAACCAAGGTTGGAGGTATTAATTTTAACGTTTCACGATTTAAGAGGAACCGATGACGATTACGATACCGCCGGATGTCCGAAATTTATCTTTTATTATCGATTGATCGATATTTGGATTTTTTGAATTTTTTATTTTTATTTCGTGTTAAGTCGATTCGGAACCATTTTTATTCCATTTGGGTGCGTTTGACCCATTTAAAATCATTTTGGAGTAGCCGGGATGAACCCCGACTCTCGCAAAAATTCAAAACTGACATTTGGGTTAAATTGCCGCTCTTTATATATTCGTTTGCCATTAAGGCCAAAAGAAAGCCAATTTTGAAAAAAGGTCCCTCCCAAATTCTTAAAACAAACAAACAAACACACACTAAATCATTTTTCCCCAAAGTTTTTCCCACTCTCTTTCTTTCTACTCTTTGGCCGTCGGCCTACACCACCACCACCATCACATCACCATTTTTTTCTCGTTTTGAGAAAAACTAATCAAAGACCATTCTTCCAATTACCTTTGTAAGTCTTTCTAACTAATTTAATCATACATGCATCATCTTTGGTTTTTCAAAAAATTTTATTTTTGATTAAGTGGGTTTTGATCTATTATTCTTCACTGTATGTTCTTAATGTGTGTTTATAATTGAAAGAAAACAATTAAACAAGTTAGAAAAATATTTTTTTTGGTGTTTTTGTTCTTTAAACCCACGGCAAAAAGGGGGTGTTTGTTGATTTTAATTTTTGATGTAATTAGCTTATGGGTTTGTGTTTAAATACTTGTTTAAAAGATTTTTCTTTTTGTTGGTTAGATTGCATGTGCATTTTTTGAAATGGGTTTTTGTGAGAATGAATTATCCAAGTGATTTAGGATGTTGTTAAAGTGTTAGGGTAGTTTATAGATGATTTTAGGAGAATGAATTATCCAAGTGATTTAGGATGTTGTTAAAGTGTTAGGGTAGTTTATAGATGATTTTAGGATCATAGGAGTAGTTTGGATGGGTTGAAAATTAAACAACTTGTAACTCTTTTATCTTTTGTAAACAATGGGGTTGGTTTTAAACGGTTGAGATTTGTGGGGACCTAACGCTACTCTGTTACATTTTGGGGTGGAAAACTTTTAGACAATTTATGTTGTTGTAATTTAACAAGTTTTTAATTTACTTATGTTTAAAACGTCTCTTTTGAGTCGTTCAATATGGCTTGTGTGGGATGATTCTTTGACTAACATCCAACTGTCATATTCTGCTGCGCAAGGTAAATTGGGGGTGTTAGAGATTAGAAATCAGAGCCACAAGTTATAGAGAACTAGGTCGTTTTGAAAAAGGTCCTAAACTATAACTTTGGTGTCGTAAATATTTTGTTTCCAAAGCACACAACTATCCCGCATAGCTCCGCTAAGATTTCTTTTTGTATTCTTTTATTTCGAGATGTATCCCTTTTGAAACTGAAATGATTCCTGAATATTTATTAAGTAATTACTATGGTATTATGGTTTTATATGGAGGTATTGTGATCGTACGCGGAGTAATTGACATCGTAATTTTTGCATTGCATTTGCATGGCTATCATTTTGATACATATTGGCTTACGTACTACATTTGGATTGCATTTGCATGCATGTATATATAATTTTGGGATAATGACCTTATATATCCTCGAACTTTCTGTATTTTGCAGAAATGGTAGATTTACCACCGAACGAATATGGAGACGATTACATTGTAGGGGCTGAAGGTTGACCTAATGCTCCTAACCCGCAAGGAGAAAATGGATGGATTGAACCGGATAAGGTTACAAGGAATGAAGTTGGAAAAGATGAGATTGATAGTGATGAGGAACCAGAAGAGGATCCGGAGGAGGATGAAGTTCCTGTGGCTGTAGTTGGACAGACTGAGCAACAACCTGTTCGTTCTCGTTCTACTACACCTACATGTGATTCTTATTGGAGGGGTTTGCTAGTGGTTGCTTGCGATAGTAGTGATGATGATCAAGTTGATTCTAGTAATGCGGTTAATGCTCGTTCTCTCCACGAGAACATAGCAAGGGTCAACTGTCCTGGACCAAGGATCTACAGTAACACGGAGCATTGTTTGAAGAAGTTCGATCGACTGTTGTACAAAAGGTATGTGGTAGAGACAAGGGTGATTAAGAGATTTCAGAGGAATGAGAAGGGTTTTCATAGATTCTATTCGGGTGTGAAGAGGGCTAACGAAACTAGGGATCGTGAAAGAATGGAGATGGCAAAGCTTAAAATGATTGTAGAGAATCTGTGTGTTGAGTTTGAAGGAATCAAGGGAGATCATGTCTTGTTTGATCGTCTTTGATGTTGGGAGGCTCGAGTACGACCTTTCTTGATGAATGCATGGAAGTTTAGAAGTGATCCAAAGTATGCGAACACGCATTTCATGGTCGAACCACAAGAAGTTGGCGAGTACTATACTTTTCAGGATAAGTTGTATTTGGCTCAGCGTATGGTTCCATCGGGTGAAGTATCTACTTCGAAGGGAAAGAGAAAGGTTGAAGAGAGAACTACTTCGAAGGGTAAGGAAAAGATGGAGGATTTTGAGGAAGAGCCAGAAGAAGAGGACGATGATGACAAGGACGAACGACCTCAAAGAGATCATGTGGATCATCACGTGATTAGTTACTGTATTTCATTTTTATTCCTCGTTGTAATGGAACTATTTCAGGCTTTTGTATTATGGCATTATGGTAGAACTTGATGACTTTAAGTTTTTTTTGGTGAATGATTGTAGTGGCATATCTTGTCACAATTTTGTTGTTATCAATGAAATCAATGTTTACCTCTCATGATCTATGATGTGTCTTTACTAGCTCTTTTGTGATTGGGTTGATGAATATTTGTAGCATTCGTTGATTGTGCTTGTGGTACTTATATTATTTCTTGAAAAAGAAATCCTTCTTAATCTCGATATGTATACTTACTTTGTTTTCTTTACCTGTCATTGCATAGACGTGTAAGGGGAGGAGTTTGTGGGCATTGTTTTGTTATCATCAAACCATTATGTGACTAATTGTAAAACATGCCTCAAAAGATGACAACTGAGCGGGTGAACACTATGATTCAAGAGGCGATTGCTCATGCTCTTGAGGCGGATCGTGCAGCTAGAATTTAAGGCCAAGGTGGCAATGCTGGTGGAAATGCTGGAGGACCACAAGTCCCAAGGGAGTGTTCTTATGCTAGTTTTATGAAGTACGAACCTACGCAATTTCGTGGGACTGGAGGAGCTTTATAACTTCGTCGTTGCGTGGAGAATATTGAGAGTACGTTTGAAATAAGTGGGTGCTCTGAGGCTAATAAAGTGAAGTTTGCGGCTTCTACTTTTCTTGATGATGCTATCAATTGGTGGAACAATCAAGTAGCTACTGTTGGGATGGTAGTGGCCAATGGGAGAGCTTGGGATGCTATGAAGGAACTTTTGACTAAGAAGTTATGTCCTGAAGAGGAGTTGGGTCAGTTAGAGGATGAACTAAGGCATCTAGTGTTGAGGAACAATGACATCACTGCTTACACAAGGAGATTTAATGAGTTGAGCTTGCTGTGCCCCGATACTTTTGCGGATGACCGTAAAAAGATGAAGCAATACATCAAAGGAATGTCAAGCAACATAAAGGGTGAGACTACTTTGTCAAAGCCGAAATCTTTTGAGGAAGCGGTCCAAATGGCTCATGGTCTAATGGATGTGAAGGTGCAAGACAAGAAAGATAGTGTGGCTGAAGGTAACAAGAGGAAGTGGGAGACGGCTCAAGCAAGTCAAGCACAAGGTCAGAATCGTGATGGATAACGCAATAACACCCAAGTAGCCAACAGAAATCAGCAGTTTAACCCGAGGAGGAAGGATGGAGTAAGAGTTGCCATAGTGCCAAAAAGAAATAAGGTCAATCCAAAATGTGACCGTTGTAGTTTGTATCACGTGGGGAATTGCCCTCCCGCGTGTAACAAGTGTGGAAAGGCAGGGCATAGGGCGGTGGAATGTCGAGCAAGAGGCTTGGCGACAGGTGCAAATGACATAAGAGTAATGGTATGTTTTGGATGTGGTGAGAAGGGACATAAACAAGGAAACTGTCATAAGGCGGGAAATCAACAAGGAGGAAACACTGCTGCTCCGGCTTATGCTGTAGGAAATGTGGACAAACCTCAAGGTCCTAACGTGGTGAACGGTACGTTTTGATACAACTTGTTATGCTAGTATATTGATTAATTTTAGTTCAGATAGGAGTTTTGTAGATATACAAATTCGGTCGCCTTATCGATTAAGAACCAATAGAGTTAGCAACTAAGTGTAATGTGTAATTAGCCGATGGAAAGAGAGTTAACACTAATTCTATACTAAAAGGGGATTCCTTGAAGTTAGGGAATTATCTCTTTGATGTGGATTGACGCTTTTAGAATCAAGATTGTTCGATGCAATTTTTGGGATAGACTAGTTAGTTATGTGTGGCGCTAGTGTTGTGTTTTATGAAGAAGGCCGGATTATTCAAATTGTGTATCAATTATTGAGGACTAAATCAAATGAATTAACACACCTATGTTATTTGATCCTTATAACTGATTTGATTCGTATTCGTATTTAAAGATCGAATTGAGATCAGGACTATCACCAACTATGAGTTAGAGAGGAAGACATTCCTATAATTGATTTTCCATATCTAGTGTGATCGTTGTGAGATTCAGGAGATGTCGTTTAGTCTTAAGAATGTGTCAGCTGTGTTTATAGAATTGCAGAACCGTGTAGATGGGTGCAAGTCGTAAAGGGGATAAGTTTTTCATTATGATTAGTGATGATATCCTTATTTATTGCAAGGGCAAAGAAGAAATTGAGGAGCATTTGAAAATAATTTTGAATTGTTGGTGGAAGAGAAGCTGTATGCTGAATTTCTCAGAGTGAACCATTATTCGCGCTTAGATTAAGAGATTATGGTTGGGTTTGGTACGATATTCTTGGGCATGTGAATGAAAACAAAGACGTTGTGGAGATCCTGCCAAGACTGAGGCAATTAAGGACTGGTTGGTACCAACAACGCCGACTGAAGTCAGACAATTTCTTGGTTTAGTTGGTTATTATTGGTGATTCATCGAAGTATTTTCATTGATCGCGACGCCAATGACTAAGCTTACTAAGAAGGATCGGGATGTGAGTACATCCACTACTATGGTACTTAGTAGTAAGGAAGGAGAAGGCCTCTTAGAGTTAGGGTTTCGATGACGGCAGAGGATGTGGATTTGATTGAAGGGATTTTGAAGTTGTATGTGAAGAATATCGCGTGTCGACATGGAGTACCTCTATCGATTGTTTTGGAGCGTGACAGTAGTTTTGCTTCTGAGTTTTGAAGATTTCTTCAGTGTGTGTTAGACACTGGGTGAGACTGAGTGAGACATATCAACTCGAGACCGATGGCAAGAGCGAAAGGATAATTCTTCAAGAGTCTGAATTTTTTTATAAATTATGGAAGAAGTGTTCGAACGAGTGCTACTGAATTGGAGGAAAACAGGAATGCCGTTTGTTTTCAGTGAAATTGTGAAGCAACAGTTATCATATGAGGCTTAAGGCAGCGCTATTTTGGAGGTTTCAAATGGACGAGAAACGTTGAACGCCGACATATTGGAGTGAGGAAAGATGACGTTATTTGACTGGACCGGATATGAATATGGAGACTATTGAGAAGGTGGTGCAAATCGAGAACCATTTGTTTGCTGTGAGAGATCGACGGAAGAAATTCGCGTTTCCTATGGGATAGGAAATTGTATTTTGCAATTTGTTTGAAAAGGAAGGGGAGTTGAATTAAAGGTGTATCGAATCATTGAAGATCGTTAACGAAATGGGCGATAGCATATATGTTGGATTTACTGAAGGAGATGACGCGTTTCATGTGTTGAAATTGGAGAAATGCTTAGCGGATAAGGAATTGGAGATTCCTCTGGATGAGATTCAATTCGACGATAGATTGCAGTAGCTGAGAAGCCGGTGGAGATTATGGATGGGACTCTCATAGAATTTCTTGTGACGATGAAATTCTAGGCATGGACTGAATATACGTGGGAATGTGAGGACTTCTTAAGGGAAAAGTATCCTCATTTGACCTAGTGGTACGAAATGTGAGTATAAGAAGAGGAGAACGCCGGGACGTCGTTCCTTTAAAGAGGGAAGGATGAAACACCCCAGAAATCGACGTCACTATTTAATCCTATTTTACGTATATTTTTGAAATTTTTAGAATTTTTGTGGATTATATGTTTGACGGTTTAAGTTGAAACCAAGGTTGGAGGTCTTAATTTTAATGTTTCACGATTTAAGAGGAACCGATGACGATTACGATACCGACGGATGCCCGAAATTTATCTTTTATTATCGATTGATCGATATTTGGATTTTTCGAAGTTTATATTTTTATTTGTTAAGTCGAATCGGAACAATTTTTATTCCATTTGGGTGCATTTGACCCATTTAAAATCATTTTGGAGTAGCCGGGATGAACCCCGACTCCCGCAAAAATTCAAAACCGGCATTTGGGTTAAATTCCTGCTCTTTGTATATTAGTTTCCCATTAAGGCCAAAAGAAAGCCAATTTTGCAAAAAGATCCCTCCCAAAATCGTAAAACAAACAAACAAACACACACTAAATCATTTTTCCCTAAAACTTTTCCCACTCTTTCTTTCTTCTCTTTGGCCGTCGGCCTACACCACCACCATAACATCACCATTTCTTTCTTGTTTTGAGAAAAACTAATCAAATACCATTCTTCCAATTACCTTTGTAAGTCTTTCTAACTAATTTAATCATACATGCATCATCTTTGATTTTTCAAAAAATTTTATTTTTGATTAAGTGGGTTTTGATCTATTATTCTTCATTGCATGTTCTTAATGTGTGTTTATAAGTGAAAGGAAACAATTAAACAAGTTAGAAAAATATTTTTTTTGCTGTTTTTGTTCTTTAAACCTACGGCAAAAGGGGGTGTTTGTTGATTTTGATTTTGGATGTAATTAACTTATGGGTTTGTGTTTAAATACTTGTTTAAATGATTTTTCTTTTTGTTGGTTAGATTGCATGTGCATTTTTTGAAATGAGTTTTTGTGAGAATGAATTATCCAAGTGATTTAGGATGTTGTTATAGTGATAGGGTAGTTTATAGATGATTTTAGGATCATAGGAGTAGTTTGGATGTGTTGAAAATGGGTAGAAACGTGATTTCAAAGCGTTATTTTAATCAGATTTTTCAAGGCCATTTTTCCTAAATTTTAAGTCTGAGTCCAGATTTTTATTATAGAATAGAGTTGTGGAGACTCTTTTTAGCTTCGATTTGATATAAGATAGAGCTTGTAGCTCCAAACGAGTCAGAAGTTACGTTAGTTTAAAGTTTTGTGTACCGGGAGATGAAGGTCGACGTAATCCGAATTTATGTTCGATATTAGGTCAAATCTCGGGGACTATAAATAGAGATTTAAAAATGATTTAGGGCTGTTCTTAAGTTCAAAACTTGGGTTTGTGAGTCTATTTTCAACCTTAGATTTTGGTTTTGCAAAAGGAAATGGTTAAGTGAGTCAAATTGGTTTTACAACGTAAGAGTGCAAATCCGTCTGGATTTTCAATATTGGAAATGTGTTGGGCAGCGTGACTTAAAAGTGATATCTTTTTATGAAAATTTTTATGGGCTTTTTACATGATATAAATGAAGTCTACAGTGAGTTTCATAAAAATTCGTGATGTTTAAGTATGAGAATTCAGTCCGTACATTAGGTATGTACCGGCAGAATTGTAAATCGAGTAAATGCTTTAATAACGTAGAACAATGGATGTGTCTAGTAAATATCACTTGTTTCAAACCCGCATGCTTTTACCATGAATAGTACCCTTATGATGTAAGTACATGATTAGAACTTTCCTTATTTAGCACTTTTACGTTTCACGATTAGGAAATTACAAGTAGTACGTACGTGTTATGACACGATAAGTATTTAATACGTATTAATGCACGATAATTATTTCAACAATAATTATAATCACGAACATACGAACATGAAAACATGTACGTAAATAATCACGAGCTTAATATTATGTATTTACGTATATTTATTACGGTTACGAATAAATATAGTTTACGACACGAACGATTAATAATTAAATCACGTAAGCGCGACACGAGAAAACGCAATATTTTAGAACACGGAAAACACCGGGTTTCCCCTTTGTGGGCCCATGTAGCCGCGGCACCCACACAAGGAAGAAGGGGGGCCCACAAGCCCATTTTTTGTTTAGTTAATAAAAATTAAAACTACAGAGTTTTCATAAAAATAGTTTTACAGAAAAATTAAAAATCCTAGCTTCTTGGGACCCCATAGCCGCGGCACCTACACAAGACAAGGGGGAATTCGATTTTGATTTTTGGATCATGGTTAATTGGTTTGTGTTTGTGTTATTTTCAATTACATGTCAAGGTAAAACACAAAACCTTAATCTTTAATCTTTTATTCAATTATGTTTATGATTAGATATATGAAAACCATTAAATAAACATGTTATGGGATTAATTAAAACATGGAAAAGGGGGTTTGTTTGGTTTGTTTGGGTTCGGCAGCCAACCGAGAGTCGAAGACTCTCGGTGTCCCTTGTGAACCACAATCGAGACCCCTATAGGACTCGGTGTGGGTCTCGGCGCAGTAGCAAGCACCACCGGTTTGCACCGGTGGCTGTTTGGGTCGGACGGGGGAGCAACGAGGCAGCGGAAGCCGCCGCGGCTGTGGGTGGTGGTTGGTGGTGGGGGTTTGATTCGGGGCGGTTCACGGGTTTACGGGTCCGGTTCATGACGTGGTTAGTTTTAAAACACGGGTTCGGTTCACGGTTTAATTTCAAGATAAATTATTTATTTGTACAAGTTAAATAATTACAAGCTTAATTAAATTAATTTAACATGCTATGTAATTAATTAAATTTGGAAATGGCTCAAACCCCGTGGATTAGTCGGCCAATGAGTCGGAAACCACGGTTACAAAAAAAAATAAAAAAAAATAAAAAAAGTTATTATTATTATTATTATTATTAATAATAATACATGATTTTAACCTAAGTATTTTATTAGTTAATTTAGACTAAGGAATTAATTAATTATTAAAACATGACTTATAATTAATTAATTTTCATGACTTAGGTTATATTAATAATAAATATTAATACATGTTTTAACCTAAGTATTATTACCTTTTATTTAATTAAATCATGTTATATTTAATTAAATCTTATAATCTATTGTTTATTTAATTTCATGTAATAATTAACAAACTATACTATATATCACATGACTTAGAATATTAATCAGTAAAACTTAAGCTTATATATTATTAGCTTAATAATCCAGCTTATTTCTAATTATGGAAACTTTCTATTATTAGAAACTTATTTAATTAAGGCAGCTAATCTATTTATGGAAACTTTCTATTTTTAGAAACTTATTTAATTAAGGCAGCTAATCTATTTATGGAAACTTTCTATTTTTGGGAACAATCTATTTTTGGAAACTTTCTATTTTTTGGAAACTTTCTATTTTAGGAAACCTGCTATTTTTAGAAAGTTACTTATTATTACACAACAAGTATAATAATACAAGAAATACAAGTAATACTTAATCAGAATAGACAGAATACATGATAAACGCAGTATAAAGCTAAAATCAATAAAACATGACATGAACATATAAAACAAGCTAAGACATGATATAAAATTAGTTACGTACTCAATAATCAGAATATTTATGCACGTATATTATTTATGTAGCATTAGTGATATCAAAGTAGGACTCTCTTCCGTTCGTCTTCTTCGTTCACTGGACACAAGGTACGGATTCTCCGTCCTTTCAGTATGGACATTCTTTCCTTATTAGGATTCCTCGTATGCAGCTAACTGTTTTCCCAGTATGTGTTTTATATGTTTTTGAATTGCTTATGTTTAATTAGATGCCTAAGCCATATACATGCATGACCAGTTTCACCTAGTTATGGAGGTACCATAACCATAGCACTGGAGGCACCAGTGTTATGACTTCACCACGTCGTAGTGATAGCTCGTGGCGTCCCTTCAGCTTTTGGCCATATTATTATTTTCATGTGGGGCGTATGGGTGCATCCTAGGTTACAAGTTTTTACAGATTATTTAGGTGAATGTGGTGTGTGCCTTGCATCCTTTACAAAGAGCTGATCCCTCCTACCCAAAACTTATATTAATTAGAGGAAGCCCCTCTAATTGCATGACGAGGTCACCCCTCCAAGTATTCATGCATGTTGATATTTCATGACCTATATTGGGTAATGGTAAGCATGTTAAACAGTTTTACTAAGATATACCAGGTTATCCAGGACTTAGTCTTTTCCTCTGCTTAATGCTTATATGCTTATATTATTCATGCTATACTTGTATGTCCGTGCACTGAGCGTTATGCTCTGTCGTTTCCTTTCATGTTCCCAAAACAGCAGGTACTCAAGGACGCTTGTAGACTTTAAGCGTACGTGCATATGGACTGGAAGCTTCCTAGCCTTCATTACTTTATGTATTTCTTCATACTTTTGATACTTATTTCCATGGACATTGTTTAGTCCTTTTCATTTACAGTACTTGTGTTTGTGTGTGATGAGTTCTACTTTTGGGGTACCGATGTTGGTTTCTGGTGTTTCCTTTATGGTCATTTTATGTTTTATACATTTATCCTTGTATGCTTTGATGACATGCCATAATCACGCGTGACATTCAATTTACCAAAATAGGGTGTTACAATTATGGTATCAGAGCCAAGGCTTCGACCTGTAGGCTCTCAAAACACAACCTGTGATTAGTGGGTAGTCACTATGGTCTTCCTAGAACTGACAGTCTGTTTCATGCATTCATCATTTTCATGCATACATATATATGTCATTATCGCAGGTTTATGACTAAGTAATGGTTGGTACAAGACTGGCCCTATTTAGTCGAATGTGTTTTATCGAAACTTTTAACTTTGGGACCAAACCATTGGCGTCCCCTTGCCATGTCTTTTGTTTTGAGTGAACTGGCCATAGGCGTTCATTCTCGCGCATATAAAAGTTTTAATAAAACTGCATCATGCATTCATGTACTGGTTTTTCTGCATAAAATTTTTCTAATGATTTATTGGTATAATTTTTTTTTCATGTATATAGTTTATGTTTTGATCAGTAAATCATGTATTTTTATGTTATACTGTCAGATGGTTCTCACACGCGAGTAGGAACAACTCAATGCAGCAGTCCAAGCTGCAATGCAAGCTATGCTTCCTCAGTTGAGGAACGAAATCAAGGCTAAGGTACAGGCTACCAACAATTAGCAGAAACACCCAGTACCTCCTCCTCCAGCAACACTGGTCACATGGCTGGAGAGATTCAATAATCTACGCCCTCGAGCTTTCGAGAGAACAGATAGCCCTAGTGAAGCTGAAAGCTGGTTAGCTCATATAGAGAAGATCTTCGATGCCATGGGCTGTGACCCCGTCTTCAAGTCGAGGTTGGCCTGCTATCGGTTCGAAGGTGATGTGTTATCATGGTGGACGGCACTGAAGCAGTCCGAGGGAGGTGATAATTGGGTGGCTGGTTTGACTTGGGCTTAGTTCATGGATTTGGTGATGGGACAGTTCTTTCCCAAGGCTGAGCAAGACAAGATGAAGAGAGAGTACCATGGAATCCGATAGAGAGCTGGGGAGAATAGCAACGAGTTCATGCAGCGCTTTCTTCGCTTGGCTGGTTTTCTTGGTGCAGCAGCAGGTACTCTCGAAGAGCAAGCACACCACTTTCGGTGAGCTCTTCGTACATCGGTCGCAAACAACTTGGTGTGTGCTACGTTCAACACGGTGGGACAAGTGGCCGATGCAGCACGTAAGCTGGAGATGCTGCAAGAAAGAGAAGAGTTTGGGGAAGCAGAGAGACCCTAGAAGAGGTAAAAATTCATTATTCAGCGATGACCAAACCGTATTCTTTCAGCATATTTACATCCCTTTTAAACTGTATTTTCCAGGTAGAAGACTGGGGACCGGTCTCAGCCGGCTACTCAGCAACAGCCTACTTAGCCCAAGGGAAACGGTCAGACTCACGACCGTTCTGCTACGGATAGGCGTGGCGGTAATGATAATTGCCGTAACAATGCTAGAAACTCCAACAGCAGCAGGTCCTTATACTTACTCATTTTCTTATGATTGCATGTTATATATCTTAATTCTGACACATTAGAAAATCTTCTACCAGGAATCATGGTAACGGGAGGGACCAGAACCAGAGAGGTTCACAGCCTAACCGTCCAGCTATCACTAGTATTCCATCTTACGAATTATCCGCATTGTCCTTTGTACCTATTATCATGTCTCATGTATATTGTTCTTATCAGGCTCTCAGCCAGCAAGGACACCTGCTGGAGGATATACTCATCCTCTTTGCACTACCTGCAACCGTAGGAACCCACAGCCATGTCGCTGCGACAGCGACGCATGCTTCAAGTGTGGTCTTCCTGGCCATCGCATGAAGGACTACCGCAAGGGCGAGATGGAGGGCACATCCGGACATGCTGATACCAAGCCGCCTCCTACTAGTGGACGCGTTTACACGACATCTCATGATCAGGCCAACAAGTCTACAGGTACCATCACTTGAATCTTGTATATGTATGGTCAAGCTGCATGTGTTCTATTTCACCTTGGTGCTACTCACTCGGTCATTTCTACTGATTATGCTAAGAATGTTAGGATACTCCCCATGCCACTAGAGGATATACTGAATATTTCCACGCCTTTAAGAGAATCTGTATGCATAACCCATGTGTACAAGAGCCTTCCCCTAGAGTTTGATGACAAGATTCATCCTGTTGATGCACTTCTGCTGGACATGAATGATTTTGACATGATATTCGGCATGGATTGGCTATCAAAGCATCATGATACCATAGACTGCCATTCATATTGAGTCATCTTTGGTGATGTTAATGCACCAGAGTACATTCACAACGGGTTCGTACCTGGAAGGTCTATACAATTCATATCAACCCTGCAAGCGCGTGCGTTACTTTCACATGGTTACGAGGGCTATCTAGCTACTGTTCATGACATGCATGCTGAATCCCCATCAATTCAGAATCAACCGATAGTGTCAGAATTTTTAGATGTATTTCCAGAAGAACTTTCGGGCATACGACCTGCACGTGAAGTAGAATTTAATATCGAGCTCATCTCAGGAGCTGAGCTGATTTCCAAGGCTCCTTATCGCATGGCTCCCATAGAGTTGAAGGAGATGAAGGATCAATTGCAAGAACTTCTGGAACGAGGCTTCATTCGACCGAGCGCATCTCCATGGGGCACATCGGTCTTATTCATTAAGAAGAAGGACGGCAGTATGCGTCTTTGCATAGACTATCGCGAGCTCAACAAGATTACCATCAGGAATAGGTATCCACTACCACGCATAGACGATCTGTTTGACCAACTCCAAGGGGCCAAACATTTCTCCAAGATTTATCTAAGGTCGGGCTATCATCAGCTACGGGTTAAAGAGCAGGACATCGCCAAGACTGCTTTCCGTACCCTCTATGGCCACTACGAATTCGTAGTCATGCCATTTGGCCTTACCAATGCTCCAGCAGTGTTCATGGATTTGATGAACAGAATCTTCCATGATTTTTTGGACAAGTTCGTCATTGTCTTTATTGACGACATCCTGATATTCTCTAGGTCCAAGGAGGAACACCGAAGACAATCTTCGTACAGTATTACAGATTCTTCGCCAGAAGCAGCTGCATGCTAAATTCTCCAAGTGTGAGTTCTGGTTAGACAAGGTGGCATTCTTAGGTCAGATTGTATCAGCAGAAGGAATCACGATGGCTCCAGCAAAGGTTGAGGCTATTACTAAGTTGGCAAGACCGACATCAGCGACTGAAGTCCGCAGTTTCCTAGGCTAAGCTTGTTACTACCATAGGTTCGTGGAGAACTTTTCTTGTTTAGCACTACCATTGACCAAACTGATGCGAAAAGGGGAGAAATTCGTCCAGACTGAAGAGAGAGAGAAGAGCTTTGAAGACCTAAAGCAGAAGTTAGTATCTACACCGATTCTTACTCTCCCATCTGGTACAGGTGGATTTCAGATCTACAGTGATGCATCAGGGAAGGGACTTGGTTGTGTTCTCATGCAACATGGGAAAGTGATCGCGTACGCTTCACGGCAGCTTAAGCCTTATAAGGAAAATTACCCTACGCATGACTTGGAACTTGCAACAGTCCTGTTTGCATCGAAGATATGGAGGCACTACTTGTATGGAGAATCATGTGACATTTTCACGGACCACAAGAGCTTGATGTACATCTTCACTCAACGTGAATTGAACATGAGGCAGAGGAGATGGTTAGAGCTGTTGAAGGATTATGACATTAATTTGTAGTATCATCCCGACAAGGTAAATGTAGTGGCAGATGCACTTAGTAGAAAGTCCAGAATGATCACCGGCATTGAGATAAAGGAAGAAATTATTAGAGACTTGGAGCGACTAGACATGGAGATCATGGTACGTGGACAACACGGTTACTGGGCTAATCTTAGACTGGAACCCGAATTACTCTCTAAGATCAAGGAAGCTCAGAAGGATGATGGTGAAATATGGGCGATAATTCAGAATTTGGACAAACAGACAGAATTTTGAGTAGACGTGGATGGTATCTTATAGCAGGGCACGACACTTTGTGTTCCTGATGATCAAAAACTCCGGGAAGCATTGTTAGCTAAGGCACATAGCTCCCCATTCTCTATTCATCCTGGTTCGACCAAGATGTACCATGATATCAAGCAATACTTTTGGTGGAGTGGTATGAAACAGGATGTTGCGACTTACGTCTCCAAATGTCTTACCTGCCAGCAGGTTAAGATCGAGCATCAACGATCTGGCGGTCTTCTTCAATCGTTAGATATTCCAGAGTGGAAGTGTGACAAAATCACCGTGGATTTTGTTACCGGTCTTCCGCCGACAAAGAGGAAGCACGATGCGATTTGGGTTATCGTTGATCGACGTACCAAGTCAGCTCATTTCTTACCGATCCGCAAGGAAGATTCGGTTAGTAAACTCGTAGATACTTACAAGAAGGAGATCATGAGACTTCATGGTGCTCCATCCAGCATCGTCTCAGACAGAGATCCTAGTTTCACTTCGTGATTCGGGAGAAGTCTATAGAAAGCTTGGGGTACAAAACTTAAGCTTAGCACGGCTTTTCATCCTCAAACAGACGGCCAATCGGAGCGAACGATTCAGACATTAGAAGACATGCTGAGGTCATGTGCGTTGGAATGGACGGGAGATTGGGATGACTACATCTGTTTGGTAGAGTTTGCATACAACAACAGTTGGCACGCAAGTATCAAGTGTGCTCCATTCGAGATGTTGTATGGCAGAAAGTGTCGCGCCCCAATCTGCTGGGATCAGGTTGGTGAGCGAACACTTGAAGAACCAGAAATGATAGAGTTGACCAATGAGAAGGTCGCAGTAGCTAAGAAGAAACTGCAAGAAGCACGGTCATGTCAGAAGAGTTATGCCGACAAGCATCGTAGGGACTTATATTTTAACGTAGGATATCACGTTTTCCTTAAGGTTTCACCGGCACGTGGTATTAGACGTTTTGGAATCAAAGGGAAGCTCAGTCCTCGATTCATCGGACCATTTGATGTCACTGAGCGAGTCGGTGAAGTATATTATCGTTTAGCGTTACCTCCGCAGCTTTCTCATGTTCATGATGTCTTCCATGTGTCCTTACTCAGAGGGTACAATTATCATCCCCTTCACATGGTTCAGTATCCACTGGAACAGATTCGTGAAGATCTCACTTTCATAGAAGAAACCGAACGAGTTCTTGATAGACAAGAACGAGTCATGAGGAGGAAGACGATTCCATTCGTCAAAATCCTTTGGAGGGATCATACCGAGCGGGAAGCCACTTGGGAAACAGAGGATTCTATCCGGGCTTCTTACCCTCATTTCATATTTTGTATTCGGGTATGTTCTTCTTTTTCCAGTTTGCATTATCTATAATTCGGGGACGAATTATTCTTTTTAGAGGGGAAGAGTTGTCAAACCCGCATGATTTTACCATCAATCGTACCCTTATGATTGTACGTACATGATTAGAACTTTCCTTATTTAACACGTTTACGTTTCACGATTAGGAAATTACAAGTACTACGTACGTGTTATGACACGATAAGTATTTAATACGTATTAATGCACGTTAATTATTTCAACAATAGTTATAATCACGAACATACGAACATGAAAACATGAACGTAAATAATCACGAGCTTAATATTATGTATTTACGTATATTTATTACGGTTACGAATAAATATAGTTTACAACTCGAACGATTAATAATTAAATCACGTAAGCACGACACTAGAACACACAATATTTTAGAACACGGAAAACACCGGGTTTCCCTTGGTGGTGTTTTGTTTAATTAATAAAAACTAAAACTACAAAGTTTTCATAAAAATAGTTTTATAGAAAAATTAAAAACCCTAGCTCCTTGGGACCCCATAGCCGCGGCACCTACATAAGGCAAGGGGGAATTCGATTTTTATTTTTGGATCTTGGTTAATTGGTTCGTGTTTGTGTTATTTTCAATCACACGTCAAGGTAAAACAGAAAACCTTAATCTTTAATCTTTTATTTAATTATGTTTATGATTAGATCTATGAAAACCATTAAATAAACATGTTATGGGATTAATTAAAACATGGAAAAGGGGTTTTGTTTGGTTTTTTTGGGTTCGGCAGCCAACCGAGAGTCGAACACTCTCGGTGTCCCTTGTTAACCACAACCTAGACCCCTATAGGGCTCGGTGTGGGTCTCGACGCAGCAGCAAGCACCACCGGCTTGCGCCGGTGGCTGTTTGGGTCGGAAGCGGGAGCAGCGAGGCAGCGGCAGCAGCCGTCGCTGATGGCAGCCAGCCACCAGTCACCGCCGCAGCCGCGGCTGTGGGTGGTGGTTGGTGGTGGGGTTTTGATTCGGGGCCGGTTCACGGGTTTACGGGTCCGGTTCATGACGTGGTTAGTTTTAAAACACGGGTTCGGTTCATGATTTATTTTCAAGATTAATTATTTATTTTTACAAGTTAAATAATTACAAGATTAATTAAATTAATTTAACATGTGTTATTTTAAGGCTAACAACATGCTATGTAATTAATTTAATTTGGACATGACTTAGGTTAGATTATTATTATTAATAATACATGATTTTAACCTAAGTATTTTATTAGTTAATTTAGACTAAGGAATTAATTAATTATTAAAACATGACTTATAATTAATTAATTTTCATGACTTAGGTTATATTAATAATAAATATTAATACATGTTTTAACCTAAGTATTATGACCTTTTATTTAATTAAATCATGTTATATTTAATTAAATCTTATAATCTATAGTTTATTTAATTTACATGTAATAATTAATAAACTATACTATATATCACATGACTTAGAATATTAATCAGTAAAAATTAAGCTTATATATTATTAGCTTAATAGTTCAGCTTATTTCTAATTATGGAAACTTTCTATTTTTAGAAACTTATTTAATTATGGCAGCTAATCTATTTATGGAAACTTTCTATTTTTAGAAACTTATTTATTTAAGGCAGCTAATCTATTTATGGAAACTTTCTATTTTGGGAACAATCTATTTTTGGAAACTTTCTATTTTTTTGGAAACTTTCTATTTTGGGATACCTACTATTTTTAGAAAGTTACTTATTATTACGTAACAAGTATAATAATACAAGAAATACAAGTAATACTTAATCAAAATAGACAGAATACATGATAAACACAGTATAAAGCTAAAATCAGTAAAACATGACATGAACATATAAAACAAGCTAAGACATGATATAAAATGAGTTACATACTCAGTAATCAGAATACTTATACACGTATATTATTTAAGTAGCATTAGTGATATCGAAGTAGGACTCTCTTCCGTTCGTCTTCTTCGCTCACTGGACACAAGGTACGGATTCTCCGTCCTTTCAGTATGGACATTCTTTCCTTATTAGGATTCCCCGTATACAGCCAACTGTTTTCCCAGTATGTGTTTTATATGTTTTTGAATTGCTTATGTTTAATTAGACGCCTAAGCCATATACAAGCATGACCAGTTTCACCTAGTTATGGAGGTACCATAACCATAACATTGGACGCAGCAGTGTTATGACTTCACCATGGCGGAGTGATAGCTCGTGGCGTCCCTTCAATTTTTGGCCATATTATTATTTTCATGTGGGGCGTATGGGTGCATCCTAGGTTACATGTTTTTACAGATTATTCAGGGGAATGTGGTGTGTGCCTTGCATCCTTGACAAGGAGCTGATCCCTCCTACCTAAAACTTATATTAATTAGAGGCAGCCCCTTTAATTGCATGATGAGGTCACCCCTCCAAGTATTCATGCACGTTGATATTTCATGACCTATATTAGATAATGGTAAACATGTTAAACAGTTTTTATAAGATAAACATAAGGCTTTTCAAACTATAAAACCAGATTTACTAAGATATACCAGGTTATCAAGGACTTAGTCTTTTCCGCTGCTTTATGCTTATATGCTTATATTATTCATGCTATACTTGTATATCCGTGCACAGAGCGTTATGCTCAGCCGTTTTTCCTTTCATGTTCCTAAAACGGCAGGTACTCAAGGACGCTCGTAGACTTTAAGCGTACGTGCATATGCACTGAAAGCTTCCTAGCCTTCATTACTTTATGCATTTCTTCATACTTTTGATACTTAATTCCATGGACATTGTTTAGTCCTTTTCATTTAAAGTACTTATGTTTGTCTGTGATGAGTTCTACTTTTGGGGTACCGATGTTGGTTTTCGGTATTTCCTTTATGGTCATGTGATGTTTTATACATTTATCCTTGTATGCTTTGATGACACGCCATAATCACGCGTGACATTCCATTTACCAAAGTGGGGTGTTACAACTTGGTTGAAGTTTTGGTCTGAGTTGTATGAACATTTAATGTTCTTAATTTTGTAAATACAGTACTTGAAGGGACTTTAAAGTGTTGATTCATTGTGCGACTTGTTGCTAGCTATTGAAATTGAATTCAAGGGGTGTCCTCATCGTAGGTGATTGTTTTCCGTCTACGTCTTCGTAATACTACTACTACTACTACTTAAGGTGAGTCTATAGCCTCTCTTTTTACTGTATTTTAAATGATTTTACCCGCGAGGGGGATACATGCTATTTAAACAAAAAAGGAACATAAGTCATGAATGAATGTTGGACCTGAAAGATGTTAAGAATTATGTTGAGTAGCTAGTTGCCAAAGACCCTAAATTCATGAATCGTTAACTATTGTTTGATCCGGGTGTTGATTGGAAATAGTCGATTGAACAATTGGTAGTACTATTGGGTGACGACCCTATCCTAGACGAGAGTAGTATATTGAGTACCCTCTGCGGTTGGATAACTTATGTCAAGAAAAAGGTATGATTGGCGGCGAATACCTAAGAGGGGCAATGGTCTCACTTAAATTACACCGGCATTTGGCGTGGGTGATTAGTTTATGTGGTCGGTGTCATGAGCCTAAACATAATTAAATAGCCTATGCTATAATGAGTAATACCTGATAATAGTTTGTAATGATCTGCATACTATTGAACGATCGTGAACGAATTTTATACTTATGTTCAATTATGATTTTGTAAAACCAATAGATCTCGCTCAACATTATTTGTTGACGATTTTTAAGCTTGTATTTCAGGTAATCGAGGATGATAGAAGTGGAGCATGCAATGGATGTTGTTGTGGCTTGTGGATGGTCTAACTTGTTTTTCTTCCCTTTTAACAAAAACAATTTGTAACTCTTGTATGTTTTGTAAACAATGGGGTTGGTTTTAAACGGGTTGAGATTTGTAGGGACCTAACGCTACTCTGTTACACTTTGGGGTGGAAAACTTTTAGACAATTTATGTTGTTGTTGTAATTTAACAAGTTTTTAATTTACTTATGTTTAAAACGTCTCTTTTGAGTCATTCAATATGGCTTGTGTGGGATGATTCTTTGACTAACACCCAATTGTGATATTCCGCTGCTCAAGGTAAATTGGGGGTGTTAGAATATTAGTGGTCATTTGGGTAGTTCTTGGGGGAATGTGTTATGCCTTCTAGAGCGTGCTGAAAGATGTGTCGTCTATGCAAGGTATGGTACATTTCCTCCCTTGCTCTATCCTTTTTTTGAACAAATTTTTAGATTCCAAACCTGTTTTTTGTTGATGCTTTGTCCTCCTTTATGTTTTTTATTTAACCTTGTATCTGTTGATTGTCGAGCTGATAGATATATAGGTTATTGCATCATGTGACAGGATTCATGTTTATTTGTACTCCTTCCCCCTTCTATGGTTTCCCCTGGGTTTTACATAGATGGGGGTTTTGAGGAGGCAATAAATGTGATGTGCTACACTGGCACCTCTCTTATTTCCTGCATTTGGTCTAATGGCGTTTTTGAGTAGGTCTCTTTTATCTACTCTGCTTGTTTCTTAGTTGGGGTGGGGTTTTCCATTGGGATGGATTGGTTAGTTTTGGTTACATCCCTTTGTGGTTGAATCAAGATCAATCATAGATTCCGAAGTAGTTTCCACATCACAAGCTAAGAACTTGTCTTGTATTTGGTGTGCCATGGATTACAGAAGCTTGGTCTTATCTAATGGGATCAAGATTAGTGTTATGGGAAGCAGCTATTTGTCATTCTTTTAGTTGCTTAGTTTGTATCTTTGTGTAAGGAGCATGGGGTTTGTCCATTGCCATTTCCTTAGTATTATTGAGTATGGGTTGTTGTCCATACTTTTTTTGTTGCTATATCTTGTTAGTTGGGGATGTGTCCCATCTAATTTTTGTCAAGCTTTAGCTTTGTACTTCTGCCTTTGTGGCCTTTTCTTAATAAATTTACTGTTAAGAAAAAAGAGCCCTTTTGGAGCTACCTAGGTAATATCTATTTTAACTAAGCTTTGATCTTGTTATAATGCTTTCTTAGACTTGCTATAATGTTTATAGGATGTTAGAAAACAAATTTAAAATAAATTAGGTCATATGATCATTTTGAATGAAAGTTATAAGTTAAAGATGTCTTAAAACCCTAGTTTTGTATTTTACATGAAATAATGACTTAAAACACATTTCAAAAGCTATAATTCTATATAATTCTAAAGAAATGTTGTTATTATGATTATATGAGTTTTTAAAATTTGTTCTAAAATCCTAGATTATTTGGTACATTTTTTAGGTTGTTATATGATTTTTAACAAGTATAGGGACTAAAATTGGCATTTTTGAAACTATAAACATTTTGGACCAAAAATACCATTTTGTGAAATTTAAAACTATAATAATAAATATTGGAAAGTTTGATACCCTAAGGTTAATATTTGAGGGTTTAAAATGCGAATACTAAAACTATATACTTTAGGGGTTAAAAGTGTAATTGAGCTAAAGTATAACAAAAAGGACTATTTTTGCCAATTTTGAAACTCAAATAGATAAATTATAAATATAATAAATTAATGACTGTATCATGTTATTAGGGAGCTTTGTGCAAAGATGTTCCATCTCGATATTACGTTAAGATTGAGTGGTTGGGTTTACTATTTAAAGTCCCCTCGCTCCTTGATGAGATGGTATTTGTACATGATCTCATCGTTCTTTTCGAGCTTTAAATGCATTAAAATGTCAATAAATGCCATATATATGCTTGTATTTGTTTACTTGTGTGTTTTAGGTATGGATATCGTGAAAAAGACAAAAGATCACAAGAAACAAGGAAAAACGGACACGAGAAACGAAGTCGTACAAAGAACCAGGCCCTAGTTCATGAATTATCTATGATAAATCCTTGAAGACTTAAAGATGTACAAGATTGATCCTCAAAATATGAAGAAATGACACTTAAAACCCTTGTATATTCATAATTACAAGTTTGGTCCTTTAAGTTTGTCAAAATTACAAAATGGTCCTTCAACTTTAAAGAAATGGCAAGATAAGTCCCTCAACAATTCTAATTTGTCAAATATGGTCCCTCATGAAGTCAAAGAACCAATGAAGACCTTTGAAGATTTAGAAAGTCCAAAATCAGTCCTTCAAATATTCAAGATTGGCAAAACAAACCCTTGTAATCTTTTTGGAAAAGTTATGTGCCAAAAGTATGAAAAGAGAAACTTACTTAACAAAGGGAAGTAAGGTTAATGGGCTGAAATTCTTTTTATACACCTTTTGCCAAAGAACAAGGACTTAAGCTGCCAAGTTTAAAAGATTAAACTCCTAAACACGTGCCAAACACCTCATCAACCCTAAACTCGGATCAAAGGAGTTACTGTAGGACGTATGAGCCCAGATTTTACTTTTTACCATCAAAGGGTTAAATGAAATTGGTTTTTCCCCCGTGTGATTCACCTCACTTGAAACCCATCCCAACATTAATTCCTTCTTCTCCACTCTCCAATAGACCCTACCATCCAACCCGTCACCCAATCACATCACAACTTACTCTCCAAGGAAATACACGTGGCCAAATCAACAGCCAAGTCTCAATGCTTAACACCAAAGCTAAAATGAACGGTTTTGATGCATTTGGACAGCTCACAAACATCAAGCACTCAAGGGCATTCCTAGAAATTCATAGCTAGGATTTTCATGTATGTTATCATTCTAAAATCGTCTACTAGTCCTATATAAGGAGACCTCAACTTGTGAGAGTCCCTTGTTCCAGATTTTAGCTTTAAATCTTTGTAATTCATTTTTATTAAATAAAAGTTGGATTTTCTGAAAATTTGTGATTTCCCTTTGTGTTTTATAAAAGTTTGGTATTTGATAAGCTAAGATCTGAGCTCCATATTCATGTTTGATTGTTTTTGAGGCAAGGTTTTAAGCAATAAAACTTGTGTTTCAAAAAAAATCAGAAGTTGCATATTATTTGTTCATCATTGCGGTTTGTTGATCTTAGCAGGTACAAGGAAGTTGGTGCTTGTTTTGCTAGCACCTCAGCTCAAACAATCCAAGGCTTGGATGTAAGTCTTGGAGGTTTGCATCCCTTTCCCTTTTCATTTTTCTGATTTTCATTGAATTTTTGGTGATTTTTCATGTTTTATTGTGATATCGTGTTTTGTGGCTTGATTTGAGTTTCTGAGGTTGATTATTAGTTGTTGGGGTGGATTGGATCTTGTTTGATAGGTTAAAACACAACAATCCTTTGGAAGATTGCAAAATCAGATTCCAAAGGTGTGTTTGGGTTAACTGATTCAAAGGGGTTTAAGCCTTCCTTTATTATTGTTCTTGGTTCTATTGAGGTTGTGCATGCTTATCTGTTGTTAAGTGTTCATTATCTACAAGTTTTGTGGCTATTAACAGCTAGATCCATAAATACGCTATAAAATATTGATTACTTGGTTAAATTGGCTAAAATTCAGAGGACACCTAGATCTAATCATAGACTAGGGTTAACAAGTGTTAAATCTAAGTTAATACAACCAGGGAAGTAGGATTTGAGTGCTAAAATTGGATTTTTGGTCATCTATATCAGATAAGTCATTTTTGTTCTTGAAGTTCATAATCAAAAACCTGCATATGCTTTGATTTGCTTGTAATCTTTGATTCTGTGATTGGAATAAGTTTGTTTGTGCTTATTAACAGTTATAATAGCTTGTGTATGCTTTTGGATCATTCTGGTTGGCTTATTCATGCTAAAACTGCTTATTAGTGCATAACTGCTTATTTGCTAGGTTTGTGCAATATCTGGCATTGTTGGCTTTTTATGTGCTTATTGGCTTATTGGAAGTGTGATTATTTGCTTGATTGTGACTCCTTGTGATTCACTGATCACAAGGGTGCCCTTGTTTCCACTTGAATCCAACTGGATCTCTCACAAATCACAGGTCAAAAAGTCAAAGCAGTGGGAACTCCTTTCCCCTGCTGCTAGCCACTGCTAGTGTAATTTGGTGTTCAGCTTATCAATAAGCTATTCCAGCTTATTCAAACGTGCAACAACTTTAATTTTGTAATAGGTGCTCATTATTTGACCCATTTGTTCATACTGGAGAATTTGGAGGGTTGACTTTAGGGTTTGACTAGAAAACCAACTCAATTGACTTTTTCATAAGTGCTTATTGGCTTATCCAGCTTATTTGGCTTTGCTTATTGAACTTTTCTCGATTTTTTTGGCTTAATTAAGTTGTTTAGAGTCTATTGCAAGTTGAATCAAGTCCTGAGGTGGTCTAGAACTCCAAGTCGACTATTTTGTCTTTTTGTGAAAATCTTCTTGGCTTATTTCTGGCTTATTAAGTGTGCTTTTTCAAAATTTCCTTTCACAGATCTCTTAGGCATCTCAAAAGAAGGTTGTGTGTTTAAGCGGAGCTTATGGCATTGGCTTATTGCTTAATGGGCTTATTGGCCCAATAAGAATAAGATGTTTGTTACTTAAGATGTGATAAGCTAATTTTCAGCTTTTGGGCCTTCAGACTTTTGTGCTTAGAATTAAATTTTAAGTCAGATAGGGCTTTTTCAGGTCATTTGGGCCTAGTTTGACTTTTTGGGCCCAAAACCTATTAGTATTAACTGTTTTTGCTTTTAGGCCATTTGGGGGCCCATTTAGGGGTATTTTGGTAATTTTATTTTCATTTTCTGATTATTTAGGTTAAAATAAACTAGTTTGCAAGGTTTTATAATTTTTTATAATTTTTTGATTTTTAATATTATTTTATTATTAAATTTCAAATTTCACATTTTTGCATTTCTTTTATATATTTCTTAGGTTAAAAACATTAAAATAGGATTTTACAACTCTTAGATTAATTTTATCATATTTATATTAATTTTTATAATTATTTTAAGGTTTAATAGTTTTTAAATCATTTTAAATAGTTTTTCTTAGTTTAAAATTTTCTAAAAATAATTTTTAATCTTTTTAGGTCATTTTAGAGGTTTACCAATTGAAAAATCTTTATTTGGGCTTTTTGATAATTAGTTTGATTTTTAGGGCTTTAATTAGCATTTAAAAATTAATATTTAATTAATTAAAAGGTTTGAAAAAGTTTTGATCATTGGTAAACTCTTAGTTTATTTATTTTAATTTTTGGTAATTTTTTGAGAATTTTTAGAATTAATTTTTATTTTTGCTCTTTTTACGGTTTTACGTTTAGTCGTAGTAGTAATTAATTTCACGTCTTCGTCATTCTATTTCCTCATCCCCTTCTATCCAATATTAATCTCAAATCTTGCTACATTTTAGTCACACACATATACTTCCTTGGGAAACGAACTTCATTGGGTCATTAGTGTTTGATTTTCCTAAATCATCACTTAATACTTACCGCTTATACGCCTTTTTCCTAAAAGGTCGTAATTTACCACAATCATTTTGGCGCCGCTGCCGGGGAGGTGTGTCGTGATTAATTTGTCTTGTTTTTTTAATATTAACCATAAATAGTATTTGTATTAATAGAAATCTACTAATACGTATTATCGGTTTTTTTGGTTTTTTTGGTGAAATTATTATTACTATATTGTATTAAGTATCACAATCAATTCAAAATATCTCCAAAAGTGTGAAAACACAACCTTAATTGGGATTTGATCTCCTAATTAGTGTATTCGAATCTCAAACAAAAGAAAAAGGCAAAAATAGATAAATACTTTCGAGAAGCTCGATTTTGAAAAATACGAACTATAAGGTGGGTATAAGGCGGGTATTATAAGTGGTTCGCGCCGCCTCGTTTCCCCGCTTGTTTTTAAGTATTTTGAGATTGAAGGCTAATCGAGGGTTTTGCCGTCCAAAGTATTATTACGTATCATATATATTTTCTTGGTTTTCTTTGTGATTAAACCCTCTTGAACAATTTGGTTTTCACCAAAGTTCTAAAGTCATTTGAAAGCGTTCACTCCACGTGATCATTTTCATTCTTTTGAGGCTTCTTTAATCAAGAGTTTGATTCAAGGAGAGGTTTGGTAGATTGTTGTCTACAAAGATACACCAAAATCTAAAAAAAAAAATTTAAAAACAATCAAAAACACAAAAAAATTGAAAATTCACAAAACACCCAAAAAGAATCTTCTTTGCTCACCTCCCATTCTACGTGAAGTTTATGCTAACTCGTAGTCAAGCTAAACGAGCTCGTAAACGTCGTCAAAATCAACGAAATCAAGAGACGTTGATTGAAGAACAAACTCCAATTGTTGAACCAATTGTAGAACAAGAAGCTATCATGGCTAATCGTACTATGATGGAGTTGCTTCAAGAACCCGCCGAGGGTTTTGGAGAAGCTATTGTATTCCCGCTATCCTTGCGGAGAATTTCGAGATTAAGACGGGTTTAATGTCGATGTTGCAAGCAAATAAGTTTAGAGGTCATGAGAAAGACAACCCGCACTACCACATAAGGAATTTTAATCGTCTCACCGCTACTAGCAAGTTTAAGGATGTTTCACATGACGCCATTAAGATGATGTTGTTTCCATACTCATTAGATGGACCCGCTAAAATTTGGCTTGAGAAAGAACCGCCAAATTCATTTTTGACATGGGGTGATCTAGTTTCTAAGTTTGTGAACAAATTTTTTCCACCATCTAAAACAACACATTTGAAAAATGAGATTTCAAGATTTGTACAACGAAATAATGAAAGTTTTTCAATGGCATGGGAACGATTTAAGGAAATGTTACATGAATGTCCACAACATGATTTTTCGGAATTACACCAAGTTGATACTTTTTATAATGGGCTTAATGATCATGAACGAGATTATTTGAATGCCGCCGCGGGTGGTAATTTTTGTGCAAAACGACCGATGAGGCTTTAAAGATTATCGAGAATAGATCTAAGGTTTACAACCCTCGTAACACACCGAGTGTTGCCAATATGGGTTCGTCATCGTCGTCATCATCTCGTAGCATTAATGCCTTACATGATGAAGCTAATGAGGAAAATCGGTTTTTCAATAGGTTTTCAAATCTTATGACTCATTGGAAAGCACAAGATGCTTTGAATTCCGCTTCGGTTATAGCGGTTAATAAGAGTTGTTTGTCTTGTGGTGGAGCTCATGATCTTTCCGAGTGCTTTACTGCCGGTGGTAACACTTCGAGTGCTTACGTAGCAACGGGAACTTACAACTAAAACGGCCAAGGTTCCCGCCCAAATCAAGCTCCACCAAATCAAAATGTTAATAACTATCAAAACAACAACCAAAGTGGTAATTATCAAGGCAATTCACGTAACTACAACAAAGGGAATTATCAAAGTGGGAATGGACAAGTTACTAATCAAAACCAAAACCGTGATTTTCAAAACACTACACAAGGTTTTCAAAATGCTCACACTAAAAATCTTCAAGGAGAATTTTTGGATTATGCTAAAGCAAATGATGCTAAATTTGATAACGTGCAACGTGAGATGATTAGGTTAAGATCCGAGTTGAAAAACGAGCTTAAAAACGAACTTGCTAATGAACTTAAAACTCATGCGAATAAAATGGAAGGAAATGTATAACGTCTTCAACAAAATCAACAAAAGATGGAACAAGGACAACATGAGATTAAGCAAGAATTGTTAAAAGCGCATTTAAGGCAATCAAAATTTGACGACCGAATGGAAAAAATGTTTGAAGCAATCATGTGTAAACCATCTTCCTCGGGTGGTCTTCCTAGTGATACCATTGCAAACCCGAATGGAGAAATGAAGGTTATTACTACACGAAGTGGTAAAACATTCAAGGAACCAATCTCTCGTCCAAGTGCTTCTACAGAGAAGGAAATCGAGAAAGAGCCCGAGGTGATGGTCGAAAAGGAGCATATCACAAGCCCACGAAGTACCGCTCATACCACACCTACGGTTGAACCAATACCAATCATGGAACCCGAGATTCCAAGGCCGTTGCCTAATGTCCAACCCACACCACCCTTACCTTACCCTTCGAGACGAAACAAAGAGAAATTGCAAGAACGTAACATGCAACAAATCGAGCTTTTTATAAAAATGTTTCAACAAGTTCATTTTGATGTGAGTTTAGCCGACGCGTTGTTATATATGCCTCGTTTCGCTTCCACTTTTAAAAGTATGATGAGCGATAAGGAAAAGCTTTTAAAGCTTGCTAATTGTTCTTCGGTTTATCTTAACCGCATACCGTAAAAAGTTGGTGACCCCGGAAAGTTTCTCATTCCTTGTGACATACAAGATATGAAAGAATGCCTCGCCTTGGCCGATCTTGGTGCGAGCATTAATTTGATGCCATTTTCCATTTGGAAATCGCTTTCGCTTCCGGCTCTTACTCCTTCAAACATGTCTATTGAGATGGCCGATCATTCTACGATTTTAGCACGTGGAGTAGCCAAGGATGTTTTCGTTAAAGTGGGGAAGTTCTACTATCCCGTTGATTTTATAGTAGTTGACATCCCCACGGATCCTCAAGTTCCTCTAATTATAGGTCGTCCATTTTTAGACACCTCGAGATCGCTTATCGACGTTCATGCAAGAACTATCACTTTGAGATTCAACGAAGAGGAACTTGTTATAAACGCTACTCAAAACTCAAAACCTTCTCATGTTTGTGCAATCGCTACCATCAATCACATTGAATTAGTTGATGTGGTTTGCGATGAGTTTTCACAAGAAATGTTAGGTTTTTTCGATAGCTCGTCAAATGGCAATCCCACTATTTTGGATCCGATTCTTGCTAATTCTACACCAAATCTCACTCCATTCCAAGGAGGCGATTTTACTTCAAATGAAATCGACAATGAAGATGAGGTGTTTATTAGTGATGATACTTCTATTCCACCATTTCTTCCGCCGATGGAAGTTATGAGTGTTGAGCAAAAATCTTCAATCGAGGAACTGCCTATCCTTGAATTGAAAGATCTTCCATCTCACCTTGAATACGTATTCTTGGAAGGTGATGACAAGTTGCCGGTTATTATTGCAAAAGGTCTTGCTAATGATGAAAAAACCGAGCTCTTGAAAGTTCTTAAAGCTCATAAAGGGGAAATTGCGTGGAAAATTCCGACATTAAGGGTATTGACCCAAAATTTTTTACTCACAAGATTTTAATGGAGGAGGACTACAAACCCGCAATTCAAAGTCAAAGAAGGGTAAACCCCAAAATTCGCGATGTCATTAAAAAGGAAGTTCTAAAACTCCTTGACGTGGGAATGATTTATCCTATCTCCGATAGCCCATGGGTGAGCCCAATCCATTTTGTCCCTAAAAAGGGAGGAATGACCGTTGTGCCTAATGAAAACAATGAGTTAATTCCCACTCGTGTTGTGACCGGTTGGAGGGTGTGTATTGTCTACCGGAAGTTAAATGACGCCACTCGTAAAACCACTTTCCTTTGCCCTTCATGGATCAAATGTTGGAGCAACTCGCGGGAAATGAATTCTATTGCTTTTTAGATGGTTTTTCCGGTTACTTTCAAATCCCTATCGACCCTCGTGATCAAGAGAAGACTACGTTTACGTGTCCTTATGGAACGTTTGCTTATCATAGGATGCCTTTCGGACTTTGTAATGCACCGGGTACGTTTCAACGGTGTATGATGGCCATTTTTCACGATATGATCGAGAAGTCGATGGAAGTATTTATGGATGACTTTTCGGTGTTTGGAAATTCGTTCACGTCGTGTTTATGTAATCTCGAGCAAATGTTAAAACGTTGTGAAGAAACCAATCTTGTGCTTAATTGGGAAAAATGTCATTTCATGTGTAAACAAGGAATCGTTTTAGGACATAAGGTCTCGAAAGCGGGGATTGAGGTCGATAAAGCTAACGTAGACGTCATCGCCAAGTTACCTCATCCCAAAACCGTTAAGGGAGTTAGGAGTTTCCTAGGCCATGCGGGATTTTATCGTCGTTTCATCAAAGACTTTTCGAAGATCTCTCGACCTATGACACACCTTCTCGAGAAGGATTCTCGTTTTAACTTCAATGAGGATTGTGTTAGAGATTTCGAAACTCTTAAAAGGAAACTTACCGAAGCTCCCATTCTTGTTGGTCCTAATTGGGAATTACCCTTTGAAATCATGTGCGATGCAAGTGATTATGCTAAAGGGGCCGTTTTAGGGCAACATTATGAAAAACATTTCTGTCCTATCCATTATGCTAGTAAGACGATGACCGAGGCTCAATTAAAGTACACCACAACAGAAAAGGAATTCCTTGCCATGGTCTATGCTTTTGAGAAATTTCGATCTTATTTCGTCTTAACTAAAAGCATAGTGTATACCGACCATTCGGCTATCATGTATCTCTTAGCTAAGCAAGATACTAAGCCGAGATTGCTTCGTTGGATGCTCCTCCTCCAAGAATTTGATGTCACCGTGCTTTACAAAAAAGGAGCCGAGAATCTAGCGGCGGATCATCTCTCTCGTCTAGAAGATCCTCACAAAGATGTTTTCGAGAACAAGGAAATCACCGAAACATTTCCTCTCGAGACTCTCGGTGTAGTGAATTCTAAAGACACCACCCCATGGTTTGCCAACATTGCATATTACCATGTGGGAAATTTCATAATCAAGGGTATGACGACACAACAAAAGAGAAAATTGTTTCCTAACGTCAAGTTCTATTTTTGGGACGACCCTTATCTCTTTCGGGTTTGTGCGGATCAACTCGTTTGACGTTGTTTTTATGGTGCCGGAGCTTCTAATATCCTTAGAGCTTGTCACGAGGGACCCACGGGTGGTCACCATGGCGCTAAACTCACGGCTAAGAAAGTGTTCGATGCCGGCTTCTTTTGGCCTTCTATATATCGTGATGCACACGCACTTTTCGTGCCAACGTCAAGGAAAATCGTCTCAACGTGATGAAATGCCACAAAACATAATTCAAGTGTGTGAGATTTTCGACATTTGGGGCATAGACTTTATGGGGCCGTTCCCATCGTCTCATGGTAACAAGTATATCCTCGTCGCGGTTGACTACGTTTCTAAGTGGGTGGAAGCTAATGCTTTACCTACTAATGATGCTCATGTGGTAGTGATGTTTTTGAAGCAACTATTCTCTCGGTTCGAAACCCCTCGTGCTATTATAAGCGATCGTGGAACCCATTTTTGTAATGACCATTTCGAGAAGGTCTTAAAGAAATATGGAGTTACTCATCGTCTTTCTACGGCTTATCACCCACAAACGAGTGGGCAAGTCGAGGTTTCTAACCGAGCTTTGAAGAGGATTTTAGAGAGGTCGATTGGAGAAAACCGTGCTTCATTGTCCGACAAACTCGATGACGCTTTATGGGCCTTTAGGACCGCTTATAAGACACCTATCGGTTGTACTCCTTATAAGTTAGTCTATGTGATGAATTGTCATTTGCCCATTGAATTAGAGCACAAGGCGTATTGGGCCCTTAAGCATGCAAACTTTAACTTGAAGACCGCGGGAGATCACTGGAAAATACAATTAAATGAATTGGATGAACTAAGAGACAATGCTTATGAAAATTCATTAATTTTCAAAGAAAATACTAAAAAGTTTCATGATGCAAAGATTAAAAACCGGGTTTTTAACGTTGGTGATCTAGTGTTACTTTTTAACTCTAGACTGAAGATATTTTCCGGGAAATTGAAATCTCGTTGGTCGGGTCCTTTCACTGTTACACAAGTGTTTCCTTATGGGACCATCGAGCTAGCTCAAGTGATGGTCCTAACTTCAAGGTGAATGGACATAGGCTTAAGCACTACTTTGGTGGGGAAATTCCTTCAATGGTTAACCTCGACCAAGTCACCTTCCCCAATGATAATTAGCATTGAGGGGATCGAGTCGAGCTCATGACTCGGTTATCAAAAACGAGATGCCTCGTGGGGGAGATCCCATGCTTATCCTTTTATGCTTTCTAATAAATAATGAGAGGGGATTTGTGCCCTTCCAACTCGTTGTCTCGTGGTTGTTTGTGATTGTGTTATCTAGATCATCATCATCTACGATTGAAGACTCTCGTGTTCGTTTACGTGAGCCTCCATCATTTGCTTGAAGAAGTTTTTCACGAATCCAAGACATATCCTTTATTGTTCTAACAATTATCTTTTAGCATAATTAATAAACGGCTTTAGATATATTGCTGATCACCCTTTCCATGCTAGATCCTAAGCATTCAACTCTTCGTCTCTAGTATGGGGGTGCTCCACCTTTAGACTCGAAACATTGAGGACAATGTTTACTTTTAGTATGGGGGGTGAATAGATGCTTGCTTTGCTACGCCGTCATGCTTTCCAACTTTCAACGTTTTGTTTTATTTTTAACAAGGCTAAAAAATGGCCAAATTTTAAAATTTTTCTTAGTTTTAATAAGTGTTTTTAAGACACGAATGTATATTTTCCGATGAGTATAATAAGAACTAATTTTTTACTTGATGGGCATTTGGAGCCCTTTACATTCCTTAACCCGATCAATTCAAGTTTTGCTATACTTTTATATAGGGAACTTTAAAACGCGAAAGTCTTAGCTCATTCGGGTTAAGAACAAGAACTTTTCGCAAGTTCCTATAATTGATCCTAGAAAGTCACTTATCAAGGGAACTATAAAATGCATTCTCTAAACTTGAAAAAGTCCAAGAAAGTGCAAGATCCAATAGGTGGCTTGAAAACCCAAAACTTCGATTTGATATAGTCTTAATGAAAGCTAATCCAAGTTTGGCTTAATTTTGACTTGCATGGCTAAGTATTCACGAGTCTCTTTAATTAGAGGTCTTTATATAGTGAAGAACAAGAAATGATAGAGTTAGACAAGTGATCATGCTAAACGTAGAACATGAAGATGTTCATTCAAAAACTCATATGTTTTTAATTGTGGCTTTTTCTTCCCATAAGATTAATGCATTAGGAATAAAAATAATTGCGATAAGTAAGGTCGTACGATTTGAAAGGTTACTTGGCTTCTAGCACAAGATCGTTTAAAAGTTGCTCGGGGTTGAACAGAGTTCATAGCCAAGGCATAACTTATTGAAGCGGGACGCGAAGATTGGTGAAGATCCAAAAAGGCCCTAACAAGGGATGAGGAGCTCTATTTTTGCTAAAGATCTAAGATGATGTGAAGTATCATTATTCCTAAATCAATATGAAGGATCGAGACACACGACGAAAAGCAATTACTCCCCTAAAGATCATGGAGAAAGTCTATCCAAAAAGACCCTAACAAGGTATGAGGATAAATATATCCAAGTCCGAAAAGGAGGCGGATCGTTGTATATCAAAGTCCAAAATAAAGATTGAAGAAAAATGATGAAGTCGTGGTCCAAATATGAAGAATCTCTCAAAAACGTCAAGTGAAGAAGTTCCAAAATATGAGGAGAAGACCATAATTTCGAGAAAGTCTTCCCAAGATTTGAAGTATGAAGTACATGACAAATATCGGTCGGAGAAAGGTCTCAAATCGTGAAACGAGTTATGCCAAGATATGAACTTAAGGAGATACACGAGAAGCCGTTTTAAAAGATTTTGTCCTTCGACTAACTATCAATTAAATCGTGCTACTTTCCTTTCGGAATAATAAATACTCAAATAAGTCAATATGAATCACTTATGATCCATGACAAATAGTTAAAAAGTTATAGTAACCCATTTCCTTTTTTAATAACTAGGATTGTGGGGAGAAAAAATATTACACAATTTGGACATATGAGTAGTGTTAGCATTGTGACTTGTACCAACAATGATCTCGTTTTTACACTTAGCATGGAATGTATGGAAATCAAGGATGACGAAATTTACTCTATGGGACATTTACTTGTTTCTATTCATTGACCCTAAAAGTCACATTCGTGATGAAAATCATACATTATGTCTTTACACATCTTCGTAGTACTATTGCAAGTCTTTTACTTTTCAATAAAGGTTAATAAAATTGAAATTTGGTGATGCTTAGATACTTTATTCTAGCATTGTGTGACGGCACGACAATGGCTTAGTATGGGGGAGTGATGAGATGGCATTTGTACATGATCTCATCGTTCTTTTCGGGCTTTAAATGCATTAAAATGTCAATAAATGCCATATATATGCTTGTATTTGTTTACTTGTGTGTTTTAGGTATGGATGATGAGACTGCTTTTATACATGGTCTCATCGTCCAAAACGGGCTTAAAATCAATTAAATGTCATCAAATATACCAAATATATGCTCGTGTTTGTTACTTGTGTATTTTTAGGTACGGATATTGAGGAAATGGCAAAAGATCACAAGAATCATTCAAAAACGAACACGGGAAACGAAGCCGCACAATGAACCGGGCCCAAGTTTGGAATTTTGCAAAATGACCCTTGAAGAATTGAATATTGTCAAGTTTAGTCCCTCATCTTTGAAGAACTTGTCACAATTGACCCTCCAAATGTCAAATGTACAAGTATGGTCCCTAATGTTTGAAGATTGTACAAGACCTATCCTTGGAGAATCAAGAATATACATTAAATACCCTTGGAAAAATTTTTTAAAATCTTTTGTGCCAAATTTGACAACTTACCAAAAGTTGTCATGTGTAAAACAAGAGCTGATGGGATTTATAACAAAGTGAAAGAAGTATGATAGCCTGGGGGCCAAACTTTCCAAACCACCAAACCCTTACAACCAGTCACCACGTGACACCTCAGCAAAACCCACCCACCAACCCATTAACCCTACCCATATCCTACCCAAACCCGTCCACAAGCCCAAACCAGTTTTATTTAAAACATGGTCAATCGGTCAAACCACTTTCCCACCTAAACAACTTTTTAAAATCTGATTATACCCAAATTAGATTAAACCTAGCCTAATCCCATGATAAACCCTAACCCACCCCAGATCAAATCCACCACAAATCAAGGGGTTATTACCCCATCTTGTCCAGATCCTAAATTACCCTCCACCTCACCATTTCCCACTCCACAAAACATACCCACATGGCCTATGGGACCCACCCCGTACCTCCCCTGCTCAAGTCATTTTCCCCCAAAAACCCAAAACCGACCAGATAAACGGTTAGATGCAATTTCTTGGTCCCCAATCCCAATCCAACGTCCAAGATCACACTTTCAAGGCTGTCAAGTCACATGGGACGATTTGACTCAATTCAAAAATCAAGACTTCAAGGGCATTTAAGGAATTTGAAGAACTAGGGTTTTAGGAACTAGAACCTTCTATCTATTTGTATAAATAGAGACGCCTGTGTCTCTATTCATTTTGTTCCAGTTTTAGCATTTGCATCTTGTAATTCCTTTTTTAAATTAATGAAGTTTGGTATTTGTGTTTAAACAAGAGTAATTCCTTTTATTAGATTTAAAAAGTTGTGTGTTGTGTTAAATGCTAAGGCTGAGTTCCATTTAAAATTGTGAAAGATTTGAGTGTTTGATATATTCAGTTTTCAAAAAGGTTTTTATAAGATTTTTATTTCAGAAAGTTCATGAGTTTTGGAAAGTGAAAGCGGACCAAGATTCTTGATGTTTCTGAGTGTAAAGAGTGTTTTAAAACATGTTTTAGAGGTTTCAAAGTTGGTGAAAAGTTATTGAAGAAGTTTTGGTAAAATCAGAAACTTGTATTGTGTTCTTGTGTTCATCTTTATTTTGCAGGTTTAATTGTTGAAGGATTGTTGCTGTTAAAGGTTCAGCACAAACCCCAGTTTGTAGGAGGTGACAAAGCTGTCACAAAGGGACCTGGATGTAGGTCCCTTTTGGTAAAAACCCCTTTCCTTTTTCATTTTTTTTATTTTTGGGAATTTATGTGATTCTTCTTGCAAAGTGTTGATTGTTTGTTTTAACTGTTTGATTTGAGTCATTTAGATGTTATTTGCATGAAACAAGTGCTTTATATTAGTTTTGATAGGTTGTCAAGTGATTTGGTTTGAAAAAAGTTGAAAACAGAAACTTAAGGGGTGTTTGGATCTGCATGCTAACTGACAATTTTGAAAGAACTTGTGTTTAAAACTTGCTAGATTCACTCCTTAGGGTAGCATTAGGTTGTTTGTAAGATTGGCTTTCAGTTTTGTGTAGTCTTAAACAAGATTGTATGCACAAAAGTGGGTATTATTGCCAAAAATCAGGAAATTGCTTGTCTGGATGATTTTGGAGTGATTTTGTGCCTCAAGTTTGTAAATCTGCTAGGATATAGGTTTAGGAAGGATTTGTGTTTGTTCATAGGCCATTTGTTGAGTTTGTATGCAAGATTTGTGGTTTGGAAACTCATTATTGTGCATGTAAAAAGCATCAAATCCCACCAGACCTGCATAAAGACCTCAGCAACCTTCTTTTGATCCTTTTGTGCATTTTTGTGATTTTTGCTAAGTGAGATTGTTGATTTCTGCTTGCATTTGACTCCCTACACTCCAAAGAGTGTAGGGGTGCCCTTTGTTCCATAAAAATCATCACCAAAAGCATAAATCCAAGTCCTCTTGGATCTTACACTCACAAGTATAAAAAGTCACTTGTTCATCAGAAACAAGTGTTCAACTGGGCATATTTGAGCTTCTATTTGATCTAATCTTGGTCACTTTAGGTTTGTGATTGTGTTTTTGTAGCTAACAAGGTTTCTGATTAAGTTTTAAAAAAGAAAAAAAAAAAAGAAAATAAAAATCAAAAAGTCCACCCCGCCTGGACTCGAACACGGGACCCCTCGCTGGGGGATTGTACGTGTTAACCAGTGATCTAGATGGACTTTTTACGTTCATGTTTCATTTCAACTTGTATTTAAGAAGGTTTTGTTTTGGCTTATCTTTAATAAGCCGTAGCTTATTTCCATTTTTCCAGCTTATTTAATAAGCTTATTTAGCTTAGCTTATTTTTCTTAGGTTTATATTAGTATTTCAGACTTTTCTGTTTAAAAATATTATTTTTCCCATTATTCTTTTATTTATTAGGATTATTTTTAGTTTTATTTTTAGAAAGTAATTTAAAAATAGTAAACAGTAATTTAAAAATCCAAAAAAATAGTTTTTAGGTTTTAATTTATATTTTTGAGGTTTACATTCAAAAAAGTTTTCAAAAACTTTAATTTTTAATTTTATTTGATTTTAGGTTTTTTATTAAACTTTAAAAATTAATATAAAATTAATTAAGAGGTTTTAGGAACTTTAATTTGCATTTTCTTCTTAGTTAGAATATTTAGGATTTTTGAGAATTTTTTAGAATTTATTTAGGAACTTTTTATTTTTTTGGAATATTTTAATATTATTTTATTAAGAAAAATTCAAAGTTTTATTTTTAACTTTTTTTCATTTTTCCTAGATTCTAGACATTAAATTAGGAACTTTTTCACATTCCAATTAATTTTTAGGCTTTTCAATTAATTTTTAGAATTAATTTAAGATTTAATAGATTTTAATAGTTTTTAGGAGTTTAAAAATAGTTTAATTTGGTTTTAAAATTTTTAAAAATATTTTTTAGCTTAATTAGGTCATTTTTGAGGTTTACAAACTATTAAATCTTGCTTAGGGCTTTTTAATATTTAAAAGTGATTTTTAGGGCTTTAATTAGCATTAAAAAGTCATTATTAAATTAATTAAAAGGTTTTAGCAAGTTTGGATTTTTTGTAAACTCTTAGAATTTTATTGTGGATTTTTAGTAATTTTTAGGAAATTTTAGGTTAAAATTTTAAATTTTGTCGTTTTTACGTTTCTACGTCTTAACATTCTAGTAGTGTTTTTGCCTATTTTTCTATTTTTTTCGTCTTCGTCATTTTCTCTTCTCCTTTCTTCTTATTAATAACCAAAAACATTAATCAATCAATTCATTACACAACGCACGTGCCTCCTCGAGAGAACGATATCCCCATTTGGGTCATAACTAGTGATTTTCCTAAATCACTCGTTAATACTTACCCTATTTACGTTCTTTTTCCTAAAAGACGTATTTCTACGACTATCAATGGATATCGTGAAAAAGACAAAAGATCACAAGAAACAAGGAAAACGTACACGAGAAACGAAGCCGTACAAAGAACCGGGCCCTAGTTCATGAATTATCCAAGATAAATCCTTGAAGACTTAAAGATGTACAAGATTGATCCTCAAAATATGAAGAAATGACACTTTAAACCCTTGTATATTCATAATTACATGTTTGGTCCCTTAAGTTTGTCAAAACTACAAAATGGTCCTTCAACTTTAAAGAATGGCAAGATTAGTCCCTCAACAATTCTAATTTGTCAAATATGGTCCCTCATGAAGTCAAAGAACCAATGAAGACCTTTGAAGATCAAGAAAGTCCAAAATCAGTCCTTCAAATATTCAAGATTGGCAAAACAAACCCTTGAATCTTTTTGGAAAAGTTATGTGCCAAAAGTATGAAAAGAGAAACTTACTTAACAAAGGGAAGTAAGTTTAATGGGATGAAATTCTTTTTATACACCTTTTTGCCAAAGAACAAGGACTTAAGCTGCCAAGTTTAAAAGTTTAAACTCCTAAACACACGCCAAACACCTCATCACCCCTAACTCGGATCAAAAGGAGTTACTGTAGCACGTATGACCCCAGATTTTACTTTTTACCATCAAAGGGTTAAGTGAAATTGGTTGTTCCCCCGTGTGATTCACCTCACTTGAAACCTATCCCAACATTAATTCCGTCTTCTCCACTCGCCAATGGACCCTACCATCCATCCCGTCACCCAATCACATCAGACTTACTCTCCAAGGAAATACACGTGGCCAAATCAACAGCCAAGACTCAATGCTTAACCCCAAAGCTAAAATGAACGGTTTTGATGCATTTGGACAGCTCACAAACATTAAGCACTCAAGGTCATTCCTGGAAATTCATAGCTAGGGTTTTCATGTATGTTAGCATTCTAGAATCGTCTACTAGTCCTATATAAGGAGATCTCAACTTGTGAGAGTCCCTTGTTCCAGATTTTAGCTTTAAATCTTTGTAATTCCTTTTTATTAAATAAAAGTTGGACTTTTTAAAAATTTATGATTTCCCTTTGTGTTTTATAAAAGTTTGGTATTTGATAAGCTAAGATCTGAGTTCCATATTCATGTTTGATGGTTTTTGAGGCAAGGTTTTAAGCAATAAAACTTGTGTTTCAAAAAAAATCAGAAGTTGCATATTATTTGTTCATCATTGTGGTTTGTTGATCTTAGCAGGTACAAGGAAGCTGGTGCTTGTTTTGCTAGCACCTCAGCTCAAACAATCCAAGGCTTGGATGTATGTCTTGGAGGTTTGCATCCCTTTCCCTTCTCATTTTTATGATTTTCATTGAATTTTTGGTGATTTTTCATGTTTTATTGTGATTCTGTGTTTTGTGGCATGATTTGAGTTTTTGAGGTTGATTATTAGTTGTTGGGGTGGATTGGATCTTGTTTGATAGGTTCAAACACAACAATCCTTTGGAAGATTGCAAAATCAGATTCCAAAGGGGTGTTTGGGTTAACTGATTCAAAGGGGTTTAAGCCTTCCTTTGTTATTGTTCTTGGTTCTATTGAGGTTGTGCATGCTTATCTGTTGTTAAGTGTTCATTATCTGCAAGTTTTGTGGCTATTAACACCTAGATCCATAAATACGCTATAAAATATTGATTACTTGGTTAAATTAGCTAAAATTTAGAGGACACCTAGATCTAATCATAGACTAGGGTTAACAAGTGTTAAATCTAAGTTAATACAACCAGGGAAGTAGGATTTGAGTGCTAAAATTGGATTTGTGGTCATCTATATCAGATAAGGAATTTTTGTTCTTGAAGTTCATAATCAGAAACCTGCATATGCTTTGATTTGCTTGTAATCTTTGATTCAGTGATTGGAATAAGTTTGTTTGTGCTTATAAACAGTTATAATAGCTTGTGTATGCTTTTGGATCATTCTGGTTGGCTTATTCATGCTAAAACTGCTTATTAGTGCATAACTACTTATTTGCTAGGCCTGTGCAATATCTGGGCATTGTTGGCTTTTTCTATGCTTATTGGCTTATTGGAAGTGTGATTATTTGCTTGATTGTGACTCCTTGTGATTCACAGATCACAAGGGTGCCCTTGTTTCCACTTGAATCCAACTGGATCTCTCATAAATCACATGTCAAAAAGTCAAAGCATTGGGAACTCCTTTCCCCTGGTGCTAGCCACTGCTAGTGTAATTTGGTGTTCAGCTTATCAATAAGCTATTCCAGCTTATTCAAACATGCAAGAACTTTAATTTTGTAATAGGTGCTCATTATTTGACCCATTTGTTCATACTGGAGCATTTGGAGTGTTGACTTTAGGGTTTACTAGAAAACCAACTCAATTGACTTTTTCATAAGTGCTTATTAGCTTATCCACCTTATTTGGCTTTGCTTATTGAACTTTTCTCGATTGTTTCGGCTTAATTAAGTTGTTTAGAGTCTATTGCAAGTTGAATCAAGTCTTGAGGTGGTCTAGAACTCCAAGTCGACTATTTTGTCTTTTTGTGAAAATCTTCTTGGCTTATTTCTGGCTTATTAAGTGTGCTTTTTCAAAATTTCTTTTCACAGTTCTCTTAGGCATCTCAAAATAAGGTTGTGTGTTTAAGCAGAGCTTATGGCATTGGCTTATTGCTTAATGGGCTTATTGGCCCAATAAGAATAAGCTGTTTGTTATTTAAGCTGTGATAAGCTCATTTCCAGCTTTTGGGCCTTCATACTTTTGTGCTTAGAATTAAATTTTGAGTCAGATAGGGATTTTTCAGGTCATTTGGGCCTAGTTTGGCTTTTTGGGCCCAAAAGCCCATTAGTATTGACTGTCTTTGCTTTTAGCCCATTTGGGGGCCCATTAGGGGTATTTTGGTAATTTCACTTTCATTTTCTGATTATCTAGGTTAAAATAAACTAGTTTGCAATTTTTTAGAATTTTTTATAATTTTTGGATTTTTAATATTATTTTAATATTAATTTATTATTAAATTTCAAATTTCACATTTTTGCATTTTTTATATTTTTCTTAGGTGAAAAACATTAAAATAGGATATTTACAACTCTTAGATTAATTTTATCATATTTAGATTAATTTTTATAATTATTTTAAGGTTTAATAGTTTTTAAATAATTTTAAATAGTTTTTCTTAGTTTAAAAATTTCTAAAATAGTTTTTAATCTTTTTAGGTCATTTTAGAGGTTTACCAATTGAAAAATCTTTATTTGTGCTTTTTGATAATTAATTTTATTTTTAGGGCTTTAATTAGCATTTAAAAATTAATATTTAATTAATTAAAAGGTTTGAAAAAGTTTTGATCATTGGTATACTCTTAGTTGATTTATTTTGATTTTTGGTAATTGTTTGAGAATTTTTAGAATTAATTTTTATTTTTGCTCTTTTTACGGTTTTACGTTTAGTCGTAGTAGTAATTAATTTCACGTCTTCGTCATTCTATTTTCTCATCCCCTTCTATCCAATATTAATCTCAAATCTTGCTACATTTTAGTCACACACATATACCTCCTTGGGAAACGAACTTCATTGGGTCATTAGTGTTTGATTTTCCTAAATCATCACTTAATACTTACCGCTTATACGCCTTTTTCCTAAAAGGTCGTAATTTACCACAATCACTCCTCAAACGTTTATAAAATGACTTCTGAGTATGATGGCCTGAAAAATGATGCTATTATTACAACAAAATATTAATCAAATAATACATAACTAATGCTAAAAAGTATTAAACTTAAGATCAAAGAATTGATACTATACGAAATGTGTTAATCCAGGTTTGTGTGAGACCAAGTTATGGTTTGTGTGACTAAGCTGTTTATCAGTGAATGAAACATATCTGATATAGCTCAGACTTTATGGACCCCAGGTGAGTTCATAGCCTCACTAAAGTTAACTACTTTCAAATTATTTGAAAACCCGTGAGGGGATATATGCTAAACTAGAATACAAGTATTTTGGTATGCTGCCTGATATGATTATTGACACTATTGTTTACTTATTGCCATTAAGTCCCTTTTTAATCATGACTGTTAATCAGAACTGAGCGCTAATATTGTGAATAGTACTATTCGGGTGTAACACCCCCAAATTACCACGCAGCGGAAAACCACATTGGGGCGCTACTCATAGCACATCGCACACAATCATAGACAACGACCTCAAAAGAGACGTTAAAATAATATACAAACATTGTCTAAAATTTTCCCATCCCAATATATAAAATCAGAGTAGCGTTTAGTCCCAAAAACCGTTACCAACACATCAATTCATCAAAGACTTAAAAGTCATTTATTCATTTTAAAGGATGGAAAAATAATATAATACTTTAGACAAGTAAGCACCAACTCCCTCCTCGCATGGTCTGTTGCTATCCCTCTTGATTACCTGAAATACATGCTTAATATCGTCAACAGAACAGTTGAGCAAGTCTATAGGTTTTGCAAATCATAATTTGAAGACAAGAATAAAAATCATCTCAATCTCGTGACACAGACATAAATCGGGTATCACTAGGGTCGATCGATGAACAAATAGCATACAAAGCATTAATCATAATTATATGATTTTTGAAATATAATCGATATAAACATTAATTTAATACAATCGTTTAAATTGTTGAATATCATTTGTTATAAATATCCCAGTAAAAAGATAGATCCCCCGTCATTTTATTCTCCTAAATGATGCTCAATCCATGCTCAAATAATCCTGCTTAATTCTTGAGAAAAACATGCTTAAAATAGTCAACATAAAGTTAATGAATTCATAGAGTTTTGTAAAATCATAGTTTAGTACAGTAAATTGTCTTATATAGTGTTAAACAATATTTGTTTAAAAAATCAAGTCCAGAGTTTCCAAATATTCCATAGGGTGATGTAACCAAGAGTATAAAATTAAGTTTAGTAACGCAAACATTAAAGATAGTGTCATTGCAGAAAGCTATATACTATGAAGTAATTACATTTCCTCCTATTGCCTGAAACTGAAGCTTAACTATCCATAGTTCTCAACAGAAGAGAACCTAGGGCCTTACAAAAAGGCACCAAACCCAGTTCCAACATGGTATACATATGTTGTCCTGGCCAAGGCACAGTGAGCGCTACTCACCCAAATGGGAGTCGTCAATCCCAATAGATCTATTTATAACATTTGGGCAATTACAATGATTTAATAGTTTCTATAATAGGCAAATGTAATTAAAGCTGGCAGATCAGTTTGCGTTCTATAAAATAATTTAAAATCATATTATCAAAACAAGTTACAATTATTGAATAGCATGTCTCCCCCTCGCGGGTTAGTAAAAACATAAAAGGATTTAAAATGTGAGGCTATGAACTCACCTATATAATACAACTCGAGGATGATCAAGTATACAAATCACAAAGCACACAGTACAACGAATACCTAAGTAATTAAGTAGATCTCAGTATATGCATAAATAATAAATGTATGTAGTTTAATTGGTCGTACGTTTATTCTTGTTATCAATATATCACAGTATATTTAATTATTATATATACCGTTATGATGGTTGTTAGGTGTGCACGTTGTCCGTTTACTGTTTCCACGTACGCCCGATGTTTATAAAACATGTATGATATTGTAGTCTTTATAAATAAATTATTAAATTTATTTAATAGTTTATAAGGTTCCTAAACATAATCAATAAAAAATTATTATTAGTTAATTCTGATTTTAAAACATGTTACCGTTAGTAAAAATATATTATTATTAATCTGAAACCATTCGAATAATCATTCGTGTACCAACAGTGGCTTATTAAAGCCAACAGTGGGTACTTAATTAAAAATAGTGGCTGTATTTAAGAAAACAGTGGGTACAATACGAAAATAGTGGCTACAACAACGGTCAGTGGAAAAAGTGGTTAATATTAAAGCTAACAGTGGTAACTTATATCTAACAGTGGTAACTTCAAAGTTATCAGTGGAAACTTATAACAGACGGTGGAAATAATACACTAACGGTGGTAATAATTGTGATAATCCGTCAATTTATGATCGATATTTTATTCTCAAGTATTATCTAAAAACATTATGTTATATTATGAACTCACTCATTTATGGGAAGAAATTTAGGTTTACGTCTTAAAGTAGCATTGACTACGTCTAAACCGGAGGATTCTACGTTACGTACTTACGTTTACATACACCGTTTTTGGTGACAGTCCGACACTTCAGGAAATAAATTTATTTGTGAATATTATTTTTGAATTTTAAATTTGTGTTGGTTCATAAACTCACAAATTTACGAGAAGAGATTAGGACTTACGTGTATAATTTAACGTCCTTTACGACTAAACCAGAAACCCTAGGTTTACGTATTTATGTTTTTGAACTCCGTTTTTGATGAGACAATTTTTATTAGATTCGTTTTGTGCCGTTTTACGTTTTTCGTAAAACGACCCGAGGGCACGTAAATCGAGGAAACTAGAATCGAGGAATTCGCGTAAATTAATAGGGATGGGACAAGTTTACACTTGCCCACCCCCATAACAAGTGGTGGCAAAGCTTAGCACATACACCACAAGGTGTCAACTTTTACACTTAGGAAGGACACTTGTCCTCCCCATTTGACTAAACCTTGCAACTTAACAAAACAAGCTAACTCCAAACCACTAACTTCATTTCTCACATGCAAAACCACACACAATTCTCTCCACCCTCCTCCTTGTTTCCGTCCCATTTACCACCACCATTTATCCAAAAATTTCTACCATAATCTTGTGTTTAACTTACACAAGATAAAAACCCATTGAAGATATATTCATTGGAGTTTATCTTAACAACTAGAAAGGAGTTTCTATGGAGTCTTGGGGATGATTTTTCAAAAGAAGTTCTTGGAGATATGTGATCTTGAAGTTAGTTTTGGTGTACCACAAGTTTTGCCAACAAAAGTCAAGATTGATCTTAACTTTCATAATCTTGGTGGTAACAAGATCATCCTTCCCATTTCCTTGTTATTTTTGTAAATGAAAATTGTATTTTCTTTCTTGATGTATATGTATATGATGATATATGATGATAAAAATATTGTGTGGGGGTCATGTGTTGATAAACTTGGATAAAAAGATTGAAAACTACATGTAAAAGTGGTAAGATCTTGCTTAAATAAGTAGGCTGTATAAAAACAGTAAAGAACCTTATGTTAAACTAATAAAATGGCATAGATGAATTAATATACAGTAAGTTATAAGACTTTTACACATGTGAGATTTGGCCATACAATGGAATCTTTATAATGAGTGAGATATGATCAAAACAAAATTGAAGTGCAAATCTGAGTAGTCTGTTTTGGACGGACTGTTAGGGACATTTAGAGTTGGATTGAGCAGTAGCTAAAACTAAGTTAATTGTAGCATATAATATGTAGTTTATGCTTCTATCTCCTTGTAGAACTCAAGATATGGTAAAAATGGTGAAAGTGAAAATAATAATCAGATTTGTGAAATAAAAGTATATAGTATAATATTAGCACTCAAGTAAATATAATATAAAATGTATTCTTAAAACCCACTAACTTATATATTACATATAAATAAGTATGTACTTTAATAAATAATAGGGAAATTTCATAAAAATGGAAATTTGATAAGTTTTATAAGTTATAAAACTAAAAACATAAGTTTACGTCTTTTCGGCTAAAATCGATAAATTAACGTTTTCGTCAGTTAAAACTTATGGTCGGACCCGTCTAATGTAAACTTTTAATAACTCATGTACTGATGTATAAGTAGATATGACAAGTTAAAACCTATAAAACCCGAGCTTTATAACTTATGGACATTAACGGGCCAAAGTAGCCTTATTGGACTATTGACCCAACTAGTTTGGATAAACACTAATGGACTTACTCATTGGGCTTAACCCACTTGGGCTCAACATATGAGTAAAGGCCTGGTATTAAAAGTATAAATAGACTAATATAATGTATTGGGCTTTTAATGGGCTTATTGGGCCTCAATATGGAATTTGATTGAAACTAGTGTAACTACTCAAAATTTGACTAACACATAACATTATAATGTTGAATGAAGATATAAAAACCCACTTGATCATCATCATACTTATAATATCATATATATATACATAGCCATTGTTTTTATAAAGTCATTGGACAAGAGTCTAAGACCGAGTATTATTTGTCTAGGTTTCCGTGATTGAAGCACGTACCGTACATCCAAATCGTCGATAACCGCCTTTCCCAATCAACGTGAGTTCATTGCCTCGCACTCTTTTAAATGTTGTATGAAATGTTTTATAAACCCGCGAGGGAGATAACATGTTAGTTTTTATAAAATAGGACACTAGTTGTCCCGATTGTTTGCTTATTGATTTGGACCCGAATGATTATATGACCCGATGAATGATTCTATGACCCGATGAATGATTATATGACCTGATGAATGAAATGAAATGGATTATTATTAGTTAGGTTATGTCAATAAAAGTCCCATTAGCATGAATTGTGAACTACCGGGATTCGGTAGACGCTTATGCATATAATAGTACTATTTGGGGAAGATCACCCCAGTTCGTGCCTTGACGGTTGATCCCCGTCGTGCCACGTTGATTGGAAGCGAATTTATGTATGAGAAGATTTATATAAGCGTGATTATTGAGACGGCACGCTGTTTTAGATGGGCAAATGAGTTTTGGGTTAGCTACCTGTTGTTTGTTATAGTAAGGTAGCAATGTCATGCGGCTTATAATAATCCAATAACGAAAATACTACTATACGCATTGAATTACGATATATTGCCTGACTAGGAATACGGGGTCTTATTATTGATCTTATGTTCGTGTTTTGGTTTTACATAACCATTTTCTTATAACGGTTTTTTTATTGAACTCTATACTACGTATTAAAACGTATTGTATGATGTTTATACGAAAATGGTTCGTATAATAGATTTTAAGGCTGAAGCCTATATTATGATTTACGACTAAGAGTTATATAAAATGTCTTTGGTCTATCTCATGGCCTACTACAAATAATTGTAGAAAATGATTTTTGGTAATAATTTTATACAGATGATATATTAATGCATTTCATTAAACTCTATGAATTCACTCGGCGTTTTCGCTGACCTTTTCTTTTAACATGTTTTATCTCAGGTACTTGAAGGTAATTCTCGGGAAGATGACAAGAATTTATGGCCCGCACTTAAATAACAAATTTCCATTCAAATGCTTTGTAAAATTGTATGAAATACTATGACTTGGGACCTATGTAAATTTGATATTCATGAATGGAAAATGCTTTATTATTAAACGACGCGATTTTTATGCGTTGTCTATGATTTGAGTAATGTGCTATCCCATAACACCAACGACTCTTCCGCTGAACTAAAGTATGAATATTTGGGGGTGTTACAGTTTGGCATTAGAGCTCTCGTTATAGAGAACGAAAGATTTTTAAAAACCAGGGTTTTGAATAAAACATTTCCAAATCTTTTAACTATAAACATTTTTCTCAAAATGTCTAAAAATCTTTTGACTATAGCGGTGCCGAAGAATTCCTGAGTTACCGACAAGGCCAGACATAGAAGTGTTATTTTAATATACATATACCTTGGATTATATATATATATATATATATATATATATATATATATATATATATATATATATATATATATATATATATATATATATATATATATATATATATATATATATATATATATATATATGTATATATATATGATGTAATTTGATTACATGATTGTTTGATGATTATTTTAATATTTATACGAGGTATTTATACGACGTTGATTGTCACAAGAAACCCTAACTCCCCTAGCAAGTCAATCGAAGCTATTCCCGTAGGAATTCTAGCTATTCCAAATCTAAACCAAGTTGTAGATATTTATGATCCCAACAAAATGGTTGATATTCGTAGAAATGTTGATAGTAGTTGATTATGATCTTAAAGAAGAATTGGCGAGATTAAATCTGATATCGATGTCATGACGATCTTTCCTTATAGAGTGGAGTTTGAAAAAACGTTACCACCTGGAAAGGTGTCATCTGATTCGTTGTCACCGAATTCTTAAATTGAAATCGAAAAGGTGAATGTTGCACTTGAGGCTGTAATTGGAACCATTAACCAAAAGCCTCATGCCACTAGTACCTTTCCAAGAAGTCTAATTGAATATGTGAGTCATTTTGTGACAATCCGTCAATTTATGGTTGATATTTTATTCTCAGATATTATTTAAAAATACTATTCTAATGTTATATTATGAACTCACTTATTTTTTGGAAGAAATTTGGATTTACGTCTTGAAGTAGCATCGACTACGTCTAAACCGGAGGATTCAACGTTACGTGCTTACGTTTACATAAACCGTCTTTGGTGACAGTCCGACATTTCAGAAAATAAATTTATCCGTGAATATTATTTTGGAGTTTTAAATTTGTGTTGGTTCATAAACTCACAAATTTACGAGAAGAGATTAGGACTTACGATTTTATTTTAACATCCTTTACGACTAAACCGGAAACCCTAGGATTACGTATTTACGTTTTCGAACTCCGTTTTTGATGAAACAATTTTTATTGGATTCGTTTTGTGTCGTTGATTCATAATTTATAAAAACGTTTTTCGTGAAACGACCCGAGGGCACGCAAATCGAGGAAACTAGAATCGAGGAATACCCGTAAATTAGTGAGGTGGGACAAAATACATTATCCCACCCCACTAATACACATGGGACGGCACAACATGACACCACATCAAAGATGTGGCATCATGTTAACTTGTAGCTTACAAGTGTAAGCACTAGCTTAACACTTAAGCTAGTTTCTTCCACTCATCCCACAAAAACAACTAGCTACACATAACCACCATTTTCACTCATGCAAACCATCTCAATTCTCTCTCAAAACATCACCATTGCCGTCCACGTTTCAAGAACAAACACCCCTTCTTGATCTTTTCTAGCCACAAAATACTTGTTATCTAGCTCTATCATGGAGTTACCTTGAAGCCTTGATCATTTGGTGGCAATTTTAACAACATAGGAGGTGATTTGCTTGTGTCCTAAGGCTGATTTCTCAACATATGTTCTTGGTGTTTTATGATCTTGGAGTTACTTTTGGTGTTCATCAAGTTCTTGTCTTCCAAAAACAAGATATACTCTTGGTTGGTAAAGAAGATCATCCTCTCCATTTTCTCTTGTTATTTTTGTAAAGATCAAATGTATTTTCTTTCTTGTTGTATATGTATATGATGAATATATGATGATAAAAATATTGTGTGGGGGATCAAGTGTTGATAAATATGCTTAAAAAGGTTAATAACCATAAAAAACAAGGCTAAAATCATGATTAATTTGTTGGCTGTATAAAAACAGTATGTATGTAACACCCCCACAAATGCTATGAGTAGCGGAACTACAACATTGGGTGCTACGTAGTTATCATCACACATAAGCTATATTAAACGACTCAAAGAGACGTAAAAGTTCAAACATTATTAAAACATCAAGTCTACAGGTTTCCAAATCCCAAAAGAAATATAAAACAGAGTTTGCGTTTAGGTCCCCACTGAATCTCAACCAAAAGTACATTTTCATTCTCACGACAAAATATAAAAGAGTTTTAAGTGCAAAAAGGGAGGAAAACAAGTAGACCGCCAAGCCACAACAACTTCCATCCTCGCATGCTCCACTGCTATCAACCTTGATTACCTGAGACACATGCTTAAAATCGTCAACACAAAGGTTGAGCGAATCTATAGGTTTATCAAAACATCAGTTGAACATAAGTGTTAAAAACCAATCATGATCATTCAATAGCATTGTGGCCATACAATCTATTATTCAAGAATATGACAATTGTGTTTAAGCTCATGACACTAATCCGTTAACTCAATCACCCGCGTAATAAATACCGGCGTGATTCAGATGAAACCAGTGCCCCTTCTAAAGGCATCAGTTGCAATTATACCTTATTTCTCATACAAGATAATCTACCGCAGAACTTACTCAACGTACAGCTTCTCGGCTAGCATTGGGTCGTTAGCCCCGTAGTACTACAAATTGCATAAGCGGCTATTTCCCCCTACTCGAGGGCAGGACAATAGTTAATAGTTCATGAATTTAGGGTCTTTGGCAACTTGGTACTCAACACAATTTCGAGGCAACGTTCGGGTCCAACAATCATTCAAGCCTTATGTTCATTTTCATTTAACTAGCATGTATCCCCCTCGCGGGTTAAAAACATTTGAATAAAGTAAAGAGCGAGGCTATAGACTCACCTTAGATGACACACGAAGCTAGTAGTAGTAGTGATCGCCGAAGTGAAGATGCCTCCCAAATATACACGTCAAAAGCCGCCACCTAACAAATGAGGTGCGCGCTTAACAACATACTCAAGTACCTCAAAACATACTTAGTATAATAAAACCAACGATTCAAAATAATATGTACATAGACATGACCAACCAATACAAGTGAATCCCTTCTAAACCCCATAACATATACTAGCTTTCCAAAACTAGTATCTTCGATATTGATCCATCTCAAGATGCCAAATCAACACGGTTCAAGTACCCTACATAGGTCTCCAATCTCAGAATACACACTCTTACATAAGACTCATATCCTTTTAAAACTTTGAGAAGCTAATAGATTAGCCCCTCGTCCCAAACTATGACGCGAGGTTAAGTACCTCCCAAAAAATACTCAGCCGGTACTTACCGAAAGTACACGCTGTTTTACCATACCTAAACAACTCCGTTTTCGACGAAACTTGGTGACAAACTCACTCAATATCTGTAGAAGACTCAGTTAAAATTTCATCAAATGATTCACATTTTAGACCCACTTTCTCGACACATCTTTTGACCTTAAAAACCGGACAGTTTTGCACACTTGTATCGTAAAACCGTTTTGACCTCCTTAACCAAAACCATTTACAAATCCGACTCTTGATTATGAAAATAGACTCAAAATGCTAAGTTTAGGGCCTGAGAACAGCCCTTGACCGTTTTTGAAACTCAAGTTATAGTCCCCGAGATTTGACCCAATATCGACAACAATTTCGGATTGCGTCGATACTCGCCTCCCGGTACACGAATATTCAAACCTATGTAACTTTTGACTCGTTATGAGTTAGAAGCTCTACCTTATACCGAAACGAGCGTCTCGGCGACTACTACAACAATATCCAATAATACCAACACTTATCCAACATCTACTGTACGAAAATCGGGCCTAAACCTACTGATCTAAAATGACTCTTTAAAAATCATACCAACAACCAATTTGACCCATTTTTATCATCATCTACACCTTAAATATGTTATACCCATCATCTACAACAACTCCTAATTCTTAAATTCACTTGCATGGTCACATGCATCAATTCAAAATTAAAAACAAATGCATGCACTAAAAAATAAAGAATTAATATAATAATAATAACATATGAGTGGAACCTTACAATGATTAATTAAGATCAAATGATCAAGAACACCATAGAGCCCCAAAATTTCGTGGCTCCTATGATCAAAAACACCAAGATAAAATCTTTTCCAAGCTTGTTTGATTGATTAGAATTGATCCTAGCAACAAAAACAATACATGCAACCAACAAAAATGGATTAAATCAAGGATCATCAAAAATAAATTTGGAAAATCAAAGTTGATGCATGTTAGATTTGTTGATTGGAAAACACTTACAAGATGATTTTATAGGTGGGTCTTTGATTAGATTTCTTCAAAAATAAAATTTGGTGGTAGATTATGGTAGTGGTTGTTTGGCCGTGAGCTAGAGAGGAAAAGGGGAGAAAACACACATTTTTGCTAGTTAAAAATGAAAGGTGTGTGTTAGTGGAAGCTTATATATGGTGGAGTGGGGTAGAAAGTGTAAATATGGCTATCTTTCGGCCTTTGTTACAAAATAATTTATAAAGATGGCAAAAATGGTACCTAGTAAGTTTTTATAAATTTACGAGAGTCGGGTTTCATCCCGGCTACCTCAAAATACTTTTAAATGGTTTAAACGCACACCAAATGAATACACACATGGTTCCGACTCGACTTAACACGTATTAAAATAAAATCTCGAAAAACTCAAATATCGATCAATCGATATTAAAATGTAAGTTTTGGGCATCCGTCGGTATCGTAGTCGTCATCGGTTCTTCTTAAATCGTCAAACGTTAAATTACGACCGTAAACGTTGGTTTCAACTTAAACCGTCAAATATATAACAAATGAAATTTCTTAAAAATTTCAAAAATATACGTAAAATAGGATTAAATAAATGACGTTGGGCTCGGGATATCACATCCACAAGTGAGCCTCAACTTACGAGAGATGCTCATACTGAACAGCTCTTGAGACAATAACTTAGCACCTTACGGCACTTTCACGGGTGTTACATCCTTCCCCCCTTAAGGGAGCGACGTCCCGGCGCTCTCCGGTTCTTATACTCGCATTTTGTACTACTAGGAAGATATAGGTACTTCTTCCTAAAGAGGTCTTCATGTTCTGTTCCGTGCTCCGGTTCACGTTTCGGGTTCTATCACATTTTCACCATGGGTATTATACCTTGCTTCAGTCTCTTAACGTCTCGATCCAGGATCTCCACTTCAATTCCCCAAATTCTTCCTACGGTTATCAACACGTCTCTTTTCAAAGCTTCTCGCGGGTAGCAAGTGATTCTTAATCTACACCATCTCTTCCGTAGCCTCTCGAATCATTTCAAGTCCATTCAACTGACTTTCTCCTGCTTCATTCTATCCAACTGGTGATCTACCTTTTCATCCCATAATCCTTCAAATTCGACACATGAAGAGTATTGTCATTTCCACGGAGTTCATCCAGCAGTTCCAACTAGTAGGCAACTGGTCCAACATACCTTTGGACCCACCTTTCTTATTCTCCAAAACGAAATCACGCCCTTCCACGATCTCAACTTCCACCAAAATCAAACACATACGCTCGGAGCACGTCTTCCAACTTTCGGATCGTCCTTTCACTTGGTTCATCGTCTCATAAAAATAATTGCTCACAAAGAAAATCACACGGGTCGCACATCACCTCATAGAAAAACGTTCAAAATATAAAAGACGAAGTAATCAATACTAGTCGTACCAAATCACCTTGTTACGATATTACGTACATACAACCCTACTTCGTCAAAAACGAATTCATCGATACGAAGTCATTCGGCGTATACATAACTCTCTCGAAGACATCACAATCCAAACAAACACAAAAGCCATTATGAAACACATACAACCATATTACGACATGTTTGCAACATAGCCAAACCATGCCAAACCAATCAGTTCAATCAGTTAACCCACGCTTGCTAATCAGCCAAGCCAAGATAAAACAAGAATATTTACATAATTCTCGGATGAGTCCGGTCAAAAGAAAATTGCAATATTACGAAGATTCACGAGCTTGCTAGCTATGGATGCATATCCAAAAAGAAATAAAATACATACATATGTCATCGCAGGGTGCTCACACACGGATCCATACCCCAAAATATTATAAGAACACCATCTCACTTTCGTCCCAAACGTGGTCAGAATCTCAATAAACATCATCTTTCACAGTTAGATATAAAAGAAATACACAACATGGCGCGTGTTCTCCATGATCGGACTTCATTGGACAATGTCGTCTCAAGTTCTCCCAACTTACGATCACTCGACCAGATTACTTACCACAAAAATACATAAAAGGCAAGGGTTTACCACAAAAACATCAACTAGGGATATCTATCCTTTAACCATCGAAAATCAAGGATGGTTGAGTCAAGCAAATAGGATTCCTCACTTAAATAAACGAAGACGACAATTGGAATGGTCTTCCAATTACCGATGCACAGTTGGTAAACTTCAACAATTTATCATGTGTCGCTTGACATATCAAAAGAACAAGAAAAAGAATATATATAAAGTACGATACATTCGACGTAGGAGAAGTCTTCGTTATTTCCCTTAGAGTTATTCGAACTCTGATTTCCTCTACTTCGGCATTTTTCCATCTTTATTAAAAACTCCTCTCCCGGTGACGATACGAGCCCCTTTGGTATTTCATCAACACCCTCCTGATTCCGATGAAATTTGCACGTTACACACAACTCATAAAAACATTTTCCAAAAACTACTCGGTCACAGTGACTTACCAAGTCAACACCAAACGAAAGAAAAGATTTCAAGGAATACAAGAAAAATTCAAAAATTGTCTTTAGGAACCAAAGAAAATGCGATTACTTGCATAAGGATCCACCATTTTTAAAACGTTCTCATCCAAACATTTATCAAAACACTACAAGTTTCAAGATGACCAATTTGTTTGACATTAGTGCCCTTCCTAAACTATGCATAATTAGCCAGATCATGCATACTTGAGGATCAAGCAACAACAACCAACAAAACAGGACTCTTCCCGAATTACGCATAGTTAGCTAAGCTGTGCATAATTGCGGATCGAGTGACGACACAAACGTTATTATTACATACCAAACACGACTATGGAAGTTTTCGACCTAATCTTCAAAATAATTAAACCATTTGAAATGAAGTTTGAAATGGGAAAATATTGTTACCACCGGTTTAAGAAACACATCCAACATTTTTCGTTCACTTTGGAAACATACCTTTTGCTTTGCCTTTTCATGAGAAAATAAATAAATAATTAAATAAATAAATCGACACCATTTGCATTTAGTTCACCAAAATATTTGACACACTCATACCTATTTTCACAATAGACTATTCACAAAATGACGGTAAGGTGGTTCATGATTAAAGATCATTGCAAGCGCAACAAGTGATAAAATTAAGATCAATGAGATCGAACGAGGTAAACGAGCAATATAATTGCCAACAGCAATTAACTACATTAGAAAAGAAAATACTTCAAATATATGACAAAAGTCTCAGGATAACAACAGCAATCTACGAATACATGAAGTAAAAGTTGAATATCAACACAAGCGTCAAAAATAAAACAACGATCACACTTCCCATCGTCTCGAGTTGCACACCCATTCCACCAAGGGTATACGGGGAGAGAAGAATAGCCACTTGGTTAACTATAAACAATTTTCACCAGGAAGATCGAGTTCTTTCACCTCTACAATTTGGTAAAGCGGCTTCGCCTCCTTGCTTTTGTTAAATATAAATAAACAACCACTCTAACGAAGATTTATAGCATCATACAAGTAAATACAGAATTTTAGGTTCCATTAACCGAAAGAAGAAAGTTATGGCGTCCATGAACATGACAAAATACACCGGGTGACATACCCTCATCATCAAGTACTAGCGAAATAGTAGTTTTAAAATAGTTATAATAATAATGGTTTCATATCATGAAAAATGTTAAAATGAACAGTCTCATTACTACCCAAGTTCAGATATAGATTCGCAAAATCAAAGAACTGATGTTTTACGATCGAACCATCGTGACTCAAAACATTACATATACATCTTAAGAAAATAATATACAAGTAGGCGTGTGTTGTATAATCCAGTTGCGTATAATAATTAGTGTTACCTTGTACATTGTAAAACTGAACATTTACACATTTTTAATTTGTGTTACACTATTAAAGAATTTATACCTTTCATCCCTCAATCTTTGCAAAGTTTTTATTTCTGGAAGTTATAATCTCAAGAAAATTATCAACATTAATAAAGGCGGTGACTCGGTTATCATATTTGATAAAATCATTAGGTTCGGAAATCTCCATACTTGTGTCAAAATCCCATTAATATCCATATTTTTAAGTACCAAAAACATACGTAGTAAGAATTTCCCAAGTTTTACGTTTTTATTATTACGACTTATATTATCACATATATACACATATCCAACACGACTCAACCTAGTCCCATTAACTCTTAAAAATTCAACCTTTGACTTTTATTACACACATGTCTTCCTTACAATTTATTTGCTATATTTTATTCACGCGGCTCGAATCAGGCGTCAAAGACGTTTCACGTAGTATTATCTCGGATAAATTACTGATTTTAGTCGAGACTTGAATCTCAAAAATTAATGATAATAATATGATAATATAATAATGAAGTAGGTGATCAAAATGCTTATTTCAATTATTTTCAAAATATATAAAATTCAACCTTTAATCCTTATCCCATTATCAGATGATTTTAAAATTAACACATCTCGTCGCGGAATAAAACAAAAGGTTTTTCAAACGATTTTAAACAAGCATCATCAAATTACACATATTGATTCTCTATAACGACAATTAAACAAACAAATGATTTCCAATGACGTTCCATCAATGTTTAAAATTTATTTTAAGCATTATAATTTCTCACTTATAGTGTACATTCCGATTTTATCCCAGTTTATTTACTACAACGAGTGACGAGTTTCTAGTTTACACCAATGCATACGTAAACATAACCTTATGTTTAAATTAAACCAATTTTTACAAAGTTTTTATCTCCAAAATACGTGACCAATTCTTCTACTCATGTTTTATATTACAAGATACGTCAAAAGTTTACTACGTTGACCCGAAAATTAATTCATACTAAATCCGAAGCTACATATACTCAATAGTCATCTCGCAAATTTTATTACAACTCCTTTCTCGAACTAATTTAAACAAATTCTTAACAAGTCCATCACAATCTTTTAGTATCAAATTTTAATATATGAAAACAAGGATTTTACGAGTAATAATAGTTACTTATTACGATTTACCAACCAAGGTTGAAGGAAAATAATTTCACAATGTCCATTTATTCTCTACACGAATTTTACTTGTTACAAAACACATCATACGTCATTTTTATCCGAAAGTTTCATTCATCAAATATTAAATATGTAAAACACTTTATGTTTAACCCATTTAATCAACAAAGTTTAGTGCTTACTTAACTCACACAAATGCCGGACCTCGTCATACATAATATCGAATTCAAAATAATGAAACAACAAAACAAAATGAAATAAACGAAGCGAAAATACGTATGTCAACTAAATGTTGTTATCGGCCTCGGATGAGTCTGAAATCGTACTCTACAAAATTAACACAAAAACCAACCAAATTCCAAGTTATCGCGCTTGATCACAACGCCCGTCTATTTTAAAACACATCTTTAAAATTCAAGTAGAATAGTAAACAACGATTAAATGGCAACACGCCTCAACCACGTTTCATAATATACACACATGATTCGCCGCCCCAATGTACGCATCGTCGATTATACTTCGTCTATGTTATAGTTACGTGAACTAACATATCAAACCCATTAGGAATAAAGGAAATAAAGTAATACGTAAGTAAATTACGTCTCAAAAGAAAATGTCCAAAATGACACATCACGGTGCGATAACGACAATCGAGATCGACCTAGTCGATATAAAATATGTTACGAAGCATCATTTACGTATCTAGGATATCAAACGAGGTTCATATTCGGTTATTCGAACAATAAATTAATTATCAAGATTGATAATTAGCGATAAGGCCGAATTCTCAACAAAACCGCATTATAACTTGTACGATAATCACTCAAGGACCATTGCTTCACGTGCAATGCCTTTAAACACCATAGTATATACATACTTTTACATAAAAATCATTCCTACATACACGTAGGATTACAACGCGATGTTGCCATGTAATGCAATGTAGCCCGTTATGCCAATTACATGCAACATATACGATAATCTTTACAGGAATTTGCAAATTACGATGATAAGTACTCAACGTACAAAACAATATATCTCAATATATATCTCAAAGTATTTACTTACTAAATACTTAGGGAATTCATATCAATTTCGAGGGATACATCTAAAATATAAAGTAATGCTAAAGAATTCTTACCGGAGCCATGCAGGATAGTTGTGTGTGCTTGGACCATTTCTTACGACACCAAAAGTTATAGTTTAGGATTTTCAAAAACGACCTAGTTCTCTATAACTCATGGCTCTGATACCAATCTGTAACACCCCCACAAATGCTATGCGTAGCGGAACTACAACATTGGGTGCTACGTAGTTATCATCACACATAAGCTATATTAAACGACTCAAAGAGACGTAAAAGTTCAAACATTATTAAAACATCAAGTCTACAGGTTTCCAAATCCCAAAAGAAATATAAAACAGAGTTTGCGTTTAGGTCCCCACTGAATCTCAACCAAAAGTACATTTTCATTCTCACGACAAAATATAAAAGAGTTTTAAGTGCAAAAAGGGAGGAAAACAAGTAGACCGCCAAGCCACAACAACTTCCATCCTCGCATGCTCCACTGCTATCAACCTTGATTACCTGAGACACATGCTTAAAATCGTCAACACAAAGGTTGAGCGAATCTATAGGTTTATCAAAACATCAGTTGAACATAAGTGTTAAAAACCAATCATGATCATTCCATAGCATTGTGGCCATACAATCTATTATTCAAGAATATGACAATTGTGTTTAAGCTCATGACACTAATCCGTTAACTCAATCACCCGCGTAATAAATACCGGCGTGATTCAGATGAAACCAGTGCCCCTTCTAAAGGCATCAGTTGCAATTATACCTTATTTCTCATACAAGATAATCTACCGCAGAACTTACTCAACGTACAGCTTCTCGGCTAGCATTGGGTCGTTAGCCCTGTAGTACTACAAATTGCATAAGCGGCTATTTCCCCCTACTCGAGGGCAGGACAATAGTTAATAGTTCATGAATTTAGGGTCTTTGGCAACTTGGTACTCAACACAATTTCGAGGCAACGTTCGGGTCCAACAATCATTCAAGCCTTATGTTCATTTTCATTTAACTAGCATGTATCCCCCTCGCGGGTTAAAAACATTTGAATAAAGTAAAGAGCGAGGCTATAGACTCACCTTAGATGACACACGAAGCTAGTAGTAGTAGTGATCGCCGAAGTGAAGATGCCTCCCAAATATACACGTCAAAAGCCGCCACCTAACAAATGAGGTGCGCGCTTAACAACATACTCAAGTACCTCAAAACATACTTAGTATAATAAAACCAACGATTCAAAATAATATGTACATAGACATGACCAACCAATACAAGTGAATCCCTTCTAAACCCCATAACATATACTAGCTTTCCAAAACTAGTATCTTCGATATTGATCCATCTCAAGATGCCAAATTGTGACACCCTAGAATCGAGGTTATTAACGTTACCCTAAATTACGCTATATTTTGAAATTTTTAATAAATTATAATTTCTATACTTATAAGTATTTTGGTTAGAGCCGATGTTCGAGGTTATAATTTTTACATTTGACGTTTTAAGAAGGACGATGACGATTACGATCCCGAGGGATGCCCAATTTCATATAATTTTTGACGATTTATCGATAATGTAATTTTTCGAGAATTTTATTTACGGTTCGTGTTAAGTTGAGTCGGGTGAGTTTTATAGCCTTCCGAGTACATTTAAAGTATCCCAAAAATATTTTGGAGCGTTCGGGAAGATTTCCGACTCCCGTAAAATTTTCAAAATTGACAAATGAGTCGAACCCGCAAAGTTTTGAGGTCGTTTTCTATTTAAGGACAAAAGTAGCCAAATATTGCATTTAAGCCCCTCCCAACCCACCAAAAAGGCCCAAACTTGTCATAAACACAATCACACACAACATTTACAAAAAAAAATCAAACCCACTCCCTCTCTTGTCTCTCTAAACCGACGGACACCCCCACCACCATCAAAGACCCACCAAAAATCTTCTTCCACTTGATTTTTCAAAAATCTAAGGTTAGACCACACTTAGTTTGGTCATTCCCCACATATTCATGTGCTCAAATCCAACATGCATTGAAAAAAAATTTTCAAGATTTTTCCATATGATCCAAATTCGTTTTTGAGGCTAAAAGAGCTAATGCATGTTGATAATTAAGTGTTATGGAAGTATAAACACCATGAAAACCCACCAAAATTAATTTGGTTGTGGTGATTGGGTCACCCAAACCCCACGGCAAAGGGGGTGTTTGGGGAGCCATGGTGGTTGTTGATTTTGCATGTTGTTGTTATGTTTGGTTTGTTGTTTTAGGATGATTCACATAGGTTTTATTACTTGCATGTTCATTTCTTTGATTCTTGATATTGAGATTGGTTGATCAATAGGGGTAGGATGGAAGTTTGATGTTAGGATATGTTTGGGAAGGCTTAGGATGATGTTTAGTGGTGGTTAGAAGTCTTGGAATCGAGTCTAAGCATGTTTTTGGTATGGTCATTTTTAGGCAGAAACATTTGGTCTATTTTAGAAAAATGATTTTTGTTCCAGGTCTTGAAAACTAAATGTAGTGATAGAGGGTTTTTCTAGCTTTAATTTGGTATAAGGTAGAGCCCGTGACTCAAAACGAGCTAAAAGTTATGACATTTTAAAGATCGGGTACCGGGAGACGAGGACTTTCACAATCCGAATTTGTGCAAAGTTTTAGTCAAATCCCGAGGGTCACAAGTATAATTTGGTAAATGGTCAAGGGTCAAAATTTGGTCCCTAACCTGTATAAATGGGTCTATATGTTGACTTAGGTGTCAAAGAAGTCAAAGGTATTTTTCATATAGGTCAAAGTGGTCAAAATTGGTCGAAGCGCAATTTCAGCCCGTAAAATGTAGTCGTGGAAATGAGTTGCGTAACGGGTCGTAAAAGTAAAAACTTTTATTGGGCTTAAAAACATGTTATCTACAGGTCATATAGGATTTTTGGAAATTTTGTCAAATTTTATAAGCACGGTTTAATAAGGTAAAACAGCCCGTACTTTAGTCAAGTACCGGCGAGAACGAGTAAAAATGGACAACGTAACTAATAAGAACGAATGGAATAAAATGAATGATACTTGTTGTTTTGTTTTTGGCGTGAGTTATACTTGTCCTAAGTGACTTGTATATATGTATTTTATACAGTACCGTAAGTATTTAAATGTGATTACTCATTACGCGTTATTTGTGATAGGTGTTGATTTACCCGGGCATCCGTAACATCGTCAGTGATCACTCCTCGAACTACCGACTACTTAATATCTAAGGTGTGAATTTATAGCCTCGCTTATATTATTTCAAATTGTTTTACCCGCGAGGGAAATGCATGCTAGTTTTTAAAAGGAACGTATATCATGAATGATTGTTAGACCCGAAAGTTGCCTTAGAATTGTGTTGAGTACCAAAGTTGCAAAAGTCCCTAAATTCATGAACTATTAACTATTGTCTTGCCCTCGAGTAGGGGGAAATAGCCGCTTATGCAATTTGTAGTACTACGGGGTTAACGAACCAATGCTAGCCGAGAAGCTGTACTTATAGTAAGTTCTGCGGTAGATTATTTTGTATGAGAAATAAGGTATAATTGCAACTGATGCCTTTAGAAGGGGCACTGGTTTCATCTGAATCATGCCGGTATATTTACGCGGGTGATTGAGTTAACGGATTAGTGTCATGAGCTTAAACACAATTGTCAGTATCCTGATTATAGTTTGTTTGATCGACAAGACTATAAATGATCACGAATGGTTTTTATTATATATACGTTCAAATGGATTGTAAAACCTATGAATTCCACTCAACGTTTTCGTTGACCAAATTTTTGGCATGTGTTTCAGGTAACCGCTGAGAAGTAGGATGGAGCATGCATGGGATGGATGTTGTGTGTACGGCTTGGTGTCCGCTTGTTTTTCCCTCCTTTTCTACTTAAACAATTTTTATGTTTAATGTCATGTGGTTGTAAACTGAAGTTTTTGGGGTTGAGATTCATGGGGACCGAAAACGCTAAACTTTGTGCACTATTTGGGGTTGGAAAAACTGTGGACATGTATTATCTAACAATTTTAAATTTCAAGTTTTAAGTCGACGTCTTTTTAGCGTCGTTTGATATATCTTGTGTGCAATGAATACTGTGTAGCACCCATTGTTGTAGTTCCGCTGCGCATAACAATTGTGGGGGTGTTACACAAATCAACACGGTTCAAGTACCCTACATAGGTCTCCAATCTCAGAATACACACTCTTACATAAGACTCATATCCTTTTAAAACTTTGAGAAGCTAATAGATTAGCCCCTCGCCCCAAACTATGACGCGAGGTTAAGTACCTCCCAAAAAATACTCAGCCGGTACTTACCGAAAGTACACGCTGTTTTACCATACCTAAACAACTCCGTTTTCGATGAAACTTGGTAACAAACTCACTCAATATCTGTAGAAGACTCAGTTAAAATTTCATCAAATGATTCACATTTTAGACCCACTTTCTCGACACATCTTTTGACCTTAAAAATCGGACAGTTTTGCACACTTGTATCGTAAAACCGTTTTGACCTCCTTAACCAAAACCATTTACAAATCCGACTCTTGATTATGAAAATAGACTCAAAATGCTAAGTTTAGGGCCTGAGAACAGCCCTTGACCGTTTTTGAAACTCAAGTTATAGTCCCCGAGATTTGACCCAGTATCGACAACAATTTCGGATTGCGTCGATACTCGCCTCCCGGTACACGAATATTCAAACCTATGTAACTTTTGACTCGTTATGAGTTAGAAGCTCTACCTTATACCGAAACGAGCGTCTCGGCGACTACTACAACAATATCCAATAATACCAACACTTATCCAACATCTACTGTACGAAAATCGGGCCTAAACCTACTGATCTAAAATGACTCTTTAAAAATCATACCAACAACCAATTTGACCCATTTTTATCATCATCTACACCTTAAATATGTTATACCCATCATCTACAACAACTCCTAATTCTTAAATTCACTTGCATGGTCACATGCATCAATTCAAAATTAAAAACAAATGCATGCACTCAAAAATAAAGAATTAATATAATAATAATAACATATGAGTGGAACCTTACAATGATTAATTAAGATCAAATGATCAAGAACACCATAGAGCCCCAAAATTTCGTGGCTCCTATGATCAAAAACACCAAGATAAAATCTTTTCCAAGCTTGTTTGATTGATTAGAATTGATCCTAGCAACAAAAACAATACATGCAACCAACAAAAATGGATTAAATCAAGGATCATCAAAAATAAATTTGGAAAATCAAAGTTGATGCATGTTAGATTTGATGATTGGAAAACACTTACAAGATGATTTTATAGGTGGGTCTTTGATTAGATTTCTTCAAAAATAAAATTTGGTGGTAGATTATGGTGGTGGTTGTTTGGCCGTGAGCTAGAGAGGAAAAGGGGGAGAAAACACACATTTTTGCTAGTTAAAAATGAAAGGTGTGTGTTAGTGGAAGCTTATATATGGTGGAGTGGGGTAGAAAGTGTAAATATGGCTATCTTTCGGCCTTTGTTACAAAATAATTTATAAAGATGGCAAAAATGGTACCTAGTAAGTTTTTATAAATTTACGAGAGTCGGGTTTCATCCCGGCTACCTCAAAATACTTTTAAATGGTTTAAACGCACACCAAATGAATACACACATGGTTCCGACTCGACTTAACACGTATTAAAATAAAATCTCGAAAAACTCAAATATCGATCAATCGATATTAAAATGTAAGTTTTGGGCATCCGTCGGTATCGTAGTCGTCATCGGTCTTCTTAAATCGTCAAACGTTAAATTACGACCGTAAACGTTGGTTTCAACTTAAACCGTCAAATATATAACAAATGAAATTTCTTAAAAATTTCAAAAATATACGTAAAATAGGATTAAATAAATGACGTTGGGATCGGGATATCACATCCACAAGTGAGCCTCAACTTACGAGAGATGCTCATACTGAACAGCTCTTGAGACAATAACTTAGCACCTTACGGCACTTTCACGGGTGTTACAATGTAACTAAAACTTGAACTGATAAACTTGCATGGTAGAATCCATTTACAGTAAGTAAAAGATGTTATACACATGTGAGAGTTGGCCATGCAATGGAATCATTATAATGAGTGAGATATGATCAAAACAAGATGAGTGTGCTAATCTGAATAAGCTGTTTTGTAGGGACTGTTAAGCATAGATAAACTTAAAATGAGAAGTAGCTATAACTAAGTTAAATGTAGCACATAATATGAAGATCATGCCATCCAAAAATAAGCTTCTAATTCATTATAGAACTCTAGATATGATAAAAATGGTGAAGATGAAAATAAAAATCAGATTTTGAGAATTAATATTTATTACTATTATATAAGCACTCAAAATTTATATTGTATAAAATGTAAAATTAAAACCCACCAACTTATGAATTTTATTTATATAAATATGTAAAAGGTTAAATAAATGGATAAGTTATAAAAATGGTAGTGGAATAATACTTATAAGTTATAAAAACTATAAACTTGATTTTTACGACTTTTTCGGCTATTACCGTAAAATTAACGTTTTTCGTCAATTAAAACTTAGACGATCAAACCCGTTTAATGTAAAGTTTTTAAAAGTCATATAATGATATATAAGTATCTAATACAATTAAAAACCGATAAAACCCGAACTATAGGACATACGGACATTAACGAGCTAACTAAGCATATTAGACTAATAATTGGACTAAATAAGTTAAACACTTATAAAAAGAACTTATTGGGCTTAACCCATTTGGGCCCAACATGGAAAGTATAGATACTGATAATATAAGTATAAAATGGATTAAAACAAGTTAAAGAACTTATAATAAGCTTATTGGACTTAAAACGTGTAAATAGGTAAAACTAGTAAACTAGTAAAAAGTTACCAAAACGTAAACACTAAAATGAGTAAACAAGGATGTATAAACCCACTTGATCATCATATGTACAAAATCATCATATGTATATTGTTATTTTGATAAAAGTCATTGGACAAGAGTCTAAGACCGATTATTATTTATATAGGTTTCCGTTATTGAAGCACGTACCGTACGTCCGAATTGCCGATAACCCGCCTTCCCACATCAACGTGAGTTCATAGCCTCGCACTATTTTAAATGTTTTATAAATATTTTATAAACCCGCGAGGGAGATAACATGTTAGTCTTTATAAAATAGGACACCAATTGTCCCGATTGTTTGTTTATTGATTTGGACCTGAATGATTGTATGACCCGATTGTATGACCCTATGAATGATTAAAGGACCCGATAGATGAAATAAAATGGATTATTAAAGTTAGGTTATGTCACTAAAAGTCCCATTAGCATGAATTGTGAACTACCGGGAGTTGGTAGACGCTTATGCATATAATAGTACTATTTGGGGACGATCACCCCAGTTCGCGCCTTGACGGTTGATCCCCGTCGTGCCACATTGATTGGTAAGCGAATTTATGTATGAGAAGATTTCCATAGCATGACCTTTGTGACGACACGCTACTTTAGATGGGCAAATTGAGTATCGGGTTAGCTACCCGTTGTTTGGTTTAGTAAGGTAACAATGTCATGCAGCTTATAATAATCCAAATTAACGAAATACTACCAGACGCACCGAATTACGGTGTATTGCCTGACTAGCAATACAGGGTCATACTATTGATATTATGGTCGTGTTTTGGTTTTCATAACCTTATTCATATAACGGTTTTTATTTTCATACAACGTCATAAGACGTATTGTATGATGTTTTTACGACATTGGCTCGTATAATGATTTTTAAGGCAAACGCCTATATTATGATTTTGATGAAGATTTGTATAAAATGACTTTGGCTATTTTATGGCCTATTAAAATGATTTGTACAAAATTATTTTCAGTAATAATTTTATACTGATATTATATTGATGGATTTTATTAAACTCTATGAATCACTCGGCGTTATCGCTGACCTTTTCTTTTAACATGTTTTATCTCAGGTACTTGAACGTAATTCTCGGGAAGACGACAAGAATTCATGGCCCGCACTTAAATACCTATTTCCATTCATATGCTTTGTAAAACCTGTATAAAAATAAAATGACTTGGGACCTATGTAACTTTGATATTTATAAATGGAAATGCTTTATTATTAAACGACACGATTTTTAAGCGTTGTCTATGATGTGAGTAATGTGTTATCCCGTAACACCAACGAGTCTTCCGCTGTATTGAATTGTATAAATTTGGGGGTGTTACAGTTTGGTACCAGAGCTCTCGTTATAGAGAACGAAAGATTTTTAAAACAAAGGTTTTGAATAAAACATTTCAAAATCTATTTAACTATAAACATTTTTCCCAAAATGTCTAAAAATCTTTTGACTATAACGGTGCCGAAGAATTCCCGAGTTACCGACAAGGCCATACTGAGAAGTGTTATTTTAATATATATATATAACTTGGATTATATATATATATATATGATGTAATTTGATTACATGATTGTTTGATGATTATTTTGATATTTATACAAGGTATTTATACGACGTTGATTGTCACAAGAAACCCTAAATCCCCTAGTAAATTAATCGAAGCTATTCTCGTAGGAATTCTAGCTATCCTAGATCTAAACCAAGTTGTGGATATTTATGATCCTAACAAAATGGTTAATATTCGTAGAAACGTAGATATTAGTTGATTGTGATATTGAGAAAGAATTGGCGAGATTAAACTGATATCGATGTCTTGACGATCTTTCCTTATAGAGTGGAGTTTGACAAAACGTTACCAACTAGAAAGATGTCATCTGATTCGTTGTCATCCAATTCTTAAATTGAAATCGAAAGGGTGAATGTTGCACTTGAGGCTGTCATTGGAACCATTACCCAATAGCCTGATGCCACTAATACCTTTCCGAGAAGTCTAATTGAATGTATGAGTCATCTCATACTAGTGGCTCATTTGATAATTTTTGTTGTAAGAGCTATAGGATTGGAAATTAAGTGTTGTTCATATTGAGCTTTTATTGCCCTTTTAAGGCCTAAGAATAAGGTTGAAGTATTGGATAATGAGGTAGGATATCGAATTGAGTATAAGGTGGTTGAAACTTGAATAAAGTAAAATTTAACTTGTATGGAATATAAAAGTGTTAAGAGGAAGTTGTTGAGCCCTGTGATTGAATTATAAGGTCTTAAATGATTGTTAGTTTGTGTTAAAGGTTGTTCCTAGGCCATTGTCCACTGACGAGGATGCCCAGTGTCCAAGAAATAAATTGAAGAAATCTTCTTCTAAATTGGGACCGATTGATCTTCTGCGACAGGTGGAACCCCCATGACTCTTGTAGATTAGTATTCATTGTGGTATCTTTTAAAAATCCCTAACTTAACTGAGATATCAGTTGGTAGGATGGGTTTTTGAAATTGTATGACATAGTGACACGTAATGTGTTACGGTACAATTTGACTTGTTTGTGATTAATGCAAAGACTACCTTTGATTGCTAAATTCTACATGTATCAATGTTATCTATCCTTTATTGCTTCATCCAAATGCTCGCATTAGTGATGCAACCATTGAACTAGTACTCATCTCGAATTGAGTTACGTTGTGAATTATTCTCTTTTGAGTGCCATCGAGGTCATGAACCTCATGATTAATTGGCTAAGCTCATTTCCTATCATATCGTAGTTAATTCTTGGTGAACAAGCTTGCATCACTCTTCTGCAGATCACTCATTGTTTTTATAAGATAAAACAGTATCCTTTAAGAAAATTTAATTTTCATCACTATAAGGATTATTCAAAGTGAGATTTATAAGTGATCATTATTGAAATAAAGTTGATTATGAAATACCTTGGAAAACTTAATTGTTTTCATAACAAGGAAAATCTTTGTAAGTTTATTTTGATTCTTATTTAAGAATTAAGCATGTAAATGTTTTTATTATAAACATAATGATAAAGTTTTGACAAACTGAGTATTGCATCGTTAATCTTGAAATTGTATATAGTTGCGCTCCTACATAAAAATTGGAATGGACCATGCAAGACTGATTAGTAGTCACCATAAAACTAATGAATAAACACTACATTCTCTTCGAATATTGTGAAAGATTAAATTTTATGAGATCTGCAAGAAGTGAAAATAGGGACATATTGTTAGAAACACCTACATATGTGCCTGTAACATCTATTCTTCTGAGTCGAATTTACTCATCTGTGGAAATTGTCTTATTTGACAATAGACAATTCTTTCTTGTCCAATTCTCCCGTAGTGAGATTCTTAGGAAAAGTATCTGATTACCGAGTGTTGATACCCGACTGGATGTATTGACGTTCTTATCATTTCTTTTGATTTGATTTCATTTGAATGACCTGGGTAACAATCCGAGGAGCTTTCGAATGCGTACTCAAATTATGAAAACATAAGACATATTCATATTCGTTAAATGTTTTCATCTATATTTGATTTGAAATTCTCTCGCATAGATTATGTGTTGACCTTACTCTTTAGATGATAGTTGTGTCTCCATATATCCTTGAATCTGTGAAGGATTATGAGTTATTATTAGTCTTTTGAGAAGTTCACATCTTATCGGCGGCAATGCAACTGGAAAGTTGATAGTGCCCGTAGAATGGATTGATTGATTATGACATGACGACATTGTCATAATTGATGGGAACTCGAGTAGAATTCCCCTAAATGATAAGATGTTGATTATCAAAAGTGATCTAAATAATTCTTGATAGATGACCATATCCTGCATTTAGACTTGAAATTTTACCGTGAATTGTTGTGAATTAGTCATAGATCTTGTAATCTAGAAAGAACCTAATATGAATTTATTAAAAGATGTTTCTGTTTCTGAAACTTTAGGAGGTATTTATTGGTGAATTACCTAGACCTTTGCCATTAAGGAAGATTGAAATTGGTATTGATTATATTCCCGGTGCGGCACCTGTGGCGTGTGCACTGTACGTCAGCACCATCTGAATTAAGGGAATTACCGTACAACTGAGAGAGTTGTCGGAGAAAGATTTTATTTTACAGAGCTCGTCATTATGAAGAGCTATGGTGTTATCATTCCTTATATTTTTAGGTTACTATGGACTGAGTAAATTGACAATCGAAAACGATATCCATAACTCGAAATGGAAGATTTGTTCGATCATTTACAAGGTTCTAGCATATGTTTTAAATTTTTGATCCTCGGCATGGTTATCATCAATTTCACCTCCGCGAAAAAGATTATTTATTCCAATCACTACATCCGATACTTGTAATGAACATTATGAGTTTCACGTGATGTCGTTTGGATTGACTAATACACATGTAGCATTCATAAATTTGGTGAATCACGTGTGTAGGCTGTAATTTGATAAATACATGCTCGTGATCATTAAGGACTATATGTTTGTTTATAAGAATAAGAATGAGTTAATAATTATTTATAGATTGCCCTGAATTGACCGAACAATAAAAACTTGTACCTTGAATAATTAACATGTGATTTAAGACTTAATCCTTTACATAAAGTGACCGTTTGATTAATGATGGTAAGATATATATATATATATATATATATATATATATATATATATATATATATATATATATATATATATATATATATATATATATATATATATATATATATATATATATATATATATATATATATATATATATATATATATATATATATATATATATATATATATATATATATATATATATATATATATATATATATATATATATATATATATATATATATATATATATATATATATATATATATATATATATATATATATATATATATATATATATATATATATATATATATATATATATATATATATATATATATATATATATATATATATATATATATATATATATATATATATATATTGACTCTTCAAAAATTAAGAGCCCTTTTAAGACTTTGAATTATTACTAAAAAGAAAGTGCAAATATGTTTTGAGAAATATTTTAACAAAGGATTTTTAAGGGATTATTCCCTTATACCCAGAACATTTAACTAAACTCCTGTTTAGGGGTAAATGTTCGTGTATACCTCAAGATAACCTAAGCGGAATTGAGGAAAACATTTAAACCGTGACTTAAAAATTGAAACGACAATTCTTACTTTTCAAATAAGAAAACTTTGAATAAAGTATAAACAAAGGTTTTTCTCGAACATTTATGAATCTTATTAAATATTTTCGATAAATCAACAAAAATCTTGTTAATTAAAATTTATTTTGAACATTTTATATAATTGGTCGAACTAAGAAATTTAAATTTTTTACGTTTACGTTTCATAAAACTTAAATAATTATTGTTAATTTACATGTAATAATTATCGACGCTTTAGACGTCAGATTAAGTAAAACAGATAAAGATAATAGTAAAGACGAAACTAAAACATAGAAGATATGAAGAAATAATTTTGAATAAATACGGTTATAATATTTATTTCATCAGGAAAGTGAACGTAAATACTGACACATTATGTATAAAAGATAAAGAACCAATTAGGACATGTTCCTTAATAATGAAGGTGCAAAATAAATTGTTGAACAATTTAAAAATAGCCGATGATTGTAAAAAGGATAATATAGATAATAAAAGGGGTTCGCGGCTAATGTGAACCATTAAAATTGAGAAGCCAATAGCGTTAAATGTTTTAAAAGGCCACTTGTGGTTGCCTAAATATGGAGATTGTGAGATATAGTTATGCTGGAATTTGTAAGTATAATTATTCTATTTATGTCATTTATGACTAAAAGTATCTTTGTCTGAAGACGTTGTACTGATGGCAATTATGAAGGCAGGCATCGCCTCATACATTAGTAAACGTCTAGCTATTGCAAAGTTCATCATCTGAATTTGATTCGATTTGGGTCATCGTCGATAGACTGACCAAATATGCTAATATCATTCCCGTTAATGATAAATGCAAAAGAGTTATGTAAACATAGTGTGCCTGTATCGAACATCTTTATCAAGATCATCGCTTCGCAACGAATTTCTAGAGATTTGCTAAGAAATTATTGAGAACGAACCTTGATGAGAGTACTATGTACCACCCCAATCGAAGGGACGAGGTAAAGTAACGATACAAAGTAAGATAAGTGGTATTTTATGTTTGAATGAATGACCTTTGGTAATAAATCGTATAATCGCTTTCCTTTGGAAGGATTACCATTGATAATCATCGTATTAGGATTGAGATTGAATCTTGTTAGGATCTAAATATTAGAGCATCTGGAAGCCGGAGTTGGGATAAAGACACCCGACATACACCCATTGTGAGTTGGACATGTCTTTTAGGTTTAAGGTTTCCTATGATGGCGAACCTAACCTTACAAAATACCCGACCCGCGAGATCTGAAATGATTGTTGAAATTAGGATCTGATTATTGACTGCCGGTAGTGGGCAAGAGGTTATGTGAATATGAAATGTAGATCTTGAAGTGCCAAATGGGTAGCGAAGTTATGCCAAAAATTTTAACCTTGGAAAAATGAATTAATGATCTGACAAATCATGGGATATAAGTCCCCGTTGTATGGGACCATTGGGATGATGTAAAAGATTGGTTTGAAAGGCATATAAGCTGGATCTACCCTAGGACTTCAAGAGCTGCGTGAATTATGTTTCGTATATCGAACTTGATGGAATATCTATCAAGTGAAAATCTGAATTCTTCTTAATAAAGCTTAGATCGGCGAAAAGTTGCATTCATTAGAAACCCGTGAACATCATGGATAGAGAAAGTAAGTCACCATTTAGCCTGATCTTACTCCCGTAGTTATGTTTAATGAAACTCGCGTATTGTAATGAATTACACTTGTGAGAAAAGACCGAATGTGGAGGAAATACCCACATGGCTTTAACTCTATAAGAAGCGAGTAGTAAGATGATCTTTGAGGACAAAGATCCTGTTTAGGGGTAAATGCTGTGACAATCCGTCAATTTATGGTTGATATTTTATTCTCAGATATTATTTAAAAATACTATTCTAATGTTATATTATGAACTCACTTATTTTTGAGAAGAAATTTAGATTTATGTCTTGAAGTAGCATCGACTACGTCTAAACCGGAGGATTCAACGTTACGTGCTTACGTTTACATAAACCGTCTTTGGTGACAGTCCGACATTTCAGAAAATAAATTTATCCGTGAATATTATTTTGGAGTTTTAAATTTGTGTTGGTTCATAAACTCACAAATTTACGAGAAGAGATTAGGACTTACGATTTTATTTTAACATCCTTTACGACTAAACCGGAAACCCTAGGATTACGTATTTACGTTTTCGAACTCCGCTTTTGATGAAACAATTTTTATTGGATTCGTTTTGTGTCGTTGATTCATAATTTATAAAAACGTTTTTCGTGAAACGACCTGAGGGCACGCAAATCGAGGAAACTAGAATCGAGGAATACCCGTAAATTAGTGAGGTGGGACAAAATACATTATCCCACCCCACTAATACACATGGGACGGCACAACATGACACCACATCAAAGATGTGGCATCATGTTAACTTGTAGCTTAAAAGTGTAAGAACTAGCTTAACACTTAAGCTAGTTTCTTCCACTCATCCCATAAAAACAACTAGCTACACATAACCACCATTTTCACTCATGCAAACCATCTCAATTCTCTCTCAAAACATCACCATTACCGTCCACTTTTCAAGAACAAACACCCCTTCTTGATCTTTTCTAGCTACAAAATACTTGTTATTTAGCTCTTTCATGGAGTTACCTTGAAGCCTTGATCATTTGGTGGCCATTTTAACAACAAAGGAGGTGATTTGCTTGTGTCCTAGGGCTGATTTCTCAACTTATGTTCTTGGTGTTTGATGATCTTGGAGTTACTTTTGGTGTTCATCAAGTTCTTGTCTTCCAAAAACAAGATATACTCTTGGTTGGTAAAGAAGATCATCCTCTCCATTTTCTCTTGTTATTTTTGTAAAGATCAAATGTATTTTCTTTCTTGTTATATGTATATGATGAATATATGATGATAAAAATATTGTGTGGGGATCAAGTATTGATAAATATGCTTAAAAAGGTTAATAACCATAAGAAACAAGGCTAAAATCATGATTAATTTGTTGGCTGTATAAAAACATTATGTAACTAAAACTTGAACTGATAAGCATAGATAAATTTAAAATGAGCAGTAGCTATAGCTAAGTTAAATGTAGCACATAATATGAAGATCATGCCATCCAAATATGAGCTTCTAATTCATTGTAGAACTCTAGATATGATAAAAATGGTGAATATGAAAATAAAAATCAGATTTTGAGAATTAATGTTTATTACTATTATATAAGCACTCAAAATTTATATTGTATAAAATATAAAATTAAAACCCACTAACTTATGAATTTTATTTATATAAATATGTAAAAGGTTAAATAAATGGTTAAATTATAAAAATGGTAGTGGAATAATACTTATAAGTTATAAAAACTATAAACTTGATTTTTACGACTTTTTCGGCTATTACCGTAAAATTAACGTTTTTCGCCAATTAAAACTTAGACGATCAAACCCGTCTAATGTGAAGTTTTTAAAAGTCATATACTGATATATAAGTATCTAATACAATTAAAAACCGATAAAACCCGAACTATAGGACATACGGACATTAACGAGCTAACTAAGCATATTGGACTAATAATTGGACTAAATAAGTTAAACATTTATAAAAAGAACTTATTGGGCTTAACCCATTTGGGCCCAACATGGAAATTATAGATACTGATAATATAAGTATAAAATGTATTAAAACAAGTTAAAGAACTTATAATAAGCTTATTGGACTTAAAACCTGTAAATAGGTAAAACTAGTAAACTAGTAAAAAGTTACCAAAACGTAAACACTAAAATGAGTAAACAAGGATGTATAAACCCACTTGATCATCATATGTACAAAATCATCATATGTATATTGTTATTTTGATAAAAGTCATTGGACAAGAGTCTAAGACCGATTATTATTTATATAGGTTTCCGTGATTGAAGCACGTACCGTACGTCCGAATTGCCGATAACCCGCCTTCCCACATCAACGTGAGTTCATAGCCTCGCACTATTTTAAATGTTTTATAAACCCGCGAGGGAGATAACATGTTAGTCTTTATAAAATAGGACACCAATTGTCCCGAATGTTTGTTTATTGATTTGGACCCGAATGATTGTATGACCCGATTGTATGACCCTATGAATGATTAAAGGACCCGATAGATGAAATAAAATGGATTATTAAAGTTAGGTTATGTCACTAAAAGTCCCATTAGCATGAATTGTGAACTACCGGGATTTGGTAGACGCTTATGCATATAATAGTACTATTTGGGGACGATCACCCCAGTTCGCGTCTTGACGGTTGATCCCTGTCGTGCCACATTGATTGGTAAGCGAATTTATGTATGAGAAGATTTCCATAGCGTGACCTTTGTGACGACACGCTAATTTAGATGGGCAAATTGAGTATCGGGTTAGCTACCCGTTGTTTGGTTTAGTAAGGTAACAATGTCATGCGGCTTATAATAATCCAAATTAACGAAATACTACCAGATGCACCGAATTACGATGTATTGCCTGACTAGCAATAAAGGGTCATACTATTGATATTATGTTCGTGTTTTGGTTTTCATAACCATATTCATATAACGGTTTTTATTTTCATACAACGTCATAAGACGTATTGTATGATGTTTTTACGACATTGGCTCGTATAATGATTTTTAAGGCAAACGCCTATATTATGATTTTGATGAAGATTTGTATAAAATGACTTTGGCTATTTTATGGCCTATTAAAATGATTTGTACAAAATTATTTTCAGTAATAATTTTATACTGATATTATATTGATGGATTTTATTAAACTCTATGAATTCACTCGGCTTTATCGCTGACCTTTTCTTTTAACATGTTTTATCTCAGGTACTTGAAGGTAATTCTAGGGAAGACGACAAGAATTCATGGCCCGCAGTTAAATACTTATTTCCATTCAAATGCTTTGTAAAACCTGTATAAAAATACAATGACTTGGGACCTATGTAACTTTGATATTTATGAATGGAAATGCTTTATTATTAAACGACACGATTTTTAAGCGTTGTCTATGATGTGAGTAATGTGCTATCCCGTAACACCAACGAGTCTTCCGCTGTATTGAATTGTATAAATTTGGGGGTGTTACACATTTCGTACTAGTGACTCATTGGAAAATAAGTGTTGTTCATATCGAGCTTTTATCGCCCTTTCAAGGTCTAAGAATAAGGTTGAAAGTATTGGAAAATGAGGTAGGATGTCAAATTGAGTATATGTTGGTTGAAACTTGAATGAAGTAAAATTTAATCCGTATGAAATATGATATTGTTAAAAGGAAGTCGTTAAGTCCTGTAATTGAGTTATAAGGTTTTAAATGATTGTTGATTCGTGTTAAGGGTTGTTCCTAGGCCATTGTCCGATAACGAGGATGCCCAGTGTCCAAGAAATAAATTGAAGAAATCTTTTTCTGAATAGGGACCGATGGATCTTCCGGGACATGTGGAACACCTAATGACTATTGTAGATTAGTATACATTGTGATATCTTTTTAAAATCCCTAACTTAACTGAGACATCAGTTGGTAGGATGAGTTTTTGGAATTGTATGACATGGTAACACTTAATGTGTTACGGTATAATTTTGACTTGTTTGTGAGTAATGAAAAGACTACCTTTGATTACTAAATCCTAAATGTATCGATGTTATCTATCTTTTCTTGCTTCTTCCTAATGTCCGCATTAGTGATGCAACCATTGAACAAGTACTCATCTCAATTTGAGTTACGTTGTGGATTATTCCTTTTGAGTGCCATCGAGGTCATGAACCTCATAATTATTTGGCTAAAGCTCATTTCCTATCATATTGGAGTTAGTTCTTGGTGAACAACTTTTCATCACTCTTTTGTAGATCACTCATTGTTTTTATAAAGATACAAATAGTATCCCTTGAGAAAAAATGAATTTTCATCACCGTAAGGACTATTTAAATTGAGATTTATAAGTAATCGTTATCAAAATAAAGTTTTTCATGAAACACCTTGGAAAACTTAATTGTTTTATAACAAGGAACATCTCTGCAATTTCACTTGATTTTTATTTCATGATTAAGCATGAATATACATACATATATATATATATATATATATATATATATATATATATATATATATATATATATATATATATATATATATATATATATATATATATATATATATATATATATATATATATATATATATATATATATATATATATATATATATATATATATATATATATATATATATATATATATATATATATATATATATATATATATATATATATATATATATATATATATATATATATATATATATATATATATATATATATATATATATATTTTAAACATGATGACAAAGTTTTGACGAACTGAGTATTGCATCGTTAATCCTAAAATTGTATATAGTTGCGCGCCTACATACAATTTGGAAGGGACTATGCAAGGCTGATTAATAGTCACTATAAAACTGATTAATAAATAGTACATTTTCTTTGAAGTTATGAAAGATTAAATTTTATGAGATCTGCAAGAAGTGTAAAATAGGGACATATTGTTTGGAACACTTACATATGTGCCCGTACTATTTATTCTTCTGAGTCGAATTTACTCACCTGTGGATATAGTCTTATTTGACAATTGACAACCCTTTCTTGTCCAATTCTCTCGTAGTGAGATTCTTTGGAAAAGTATCTCATTATCGAGTATTAATACCCGACTGGGTGTATCAACGTTCCTATCATTTCTTTTAATTAGATTTTATTTGAATCACATGGGTAACGATCCGAGGAGATGTCAAATGTGTACTCAATTCATGAAAACATGGGATAGACTCATATTCGTTAATGTTTTCGTCTGTATCTGATTTGAAATTCTCTCGCGTAGATCATGCGTTAACCTTACTCTTTTTTATTTAAGGTTAGTTATGTCTCCATATATCCTTGAATTTGTGAAGGATTATGAGTTATTATTAGTCTTTTGAGAAGTTCACATCTTATCAGCGGTAATGAAACTGGAAAGTTGATAGTGCCAGTAAAATGGATTGATTGACTATGACATAATGTCATTGTCTTAATTGATGGGAACTCGAGTAGAAATCCCCTAAAAGATAAGATGTTGATTATCAAAAGTGATCTAAATAATTCTTGATGAATGATCATATCCTGTATTTAGACTTGAAATTATACCATGAATGGTTATAAACTGATCATAGATCTTGTAATCTAGAAAGAACTTAAAGTAAATTTATTAAAAGATGTTTCTGTTATCTGAATTTTTAGGAGGTATTTGTTGGTGAATTACCTAGACTTTCACCATTAAGGCAAGTTGAATTTTGTATTGATTATATTCCCGGTGTTGCACCTGTGGCATGTGCACTATACGTCAGCACCATCTGAATTAAAAGAATTACCGTACAACTGAGAGAGTTGTCGGAGAAAGCTTTTATTTTATTGAGTTCGTCATTATGAAGAGCTATGGTGTTATTATTCCTTATATTTGTTGAATTACCGTGAACTAGGTAAATTGATGATCAAAATCTATATCCACTACCCAAGATGATAGATTTGTTCCATCATTTACAAGGTTCTAGCGTATGTTCTAAAGATTTGATCCACGGCATGGTTATCATTAAATTCGCGTCCGCGAAACAGATTTTCTATTCCAATCACTACATCCAGAACTCGTAATGAACATTATGAGTTTCATGTTATGTTGTTTGGATTGACCAATGCACATGTAGCATCCACAAATTTGGTGAATCACGTGTGTAGGCTATAATTTTATAAAATCATGCTCGTTTTCATTAAGTCCCGTCTGTTTGTTTCTAAGAATAAGAAGGAGTTAATAATCATTTGTAGAATGCCCTAAGTTGGCCAAGTAGTGAAAACATGTACCTTGAGTATTTAACATGTGATTTAAGGTTTGATCCTTTACATTAAATGACCGTGTATTTAATGATGGTAAGATATATATTGACTCTTCAAAGATTAGAGCCATTAAGGCTTTGGGTTATACCAAAAAGAAAATGCAAATATGTTTTGACAAATAATTTATCAAAGGATTTTTAAGGAATTATTTCCTTATACCCAAATCATTTAACTAAACTCCTTTATGGGTAAATGTTTGTGTATACCTCAGGACAACCTAAGAGGGATTGAGGAAACCATTTAAACCATGACTTGGAATTTCAAACGACAATTTATGCTTTTCAACTAAGAAAATTTTGACCAAAGTATAACCAAAGATTTTTCGAACATTTACGAATCTTATTTATTATTTTCAATAAATCAACAAAAATCTTGTTAATTAAATTAAAATTTATATTTGAACATTTTTCTATAATTGGACGAACTAAGAAAATTTTAAACTTTTACCTTTATGTTTCATAAAATTAAATATTTATTATTTAATTACTTGTAATAATTATCGATGCTTTAGACGTTGGATTGAGTAAAACTGATAAAGATAATAGTTGAGATGAAACTAAAACATAGAAAATATGAAGAAAGAATTTCTGAGTGAATTGTGGTCATGATATTTATTTCATCAGGAAAGGTGAATGTAAATGCTGACGCATTATGTAGAAAGGGTAAAGAATCAATTAGGATGTGTTCCTAAGTAATGACTGTGCAAAATAAATTGCCGAGCAATTTAAAAAATAGCTGATGCTTGTAAATAGGATAATATAGATAATAAAAAGGGTTCACGACTAATGTGAACCATTAGAATTGAGAAGCCGATGGCGTTAAATGTATAAAAGGCCGCTTGTGGTTAAATATGGAGGATTTCGAGATTTAGTCATGTTGGAATCTCATGAGATTAAGTATTCTATTCATGGCATTTCTGATTTAATGTATCTTTATCTGAAGAATTTGTACTAATGGCAAATTATGAAGGCGTACATCGCCTCATACATTAGTAAACGTCTAACTATTGCAAAGGTCGTCATCTGAATTTGATTCCATTTGGGTCATCGTCGACAGACTGACCAAATCTACTAATATCATCCCCGTTAATGATAGATTCACGATGAAGAAATTGACTCTTTGTATTTAAAGGAGTTGTATAAACATAGTGTGCCGGTATTGATCACCTTTATCAAGATCCTCGCTTCGCATCGAATTTCTAGAGATTTGCTCAGAAGTCATTGGGAGCGAACCTTGATGAGAGTACTGCTTACCACCCCAATCGAAGGGACGAGGTGAAGTAACGATACAAACACTAGAAGTGTTGTTTTATGTTTGAATAATTGACCTTTGGTAATAAACCGTATAATCGTTTTCCTTTAGAGAGATTATCATTGATAATTATCATATTAGGATCGAGATCGAATCTTGTGAGGATCTAAATATAAGAGCATCTGTAGGCAGGAGTTGGGATGAAGACACCCGACATACACCTACTGTGAGTTGGACATGTCTTTTAGGTTTAAGGTTGCCTATGATGACAGACCTAACCTTACAAAATACCTGACCCGCGAGACATGAAATGATTGTTGAAATTAGGATATGATTATTGACTGTCGGTAGTGGGCAGGAGGTTATGTGAATATGAAATGTAGATCTTGAAGTGCAGGATGGGTAGCAAAGTTATGCCAACTATTTTCACCTTGGAAAAATGAATTGAAGATCTGAAAGATCATGGGAAATAAGTCCCCGTTGTATGGGACCATTGTGATAATGTAAAAAGTGGTTTGAAAGGCATGTAAGCAGGATCTACCCTAGGACTTCAAGGGCTGCGTGAATTATGTTTCGTATATCGAACTTGATAAAATGTCTATCAAGTGAAAATATGATTGTTTTTTAGTGAAGATTAGATCGGCGAAAAGTTGCATTCATCAAAAATCCGCGAACATCATGGATAGAGAAAGTAAGTCAACATTAAGCCTGATCGTATTCCCGTAGTTATGTATGATGAAACTCGCATATTGTAATGAATTACACTTGTGAGAAAAGACCGAATGTGGAGGAAATACCCACATGGCTCTAACTCTATAAGAAGCGAGTAGTAAGATAAATCGATCTTTGAGGACAAAGATCCTGTTTAGGGGTAAATGCTGTGACAATTCGTCAATTTATGATCGATATTTTATTCTCAAGTTTAAAAACATTTTTTAATGTTATATTATGAACTCACTCATTTATGGGAAGAAATTTGGGTTTACGTCTTGAAGTAGCATCGACTACGTCTAAACCGGAAGATTCTACGTTACGTGCTTACGTTTACATACACCGTTTTTGGTGACAGTCCGACACTTCAGGAAATAAATTTATCCGTGAATATTATTTTGGAATTTTAAATTTGTGTTGGTTCATAAACTCACAAATTTACGAGAAGAGATTAGGACTTACATGTATAATTTAACGTCCTTTACGACTAAACTGGAAACCCTAGGTTCACGTATTTACGTTTTTAACTCCGTTTTGATGAGACAATTTTTATTAGATTCTTTTTGTGCCGTTGATTCATAATTTATAAAAACGTTTTTCATAAAATGACCCGAGGGCACGTAAATCGAGGAAACTAGAATCGAGGAATACCCGTAAATTAATAGGGATGGGACAAGTTTACACTTGCCCACCCCCATAACAAGTGGCGGCAAAGCTTAGCACATACACCACAAGGTGTCAACTTTTACACTTAGGAAGGACACTTGTCCTCCCCATTTGACTAAACCTTGCTACCTAACACAACAACCTAACTCCAAACCACTAACTTCATTTATCATATGCAAAATCACACACAATTCTCTCCACCCTCCTCCTTGTTGCCGTCCTATTTACCACCACCACCATTCATCCAAAAATTTCTACCATAATCTTGTGTTTAACTTACACAAGATGAAAACCCATTGAAGATGTATTGATTGGAAATGATCTTAACAACTAGAAAGGAGTTTCTATGGAGTCTTGGGGCTGATTTTTCTAAAGAAGTTCTTGGAGATAGGTGATCTTGAAGTTAGTTTTGGTGTACCACAAGTTTTGCCAACAAAAGTCAAGATTGATCTTAACTTTCATAATCTTGGTGGTAACAAGATCATCCTTCCCATTTCCTTGTTATATTTGTAAATGTAAATTGTATTTTCTTTCTTGCTGTATATGTATACGATGATAAAAATATTGTGTGGGGATCATGTGTTGATAAACTTGGATAAAAAGATTGAAAACTACATGTAAAAATGGTAAAATCTAGCTTAAATAAGTAGGCTGTATAAAAACAGTAAAGAACCTTATGTTAAACTGATAAAATGGCATAGATGAATTAATATACAGTATGTTATAAGACTTGTACACATGTGAGAGTTGGCCATACAATAAAATCTTTATAATGAGTGAGATATGATCAAAACAAAATTGAAGTGCAAATTTGAGTTGTCTGTTTTGGACGGACTGTTAGGGACATTTAGAGTTAGATTGAGCAGTATCTAAAACAAAGTTAATTGTAGCACATAATATGTAGTTTATTCTTCTATCTCCTTGTAGAACTCAAGATATGGTAAAAATGATGAAAGTGAAAATAATAATCAGATTTGTGAAATAAAAGTATATAGTATAATATTTACACTTAAGTAAATATAATATAAAATGTACACTTAAAACCCACTAACTTATATATTACATATAAATAAGTATGTACTTTAATAAATAAAAGGGACATTTCATAAAAATGGCAATTTGATAAGTTTTATAAGTTATAAAACTAAAAACGTAAGTTTTACGTCTTTTCGGCTAAAACCGATAAATTAACGTTTTCGTCAATTAAAACTTATGGTCGGACCCGTCTAATGTAAACTTTTAATAACTCATATACTGATGTATAAGTATATATGACAAGTAAAAACCGATAAAACCCGAGCTTTATAACTTATGGACATTAACAGGCCAAAGTAGTCTTATTAGACTATTGATCCAACTAGTTTGGATAAACACTAATGGACTTACTCATTGGGCTTAACCCACTTGTGCCCAACATATGAGTAAAGTCCTGGTATTAAAAGAATAAATAGACTAATATAATGTATTGGGCTTTTAATGGGCTTATTGGGACTCAATATGGAATTGGATTGAAACTAGTGTAACTAGTCAAAATTTGACTAACACATAACACTATAATGTTGAATGAAGATATAAAAACCCAATTGATCATCATCATACTTATAATATCATATATATATACATAGCCATTATTTTTATAAATTCATTGGACAAGAGTCTAAGACCGAGTATTATTTGTCTAGGTTTCTGTGATTGAAGCACGTACCGTACATCCAAATCGCCGATAACCGCCTTTCCCAATCAACGTGAGTTCATAGCATCACACTCTTTTCAATGTTTTATGAAATGTTTTATAAACCCGCGAGGGAGATAACATGTTAGTTTTTATTAAATAGGACACTAGTTGTCCCGATTGTTTGCTTATTGATTTGGACCCGAATGATTATATGACCCGATGAATGATTATATGACCCGATGAATGATTATATGACCCGATGAATGAAATGAAATGAATTATTATTAGTTAGGTTATGTCACTAAAAGTCCCATTAGCATGAATTGTGAACTACCGGGATTTGGTAGACGCTTATGCATATAATAGTACTATTTGGGGAAGATCACCCCAGTTCGCGCCTTGACGGTTGATCCCCGTCGTGTCACATTGATTGGTAAGCGAATTTATGTATGAGAAGATTTATATAGGCGTGATTATTGTGACGACACACTGTTTTAGATGGGCAAATGAGTTTCGGGTTAGCTACCCGTTGTTTGTTATAGTAAGGTAGCAATGTCATGCGGCTTATAATAATCCAATAACGAAAATACTGCTATACGCATTGAATAACGGTATATTGCCTAACTAGCAATACGGGGTCTTATTATTGATCTTATGTTCGTGTTTTGGTTTTACATAACCATTTTCTTATAACGGTTTTTTTATTAAACTCTATACTACGTATTAAAACGTATTGTATGATGTTTTTACGACAATGGTTCGTATAATGGATTTGAAGGCTAAAGCCTATATTATGATTTACGACTAAGAGTTGTATAAAATGTCTTTGGCCTATTTCATGGCCTACTTCAAAGAATTGTACAAAATGATTTTTGGTGATAATTTTATACCGATGATATATTAATGGATTTCATTAAACTCTATGAATTCACTCGGCGTTTTCGCTGACCTTTTCTTTTAACATGTTTTATCTCATGTACTTGAAGGTAATTCACGGGAAGACGACAAGAATTTATGGCCCGCACTTAAATAACATATTTCCATTCAAATGCTTTGTAAAATTGTATGAAATACTATGACTTGGGACCTATGTAAATTTGATATTCATGAATGGAAAATGCTTTATTATTAAACGACGCGATTTTTATGCGTTGTCTATGATTTGAGTAATGTGTTATCCCGTAACACCAACGACTCTTCCGCTGAACTAAAGTATGAATATTTGGGGGTGTTACAATAATAATACATGCAGATTTATACTCAAGGTCAAGATATACCCCTAAGCTATAACCCGCAAGCTAACGCACCCTCTTCGTCATCACCAGTCCCAAACGCTTCCTTAAGTCTGTTGTTACTCCCAAACAGCCCCCTTATATCATTCTCCAGTCCCAAACGCACCCTAAACAGTAGATCCAAACACCCCCGAAGCTACTGGTGCAAACATCATATCCAAACAACCCTGCATGTTGTTGTAACCCGCAGATCCAAACAGCCCCGAAGCATCTACTGTAAACTGCAGATACAAACAGCCCTTATGCTGCGGTAAACAACATATCCAAACACCCCCGTGGCTGAATCTAAACCCGAAACAAACACACCTCTTTTGGTGGTTGCATGGTGGACTCGTGGCAGATGGTTGGTGGCTGTGATGATGGTACATGTGGCGGCTGGGTATGAATCTGAGACAAACACCCTCAATGATGTGGCGGTTGAACACTAGTGGTGGCACAATAGCGGCCATGAGGGTGGCGGCTGGTGGTTGATGGCATCAAGATGATCACCACGGCTGTGGGGGTAAGGTGGTTCGGATGGTGGATATAGGTATAGATCTACTTGATCTATAAATTAAAGGTGGCGGCAGAAATATTTTATGGTGGCCGGAATACTCGTCGGAAAAGTGGCGGCTGCCACTTTTAGATGTGTGTGTATTTGTGAAGGCTAGGGTTTGTATGAAATGAGGAAGAAACCCTAATTGCCATTTATATACCCATCAAAAGTTATAAGAATCAATTTGCAAGGTTTATAATAGTTAAGGGTTAAGGTTTCAATTATTTTGTAGGGGCGTAAAGCGTAACTTTTTTAAAAAGTTTGTTAATAAATTATTCGATACTCGATTATGTCTTATAAAATTTGATTCGTCTTACGAAAACCGCGTCATTAATAAAAAGATTTCTCCGATAAAATGAAGTATTTATATGACTTATAAATATGAAAAATGCGTTCGTTTATTTAAATGACAATATTTGTCATTTATCGTTTTAATAAAATAAGTATCGTTTTAATAAAAATATTTCTCATTTAATCTCTCCGTACATTATTAAAATGAAATATTAAATTATTTAATAAATCATTTTATCAAGTATCTCTCAACAATAAATTATGTAATTAAAATTTTAAACTGTCGGTACGCAGATTATGCGACCTTTGTCTTGTTTTCAAATCCAATAATTTTTGTATTGCTCAAAATAGATTTTGAAATATACTTAATTATTATTTAGTGTACAAAAAATCTCGAGTTTTACGCCATCCACATGCCATCTTGATTTTTGTCCTCGAAACTCGATTATTAGTACTAGGTTGAGAAATGTTCTAGTATCATTGGGTAAACTTTTATTACATTTTTATCATGGTAAAATCATGGATTTTACTACACCATCCCATTATTTTAGCTTCGTCCTCGAAGCTATTAAAAACTTTGTCATTTATTAAGTGTATAGATGTCATATATCTAAAGGTTCGTCTTAGACATGCTCCGAAACGAATGGTGCCATTCATGTAAAGGGATCGTTATCCGGATCGCTCTATACATCCGATTGAGCAGTATTTGGGTGTTACTACCATTACGGATGAACATAATTATCCGAAAGGTTTGGTCGTCAATCTGACAAATCGGTAGCAGTTAATAGAACAATTGGATGACAATTAAAAGAGGACAATCTAGGAAGTTTTCAACTCTGAAAAGTCGATGTAGGGTTAACTACACTTAGTTGGTTAAGCTCACGACAATCAATGTTCATTTGGAAACCTACAAGCCAAGATTTAAACTCGGAGAGGGTTCCAGGACTGGGCCTGCTGATCATGTTTAAGCCCAGATTGCTTCTCTGGCCGCGCGCCAGGAGCAGGACATGTCGGATGTCCACAACCTGTTGATAGCAGGCCAAGCAGGGTACACTTTCATGCATGAGCGCATAGACTCTCTCTCTCTCTTGGACCATATGTGCAGAAGCCCAAACAACACGAGGTGTTTGGGCCACGACCGACGAGGCCTTACAGTGGTTGTTGGAGGAGAACTACTACCTCCATCAGCATATTCACACCTTAGAGGGTTTTCAGCATCAGACCCACACTTCTCTCACTGCGCAGGAGCAGTCCTTGTCCACCTTCTTTGATCTTGTAGTTATTCGTTATGATGGAGTGACAGCAGAGACCGCCTACCTTCGAGGAGCCGTTGGAAGACTTCGATCCCAGTTGTTGACTGCACTCCGTCTGCTTACGGAGTCTCGATTGGCTATAAAGGTATTGTAGAGTACCATGTCAGCACATGCAGCCTTACCAGCCCCACCAGCACCAACCACATCCAGCAGACCTGCTAGGCAAGATTTGAGTAGAATTACAAGATCTTTGGTACATCATGATAAGATTATGGGTTGTATTCCAGCTATCATGCACAATGCACTAGTCATTTGAAGTTTAAGAAATCACTCGCCAAAACACAACAAGTCTTGTGATGATGTATTGTAACGGTGATCCGTTAAAATATGGTATGGTGAATGATAATGATAATGAAGCCGGTGACGTGTGTAAAAACCCAAATTTTAGGGGATTTACACCACCTACCCGTTATTTTAGCTTCGTCCTCGAATCTTAAAATAAAGTTACTCGTCCAGGGAACAAGTGAGGACACTTTTCCTTGAACGTGTAATCTTGTGAACTCAAGTTTAGAATCATGTGTGACATTTAGAATGTAGTTATTAATACGCTCTTGTGTCAACAATTATACGCAAAAGGCTTTCTAGTAAACTTCTAGCCTGTGGAATGAAAACATTAGTTTGACAATAAAGCTTCACTCAGCGGAATGGCTAAGATTATTGTCGATAGTAATTGGGTAGGAAGTTGCAAAGAATCTGCTTCATTTGTGGTTGAGCTGGGATGCAAGTGGTGTAGGAAAGAAGTACCTCAAATGGTGGAAATAAAAGAAGATACCAAGAATAAAGAAGTGTTCATTTCTGGTGAGATGCTGAAAGGGTCATGCATCCATTGTTGGTAGTTCAAAATCTACACAAATTTTGACTTCTAAAGAAGGAAGTCGTTCATTTCACGGCTTGTTAGATGATGGTATTGTCGAACTAATTGGACTCGAAGAGGAAGAGGATTGTCCAAAAAGTATGGGACATCCAATATCTGTTTCTAGGAGATGACAAACATAACCCTACAAAATACACCCATTGTGAGTTGGGTATGTCTTGTATGCTTGAGTTTGTCTTTCTCGTCGATTTCATAAATGTGAGTTCAGAAGATAAGGCATCTTCTTACCAAGTATTTATGTGTTTTGGTACAATGACACTAAGTCTAGTGTCGATAAAGTCTGTGTTACTGTCTCCTCGAATGATCGAAGTTTCATTTCCCCAGGCAGACGAACAAGCTTTATGTTTTGTGACGCCCCTAAATAGGTCAAAACAAACAGAAGTGTACACCCACAAAGGGTTCAAATGCAGCGGAAATGAACACCCCCAAAAAGGGTTCAAATGTAGCGGAAATGTACACCCCAAAAAGGTTCAAATGCAGCGGAAATAAACACCCCCAAAAAGGGTTCAAATGCAGTAGAAATATACACCCCCAAAAAGGGTTCAAATGCAGCGGAAATGAACACCCCATAGGGTTCGAATGCAGCGAAAGTGGTATTTGGGTTAAAGATAAACCAAAAATCAGTAGCACAATGTTGTGATCCAAAAGAGATGAACACGAATCTTCCCTAAGTTTCTTGATGAGGACGTAATAATGATAAGACATCTCGGAGGAATCGTTAGTAAAAAAGGAATACGTTCCATAACTGGATAAATAATATCAATAATGAGTCATGTCGAAAGTATTGAAGCCCACATGATAATAAATTTTTATTTACATCGATAAGCGTCCTCATCCATGTAAGGTAAAATTTATAACTCCATTCGGTGACCTATGATTTCTTTATTCAAACGAACAAGCGTCCTCACTCGTTTCAATAAGGATCTCATAGCCCACCTTACTTAAATATTCCTGGCAAGGCTTATTATTTAGAACAAATATAACATCTAAGATAATAGATATTATTAAGATACTTTACAACTCGTTTGTTTATAACCTTCGTCTTCAGATGTCCCATAACATCTTAATTCGAAATTATAAATAAACTTCTGGTCCGGTGGCTTATGATTTCACCTTTAGACGTCCCACAACGTCTTGAGACGAAATCATAATTAACTTATAGTCAAGAGACTCATGTCATATACTTAGACTTCATCTAAATATAGAGTTATAAGTACCTTGATTTGGGTCCCACCGCATCATTTAAAGATGCAAACTTATCCAAATAATACTACATGAAAATAATCAAAGCAAAAGTGCATGGGTAATTAATAAGTTTTGTTCCTAGATATACGTACAAAATCATAAGCGACAGAAAATAAATGTTGACGCGCGATAACGTGCACAAGAATACATACCAAACAAGAAGCTCATATATAATATAATGATATATTATAATAGTTACTTAAACAGATAGAAGGAACAATTTAACGTATAAGCTTAAACAGATATAGCAAGTAATCATGAAGGATGCGAAAATCTTAGTATAAGACTTTAGGATATATTTGGATTTTATTACAACACCAACTCGTTTTTAGGCAGTTCATTTATGTTACTGTATTTTAGTTAAATACATCGTTGTACAAGTATTAATAACTTCCATTTAAATTTGTTATTAATATTATCGTTTAAGTAATAGTATTTTACTCACAAATGTTGTATTTTACTTTTATAATCTATGTACAATATATATAATTTATATAAGCAGTTTTTAAAAATAATAATACTTTATTAAATTTAATTTAATGTCCCCAATGTTTCGGCAAGTTACTAAATAACCCTTTGTTTACAAGTTTCAAAAAATGACGGTTCTAGTCCATTTAGTTGAGGATTCGCTAAAGTCTTAATACATTAAGTGAAATGAGGGTTCGTTTAAGTTTCAGTTATTTGCAAAACAAGTCCATCCATATTTTATTAAATGTATAACTTTTGGATTTTAATACTTTTAGCCCTTAGGGCTTGTAATACTTTCGGGATATGGCAAGAGTAGTCCCTCTAGTTAAAATTAGGTTTTAGAATTTTCATCAAGTGGCGAAACTAGTCCATAGGGCTTCTAAATTTTTCCGCTAATTACATAAATACACCTTAGAGTTTTAAAATGAAAATTAAACTTTTAAGAATTTACAAAAATGGTCCTTAAGGTTTAATAAGTCACGTATGGCATTTATTAATCCCTAGACTTTCAAATATTTACGATATTTGTCCTTGTAATTACTGTTTTATCAAGACAAGTTTCAAATGTCACGGTCTTAATCCATAAGTCTTATAAAATGACATTTCTAGTCCACTAATAATACTTAACGGTTTATCAAGGTGTGAAATTTATTAAACCTTACAAGCTTATTACTGGTTTATAAAGATTAAGTCTAGATCTCTAAATAAGGAGTAAAAACCAACGGTATGTTTTATTTCCGTGTGTTTCAAATAAGATCCGAGTTAGTTACAAGTTTGCATGTTAGTCATAATCTTTAAGATGAGCTTATAACCCACGGCTAATATCATTTATAGTATTTCAAGATAAAGTCCAATCTTTTTTTATGTTTACATTTAATTTACAAGGTCCCAAAAATTAAAATCTTGGTTTATTACAAGTTCACAAGTTTATTACAAGTTCAAAAACGAATCTGATTTCCCAAGCTATATTTGTTTCCATGTGTTTTCATTATGATATCTATGTTTATTACTTGGTTAAAAGTAAATTTTAAAGTCTATACATAAGATCTAGGTTTATCATAAGTTTGCATGTTCATCAGAAGTCCATTAATAAAGTTTATAGCCCACGGCTATAATTAAATACAAAAATATTTTCATGATGTTTACCCAATCTATTTTTCTTAAGTACATAATCACATATTTCTTACTAAACAATTTTTATACATGTCTTATGACATATCAAAAATATGTCGTGACCTATATAGGTCATCACAAAGCTTAAGTTTTTACTAGTTTATTATAAGTTCAACAAAGTTAATCGAGATCTCTAAAAAAAATTTATCAATTCAAATTTTTAAATTTTTCCCAAAGACTTTCTAGAATCCTTTTTAGATTTTCCCTAGATTTATAAGAATCTATTTAGATTATTTTTTTCAAGATTTATAAAATCTAATTAGGTTTACCAAAGACATGGCAAGATTTTTAATGATACATTAAAATTTTACAAAGATTTGTAGATTTCTCCAACATTTTATTAGATTTTTCAATATTTACAAAATCTAATTAGGTTTACCAAGGATTTCTAAAGATTTCCAAGATTTTCAAAAGATTTGGTTAGATTTCTCAAGATTTATAAAATCTAATTTAGATTTCCTAAAATTTTGTATGATGTACAAGATTTAGTTAGATTTTATAAAATCAATTTAGATTTTCCACAGAAAAAAAATCTATTTAGGTTTTAAGAGATTTAAAATCTTCTTAGATTTTCTAACGATTTCAAGAGATTCTGTTAGATTTCCAAATGTTTCCAAAGATTTTATTTAGATTTCCATTTAGATATTTCAAAGAGTTTGTTATGTATTTGATTGTTCATGGTTACAATGCATTGTTCGGGCCATCAAACTTCATAAGTCATTTTATTAACGTTTGAGGAGCGAGGGCACTTTAAATCGTAAACCCAACCACTCAGTCAAAACGTAATATCGAGGTGTAACATCTTTAGTATAAAGCTCCCTACGAACATGGCATGTTTATATGTTTCATTAAATATCTTAAGTATTTTAATATTTTTATAATAAATATCAAATAGTCATAATACATAAATACGTATAGAGTTAGTATCTAATACCATCAACTATTACAAATGCATAGAATAATGAATACGCAGTTAAATCATATAGTTATGCATGCTCTCTATGTTATATGCTCTCTAAATATGTCCCAAAAAAAATCCCAACTGATTTTGTAAAGTTATAGTCCAGTTTTAAATAAAAGAAAATTCTTATTTTATTTAACAATTTATCTGGTTCTCTATAACAAATGCTCTGATACCATTCTGTGACACCCCCATAAATCGGGTATCACCAGGGTGGATCGATGAACAAATGGTATACAAAGCATTAATCATAATTATATGATTTTTGAAATACAATCGATATAAACATTAATTTGGTACAATCGTTTAAATTGTTGAATATCATTTGTTATAAATATCCTAGTAAAAATATAGATCTCCCGTCAATTTATGCTCCTAAATGATGCTCAATCCATGCTCAAATAATCCTGCTTAATTCCTGAGAAAAACATGCTTAAAACAGTCAACATAAAGTTGGTGAATTCATAGAGTTTTGTAAAATCATAGTTTAGGACAGTAGATTGTCATATATAGTGTTAAACAATATTTGTTATAAAAATAAAGTTCAGAGTTTCCAAATATTAAATAGGTTGATGTAACCAAGAGTATAAAATTAAGTTTAGTAATGCAAACATTAAAGATAGTGTTATTGCACAAAGCTATATACTATGAAGTAATTACATTTCCTCCTATTACCTAAAACTGAAGCTTAACTATCCATAGTTCTCAACAGATGAGAACCCGGGGCCTTACAAAAAGGCACCAAACCCAGTTCCAACATGGTATACATCTGTTGTCCCAGCCAAGGCACAGTGAGCGCTACTCACCCAGATGGGGGTCTTCAATCCCAATAGATCTATTTATAACATTTAGGCAATTATAATGATTTAATAGTTTCTACAATAAGCAAATGTAAGTAAAGCTGGCAGATCAGTTTGCGTTCTATAAAATAATTTAAAATCATATTATCAAAACAAGTTACAATTATTGAATAGCATGTCTCCCCCTCGCGGGTTAGTAAAAACATAAAAGGATTTAAAATGCGAGGTTATGAACACACTTGTATAATACAGCTCGAGGATGATCAAGTATACAAATCACAAAGCAGACATTACATCGAATACCTAAGTAATTAAGTAGGTCTCAATATATGCATAAATAATAAATTCATACAGTTTAATTGGTCGCACGTTTATTCTTTTTATCAATATATCACAGTATATTTAATTATTATATATACTGTCATGATGGTTGTTAGGTGTGCAAGTTGTCCGTTTACTGTTTCCACGTAACCCCAATATTTATAAAACATGTATGATATTGTAGTCTTTATAAATAAATTATTAAATTTATTTAATAGTTTATAAGGTTCCCAAAAATAATTAATAAAAAAATTATTATTAATTAATCATGATTTTAAAACATGTTACCCGTTAGTAAAAATATATTATTTTTAATTCGAAACCATTAGAATAATCATTCGTGTACCAACAGTGGCTTATTAAAGCAAAACAGTGGGTACTTAATTAAAAACAGTGGCTATATTTAAGAAAACAGTGGGTACAATACGAAAACAGTGGCTACAACAATGGTCAGTGGAAACAGTGGTTAATATTAAAGCTAACGGTGGTAACTTATATCTAACAGTGGTAACTTTAAAGTTATCAGTGGAAACTTATAACAGACTGTGGAAATAATACACTAACGGTGGTAATAATAATACATGCAAATTTATACAAAAGGTCTAGATATACCCCTAAGCTATAACCCACAAGCTAACGCACCCTCGTCGTCATCAACAGTCCCACACGCTTCCTTAAGTCTGCTGATAATCCCAAACAACCCCCTTATATCATTCTCCAGTCCCAAACGCACCCTAAACAGCAGATCCAAACACCCCCGAAGCTACTGGTGCATAAAGCATATCCAAACAGCCCTGCATGTTGTTGTAACCCGCAGATCCAAACAGCCCCGAAGCTTCTGCTATGAACTGCAGATCCAAACAGCCTTTATGCTGCTGTAAACAGCATATCCAAACACCCCCGTGGCTGAATCTAAACCTGAAACAAACACACCTTTGTTGGTGGTTGCATGCTGGAGTCGTGGCAGATGGTTGGTGGCTGTGATGATGGTACATGTGGCGGCTGGGGTATTAATCTGAGACAAACACCCTCAATGATGTAGCGGCTGAACACTAGTGGTGGCACAGCAGCGACCATGAGGGTGGCGGCTGGTGGTTGATGGCATCAAGATGATCACCACGGTTGTGGGGGTAAGGTGGTTCGGATGGTGGATATATGTATAGATATACTCGATCTATAATTTAAAGGTGGCGGCGGAAATATTTTATGGTTGCCGGACTACTCGCCGAAAAAGTGGCGGCTGCCACGTTTTTATGTGTGTGTATTTGTGGAGGCTAGGGTTTGTATGAAATGAGGAAGAAACCCTAATTGCCATTTATATACCCATCAAAAGTTATAAGAATCAATTTGCAAGGTTTATAATAGTTAAGGGTTAAGGTTGCAATTATTTTGTAGGGGCGTAAAGCGTAACTTTTATTAAACGTTTGTTAATAAATTATTCGGGACTCGATTATGTCTTATAAAATTTGATTCGTCTTACGAAAACCTCATCATTAATCTTAAAAGGATTTCTCCGATAAAATGAAATATTTTTATGACTTATAAATATGAAAAATGCGCTCGTTCATTTAAATGACAATATTTGTCATTTATCGTTTTAATAAAATAAGTATCGTTTTAATAAAAATATTTCTCATTTAATCTCTCCGTACATTATTAAAATGAAATATTAAATTATTTAATAAATCGTTTTATCAAGTATCTCTCAACAATAAATTATGTAATTAAAATTTTAAACTGTCGGTACGAAGATTGTGCGACCTTTGTCTTGTTTTCAAATCCAATAATTTTTTTATTGCTCAAAATAGATTTTGAAATATACTTTATTATTATTTAATGTACGAAAAATATCGAGTTTTACACCATCCACATGCCATCTTGAGTTTCGTCCTCGAAACTCGATTATTATTACTAGGTTGAGAATTGTTCTAGTATCATTGGGTAATCTTTTATTATATTTTTTTCATGGTAAAATCATGGATTATATATATATATATATATATATATATATATACATATATATATATATATATATATATATATATATATATATATATATATATATATATATATATATATATATATATATATATATATATATATATATATATATATATATATATATATATATATATATATATATATATATATATATATATATATATATATATATATATATATATATATATATATATATATATATATATATATATATATATACACTACCGCCATATTTTTTTCTCGATTTGGAGGATTTTTGGTTTGTACGCTTTCCTATTTATTGTTGTGACATTTGATTACGTTTGGTTGTGGCCTACCTAGTGAACGGATTATGTCTCATGTTAATATTTTTACATACACAAATAAGTTAGCGTGTGTTTGTTAGTATATATATATATATATAGGAATATGTTGTATTTGTTTGTACCTGGAAATATATTTGTTGTTTTTATTAAAAGGATTTTAACTTTTAGTTAGTGTTAGTCGTTGTAACACTGAATTAACGCTAGGGTACAAAAATATAAGTTTAAGTTTTTGTTTGAATTTGAATTTGAAATTGAGTATTTCTACGGTAATTTGATGAATATTTTCACAATTTGTTTAAGATATTTTTTCTAAAACTTTAATTATGATAATATTTTTTTTTGTAAACTCTACATTTTAAATTTAGTTGTTTACTTGGCTTGATTTTAAAGTTTTAGGCTTTTGTTGGTCACACCAGTTTAATGTTTGTCTTTTGATGTACACAATTTTGACAATGAGAAAATAAAAACTTAGGCAAGACACTACTATAAGTTTGTGTTTTTACCAAAGCGGGTACTTTCACACGGCATCTGTATGTCGTTTAAAGTCTATATCAATGTAGAATATTTCAATGAATCTATCTCCTCCATAAAGTATAGATAAATAAAAGGCACTTAAAAAGTTATCTAACTTGTTATTTTTGCTTTTTTTTGTCTTATATTAACATTAAACATTGTAATTTTGTACATTATGTGTACCTGTGACTTGGTTGATGGGTTAATTGGATATTACCTTAACGACATTTTACGACATTTTAACTTTTTATTACAACGTTAGTTATTTATATTAACGACCATTAATATAAAATTTTGGACCTTCTTAAAAGAATAAAACGTTCCACTTTTAAAAAAAGGTATGCAACTTTTTATAACATCTTTTAATTAACTTTTCAATTATATATAAAATGTGTTTTATTTTTATATAAATTGTGTTTTATATTACTTAATTTTTCATACTTTATAAATCTTAATGTTTTTTACAAAATTTTAAAATTTTGTTACATAATTGTTTTAAGAAATGTTTTTACAAAGTTCTTTTTTTCTTTTTATAAAAATCTTACTTTTTTTTAAAGCATCTTAACATTTCAAGTATAAAACGGTACTTTTTAAGATTTTTTTTTTTTGAAAACTTTGAATTTTTTTTTACAGAAACTCACTCTTTTTTAGAAATTTAAAAATTGTACTTTTTTTATAAAAAAATCTTAAATTTTGGAAACTTTTTATTATAAGAAATCGTACTTTTCCACAAAATTTTCAAAAGTAAAAATATTTTCATTTAAAAAAAAGTATAATGTTTATAAAAATAAAAAATAAAAACATTTTTACCTTTTTAGAATAGTAAAGTGAATTTTTTAAAATTAAAATATTAATTTTTTTAAAAATGATCACAATTAGGGGTGGAAATCAGGTCGGGTCAATCGGGTTCGGGTCAATCGGGTTCGGGCAAATTCGGGTAGGGTCAAGTCGGGTCAAGACATAAAAAAATCATACTCGGACCTAAGCCTTATTAGAACTCGGGTCAGTCGGGTTCGTGTCAATTCGGGTCGGGTCAACTCGGTTTCGGGTCAACCCGAGTATAAGTAAAAAATTTAAATATTGGCTTATTTAAGTATATTTAACAAGGTAAAATGTGTTAAAAAAATTCGGGTCAAGTCGAGTTGATCGGGTTCTGGTCAAGTCGGGTCGGATCAATTCGGGTTAAGGTAAAAAAATATAAACTCGAACCTGAGCCTAATTTGAACTCAGGCCAATTCGGGTCAACCCATATTGACCCGAATATATTTTTGAATCCGAGTGACCTGACCCGAATAGACTTATTCGAGTCCGGGTTCAGGTCGCGTTCGGGTCGAGTCAACTTTTTCGACACCCCTAATCACAATAGTAGATGTGGCTGTTGAGAATTGATTTTCTTTTATATCAGAAACATCACCTACGAACTCTTGTGTTATCTTATCAGTATCTGATATATTTTGTTCGGCTTCTGGATTGACTTTTGCAAAGTTGATCAGATTCCCATTTAACAACATTATCACTAATAAAAGTCTCTTTTCTTCTTCATGAGTTGAAAATTCCAGTCCTGGTTCAGTCTCATTGTTTCTTCAATAGATAAAAAATCCATGCCAGTCTCAAGCTCATTGGCATTCATGAGCTGCAGATCAACTATGATCGCAAAACATTAATCAAATTACAATCAGTATCTATCAATAAATTCATCTACATATCAACAAATGTTTTTTTCAAACGTTATTAGGGAAAGGCATCTAAACAATCTAAATCTAGCTACCTTTATATTTGGAGATACTATATTCTGCGGAGATAAGATCGTGGAAGAACATGATCACATGAGAAAACAAAAGAACGAATCATGATCGTTGATTTATTTTTAATCTGATGGCTAATATTAAAAGTCACCATCACTTATAAACCTTTAAAAAATCTCTTACCCTCACTCAACATCCCCTTTCTCTCTCATAAAGATGCACACACAGTAACTATCAGACAAAAGTTCCATAAGGAACATGCATCCAAAAAAGAAAAAAAGAAGCAATCCCCACCATCTATTTAAATCCCATCTAATGGTGCATATTAACCTTTTTAAATTTAATTAAAAAATACACTTTCATCCTATTTTTTAAACGTTAAATATCTCTCAAACCGTTAATCGTTATGAAAAATAATTATATCATCACGAACGGAATTAAATTATCTTTCTATAGATATGCACTTCTATATACTTTCGGCGAACTTTTTTTAAAAATTTTCGTTAAAAAAATCACATGTCATTCTCAAAAAATTACATGTGATTCTCGAAAACTCATGTTTGATTTATTATTTAAAAATCACATTTAAATTTGTAACGTCACATGCGATTTGTGAAAATCACCTATATTTTTTTAAGAGAATTTCAACATTGTAAAATTGTTAAAAGTATATGAAAATAACCGTCTATTAAATGACAAAAATATTTTCGTTATTACTTTAAAATCACATGTGATTTATGTGAATTACATTAAAATGTTTGAATCACATGTAATTCTGTCAATATATTAAAATTTTTGTTTCCATTAATATAAAATATGTTTATTTTACCGGGGTGAAGTCCACTTTACCTAAAAAAATATATGTAAAACAAATTCGCTTCTGAATTACTACATGTGATTCGGTGATAATTACATGTGATTTTGCTTGCATTACATGTGATTCAAGCATTCCGAAACCGTAACTTTTTCTAACAAACCCACATTAGATGAATCACATGTGATTTTTTGAATCACGTATTATCTGTTTTCATTTATGTAAAATATATAAAACAAATTGGCTTCTAAATTACATGTGATTTTGTTTGAATCACATGTAATTCTGCTTGAATTGCATGTGACTCGGTGATAATTACATATGATTTTTCTTGCATTACATAAGATTCAAGCATTCCGAAACCTTAATTTTTTTTAACAAACCCACTTTAGATGAATCACATGTGATTTTTTTAATCACATGTAATCTTATTAATATATTAAATTGTGTGCTTGAATTACATGTAATTCGATGATAATTACATGTGATTTTGCTTGCATTGAATCACATGTAATTCGATGATAATTACATGTGATTTTGATTATATTACATGTGATTCAAACATTTCGAAACCTTAATTTTTATAACAAACCCACTTTAGATGAATCACATGTGATTTTATTTGAATCACATGTAATTCTGTCAATATATAGAAAAATGTTTTGTTGTCATTCATATAAAATATAGAAAGTAAACTAGCATTTGTATTACATGTGATTTTGTTTTGATCACATGTAATTTTACTTGAATTACATGTGATTTTCTATATGTTTTTACATGTGATTCATGTAAAATATATAAAACAAATTTACTTTTGAATTAGTTATTAGTTTATTTTAGTCACATGTAATTTTGCTTAAATTACATGTGATTTAATGATAATTACATGTGATTGATCCGAATAACAAGTTACTTATACTAAATCCAAAACCATAATTTTCGCCAAACCGTAAGTAATTTTTGTAGACACTTGTGATTTGTGTCAAATGACATGATTTTTACCAAGTCACATGCGATTAACCAAAATTACGTATATAAATTTCTTGTGATATTCGCCAAATTACATGTGATTTTCGTAAAATCACATGTGATTTTCACAAAATCACATGTGATTTTCTACACTCACCGCGAGTAAACATTTTTAAAAAAAATTAGACACATTTCCAGCTACTTCATGACCAATAAATTTGAGTTCATTATGTTATCAGAATATATAGAAGCCAATGATTACAATGTAATCAATCTCTTGGATCTAAAAATATTGAATTAAATTTGCCCAGGAAGCTGATTAAACAAACATATAAGCCTAAATTATTATAATAGATGGTGAACTGAAACATTGTTTTACATCCTTTAAAAACATGTAGAATGTGAAATATGATGATCTAGGTTTTATTCATAAAATTATTTGGAGGAGTTTAGATTGTCCATCACAAATGTGTGTACGTATGTTGAAAGAAGTGTAGATGCCGCCTTTAACACTCCAAGCTTGTTCCATATCCTCACTCTTCATACTTTTGATAAAATCATCACCAATTCAAGGTCATTTTTGAAATAGATCGTTTTGTTTTGAACTTCTATAACATTGGTTAAGTATTTTTCAACCGTTTCAATGAATAATAGATCTTAATTAGGGCTTATGACGTAATTTGAACTTTCCGGTGACCGGCGTTGATTTGCGTATTTTCTAGTGATTGATGATAATCATGTGATTTTCTGGTAACCGATTGTGGTTTTGTGATTTCCCATCTATTACAGTGATATGGGTAATTTGACGGTGGTTTATTGTGATTTTTTGACGATTTATAGCGATTTTCCGACCAATCATGTGTGAGTTTCCCCGGTGAGATATAGAGATGAGATCGTGGAAGAACATGATCACATGAGAGAATAAAAGAACGAATCATGATCGTTGATTTATTTCTAATCTGATGGCTAGTATTAATAGTCACCATCACATAGAAACCTTTAAAAAATCTCTTACCCTCACTCAACATCCCCTTTCTCTTTCATAAAGATGCACACACAGTAACTATCAATATCTCACCGGGGAAACTCACACATGATTGGTCGGAAAATCGCTATAAATCGTCAAAAAATCACAATAAACCACCGTCAAATTACCCATATCATTGTAAATATACGAGAAATCACAAAACCACAATCGGTTACCAGAAAATCACACGATTATCATCAATCACTAGAAAATAAACAAATCAACGCCGGTCACTAGAAAGTTCAAATTACGTCATAATCCCTAATTAAGATCTATTATTCATTGAAACGGTTGAAAACCACTTAACCAATGTTATAGAAGTTCAAAACACATCGATATATTTCAAAAATGACCTTGAATAGGTGATGATTTTATCAAAAGTATGAAGAGTGAGGATATGGAACAAGCTTGGAGTGTTAAAGGCGACATGTACATTTCTTTCCACATACGTACACACATTTGTGATGGACAATCTAAATCCCTATAGATAATTTTATGAATAAAACCTAGATCATCATATTTCACATGCTACATGTTTTTAAAGGATGTACAACAATGTTTCAGTTCACCATCTATTATAATAATTTAGGCTTATATGTTTGTTTAATCAACTTCCTGGGAAAATTTAATTCAATATTTTTAGATCCAAGAGATCGATTACATTGTAATCATTGGCTTCTACATATTCTGATAACATAATGAACTCAAATTTATTGGTCATGAAGTAGCTGGAAATGTGTCTATTTTTTTTTTAAATGTTTACTCGCGGCGAGTGTAGAAAATCACATGTGATTTTGCGAAAATCACATGTGATTTTACGAAAATCGCATGTAATTTGGCGAAAATCACAAGAAATTTACATACGTAATTTTGGTTAATCGCATGTGACTTGGTAAAAATCATGTCATTTGACACAAGTCACAAGTGTTTGAAAAAATTACTTACGGTTTGGCGAAAATTATGGTTTTGGATTTAGTATAAGTAACTTGTTATTCGGATCAATCACATGTAATTATCATTAAATCACATGTAATTTAAGCAGAATTACATGTGACAAAAATAAACTCATAACTAATTCAAAAGTAAATTTTCTTTATATATTTTACATGAATCACATGTAAAAACATATAGAAAATCACATGTAATTCAAGTAAAATTACATGTGATCAAAACAAAATCACATGTAATACAAAAGCCAGTTTACTTTCTATATTTTATATGAATAACAACAAAACATTTTTCTATATATTGACAGAATTACATGTGATTCAAACAAAATCACATGTGATTCATCTAAAGTGGGTTTGTTATAAAAATTAAGGTTTCGAAATGATTGAATCACATGTAATGCAAGCAAAATCACATGTAAGTATCATCGAATTACATGTGATTCAATGCAAGCAAAATCACATGTAATTATCATCGAATTACATGTAATTCAAGCAGACAATTTAATATACTAACAAGATTACATGTGATTAAAAAAATCACATGTGATTCATCTAAAGTGGGTTTGTTAAAAAAAAGTTAAGGTTTCAGAATGCTTGAATCACATGAAATGCAAGCAAAATCATATGTAATTATCACCGAATCACATGCAATTCATGTAGAATTACATGTGATTCAAACAAAATCACATGTAATTTAGAAGCCAATTTGTTATATATATTTTACATAAATGAAAACAGATAATACGTGATTAAAAAAATCACATGTGATTCATCTAATGTGGTTTTGTTAGAAAAAGTTACGGTTTCAGAATGCTTGAATCACATGTAATGCAAGCAAAATCACATGTAATTATCACCGAATCACATGTAATTTAGAAGCCAATTTGTTTTACATATATTTTATTTGGGTAAAGGGGACTTCATCCCGGTAAAATGAAAATATTTTATATTAATGGCAACAAACATTTTAATATATTGATAGAATTACATGTGATTAAAACATTTTAATGTAATTCACATAAATCACATGTTATTTTAAAGTAATAACGAAAATATTTTTGTCATTTAATAGACGGTTATTTTCATATACTTTTAACGATTTTACAATGTTGAAATTCTCGTAAAAAAATACACGTGATTTTCACAAATCGCATGTGACGTTACAAATTTAAATGTGATTTTTAAATAATAAATCAAACATGAGTTGTGGAGAATCACATGTAATTTTTCGAGAATCACATGTGATTTTTTTAACGAAAATTTTTAAAAAAAGTTCGCCGAAAGTATATAGAAGTGCATATCTATAGAAAGATAATTTAATTCCTTTCGTGACGGTATAATTATTTTTTCATAACGATTAATGGTTTGAGAGATATTTAATTTTTTAAAAATAGGATGAAAGTGTGTTTTTTTAATTAAATTTAAAAATATTAATATACACTATTAAATGTGATTTAAATGGATGGTGGGGATCTACTGTTTCCTGGTCTTGTCACTGTATTCTTCCTGTCTGGTTAAAAAGTTGTGCATGTTTTTTTTCTGGTATAAAACCCAAGCTTTACATGTTTTTTCTGGTATTATTTTCTTGAAGATGAAGATTGTAACCAGAAAAACTTAGATCCAGAAAAAACGGGAAAAGTACACTCGGATATGCTTTCTACTTATTGTTTCGATCGCATTGATTACGATGGTTGACCTGCGATGGTGCCATTCCGATGGCTCACCGCGCTGGTCTGTTGCGATGGTGCCATTCCGATGGCCCATTGCAATGGAACCATTGCGATGGGTACCATCGTGATGGTTTCCATCATGTTGCGATGGGGGTTCTACTAGACTACGATGGCCATTTTACTTATGTTGCGATGGGTTTTTAAAAAAAACTCGCTGCGATGGACTATCATTGCGATGGGTTCCATCGTAATGGGTCAAAGTTTTAGACTGCGATGGACTACATAGTTTTGACTGCGATGGGTCTATTTTTTTTACTGCGATGGGACTGCGATGGTGTCCATCAAGATACGATGGAACCATCATGATGATGATTTACACAGCCTGCGATGGGTTTAAAATTTTGAGTACGATGGGTACACTTTTGACTTGCGATGGTAACATTTTTGAGTACTCTATTTGACTCGTCTGACCTCATTTAAAACTGAATCCATCGCAACCGATTCAACTCGGTAATTACCGAGTTGACTCAGTTTACTCACTGAGTTGACTCAACATCCACCTTTTAACTCCCAATCAACACCATAACTAACCTAAACCCTTCGTCTCTTAATCCCCATTGTTTCTTGACTCGACTCAAAATAGACAAATTAACTTGATCTCAGATCAGATTCGTGTCACAACATGCATGCTAAGATCTATTCAGATCTATACTCACGAAATCAATATCATCATTGATCTATGTAGATGTTATTCCATCTCTTTAATATTCGAAAATTTAAATGATGGAACATAAACAAGGATGTTTAGTTAATCATTTGTTTCGATCTAGACCAAGATCATCAATTAATCATCATGCAATCATCTATTTACCTACCTGATACCACATATTGAATCTTCATACCTTCTTTCGGTCATTAATTTGATTGGGATTCAAATATTAGGTGTTTGGTTGCGATGGGTGCGTATATGTGTTGGCTGCGATGTGATAATGGACTAGGATTGATGGATTATTACGATGGTGATGTTTGATAAGGATGAGATAGTGATGTATGGCTGCATATGTGGGAGGGTGAGGAGATGAAGGAGAAAACGAAGGGGATGCGATGAGTATTTGGGGGCGGATATTACTAGGAGAGGGGATGAGATTGTATGAGAGAGAGAATTTTGTTTGTGACTGCGTTTTTCTCTAAAGAGTGATTAGGGCAAAGTTATGAGAGTGAAATTAGGGGTTGTGGGAGTTTTATTCCCAATTGATGGACCGGTATATTACTTTTGATATGGGCCATGGACTCGAATTTTTTTAACAATATATTGATTGTGATTTGGGCCATGGTTTCTCACCTGGGCCGGCTGTGTGAATTTGGCCATGAATACACGATTTTTAAACTATGCAATGGACTATCATTTGCAAAATCTTTATATAAAAAATTGTTATATCAAAAATTTTATTTATCATTTCATATGATAAATGTTAAATTTTTTGATTAACTATTTTTACAGTGACAAAAAGACGAGGACAAAGTGTCGTGACAAATGTGACGAGAATTTATTTTGACGAGACGAAGAAAAATTTGGGTAAATTTTTAGTGACTACAGATTTTTTTTTGGATCGGGTATTAATTATGGGAAGTTGAAGACGAATTTTTCGAAGGCGTGAACTTATTTTATCTTTCAAAGATAACTTGCTCGTGCTTCATATTCGAATGAAGACTTGTTTATCTGGTTTCTGGGTTCGGGGTGGATGGTTGATGACTCGGATAACTATCGCTTAAAGGGGTTACATTGTTGTACTCAGTGTCACGCGCTTAGTCGACGTGGATAATTTCAAGAGGTGTTGTGCTTATAGACTTCTTCAGTGATGCATTGGGCACTTAGAGATTTCTCCACCGTTCTTCATTCAACAATTGTGCAAGCTTAAGTCACAAGATCGAAGGATTCTTATTCAGTTTCACGTTTGATGTATCTGGTTCATTTTATCGGTGGTCACTTAAAATTGCCTACAAAGGGGTTGGTAAAGATGGCCATGGAGAGTTTATGAGTAGATATTTTCGATCAACAGCTGATTCTCACCGAATATAATTAAACTTATTTATTATTCTCTAGAGATTTTCAGGTTCATGTGCTTACGACTTATTGATGGTTCCGAGTTTCGAAACCTTCAAGGGGGAAGAAGAAGACACATTGAACGCACAACGAGTACACGTGATGAACTTCATACCTTCTTTAGATTTGAAGACATTCCGGGATGACATTTGTCATAGCCGCAGAGAAAATCAGTGTTTTATCTCGTGGCGTTATCAATCTCTAAACTGTACACTACTGATTCGATGTTTAATTGTTTGGTTGTTGCAATTATTCATCATCATTATCCTACATGCATTCCCGGGACTTAATTGACTCTGGTGCATCTCTGAAAGAAGATATGTGCATTTCCGGGACTTAATTGACTCTGGTGTTACGATGTCAACTTCATGAATGGGATAAAGTGTCCACTTCAGTATTTGAGCTTCATAATTGGGATTGATTTACTTTCTTCAAGAAATGTCTTGATTCTTTCTCGTATGCATAACTTGAACTCTCAGGGGGAAGAAAAATTCAGAAGAATTATTCAAGCGTGAGAAGAGAAGTTGGTGATCTACTTGGTGTACCCCTTACTTTCAATTCCTCTTAGCAACGTTATCATGTTATATGATGGGATTTGCTTGTTAGATTCCGCTGTGCGCTTAATCATTCTAAGCTTTATTGAAAGCTTTAAAGTTGCTTACGAGGATTGTAGATTTAGGGGGAAGCTATTTAAAAAGCTTCTACATCAGGTTTATGTGGCATGAATTAGGGGGAGCTAATTCAGAAGCTTCTCCTTAACCAGAAGTGTATGGGTTACTTAGCTTGTGTCGTTACAGTATTTCTTCTACAAGTTACTTTAAAGATGAGTCGTTTTGAAGACGAAGGCCTCAGAAGACATCATCAGCATTGGACGCTTCATGAAAGCTCTTGTTCTTAATCATTATGTACTTGTTAGGCAAAATATTGTAAGGAATTCTACACGTCGTCCCATGGGGGAAGATTGTTGGAAACTCACTTTATGTGACGACATTTAAGAATTCCCATTAGTTATCATAGTCACACATGTTTATACTATACTAGGTTCGTTGTATAGTTTATGTAGTGTGTGTGACTATATATACCCCTCCTAAGCTTCCAAGGAGGGGTGCTGCTTGTGTCTCATTTGTGTTTTCACTTTGTAAATAAACTTTTCTTAATCTTTCACACAACCTCTCTTCTCTCTCTCTATCAACAATGGCTACCATCACCATATTCAACCATGTTAGACCACCGGATCTTATTTAGCAAATCTACAAATTTTATAGACACAATTGATACAGACATGCAGTTATATCTAAATATAAAACGATTTTGTCCATTTATATCTGTAAATTTATGCAAATTATGAAGTAAATGGACCTATCTTTTTTAAACCATTTAAATCTGCTTTTGCTATCAAAATAATGTTGCACCAAGCTGCAATAATTTGCATTAGCCTTTTGACATCGTATTCTTCTTATATATTTACTTATCTCAGGGTAAAAGATCAAGTGCTCAACATCTCAAGCGAAGAATAAATTATTCATTGGTAACGTTTCTAAAAGTTGGACAGTGGATGACATAGAGAAGGTTGTCAAAAGGGTTGGACCTGGCATTAATTATGTAGAGCAGCTAAAGGTTTGGATACTATTATATGCTTAACTTGACAGAAAATCTATAAAAGAGAATGATAAGTACCTTAATTAGTATGTTTACCAACTATTAGCTAACCTTGCCTGTGAGTTTGGAAGGTAGGAATACACGCGGGTTGATTTGTTGCATCCGTATTTTTTGAGACATGTCGGTGAGTAGTGTTTAACCATGAATTCGTGTTGTGTGCATAATTTGAATGTATTCTTTTATTGCAGACATGATCTGCTTCATATGGCTGACATTGTGACTTCCAGTTTAAAAGAGGCTTCTGCTTTACATCAAGATTCATTCAACCGTTCTTTAAAATTGTGTTCTCTTCAATTTAAAACTGTGTTCTCTCGAACGAAACGTCGCCAGAGAATTCATTATATTGCCATTCAACCTGTGGCAATAAAAAACAAACTTAAACATCCAAAATCTTGTTGATTTTTAACGATTCACAATTACACAATTTAATCAACATCAGACACTTTCTGAAACGAATTATTTGCATAATTTAGTTTCAGGAAAAAAAAGCCATACGTACAAGTGTGCCACCGTGAAGGGCCATGGAAGAACAGTAAAGAGGGTACTGATGGATGGGAGTGACTATTATTAGTGTTGCATATGATATTAAACATAACTTACCTTTTTTAAGTTCTACATGAACATAACCTTGCTGCAAGAAACCAATCAAAAACAAAATATAAGTGTGAGTATGCTTATTAGTATTTAAAAAAAAGATGAACATCTATATCCCTGTCACTGTGATCATACCTTCTGCTATGACCACGACTTCCATGTCCCCTTTCTTCATAGCTACGGTGCCTGTATGAACTTCTGCTCCTACTACGCTATAGTTATGCGTTCTTCTGTACCGACCAAATGCAACTTCTTTATTATCTGTCACAAAGCACCAAGTCCAACTTCTTTATGATCAGACTTGAAAGCTCGATGTATAGGTGTAGTAGCCCTCTTGCTACGCCTTTCACAATGTTTAACCTGACAGACCAATTTATTATTCTCACTTATCAACTCCAATATCTATTGTTACTAAATAGATCATTAACTTAAAAAATTAATTTACTAGGAGATATAAATCAAAGTGGCGCTGTACTTCGGCTATCTACTTACTCTTTATGATGGCGACGCTGTACATGTTAAGGTTGTTCTGCAGCAAAAGACTTATACTAACTGAAACTCAGGATCGGATTAACACGAAGTGAGCTTCCATCACGAAATTAAACATAATTTAGTTATAAAAAAATATATCTGACAAAAGTGTTTTGCTTCTAGCAGATCGCGCCAAACCTACTTCGACTCTACCAATATTAAGCAATTTGTCCCACACATTTTGTCACCTTTGAATACCCCGAATGCAAAAAGATGCAATTGAACTCAAGTATAGCTAACCAAATTAACCATTTATATTAGCCTGTATTGCATTTAACTGGTGTTCTAAATATACCTAAATAGCGCATAATCCATGATCCTTCCACAAAATGATGTGAAAAACATTGTAAACTGAAGTGGAAAATATCCACAGATTCTGAATAAACGCCTGAAAACATATGAAGAGAAAAATATATGAGTTGAAGATATCTATTTGACGAAAGCAACTTTCTTTTGATTGTGAGCTGTCTCAACCATCATAATCATGCAGATAAGCTTTAGATACAAAAAAAAGTAACAAAAGCCTAGAACTTCTAAACTTGAGTTCACCTTAACACATAGAGTTCAATCAAGCACTTTATCTGCAGGTCCTCGCATGTGGTTGTGGGCAATTCTGGATTCATGATAGAGAACAATGAATAGGCAGAATCATAAATAATGCATAATCAAGTTTTCACCCTCTATGATAAAAAGGACCATAGGTAGAAAAGATCAAGTTTATCGTGCATCTAACTGGTTAGTGATTACTGAACAATCTACATAAAATTCTACAGCAAGAAATATAAAAGATTATCCAGGTTGTGGCAACCTTCAAGTTGAGTCAAGCGATTCTGGATATGGCTCTCGATCCTTTCCTTGATTCTGCCATTTCGAACACAAACACCCCTAAAAGTCTAATAAGTAAATATTTATTTTACTGTCTCGTTAGCTGAGACTTGTACTGTCATATTTGCAGGACAAGACTGTCAACCTTAATACATTCTTACATATATCACCAAGGGTAAAAGCCGCAAAGGATACCAGCAAACCCTTACTATACACATATGTTATTTGCAATAAATCTAAGAAAATGATGATAACAATTAATTAAGCAAGCTACAATGACCTGCACAATAATTAAAAAAACACCTCTAATTCTATGATTATTGCACCAACAATGGTGATTGGCCTTTATCCATCTATATATAATTCCTGAAAAAAAAACTACTAATGCATTATCAAACAATAATTTAAATCAATTTATTCATTAAATAATCTTCTATATTATCAACAGAGACCTTGCATATGTCTATGAATTCTTGAAAATAACATTATAGCTTACTCGTAAGACATATAGATCATTGATACCTTAATTGAGTGATTGTAGGCACCTGCAATTCACTAAAATCTCTCATCCATGTATACAACCTACGTATGTTAACCACTACAAAACAAAATAATACATTCTACAAGAAAGAATATTGAAGAATAACTGAAAGTAGTTAACCATCATGAAAGAATAAAAGAGAAAAGCAGAAGGTGATATTAGGGTTTAGATAAAAAGGAAAAAAAATATGTACATACCTTTTAGACATGGAAGATTTAACCCGTTAAACAAAATAAGAAAACACAGTTTCATTAGGTTTGAGAGTAGGGTTCGAGAAGAAATACATACCTGATTTTACGTATGTTTTATTTTAGATGCGAATTAGGGTTTTTCTAAGGATAATCTTTTTATAAAGAAAAAGATACTTAACTGGGTTAAGATACGTATCCTAATCAAATTATTTATTTGAAACAATATATTTTTTACTGACTTTATTAATAACCAGGACAATAAATATAGGGGTTTAACACAATAAAACAAAAACAGTACAATAGTCCAATTGGAAAACACCAAAACTCACAACCTTAAGGTCATGAGTTCGAATCTCATGAAGGCTTTTCAAAAAACAAAATTTTCACAACAAAAAAATTGCGTTTTCAAAACCCAATTTTCGAAACGCAGTTTTATACTCTGCGTTTCCAAAACGCTATTTTCAAGAAGTTGCGATTTCAAATCATAATATCGTGGAATTTGGAGATTTTCTAGGAAATTCTTAAATACTATTGGCTAAAAGATGTGACTGGGATATGACTGGATTAAAAAGTGTGGTTTCAAATCACAATTATACCTTAAGCTCATGCAACTGAACGATAACCAACACGTCAAACCGAATCACTTACGGCGCCCTTACTAACAGGTAATATTGTCATATACCAACGACCTCTTATACATAATATCCCTTTGTAACACCCCATTGGCTATGTAATAAGATCAGTGAACAGATATATGACATAACATGAATGACATAATATAGGAAAGAAATGTAAAGCATGAAAAGAAGCAGAAATGAATAAGTCCTGGATAACCTGGAACATGTTTATAATCTGGTTTTACATTCTGAAAATATAGCTTATGTTTACTTATGAAAGTCTGTATTAGTTTAATATACCAAAAGCCAATATTGGTCATAAGGTCAATCACGTGCATGAATACTTGGAGGGGTGACCTCGTCATGCAATTAGAGGGGATGCCTCTAATTAATATGGTCTGGGTAGGAGGGATCATGTCCTTGTGAAGGATTCAAGGCACACACCACATTCACCATGTAAATCCTGACTTAAACTGAACCTAGGATGCACCCATACGTCCCACATGATAACAATAATGTAATAATGGCCAAATAAACTGAAGGGACGCCACGAGCTATCACACCGCCGTGGTGAAGTCATAACACTGGTGCCTCTAGTGTTATGGTAATGGTACCTCCATAACTAGGTGAAACTGGTCATGCATGTATATGGCTAAGGTAACTAATAAAACATAAGCATTAAATCTGTAACTACTGGGAAAGCAGTTGGCTGCATACGGATAATCCTAATAAAGGAAGAAATTATCCTTAATGAAGGACGGAAATTCCGTAACTTATGTCCAATAGAAGCTAGAAGGAAAAAGATGAGGAATGTACTCCGCCTTCACGGATAATACTTCATAAGATAAGGCACGTGTATGAGTTGTCTGATATACTGTGTATTTTACTCGTTCTATGTATTATTAGTTTATTATTCCTGTTATGTCATGTTTAACTGTTTTATGTGTTATCTGAAGTTATTCATGTATTCTGACTGATTAAATAGTGCATTCTTGTAGTACTATACTTGTATTGTAATACTGAGTAAATTTCTAAAAATAGCAGGTTTTCAAAAATAGAAAGTTTCAGAAAATATTAAATTTCCAAAAAGAGAATAAGCTGGATTAATAAGTCAAAAATATAAGTTTAAGCTTATTGTGTAAAAGCTATAATTCATGGTATAATATTAGTAAAGTTTATTTATTAAATACTATAGGTTATATCTGATTATTGATTAATAATGATATTACATGTTTTAATAATTAATAACATATCTTGGTCGAATAAGGCATATAAAGTACTTAGGTAAACATGATTTAATTAATATTATATCATAAGTCCTGATTTTAATTAAATTAAATAGTCAAGTTATTAATTTAATTAAATAATACTTAAACTGATTTAATAATTTCCCGAACCCGTGACAAAACATACGCCGGATCAAATAAGCCTAGCCGAACACCACAGCCTGATTAGCGACAGAATTTTCTATCGCTAATCTGTCGTGAATCTGTCCCAGGTCTGTGGCTAATCTGCCTATGGACAATCTGCGACAGAATTCTCTGTCGCTGATTTTGTCTCTAAATCTGGAAAACAGAACAAAACGACCCCCCTGATGTGTAAAAGTTACCCACCGAGCCAAGTACACCCCTGATGTAACACTCTCAATTTTCGTATCGGTACAGCGGAAGGGTCTTTTAGAGTGTTACGGGATAGCACAATAACTCCAATCATAGACAACACATAAAAATGGTTGTAGAAGGTTTAACATACATTCATTCGATAAAAAGTTTTAAAGTGTACAACAAGTCCCAAATTATACAGGTCATTTAGTTTACAAAACATAGATCGAATGAACATTTTTAATATTATGTGGGCCATCAGAGTCGATCTCCATCTGGATTACCTTCAAGCACCTGAGATAAAAACATGCAAAAATCATATCAGCGAATGCCGAGTAAATTCATAGAGTTTAATAAAAACCGTTATATAAAACAATCGTTGAAATCAGAACACAAGTATAATATCAGAAGTAAGTCCTCGTATTGCTAGTCAGGCAATATATAAATCAAGCATACATCTTAAACCGTCCATGAGACCGTAGCCTCAATATTACCATGATAGGTAATATATTCATCATTATTAGCGTCGCATCATATCGGATATTTAGGATTATTATTAGCCGCATGACATTGTTACCTTACTATGAAAACAGCGGGCCGCGAACCCGACAAACAATTTGCCCATCTAAGTTAGCGTGTCGTCACAAAAATCACGCTATGGAATCTTCTCATACATAAATTCGCTTACCAATCAATGTGCTACGACGGGGATCAACCGTCAAGGCGCGAACTGGGGTGATCGTCCCCAAATAGTACTATCAAATGCTTAAGAGTCTACCAAATCCCGGTAGTTCACAATTCATGCTAATGGGACTTTAAGTGACATAACCTAACTACTAATAATCCTTTTTGTCTCGTTTATAGGGTCATAGCATCATTCGGGTCCATATCATTAAGCATACCATCGGGACTACTTGTGTTCTATTTTTATCAAAATCTTAGCATGTTATCTCCCTCGCGGGTTTACAAATCATTTTATAAAACATTTAAAAGAGTGCGAGGCTATGAACTCACGTTGATAATGAAAGGCGGATTATCGGCTACGGGCGTGCTTCGGTCACGGAAACCTATATAAATAATAATCGGTCTTAGACTCTTGTCCAATGACTTTTATCAAAATAACTATATACATATGATGATTTTGTACATATGATGATGATCAAGTGGATTTATATATCCTTGTTTATTCATTATAGTGTTTACGTTTTGGTAACTTTTTACTAGTTTACTAGTTTTACCTATTTACCTATTTTAAGTCCAATAAGCTTAGTATAAGTCCTTTAACTTGTTTTGATCCATTTTATACATATATTATCAGTATTTAAACTTTACAAGTTGGGCCCAAATGGGTTAAGCCCAATAAGTACTTTTTATAAGTGTTTATCTTATTTAGTCCAATTATTAGTCCAATATGCTTAGTTGGCTCGTTAATGTCTGTATGTCCTATAGTTCGGGTTTTATCGTTTTTTACTTGTATTAGTTACTTATATATCAGTATATGACTTTTAAAAACTTTACATTAGACGGGTTTGATCGTCTAAGTTTTAATTGGCGAAAAACGTTAATTTTACGGTAATAGCCGAAAAAGTCGTGAAAAGTCAAGTTTATAGTTTTTATTACTTATAAGTATTATTCCACTACCATTTATATAATTTATCCATTTATTTAACTTTTTACATATTTATATAAATAAATTTCATAAGTTAGTGGGTTTTTATTTTACATTTTACTAGGGGAGTACCCGCGCATAGCGGCCGAATTGCCTAGCGGCAGATAATTAACGAAACATTACATCGTGGTAAGATTCAAGTATAATTGCAAAATGTGCTAGCATGTGATAATTCAGTTTTAAATAAAATATCTAATACAAAACAACATGTTTCCTGAGAAAGTCCATATCAATCTTGCTGGTAATGAATAAGTTGCCAGATGGAACAAGCAGAACAAAACAGAAACCATCATGAACTGAAAAGAGCTTAAACATCATCATATTAAATTAATTCTTTTGTTGTAAACATTAAACCAATTTAAAAGTAATAATACAAAGTATAAAACAACTGAGTAATCCCATTTTTTATAACATACTGCTAAAAACAATTATCTAAATTTCTTGGTTTCTTGTTTTTGGTATTACTTTGTGGTGTACGGCTTTCTTGCTTACGTTTAACACCAACACTGCTACTACCACCATCACCGCCAGTTCTAGCTGCATTTGCTGCAGCCTTTCTAGCAGCAACCGTAGGCCTCTTTTCTGAACGTACTTTTTTCTTCACCACGTTTTCAGTTCTTGATTCAGTCCTCACATGTTTTGCGATTCTTGTGGCAAACTTTTTCTCACCACCAGATTTGGTAGCACGGATACCCTGATAAGACAAGTTTCCACCCACAGCTGACTTGGAAGATGATGATTCCTTTTGTTTGGATGGTGTTGTGTTTGCTTTTAAGGCATGAGATAACCTAAGCTCTCTGTCCCGGATCTTCAGTTTATGTTTCCTAACCACTGTATTTGCAGCTTCCTGAAATACATGACGTAATTGATACTTGAACTTATTGTGTTGCAATTTACGAGGCATGAGAGGAATAGGGTTGGTTTATATGATATGATTAAATAATAAAAATGTGATTCAATTTAATAGATATTCACGTACCCTTGTTGTGAACAAGACATAAGCAATGCCATTTCCCATGCTTGTACCAGGATCTCTCACAACTCGAATAGCCTCGATGCAGTCTTTTAGATTGTTAAAGCTACTAAACAACTGATAAAGTTCTTCGTCCTGTAAGACAAAGAAAAATGTACCAATATCAGTAAACGCTAGAAGTGGCAATATCAACCCAATTGCTTATCAACGAGTCGGCTTCAGTTATCTACTTATGTGCGACTATCAATTGGCCAAACAAATAGATAATCGCTAAAAGTATATATTTAACTCTATACTACTGGTAACTTTTAGCAAATTGAATACACATTAAGCTAATGCAAGCAGCATAATACACAATGCACTATAGATAGGTGTTTGGGCTTATATAGCAGGCTTATGTTTCATAAGCTTGCTTTTTGTGGCATAGTTTGAAATGTTTCGGCTTAAATAAGCTTAATATGACATAACTCTCTTATATAAACCACCAAAAGTTTTCAAAATAAGCCACAAAAAGTGTGCTTACGAAACATAAGCACATAACCGAATAAGCTATAAGGCGGCTATATAAGCCGAAACAAACACCCAAGTTTCGGCTCATATAACCAGTTTATGACTTATTTGGTTTTCAGCTTATGTTTCATAAGCTCACTTTTTGTGGCTTAATTTTATTCTTTTCAGCAGCTTATATTAGCTTACTATGACTGACTATGACATTAAACTTATAAGACGAAAAGTTTCAAATTAAGCCACAAAAAGGGAACTTATGAAACATAAACCCAAAACCACATAAGTCATAACCAGTTATATAAGCCGGAACAAAGACACTGTGTGATTACAAGACACGCTATTCATACGTTATTTGATTTTTTAAGATCAAATGTTATGCATACAATTTACTGTTCAGATAACAAACAGGCGGTAAAAAACATTAATGGCAGATAGAACCTATAATCAGTAATTTTTAACCTGCATTGGTTTTTACCTATAGTAAATTCAATTGCCTAATTGACAAAGTATCCGGCGAAAACAGAAGAATAGACGATGGACTATAGATAGTTGCTCCAAAAAGCTCCTAAACACTAACCGCTATTTGCTAGTTGCTCCAAAACACACCCCTAAAGTAAACTGAATTGCCTAATTGATAAAGTAGGCGACGAAACTGAATAAATTTAACACGAAAACAGTTAAATAGAGCAAAATCAGCAAACATAAAGTAGAAATGATGATAGCATATACCTTCAGCAGCAGGAGCAGGAGCAACGGGGAGCATAGCAGCAGGAGCAACAGGCATGAGAGCAGGAGCGACAGGCATAAGAGCAGGAGCGATAGGCATAACGGCAGGAGCAGGCGAGGCGGAAGAGGGAATCGGGTCATTGTAAGTATCCATAACATCTCGCATTCCTTTTAAAAGGTTTTGAACCTTAAACTTCTCATGATCCAAACGAGACTTATCCTGACTTATCATAACCTTTTGTTCCTTTAAACAAATATACTCATCCAACATATCTACCAAACTCAATAAACTCCGCGGCGCCTTTAAACAAATCAATTAATCAATCAATCTCCTAACTTAAATCTATAAAAATTTATAAATAAAGAAATGAAATAAAAGTGAAGTAGAAGGATGAAAGAAAGTACCTCGTTGACCGGAGATTTGGCGATAAGATGGCTTGCTTCGGATCGAAAAGCGGATCGGGTTTGGATGAAGTTGTTGTCGGATAGATAACGATCGACGATGAAAGCAACTTGAACAGGAGTTGCTTTACCTTTTCCGTTTGATTTCTTAGATCTGGTATGTGGTTGTTGTTTCCCCATTTCTATGTGTTTTTTTCTTTTCTGAAACAAACAACTGAATGAATGGATGAAATGAAAATGTAAAATAAGAGATGGTATATAAGTGGCAGGACTATTTCAAAAATTTTAGAGGGTTTATTTTTGGTTTCAGCGGGCTAACTTAACACTTTTTTAGAGGGAGTTTTTATGTATTTGTTCCGGCTTATATAACTGGTTATGACTTATGTGGTTTTGGGTTTATGTTTCATAAGTTCCCTTTTTGTGGCTTAATTTGAAACTTTTCGTCTTATAAGTTTAATGTCATAGTCAGTCATAGTAAGCTAATATAAGCTGCTGAAAAGAATAAAATTAAGCCACAAAAAGTGAGCTTATGAAACATAAGCTGAAAACCAAATAAGTCATAAACTGGTTATATGAGCCGAAACTGGGGTGTTTGTTTCGGCTTATATAGCCGCCTTATAGCTTATTCGGTTTTGTGCTTATGTTTCGTAAGCACACTTTTTGTGGCTTATTTTGAAAACTTTTGGTGGTTTATATAAGAGAGTTATGTCATATTAAGCTTATTTAAGCCGAAACATTTCAAACTATGCCACAAAAAGCAAGCTTATGAAACATAAGCCTGCTATATAAGCCCAAACACCTATCTATAGTGCATTGTGTATTATGCTGCTTGCATTAGCTTAATGTGTATTCAATTTGCTAAATTTACAACCTTTTTTGTATTTGTTTCCTGAGAAAGTCCATATCAAAAAAAGATCCAGCGCAACTAACATCACATTAAGAGACCTTCGAGATTAAGTAAGAAGGTAAGATGCCATACTCAACTCTATACTACTGGTAACTTTTCTGGTGAAATGGAAGACAAGCATTAAGCTTTTAAGAAATAAACTTACAACTGCCATGTTATGCGCCAAAGATGCTTCAGCAGAGTCCTCCGTCTTGAAAACAATGTATGCATTAACCCTGCATTCACCAACCAAATGATCTTTAATGAACATAATCATGATTCAACATTTTGAAATAAAAAATTTAACTTAACACCACTCTATTGTCATAAAAATTCTGCTACACAATTTCATATTTAAGCACACATCACAGCTCTTCTCATGAACCTAATCTGAAGTACACAATTCCATCTCCAATGAACAAAAGCACATTTTTAACATTTGAAGACATAAATAGGTCCAACTTTACACCACAACTTTTCTCATGAAACATCAACCCGTACTTCACGATTTCACAATTAACAATGAATTTACAAATATGTTGACCTGAATAAAATCAGTGTTGTAAATATCGGTCATGGCGGCCGATATATTGGTGATATATCGCTTGTCCACCGCCACGCATACAGCATATCGGCCAACTTAGCGTTTTGGTCAAATATCGGTCAATATCGGTTGAATTTTGGTATTTTGACTTTTTTAAGGCTTCACAAACTGTGTTAAAAATAGTAAAAACACAAATAATGTAAATTTTACAAGATATATAACTAAAACTAATGAATACATTAATAAAATTATAAAAATATATAAGAATTTCAGATTTATATTAAATAAATATTAAAAATATATAAAATAATGATAAAAATATATAAAATAATGATAAAAATATATAAAACAATGATAATTTATAGTACCCGCCGAGAAACCGATATATCTCCGCCAACACGATATATCGCTTGGCGGTGGTCGACCGCAGAGACCCCGCCGAGCGATATTGCTTCTATATGAACATGATTGCATAACAAGATTAAAAATATGATGATACACAACTTATTCTTATTAACATAAGGGTCTGGTCATTGCATAGCATGATACTTTTTTTTCACCGATTTAGTGATAATAGTAAGAAACTATGAAAAATCAGCTCATGGTTTTCGTAGCATGTATTTATAAGAAACGCTCATTTAACCATCGGTAGCAAAAGGCATTTTACTAATACTAATAATTTCATCTTACTATAATCTGTCAAACATGTAAAAAACATATACATCAAGCAACTGACCTTACGAAAAAATGATCTAACTAACCTAATGCAGGTTACTATCACAGTAATTAGCAGTGCGTTACAATAATAGGTAAAGCATATATCAAGCAATTAACCATATAAAAAAAGGTTATCCAAATAACCTACCTGTCAACCGCATCATTGATTTGCTTCTTAATTATAGCACCCTTCCTCGGCGTCTTATCCTGCAACGAAAAACACAAGAAACCAAATCAAACTCTCGTCTTACGGGGTATTTGTTTCGGCCTATATGTAGGCTTATGAGCTTATTTAATTTCGGCTTATATAACATAATCCACAATTTTTCGGCTTATTTTGAGACTTGTGGGCTCATATAAATTTATTACGATATGATAAGCTCATAAGTCTCAAAATAAGCCAAAAAACTGGGGCTTATGTAATATAAGCCGAAACAAACACCTCCGCCTAACCTAACCAAACTAACAAAAACTCAAACAAATCGAAACAAACTCACATCCAACAACGGAATAGACCGAATCCTCACAGACTCAACTTCCCCAAATTTGGCAAACTCCCTCAACAACGCCTTCTTCTTGACCTTCAACGGCAAATTCCCCACGAAAACAGTCCGTAACAGCTTCTCCTCATCATCAAACCCTTCTTTCGCCACAAGCATCTCCTCATCGCCTTTCCCAACACCCTTCCTCTTCTCCCCAATTTTCACTTTAACCCTCTCATCTTCCCCCTTATCCAAACCCACGCCTCCATACTTTCTCTCCTCATACTCAACCTCAACTTCATCTCTTTTCCTCTTCTTTTTCACACTTTTTTCTACCACAACCCCATCTCCACCACCCTTTAGTTTCTTCACCTTTTTATCATCGTCTGAGTCGTCTTTTTGGGGTTTTTTTCGTTTGTGTGTCAAATTGGATGATTCTGGGACATGGGTTTTTGGTTTGGCTTTGAAAGGGTTTGAATCTGAGAAGATGGAGATGGTTGGGTCTTGTGGGGTGTTGTTGAAAAGGGTAATAAATGTATTTAGGGTTTCCCAGGTTTCCAAGATAAGATGGAGAAAGCGTGGGAAGATGTACAGGTTGAAGTCGGCTGATCATGGTTTCCAAGGATTCCAAGGTTTCCAAGGCCACAAATGCTTTTCTTTAGGGCGGTTTATTTTAGGGCGGTTTTTTCAACCAACTATATTTCAACCAGCTATATTTTCAACCACAAATGCTTGCCACGTCATTTTCAACCAGCTATATTTCAACATTCAACCAAAATAGATTTTCTCTTTATAAAGGAGTTAAGATACAATAAAATTTGAGTGCTTATATAATAATAATAAACATTAATTCTCAAAATCTGATTTTTATTTTCATCTTCACCATTTTTATCATATCTAGAGTTCTATAATGAATTAGAAGCTCATTTTTGGATGTCATGATCTTCATATTATGTGCTACATCTAACTTAGTTATAACTACTGCTCATTTTAAGTTTATCTATGCTTAACAGTCCCTACAAAACAGCTTATTCAGATTAGCACACTCATCTTGTTTTGATCATATCTCACTCATTATAATGATTCCATTGCATGGCCAACTCTCACATGTGTATAACATCTTGTACTTACTGTAAATGGATTATACCATGCAAGTTTATCAGTTCAAGTTTTAGTTACATACTGTTTTTATACAGCCAACTAAATAAGCATGATTTTAGCCTTGTTTCTTATGATTATTAACCTTTTTAAGCATATTTATCAACACTTGATCCCCACACAACATTTTTATCATCATATATTCATCATATACATATACAATAAGAAAGAAAATACATTTGTTCTTTACAAAAATAACAAGAGAAAATGGAGAGGATGATCTTCTTTACCAACCAAGTGTATTTCTTGTTTTTGGAAGACAAGAACTTGATGAACACCAAAAGTAACTCCAAGATCATCAAACACCAAGAACAATAGTTGAGAAATCAGCCCTAGGACACAAGCAAATCACCTCCTTTGTTGTTAAAATGGGCACCAAATGATCAAGGCTTCAAGATAACTCCATGATAGAGCTAGATAACATGTATTTCATGGATAGAAAAGATCAAAAGGGGTGTTTTGTGCTTTGAAGTGGACGGCAAGGGTGGAGTTTTGAGAGAGAATTGAGTTGGTTTGCATGTGTGGAATGGTGGTAATGAGAAGTGGTTGATGGTTTTAGCAACTTTGTAGCTTAAAGTGTAAGCTTTAGCTTACACTTGTTAAATAACAAGTTAACAAGATGCCACATATTGATGTGGTGTCTTGTTGTGCCGTCCCATGGTGCTAGTGGGGTGGGATAATGTATTTTGTCCCACCTCACTAATTTACGGGTATCCCTCGATTTTAGTTTTCTCGATTTGCGTGCCCTCGGGTCGTTTTACGAAAAACGTTTTTATAAATTATGAATCAACGTCACAAAACGAATCCAATAAAAATTGTCTCATCAAAAACGGAGTTCAAAAACGTAAATACGTAATCCTAAGGTTTCCGGTTTAGTCGTAAAGGACGCTAAATTATGCACGTAAGCCCAAATTTAAATCCGTAAATTGTGAGTTCGTCAACCAACACAAAAATAAGTTTCAAAATATTATACGAGAAAATAATTCACTACCTGAAAATGTTAGATTGTCACAGCTTTTCCTCCTAAAAGGGATCAACGTCCTCGTGATCCATTTCATTTGGATGTCCGTTTCTTATTGAAATCGAAGAGGTGCGGATATTTCTTCCACATTTCATCCTCTCGCTCCCAAGTATACTCCGGTCCATGCTTTGAATTCCATCGGATCTTGACAATAGGTATCCGACTTTGATTCAGTTGCTTTACCTCACGATCCATAACCTTTACGGGCTCTTCGATAAAATGCAACTTCCCATCTATTCGAACCTTACCTAACAGAATTTTCTCATCACTCACTGCTAGACATTTCTTCAGATTAGATACATGGAATGTGTTGTGAACACCATGAAGTTCTGGGGGTAACTCTAGGTTATAAGCTACCGGACCTACTCTAGATAAAATCTTAAAGGGTCCAATATAACGGGGATTAAATTTTCCTCGCTTTCTAAATCTGATAACGCCTTTCCATGGCGATTTCAACATTACTCGGTCACCCACTTTAAACTCCATTGGCTTCCGCCGCACATTCGCGTAACTTTTCTGTCTACTACGGGCAGTCAACAACCTAATCTTAATCTGAACTATCATCTCTGTAGTCTCCCGGATCAATTCCGGTCCCGTGAGCTGGGTATCCCCAACTTCACTCCAACATACAGGAGATCTACACTTCCTACCATACAAAGCTTCAAATGGTGCAGCCTTAATACTAGAATGGTAACTATTGTTATACGAAAACTCTGCTAAAGGCAAATGTTTATCCCAATTCTTACCAAAGTCTAACACACAAGCTCTCAACATATCTTCTAGTGTTTGTATCGTCCTTTCACTCTGCCCATCAGTCTGGGGGTGATAAGCAGTGCTCATGTCGAGATTCGTTCCCAAAGATCTTTGGAGAGATTTCCAAAAATTCGATGCGAATCTAGGATCTCGATCTGAAATGATCGATACAGGCACTCTATGCTTGCATATCTCAAGGTATATACGAGTCAGCTTCTCCAGTGAGAACTGCTCTTTAACCGGAATGAAGTGTGCTGATTTGGTCAGTCTGTCGACAATAACCCAAATCGAGTTGTTTCCAGATGATGTTCTAGGAAGCTTGGTGATAAATTCCATCGTAATTCGCTCCCACTTCCATTCAGGAATCTTTGGCTATTGAAGTAGTCCCGATAGCTTTTGATGTTCAGCTTTGACTCTAGCACAAGTCAAGCATTGAAGAACATACATAGCTATGTCGGCTTTCATATTCGGCCACCAGTACAACTTCTTCAAATCATGGTACATCTTATCAGATCCCGGATGAATGGAATACTTAGATTTATGGGATTCTAACATAATCAAATATCTTAAGCCTCCAAACATAGGTATCCACATACGACCTCTTAAGCATTTCACTCCATCAGCTCTAACCTCTAAAGGATCTCCTTCTCCTCGGAACCCTTCATTAACAAAATTTTCCTTCTTACAAGCTTCTATTTGCGCATTTCTAATTTGCTCAGGCAAATTATTGTGCACGGTCAAGACTAGAGAACGCACCCTGATAGGCTCTCTATCTTTCCTACTTAACGCATCGGCAACAACATTGGCTTTTCCTGGGTGATATTTTATATCACAATCATAATCACTTAACAACTCTATCCATCTTCGTTGCCTCATGTTCAATTCCTTCTGATCGAGAATATACTGTAGGCTTTTGTGATCGGTGAATACCGTACACTTGGTGCCATACAGATAATGTCTCCACAACCTAAGAGCAAAGACTACAGCTCCTAACTCAAGATCATGAGTAGTATAATTCTCCTCATTCTTCCTTAATTGCCTAGAAGAATAAGCTATCACTTTCTCTCGCTGCATCAAAACAGCTCCATAGCCTCTAAGAGATGCATCACAATACACTACAAAATCTTCACTCCTGTCGGGTAATGATAAGATTGGCGCACTACATAATTTTTGCTTCAATGTCTGAAATGCTCCATCTTCATCACTTCCCCAAACGAAAAGTTTATTCTTCTGGGTAAGCTTAGGCAAGAGTTTAGCTATCAAGGAAAATTCTTTAATGAATCGCCTATAATAGCCAGCCAATCCTAAGAACTGTCGCACTTTCGTTGCCGTTGTCGGTGCAGACCAATTTTTAATAGCTTCAACCTTTGTAGGATCAACATGAATTCCATCTTTGTTAATCACATGACCAAGAAATTGCACATAATCTAACCAGAAATCACATTTTGAAAACTTAGCATACAACTTTTCATCCTTCAACAATTTCAAAACAGTCCTTAAATGTTCTCTATGTTCATCTTCATTCTTAGAATAGATTAGAGTATCGTCAATAAACACAATCACAAATTTGTCCAAGTAGGGCTTGCACACTCGATTCATTAAATCCATGAAAACCGCAGGTGCGTTAGTTAACCCAAATGGACTTAGTTGAAATTCATAGTGTCCATAACGAGTTCTAAATGCAGTTATAGGCATATCTTCTTCACGACGCGAAGTTGGTGATATCCTGACCGCAAATCTATCTTAGAATACACACTAGATCCTTGTACTTGATCAAACAAATCATCAATCCTAGGTAAAGGATATCGATTTTTAATTGTCAACTTATTCAGTTCCCTATAATCAATGCACATACGAAAAGATCCATCCTTCTTCTTAACGAACAAGACTGGAGCTCCCCAAGGCGACGAGCTCGGTCGAATAAAACCTTTATCAGACAACTCCTTAAGTTGCTCAGATAACTACTTTAATTCAGAAGGGGCTAATCGGTAAGGCGCACGTGCCACCGTTGCAGCACCAGGAATTAAATCGATTCGAAACTCTACTTGCCTTATCGGTGGAAGTCCGGGTAAATATTTAGGAAATACCTCAGGAAATTCACAAATAATAGGTACATCTTCCAATCGTTTCTCCCTAGACTCATTCCCGGTCACTTGAGCTAAGAATAACTCACAACCGTTCCTGATGTACTTTTGGACTTTAATACATGAAACGATTTTCAAACGAGATTCACCTCGATTACCATCAATTACTAACGTCATATTCCTAAGAGGAATCTTAACCTTCTTCTCTCCACATAAAATAGTAGCATTATTCAACGACAACCAATCCATACCAATAATAATATCAAAACTACCTAATTCTATCAACATCAGATCGATCGGAAAGGAATAGTTTAAGAGATTTAGAGAGCATCCTTCTAATAGCTTATTAGTTTTCACTAATTTACCATTAGCCAATTCCACCTCGTAACTGGTATTTATCTCAACAGGTTCAATGTCAATAAGGGCACTAAATTTAGTGGATACAAAGCTCCTATCAGCACCCGAATCGAATAAAGCAACAGCATAATGATTGTTGAGTAAAAACGTACCGGTAACGACATTCGGATCCTCTTTCTTCACCTCAATTGTTCCAAGTTGATAGATACCACCCTGGGGGTTTCTTCCAGGTACAATCACTTTCAACTTGGGGCATTCCGATTTCCTATGACCTTCTTCATTACAGTTGAAGCAAATGGTTCCCTTCTTACACCTTTCAACCTTGTGTCCAAGCTTTCCACAATTTCGGCACTTCCAGCAGTCGCCATCATGCCTCTTGTTGCCACACTTAGGACATCTGTCATCGTTGCGCGGTGTGTTGTTGGTAATAGCATTTGCATTCCCCTTTCTCTGGTTCTGACGGCGATTGAAATTCTTCCTATTATCACCTTTATCTACACGATCACCGTCTCCCTTTCTTTTCTCACCAACACGGGCTTCATCTTCCCTATCCTGAATTATCTGTCCAATGAGTTGGTAAGCCATTCGAACAACATCATCAATGGTCAGTGGTTTAGATGATGTCACGTCCCCCCGGATATTCCTGGTCAACCCTTTAATATATTGCTCAATTCGGATCTCTTCGGGTTCAACCAATCGAGGACATAGCAAGGCCAACTCATGAAATTGGTTTGTGTAACTATCAATGTCCACACCTTTCATTCTTAAATGAATCAACTCTTGTTCTAACCTAATGATCACACTACGAGGACAAAACTCCAAAGTCATCCACTTCTTAATTTCAGCCCAAGGAGTAGCATTAGCAGCATCAAGACCCATGAAAGCAATTCTCCCGTTCCACCAAGTCAACGCACGACCTTTAAGAGTAGCCATAGCAAAAGTCACCTTATCTTCCTCCTTACACTTACTAATCCGAAACACCGACTCAATCTTCTCAATCCACTGGCTTAATCCTACAGCACCTTCAGTTCCATTAAAAGGTAGAGGTTCACACTTCATGAACGTTACATAAGTACAACCACCAACTTCAGGTGCATTAGCTCCAAGTCCTCCTACATTTCCTCCAGCATTAGCATTCACATTATTAGCATTCACATTCACATTAGTACCGCCAATTCCACTACTGCCAGCTCCACTACCGCCAGCTCCACTACCGCCAGCTTCATTTCTAGAATTTGCCATAAATTCGGTCATAGATGCGGTAACTTGCTCCGTAATAATCCTATGTACATCATCCTCAGTCACAGCCTTCTTGGGCGGCATATTTCTATAATTTCACAATTTCAAAATATTAAGCATTCACCCAACAAGGATTCATATAATATGGATTGAATTCATAATCAAGATACAAATAAGGCACAATATGGAATTCAAGACAAGATACATATTTCATTCGATTTGAAACAAAAGCATTGTCTTAGTTACATCCCATATCAAAGTTCTAGCACTATATACACTCAAAGTTCGTGTCAAGTCTACTACTAACAAGTCGGTTCAGTCAAAGCTACAAAAGTACAAAAGATACAAAGGTCACTACTAAATACAGACTGGTCTACTGAGAACCGCCAGATGGTCCATCATCCATCGTCTTCTGTATTTTTTGTCGGACGATCACTAGACACATCTTCAGCTGGGCGCTTACGGATCACTCCTCTTTCAACCATGTCAGCATAAAATCTACTATTCCAACCCACGGATATATTCAACTCCTTCTCAGCTTTCTCACACATCGCACGAGCTACACTCAACTGAATCTCCATAGAATTCACCTTTTTCTTCATTTCAGCAAACTCACCACTTTCCAACACCGATAACCTCCTAAAAGCCTCATTCAAACCACGTTCTACATCAGTCAAATCCAAACTAAGCAATTCCCGCTCTTTCTCGCCAACCTTAGTCTTCGACTCCAAATAAGCAACTTGAGTCTGAACAACACCTAATCCAATCTCCGTCATACTACTCTTAACACGGGAAGCATCTAGATCACGTCTCAAGGCCCATGGTGCAAGACCATCAATAGGAGTTGCCTCTCGAGTACTAGACGACTCTCCTATCACACATCTACGAGTATCAATACCATCAGTACCGTCAGGTGCAGTATCCTCCTCATCCTCCTCTGATTCAAAATCAGATTCAGACGATTCAGACATTTCATCCCTAGGTAGCTCAACCTCAGAATCAGACAAATAAACTGGTGGGGGTAAAGGCTCTCCCTCTTGAACATCATAAGGATAAATAAGATCGGCTTCCTCATCATCATCGACCTCAACATCTATACCTACATCCTCCTCGACATCCTCGTCGTCAATCTCATCATCTAGATTATCTAACCCAATCTCCTCATCATTCTCTATATCAACATCATCAATCTCATTCTCTACCAAGTCATCCTGAGGGGCAATCTGATCTCCTAGTCCTAACTCGGGCTCGGGATCCTCAAATGGTTCCTCCTCATCATCCATATCATAATCTACTAAGGCCGTGTTTGTATAATTTTTTATTAAGTTCTGTTAAATTAAAGTGTCTGTTAAAATAAATATTGTCTGTTTATAGACGGATATATAACTGTTTGTTTTGTGTGCTGAATATAATGTCTGAATTAGATAGAGTTACTATTGTGTCCTTTTAAATTAAATAAATGAAGAAGTTAGAGGGTAAATATGTAAAATAAGGCTAATAAGTCATGACTTAATATAAAAAGTCTCCTCATCCTGGCTTTTTCTAGAAAGTCATTGATTAATTTTAAGCACATAACAAACAAGTTACTGATGACTTAATTTATATACCTATTTTTAAATTAAGACTCTATAAGTCGTTATCAAACATTACCTAAGTCTAAATAAGGATCATCATCTACATTAGGTTCGGGAATAGCATGGTTTTCTACAGGAATATTAGGGTCAGCCATGACAATCTGCATTTATATATATATATATCTCGTATTAGGATAACATACTAGTTAAACAATTACATACTGAAATCACGATATATACATATATATAAATTAAATTATATATATCAAAATATATATCTTCTCAATAGGGCTTGTTGGTAATGTCGGAGATCTCTGGCACCGTTATAGTCAAAAGATTTTTCAAATATTTTCTCAAATGTTCATTGTCAAAAGATTTTGAAAAGTCTTGTTCAAAACACTGGTTTTTAAAATCTTTTGTTCTCTATAACGAGAGCTCTGGTACCAAACTGTAACACTCTCAATTTTCGTATCGGTACAGCGGAAGGGTCTTTTAGAGTGTTACGGGATAGCACAATAACTCCAATCATAGACAACACATAAAAATGGTTGTAGAAGGTTTAACATACATTCATTCGATAAAAAATTTTAAAGTGTACAACAGGTCCCAAATTATACAGGTCATTTAGTTTACAAAAAATAGATCGAATGAACATTTTTAATATTATGTGGGCCATCAGAGTCGATCTCCATCCGGATTACCTTCAAGCACCTGAGATAAAAACATGCAAAAATCATATCAGCGAATGCCGAGTGAATTCATAGAGTTTAATAAAAAATGTTATATAAAACAATCGTCGAAATCAGAACACAAGTATAATATCAGAAGTAAGTCCTCGTATTGCTAGTCAGGCAATATATAAATCAAGCATACATCTTAAACCGTCCATGAGACTGTAGCCTCAATATTACCATGATAGGTAATATATTCATCGTTATTAGCGTCGCATCATATCGGATATTTAGATTATATAGGATACATTTTGGGATTATTATTAGCCGCATGACATTGTTACCTTACTATGAAAACAGCGGGCCGCGAACCCGACAAACAATTTGCCCATCTAAGTTAGCGGGTCGTCACAAAAATCACGCTATGGAATCTTCTCATACATAAATTCGCTTACCAATCAATGTGGTACGACGGGGATCAACCGTCAAGGCGCGAACTGGGGTGATCGTCCCCAAATAGTACTATCAAATGCATAAGCGTCTACCAAATCCGGTAGTTCACAATTCATGCTAATGGGACTTTAAGTGACATAACCTAACTGCTAATAATCCTTTTTGTCTCGTTTATAGGGTCATAGCATCATTCGGGTCCATATCATTAAGCATACCATCGAGACTACTTGTGTTCTATTTTTATCAAAATCTTAACATGTTATCTCCCTCGTGGGTTTACAAATCATTTTATAAAACATTTAAAAGAGTGTGAGGCTTTTTCTCACGTTGATAATGAAAGGCGGATTATCGGCTACGGGCGTGCTTCGGTCACGGAAACCTATATAAATAATAATCGGTATTAGACTCTTGTCCAATGACTTTTATAAAAATAACAATATACATATGATGATTTTGTACATATGATGATGATCAAGTGGGTTTATATATCCTTGTTTATTCATTTTAGTGTTTACGTTTTGGTAACTTTTTACTAGTTTACTAGTTTTACCTATTTACCTATTTTAAGTCCAATAAGCTTAGTATAAGTCCTTTAACTTGTTTTGATCCATTTTATACTAATATTATCAGTATTTAAACTTTACAAGTTGGGCCCAAATGGGTTAAACCCAATAAGTACTTTTTATAAGTGTTTATCTTATCTAGTCCAATTATTAGTCCAATATGCTTAGTTAGCTCGTTAATGTCCGTATGTCCTATAGTTCGGGTTTTATCGGTTTTTACTTGTATTAGTTACTTATATATCAGTATATGACTTTTAAAAACTTTACATTAGACGGGTTTGATCGTCTAAGTTTTAATTGGCGAAAAACGTTAATTTTACGGTAATAGCCGAAAAAGTCGTAAAAAATCAAGTTTATAGTTTTTATTACTTATAAGTATTATTCACCTACCATTTATATAATTTATCCATTTATTTAACTTTTTACATATTTATATAAATAAATTTCATAAGTTAGTGGGTTTTTATTTTACATTTTATACAATAAAATTTGAGTGCTTATATAATAATAATAAACATTAATTCTCAAAATCTGATTTTTATTTTCATCTTCACCATTTTTATCATATCTAGAGTTCTATAATGAATTAGAAGCTTATTTTTGGATGGCATGATCTTTATATTATGTGCTACATTTAACTTAGTTATAGCTACCGCTCATTTTAAGTTTATCTATGCTTAACAGTCCCTACAAAACAGCTTATTCAGATTAGCACACTCATCTTGTTTTGATCATATCTCACTCATTATAATGACTCCATTGCATGGCGAACTCTCACATGTATATAACATCTTGTACTTACTTAAAATGGATTATACCATGCAAGTTTATCAGTTCAAATGTTAGTTACATACTGTTTTTATACAGCCAACTAAATAAGCATGATTTTAGCCTTGTTTCTTATGATTATTAACCTTTTTAAGCATATTTATCAACATTTGATCCCCACACAATATTTTTATCATCATATATTCATCATATAAATGTAAAATAAGAAAGAAAATACATTTGTTCTTTACAAAAATAACAAGAGAAAATGGAGAGGATGATCTTCTTTACCAACCAAGTGTATTTCTTGTTTTTGGAAGACAAGAACTTGATGAACACCAAAAGTAACTCCAAGATCATCAAACACCAAGAACAATAGTTGAGAAATCAGCCCTAGGACACAAGCAAATCACCTCCTTTGTTGTTAAAATGGCCACCAAATGATCAAGGCTTCAAGATAACTCCATGATAGAGCTAGATAACATGTATTTCATGGCTAGAAAAGATCAAAAGGGGTGTTTTGTGCTTTGAAGTGGACGGCAAGGGTGGAGTTTTGAGAGAGAATTGAGTTGGTTTGCATGTGTGGAATGGTGGTAATGAGAAGTGGTTGATGGTTTTAGCAACTTTGTAGCTTAAAGTGTAAGCTTTAGCTTACACTTGTTAAATAACAAGTTAACAAGATGCCACATATTGATGTGGTGTCTTGTTGTGCCGTCCCATGGTGCTAGTGGGGTGGGATAATGTATTTTGTCCCACCTCACTAAGTTACAGGTATCCCTCGATTCTAGTTTTCTCGATTTGCGTGCCCTCGGGTCGTTTTACGAAAAACGTTTTTATAAATTATGAATCAACGTCACAAAACGAATCCAATAAAAATTGTCTCATCAAAAACGGAGTTCAAAAACGTAAATACGTAATCCTAAGGTTTCCGGTTTAGTCGTAAAGGACGCTAAATTATGCACGTAAGCCCAAATTTAAATCCGTAAATTGTGAGTTCGTCAACCAACACAAAAATAAGTTTCAAAATATTATACGAGAAAATAATTCACTACCTGAAAATGTTAGATTGTCACACCTGATGGGCTGCTGATCGCGGCTAACACAAACAAACAACCCCCGGCTGTGAATAAACCCCACCGAGACCTTAAGTGGTCTCGGTTTTCGTGCATACCCAAAACAAAACTCATCTTGGACTTGTTTAATTCGCGTTTTACATCTAACAATTTATCATGTGTTCTTATTAGTCTCCCAAATTCATAATCAAATAATTAAATAAGAAAAGATTAGAGATTTATAGAATACCGTATGTATAATGATTTAAGATACAAGAATACGAACATGCCCGTAAACAAAACAAAGATCAATCATTGCTCTCCCCCTTGATTTTGGTTCCTTGGCCGGCGGCTATACACATAGAGTTAGGGTTTCTTCATTTTTTTATTAAACTTGTATAATGAATCCCTGGAGATCTATTTTTACTAGTTAAATGGTTAACAGGTCGGGCCTTGGGCTCTTTCTTGTTTTTCTTTTCTATTTTGGTCGGCCCCTATACACACATACCTACATGTTTTGTTTACGATTTTCATGCTTAAATATTTATCGAGTGTGTTTGTGTTCTACATGTCGTGTTTTATTCTTGTCATGTATTTAGTATTATTCGTAAATACTTATCGTGTACTAATAATATACGCAATGTTCGTAATTAATATTCGTGACACGTGTCGTACATTATTAAATGTACCGTTTTAATTTCAATCGTGATTTGGTGCATTTAATATTCTTTGTAGTTTAAGCGAGTTTTACAACTCTTCCCCCTTAAAAGAATAATTTGTCTTTGAATTAGAGTCGTGATGGTGTTGTGAGTTTTATAGTTCTTCCCCTCAAACAAGATCATTCGTCCTCGAATTAAAGGTAAGATAATTGATAGAGATATAAGAACTGAAGATACACAAAGACTAAAAGGACACGTAAGCTGAAAGGACATGGATATGATATGGCTGGAAGGGACATGGAATGTGACATGACTGGAAAAGACATGGAACGTGACATGACTTGAACGGACATGGAATGTGACGTAATTAAAACGGATATATTTAACTCATGGACAGAAAATAGGATAAGAATCCAGATAGACTCCTCCATTTCCAAGTGGCTTCCCACTCGGAACGATTTTCTAACTGGTCTTGGCGAGAAATAATAATCTTGATCTTCATGACTCTATCTTGATGATACAGAAAGTTTCTGGTTCACCAACGTGAGATGGGTTCTCACGAGTCTGATCGAATGGCTAAGAAATAACGTATAAGGATAATAAGACGTTACGATGTGAAACAATCTGGAATACTGACATAAGAAACGTCTTAGTAAGAATGTACGAGACATACTGAAACGTAATACGTGAACAATTGTGAACGTGATATGTGAGTAATTGTGAACGTGATACGTGGAAATATGATAAATGTAACATGTGAACATATGGTGGACGTGATACGTGCAACATATCATGAACATGGAATAACTGAGGAGGTAACGTCAAATGGTACGAGGTAAGACGCGGAATGTGACGTGAAGCGTCAGCCTGAAAATGGAAAGTTTATTTAACTCGAGTCTGGTCTCCCAAGTTTGCTGTAAACTTTACAAAACAAAAGCAAAACTTAAATCGTACGCTAAAATATGATATGAACGAAAATAGTATCGTGAACGTAAATGCGAAAGCAAAACATAAAATTTAACTAGGACGTGAAAGTAATGATGAATGCGTATGTGAGTCTTCATTTGAACTGATAGTTGAGAAAGTGCCCAGTGGTCGTACGATCTCTGGCTGACAATGTCTGATAACCTACTAGTTGTGAAATCCCTACTGATGAAAGTATTTTTTAGTCTTGATCAAACGGTTGAAGATAATCCAGGTAGCATCATTCTTCTTCTGAGCTTGCGATAGTCTGGTAACAATGCCATGGAGGTCTTGTCCCTTATCCGTTTCACAATTTCCAAGGGTGGAAATAACTCTTGACCTGTTGGTGTTCTATCTTAACCGGCCGGTATGGTAGATACTTAGATATGAACTTAATTATCTTGCTTCATAGAAACTGGATACATAGAAATTTGGAGAATTAAGAGTGTCTGTAGTTAAACTACTCTTAACGTAGAAACCTCTGGATCACATAATTTAGTGTAGGGTTTTCTCCTTTACGCGTAAACTGGGTCATGGTACGAATAGCTATGAGAATCAATGTGATTTAGCGTGTCACTGAAATCAACCAGAATTTGTACTAGAAATTTTTTTAGGTGAATTTCTTGCTGTCAGAGAGTTTGTAACATAGTGCGAATATGGTCTTCATGCTCTTCTCTAGACTTAGAGAAAACAAAGATGCCATCAAAGAAATAAAATGAATCTATTTATGAGTTGGTGGTAATTCTGTTTAAAATCATTAATGTTGTTGAAGCGTTCGAGATACTTAAAACAAAATCATCAATTTAGCATGACCAAATCGTGTGCGAAAAGCAGTTATCGAAATGTCCTGCTCTTTCTCTCGCCACTGTTGTCAGCATGATTGTAAGTTGTTATGGGAGAAGTTCTTAGCACCCTGTAGCCGATCATATACGTTGTCCATACGTGGAGGGAAATACCATTCATGAATGGTGATTTGTTTACATCGACGGCAGTCGATACATAATCTCATGTTATCGTCCTTATCCTTAATAAACAGGACCGGTGCACATCAAGGTGATGCACCTGATGGATGAACCTTGTTCAAGCATCTCTGTAGCTGAACTTTCAACTCATTAACTCAAGAAGGCCATGCTATGAATAGCCTTGGAAGCTGGTTTTGCTCCCTAACCTGCTTGATGTTATGTTCCACCTCGCATATAGGAAGTATATTCGGAGGTTTTTCCAGAATTACATCTAGAAATTTTGAAATATTCGGCTGATTATGGGTAAGAGGAGTTTCAGAATTCGTGTCGCAACTGATAGCTAGAAAGTCTTCGTAGCCATGGAATGACGTTTAATACAAGGTTTTTGCCCAGTATAAAAATATCGTTGTTCCAGTCTCTTCGAATTGACTAAGGGAAAATTGTGCAACTCAGTCGTCTTTTGGTGGAGAACAAATAGTTTGGTCGTTGTAGTATATTAAATTGCAAAACTTTAAAGTAAATGACGGTAATTAAATTTAAAACTAATTAAAACTTAAATGGTGAAATATTAAAACTTTAAAACGTAATTTAATTAAATGACTTAAAATTAAAGCGTGACGAAAAATTAAATTGAAAATGTAATAAAAATGTGAGCTTTAAAATTAAACTAAGAGAAAAATAGCTGGAAAATAGATGCTTGAAAAGTAAAAAGAAAGTAAACAGAACCTGAGCCGGGATCCAAAAATACTGTCACTATATGGAATCCAATCTAACTCTTATCCTGAATAACAAACCTGCTGCTTATCCGGAATAAATTTGTCACTCTTATCCGGAATAATCAACTTGTTCCTTATCCGGAATACTGTTCTATCCACTATCCGGAATATGTAACCTGGCAGCTTATCTGGGATAAGCAAGTTAAGCTTATCCGGAAACCACAAGTGACCCTTATCCGGAATAAGTGAATACCACTTATCTGGGATAAACTCCAATCCTTTATCCGGAATAAACACAAATCCGTTATCCGGAATACTTGCAACCTCGTTACCCGGAATACTATTCCAGCCCTTATCCGGAATAGTGACGAGTTCCTTATCCGGAATAAGTTTCGGATTCTTATTCGGAATCCCCTGTCCAGTGATTTATCCAGAATACCCTTGGAGCTGTTCTTCGGAATGATTAAACATCCCTTATCCGGAATATCCAAACAACCACTTATCCGGAATATTTCTTCTAAGCGTTATCCGGAATATCACAAATGTAGCTTATCCGGAATAAGGTTTGAAGCCTTATCCGGAAAAGGAGGGTTTACTAGTAATCCGAATAGCAGTTAAAATCAAATAATCTCTAAACTACAATTAAGCTAGAAACAAATAAGCACTTAACTAAAACTTTTACCAAATCAAATTTAAATAAAAGCTATTAAGCCAAAATTTAAAAACTTTTAAAAACACTAAATAATAAAAATATTATAAATCAACTTTTTATAAAAATTAACTAAAGAGCACTTAATTAATTTTAAGAAAAACACAATAAGCTATAAAATAAATAAGCAAACTTAATCAAAAACAAAAAAGCATAACCAATAATCAAACAAGCATAACAATAAGCACATAAGCATAAAGATTAAGCAAAACAAGAAAGGTAGAATGAGAGATTAATAAAAACTTGATTAAAGAAAAGATTCAACAACAAAATTAAAAACACTTACTTGGAATTAAAGGAATTAAAGTGCAAGACAAGTATTTAAAATGACAATTAATTAAAATGACATGAAAATAAGGTGGAAAGACTAATGTGTCAAATTAGCTAACAACTCCTAATGACACATTAGGAGTGTATTTATAGTGATTAGGAAAGACTAAGCATGTGTTGGTTATTCTTCTTCTTCACGTCTTTTCGTCTTCTTAATTATTTGACTTTTTTCGACTTTGTCTCGGGATTAATAAACTCGTCTTGTAATTTCTTCATTAATTTAGTCTTGAGTTCTTCGGCTTTTATTAAACTTCCGCCTTTAGACTTTTTCTTTGATAAATCTTCAGAATTGGCCTTGGACTTCCGTTCTTTTAGCACTCTTGATCTTTTGACTTCGTCTTTTGTCTTTTTCTTTGATAAAAGCCCGTGAAAGCCCGTGTTTTCTTCCCTTTTCACATTTTCGTCCTAAATCACAACAAAAACACAAACCACGCATAATTATGACATTTAAGACATAAAATACACGTTTTGGCCTGATTATTATTGTAATTAAGTGCTAAAAGGATAAGTGTTTTCACACTTATTAAATCCCCTACACTTGACCATTGCAATGTCCTCATGCAATGCATTAATTACACAGCAAGTTTTTACATTTTCCATCATAATCAATCCACATTGGCCTTTATTAAAAAGATAGAAAATTATAAAACATTCAAAGGAAGAAAATAAGTAAAGAAATCAAAGACATACCTTAGGGTTTTGGAAATGTCAAGAATGATTATCATCCTCAAGTTTTCACGTTCCCCAAACCAAGCTTAAAAATGAGATCATTGTTATTATAAGTTAGCAAACTAACAAAAACTCATGTGGGCCAATTATTTACTTAGACTCCCTTATTCCTAGGTGTATCTCTTATATTTTATTTTTGTCTTAAATGATCACGAAGATGCATTGTTGACTTATTTCGATAGTTATTTAGGCCGAAAATAAAGTAGGACGATTTAATCAATAGTTAGCTAAAGGACAAAATCTTTTAAAACTGCTTCTCGGGACCTCATAAAATTCATATCTTGGCATAACTCGCTTCACGATTTGAGACCTTTCTCGTACTGGTATTTGGCAGTTACTTCATACTTCAAATCTTGAGAGACGTTCATGAAATAATGGTCTTCTCTTCATACTAGGAATTTCTTCACTTGAACTTTTTGAGAGATTCTTCATACTTGGACCACGACTTCTTCATTTTTCTCCGATCTTTATTTGGGATTTTGATATACAACGATCTGCCTCCTTTTTAGGACTTGGATCTACTTATCCTCATACCTTGTTAGGGTCTTTTTGGATAGACTTCTCCATGATCTTTAGGGGAGTATTTGCTTTTCGTCGTGTGTCTCGATCCTTCATATTGATTTTTGATAAATGATTCTTCACATCACTTGGGATCTTAAGAAACAAAATGTAGCCCTCATGCCTTGTTAGGGCCTTTTCGGACTCGCCAATATTCGCATCCCGCTTCAATAAGTTATACCTTGGCTATGAACTCTAATTAATACCGAGCAACTTTTAAACGATCTTGGGCTAGAAGCTAAGTAACTTTTCAAATCGTACAACCTTACTTATTGCAGATAAAACTTTATTAGCAAGCGATGGGAGAAAAAGCTTATAATCAACTCACATAAATTCACGAAAGAATACCAAACTTATAATTGATTCTATCATCTCTCGTACTCCACAATTTAAAATCTCAAAGAATGAGACTCGTGGATTCTTAGCCAATTAAATCAACGTTTTAGGTTTTCGAGTCATCTATAGGATCTTGCAAACTCTTAGTCTTTTTCAAGTTTAGAAATCGTATTTTAAAGTTCCCTTGATAAACGACTCTCTAGGATCAATTATAGGAACTTGCGAAAAGTTCTTGTTCTTAACCCTTGAGAGTTAAGACTTTCACGTTTTAAAGTTCCCTATAAAAAACCCTAGCCAAACTTGACTTAAACACATTAAGGATACTAGCTAGAGTAAACTTAGATAAGTAAACTCGGGTTGAGTCAAAAGATTCACAACGTTTAAAAATTAAAACCACTTTATTAAAATTTATTCTAGCAAAGAAAGAAAACAACTATTACAAGGGAAAAACTAAAAAGCCAAAATAGATCAAAATTTTTGAAAAATGTCGAAAAATCAATTTTCCGGTTAAAATGAGGACAAATACAAGGAAAAGCCCACTTAACTTCGATAGAAGTCCCCACTACACTTAATATAAACATTGTCCTCAATGTTTAAGCATGTGGAAGTAACCTCCCCTACACTTAGGACATTGTGAACTTTGTTTAAATCTCGCTAAGGAAGAAACAACTAAAGTGATTCCTATTTTAATATTGGAAAATATAAAATAGAGAATCAAAAGAGTTTAGTATAAAACCGGGAAGACGAGTACACGGAATCACAGGTCGTCAAAAGTCATCAAGAATGGATCTTTGAAAGCTCGAATCCCTGCATATGATTAGAAAGAAAACAACAAACACATACTAGGATGTAACACCCCCAAATTTATACAACTCAATACAGCAGAAGACTAGTTGGTGTTATGGGATAGCACATTACTCACATCATAGACAACGCTTAAAAATCGCGTCGTTTAATAATAAAACATTTCCATTCATAAATATCAATTTTACATAGGTCCCAAGTCATATTATTTCATACAAAGTTTTACAAAGTATTTGAATGGAAAATATTGTTTAAGTGCGGGCCATGAATTCTTGTCGTCTTCCTGAGAATTACCTTCAAGTACCTGAGATAAAACATGTTAAAAGAAAAGGTCAGCGATAACGCCGAGTGAATTCATAGAGTTTAATAAAATCCATCAATATAATATCAGTATAAAATTTTTACTGAAAATCAATTTGTACAAATCATTGTAATGGGCCATAAAATAGCCAAAGTCATTTTATACAAATCTTCATCAAAATCATAATATAGGCGTTTGCCTTAAAAATCATTATACGAGCCACTGTCGTAAAAACATCATACAATACGTCTTACGACGTTGTATAAAGTTAAATAAAAACCGTATATGAATATGGTTACGAAAACCAAAACACAAACATAATATCATTAGTATGACCCCGTATTGCTAGTCAGGCAATACATCGTAATTCGGAGCGTACAGCAGTATTTTGTTAACTGGATTATTATAAGCCGCATGACATTGTTACCTTACTAAACCAAACAACGGGTAGCTAACCCGATACTCAATTTGCCCATCTAAATTAGCGAGTCGTCACAAAGGTCACGCTATGGAAATCTTCTCATACATAAATTCGCTTACCAATCAATGTGGCACGACGGGGATCAACCGTCAAGGCGCGAACTGGGGTGATCGTCCCCAAATAGTACTATTATATGCATAAGCGTCTACCAAATCCCGGTAGTTCACAATTCATGCTAATGGGACTTTTAGTGACATAACCTAACTTTAATAATCCATTTAATTTCATCTATCGGGTCCTTTAATCATTTATCGGGTCATACAATCGGGTCATTCAATCATTCGGGTCCAAATCAATAAACAAACAATCAGGACAAATGGTGTCCTAATTTATAAAAACTAACATGTTATCTCCCTCGTGGGTTTACAAATCATTTTATAAAACCTTTAAAAGAGTGTGAGGCTATGAACTCACGTTGATGTGGGAAAGCGGGTTATCGGTAATTCAGATGTACGGTACGTGCCTCAATCACGGGAACCTAGACAAATAATACTCGTCTTAGACTTTTGTCCAATGACTTTATCAAAATAACAATTATGTATATATATGATGACTTTATACATATGATGATGATCAAGTGGGTTTATATATTTTCATTCACTCATTTTTGTGTTATGTGTTGACAACTTTTATATTAGTTTACTAGTTTTACCTATTTACATGTTTTAGGTCCAATAAGCCTTTTATAAGTCCTTTAACTTGTATTAATCTATTTTATACTTGTATTATCAGTATTTATACTTTACATGTTGGGCCCAAATGGGTTAAGCCCAATAAGTAATTTTTATAAGTGTTTAACTTATTTAGTTAAATTATTAGTCCAATATGCTAACTTAGCTCGTTAATGTCCGTATGTCATATAGTTCGGGTTTTATCGGTTTTTACTTGTATTAGGTACTTATATATCAGTATATTACTTTTAAAAACTTTACATTAGACGGGTTTGATCGTCTAAGTTTTAATTGGCGAAAAACCTTATTTTTACGGTAATAGCCGAAAAAGTCGTAAAAATCATGTTTATAGTTTTTATAACTTATAAATCTTATTCAACTACCATTTTTATAAAGTGTCCATTTATTTAACCTTATACATATTTATATAAATGAAATTTATAAGTTAGTGGGTTTTAATTCACATTTTATACTATATTAGTTTGAGTGCTTATATAATACTATTAAACATTAATTTTTCAAAATCTGATTTTTAGTTTCATCTTCACCATTTTTATCATATCTTGAGTTCTATAAGGAGATAGAAGCTCATTTTTGGATGGCATAAACTTCATATTATGTGCTACAAATAAGTTAGTTATAGCTACTCCTCATTCCATGTTTAACTATCATTAACAGTCCCTACAAAACAGACTATTCAGATTGGTGCACTCATCTTGTTTTGATCATATCTCACTCATTTTGATGATTCCATTGTATGGCCAACTCTCACATGTGTATAACACCTAATACTTACTGTATATTGATTCCACTTTACCATTTTATCAGTTTAACATGTGGTTCTTTACTGTTTTTATACAGCCTACCATTTAAACAAGATTTACCCATTTTACATGTAGTTTGTCCATCTTTTTAAGCATGTTTATCAACACTTGATCCCCACACAACATTTTTATCATCATATATTCATCATATACATATACAATAAGAAAGAAAATACATTTGTTCTTTACAAAAATAACAAGAGAAAATGGAGAGGATGATCTTCTTTACCAACCAAGTGTATTTATTGTTTTTGGAAGACAAGAACTTGATGAACACCAAAAGTAACTCCAAGATCATCAAACACCAATAACAATAGTTGAGAAATCAGCCTTAGGACACAAGCAAATCACCTCCTTTTTTGTTAAAATGGCCACCAAATGATCAAGGTTTCAAGATAACTCCATTATAGAGCTAGATAACATGTATTTCATGGCTAGAAAAGATCAAAAGGGGTGTTTTTTGCTTTGAAGTGGACGGCAAAGGGTGGAGTTTTGAGAGAGTTTGAGGTAGTTTGCATGTATGAAATGGTGGTGTGTGTAGTAGCTAGTGGTTTTGAGTGAATGGGAAGCTTAAAGTGTAAGCTTTGCTTACACTTGTTAAATAACAAGTTAACAAGATGCCACATATTGATGTGGTGTCTTGTTGTCCCGTCCCTTGGTGCTAGTGGGGTGGGATAATGTATTTTGTCCCACCTCACTAATTTACGGGTATCCCATGATTTGTCAGATCATTACTTCTTTTCTCCAAGGTTAAAAATTTTGGCATAACTTCGCTACCCATCTGGCACTTAACGATCTACATATCATATTCACATAACTTCTTGCCCACTATTCCGACACTCAATAATCAGATCCTAATTTCAACAATCCTTTCAGATTTCGCAGGTCGGGTATTTTGTAAGGTTAGGTTCGCCATCATAGGAAACCTTAAACCCAAAAGACATGTCCAACTCACAGTGGGTGTATGTCAGATGTCTTCATCTTAACTCCTGCTTACGGATGCTCTAATATATAGATCCTAACAAGATTCGATCTCGATCCTAATACGATAATTATCAATGATAATCTCTCCAAAGGAAAGCAATTATACGGTCTATCACCAAAGGTCAATCATTCAAACATAAAATAGTGCTTATAGTATTTTGTATCATTACTTTACCTCATCCCTTCGATTGGGGTGGTACACAATACTCTTATCAAGATTCGTTGTTAATGACTTCTGAGCAAATCCCTAGAAATTCAATGTGAAGCGAGGATCTTGATAAAGATGTTCGATACAGGCACACTATGTTTACATAACTCCTTTGCAATTATCATTAACGGGAATGATATTAGCAGATTTGGTCAGTCTGTCGACGATGACCCAAATCGAATCAAATTCAGATGATGACCTTTGCAATAGCTAGACGTTTACTAATGTATGAGGCGATATCTGCCTTCATAATTGCCATCAGTATAACTTCTTCAGACAAAGATACTTTTAGTCATAAATGACATAAATAGAATACTTATACTTACAAATTCCAACATAACTATATCTCACAATCCTCCATATTTAGGCAACCATAAACGGCCTTTTAAAACATTTTACTCCATTGGCTTCTAAATTATAATGGTTTACATTAGCCGCGAACGCATTTTATTATTTAGATTATCCTTTTTACAACATTGTTTATTTTTAAATTGTTCGGCAATTTATTTTGTACCTTCATTATTAAGGAACATGTCCTAATTGGTTCTTTATCTTTTATACATAATGTGTCAGTAATTACTTTCACCTTTCTGATGAAATAAATATCATAACCGTATTTATTCAAAATTCTTTCTTCATATCTTCTATGTTTTAGTTTCGTCTTTACTATTACCTTTATCTGTTTTACTTAATCCGACGTCTAAAGCGTCGATAATTATTACATGTAAATTAACAATAATTATTTAGTTTTTATGAAACGTAAACGTTAAAAGATTTTAAATGTCTTAGTTCGTCCAATTATATGAAAATGTTCAATATAATTTTAAATTTAATTAACACGATTTTTGTTGATTTATCGAAAATAATAAGATTCGTAAATATTTGAAAAATCTTTGTTTATACTTTGGTCAAAGTTTTCTTAGTTGAAAAGCAAAAATTGTCACTTCAAATTTTCAGGTCATGGTATAAATGGTTTTACTCAATCCTTCTTAGGTTGTCTTAAGGTATGAAAAAACATTTACCCCTAAACAGAAGTTTAGTGAAATGTTTTGGTTATAAGGGGATAATCCCTCAAAAGTTCTTTGTTAAAACATTTGTCAAAACATATTTCCATTTTTCTTTTTAGTAAATCCCAAAGCCTTAATGGTTCTAATTTTTGAAGTGTCAATATATTCCATTATCTTATTAATCATACGGTCAAATAATGTAAATGATTAAGTCTTAAATCACATGTTAATTATTCAAGGTACATGTTTTTATTGTTCGGCCAATTCAGGGCAATCTATAAATAATTACTAACTCAAACAAATAGTCCTTAATGATCACAAGCATGAATTTGTCAAATTACAGCCTACACATGTGATTCACCAAATTTTATGACTGCTACATGTGTATTAGTCAATCCAAACGACACCACGTGAAACTCATAATGTTTATTACAAGTTCTGGATGTAGTGATTGGAATAGATAATCCTTTTCGCAGATGCGAATTTGATGATAACCATGCTGAGGATCAAAAACCTTGTAAATGATCGAACAAATCTTCCATTTCGAGTTATGGATATCGTTTTCGATTATCAATTTACTCAGTTCACAGTAATCTATAAATATAAGGAATGATAACACCATAGCTCTTCATAATGACAAGCTTGGTAGAATAAAAGCTTTCTCCGACAACTCTCTTAGTTGTACGGTAATTCTTTTAATTCAGATGATGCTGTCGTACAGTGCACACGCCACAGGTGCAGCACCGAGAATATAATCAAATACCAAATTCTACTTGCCTTCTAGGTAATTCATCAACAAATACTTACTTAAAGTTTCAGATAACATAAACATCTTTTAATACATTTATTTTAAGTTCTTTCTAGATTATAATATCTATAACTAGTTCACAACCATTCACGGTAAAATTTCTAGTCTAAATGCAGGATATTGTCATCCATCAAGAATTATTTAGATCACTTTTGATAATCAACATCTTATTATTTAGGGGAATTCTACTCGAGTTCCCATCAATTAAGACAATGTCGTCATGTCATAATCAATCAATCCATTCTATTGGCACTATCAACCTTCTAGTTTCATTACCGTCGATAAGATGTGAACTTCTCAAAAGACTAATAATAATTCATAATCCTTCACAATTTCCAGGATACCAGGAGACATAACTCACCTTAAAAGAGTAAGGTCAATGCATAATCTACTCGAGAGAATTCCAAATCAGATACAGACGAAAACATTTAATGAATATGAATATATCCCATGTTTTCATAATTTGAATACGCATTCTAAAGCTACTCTGATCGTTATCGAGGTCATTCAAATGAAATCAAGTCAATAGAAATGATAGGAACGTCGATACATCCAGTCGGGTATCAACACTCGGTAATCAGATACTTTTTCAAAGAATCTCGCCACGGGAGAATTGGACAAGAAGGGAATATCAATTGTCAAATAAGACAAATTCCACAGATGAGTAAATTCAACTCAGAAGAATAAATAGTACGGGCACATATGTAGGTGTCCCTAACACTATGTCCCTATTTTGCACTTCTTGCAGATCTCATAAATTTTTAATCTTTTCATAACTTCAAAGAAAATTTAGTGTTTATTAATAATTTCATGGTGACTACTAATCAGCCTTGCATGGTCAATTCCAAATTGTATGTAGGCGCGCAACTATATACAATTTCAAGATTAACGATGCAATACTCAGTTCGTTAAAATTTTATCATCATGTTTATAATAAAAACATTTTCATGCTTAATTTCTTAAATAAGAATCAAAAATAAATTTACAAAGATTTTCTTTGTTATGAAAACAATTAAGTTTTCCAAGGTGTTTTATAAACAACTTCATTTCAATAATGATTATTTATAAGTCTCACTTTAAATAATCCATATAGTGATGAAAATTCAATTTTCTCAAAGGATACGGTTTTATCTTATAAAAACAATGAGTGATCTGCAAAAGAGTGATGAAAGCTTGTTCACCAAGAACTAACTACAATATGATAGGAAATGGGCTTTAGCCAAATAATCATGAGGTTCATGATCTCGATGGCACTAAAAAGAATAGTCCACAACGTAACTCAATTCAAGATGAGTACTTGTTCAATGGTTGCATCACTAATGCGAACATTAGGATGAAGCAATAAAAGATAGATAACATCGATACATGTAGAATTTAGCAATCGAAGGTAGTCTTTTCATTAATCACAAACAAGTCAAAATTGTACCGTAACACATTACGTGTCACTATGTCATACAATTCTCAGAACTCATCCTACCAAATGATGTCTCAGTTAAGTTAGGGATTATTTTTAAAAGATACCACAATGAATAATAATCTACAAGAGTCATGGGGGTTCCACCTGTCCCGGAAGATCCATCGGTCCCAATTCAAAAGAAGATTTCTTCACTTTATTTATTGGACACTGGGCATCCTCGTCATTGGACAATGGCCTAGGAACAACCCTTAACACGAATCAACAATCAATTAAAACCTTATAATTCAATCACAAACTTAACGACTTATTTTAACAATCTCATATTCCATACGGGTTAAATTTGTCTTTATTCAAGTTTCAATCAAATCATACTCAATTCGATATCCTACCTCATTTTCCAATACTTTCAACCTTATGCATAAACCTTAAAAGGGCAATAAAAGCTCGATATGATCAACACTTAATTTCTAATTCTATAACTCCTTTATCAATAATTATTGAATGAGTCACTAGTATGAAATGACTTGATCATTCAACTAGACTTCTCGGAAAGGTATTAGTGGCATGAGCTTTTGGGTAATGGTTCCAATGACAGCCTCAAGTGCAACATTCACCCTTTCGATTTCAAATTTAAGAATTGGATGACAACGAATCAGATGACATCTTTCCAGGTGATAACGTTTTGTCAAACTCCACTCTATAAGGAAAGATCGTCATGACATCGATATCAGATTTAATCTCGCCAATTTTTTTTAATATCACAATCAACTAATATCTACATTCCTACGAGAATAGCTTCGATTAATTTACTAGGGGATTTAGGGTTTCTTGTGACAATCTACGTCGTATAAATACCTCGTATAAATATCAAAATAATCATCAAACAATCATGTAATAAAATTACATCATATATATATATATATATATATATATATATATATATATATATATATATAATCCAAGTTATATATATATTAAAATAACACTTCTCAGTCTGGCCTTGTCGGTAACTCGGGAATTCTTCGACACCGTTATAGTCAAAAGATTTTTAGACATTTTTAGAAAAATGTTTATAGTTAAAATATTTTGAAATGTTTTATTCAAAACCTTGGTTTTAAAAATCTTTCGTTCTCTATAACGAGAGCTCTGGTACCAAACTGTAACACCCCCAAATTTATACAACTCAATACAGCGGAAGACTAGTTGGTGTTACGGGATAGCACATTACTCACATCATAGACAACGCTTAAAAATCGCGTCGTTTAATAATAAAACATTTCCATTCATAAATATCAATTTTACATATGTCCCAAGTCATATTATTCCATACAAAGTTTTACAAAGTATTTGAATGGAAAATATTATTTAAGTGCGGGCCATGAATTCTTGTCGTCTTCCCGAGAATTACCTTCAAGTACCTGAGATAAAACATGTTAAAAGAAAAGGTCAGCGATAACGCCGAGTGAATTCATAGAGTTTAATAAAATCCATCAATATAATATCAGTATAAAATTATTACTGAAAATCATTTTGAACAAATCATTGTAATGGGCCATAAAATAGCCAAAGTCTTTTTATACAAATCTTCATCAAAATCATAATATAGGCGTTTGCCTTATAAATCATTATACGAGCCAATGTCGTAAAAACATCATACAATACGTCTTACGACGTTGTATAAAGTTAAATAAAAACCGTATATGAATATGGTTACGAAAACCAAAACACAAACATAATATCATTAGTATGACCCCGTATTGCTAGTCAGGCAATACATCGTAATTCGGAGCGTACAGCAGTATTTTGTTAACTGGATTATTATAAGCCGCATGACATTGTTACCTTACTAAACCAAACAACGGGTAGCTAACCCGATACTCAACTTGCCCATCTAAATTAGCGTGTCGTCACAAAGGTCACGCTATGGAAATCTTCTCATACATAAATTCGCTTACCAATCAATGTGGCACGACGGGGATCAACCGTCATGGCGCGAACTGGGGTGATCGTCCCCAAATAGTACTATTATATGCATAAGCGTCTACCAAATCCCGGTAGTTCACAATTCATGCTAATGGGACTTTTAGTGACATAACCTAACTTTAATAATCCATTTAATTTCATCTATCGGGTCCTTTAATCATTTATCGGGTCATACAATCGGGTCATTCAATCATTCGGGTCCAAATCAATAAACAAACAATCAGGACAAATGGTTTCCTAATTTATAAAAACTAACATGTTATCTCCCTCGTTGGTTTACAAATCATTTTATAAAACATTTAAAATATTGCGAGGCTATGAACTCATGTTGATGTGGGAAAGCGGGTTATCGACAATTCGGATGTACGGTACGTGCCTCAATCACGGGAACCTAGACAAATAATACTCGTCTTAGACTTTTGTCCAATGACTTTATCAAAATAACAATTATGTATATATATGATGACTTTATACATATGATGATGATCAAGTGGGTTTATATATTTTCATTCACTCATTTTTGTGTTATGTGTTGACAACTTTTATATTAGTTTACTAGTTTTACCTATTTACATGTTTTAGGTCCAATAAGCCTTTTATAAGTCCTTTAACTTGTATTAATCCATTTTATACTTGTATTATCAGTATTTATACTTTACATGTTGGGCCCAAATGGGTTAAGCCCAATAAGTAATTTTTATAAGTGTTTAACTTATTTAGTTAAATTATTAGTCCAATATGCTAACTTAGCTCGTTAATGTCCGTATGTCATATAGTTCGGGTTTTATCGGTTTTTACTTGTATTAGGTACTTATATATCAGTATAAGACTTTTAAAAACTTTACATTAGACGGGTTTGATCGTCTAAGTTTTAATTGGCGAAAAACGTTATTTTTACGGTAATAGCCGAAAAAGTCGTAAAAATCATGTTTATAGTTTTTATAACTTATAAATCTTATTCAACTACCATTTTTATAAAGTTTCCATTTATTTAACATTATACATATTTATATAAATGAAATTTATAAGTTAGTGGGTTTTAATTCACATTTTATACTATATTAGTTTGAGTGCTTATATAATACTATTAAACATTAATTTTTCAAAATCTGATTTTTAGTTTCATCTTCACCATTTTTATCATATCTTGAGTTCTATAAAAAGATAGAAGCTCAGTTTTGTATGGCATAAACTTCATATTATGTGCTACAAATAAGTTAGTTATAGCTACTGCTCATTCCATGTTTAACTATCATTAACAGTCCCTATAAAACAAACTATTCAGATTGGTGCACTCATCTTGTTTTGATCATATCTCACTCATTTTGATGATTCCATTGTATGGCCAACTCTCACATGTGTATAAAACCTAATACTTACTGTATATTGATTCCAATTTACCATTTTATCAGTTTAACATGTGGTTCTTTACTGTTTTTATACAGCCTACCATTTAAACAAGATTTACCCATTTTACATGTAGTTTGTCCATCTTTTTAAGCATGTTTATCAACACTTGATCCCCACATAACATTTTTATCATCATATATTCATCATATACATATACAATAAGAAAGAAAATACATTTGTTCTTTACAAAAATAACAAGAGAAAATAGAGAGGATGATCTTCTTTACCAACCAAGTGTATTTCTTGTTTTTGGAAGACAAGAACTTGATGAACACCAAAAGTAACTCCAAGATCATCAAACACCAAGAACAATAGTTGAGAAATCAGCCCTAGGACACAGGCAAGTCACCTCCTTTGTTGTTAAAATGGCCACCAAATGATCAAGGTTTCAAGATAACTCCATTATAGAGCTAGATAACATGTAATTTCATGGCTAGAAAAGGTCAAAAGGGGTGTTTTGTGCTATCAAGTGGACGAAAAAGGGTGGAGTTTTGAGAGAGTTTGAGGTAGTTTGCATGTATGAAATGGTGGTGTGTGTAGTAGCTAGTGGTTTTGAGTGAATGGGAAGATTAAAGTGTAAGCTTTGCTTACACTTGTTAAATAACAAGTTAAGAAGATGCCACATATTGATGTGGTGTCTTGTTGTGCCGTCCCTTGGTGCTAGTAGGGTGGGATAATGTATTTTGTCCCACCTCACTAATTTACGGGTATCCCTCGATTATAGTTTTCTCGATTTGTGTGCCCTCGGGTCGTTTCACGAAAAACGTTTTTATGAATTATGAATCAACGACACAAAACGAATCTAATAAAAATTGTCTCATCAAAAACGGAGTTCGAAAACGTAAATACGTAATCCTAGGTTTAGTCGTAAAGGACGTTAAAATAAAATCGTAAGTCCTAATCTCTTTTCGTAAATTTGTGAGTTTATGAACCAACACAAATTTAAAACTCCAAAATAATATTCACGGATAAATTTATTTTCTGAAATGTCGGACTGTCACCAAAAACGCGGTATGTAAACGTAAGCACGTAACGTTGAATCCTCCGGTTTAGACGTAGTCGATGCTACTTCAAGACGTAAATCCAAATTTCTTCCCAAAAATAAGTGAGTTCATAATATAACATTAAAATAATATTTTCAAATAGATATTGAGAATAAAATATCAACCATAAAATTGACGGTTTGTCACATAGGATCTCCCCCTACACTTATTATAAAACAAGAGAAAAAGGATAGATACTGCGGGTTGCCTCCCGAGAAGCGCTTTTTTTGTTAACCGAGTCATGAGCCTGACTCGACCTTGATTATCATAGGAAGAAGCTTGAAGAACATCCACCGGGATCAAATACATGGTTTCCGTCCATCAAATAGCACAAGCTTAAGGCGAACAAGGCAAGCCAAAGAAGAGTAGGCAGGGTTCCCTTAAGCAGCGGTTGAGCACGGTGGTAGCAAGGGTGAAGTGCAAGCATATCTCCATAAGTTCCAAAGATTTTTCCTTTTATTTCATCAGATGGATACTAAGATGGCTTAAAAAGTGCAATGCCGGGGTCAACACCTTTTCCTTTAGGGGAAAATAATACTCAGTTTCAGCAGATCTTGAAGAAGATCCGATCATAAATCTCGCAATCTCATCCTCAGAATGTGGATATAGAGGTGTCAATACATAAGTGCTGCGGATATCGGTGTCGGCCGTTTTTTTCTCCTTTGAAGCGGGTTTCTTCATATCCAAAGTAGGATAAAGACCATAATCATCAAAGTCCAAGGGAGGATCATCACTCTCATTTAGGAAGTATGTGTTGAGAAAAGTAGCAAAGTCTTCCTGAAATGAGTAGTCATCCAAAGTAAGATCAAGTGTTGTTGGCGGAGGATCTTCATCATGTGAAGAATCACTCGAGAGAGTATCAGCCTCATCAAAATCATCATAAGTGGGCATGTATGGATACTCAGAAGTAAAATCATCATAATCATCTCCATTGGAACTAGAATCATCATCATAAGCATCAAAGATCGATGGAGAATCATAAACTGGTGGAGGATCTAAATTGGATAGAGAATCATCCACATTATCTTGGAACAATGGATTATCATAGAAAGAATCGAATAGAGGATTGTTGTAGACGACAAAATCATCAAGCACATTAATCATATTCGCTGATTCTCTTCCATTATATTTGGTTGTGATCTTCCCCATTTTGAACACTTGTGCATCATGCCCGACCCTTAAGATTAACTCACCTTCGACAACATCAACTAAAGCTTTTTCGGTTCTTAAAAATGGCCGACCAAGTATTAAAGGAATACGAGGGTCCACTTCATAATCAACAACAACAAAGTCGACCGGAAAAGTGAAGGTGCCAACTTTAATAAACACGTCTTCAGCAATACCAACGGGGTAAGCGAGAGTACGATTTGCTAGCTCAAGAGTCATCTTTGTTGGTGTAAGATCGGGTAATGATAGTGCTGTCCAAACACTTAAAGGCATCAAATTAGTACTTGCCCCGAGATTAGCTAGGGCAGTAAATTCTTCGGTTTTGTTAAAAATGCAAGGCAACACAAAACGACCGGGATCTCCAAATTTTTCCAGAAGTTCTTTAAGAATGACTGCAGAACAGTTTTCATTTAAGCGTGTGTTGACAAGCTCAACTAGCTTTTCCTTCTTGTTAAGCAATTCCTTGAATGCTTTGATGAATTTCGACATGTGGACAAGTGCTTCAACAAGGCTAATGTTGAAATTCATTTGAGAGATCATCTTCAAATAGTTCAACACTTGAATGTCATCCTTGGTTTGCAATTTAGCCTTGCTTAAGCGAGAAGGATAAGGAATATTGGGTTTATAGGTGGAAGGTGTAGGTATAGCAGGTAGAGGGTGAGATGTTGAAGGTTTAAAGGTGGAAGGTGGGGTTGGTGAAGGGTTCTTCTTCTTGGGTACGTCAGTAAGAGGTGGAGACAGTAATGGAGAACTAATACTAGGCGTGGGAGTAGGAGGGATAAATGGTGGTGGAGGAGGTGTAGATGGAGTAACTGGGGAAGGGATGGATGGTCCTACTAAGGTTGCTCCACTGCGTGTAGTAATATCACTCACATTCGCTCTTGGGTTGGTGACGGTGTTTGAAGGTAGAGAGCCCGAAGTAGAGGGTTGAGTGGTTGGTAAGAAACTAGCCAGCATATTCTTCAAATCATTTGTTTAAGTGCAAAAAGAGGTTTGTATATCATGTCGAAGCTCAGATCTAATGTCATTACCTTGCTTAGTTATATCCCCTTTCAAATTGATAATTTGGCTTTGTAGATTCTTGATTTGCTCTCCTTGGGTTCTCATTAAGGTTTCAACATCTTGATGAATGGGTGGGGCTTGTTGAGCGGGTGGGTGATAAGGATTTGAAGCTCGAGGTGGGATTTGGTTGCTTCGATTGTAGTTGTTGGGGTTGTGGTTTTGAGGAGGAAAACCGGGTAAAAGATAGTTGTTAGAACGGTAACTTATCAAGTTACGATCACCTTGAGGTCGAGCTTGATGGTTTTACGTTGAGTAGTTACCATAAGCCGCATACACGTTTTCCGGATTATCTTGAGTAGAAGGACAATCAGTGTATGAGTGAGCACCACCGCAAGTCTCACAAGAAATTGCTACAGATTTAACTTGTTGTTGATGATTTGTAGCCAAGAGTTGCATGTTTTTGCTCATTTCGACCATTGCGCGGGTTAATTCGGTGGTATCAGGGTTTGAAGAAGTAGAAGAAACATTGACTCTCGGGTTTGATCTTGAAGATGCGGATGAATCCCAATTTTTGTGATGAGTAGTCATGTTCTCGATAAGCTCTCTACACTCCTCATGTCTTCTTTTCATAAATGTGCCACCGACGGCTGCATTAATTGTATCACGATCATGAAAAGTTAAACCGTTGTAGAAAGTATCAATTAAGGTGACGGGGAGAATGTTGTGGTTTGGACATCGGTCAATCAAGACATTATATCGTTCCCAAGCATCAAAAGGTGATTCATCAGGTTCTTGTGTAAATCCACTAATTTGATTTCGAAGGCTCGTGATCATGGATGGTGGAAAGTAGCGCGACAAAAAGCGTTGAGTCATCTCATCCCATGTATGAATTGAATTCTTTGGAAGACGATCAAACCATTTTTCGGCATGGTGGGATAAGGTGTGTGGAGGTGTTTGTTGGCATCATCATCCGTTAATCCTCGAAATGGACAAGTGTTCTGCACTTGTTGGATCATGTGATGCTTCAATGAAAACTCTGGAGCCGTGATTTGCATCGGCGCAATCGGTCCTCCTCGTCCATTCATTATAGGTTGACAAAGCTCCTCCATTGTCCTAAGATCGGGCAGTGGAAGAACATTGTTGTTGTTATTGTTGAGGTGCGGTGGGTTATTGTTGTTGTTCACACCTGCCATAGCTAAATCTTCACGAGTCTCGGGCTCTGGATAAGTTGAAGATCTAGTACGCATACACCTGCAAAAGCAAAAGAAAACAATACCAAAGAAATAGACAATATATATATACACAATAAAAATAAAAATAAAATCTTTTTGGACTTTTAAATTTTTTTTATTTTTATGGATTTTTAACAATTTGTAACAAAAAAAAATAACGTTCACGAGTGAACGGATCCCAAAATTCAACGCATCCCTCACAGAAAACCGTTAATCTTAACGAAAAGAGCCGGCAACGGCGCCATTTAATACAAGGTTTTTACCCAGTATAAAAATATCGTTGTTCCAGTCTCTTTGAATTGACTAAGGGAAAAATGTGCAACTCAATCGTCTTTTGGTGGAAAACAAATAGTTTGGTCGTTGTAGTATATTAAATTGCATAACTTTAAAGTAAATGACTGTAATTAAATCTAAAACTAATTAAAACTTAAATGGTGCAATATTAAAACTTTAAAAAGTAATTTAATCAAATGACTTAAAATTAAAGCGTGACGAAAAATTAAATTGAAAAAGTAATAAAAATGTGAACTTTAAAATTAAACTAAGAGAAAAATAGCTGGAAAAATAAATGCTTGAAAAGTAAAAAGAAAGTAAACAGAACCTGAGCCGGGATCCAAAAATACTGTCACTATATGGAATCCAATCTAACTCTTATCCTGAATAACAAACCTGCTGCTTATCCGGAATAAATCTGTCACTCTTATCCGGAATAATCAACTTGTTCCTTATCTGGAATACTGTTCTATCCACTATCCAGAATATGTAACCTGGCAGTTTATCCGGGATAAGCAAGTTAAGCTTATCCGGAATCCACAAGTGACCCTTATCCGGAATAAGTGAATACCACATATCCGGAATAAACTCCAATCCTTTATCCGGAATAAACACAAATCCGTTATCCGAATACTTGCAACCTCGTTATCCGGAATACTATTCCAGCCCTTATCCGGAATAGTGACAAGTTCCTTATCCGGAATAAGTTTCGGATTCTTATTCGGAATCCCCTGTCCAGTGATTTATCTGGAATACCCTTGGAGCACTTATCCAGAATGATTAAACATCCCTTATCCGGAATATCCAAACAACCACTTATCCGGAATATTTCTTCTAAGCGTTATCCAGAATATCACAAATGTAGCTTATCCGGAATAAGGTTTGAACCCTTATCCGGAAAAAGAGGGTTTACTAGTAATCCGAATAGCAGTTAAAATCAAATAAGCTATAAACTACAATTAAGCTAGAAACAAATAAGCACTTAACTAAAACTCTTACCAACTCCAATTTAAGAAAAAGCTATTAAGCCAAAATTTTAAAACTTTTAAAAACACTAAATAATAAAAATATTATAAATCAGCTTTTTATAAAAATTAACTAAAGAGCACTTAATTAATTTTAAGAAAAACACAATAAGCTATAAAAATCAATAAGCAAACATAATCAAAAACATAAAAGCTTAACCAATAATCAAACAAGCATAAAAATAAGCACATAAGCATAAAGATTAAGCAAAACAAGAAAGGTAGAATGAGAGATTAATAAAAACTTGATTAAAGAAAAGATTCAACAACAAAATTAAAAACACTTACTTGGAACTAAAGGAATTAAAGTGCAAGACAAGTATTTAAAATGACAATTAATTAAAATGACATGAAAATAAGGTGGAAAGACTAATGTGTCAAATTAGCTAACAACTCCTAATGACACATTAGGAGTCTATTTATAGTAATTAGGAAAGACTAAGCATGTGTTGGTTATTCTTCTTCTTCACGTCTTTTCGTCTTCTTAATTCTTCGACTTTTTTCGACTTTGTCTCGGGATTAATAAACTCGTCTTGTAATTTCTTCATTAATTTAGACTTGTGTTCTTCGGCTTTTATTAAACTTCCGTCTTTAGACTTTTTCTTCGATAAATCTTCAGAATTGGCCTTGGACTTCCGTTCTTTTAGTGTTGGAAATACGTTTTACGTATTAAGAAGGATTGGTCACTCCAACGATAGTCCATGTAATAGCTCGTAGTTTAGTTAATTATCTTTATTTAACAAACAAGAACAAGCCTAGCCTACAACATGTGTAGGCCGGCCCAAATGTAAGCCCAAGCCCATGACAAGGGATTGGGTATATAAACCCTCTCCTTAGATGGAGAGGGTGTGTGGTTATTCATTTTACACATAGTTGAAAAGTGTTTTTCTTTCACTTTCTCTCTCTAAGTGTGTGTGTTCTCACCATCTCTCTATCTCTTTCTCTCTCTAAAACATAAGCAAGATTTACATATCCTACAAATGGTATCAAGAGCCATGAGATGATTGTATTGTTTATGTGTTCGTGTTCTTGATTTTTGTAGCCTTTTGATCTATACAAACTCTCGTCCAAAATTTTTTTTGTGTTTTTTTTGGTTTTTTCTTGATACAAATCATCTACATAGTTGTGGTAGTGATTTGGTATTGTTACTTTGGTTAAAAACACAAAATTTATGGGTGTCTGGATCAACTTTTGGCTTAAAATCTCGAATTTGGTGTGCTTTGTCCGAGAAAAGTGGAAAATAGCATACTGTTTGTACCATTGCGACAGCCTCTCCATCACAATATCTAGGGTTTAAACATTGCGATCCACATTGCGATTGTGATTACGATTGGAGTGTTTTCTGTTATTGCGATTGGATTGCGATTGGAGTTCTTGTTATTGCGATCCATATTGCGACAGGGTATTGCGACAGGATATTCCGACAGGGTATTGCGATTGGATATTGCGATTGGATATTGCGATAGGATTCATTACGATAGGATTTATTGCGATTGGATTATTGCGATTGGATATTGCGATAGGATTTATTGCGATTGGATTATTGCGATAGGATTTATTGCGATTGGACATTGCGATAGCATTCCTTTTAGTCATTGCGATAGGGCAACAAGTATTCCAAGATTTTTCAAAAACGTGTTTTTGAAAATAATTTAGGGGATTTTAACATTATTTCTCGGCTTCTACACACAACAACAAACACATTTACTTTCTTTCATTGATCGATCAACTTTGTAAATCTTAACTTATTGAAATGGAGTACACATCTCTTACGGATAAGTCCATCCTCTCGGGTACGGATAATCGTCCACCTATGTTGGAGAAGTCTATGTACGAGGATTGGACTTCCCGAATGCAACTTTACATGTTGAAGAAAGAGAATGGACATCTCGTTTGGGCATCAGTGCTCAATGGACCATTAGATTATTGTACAGTGACGGAAGGTACGACTACTCGTCCTCACACAACGGGTGAATTGACTGGAGATATGAAGATTCAAGACAAATGTGATAAGTATGCTACAAACATCATTCTCAAAGCTCTTCCTCCAGATGTCTACAAACTCGTCAGCAAACATAAAGTTTCCAAAGAGTTATGGGATAGAATTCGTGTTCTAATGCAAGGCACCTCGTTAACTAAACAAGCACGAGAGTGTAAGCTTTATGATACTTTTGATAAGTTTGCCTATGTGCCAGGGGAGACTCTCAATGACTACTATCTGAGATTTACCCTATTGTTGAATGAGCTAAGTATCTATGGCATGGCAATTCCTACGTTTCAATTGAACACCAAGTATTTGAACACTCTTCCTTCATAATGGAAAAAGTACGTGACGGATGTTAAATTGGCTAAGGACTTGCATAACACCAATGTGGATCAACTTCAAGCTTTTCTTCAACAACACGAATGCCATGTGATCGAGGCTCGGTTGTCTAAACCTCATGTTCATGATCCACTTGCTATGTATGCTTCTCAACAAAACATGGCTTATACTTATCAACAACCATCATACTTGCAGCAGCCACCACCACACACACCTATCAGCAACCACAACAACCATCTTATCAACCACCAATGATGCCACAACAAGCATTTCAACAAAGTGTTCATCAACAATCTTTTCCACAGCAACCACAATATCAGACATCACCATCACAAGCCAACACTTCTCCAATGAGCTATACTCCTCAGCAAGGATATTTTCCAATAGAAGCACAACCAGCACAAGCTTTCTACTCTAATGAACATCCACCAATCCAAGCACCGGTCTTTACTTCTAATGATACGCCAGCTGATGTACTAAACCATCTCACTGCCTACTTGTCAAAACTTGTTGCAACTAGAGGATTTCCACCAACAAACAATCAGCTCCGCACCTCTTCAAATCCTTGACAACAAGCTACTGTTCAAGATGGTCAAGTAACAGTGCAACCTATTCAGGGAAGGCAAAATTCATATGGACCTCCTACAAGGACTGTGAATGCTCAAGCTGTGAATTCTCAAGCTAATGGAAATGGAAGCTCCATTGGTCCTCAAAAGGTTGTGACTTGCTACAATTGCCGAGGACAAGGTCATATGGCTAGGCAATGCACTCAGCCGAAGAGGAGAAGGGATGATGCATGGTTTCGTGAGAAGATGTATTTGGTTGATGCTCAGTCTAAGGGGAAGATTTTGGATTCAGAGGAGTTAGCATTTCTTGCAGACCCAGGGGCAGCAGATACTGAAGGCATTGCAGTCGTTTCCACTTCTAATGTAGCTTATCAATCAGATGATCTTGACGCATATGACTCGGATTGTGATGACATTCACTCAGCCCAAGCTGCTCTCGTTGCTAATCTCTCTCACTACGGTTCTGATGTCGTTAGTGAGGTACCCACCACAACCAATCTTGGTAATGATGATAACCAACATCAAGTTAGGCATGAAAATGACAACCTCGAACAGCATTCGGGAACTAGTAATTCAAATGATGTGGTACCCAATCCTACACATTTGAGTGAACCTCAACCAAATGCTACGACGGGTAGGGAATCTTATTCTCAACATGATTTGGTCATGGTACCTAAACATATTATTGATCAAATGCATATGTCCCTCAGACAATCCGTAGATACCAATTCCACCCTAACTACTGAGCTTGCGTTGCATAAAGAAAAGGTCAAAACTTTTGAAATGGTCCCTCAAACAGAGAAAATAACATGTTCTGAATTTGACCAATTTTGTTTTGAAAAGATTGAACACTTGAAAGAAATAGAATCATTAAAAGCTAATCTTTCCAATGAATTAAAAGCAAAAGAGTCGGTTGTCAATGATTTTCAGAAACATAAAATGGATTTCGAAACTCTCGAGTCTAAAAAGTTTGAATCGGAAATTAATGCTACCAAACTTCTTAAATTCAAAGAACAACAACTTTTAAAACAATACGCTTCCACAGAAAAGGTTCATCTTTTAACTAAATCATTTAAAGAACTCGAACTTAAACGTCTTCAAGATTTACCACCTAATCCCGGTTATGCAAAACAAGATCAGGAATATATTCCGTGTCTTTATGATATGACCCTAATTGGCAAATTGAAAGAAGCACCTTTTGTTCGTAGTTCTGAGGAGACACAATCACTTGCGGATGAAACTCATTCTAAAATGCTTTCAAAATTCCATACAATTGATTATGATCAATATAACAAAGATCAATTGTCTAAAAAGACCCGCATTCGCTTACAAAAGGAATTAGCTGATGTGGCAGTTCTTGTGCCCCAAAGTTTGTCAAATGAAAACCCTCCTAGTACGTCTCCTACACTTGTCAAAACGGATTTAACGAAGTTAATTCCACCGGTAAGTAAGGTGTCCGTTAACTTAAATGTGGTACACCAACACTTAGCCAATTTTGACAAGGTCATTTTGGAACGTACAACGGCTTCGGCCATAATAGAAGGTGAATGGAACTTTGAGCACACTAGAGCTGCGTTTCGAGATGAAATTGTTCCGTTTGTAAAGAATGTTAAGGCTTGTCTTAGTAATCTTGATCAAGATTTGCTTTTGGAAATAGAAGAAGTTAGATGGGTTTTCAATGAAATGGATGATGCTTATGAAAACAGTTTACTTGATATAGAACGGTTTTCACGCAAAAATGATCATCTTTTGAAGCAAGTGATGTCTCATGATATAGTCTCCGTCTATGTGAATAACAGTGTTGATAATGATTCCATTGTGCATAATGTTGAATCTGTGGATAATGTGGTAGATAGTACTTGTCACGAATCTGACGGTGTATTTTTAAAGCTTCAAGATTCATATTCTTCGCTTTCAAAACGTTTTGATGAGATTCAAACACATTATATTTCGTTTGATTGCAAGCAACAATTTATTCAAGAAATCTTTGAAACGTCATTCGGAGGTGTTAATATCGATGATGCAAACTTTGAAAAGAATTTTCGATTGAATTTACAATCAAAACAGCATCATCCAAGTGACAAAGTTGCTAAATCATTACCGATAGAAATAGAGAAATCTAAGGAGCTTAACAGTGTGAACGTACTTGAGGCCGCTGAGAATTTTAAACTTGATCTAGATAATCGAGTTTCCAAGATTTTGTCCAAAGTTGATAACTTAAAACATAAAAATACACGACTCTTCGATTCAGTAAAGCCCGCATGTGTTGATACCACTGCACAGAATCAATCATTGATTGAACAATTGAATCAAAAGTCGGTGGAAATATCTGATTTGAGGGAACAAATTTGTGATAAAAATCTGGTCTTGGTTGAGTTAAAGGAAACACTTCGTACTCTAAAAGGTAAGAATGTTGTGGATAACGCAACCACTGTCTCAGCATCGTCCTCTAGTGCAATCAGAAGGAACCTTATAGCCGTCACACCATTTAATAAGGTCCCTAGGACTAAACCATCTCAAACTTTTGTCACTAAAGATAAGGCGGAATCAAAACCAGCTTCTAATATTCCCGTGTTGCCTTTTACAGGAGTAAGAACCACTACTAAGGATCAAAGATCTAAGCTTAAAAGAAACAAGAAGAATGATAGGATCTTGCCCCCATCTAGTAGTCAAGTGAAGAAGAAAGTAGAAGCCCATCCTAGGAATGTTATTTCTGTTTTGAATAAAAAGAATCATGTAGCTAAACCTAAAGGCTCTGCGGTTGTACAACGTTCAAAGCCTAGTGTGAATTCTAATTTGAAATGTTGGAATTGCAATGAATGTATGTTTTCTAGTCGTCATGATTCTTGCCTTATTGACCATGTGAATGAGATGTATGCCCGGAAAATAGATTAGAATGGAAACCGAATGGGAAAGTGTTAACCCAAGTTGGTTGGATGTGGCGCCCCACTGGTAGAACTTTCACTATAGTAGGAAATGCGTTCCCTTTAACTAGGATCACTCCCACTACAGCGAAGAAAGAGTGCCCTTTAACTAGGAGTACCAAGGCTACCAAAACACAAGAATGTCCTTTAACTAGGAACACCGACACTACCGTAGGAACCACGTGCCCTTTAAATAGTTCTACTCCCAGTGTAGTGCCCGCGAATAATCCAAAGCCTAAGAAAGTTGGAACTGTAAAACCTGTTAGTGCTAAAACTCACATTAGAAAACGCAGGAAATCTAAGGGTCACAAACCTGTTAGCAATTCTGATAATATTTTATCTGTATCTGCTAACACTCCGGAACCAATAGTTTCCAATGCATTGTCTACTGTTGTTGTTGAAAACAGGTGGTCCAAATTGTTCTCTGTTATTTGGACTCTGGTTTCTCCAAGCATATGACCGGAGATCGCTCTCAGCTCAGAAATTTCGTCAGCAAGTTTCTTTGTAAGGTTCGATTTGGAAATGATCATATTGCAAAGATAATGGGTTATGGTGAATATCATATTGGGAATGTTATAATTTCGAGAGTGTATTATGTGGAAGGTCTCGGTCACAACTTATTTTCTGTAGGACAATTTTGTGATGCAAACCTAGAAGTTGCTTTTCGAGAGCACACCTGCTTCATTCGTAATTTGGAAGGGGTTGATTTATTGAAAGTTACTCGAGGGAATAATTTGTACACCTTGTCTCTACAAGACATGATGGCCGCTTCTCCCGTATGTCTTCTCTCCAAAGCATCGAAGACTAAGTCATGGTTATGTCATCGACGGTTATCTCATCTTAACTTTGATGCTATTAATCATTTGACGAAAAACGAACTTGTTCGTGGTCTTCCTAAACTTTCATTTCACAAGGATCATTTGTGTTCCGCGTGTACAATGGGGAAAAGCACTAAGAAATCTTACAAACCCAAGACGAAAGACACCAACCAAGAGAAACTTTATCTGTTGCATATGGATCTTTGTGGGCCAATGCGTGTTGAAAGTCTTAGTGGTAAAAGGTACATCCTCGTTATTGTGGATGATTACTCTCGGTTTACATGGGTGAAATTTCTTACAACAAAAAATGAGGCACCTAAATTCATCATCGGATTTCTCAAAATGATTCAAGTGCGTCTCAACACTACTGTCCGACTCATTCGTACAGATAATGGAACCGAATTTGTGAATCAAATCTTGCATGATTATTATGAAGAAGTTGGCATATCTCATGAAACATTCGTTGCACGTACTCCACAAAAAAACGGTGTCGTTGAAAGGCGAAATCGCACACTTATGGAAGCTGCTCGAACGATGTTAATTTACGCAAAGGCTCCATTGTTTTTATGGGTAGAAGCAGTATCTACAGCAGTGTACACCCAAAACCGGTCACTAATTCGTAAACGCCATGGTAAAACAAATTATGAGCTCCTCCATGGTAAAGTACCAGATTTATCATATCTTCATGTATTTGGTTCTCTTTGCTATCCAAATAATGATGGTGACAATTTGGGAAAACTTCAACCAAAAGCTGATATTGGTATTCTCATTGGTTACGCACCCGCAAAGAAGGCATACCGAATCTACAATCGTATGTCTCGTAAGATCCTCGAAACTATGAATGTTGATTTTGATGAGCTGACAACAATGGCTTCTGAGCAAAGCAGCTCTGAACCCGCACTTCATGAAATGGGACCTAGTAACATTAGTTCTGGTCTTGTCCCAAACAACCCTACTTCATCATCATTTACACCACCTTCTAGGACTGAATGGGATACGTTGTTTCAACCATTCTTTGATGAATTATTTACTCCTCCAAGTATTGTTGCTCCAGAACCTGAGGTAATAGCTCCGGTAACCGAAGTTGTCGCTCCAGCAACCGAAGCAGAATCAGACACATCTGCACCTACAATTGGTCAAGATATACCATCAACAAGTAATTCTCAACCAACACCTATTTCAACTACCCATGTCATGCCTATTGATGATGAAGAGGATGATGATGATCACGATTTGGAATTCGCTCAAATGTGTGAACTTCCATTCTTTGGTGTACCAATTCCCGACCCTAATCAAGCCGGGTCGTCCACCTCAGAGGAAGCTCCTACTACAGTTTACTCCAATCCACGGATTCGTGAACATGACAGCAAGTCGACAAAGGATCATCCTATAGATTCTATTATTGGTGACCCTAATCGTCCGGTATCCACAAGAAGTCAGCTACAAGAAAATGCAATGTTTTGTCATTTTGATGCTTTTCTCACTGAAGTTGAACCTAAGACATGGCAACAAGCTTTTACTCAATCTTGTTGGATAGAAGCTATGCAAGAAGAACTTAACGAGTTCATACGTCTTGATGTTTGGGAACTTGTCCCATGCCCTGATCAAGTGCAGTTACTCACTTTGAAATGGGTTTACAAGGTGAAACTCGACGAGTTAGGCGGAATATTGAAGAACAAATCTAGACTAGTAGCTCGTGAATACAAGCAATTATTGGGCATCGACTTTATGGAATCCTTTGCCCCTGTTGCCCGTTTGGAAGCTATTAGACTATTCCTCGCTTATGCAGCCCACATGAATATGATCGTCTATCAGATGGATGTGAAGACGGCATTTCTTAATGTTGAAATCAAGGAAGAGGTCTATGTTCAACAGCCGGATGGTTTTGTGAATCCTAAATATCCTAATCATGTGTACAAGCTTAAGAAGGCTCTCTATGGGTTGAAGCAAGCTCCTCGCGCATGGTATGATCTATTATCAGAATTCCTCATTACGTAAGGCTTCACAAAAGGAAAGGTGGATCCCACGCTATTCATTCAGAAACACGGTAAAGATATGATTATGGTCCAAATATATGTTGATGATATTATATTTGTAGCCTCGACCCAAACCTTATCGGATGAGTTTGGGACACTCATGTCTTCCAAGTTTAAGATGTCAATGATGGGCAAGGTATCATTCTTCTTAGGTCTTCAGATATCTCAGAGTCCTAGAGGCATCTTTATCAATCAATCGAAATATGCCCTTGAATCGCTAAAGAAGTATAAGATGGAATCTTGTGACCCCGTGGACACCCCAATGGTGGAAAAAACTAAGCTTGATGCAGATCCACATGGAATTGCCGTTGATCTGACACTTTATCGTGGAATGATCGGTATCAAAGCTAGTCGCCCTGATCTTCAGTTTGCTACATGTATGTGTGCTCGGTATCAAACTCGACCTACTGAGTTACACTTGGCCACTGTGAAACGGATCTTTCGATATCTTAAAGGAACCATCAATCGGGGACTTTGGTATTCGAAGGACTCTTCGATTGCACTAATGGCATATGCAGATGCGGATCATGCGGGTTGTCAAGATACAAGGCGTAGCACGAGTGGAACTTTGCAACTACTAGGAGATCGACTAATCAGTTGGGCATCGAAAAGGCAGAAAAGTGCTGCAATTTCAAGTACGGAAGCAGAATACATAGCTATGTCCGGTTGCTGTGCTCAAATTCTTTGGATGAGATCGCAATTAACCGACTATGGTCTAGGTTTCAACAAAATTCCGATGTACTGTGACAACAAGAGTGCAATTGCCTTATGCTGCAACAACGTTCAATTCTCCCGGTCAAAGCATATTGACATTCGCTACCATTTCATCAAGGAGCAAGTGGAAAATGGAGTAATCGAGCTTTACTTTGTCCGATATGAGTATCAATTGGCGGATATTTTCACCAAGGCTTTAGATCGCGCTCGAATTGAATTTTTGGCCGACAAGCTAGGAATGGGGACTTTCTCGCCTGAGACTCTAAAGGAACTGGCAGATGAAGCGAAAGAATAGTGGTGGTAAACTATTCTCCGTATCCTTGGTGATCATTTGTATATATTGTTTGTATCTTTATCCACAAAAGCAAAATACAAAAATATAAAACCATATAAAAACCATAAAAATTGAAAAATCTAGAAAAATCCAAAAATATTTTTACTTTATTTTTCAAAGGCATGTCTTTTGGTACGATAACATTTACGGCCTTAGAAATGTCGATTAACATTGACACGGCGCCATAAATAGAGTTCGTACAAAAGTTGTAAATACTTCATAAAACATGCCTAAATGGATTGTAGTTATTTCAGACTGCAACCCGGTTTTCACATTAAAGTCAAGTATTTCTTATGAAAACTTTGGCTCACAACGGGAATTAGTTTTCTCGGGCAAGGTTTACTTTAAAAACTTTGTAAGGGATCTAGTTTACTTTATAACTTGGTCTAACACAAATATATGTACGCCTCAGTGCATTTATTTGTTAAAACAAGAGAAGTATTGTTTTTATGAAGCTATCATCTCTACAACCATAGCAATCTAAAATTGGTATCTACATACTCGACGGTGCGACTACTCAACCGACGACTACAGCTCTTTCAATAGAACACGGGTCAACAATTGAGGGGGAGCAATTGTCAAGCATTCAAAATCTTCGATGCCGAACGTGCCTAGTTTACAAGTTGGTGTCAAGACAACAATACCAATCGTACATGTGATGTCAAGAGATGACTTCAGACGTGACGAGGCGACCAACATATGCTGACAAGAACCATTTGATCTTTTCATATGATGTTCTCATCAATCAGGTCCAACCTTGTCAAATTTTTTCTAATATTGTGAATATGTGATCATGTTACAAATCGGTATCATATCTCATACATTTGGAATCATGAAGATTAAACGGACTTGCATTTTTCTTCCCAAAACCTTTGTTAAAACTTCATTAAATCAATTGATATTAAAAACATCGATTGGGCTAATATTTTTAATGGGGGAGAAAATGTGATTTAATATAGGATATTATCACAAATAGTTTGACTTAAAGTGCTGGCTCATCCCGACATATGCGAAATGTTTTCGAATATCGTGGCATATGTTAAGGGGGAGCAAAACGGATTTGCATATCAAAATGGATTTTCATGGTGACATTTACTTACCCAAAACCTATTTATTTCACGACAATGAAGATTGTGGTGACATAAGGATGGTAGGATAGGTTAAGTCCAATGATTCTTCTAGAACCGGAGGAATCTTCCCAAGGATATTCCATAGCTAGAAATAGTAGTCCTTAGGAAAGATGGAGAAAGATTGTGAACGTAGCTGAATGCCGACCAAGTACTTAAGTTAGCACTGGAACAATCACAACAAGGTGCTAGTTATGACGTATTGGTAAGCATTGAAGGGGTTGAAGAATGAAAAAGAATTGTAAAGATAAAGGGTGTAAAGAAAGAAGCCCTCCTTACAACTTTATGCAGAAACCAGGTCAATACATATGCTATTGAGATCATTTTTAATGATTCTTGATATTGAAGATAGACATCATGGACCCAGTGATGCAATGCACAACCCATCCCAGCTAACTCAGATATCTCTCAAAAGATATTTGTTTTAATCACACGGAGATCAACACGTTATCTATCGATTTATTCACTCTGAGTAAATTGGTATTGAAAAGGTGGCACTCCTCTCCAGCCTCCGATCACTAAAATCCAAAGTGCACGATCGAGTCTAGAGCCAGTTGAGATCGTCAAATATCTCATTAGGACACACTTCCATAATTCCTTGCTTCTTTACACACTGTGAAAAGTAAGAAAGATTTTAAGAGTCCTACTCAAAATCTTCATGATCTTGCCTGAACATCCGAGTAATACGGAAGTATTTACAATGAAAATGGAAATCCTTCTTGAGCGAACGTCAAAAAGCTCATGGTAGGTGCTTGTGTGATTCTTTATGAATCAAACTTGTGATAACTGGAAAGCAACAGTGGTTTAATTCTTAAATGAATTTAAACACGTTCTAGGCCTCTACGCAATATGTTAGTGATCTTGCCAGAACACTCATAGTGATACCTTAATGTTCACAGTGATGAGTGGAAATCCTTCTAGTGTTAACCTCAAACAGCACTTGGTAGGTAACTTGCAAGATTCAATACGAATCAAGCTCGTGACAACTGGAAAGCAACGATGGTGCGATTCTTTAATGAATCAAACTTGTTCCAGGAATCAGAATTGACGGCTTCAATCATGCGGATAATTTTATCCAAGTGATTCACTCTTTACGTTCGCAGTCAGCTTTGGACGGTCGAGCAAAGAGAACGGGTTTACCCGCGAAATCTTGTCAAGGAGATTTTAATTAAATCTACCTGTCACAAGTACGATATTTTATATCGTCCAACGGTCTTCACCGACCGGAGGTAAAAAGCTACCGAATTAGAATGAAATGTTCAAAGCCATTTCGTTCATGTCTACTTATGTCGCGGCATTTGAAGACGGTGGCGTTGCGGGATCCAAGAAGAAGTCGTCCCCGCATGCTTATACTTTATGCACTTAATACCTCATCTAATTCAAGAAAGCCTAAAAGTTAAGTCTTCCACTGTATCGAATTCTGAAGCTTTCAAGAATTACTAAGGTATAAGTATGTGGGACATGAGGTCACGAAGAGGGGAAGATCACAAGTGATGGATGCACAAGATCAAGGCAATAGATCAATTCTCAAAGATTGATATCAAAGATCACATCAACATGTTCACAATAAAAGAAAAAGAAAAGAAAGACGAAGACTACGAGCTCAAGATAAGCATAGTATGCTAGGTTTATCTTATTATTGTAACTTGGGTAATGCCCTTGTTTGGAGTGACCTCCCTTAGGGGGAGATTGTTGGAAATACGTTTTACGTATTAAGAAGGATCGGTCACTCCAACGATAGTCCATGTAATAGCTCGTAGTTTAGTTAATTATCTTTATTTAACAAACAAGAACAAGCCTAGCCTACAACATGTGTAGGCCGGCCCAAATGTAAGCCCAAGCCCATGACAAGGGCTTGGGTATATAAACCCTCTCCTTAGATGGATAGGGTGTGTGGTTATTCATTTTACACATAGTTGAAAAGTGTTTTTCTTTCACTTTCTCTCTCTAAGTGTGTGTGTTCTCACCATCTCTCTATCTCTTTCTCTCTCTAAAACATAAGCAATATTTACATATCCTACATTAAGCACTCTTGATCTTTTGACTTCGTCTTTTTTCTTTTTCTTCGATAAAAGCCCGTGAAAGCCCGTGTTTTATTCCTTTTCACATTTTCGTCCTAAATCACAACAAAAACACAAACCACGCATAATTCCGACATTTAAGACATAAAATACACGTTTTGGCCTGGTTATTATTGTAATTAAGTGGTAAAAGGATAAGTGTTTTCACACTTATTAACGATCATATGCTTGTAAAGCATAAATGACTTATACAGATGTTCCTGATGGAACACGATGCTGAATGTATTCAGGAGCCTAAACATTGCTGTACATATTCTGATATGAATGACGGCTTATCGCAGCATGGGTTGTTGTTCATAGTCCATAGACCAAAATCATATTTAACTCCCATCTATCGGAGGGAAGTGCGTATGCAGATTGGATCCTACCGTCATACCGAATGAATGAGTTTGTACACATGGATGATACGACTCGCGTCCTTATGGTCATGAATACATGAAACATGGAATCAAACAAAGAAAGTGCCATGCTAATACATGGAGTAAAACGTTGTAAATTCTACTGAATACGCTTCGCCTGCCTCTCGCAGAACGAACACTGCGTGTTCAAACGTGAATAACACTCCGGCGGATCGGTTGGACTGCTAATCCTTTGTATTTCTAATCATGTCCGTAACAAAAGTTTCGTCGTTGTAGTCAGAGTGTTTGCTGTCACGGTAGTTGTTACTACCTCCTTGCAGGTAATTTTCATGACAGTCATTATTATGACTGTGATTCATGTAACTTATCAGCTGAGTGGCCGGCTGGTACCGGTTTCCACTCGTATGCTGGAAAAGATAATTGGATGGCACGTGACGTACAATCTAAAAAGGTAAGGATATGGAATGAAACGGTACATCTGGTGCGTTAATAAAATTCTAGTCGGATTGCTCCGATCTGTCGCCTTCTTCTTTGTTTCATAAAATCTCCGAGCTGAGAATGGTATCATCTTTTAAGCAACATTGGATAAGAAAAAAATGTCTGAGAAAATTGGAAATGGATTAGTATCACACATGGAGTGCGGTAACTGGAATAAGTATGGAGCATGATACATGAAGTAAACATGGAACATTGTACATGGAGTACACATGGGATTCACATAAGGTGATCGATACGGTATCAACCATCTGACATGACTAGAGGAAGGTAAATAGTTAGATGGTTGAAATCAAACCGAATAGAACAACATAATAATCTAGCTAATTTAGCGTAGACATAATCCCAGTTGTGTAGAAGTACAAAAACATGGTTAAATGAAATCGAATGCTTGTTAGTCTGAAAGCATGACCAATGAAAACCAACCATGACTATCATGAAACCTTGATTAAATACCATCCATCAATGTCTAGCATGAAGCAAAATCAACATGAGGAAACATGGAACAAAATTTACATAAATGAGTACAAAGCATAATCAGCATGAAAACAAGGTTAACCATGATAGTATGACAACACAATCGACATAAGGAAACGTATCAATAAATGAGGGTACATGAAAAGTTATGACTGTAATGAAATGAATTTTGAGAAGCGACAGTGTGGACGACTATTAGTCGTTTCACAATGCAAAAACAAAGCAATATAAATGATAAGTTTGACATAATAAGGACTAAAATAAAAGATGCATGAACAGTGTATAAAGCATGAAATAGTTTATAATGCATGAAAACAGTTTAAAATGCATGGTTAATAAATATGATGATATGTACATGAGTGAACGCCTATAGGTCGGTTCACAAAACAAAAGACATGTGTGGACGCCGATGGGTCGGTCCACTAAACAAACAAAAGTTTCGATAAAAGCACATGTGACTAAATAGGGTCAGTCCCGTACAAACTGTTACTTAGTCAAAATACCTGCTACATGAAATAAATGCATGAAATGAAATACATGAAATGAAAATGAAATGAATGCATGAAAACCAATTGTCTAAACCTAACAGAAAACGTGTGACTAAGTATGAACTACTGTGGTTCAGTTCATACTATTCAAAATTCACAAGAAAACATTATGCATAAAACATTGACATGTAAATTAGTATGGATGATGGTTGCCCAATCCATATTAATAAAACAATTCCAAGGCAACATCATGGTTGAAAACAACGAGGTTCTGAAATCTGAATGCGTGGAATATCAGCCGTCAGCTTGGGAAGATCCTGGTGACTACCCACTAGTCACATGTCAAGTTGAGAGCCTACAGGTCGAAACCTTAGGCTCTGATACCATAATTGTAACACCCCATTTTGATAAATGGAATCTCACAGGATAAGTATGGTGTGTCATCAAAGCATGCAAGGAAATATGTCATAAACATACATGACCAAAGGGATAACCGAAATCAAACATCGGTTCCCAAACAATAGCCCAAAACATACATAAAGTAAATGAACTAAAGGAAGACTAAATGATGTGATCGTGATAGTATAGTGATAATTAGATACGTTATAGGGTAAATTAGAAAATTACCTTTAGGAAAAATTAATAGTCTAAAATTACCAAAGACGAATTCAATTAAACACGTGGGTAAACCAAGTTCGTTGTACAGGAAGATCGAGTGAATTTGAGACGTTTAGTATCGATTTGGACAATTGATTCGAATGGGTTTTCGGTTTTTAAACTAAAAATTAAATCTACCAATTTTAAACCTATTTTAATCCTAAAGTGCATGAATCGTAAACCCCCAAATTATTTAAAAACGATTACTAAAAATTTAAAGATATTACAAAAATTAAACTACTTAAAAATCTACTAACAATTTACTTTTGTTAATTGAAATAACCTTTACACTAATTTTAAATCCTATTAAAAACTATATTACTACTAAAAATTAATCAAATTTAATTTATTTAAAAACTAACTTTATTATAATCTAACTATATAAAAACTTAATAAATTTCTAAAATAAAACATTTTTTATTTTTTTAGTTTTTATTTTGATCTACTTATTTTCTAAAAAACTATATAAAAGAACTATTATAAAAATGAGTTTAAATGAAAATGTAAAGTAAATAAATTCTGACAGCCTAACTACAATTAACTATATTAATTACTGGACTAATAATAAAATCAAAAGAGCATGAAGCTCAGTTGGATAATGTGACAATCCGTCAATTTATGGTTGATATTTTATTCTCGAATATTATTTAAAAAAATTATTTTAATTTTACAATATGAACTCACTTATTTTTGGGAAGAAATTTGGATTTACGTCTTGAAGTAGCATTGACTACGTCTAAACCGGAGGATTCAACGTTACGTGCTTACGTTTACATACACCGTCTTTGGTGGCAGTCCGACATTTCAGAAAATAAATTTGTCCATGAATATTATTTTGGAGTTTTAAATTTGTGTTGGTTCATAAACTCACAAATTTACGAGAAGAGATTAGGACTTACGATTTTATTTTAACATCCTTTACGACTAAACCGGAAACCCTAGGATTACGTATTTACGTTTTCGAACTCCGTTTTTGATGAGACAATTTTTATTAGATTCGTTTTGTGTCGTTGATTCATAATTTATAAAAACGTTTTTCGTAAAACGACCCGAGGGCATGTAAATCGAGGAAACTAGAATCAAGGAGTACCCGTAAATAAATGGGGATGAGACAAGTGGGACACTTGTCCCACCCCCATCAAAACCGGCCTTAACTAGCTACACAAGACACTTATGTGTCAAGTGTAAGCTAAAGCCTTACACATGTCCATTTAGCTTCAATGTGAAGCTACTTACAACAAAACCACCAAATGCTAAACCACTTCCTCATTCTCACAACATGCAAATCCACTTAATCTCTCTCTCTTGGCTCCCAAAAGTTCCGTCCCATATCTCCACCATAACACCTCATTTGATCAAAATTTAACCACAAATCTTATGTTATTCTTGCATAAGATGAAGCCCTTTTGAAACCCTATTGATTGGTGCAAGTTATAACATCCAAGGAGGAGTTTTCATGGAGTAGTAGGGCTGATTTTCCACAAGGTTTCTATGAAGAATGGTGGTCATGAAGGTGGTCTTGGTGCATCATAAGTTTCTCCATCCAAAACCATGTCAAACTCATAACCTACATCAAGTTGGTGGTATAAAGATTGTCCTCCTCATCTTCTTGTTAATTTGATTATGTAAACATGTATTTTATTTCCTATTGTATATATTTATGATGATTATATGATGATAAAAATGTTATGTGGGGATTTGTTGTTGATAATCATGGATAAAAAGATGAAAAACTGTAAGTAAAAATGGGTAAATCTTGTTTAAATGATAGGCTGTATAAAAACAGTAAAGAACCACATGTTAGACTGATAAAATGATGAAGTAAAATGGATTTACAGTAAGCTATGGGTCTTTTACACATGTGAGAGTTGGCCATGCAATGGAATCCAAGTAATGAGTGAGATATGATCAAAACAAGTTTAAGGTATAAATCTGAGGTTACTGTTTTGGACGATTTTTAGAAAATATTTAGAAGATGATTCAACAGTAGCTATAGTAGAGTTAAATGTAGCACATATAATTTAGTTTATGTGATAAAAATTTGAGCTTCTATCTCCATATAGAACTCAAGATATGACAGTTTTGGTGAAAGTAAAGATAAAAATCAGATTTTTGGAAATTAAAGAATAATACTATTATATAAGCACTCAAAATTATATTGTATAAAATGTAAAGTTAAAACCCACTAACTCATGAATCTCATTTATATAAATATATAAAAGGTGGAATAAGTGTATAAATGATAAAAATGGAAACTTGTTAAGTTTTATAAGTTATAAAACTATAAACTTGATTTTTACGACTTTTTCGGCTATCGCCGTAAAATTAACGTTTTTGTTATATAAAACTTAGATGGTTGGACCCGTCTAATGTAAACTTTATAAAACTTATATACTGATATATAAACATGTATAACAAGTAAAAACCGATAAAACCCGAACTATAGGACATACGGACGTTAACGGACTAAATTAACGTTATTGGACTAACAATACAACAAAAATGGACTAAAACACTTATAAACTTATTATTGGGCTTAACCCATTTGGGCCCAACTTGTAAAGTTTAAGTACTGATAATATAGGTATAAAAGGGATTAAAACAAGTTAAAATACTTATAATAGGCCTATTGGACCTAAAACACGTAAATAGGTAAAACGAGAAAACTAGTATAAAAGTTATCGACACATAGCACAAAAATGAGTAAATGAGAATATGTAAACCCACTTGATCATCATATATATATAATCATCATATGTATACATAATTGGTATTTTTATAAAGTCATTGGACAAACGTCTAAGACCGATTATTATTTGTCTAGGTTTCCGTGATTGAAGCACGTATCGTACGTCCGAATTGCCGATAACCCGCCTTCCCACATCAACATGAGTTCATAGCCTCGCACTCTTTTAAATGTTTTATAAATGTTTTATAAACCCGCGAGGGAGATAGCATGTTAGTTTTTATAAAAATAGGACACCATTTTTCCTGATTGTTTGTTTATTGATTTTGGACCCGAATGATTGAATGACCCGATTGTATGACCCGCTAAATGATTAAAGGACCCGATAGATGAAATTAAATGGATTATTAAAGTTAGGTTATGTCACTAAAAGTCCCACTAGCATGAATTGTGAACTACCGGGATTTGGTAGACGCTTATGCATATAATAGTACTATTTGGGGACGATCACCCCAGTTCGCGCCTTGACGGTTGATCCCCGTCGTGCCACATTGATTGGTAAGCGAATTTATGTATGAGAAGATTTCCATAGCGTGACCTTTGTGATGACACGCTACTTTAGATGGGCAAAATTGGTATCGGGTTAGCTACCCGTTGTTGGTTTAGTAAGGTAACAATGTCATGCGGCTTATAATAATCCAAAACTAACAAAATACTACTAGACGCTCCGAATTACGATGTATTGCCTGACTAGCAATACTGGGTCATACTATTGATATTATGTTTGTATTTTGGTTTTTATAACCATATTCATATAACGGTTTTTATTTTCATACAACGTTATAAGACGTATTGTATGACGTTTTTACGACATTGGCTCGTATAATGATTTTTAAGGCAAATGCCTATGCTATGATTTTGATAAAGATTTGTATAAAATGATTTTGGCTATTTCATGGCCTATTAAAATGATTTGTACAAAATGATTTTCAGTAATAATTTTATACTGATATTATATTGATAGAATTTATTAAACTCTATGAATTCACTCGGCGTTATCGCTGACCTTTTCTTTTAACATGTTTTATCTCAGGTACTTGAAGGTAATTCTCGGGAAGACGACAAGAATTCCTGGCCCGCACTTAAAACAATATTTTCCATTCAAAGACTTTGTAAAACTTTGTATAAAATAATATGACTTGGGACCGATGTAACTTTGATGTTTATGAATGGAAATGATTTATTATTAAACGACGCGATTTTTTATGCGTTGTCTATGATGTGAGTAATGTGCTATCCCGTAACACCAACGAGTCTTCCGCTGTATTGAGTTGTATAAATTTGGGGGTGTTACAGTTTGGTACCAGAGCTCTCGTTATAGAGAACGAAAGATTTTTAAAACCAAGGTTTTGAATAAAACATTTCAAAATCTTTTAACTATAAACATTTTTCTAAAATGTCTAAAAATCTTTTGACTATAACGGTGCCGAAGAATTCCCGAGTTACCGACATGGCCAGACTGAGAAGTGTTATTTTAATATATATAACTTGGATTATATATATATATGATGTAATTTTATTACATGATTGTTTGATGATTAATTTGATTTTTATACGAGGTATTTATACGACGTAGATTGGCACAATGTACCCTAAATCTCCTAGTAAATTAATCGAAGCTATTCTCGTAGGAATTCTAGCTATCCTAGATCTAAACCAAGTTGTGGATATTTATGATCCCAACAAATGGTTGATATTCGTAGAAATGTAGATATTAGTTGGTTGTGATATTGAAAAAGAATTGGCGAGACTAAAACTGATATCGATGTCATGACGATCTTTCTTATAAAGTGGAGTTTGACAAAACGTTACCACCTAGAAAGATGTCATCTGATTCGTTTTCATCCAATTCTTAAATTGAAATCGAAAGGGTGAATGTTGCACTTGAGGCTGTCATTGGAACCATTACCCAAAGGCCTCATGCACTAGTACCTTTCCGAGAAGTCTAGTAGAATGACCAAGTCATTTCATACTAGTGACTTATTTGATAATTGTTGTTATACGAGTTATAGGATTGGAAATTAAGTGTTGATCATATTGAGCTTTTGTCGCCTTTACAAGGCCAAAGAATAAGGTTGAAGTATTTAAAAATGAGGTAGGATATCGAATTGAGTATAAGTTGGTTGAAACTTGAATAAAGTAAAATTTAACCTGTATGGAATATGAGATTGTTAAGAGGAAGTCATTAAGTTTTGTGATTGAATTATAAGGTTTTAAATGATTGTTGATTCGTGTTAAGGGTTGTTCCTAGGCCATTGTCCACTAACGAGGATGCCCAGTGTCCAAGAAATAAATTGAAGAAATCTTCTTCTGAATTGAGACCGATGGATCTTCTGGGACATGTGGAACACCTAATGACTCTTGTAGATTAGTATTCATTGTGGTATCTTTTAAAAATAATCCCTAACTTAACTGAGACATCAGTTGGTAGGATGAGTTCTGAGAATTGTATGACATAGTGACACGTAATGTGTTACGGTACAATTTTGACTTGTTTGTGATTAAAGAAAAGACTACCTTTGATTGCAAAATTCTACATGTATCGATGTTATCTATCTTTTATTGCTTCATCCTAATGTTCGCATTAGTGATGCAACCATTGAACAAGTACTCATCTTGATTTGAGTTACGTTGTGAATCATTCTTCGTGAGTGCCATCGAGGTCATGAACCTCATGATTATTTGGCTAAGCTCATTTCCTATCATATCGTAGTTAATTCTTGGTAAACAAGCTTTCATCACTCTTCTGCAGATCACTCATTGTTTTTATAAAGTTAAAACGATATCCTTTGAAGAAAATTTAATTCTCAACACAATAAGGATTATTCAAAGTGAGATTTATAAGTGATTGATATCGAAATGAAGTTGTTTATGAAATACATTGGAAAACTTAATTATTTCCATAACAAAGAAATTCTTTGTAAATTTATTCTTGATTCTTATCTAAGAATTAAACATGAAAATGTTTTTGTTATAAACATGATGATAAAATTTTGACGAACTGAGTATTGCATCGTTAATCTTGAAATTGAATATAGTTGCGCGCCTACATACAATTTGGAATGGACTATGCAAGGCTGATTAGTAGTCACCATAAAACTAATGAATAAACACTGAATTTTCTTTGAAGATTGTGAAAGAATAAATTTTATGAGATCTGCAAGAAGTGAAAAATAAGGACATAGTGTTAGGGACACCTACATATGTGCCTGTAGCATCTATTCTTCTGAGTTGAATTTTCTCATCAGTGGAAATTGTCTTATTTGACAATTGACAATTCTATCTTGTTCAATTCTTCCGTAGTAAGATTCTTAGGAAAAGTATCTGATTATCGAGTGTTGATACCCGACTGGATGTATCGACGTTCCTATCATTTATTTTGATTTGATTTCATTTGAATGACTTGGGTAACGATCCGAGGAGCTTTCGAATGCGTACTCAAATTATGAAAACATGGGATATATTCATATTCATTAAATGTTTTCGTCTGTATCTGATTTGAAATTCTCTCGCGTAGATTTTGCGTTGACCTTACTTTTTTAAGGTTAGTTATGTCTCCAGATATCCTTGAATTTGCGAAGGATTATGAGTTATTATTAGACTTTTTGAGAAGTTCACATCTTATCGACGGCAATAAAAACTAGAAAGTTGATAGTGCCAGTAGGATGGATTGATTGATTACGACATGATGACATTGTCTTAATTGATGGGAACTCGAGTAGAATTCCCCTAAATGATAAGATGTTGATTATCAAAAGTGATCTAAATAATTCTTGATGGATGATTATCCTGTATTTAGACTTAAAATTATACCGTGAATGGTTGTGAATTAGTCATAGATATTATAATATAGAAAGAACTTAAAAATGAAGGTATTAAAAAGATAATTCTGTTATTTGAAACTTTAGGAAGTATTTGTTGGTGAATTACCTAGACTTTTGCCATTAAGGCAAGTTGAAATTGATATTGATCATATTTCCGGTGCTGCACTGGTGGCTTGTGCACTATACGTCAGCACAATCAAAATTAAAGGAATTACCGTACAACTGAGATAGTTGTCGAAGAAAGATTTTATTCTACCAAGCCTGTCATCATGAAGAGCTATGGTGTTATTATTCCTTATATTTATAGATTACTATAAACTGAGTAAATTGACAATCGAAAACAATATCCATAACTCGAAATGGAAGATTTGTTCGATCATTTACAAGGTTTTTGATCCTCGGCATGGTTATCATCAACTTCGCATCTGCGAAAAGGATTATCTATTCCAATCACTACGTCTGGTACTTGTAATGAACGTTATGAGTTTCACGTGATGTCGTTTGGATTGACAATGCACATGTAGTATTCATAAATTTGGTGAATCACGTGTGTAGGCTGTAATTTGATAAATCCATGCGTATGATCATTAAGAACTATATGTTTGTTTATAAGAATAGAAAGGAGTTAATAATTATTTATAGATTGCCCTGAATTGGCCGAACAATTAAAACATGTACCTTGAATATTTAACATAAGACTTAAGACTTGAACCTTTACATGATTTAACCATGTGATTAATAGATGATGGAATATATTGACTCTTTAAAAATTAAGAGCCCTTTTAAGACTTTGGATTTTACCAAAAAGAAATGGAATATGTTTTGACAAATGTTTTAACAAAGGATTTTAAAGGGATTATTCCCTTATACACTAAACATTTAACTAAACTTCTGTTTAGGGGTAAATGTTTGTGTATACCTCAAGATAACTTAAGAAGGATTGAGGAAATCATTTAAACCATGACTTGAAATTTGAAACGATACATTTTTGCTTTTCAACTAAGAAAATTTTGACCAAAATATAACCAAAGATTTTTCAAACATTTACGAATCTTATTAATTATTTTCGATAAATCAGCAAAAATCTTGATAATCAAATTCAAATTTATTTTTGAAAATTTTATATAATTGGTCGAACTAAAAATTTAAAACTTTTACGTTTACGCTTCACAAAAATTAATTAATAATTAATTAATTAATTATAACAATTACCGACGCTTTAGAACGACAGACTGAGTAAAACAGATAAAGATAATAGTAAAGACGAAACTAAAACATAGAAGATATGAAGAAAGAATTTTGAATAAATACGGTTGTGATATTTATTTCATTAGGAAGGTGAACGTAATTACTGACGCATAATATAGAAAGAATATCTGAGTGAATTGTGGACATGATAATTACATCATCATGAGAAGTGAATATAGATACTGACATATTATATAAAAAGGATGAAGAAACAATTAGGACATGTTCCTTAATAATGAAGGTGCAAAATAAATTGCCGAACAATTTAAAATAAACGATGTGGGTAAAAAGGATAAAATAGATAATAAAAAGGGATTCGCGGCTAATGTGAACCAACAGATTTGAGAAGCCAATGGCGTTAAATGTATAAAAGACCACCTATGATTGTCTAAATATGGAGGATTGTGAGATATAGTTATGTTGGAATTTGTAAGTATAAGTATTATATGTATGTCATTTATGACTAAAAGTATCTTTGTCTAAAGAAGTTGTACTAATGGCAATTATGAAGGCAGACATCGCCTCATACATTAGTAAACGTTTAGCTATTGCAAAGGTCATCGTCTGAATTTGATTCGATTTGGGTCATCGTCGACAGACTGACCAAATCTGCTAATATCATTCCCGTTAATGATAATTGCAAAAGAGTTATGTAAACATAGTGTGCCTGTATCAAACATCTTTATCAAGATCCTCGCTTCGCATTGAATTTCTAGAAATTTGCTCGGAAGTCATTGAGAACGAACCTTGATGAAAGTACTGTATACCATCCCAATCGAAGGGACGAGGTAAAGTAACGATACAAAATACTATAAGTGCTGTTTTATGTTTGAATGATTGACCTTTGGTAATAGACCGTATAATCGTTTTCCATTGGAAAGATTATCATTGATAATCATCGTGTTAGGATTGAGATCGAATCTTGTTAGGATCTAAATATTAGAGCATTTGTAACCCGGAGTTAAGATAAAGACACCCGACATACACCCATTGTGAGTTGGACATGTCTTTTAGGTTTAAGGTTTCCAATGATGGCGAACCTATCCTTGCAAAATACCCGACCCGCGAGATCTGAAATGATTGGTGAAATTAGGATTTGATTATTGACAGCCGGTAGTGGGCAAGAAGTTATGTGAATGTGAAATGTAGATCTTGAAGTGCCAAATGGGTAGCAAAGTTATGCCACAATTTTTAAACTTGGAAAAATGAATTCATGATCTGACAAATCATGGGATATAAGTCCCCGTTGTATGGGACCATTGAGATGGTATAAAAGATTGGTTTGAAAGACATATAAGCTGGATCTACCCTAGGACTTCAAAGACTGCGTAAATTATGTTTCGTATATCGAACTTGATGGAATATCTATCAAGTGAGAATCTGATTATTCTTAGTAGAGCTTAGATCGGCGAAAAGTTGCATTCATCAAAAACCCATGAACATCATGGATAGAGAAAGTAAGTCAACATTAAGCCTGATCTTATTCCCGTAGTTATGTTTGATGAAACTCGCGTATTGTAATGAATTGCACTTGTGAGAAAAGACCGAATGTGGAGGAAATACCCACATGGCTTTAACTCTATAAGAAGCGAGTAGTAAGATGATCTTTGAGGACAAAGATCCTGTTTAGGGGTAAATGCTGTGACAATCCGTCAATTTATGGTTGATATTTTATTCTCGAATATTATTTAAAAACATTATTTTAATTTTACAATATGAACTCACTTATTTTTGGGAAGAAATTTGGATTTACGTCTTGAAGTAGCATTGACTACGTCTAAACCAGAGGATTCAACGTTACGTGCTTACGTTTACATACACCGTCTTTGGTGGCAGTCCGACATTTCAGAAAATAAATTTGTCCATGAATATTATTTTGAAGTTTTAAATTTGTGTTGGTTCATAAACTCACAAATTTACGAGAAGAGATTAGGACTTACGATTTTATTTTAACGTCCTTTACGACTAAACCGGAAACCCTAGGATTACGTATTTATGTTTTCGAACTCCGTTTTTTATGAGACAATTTTTATTAGATTCGTTTTGTGTCGTTGATTCATAATTTATAAAAACGTTTTTCGTAAAACGACTCGAGGGCACGTAAATCGAGGAAACTAGAATCAAGGAGTACCCGTAAATAAATGGGGATGAGACAAGTGGGACACTTGTCCCACCCCCATCAAAACCGGCCTTAACTAGCTACACAAGACACTTATGTGTCAAGTGTAAGCTAAAGCCTTACACATGTCCATTTAGCTTCCATGTGAAGCTACTTACAACAAAACCACCAAATGCTAAACCACTTCCTCATTCTCACAACATGCAAATCCACTTAATCTCTCTCTCTTGGCTCCCAAAAGTTTCGTCCCATATCTCCACCATAACACCTCATTTGATCAAAATTTAACCACAAATCTTATGTTATTCTTGCATAAGATGAAGCCCTTTTGAAACCCTATTGATTGGTGCAAGTTATAACATCCAAGGAGGAGTTTTCATGGAGTAGTAGGGCTGATTTTCCACAAGGTTTCTATGAAGAATGGTGGTCATGAAGGTGGTCTTGGTGCATCATAAGTTTCTCCATCCAAAACCATGTCAAACTCATAACCTACATCAAGTTGGTGGTATAAAGATTGTCCTCCTCATCTTCTTGTTAATTTGATTATGTAAACATGTATTTTATTTCCTATTGTATATATTTATGATGATTATATGATGATAAAAATGTTATGTGGGGATTTGTTGTTGATAATCATGGATAAAAAGATGAAAAACTGTAAGTAAAAATGGGTAAATCTTGTTTAAATGATAGGCTGTATAAAAACAGTAAATAACCACATGTTAGACTGATAAAATGATGAAGTAAAATGGATTTACAGTAAGCTATGGGTCTTGTACACATGTGAGAGTTGGTCATGCAATGGAATCCAAGTAATGAGTGAGATATGATCAAAACAAGTTTAAGGTATAAATCTGAGGTTACTGTATTGGACGATTTTTAGAAAATATTTAGAAGATGATTCAACAGTAGCTATAGTAGAGTTAAATGTAGCACATATCATGTAGTTTATGTGATAAAAATTTGAGCTTCTATCTCCATATAGAACTCAAGATATGGCAGTTTTGGTGAAAGTAAAGATAAAAATCAGATTTTTGGAAATTAAAGAATAATACTATTATATAAGCACTCAAAATTATATTGTATAAAATGTAAAGTTAAAACCCACTAACTCATGAATCTCATTTATATAAATATATAAAAGGTGGAATAAGTGTATAAATGATAAAAATGGAAACTTGTTAAGTTTTATAAGTTATAAAACTATAAACTTGATTTTTACGACTTTTTCGGCTATCGCCGTAAAATTAACGTTTTTGTTATATAAAACTTAGATGGTTGGACCCGTCTAATGTAAACTTTATAAAACTTATATACTGATATATAAACATGTATAACAAGTAAAAACCGATAAAACCCGAACTATAGGACATACAGACGTTAATGGACTAAATTAACGTTATTGGACTAACAATACAACAAAAATGGACTAAAACACTTATAAACTTATTATTGGGCTTAACCCATTTGGGCCCAACTTGTAAAGTTTAAGTACTGATAATATAGGTATAAAAGGGATTAAAACAAGTTAAAATACTTATAATAGGCCTATTGGACCTAAAACACGTAAATAGGTAAAACGAGAAAACTAGTATAAAAGTTATCGACACATAGCACAAAAATGAGTAAATGAGAATATGTAAACCCACTTGATCATCATATATATATAATCATCATATGTATACATAATTGGTATTTTTATAAAGTCATTGGACAAACGTCTAAGACCGATTATTATTTGTCTAGGTTTCCGTGATTGAAGCACGTACCGTACGTCCGAATTGCCGATAACCCGCCTTCCCACATCAACGTGAGTTCATAGCCTCGCACTCTTTTAAATGTTTTATAAATGTTTTATAAACCCGCGAGGGAGATAACATGTTAGTTTTTATAAAAATAGGACACCATTTGTCCTGATTGTTTGTTTATTGATTTTGGACCCGAATGATTGAATGACCCGATTGTATGACCCGATAAATGATTAAAGGACCCGATAGATGAAATTAAATGGATTATTAAAGTTAGGTTATGTCACTAAAAGTCCCATTAGCATGAATTGTGAACTACCGGGATTTGGTAGACGCTTATACATATAATAGTACTATTTGGGGACGATCACCCCAGTTCGCGCCTTGACGGTTGATCCCCGTCGTGCCACATTGATTGGTAAGCGAATTTACGTATGAGAAGATTTCCATAGCGTGAACTTTGTGACAACACGCTACTTTAGATGGGCAAAATTGGTATCGGGTTAGCAACCCGTTGTTGGTTTAGTAAGATAACAATGTCATGCGGCTTATAATAATCCAAAACTAACGAAATACTACTAGACGCTCCGAATTACGATGTATTGCCTGACTAGCAATACTGGGTCATACTATTGATATTATGTTTGTATTTTGGTTTTTATAACCATATTCATATAACGGTTTTTATTTTCATACAACGTTATAAGACGTATTGTATGACGTTTTTACGACATTGGCTCGTATAATGATTTTTAAGGCAAATGCCTATGCTATGATTTTGATAAAGATTTGTATAAAATGATTTTGGCTATTTCATGGCCTATTAAAATGATTTGTACAAAATGATTTTCAGTAATAATTTTATACTGATATTATATTGATGGAATGTATTAAACTCTATGAATTCACTCGGCGTTGTCGCTGACCTTTTCTTTTAACATGTTTTATCTCAGGTACTTGAAGGTAATTCTCGGGAAGACGACAAGAATTCATGGCCCGCACTTAAAACAATATTTTCCATTCAAAGACTTTGTAAAACTTTGTATAAAATAATATGACTTGGGACCGATGTAACTTTGATGTTTATGAATGGAAATGATTTATTATTAAACGACGCGATTTTTTATGCGTTGTCTATGATGTGAGTAATGTGCTATCCCGTAACACCAACGAGTCTTCCGCTGTATTGAGTTGTATAAATTTGGGGGTGTTACAGATAAAGCGTGAGACCCATGACCAGGAGGTCATGGGTTCGAGTCCTGATGGGGACATATTTTTTTGCTATTATTATTTATGATAATTGAAACCATAAAAACAATCACAGGAATGACGTGTTGTTACAAATTATATGGTAAAACTGATAAGGATATCAGTTATGAACTTAACAGATCAAATGAATCTGTTAAATCTTTAAAATTCAACAGATCAACAATATATCAGCAAACAATATATAAAACAAGACTAAATCACAAAGCAAAAACATCCATCACAAAGATTAACTAGAGAAGCTTATTATAAACCATAAACAGGCCGATTTCAAGCTCATGAACAAACATCACCACAAAATACTCAGCAAACAGATAAACTAAGCTTATCAGCAAGTTAGACACGAAATTTCGGCAAGGTGCAAGCAAAACAGATCAGATAAAACCATAATACCCAAAATCATAATACAAGATAAGCTATAGAACCATGATACAGACAAGCAAACTGATTTGATTAAACAAGAAATCAGACTAAATCTAGCACCGAAATCCTTAGCATATATTTATTAGTAGCATTCACAAGATAATATCAGATAAAAAATTGTAAACAATTACCAATTCTTATTAAACATGTTACTCTACTCAGTTCTAAACGTTATCCTAATTACTAAAATCCACTCAAAACACATGACTTAAGATAAAAACGTGTAGATTAAACGGCGAAGCAGATTTACACCAAAAATCAGACTACATTCAGCACAATACTTGCATACTGAAACTCACGTATACATGTTAATACAAACCCCTATTTTAACAGTTACCTTACTTTCAGTAAAAAGATTTAATTCCTAAATATACTAACAGTTTACAAACCATATCAGTCCAACAATAAGGCAAATTCAATCAAGCAAACTAAACAGTCTAGAAGATTATACCTCAAACTGTTAACTAAAACTCATAATCATTTAATCAAGTTTAATCTGAAATAAACATGAACAATAAAATAGAAAAGCACCTTTTGTAGATCCCGTTGAGCAGAAGGTTAGCGCTGCGCTACCTTTGAACCGAAAACGAAGACTCCATCACCATAAAACCACCATCACGAACAACGTACATCATCAAGCAAATCATAATCAAACCTGATTTTAAATAACTTTCCAGTAGGGAAAGCTTATTCCAACTATTTTTACTAGATTAAATGACTAAAGCTATTAAACAACTCAAATCAATTAACCTTTAACATTATCATATTAAAACAGATTATAAGAATAATATATAAAATTAAATTTTAAACAGTAAATAAAACAAGACTTAAATCAAACCAAATCAACTTTTTATTATTAATCAAAAGATTACAATACTCATGAAAAGAAATTACAAAATTAACTCCTAAATCTATTTTAACATAACAACGACTAGTAAAAAATTGGATACCATTCCTGAAGAAATAAGGGGGTTTTTATAGATGAATGAGAGGATTGGGGTGAGGTGTTTGTTGAGGAGAATCTTCAATATTACCCCTTAGATCAGCATCTTGATCTTCTCTCTCTTTCTTGTTATCATCCAAGGGTGGATATTCTCACACTAGCACACGGATTGCCAACGTGGCATCCGTTTGTGCTAGTTGTGCTTCTTGGATGCTGAGGTGTCCACAAGTGATTGGAGGAATAGGAATGATGAGTTGTCTTGTCCAGTGATTTGCTTCCAAGTACCCTCGCCTCTCCATCTCTGCCTTCCAAAAACATAGGGGATTTAATTCCCCCATGTGTGAATCACTTGTGTGCCAAAAAGGCCCAATTTATATTGAATGATTTAATAGCTAGGTAAAATTAGGGTTTGAGGGTTAAATAGTATGTTACTGGTTTTTTTTCTGTTGAAGAAGAAAGAAGATGCATAGAGGATATCGAAAACTGGATATTTAATTGTGTCGGTTGAAAATCGTGTGAGTGGTTTTGAGTTATTTGTTGACTGACTGAGTAAGTAAACAAATCTTATAGCGCACGTTTTTTTTTCTTTGAGAATAACCCTAATGGGTATTTTAAGGGCCCATGTATCGTCAATCCTTTTTAACTTAGGTTTTGGGCTATAAAGCCCATGCTTATTCCATCTGCTTTCTTAATTATTAGATTTGGGCCTTGATTTGGTCCTTGACTCAAAAGTGAAAAGTTTATTTCCTCAAATGGGCTTTTGGACCCATTTACTCCAATGCGGGACCCACTGGGCCCATAAACTCCATAAATGATGAAATCTGCTAAAACGAGCTCGTATTTGGCTTTGTCAATCTTTTTCTTCAAACTCGTCCCGGTTTTGCAATTTTCGCGAACTTGGTACCTACACACATGAAATAACAAAACAACAAATATTAGGCATTTTCATATGATTATTGCATTTATTCATCGTTTTTAGATAATATTGATATGAGTAAAATCACTCATATCAAACTCCCCTTGCTAAGCAATAGCCGTGTCCTCACGTAATGATAAAATAAAACTCTAGCTACACCATTATTCAACTTTTTGACACTTTATTTTGAAAAGACATAATGTATTGCTATCATTATTTGAAAAATAACTTTAAGGATCATAAAACTCAAATAGATTCATTGTCCCCGACTTTTTACTTTTCCATGCCAAGTGCAAAAACAAGATCATTGTAAATCATAAGCCCTAAAATTAAACCAACTCATACAAGTAATTTGTGTTAAACTCAATCTCCTATTATTCCTAATTGTATCTCTAGATTTTATTTGTCATTCACCCAAAGGCTCATTTGACTTATTTGATACTTATTAGTCCAAAAATGAAGGCAAGAAGTGTAAACTCAACACTCAAAACCTAACCTCGACTTCAAAAACCGTTGTCACTAAAGAAAGCCCACATGAAGGATATCTTAACACGATTTAGGGATAAATCCCCGGACCCGAAATTTGGCTAATATGGCTACTTAAAAGCAAAAATAAAAGCTCCATAGTCAATTATGACCTTATATGGAGTTAGCAACAACTACATCATAACACCTTGTGGCCCTTTAAGATATAATTGTGCTCCTTATTTAAAATCCACACCGGAAGGCTCCTTGGATAAAAACAAGGGAATTGACATTCACCATCCCACCTTATGGCTCATGATGATGAAGCAATTTTTATTCAACATGTCCCCTCGCCATACACCCTAAGGCTCTAATGACAAGGTTAGTGCTACATGACACCCACCCAAAGGCTCCTAGAGGACATGTTTTTATTTATTCTTCTTTATTAATATGATATTTATAGTAAGCCAAATTTCCACAATCCCATGATCAAAAGTCCATGACGCTGACACCCTTAATGTGTTCTCAATTTAATTACAAGGGAAGAAAAAGAAGGAGTTACGAGTTAAGATATCAAGCCTAAACCGCTAAAAACTTCATTTATTAAGCAATTATTATTCAAGTGTGGAAAGTAAATACGAGGAGATTAAATCAAACACAAAAAATACTTGCACTAAGAAGAATTAATTTTAGAAACTTATGATTGGACTCTATCATCTCTAGTTCTCCATATTGTAAAATTTCAAAAATGTGAAATCAATGGATACTTAGCCTATTAAATCAATGTTTTGGGTTTTCAAGTCATCTATAGGATCTTGCATCTTCTTATACTTTTTGAAGTTTTAGAATTTGCGTTTTAAAGTTCCCTTGATAAACGACTTTCTAGGATTAATAATAGGAACTTGCGAAAAGTTCTTGTTCTTAACCCGTATGAATTAAGACTTTCGTGTTTTAAATCTCCCTATATAAAAGCCTAGCAAAAATTAATTTAAACACGTTAAGGAAAAGCTAAGGTAAAACCGAGTCGAGTCAAAAACTATTTTCATTTTCACCAACGGAAAGCCTACATTTGTGTCAAAAGCACTTATTTTATTTATTAAAAATTAAAAATAACACTAAAAATTTAAAATTTTTATGAAAAATGAGAAAAACAATTACGTTTAGACACGACAAAAGCAATTCCAAGCGATTATATCAATTGACTCCCCCATGCTAAAACCAAACATTGTCCTCAATGTTTCTTAGCTCAAGAGTAACACCCCCTTGATAAAATAGGAAGAGTCTAATGCAAAATCCTAGCATGGAAAGAGCACGCAAATCTATAAGCCGTTTATTACTTATGCCTCAAGATAAAACGTTAGTCGATAAAAATCAAGGGATAGAGAGTGTGCCCCTTTTTGGCATTCAAAGAATGGAAGATCAAGTGGACCGGCAAAAACCGAACATGAGAGTCTTCAATGATTAGGGTCATACCTAAGATTCACAACACAACAAAACACGAGCACGAGCTTAAAAATCAAGCCTTATTAGTTGTTAGAAAATAGAAAGAAGATAGAATGTATGGGACTCCCCCACAAGGCACCTCGTTTTTGTTAACCGAGTCATGAGCTCGACTCGATCCCCACATTCATTGGTCCTTAGGGAAAGTTGTGAAAAACGGCATAATGGAATAAAATCCCACATGAAGCACGATGCCGGGGACAAAGATTACATCCTCGTTGTCGGATGACAAACGAAAGGATGAAACTCCAACATAAATCTCTAAAAAGAGATGATAGTGACAAATAATGGTATGGATGTAGCATGCTCCCCGAGATAAACTCGCACCAAGATGATTAAAAATTCTTTCAATTATTACATCGGTGAAAGGCCGAGATTTCCCTAAATCAATGATTCCGGGGTCGAATACCTCGTCCTCGGTGGAGAAAGGAATAGACAACACGGTGTCGTCCCCCCATGCTAATACAAGATCATATAAAGCACATGGTAAAGGTGGTATAAAAGTCTCAACACTAGTGGTTTCAACTTGCATGACTTTGTCGACCTTGTCACTCTTAGGAATGTGAATAAAGGGGTCATGATACTCAATATGAGTCACAGGAAAAACCCGCACATTAAGATCAACGCGAGTGGGAGGGAGATTGGGAATAAAGAAAGTTTCTCCACCCGGGTCGCCATATTCATCATCACAAAAGGTGTGAGATGAAGGAGGTATGATGTTCTCAAAATCCTCTTGAAACAATGGATTATTATTCATTGAAGCTTCAAAGAGAGGATTTGAGTAGGTTACAAAAGTGTCATCAATCTTGTCATCACAAGAAATATCCGACATAGTATCAAGTGTGTCACACTCGGATAAAAGATCATTATTCTCATTAGAAGGAAATTCATCGGAGAATTCCTCGAGAATGGTAGGTAAAACATGAGAATCACGCTCGCTCTCAAGATCGGGAACGTCTTCACTTCCCCGTGGAAGTGGATCAATGATAGCAAAAAGTTCATCGACGAACTTATCCAACGAATAGTCACTAACCTCACTCAGTGTGAAGCTAGGAATCAAAGGCTCTTCAACGGAAGATTGTGCCTTAGGAACATCAAATCGATCCTTCGAAGAGAGTGAAAATGAGTCCATTTTCAAAGATTGTTCAATTAAAGCAATATCACTCTCGGGATCAAAATTCTCACTATTAAGCTCACTAGCATCAAATGGTGCACTAAGGTATTCATCAATTTGTTTTTCAATCTTAGAACTATCATCCTCGTGTGGAGTGAGTGGAGATGAGGTAACATTACAACATGATTCAACAAAATTAGGTTTATCAATTTCCACACTTTCCAATTTCTTAGGAACCAATCTTGGAATTTTTTCCGGTTTGAAAATCATATGTTTACTACCATGGAAAAATTTAAGCTCCCCTTCTTTCATATCAACTAAAACATCGGCCGTGCATAAAAATGGTCATCCTAAAATGATAGGCACACGAGGATTCGGCTCATAATCAATGATTGCAAAATCGGCTAGGTAAACGAACTCCCCCACTTTAACAATGACATTTTCCGCTATACCAACCGAATGGGTGGTGGTACCATTAGCAAGCTCAATGATCATTCGAGTGGGCATAAGTCGCAAATAGTCAAGAGTTTTCCAAATGGCTATGGGCATTACGTTAATACTAGCTCCTAGATCGGCTAGAGCTTTGTATTCCCCAAGCTCATAAAAAACACAAGGTATAAAGAATTGACCCGGATCATTATATTTCTTAGGAAATAAATCAAGGAAATCCGAGGTACTAATCACATTTAAAGTAGCCTTGGTGACATTACGAAAGGTTTCTTTAGGTGGCACATAAAGCTCAAGCTTTCTTTCTAAATTATCATAAGCGGTGAGAGCCTTAAGCTCTCCCCTCGGGTTTGGAATGGTGTTACTAGGTAAGCAACCCGAAGACGAGGATGGTTTGGACATGAAAGATTCAAACATCGAAAGCAATTTGTTTTGATTTTGTTCTAAACTTTGTTGCAAAGGATTTTAACTTTTCTCTATTTGTTGCTCAAAACGGTTTTTGTTTTGCTCTAATCTTTGTTCCATTCTTTGTTGATTAAGCTCAATCTTGTTATTTTGCCCCTTTAGCGTATTTTGAAACTCATTTTTCAAAGTTGCCATTTGTCCTTGAATGTTGTTTTGAAAAGTGATTGCGGTATAATTACACCTCTTAGGAAAAAGGCGTAAAAGTGGTAAGTATCAAACAAATGACTTTAGGAAAAATCAAGTGTTAATGACCCTTAATGATGATGAAAGTTCGTTTCCCAAGGAGGTATATGTGTGTGACTAAGATGTACAAGATTTGAGATTAATATTTGGTTTAGAAGGGGATTAGAAGAGAAAATGACGAAGACGTAAAAATAAAAAGTTAACAAAAAAAATCACTACTAGAAAGTTAAAACGTAGAACCTTAAAAACCACAAAAATAAAAATAAATTCTAAAAATTACCAAAAATTCACCAATAATCAAAAATAATAAACTAAGAGTTTACCAATGATCAAAACTTTTTCAAACCTTTTAAATAATTAAATATTCAATTTTTAAATGCTAATTAAAGCCCTAAAAATCAAATAAATTATCAAAAAGCCCAAATAAAGATTTTTCAATTGATAAACCTCTAAAATGACCTAAAAAGATTAAAAACTATTTTTAGAAATTTTAAAACTAATAAAAACTATTTAAAATGATTTAAAAACTATTAAAACTAAAAATAATTATAAAAATTAATCTAAAAGAGATAAAATTATTCTAAAAGTTGCTAAATTCCTATTTTAATGTATTAAACCTAAGAAAAATGTAAAAAGTTGGAAAAAGTGAAATTTTAAAAATAACAATAAAATAATAATAAAATAATATTAAAAATCCAAAAATTATAAAAAATTCTAAAAACTTGCAAACTAGTTTATTTTAACCTAAATAATCAGAAAATCAAAGTGAAATTACCAAAATACCCCTAATGGGCCCTCAAATGGGCGAAATCCAAAAACAGTCAACCTAAATGGGCTTTTGGGCCCAAAAAGTCAAACTTGGCCCAATTAACTTGGAAAAGCCCTATCTGACTTAAAATTCAATTCTAAGAACAAAACTCTAAAGGCCCAAAAGCTGAAAATGTGTTATCACAGCTTATTGAACACAAAGCTTATTCTTATTGGGCTTTTCAGCCCATTAAGCCATAAGCTAATGCCATAAGCTCTAATTTGACACACAACCCTCTTTTATGATGCTTAAGAGATCTGTCAAAAGAAATATCCAATAAGCTCACTCAATAAGCTAGAAAATAGAAAAGCAAAAATCCACAAAACGACAAAATAGTCGTTTTTGAGAAATAATGCACCTCAGGACTTGATTCAACTTGCAAAAGCTTTCAAATGGACTCAATAAGCAATATCAATCAACAAAAATCCAATAAGCACAACCAATAAGCCAGAATAAGCACAAATGAACTTATGTAAAAGTCAAAGGAGTTGGTTTTCTAGTCAAATCTTAAAGTCAACCACCCAAATGCTCCAGTATGAACAAATGGGTCAAAATATGAGCACCTATTACAAAAAGAAAGTTGTTGCAGGTTGGAATAAGCTAAACAGATTCAATAAGCTTGAAAACCAAGTTTGACCAAAAGTCAAACGCTGACAAGTTGAAATCAAACGCCGACAGGAACAAAGTAGGCGTTGACAGACTTAATGAAGTGTAAGGACTTGTTTTTCACCCTGTTGGTCAAGGTTTGAGTGCAAACCTTGTGAATCAAGGCTTACCAGTTGGGTAAACTTGATGTGTTTTGGCACAAATAAGCCAATAAGCCAGTGAGCTTATAAGCTATGAACAAAGCAATACAAATAGCCAAATATCCTCACAAGAAGCAAACAAATAAGATCCAAGCAACAATACAACAATCCTAATGCTAGAAATCACAATGCAACACCAAATGAGGTGGTCACTTTGCTGATGCAAATGACCACTTCAGCAGACTTTGATAAGCTATAAAAAACACAATAAGCCACCAAATTAAACAAGCAGATAACCAATAGATAGCTTATCACCCAAACTATTCCCAAAACAAATTTCAGACCTTAGATCCAACAAACAAAGAAGTTATTGGATCTGATGTGTTTGACCAAATTCAAAACCAATTTTATCAGATTTTTGCAAAACTTAGAATCCCTTTTCCAAACTTTCAGAAAGTTAACCAATGGCTAAAACTTGTGTATTATGACTTGTTTAGACCACCCAAACCCTAAGAACCAAGGGCTCAAGGCCACAAGGCCTTGATAGCCAGTAATCCCAAACAACCCTTAATCAAGCACTCAACAAAGGAACTTGTGATTTTAACTAATAACCTACTGATTTTAATGATCAAAAACACTTACTAGGCAGCAACTAACACAATCAAACCCATAAATCACCAGCACAAACACAAATACTCAAAATCAAAGCACAAAATCCAAAACAGGCATAAACATGAAATTTTTAGGGGAATCTTAACAAGAGCTTATACCTGCCTTCCACAACATCCTAGGAAGGCCAGCAATGCTCCTTGGACCTTGTTCAACAACTAGAACAAGACCAAGGTACTTCAATGAAGATGATGCAAACTGCCTTGGTTGATGGTTCAAAGTAGAACCTCAAGGACTTAATGTCTTCAACACAAGCAGCAAACAACTCAACCAAGGGCTCTAATCCCTTCACAAGCTTGGTGTCAACAAGCTTGTAAGAGCTTATAGAAAATGGTCAAGGGTTAGTACACAAAATAAACCAAAACAGAACCTAGGATTTCAAGGTATTCAAACCTTAAAAACCTTATGAAACAAGACGTGCCTTAACCACAAGATTAAGGTAGGCCTTCACAATCAAATGGAACTCAGAATTAGGCTACTCAAACACCAAACTTTTAACTAAATCAAAAAGAGATTTCAAATTTTCAGAAATTCAAATTTTATTTAACTTAAAAAGGAATTACAAAGATTGATAGCCTCAAACTGGAACAAAGGGACTCTCACATGTTGAGGTCTCCTTTTATAGGCAAATGCCTGGCTAAACACTATTCACAAACCCTAGATGTGATTTCTCTATAATACCCTTGGTCTTCTAGGCGTTTTCTTGGTGTGAGCTGTCCAAAATGCATCCAAACCGTTTAAAATAGCTTTGTGATGAAGCAAATGATGTGGGCTGTTGATCTTGACACGTGGCAAGCCTTGGTGAGAAAGTTGTCACATGATGGTGAAACGGTTTTGGTGGTGGGGTCTCTTGGTGAGTGGGAGTGAGGGTTTTAAGGTTGGGATAGGTTTTTAGGCGTGTGAATCAAGTGTGGGTAAGGGTAATTTCATTTTACCCTTTGTTTTAAGTGGAGTAAAATCTGGGTTCTTGACTGCTACAGTAATACCTTTTGATCCGATTTTGGGGGATTGGAAGTTGTTTGGCGCATTTTTGAGTTTGAATGTTTTAAGTTAACAGCTTTGGCCCTTATTCTTTCTTTCTCTTGTCTTTTGTGTTTAAAAACCCATCAGCGTCCATTTCCTTTGTATCAACGTTTCACACTTTGTCATTTTTGGCACAAACTTTTCCAAAAAGTGTTTCAAGGGTTATATTTGACATTTTTGCATATTTCAAGGGCTTATCTTGGACATTCTTGATCTTCAAAGGTCTTCATTGTATCTTTGACTTCATGAGGGACCATTATTGGCAATTTTGATTTGTTGAGGGACTAATCTTGCCATTTCTTCAAAGTTGAAGGACCTTTTGTATAATTTTGACAAACTTAAGGGACCAAACTTGTAATTATTAATATACAAGGGTTTTAAGTGTCATTTCTTCAATCAATGAGGATCAATCTTGTTTGTCTTCAAGTCTTCAAGGGTATTTGTTGAGAATTCCATGATTAGGGCCCGGTTCTTTGTACGGCTTCGTTTCTCGTGTCCGTTTTCCTTGTAACTTGTGATCTTTTGTCTTTTTCACGATATCCATACCTAAAATACACAAGTAAACAAACACAAGCATATATATGGTATTTTATGACATTTTTATGCATTTAAAGCCCGAAACGAACGATGAGATCATGTATAAATGCCATCTCATCAAAAAGCTTTCAAATTTGCCTCATTCGTTTTAATGTAGATTGACAAATCATTTTGGTTATTACTTTGAAAACCTTGATTGTTTTGATTAGCATTAAACCCATTTCCTTGATTAAAATTCCCTTGGTTACCACGGTTAAAAATTTTCCCATTGTTTCCATTGTTGTACCTATTTTGAACCGGTGGAAAACCCGGTGGAGCAACATGATTTTGACGAGGAACTTGACCGTTGGAGCCATAAGTTCCAGTCGCGGCAAAAGCATTAGCTTGATCAAACCCCGTGGTTAAACAAGCATAATTAGGATGTGCTCCACCACATGATACACAAAAACTCTCAACCATATTAATCGATCCATAAGGATTCTTCCTAAGCTCATTCAAAATCGTGTCAATCTTAGAGTCCAATCAAGCAATCTCAGTATTAGACGAATTCACATTGGAAGCACTCGGTATGTTTCGTGAATATTGTGCTCTAGACTTATTCTCAATTATTCCCCACGCGTCTCTCAGAGTTTTTCTTAAAAGATTACCACCTGCGGCGGCATTTAAAGAATCTTGTTCAATCATATTAAGCCCATTATAAAAAGTATTGATTTGATGCAATTCCGAGAAACTGTGGTGTGGACATTGTCTCAACAAATCTTTAAATCTTTCCCAAGCAACCCCAAACGATTCATGCACTTTTTGTTCAAATCTAGTGATCTCGTTCTTAAAGTGTGTTGTCTTAGATGGTGGAAAGAAATAATTCATGAACTTAGACACTAAATCATCCCATGTCAAAATCGAACCCGGTGGTTCTTTCTCATACCAAATCTTAGCATAAACCTCGAGCGAGTACGGAAAAAGCATGAGCTTAATCGCGTCATTCGGCACATCTCTAAACTTGAGAGTCGAGGTAATTCGAAGAAAATTCCGAATGTGAGAGTGCGGGTTATCGGTCTCATTGCCACGAAATTGGTCGGCACGAATGAGCGATAAAAGACCCGTCTTAATCTCAAAATGATACGCCAAAATAGCCGGCACAACGATTGCTTCCCCATACCCTTTGGTGGGTGCACGGAGAAATTCCTCCATTGTTTGGTTATCGGCCATCTCTACAACAATAGGTGGAAGCTCGGGTTCCACTATTCGTTGTTGACGATTTCTATTTCTACGAGAAATATTTTCAAGCCTATTAAAATCAATCACAAGTTGAGAGGAACGTAATTGCATACACTACAAAGACGAGAATTTAGAGGATTGAAGAAAAGAAATTAGACAAGAAGAAGATTATTTTTGGTATTTTATTTGGTATTGCTCAATCAAAAATGATTGATAAAAACAAGGAATAACGATAACTACTATGGAAGTAAATTACCCTCGGTCGACTTTGAAACGATAGGTGAAAACCTAAACGTCTCGAGGTTCAATAAGTAAACTACAAAAATAAGATTTATTACTACTTGAGTTGGCAAACCAATAATAGGTCGTCCCTCTCAATATACGCACAAGCAAGCGGGGAAACGAGGTGGCACAAAGCACTTAAAAACCTTTTTCCTTAGACGGCCTTTTATAGCACGTCGCCTTATACCCACCTTATAGTTTGTATAAATCGAGTTCAAACTTCTTATTAGTATTTATCTATTTTTCCTTTTATTTTTGTTTTGGATTCGACTACAATAACTAGGTGATAAAATCCCAACTAAGGCCTTATTTGAAAAGTATGTAAAATTATTGTTCTACGTAATACAATATATTAATCACAAAAAACGAGAAAAACGATACATACTATATAATAGAAAAATAACAAAAGTTTCCGAGGACGGAAAGGGTCTTCAAATCAACGATCAACAAATCTCAACGAAAACGAATCGTACACAAGATCCCCGGCAGCGGCGCCAAAATTTTTGATGTGATCGTGATAGTATAGTGATAATTAGATACGTTATAGGGTAATTTAGAAATTACCTTTAGGAAAAAGTAATAGTCTAAAATTACCAAAGACGAATTCAATTAAACACGTGGGTAAACCAAGTTCGTTATACACGAAGATCGAGTGAATTTGAGACGTTTAGTATCGATTTGGACAATTGATTCGAATGGGTTTTCAGTTTTTAAACTAAAAAATAAATCTACCAATTTTAAACCTATTTTAATCCTAAAGTGCATGAATCGTAAACCCCCAAATTATTTAAAAACGATTACTAAAAATTTAAAGATATTACAAAAATTAAACTACTTAAAAATCTACTAACAATTTACTTTTTTAATTGAAATAACCTTTACACTAGTTTTAAATACTATTAAAAACTATATTACTACTAAATATTAATCAAATTTAATTTATTTAAAAACTAACTTTATTAAAATCTAACTATATAAAAACTTAATAAATTTCTAAATAAAATATTTTTTATTTTTTTATTTTTTATTTTGATCTACTTATTTTCTAAAAAACTATATAAAAGAACTATGATAAAAATGAGTTTAAATGAAAATTTAAAGTAAATAAATTCTGACAGCCTAACTACAATTAACTATATTAATTACTGGACTGATAATAAAATCAAAAGAGAATGAAGCTCAGTTAGGTAAAGCGTGAGGCCCATGACCAGGAGGTCATGGGTTCGAGTCCTGACGGGGACATATTTTTTTGCTATTATTATTTTTGATAATTGAAACCATAAAAACAATCACAGGAATGACGTGTTGTTACAAATTATATGGTAAAACTGATAAGGATGTGAGTTATGAACTTAACAGATCAAATGAATCTGTTAAATTTTTAAAATTCAACAGACCAACAATATATCAGCAAACAATATATAAAACCATACCAAATCACAAAGCAAAAACATCCATCACAAAGATTAACTAGAGCAGCTTATTATAAACCATAAACAGATAAACTAAGCTTATCAGCAAGTTAGGCACGAAACTTCAGCAAGGTGCAAGCAAAATTGATCCGATAAAACCATAATACCCAAAATCATAATACAAGATAAGCTATAGAACCATGATAAAGACAAGCAAACTGCTTTGATTAAACAAGAAATCAGACTAAATCTAGCACCGAAATCCTTAGCATATATTTAGAAGTAGCATTCACAAGATAATATCAGATACAAAATTGTAAACAATTACCAATTCTTATTAAACAGGTTACTCTGCTCAGTTCTAAACGTTATCCTAATTACTAAAATCCACTCAAAACATATGACTTAAGATAAAAACGTGTAGATTAAACGGCGAAGCAGATTTACACAAAAAATCAGACTACATTCAGCACAATACTTGCATACTGAAACTCACGTATACATGTTAATACAAATCCTTATTGTAACAGTTAACTTTACTTTCAGTAAAAAGATTTAATTCCTAAATATACTCACAGTTTACAAACCATATCAGTCCAACAATAAGGAAAATTTAATCAAGCAAACTAACCAGTCTAGAAGATTATACCTCAAACTATTAACTAAAACGCATAATCATTTAATCAAGTTTAATCTAAAATAAACATGAACAATAAAATAGAAAACCACCTTTTGTAGATCTCGTTTGAGAAGAAGGTTAGCGTTGCGCTACCTTTGAATTGAAAACGAAGACTCCATCACCATAAAACCACCATCACGAACAACGTACATCATCAAGCAAATCATAATCGAACCTGATTTTAAATAACTTTCTAGTAGGGAAAGCTTATTCCAACTATTTTTACTAGATTAAATGACTAAAGCTATTAAACAGCGCAAATCAATTAACCTTTAACATTATCATATTAAAACAGATTATAAGAATAATATATAAAATTAAATTTTAAACAGTAAATAAAATAAGATTTAAATCAAGCCAAATCAACTTTTTATTATTAATCAAAAGATTACAATACTCATGAAAAGAAATTACAAAATTAACTCCTAAATCTATTTTAACATAACAACGACTAGTAAAAAATTGGATACCATTCCTGAAGAAATAAGGGGGTTTTATAGGTGAATGAGAGGATTAGGGTGAGGTGTTTGTTGAGGAGAATCTTCAATATTAGCACTTAGATCAGCATCTTGATCTTCTCTCTCTTTCTTGTTATCATCCAAGGGTGGATATTCGCACACTAGCACACGGATTGCCAACGTGGCATCCGTTTGTGCTAGTTGTGCTTCTTGGATGCTGAGGTGTCCACAAGTGATTGGAGGAATAGGAATGATGAGTTGTCTTGTCCAGTGATTTGCTGCAACGTACCCTCGCCTCTCCATCTCTGCCTTCCGAAAACATGGGGGATTTAATTCCCCCATGTGTGAATCACTCGTGTGCCAAAAAGGCCCAATTTATATTGAATGATTTAATAGCTAGGTAAAATTAGGGTTTGAGGGGTAAATAGTATGTTACTGTTTTTTTTGGTTGAAGAAGAATGAAGATGCATAGAGGATATCAAAAACTAGATATTTAATTGCGTGGGTTGAAAATCGTGTGAGTTGTTGTGAGTTATTTGTTGACTGACTGAGTAAATAAACAAATCTTATAGCACACGTTTTTTTTCTTTGCGAATAACCCTAATGGGTATTTTAAGGGCCCACGTATCGTCAACCCTTTTTAACTTAGCTTTTGGGGTATAAAGCCCATGCTTATTCCATCTGCTTTCATAATTATTTGATTTGGGCTTTGATTTGGTCCTTGACTCAAAAGTGAAAAGTTTATTTCCTCAAATGGGCTTTTAGGCCCATTTACTCCAATGCGGGACCCACTAGGCCCATAAACTCCATAAATGATGAAATCCGCTAAAACGAGCTCGTATTTGGCTTTGTCAAACTTTTTCTTCAAACTCGTGCCGGTTTTGCCGATTTTCGCGAACATGGTACCTACACACATGAAACAACAAAACAACAAATATACAAGGCATTTTCATATGTTTATTGCATTTATTCATCATTTTTAGATAATATTGATATGAGTAAAATAACTCATATCACTAAACAAGCATAAAAATATGAAGACAAGAGGAGAAGAAGTCTAAGGTATCTCCAGTCTTATGCATGTCCTTCAAATGCTCCAGTCTAACCTTGGGTACCTGCCGTTTTGGGACATGGAAAGAAAGTAACGGCTGAGCAATACGCTCAATGAACGGATATATGACATAACATGAATGATATAATATAGGAAAGAAATGTAAAGCATGAAAAGCAGCGGGAATGAATAAGTCCTGGAAAACCTAGAGCATGTTTATAATCTGGTTTTACGTTCTAAAAATATAGCTTATGTTTACTTATGAAAGTCTGTATTAGTTTAATATACCAAAATCTAATATAGGTCATGTGGTCAACCATGTGCATGAATACTTGGAGGGGTGACCTCGTCAGGCAATTAGAGGGGATTCCTTTAATTAATATGGTCTGGGTAGGAGGAATCAACTCCTTGTGAAGGATGCAAGGCACACACCACATTCACCATGTAAATCCTGACTTAACTGGACCTAGGATGTACCCATACGCCCCACATGATAACAATAATGTAATAATGGCCAAATAAACTGAAGGGACACCACGTGCTATCACTCTGCCGTGGTGAAGTCATAACACTGGTGCCTCTAGTGTTATGGTTATGGTACCTCCATAACACGGTGAAATTGGTCATGTATGTATATGGTTAAGGTAACTAATAAAACATAAGCATTAAATCTGTAACTACTGGGAATATAGTTGGCTGCATACGGGAAATCCTAATAAAGGAAGAAATTGTCCTTACTGAAGGACGGAGAATCCGTACCTTATGTCCAGTAGAAGCTAGAATGAAAAAGCTGACGAATGTACTCTGTTGTCCCTAATTTGTGATGATCGAAACACGAAAGAAAGGAAGAAAATAGATGAAAAGTAGATGAATTCTAGAGAGAGAAAGTAGAGAGAGAAAAGAGAGAGATGTGTATGAAACTTATGGAAAATTATATTAAGAAAATGAATAACCAACACACCTCTCCTAACATGCTAGAAGATGTATTTATAGCCTTGCTTATATGTGGCATAATGGGCTATATGTTTGATTGGGTCGGGCTTGAATAAAATGCTTAGTACCTTGAAAGAGGCCTTTTAAGCTAGCCATCAAGCCCGTAATGTCATGACTATTTTAACTAACTATTACAACGTTCTAATAAATGTTAAAATATAAACCTATGACCTAACATTCTTGTTTGACTCAATATTTTGAGGCTAACAATCTCCCCCAATGTGAGGTCATTCCTCTTCGATATTTGGATTTCAATGGAGATTACGAATCTCGTCATAAATGAGTCTTGAACGTGTAATAGTAGTCTTGTTTTTTCATGTTGTGATCTTTGAACCTTTGTAGTTGTCTTTCGACTTTGTCTTTAATCTTGAGATCTTCAAATCATCCTTGACTTGTCTTTGCCATCTTGCGATCTTGTGTCTTTATCCACATGCTCATACTTTTCACAATCTTGAAAGCTTGCTAACAATCTCCTTTGAAGAGAGGTCATTCCTCTACATTAATTGATAAGGAAGATTTGATCATCAAAGTTGCGGAAATCTTTAGCTTTTTTGATTGTGAAATGTCTTTGGGCATGAGTGTGTGGTTATTTGAACCTTTGACTTTGCTGAGTACACCGTAACGTAACCTTCTTGAGACAAAACATAGACACGGACTGAATGGCTTTGTGATTCATCCTAAATTGGTAGCGTTTTACCTCCAGTCGGTGAAGACCATTAGACGATATTAAATATCGTACCTGTGATTAGGTAGATTCAATTAAGAACCTCCTTGACAGGGTTTCGCGGCTGTACAAGCCGTTATATTTACTCGACCGTCTCAAAGCAAGACTACGAACATAAAGAGTGAATCAATTGGATGAATATCCGCTTGATTAAAGTCGTCAATTTAAATTCCTATGACAAGTTTGATGCTTAAAGAATCTTACCATTGTTGCTTTCCAGTTGACACAAGCTTGTTTCATAGAGAATCTCGCAAGTTACCTACTGTAGCGCTGTTTCATGTTGACGCTAGAACGATTTCCATTCGTCACTGTGAATATTAATGAATATCACTCTGAATGTTCTGGCAAGATCATAAAGATATTGCGTAGAAACCTGCAACGAGTTTGAATCAATCCAGAATCAAACCACTGTTGCTTTTTAGTTTACATATGTTCAATTCTAAAAGAATGTTACACATGACCTACCGCAGTGTTGTTAGATGTTAACACTGGAAGGATTTCCACACATCATTGTGAATACTAAGTAGTATCACTCAGAGTGTTCTAGCAATATCGCAAGGATATAGCGTAGTACTCTATTCATCGTCATTCCGTGTGTCCTAACGAGATTTGATTGATCTCTTAACTCTAGACTCGATTTGTGCACTTTTAGTGGTCACAGGCTGGAGCACATGCCACCTATTCAATATCAACTATCTCAGAGTAAGAAAGTCAATAGAAGTCGTGTTGATCTCCATGACAATAAAAAAAACTTCTTTTGAGAGAAGCTTGAGTCAACTGGGGAGGGGTTGTGCATTACATCACTGGGTTCATGATGCGTTGTCTTCATGATGTGTTAACCCGGTTTCTGTCTAAGTTGTATGGAGGGCTTATTTCTTTTCACCCTTTATCCTTACATTTCTTTTTCATTCTTCAACCCCTTCAATGCTTACCAAGACATCATTACTAACACCTGGTTGTGATTATTCCAGTGCTAGCATCAGTACTTAGTTGGCATTCAACTACCTTCACATTCTACTCATTCTTTCCTAAGGACTTCTAATAATCTATTGGATTATCCCTGGGAAGATCCCTCTGGTTCTGGTTAGATCATAGGACTTAAACCTAACCACCCTTTTGACACCAATAAGGTCGTGGATTAAAGATGTTGTGGGTACTTTATTGTAACCATAAGTGCTTGAGTCTTTAGATCACATTTTAATCACATTTTATCCCTATCTCTAATATATAAAATCGTTTGATATTGGAGATACCAAATTTGATTAAAATATATTGTGAAAAATAATCTTGAAAACTTTCGCGAGAAAAATGTGTCAAACTTAGCATGAATTAATTTGAACGCTCCCCCTCAAAAATTGATCAAATTGAATTGTCATTACGAGGATGTGATCCATATTTCCCTTTTTGAGGATGGGAGTTATTAAACACATAATTTTTGAAAGATTTTGAATAATCATTGCAAAACTCTTGAAAAAATTTTGTTCAACGCTCTTTGAAAAACGCTATTTATTTTTGGCGAAGAAGTTTTTCTAAAGCATAAACTTGAGTTCATAGACTTTGAATGTCTTGACGAATCCACTCAAGTATAAGAAGATTTCTTTTCTTTTACTGAGGGTAAGCGCACTAAATCGTACACTCCCTCGTGAATCTAGATCCAGGTTACAATCTGAAAGTGATTACAAGCCATTGTGTTGAGCCTAAAACATTGAATGTTTTGTGACAAGCTCAACCCATGATAGATTTCTCTATCCGTTGTTGGAAAAATTGTCCAAAAAAGACATTTTACTTTATTAAAAGTAGAAATGAAATGTTTCGAAAAATATTTACAACTTTCATTCGAGCTTTATGTACACCCCCGTGTCGTTATTGATCGACATTTCTAGGCGCGTCCATATTATCGATACTGAAAGACATGTCGAGAAGAATCTTTTTGGATTTTGAAAGATTTTTAATTTTGTATTTTTCTTTTCCATTAATATTTACATGTAGATGTTTGATAGATGAATCAAGCAGGCTTCTTTGCCAGAATCTCTAGTTCTGGTGTAGTCAAACATCTAATACCAATTCGCCTAACTAGATACACAAACCTCTCTTTCGAAAGAGCTTTTATAAACAAGTCAGCTAATTGGTAATCATTTCCAACAAAGTATAGTTCAACGATACCCTTTTCAACTTGTTCCTTAATGAAGTGATATCTGACATCAATGTGCTTCGTGCGGGAATGCTGTACCGGATTGCAAGAGATGGCTATGGCACACTTTGAGTCACAGTACATATGTACTTTATCAAAGTGGAAGCCATAATCCGTGAGTTGTGTTCTCATCCAAAGAACTTGAGCACAACACGCAGATAGAGACACATACTCTACTTCAGCTGATGACCATGAGTTTCAATCCTGCTTCTTGGAAGACCATCCCACGAGCTTATCTTGACCTAGAAATTGTGTACCACCAAAAGTACTTTTTCGTGTATCAAGACACCTTGCATGATCAAAATCTGAATAGGCCGTTAGAAAGAAACCGGTTTCCCTCGGATACCAAATTCCCAAATGAATGGTATTCTTGAGGTACCAAAAGATCCGTTTAACCTCCTTAAGGTGCTTTTCAGTGGGTCGTGCTTGATATCGTGCACAATAACACGTAGCATGTGATATATCTGGTCTGCTTGATAATAAGTACATGAGGGAGCTGATCATGGAACGATATTTCGTTTGATCTATAACATCTCCCTCCAAATCAGCATCGCTCCTCCAAATCAGCATCTAGCGATGTAGTTGATAATTGTGTCCCAACAGGGTCACATGAGGTCATACCATGATTTTTGATTATCTCTTGACAATACTTATCTTGGTTAATAAAGATACTACTTGGGGATTAGTGAACTTGAACTTTTTTTTGGGTAAAGGGTCACCCCGGTAAAATTGTATTAATCACAGAATCAATGGGAGTACAATGGAATGCGGCTGAATACCACATTTACCTCAAGCAATAAGCTTGAAACAACCAAGCTTGACACAAACCATCAAGCTTACAGAAAGTAAAACTAAACAAGCCTAATCATCCCCATATATACGAAAAGAACTAGGCATATTCCATCGAAGCATCATTTGTTTCACTCACTCACGATTCTTGAACCTAAACGAAAATAATTTAAGCCGAACCGTTACCATAATAGCATCACGGACTTCCTCCGGAGACCGCCTCACATGTTTGAAAAGACGTCCATTACGTTCCATCCAAATAAAGTACGTTGCTGCCGCCGTTACCATCCTTCCAATAATGCTTTTTGTTGTCCTCTTATGTGCCACAGGTTTTAGGAAGTTAACTATATCATGTAAATTAGGGTTAACCTGCTCCATATCTGCTAAAGGACGAACATACTCCCATCATTGACATTTCAAATTTGCTGTGCATGACTTTTTCAAACCATTTTGAAAGTTTTGGGTTTATCAACCCGAAAATAATGTCATCAACATAAATCTCCACAAGCAAAATGTCATCCCAATATTTATAAGTGAACAAAATTAGATCAATGGAACATTTTGAGAAACCTTTGGATACCAGAAATTCCGAGAGCTCGTCGTACCACGCCCTTGGAGCTTGCTTGAGTCCATAAAGTGCTTTTTGGAGACGATACACTTTGTGAGGATAATGAGGATTGACGAATCTTTCCGGCTGTGTGACATAGACTTCTTCCTTCAAAGGACTGTTAAGAAACGCTGTCTTTACGTCCATTTGATATACGATGAATCCCTTATGTGCAACATAAGCAAGGGAATACCTGACTGCTTCCATTCGAGCTACTGGTGCAAATGATTCTTGAAAATCAATACCCTCTTTCTGGCCATACCCTTTAGCCACTATCCTAGCTTTGTTCTTTATGATTGTGTTTTCTTCATCCATCTTGTTTTTCCAGACCCATCGAAGATTTAATGGAATTACATCGTATGGTCTGTCAACAAGTTCCCAGACTTTAAGTCTTTCAAATTGAAGAAGTTCATCTTGCATCGATTCAATCCAAGCATGATCATCCATGGCTTCTTTGATGTTTTTTGGTTCATCTGTACTCACGGCGAGTGGGAACATACAAACATCGCCATCGGTTTCAAGCTGTCGTCTTGTACGAGCGGGCTGTGAAGGGTTTCTAATTACTTGAACCAAAGGATGATATCGGGTCCAATGATGTGTTGACGGATCTCGTTGGTACAACGTATGAATATTTGACGGATCAACATGGCGAGTAGAAGACTCTCCAGTTTCGTGAACCGGTGTACCGAATGGGTTGATAAATTCGTCTTCGTCAGATAATGCATTGTCTGCTTGATTTGTGTTCTCTGGAGCAATGACAGTAGTTGTGGATGTTGTAAGATAGATTGTTGAAGTGATATTCTGAGGAGGTAAATCTGCCGCAACCCGTGTTGAAATAGATGAAGTTGTATCCTTTTGTTGACAATGATCGGTATCATCATTCTTATCATGAGTGACAGCGAAAGACTTTGATACAACATGTTTCTCCCCTGTGAAATATTTATCAAACATTGGTCCATATAACATTTCCAACTCCTCAATGGTCGTGTCTACTGTCATATATGCTCTTGGAACATTTCCTTGAACCAGCTTTGAACTTGACGGTTCATTGTTGTGGTCTTGAGTTCCGAGTACCATGCAGTTGTGCACAGAAGTCTTTTGTCGTTGTGGATCGGGACTTAAACTGTTTTGTTCAAGTGCCATTTCTTGTAATTCATCAAATCTGATATGAATAATCTATACTATTGATTTTGTTCTCTTGTTGTACACTCTATATCCCTTAGACTGAGTTGCATATCCCACTAGAATGCATGCATCACCTTTCCCTTTCATATTGTCCAGATTTTCACCATCTCAAATAATGTAACACGTGCATCAAAAACCATGAAGGTGTTTGAGTGAAGGTTTTTGATGATGAATTATGTGATATGGTGTCTTTTCGAGTCTTGGGATAATTAACGATCGGTTTTGTGTGTAGCATGTGGTTGACATGGCTTCGGCCCAAAAGAATTGTGGTAGTTTTGAAGCAGATAATAATGTTCGAGCAGCCTCAACTAAAGTACCGTTTCGTTTTTTAACCACGCCGTTTTGTTCGGGCATTCGAGCAATAGATGTTTTATGTTCAATGCCTTCGGCTTTCAGTACGTACCACTTTTACTTGAGCTTGAAGACCACGTTGTATAAGCTTAAGGAAGTTAATGAGAACCTCAAGTGTTTCATCCTTGGACCTCAAGACGTGAGTCCATATGTACCTTGAGTAGTCATCAACAATCACTCGAATGTATTTCTTCCCATTGATACTTTGAACACGCATGGGACCACACAAGTCCATATGAAGAAGATCTAACTGTCCTTTAGAGCTTGGTGTAGCCTTTGTCTTAAAGCTACTCCGTTTAGCTTTACAAAGCTCACAATAAGAACAAAGATGATCTTTGATGAATTTCAAGCTTGGAAGGCCTCTCGCAATATCTTTCTTGGAAAGAAAGTTGATGGTATCAAAATTAAGATGAGATAGACATTGATGCCGTAACCATGCCTGAGTCGTTGAAGCTTTAGCCATGAAGCAAATTGGAGTTGTAGAAGTTGTGTCTTGAAGTGAAATAGTGTAGAGATCAGTACCCCGTGAAACGATAAGTAAGTCATTCCCATCATAATCACGAACAAAACATGTCTTCTTTCTAAAAGCAACCTCCAAATATGCATCACAGAATTGACCAACCGAGAAAAGATTGTGATTGAGTCCTTCGACGTAATATACCCTTTTTATCGTTATATTCCCCTGAACCAAATCTCCATATCCTAGGATCGGTGCAAATTGATCATTTCTGAATCGGACCGTACCCAGGAACTTCTCTACGAAGTTAATTAGAAGCTTGAGATTCCCCGTCATGTGTTTCGTGCATCCGGAGTCCAGTATGAAGAGAATTATTTCGATCACCTGCAGAAGAATTAGAACACGATGGAGCATTTGCTAAATTGTATTCCATGTTAGTTATGATTTTCGATTCATTAGTTTCCCTAGTTTTAGCACTTAAAGGCACACTAACGCTCGTTGTCACATTTTCGTACCTAACCTTAGACATCCATTTATATCCTGGAGGACATTGATTAGCAAACCACCATTTCCAAGACTTGCTTGTAGAGTCATATAATTCCCTAATTCTGCTTCTAGGGTTCTTAGTGGTGGAGTCTGATGCATTACTCTTAGTGGGGGTTGCACCAGAATGGTTCACTTTGCGTTTGGGTTTACTAGAACTAATAGGCATCGCAACTTGCTTCTTAGTTCTAGTATCTACGCCTTTCACATTATTCATAGCACACACAGAATGATCAGCATTAGCACATTTTCCACATTTCACATAAACAAACTTAACATTTAAAGCATTCAAAGTAGTCGAATCATTCAAATCATCATTACATGCGATTACATACGTTTTATTCTTAGAAACATGCAAATTCCTAGGGTGTTCTTCTACTTCCTTCTTCTTCCTTTGAATCTTGTGTTTCCAAACCTTATGATTCACTTGACTGCTCTTAAGCTGAGGTCGACTAACACTAGCAGTGGAGACTACTCCTGTAGTAGAAGACACACGAGTATTAGTGTTTCTAGAAGCCTAAGGCGTTTGACTAACTTTGTTTGTGGGTTTAGTGGTCATTCTATACATCCCTGGTTTAATCACATTATTGTGCTTACCGCTTGGTGCTAGAGTATTTCTAATGGGTTGATTTTATGGTAACCTTTCCTTTCCATCCATCTTGGGGGAAAACACAGGTTTTGAAACGAGGCATTTGAGAAATCAGATGGTTTTCCTAAGATAGAGGATCTATTCACTTTATAGGCATTGGGTTGTCTAACAACAGATTTCTTAACGCTAGGTTTTACAACTTTACCACCCATCTTAGCAACTAGTTTCTTCAACTCTTCTATTGCTATGTCTTTTTCTTGTAACTGAGCTTTCAAATCCGTAATATCAAGACTTTTTTCATTTAGTAATCGACATGACTCAGATAGTTTTACTTCCAAAGGTGTATCATTTGAAAAACTGCCAACTTTGTTTTGTAAAGCAAGTTGATGTGAATGACAATGTTTTTGAAGAAAATCATATTTATGTAGAAGTAACGAAAACTATTTTGGTCAACTTTATTCGAAATCTCAGTTTCAAGACATTCAGACTCTTTGATTTGATCAAGATATTTGGATGCAACATCAGAATATTCATCGATATCAGCACAAGATGTAACATAGACACACATAATATCTATTGAGAGACATTCTTGCAAGAGTAGATCATATGCTATAGAAAATTTGTTTCTTTTAGGTTGATGGTCATCAATTTATTTTTCATGAGATTCCACATATTTCAAATCGTCAAACATTTCTTGCTCTATTAACTTTTCAAATTCCAAAGCATGTTTCTTTGTTCTTTCCGCAAGAGGAATCAAAATAGTTTTCACATGAACAGTTATATCATGAGGAATTTCTTTATCACCTTTCAGAAGTTCACGTTTTTTCCAGTCATCATCGAACCTTTTTGAAATTTTCAATATTACTCTTAAGAATACTAAGTGCTTGCTTACTCTTGCTTATAGAAGCTTGATGTGGCAAGTACCCGATATATTTTGAAACATTAGTTTTCTTGGTGGCAAAAACTTTTCTCCATTTAATTCTTATTTGCGCACATTTGTAAAATATTTGCTCTTGAGACATCTGTTTTTGTGGTTTGAAAATTTCGCTATTTTCATAAGCATAATTATATGGTTTCACAAAGTCTTTATTCACTGGTGATCTACTCTCCTCTTCAAAACATAGTGACTCATCAATAATGGGCCTAACAAGAAGACAATCAAGGTCTTTCCATTGGGACTCCTCAAGATATAGTCGCGGGTTCTCAGATTGAGCTTGCTCGAGGTGCTTAGGACCAACAAAACTAGCTTTACCCTTGAAAAAACAAACGAGGTGCCAACATTCACATGGTTTGAATAGATTGATTTCTTTTATAAACAATTTTCTTAAAAAAATCAATTTGAACTTCAAGTTCCACGACTTTGTCAATGTCTTTAGCTTGTTTAATTTGAAATCTTTTTTCAAGTTTGCAACCTCTTCCGTCTTTGCAGTGACTAGTTTAGTTTTATCTTCTTGAAGAAAACCAATCTTTTGAGTTAACTCATTCACTTTGGTAGTAGCAAGATACGTTTTGTGTCGTTCCGTACTTAAAGAGGTGTTATAATTACGTTTCTCTTGTTCTATAAGCTTAAGAGTTTCGTTGTATTTTGTTTCAAAAACATCCTTGACAGTAGTAATGACACCCCCTTTGTATCTTGCAAGCTCTTTGTCTTTTTTAATAAGCTCAGCTCAGCAGCTTGCAAGAAGCTCACTAGATTTTATAACTGCAGCTTTACTTTATTCCAAATTTTTAGTGAGCGTAGTGTTTGCCTTCTTTAGTTGCTTTTGACTCTTTTTAGTTTCTTTGACATCTTTTTGTAAAGAAGCAATTAAGTTAGCAAGCGCAATACGCTCCTCATCATCATCATACTCGTTTGCATGTTGATCATCCTCAGACTCATTATTGTACATGTCTGATGAATCGGGTGTGGTATTGCTATCAACGGTTTCCATCATACATGTGTAAGTAATGGTTGTTGGAAGCTCACTACGCTCATGAATATCACCAAACACATTATACTCGTCGTCAGTATGTACCTTATCGATTGGCTCGGTATCAAAGATAGGACCATTGTCATCTTCAGTGACTTTGAGAACTTCTTCAAACTTTGCCATGTACGAGTAATGTGCTTTGACTTCTTGGTCGAAGACTTCATTATCAGTGTCATCAAGCATTGCTCCTTCGTCAGCCGACAATTCAACCCTTTCATCCATCTTCTTGCATAGTAGCATTTTCCCCTAATGATATGCATAATACTTAACCTGTTTCGGCTTTTTGCATTCCTTTGCCATATGCCCAAATCCGTTGCAATTATAGCACTGAATCCCACTATGCAGTACCACTTGAGTACCAACTGTTTCCCTATTCCCAGTAACAGTAACAGCTCTCTGATTATCATATGAAACAGGTTGTCGATCATAACATGCAGAACCATCAACATGCGTTGGATTACACGATCATACCGTGGAGGACTCTCACCACGCCTACGTGTATCAAACGTTGGAGGGCTCTCAACATATCGGCTGCGGGTGTTAGATGAAGTTCGGAGGTTATTGTTGGTGGGTTTGTAAATCTTATTGTAAGACTTCATTATGAAAGCAATTTGTTGTTCCATTTCCCTATCCTTCTGAGCTTGTTCTTCATCACTATCTTCTTCGGATGAGTGCTCAGATTGTGGTGATGGTTCTCTAGGCACTTTACCTCTTTATCTTGTGGGAGTAGATGTCTTAGATGTAGTGGAGTATCTTGGTGATGATGATTGAGTTGCGTATGACTTTGGAGCACGAGAGCGATGATTTGGATAATGTTGAGTAGTAGACACCAAAGCAAGTGGATTAGCATTTTTTGCTACCTGTTCAGCTCGAAGTTCATTTTCCTCATTTTGAAATTGTTTCAAAATGTCAAAGAGCGTGTGATAGTTGACCTCTTCTAACTGATTTTGTTGTTTCACCAACGTTACAAATCGTGTCCACTCTGGTTAAAGTTGCTGTAGAAATTGCACATTGACTTGCATGGTGGAGACTTCCAAGTTGTTGCGTGTCATGTCATTCATCATATTGTAGAATCTGGAGTAATATGAATCAATCGATTCTCCATCTAGTGAAGTAAACATTCCAAAATTCCAGAACAAGTTTGTTTTGACATCTTGCTTGTTAAGTGATTCTCCTTGTTGCAAGCGTTCAATGGCAAACCACATTTCTTTTGTAGTAGAGCAAGCATCAACCGTTGAGTAAATATCATCCCCAATCCCACTTAGAATCAAGTAGATTGCTTCCTTCTCTGCATCAATCCAAGAACGTTTCTCGTTCGTAGTTTTCTCATATGTTTCCTCAATTGTTTGCTCATCGGAACCGGCGTCGAGTTGGTTGCTGGAATTGCAAGAATGATTATTGTATTGAGAGTATAGGGTCCTTATTTGATTCAACGGCGTAGAACATCACCATTTGGATTAGTATTAAGATATCGAATAAAATATGATTGCCATTATGCATATCGACCTGACACAAGCATTGTTGTAGAGAAAAGTAGTTGAAATCCCTTAAAAAATATTATCGAAAAACCATAAAATTCTCCAAGACCAAAAAACACAAAGACTTCTGTCGCAATGTCTCTTATGTCGCAATGTCTCCTGTCGCAAGGTCTCAAGTTAACATGTCGGAATGTCAAACAATCTGTCGCAATGCACAAAGACTTCTGTCGCAATGTCTCTTCTGTCGCAATGTCTCTTGTCGCAATGTCTCAAGTTAACCTATCGCAATGTCAAAAATCTGTCGCAATGCACAAAGACTTCTGTCGTAATGTCTCTTCTGTCGCAATGTCTCATGTCGCAATGTCTCAAGTTAGCATGTCGCAATTACTCAAAATCAAACATGTCGCAATGTCAAAAATGAAGCCGTCGCAATGACACCGGTCGCAATAACACCTATCGCAATGTCTGTTATCGCAATGTATAAACCCAATCGCAATACTTCCTGTCGCAATACCTATCACAATGTGAAAACCCTATCGCAATGATGGTCGCAATCCAGAAACCCTCGACTATTGCGATGGAAATAAAGCAAGGTATCGCAATAAAAGTTATTGTTTTGTGAAAAATAGGTAAAAAATGATAGTTTTTCCTTATAAATCCGTGATTTTAACCAATCCAAAGCACTCAAATCCCTACCACAACTATGTAGGAGATTTATATCAAGAATTAGAGCACAGAAAACACAAGAAAAATTTGAGACGTGATGTTTTGAGCTTGAAAAAACCCACGAAATCAATCTATAACAACAACAAATCACTAATCTACCCCATGGCGAGTGATACCAATTATTGTACCTAATTTGTGATGATCAAAACAAGAAAGAAAGGAAGAAAATAGATGAAAAGTAGATGAATTCTAGAGAGAGAAAGTAGATAGAGAAAAGAGAGAGATGTGTGTGAAACTTATGGAAGATTAGATTAAGAAAATGAATAACCAACACACCTCTCTAACATGCTAGGGGAGGTAGTTATAGCCTTGCTTACATGTGGTATAATGGGCTATATGTTTGATTGGGCCGTGCTTGAATAAAATGCTTAGTACCTTGAAAGAGGCCTTTTAAGCTAGCCATCAAGCCCGTAATGTCACGACTATTTTAACTAACTATTACAACGTTCTAATAAATGTTACAATATAAACCTATGACTGAACATTCTTGTTTGACTCAATATTTTGAGGCTAACATACTCCGCCTTCACGAATAATACCGTTATTCATGTATTCTGACTGATTAAATAGTGCATTCTTGTAGTACTATACTTATATTGTAATACTGAGTAAATTTCTAAAAATAGCAGGTTTCCAAAAATAGAATGTTTCCAAAAATAGTAAGTTTCCAAAAATAGAATAAGCTGGATTAATAAGTCAAAAATATAAATTTAAGCTTATTGTGTAAAAGCTATAATAGAAGTAAAGTTTATTTATTAAATACTATAGGTTATATCTGAGTATTGATTAATAATGATATTACATGTTTTAATAATTAATAACATATGTTGGTCGAATAAGGCATGTAAAGTACTTAGGTTAACATGATTTAATTAATATAATTAAATATATCCTAAGTCCTTATTTTAATTAAATTAAACAGTCAAGTTATTAATTTAATTAAATAATACTTAAACTAATTTAATAATTTCCCGAACCCGTGACAAAACATACGCCAGATCAAATAAGGCTAGCCGAACACCACAGCCTGATTAGCGACATAACTTTCTATCGCTGATCTGTCGCGAATCTGTCCCACGTCTGTGGCTAATCTGCCTATGGACAATTTGCGACAGAATTCTCTGTCGTTGATTCTGTCGCTAAATCTTGAAAACATAACAAAATGAACCCCCTAATGTGTACAAGTTACCCACCGAGCTAAGTACACCCCTGCTGGGCTGCTGGTCGCGGGTGACACAAACAAACCGCCCCCGGTTGTGAATAAACCCCACCGAGACCTTAAGTGGTCTCGGATTTCGTGCATACCCGAAACAAAACTCATCTTGGACTTGTTTAATTTGTGTTTTACATCTAACAATTTATCATGTGTTCTTATTAGTCTCCCAAATTCATAATTAAATAAGAAAAGATTAGAGATTTATAGAATACCGTATGTATAATGATTTAGGATTCAAGAGTACGAACATTCCCGTAAACAAAACAAAGATCAAACATTGCTCTCCCCCTTGATTTTGGTTTCTTGGCCGGCGGCTATACACAAAGAATTAGGGTTTCTTCATTTTTTTATTAAACTTGTATAATGAATCCATGGAGATCTATTTTTACTAGTTAAATGGTTAACGGGCTGGGCCTTGGGCTCTTTCTTGTTTTGTTTTTCTATTTTGGCCGGCCCCTGATAGGTGTGTAAACACCCATCTTTTCTACCACTTAATTACAATAATAACCGGACCAAAACGTGTATTTTATGTCTTTTATGTCGGAATTATGCGTGGTTTGTGTTTTTGTTGTGATTGAAGATGAAAAGGTGAAAAGTGGAGAAAACACGGACATTCACGGGCATTTACGGACTTTTATTGAAGAAAAGGATGAAAGACGAAGTCAAGAAGTCAAGAGTGCAAAAAGAACGGAAGTCCACGACCAATTCTGAAGATTTATCGAAGAAAAAGTTAAAAGACGGAAGTTTATCAAAAGCCGAAGAATTCAAGTCTATTTTATTGAAGAATTTAAAGACGAGTTCGAAGAAATCCCGAAGCCAAAAGTCCCTTAAGTCCAAGTTTAAAGAAGATTAGAAGAAAAGGACTAATGACGCAATTAATGAAGATTAATAAAAGGAGGGACTTAAGCTTGTAATTAAGAAGAAATGAAAGAGTGGAGGAAGCTTCCTTAATCCTCCCCTATAAATAGACCATTAGTGTGTTCATTTGTTTTTGTTGGCTAAGTGTGACAATTAGCTCTTCCACCATTTACTTATCTTGTCATTTACTTTTCTTGTCAAATTTAAATACCTTGTCTTGCACCTTAAATTCATTTAATTTCAAGTAAGTTTTCATTTAATCTTTGTCAATCTTTACTTTATCTTGTCAATCTCTTATCTACCTTTCTTAATCTTTGATTTATGTGTTTATGTTTATTTTCATGTTCATGCTTTTATTTTGATCCAAGTGGTTTTTGATTATTGTGGTTAAAGTTGTTTGATTTCGTGTTTTAAATTGTTTGTTTATGATTACTGTTGATTCGTTGTTATTTTTATTAGATCGGTTGTGTTTATTTTGGTTAATTTGTGTTTAAATCTGCTGTTACTGTATTCCCTTGTTCTTCGGGAAAGTTGTTTGTGTTCTTGATCTTTCCAGGTGAAAACTTCCGAATCAAGAGAGGGAGTTTGTTCATTCGGAACTTCCAAAGTTCCGAGTCAAGGGTTCATCCGGAAGATCTTAGGCTCAGCAAAAGTTCCTAGTCAAGCTTGTTCATCCGGAACATTCAAAGTTCCGGACGAAGGATAACTTCCGAACCAATAGTCATTCATTCGGAACTCAAAAGTTCCGAACCAGAAAAGCTTCATTCGGACCTCAAAAGTTCCGGATCAAGCACTGTTCATTCGGAACTCCAAAAGTTCCGGATCAGTGATCGTTCATTCGGAAGTTTCCAAAGTTCCGAACCAAGAGCTGTTCATTCGGAACTTAAAAGTTTCGAATAAACTTCCGGATCAAGGGGCAAGTTCCGATTCAAGAGGTGTTCATTCGGAAGTCTGAAACTTCCGAATCAAGGGGCTTCGTTCGGAATCTTCCGAATCAAGGGTGACCAAAGATTTCCGAATCAAGGCAAACTTTACAAGTTCCGAATCAGTAAAGTTCCGAACGAAGGATTGTTTTGGATAAGTGACATATTCACATCAATTTGTTCCGGATCAAGGATTTTGGAAATATTCCAAGCGAAGAAGAATCATTTCAACCGAAGGTGACATTCCGGACGAGTGATTGTTCCAAACGAAGGTTTATTCCGAATGAGCTGTATTCAGGTTCTTATTAGTTTTTGTCTTTGATTTTTATTGTCAATCTTTATTTTTCCCGCCTTTATTTTAATTGCACTTTAAGTTTATTTGCCTTAGTTTTATTTTAGATTTGCCTTAGTTTTAGTCGCGTTTTAAGTTTGCCTTAGATAGATTTAAGTTTACGTCATTTACTTCAGTCACGTTTTTAAATACTTGCACCTTTATTCTAATTAGACTTAGATTTACTTTAAGAGCACCTTTACTTTAAAAATTTTGCACTCTTTATTTTAAAACACTACAACGACACATCTTTATTTCCACCAAAAACAATAGAGTCACATAGAGAGCCTAGATCAATTCGATTAGACCAACACAACGAACTTATCTTTTTAATTAGGTAAAAGCATTAGTTATCAAAAGGCGCCGCTGCCCGCTCTTTTCGTTAAGATTGACGGTTTTCTGTAAGAGACACGTTGCGTTTTGGGATCCGTTCACTTGTGAGCGTTATTTTTCTTGCATAAAAAATTCAAAAAATCATAAAAAATTAAAAACTATAAAAAACCATAAAAATTAAAAATTTCAAAAATCCAAGAAGATTTTATCTTTCTTGTGTATATATATTGTATTTGTGTTTGGTTTCTTTTTCTTTTGCATTTTCAGGTGTATGCGTACTAGATCTTCCAATTATCAAGAGCCCGAGACTCAAGAAGATTTAAGTATGGCAGGTGTTAACAACAATAATCAACCACCGCACCTCAACAATAACAACAATGTTCTTCCACAGCCCGATCTTCGGACCATGGAGGAACTTTGTCAACCAACAATGTTTGGACGAGGAGGACCGATTGCGCCGATGCAAATCAACGCTCCTGAGTTTTCGTTGAAGCACCACATGATTCAGCAAGTACAAACAAACCCATTTAGAGGATTGCCTGATGATGATGCCAACAAACACCTCGACAAGTTCATTACAATCACTCAAATCATGAAGTTGCCTAGGGCCACAATGGATGTTCTTCGTCTACAACTCTTCCCACATACTTTATCGCATCATGCCGAGAAATGGTTTGATCGTCTCCCGAAGAATTCTATTCACACATGGGATGACATGACTCAACGCTTTCTATCGCGCTACTTTCCACCATCCATGGTCACAAGCCTTCGCAATCAAATCAGCGGTTTCATGCAAGACCCTGATGAATCTCTTTTTGATGCTTGGGAGAGATATAATGTCTTGATCGATAGATGTCCAAACCACAACATGCTCCCTGTGACCTTAATAGATACTTTCTACAACGGTTTGACTTTTCGAGATCGTGATACGATCAATGCAGCCGCCGGTGGCACATTCATGAAAAGGAGACCCGAGGAGTGTAGAGAGTTAATTGAGAACATGACTACTCACCACAAAAACTGGGATTCCTCTGCTTCTTCTAGGAACAACCCGAGAGTCAATGTTTCCTCAACCTCAGCAAACCCTGAGATGACCAAACTCACCCGCATGATGGCCGAAATGAGCAAAAGTATTACGCTTCTCGCTTCAAACCAACAACAACAACAAGTTAAAGAGGTTGCTAATCCTTGTGAAACATGTGGCGGTCCTCACTCATACACCGATTGTCCTTCGACACAAGGAAATCCGGAAAATGTGTATGCAGCTTATGGTAATTATTCACCGGAAAATTACCAAGCTAGACAACAAGGGGATAGAAATCTGCTGAGCTACCGTTCCAACAATTACCTTTCACCCGGTTTTTCTCCTCAAAACCAAAACCCCGCCACCAACTACAATAGAAGCAACCAAATCCCACCAAGAGCTTCTAACCCTTATCAACCACCTACGAACAACACCCACCCATTAATCCCGATGTTGACGCCATCATGAGAACTCAAGGTGAGAAAATCAAGAATCTACAGAGCCAAATAATCAATTTGAAAGGAGATATATTGAAGCAAGGAAATGACATCAGAACCGAGGTTCATGATAATATTCAATCCTCCTTCAGCACTCAAACGACTGAATTAAAGAATCTGTTGGCTAGTTTCTTGCCCGAAGCTCAGCCTTCTTCTTCGGGTTCTCTACCTTCAAACACCGTCACTAATCCGCGAGCTAATGTGAGTGCTATAACTACGCGTAGTGGAATTACCATTGTCGATCCACCTATCCCACCACCATCATCTACACCTCCTCCACCACCATGTATCCCTACTCCTCCTACACCTAGTATTAGTACACCATTACCGTCTTCGCCTCGTCATGACGATGTATCTCGGAAGGACCCTTCAACATCACAACCTTCACCAACTACACCTTCACCGTCTCCCTATCAACCCAGAATCCCATACCCTTCTCGCATAGGCAAGACTAACGAGCTAACCAAGAATGACTGTCAAGTATCGAAATATGTGGATATGCTATCTAAAATGACCATCAACATTAGCCTTGTTGAAGCACTTTGCCACATGCCGAAATTTGTCAAAGCATTCAAGGAATTGCTTAGCAAGAAGGAGAAGCTGATTGAACTCGCCAAAACACGCTTAAATGAAAACTGCTCTGCAGTTCTTCTTAGAGAACTTCCGGAAAAGCTTGGAGATCCCGGTCGTTTTGTGTTGCCTTGCGTGTTCAACAAAACTGAAGAATTTACTGCCCTTGCTGATCTCGGGGCTAGTATTAATTTGATGCCATTGAGTGTTTGGAAAACACTATCATTGCCCGACCTCATTCCAACAAAGATGACTCTCGAACTTGCAAACCGCACTCTTGCTTACCCCGTTGGTATAGCCGAAGACGTGTTCATCAAAGTCGGCACATTTACTTTCCCGGTCGATTTTGTCGTAGTTGATTATGAAATGGACCCTCGTATTCCTTTAATACTTGGTCGGCCATTTTTGAGAACCGGACGAGCTTTAGTAGATGTGGCCGAAGGTGAGTTAATCTTACGAGTCAGGGATGATTCAAAAGTTTTTAAAATGGGGAAGCTTACAGGCAAATCTTTTGGAGGCCGAGAATCAGTGAATATGATAAATGTGCTCGATGACATTGTCGTCTACGACAACCCTCTATTCGACTCTTGCATTGATAATCCACTTTTTAATGATGATGTGGATGATTCTCTCCCTACTTTGAAACCTTCTCCCATTTATGATTTGCCACCGGTCTTTGATGCTTATGATGATGATGATTCTAGCTCAGACTCGGATAATTTTGATTGTACTTCTGAGTATCCCGAGCTGCCCACTTTCGATGATTTCGATGAGGCTGATACTCTCTCGAGCGATTCTTCACATGATGAAGATCCTCCGCCATCACTCGATCCTACTTTGGACAATTATTCATTTGAGGAAGATTTCTATGAATTTCTCAACACCTACTTCCCTCATGAGAGTGATGCTCCTCCTTATGACTTTGAAGATTATCGTCTTGATCCTACTTTGGATTTGAAGAACATTCTGTCAAAGGAGAAGAAACCGGTCGACACCGAAATCCGTTGCACTTATGATTTGACACCTCTTTGTCCCCCTTCTGAGGACGAGGTTGTGCTTCTTTGCGGATCTTCTTCACACTCGGCTGCGCCTGAGTGCTATTTTCCCTTAAAGGAAAAGGTGTTCGACCCCGGTATTGAAGTCTTTAAGCCATCTCAGTATCCACCTGATGAAATAAAAGGAAAAATCTTTGGAAATTTTGAAGACATGCTTGCACCACTCCACCCTTGCTTCCACCGTGCTCCATCACTGCTTTAGGGAACCTTGCCTACTCTTCTTTGGCTTGCCTTGTTCGCCTTAAGCTCGTGCTTATTGATGGATGAAAACTATGTTTTTGATCCTGGTGGATATGTTTCATGCTTCTTCCGTTGATGAGCAAGGTCGAGTCAGGCTCACGACTCGGTTAACAAAAACCAAGCGCTTCTTGGGAGGCAACCCATGCATCTATCTTTTCGCTTTCTTTAGCATAAGTGTAGGGGGGACCCTTTGGTTTGCTATTTCCTCTCCTCACTTCTTAATCAGGGATTCGAGCTTCAATGATCTACTCTTGATGATTCTTGACGACCCGTGATTCCGTGTTCTACTTCTTCCCGGTTCTATCCTAAACTCTTTTCGATTCACTATTTTATATTTTCTCAATATTAAAATAGGAATCTCTTTAGTTGTCATTTCCTTAGCGAGATTTAAACAACGTGCACAATGTCCTAAGTGTAGGGGAGTTTACTCCCACATGCTTAAACATTGAGGACAATGTTTATCTTAAGTGTAGGGGGGACTTCTATCGAAGTTAAGTGGTCTTTTCCTTGTATTTGTCCTCATTTTAACCGGAAAATCAATTTTTCGACATTTTTCAAAATTTTTGATCTATTTTGGCCTATTAGTTTTTCCCTATGTATAGTTATTTTCTTTCCTTATTAGAATAAATGTTTAATAAGTGGTTTTAATTTTCAAACGTTGTGAATCTTTTGACTCAACCCGAGTTTACTGTAGCTAGTATCCTTAACGTGTTTAAGTCAAGTTTTGCTAGTCTTTTATTTAGGGAGCTATAAAACGCGAAAGTCTTAACTCTCACGCGTTAAGAACAAGAACTTTTCGCAAGTTCCTATAATTGATCCTAGAGAGTCATTTATCAAGGGAACTTTAAAATGCGATTTCTAAACTTGAAAAAGTCTAAGAATTTGCAAGATCCTATAGGCGACTCGAAAACCCAAAACTTTGATTTAATAGGCTAAGTATTCACGATCTCATTACTTGAGATTTTAAACCATGGAGAACGAGAGATGATAGAGCCAATTATAAGTCCGGTATTCTTCGTGAATTAATGTGAGTTAATTATGAGCCTATTATCCCATCGCTTGCTAATAATTTATCTACTAATAAATAAGGTTGTACGATTTGAAAGGTTACTTAGCTTCTAGCCCCAGATCGTTTAAAAGTTGCTCGGTATGTATTAGAGTTCATAGCCAAGGCATAACTTATTGAAGCGGGATGCGAAGATTGGCGAGTCCGAAAAGGCCCTAACAAGGCATGAGGGATATATTTTTTTGCTAAAGATCCAAAGTGATGTGAAGAATCATTTATCGAAAATCAATATGAAGGATCGAGACACACGACGTAAAGCAAAACTCCCCAAAAGTCATGGAGAAGTGTATCCGAAAAGACCCTAACAAGGTATGAGGATAAATAGATCCAAGTCATAAAAGGAGGCGGATCGTTGTATATCAAAGTCCAAAATAAAGATTAGAGAAAAATGAAGAAGTCGTGGTCCAAGTATGAATCTCTCAAAACTTCAAGTGAAGAAATTCCTTATGAAGAGAAGACCATTATTTCATGAACGTCTCTCAAGGTTTGAAGTATGAAGTCGCTGCCAAATATCGGTCCGAGAAAGGTCTCAAATCGCGAAGCGAGTTATGCCAAGATATGAACTTTATGAGGTCCCGAGAAGCAGTTTTAAAAGATTTGGTCCTTTAGCTAACTATTGATTAAATCGTTCACTTTATTTTCAGACTAAATAATTATCGAAATAAGTCAAACAATGCATCCTCGTGATCATTTAAGACAACAATAAAATATAAGAGATACCCCTAGGAATAAGGGAGTCTAAGTGAATAATTGACCCACATGAGTTCGTGTTAGTCTACTAACTTATAATAACAATGATCTCGTTTTTAAGCTTGGTTTGGAGAAAGTGAAAACTTGAGGATGATGATTATTCATAACATTTTCAAAACCCAAGGTATGCTTTTGATTCCTTTATTTTGTATGTTTTTTATTTTCCCTATACACACATACCTACATGTTTCGTTTACGTTTTTCATGCTTAAATATTTATCGAGTGTGTTCGTGTTTTACATGTCGTGTTTTATTCTTGTCATGTATTTAGTATTATACGTAAATACTTACCGTGTACTAATAATATACGCGATGTTCGTAATTAATATTCGTGACACGTGTCGTACATTATTAAATGTACCATTTTAATTTAAATCGTGATTTCGTGCATTTAATATTCTTGGTATTTTAAGCGGGTTTTACACCCTTTCAGGTGTTCACAAGGATACATACCCTAGGATAAGGTTGTCAAACCAAATAGACCTATCATATGTATTATCGTTTACCTCGCAAGGTAATTAACAATTCATGAAATTCAGGGACTTCATAAGGCAATGGTACTTAGGCATTTATCATTATATTCGGGTCCAACATACTGAAAACAACTTGTGTTCATTTTATAAAACAACATGTATTCCCCCTCGCTGGTTAAAAATCAATTACAAGATAGTATAAAGCGAGGCTATAGACTCAACTTATATAATACGCAAAGCTAGTAGTAGTAGTTATCGCCGAAGTGAAGATGCCCCCAAATACACACGTCAAAAGCCGCCACCTAACAAAAAAGGCACGCACTTAGTAACATACGTAAGTATTTCAAAACATACTTAATATAATAAAATCAATGACTCAAAATAGTACATACTTTGACATGACCAACCAATGCAAGTGAATCACTTCTAAACCCCACAACATATACTAGCTTTCCAAAACTAGTACCTTCAATATTGATCCATCTCAAGATGCCAAATCAACACGGTTCAAGTACCAAACACGGGTCTTCAATATCAGAATATACACTCGAACCAAAGACTTATATCTTTTAGAAATTTGAGAAGCTAATGGATTAGCCTCTCGCCTCAAACTATGACGCGAGGTTAAGTACCTCTGAAAAAGCACTCAACCGGTACCTACCAAAAGTACGCGCTGATTTATCATACTTAAACAACTCCGTTTTTGACGAAATTTGGTGAAAAGCTCATTTATAATCTGTACAAGACTTAGATTAAATTTCATCCAATGATTTAAAATTTACAACCACCTGCTCGACACATCTTTACACTTTAAAAACTGGACTGTTTTGCAAACTTTCCTCGTAAAACAATTTTGACTTCGTTAAACATTCCCATTTACAAAATCGACACTTGAATTTGAAAATAGACTCAATACCATAGGTTTAGAACCTGAGAACAGCCCTTGAACATTTTTAAAACTCAACTTATAGTGTTGATCCCAAACTTAGATCTTAAACCTTAGCATGTTTAAGGGTTATAATAGAAAGAAAGAATTCAAACTACTACAAGAGAAGCTTTGCAATACACAAATTAACTAAACAAGATGCGGAAAGTAATGTTTAGCACGAGAACAAGTAGTGAATCAAACGTATAAGCTTTAATATATTGATAATATACGAATACCCAAAGATGGTATTAGGGTTATACAACCTTAAAGCATGAAATAAAATAGTAGGAAAAGCTATATCAAACACAAAACCTAATGATTCCTTTTATAGCATAAGGACTCGTGTACAAGATAATGACTAAACAAACTAGGAAGATAATCTGGAATGGTAACAGAAACGCGTCAATATCTCTTCCAAGTTTATCCATGCAGTAGGGTCATTGACTTCTAGCAGTGCGAACTGATCCCACTGTCTTTATTAATTCAGTAAGGAAAACTTATACTAGCAGGGGATCTTGACCAACCAGCAGGGGAACTTTGACTCATGCATTTATTCCCAACAATCTTTCCCTAAACTTGTGCTTTCATCCCAAAAGACAAGCCTCTGAATAAATGCTGGTTGATGAGGATGCTTACAAATTCTTTGGCCAAACTTGACTGTAGATAAACTTAACAAGATCATAGGGAACATGATTCTTTCAATCCATTATCAAGTTAGTCTGCACCATCTTCTTTAAAGTCTCTTGTGAGAGAGAGGATAGTAACGATTGTTGAGCAGATATACATTCAATCCTTCCATAGCCAACTCATAGACTCCTAAATTTGTGAACAACTTCCAATATAACATCTTGTCGCCATTCTGTGCATAAAAAACAGGATCATTCAGATCTGTCTCATACATCCTATGCATGCAATCCCAAATCAACCAATCCTTCTCAACAACTTCTATAGTAGGTGTATTATTTGCAAACCTTTTTAATAGAATCATCCACCAATCATCCAACTCTTCTCTATCAAAAGTTTGAAACATAACACCCAGACTTTGGAATGTCTAAGTTGTATCATCAGCCCTAGTAAGCTTCCACCAAGTCATACCTTTATACAGATACACATCATACTTCACTATGGAGTACTTCCTTCACATATCATCAGGTACAATGTCATCAGGTTCATCAAAAACAAGGTGTTGATCAATTTCTTCATTGGAGGGATTTTGATCTTCCCTAGTAACCATTCCAATCTTCTCCATCCTCTTCATTCTCTTGGCTGTTAATATTTGTCTTTTTAAGTTCGTTTTTCTCGACTCAATTCGAATTGATTTAACGTTTTCAAGTGTGGCTTAATTGTTTTTGGTAATATAAATTGAATGGTATTCTATGTCTAATTGGCAAGTAGCACGTAAAAAGGTAAAAATAGTCTATACACTACATATACGTACTAATCTAGAAACAAATTGCAAATACCGCAATTAAGTGCACGTAACGTAAAATACAAATTTATACTTCTAATTCAAAATACAAAATACAAATTATAAAACTAAATCTATTTTAATAAACCTAAAAAAATCAAAGTTCATTAAACCTATTTAGAAAGAAAAATCAAATTTTATAAAATGAAATCTAATAACAATTTTTATTAAATCTAAATTTATAACAAAGAGAAAATGGATTTGAATTCACTCTAGACTTACGAATTGAAAAAAACAGATTAGTTTATTAGTCCAAATCTAAATTCCACTTAGGCCCTATTCTAAATTGCTAAAACCCATTAGGCTAAGTGAGCCAACAACTTAGATGAACTTATTTAACTGAAATGGACTAAAAACGCTATAAGGCTTTAACTTTGAGATTTAACTACCAATTAATACTAACAGTACTGGATTTGTACTGAGACTAAGACATACAAAATTAGGGACTAAATATGTACACCAACCAAACTTGATCAATTTGATAAAATCAAATAAAACTGGACGAACTTTAAGACCTTCACTATCTTATCTACTAGTTAAATCGAATTTATGCCAAAAACAACTAAATTAACTTTCTAGTTCAACTCAAGAATAACCGTTTATCCAGCAAGAATAATAAGTAAAACTCGTAAATGAATTGTGAACGCTACTGAATTGTAGAAATGTAATTCTCAGCAGTTACTAAGCTAAAGGTATACGATGTCCTTACTTTATTATCGCAAACCTATAACCAAATGACCTCTACACTTAAACTGAGCTTAGTCTATTTTATCGAACTAATGTCGTACGTAAATCACCTAAATTCACTTAGAAATGCACAAATTCATTACTAAAACTAGATTCAAGTTCGATTCTGACTAAAAACATTCAACTTTTAGACATGTTCTAAAACCAAGGAGAACACTTAACAACTTATCTATAAGCTTCTCATCTAACAAATTTCATAAGCTGTAACTGCAAGTGCTATTTACTCTATATCCTTTTGGATCAAAGTTTGATTCCACCTATCCTCTAAATCTTAAAACCAAACACCACTTAAGAATGCGACTCCTAATACAAAGCTAGCTAGCTAAGAATATGGAAATGCTAAAAATCAAGTCAAAATTAATCCACTGCCTATTTCCTCTAGCATACACGAACAGAACATAAAAGCTTCATCTAATACAAGCAGGTTGCACACAAGATCACATTACAACGAACTACACAGGCTATGAGAGCAAATTGCAGAAAATACAAAATGTGCTTAACCATTGTATCAAGGCCTCCTTTGTGGGCGAGGCTCAGCGCTGAGCTGGCTAAAACCAAATGCACATCAAGTATGACTACTGATATGAACTGAAACCGACACCAAATACCTGCACAAATGACATGAAAAGAAAACCGAATTTCTGAACTGAAACTCGCTGAAGCTATGATGCAATTTTTTTATAGAAAAGCTATGAATCGTTACTTTCAAATACTAGTCCTTAAAATGATCAAAGATACGAGACAAAAAGCTGCTGAAAAACTGTAAAGAACTTACTAGCCTAATAATCAAAATTCTTTGTAACCCACTTAAACGTTGAAGATCAGCAATTGAAAACAGGTTATGTAATCCTAATACCTACTGTTTAGAAAAGTAAACAATATCAGTGCAAATAGCAGAAAACTTAAAATCTCATAGAAGCTTGTAAGAAGAAGTAGCTTATGTGAGATTGATAAATAAAACAGATCCGAAGAATAGAAAGAGTAACAGAAAAGCAGAGAGCTTTTAAAGAGCTTATGAATGTTAAACTTATGCTACATTAATAGAAAGGAGATTAAGGAGAATTCGAAATTTTCATTAATGGAAGAATTTTGTTACATGATTAACATAACAAGTAACTGAATTTACTATCTTGAAAACAAAATTATCAACTAACTACAACTATGTGTGGAGAGTTTAACTAAACTACTCCTACAGTTACAAATAAATAGTCTTTGTCTAACCGCTTCAAATGAAGGTGGAGCTGGGTATTTTTAGAAATTGAGAGGAAGTTGAGGGAGGTTTTGATGACGTGTCTCGCACAATGATCTTGTGCCACGTACCTTTTAGGGTTCTTCATCATTTGGTAGAAATTTGGGCCTTTCTCTTTGAGTTGATTTAGATATGATTCCTTGGTACCATCTTGTAGATAAGAACCTGGCGATCATCTTTGCATTTGTACACTTTTCTTGATATCTTCTTCATCATCCTCGAACTTGCCTTGAATATCTTGAAAGAAAACCCACCTGTTCTTTTTCTGTTTTTTTTCTCTGATGGGAACGATTTGACAAGATAAAGTTTTAAGTAAAACCAAGACTTTACATCTTTAGTCCCTTTTCTTCCAATCTTTTATCATTTACATTAAACATTTTACTTATTAGACAAACTTCACTTTCAATCCTCGATCTTCAAGTCTTTTTCAACATAAGTCCTTGATGCCTAAATTTATCCTTTTCTTCGTCTTTTGTCAGATAAACCCCAAGAAAACACACATTTGCTTCATAATGTATCTTTTTTACCTAAAAACACAAAAAAAACAAAATACCCGCATAATTTCGATATTAAAAGCTATAAACTGATATTATTTGTCGTGTTTTGAGTGTTTTAGGTTATACTGATGAGTGTTTTCACACTTATCAACTCCCCAACACTTGACTATTGCCATGACCTCATGCAATGCAGTATTTAAAGCTCTAAATTACACTTTTCGCATAATTAATCCACCATGACCATTTTATGATTTAATATACTATACTATGCTACATGATGCATGATTTTTAATTTTTACAATGCAATGTAATAAAAACAGTTATATTTATATATTTTTGACTTTTCTTGAAATGGTTTGATGGACATAACTCATAAAGAAATCAATGACTTTGATTAGGGATTTTGATACCATGAATACTTATCATCCTCATGTTTTACTTTCTGCATACCAAGCTTAAAAACGAGATCATTGTTATTAATAAGTGAAAGTGCATCGACTTATTAATAAAAATTAATTGTGTTACCATTATACCCCACTTATTATGCCTCTAAGACTGGTTCTTATTTGAGCAAATTGCTTGAGAGCAAATTTGTCATTATTTAAAGCGTGAAATATAAGAAGTGTAAAATCTGAAAATAAGGAAGCACGGTTTTAATCTTAAGTAACCATCTTATCCATTACATGAAAAACCGCCCACAATTGTATAAGTCCGACCCAAAATAATAAGTCATTCGCCTTATGTGTAAGATCCTTATGTCATGCATTAATAAGTAGCTACTCACTCGCTAAGAAAAGAAAAATAAAACTCACGCAATAATTTATATCCGCCGCCTTTTTGAGTCCTTGGATCTTCAATCCCGCAACCCGTCAAGGTAATATTGGATTGGAGCAACTATTAAATCCCCACAACCCTTGTGAGAGTAATATTGGAATTTAATAGCTACTATAATTGACACTTCACTGCCCCTCTTAGGAGTCTTGTATAATTTTTTTTCTAGCCACTCATTTTTTTAAGCCACTCTTATTTTTCTTTATTCCTCATAAATAAAATGAAAATAATAAAAGAAACAACACCCGCTAAGTATTAACCATGACATAAGTCTAGTACACATAAAATGTTCTAACTTAGAGTCTTAAGACGTACTTATACCAACCACGAATGATTAGTTAAAAATGTATAAGAGACTACAAACCAATTAAAACCATTCTTGATTATTTATTAACAATATATACATGCGTTGACAAGAAAATAAAGGTAACGAAAGGGGATATAAAAGCCACAAGTAATTAATATGAGGTTTATCTAGCCCTTTACACTTACTTCAAACTAAATCATCTCTCGTTCTCCACAGTTTAAAATCTCAAATAATGAGACTCGTAGATGCTTAGCCTAATTAACCAATAAAGGTCTACATGGTTATGGATATTAGCTAGAGTAAGCTTAAATAAGCAAACTTGGATTGAGTAAAAATATTCATAGCGGGCCTAATATGTCTAAGATATCTAAACTTGTTAAACCATATACTTTATTATATTTTTTTTTCTTTTTCATATATTTTTGATGAAAAATAAAAGAAGCAATATATACAATGCAAATGTGTTATGCAAATGAAAAATGATTAATGCAAAAATTATGAATGCATATTTTTGTGCTCAAAGTAGATCAAAAATTTGAAAAATGTTTGAAAATTTAATTTCCCCAATTATCATGAAGGCAAAGGAAATGGTCTAGGTAAGGTCACTTCGATTGAAGACCCCCCCTACACTTAAGATAAACATTGTCCTCCATGTTTCAGAGTATTGGAGTAAACTCCCCTACACTTATGACATTGCCTACTTTGTTTAACTCGAGCTAAGGAAAGGTCTACTAAAGTGAATTCATGTTTGACATTATTAAGAGTTAATTTTAAATCACAAAATTATCAGAGTGAACCCGATACGAGGGCCTTCTCCATAAGCTCCATGAATGAAATGAAAGAGAGCAACCCTTGAAACAAACACCAAAAGACGAAGAAAGGCCACCCCTCCACATCAACTCTACTATAACACCCTTTTATTAAGCTTAACCAACCAAAATCTACTCTAGATGATCTAACCTAGTTATTCGATGCTTGATTTTTTATGCCCTAAGTCTCTAGCTCGACTTGCCTCGAATTAGGTTGTCCTTGGGAAAATCATCATGGAGAATAAAGGATATCCACTTTTAAGCATATGTCACATGATACAACTCAAAGTTAGCACGTTTCCATTTACTATGAAATTTACAATATCCGCCTCGATAAATGGACCGGTCCAACGTGTCTCAAGTTTGCAAAATGTATAAATCTCTCATATAGAAATCACATAAGGATCAAATACATAGTTTCCATCTCTACACGTGAACAACTCCAAAGTAGGTATTATCAACAAAGTAAGCTCATACGAGAAGCCCATCTCAATAGAAATCACACTCTTAAGTGAAGTAGATGAAAACCAATGTTTCCCAAACATACGGATCCTAGGATCAAAAACCTTTCCCTTCATGGGAAAATAAGAAGATAAGCTCGTATCATCCATATAAGATTCCCATTTAGTTATTAAATCATCCTTAGATAATGAAGGTGTAGGAATTAAAACATTCAATACGATTATGTCCATTTTGTGCTCCTCATCATCATTAAAAGGTGGGGAATCCTCCATAGAAGGCATAGTGAAAGGAGGATCAAGAGTAATATTGTCTTGTGGTGGCGGTGTAGTCTCTATGTTCCCAAAAAGCATGTTCTCAATAAGACGAATATTCTCTTCCCAATTAGAAACACTATAATCGAACTCTAAAATAGTATTAGCAAGAGCTGCCTCGATGATGGCATCAGTATCCATAAGAGCGTCCATATCAAAGGTTTTTGGTTCTAAATTTTCCTTGGGTGAAACGTTATCAATCTCTAAAGGGTAAGATCTTCATCAATAACCAACTCCATGGGTGAAAAGGTGGGACTAGAAGGCTCAAAAGTAGGTATATCAATGAAAGAATCACTCTTAGGGATGAAATGATCATGAAAATCAATAGGTGTATCCTAAAAAACCGGTGAAAAAGATCAATCAAGGGTTCTTCTTCTATAGACTCATTATTAGGTTCTTCACACTCCTCAAAAATTGGGTTATCAAAACATGTCTCAAAAATAGGGTTCGAATGTATCACAAAATCGTATGAAGGAGTAGGTGATTCATCTTCAGAAGTAAATGACTCATCACTATCCGAATAATCATCAAAGGGGTCATCACACGAGTCATCAAAAGAATCATCATCACTCATGGTGTCAAGCTCATAAGGTAGGAGAGGTGAAGGATCCATATTTTCTATAGGAGCAAACTCTTCATCCAAATTAGGAATGTTATATTGACAAGACAAGTCATCAGATGATATCTCATAAGACGCGTTGCTAGAATTACATTCATCATCCTCCATTTGTGGTAAGTCTTTAATAAGTGTGAAAACACTTATCCCTTTACCGCGTAAAAACAAGTAAAAACAAGACCAAAACGTGTGTTTAATGTTGTAAAAGTCGGAGTTACGCGTGGTTTGTGTTTTTGTTGTGTTTTAGGACCAAAAGATGAAAAAGGAAGAAAACACGGGCTTTCACGGGCTTTTATCGAAGAAAAAGACGAAAGGCAAAGTCAAAAGATCAAAAGTGCAAAAAGAACGGAAGTCAAAGGCCTATTCTGAAGATTTATCAAAGAAAACGACCAAAGACAGAAGTTTAACAAAGTCGAAGAACCAAATCTAATAAAAGAAGAAATTAGAAGACGAGTTCAATTTATTTATCGACAAATCCCGAGACAAAGTCGAGAAAGACAAATTAATTAAAAAGACGAGAAGACAAAGAGAAAGAAAGAAGCACCACACCTACTACTCTTCCACCTATAAATAGACTCCTAATCTTTCATTTGTATTAATTAGGAAGTAATTAATAGTTTTTCATTCAAGTAATTAGGAGTAGGTGTAATTTACTTCTCTCAAGTTTTCTTTAATGTTTTTCATCTTTTCATCTTAATCATTCATTTGTTGAATCTTTAATCTTAATCTTTAATTCAAGCTTTTCAATTAATCTCATTCTTCATTTGTTGTTTTAATTTTGTGTTGATTTGGTTAATCGTCATGTAGCTTATTTGATCTTATTGCTTATTTGATTGAAGTGCTTATTTCATGTTTTTATTATTTTTATGTGGTTGATTTTTATAGCTTATTGTGCTATTGCTTATTTTGTGTTTATGTTAACCGTAAGATTCAAGCTAACAAGAGGGTGATCCGGAGGTCGGAGAGGATAAAACAAGTGTTTAGACATTTTTAGAGAGAGAACGTAAAACTTGAAAGGAGTGTGTGTATTTAGAGAGAGAAAGTGAAATACACAAATGGAATTACTTACAATGTTCCCCCAATGTGGAGACATAAGGAATTACTTACAATGTTCCTAACATGTAAAAATACAACAAAATAAAGTCTTCCAAGGTGCTTCCAATGGTGAGGATGTATTTTAATTCTTCTTGTCTTCACAACTTGTACCTCAGCTTGAATCCTCTTTGTCTTTGCTTGTTGTGGAACAGTTGTAATATGCATGATTTGGATTAACTTCCCCCCAATTCATGCAGCATGTATTATAAAACTTTCTTCATAGACTTCTTTTTGACGAAGTTTCTGAATCAGCTTCCCCCAAACCAATATATGTACCTTAAGCAGATTCTGACACTTTGATTTAGTTTGAACAATCTTCTAGCTCATCGGTTTAAGTGCACAACCCTTATAGAAGAACCACACCAAATAACACTGCTTCTATACTCTTTCATGTCGTTCCGGGTTTTGGTGATAATCGTTTGGGGTAACATGCAGGAAATCAGCAACAATTCTTCTCACGCGTGCAGAATACTTCATAAAAATCATATAAAGTAAGTAGATACCATTCCATGTACACTACTTCCCCCTGGAAGTTGATCCGATTACTTCAAAGTACACAATCTTCCCCCATGATGATTTCGAAATATCGGAAGCATCATTATCGTGGACGTCCATATACTCGAGAAGTTCTTCGTCTTAAGAAAATGTCTTGAAAAGTTTTGAAAGTCACTGAGAAACTTTGAAAATTTTTACTTAGACTATGAAGTACCATTGTCGTTGTGAAGCTCATAAATATCCCGTGAGAATTGATTGCTGATTCCATCTATCTCTGTCTAACTAACCAACCTCGAATTCATTCGGCTATTTGTTGTGACCACATGTGAAGTAAACCCGATATTCCATACTTGAAACTGAAGTACAATCCCCCAAATTTGTTACTTAAGCTTGCACTTATGTTGATTTAAGAACGGTGTAGAAACGAGTCTCTTATATCTCTTGAAGTTATCCACACGAGCAACTGCATGTGACACCCAAAAATGATAGTTATCCATGTCGTCGACCATCCACCCCTTGACAGTGGAAACTAGATAAATCAAGTCTCAATCATAAATTTTATCGCCCAAGCAAGTCATCAATCGATTGACTGGGTTTGAAGAAAAGGGGTAGAAAAATAGAAGGAAGGTTCGATGATGAAATAAGTAGACGCCTTAATGAAATCCCACTTCAACTTCAAATAAAGAATACCAAATCCACTCCGTGATCACTTGTCTTTGTAGAATCAAAACTATCCGTTTTCGTTTAAGTGAATCTTATATCGGATCGTTTTAGTGTTAAGTGTTTTTGTTTGCTTTGGTGTTGTGTGTTGAGAATGTCGTTAACTAGAACAAATTATGTAATGAATTGTCATTAAAGAACAAAATTTCTCTAGATAACTTGTCGTTTAAGCCCCAACGTCAGTCATATGCCCAACTGATGCGCGTCGAAATTTTTTCGAAAATATTAGGTTTAAAACCTAGAATTTTCTTTATCGTTGAAGCACTTTCGGTCGATCGAAACATAGCGAATACCCGACATCAAAATGAATGTCAACGTAGCTCCAAATTAGTCGCCCGGATCCATTATTTGGTCCAGTAAAGCATAACCTAAAATTCTCATATGAGGCCCAAAATTTATTTAGTGATCTGGTGAGTTCAATGAAGCCCATCACAAACTATAACCAAATTCCTATCTGCCATCTTTCAACATACCCGATCCATGAAAAACAAAAGAAAAATTAGGGATATAAAACATTGAGATCCCTAATAAGTCTCACAACTTTCCATAACCCTAAACCTAAACTCATATTAGCACCGCCTCCTTCCCCTTTTTTTTCTTTGTCCTCTCAACAAAGAAAAACCAGATCCAATCTTTAGCCAACACAAGTAATCAATAATTTTTCTTATACTCGAATCATAACTCTTATATTCCATCTATCTCAACCATCAAAACAAAGATCGATATCCGTCCTTAATTACATAAGCTATAAAACCGACTTCTTTTATATGATATATATCATACCCGCGAAGAACATATGTAAATCACATCTTCAAAGATCTCTCAGAGGTCTCAGGAAGGTGTGGAGGGATTGTTTTAATTTGATTTTTTTGTTTTAATGAATCGAAACAAGGTTTGGATTTAACAGAAATTGTTAAAATCCCTCCTTAATGTTCGAATATCAAAGGGTTAATACACCCAAAAAGATCGATGATGATATATTTTCTTCGAGTTCTAGATCTTAAGGGATCTTGGCTTCCATGTGTGAGTACATAAGAAATTAACAGAGATCTATAGTTTTACATTTTTTTAGTATTGATAAAGATGAGAATGATGGTAATAGTGTTGATTGATTTCAATTTTGAGTCTTGTTGGTTGAAGGGTAGGAGATGATTATGTATGACGATGGGATAGGTTAGATAGAGTCGGTGTTGATGAGTTTTGGTCTTGTTTGGTCATTATGTGGCAATGATTTTCAGAAAACAATAGCCTTATCGCAATGTCTTGTAATAATCTGTCGCAATGTATACTTTAAAAAAAACACATCGCAATGTTTTTCAAAAATCATGCTATCACAATGTTTGTAAAAAACTTGCTATTGCAATGTTATTTAAAATCTCAACACCCCATCACAATCCTTTTAAAGCCATTTGTCGCAATGTTCAGAGTCTGAGTTTCCATCGCAATAAGTTCCACTCACCATCTGAATCTCCCATCGCAATGTGGGTCGCAATGTCAAAACCCTAGACATTCCGATGGGTTGTGTCGCAATAGTACAAGGTTTTGTCCATTTTTCCGAAAAAATGGATCTGTTTTTTTTTTCTTCAGATCTTGACCAAACAAAAAAATCATGAGATAAGCTTCAAAATAAGCTTAACAGGACTGTCTTTGTTGGTATAAGCCACAAAATTAAGCTGCGTACAAAACCCGAGACATGTATAAAACGTGACCAATTTTGTAGCTTAAAACATAAGCAAAACAAAAAAGGACAAAAAAAGATCTGAGATGAAGCTTAGATTACCGAGAAAGGACCCTGATATTAGTTTGAGACAACAAACAATAGACTTTTTTGGACTGGAACATATTAAACGAACACCAAAAATTCGTGAGTTTGTCAACTTAAAACATAAGCCGAAAAATCTACGAATCAGCAAAGAAAAAACACAAAACACCCCTGGTTAGCTCTGATACCAATTGTTAACCATAAGATTCAAGCTAACAAGAGGGTGATCCGGAGGTCGGGGAGGATAAACAAGTGTTTATACATTTTTAGAGAGAGAAAGTAAAACTTGAAAGGAGTGTGTATATTTAGAGAGAAAGTGACAACTTGTCAATAGTAGTCCCTCCACGTTTTGCCTATCTGAATCTAATGTAATTCCGTAAATGGCGCTCACATTTTAGGGCTAACAATTTAGCTTATTTTTATTTGAGTAGATTTGGTAGTTTAATGTTTTAAAATTGATTTTATTAATTTTGTTTATTTGATGTTTTTAGAGTTTTAATTTGGTTCTTGTTTAGTTTAGCTTAATTTTTGCTTATATACTTAATTAGTTTTAGCTTATTTTTATTTATTCCGAATTAGTAAACCCTCTTTTCCCGAATTATTTTCTTTAATTTTTATTCCGAACTATGTTCAAAACCCCAATATTCTGAATAGTGTTAAAACCTTTTATTCCGAACTAAGTTACAAATTCATTTATTTCGAATTAGTAACATAGCCATTTATTCTGAATTATTAACATAGTCATTCATTCTGAATTAAGATTTTGATATTATTCCGAATTGCAAACTTAATTTTATTCTGAAATATAGTTCGGAATTCATGATTTCTGAATTGTGTTTCATTTTTTATTATTTCGAATAACAAACATAGTATGTATTCCGAATTGATTCAAGTTTACGTATTCCGAGTTGTGCTTTCATTTCATTTTCCGAACTGATTTCTTGAAAATCTTTTTCCCGAATTGTTTACTTGATAAATTCCGAATTATGTTTAGTTTTAATATTCCGAATTAACTTAATTTTAATGATTCCGAATTAAATTTAGATTTTGTTTTCCGAATTGTTTTAAATATTTATTTTTCCGCCAATTTTGTTAAGTTTCATTCCAATTTGTTTTGTTTAGTTTTATTTTTTTAATTTTAATTTTTATTAAGTTTTAATTTGTTTAATTTCTTTATTATTTGTCGTTTGTTTTACTTTTATTCGTCAAGTTTTAATTGTTAGTAGACATAGAAAACCACATTTTCTTTAATCCTCAAAAAACGACTGAGTCACATTTTTAAACTGGATCAATTCGATTAGACACACCGAGAACAATTTTTCTCATTAAAATATCAGTTATTAAAATGGCGCCGCTGCCGGCTCTTTTCGTAAAGATTAACGGTTTTTTTTAGAGACGCGTTGGATTTTGGTATCCGTTCACCCGAACGTTATTTTTCTTGCAAAAATTTAAAAAAAAAATTTCAAAAAAATCCAAAAAAAAAATCTAAAAAAATCAAAAATTTCAAAAACCCAAAAAATCTTAAAAATTATAAAAAGCAATTCTTTTCTAAATTTTTGCACCAAAAATATTTTCTTTTTACATTAACTTTGTTTATTCTTCTATTTCTTTTCCATCTTTTTCTTTTGTAGGTGTATGCGTACTCGTGGGCGTAAGAGGAAAACCACTCCAGCCGATATCGAGACTCGTGCTATTGACACCGTAGATAACCGACCAATGATCGAGCTCTTGCAATCACACGTGGAAGGCAACGACGATGCTATTGCGGTGCCAGATATTAGAACCAACAACTTTGAGCTCAAAACCGGTTTTATTCAAATGGTCTCTTCTACACTGATATGAGCAAAATCTCATATCTATTAATCAACAAATCACCTTAAAACACATAGAAAATACCTAACTTGTGTGCTATAAAGCAGTATTATGTGGTATGTTTTGTGTTTGTGCTTAAATAGGTAACAAGGATACAATTTCAATCAAACAAGAGGAAATCAAGCTCATTTATGATGAAAAGACAATAGGAGGATAAAAGATGACAAGTCATTTGAAGATGAAGGACCTATCTTGACAATATGCAAAGTTGAGGGACTTAAATGCAAACTTTAGAAAAGCCAAGATTAAAGTCAAACTTGGTCAAACATCAAGTCAATCAAGTCAAGGGAGCTAAATAAACAAGAATGCAAGTCAAAGGACCAAATTTGCCATTTAAATGAAGAATGGAGCTCAAATTAAGAAGCTGTTGAAGTTCAAGGGCTAAAAGTGTTAATTTTACACAAAGTTTGGCTTGATCCGTGTCATACTCTTCTTAACCAATCAGATTGCAAGAAAAACAAGTTGTGGATTGCCACATACACTGCCACCTCACTCCTTCATTTATTAACCGGATCCAATAACAGTAAAACGCACTACAACTTTCAACAAATAGGATTTCAACATGCAATATATCATTTTATCTAATACGGATAATGATCCATGTGAGGGGAAAACATCCAACAAGAACATGACACGTGTCAACGGTAACAAGAAACAAGCCCAGATCGTAGATTCGGTTACACTGCATTTCACACAAAGCTTTGTACATGAAACTTGCTCGCTTTTCAACAAGGAATTCTGATATCATACTCTATTAGACTGAAATTGGAATGAGAAGAAAACCCCTTTTGTGTTCTTGGAGTGAAATCTACAATCCACCAGATTGTGACACCTGGTACCTCCTCATTGGCTGAGACACGTCAGAATACCCCAACACATCATCATCAACCTCTATAAATAGTAGTTTGTACTCTCATTTTTAGTGAGTAGTTAAGTGTGTAAAAAACACACACTTTAGTTTTCCTCTCTCAATTTTGTTTCCTTCATTCTGTTAGATAACAACTTTTAAGTGTTTGACACACACTTAAGAGTTTGTTGATAGTTAGTTAATCTGTTGTACCTACTTTTCCCTCCAAAATCAATAAAAGAACAAAAATATTTAGTTTCCTATTCTCATCTTCCTATTCCTACTCATACCTGTAATTCTGTTGCTGCTTTGTGATTTCATTGATCATAAGTGATCAATGAAGTGTTTTTGAGACATTGTGGAAGCTATTCAGTTACTTTCAGCCTAGCAGCTCAAGTTCTAGACCAGTCGTAGCAGTTAGTAGCATTCTGGTTTGATTTGAACAGAAATGGCTTTTGGAGGTGATAAATTTGGTTAATGCTGGTGTATTGGTGTTATTCTTGTAGATCTTAGTTGGCTCAGCGCCACACTACTCCATCAATGGTGGCTTCTAGCTAAAAGGTTTCAGGATTCTGTTTTTAGGTTCCACTAAATTGAAGTTTGCATGCTAAATTCTTAGTGTAAACACTATTTGATGCTATGATCATTTGTTTAGATCTGTTTTAGTGTACTTGTGTTAGCTTTGTTATATTTGAGTAAGTCTTGTAGCCTAAACCTTCATTTACTTGAATTTCAACTTTATTTTCATCAGTCATAGATCTTTGAGTTCATTTTGTGGAGTAGTCTGTTAACAAGTAAGATTTTGGTTCAATTACCTTTCATTTCACTCATTAAACAAGTTCTGATATCAGTCTTTGCTTGATACACTTTTATACTCAAAATTGCTTCATAATAGTTGATAACAGTTTGATAAAATGGTGTTTGGATTTGATGAAATCTTGTGATTCAAGTTTGTTAATCCAGTTGAGTTTTGTTAATTCACATTCAGTAATCAAGTGGTAACACATTAGTTCAGTTTTGAAGTCAAAATAGTGGTAAAAAAGGCAATTGGTTAGAAAAAGTATGGGTCAAAGTCTATGAACATTTTCATTTAGAAAACTAGCTTATTTCAAATCATTGCCATTTACTCATTTCTTAACTAAATTTCCTGAAACAAGTTCTCAATTGTAGTTTAACATTCATAGTTTTAGTCTGCTAAAGGAAATTCTACAGTTTTCAGATTTCAACTAGAAATAAGCTTTTTAATAAGCTCCTTAGCATATGCAAGTTTATGTGATAAAAGTTGGACTGTTTTCTCATATCTTGAATTCTACTTCACAAATGTACCAATTTTTCTTCACAAACCATGTTAGAAACATGTCTTGAGTAGATTTGGCAATTTTCAGCTTTTTCATATTTTTGGTCAAAGTTGGTCAAATAAGCACTTTCTAGCTTAATTTGATTTTCCAGCTTATTCAGTGAATCATTTTCAAAAAGGAAAGACATTTCATACTCCTATTGAGCTGTTTAACAAGTTTGAGCATTAAAATCAAGACGTAGATGTCTGGATTTTCAGTTTGCTTAAAGTTGGCTTATTAGAACGAGCTTATTTGAGTTCTACTTGTTTTTAAGTTGTTTCCTCATACAAGTCTAGCTAAAATTCAATTTTAAGCATTTTGAAACAAGTTATAGCTTATTTGGTCAAGTAACGAGCTTAAACCAGCTTATTGAACTTGTGAGTCCGTTTTTGTTAAGAAATTCTTATTAATTGCATTTTAGTCCTTTTGGTTTTAAACTGTTTGAATTTGTTGCTAATCTTTCAACTTTTTAGGTTTTGTAAGTTTACACCCCTTAAACTTTCAGACTTTGCTAAAGTTGGTTAGGATGTTTGTTTAGTTTGTTAAATTTGTTATAAGTTTGTTAGAATTTACATATTTGGTCCTTCTACTTTCTGAACTTTACATTTCAGCACTTGTACTTTCAATTAGTTTACTTTTCAAGCACTTTACTTTCATGTTTTACATTTTGAATTTTTGTGAATATTATTTGGTATTTGCTAAGTGTTTTACAGATAAATAGCTTAATATTTTTCACCTTTTTACTTGTTAATTCAAATAGACATAGAATATCCAAATACCCTATCAACCAAGAACAATTATAAAATTGAGATTTTTAGGACTTTCAATTGGTCAAGAATCGAGAGAAAACAAACTTCAACATACTCAATTTCAAATGGCACCGCTGCCGGTTCTTTTACTTTACGAGAGACTATTGATTGCCAGTTTTCATTGGCTCTTGGGATCCGTTCACCCCGTGAACGTTATTTTTACGTATCATAAATAAAAAACATAAAAAAAATCAAAAATATAAAAATATAAAAACTAAAAATAACAAAAACAATTATTTTCCTAAAGAATTGACCCAAAAAAAAAAATCAAAAATCAATCTTTGTCCTAAGAGATTGCAACCAAAAACATATATTATTGGATTTCATCGGTTTTTATGTACATATAGTATTTTCTTTAAATAACCCAATAAATACAACAATATTTGCTCTATATTATTATATGTAGATACGTATACGTATACGGACAACCAATACATATAACTCCATAAGTATTGCTTTTGCAATACACCGTGATTGGGAGCGTTCCGGTCCTTGACACGTGTATCGATCAAATTTAATTAAGCAAGAATAGATAAATACTTCCAATAGGAAATAATTCGAAGAATAAAAACAATAAAGTGAATAGAAAGGCGATGTGCTATAAAATGACATCTAAGGGTTAATAGGTACTTAAGTGCTTCGTGCCACCTAACCTCCCGTTCATTAGTACGTATTCTAAGAAGGAAGGCTTGATTGGGGGTCTTGCACCCAAGTAGTAATTACATATATTATACTTTCTTGTGGATATTTCATATTGAATCTCGAAGAGGATAACCCCTTCTTCTTCAAAGTCGAACGAGAGCTTCTCTCTCACTCCTTGTATTGAGTTGCATGCTCACTCGCGAGCGTGCACAAATACCATTTGGTGTACAACCCCTTCCTCCCAAAAGTAAGAAAAAGAGAAAGAGTAAAAACACCACCTTCCATCAATCCGATCCCGAGAATCGTGCTTTGATCCACACACAACAAGAAGCCATGGCCGGCGTTGACACTCGACCTTTGATGGAGCACTTGCAATCCAATGTGCAAGGATATGCCGATGCTATTAAGATACCCGATATTCCCGCAAACACCTTTGAGCTAAAGACATCTATGATTAACTTGGTTTCAAACACACCATTTTTTGTGAATAAATATGATAATCCACATGAACACTTTAAGAAGTTTCTTGAAACTATGCAACAGCATTAAGTACAATGGAGTTCCCCATATAAGACCACGACTTTGAGAAAATTAATTATAGGCATTAAGTACAATGGAGTTCCCCATACAATACCATTTGGTGTACAACCCCTTCCTCCCAAAAGTAAGAAAAAGGGAAAGAGTAAAAACAGCATTAAGTACAATGGAGTTCCCCATATGAGTACAATGGAGTTCACAAGAGGGCAATGCCAAGTATTGGTTAGATACACAACCACCCGAGAGCATTACTACTTGGGATGGTTTCGCTAAGAAGTTTTTGAACACGTTCTTTCCCCCATATAAGACCACGACTTTGAGAAAATTAATTATAGTCTTTCAACAAAAATCTAGTCAAACCTTTAGTGATGCTTGGGAGGAGTTCAAGGAGTTATTGAGAAAATGCCCAAATCATGGATTCGATGAAGTTCACCAAATAAATACTTTCTATAATGGATTAAGATCTCATCGCCAAGATTCACTTAATGCTTCCGCGTGTGGAAATATTCTTTCTAAATCCATTCAAGACGCTTGGGACATTATTGAGACCAAATCAATGGTGCAAACTAACACACAATTTGATGAAAGGGTTCATGTTATACAAGATAGTTCTCAAACACATTGTGATAACCAATTCCTCAAGAGTCACCAAGGGAGATACTCCAAAGAATTGATAGGAATCAAGAGATGCATCTTAAGTCAAATCAAGAATTAATCCAAACAATTAAGGGCCATTCCTTGAACAATTCACCAATGATGTACATGCTATTGCTCTTTCATGTGAGATTTGTGGAGGTCCCCATTCCTATCAACAATGTGACAAAGTTCAAAGTTATCAAGTGGAGTGTTATGCTTACCAAGAAGAACATCGAGAACATTTCAAACCCAACATCAATCCAAACAACCTTTCTTATAAGTCTCAAAACTACCTTGCACCACCGGGTTTCCCACCCAACCCAACCACCCTTACTCAACCCAATCCCCCTCAATTGTTACAAAGGAACCAAGGACCAAGGCCAAAATACCAAGGCAACAACTATAAATCACCCAACAACTTTCACAATCAAGGAAATAACTTTCATCCACCCAATCAAGTATTTAATCCACCACCCCCACCCTATCCCGACCAAGGTTTTTATCAAGGGAATGTGCAACCTAACCCCATGGATTTGATTCTTCAAAAGCTTACTTTTAATGAATGACAAATGAAAGAGGCTCAAGAGGAAAACAACAAGAAATTTGCTCTTCTTCACAGCCAAATTATGCATAATCAAAGACCACAAGGGTCTTTACCTTCTAACACACAAACAAACCCGAGGGCCAATGTCAATACTATCACAACAAGAAGTTGAAAAACGACTAATGATCCATCACCTCCTATACCTTCTATTGTTAAGCCTACTATGATAACATCATATGATAAGCCTTCTACATCTTCTTCACCACCTCCAAGCTCTACTACCTCACCACAACACCTTCTCAACCTATACCCACTTCTCCTTTACCTTCCACAACTACCAATGAAGAAGCTAACAAAGAGAAATCTTCCACTACAACACCTACTCCACCCACACATAAACCAAACCTTCCTTACCCTTCAAGATTGAGAAAGGAGAAATTGAAAAACAAGGATGATATACAAGTCTCAAACTTTTTGAGGATGTTCAAGCAACTTAACATAAACATCTCCTTTGTGGAAGCTCTTGCTTATATGCCAAAATTTGCTAAGATGTTCAAAGATCTCCTCTCCAACAAGGAAAAATTGGTGGATTTTCCTAACACATCCATTAATGAGAATTGCTCCGCCGTGTTGCTCAAAACCTTACCTACAAAACTTGGAGATCCGGGGCGCTTTTTGATCCCTTGTAATTTTCCCGGGGTGGAAAATTGCATGGCATTGGCGGATCTAGGGGCAAGCATAAATCTCATGCCTTTATCGGTTTGGCAAAAACTCTCTCTTCCCGAGCTCACTCCAACTAGGATGACCCTTGAGTTAGACAATCGTACCATAGCTTACCCGGTAGGTATTGCGGAGGATGTGTTTATAGGTGTGGATAAGTTTACCTTTTCGGCCGACTTTGTAGTGGTTGATTATGACATGGACCCGAGAGTTCCTCTAATTGTTGGTAGACCATTTTTGAGGACGGTTCGTACTCTCATAGACGTGGCGGAGGTTGAACTAATTATGAGAGTTGAGGATGAGAAAGTGGTGTTTAAGCTAGGAAAAGTGACTAAGAAGTCTCAAGCTTGTGAAACCATTAACATAGTTGATGTACTTGATGAGGTGTGTGATGAGCATTTCCATGATGCTTGTAAGAGTAATAGTGAAGTCATGCCTCATGTAGAGACCGTTCCCTCAATTGCTCCCTCCTTAACACCTTTTGGAGAGAGTGATTTCTTCTTAGAGGAATTTGAGTCCAACTTCCTTGGTAATGATGATTCTCCCATTAATTGGGAAGAAGACATTCTCACTATCCAAAAGTTTCTCAATGAGGATCCCATTCCTTCACCCATCCCACAAGAAGTTACTAATGATGATCCATCCATAGTGAAACCTTCCATAGAGAGTCCACCTACCCATGAACTTAAGGACCTTCCATCCCACCTAGAGTATGCTTTCTAAGAGGGGAAAGACCAATTACCCGTGATCATTGCAAAAGATTTGAAAGAGGATGAGAAAGAAAAACTCATAGAAGTCGTTAAGAAACATAAGCAAGCCATAGCATGGATAATATCCGACATAAGGGGAATTGATCCAAATTTTTATACACACAAAATCCTTATGGAGGATGATTACAAACCCGCTATTCAAAGCAAACGAAGGGTTAACCCTAAAATACATGAGGTCATTAAGAAGGAAGTTATCAAACTCCTTGATGCGGGCATGATTTACCCCATTTCCGACTCTCCATGGGTTATCCCGGTACATTGTGTTCCTAAGAAGGGTGGAATCACCGTAGTGCCCAATGAGAACAATGAGCTTATTCCTACTAGACTTGTTACGGGTTGGAGAGTTTGTATTGATTATAGGAAGCTCAATGATGCTACTAGGAAAGATCATTTCCCATTGCCTTTTATGGACCAAATGCTTGAACGCTTAGCGGGAAATGAGTACTATTGCTTTCTAGATTGATTCTCGGGTTATTTCCAAATACCCATTGACCCTAAGGATCAAGAAAAGACCACATTCACTTGTCCCTAGGGTACATTTGTTACAAGAGAATGCCTTTTGGCTTGTGTAATGCACCGGGGACATTTCAAAGCTGTATGATGGAAATTTTCCAAGACATGATTGAGAAAACTATGGAAGTTTTCATGGATGATTTCTCGGTTTTTGGAGATTCATTCACTTCTTGTCTCTCCCACTTAGAACGTATGCTTAAGAGGTGTGAAGAAACACGTCTTGTTCTTAATTGGGAGAAGTGCCATTTCATGGTCAAAGAGGGGATAGTCTTGGGACATAAGATATCAAACAAAGGTTTAGAAGTGGATCGTGCTAAGATAAATGTGATTGCTAAGCTTCCCCACCTACCACGGTGAAAGAAGTTAGAAGTTTTTTGGGTCATGCGGGGTTCTATAGACGTTTTATACAAGATTTCTCTAAGATAGCAAGACCGATGACCCACCTCTTGGAAAAAGAGGCTCCTTCCATTTTCAACCAAGAGTGTTTGGACTCTTTTGAGATACTTAAGGAAAAGTTGACTAAGGCTCCCGTTTTGGTTTCTCCAAATTGGGAATTGCCTTTTGAGCTTATGTGTGACGCTAGTGATTATGCCGTGGGGGCCGTGTTAGGACAAAGAGTGAATAAGCATTTTCAACCTATACACTATGCTAGTAAAACCATGACGGGTGCATGATGTAGAATTTTTACCCCTTTAGGAAAAGGAAGGCAAAAGTGGCAAGTATTAAGTGTCGGTTTAGGAAAACCGAGCACTAATGACCAAATAAGTCCAAGTTCGTTCTCGAGGAGCCAAGTGCATTGTGTAATGAATTGATTTTGATTTGTGATTATATGATTGAGAAAGAAAGAAAGAAATGAGACTAAAAGAGAAAGACGGTTACAAAGACGGATTAAACTAAGACGAAAAAGCGTTCACGTAAAACCGTAAAAAAAACTACAAAATTAAAAATTTTGAACCTAAAAATTAATTAAAAGCTAAAAGTAGTCTAAAATAATATAAATAAGAATAAAAATCCAATAAAAATATTTTAAAACCTTTTATTAATTAAATATTCAATTTTAAATGCTAATTAAAGCCCTAAAATTAAATATAATTAACCAAAATGTTCAAAATATTATTTTATTGAACAAATAACTTACTTATAATCTAAAGGCTAAAAAGTATTTTTCCTAATTTTTAAAAACTATTTTTCTATTTTTAAATTACTAAAAACTATTTTAAAACTAAAATAATTATAAAAAATAATAAAATAATGCCAAAAATAATTTGAAACTTTTAAAAATCCTAAATTACTCTAATAAACAGTAGAAAATTGAAAAAGCTTGAAAAATATTAAATTTACCACTAAAAGACAAAAACAGTTTAAATAAAACCCTAATTAACTTGAATTAATTCTAAAAAATAAAATAAAATGTGAACAGTAAAAACTTTTTTAACTAAAAATCTTAAAATGTTTTTCTGAATCTAACAAAATTTTTGAAATCTAAAAATATTACTTTTTTACACTAAATGCCAAAAACAGTAATTAAAAAGTTAATTAAAATAGCTATAAATCCTAAAAAATACCAAATAAACAGTAATATAAAAAATAATTAAACAGAAAATCCTAAATTAAATTAGAAAAATATTAAAACTGGTTTGAAGGTCTAATTCAAATTTTAAGGCATAAAAGACAAAATTTTAAACTTTCTGACAGTGACATGCAAAGGATTTTGTCCTTTAGCTTAGCAGTGGTAACTTTTGCAAAACACGGGGAATGATGTTCCCACTGCTAGTGTAATTTTTGATCAATTAAGCTATAAGCTTAGGAAAGCTTATATTGAGTGCTTATTTTGGACAATAAGGCACCCTTATACTCAGTTGAGTATAAGGAGTCTATGTAAACACAAAAACACACAAATTACTTCACAAAAATTCACACAAAAAGCACATAAAGTTACTGATTAAGGCAAAATGTTTCTGATGAACAGTAGACCCCTAAGTTACTTGCACAAATACGAATTTTAAACCCCAAGATCTCGCATACAATCCAACCAAATGGCATACAAGCAATTTCAATCCCTAGTTAATCAGTTTGGCTAACAACATGCAAGATTTGAAGGCACAAAATTCACTAAACAGACAAGAAAATGCACTTTCTGATTTTGACCACTTAAGCCAATTTTTATGCATGCAAATGATTTAAAACTTTATCAAAATGAAATCCTTATACTGATGTCACCTAATAATACCCAAATGAGTGTATCTAGACTGGTTTTAACATAAGAAACATATCATTAAACCTACTTGAACCTTAATCCAAACACCCCTTAACTTCTGAAAATGATTTTTTTTCAAACCAATTCACATCAAATCCTAACCAAATTGATTTAAACCTAATCTATCATGCATGTAAACATCAAATATGCATAAACAAACAATAAACTAAACACTTAAACAATTTTCAATCAAATTCTTGCAATTTCACAAATAACTGAAAATTTGAAAACTCAAACTGGAAACAAGGGATTTACCTTGTTGGGCCTACATCCAGGCCCAACAATGGCTGCTAGCCATCTCCTAACAGACCCGGGTCTGTGCAGACTTTCTTTGCTGTTTGAAAGGAAGATGATGATGATAATTGCCCTAGTTTTGAACTTGCCAAAAACAGAAAACCAAGAACATGGGTGACTGGTACAAGAGCTTAGGCTATAGGATTAACTTATTGACAAGTTAACCTATAGCTTAAAGCTTTTTAAAAAGAAAGCAGAAATATTAAAAACTGACTTTTCCTTCACTGAAAAGTTTGAAAATTCAGGAAAACTGAAACCTTTTGAAACAAGTAAATCAACAATAAAAATAAACCAAACTTCAAACAATAAAAGTAAACTGGTTCTTTGCTTCTCATCAACAAACCTTAAACCATTTTTCATTCATAAAAAAAAACTGGATTTACAAAGTTGTGATCAAAAGAGAAAAACAAGGAACAAAATGTAATGAGACGCATACGTCTCATTTATACTACTACTCTGAACTATCTAGAAGGTAGAATAAAATATTACAAAAAAGAACTAGAGCCCTAAACCCTAATATGGAATTTCTAGGTTTGCCCTTGTTTTTAAATTTGGAATCGTGGTCAGTGATGAGACTGCTTTTATACATGGTCTCATCGTCCAAAACGGCCTTTAATGCACAAAATATCATAAAATATGCCAAATATATGCTCGTGTTTGTTACTTGTGTATTTTTAGGTACGGATATTGAGGAATTGGCAAAAGAACACAAGAATCAATCAAAAACGAACACGGGAAACGAAGTCGCACAATGAACCGGGCCCAAGTCTGGAATTTTGCAAAATTACCCTTGAAGAATTGAAGATTGGCAAAAATGGCCCCTCATCTTTGAAGAACTTGTCACATTTGACCCTCAAAATATCAAATGTACAAGTATGATCCTTAAAGTTTGAAGATTATACAAGATCAGCCCTTGGAAAATCAAGTTATTACAAAAGGAGCCCTTTGGAAAAGTTTTTGGAAAGTTTTGTGCCAGTTTTGACAAGTTTCCAAAATTGATAAGGCTAAAACAAACGCTGTTGGGTATTAAATACAAAGAGAAAGGAAGTTGATACTCTGGGGACCTAACCTGTCAAAACACCAAACTCCCACAACCACTCACACACTGACACGTCAACCCTACCCACCCACCAACCCAAACCCATTAACCTACCCGCCCATTACCCATTACCCAACCCGGTTTAATATTTAAACCTGGTCAATTATGGTCAAACCCCCCCACTAACTATTTTTTTCCCTCCCATAACAGTTATTTAAACTGTTTTTAAACCCAAAACAAATCAAAACCCCCCTTAATCCCAACGAACCCTAATTAACCTCCAGTTTCAATCAACCCCAAACCAAAGGGATATTAGCTCAAAGTGTGCAGTTTGTTGATTAAACACATCCTCACCTAAACCCACCTCACACAAACCCTCCACGTGGCTTGTGGTCCTCTCCCCACCCTTCCCCTGCACCCGTCTCTTTCCACACAACCCTAGGAGGGGACAAGATCAACGATCAAGATCAACCCCTTGTCCTCCAAGTTCAAACAAACGTCCAGGATTGAAAATCAAGGCTGTCAATCACATGGTGGTGCCTTTTGACCAAGATTCGTCAAGAAGACCAAGGGCAAATTTGAGAATTCCAGCATTAGGGTTTTAGGACTTGTATTTTTTTATTTACATTCTAGAATAGTCCAAAGATTGTATAAATAGGTCGACATGTGACCTATTTTCATTGTTCCAGTTTTTTTGCAAAATCTCTTGTAATTCCTTTTTTAATTTTATAAAGTTTGGTGTTTGAGAAATTCAATTATAATTCCTTTTATACTTATTAAAAAGTTTGTGTATTGAGTTGTTTGCAAAAGGCTGAGTTCCAAATTTGTGAAAGTTTAAGTTTGATTTTTGAAAGATTTCAAAAAGGTTTTTAAAATTCTTCTATTTTCAGAAAGTGGAGTCTCTTGGAAAGTGATAGTGGACCAAGAACTCACATTTTCTGAAAGTTAATAGGTTTTAAAACATGGTGTGAAGTTTGAAAAGATTTGTGTAAGTTTTTAAGAAAGAAAAACAGAAAGAAGGTAGAATATTGGATTATTGTGCTTTTTCTCTTTGATTTTCTTTTTCAGGGGGAACTTTGTTGATTTGTTGAAGGTTCTGCTCCAACCCGCGTTGGAAGGAGGTGGTTAAGCAACCACAAGGACCCTTGGATGTAAGGGTCCTAAGGTACAATTTCTTTTACCTTTGTAAAGTTCAGAAAAAGTGCAAGTGTATGTGCTTTGCTTGATTTGTTGCTATATCATGTTAAAAGTGACTGATTTGTGTTATTATATGATGGTATGCATGTTAGATACTAAATTGTTCAGTTTGTAGGAGTTTTGATAGGTTTTGATTTGAAAATTTTAGTTTAAAATTTTAACAGGGTGTTTGGCATTAGGATTTAGCAGGGGAAAAGTGTTTGATTTGAATTATAAAAGGTGTTAGAAGGATTAAATCAGGATAAGTTAGGTTGTAGTTAGCTGTTAAGAGAGATTAGAAAAGATTGAAACAAGTATTGTGTGTTTAAAAAGGATAAGTGAGTTTGAAATTTGCATAAACCATGTTTCTGCCTATTTTGATGAAAAATTGTTCTTGATTTGTGCAATCTGCTAAGTGTTAGTGATAGTTAGGATTGTATGCATGTTGTGTGCTACTTGGTGCTATTGTGTGCATGATATGGACCTTTGAAAGTCACATTTGTACAATCTGCTAGCCTAAACAGACCACCAGACTTGGATTTTTCATCATAGCAACTTGCTTTCCCTTTGTGTGATTGAATTGTGACTAAATGGTGTGCTAGGTGTTAGTATTTGATTGTTGTTGACTTCTTGTGCTCCAAAGAGCACAAGAGTGCCCCCCCTTGTCCAGAAAACATCACCAAAAAGAAGCACAGCCAAGACCTCTTGGTTTTCAAGTTCAAGTGTGCACTCACACTTGATTTTCAGAAACATACCCAGACCTGGGCACTAATTGCCTTGTAAATTGCTCAATCTTGGTTAATTTTGGATTTGGATTCGTGTTTGTGAGCTTATAAGTGGTATTGATTAAGTTTTTTAAAAGCTAAAAAGAAAAAAAAATAATTACCAAAAAGGACGTGGCCAGGACTCGAACCTGCGCCACTCCTCTCACAACCAAACGTGCTAACCAATGCGCCCTGGGGACTTTGACTGATAAACTTGGTTTTGTATTATACTTAAGTGTATTTTGGTTAGAGCTCAGTTAAATAAGCCGTGACCATTTTGGCTTATTTGAGCTTATTTATTAAACTTTTTGAGCTTATTCCATTTTTCCTAGGTTTTAAATAGGTTTAGGGATTTTTCTGGCTAAAAGTTTTATTTTTCCATTTATTTAATTATTTAATAGGATTATTTCTATTTTTAATTTTAGAAAGTCATTTAAAAATATTAAACAGTAATATAAAAATACAAAAAAATAGTTTTTAGGTTTCTAGTTGTATTTTTGAGGTTTACATATAAAAAAAGTTTTCAAAAACTTTAATTTTTTATTTTATTTAATTTTAGGGTTTTTTAGCAACTTTAAAAATTAATATAAAATTAACTAAAAGGTTTCAGAAACTTTTGTTTACATTTTCTTCTTAGTTAGATTATTTAGGATTTTTGAGAATTTTTTAGAATTTATTTGAGGACTTTTAATTTTTTGGATTATTTTAATATTATTTTATTCATTAAAATAAAAAGTTTAATTTTTATTTCTTTTTCATTTTTCCTAGGTTCTATATCATTAATTAGGACTTTTCCCATTTGTAGAATAATTTTTAGGCTTTTCAATTAATTTTTAGAATTAATTTAAGATTTAATAGATTTTAATAGTTTTTAGGAGTTTAAAATAGTTTAATTTGGTTTTAAAATTTATAAAAAATAGTTTCTAGTTTAATTAGGTCATATTTGAGGTTTACAAATTATAAAATTTTGTTTTGGGCTTTTTAATATTTAAAAGTGATTTTTAGGGCTTTAATTAGCATTAAAAAGTCATTATTAAATTAATTAAAAGGTTTTGGCAAGTTTGAATTTTTTGTAAACTCTTAGAATATTATTTGGGAGTTTTTAGTAATTTGTAGGAATTTTTAGATTAAAATTTTAAATTTTGTGTTTTTCACGTTCTTCGTCGTAACTTTCTAGTAGTGTTTTGCCTTATTTTTCTAATTTTTTTCGTCTTCGTCATTTTTTCTTCTTTTCTTCTCATTAATAATAAAAAACATAATCAATCATTCATTACACAACACACGTGCCTCCTCGAGAGAACGATCCCCACTCATAGGGTCATAAGTGCTTGGTTTTCCTAAACCGACGCTTAATACTTACCGCTTTTTGTGTTGCTTTGTTTTTCCTAAAATAAAGTATATACAAAAATCTTCTACATCAAAAATGGCGCCGCTGCCGGGGAGGCGTGTTGTGTTTTGATTGACCATTGTTGTTTTTATATATTAGCCATAAATATAATTGTATTAATAGCACTCTATTAATACGTATTATCGTTTTTCGGTTTTTGTGTGAATACTATTACTATATTGTATACGTAGAACAATAAATACACAAGTACTCCAAATACGTGAGCAATCACAACCTTGACTTGGGAGGTCATTACCCAATCATTGTATTCGAATCTCAAACCAAAGAAAAAAGGCAAAAATAGATAAATACTTTCGTGAAGCTTAATCTTGATAATACAAACTATAAGGTGGGTATAAGGCGGTTGTATTTCACAACCTAAAGGAAAAAGGCTCTTAAGTGCTTAGCGCCGCCTCGTTTCCTCCGCTTGCTTGTGCGTATTTGATTTTGAGAGTGAATCGAGGGTTTTGCCGCCCAAAGTATTATTACATATCATATATATTTTCTTGGTTTCCATTTGATTAAACCCTCTTGAACGATTTGGTGTTCCACCATCGTTCTAAAGTCATCGAAGGCGTTCACTCCACGTGATCGTTTTCATTCCTTGAGGCCTTTTTAATCAAGAGATTTGATTAAGTGAGGAGATTTGTGGACTCATTGTCTACTTAATACATTCACCAATTCCAAAAAAGTTAATACCATCAAAAACCACAAAAAAAAATTGAAAAAACACAAAATACCAAAAAGAATCTTCTTTGCTCGCCTTCTCGTTGTACGTGACGTTTATGCAAACTCGCTCTAAAGCTAGACGTGCTCGTAAACGAAGAAACAAATCACTAACTCTTTCTAGTGAGGAGTCTCCTATTGACGAACCCATTGTACGAGAAGAACCAACCATGGCGAATCGAACTATGATGGAGTTACTTCAAGCACCCACCGAGGGTTATGGAGAAGCTATTGTAATTCCCGCAATCCTTGCGGAGAATTTTGAAGTTAAAACGGGTTTGTTGTCGATGATCCAAAACAACAAATTCCGTGGTGATGAGAAGGACAATCCTCACAACCATATCCGCCAATTTAATCGTCTTACCGCCACGTGCAAATTCAAGGATGTCTCGAATGACTCGATTAAGATGATGTTATTTCCGTATTCCTTAGCGGGGCCCGCTAAAATTTGGTTAGAGAAAGAGCCACCCAATTCTATATTGACGTGGAAGGATCTCGTTTCGAAGTTCGTGAACCAATTTTTTCCGCCCTCTAAGACTACGCATTTGAAGAACGAGATTTCTAAATTTTCACAAGAATCAAATGAAAGTTTTTCTACGGCTTGGAATAGGTTTAAGGAGATGTTACACGAATGTCCTCATCATGGTTTTTCCGATTTGCACCAAATCGACACGTTTTACAATGGACTTAACGATCATGAAAGAGATTATTTAAATGCCGCCGCGGGTGGTAATTTTTTGTGTAAAACGGTTGAAGAAGCTTTGGTCATAATCGAGAATAGGTCTAAGGTTTATAGCCCTCGTCACACACCGAGTGTTGCCAAAAGGGGCTCATCATCGTCTCAAAGTATCAATGCATTACATGATGAAGCAAATGAAGAAAACCGATTTTTCGATAGATTTGCAAACCTTATGTCCCATTGGAAGGCTCAAGAAGCTTCCAACACCGCTTCGGTTAAAGCGGTTTCTAAAAGTTGTTTGTCGTGTGGGGGAGCTCATGATTTATCCGAGTGCATTACCGCGGATGGTAACACTTCGAATGCTTTTGTAGCCACGGGAACTTATAACCAAATAGGTCAAGGTTCACGTTCAAATCAAGCTCAACCCAATCAAAATGCTAATAATTATCGCAACAACAACAATCAAGGTGGAAATTACCAAGGAAATCAAAGAAACTATAACAAAGGTAATTACCAAAGTGGAAATGGGCAAATTTCTAACCAAAACCAAAACCGTGATTTTCAAACTAATGCCCAAGGTTTTCAAAACGATCACACCAAAAATCTTCAAGGAGAATTTTTGAATTATGCTAAAGCTAATGATGCTAAATTTGACAACATGCAACGTGAAATGGTTAGCTTAAGATCCGAATTGAAAAACGAGCTTAAAACCGAACTTGCTAATGAACTTAAAACTCATGCTAATAAAATGGAAGGAAATGTCACACGACTCCAACAAAATCAACAAAAAATGGAGCAAGGACAACATGAGATTAAGCAAGAATTGTTGAAAGCGGATGCTAGGCAATCTAAGTTTGAAGATCGAATGGCTAAAATGTTTGAAGCTATCATGTGTAAGCCCTCTTCTTCGGGTGGTCTTCCTAGTGATACCATCGTGAACCCGAAAGGAGAATTGAAGGTTATTACCACTCGTAGTGGTAAAACTTTCAAAGAACCCATTTCTCGTCCAAGTACTTCTATGGAGAAGGAAAAAGAGAAAGAACCCGAGGTTGTGGTTGAAAAGGAGCACATTCAAAGCCCACGAAGTACCGCTCAAACCACACCTACGGTTGAACCAATACCCATCATGGAACCCGAGATTCCAAGGCCGATGCCTATGCCTAATTTGCCCCAACCCACACTACCTTTACCCTACCCATCAAGACGAGACAAGGAAAAGGCACAAGAACGAAATAATTATCAATTTGAACTTTTTATGAAAATGTTTCGTGACTTGCATTTCAATATAAGTTTTGCCGACGCCTTAGTCATGATGCCTCGATTTGCCGCGAACTTCAAAAGTATGCTGAATAACAAAGAAAAATTTCAAAAATCGTCTAGTTGTTCTTCGGTTTTTCTAAGCCGCATACCTCAAAAAGTCGGTGATCCTGGAAAATTTTTAATCCCATGTGCTATCCAAGACATGGAAGAATGCTACGCCTTGGCCGATCTTGGTGCTAGTATTAATTTGATGCCTCTCGAGATTTTTAAGTCGCTCAATCTTCCAAATCTCACTCCTTCAAGAATGTCAATCGAAATGGCCGATCATTCTACGATTCTAGCTTGTGGAGTTGCCGAGGACGTCTTTGTGAAAGTTGGGAAATTCTATTATCCCGTGGACTTCATTGTTGTTGATATTCCCATCGATCCTAAAGTTCCGTTAATTTTAGGTCGATCTTTTTTGGATACCTCGAGAGCACTTATCGATGTGCATGCAAGAAAAATCACTCTTCGTTTCAATGAGGAAGAACTCGTCATTAATGCAACCCAAAACTCCACTCTTTCTCATGTGTATTCTATCACATCTTTGTACAATGTCAATCCAATCAAAAACATTTGTCAAAGGATTTCAAATAGAGTTTTAGGAGTTGAGAAAAATGAAGTTCCGTCCCCTCCGCCGATGGAGGTTAAGAGTGTTAAGCCGATAATTCCAATCTCGAGTGATTCTTCGGATGATGAATACGTTGATCCCGATGGGAGGTTTTCTTCGTTGACAAAAGATTTGAAAACTTGCCACCACCTAAACCAAAACGCTTTCAAAATGTGAGAATTTTTAGTGTGACTAACATTGTTTTAGATACACCAAATATTTTTGACATAATTAAATCGGGTTTTCACAAGGAGAGTGTTAAAGATGAAAAAGGAAAAGATTTTGAATCTAATTTAAAGGATTTTTCTACTATTCTAACTACGTCATCACCGCGTGTCTTGAGTGCTACAAGCTCGTCTTTCCCTTTTGACGATGCTTTGTGTGGACCTAGTGTGGGGGAAGCCCCTTATGTTCCCTCCCCTTTCTCCACCGAGGACGAGATATTTGATCCTGGAATTGCTTATATAGGGAAATCTCGGTCTTCCACCGATGCAATAAATGGAAAATCTTTTCATTTGATTGGTGCGAGTTTACCTCGAGTGACTCAAGTTCTTGTTGACTTACCCATTGTCCCACCCTTCTATTTCTTCTCTCCTATTTTCTTCTATCCCATTGGGATTTGTGTTGGAGTTGTGTTGTCTCGTCTTTCATCCGAAAACGAGGACGCTATCTTTGACCCCGGTATACGTTTATCGGATTTTTAAAGTACTCCACGTACTTTTGGGCCTTGTTTATCATGTAAGCCCCACCAAAAATTGACCAAACCATGATTATCCCTAAATGATCACATTTATGGGGATTCGAGTCGAGCTTTTGACTCGGTTATCAAAAACAAGGTGCCTCGTGGGGGAGACCCATGCTTATCCATGTACATATTATTGCTTTCTAATTAGTTTAATGTGAGGGGATTTGTGCCCTTCCAACCTTTGTTCCGTTGTTGTTTGTGCATTGTGTCTTTTAGATCATCATCTTCACGATTGGAGCCTCTCGTGTTCGTTTCATGGGAGCACTCGATCGTTTGCTTTGGAGGCCTTTCCCAATATCCACATATGATATCCTTTTATGTTCTAACCTTAGGTTTATAGCACACTTCATAAACGGCTATTACTTATTGGTTACACCCTTTCCATGCTAGATTAGGCATTCGACTACGTCTCTAGTATGGGGGTGTTTGCACCCCTAGACTCGAAACATTGAGGACAATGTTTAACTTTAGTATGGGGGGGTGAATAGATACTTGCCTTGCCAAACCTTCACGCTTTCCAAAGTTTATCGTTTTGTTATCGTTTTCTTGCAAAATAAGGCTAAAAATGGCCAAATTTTAAAATTTTTCTCATGTTTCATAAGTGTTTAAGACACGAATGTAGATTTTCCGATGGCGAGAATAAGAGTAATTTTTGATTCGACCGTGCGTGTTGAGCACTTAGCTTTGATTCCTTAACTACATATTAGGCTAAGTCTCTTAAATGAGGACGAGAAATGATAGAGTTAATTATAAGTTACTATGCTAAACGTAGAGTACTCGTATTCTTTCAAAAACTCATGTGTTCTCGTTGTTTGCTTATTCTCCCTTCGCATGTAAATATTTTTTGCTTAATAAATATTGACTTAGCGGTTTAGTTAGGATTGTTGGGTTTCTAGTCTTTTCTAGTAGCTTCCGTGTAATTAAATTGGGAAGACATTAAGGTATCGCCAGCGTCACGGTTTTGAAGCATTGGCACCCGAATAATCGAAAGCTTCACCCAATAATAAGATTTCAAGTGCTCACCTAAATCAAGCAAACAATTTGAAGCCCCACAAGGCCTAAAATCTATGCAAAATTGAAAGTGAATCAAGCCTTAATCTTCGAAGCTTTAAAGATCCAAAATTCGCTTTAGCGTGAGGATATACGTCTTTGGCTAATAAAACCACCGATGATGGCGGATAATAAAAGGCAAGGCAAGACCGAAGTCATAATAAAAGCTTCATGGCGAAGTTGAATAAAAGATGGAGGTAAACCAAAGATAATAAGGTCCTTCCGTTAGGGGGCGTATAAAAGTCTTGGTAATAAGTCTCATGTTCAAAACCGTTATAAAACCGTGTTTATCGATTCTTCTTGTCAACTTAATTTTTTAACATCGTTGTCTATTAGGAGGGGTTATTGATTTGATGGTCTTAGTTACACCGTTAGGACTCTATTTTTAGACCTAAATCTCTATTATCGCATAAGTCAATGATGTATCCTCGTGATCATTAAGACATAATAAAATATAAGAGATACAACTTAGGAATAATGGGAGAATAAGTACGTGATTAGGGCATATGAGTAGTGTTAGCATTACTAACTTATAATGACAATGATCTCGTTGCACGCTTGGCATGGAATTAGGGTGAAAATCGAGGACGATGAAATTATTTCTAACGAAGCATTCACGTGTTCTTATTCTATGAACCTAAACGTCCCATTTTGCGATGAAAATCATACATTATGTCCAAAACACATGTAGTAGTAATCATAGTGTGTAGCTAGTTATCATTTCAATAAAGTGAATAAAATTAAATTTTGGAGATGCTTCGATACTTTATTCTTAGCATTGCGTGAGGGCACGACAATGGTTTAGTATGGGGGAGTGATGAGACTGCTTTTATACATGGTCTCATCGTCCAAAACGGCCTTTAATTGCACAAAATATCATAAAATATGCCAAATATATGCTCGTGTTTGTTACTTGTGTATTTTTAGGTACGGATATTGAGGAATTGGCAAAAGAACACAAGAATCAATCAAAAACGAACACGGGAAACGAAGTCGCACAATGAACCGGGCCCAAGTCTGGAATTTTGCAAAATTACCCTTGAAGAATTGAAGATTGGCAAAAATGGCCCCTCATCTTTGAAGAACTTGTCACATTTGACCCTCAAAATATCAAATGTACAAGTATGATCCTTAAAGTTTGAAGATTATACAAGATCAGCCCTTGGAAAATCAAGTTATTACAAAAGGAGCCCTTTGGAAAAGTTTTTGGAAAGTTTTGTGCCAGTTTTGACAAGTTTCCAAAATTGATAAGGCTAAAACAAACGCTGTTGGGTATTAAATACAAAGAGAAAGGAAGTTGATACTCTGGGGACCTAACCTGTCAAAACACCAAACTCCCACAACCACTCACACACTGACACGTCAACCCTACCCACCCACCAACCCAAACCCATTAACCTACCCGCCCATTACCCATTACCCAACCCGGTTTAATATTTAAACCTGGTCAATTGTGGTCAAACCCCCCCACTAACTATTTTTTTCCCTCCCATAACAGTTATTTAAACTGTTTTTAAACCCAAAACAAATCAAAACCCCCCTTAATCCCAACGAACCCTAATTAACCTCCAGTTTCAATCAACCCCAAACCAAAGGGATATTAGCTCAAAGTGTGCAGTTTGTTGATTAAACACATCCTCACCTAAACCCACCTCACACAAACCCTCCACGTGGCTTGTGGTCCTCTCCCCACCCTTCCCCTGCACCCGTCTCTTTCCACACAACCCTAGGAGGGGACAAGATCAACGATCAAGATCAACCCCTTGTCCTCCAAGTTCAAACAAACGTCCAGGATTGAAAATCAAGGCTGTCAATCACATGGTGGTGCCTTTTGACCAAGATTCGTCAAGAAGACCAAGGGCAAATTTGAGAATTCCAGCATTAGGGTTTTAGGACTTGTATTTTTTTATTTACATTCTAGAATAGTCCAAAGATTGTATAAATAGGTCGACATGTGACCTATTTTCATTGTTCCAGTTTTTTTGCAAAATCTCTTGTAATTCCTTTTTTAATTTTATAAAGTTTGGTGTTTGAGAAATTCAACTATAATTCCTTTTATACTTATTAAAAAGTTTGTGTATTGAGTTGTTTGCAAAAGGCTGAGTTCCAAATTTGTGAAAGTTTAAGTTTGATTTTTGAAAGATTTCAAAAAGGTTTTTAAAATTCTTCTATTTTCAGAAAGTGGAGTCTCTTGGAAAGTGATAGTGGACCAAGAACTCACATTTTCTGAAAGTTAATAGGTTTTAAAACGTGGTGTGAAGTTTGAAAAGATTTGTGTAAGTTTTTAAGAAAGAAAAACAGAAAGAAGGTAGAATATTGGATTATTGTGCTTTTTCTCTTTGATTTTCTTTTTCAGGGGGAACTTTGTTGATTTGTTGAAGGTTCTGCTCCAACCCGTGTTGGAAGGAGGTGGTTAAGCAACCACAAGGACCCTTGGATGTAAGGGTCCTAAGGTACAATTTCTTTTACCTTTGTAAAGTTCAGAAAAAGTGCAAGTGTATGTGCTTTGCTTGATTTGTTGCTATATCATGTTAAAAGTGACTGATTTGTGTTATTATATGATGGTATGCATGTTAGATACTAAATTGTTCAGTTTGTAGGAGTTTTGATAGGTTTTGATTTGAAAATTTTAGTTTAAAATTTTAACAGGGTGTTTGGCATTAGGATTTAGCAGGGGAAAAGTGTTTGATTTGAATTATAAAAGGTGTTAGAAGGATTAAATCAGGATAAGTTAGGTTGTAGTTAGCTGTTAAGAGAGATTAGAAAAGATTGAAACAAGTATTGTGTGTTTAAAAAGGATAAGTGAGTTTGAAATTTGCATAAACCATGTTTCTGCCTATTTTGATGAAAAATTGTTCTTGATTTGTGCAATCTGCTAAGTGTTAGTGATAGTTAGGATTGTATGCATGTTGTGTGCTACTTGGTGCTATTGTGTGCATGATATGGACCTTTGAAAGTCACATTTGTACAATCTGCTAGCCTAAACAGACCACCAGACTTGGATTTTTCATCATAGCAACTTGCTTTCCCTTTGTGTGATTGAATTGTGACTAAATGGTGTGCTAGGTGTTAGTATTTGATTATTGTTGACTTCTTGTGCTCCAAAGAGCACAAGAGTGCCCCCCCTTGTCCAGAAAACATCACCAAAAAGAAGCACAACCAAGACCTCTTGGTTTTCAAGTTCAAGTGTGCACTCACACTTGATTTTCAGAAACATACCCAGACCTGGGCACTAATTGCCTTGTAAATTGCTCAATCTTGGTTAATTTTGGATTTGGATTCGTGTTTGTGAGCTTATAAGTGGTATTGATTAAGTTTTTTAAAAGCTAAAAAGAAAAAAAAATAATTACCAAAAAGGACGTGGCCAGGACTCGAACCAGCGCCACTCCTCTCACAACCAAACGTGCTAACCAATGCGCCCTGGGGACTTTGACTGATAAACTTGGTTTTGTATTATACTTAAGTGTATTTTGGTTAGAGCTCAGTTAAATAAGCCGTGACCATTTTGGCTTATTTGAGCTTATTTATTAAACTTTTTGAGCTTATTCCATTTTTCCTAGGTTTTAAATAGGTTTAGGGATTTTTCTGGCTAAAAGTTTTATTTTTCCATTTATTTAATTATTTAATAGGATTATTTCTATTTTTAATTTTAGAAAGTCATTTAAAAATATTAAACAGTAATATAAAAATACAAAAAAATAGTTTTTAGGTTTCTAGTTGTATTTTTGAGGTTTACATATAAAAAAAGTTTTCAAAAACTTTAATTTTTGATTTTATTTAATTCTAGGGTTTTTTAGCAACTTTAAAAATTAATATAAAATTAACTAAAAGGTTTCAGAAACTTTTGTTTACATTTTCTTCTTAGTTAGATTATTTAGGATTTTTGAGAATTTTTTAGAATTTATTTGAGGACTTTTAATTTTTTGGATTATTTTAATATTATTTTATTCATTAAAATAAAAAGTTTAGTTTTTATTTCTTTTTCATTTTTCCTAGGTTCTATATCATTAATTAGGACTTTTCCCATTTGTAGAATAATTTTTAGGCTTTTCAATTAATTTTTAGAATTAATTTAAGATTTAATAGATTTTAATAGTTTTTAGGAGTTTAAAAATAGTTTAATTTGGTTTTAAAATTTTTAAAAAATAGTTTTTAGTTTAATTAGGTCATATTTGAGGATTACAAATTATAAAATTTTGTTTAGGGCTTTTTAATATTTAAAAGTGATTTTTAGGGCTTTAATTAGCATTAAAAAGTCATTATTAAATTAATTAAAAGGTTTTGGCAAGTTTGAATTTTTTGTAAACTCTTAGAATATTATTTGGGAGTTTTTAGTAATTTTTAGGAATTTTTAGATTAAAATTTTAAATTTTGTGTTTTTCACGTTCTTCGTCGTAACTTTCTAGTAGTGTTTTGCCTTATTTTTCTAATTTTTTTCGTCTTCGTCATTTTTTCTTCTTTTCTTCTCATTAATAATCAAAAACATAATCAATCATTCATTACACAACACACGTGCCTCCTCGAGAGAACGATCCCCACTCATAGGGTCATAAGTGCTTGGTTTTCCTAAACCGACGCTTAATACTTACCGCTTTTTGTGTTGCTTTGTTTTTCCTAAAATAAAGTATATACAAAAATCTTCTACATCAGTCAGCAAGTCCTTGTCAAGTCCCATGTGATGTTGTAGTTGGCAAGATGTGATCACAGTCGTTAATTTGTGCGTAGTCTCCAAGCCAAGTTATCAACCATTGATTTACTGTAACTTTTTTGTATTTTTGTAGCAGGGGAAGGATGGGGGGGCCTACTGAGTCACGGGGTGAGTGTGATGGGTGGTGAGTTTTGTTAAGGGTTTGCTTAATCATGTTTCTAGAAAAGCTTAGGGTAAACCCCTTTGATTTTAAGTAAATGGGATTTAGGGTTCATTGGATTAGGAAAGTAGCAGGCATGGATTTGATTTGCTAAGGGTGGATTAACTTTTCAAAATTTGTGTTTACCACCAAAAAGTAGCTTAATCAGAATTAATAAATAAAGTGGGTGAGTGGAGTCTGACGTGTGAGGTTGGGGTGAGGTGGTGGATTGTGAGTGGTGGGTTGCTGTGACGTGTAGAGATGATTGGCTGGGGTGAGTTAGTGTGTTTGACAGCTTTGGCCCCCAAAGGTTTCACTTTCCTTCACTTTGTAATAATCAGCATAAACTTCAATTCCTTTGATAATTACTTTGGCAGTTTGGCATATTTGGCCCAAATACTTTATAAACTTGAAACAAGGACATAAAATGCATAACTTGCATTCTTCAAGGGCTGTTGGTGACATGTCTTCATACTTCAAGGTTTTGACTTGTTTGTTGACTTCTTGGAGGACCAATATTGACAATTTAGTTTTGTTGAGGGACTAAATTTGCCAATTCTTCAAAGTTAAGGGTCCTTTTTGTAATTTTGACAAAATTTAGGGACCAAACTTGTAATTATGAAGATACAAGGGTATAAAGTGTCAATTCTTCCATATTGGAGGACCAATCTTCATAATTCTTCAAATCTTCAAGGGTTTTCTTTGGAAAATTCTTCATTAGGGCTTGGTTCATCGTGCGGCTTCGTTTCCCGTGTTCGTTTTTGACTGATTCTTGTGATCTTTTGTCATTTTCTCAATATCCGTACCTAAAATACACAAGCAACAAACACAAGCATATATTTGGGTATTTTGATGATATTTAATGCATTTTAAGCCCTATTTGGACGATGAGACTATGTATAAAAGCAGTCTCATCACTCCCTCATACTAAACCATTGCTGTGCCCTCACGCAATGCTAGAATAAAGTATCGTAGCATCTCCAAAATTCATTTTTATTCACTTTATTGAATGATAAACTAGCTACACTACTACTATTACTACTACTTGCGTTTTAGACATAATGTATGATTTTCATCGCAAAATGGGACGTTTAGGATCATAGAATAAGAACATGCGAATGCTTCGTTAGAAATAATTTCATCGTCCTCGATTTTCACTCCAATTCCATGCCAAGCGTGCAACGAGATCATTGTCATTATAAGTTAGTAATGCTAACACTACTCATATGCCCTAATCACGTACTTATCCTCCCAATATTCCTAAGTTGTATCTCTTATATTTTATTTTGTCTTAATGATCACGAGGATACATTGTTTGACTTATGCGATAATAGAGATTTAGGTCTAAAAATAGAGTCCTAACGGTGTAACTAAGACCATCAAATCAATAACCCCTCCTAATAGACAACGATGTTAAAAAATTAAGTTGACAAGAAGGATCGATAAACACGGTTTTATAACGGTTTTGAACATGAGACTTATTACCAAGAATTTTATACGCCCCCTAACGGAAGGGCCTTATTATCTTTGGTTTACCTCCATCTTTTATTCAACTTCGCCATGAAGCTTTTATTATGACTTCGGTCTTGCCTTGCCTTTTATTATCCGCCTCATCGGTGGTTTTATTAGCCAAAGACGTATATCCTCACGCTAAAGCGAATTTTGGATCTTTAAAGCTTCGAAGATTAAGGCTTGATTCACTTTCAATTTTGCATAGATTTTTCGGCCTTGTGGGGCTTCAAATTGTTTGCTAGATTTAGGTGAGCACTTGAAATCATATTATTGGGTGAAGCTTTCGATTATTCGGGTGCCAATACTTCAAAACCGTGATGCTGGCGATACCTTAATGTCTTCCCAATTTAATTACACGGAAGCTACTAGAAAAGACTAGAAACCCAACAATCCTAACTAAACCGCTAAGTCAATATTTATTAAGCAAAAAATATTTACATGCGAAGGGAGAATAAGCAAGCAACGAGAACACATGAGTTTTTGAAAGAATACGAGTACTCTACGTTTAGCATAGTAACTTATAATTAACTCTATCATTTCTCGTCCTCATTTAAGAGACTTAGCCTAATGTGTAGTTAAGGAATCAAAGCTAAGTGCTCAACACGCACGGTCGAGTCAAAAATTACTCTTATTCTCGCCATCGGAAAATCTACATCCGTGTCTTCAAACACTTATAAAACATGAGAAAAATTTTAAATTTGGCCATTTTTAGCCTTATTTTGCAACAAAAAGATAAACAAAAAGATAAACTTTGGAAAGCGTGAAGGTTTGGCAAGGCAAGTATCTATTCACCCCCCCCCCCCCCATACTAAAGTTAAAAATTGTCCTCAATGTTTCGATTCTAGGGGTGCAAACACCCCCATACTGGAGACGTAGTCGAATGCCTAATCTAGCATGGAAAGGGTGTAACCAATAAATTAATAGCCGTTTATGAAGTGTGCTAAAAACCTAAGGTTAGAACATCAAAGGATATATCATGGATATTGAGAAAGACTTCAAAGCAAACGATCGAGTGTTCCCATAAAACGAACACGGGAGGCTCCAATCGTGAAGATCATGATAATCTAAAGTTCACAATTCACAAACAACCACGGAACAAAGGTTGGAAGGGCACAAATCCCCACACGTAAGCTACATTAGAAAGCAATAATATATACATACGATAAGCATGGGACTCCCCTACGAGGCACCTAGTTTTTGATTACCGAGTCATGAGCTCGACTCGATCACCTCAATACTAATTATCATTAGGGAAGGTGACTTGGTCGAGGTAGTTCAAGGATGGAACTTCCCCGCCAAAGTAGTGCTTCAACCTATGTCCATTCACCTTGAAGTTAGGACCATCATCTTGAGCTAGCTCGATGGTCCCATACGGAAACACTTGAGTCACGGTGAATGGACCGGACCAACGGGATTTCAATTTACCGGAAAAGATTTTCAATCTTTAATTAAAAAGCAAAACTTGATCCCCAATGTTAAAAACCCGGTTTTTAATTTTAGAATCATGCAACTTTTTAGTTTTCTCTTTATAAATCAATGAATTTTCATAAGCAATGTCTCTCAATTCATCTAATTCATTCAATTGCATTTTCTGGTGTTTTCCTGCGGTCTCCATATCATCATTACAATGCTTTAGGGCCCAATAAGCCTTGTGTTCTAATTCGATAGGCAAATGACTATTCTTTCCATACACAAGCTTATAGGGAGTGCACCCAATGGGTGTCTTATGAGCGGTCCTAAAGGCCCATAAAGCATCGTCCAACTTATCCGACCAAGTTTGTCGGTTTTCCCCAACGGATCTCTCCAAGATCCTCTTCAATGCTGGGTTTGAAACCTCGACTTGCCCACTCGTTTGTGGGTGATAAGCCGTAGAAAGCCGATGTGTAACCCCATATTTCCTTAAGACTCTTTCGAATTGGTCGTTACAAAAATAGGTTCCACGATCGCTTATGATAGCATGAGGGGTTCCAAACCGAGAAAACAAGCTTTTCAAAAACTTGACTACCACACGAGCATCATTGGTGGGCAAGGCTTGGCCTCCACCCACTTAGATAGGTAGTCAACCGAACGAGAATGTACTTATTACCACGAGATGATGGGAACGGCCCCATAAAGTCTATACCCCAAACGTCAAAGATCTCACACACTTGGATGATATTTTGTGGCATTTCATCTTTTTGTGAGGCTTTTCCTTGTCCTTGGCATGCATCACACGACTTCACAAGATCTTGTGCATCTCGGTAAATAGTAGGCCAAAAGAAGTCGGCATCAAACACCTTCTTAGCCGTGAGATTAGCACCTTGGTGACCACCCGTGGGTCCCTCATGACAAGCTCTAAGGATGTTAGAAGCTTCGGTGCCAAATACACAACGTCGGAAGATTTGATCCGCACAATTTCGAAACAAGTAAGGGTCGTTCCAAAAGTAGAACTTGACGTCACGAAAGAATTTTCGTTTTTCTTGAGTCGTCATACCCTTAATGATGAAGTTACCCGCATGGTAATTTGCAAAATCCGCAAACCATGGGGTAGAAGAATCAAGCTTAGAATTCACTATACCAAGTGTCTCGAGCGGAAATGTTTCGGTGATTTCCTTGGGCTCGTAAACACTTTGGTGAGGATCTTCCAAACGAGAAAGATGATCGGCCGCTAGATTCTCGGCTCCTTTTTTGTCAACGATTTTGTGATCAAATTCTTGAAGGAGGAGAATCCAACGAAGTAATCTAGGCTTAGCATCTTGCTTTGCCATAAGATCCTTAATAGCCGAATGGTCCGTATACACTATGCATTTCGTCAAGACGAGGTAAGGTCGGAACCTCTCAAATGCATACACCACGGCAAGGAACTCCTTTTCCGTTGTAGTGTATTTTAGTTGAGCCTCGGTCATCGTCTTTCTAGCATAGTGAATAGGCAAGAAGTGCTTATCATGACGTTGCCCCAAAATGGCCCCTATAGCGTAATCACTAGCATCACACATAAGCTCAAAGGGGAGGTTCCAATTGGGAGCAACAAGAATGGGAGCTTCGGTAAGTTTCCTCTCAAGTATTTCAAAGGCTTGTACACAATCTTCGTCAAAGACAAAACGTGCCTCTTTTTCAAGAAGATGTGTAATGGGTCGAGAAATCTTTGAAAAATCCTTGATGAATCGACGATAAAAGCCCGCGTGGCCTAGGAAACTCCTAACTCCCTTGACGGTTTTGGGATGAGGTAATTTGGCGATGACGTCTACCTTAGCTTGATCTACCTCAATCCCCGCTTTCAAGACCTTGTGCCCTAAGACGATTCCACTCCTAACCATAAAATGACATTTTTCCCAATTGAGCACAAGGTTGGTTTCCTCACAACGTTTCAACATTCTCTCAAGGTTCGACAAACACGAAGTGAACGAATTACCAAACACAGAAAAGTCATCCATGAAGACTTCCATCGTCTTCTCGATCATATCATGAAAAATAGCCATCATGCACCTTTGAAAGGTTCCCGGTGCATTACAAAGTCCGAATGGCATTCTACGATAGGCAAACGTTTCATATGAACACTTAAACGTAGTTTTTTCTTGATCATGAGGATCGATGAGAATTTGGAAGTAACCGGAAAAACCATCTAATAAGCAATAGAAATCGTTTCCCGCAAGACGCTCCAACATTTGGTCCATGAAGGGCAAGGGAAAATGGTCTTTTCGAGTGGCTTCATTCAACTTTCGATAGTCAATGCACACTCTCCATCCGGTCACGAGTCTAGTGGGAATCAACTTGTTGGCATCGTTTGGCACAATGGTCATCCCTCCGTTTTTAGGGACACAATGAATAGGACTCACCCAAGGGCTATCGGAAATAGGGTAAATCATTCCCGCGTCAAGGAGTTTAAGGACCTCCTTTTTGATGACGTCGTGAATTTTGGGGTTCACCCTCCTTTGACTTTGGATTGTGGGCTTGAAATCCTCCTCCATTAAAATTTTGTGGGTACAAAACTTGGGATCGATTCCCTTAATGTCGGATAACTTCCACGCAATCTCCCCTTTGTGATCCTTTAGAACATCGACAAGTGCGGTTTTTTCATCATTCGAAAGTTCCTTCGCAATAATAACCGGCAACTTGTCGTCCTCCTCCAAATAGACATATTCGAGGTGAGGAGGTAAATCTTTCAACTCGAGGATAGGTGGTTCCTCAAGTGAAGATTTGATCCCGATACTCATAACCTCCTCGGGTGGAGGAAATGGGAAATCGTTAAGAAAATCCTTGATAATCGAGAAGTCCTCATCGTTGTCGAGGTCTTCGTCACAAGTACATGGAACATTGCATTCTTCCAACGTAAAACCACCACCTTCAAATGGAGTGAAGGTTGGTGTCGAATTATCAAGAATTGGATCTAACATAGTGGGATTGCCACTAGTTTCTTCATCACCAAACCCTAAAACTTCTTGTGAAAATTCCTCGCAAACCACGTCGATCATATCAACGAGGTTTATGGTGGTAACGGAATAAACATGAGAAAGTTGAGAATTTTGAGTTGCGTTTATAACAAGTTCCTCGTCGTTGAAACGTAAGGTGATCTTTCTAGCATGCACATCAATTAAAGCCATAGACGTATCTAAAAACGAACGACCTAAAATAAGAGGAACTTGAGGATCCGTGGGGATATCAACAACGATAAAGTCTACGGGATAGTAGAACTTCCCCAATTTCACAAAAACGTCTTCCGCCAAACCACATGCACGAATCGTGGAATGGTCGGCCATCTCGATAGACATTAGTGAAGGAGTAAGATTAGGAAGATTGAGCGACTTGAAGATTGCAAGTGGCATCAATATAATGCTAGCACCAAGATCGGCCAAGGCATAGCATTCTTCCATATCTTGAATTGCACAAGGGATCAAAAATTTACCGGGATCACCGACTTTTTGAGGTATGCGATTAAGATAAACCGACGAACAACTAGACAATTGATGCAATTTCTCCTTGTTGTTCAACATACTCTTAAAGTTAGCGGAAAATCGAGGCATCATGACCAAAGCATCGACGAAACTCACATTAAGGTGCAACACACGAAACATTTTCATAAAAAGCTCAAATTGGTAGTTATCGCGCTCTTGTCGTTTCTCCTTCCTAAGTCTCGATGGGTAAGGCAAGGGTGGTGTGGGTTGGGGCATAGGCATAGCCCTTGGAATCTCGGGTTCCAATGTTGGTAAAGGGTCGACCGTAGGTGTGGCATGAGCGGTACTTTGTGGGCTTGAGATATGCTCCTTTTCGACCACCACCTCGGGTTCTTCCTCAATTTCCTCCACCGTTGGAGTAATTGGTTGAGGATTCGGTTCTTTAAGTGCCTTACCACTTCGTGTGGTAATCACTTTCATCTCTCCCTTCGGGTTTGATAAGGTTTTACTAGGCAAACTTCCCGAAGTAGAGGCTTTGTTCCCATGACGGCTTCTAAAATGGCATTAAGCTTAGCATCTTGACTATTAAACTTAACATCTTGACTAGCGGCTTTTTGGTCAATTCTTTGTTCAAGCCTAGCATGACTTTGTTCAATTTTATTGTTTTGACCTCTAATTTGATTAGCAAAATCATTTTTCAACTCATTTCTCATGTTAAGATTTTCCTTCACAAAATTAGCTAACTCCTTGGTGTTTTTAGCCGTGTCCCTAGCTTGACTAGCCAATTGCTCTTGTATGTTTTACAAAATCTTATCATTTGCCGTAGCGTAATTCAAAAAGTCCATTGGAAGTTCTTTAGTGTAAACATTTTGAAGACCTTGACTTGTGTTTTGAAAATTACGGTTTTTGTTTTGATTTTGCAATTGGCTACTACTTCCTTGATTCCCATAGTTGTTATTACCCTTGAAATTGTTCCTTTGATTGTTTTGGTAACCAACTTGATTGTTTCGATAATTGTTAGCATTTTGATTTGGTGGAAAACCCGGTGGAGTCAATTGATTAGTGCGGGGAACTTGACCGTTTTGGTTATAAGTTCCCGCGGCCGCGAAGGCACTCGAAGTGTTACCACCATTGGTAATGCACTCGGAATAATCGTGAGCTCCACCACAATACATACCAGAAACCCCAACCGCTTTAGCCGTAGCGGGAGTGGGTTGTTCACCAACTTTAAACTCAATTAACAATCCTTTAAGCTTATCAAAAATATTGTTCTCCAAATTAGCCTCGATTTGGCAAGCATCAACGGTGCGTGACAATGAAGGCGAAGGCGAAGACGAAGCCTTACGAACACTTGACGTGCTACGAGGACTATAGACCTTAGACCTATTCTCAATGATTAACAATGCTTCCTCGACCGTCTTACACAAAAAATTACCACCCGCGGCGGCATTAAGATAATCACGCTCATGATAGTTCAAGCCATTGTAAAACGTGTCAATTTGATGCAAGTCGGAAAAACCATGATGAGGACATTCGTGCAACATTTCCTTAAACCTATTCCAAGCCGTTGAAAAACTCTCATTATACTCTTGTGAAAACTTTGAAATCTCGTTTTTCAAGTGGGTAGTCTTAGAGGGCGGAAAAAATTGGTTCACGAATTTTGAAACGAGATCCTTCCACGTCAATATAGAATTGGGTGGCTCTTTCTCTAACCAAATTTTTGCGGGCCCCGCTAAGGAATACGGAAAAAGCATCATCTTAATCGAGTCGTTAGAGACGTCCTTAAACTTGCAAGTGGCGGTGAGACGATTAAATTGGCGAATGTGGTTATGAGGGTTGTCCTTTTCGTCACCTCGAAACTTGTTGTTTTGAATCATGGACAACAAACCCGTCTTAACTTCAAAATTCTCCGCAAGGATAGCGGGAATCACAATCGCTTCTCCATAACCCTCAGTGGGTGCTTGAAGCAACTCCATCATAGTTCGATTAGCCATGGGTGCTTCTTTCACTACAATGGGTTCGTCAATAGGAGACTCCTCACTAGAAGGAGTGGTTGATTTGTTTCTTCGTTTACGAGCACGTCTTGCTTTGGAGCGAGTTTGCATAAACGTCACGTACAACGAGACGGTGAGCAAAGAAGATTCTTTTTGGTGTTTTTACTTTTTCAATTTTTTTGTGGTTTTTGATTGTTTTTACTTTTTTTTTTTTTGGATTTTTTTGGAACGTATTAGGTAGACAAAAATCTACAAAACTCCTCCTTAATCAAATCTCTTGATTAAAGAAGCCTAAAGGAATGAAAACGATCACGTGAAGTGAACGCCTTCGATGACTTTAGAACGATGGTGGAACACCAAATCGTTCAAGAGGGTTTAATCAAATGAAACCAAGAAAATATATATGATACTTAAGTACTTTGGGCGGCAAAACCCTCGATTAGCTCTCAATCTCAAAATACGCACAAGCAAGCGGAGGAAACGAGGTGGCGCGAAGCACTTAAGAGCCTTTTTTCTTTAGGTCGTGAAATACAACCGCCTTATACCCACCTTATAGTTTGTATTTTTCAAAATCGAGCTTCTCGAAAGTATTTATCTATTTTTGCCTTTTTTTCTTTGGTTTGAGATTCGAATACAATGATTGGGTAATGACCTCCCAAGTCAAGGTTGTGATTTATCACGTATTTGGAGTACTTGTAAATTTATTGTTCTACGTATACAATATAGTAATAGTATTCACAAAAAACGAAAAACCGATAATACGTATTAGTAGAGTGCTACTAATACAAATACTATTATGGCTATATATAAAAACAACAATTGTTCAAATCAAAACACAACACGCCTACCCGGCAGCAGCGCCAAAAATTGATGTAGAATTTTTACCCCTTTAGGAAAAGGAAGGCAAAAGTGGCAAGTATTAAGTGTCGGTTTAGGAAAACCGAGCACTAATGACCAAATAAGTCCAAGTTCGTTCTCGAGGAGGCAAGTGAGTTGTGTAATGAATTGATTTTGATTTGTGATTATATGATTGAGAAAGAAAGAAAGAAATGGGATTAAAAGAGAAAGACGGTTACAAAGACGGATTAAACTAAGACGAAAAAGCGTTCACGTAAAACCGTAAAAAAAAACTACAAAATTAAAAATTTTGAACCTAAAAATTCTTTAAAAGCTAAAAGTAGTCTAAAATAATATAAATAAGAATAAAAATCCAATAAAAATATTTTAAAACCTTTTATTAATTAAATATTCAATTTTAAATGCTAATTAAAGCCCTAAAATTAAATATAATTAATCAAAATGTCCAAAATATTATTTTATTGAACAAATAACTTACTTATATTATCTAAAGGCTAAAAAGTATTTTTCCTAATTTTTAAAAACTATTTTTCTATTTTTAAATTACTAAAAACTATTTTAAAACTAAAATAATTATAAAAAATAATAAAATAATGCCAAAAATAATTTGACACTTTTAAAAATCCTAAATTACTCTAATAAACAGTAGAAAATTGAAAAAGTTTGAAAAATATTAAATTTACCACTAAAAGACAAAAACAGTTTAAATAAAACCCTAATTAACTTGAATTAATTCTAAAAAATAAAATAAAAGGTGAACAGTAAAAACTTTTTTAACTAAAAATCTTAAAATGTTTTTCTGAATCTAACAAAATTTTTGAAATCTAAAAATATTACTTTTTTACACTAAATGACAAAAACAGTAATTAAAAAGTTAATTAAAATAGCTATAAATCCTAAAAAATACCAAATAAACAGTAATATAAAAAATAATTAAACAGAAAAATCCTAAATTAAATTAGAAAAATATTAAAACTGGTTTGAAGGTCTAATTCAAATTTTAAGGCACAAAAGACAAAATTTTAAACTTTCTGAAAGTGACATGCAAAGGATTTTGTCCTTTAGCTTAACAGTGGTAACTTTTGCACAAACAGGGGGAATGATGTTCCCGCTGCTAGTGTTATTTTTGATCAATTAAGCTATAAGCTTAGGAAAGCTTATATTGAGTGCTTATTTTGGACAATAAGGCACCCTTATACGCAGTTGAGTATAAGGAGTCTATGTAAACATAAAAACACACAAATTACTTCACAAAAATTCACACAAAAAGCACATAAAGTTACTGATTAAGGCAAAATGTTTCTGATGAACAGTAGACCCCTAAGTTACTTGCACAAATACGAATTTTAAACCCCAATATCTTGCATACAATCCAACCAAATGGCATACAAGCAATTTCAATCCCTAGTTAATCAGTTTGGCTAACAACATGCAAGATTTGAAGGCACAAAATTCACTAAACAGACAAGAAAATGCACTTTCTGATTTTGACCACTTAAGCCAATTTTTATGCATGCAAATGATTTAAAACTTTATCAAAATGAAATCCTTATACTGATGTCACCTAATAATACCCAAATGAGTGTATCTAGACTGGTTTTAACACAAGAAACATATCATTAAACCTACTTGAACCTTAATCCAAACACCCCTTAACTTCTGAAAATGATTTTTTTTAAACCAATTCACATCAAATCCTAACCAAATTGATTTAAACCTAATCTATCATGCATGTAAACATCAAATATGCATAAACAAACAATAAACTAAACACTTAAACAATTTTCAATCAAATTCATGCAATTTCACAAATAACTGAAAATTTGAAAACTCAAATTGGAAACAAGGGATTTACCTTGTTGGGCCTACATCCAGGCCCAACAATGGCTGCTAGCCATCTCCTAACAGACCCGGGTCTGTGCAGACTTTCTTTGCTGTTTGAAAGGAAGATGATGATGATAATTGCCCTAGTTTTGAACATGCCAAAAACAGAAAACCAAGAACAAGGGTGACTGGTACAAGAGCTTAGGCTATAGGATTAACTTATTGACAAGTTAACCTATAGCTTAAAGCTTTTTAAAAAGAAAGAAGAAATATTAAAAACTGACTTTTCCTTCACTGAAAAGTTAGAAAATTCAGGAAAACTGAAACCTTTTGAAACAAGTAAATCAACAATAAAAATCAACCAAACTTCAAACAATAAAAGTAAACTGGTTCTTTGCTTCTCATCAACAAACCTTAAACCATTTTTCATTCATAAAAAAAACTGGATTTACAAAGTTGTGATCAAAAGAGAAAAACAAGGAACAAAATGTAATTAGACACATACGTCTCATTTATACTACTACTCTAAACTATCTAGAAGGTAGAATAAAATATTACAAAAAAGAACTAGAGCCCTAAACCCTAATATGGAATTTCTAGGTTTGCCCTTGTTTTTGAATTTGGAATCTTGGTCAGCAAGTCCTTGTCAAGTCCCATGTGATGTTGTAGCTGGCAAGATGTGATCACAGTCGTTCATTTGTGCGTAGTCTCCAAGCCAAGTTATCAACCATTGATTTACTGTAACTTTTTTGTATTTTTGTAGCAGGGGAAGGATGGGGGGGCCTACTGAGTCACGGGGTGAGTGTAATGGGTGGTGGGTTTTGTTAAGGGTTTGCTTAATCATGTTTCTGGAAAAGCTTAGGGTAAACCCCTTTGATTTTAAGTAATTGGGATTTAGGGTTCGTTGGATTAGGAAAGTAGCAGGCATGGATTTGATTTGCTAAGGGTGGATTAACTTTTCAAAATTTGTGTTTACCACCAAAAATTAGTTTAATCAGAATTAATAAATAAAGTGGGTGAGTGGAGTCTGACGTGTGAGGTGGGGGTGAGGTGGTGGATTGTGAGTGGTGGGTTGCTGTGACGTGTAGAGATGATTGGCTGGGGTGAGTTAGTGTGTTTGACAGCTTTGGCCCCCAAAGGTTTCACTTTCCTTCACTTTGTAATAATCAGCATAAACTTCAATTCCTTTGATAATTACTTTGGCAGTTTGGCATATTTGGCCCAAATACTTTATAAACTTGAAACAAGGACTTAAAATGCATAACTTGCATTCTTCAAGGGCTGTTGGTGGCACGTCTTCATACTTCAAGGTTTTGACTTGTTTGTTGACTTCTTGGAGGATCAATATTGACAATTTAGTTTTGTTGAGGGACTAAATTTGCCAATTCTTCAAAGATAAGGGTCCTTTTTGTAATTTTGACAAACTTTAGGGACCAAACTTGTAATTATGAAGATACAAGGGTATAAAGTGTCAATTCTTCCATATTGGAGGACCAATCTTCATAATTCTTCAAATCTTCAAGGGTTTTCTTTGGAAAATTCTTCATTAGGGCTTGGTTCATCGTGCGGCTTCGTTTCCCGTGTTCGTTTTTTACTGATTCTTGTGATCTTTTGTCATTTTCTCAATATCCGTACCTAAAATACACAAGGAACAAACGCAAGCATATATTTGGGTATTTTTATGATATTTAATGCATTTTAAGCCCTATTTGGACGATGAGACTATGTATAAAAGCAGTCTCATCAGTGCACAACTTCATTATACCACCACGGAGAAAGAGTTGCTTGTTATAGTCTATGCCTTTGAGAAATTTAAGGCCTATCCAGTGCTATCCAAAACTATAGTGTATACGGATCATTCCGCTCTCAAGTACCTCATGACAAAGCAAGATGCAAAGCCTAGACTTTTGAGATGGGATTTATTGCTACAAGAGTTTAAGATAGAGATTCGGGATAAGAAAGGAGCCGAGAATTTAGCGACGGATCACTTGAGTAGACTTGAGAATTATTTTCAAGGAGATTTTCCTCATAAGGAAATCAATGAATCCTTTCCATTAGAGGAGCTCATGTCTATCTCTTCTCAAGAGGATGCCACCTCTTGGTTTGCGGATATTGCAAACTATCTTGTGGGGGATGTGCTGATACAGGGTCTCACTTCACAACAAAAGAAGAAATTTCTTAAGGAAGTGAAATATTACTTTTGGGATGACCCTTACCTCTTTAGGCAATGTGTGGACCACATCATTAGACGGTGTGAAGATGGGCCTGAGGCATTTAAGATCGTATAGGCTTGTCATAAGGGACCTACGGGTGGACATTTTGGGCCCAACTATAAAGTCTTTGATTCGGGTTACTATTGGCCTTCTATTTACAAAGATGATCCAGAGATGGTGAAATTTTGTGATGTATGTCAAAGACAAGGAAAAATTACGCAACGAGATGAGATGACACAAAACTTCATACAAGAATGTAAGATTTTTGATGTGTGGGGAATAGATTTCATGGGACCTTTTCCATCTTCTAAGGGAAATAAGTACATACTCGTAGCGGTGGATTATGTGTCAAAGTGGGTTGAGGCTAAAGCCTTACCTACTATCGATGCTCGAGTTGTAGTCAAATTTTTGAAGCAATTATTTTCTAGATTTGGTGTACCTCGGGCCATTATAAGTGATCGTGATACTTAGTTTTGTAATGATCAATTCAAAAGAGTTATGAAGAAGTATGGTGTTAACCATATACTTTCTACCGCGTATCACCCTCAAACCAATGCTCAAACCGAGGTCACAAATTATGGTTTAAAGAGAATTTTAGAAAGAACGGTGGGAGAGCATCGAGCTTCTTGGTCGGATAAGCTTGATGATGCTTTGTGGGATTTTAGAACGGCTTTTAAGACACCAATTGGTTGTACTCCATATAGGCTTGTCTATCGAAAATCATGCCACCTCCCATTCGAGTTAGAACATAAGGCTTCTTGGGCTCTCAAGTGGGATAAATTTGATTTAAACCAAGCCGGTTCATATAGAAAGGACCAACTCAATTAAATGGATGAATTGAGAGCTAATGCTTATGAGAACTCATTGCTTTATAAGGAGAAGACTAAGCAATTGCATGATGCTAAGATCAAGAACCGTGAGTTCAAAGTTGGAGAGTCGATTCTCCTCTTTAACTCAAGGTTGAAACTCTTTTCGGGCAAGCTTAAGTCGAGATGGTCTGGTCCACTCACTATTGCTCAAGTATTTCCATATGGAACTATTGAGTTGTCACAACCCGATGGTCCAAATTTCAAAGTGAATGGTCACCGTGTTAAGCACTATGTTGGAGAGGACATTTCCGTGGAAATGGTCCAAGAGATCCCCATTTTTCCCATGGATATATTCATTGTGGGAAGAGTCGAGCTAGAGACTCCTTAAATAAAGCTTAAATAACTAGGTTTAGAGGTTTTAGACTTAGAGTGTTGTAGGTTAGAAATAAGGACGGAGAGTTAATGAGAAGTTTAGGGGAGACCTTCCTTTTGTCTTCATGTTGTTAGTAGGGTTGCTCACGCATCACGTGCTTTGGAGTTTATGGAGGAGGCCCTTGTATCCAGTTCACTTTGTTACTATTGTGATTTTTCATAGACACATTGTGCTTAAAAAATGAATTCACTATAGTAGATCTTTCCTTAGCTTGGGTTAAGCAAAGTCTATTCATTGTCATAAGTGTATGGGAAGTTTATACTTCCATGCTCTTAAACATTAAGGACAATGTTTAGCTTAAGTGTAGGGGGGTTTTCTATCGAAGTGACCTTACCTTGACTTTGTCATTGACCTTCATGATAATTTTTGCATCAATCATTTTTCAAATTTTTTATCTACTTTGGCCACCAAAAATATGCATTCATAATTTTTGCATCAATCATTTTTCATTTGCATATCACATTTGCATTGTATATATTTCTTCTTTTGTTCTTTATGAAAAATTGAAAAAGAAAGAAAAGGAAAAAATATAATAAGAACATGGTTTAACAACTTTAGACTTCATTGATATATTAGGCCCGCCATGGATACTTTGACTCAACCCGAGTTTGATTATCTAAGCATTCTCTAGCTAGTATCCTTAACCATGTAATCCTTCATTGGTCTATTAGGCTAAGCATCCACCACTCTCATTATTTGAGACTTTAAATTTGTGGAGAATGGGAAATGGTAGATTTGAAGCAAGTATAAAAGGGCTAGATAAACTTCATGATAATTACTTGTGGCTAAACCCTTCTCTTCTTTACCTCTATTATCTTCGCATGTATATATGTTAATAAATAATCAATAACGATTTTAATTGGTTTGTAATCTCTTATGCATTTTTGACTAATCATTCATGGTTGGTATAAGTACGTCTTAGGATTCTAAGTTAGAACGTTTTATTTGTACTAGACTTATGTCATGCTTAATACATAGCGGGTGTTTTTCCTTTTATTCTTTTCAAATTTTTTTGTGAGGAATAAAGAAAAATAAGAGCGGCTTATGAAAAAAAATTTAGTGGCTAGAAAAAAAGAGGAAAAAAAGAAAAACAAATAGTTATACAAGACTCCCAAGAGGGGCAATGAAGTGTTAATTATAGTAACTATTAGATTCCAATATTACCTTGACGGGTTGCGGGGATTTAATAGTTGCTCCAATCCAATATTACCTTGATGGGTTGCGGGATTGAAGATCCAAAGTCTCAAAAACGCAGAGGATGTAAATTATTGCGTGAGTTTTATTTTTCTTTCCTTAGAGAGTGTGTAGCTACTTATTAATGCATGACATGAGGATTTTACACATAAGGCGAATGACTTATTACTCTTGAAACGGACTTATATTAATTGTGAGCGGTTTTTCGAGTAATGGATAAGAGGATTACTTAGGATTAAAACCGTGCTTCCTTATATTTGGATTTTACATTTCTTATATTTCACACCTTAAATAATGACAAATTTTCCCAAAAGCATTTTGCTCAAATAATAACCGGTTCCACATTTAATTGTCATGAATAAGTTGATGCACTTTTTACTTGTGAATGCAATGATCCCATTTTTAAGCTTGGTATGGGGAAAGTGAAACTTGAGGGTGATAAGTGTCCATGGTACCAAAGCCCTAATTTAAGTCATAAATTTCTTTATGAGTTTTTCCATCAAAACCATTTATGAAAAATCAAAAATATATAGATAGAATTGTTCTTCTTTGCATTGCATTGTTCAAAATCAAAATCATGCATCATATAGTGTAGAGTAGTGTAAAAACATTAAATATTAGCCAAGGTGGGTTAATTATAAGGAAAATGTAAACTTGTGCTTTAAAATATAGCATTGCATGAGGTCATGGCAATGTTCAAGTAAGGGGATTTGATATGAGCAAAATCTCATATCAATTAATCAACAAATCACCCTAAAACACATAGAAAATACCTAACTTGTGTGCTATAAAGCAGTATTATGTGGTATGTTTTGTGTTTGTGCTTAAATAGGTAACAAGGATACATTTTCAAGGCAAACAAGAGGAAATCAAGCTCATTTATGATGAAAAGACAAGAGAAGGATCAAAGAATACAAGTCATTTGAAGATGAAGGACCTATCTTGACAATATGAAAAAAGTTGAGGGGCTTAAATGCAAACTTTGGAAAAGCCAAGATTAAAGTCAAACTTGGTCAAACTTCAAGTCAACCAAGTCAAGGGAGCTAAATAAACAAGAATGCAAGTCAAAGGACCAAATTTGCCATTTAAATGAAGAAAGGAGCTCAAATTAAGAAGCTGTTGAAGTTCAAGGGATAAAAGTGTTAATTTTACACAAATTTTAGCTTGATCCGTGTTGATACAAAAGTTGGATGATCCTTGCTAGACCCAAATTAGGTTTAATTCGGGTTGGCTGGGTTCCGGCTCCTACACCAAGTGAAATATTTGGTTGGGATCCTACACACTAAAACAACACGCGTTAGGCTTATCATGGGAATGTATCCCACGATTAGACTCCGGCGTGAGAGTAAGTAATCGGTTAGGGTTTAAGAATCGGATTAGAGTTGATAGTGTGTAGAATGTAATACCTTTGTGGAACCCTTGGGGGTTCCTTATATAGGCAGTGAAACCCTAATGGGCTGTCACTGATGCTTCGGCTTGATTGTTATCTTCTAATTATGGTGAGTGTATATCCTCTTCTTTGGGGTAAATCCTAATCATAATAAGAGTATGATTATGTCTAACCCTATACCGGCCGTGCCGGGCCGTGGGCCGCACACATGTATACGGTCACTGTTCATTAAAGCCCATAAGCTTAAATGATGTTAATCCAACCCATCAGTAATGGGCCAGATGCGGGTAGTACCCATGGGCCGGGTTCATGACCAGGCTGGGGACTATACATCATCATGTCCCCCCAGTCTAGTTGTTACAGCCGTAGGCGTAACCTCTAGACTGATAGTTTTTCCTGTAGATTTTGTTGCTGATACTACAGTCGCATTTCAAAATAATCCGACCGGGATAACTTTAATGAATGCATTAATTATAGTCAATAGTCGGACGCACGCCTGCAAAAGTGCACCAGAAAGGCCCATCCTTGAGCCACGTAAAACTGTCAAGAAGTGACCCGTGGGTCCCTTATGACGTTTCAGAAGTGTCAGAAATCCCATCCGTTAGATGGGCGTAGTGGCTTACACGTGGCCAACATCCACGTTACCTTGGAAATCGAGGCAACCCTATAAAAGAGTTGGTGTGTGCTACTGTTACACACACAGTTTATACCTCTTTCCGCCATTGTCATTTTTAAGCTCATTCCCTTATACCTTCTCTTCTTATCCCAAAGATTTTCTCCACCACAGGTTAGATCATCACGCCTCTCTAATCCTTTTTATAAAACATGGTGAAGGATAACCCTCTTATTACGGATGTTCTCAACGTGATGCCTGCAGAGAAATACATAGACTTTTTGTCTAAGTACTATATTCCTGAAAGCGTACATCCGACCTACCCAGGTGACGGTGAAGCTATTACGGATGCTCCGAAGGGAAAGATAGGCGTGTACATGCGTCTATTTGACTCGGCTAACTACCGCATCCCCCTATCTAGGTTCATAGTAGATCTGCTTCTATACTACGACTTCCACATAACCCAACTTCACTACATAGGGGCATGTAAGATCAACCAGTTTGAGATTACCTGCTATACATGTGAGGTAACCCCGACCGTGAATCTATTTAGGGTTTTTTACTCCCCCAACTGGTGAATGGGTGGCTATCGTTCAAGAAATGATCCGCATCCGCCCCTATGACTTATAAGAAACCTTTAGATTCCCTTAAGAATTGGTACGACCACTATTTTTTGTAGATGAGAAAGTATCCCCCCCCCCTCTTTTGTCCTCAAAACCAGAGCACCCAAAGACTATCCTCCTAAATCCAAGGACTATAGTAGTAAGCATTTGAAAATATTAGACACCCACCGTACAGAATTCCATAGGGGTCTGCCGGAGCATTTCCTCTGCTTAGTAGGGATCATTCGTTATTACTATGGGAGGGAGGATAGATATCCGTGCTTTCTGACCGAACGTAGGCAGGGTAGGTCTTCTATACTTTAGATGCAAACATATCTTATATTACTTGTGAAATTACTAATCCGTGTGTATGCATATGTCCGTAGAAATGAAGCTGTTTAGTTTATTACGCCAAGGCGATCCAAGCAAACTTCCTCAAGGATCACGACCACTGAAAGAATGTGAACCCCCTTTCTAGAGGCCACCATCAACATGACCATCCCTCTAGAAGAAACAACTGAGCAGCGGTCGGATGAGGAGGAGCCCGTGATCTAGAAGTCCCCCCTAGACTTCCATAATGAAGATGGTGAGGAGGTGCAGTTGGAGGATGCCGTACCGCACCAAGATGAAGAAGAAGAAGAACTCACCAATCCAGCTAACAATCTCACCGGTGATGAAGAAGAAACAATACAGGATTCTGGATCCCCTCAGCCATCAAAGCCCAAATCTAGAAAGCGGAAGACCACTAGGAAGGTAGCGAAAAACCTGGAGGCTGGGGCAGGGGCACACAATGCTCCCCCAAAGAAGCTAAGGAAGGACCATCCGCAGTTCCAAGAGGGGAGCAGTGTCTCTACGGCCCAAGTAAACCCTTCACCGCATGTTGATGAGCAAGTCTAGAAGGCTACCCCTGTGAATGTCGTGGCTCCTACTATCACGGAACCCGTGACTGGCACTACATATGTACCAATCAATACTCCAAAAGATATAATCCACAAACAAAAACTAACAAGTGTGTTCTAATAACAGTGCGGACCCGTCGATAGTAGCCCAGGAGAAGGAGGTGGAAAGGGAACCTTCACCCGTGATATCTGATATGAGTGTTTTTACTCATATCATTTATAGCTTAAAACAATGAAAATATTGCGCATAATGTATCAAATATGCCTTTTGTTTGTATATTTCTTGTTTCATGTGTGTAGGTACACAAGTTCGCGAAAATCGGCAAAAATCGACACGAGAATGATGAAAAAGATCAAGAAGCCAAAAATCGAGCTCGACTTTGAAGGATTTAATCATTTATCGAGGAAACGAGCCAAGTGGGTCCCACATGGGTTTATTGGGCCTGAAAAGCCCATCAATAGATATTAAGTAGAACAAATTTTGGTTAAGCCTATTTGAAAGGCCCAAGGTTTATGAGACGGATGGATTTTCAATCATATGGGCCCAAGCCCAAACAAGATACACAAGGGACGACTGAAAAGTAAAAGTTAAATGGGCTTAGGGTTTTTTTTTTTTTTACCAAGCATTATAAACGTCACACACACAATATAAAATAAAAAAACCGTCCATTCTTTTTATTTTCCACTCAGTTTCTTTACTTTACAATCTTCGATAGAAACAAAGTACTACTCCCATCTTCCCCATCCCAAACCTGCGAATTTACTATTCACCCAAAACCCTAAATGGGTAAAAAATCAATTAAACAAAGGGCTTTTGGCACACGAGCCAGCCACACGTGATTGGGAATAAAATCCCCAATTGTTTCGGAAGGCAGAATGGATAGCAGGGGATACGTGGCTTCGATTGATTGGTGTAAACAACTCACCCATCAAATCCCACCAATCACAGGCCAAAGAAAAAGCACAAAAGAAACACAAGATTGCCACCTTGGCAATCTGTGTGACCAAGATCATTTTCCACCCTTGGATCAAAACAGAAAAGAAAGAGAAAGAGAAGAATGAAGATCAAAGGCTCAAGTTCGTTTGGAATATTCCTTGGAGAGATGCGAATATGCTCTCCCTCACCCTCGGGTTCAAGCATAAATACCCTCATTTTCTATGTGTAATTCATCCTTTTTCTTCTTGTAATGTTATAATGTTTAGTTGTAGTTAAGAATATTTCATTTTATTTCAACTTTGTAATCAAATTTTGAATTTAATAAAGATTTCGTTTCAATAAAAAAAAAAAAAAAAAAAAATATATATATATAAAAAAAAAAATATATATATATATATTTTAAATAGTTAAATTAGTTTAATTTCTTTTAAAATATTTAAAAAAAAAATAGATTTTAATAAATTAGGTTTTTAAGTAGATTTGTTTTTAAAGATAATTTTTATTAAAAGTATATTAGTTTTAAAAGTTTATTAGATTTTTAAATAGATTAAAAGTTTTTATTTTAATTAAATAGATTTATTTTTATAGATTTTTTAAATAGATTAATTTTTAAATAGTTTAATTTTTAAGTAATTAATTATTTGTAGATTTTTAAATAGGCGGGGTTTACGATTCATGCACTTTAGGTTGATTTTAAATAGTTTAAATTTAGTAGATTCTAATTGTAGTTTAAAAAACCAAACTCATTCAAATCAATTGTCCAAATCAAAACGAAACGTTTCAAATTCACTCGATCTTCGTGTACAACGAACTTGGGACATTCACGTGTTTAATCGTATTCGTCTTTGACTTATTTTTGGTTAATTACTTTTTCCTAAAGGTAATTGCCTAAATTTGTCCTATAACGTATATGTGTTAATCCACGACACATCAAAAATTTTGGCGCCGCTGCCGGGGATCTTGTGTACGATTCGCTTTTGTGGAGATTTGTTGATCGTGGATTTGAAGACCCTTTCCGTCCTCGGAAAGTTTTGTTATTTTTCTATTAAGTAGTATGTATCGTTTTTCTCGTTTTTTGTGAATAATATATTGTATTACGTAGAACAATAATTTTAAATACTTTTCAAATAAGCCTTAGTTGGGATTTCATCACCTAACTATTGTATTCGAACCCAAAACAAAAATAAAGGCAAAATAGATAAATACTAATAAGAAGTTTGAACTCGATTTATACAAACTATAAGGTGGGTATAAGGCGACGTGCTATAAAAGGCCGTCTAAGGAAAAAGGTTTTTAAGTGCTTTGTGCCACCTCGTTTCCCCGCTTGCTTGTGCGTATATTGAGAGGGACAACCTATTATTGGTTTGCCGACTCAAGTAGTAATAAATCTTATTTTTTGTTGTTTACTTATTGAACCTCGAGACGTTTAGGTTTTCACCTATCGTTTCAAAGTCGACCGAGGGTAATTTACTTCCATAGTAGTTATCCTTATTCCTTGTTTTTATCGATCATTATTGATTGAGCAATACCAAATAAAATTACCAAAAATAATCTTCTTTCTTGTCTAATTTCTTTTCTTCAATCCTCTAAATTCTCGTCTTAATAGTGTATGCAATTACGTTCTTCTCGTCTTGTGATTGATTTTAATAGGCTTGAAAATATTCCTCGTAGAAATAGAAATCGTCAACAACGAATAGTGGAACCCGAGATTCCACCTATTGTTGTAGAGATGGCCGATAACCGTACAATGGAGGAATTGCTCCGTGCACCCACCGAAGGGTATGGGGAAGCAATCGTTGTGCCGGCTATTTTGGCGGATCATTTTGAGATTAAGACGGATCTTGTATCGCTCATTCGTGCCGACCCATTTCGTGGCAATGAGATCGATAGTCCGCATTCTCACATTCGGAATTTTAATCGAATTACCTCGACTCTCAAGTTTAGAGATGTGCCGAATGACGTGATTAAGCTCATGCTTTTTCCGTACTCGCTCGAGGGTAATGCTAAGCTTTGGTATGAGAAAGAACCACCGGGTTCGATTTTAACTTGGGATGATTTAGTGTCTAAGTTCATGAATTATTTCTTTCCACCGTCCAAGACAACACACTTTAAAAATGAGATCACTAGATTTGAACAAAAAGTGCATGAATCGTTTGGGGTTGCTTGGGAGAGATTTAAAGATTTGTTAAGACAATGTCCACACCACGGTTTCTCGGAATTGCATCAAATAAATACTTTCTATAATGGGCTTAATATGATTGAACAAGATTCTTTAAATGCCGCCGCGGGTGGTAATCTTTTAAGAAAAACTCCGAGAGACGCGTGGAGAATAATTGAGGATAAGTCTAGAGCACAATATTCACGAAACACACCGGTTGTTTCCAATGTGAATTCATCTAATCACGAGATTGCTAGATTGGACTCTAAGATTGACACAATTTTGAATGAGCTTAGGAAGAATCCTCATGGATCGATTAATATGGTTGAGAGTTTTTGTGTATCATGTGGTGGAGCACATCCTAATTATGCTTGTTTGAACACGGGTTTTGATCAAGCTAATGCTTTTGCCGCGACGGGAACTTATGGCTCCAACGGTCAAGTTCCTCGTCAAAATCATGTTGCTCCACCGGGTTTTCCACCGGTTCAAAATAGGTACAACAATGGGAACAATGGGAATAATTTTAACCGTGGTAACCAAGGGAATTATAATCAAGGAAATGGGTTTAATGCTAATCAAAACAACCAAGGTTTTCAAGGGAACAATCAAAATGATTTGTCAAGTTACATGAAATCAAATGAGGCAAACATGAAAGCTTTTCAAAATAACATCCAAGGACAAATTAATACTTTGAGACTTGATTTTCAAAATACGATTAAAGGGCAAAATAACAAGATTGAGCTTAATCAACAAAGATTAGAGCAAGGTCAAAATCGTATGCAACAAAGTTTGGAACAAGGTCAAAATAAATTGCTTTCGATGTTTGAATCGTTTATGACCAAACCTTCCTCGTCTTCGGGTTGCTTACCTAGTAACACCATTCCAAACCCGAAGGGTGAGATGAAAGCCATAACCACACGTAGTGGGAAAGCTTTAGACGGACCTTTGCTTCCACATGTGAGTACCTCTCCGGTGAGGGAAGTGGAGCAAGAACCCGAGGTGGTTAAAGAAAAGGAAATTCCTATTCCACCAAAGGTAGACCAATTGCCTATTCCGGAACCCGAGCTTCCGAAGACTAAACCCACACTACCCTACCCTTCGAGACTTACCAAAGAGAAGCTCCGCGAAAAGACCAATGCTCAAGTTTCTACGTTTTTGGATGTGTTTAAGAAAATGTATATTAATCTTAGTTTCGCGGATGCATTGCTTAGCATGCCTAAATTTGCTTCTACAATTAAAAGGTTGATGAATGATAAGGAGAAGTTAGTTGAAGTATCTACCTCTTTAAATGAAAGTTGTTCCGCGGTTCTCTCTAAAAAGTTTCCCAAAAAGCTTGGAGATCCCGGTCAATTTTTGATACCATGTGATTTCCCTAATATGGGAGAATGCTTAGCATTAGCCGATCTTGGCGCTAGCATTAACTTGATGCCTCTTTCCGTATGGAAAAGGTTATCACTTCCCGAGCTTTCACCTACTAAGATGACTATCGAGCTAGCGGATCGATCGATCGCCTTTCCAAAAGGTATAGCCGAGGACGTATTAGTCAAAGTAGGAAAGCTCATTTTTCCGGCGGATTTTGTCATTTGTGATTATCCGGAAAATTCTCGAGTGCCTCTTATTTTGGGACGACCGTTTTTAAATACGGCTAGTTCTTTAGTCGACATGAGAGAGGGAAAATTGACTTTACGTTTTGATGATGAAAGTATCACTCTTAATGTTGGTAACATCTCGAAGTTTTCGTCCGAAGACGATGAGGAATCAATCAATCAAGTCGATGTGATTGATGTTGCTAGTGGAGAGGTTTCGCAAGATATGCTTGGTTTTTCGGATACTTCTAAAAGTGGCAATCCCACTTCATCGAATCCTATTATCTCTTCGGCTAAGCCTCCACTCACTCCATTTGAGGGAGGTGACTTCGTTCTTGAAGAGCTTGAGAATAATGGTTATTCAAAAATCGAGAAAGAAATTGATGATTACCTTAGCACACCGTTTGATCCTAGTGAGTTTGATAGTGAGAATTTTGATCCCGAGGGAGATATTGCGTTGATTGAAAAATTGTTGAATATGGATCCTTTTGAATCACCACCTATGGAACTAAAAGTTGTGAGTGTTAATGAAACTAAAGTGAAAACATCTATTGAGGAAGCACCCGAATTAGAACTTAAGGAATTACCCACTCATTTGGAGTATGCTTTTCTTGAAGGAACGGATAAGTTACCGGTGATTATTGCTAAGGGATTAAAGGAAAATGAAAAGGATGAGCTTATTAAAGTGCTTAAGAAACATAAACGGGCCATTGCATGGAAAATCTCCGACATTAAGGGTATAGATCCCAAATTTTGTACTCATAAAATTCTAATGGAGGATGATTATAAACCCGCTATCCAACATCAAAGAAGGGTCAATCCAAAGATTCATGAGGTGATCAAAAAGGAAGTCACTAAACTTCTAGACGCCGGAATGATCTACCCTATCTCGGATAGTCCATGGGTTAGCCCCGTGCATTGTGTTCCAAAGAAAGGAGGAATGACGGTTGTTGCTAATGAGGATAATGAATTGATTCCTACTAGACTTGTGACCGGTTGGCGTGTTTGTATTGATTATAGGAAGCTTAATGATGCCACTAGGAAGGATCATTTTCCATTACCTTTTATGGATCAAATGTTAGAGAGACTAGCGGGTAATGAATTCTATTGCTTTTTGGATGGATTTTCCGGCTATTTCCAAATCCCCATTGACCCTCGTGATCAAGAAAAGACCACATTCACTTGTCCTTATGGAACATTTGCCTATCGTCGCATGCCTTTTGGACTATGCAATGCTCCGGGGACGTTCCAAAGGTGCATGACGGCCATTTTCCATGATATGATCGAGAAAACCATGGAAGTCTTCATGGATGACTTTTCGGTTTTTGGGGAATCTTTCACTTCATGTCTCTCTAACTTAGAAAGAATGTTGCAACGTTGTGAGGAAACTAATCTTGTGCTTAATTATGAAAAATGTCACTTCATGTGCAAAGAGGGAATTGTGTTAGGACATAAGATCTCTAAGGCCGGTATTGAGGTTGATAGGGCTAAAATCGACGTGATTGCCAAATTGCCTCCACCCACCACCGTTAAGGGAGTAAGGAGTTTTCTTGGCCATGCCGGCTTCTATCGTCGTTTTATACAAGACTTCTCTAAGATAGCTCGGCCTATGACCCATCTTTTGGAAAAAGAGACTCCTTTCATCTTTTCGAATGAGTGTATTCAAGCCTTTGAGATGCTTAAAAGAAAATTAACCGAATCTCCAATCTTGGTTGCCCCGGATTGGGATCTACCTTTTGAAATTATGTGTGATGCTAGTGATTATGCGGTAGGTGCGGTTTTGGGGCAACGTAAGCTAAAACACTTCTTGCCTATACACTATGCAAGTAAGACTATGACGGATGCTCAAACAAAGTATACTACAACGGAAAAAGAGTTACTTGCCGTTGTGTATGCTTTTGAAAAGTTTAGACCATATCTCGTCTTGTCTCAAACCATAGTGTATACGGACCACTCGGCTATCAAATATCTTCTTAATAAACAAGATGCTAAGCCGAGGTTGCTCCGGTGGATTCTCCTCCTTCAAGAATTTAATGTCAAAATTCTAGACAAAAAAGGAGCCGAGAATCTCGCGGCCGATCATTTATCTCGACTTGAGAATCCTCACCAAAGCGATCGAGAGAACAAGGAAATCAATGAAACATTTCCTCTCGAGACGCTTGGTATGATTGCTTTTCGTGGTGATGATAGTACCCCATGGTTTGCGGACATCGCAAATTACCATGCGGGGAAATTTGTGATCAAGGGTATGTCGTCCCAACAAAAACGAAAGTTTTTCAAGGATATATCCTATTACTTTTGGGACGACCCCTATTTGTTTCGTGTGTGCGCGGATCAAGTGATTCGTAGGTGCGTGTTTGGCAAAGAAGCTCAAGATATCCTTAAATCTTGTCATGAAGGACCCACCGGGGGACATCATGGTGCTAACGCCACCGCGAAGAAAGTCTTTGATGCCGGCTTCTTTTGGCCTTCCATATATCGTGATGCCCAAGACTTGATCAAGACTTGTGATGCTTGTCAACGTCAAGGAAAGAACTCACAAAGGGATGAAATGCCTCAAAACATTATCCAAGTTTGTGAAATCTTTGACATATGGGGGATCGATTTTATGGGGCCGTTTCCATCATCAAAAGGAAACAAATACATTCTCGTAGCCGTGGACTATTTGTCTAAATGGGTCGAAGCTAAGGCTTTGCCCACGAATGATGCTCGAGTTGTGGTGAAATTTTTGAAACAACTTTTTGCTAGGTTTGGAACTCCGCGGGCTATTATAAGTGATCGTGGGACCCATTTTTGTAATGAACAATTTGCAAAAGTTCTAAGGAAATATGGTGTCACTCATCGACTTTCTACGGCTTATCACCCTCAAACGAGTGGTCAAGTGGAGGTTTCAAACCGTGCTCTTAAAAGGATTTTGGAGCGTTCTATTGGAGAGAATCGCACTTCATGGTCGGATAAATTGGATGATGCATTGTGGGCTTTCCGTACGGCTCACAAGACGCCAATTGGTTGTACACCATTTAGGTTGGTCTACGGAAAAGCATGCCACTTGCCAATTGAACTCGAACATAAGGCGTATTGGGCTGTTAAGCATTGTAACTTTGATTTGGGGACCGCGGGTGATCATCGCAAGGTTCAATTGAATGAACTAAGTGAATTAAGGGATCAAGCTTATGAAAATTCTTTGATCTACAAAGAGAAGACTAAGAGGATTCATGACTCTAAGATCAATAACCGCATTTTCAATGTTGGTGATCAAGTCCTCTTATTCAACTCTAGACTTAAGATTTTCTCGGGCAAGCTTAAATCCCGTTGGTCCGGACCATTCACCATTGCACAAGTTTTCCCTTATGGCACCGTTGAGCTAGCTCAAAAAGACGGGCCTAACTTTAAGGTGAATGGTCATCGTGTGAAACACTACTTTGGAGGGGACATACCTACGGAGGTTGTTCCGGATCTTCAAACTTTCCCTAAGGACCAATGAATGCGGGGATCGAGTCGAGCTCATGACTCGGTTAACAAAAACGAGGTGCCTTGTGGGGGAGTCCCATACATTCTATCTTCTTTCTATTTTCTAACACCTAATAAGGCTTGATCTTTCAAGCTCGTGCTCGTGTTTTGTTGTGGTGTGATCTTAGGTACGACCCTTATATTTGAAGACTCTCGTGTTCGGTTTTTGCCGGTCCACTTGATCTTCCATTCTTTGAATGCCAAAAAGGGGCACACTTTCTACCCTTGATTTTTATCGACTAACGTTTTTCTTGAGGCATAATTAATAAACGGCTTATAGATTTGCGTACTCTTTCCATGCTAGGAGTTTGCATTAGACTCTTCGTGTTTTAGCAAGGGGGTGTCACTCTTGAGCTAAGAAACATTGAGGACAATGTTTGGTTTTAGCATGGGGGAGTCAATCGATATAATCGCTTGCAATTGCTTTTGTCGTGTCCAAACGCGTTGCTTTCTCATTTTTCAATAAAATTTTAAATTTTTAGTGTTATTTTTAAGTTTTAATTAATAAAATAAGTGTTTTTGACACGAATGTAGGCTTTCAATAAGAATAGTTTTTGACTCGACTTGGTTTTTAACCTTAGCTTTTCCTTAACGTATTTGAATTAAGTTTTGCTAGGCTATTATATAGGGAGCTTTAAAACGCGAAGGTCTTAATTCATACGAGTTAAGAACAAGAACTTTTCGCAAGCTCCTATAATTGATCCTAGAAAGTCGTTTATCAAGGGAACTTTAAAACGCAAATTCTAAAACTTGCAAAAGTATAAGAAGATGCAAGATCCTATAGATGACTTGAAAACCCAAAACTTTGATTTAATAGGCTAAGTATCCATTGATTTCATTCTTGGAATTTTACAATATGGAGAACAAGAGATGATAGAGCCAATTATAAGTTCGGTATTCTTTCGGGAATTTATGTGAGTTAATTATGAGCCTATTCTCCCATCACTTGTTAATAAATTTAATTGCAATAAATAATGTTGAACGATTTGAAAAGTTACTTAGCTTCTAGCCCAAGATCGTTTAGAAGTTGCTCGGTATGGATTAGAGTTCATAGCCAAGGCATAACTTATTGAAGCGGGATGCGAAGATTGGCGAGTCCAAAAAGGTCCTAACAAGACATGAGGGCTATGTTTTATTGCTAAAGATCTCAAGTGATGTGAAGATTCATTATTCAAAAATCAATATGAAGGATCGAGACACACGACGAAAAGCAAAATACTCCCAAAAAGTCATGGAGAAGTCTATCCAAAAAGACCAAAAATAAGGTATGAGGATAAATGAAGCCAAGTCCAAAAAGGAGGCGGATCGTTGTTAATCAAAATCCCAAGTAAAGATTGGAGAAAAATGAAGAAGTCGTGGTCCAAGTATGAATCTCTCAAAAATTCAAAGTGAAGAAATATTATGAAGAGAAGACCATTATTTCGTGAACGTCTCTCAAGATTGGAAGTATTTAGTCACTGCCAAATATCGATCCGAGAAAGGTCTCAAATCGCGAAACAAGTTATGCCAAGATATGAACTTTATGAGAGCCCGAGAAGCAGTTTTAAAAGATTTTGTCCTTTAGCTAACTATTGATTAAATCGTTCACTTTATTTTCGGCTTAATAAATTATCGAAATAAGTCAACGATGCATCCTCGTGATCATTCAAGACAACAATAAAATATAAGAGATACACATAGGAATAAGGGAGTCTAAGTGATTAATTGGCCCACATGAGTTCGTGTTAGTCTACCAACTTATAATAACAATGATCTTGTTTTTGCACTTGGCATGGAAAAGTGAAAAGTCGAGGACGATGAATCTATTTGAGTTTTATGATCCTAAAAGTTATTTTTTCAAATAATGAAAGCAATACATTATGTCTTTGTCAAAATAAAGAGTCAAAAGTTGAATAATGGTGTAGTCATAGTTTTATTTTATCATTGCGTGAGGACACGGCAATTGCTTAGCATGGGGGAATTTGATATGAGTGTTTTTACTCATATCATTTATAGCTTAAAACAATGAAAATATTGCGCATAATGTATCAAATATGCCTTTTGTTTGTATATTTCTTGTTTCATGTGTGTAGGTACACAAGTTCGCGAAAATCGGCAAAAATCGACACGAGAATGATGAAAAAGATCAAGAAGCCAAAAATCGAGCTCGACTTTGAAGGATTTAATCATTTATCGAGGAAACGAGCCAAGTGGGTCCCACATGGGTTTATTGGGCCTGAAAAGCCCATCAATAGATATTAAGTAGAACAAATTTTGGTTAAGCCTATTTGAAAGGCCCAAGGTTTATGAGACGGATGGATTTTCAATCATATGGGCCCAAGCCCAAACAAGATACACAAGGGACGACTGAAAAGTAAAAGTTAAATGGGCTTAGGGTTTTATTTTTTTTTTACCAAGCATTATAAACGTCACACACACAATATAAAATAAAAAAACCGTCCATTCTTTTTATTTTCCACTCAGTTTCTTTACTTTACAATCTTCGATAGAAACAAAGTACTACTCCCATCTTCCCCATCCCAAACCTGCGAATTTACTATTCACCCAAAACCCTAAATGGGTAAAAAATCAATTAAACAAAGGGCTTTTGGCACACGAGCCAGCCACACGTGATTGGGAATAAAATCCCCAATTGTTTCGGAAGGCAGAATGGATAGCAGGGGATACGTGGCTTCGATTGATTGGTGTAAACAACTCACCCATCAAATCCCACCAATCACAGGCCAAAGAAAAAGCACAAAAGAAACACAAGATTGCCACCTTGGCAATCTGTGTGACCAAGATCATTTTCCACCCTTGGATCAAAACAGAAAAGAAAGAGAAAGAGAAGAATGAAGATCAAAGGCTCAAGTTCGTTTGGAATATTCCTTGGAGAGATGCGAATATGCTCTCCCTCACCCTCGGGTTCAAGCATAAATACCCTCATTTTCTATGTGTAATTCATCCTTTTTCTTCTTGTAATGTTATAATGTTTAGTTGTAGTTAAGAATATTTCATTTTATTTCAACTTTGTAATCAAATTTTGAATTTAATAAAGATTTCGTTTCAATAAAAAAAAAAAAAAAAAATATATATATAAGAAAAAAAAATATATATATATATTTTAAATAGTTAAATTAGTTTAATTTCTTTTAAAATATTTAAAAAAAAAATAGATTTTAATAAATTAGGTTTTTAAGTAGATTTGTTTTTAAAGATAATTTTTATTAAAAGTATATTAGTTTTAAAAGTTTATTAGATTTTTAAATAGATTAAAAGTTTTTATTTTAATTAAACAGATTTATTTTTATAGATTTTTTAAATAGATTAATTTTTAAATAGTTTAATTTTTAAGTAATTAATTATTTGTAGATTTTTAAATAGGCGGGGTTTACGATTCATGCACTTTAGGTTGATTTTAAATAGTTTAAATTTAGTAGATTCTAATTGTAGTTTAAAAAACCAAACTCATTCAAATCAATTGTCCAAATCAAAACGAAACGTTTCAAATTCACTCGATCTTCGTGTACAACGAACTTGGGACATTCACGTGTTTAATCGTATTCGTCTTTGACTTATTTTTGGTTAATTACTTTTTCCTAAAGGTAATTGCCTAAATTTGTCCTATAACGTATATGTGTTAATCCACGACACATCAATATCAATGAGACCTCCATACCCTCCCGTAACTCATACGAGGAGCCACGTCCTGAGGGACCTGACACCAACCTTCGCCCAGCCTGGAACTTGTCTAGTTTAACAAGATTAGAGGCGGAGTCCGAGTGTAGAGAATTTATGGATCACATCACTCCTCCAGCGCTGGCACAAGACTTGGATGAACTCGAGCACGAGGCGCTGCTGGAGCAGTTTGATGTATCCTCCGCTCACCAAGTGACAGTTGGTGCGGCCCTACTGCGCCGCTTGGAAAAAGCTTTGGCCAACATGAGCCGTGCTGATAGGAAGATTACTCGCCGAGAGGAACTGGTGGAAAAGCATGAGAAGACTATCACATCTCTGTAGGCAGCTTTAGTCGTAGTGGAATCAATAGTCAAGGAACACACCCACCATGCCAACGCACGCGAGGAACGCATTGTTGAGCTGGAGACCCTCCTAGCTGCTTCCAGTGAGAAGGTACACGCTTCTATTGATACTCATTTGCTCATATAAGACCCATATCGTCTTGTAGTAATTTCAAGTATTATTTATAGGTATCCGCAGCCGAAGCCGCCACTAAAGCCGTAACAGTACAAGAGTTCACCATTGCTCAGGAACGCGACACGCTTATGGATGAACTTACCCATGCACAGACTACTTTGAAAAAGCGAGCTGCGGTAGCTGAGGGAGAACTGAGCAGGATGGCAACGGACTGCGCCGAAGTGTTGTGCCCTCCCTTGCTTACAGCCATAGCTGGGCGTAGATGGATGGTTGGCCAGGGAATGCGGCTTGCCGTAAGCAAGGTAACGGAGGATCCTTACTTGTTGGAGGCTTTTGCTAGTGTTGTATTGGACGGCATTGACCGTGGTAGGCACGAGGGGTTGACTAAAGCTGCGGAGCTAATAAGCAAGAAGGAAGACATTATCCAACATGCCTATCACTACCCTCTAGCTAAAGAGAAGATAACCGCATCGATGGCCGCCCTTGGGGAAATCCAGCACCCATTCCTAGAAAAGCTAGAGTCGCTGAAGGATGCTCCCAATGAGGTGATAATCTCCAAGCTCACAGCCGATCCCATCCACCTGACCTTGCCCACCTACGACTCTGTTTCGAAGGTGATGAAAGGTGAGAAGCTGTTAGCCAAGGCGTTGGATGATAACATCACCAGGGCACAGGGTGGAAAATATGCTCGCGGTGAGGTCCTTTGTACCTTGATTGCAGAAGGGAAGAGAGAGATAGGAGATTTCTTACCTCCTTTGTAAGTTACATTGTAAACCTTTGTGCCTTTATTCGTCCGTGTATGTATACGGCTAGAACTGACAATATTGTTATAACTCGTTATGTTTATGTAAGTCCGTGATGACCATGGTTACTTTGTGTTTTGAATTTGAAACTTGTGTATTTTCTATAGATATCATGTACCTACATTGCATGACATGTCACGTCTTACCCAAAATAAAACCAAGTCTATATTTTACTAGACGTGCGGCGTGCGTATTTACCATGCAAAGAACTACGTGAGCGCGGCCTATGGAAACTTATTACAACGTCTTGTAAAGAAGGTGTCTAGTAAGGATACATGATCCACGTCAGTGGGGTTGCATCTCTCTTATGTGACAAGTTGAATTATTAGGTTCACTTAATCCTCTCTCCCCGCCTGGAGGCGAATAGTACATGTACGGTTTTGAATGAATGCATATGAATAAGAGATAGCACATTATAGCAATAACAACTAAATCTATACGATAATAATTTGCACATATAATTTAAATGACACGACAATAATTTGCACAAGAACAAGCCGTGGAGCTAGCTAGGCACCACGACATTTTATTAGAACGTTTACGATTTTTTTTTTGACAAGAATGGGAAATCCTAAAAACAAAGGGAACCTAGAAAGCATGAAAAACAAAACAAAAGAGAATACATGGATCTTTATTGAAGCCAACTATAGTGAAGTGTCCATGTGGAAGCCGTAGCATTTCAAAGATAACATTTTTTAAGATTGCAGATATTCCATGTGTGTTCCAAGTCGCGGCCATCCATGTCACGCAACTTGTACGCGCCCCGTCCTAAGGCTTTCGTAACCTCATACGGTCCTTCCCACTTGGGGCCCAACTTTCCTGTATTCTCCGCCCGACTTGCCTCGTTGGCACGATAAACAAAATCTCCTGGTCGAAAGGAAACACCTTTAACCTTGGCGTCATAATAAGCCTTCATCCGTGCCTTGGACTTGGCCTCATTGATAGCCGCTATTTCTATTTTTTCCTCCAACAAGTCCGGATTAATCTGGAGTTGCTCGTCGTTCGTGACAACATTAACCTTCGCTGTACGGATGGTCGGCATTCTAATTTCTGCTGGTATAACAGCTTCAGTCCCGTAGGCCAACGCGAATGGAGTGACCCCATTGGCTGTTTTAATCATAGTCCTATGTGCCCATAGAACATGTGGCAGCTCATCTACCCATTTGGCACTTCGTTCATCCAGGCGTGCCTTGATGCCCTCACCTAAGTTTCTATTTGCCAGCTCCACAAGACCATTTGTCTGCGGGTGCTTAACAGATGCGAAGCGCCGCGTGATATTCAATGCTGCGCACCAGTCCTTGAATGGATTATCCACGAGCTGCTTCCCGTTGTCCGAGATGATTTCTCCTGGCAAGCCAAAACGGCACACGATGTTTTCCCAAACAAACTTTTTAACCTGTTTGCCTGTAATGGATTTAACTGCTTTAGCTTCTATCCATCGTGTAAAGTAGTCCATTGCGACAATCAAGAACTTAACTCACCCTGCAGCTACGGGGAAAGGTCCTGCGATGTCAATCCTCCATTTATAGAATGGCCATGGGGATGTAATGGGTGTCAGTTCCTGCTGCGGATGTCGCGGTAATGGTCTATGCACTTGGCAATCACTGCATTTACGAATCATGTCGCGTGCATCCCTATGCATAGTAGGCCAATAATATCCTGTGCGTAGAGCTCGTGCCACTACAGATCGTGGACCTGCGTGCATACCACATAGCCCTTCATGTATCTCACTGATCACATAAGTAGCCTGGCTTGGCCCAACACACCGCAACCACGGCTGTAAGAAAGAGCGCTTGTAAAGAATACCTTCCCGAAGCTCAAAGTGCTGCGACTTCCTTCTGATATGCCGTGCTGCCTTTTCCTCATCCCGAAGGGTTTCGCCAGTTAAATAGCTGATGATCGGGGTCATCCATGTAGGTCCCTCTTCCTCAACTATAGCTACGACTTCCCCTTCCGTTATAGACTTTTTACTTTAGTATTTCTACCAAGACTTGCTTGGATAAGTGGGCGAAACTTGTAGACGCGATCTTGCTAAGAGCGTCCGCCTTCTTGTTTTCACCTCTTGGTACCTGTTTGATAGAAAACTTGCTGAAAGTAGCGATGAGCGACTTGACTTTCTCCAAGTATCGAACCATGTTGTCCTCCTTGGCTACGTATCCCCCTAGAATGTGGTTCGTGACAAGCCGTGAGTCCACGTAGGCCTCAAGGTTGCAGACTCCCATTCTAGCGGTGATTTTTTAACCCGCAATCAACGCTTCATATTCTGCCTCATTATTGGTGGCTGTGAACTCAAAGCGCACGACGTATGTAAACTCTATTCCTTCTGGATTCATAAGGATGAGACCATCTCCCGATCCGTCCGTGCATGAGGATCCGTCAGTGAATAATACAAATGGTTCTGTTGGAGCTTCCTCTCGTTGTATTGCTGGTCCGTCCTCATCTGGCTTCTCGACCAAGAAGTCTGCCAAGATTTGGCCTTTGACCGCGGTCCTTGGTCTATAGGAGATGTTATGCTCTCCTAGCAGAATGCTCCACTTCTGTAACCTGCCGGCTACGTCTGGTTTTGAGATGATTTGTTTTATTGGTTGATCAGTAATAACCACAATTGGGTGCGCCTGAAAGTACCGGCGTAACCGTTTTGTGGCGAATACTAATGCCAAAACGAATTTCTCCATAGAGGAATAATTCAACTCCGGCCCTTGTAGTGTTCTACTTATGAAGTAGACCAGAGTTTGGATTGTGTCCCTATCCGTTATAAGTACCGCACTTATTGCTCCATGTGTAGCCGACAGATACATGATGAGCTCTTCCTTAGGTCGGGGTGCCACTATCATGGGAAGAGCTGTGAGGTGTTGTTTAAGCTGTCCAAAAGCTTCCTCAGCTTCCTTTGTCCAACGGAAATATCCCTTCTTGATACACTTATTGAGTGTTTTGAATAGGGGGAGTGACTTCTCCGTGGACTTCGACAAGAACCTGTTTAGCCCGGCCAGCTTTCCATTTAGTGATTGTACCTCTTTTCGCGTCTGAGGAGACGGTAACTGTATCACCACGTTCGTCTTTTCTGGGCAAGGTTTGATCCCATTTGGATCGATCATGTATCCAAGGAACATCCCTTCAGTTGCCCCAAACGTGCATTTTTGTGGATTGAGTTTCATATTAATCCTCCTCAACGTGTCAAACGTCTCCTGGACGTCACAGAGAAGTGCCTCCTCCATATGACTTTTGATGACTAGGTCATCAACGTAGACCTCAAGGTTACGGCCTATCTGTGAGTCGAAGGCTTTATCAACAAGTCGCTGATATGTTGCCCGACATTCTTTAGTCCGAATGGTATTTTTGTATAACAGTATACGCCCTGACAAGTATGAAACGCTGTTTTCTCCACGTCCTCTTCCGCCTTCTGGATCTGGTGATATCCTTTGTACGCGTCTAAGAAGCACTTAAAGGGATACCCACATAGGGATTCCACTTTCCAATCAATCTCTGGTAACGGATAGCAGTCCTGTGGACAAGCTTTGTTTAGGTCTGTGAAGTCCACACACATGCGGCAGCTCCCATCATGCTTCTTGACCATGACCGGGTTGGATAACCACTCGTGGTAGTATACCTCGCGCATAATTCCTACATCCACTAATTTCCGTACTTCATCCAGTATTACTTGGCTGCGTTCTGGTGCTTGACCACACTTCTTTTGCTTAACGGGAGGATATCCCAGGCAGATTTGGAGTTTATGTTTCGCAATCGCACGTGGCACACCCGTCATATGCTTGGGCTCCCATGCGAATACATCCAAGTTTGCTTTTAGAATAGAGCACATGGCCCTCTTGCCGCTATCCGAGAGTGTTCCTCCTATGGACACCTCTCGTTCCGGATAATCGGGATGGATTGCCACCTTCCAGTTAGGAGGTGGCGATCCATCCTTGACGGGAATAGGTGGGACTGTGTTTTCACGACATGACATTCGGATGCTGGTATGATTGAGTTATTGATGGTGACAATTCCTCCTTCCATAGGGAATTTAATCATTCCGTGCGCTGTGGAGGGTACTGCCCATATGGCCAGGATACCTGGTCTGCCTATGATCCTATTGTATGGAGAGTGTGGGCGTATCACCATAAAGTTCATCCACGCCCTGGTGGAATGCTCTACATTCCCATTGGTTACGAGCACACGCAACTCTCCTATTGGCTAGATGGTGTCTCCACTAAAGCCGATGAGCGGCGACGTGGCCGGTACTAATTGGCTTCTTATTTTTGGTCGTAGCTGTACGAAACAGTGTTCGTACAGTACTTCTGTCGATGACCCTCTATCCACATACATACGGCGAACATTGAGTGTTCCAATGCTTACCTCAATCGTGAGAGGCGCATCGGCTACTTCACTTGCCGTGATGGGAGGGAATGAGATTTCTCTGCCGCGTGAAAATTTTTGACTAATTTTCTACCTTGTTCGGCGTTGCCAGGATTGGATCATGTATATAGTCGAAGGTTTGACTCTTTGGGGATCCTTCTTGTCGTGCTTCTTGTTATCCTTCCCGTCCTTCCAATCCTTGACCAGATGTTTGAGTTTGCCTCACTTAATCAGTGACTCAATGTGCTTCTTGAGTTGGATGCACTCCTCCGTGTCGTGACCTTTGTCGTTGTGTAATTCGCAAAAGCGATTTCCTTGACGACGGTCCACCGGAGTCGTCATCGGAGGAGGTCTCGGGAAGTTCGCCCCTTCTATCAACAAGATCTCCCGGTAGGACATCTTTAAGGGGTGAACTTGTCCTCCGACCGCCCCTTTTTGTTTTGGCTCTTGTAGTCCGAGCCCCTTCCATTGCCTTGGTTGTTTCGGTCACCCGACTGTCTTCTGGACTGGTCTTTTGATCGATAGCTGTTTCCCTTTGTAGGATAGGCCGCGACTACCGCGGTTTCTCCTTCTATAAAGTTCCTGGCCCTTTCCTTGAGGTCGTCATATCTCTCCGGTCGCTTGACATTGAGACGTCTAATTAATTCCATGTCTGTTATGGCATGCATATAATTGGAAATTTTTAGAAGTTCCGAGATTGTCTTTGTGCGAGTGCACTCGTCATTGAAGCGTTCAGTGAAGGCCTCCGTAGATTCCCCAGGTCGTTGCTTGACGGTTTCCAATGAGACCGGGTCCCTATTATACTTCTTTCGCTGAGTATAATTGTTTTTTAACGCAGTACGCCGATCAATGCTTCGGGGAGGAAGTCCCTCAAACCAATCATGAGCATTGCCGATCAAGGTTGAATTGAACATCTGGCACTATATAGTAATGGGTTATCGTTCGATTTTTGCCTACGTGTCAAATATCTTTAGGTGATCATCCGGATCACCAGACCCATCATAAGTCTTGACGCACGCCGACATGTGACGCTTTTTATCCTATGAGTAATTCTGTATGCTGAGAGTAAAAGGATCTTCCCTGGGATCACACCATGGACGGGTGAGATTAGGATCACACCATGGGCGGGAGAGATCTTCTTCTTCCGCCTCAGGATAATAGGGGCCACAGTTGTACCCTTCATCGTCTGGCGGCGCTGGAGGAGTACGCCTAGGTCGGCGACGCTTGGGTGGATGGTCATCTGAATCCTCTCCTGATGGACCGGGGGAAGGGGGCGGTGCCCCACCTTTTGGTAAAGGATCCTCTCTATGAGAATATCTAGGAGCCTTTTTCCCGGTATACACCCTTTCCCACACACTTGTGCGGCGATTGTTCATGGTTAATTCCAGGTCCGGCCGTTCGGCTGAGTCATCGGATCTACCTCCTTCTTCACAAGATTGTAGTAGTTCCTGCATAACACGATACCCTATGCGCTCGAACACATTCCGAGGCTGAGGGTTTCCTCAAAGAGGTTTCGTTCCTGGGGTCGTGCCCTCTTCTTCCTTTGAGTCTGAGGAGAGGTGCCAGATGCGGCCCTGCCAAAGTTGAGCCTAGATTGGAGGTTCCTACCTAGGTTTAACCTGGACGCGATTCCTGGGACGATCCTCTCGAACTTCAGCGTGAGAACTCGAGCGAGGTCTTCCTCACTAAGTGGTTCGACTTCCACTTTTTCCTCGGTCGATGGCCTGCGCGGCTCCTTGTTAGGGGGCTTAGGCGCACTCCCTGGATAAGGGTTGTCCAAGGTCGAGGTAGGTGGTGGGGTGATAGCGGACGTGCCTATCACACGCATGGACTGAAAAACACTTCGGTTATTTGGTCCACCAGTTTAGTTGCTAGGGGACTGAGTGGGAATGAGTATCCCGTCCCCTGTGGACTTCAGGTTCGCAGGATTCGTGTTCCTGGGATTTCCTTGCGGATGTCCTTTCGTCATTGAAAGAGATCGAGAAGAAACTTTTTCTAGCTTAGTGTATAGGTCCCACGGATGGCGCCAACTTGTTGATACAAAAGTTGGATGATCCTTGCTAGACCTAAATTAGGTTTAATTCGGGTTGGATGGGTTCCGGCTCCTGTACCAAGTGAAATATTTGGTTGGGATCCTGCACACTAAAACAACACGCGTTAGGCTTACCGTGGGAATGTACCGTGGGAATGTATCCCACGATTAGACTCCAGCGTGAGAGTAAGTAATCGGTTAGGGTTTAAGAATCAGATGAGAGTTGAGAGTGTGTAGAATGTAATACCTTTGTGGAACCCTTGGGGGTTCCTTATATAGGCAGTGAAACCCTAATAGGCTGTCATTGATGCTTCGGCCCCAAGCAAAGGATAAGTACCAGAATTAGCTTGATTGTTATCTTCTAATTACGGTGAGTGTATATCCTCTTCTTTGGGGTAAATCCTAATCATAATAAGAGTATGATTCTGTTTAACCTTGTAACGGCCGTGTCGGGCCGTGGGCCGCACACATGTATGCGGTCATTGTTCATTAAAGCCCATAAGCTTAAATGATGTTAATCCAACCCATTAGTAATGGGCCGGATGTGGGTAGTACCCGTTGGCCGGGTTCATGACCCGGCTGGGGACTATACGTCATCAATGTGTGTCATAATCTTCTTAACCAATCAATTTACAAGAAAAACAAGTTTTGGATTGCCACATACACTGCCACCTCACTCCTTCATTTATTAACCGGATCTAATAACAGTAAAAACGCACTACAACTTTCAACCAATAGGATTTCAACATGCAATATATCATTTTATCCAATACGGATAATGATCCGTGTGAGGGGAAAACATCCAACAAGAACATGACACGTGTCAACGGTAACAAGCAACAAGCCCAGATCGTGGATTCGATTACACTGCATTTCAGACAAAGCTTTCTACATGAAACTTGCTCGCTTTTCAACAAGGAATTCAGATATCATACTCAATTAGACTAAAATTGGAAGGAGAAGAAAACCCCTTTTGTGTTCTTGGAGTGAAATCTGCAATCCACCAGAGTGTGACACCTGGCACCTCCTCAATGGCTGAGACACGTCAGACTACCCCAACACATCATCATCAACCTCTATAAATAGTAGCTTGTACTCTCATTTTTAGTAAGTAGTTAAGTGTGTAAAAAACACACACTTTAGTTTTCCTCTCTCAATTTTGTTTCCTTCATTCTGTTAGATAACAACTCTTAAGTGTTTGACACACACTTAAGAGTTTGTTTATAGTTAGTTAATCTGTTGTACCTACTTTTCCCTCCAAAATCAATAAAAGCACAAAAAAATTCAGTTTCCTATTCTCATCTTCCTTTACCTAGTCATACCTGCAATTCTGTTACTGCTTTGTGATTTCATTGATCATAAGTGATCAATGAAGTGTTTTTGAGACATTATGGAAGCTATTCAGTTACTTTTAGCCTAGCAGCTCAAGTTCTAGACTAGTTGTAGCAGTTAGTAGCAGTTTGGTTTGATTTGAACAGAAATGGGTTTTGGAGGTGATAAAACTGGTTAATGGTGGTGTATTGGTGTTATTCTTGTAGATCTTAGTTGGCTCAGCGCCACACTACTCCATCAATGGAGGCTTCTAGCTAAAAGGATTCAGGATTCTGTTTTTAGGTTCCACTAATTTGAAGTTTGCATGCTAAATTCTTAGTGTAAACACTATTTGATGCTATGATCATGTGTTTAGAACTGTTTTAGTGTACTTGTGTTAGCTATGTTATATTTGAGTAAGTCTTGTAGCCTAAACCTTCATTTACTTGAATTTCAACTTTATTTTCATCAGTCATAGATCTTTGAGTTCATTTGTTGATTAGTCTGTTAACAAGTAAGATTTTGGTTCAATTACCTTTCATTTCACTCATTAAACAAGTTCTGATATCAGTCTTTGCTTGATACACTTTTATACTCAAAAATGCTTCATAATAGTTGATAACAGTTTGATAAAATGATGTTGGGATTTGATGAAATCTTTTGATTCAAGTTTGTTAATCCAGTTAAGTTTTGTTAATTCACATTCGGTAATCAAGTGGTAACACATTAGTTCAGTTTTGAAGTTAAAATAGTGCTCAAAAAGGCAACTGGTTAGAAAAAGTATGGGTCAAAGTCTTTGAACATTTTCATTCAGAAAACTAACTTATTTCAAATAATTGCTATTTACTCATTTCTTAACTAAATTGCCCGAAACAAGTTCTCAATTGTAGTTTAACATTCATAGTTTAAGTCTCCTAAAGGAAATTCTATAGTTTTTAGATTTAACTAGAAATAAGCTTTTTAATAAGCTCTTTAGCATATGCAAGTTTATGTGATAAAAGTTGGACTGTTTTCTCATATCTTGAATTCTACTTCACAAATCTACCAATTTTTCTTCACAAACCATGTTAGAAACATGTCTTGTGTAGATTTGGCCATTTTCAGCTTTTTCATATTTTTGGTCAAAGTTGGTCAAATAAGCACTTTCTAGCTTAATTTGATTTTCCAGCTTATTCAGTGAATCATTTTCAAAAAGGGAAGACATTCCATACTCTTATTGAGCTGTTTAACAAGTTTGAGCATTAAAATCAAGATGTGGATGTCTGGATTTTCAATTAGCTTAAAGTTGGCTTATTAGAATGATCTTATTTGAGTTCTACTTGTTTTTAAGCTGTTTCCTCATACAAGTTTAGCTAAAACTCAATTTTAAGCATTTTGAAACAAGTTAGAGATTATTTGGTCTAGTAACGAGTTTAAACCAGCTTATTGAACTTGTGAGCCCGTTTTTGTTAAGAAATTCTTATTAATTGCATTTTAGTCCTTTTGGTTTTAAACTGTTTGCATTTGTTGCTGAAATTGTGTATAATGCAATTCGTTTTTCTCAGTTCTTGCTAATTGAAAGTCCAAAAAATATCGGGTTTTTAACTGTTTTTGGTTGTTAATCTTTTTTGGATATTCTATTTGCTAATTCAACAAAGCCTTACAAAACTGAAAAATATTACCTACTTATATGTAAAACATAGTGCAATTACCAAGTTTTTATTCAAGTAAGATTCAAAATGTAAATTTTAAAACTAAAAGGACTGAAAATGTAAATTCTAGGAAAGTAAAATGCTTAAAATGTAAATTCTAACAAGTATAGGGACTGAAAATGCAAATCAGCAAACTAAAAGGATCAAAAATGTAAAACATGTAACAAACTAACCAAATTGTAACAAAATTCCAAACTTGCTAACTGAATTTTAACAAACTCAAAACTGTAAGGACTAACTTGTGAAAACCCTAAAAAGATGTGAGTTTAGCAATGTTTAGAAACTGTTTAAAACAAGAAGGACCAAAATGCAATTTTTAAAACCTTTTAAGCAAAAACGGGTTTACTAGACAAATAAGCTCGTCTGAGCTTATTATTGGACCAAAATGATTCAAACCAATTGCAAAACACTACAAATTCAAAATAAGCTAGGTCTATAAAAGGAATCTGGCTGAAAACTACTAATAAGCAAATAAGCACTTCAAAATAAGGACACAATAAGCTCTAGGACAATCTGAACAAGCACAACTTGATTTTTGTGCCTAAACTGATTAAAAAGCTCAAATGATGAACGGGAAATCAAGTTATAACAAATTTCATCAAGTAATAAGCTGGGAATTCGAATTAAGCTGAAACTGGCTTATCGTTGACCAAGCGTTGACCAAAAATTTTGACAAAAAGCTAAAACTCTCAAATATTATGCAATACCATATACTAAGTGGATTTATGAAAGAAAATGGATTGGTTAATGAATGAAATCAAAAGATCTGAAAATCCAGTTTCAATTTATAGAAACATTATTTATCTCAACCTTTCAGATTTTAGCTTATTTCTCTATGATTATTCAATAATGTATAAAATGCTTTTGGAATTTGAAATTTCATATATTGAACTAGAACTGAGAGCTGGTTTGGTTAACTTTCATCAAGATTCTAACAAATGCCAGGCAAATAAAATTGGCAACTTTTTTAAGCAAAACTGAATGAAAATAGACCCAATCTTTTTCTTGCCAATTGCCTGATTGACCTAAGATTTGACTGGCAAATGACTCAAAATGACTTGTTATTACCTAGTGACTGAAAATGAACATCAATTTTCCAAAAACCAACACTTGAAAACTTAACAAATGCTTATGCCAAACACCACTTTATCTGATCTATATGAAAATTACAAAGGCTTTTATAGAACTAGTTAAAGCTGAGTAAAATCCTTTATCAAACCAAACTTTGTGTTCAAAATGAGATGTTTTAAAACTAAAAGTAAGCAATGTAAGCAATTAGAACTCAATTAAGGCAATAAGACTAAACTTGACTGAAATAAGCTATAACTAGAACACAATCCAAAATTAAAAGCTGTTAAACAAGAATTAAGCTACAAACAAGTACACAATCAATCAACAACCAAGCTAAACAGATTTGATCATACAATCATCAAGTTTTACACTATGAAAAATAGCATGCAGTTGACAAATTGAGTGGAACCAAAATCAGAAACATTTAAAACCTTTTGGAGTAATCATTGGGAAGTAGAGGAGTGCTGAACTCTCTATCCTAGTGCTAACCACCACCTTAGCATTAGATCAACCAATCTACTATCAACAACAGCTACAATTCAACTAGAAATCATCATCATGACATGAAATCTTCAAAAATGCTAAGGCTTGAACTGAAATCACTCAAACAGCTACAATTCTTCTTCAAAGTCAGTTATGATCAATGAATGATCATAACAAACTCAATGCAGCAACACAAGTATCAAGAAGAAGCAGGATATGAACAATAGAGTGAAGATGAGAATTGGCGGGAAATGAAGAATTCAAATTTTATTAATGGAAATTGGTTACAAAGTTGTTGCAATGATGCTAACTAACTAACTAACTCAAGAGTGTGTCAAACTCTTGAGTAGTTTAGCTAAAAAGGAAGAAAGATGAAAGGAAATGTAAATTGTGTGTTTTTTTTACAAATTTAACTACTTGTTACAAATGAGGACCTAGCAGGCTATTTAAAGACTTGAGAAAGAAGTTTGTTGGGATTGGTGACGTGTTGGGACCAATCCCAGCTCTCCACGTGGCATGATTCTGCAAAGTTGATCTTCAAAGTATGAAAATGAATTGGGGCTTTCTGCTTGAGTTGATTTCTTGTTAATTGATGATTACCATTGTGTTCGTCTCTCAAAAATAAGCACTTTTGATGTTTACAACTCTTCATGAAATTCAGTCTACCTTAAAAACGATCCTGGGAAATTTTGGCCGTTTGAAAGTGACATGTGGCATGCTCTGAGTGGTTGAAACAAAGTCACACGGATCACACTGTTGTGATACGTTATTAAATGTAAAAGCGGCTAGTGGGAAATTAATGCTAATATTTGGCAATCCGTGTGCCCCTTATACTTGCTTCTCATTGGCCCAAAACTTGATCACATGGATTAAGCTAGTAAACTTTCCAACATTGGCAGATTTAACCCTTGAACTTTGGCAGCTTGTACTTAAAGGCTTGTAACTTCATTTCTTTGGCACTTTTAGTCCTTCCAACTTCATCTTTGAGCAGAATTAGTCCTTTGACTTTGTTGACTTGATAGTTGACCAAATTTGACTATAATCTTGACTTTTTACAATATTTACACTTTAGTCCTTCATCTTTGTCAATTTGTCAAGATAGGTCCTTGTACTTCAAAGTCTTGTCACTTTTGATCCTTCTTTGTCTTTTTCATCAATTTAAGCTTGATTTTTCCTTGTTTGCTTGAAAATGTATCCTTTTACCTACACAAGTGAACACAAACACAAACATACCACATAACACTGTTTTTGCAAGATAAATTGGTATTTTGCTTCATGTTTTAGGGTTATTTGTTGATAAATGGATATGAGTTTTAGCTCATATCAAATCCCCTACACTTGAACATTATCATGTCCTCATGCAATTATATATTTTAAAGCTCAAATTTTCATTCTCCTCATAATTAACCCACCTTGGCCATATGGGATGCATCTACACTACTCTAAACTACATGATGCATGATTTTGACTTTTACTAATGCAATGAACAAAATACAATTCTATCTATATCTTTTTTATTTTTCTTGAAATGGTTTTGATGGAAATAACTCATAAAGAATTCAATGGCTTAGATTAGGGCTTGAGGACCATGGACATTTATCACCCTTAAGTTTCACTTTCCCCATACCAAGCTTAAAAATGGGATCATTGCATTCACAAGTAAAAAGTGCATCAACTTATTCATGACAATTAAATGTGGAGCCGGTTATTATTTGAGCAAATTGCTTGTGGGCAAATTTGTCATTTATTCAAGTGTGAAATATAAGAAGTGTAAAATCCAAAAATAAGGAAGCACGGTTTTAATCCTAAGTAATCCTCTCATCCATTACTTGAAAAACCGCTCACAATTAATACAAGTCCGTTTCAAGAGTAATAAGTCATTCGCCTTATGTGTAAAATCCTCATGTCATGCTTTCATAAGTAGCTACACACTCGCTAAGGAAAGAAAAATAAAACTCACGCAATAATTTACATCCGCCATCATTTTGAGACTTTGGATATTTAACCCCGCAACCCGTCAAGGTAATATTGGATTGGAGCAATCTATTGAATCCCCGCAACCCGTCTAGGTAATATTGGAACTCAATAGTCACTATAATTAACACCACACTGCCCCTCTTGGGAGTCTTGTATATATTTTTTTTTCTTTTTTTTTCTAGTCACTCATTTTTTTATAAGCCGCTCTTATTTTTCTTTATTCCTCACTAAGAAAGTAGAAAAGAATAAAAGGAAAAAAACACCCGCTAAATATTGATCATGACATAAGTCTAGTACACATAAAACGTTCTAACTTAGAATCTTAAGACCTACTTATATCAACCATGAATGATTAGACAAAAATGCATAAGAGATTACAAACCAATTAAAACCGTTCTTGATTATTTATTAACAATTATATACATGCGAAGAAAATAGAGGTAAAGAAGAGAAGGGTTTAGCCACAAGTAATTATCATGAAGTTTATCTAGCCCTTTTACACTTGCTTCAACTCTATCATTTCCCATTCTCCACAAATTTAAAATTTCAAATAATGAGATTGGTGGATGCTTAGCCTAATAGACCAACGAAGGACTACATGGTTAAGGATACTAGCTAGAGAGTGCTAAGATAAGCAAACTCGGGTTGAGTCAAAATATCCATGGCGGGCCTAATATGTCAAAGAAGTCTAAACTTGTTAAAACCATGTTATAGTATATATATTTTTTTTTATTTTTGATGAAAAATAAAAGAAAAGATATATACAATGCAAATGTGATATGCAAATGGAAAATGATTAATGCAAAAATTATGAATGCATATTTTTTTGTGGCCAAAGTAGATCAAAAATTTGAAAATGGTCGAAAAATCAACATGTTATCATGCAAGACAATGACAAGTTCTAGGTAAGGTCACTTCGATAGAAGACCCCGCTACACTTAAGCTAAACATTGTCCTCAATGTTTAAGAGCATGGAAGTATAAAAACGTCCCCTACACTTATGACAATGAATAGACGTTACTTAACCCAAGTTAAGGAAAGGACAACTATTAGTGAAATCATGTTTAAGCACAAGGTGTCAATGAAAAATCACTATAGTAACGAAGTGAACAGGATACAAGGGCCTCGTCCATAAGCTCCAAAGCATGATATGAGTGAGCAACCCTACAAACAATCATGAAGACAAAAGAAGGTCTCCCCTACACTTATCTCCAAGTCTATACCTTTATTTCTAACCTACAACACTCTAAACCTAGTTATACGATGCTTGAGTTAATGAGTCTCTAGCTCGACTCGTCCCACACTTAAAAGTGTCTAAAACCTATCATGGAGAAAAAATTTTGCACTTTTGAAGAAAAATCTCCATGATGAGGTAAAACAAGTGTTCATTTATCAAAACTCCATAAATATCCCCAGGATCAAATACATAATTACCCTCCCACTTATAACACAATTCAACAACTAACTTCCCAAGCAATGGTGAAAAGAGTGAGGTGTTGTTCTCCAAAATGGTTTCCCATATGTTCTTCCCAAAGTGATAATGTAAAGCTCTCAAATCTTTCACAAGGTTTCCTTTTGTTGCATCAGGCGAATACTGAGATGGTTTAGCAAGCTCTATACCAGGATCAAAAATCCGTTCCTTGACGGGAAAACAACAAGTGTTGGTTGCCTTAGAAGATTCTCCTTTGTAAATCACATTGTGAGAGAAAGGTTGTGAAGGCATGGGTAGCAACAAGCTCTTGGAAGGAATCATCATGACTTGTTTTCCTTTATCACTTTGAAAGGTTGAGGTGGGTAAGGAAAAAGGTAAAGGATCGTCATTCAATAGAGATTCTAAATAGAGTATGTCCCCCTCCTCATCAAGGTAACCAAGAGTATACTCAAAAGATATATCCACCTCTAAAAACGCATCACTCTCATTCATTATAGAATCCTCTTCATCACCATAAACATCATAGATAGGTCTATCAAAGATTGGTGATCCCTCAAAACCAAAAGAAGTATGATCATCAACAAATGGAGAGTCACAAGTAGAAAGCTCATCATCACTATAATAATCATATGTTGGTGACTCACAAAGAAAAGATTCTCCATCACTAAAGTCCTCATGAACATGGTTATCATGGTGGAAAAGGGGGGTGTCATATGGGATTTCACTAAGGTTTAGCTCTTGATGTTCATGACAATCCAAAAATGAAGTAATGGAAGCAATGGTCTCAATATGAGGTAAATCATAATCTCCACTTGAACAAGCTTCATAAAAGTACTCATCACAAACTTCATCAAGAATATCATCTTGTGTTTCCTCCTCATGCACAACATCAATATGTTTTACCGCTTCGGGCTCATTAGACTTTTTAGACAACTTCCCCATGTTAAACACAACTATCTCATCCCCTACCCGCATTGTAAGTTCTCCTTCCGCCACATCGATTAAAGTACGACCCGTTCTCAAAAATGGCCTACCAACAATCAAAGGCACTCTAGGATCCATATCATAATCAACCACCACAAAATCCGCGGGAAATGTAAATCTATCAACCCCCACAAAAACATCCTCCGCAATTCCCACCGGATAAGCGATAGTACGGTTGGCCAACTCAAGAGTCATCTTAGTAGGAGTGAGCTCGGGAAGTGAAAGTTTCTTCCAAACCGATAATGGCATGAGGTTTATGCTTGCTCCTAAATCCGCTAAAGCCATACAATTTTCCACCCCCGGGAAATTGCAAGGAATCAAAAACCTTCTCGGATCTCCAAGCTTAGTAGGCAACTTCTTAAGCAAAACCACGGAGCAATTTTCATTCAATGAAGCATTAGGCAAATCCACCAATCTCTCCTTGTTAGAAAGTAAGTCCTTAATCATCTTAGCAAACTTAGGCATATTGGCTAAGGTTTACGCAAAGGAGATATTTATGTTAAGTTGCTTGAACATCCTCAAAAAGTTAGAAACTTGGATATCATCCTTGTTCTTAAGTTTTTCTTTTCTCAATCTTGAAGGATAAGGAAGACTTGGTTTTGGTTGTGGTTGAGTGGTTGATGAAGGATTTTCCTTATTGAGTGCTTCATGAGTAGGTGTTGAAGTGGGAGCATTTTGAGGTGGTGAAGTAGAGGTAGAAGGCTTGTCACAAGTAGGAGCACAAGTGGGTTGAACAATAGTAGGTTTAGGAGGTGAAGGATCCTTTGTTGTTGTTCCACTTCTTGTGGTAATAGCATTGACATTGGCCCTTGGATTTGTTTGTGTGTTGGAAGGTAAAGCCCCTTGTGGTCTTTGATTAAACATAATTTGGTTTTGGAGAAGAGCAAATTTCTTGTTATTTTCCTCTTGATTATCTCTCAATTGTTTCTCAAAAGAAGTAAACTTTTGAAACATCAAATCCATGGGGTTAGGTTGCACATTTCCTTGATAAAAACCTTGTTGTGGGAAAGATTGAGGTGGGGGAATAAACCCTTGGTTTGGTGGATAGAAGGTATTTGCTTGGGGTTGCAAATGATTGGTTGCCTTGTAGTTATTTCCTTGGTAAGGTGGTCTTTGCCCTTGATTCCTTGGTAAAATTTGAGGAGGATGTTGTTGAATTTGGGTGGGTGGTTGGGGTGGGAATCCGGGTGGAGTAAGGTAATTTTGGGACTTGTAAGAAAGGTTATTTGTATTGATATTTGGCTTGAAGTGTTCACGATGTTCTTCTTGGTAAGCATAACATTCCCCTTGATAACCATGCACCTTATCACATTGTTCATAAGAATGGGGACCTCCACAAGTTACACAAGAAAGGGCAATGGCATTCACATCATTTGAAGAATTGTTCAAGGACATGTTCTTAAAAGCTTGAAGTATTTCTTGTTGTACTTTCAAATTCCTCTCACTATCTCTATCCATCCTTTGAAACATCTCTTGTTGAAACTTGAGGAGTTGGTTGTCACAAGGGATTTGAGAATTGTTTTGGATAACATGAACCCTTTCTTCAAATTGATTGTTTGTTTGAACCATTGCTTTAGTCTCAATGATGTCCAAAGCCTCTTGCATGGATTTAAGAAGAATATTCCCTCCCGCGGAAGCATTGAGTGAATCTTGGTGGTGAGGTTTAAGGCCATTATAGAAGGTATTGATTTGGTGAACATCATCCAATCCATGGTTAGGGCATCGCCGCAATAACTCACTATACTCTTCCCAAGCATCACTAAAGGATTGACTAGGTTTTTGTTGAAAGCCTATAATTAAGGTCCTCAAGGCCATGGTCTTATGTAGAGGAAAGAACTTGTTCAAAAACTTAGTGGTGAAACCATCCCATGTGGTGATACTATCGGGTGGTTGAGTGTCTAACCAATGCTTAGCGGGTCCCTCTAGTGAAAATGACACTAACATCAACTTAATAACCTCATGTGGAACTCCATTGTGCTTAATGGTATTGCAAAGAGAAAGGAATCTCTTAAGGTGATCATGAGGATCTTCATTCTTGTTACCATAGAAAGGTGATTGTGAAACCATAGTAATCATAGATGTGTGTAGCTCAAATGTATTTGCGGGAAAGTCGGGAATCTTAATAGCACTAGCATATCCATGAATATTGGTTTGCATACGTTCCATCAAAGAGCGATTATCAATAGCCATGGCTTCTTGTGGTGGAGGAGTCAAAGCACGATTCTCGTGATCGGCTTGGTGGACGGTGGTGGTCTTATTCTTTCTCTTTTTCTTCCTTTTCGGAGGAAGAGGTTGTACACCAATCAGTATTTGTGCACGCCCGCGAGTGAGCATGCAACTCAATACGAGGAATGAGAGAGAAGCTCTCGTGCGACTTTGAAGAGAAATGGATTATCCTCTTCGAGTTTCAATATTAAATATCCACAAGAAAATAACAATATACGTATGTACTACATGGGTGCAAGACCCCCAATGAAGCCTTCCTTCTTAGAATACTTACAAGTGAACGGGGGGTTAGATGGCGCGAAGCACTTAAGTACCTATTGACCATTAGATGGCATTTTATAGCACATCGCCTTTCTATTCACTTAAATGTTCGTATTCTTCGAATTGTTGCTTATTGAGAGTATTTATCTATTCTTGCTTTATTTTGTTTGATCGATACACGTGTCAAGGACCGGAACGCCCCTCAACACGGTGTATTGCCTTGGCAATACTTATGGAAAATATGTATATTGGTTGTTCTTATACGTATACGTATTTACTTATAATAATATATGGAAAATATTTTTGTATTTATGAGTTTTTAAGAGAAAATACTATATGTACATAAAAACCGAGAGAATCCAATAATATATATTTTTGGGTGCAATCTCTTAGGAAAAAGATTGCTTTTTGGATTTTTTTAATTTTTTTTGGTCAATTCTTTAGGAAAAGAATTGTTTTGTTAATTTTTTAGTTTTTATATATTTTTATATTTTTGATTTTTTTATTTGTTTTCGATTTATGATACGTAAAAATAACGTTCACAAGGTGAACGGATCCCAAAAGCCAATGAAAACCGTCAATCGATAGTCTCTCGTAAAGTCAAAGAACCGGCAGCGGCGCCATTTGAAATTGTGTATAATGCAATTCGTTTTTCTCAGTTCTTGCTAATTGAAAGTCCAACCAATATCGGGTTTTTAACTGTTTTTGGTTGTTAATCTTTTTTGGATATTCTATTTGCTAATTCAACAAAGCCTTACAAAACTGAAAAATATTACCAACTTATATGTAAAACATAGTGCAATTACCAAGTTTTTATTCAAGTAAGATTCAAAATGTAAATTTTAAAACTAAAAGGACTAAAAATGTAAATTCTAGGAAAGTAAAATGCTTAAAATGTAAATTCTAACAAGTATAGGGACTGAAAATGCAAATCAGCAAACTAAAAGGATCAAAAATGTAAAACATGTAACAAACTAACCAAATTGTAACAAAATTCCAAACTTGCTAACTGAATTTTAACAAACTCAAAACTGTAAGGACTAACTTGTGAAAACCCTAAAAAGATGTGAGTTTAGCAATGTTTAGAAACTGTTTAAAACAAGAAGGACCAAAATTCAATTTTTAAAACCCTTTTAAGCAAAAACGGGTTTACTAGACAAATAAGCTCGTTTGAGCTTATTATTGGACCAAAATGATTCAAACCAATTGCAAAACACTACAAATTCAAAATAAGCTAGGTCTATAAAAGGAATCTGGCTGAAAACTACTAATAAGCAAATAAGCACTTTAAAATAAGCACACAATAAGCTCTAGGACAATCTGAACAAGCACAACTTGATTTTTGTGCCTAAACTGATTAAAAAGCTCAAATGATGAACGGGAAATCAAGTTATAACAAATTTCATCAAGTAATAAGCTGGGAATTCGAATTAAGCTGAAACTGGCTTATCATTGACCAGGCGTTGACTAAAAATTTTGACAAAAAGCTAAAACTCTCAAATATTATGAAATACCATATACTAAGTGGATTTATGAAAGAAAATGGATTGGTTAATGAATGAAATCAAAAGATCTGAAAATCCAGTGTCAATTTACAGAAACATTACTTATCTCAACCTTTCAGATTTTAGCTTATTTCTCTATGCTTATTGAATACTGTATAAAATGCTTTTGGAATTTGAAATTTCATATACTGAACTAGAACTGAGAGCTGGTTTGGTTAACTTTCATCAAGATTCTAACAAATGCCAGGCAAATGAAATTGGCAACTTTTTAAGCAAAACTGAATGAAAATAGACCCAATCTTTTTTTGCCAATTGCCTGATTGACCTAAGATTTGACTGGCAAATGACTCAAAATGACTTGTTATTACCTAGTGACTGAAAATGAACATCAATTTTCCAAAAACCAACACTTGAAAACTTAACAAATGCTTATGCCAAACACCACTTTATCTGATCTATATGAAAATTACAAAGGCTTTTATAGAACTAGTTAAAGATGAGTAAAATCCTTTATCAAACCAAACTTTGTGTTCAAAATGAGATGTTTTAAAACTAAAAGTAAGCAATGTAAGCAATTAGAACTCAATTAAGGCAATAAGACTAAACTTGACTGAAATAAGCTATAACTAGAACACAATCCAAAATTAAAAGCTGTTAAACAAGAATTAAGCTACGAACAAGTACACAATCAATCAACAATCAAGCTAAACAGATTTGATCATACAATCATCAAGTTTTACACTATGAAAAATAGCATGCAGTTGACAAATTGAGTGGAACCAAAATCAGAAACATTTAAAACCTTTTGGAGTAACCATTGGGAAGTATAGGAGTGCTGAACTCTCTATCCTAGTGCTAACCACCACCTTAGCACTAGATCAACCGATCTACTATCAACAACAGCTACAATTCAACTAGAAATCATCATCATGACATGAAATCTTAAAAAATGCTAAGGCTTGAACTGAAATCACTCAAACAGCTACAATTCTTCTTCAAAGTCAGTTATGATCAATGAATGATCATAACAAACTGAATGCAGCAACACAAGTATCAAGAAGAAGCAGGATATGAACAGTAGAGTGAAGATGAGAATTGGCGGGAAATGAAGAATTCAAATTTTATTAATGGAAATTAGTTACAAAGTTGTTGAAATGATGCTAACTAACTAACTAACTCAAGAGTGTGTCAAACTCTTGAGTAGTTTAGCTAAAAAGGAAGAAAGATGAAAGGAAATGTAAATTGTGTGTTTTTTTTACAAATTTAACTACTTGTTACAAATGAGGACCTAGCCGGCTATTTATAGACTTGAGAAAGAAGTTTGTTGGGATTGGTGACGTGTTGGGACCAATCCCAGCTCTCCACGTGGCATGATTCTGCAAAGTTGATCTTCAAAGTATGAACATGAATTGGGGCTTTCTGCTTGAGTTGATTTCTTGTTAATTGATGATTACCATTGTGTTCGTCTCTTAAAAGTAAGCACTTTTGATGTTTACAACTCTTCATGAAATTCAGTCTAGCTCAAAAACGATCCTGGGAAATTTTGGCCGTTTGAAAGTGACACGTGGCATGCTCTGAGTGGTTGAAACAAAGTCACACGGATCACACTGTTGTGATACGTTATTAAATGAAAAAGCGGCTAGTGGGAAATTAATGCTAATATTTGGCAATCCGTGTGCCCCTTATACTTGCTTCTCATTGGCCCAAAACTTGATCACATGGATTAAGCTAGTAAACTTTCCAACATTGGCAGATTTAACCCTTGAACTTTGGCAGATTGTACTTAAAGGCTTGTAACTTCATTTCTTTGGCACTTTTAGTCCTTCCAACTTCATCTTTGAGAAGAATTAGTCCTTTGACTTTGTTGACTTGATAGTTGACCAAATTTGACAATAATCTTGACTTTTTACAATATTTACACTTTAGTCCTTCATCTTTGGCAATTTGTCAAGATAGGTCCTTGTACTTCAAAGTCTTGTCACTTTTGATCCTTCTTTGTCTTTTTCATCAATTTAAGCTTGATTTTTCCTTGTTTGCTTGAAAATGTATCCTTTTACCTACACAAGTGAACACAAACACAAACATACCACATAACACTGTTTTTGCAAGATAAATTGGTATTTTGCTTCATGTTTTAGGGTTATTTGTTGATAAATGGATATGAGTTTTAGCTCATATCAGTTGCTAATCTTTCAAGTGTTTAGGTTTTGCAAGTTTACACCCTTTAAACTTTCAGACTTTGCTAAAGCTGGTTAGGAAGTTTGTTTAGTTTGTTAAATTTGTTATAAGTTTGTTAGAATTTATATATTTGGTCCTTTTACTTTCTGAACTTTACATTTCAGCACTTGTACTTTTAGTTAGTTTACTTTTCAAGCACTTTGCTTTCATGTTTTACATTTTGAAATTTTGTGAATATTATTTGGTATTTGCTAAGTGTTTTACGGATAAATAGCTTAATACTTTTCACCTTTTTACTTGTTAATTGAAATATACATAGAATATCCAAATACCCTATGAACCAAGAACAATTATAAACTTGATTTTTAGGACTTTCAATTGGTCAAGAATCGAGAAAAAACGAACTTCAATATACTCAATTTCATACACCTTTCTTGGGTCGCACTCATGATGATCCTCAAGATCATATCAAGAGGTTTATACACTTAACTAACACTGTGAAATACAATGAGGTCTTACAAGAGGCAATTCATTTGCTCCTATTTCCTTTCTTTCTCGAGAGACAAGCCCGGACTTGGCTTTATAAGGAACCACCCTAAAGTATTGCCACATGGGCGGACTTAGAGACAAAATTAATAAATTACTTCTTTCCACCCTCACGTTCTACCGCTTTGCGGAATGATATCATTAATTTTGAACAAAAGTATGGTGAGACGTTTAGTGAATCTTGGGAACGTTTTAAGGAACTTTTGAGAAAGTGTCCACTACACAGTTTTACTAAGGTGTATCAAATTAATACTTTTAATAATGGATTAAGTTTGAATGGCCAAGATTAACTAAATAGTGCTTCAGGGGGTAACATTCTAGTGAAAACAACACAAGTCGCTTGGGATATAATTAAAAACAAGGCCAAAGTGCAAACTAAAAGTGTAAGGGCCACTATGGCTAGTACTAGTGTAGTGAGACTACCAATCAAATTCAAGCACTTACTTCAATAGTGACTAAGCTTGCCTTACATGTTCAAAACACTCCTAGTCAACATGTGAATGTGCTTAATGTGACTTGTGAAACATGTGGTGGGCCACACTCTTATGCTAATTGTGATAAGGCTTATGACCAATCTCACAGGGAATTGTATGCTTATAACAACACGGAGCGGGTTCATTCAATCCGAATGTCGATGTTAATCATTTGTCCTATAATTCCACTAATTATTTGGCTCCACCCGATTTTCAACAAAGACCACCCCCACCCACCCATAACAACCAAAGTCTACCAAGAGCTAATTTTCAAGGAAATACAAATATGAGGGGCTATACGTGACAACCCCGGTTTTTGAGGTTCGTCACTTAGTCTTATTTTTGTGGTATTTTGTGTGATTATGTGTTTTATGTGATTAATGTGTTTATATGTGTGATTTTTCGGATGAGAATGGACTAAATGTAATACATGATTTGTAAATCCTTGTACGGGTTGGAAATTAAATGAAATGAAATGAGTTCAGAAATGAACTGCAGGAAAGTTTGGATATCGTTTTGACAAGGCTTCGTATACGTATCGTATGTTGTATGCATGTATTAAGTATATATTATATGTTTGGGATGAGTTTTAGAGATACTTCCCGTAATTAGAAACTTTTTGAAATGACGGTTAGTTCAGAAATCGCGTAGAAAGTAAAAAAACACCAACATAAGGCTTTCGATTTATGGTCCGAATTTAATCTGAATGTGAGATTTAGTTTAAGAATAATACAATTTATAAAATAAGGTTAAAAACTAGATCCTTAGGTGCTTTGGGCTTGGTTTGGGCAGCCATAAGAAAAGGAAGAAAGAAAATAACCAAAAATCCCAAAAACAGGCCCAATGGACTAGTAATAGGATTATGGGGACTTTAGGACTTAATCAAACCCATCCCATAACCAAAATAATCAGATTTTTCGCCCCATAACATCTAATAGTCGAATTTAACATTGGTGGAATTAGGTTTCATCAATGACATTTTCTTCCTTTGATTTCTAAGGTAAAATCTTCAAAACTCTTCTTTAATGTATGATTTTAATTATTCTAATCATGTAATTAATCAATATATGATAGGTCTAGGGTTAGTTTAAACATAGATTTTTTGTTTTAATTATATAAACATGTTTATATTACTTAGGGTTAATAATTATACATGATGTGGATAATTAATTGAACTAGTTGTGTTAAATTCGTTTTTAAAAACTGGGCAGAATGTTTGGTCCATTGTTTTGATCATATCTAGAGTTATACAAACTTTTATGTTTCAAATCTTATGTCCCTGAAAAGGTAATCGAATTGGATTTCATATGCAAGAAATGAGAATTGAATTGGAGGTCAGGAAGTGGGTCAAAAACAGGTTACATCAGTCGGGTGTCAAAGCAGTTTTTAGATCAACCTATTTACATTTTATGTTTTGCATTGGTTAGGGTGCTTAGGGTTATAGATAGACCTTCAAACCAATATGGGAGTTATTTTATATATTATATAAAGGATATGGAGTGGGTCTAAGTAAATGGAATAGGTTAAGACCCTCTGGTCATAACAAACTTTTCATATGTTCAAAATCAGTAAATTCCAGATAGGTAAAAGTATATATATGTATATGGAGGCCTTAACAGTATCTTTAAGGTTTCATCCAAATAGGATAGTTAGCTAACACATGTAAGGGAATAGGGTTGCTTTTACAGGGCATGTTATTTTAGTTAAGGGGTTGTTCGACCCATAGTTTGAAGTATGGAAAATGGGATTGTTTTGGGTAAAATGTTAACCAGACGAGTTATGAACTAAACTAAGTTAAGGCATATAAATAGGGTTAAGTTGTAGGAGAAGATTATATATCCATTATAGATTGATGAGACATTTTGGTATGTGGTTCATGTCTTGATTGTATACGTTTGTGTGTTTAGATTTTTGCTAGAGCGCGGATACTTGGAGAAGCTTGTTCAGGCGAGTTTCATAGTCCCATGTCTTTTTATGATTTGAATTCCATATGAGATGGAAGAGACACTCTATGGTTTTGTAACTAATGCTTTGAATGTTTTTATGGTTTGTGATGGACTTGTGTGTGCACTTATGTGATTAACTACTATGTGATTCTTGATTGTGTTTATGATTTGGATCGGGAGACACGTACCGTCTCAGTTATTGTGGTTAGAATTGGTACCAAGGGGATGTTGACAAGGCAGGGACTTGGGATTGGTTTATAGGTGTATGGGCGCCTATGGGACCATGGTGATTGGTAAGGCTTGGAGCCTTAGAATTGTGGTGATTGGTTAATCTTGAATGCTAGTTGTTAATACATAATTGTAGCACATTGTCTATATGTTCTTTTGTTAATGTTTGTTATTCACATATTATAATTGATTTGGAGTTGGAGTCTAAACCTATGACTCTCACCAAATTTATGTTGACGTGTTTTAGTGTCTCTTTCAAGTGACAATGTGGTTAAGCGTGAGAATAGGAGTGTCTAGCTGGGAGGCTTAGGATTGCATTGGAGGAACCCCCTTCCTCTTAGTCTTTATTTGATGTTTGTATAAGTGATACTGTGTTGACACCTATATGTTTGATTTGTTTAAGTTAATTATTTGTCTCGGGTAAGTAGGACTGTTACCTACTTACCTAGACTCCTGCATTGTTGAGATATTGTCATGACATTTGTAATTGTGTCGCCATTTTATGACATTTCTTATTTCATTTAGTTATCTCTATAGACACGCTATTGTTGTGATGATATCCATACGCCGCGCCCTATATTCCGCCATGGTGGGGTGTGACAGAATGGTATCAGAGACAATGGTTATAGAGAATTAGGTTGCCTAGTCTCGTAGCCTAGTCAATAGCTTCAGGGTCCTCGCATATAGGCGTCATAGGAGTATGTGTGCATTTGATATTAATTGATGTTATTCGTTTTTACATGCGATGTTTATTAAGTTTTGACTAGTATGGGTTGAACCATAGTAGTTCATACTTAGCCACATGTTATTTTCTTTTCGGGTTGTGACTAGTGCGGGTTGACCATACTCGTCCACACTAGTCATTGTTGTATTTTGCTTAAATTGTACATTATAGTACATAATTTGGTACATGGTAGTTTCTGTCTTTTGTTGAGTTATTTTATGTACCCGAGGTGTAGTATTTTTCTTTTTATGTTTAAGTCATGTTCCCTAAGAATCATGTGGTGGTTCGAGTTACTAGGAGTAGGTGGATAGGAAGGATTTTAAGCTGTTTCCACTCTGAGGGGCGACATGACTTATAATTGATTATGTTTTTGTTTTTGATTTTGTCTTTGCTGTTTTAGCTAGACTATGGATTTCTGTATTCCAAGAGTCTAACACCCCACCAAATGCTATACGCAGCGGAACTACAACATTTGGGTGCTAGGCAGTTATCATCGCACACAAGATATATCGAACGACTCCAAAGAGACGTTAATTTAGAACTTAAATTAAAAATCGTTAAAAGATACATGTCTACGGTTATTCCAACCCCAATTGATACAACAGAGTTTTGCGTTTTCGGTCCCCATGAATCTCAACCCAAAAGTCACAGTTTTCACAACAACATGACATCAAAGTTAAAAATGTTTAAGTAATAACGGGAGGAAAAACAAGCAGACTCTAAGCCATACACACAACATCCATCCCATGCACGCTCCATGCTACACTTCAGCGGTTACCTGAAACACATGCTAAATTTGGTCAACGAAAATGTTGAGTGGAATTCATAGGTTTTACAATTTATTTTGAACATATGTGAAATAAAAACCATTCACGATCATTCATAGACTTGTCTATCAAACAATCTATATTCAAGATACTGGCAATTGTGTTTAATCTCATGACACTAAACCGTTAACTCAATCACCCGCGTAATAATTACCGGCGTGATTCAAATGAAACCAAGGCCCCTACTAAGGCATCAGTTGCAATTATACCTTATCTCTTATCACAAATTATCCGTCCGCAGGGGGTATCAACGTACTAGCCCTCGTCTCGGATAGGGTAGTCAACCCCATAGTACTATCACTTTGCATAAGCGGCTATTTCTAATCCACGCTAGGACTAAACAATAGTTAATAGTTCATGAATTTAGGGACTTTTGCAACTAGGTACTCAACACAATTTCAAAGGCAACATTCGGGTCCAACAATCATTCATGACATATGTTCATTTTGAAAACTAGCATGCATTTCCCTCGCGGGTAAAACAGTTTGAAATAATAATAAGCGAGGCTATAAATTCACACCTTATATAACAAGTAGTCGATAGTTCGAGAGACGGTCACTGACGACGATACGGATGCCCGGGTAAATCAACACCTATCAAACCAAATAACGCGTAATGAGTAATCTCATTTTAAAACCTTATGGTACTGTATAAAATACATAAATACTAGTCACTTGTGACAATTACAACTCATGCCAAAACAAAACAAGTGTTACTCGTTTTATACCATTTGTCCTTATTATTAACGTTATTCATTTTTACTCATTTTCACCGATACTTACCGAAAGTACGGACTGTTTTGCTATACTTAACCCTTTTTATAAAATTTGAGAAAATTCTCAAAAATACAATAAGACCTGTAGAAAACACATATTTAATCTCAACAAAAATTTTTACTTCTACGACCCGTTACTCAACACTTTTCCAAAACTACGTTTTTCGGACTGAAATTGTACTTTGACCAAGTCAGACTCATTTGACCCGTTTAAAACACTCCATTGACCCATTTGACACCTAAGTCCTATAATAGACTCAAATTTGCAGGTTTGACACCAAAATTCAGCCCTTGACCATTTACCAAACTAGATTATAGTCCCCGGGATTTGACCTAAAACCAAGCATAATTTCGGATTATGACGGTTTTCATCTACCTGTACACGAATTTCAAAACGTCGTAACTTTTGACTCGTTAGGAGTCGTAAGCTCTACCTTATACCAAATCGAAGCTAAGAAGATGCTCTACAAATCTATCCTATCCACAAGACCTGTTTTCAAAATAATTTTTACGTAAATGCCTTAAACTTTCTGCCTAAAATCAACCATACCAAAATCACACTAACGCTCGTTTCCAAACCCATTTATCATCACTAGACATCATCCTAAGCATCCCTAATCACAACCAAACAACATTTTCAGTCCCTAACCACTATTGATCATCAACCTCATAAAACTAAAATCCTAAAAACAAGCATGCAAGTAAATGTACCCATCTAAAACATCTAAAAACATGATATTAAACACAAAATCAAGCTCAAAACATGAACCACCATGATCCCCAAACACCCCCCATTGAGCCGTGGGGTTTGGGTGATCAAAACCCACCAACCAAATTAATTTTGGTTGATTTGTTTGGTGTTCTAGCATCCTTTTAGCATGAATTAAACATGCAAATGCCCAATTAACATCAAAAACGAATTTGAAAAATCTTGAAATTTTTGGAAGAATTTTTGTTAGTGCATGTGTGAAATGAGCATGGATTAACACTCACTAGATGATTTTAGGAGGTGGTCTATGATTAGAATGGATCAAAACTAAAAAAAAATGGTGTGGTGGTGGTTTGGGGTTTTGGCCGTCGGCCTAAGAACAAGAGGGAGGGGGTTTTGATCTTTTTTTTTTTGTAAAGTGTTTTGTGTGAGGTGTTAGTCTCTTTTTGTGAAATGGGAAGGACCTAAGTGCAATTTTAGCATTCTTTTGGCCTTAAGCAAAAACGACACCAAAACTTTGCGGGATTGACTCACTAGTCATTTTAGAAAATTTTACGGGAGTCGGAAATTATCCCAAACACTCCAAAATACTTTTGGGATACTTTAAATGTACCTGGAAAGCAATAAAACTCACCCGACTCGACTTAACACGAACCGTAAGTAAAATTCTCAATAAATTACATTATCGATAAAACGTCAATAATTATAGAAATTTGGGCATCCATCGGGATCGTATTCGTCATCGTCCTTCTTAAATCGTCAATCATCAAAATTATAACCTCGAACTTCGGTTTCAACCAAAATACTAAAATATCTAGCAATTAAAATCTATTAAAAATTTCAAAAATTAGCGTAATTTAGGGTAATGTTAGTGACCTCGGTTATAGGGTATCACATCCACCCCTCCTTAAAGAGAGCGACGTCCCAGCGCTCGCCTCTTCTTATACTCACATTTCGTGCCGCTGGAACAGATGAGGATACCTTTCCTTGAAAAAGTCCTCACGTTCCCAAGTGTATTCCGGTCCACGCCTAGAATTCCATCGAACCTTCACAATAGGAATTCTACTACGCTTCAGCCTCTTGACCTCTCGGTCCATAATTTCCACGGGTTCTTCCACAAAATGCATTTTGTCGTCCAGTTGAATCTCGTCCAAAGGAATCACCAATTCCTTATCCGCCAAACTCTTCTTCAAGTTCGATACGTGAAACGTGTCGTGAATAGCACTAAGCTCGCTCGGCAACTCTAACTTGTACGCTACTGGTCCAATTCGTTTAACGACCTTAAATGGTCCAATATACCTCGGACTCAACTTTCCTTTCTTCCCAAAACGAATTACACCCTTCAACGGCGATACCTTAAGCATAACCATATCTCCGACTTCAAATTCCAACGGTTTTCTTCTGTTATCGGCATAACTCTTCTGTCGGCTTCTCGCAGCAAGTAGTCGGTTCTTGATTTGCACAATCTTCTCGGTCGTCTCTAAAACCATTTCGGGTCCAGTCAATTGACTTTCTCCTACTTCACTCCAACACACAGGCGATCTACACTTTCTTCCATACAATGCTTCGAACGGGGCTGCCTTGATACTCGCATGGTAACTATTATTATACGAAAACTCCACTAGAGGCAAGTGGCTTTCCCAACTTCCTCCAAAATCAATCACGCACGCTCGGAGCATTTCCTCCATCGTCTGAATAGTTCGTTCACTCTGGCCGTCAGTTTCCGGGTGATAAGCCGTACTTAAATTCAATTCAGTGCCCATCGCACGTTGAAGCGATTTCCAAAATTCGGAAGTAAATCTACTATCGCGATCCGAAATGATCGATAACGACTGTGACAAGTCTAACATTTTCAGGTAGTGAAATATTTTCTCATATAATATTTTGAAACTTATTTTTGTGTTGGTTGACGAACTCACAATTTACGGAATTAAATTTGGGCTTACGTGCATAATTTGGCGTCTTTTACGACTAAACCGGAAACCTTAGGATTACGTATTTACGTTTTTGAACTCCATTTTTGATGAGACAATTTTTATTGGATTCGTTTTGTGACGGTGATTCATAATTTATAAAAACGTTTTTCGTAAAACGACCCGAGGGCACGCAAATCGAGAAAACTAGAATCGAGAAATACCCGTAAACTAGTGAGATGGGACAAAACACTTTTCCCCACCCCACTAGCTTATATGGGACGGCAATATTGACACCATCACACATAGGTGGCATCAAGTTAGCAAGTTTACACAAGTGTAAGCTTGTGCTTACACCTTAAGCTAACCATTTCCACTTTAACACAAAACTAGCAAATGGTTTCATTTCTACCATTTCCTTCCATGCAATCCACTCTAAAACTCTCTCAATGTCTCCCTCCTTGCCGTCCCAAATAAAGCAACAAACACCATCATTGATCTTTTCTAGCCACAAACCACATGTTTACTAGTCCTATTAAGGTGTTTCCTTGAAGCCTTGATCATTTGGTGGCCATATAAACAACTTTTGAGGTGATTTGCTTGTGTCCTAGGGCTGATTTTCCAACCTATGTTCTTGATATTTGATGGTCTTGGAGATACTTGTTGTGTTCATCAAGTTCTTGCCATCCTAAAACAAGAAATCCACTTGGATTGGTAAAGAAGATCATCCTCTACATTTTTCTCTTATTATTTTGTAAAGAACAAATGTATTTTCTTTCATTTTGTATATGTATATGATGTATATATGATGATAAAAAATGTTGTGTGGGGATCAAGTGTTGATAAACATGCTTAAAAATGATGATAACCATAAGAAATGAAGCTAAAATCTTGACTAATTAGTTGGCTGTATAAAAACAGTAGATAACTAAAAGATGAACTGATAAAATTGCATGGTTTGATCCATTTACAGTAAGTAGATGATGTTATACACATGTGAGAGTTGGCCATGCAATGGAATCAAAATAATGAGTGAGATATGATCAAAACAAGTTAGGTGGTATAATCTGAATAAGCAGTTTTGTAGGGACTGTTAAGGCAACTTAAACTCAAAATATGCAGTGGCTATAACTAAGTTATATGTAGCACATATTATGAAGAAGTTGGCATCCAAAAATGAGCTTCTAAGTCATTGTATAACTCTAGATATGATAAAAATGGTGAATATGAAGTTAAAAATCAGATTTTGGAAATAATGTTTATTATTATTATATAAGCACTCACATTATAATTTATAAAATGTAAAATATAAACCCACTAACTTATAGAACTTATTTATATAAATGTATAAAAGGTTAATTAAATGGGTAAATTATATAAATGGTGGTAAAAATAATATTTATAAGTAATAAAAACTATAAACTTGATTTTTACGACTTTTTCGGCTATCGCCGTGAAATTAACGTTTTTCGCCAAATAAAACTTAGACGACCAAACCCGTCTAATGTAAAGTTTATAAAAGTTATATACTGATGTATAAGTAACTAAGACAAGTAAAAACCGATAAAACCCGAACTATAAGAATTACGGACATTTACGAGCTAACTAAACCTATTAGACTAATAATTAGACTTAATAAGATAGAAACTTGTAAAAAGAATTATTGGGCTTAACCCATTTGGGCCCAACATGAAAGATATATATACTGATCATATAGGTATAAAATGGGTAAAAACAAGTAAAAGAACTTATAAAAGACTTAATGAACTTAAAATAGGTAAAATCGATAAAACTAGTGAACTAGTAAGACGTTACCAAAACGTAAACGCTAAAATGAGTAAATGAGGATTTATAAACCCACTTGATCATCATCATATGTACAAAATCATCATATATATATGTATATTGTTATTTTGATAAAAGTCATTGGACCGAGTCTAAGACCGATTATTATTTATATAGGTTTCCGTGACCGAAGCACGCCCGTAGCCGATAATCCTCCTTTCATTAACAACGTGAGTTCATAGCCTCGCACTCTTTTAAATGTTTTATAAAATGATTTGTAAACCCGCGAGGGAGATAACATGCTAGATTTTTATAAAAATAGAACACAAGTAGTCCCGATTGTATGCTTAATGATATGGACCCGAATGATGCTATGACCCTATATTCGAGACTAAAAGGATTATTAGTAGTTAGGTTATGTCACTTAAAGTCCCATTAGCATGAATTGTGAACTACCAGGATTTGGTAGACGCTTATGCATTTGATAGTACTATTTGGGGACGATCACCCCAGTTCGCGCCTTGACGGTTGATCCCCGTCGTACGACATTGATTGGTAAGCGAATTTATGTATGAGAAGATTCCATAGCGTGATTTTTGTGACGACACGCTAACTTAGATGGGCAAATTGTTTGTCGGGTTCGCGGCCCGATGTTTTCACAGTAAGGTAACAATGTCATGCGGCTAATAATAATCCTATACAATATACAACGTATGCTATAAGACATAAAAAATAAACGATGACGACGCTATTACGATGAATATATTACCTATCATGGTAATATAGAGACTACGGTCTCATGGACGGTTTCAGATGTATGCTTGATTTATATATTGCCTGACTAGCAATATGTGGACTTACTTCCGATATTATACTTGTGTTCTGATTTTAAATGATTGTAAATGATTGTTTTATATAACGGTTTTCATTAAACTCTATGAATTCACTCGGCATTCGCTGATATGATTTTTGCATGTTTTCTATCTCAGGTGCTTGAAGGTAATCCGGATGGAGATCGACTCTGATGGCCCACACTTAATATTAAAAATGTTCATTCGATCTGTGTTTTGTAAACTTAATGACCTGTATAATTTGGGACCTGTTATACACTTTTGAAACTTTTTATCGAATGAATGTTTGTTAAACCTTGTACAACCATTTTTATGTGTTGTCTATGGTTGGAGTTATTGTGCTATCCCGTAACACTCTGAAAGACCCTTCCGCTGTACCGATACGAAAAATGAGAGTGTTACAACGACACTCCATGTCTGCAGACGATCTCCTTCACGTACACACTGGCCAGCTTTTCCATACTGTCCGTCTTCTTCATAGGTAAGAAATGAGCAGATTTCGTCAATCTATCCACTATTACCCATATCATATCACATCCACTAGGAGTTCTAGGTAAACCCGTCACGAAATCCATAGCGATTTTCTCCCATTTCCATTCTGGGATCTCTGGTTGTACCAACAACCCAGACGGTTTCTTATGTTCTGCTTTAATCTTCGCGCAAGTCAAACACTTACTAACGTAACGAGCAATATCCGCCTTCATATTCGGCCACCAATAAACTTTCTTCAGGTCATGATACATTTTGTCCGATCCAGGATGTATCGAATACTTCGACTTATGAGCCTCGTTCATAACCAAATCTCGTACTCCAGGCTTTCCTTCCTCAGATGAACACAACGGTAGCCAAATCCGATTCTCGAAATATCTCAGTCCGTCTGACCTAATCACAAAAAGAGGTTTCAACATTCTTCCCAAGTTCTCAGCATCAACGTTCTCTTTCATTAATCCCCTCTCCTGAGCCTTCAGTATAGTTTCGGTTAAATCAACGCTCTCAGTCATCACCAAATCTCTGACTCTCAAAGGTTTCTCTCGTTCCTTCCTACTAAGTGCATCCGCTACAACATTCGCCTTGCCAGGATGGTAGCGAATTTCACAGTCATAGTCACTCAGTAATTCTACCCATCGTCTCTGTCGCATGTTCAACTCCTTTTGATCTAAAATGTGTTGCAAACTCTTGTGGTCAGTGAACACAACACACTTCGTCCCATACAAATAATGTCTCCACAATTTCAACGCAAAAACTACAGCTCCTAATTCCAAATCGTGCGTCGTGTAGTTCTCCTCATTCTTCCTCAGTTGTCTCGACGCGTAAGCTATCACCTTTTCACGCTACATCAATACCGCTCCATAACCTTTACGAGATGCGTCACAATATACTACAAAGTCTTCGGTTCCTTCAGGCAATGACAATATCGGTGCGGAACAAAACTTGTCCTTGAGCGTTTTGAAAGCGAATTCTTCCTCATCTCCCCATTCATACACCCTATTCTTTTCGGTAAGCTTTGTCAATGGCTTCGCAATCAACGAAAATCCTTCAATGAATCTCTGATAATACCCAGCTAAACCAAGGAATTGTCAAACCTCAGTCGGCGTTGTAGGTGCCGACCATTCCCTGATCGCTTCGACCTTGGCAGGATCCACGCGCACTCCTTTGCTATCAATTACGTGACCAAGGAATTGCACAGACTCTAACCAAAACTCACACTTCGAGAACTTCGCATACAGCTTCTCTCTCTTCAGCAGATCCAATATCTTTCTCAGGTGCTTCTCGTGCTCCTCCTTACTCTTAGAGTAAATAAGGATATCATCGATGAAAACAATAATAAACTTATCTAGATACGGCTTGCATACGCGATTCATAAGGTCCATGAATACAGCAGGCGCGTTTGTCAACCCAAACGGCATCACTCGAAATTCAAAGTGTCCATACCGCGTACGAAAGGCAGTTACAGGGATATCCTCATCTCTTACATGTAATTGATGATACCCTTATCTTAAATCGATCTTTGAGTATACACTGGAACCTTGCAATTGATCAAACAAATCGTCAATCCTCGGCAATGGGTACCGATTCTTAACCGTCAGCTTGTTGAGTTCTCTATAGTTAATACACATCCGAAATGAACCATCTTTCTTCTTTACAAACAACACTGGCGCTCCCCATGGTGATGAGCTCGGCCTAATAAATCCTTTGTCCATCAACTCCTTCAGTTGATCCGATAACTCCTTTAACTCGGATGGTGCTAATCGATAGGGTGCACGCGCAACCGGCGCAGCTCCTGGTACCAAATCGATTCGAAACTCGACCTCACGGGTGGGTGGTAAACCTGGCAGCTCGTCTGGAAAAACTTCTGGATATTCGCAGATAACAGGTACCTCTTCAATCCTCGCCTCTAAATCACCATCACTCGAAACTTGTGCCAAAAACACATCGCATCCACTCTCTACATACTTCATCATTTTCAAACAAGAAATCACATTCAAACGAGAAGTGCATTCGTCCCCCTTCACAGTCAAGACTTTATTCCTCAACGGGATCTGAACTAATCTCTCACCACAGACGATCATAGCACTGTGCGCCATCAGCCAATCCATTCCCACGATTACATCAAACGATCCTAGCTCTATAGGCATCAAGTCGATTTTAAAAGCGTAATTTCCCAACTTCAAGGTACACCCTTTCAGTATAGAATTTGTACTAACGATTTTCCCATCGGCTAACTCAACGTTATAACTAGTCGCTAACAACACCGGTTTTCTATCGATATGACGACTAAATTTAACATCTACGAAACTCTTGTCGGAACCAGAATCAAACAAAATACTAGCATAACAAGCGTCTAGCAAAAACGTACCGGTAACCACGTTAGGACCCTGTGGTTTATCAGCCGTCCCTACTTGATACACGGCAGCATCATTGTTACCTCCTTGCTTGTTTCCTGCCTTCGGGCAATTCCCTTGCTTATGGCCTCTCTCTCCACATCCAAAACAACCCATCACTCTGGTAGCATTCGCCCCAGTGGCTACCCCTTTTGTTCGGCAATCAGACATCCTGTGACCCGCTTTTCCACATTTGCCGCACGCAGGCGGGCAATGCCCTACGTGATACAAGTTGCATCTAACACAGTGGGGATTCACCTTCGCTCCTCTGGGGTTTGTCACAGCTCTCATCCCTTCATTCCTTCGCTGGTTAAACTGCTGATTGCGGTTCTGACCATTGTTGTTTCGGTTTCCACCTCGGCTTTGACCCTGGGATTGGTTGCTCTGTGCCGCTTCCCATTTCCTCTTATTTCCTTCAGCAATGAAGTTCTTCTTGTCTTGGAGTTTGACATCCATCAACGCGTGAGCCATCTGGACCGCTTCATCAAACGACCCAGGTTTAGACGAAGTCGTCTCACCCTTGATATTACTGGATAGACCTTTGATGTACTGTTTCATCTTCTTGGTATCATCGGCAAAAGTGTCTGGACACAAAAGGCTTAGTTCATTAAACCTCCTGGTGTAAGCAGTGATATCATTGTTTTTCAAAGTCAGGTGCCTCAACTCATCTTCCAATTGACCTAACTCCTCTTCAGGACAGAACTTCTTGGTCAAAAGAGCTTTAGTAGCCGTCTATGTTCTTGCATTCGCTACTGCCAACCCAACAGTGGCTACTTGGGTGTTCCACCAACTCAACGCATCGTCAAGAAATGTAGCAGCCGCAAACTTGACCTTGTTCGCTTCCGAACAACCACTAATCTCGAAAGTACTTTCAACCTTTTCTAACCATCTCCTGAGGTCTAGAGCTCCACTAGTTCCACGAAATTGCGTGGGACCACATTTTATGAAACTAGAGTATGTACATTCTCTTGGGGCTTGCTGTCTCCCTGCATTTCTGCCCTGGTCTTGATTCCTTCCTGCTCGGTCTGCTTCTAGCGCATTCGCAATGGCTTCCTGAATCATCGTGTTCACACGGGTTGCGGTTAGTTTTGGAGGCATGGTGCGTTATCAAATATACCTCTCTGCAAAGACAGGGAAAATAGAAAAAAAACAATGTAAGTATACACATCAAGATTAAGATGGATTTCTCTTTCAAGACATAATATAAATACAACGACACATCACTACAGAGTTACTAATATTCATCAATTCACATCACAAAAGATCAAATTAAAGACGTATCACAGATCATGAAAGGTAAACGTGGATTGTATTGATAATCAACCAAAATTGTGAAAAGTATTGCCACTACAACCATTCACCATAAAACTTAAGTCCTCAAGTTTTTCGTCATAATGCCATCATACAAAAGTCTAAAACAGTTCTATTACAACGATCAAAGATAAAATACAAGACAAGCAACTAGGCATGTGGTGATCCACACAGCCTCTTGGATGGCGGTTCATCATCATCTTCCTCCGGTTCCTCATCGCTATCATCCTCGTCCACATCATCCATTTTTCTCTTTCCTTTGTCGTTTGGCCCACATTTAGTCTCCTTTTTCGTCCCTGACGTAGACCCACACTCAACCGCTACATGATTTCCCACAGTGATACAAGCACCTCTGGCAGGTGGCTGGATCATGAACTCATTAGCTTCCATTTCCAAATCATCCACAAATATCCAATCTGGGGGCAATGATGCTCTCACTCGATGCTCCCAACTCTGCATCCTAGACAATCTCACTTGATCTTCCCTAACACTATCAAGACTGGCGCTCAAGTTCGCGATCATCGATGTTAGACTGTTGATATCACTCTTGTTTGCATTTCCATCATACTCAATTCTTGAAGTCCTTTCCAACAGTCCTTGGTGTGCCCTTTCGTTCTCGTCGAATCTGTCGATCACCCTCGACTCCACTATGTACCGCTCGGCCATCGATTCATCCAATCTTCTCACAATACGCCGTACGTCATGATAAACCCTTGGTCCAGGGCAGTAAACTCTTGAGATGCCCTGATGAAGAAAATTTGCGCTCGATGCACCTTCGGATCTCCTGGGGATACCTGGTGCACCAACCAGATGAGAAGTACGCATAGGACTGGGGCAAGTAGTTCTCCTTTGGTCGAGGTCCTGGGCCTGCACATTGTTCGCCTCAGCTTGTCCTTCAGCAGCTGTTCCAACACTTCCCCCTTCGTGACCTACGACGTAATCGTTTCCATTACCATTTGGCGGTACCTCGGCCATTCCTGCAATAACAGAGAATTTTGGAGGGTACGTAAGATAACTATACAATATTTATAACTACATGCATGCAAAAGCAATGCAAAGGTGGTACATATGTCCAAAATGCAATAATATGATGCTCATGCATGATTAATACAAAAATTACGGTGCCGGATATTCCACGTATAATTTCAACGTTTACATATAGTAATTTCCATACTTACGTAATAAATACCCTCATATATACTTCAACTCAAAAGTATACGTCAAATGCCATGAATACAAAAATAAACCTTACCGGAGCCATGCAGGATAGTTGTGTGCGCTTGGACAATTTCTTACGACACCAAAAGTTATAGTTTAGGATTTTCAAAACGACCTAGTTCTCTATAACTCATGGCTCTGATTACCAATCTCTAACACCCCACCAAATGCTATACGCAGCGGAACTACAACATTTGGGTGCTAGGCAGTTATCATCACACACGAGATATATCGAACGACTCCAAAGAGACGTCAATTTAAAAAATTAAATTAAAAATCGTTAAAAGATACATGTCTACGGTTTTTCCAACCCCAATTGATACAACAGAGTTATACGTTTTCGGTCCCCATGAATCTCAACCCAAAAGTCACAGTTTTCACAACAACATGACATCAAAGTTAAAAATGTTTAAGTAATAACGGGAGGAAAAACAAGCAGACTCCAAGCCATACACACAACATCCATCCCATGCACGCTCCATGCTACACTTCAGCGGTTACCTGAAACACATGCTAAATTTGGTCAACGAAAACGTTGAGTGGAATTCATAGGTTTTACAATTTATTTTGAACATATGTGAAATAAAAACCATTCACGATCATTCATAGACTTGTCGATCAAACAATCTATATTCAAGATACTGGCAATTGTGTTTAAGCTCATGACACTAAACCGTTAACTCAATCAACCACGTAATAATTACCGGCGTGATTCAGATGAAACCAAGGCCCCTACTAAGGCATCAGTTGCAATTATACCTTATCTCTTATCACAAATTATCCGTCCGCATGGGGTATCAACGTACTAGCCCTCGTCTCGGATAGGGTAGTCAACCCCATATTACTATCACTTCGCATAAGCGGCTATTTATAATCCACGCTAGGACTAAACAATTGTTAATAGTTCATGAATTTAGGGACTTTTGCAACTAGGTACTCAACACAATTTCAAAGGCAACATTCGGGTCCAACAATCATTCATGACATATGTTCATTTTGAAAACTAGCATGCATTTCCCTCGCGGGTAAAACAGTTTGAAATAATAATAAGCGAGGCTATAAAGTCACACCTTATATAACAAGTAGTCGATAGTTCGAGAGACGGTCACTGACGACGATACAGATGCCCGGGTAAATCAACACCTATCAAACCAAATAACACGTAATGAGTAATCTCATTTTAAAACCTTATGGTACTGTATAAAATACATAAATACTAGTCACTTGTGACAATTACAACTCACGCCAAAACAAAACAACAAGTGTTACTCGTTTTATACCATTTGTCCTTATTATTAACGTTATTCATTTTTACTCATTTTCGCCGATACTTACCGAGAGTACGGACTGTTTTGCTATACTTAACCCTTTTTATAAAATTTGATAAAATTCTCAAAAATACTATAAGACCTGTAGAAAACACATATTTAATCTCAACAAAATGTTTTACTTCTACGACCCGTTACTCAACACTTTTCTAAAACTACGTTTTTCGGACTGAAATTGTACTTTGACCAAGTCGGACTCATTCGACCCGTTTAAAACACTCCATTGACCCATTTGACACCTAAGTCCTATAATAGACTCAAATGTGCAGGTTTGACACCAAAATTCAGCCCTTGACCATTTACCAAACTAGACTTATAGTCCCCGGGATTAGACCTAAAACCAAGCATAATTTCGGATTATGACGGTTTTCATCTCCCGGTACACGAATTTCAAAACGTCGTAACTTTTGACTCGTTAGGGGTCGTAAGCTCTACCTTATACCAAATCGAAGCTAAGAAGATGATCTACAAATCTATCCAATCCAAAAGACCTGTTTTCAAAATAATTTTTCCGAAAATGCCTTAAACTTTCTGCCTTAAATCAACCATACCAAAATCACACTAACGCTCGTTTCCAAACCCATTTATCATCACTTGACATCATCCTAAGCATCCCTAATCACAACCAAACAACATTTTCAGTCCCTAACCCCTATTGATCATCAACCTCATAAAACTAAAATCCTAAAAACAAGCATGCAAGTAAATGTACCCATCTAAAACATCTAAAAACATGATATTAAACACAAAATCAAGCTCAAAACATGAACCACCATGATCCCCAAACACCCCCCATTGAGCCGTGGGGTTTGGGTGATCAAAACCCACCAACCAAATTGATTTTGGTTGATTTTTTTGGTGTTCTAGCATCCTTTTAGCATGAATTAAACATGCAAATGCCCAATTAACATCAAAAACGAATTTGAAAAATCTTGAAATTTTTGGAAGAATTTTTGTTAGTGCATGTGTGAAATGAGCATGGATTAACACTCGCTAGATGATTTTAGGAGGTGGTCTATGATTAGAATGGATCAAAACTAAAAAAAATGGTGTGGTGGTGGTTTGGGGTTTCGGCCGTCGGCCTAAGAACAAGAGGGAGGGGGTTTTGATCTTTTTTTTTGTAAAGTGTTTTGTGTGTGTGGTGTTATTCTCTTTTTGTGAAATGGGAAGGACCTAAGTGCAATATTAGCATTCTTTTGGCCTTAAGCAAAAACGACACCAAAACTTTGTGGGATTGACTCACTAGTCATTTTAGAAAATTTTACGGGAGTCAGAAATTATCCCAAACACTCCAAAATACTTTTGAGATACTTTAAATGTACCCGGAAAGCAATAAAACTCACCCGACACGACTTAACACGAACCGTAAGTAAAATTCTCGAAAAATTACATTATCTATAAAACGTCAATAATTATAGAAATTTGGGCATCCATCGGGATCGTATTCGTCATCGTCCTTCTTAAATCGTCAATCGTCAAAATTATAACCTCGAACTTCGGTTTCAACCAAAATACTAAAATATATAGCAATTAAAATCTATTAAAAATTTCAAAAATTAGCGTAATTTAGGGTAATGTTAGTGACCTCGGTTATAGGGTATCACAAAGAGTTTCACTATGTTATTTTAATAGTTAGAGTTTTTGACCTTATTATTTATGTGGTTATGTGTTTAGGTGAGTTGATGGATTTATGTGTTATGTGTTGTATTGATTCTTATAAGGGTCATCATAGGATGGAGTGCATTGGGGAAAGGGTAATTTTATAAGTATGGTGGCCAACATAATTATACATGTACCACAACTTCAATGGATTCCTAAGTATGATTGCATGAAAGAGGATTAATACATGCTTGTTTAGTAGATGTTAGACGGATTTAAGTATATGTATCCCGATATTACCTACATATGTATGATCCCTCACTATTATCGATTGTATCCGTAGTAGGGTTTGCTAGCTCGCTTCTTTTAGGTATTCAACCTCTGTTGTGGCGTATTCTTCGAGTTTCCTATTTCACGTGTCCGTTTTAAAATGGTGTCCTTGGTGTTAAGTAATTGAAATAAATTGGGATTTCTTTTGGGATAATGAAATCTTTTGTGTTGAGTCTTACATTCCTTTTAGTCGGTATATATTGAAAAGACTTGTAAATCTACTATAGAGTTGGATAGTTGGTTGTATTCGGTAAAATAAAGGTAAGGTGTTGGAGTCGTGTTTGAAACAAGATATAACATAAGAATTTAAGTCAACACTTATTTATTTCAAAATTCTAAAAGACTCTCTATAAAATAAAGCGAAATAATTTTTTTTTCTACTTAAATAGTCTATATAATTGAGTTTAATCGATTTATGTCACTTATAATTACTTATACAAGGTTAAATAGAGTTCACGAAAATTTCACATACAATTATTTTTTTTTCTATTTAAAAGGGTTATATTAATCACTAAGATGATTCTTTATTTTTTAAAACAACTAGGATAAAATTGTTTTGGTCGTAACTTATTCTTTATTAAAGCTTTTTGGGTGATTCAAAAGCCTAAAATTATGTACTCGGAACGTATTTCTCAAATATATGGGATGTATAGTCACGGGAGGTCAGTAGCTTGGCCAAAATGTTTATACAAGTGTCGGGTTCAAGGTTGAGTTTTGAATAGTAGTTTTAAACTTCTGTTTTGGGATATTCAGGGTACCTAGTCTGAGTTGAGTCTTGAGATCATCTAGAGGGTTGTTCGTAGATTGTTTAAGTCACATAGATGTGGGGAGGTAAATAAAAATATTCCTTTGGGAAAAGTCGAATTTGCGCATGATTCATATGTCGTGGGGCGTAAGTTGTTTTGGTTGCCATTGGGTGTTTCTTGGATTATTTTTTGTTGTTATGGGTCATTTTGAATTGATACATATTTTAGGTTTGAGTTTTCTTTTGAGTCTCGCGGTTTTTTACTTGTTTTAACTAGTGCACGTGAAATGTCGTTAGTTATCCGTAGTTTTGATTCGTTGGCCATGTCTGGTGGGTTCCAGATGTATTTTTGGTTATGTATTGATTGAGAGCATTGATATAGTCATATGAGAGAATAGTTGGAATGCCCTTTGTGATGGGTTAAGAGTTAGAAGTTCGTAGAAAGACGAACTAATGTGGTCATGAGGTCTCTTAGGAGTGCCAAGGGAGATGAATAGAGATTTGTATAAAGTATGGATATTGGCACAAGTAACGCATCGTAGAGAATTTTAGAAGGGGATGTGATATTTCAAAGGTACTTGTGATATTCGTTAGGTATGAAAAATTTTCCGAAAATTTCTTACGATTTAGTAGGTTTACCTATTATCTTGAAGTAGAACCATGAATAGAGCAAGTAGGATAAGTGAGAGGAGTTGTAGTTAGTGCCTTTCCAAGGTAGTTGTTTATGGAATGATTTAAAGACAAGAGTTGTTAGAAATTGCAAGGAATGCAAGATAAAAGTTGAGTTGCTTAGTAGTAGATTGGATGTGGAAAGCGGTTGAATGGTCTGATAAGAGGAAGTATTGGTCTTTTAGAATGCGTGTAGAATTTTGCGGGTAGAACGAGGTAGGAATTTATTTGTATTGCCGCTAACAGAGGGTGCAAGGAGGACGTAGTTGAAACTGCTAAGGATGTTGTATGAACGCTTTAGGTTTACGGTTATGCATTTGGCTTTACCAAAGCACTAGCGGTTTTCATGGAGTCAATGAATCGAGTGTGCATGAACGTAAATAAACGAGTTTTCATCGGGAGTATCGACGACATCTTTATCTACCAAAAGTCTACGAAAGAGAGAGAGGCAAATTATGAGTTGGTTTTGGAGTTGTTAGGAAAGGGAATTATACGTGAGATTTTCAAGTGTGAGTTTTAGGATTAAGTTTACCAGGATGAGTAGTTGGAGATGATGATATATCATGGAACCAGCAAGGGGCGACGTAAAGAAGGATAAGGAAGCGTTTTGGAGGCTGAAGAGGTGGATTGGATAATGAGGCGATCTTGGCATTATCGGAAGGACTGGATGAATTCGTGAAGCATGACGATACGTGGAGCAAGGATTTGGATGCGAACGAGGACGACAAAGAAAGGAGATTGCTTATACGTCGCAGGAACTGAAGATTTTGAAGAACTAGATAAGACTTAGTTAGTAGAGCTGGATTGTTAGATGTGGCTAGAATGCTATAGGCATTTGGTGTACGAGACATAGATAATGATCTATACGGATCATGAACGTCTCCAACACATATCCAGTCCTCTTGATTGAACATTTGGCAAAGGTGATGGGTGGAGTTAAGTGATGAAGGAAAATTGCAAGGCCAAGTACCATCTGGGAAAGGCGAACATAGTTAATGAGACATGTAAAGTTAATGAGACATGGAATAAGAGGGAGGAAGTGATGCTAAGACAAAATTTAGCTATATGGATGACGTGTTTGGAGGTTTTGGATGAAGGATGTAAGTTGCACGAGTAGTTGTCTAAAGCAGAGAACACGTCAACATTTATGTTGCGTGGCTTGGACAATCATATGAGAAAAGGGAAATAGGCTATACTTCCTACATAGATAGGAGTAGCATAGAAAGGGCGGTGTAAGGACGAAGATGGTAGATGGCATACATAATGGGGTAGAGGAATAAGTACGATGAGAGTTGGGTGATACTCGATTGACTGAATAATTCATCCCATATTCTAAGAGGAATGAGAAGTCAAATAGTTGAGGAGTTGGAAGGCTTGCGTATGGATGTGATGGAATAGGAGTTTATGCATAAAAATTAGCCTAAGAAGTATGGAATACTTTATGAAGGATTATGGAAAGGGAATAAACGATGGGAAGTAAGCATAGTATACCATTGATAGACTAATGGTTGGTATGAGCATACCATAAGGATAATGGAGGAAGACGCCTAGAGCATTGGCTTACGGTTTGGAGATAGTTGGAGATTGCATTTTGTGTAACACCCCCAAATTTATACAACTCAATACAGCGGAAGACTAGTTGGTGTTACGTGATAGCACATTACTCACATTATAGACAACGCTTAAAAATCGTGTCGTTTAATAAATAAGCATTTCCATTCATAAATATCAAAGTTACATAGGTCCCAAGTCATTGTAATTAATACAGGTTTTACAAAGCATTTGAATGGAAATAAGTATTAAGGTGCGGGTCATGAATTCTTGTTATCTTCCCGAGAATTACCTTCAAGTACCTGAGATAAAACATGTTAAAAGAAAAGGTCAGCGATAACACCGAGTGAATTCATAGAGTTTAATAAATTCCATCAATATAACTTTGGTATAAAATTATTATCAAAAATCATTTCGTACAAATCATTGTAATAGGCCATAAAATAGCCAAAGTCATTTTTATACAAATCCTTATTGAAGATCATAATATAGGCATTTGCCTTAAAAATCATTATACGAGCCAATGTCGTAAAAAACATCATACAATACGTTTTATAACGTTGTATAGATTAAATAAAAACCGTTATATGATTATGGTTATATAAAACCAAAACACGAACACAATATCAATAGTATGACCCCGTATTGCTAGTCAGGCAATACATCGTAATTCGGTGTGTATAGCAGTATTTCGTTAACTGGATTATTATAAGCCGCATGACATTGTTACCTTACTACAACAAACAACGGGTAGCTAGCCCGAAACTCATTTGCTCATCTAAATTAGCGTGTCGTCACAAAGGTCACACTATGTAAATATTCTCATACATAAATTCGCTTACCAATCAATGTGGCACAACGGGGATCAACCGTCAAGGCGCGAACTGGGGTGATCGTCCCCAAATAGTACTATTATATGCATAAGCGTCTACCAAATCCCGGTAGTTCACAATTCATGCTAATGGGACTTTTAGTGAGATAACCTAACTTTAATAATCCATTTTATTTCATCTATCGGGTCATTTAATCATTTATCGGGTCATACAATCGGGTCATACAATCATTCGGGTCCAAATTAATAAACAAACAATCGAGACAATTTGTGTCCTATTTCATAAAAACTAACATGTTATCTCCCTCGCGGGTTTATAAAACATTTTATAAAAAACATTTAAAAGAGTGCGAGGCTATGAACTCACGTTGATGTGGGAAAGCGGGTTATCGGCAATTCGGAAGTACGGTACGTGCTTCAATCACGGAAACCTAGACAAATAATACTCGTCTTAGACTCATGTCCAATGACTTTATAAAAATAACAATTATGTATACATATGATGATTTTATATATATGATGATCAAGTAGATTTATATATTCTTATTTACTTATTTTAGTGTTATGTGTTGGGAATTTTTCAAGACTAGTTATACTAGTTCAATCTTGTTTATATTTTGAAGCCCAATGGGCCTATTACAAGCCCAATACTATTCATTAGTCCAATTATACTTTTATTATCAGTATTTATACTTTATATGTTGGGACTAAATGGGTTAAGCCCAATAAATAAGTTTATAAGTGTTTTAGTCCATTTTGTTGTTTTATTAGTTCAATAACGTTAATTTAGTCTGTTAACGTCCGTATGTTTTATAGTTCGGGTTTTATTGGGTTTTTTTTACTAGTTATATATGTTTATATATCAGTATATGAGTTTTAAAAACTTTACATTAGACGGGTTTGATCGTCTAAGTTTTAATTGGCGAAAAACGTTAATTTTACGGTAATAGCCGAAAAAGTCGTAAAAATCATGTTTATAGTTTTATAACTTATAAAACTTAACAAGTTACCATTTTTATAAAATGTCCACTTATTTACCATTGTACATATTTATATAAATGTATTATATAAGTTAGTGGGTTTTAATTTACATTTTATACTATTTTTATTTGAGTGCTTATATAATACTATTATACTTTAATTTCCAAAATCTGATTTTTATTTTCATCTTAACCAAAACTTTCATATCTAGAGTTATATATGGAGATAGAAGCTCAAATTTTTATGACATAAACTACATGATATGTGCTTCATTTAACTCTACTATAGCTACTGTTGAATCAGCCTCTAAGTATTTTCTAAAAATCGCCCAAAACAGTGAACTCAGATTGGTACTCTAAACTTGTTTTGATCATATCTCACTCATTACAATGATTACATTGCATGGCCAACTCTCACATGTGTACAAGACCCATAGCTTACTGTAACTTGATTCTAATTCATCATTTTATCAGTCTAACATGTGGTTAGTTACTGTTTTTATACAGCCTACCATTTAAACAAGATTTACCCATTTTACATGTATTTTGTCCATCTTTTTAAGCATGTTTATCAACACCAAATCCCCACACAATATTTTTAATCATCATTCATCATCATATAAATATACATAAGTAAAAGAAATACAATATTACATAATTAAATATAACAAGAAGGATAGAAAGAATGATCCTTATACCACCATAGTGATGAAGAGATGAGGTTTTTGATGAACAAGACTTGGTTCTTGTTATCAAATCTTCAACTTGGCAAATGAACTTCTTGGGTCCTTCAAATGGATGATTATCTTCTTGAAAATCACCCCATAACTCCATGGAAACTTCTTTTTGGATGTTAAGATCACCTCCAATCTTCATAACTTCAACTAGGCTTCAACATATGTTGATTATAGCCTTGGGTTATGGCTAGATTTTTTATCAAAGGGGTGGTTTATGGTGGATATGGGACGAAATATAGAGAGCAAGGGAGAGAAAAATGGTGGTTTGCATGTGAAAAATGAAAGGAAATGGTTTAGTGCTAGTGGTTTTGTTGGTGTGTAGCTAACTTGGTTAAGTTAGCTTAACAAGTGTAACTTGTTTACTACAAGTTTGACACCTCATGAGGTGGGGTGTCCATTGTTTAGCCATCCCTTTGAGTGGGGTGGGGCAAGTGTATACTTGTCTCATCCCACTAATTTACGGGTATTCCTCGATTCTAGTTTCCTCGATTGACGTGCCCTCGGGTCGTTTTACGAAAAACGTTTTTATAAATTATGAATCAACGGCACAAAACGAATCTAAGAAAAATTGTCTCATAAAAAACGGAGTTCGAAAACGTAAATACGTAATCCTACGGTTTCCGGTTTAGTCGTAAAGGACGTTAAATTATAATCGTAAGTCCTAATCTCTTCTCGTAAATTTGTGAGTTTATGAACCAACACAAATTTAAAACTCCAAAATAATATTCACGGATAAATTTATTTTGTGAAATGTCGGACTGTCACCAAAGACGGTGTATGTAAACGTGAGCACGTAACGTAGAATCCTCCGGTTTAGACGTAGTCGATGCTACTTCAAGACGTAAATCCAAATGACTTCCCAAAATAAGTGAGTTCATAATATAACATTAAAAATAAGGTTTTTAAATAATACTTGAGAATAAAATATCAACCATAAATTGACGGATTGTCACAGCATTTACCCCTAAACAGGATCTTTGTCCTCAAAGATCATCTTACCTGAATACTCACTTCTTATAGAGTTAAATCCATGTGGGTATTTCCTCCACATTCGGTCTTTTCTCACAAGTGTAATCCATTACAATCCGCGAGTTTCATCAAACATAACTACGGGAATAAGATCAGGCTTAATGTTGACTTACTTTCACTATCCATGATGTTCACGGGTTTTTGATGAATGTAACTTTTCGCCGATCTAAACTTCATTAAGGAATAGTCAGATTTTCACTTGATAGACATTTTATCAAGTTCGATTTACGAAACATAATTCACGCATCTCTTGAAGTCCTACGGTAGATCTAGCCTATATGCCTTTCAAACCAATCTTTTACATCATCTCAATGGTCCCATACAACAGGGACTTATATCCCATGATCTTTCAGATCATTAATTCATTTTTCCATGGTTAAATTTTTTGGCATAACTTCGCTACCCATCTGGCACTTCAAGATCTACATTTCATATTCACACAACCTCTTGCCCACTACCGGCAGTCAATAATCAGATCCTAATTTCAACAATCATTTCAGGTCTCGCGGGTCGAGTATTTTGTAAGGTTAGGTTTGCCATCATAGGAAACCTTAAACCTAAAAGACATGTCCAACTCACAATGGGTGTATGTCGGGGTCTTCATCTCAACTCCTGCTTACAGATGCTCTAATATATATCCTTACAAGATTCGATCTCGATCCTAACACGATAATTATCAATGATAATCTTTCCAAAGGAAAGCGATTATACAGTTTATTACCAAAGGTCAATCATTCAAACATAAAGCAATACTTATAGTATTTTGTATCGTTACTTTACCTCGTCCCTTCGATTGGGGTGGTACACAGTACTCTCATCAAGAGTCGTTCTTAATGACTTCTGAGCAAATCTCTAGAAATTCAATGCGAAGCGAGGATCTTGATAAAGATGATCGATACAGGCACACCATGTTTACACAACTCCTTTAAATACAAAAGAGTCAATTTCTTCATCAAGAATCTATCATTAACAGGAATGATATTAGTAGATTTGGTCAGTCTGTCGACGATGACCCAAATCGAATCAAATTCAGATGATGACCTTTGTAATAGTTAGACGTTTACTACTATATGAGGCGATGTCTGCCTTCATAATTTGCCATTAGTACAGCTTCTTCAGACAAAGATACTTTTAGTCAGAAATGACATAAATAGAATACTTATACTTACAAGATTCTAACATAACTATATCTCAAAATCTCCATATTTAGGCAACCACAAGTGGCCTTTTATACATTTAATGCCATCGGCTTCTCAATTTTAATGGTTCACATTAGCCGTGAAACCTTTCACTATTTATATTGTCCTTCTTACAAACATCAGCTATTTTGAAATTGTTCGGCAATTTATTTGGTACCATCATTACTAAGGAACACATCCTAATTGGTTATTTATCCTTTCTATATTATGTGTCAGTATCTATATTCACCTTTCCTGATGATGTAATTATCATGTCCACAGTTCACTCAGAAATTCTTTCTACATATTTTTTAAATTTTAGTTTCATCTCAACTATTATTTTTATGAGTTTTGCTCAATCCGACGTTTAAAGCGTTGATAAATATTACAAGCAATTAAATAATAAATATTCAATTTTTATGAAACGTAAACGTAAAAATTTTAGATTTCTTTGTTCTACCAATTATAAAAATGTTCAAAATAAATTTGAATTTAATTAACAAGATTTTTGTTGATTTATCGAAAATAATTAAAATAATTAATAAGATCCGAAAATGTTCGAGAAATCTTTGTTTATACTTTGGTCAAAATTTTTCTTAGTTGAAAAGCAAAATTGTCGTTTCAAATTTCAAGTCATGGTTTAAATGGTTTCCTCATCCCTCTTAGTTTGTCTTGAGGTATACACAAACATTTACCCCTAAACAGAAGTTTAGTTAAATGATTTGTGTATAAGGGAATAATCCCTTAAAAATCCTTTGTTAAAACATTTGTCAAAACATATTTCCATTTTATTTTTGGTAAAACCCAAAGCCTTAATAGTTCCAATTCTGGAAGAGTCAATATATTCCCTTTTCTATTAATCACACGGTCAAATAATGTAAAGGATTAAGTCTTTCATCACATGTTGAATACTCAAGGTACAAGTTTTCATTGTTCGGCCAACTTAGGGCAGTCTATAATTAATTATTAACTCTTTCTTATTCTTATAAACAAACAAATGGTCCTTAATGATCACAAGCATGAATTTATCAAATTATAGCCTACACATGTGATTCACAAAATTTATGAATGCTACATGTGTATTAGTCAATCTAAATGACATCACATGAAACTCATAATGTTTATTACAAGTATCGGATGTAGTGATTGGAATAGATAATCTTTTTCGCGGATGCGAAGTTCATGATAACCATGTCGTGGATCAAATCTTTAAAACATACACTAGAACCTTGTAAATGATCGAACAAATCTTCCATTTCGAGTTATGGATATCGCTTTCGATTATCAATTTACTCAGTTCACAATAATCTATAAATATAAGGAATGATAATACCATAGCTCTTCATGATGATGAGCTTGGTAGAATAAAATTTTTCTTCGACAACTCTCTCAGTTGCACGGTAATTCCTTCGATTCAGATGGTGTTGACGTACAGTGTACATGCCACAGATGCAGCACTGGGAATATAATCAATACCAAATTCAAATTGCCTTAATGGCGAAAGTCTAGGTAATTCATCAACAAATACTTACTAAAGTTTCAGATAACAGAAACATCTTTTAATAAATTCACTTTAAGTTATTTCTAGATTATAATATCTATAACTAGTTCATAACCATTCACGGTAAAATTTCAAGTCTAAATGCAGGATATGGTCATCTGTCAAGAATTATTTAGATCACCTTTGATAAGCAACATCTTATCATTTAGGGGAATTCTATTCGCGTTCCCATCAATTAAGACAGTGTCGTCATGTCATAATCAATCAATCCATTCTACTGGCACTATCAACTTTCTAGTTTCATTGCCGTTGATAAGATGTGAACTTCTCAAAAGACTATTAATAACTCATAATCCTTCACAAATTCAGGGATATATGGAGACACAGCTACCATTAAAAGAGTAAGGTCAACACATAATCTATGCGAGAGAATTTCAAATCAGATACAGACGAAAACATTTAATGAATATGAGTATATTCCATGTTTTCATAATTTGAGTACGCATTCAAAAGCTCCTCGGATCGTTACCCAGGTCATTCAAATTAAATCAAATCATAAGAAATGATAGGAACGTCGATACATCCAGTCGGGTATCAACACTCGGTAATGAAATACTTTTCCTAAGAATCTCACTACGGGAGAATTGGACAAGAAAGAATTGTCAATTGTCAAATAAGACAATTTCCACAGATGAGTAAATTCGACTCAGAAGAATAGATGCTACAAGCACATATGTAGGTGTCCCTAACACTATGTCCTTATTTTTCACTTCTTGCAGATCTCGTTAAATTTATTCTTTCACAATCTTCAAGGAAAATGTAGTGGTTATTCATTAGTTTTATGGTGACTACTAATCAGCCTTGCATGGTCCATTCCAAATTGTATGTAGGCGCGCAACTATATACAATTTCAAGATTAACGATGCAATACTCAGTTCGTCAAAATTTTATCATCATGTTTATAATAAAAACATTTTCATGCTTAATTCTTAGATAAGAATCAAAAATAAATTTACAAAGATTTTGTTTGTTATGAAAACAATTAAGTTTTCCAAGATGTTTTATAAACAACTTTATTTCGATAACAATCAATTATAAATCTTATTTTGAGTAATCCTTTTAGTGATGAAAATTCAATTTTTCTCAAGGAATACTGTTTTATCTTTATAAAAACAATGAGTGATCTGCAAAAGAGTGATGAAAGCTTGTTCACCAAGAACTAACTACAATATGATAGGAAATGAGCTTTAGCCAAGTAATCATGAGGTTCATGACCTCGATGGCACTCAGGAATACAAAGAGGATAATTCACAAGGTAACTCAAATCAAGATGAGTACTTGTTCAACGGTTGCATCACTAATGCGAACATTAGAATGAAGCAAATAAAAGATAGATAACATCGATATATGTAGAATTTAGCAATCAAAGGTAGTTTTTTCATTAATCACAAACAAGTCAAATTGTACCGTAACACTTTATGTGTCACTATGTCATACAATTCTCAGAACTCATCCTACCAACTGATGTCTCAGTTAGGTTAGGGATTTTTTTTTAAAAGATACCACAATGAATACTAATCTACAAGAGTCATTAGGTGTCCCACCTGTCCCAGAAGATCCATTGGTCCCAATTTAGAAGAAGATTTCTTCAATTTATTTATTGGACACTGGGCATCCTCGTCAGTGGACAATGGCCTAGGAACAACCCTTAACACAAACCTACAATCAATTAAAACTTTATACTTCAATCACATGATTTAATAATTTCTTCTTAACAATTTCTTATTCCATACAGGTTAAATTTTACTTTATTCATGTGTCAATCAACTTACACTCAATTCGATATCCTACTTCATTTTCCAATACTTTCAACCTTATTCTTAGACCTTAATAGGGTAATAAAAGCTCAATATGATCAACACTTAATTTCCAATCCTATATCTCTTACAACAACAATTATCAAATGAGTCACTAGTCTAAAATGACTCGATCATTCAATTAGACTTCTCGGAAAGGTACTAGTGCCATGAGGCTTTTGGGTAATGGTTCCAATGACAGCCTCAAGTGCAACATTCACCCTTTCGATTTCAATTTAAGAATTGGATGACAACGACTCAGATGACATCTTTCTAGGTGGTAACATTTTGTCAAACTCCACTCAATAAGGAAAGATCGTCATGACATCGATATCAGATTTAATCTCGCCAATTCTTTTTCAATATCACAATCAACTAATATCTATATTTCTACGAATATCAACCATTTTGTTGGGATCATAAATATCCACAACTTGGTTTAGATCTAGGATAGCTAGAATTCCTACGAGAATAGCTTCGATTAAATTACTAGGGGATTTAGGGTTTCTTGTGACAATCGACGTCGTATAAATACCTCGTACAAAAATCAAAATAATCATCAAACTATCATGTAATAAAATTACATCATATATATATAATCCAAGTTATATATATATATTAAAATAACACTTCTCAGTCTGGCCTTGTCGGTAACTCGGGAATCTTCGGCACCATTATAGTCAAAAGATTTTTAGACATTTTTAGAAAAATGTTTATAGTTAAAAGATTTTGAAATGTTTTATTCAAAACCTTGGTTTTAAAAATCTTTCGTTCTCTATAACGAGAGCTCTGGTACCAAACTGTAACACCCCCAAATTTATACAACTCAATACAGCGGAAGACTAGTTGGTGTTACGTGATAGCACATTACTCACATCATAGACAACTCTTAAAAATCGCGTCGTTTAATAAATAAGCATTTCCATTCATAAATATCAAAGTTACATAGGTCCCAAGTCATTGTAATTAATACATGTTTTACAAAGCATTTGAATGAAATTAAGTATATAGGTGCGGGCCATGAATTCTTGTTGTCTTCCCGAGAATTACCTTCAAGTACCTGAGATAAAACATGTTAAAAGAAAAGGTCAGCGATAACGCCGAGTGAATTCATAGAGTTTAATAAATTCCATCAATATAACTTTGGTATAAAATTATTACCAAAAATCATTTCGTACAAATAATTGTAATAGGCCATAAAATAGCCAAAGTCATTTTTATACAAATCCTTATTGAAGATCATAATATAGGCATTTGCCTTAAAAATCGTTATACGAGCCAATGTCGTAAAAAACATCATACAATACGTTTTATAACGTTGTATAGATTAAATAAAAACCGTTACATGAATATGGTTATATAAAACCAAAACACGAACACAATATCAATAGTATGACCCCGTATTGCTAGTCAGGCAATACATAGTAATTCGGTGTGTATAGCAGTATTTCATTAACTGGATTATTATAAGCCGCATGACATTGTTACCTTACTACAACAAACAACGGGTAGCTAGCCCGAAACTCATTTGCCCATCTAAATTAGCGTGTCGTCACAAAGGTCACGCTATGTAAATCTTCTCATACATAAATTCGCTTACCAATCAATGTGGCACGACGGGGATCAACCGTCAAGGCGCGAACTGGGGTGATCGTCCCCAAATAGTACTATTATATGCATAAGCGTCTACCAAATCCTGGTAGTTCACAATTCATGCTAATGGGACTTTTAGTGACATAACCTAACTTTAATAATCCATTTTATTTCATCTATCGGGTCATTTAATCATTTATCGGGTCATACAATCGGGTCATACAATCATTCGGGTCCAAATTAATAAACAAACAATCGAGACAATTTGTTTCCTATTTCATAAAAACTAACATGTTATCTCCCTCGCGGGTTTATAAAACATTTCATAAAAAACATTTAAAAGAGTGCGAGGCTATGAACTCACGTTGATGTGGGAAAGCGGGTTATCGGCAATTCGGACGTACGGTACGTGCTTCAATCACGGAAACCTAGACAAATAATACTCGTCTTAGACTCATGTCCAATGACTTTATAAAAATAAAAATTATGTATACATATGATGATTTTATATATATGATGATCAAGTGGGTTTATATATTCTCATTTACTTATTTTAGTGTTATGTGTTAGAAATTTTTCAAGACTAGTTATACTAGTTCAATCTTGTTTATATTTTGAAGCCCAATGGGCCTATTACAAGCCCAATACTATTCATTAGTCCAATTATACTTTTATTATCAGTATTTATACTTTATATGTTGGGCCTAAATGGGCTAAGCCCAATAAATAAGTTTATAAGTGTTTTAGTCCATTTTGTTGTTTTATTAGTTCAATAACGTTAATTTAGTCCGTTAACGTCCGTATGTTATATAGTTCGGGTTTTATCGGTTTTTTTTACTTGTTATATATGTTTATATATAAGTATATGAGTTTTAAAAACTTTACATTAGACGGGTTTGATCGTCTAAGTTTTAATTGGCGAAAAACGTTAATTTTACGGTAATAGCCGAAAAAGTCGTAAAAATCATGTTTATAGTTTTATAACTTATAAAACTTAACAAGTTACCATTTTTATAAAATGTCCACTTATTTACCATTGTACATATTTATATAAATGTATTATATAAGTTAGTGGGTTTTAATTTACATTTTATACTATTTTTATTTGAGTGCTTATATAATACTATTATACTTTAATTTTCAAAATCTGATTTTTATTTTCATCTTAACCAAAACTGTCATATCTAGAGTTCTATATGGAGATAGAAGCTCAAATTTTTATGACATAAACTACATGATATGTGCTTCATTTAACCCTCCTATAGATACTGTTGAATCAGCCTCTAAGTATTTTCTAAAAATCGTCCAACACAGTGAACTCAGATTGGTACTCTAAACTTGTTTTGATCATATCTCACTCATTACAATGATTCCATTGTATGGCCAACTCTCACATGTGTACAAGACCCATAGCTTACTGTAAATTGATTCTAATTCATCATTTTATCAGTCTAACATATGGTTAGTTACTGTTTTTATACAGCCTACCATTTAAACAAGATTTACCCATTTTACATGTTGTTTGTCCATCTTTTTAAGCATGTTTATCAACACCAAATCCCCACACAATATTTTTAATCATCATTGATCATCATATAAATATACATAAGTAAACGAAATACAAGATTACATAATCAAAAATAACAAGAAGGATAGGAAGAATGATCCTTATACCACCATAGTGATGAATAGATGAGGTTTTTGATGAACAAGACTTGGTTCTTGTTATCAAATCTTCAACTTGGCAAATGAACTTCTTGGGTCCTTCAAATGGATGATTATCTTCTTGAAAATCACCCCATAACTCCATGGAAACTCCTTTTTGGATGTTAAGATCACCTCCAATCTTCATAACTTCAACTAGGCTTCAACATATGTTGATTATAGCCTTGGTTATGGCTAGATTTTTGATCAAAGGGGTGGTTTATGGTTGATATGGGACGAAATATAGAGAGCAAGGGAGAGAAAAATAGTGGTTTGCATGTGAAAAATGAAAGGAAATGGTTTAGTGCTAGTGGTTTTGTTGGTGTATAGCTAACTTGGTTAAGTTAGCTTAACAAGTGTAATCATGAGGTGGGGTGTCCATTGTTTAGCCATCCCTTTGAGTGGGGTGGGGCAAGTGTATACTTGTCTCATCCCACTAATTTACGGGTATTCCTCGATTCTAGTTTCCTCGATTTACGTGCCCTCGGGTCGTTTTACGAAAAACGTTTTTATAAATTATGAATCAACGGTACAAAACGAATCTAATAAAAATTGTCTCATCAAAAACGGAGTTCGAAAACGTAAATGCGTAATCCTAGGGTTTCCGGTTTAGTCGTAAAGGACGTTAAATTATAATCGTAAGTCCTAATCTCTTCTCGTAAATTTGTGAGTTTATGAACCAACACAAATTTAAAACTCCAAAATAATATTCACGGATAAATTTATTTTCTGAAATGTCGGACTGTCACCAAAGACGGTGTATGTAAACGTGAGCACGTAACGTAGAGTCCTTCGGTTTAGACGTTGTCGATGCTACTTCAAGACGTAAATCCAAATTACTTCCCAAAATAATTGAGTTCATAATATAACATTAAAAATAATGTTTTTAAATAATACTTGAGAATAAAATATCAACCATAAATTGACGGATTGTCACATTTTGTTTAGGAAGAGTTCTTCTACAAAGAGAGTCACTAGTGAGAGGGGCGTATTCTTCACTGATGAGAATGTAGGGAATAAAAGAGGATCGCCTAAATTATTGGCTGAAGACGAGATAGAAGATGGTATGGAAATTAAGATTATGGAGAGAAAAGCGAGAAGTAGTATGGAGGAAGAATGGCTTGAGGGATCAAAGGGTTGTCAAGATTGTGTAGTGATATATAAAGGAAAATCGTTAGGTCTGGTGATAGGAAATGTAGTAGAAACTGCTGGATTTAATCCATAGAAGATGAGGTGGATCACCGTTACGGTAGGGTGAAGTTACAAGAAGTCAACATATTGGACCGAAGTTGGAACGGAAAACTAGAAGAGGTGGTGGCAGTGCTTAAGTAGAGGTTGAAAATGGAAAAGGACCGACAAGAGAGTTGTGTGGACAAGAGGCGTAAGACTTTGGGATTTTAGATTGGGGAAAAGGTTGTGCTATAGGTTTCACCAGGGAAAGAAGTGACTTGGTTTGGGATGAAAGGGAAGTTAACACCTAGAATCATGGATCCATTCGAAATCTTCAAAAGGATTAGACCAGTGGCTTATAGGTTTGAATTACTGGGAGACTTACGTGGTATGTGTGATGTATTTCATGTATTTAACTTGAGGAAATGCTTAGCAAGAACCTACTTGCAAGTACCGTTAGATGATATTTATGGATACGAGTCTTCGTTTCATCGAATAGCCGGTACAGATTTTGGATCGTGAAGCTAAGACGTTGGAAAAAGTAATATACCGTAGTTAAGGGTATATGGAATTTGAAACGTGGACTAGAGTTCACGTGGGAACGGGAGGAGTTTATGAGGAACAAGTATCCTTATATATTTTCTAATGATGATCCTAAGGAGTAAATCTCGGGACGATATTTCTATTAGGAGGGAGTGATGTGACAACCCTGGTTTTTGAGGTTCGTCACTTAGTCTTATTTTTGGGGTATTTTGTGTGATTATATGTTTTATGTGATTTATATCTTTATATGTGTGATTTTGGGGATGAGAATGGACGAAATGAGATACATGATTTGTAAATCCTGGTACGGGTTGGAAATAAAATGAAATGAAATGAAATGAAATGAGTTCAGAAATGAACTGCGGGAAATTTGGATATCATTTTTACAAGGCTTTGTGTACATATATTATGCTGTATGTATGTATTAAGTATAGATTATATGTTTAGGATAAGTTTTAGAGATACTTTCCATAATTAGAAACTTTTTGAAATGGCGGTTAGTTCAGAAATCGCGTAGAAAGTCGAAAAACCAACGTAAGGCTTTTGATTTATGGTCCGGATGTAACCTGAATGTGAGATTTAGTTTAAGAGTAATATAAATTATAAAATAAGGTTAAAAACCAGATCGTTAGGTGCTTTGGGCAGCCAAAAGAAAAGGAAGAAAGAAAATAACTAAAAAGCCCCAAAACAGGCTCATTGGACTAGTAATGGGATTAGGGGGACTTTAGGACTTAACCAAACCCATCCCATAAACAAAATAATCATATTTTTCGCCCCCATAACATCTCATGGTAGAATTTTAACAATGGTGGAATTAGGTTTCATCAAAGACAATTTCGTCCTTTGATTTCTAAGGTAAAATCTTCAAAACTCTTCTTTAATGTATGATTTTAATTAATCTAATCATGTAATTAATCAATAGATAATGGATCTAGAGTTACGTTAAACATAACTTCTGTATTTTAATTCGATAAACATGTTTAGATTAATTAGGGTTAATAATTATACATGATGTGGATAATTAATTAGACTAGTTGTGTTAAATTCGTTTTTAAAAACTAGGCAGAATTTTTGGTCCATTGTTTTGATCATATATAGAGTTATAGAAAATTTTATGTTTCGAATCTTATGTCCCTGAAAAGGTAATTGAATTGGCTTTCAAATTCAAGAAACGAGAATTGAATTGGAGTTTGAGAAGTGGGTCAAAAATAGGTTACATCAGTCGGGTGTCAAAGCAGTTTTTGGATCAGCCTGTTTGCATTTTATGTTTTGAGTTGGTTAGGGTGCTTAGGGTTATAGATAGACCTTCAAACAAATATGGGAGTTAGTTTATATATTATAAAAAGGATATGGAGTGGGGCTAAGTAAATGGAATAGGTTAAGACCCTCTGGTCATAACAAACTTTTCATATTTTCAAAATCAGTAAATTCTGGATAGGTAAATATGTATATATATATATATATATATATATATATATATATATATATATATATATATATATATATATATATATATATATATATATATATATATATATATATATATATATATATATATATATATATATATATATACATATATATATATATATATATATATATATATATATATGTATATATATATATATATATATATGTATATATATATATATATATATATGTATATATATATATATATATATATATGGAGGCCTTAACAGTAGCTTTAAGGTTGCAGCCAAATAGGAGTGTTAGTTAACACATGTACGAGAATAGGGTTGCTTTTACAGGGCATGTAATTTTGGTCAAGTGGGTGTTCGACCCATAGTTTGGAGTATGAAAAATGGGACTGTTTTGGGTAAAATGTTAACGGGACGAGTTATGAACTAAACTATGTTAAGGGCTTTATAGAGGGGTGTAATGAGATGAATATGGCATATAAATAGGGTTAAGTTGTAGGAGAAGGTTAGATATCCATCATAGATTGATGAGCCATTTTGGTACGTGGTTCATGTCTTGATTGTATACGTTTGTGTGTTTAGATTTTTGCTAGAGCGCGGATACTTGGAGAAGCTTGTTCAGGTGAGTTTCATAATCCCATGTCTTTTTATGATTTGAATTCCAGATGGGATGGAAGAGACACTCTATTGTTTTGTAACTAATAGTTTGAATGTTTTTATGGTTTGTGATGGACTTGTGTGCACTTATGTGATTAACTGCTATGTGATTCTTGATTGTGTTTATGATTTGGATTGGGAGACACGTACCGTCTCAGTTATTGTGGTTTGACTTGGTACCAAGGGTATGTTGACAAGGCGGGACCTTGGGATTGGTTCATAGGTGTATGGACGCCTATGAGACCATGGTGATTGGTAAAGCTTGGAGACTTGGAATTGTGGTTATTGGTAAGGCTTGGAGCCTTGGATTTGTGGTGATTGGTTAATCTTGAATTCTAGTTGTTAATACATAATTGTAGCACACTGTCCATATGTTCTTTTGTTAATGGTTGTTATTCACAGCTTATAACTGATTTGGAGTTGGAGTCTAAACCTACGACTCTCACCAACTTTATGTTGACGTGTTTTAGTGTCTCTTTCAGGTGAGAATGTGGTTAAGCGTGAGAATAGGAGTGGCTAGGTGGAAGGCTTAGGATTGCATTGGATGAACCCCCTTTCCTCTTAGTATTTATTTGATGTTTGTATAAGTGATACTTTGTTGACACCTATATGTTTGCTTTGTTTATGTTAGTTGTTTGTCTCGGGTAAGCGGTGGGACTGTTACCTACTTACCTAGACTCATGCATTGTTGAGATATTGTCATGATATTTGTAATTGTGTCACCATTTTATGACATTTCTTATTTCATTTAGTTATCTCTATAGACACGCTATTGTTGTGATGATATCCATACGTCGCGCCCCATATTCCGCCATGGTGGGGTGTGACATTATAATGCTAATCAAGGAACTTATCAAGTGCAAAATCAAGGCTATCCAAACCAAGGTTTTAATCTTCAAGGTTTTCCACCATACAACCAATCCTCAAACCAAGGTTTTCAACAACAAGGGTTCAATTTACCTAATCCACAAATGGACTTAGTTCTTCAAAAGATTTCAGAACAAGATAAGAAATTTAAAGGAAATGCAAGAGTCGACGGATAGGAAATTCGTTCAAATGTTTCAAGCCCTTCGTCCCCAAGGTGCTCTTCCTTCAACAACCTAAACCAACCCTAGAGCTAATGTGAGTGTTATTACTACACACAGTGGAGCAACTTTAGTAGGACCATCTATCCCTCTCCCAGTTACTCCAGTTTCACCTCCACAACCCTATTTATCCCTCCTACTACCACACGTAGTACTAGTTCTCCATTACCATCTCCACCTTCACCCTCTCCACCTTCAACCTCTCAACCTTCACCTTCTACACCTTCGCCTTCTCCATCTATGCCTCCTAAGCCAAATGTTCTTATCCTTCTCGATTAGACAAGTGCAAAGTGCTCACTAAGGAGGATTCTCAAATTACTTCCTTTTTGAAAATAATCACACAAATGAACTTTAACCTTAGCCTTGTTGAAACACTTGTCCAAATGCTGAAATTTGTTAAAGCGTTCAAGGAGTTTCTTTGTTAGATGGAGAAGATGGCTGAGTTTGTTATTACTCGATTAAAAGAAAATTGTTCTGCAGTCCTTCTCAAAGAACTTCTGGAGAAACTTGGAGATCCCGTCGTTTTGTGTTACCTTGTTCATTTTCTAAAATCAAAGAATGTACTGCCTTAGCGGATCTCGGGGCTAGTATCAATTTAATGCCATTAAGTGTTTGGAAGAAGTTATCATTACCCGATCTTATACCAACCCGTATGACTCTTGAACTAGAAAATCGAACTCTCGCTTACCCCGTTGGTATTGCTGAAGATGTTTTTTGTTAAAGTTGGTACCTTTACTTTTCCGGTTGATTTTGTTTTTGTTGATTATGAGATGGATCCTTGTATTTCGTTAATACTTGGACGACCTTACGAACCGGAAAAGCTTTAGTCGATGTTGCCGAAGGTGAGCTAATTCTTAGGGTCAAGAATGATCAACAAGTTTTTAGAATGGGGAAGATTACAAGAAAATCCAATGGCAAAGAATCGGCGAAAATGATTGATGTGCTTCAAGACGAGCTTGTTACACCTCCTTTGGAAACTACAAAGCTTGATATCAATGATTTTATACCATAAAACAATCCTCTTTTTGAGACTTTCTATGATAATCCACTTTTTCAAGATCATGTGGAAGATTCTAATAATTCTCTTTCTGATTTGAATGATCCACAAATCTATGATGAATATGATGATTCTCTTTCCAATTTTGGTGATCCACCAATTTATGATGTATATGATGATTCTACTTCCAAGTATGAAGACATGCCGATTTATGATGACTTTGATGATGTTGACACTCTTTCGAGTGATTCTTCAAGTGTTGTGTCTTCTAATGATGATTTTCCTCCTATTTTTGATGAAGATCCTCCACTAACAACGCTTGATACTACTTTAGAGGATTACACTTTTGAGGAAGATTTCGCCACCTTTCTCAATACTTACTTTCCTACCGAGCATGATTCTCCTCATTTGGATTTTGATTATGTCCTTTACCCTCCTTTGGATTTTAAGAAACACGTTTCAAAGGAGAAGAAACCGGACGACACCAACATTCGCAATACTTATGTTTTGAAACCTCTCTTTCCACCTTCTTCGGATGAGATTGCGAGGTATATGGTCGAATCTTATTCAAGGTCTACTGAGTGACTTTCTTATTTTCCCCTAAAGGAAAAGGTGTTCGATCCGGGTATCACAGTTTTTGAGCCATCTCAGTATCCATCTGATGCACTAAATGGAAAGACTTTTGGAAAATACGAAGCTATGCTTTCACTTTACCACACTTTCTATCATCGTTCTCAATATTTTCTTAAGGGAACCTCGCCTACTCTACTTTGGCTTATGCTCCTCACCTTAGGCTTATGCTACTTGTTGGATGAGAACCATGTATTTGACCCCAACGGATTTTCTTCAAGGTCTTGTATGGGCTTTTCACCATAGTATTCGGGGTCGAGTCAGGCTTATGACTCGGTTAACAAAAACAAGTGCTTCTCGGAGGCAACCCGATGATCTATCCTTCTTTATCCGTTTTTCATAATAAGTGTAGGGGGAGCCACGTAGGTGTTTGTTGTTTTGTTTCTTATGATGTGCAGGGATTAGCGCTTTCAAAGATCCACTTTTGATGATACTTGACGACCCCTGATCCCGTGTACCCATCTTCCCGGTTCTATCCTAAACATTTGTGATTAAATATTTTATATCCATAAATGTTGAAATGGGAATCACTTTAGTTGTCTTTTCCTTAGCAAGATTTAAACAAAGTGCACAATGTCCTATGTGTAGGGGACTTTACTTCCACATGCTTAATCATTGAGGACAATGTTTATATTAAGTGTAGGGAGACTTCTATCGAAGTTAAGTGGGCTTTTCCATGAATATGTCCTCATTTTAAACCGGAAAATTGATTTTTTCGATATTTTTCATATTTTTGATATATTTTGGCCTAGTAGTATTTTCCTTTGTTATCGTTTTGTTCTTTCATCGTATGTATTTATTTGATTTATAGAATAAATTCAAAATAAATTATTAACTAAAATGGTTTTAACAAGTTTAGATGTCTTTGATATATTAGGCCCGTCATGAATATTTTGACTCAACCCAAGTTTACTAATTTGAGTTTACTCTAGCTAGTATCCTTAACCACATGGACCTTAATTGGTTTATTAGGCTTTGCATCCACGAGTCTCATTCCTTTCATGAACTTATGTCAGTTAATTATAAGATTTTTCACCCATCACTTGTCAATAAATAAATGCAATAAATAAGGTCGTACAATTTGAAAAATTACTTAGATTCTAACCTAAGATCGTTTAAAAGTTGCTCGGGATTAATTAGAGTTCATAGCCAAGGCATAACTTATTGAAGCGGGATGCGAAGATTGGCGAGTCCAAAAAGGCCCTAACAAGGCATGAGGGCTCCATTTTGTTGCTAAAGATCCAAGATGATGTGAAGAATCATTATTCCAAAATCAATATGAAGGATCGAGACACACAACGAGAAGCAATTACTCCCATAAAGATCATGGAGAAGTCTATCCAAAAAGACCCTAACAAGGTATGAGGATAAATAAATCCAAGTCCGAAAAGGAGGCGGATCGTTGTATATCAAAATCCCAAATAAAGATTAAAGAAAAATGAAGAAGTCGTGGTCCAAGTTTGAAGAATCTCTCAAAAACTTCAAGTGAAGAAATTCCAATTTTGAAGAGAAGACCATTATTTCAAGAACGTCTCTCAAGATTCAAAGTATGAAGTAAATGCCAAATATCGATCTAAGAAAGGTCTCAAATCGTGAAACGAGTTATTCCAAGATATGAACTTAATGAGATTTTGAGAAGCCATTTTAAAAGATTTTGTCCTTTAGCTAACTATGGATTAAATCGTCCTACTTTATTTTCGGTGTAAATAAACTATCGAAATAAGTCAAAAATGCATCCTCGTGATCATTCAAGAAAAAAATAAAATACAAGAGATACACCTAGGAATAAGGGGGTCTAAGTGATTAATTGAGCCACATGAGTAAGTGTTAGCTTTACTAACTTATAATAACAATGATCTCGTTTTTAAGCTTGGTATGGGGAACGTGAAACTTGAGGGTGATTAATATTCATGAAACCAAAGCGCTAATTTAATTCTTTGATTTCTTTAAAAGTTTTTTCCATGAAACTATTTCGAAATTTTCTATCTTTTTAGTTTCCTTAGTGTCGTAGTATTTAATAAAGGCTGAGATGGGTTAATTATGATGGAAAATGTAAAATTGTACTTTGAAATTATACATTGCATAGGGGCATTGCAATGGTCAAGTGAAGGGGATTTAATAAGTGTGAAAACACTTATCTTTTTACCACTTAAATCAAATAAAAATAAGACCAAAACGTGTGTTTAATGTCGTAGAAGTCGGAATTACGCGTGGTTTGTGTTTTTGTTGTGTTTTAGGAACAAAAGATGAAAAAGGAAGAAAATACGGGCTTTCACGGGCTTTTATCGAAGAAAAATACGAAAGACAAAGTCAAAATGTCAAAAGTGCAAAAAGAACGAAAGTCAAAGGCCTATTCGGAAGATTTATCGAAGAAAAAGACCAAAGACAGAAGTTTAACAAAGTCGAAGAACCAAATCTAATAAAAGAAAAAATTAGAAGACGAGTTCAGTTTATTTATCGACAAATCCCGAGACAAAGTCGAGAAAGATAAATTAATTAAAAAGACAAGAAGACAAAGAGAAAGAAAGAAGCACCACACCTACTACTCTTCCACCTATAAATAGACTCCTAACCTTTCATTTGTATTAATTAGGAAGTAGTTAATAGTTTTTCATTGAAGTAATTAGGAGTAGGTGTGTTAGACTTACTTTTTGGTAAGTTGGCGCCTTTCACGTGAGTTGGACTAGATTTATATACTTTGCTATACGCAGGGACTTAATATGTAAAGTATGGATAGTCTAGTAATGGTAGGCCTATAAATACCCCCATGACTCTCCATGGGGGTGTGAAAGTTTAGTGTATTTTCTTTGTTTTCATTAAACTTGAAATAAAACACACAACTTTCCTTTCACCTCTCTCTCTAACTTTCTCTCACTAGAACTATCAATGTTCATCATGTTCTTTGATCATCCCCGACCCCCCGATCGAGGTGGCTTTTTGATGCTTGTCAATTGGTATCAGAGCTAACCGGGGGTGTTTTGTATCCGTGTGTGTTTGTGTTGTGATTTCAGTTTCGTGATGTTATCGGGTTCATGGTTCGTACCATTTTGAGTCATGGTTAGTATTCGTGTCTTGGTATGATCTACTTTTATCAATTCATGTCTCAAATATCCTGTTTTTTTATCTATCCATGTCTTGAAATCGGTGTATGGTAAAGTTATATCATTTTCTTGTCCATTATTCTTGTCATGCCTCGTTACAATGTTTTTGTCCAATTTTTTGGTACCTGTTTAGTTTTTTGTCCCTGTCCTCCATTATTAAATCTAATATGTTTGGGTAAAAGAAAAAATCATATGGTCCAACCATTTTTTGGGTATCTTCAAAGCTGGTCAAAAACCTTTTACGATGGGATATTACGATGGGATATTACGATGGGATATTCAGATGGGTGAGTGCGATGAAGTTCTCTTTACGATGGCTACTTTGATCGCATTTACTACGATGGTTACTTTGATCGCATTGACTGCGATGGCTATAATGCGATGACTCAATATGATGAGTTCATTGCGATGGGCTCGTTGTGATAAGTTCATTGCGATGAGTTCGTTACGATGAGCTCGTTGCGATGACTCATTGCGATGGGTTTTGTTTTGACTCATTGCGATGAAATACACAGATATGGTTATTGCGATGACATGGTTTATATATTGCGATGAAGAACTATATATGTCAAAACAGTGTGTCTATATCAGGTAAATTAATATATCGGAGTTAGACTCATGTTAATCAAAAAACCCATCAGTTAATTCCTATCACAACATTTTTTAACAAAACCAGTAATCCAAAACCAATCTTGTATCACAACATCCAAACCAGTAACATTCTAAACCGACTCATACTCATAATCAAATCATTGACTCGAAACTCATTGACTCGAAAACCACACTTTCTTGATCTTAGTTTTTTATTAAACGATTTTTTCCAATCTTTAAAACGATTTTTTTTCGTTTAACAATTAATCATCATAGATCTATGATTTGCTTAAATCTCAAATCGTCATGCAACAAATCATTAACTTACCCGAGACCACATCTTTGATCTTAAAGCCTTCTCTATAAACTGAAACATCTTCAAAAGATTGTTACAAGATTGCGGTGTCAGATTTAATGGGTTTGTGATTCGTGTATCATATTAATGTTCAATGATATGTGGGTAAATAGAATTTGAATGGAGATTTGTGATGATGGAGATGGATGAGTTTGTTTTGAGATGAGAATGGTGATGGCAGCTGTTGCGATGGAGTTTTGATATGAGAATGGTGATGGCAGCTGTTGTGATTATGGTTATGGAGATAGAGATTTGGGAGTGCATAAGGAGGCGGTGTAAACAAGGATATGGTTTAAATTGTTGTGTCTGAGTATGGAAGTTGTGGGGGCGGACTATACAATGTAAATGTGATTAGGATTAGGGCTGGGTAATAAACTGTGACTAAAACTAGCTCAACTACAATCTTATATCCTAAATTAGTTGGGTGCGGGTATAGAGAGTCATTGTGGGCCGAAAATGTGTTTTTCATGGGGCTTGGATTGGACTATCTAAATTTACTTGGTCATTGATGATGGTGGGCAGAGTTTTTTTTTCTTGGGCCGTATACATGAAATGAATCACTCATAAGTCTTTTCAAATTGGAGTGATGTTTCTACTTTCTTGTATATTGTCAAATGGTGATGGTGATTCAAACATATGTTCTCGGGCCGATCACTATTTTAAACGATGACATACAGTGGGTCGATTAATTTTTGCAATCGAATTCGGGATGACCGTCTCTATATCCGAATATTGCAAAATTAATCATGTCGGATTTGAGTTACGGGGTTATTGGATTAAGTCGGGTATTTCAAAAGAACCAAGTGATAAAATTTTTGTCGTGTTTAATGCTTATGTGACAGGATTTTATTACTTTGGCGGGCCATTTAATCTGTGACATTCAAGGTCGGGTATCCGTTTTCGATCATAACACTTCTTCACGAACAACAAACACAACAATTACAACAAACACGATACATTACACTAAAACGATCCTTATAAAAAAATCACCTAAATTCCTAACGGCTATTATGGTTTATGTGATTACGAAGATGATTCGATGCTACTTACTTGAGGTTGAAGTGAGATTTGTCAGAGGCGTTCTTATTTAATCTTTAAAGGAGTACTTAAGACTTTTTAAGATAACTTGTTCGAGCATATACGGTTATGAATAAGACTTGAAGTATCTAGTTTCCAGTGTCAAGGGGAGGATGGACGACGACATGGATAACTATCATTTTTTGGGAGCTTCGTTGCGGTTCTCAGTGTCACACGCACTTGTAGTTGTGGATTTCTTCAAGAGATGTAGTACCTTTTCTTATACCGCCTGTTTTGGTATAGGGTACTTTAAAGAAGTTGTACCTTTTTAATACCGCCTTTTGGTATAGGGTATGTTTAAGACTGCTCTGCATCGCTCTTCATTCTACTATAGTGCAAGCTTAAGTTCAAGTTTGGGGAATTCTACTTCAGTTTCAAGTTAGGATTATCAGGTTATCTTCATCAGTGGTCACTATCAATAGCCAACATAATTGATAAGGGGATTCAGTTCGGGGTGATCAAGAGAGAATTTTGTTTAGAGAGATATTTTTGACATCTTCTCACATAGTAATGGTTATTAAGTAAGCGGTTCCAGTTGGCATACCACGTACACACATGAAGGATGATTCCCTTAATAGGTATCATCTTGGAGGGAGAAATGTGTACATGCGGGGTCACATGACTTTGGTGTTACCATTTCTACATAAAGGGATAAGTTGACTACATTGGGGACTTAATTGACTTTGATGAGGCAACTTTTTATCATCATTGTCCTGTCAGGAGAAATGCGCATTTCCGGGACTTAATTGACTCTGGTGCTACAGTTTGACTTCATGTTCGGGATAGAGTGTGTACTTCTGGTAATCTATCATAGAATCAAGACCGGGATTGCTTCAAATTGTGAGAAAATGTTGATGACGCTATCACCTCCCAAAGATTTCCTCTGAAGGATATGTTTGGGAGGGAGCAGCTGTGACAAATCTAACATTTTCAGGTAGTGAAATATTTTCTCGTATAATATTTTGAAACTTATTTTTGTGTTGGTTGACGAACTCACAATTTACGAATTTAAATTTGGGCTTACATGCATAATTTGGCGTCTTTTACGACTAAACCGGAAACCTTAGGATTACGTATTTACGTTTTTGAACTCCGTTTTTGATGAGACAATTTTTATTGGATTCGTTTTGTGACGGTGATTCATAATTTATAAAAACGTTTTTCGTAAAACGACCCGAGGGCACGCAAATCGAGAAAACTAGAATCGAGAAATACCCGTAAACTAGTGAGATGGGACAAAACACTTTGTCCCACCCCACTAGAAATATGGGACGGCAACTTGACACCACCACACATATGTGGCATCAAGTTAGCTAATACTTACACAAGTGTAAGCAAATGCTTACACATTAAGCAAACTTTCCCCACTTTACCACAAAACTAGCAAGTTGTTTCATTTCTACCATTTCTTACATTCAACTCAACACCAAAACTCACTCAACTCTTCCCTTTGTGCCTTCCCAAATAAGCCAACAAACACCATCATTGATCTTTTCTAGCCATAAACCACATGTTTACTAGTCTTATTAAGGTGTTCTCTTGAAGCCTTGATCATTTGGTGGCCATATTAACAACTTAGGAGGTGATTTGCTTGTGTCCTAGGGCTGATTTTCCAACCTATGTTCTTGATATTTGATGGTCTTGGAGATACTTGTTGTGTTCATCAAGTTCTTGTCTTCCTAAAACAAGAAATCCACTTGGATTGGTAAAGAAGATCATCCTCTACATTTTTCTCTTATTATTTTGTTAAGAACAAATGTATTTTCTTTCATTTTGTATATGTATATGATGTATATATGATGATAAAAATGTTGTGTGGGGATCAAGTGTTGATAAATATGCTTAAAAATTATGATAACCATAAGAAATGAAGCTAAAATCTTGATTATTTAGTTGGCTGTGTAAAAACAGTAGATAACTAAAAGATGAACTGATAAAATTGCATGGTTTGATCCATTTACAGTAAGTAGATGATGTTATACATATGTGAGAGTTGGCCATGCAATGGAATCAAAATAATGAGTGAGATATGATCAAAACAAGTTAGGTGGTATAATCTGAATAAGCAGTTTTGTAGGGACTGTTAAGGCAACTTAAAATCAAAATGGGCAGTAGCTATAGCTAAGTTATATGTAGCATATATTATGAAGAACATGTCATCCAAAAATGAGATTCTAAGTCATTATAGAACTCTATATATGGTAAAAATGGTGAACATGAAGTTAAAAATCAGATTTTGGAAATAATGTTTATTATTATTATATAAGCACTCACATTATAATGTATAAAATGTAAAAATATAAACCCACTAACTTATAAAACTTATTTATATAAATGTATAAAAGGTTAATTAAATGGGTAAATTATATAAATGGTGGTAAAAATAATATTTATAAGTAATAAAAACTATAAACTTGATTTTTACGAGTTTTTCGGCTATCGCCGTAAAATTAACGTTTTTCGCCAAATAAAACTTAGACGACCAAACCCATCTAATGTAAAGTTTATAAAAGTCATATACTGATATATAGATAACTAAGACAAGTAAAAACCGATAAAACCCGAACTATAAGAAATACGGACATTTACGAGCTAAATAAACATATTGGACTAATAATTGGACTTAATAAGATAAAAACTTGTAAAAAGAACTTATGGGCTTAACCCATTTGGGCCCAGCATAAAAAGTATATATACTGATAATATAGGTATAAAAGGGGTAAAAACAAGTTAAAGAACTTATAAAAGACTTAATGGACTTAAAATAGGTAAAATCAGTAAAACTAGTGAACTAGTAAGACGTTACCAAAACGTAAACACTAAATTGAGTAAACAAGGAGGTATAAACCCACTTGATCAACATCATATGTATATTGTTATTTTGATAAAAGTCATTGGACCGAGTCTAAGACCGATTATTATTTATATAGGTTTTCGTGACCGAAGAACGCCCGTAGCCGATAATCCGCCATTCATTAACAACGTGAGTTCATAGCGTCACACTCTTTTAAATGTTTTATAAAATGATTTGTAAACCCGCGAGGGAGATAACATGGTATATTTTTATAAAAATAGAACACAAGTAATCCCGATTGTATGCTTAATGATATGGACCCGAATGATGCTATGACCCTATATTCGAGACTAAAAGGATTATTAGTAGTTAGGTAATGTCACTTAAAGTCCCATTAGCATGAATTGTGAACTACCGGGATTTGGTAGACGCTTATGCATTTGATAGTACTATTTGGGGACGATCACCCCAGTTCGCGCCTTGACGGTTGATCCCCGTCGTACCACATTGATTGGTAAGCGAATTTATGTATGAGAAGATTCCATAGCGTGATTTTTGTGACGACACGCTAACTTAGATGGGAAATTGTTTGTCGGGTTCGCGGCCCGCTGTTTTCACAGTAAGGTAACAATGTCATGCGGCTAATATTAATCCTACAATATACAACGTATGCTACAAGACATAAATAATAAACGATAATGACGCTATTACGATGAACATATTACCTATCATGGTAATATAGAGACTACGGTCTCATGGACGGTTTTAGATGTATGCTTGATTTATATATTGCCTGACTAGCAATATGTGGACTTACTTCCGATATTATACTTGTGTTCTGATTTTAAATGAATGTAAATGATTGTTTTATATAACGGTTTTCATTAAACTCTATGAATTCACTCGGCATTCGCTGATATGATTTTTGCATGTTTCTATCTCAGGTGCTTGAAGGTAATCCGGATGGAGATCGACTCTGATGGCCCACACTTAATATTAAAAATGTTCATTCGATCTGTGTTTTGTAAACTTAATGACCTGTATAATTTGTGACCTGTTGTACGCTTTTGAAACTTTTTATCGAATGAATGTTTGTTAAACCTTGTACAACCATATTTATGTGTTGTCTATGATTGGAGTTATTGTGCTATCCCGTAACACTCTGAAAGACCCTTCCGCTGTACCGATAAGAAAAATGAGAGTGTTACACATTGGTACCAGAGCTCTCGTTATAGAGAACAAAAGATTTTAAAACCAAGGTTTTGAACATAACTTTTCAAAATCTTTTGACAATGAACATTTGAGAAAATATTTGAAAAATCTTTTGACTATAACGGTGCCAGAGATCTCCGACGTTACCAACAAGCCCTATTGAGAAGATATATATTTTGATATATATAATATAATATATATATATGTATATATCGTGATTTCATTATGTAATTGTTTAACTAGTATGTTATCCTAATACGAGATATATATATAAATGCAGATTGTCATGGCTGACCCTAATATTCCTGTAGAAAACCATGCTATTCCCGAACCTAACATAGAAGATGATCCTTATTTAGACTTAGTAGATTATGATATCGATGATGAGGAGGAACCATTTGAGGATCCCGAGCCCGAGTTAGGACTAGGAGATCAGATTGCCCCTCAGGTTGACTTAGTAGAGAATGAGATTGAGAATGTGGGTAATGAGAATGTGGAGATTGAGAATGTGGAGATTGAGAATGCTGATATTGAGAATGAGGATGAGATTGGGTTAGATAATTTAGATGACTAGATTGACGACGAGGATGTCGAGGAGGATGTAGGTATAGATGTTGAGGTTGATGACGATGAGGAAGCTGAGCTTATTTATCCGTATGATGTTCCAGAGGGCGAGCCTTTGCCCCCACCAGTTTGTTTGTCTGATTCTGAGGATGAGTTACCTAGGGATGAAATGTCTGAATCGTCTGAATCTGATTCTGAATCAGAGGAGGATGAGGATGACGATGCACCTGACGGTACTGATGGTATTGCTACTCGTAGACGTGAGATAGGAGAGTCGTCTAGTACTCGAGAGGCTACTCATATTGATGGTCTTGCACCATGGGCCTTGAGACGTGATCTAGATGCTTCCCGTGTTAAGAGTTGTGTGACAGAGGTTGGATTAGGTGTTGTTCAGACTCAGGTTGCTTATTTGGAGTCGAAGGCTAAGATTGGCGAGAAAGAGCGAGAATTGCTTAGTTTGGATTTGAGTGATGTAGAACGTGGTTTGAATGAGGCTTTTAGGAGGTTATCAGTATTGGAAAGTGGTGAGTATGCTGCCATGAAGAGAAAGGTGAATTCTATGGAGATTCAGTTGAGTGTGGCTCGTGCGATGCGTTAGAAAGCCGAAAAGGAGTTGAATATATCCCACGGATGGAATTGTAGATTTTATGACGACATGGTTGAAAGAGGAGTAATCCGTAAGCGCCCAGCTGAAGATGTGTCTAGTGATCGTCCGGCGAAGATCCAGAAGACGATGGATGATGGACCATCTGGCGGTTCTCAGTAGACCAGTCTGTATTTAGTAGTGACCTTTATATCTTTTGTGCTTGTAGCTTTGACTGAACCGACTTGTTAGCAATAGATTTGGCACGAATTTTGAGTGTATATAGTGCTAGAACTTTGATATGGATGTACTAAGACAATACTTTTGTTTGAGATCGAATGAAATATGTATCTTGTCTTGAATTCCATATTGTGCCTTATTTGTATCTTGATTATGAATTCGATCCATATTATATGAATCCTTTGTTGGGTAAATGCTTAATGCTTTGAAATTGTGGAATTATAGAACTATGCCGCCCAAGAAGGCTGTGACTGAGGATGATGTACGTAGGATTATTACGGAGCAAGTTACCGCATCTATGACTGAATTTATGGCAAATGCTAGAAATGAAGCTGGCGGTAGTGGAGCTGGCGGTAGTGGAACTGGCGGTAGTGGAGCTGGCGGTAGTGGAGCTGGCGGTAGTGGAATTGGCGGTACTAATGTGAACGTGAATGCTAATAATGTGAATGCTAATGCTGGAGGAAATGTAGGAGGACTTGGAGCTAATGCACCTGAAGTTGGTGGTTGTACTTATGTGACGTTCATGAAGTGTGAACCTCTACCTTTTAATGGAACTGAAGGTGCTGTAGGACTAAGCCAGTGGATTGAAAAGATTGAATCGGTGTTTAGGATTAGTAAGTGTAAGGAGGAAGATAAGGTGACTTTTGCTATGGCTACTCTTAAAGGTCGTGCGTTGACTTGGTGGAACGGGAGAATTGCTTTCATGGGTCTTGATGCTGCTAATGCTACTCCTTGGGCTGAAATCAAGAAGTGGATGACTTTGGAGTTTTGTCCTCGTAGTGTGATCATTAGGTTAGAACAAGAGTTGATTCATCTGAGAATGAAAGGTGTGGATATTGATAGTTACACGAACCGATTCCATGAGTTGGCCTTGCTATGTCCTCGATTGGTTGAACCCGAAGAGATCCGAATTGAGCAATATGTGAAAGGGTTGACCAGGAATATCCGGGGGGACATAACATCATTGAAACCACTGACCATTGATGATGCTGTTCGAATGGCTTACCAACTCATTGGACAGATAATTCAGGATAAGGAAGATGAAGCCCGTATTGGTGAGAAAAGAAAGGGAGACGGTGAGCGTGTAGATAAAGGTGATAATAGGAAGAATTTCAATCGCCGTCAGAACAAGAGAAAGGGGAATGCAAATGCTCTTACCAAGAACACACCGCACAACGATGATAGATGTCCTAAGTGTAGCAACAAGAGGCATGCTGGCGAGTGCTGGAAGTGCCGAAATTGCGGAAAGCTTGGACACAAGGTTGAAAGGTGTAAGAAGGGAACCATTTTCTTCAACTGTAATGAAGAAGGTCATAGGAAATCGGAATACCCCAAGTTGAAAGCGATTGTACCTGGAAGAAACCCCCAGGGTGGTATCTACCAACTTGGAACAATTGAGGTGAAGAAAGAGGATCCGAATGTCGTTACCGGTACGTTTTTACTCAACAATCATTATGTTGTTGCTTTATTCGATTCAGGTGCCGATAGGAGCTTTGTATCCACTAAATTTAGTGCCCTTATTGATATTGAACCTGTTGAGATAAGTACCAGTTACGAGGTGGAATTGGCTGATGGTAAATTAGTGAAAACTAATAAGCTATTAGAAGGATGCTCTCTAAATCTCTTAAACCATTCCTTTCCGATTGATTTGATGATGATAGAATTAGGTAGTTTTGATATTATTATTGGTATGGATTGGTTGTCGTTGAATAATGCTACTATTTTATATGGAGAGAAGAAAGTTAAGATTCCTCTTAGGAATAGGACGTTAATAATTGATGGTAGTCGAGGTGAATCCCGTTTGAAAATCGTTTCATGTATTAAAGTCCAAAAGTACATCAGGAACGGTTGTGAGTTATTCTTAGCTCAAGTGACCGGGAATGAGTCTAGGGAGAAACGATTGGAAGATGTACCTATTATTTGTGAATTTCCTGAGGTATTTCCTAAAGATTTACCAGGACTTCCACAGATAAGGCAAGTAGAGTTTCGAATCGATTTAATTCCTGGTGCTGCACCGGTGGCACGTGCGCCTTACCGATTAGCCCCTTCTGAATTAAAGGAGTTATCTGAGCAACTTAAGGAGTTGTCTGATAAAGGTTTTATTCTACTGAGCTCGTCGCCTTGGGGAGCTCCAGTCTTGTTCGTTAAGAAGAAGGATGGATCTTTTCGTATGTGCATTGATTATAGGGAACTGAATAAGTTGACAATTAAAAATCGATATCCTTTACCTAGGATTGATGATTTGTTTGATCAACTGCAAGGATCTAGTGTGTATTCTAAGATAGATTTGCGGTCAGGATATCACCAACTTCGCGTCCGTGAAGAAGATATTCCTATAACTACATTTAGAACTCGTTATGGACACTATGAATTTCAAGTAATGCCATTTGGATTAACTAACACACCTGCGGTTTTCATGGATTTAATGAATCGAGTGTGCAAGCCCTACTTGGATAAATTTTTGATTGTGTTTATTGACGATATTCTAATCTATTCTAAGAACGAAAGGTTGTTTTGAACATTTGAGGATTGTTTTGAAGTTGTTGAAGGATGAAAGGTTGTATGCTAAGTTTTTGAAGTGTGATTTCTGGTTAGATTCTGTGCAATTTCTTGGTCATGTGATTAACAGAGATGGAATTCATGTTGATCCTGCAAAGGTTGAAGCTATTAAGAATTGGTCTGCACCGACAACGCCAACGGAAGTGAGACAGTTCTTAGGATTGGCTGGCTATTATAGGCGATTCATTTATATTGTTATTTTGATAAAAGTCATTGGACCGAGTCTAAGACCGATTATTATTTATATAGGTTTCCGTGACCGAAGCACGCCCGTAGCCGATAATCCGCCTTTCATTAACAACGTGAGTTCATAGCCTCGCACTCTTTTAAATGTTTTATAAAATGATTTGTAAACCCGCGAGGGAGATAACATGCTAGATTTTTATAAAAATAGAACACAAGTAGTCCCGATTGTATGCTTAATGATATGGACCCGAATGATGCTATCACCCTATATTTGAGACTAAAAGGATTATTAGTAGTTAGGTTATGTCACTTAAAGTCCCATTAGCATGAATTGTGAACTACCGGGATTTAGTAGACGCTTATGCATTTGATAGTACTATTTGGGGACGATCACCCTAGTTCGCGCCTTGACGGTTGATCCCCGTCGTACCACATTGATTGGTAAGCGAATTTATGTATGAGAAGATTCCATAGCGTGATTTTTGTGACGACACGCTAACTTAGATGGGCAAATTGTTTGTCGGGTTCGCGGCCCGCTGTTTTCACAGTAAGGTAACAATGTCATGCGGCTAATAATAATCCTACAATATACAACGTATGCTATAAGACATAAATAATAAACGATAATGACGCTATTACGATGAATATATTACCTATCATGGTAATATAGAGACTACGGTCTCATGGACGGTTTCAGATGTATGCTTGATTTATATATTGCCTGACTAGCAATATGTGGACTTACTTCCGATATTATACTTGTGTTCTGATTTTAAATGAATGTAAATGATTGTTTTATATAACGGTTTTCATTAAACTCTATGAATTCACTCGGCATTCGCTGATATGATTTTTGCATGTTTTCTATCTCAGGTGCTTGAAGGTAATCCGGATGGAGATCGACTCTGATGGCCCACACTTAATATTAAAAATGTTCATTCGATATGTGTTTTGTAAACTCAATGACCTGTATAATTTGGGACCTGTTGTACGCTTTTGAAACTTTTTATCGAATGAATGTTTGTTAAACCTTGTACAACCATATTTATGTGTTGTCTATGATTGGAGTTATTGTGCTATCCCGTAACAGTCTGAAAGACCCTTCCGTTGTGCCGATAAGAAAAATGAGAGTGTTACAGCAGTCTTTATTGTTTGTTTAATGTAAGGCCTTCTAGTTGGGAGGGAGTTAAACTCAACAAGATTCTACAAAGCTGAAGAAATAGAGCTAGAGTATTCAAGAAGATGAAGGTTGCTGAAGACTGTCTCATGGAATGCTGGAATTCAAACATATCATTTTTCTTTATTTTTTCTTGTAGGAATCATTGTAACCAACTCACGTGAGTCACCATCTTGGAGGGAGATTGTTAGACTTACGTTTTGGTAAGCTGGCGCCTTTCACGTGAGTTGGACTAGATTTATATACTTTGCTATACGCAGGGACTTAATATGTAAAGTATGGATAGTCTAGTATTGGTAGGCCTATAAATACCCCCATGACTCTCCATGGGGTGTGAAAGTTTAGTGTATTTTCTTTGTTTTCATTTCACTTGAAATAAAACACACAACTTTTCTTTCACCTCTCTCTCTAACTTTCTCTCACTAGAACTATCAATGTTCATCATGTTCTTTGATCATCACCGACCCCCCGATCTAGGTGGCTTTTTGATGCTTGTCAGTAAGTAAAACTCGTAAATGAATTGTGAACGCTACTGAATTGTAGAAATTTAATTCTCAGCAGTTATTAAGCTAAAGGTATACATTGTCCTAACTTTATTATCGCAAACCTATAGCCAAATGACCTCTACACTTAAACTGAGCTTAGTCTACTTTATCAAACTAATGTCACACGTAAATCACCTAAATTCACTTAGAAATGCACAAATTCAGTACAAAAACTAGATTCAAGTTGGATTCTAACTAAAAACACTCAACTTTTAGACATTTTCTAAAGCTAGTGAGAACTCTTAACAGCTAATCTATAAGCTTCTCATCTAACTAATTCCATAAGCTGTAACTGTAAGTGTTATTTACTCTATATCCTTTTGGATCAAAGTTTGATTCCACCTATACTCTAAATCTTAAAACCAAACACCACTTAAGAATGCGACTCCTAATACAAAGCTAGCTAGCTAAGAATATGGAAATGCTAGAAATCAAGTCAAAATTAATCCACTGCCTATATCCTACAGCATACACGAACATAACATAAAAGATTCATCTAAAACAAGCAGGTTGCATACAAGATCACGTTACAACTAACTACACAGGCTATGAGAGCAAATTGTAGAAGATACAAAAAGTGATTAACCGTTGTATCAAGGCCTCTGTTGTGGGCGAGGCTCATCGCTGAGCTGGATAAAACCAAACGCACATCAAGTATGACTACTGATCTGAACTGAAACCGAGACCAAATACCTGCACAAATGACATGAAAAGAAAACCAAATTTCTGAACTGAAACTCGTTGAAGCTATGATGCTATTTTTTATAGAAAAGATATGAATCTTTACTTTCAAATACTAGTCCTCAAAATGATCAAAGATGCGAGACAAAAAGTTGCTAAAAAACTGTAAATAGTTTACGAGCCTAATACTAATAATTCTTTGTAACTCACTTAAACGCTGAAGAGTAGTAATCCAAAACAGGTTATGTGATCCTAATACCTACTGTTTGGAAAAGAAAACAATATCAGTGCAAATAGAAGAAAACTTAAAATCTCATAGAAGCTTGTAATAAGAAGAAGCTTATGTGAGCTTGATAAAGAAAATGATACCTAAGAATAGAAAGAGTAACTGAAAAGCTGAGAGATTTTAAAGAGCTTATAAATGTTAAACTTATGCTACAGTAACATAAAGGATATTAAGGAGAATTCGAAATTTTCATTAATGGAAGAAGTTTGTTACATGATTAACAGAACAAGTAACTGAATTATCTATCTTGAAAACAGAATTATCAACTAACTACAACTATGTGTGGAGAGTTTAACTAAACTACTCCTACAGCTACAAATAACTACTCCTAGTCTAACCGATTCAAATAAAGGTGGAGCTGGGTATTTATTGAAATTGAGAGGAAGTCGAGGGAGGTTTCGATGACGTGTCTCGCCTAATGATCTTGTGCTACGTGTCTTCTAGGGTTCTTCATCATTTGGCAGAAATTTAGGCCTTTCTCTTTTAGTTGATTTTGATATGATTCCTTAGTACCATCTTGTAGATAAGAAACTGACGATTATCTTTGCATTTGTACACTTTTCTTGATATATTCTTCATCATCCTCGAACTAGCCTTGAATATCTTGAAAGAAAACCCACCTGTTCTTTTATAGTTGTTTTGCTCTGATGGAAACGATTTGGCGAGATAAATTTTGTAGTAAAACCAAAACTTTACATCTTTAGTCCTTTTTCTTCCAATCTTTTATCATTTACATTAAACATTTTACTTATTAGACAAACTTCACTTTCAATCCTCGATCTTCAAGTCTTTTACAACATAAGTCCGTGATGCCTTAATTTTTCCTTTTCTTCGTCTTTAGTCAGATAAATCCCAAGAAAACGCGTGTTTGCTTCATAATTTATATTTTTACCTGAAAACACAAAAACACAAACTACCCGCGTAATTCTGATATTATAAGCTATAAACTGATATTATTTGTCGTGTTTTATGTGTTTGTTGGGTTATAACTGATGAGTGTTTTCACACTTATCAACTGTTCTTTGTTGATTAAGAACAAATCTTTCACCTGCTAATGAGGATCCACCTACTTGAGATGTTGCACCTGTTTGAGCAGTTTCACCTGCTTCTCCCTTTGCCTTTCTTTTCTTAGACTCCCTGGCCTTTTTATCATTTCATCCCACTTCCTAATGTATTTATCCTCCTCAGCTGTGCCTATTCCAAGAAAATTTTCCACACTGTTGGCCCTCATCACTGGAATAGCAGCTTTCTCTATCTCATAAAAGGTCATCCTTCTGAAGTGTGCATCATTATACTTTTTGAACCTCCTAAGCATGACTTTGTAATGCTCCAATCATCCATTTTTAGACCTCAAATACCTTTCCTTTTTTAGCTGCATTTCTCTCTTTTCCAAGTAATCCTTTTGAAAGTTGAAGGCCAAGAGTTATCAAACCATACCTTTCCTCCAATTGAGCATTTACCAGCTCCTTCTCTCATTGATCCAAGAATTTTTCCATGTTTGGTACCCAATCATCCAACTCTCTATGCATAAATTCAATTTTTTGAGCATCTACCTTGGCTGCATCAGTGCCTTCTCTTTTTCTGAGAGATCTAATTTAGAGACATCTTGTTTTGCCTCCTTATTCCTCTTTTGTACCCTCTCATGTTCCATCTGTAACTCTTCTTCCCACATTCTATTTGCCACAATCTCATAATTTTCAGTCTGATCCCTTATCTCTTTTGGTGTTCTATGCTTATACTTCTTCTTGGGCTGCTCAACCATTTTCCCCTTCCCTTTGTCTTTTCGATCAACTGCTGGTAATGATTTGGGTGCAGTCTATCCAATTTGTATCCCCTTCTGTGTTGGTTGTTGATAACTGGTTTTTACCCAGTATAAAAATTAAGTTCTTTGTCGTCTGTCTAATCGAATTGATCTCTGTTTCAAAGTGTGACTCAATTGTTTTTGGTGAAAACAAATGTTGTGTCGTTGTAGTAAAAGAAAAGTGCACAAACTTTAAAGTAAAGGCATGTAAATAAAATTAACAATGATTGAAAATAAATGACGAGAAATTAAAGTGTGACGAGAAATTAAAAGGCAATTAAAGTAAATAACACAAACTTAAAAATTTCCTAAAGGCAAACTTAAACTTAAACTAAAGGCAAGTAAACTAAATCTAAGGCCAGGAAACTTAAAAGTGCGACTAAGGGAAAAGGCGGGAAAAGTAAAGTTTAAAACTTAAAATAAACTAAAAACACCTCACTAGGAATAATTACTCGTTCGGAATGTCAACTTCACCCGGAATAATTCTTATTCGTTCGGAATAATCAAGACAAAACACTCATTCGGAATAACTAGTTCATCCGGAATAAACAAAACTCACATTCATCCGGAAAGATTGCTTCATTCGGAATAACTAAACCAAAACCTTCATTCGGAAATTTGATTCACCCGGAATAATAGCTTCATTCGGAAAAGGTCCTTGGTTCGGAATAATTTTGGTTCATCCGGAATAAGTTGCTTCATCCTGAATAAAACTTGTTCATGCGGAATAATCAAACAGAAGCCTTCATCCGGAATATTAGCTCATCCGGAATATCCCTTCATCCAGAATAATACCTTTATTCGGAATATTGCTCTGATCCGGAATAACAAACTGATCCGGAATATTTCACTTATCCGGAAGAAGTCCTTTATTCAGAATATTAGTCTTTATTCGGAATATTCACAACAACTCCTTCATCCGGAATAATCTAGGGAAACTAATTCGCGAAGAACACGGGACAGATAAAGCCACAAATTTAATCCAATCTAACCAAAATCAACTAAAAGATTAAACCAAACTAATCAATAAACATCTAACAATCATAAACTAACAATCCTAATCAATAAAAACTAACAATAATAACCACAATAATCAAAACCCACTTGATTAAATCAATAAAAACTTAAGAACATGAACATAAACATAAAGATTAAGATCAAATCAAAACAAAAAAGATAGATAGGAGATTAACAAGAAAAGTAAAGATTCAATAAACATAAAAATGAAACTTACTTGATAATTAAAGGAATTAAAGTGCAAGACAATTAAGAAAATGACAATGAAATAAATGTGCAAGTAGTGTAAATGGTGGAGAACTAATCTTGTCAAAATTAGCTAACAAAAATGAAATTATGACTAATGACTTCTATTTATAGGGGAGGAGGAGAGGTTGGAAGCTTCCTCCTCTCTTTCTTCTTTCTTTATTTCTCGTTTAGTCCTCGTCTTCTTAATTCTTCGACTTTCGACTTTGTCTCGGGATTAATAAACTCGTCTCGTAATTTCTTAATTAATTTAGACTTAAGTTCTTCGGCTTTATTAAACTTCCGTCTTTAGACTTTTTCTTCGATAAATCTTCAGAATAAGCCTTGGACTTCCGTTCTTTTTGCACTCTTGATTTCTTGACTTCGTCTTTTGTCTTTTTCTTCGATAAAAGCCCGCGAATTTCCGTGTTTTCTCCCCTTTTCAAATTTTCGTCCTAAATCACAACAAAAACACAAACCACGCATAATCCCGACATTTATGACATAAAATACACGTTTTAGCTTGGTTATTATTGTAGTTATGTGGTAAAAAGGATGGGTGTTTACACACCTATCAAATCCCCTACACTTGACCATTGCAATGTCCTCATGAAATGCATTAGTTACAAAGCAAGATTACACTTTTCATCACAATCAATCCACATTGGCTTTTATTATTAAAGAGATAGAAAATAACAAAACAAGTAAAGAAATCAAAGACTTACCTTAGGGTTTTGGAATGTCATGAATGATTATCATCCTCAAGTTTCACGTTCCCCATACCAAGCTTAAAAACGAGATCATTGTTATTATAAGTTAGCAAACTAACATGAACTCATGTGGGCCAATTATTTACTTAGACTCCTTTATTCCTAGGTGTATCTCTTATATTTTATTATTGTCTTGAATGATCACGAAGATGCATTGTTGACTTATTTTGCTAGTTATTAAGGCCGAAAATAAAGTGGGACGATTTAATCAATAGTTAGCTAAAGGACAAAATCTTTTAAAACTGCTTCTCGGTACCTAATAAAGTCCATATCTTGGCATAATTCGCTTCACGATTTGAGACCTTTCTCGGACCAATATTTGGCAGCGACTTCATACTTCAAATCTTGAGAGACGTTCATGAAATAATGGTCTTCTCTTCATAATAGGAATTTCTTCACTTGAAGTTTTGAGAGATTCTTCATACTTGGACCACGACTTCTTCATTTTTCTTCAATCTTTATTTTGGACTTTGATATACAATGATCCGCCTCCTTTTAGGACTTGGATCTATTTATCCTCATACCTTGTTAGGGTCTTTTTGTTTAGACTTCTCCATGATCTTTACGGGAGTATTTGCTTTTCGTCGTGTGTCTCGATCCTTCATATTGATCTTCGATAAATGATTCTTCACATCACTGTTGGATCTTTAGCAACAAAATGTGGCCCTCATGCCTTGTTAGGGCCTTTTTGGACTCGCCAATCTTCGCATCCCGCTTCAATAAGTTATGCCTTGGCTATGAACTCTAATCAATACCGAGCAACTTTTAAACGATCTTGGGCTAGAAGCTAAGTAACTTTTCAAATCGTACAACCTTATTTATTGCAGATAAATTTATTAGCAAGCGATGGGAGAATAGGCTTATAATTAGCTCACATAAATTTACGAAAGGATACCAACCTTATATCTGACTCTATCATCTCTCGTTCTCTACAATTTAAAATCTCAAGGAATGAGACTCGTGGATGCTTAGCCTATTAAATCAAAGTTTTGGGTTTTCGAGTCATCTATAGGATCTTGCAAATTCTTAGACTTTTTCATGTTTAGAAATCGCATTTTAAAGTTCCCTTGATAAACGACTCTCTAGGATCAATTATAGGAACTTGCAAAAAGTTCTTGTTCTCAACCCGTGAGAGTTAAGACTTTCGCGTTTTATATCTCCCTATATAAAAGCCTAGCAAAACTTGACTTAAACACGTTAAGGATACTTGCTAGAGTAAACTTAGATAAGTAAACTAGGGTTGAGTCAAAAGATTCACGACGTTGAAAATTAAAACCACTTTATTAAAATTTATTCTAGTAAAGAAAGAAAATAACTATACAAAGGTAAAACTACTAGGTCAAAATAGATCAAAATTTTTGAAAAATGTCGAAAAATTCAATTTTCCGGTTAAAATGAGGACAAATACAAGGAAAATGCCACTTAACTTTGATAGAAGTCCCCCTACACTTGATATAAACATTTTCCTCAATGTTTAAGCATGTGGGAGGAAACTCCCCTACAGTTAGGACATTGTGCACGTTGTTTAAATCTCACTAAGGAAAAGACAACTAAAGGGATTCCTATTTTAATATAGAGAAATATAAAATAGTGAATCGAAAAGAGTTTAGGATAGAACCGGGAAGACGGAAACGCGGAATCACAGGTCGTCAAAAATCAACAAGAGTGGATCATTGAACGCTCGAATCCCTGAATATGAGAAGAGAGGAAATAGCAAACTCCAACGGGTCTCTCCTACACTTAGGATAGAAATAGCTAAAAGATAGAAACATGGGTTGCCTCCCAAGAAGCGCTTGATTTTTGTTCAGCGAGTCGTGAGCCTGACTCGACCTTGATTAGCATAGGAAGAAGCTTGAAAAACATCCACCAGGATCAAATACATAGTTTTTGTCCATCAAATAACACAAGCTTAAGGCGAACAAGGCAAGCCAAAGAAGAGTAGGCAAGGTTCCCTTAAGCAAAGATGGAGCACGGTGGTAGCAAGGGTGAAGAGGTGCAAGCATATCTTCAAAAGTTCCAAAGATTTTTCCTTTTATTTCATCAGATGGATACTGAGATGGCTTGAAAAGTGCAATACCGGGGTCGAACACCTTTTCCTTTAGGGGAAAATAGCACTCAGGCTCAGTAGAATTTGAAGAACATCCGCTAAGAAAATGCACAACCTCGTCCTCAGAAGGTGGACAAAGAGGTGTTAAAACATACGTGCTGCGGATGTTGGTGTCGTCTGGTGTCGGCTCCTTTGAAAGAATTTTCTTCAAATCCGTAGAAGAATGAAAACCATAATCATCAAAGTCTAAAGGAGGAGCATCACTCTCATTTGGGACGTATGTGTTGAGAAAAGTAGAAAAGTCTTCCTCAAATGAGTTGTCATCCAAAGTAGGATCAAGTGTTGTAGGCGGAGGATCTCATCATGAGAAGAATCACTCGAAAGAGTATCAGCCTCATCAAAATCATCATAAGTGGGCATGTCGGGATACTCGAAAGTAAAATCATCATAATCATCTCCATTGGAGCTAGAATCATCATCATAAGCATGATAGATCGGTGGAGAATCATATATGGATGGAGGTTACAAATGGGAGAGAGAATCATCCACATCATCCTGAAAAAGTGGATTATCATTGGAAGAATCGAATAGAGGATTGTTGTAGATGACAAAATCATCGAGCACATTAATCATATTCGCCGATTCTCTTCCATAGGATTTGTTTGTAAGCTTCCTCATTTCAAAAACTTCCGCATCATCCCTAACTCTTAAGATGAGATCACATTTATCCACATCTATTAAAGCTCTACCGGTTCTCAAAAATGGGCGTCCAAGTATTAACGGAATACGAGGGTCCATTTCATAATCAACAACGACGAAGTCGACCGGAAAAGTTAGTGTGCCAACTTTAATGAACACATCTTCGGCAATACCAACGGGGTAAGCGAGAGTGCGATTTGCAAGCTCAAGATTCATCTTCGTTGGTGTAAGGTCGGGCAATGATAACTTTTTCCAAACGCTGAAAGGCATCAAATTTATACTTGCCCCGAGATCGGCTAAGGCAGTAAATTCGTCGGTTTGGTTAAAAGTACAAGGTAGCACAAAACGACCGGGATCTCCAAGTTTTTCCCGAAGTTCTTTAAGAAGGATTGCAGAGCAATTTTCATTCAAGCGAGTATTAACAAACTCGACCATCTTCTCCTTATTACTAAGCAATTCCTTAAACATCTTGACAAATTGTGGCATTTGGGCAAGAGCTTCAACAAGGGTAAAGGTGACGGTCATTCCGGCAATCTTTTCCAAAAGTTAGAGACTCGAACGTCATTCTTAGTAAAAATTCTAGCCTTGTTGAGTCGACAAGGGTAAGGAATGCTTGGGTTGGGTGGTGGAGGTGTAGAAGGTGAAGGTTGAGATGTTGAAGGGTTAAAGGTGGAAGGTGGGGTTGGAGGATTCTTCTTGGGTACTTCTTTATGACGAGGCGGAGACGGTAATGGTGTACTAATACTAGGTGTGGGAGTAGTAGGGATAAATGGTGGTGGAGGAGGTGTAGATGGAGTAACTAGGGGTGGGATAGATGGTTCTACTAAAGTTGCTCCACTACGGGTAGTAATAGCACTCACATTCGCTCTCGGGTTGGTGACGGTGTTTGAAGTTAGAGAGCCCGAAGTAGAGGGTTGAGTGGTTGGTAAGAAACTAGCCAGCATATTCTTCAAATCATTCGTTTGATTGCTGAAGGAGGATTGTATATCATTTCGAATCTCAGATCTAATGTCATTCCCTTGCTTAGTGATATCCCCTTTCAAATTGATAATTTGGCTTTGTAGATTCTTGATTTGCTCTCCTTGGGTTCTCATTAAGGCTTCAACATCGTGATTAATGGGTGAAGCTTGTTGAGCGGGTGGGTGATAAGGATTAGAAGCTCTAGGTGGGATTTGGTTGCTTCTAGTGTAGTTGTTGTTGGGGTTGTGGTTTTGAGGAGAAAAACCGGGTGAAAGGTAGTTGTTCGACCGATAACTTAGCAAATTTCGATCCCCTTGAGGTCGGGCTTGGTAATTTTCCGGTGAATAATTACCATAAGACGCATACACGCTTTCCGGATTGCCTTGAGTAGAAGGACAATCAGTGTATGAGTGAGGACCGCCGCATGTCTCACAAGGAATTGCTACATCTTTAACTTGTTGTTGTTGGTTTGTAGCTATGAGCAAGATATTTTTGTTCATTTCGGCAATCATACGGGTGAATTCGGTCATGTCGGGGTTTACTGAAGTAGAAGAAACATTGACTCTCGGGTTGTTCCTTGAAGAAGTGGAGGAATCCCAATTTTTGTGATGAGTAGTCATGTTCTCAATAAGCTCTCTACACTCTTCCGGTCTTCTTTTCATAAATGTGCCACTGGCGGCTGGATTAATCGTATCACGATCACGAAAAGTCAAGCCGTTGTAGAAAGTATCAATCAACATAACGGGGAGCATGTTGTGGTTTGGAAATCTATCGATCAAAACATTATATCTTTCCCAAGCATCAAAGAGAGATTCATCAGGTTCTTGCATGAAACCGCTGATTTGATTTCGAAGGCTCGTGACCATGGATGGTGGAAAGTAGCGCGACAAAAATCATTGAGTCATGTCGTCCCAAGTATGAATGGAATTCTTCGGGAGACGATCAAACCATTTTTAGGCGTGGTGTGATAAAGTATGTGGAAAGAGTTGAAGGTGAAGGACATCCATAGTAGCACCGGGCAATTTCATGCTTTGAGTAATAGTAATGAATTTGTCGAGGTGTTTGTTGCCATCATCATCAGGCAATCCACGAAATGGATTTGTTTGCACTTGTTGGATCATGTGATGCTTCAACGAAAACTCTGGAGCCGTGATTTGCATCGGCGCAATCGGTCCTCCTCGTCCAAATATTGTGGGTTGACAAAGCTCCTCCATTGTCCGAAGATCGGGCTGTGGAAGAACATTGTTGTTATTGTTGAGGTGCGGTGGGTTATTGTTGTTGTTCACACCTGCTATAGCTAAATCTTCACGAGTCTCGGGCTTTGGATAAGTAGAAGATCTAGTACGCATACACCTGCGAAAGCAAAAGAAAAAGATACCAAAATAAAAGACAATATATATACACTATAAAAATAAAATCTTTTTGGATTTTTGAAATTTTTTAATGTTTATGGATTTTTTTGAAATTTTTAAGCAAGAAAAATAACGCTCACGAATGAACGGATCCCAAAAAGCAACGCGTCTCTCACAAAAAACCGTTAATCCTTACGAAAAGAGCCGGCAGCGGCGCCATTTAATAACTAGCTTTTACTCAGTTTAAAAATTAAGTTCTTTGTCGTATGTCTAACCGAATTGATCTCTAGTTCAAAGTGTGACTCAGTTGTTTTTGGTGAAAACAAATGTTGTGTCGTTGTAGTAAAAGAAAAGTGCATATACTTTAAAGTAAAGGCAGGTAAATAAAATTAACAATGATTGAAAATAAATGACGAGAAATTAAAGCGTGACGAGAAATTAAAAGGCAATTAAAGTAAATAACGCAAACTTAAAAATTTCCTAAAGGCAAATTTAAACTTAAACTAAAGGCAAGTAAACTAAATCTAAGGCCAGGAGACTTAAAAGTGCGACTAAGGGAAAAGGCGGGAAAAGTAAAGTTTAAAACATAAAATAAACTAAAAACACCTCACTCGGATTAATTACTCGTTCAGAATGTCACCTTCACCCGGAATAATTCTTCTTAGTTCGGAATAATCAAGACAAAACACTCATTCGGAATAACTAGTTCATCCGGAATAAAGAAAACTCACCTTCATCCAGAAAGATTGCTTCATTCAGAATAACTAAACCAAAACCTTCATTCGGAAAATTTTAATTCACCCGGAATAATAGCTTCATTCGGAAAAGGTCCTTGGTTCGGAATAATTTTGGTTCATCCGGAATAAGTTGCTTCGTCCAGAATAAAACTTGTTCATGCGGAATAATCAAACAGAAGCCTTCATCCGGAATATTAGTTCATCCGGAATAATACCTTTATTCGGAATATTGCTTTGATCCGGAATAACAAATTGATCCGGAATATTTCACTTATCTGGAATAAGTCCTTTATTCGGAATATCAGGCTTTATTCGAAATATTCACAACAACTCCTTCATCCGGAATAATCTAGGGAAACTAATTCGCGAAGAACACGGGACAGATAAAGCCACGAATTTAATCCAATCTAACCAAAATCAACTAAAAGATTAAACCAAACTAATCAATAAACATCTAACAATCATAAACTAACAATCATAATCAATAAAAACTAACAATAATAACCACAATAATCAAAACCCACTTGATTAAATCAATAAAAACTTAAGAACATGAACATAAACATAAAGATTAAGATCAAATCACAACAAGAAAGGTAGATAGGAGATTAACAAGAAAAGTAAAGATTCAATAAACATAAAAAGGAAACTTACTTGATAATTAAAGGAATTAAAGTGCAAGACAATTAAGAAAATGACAATGAAATAAATGTGCAAGTAATGTAAATGGTAGAGAACTAATCTTGTCAAAATTAGCTAACAAAAATGAAATTATGACTAATGACTTCTATTTATAGGGGAGGAGGAGAGGTTGGAAGCTTCCTCCTCTGTTTCTTCCTTATTTATTTCTTGTTTAGTCCTCGTCTTCTTAATGACTTTCGACTTTGTCTCGGGATTAATAAACTCGTCTTGTAATTTCTTAATTAATTTAGACTTGAGTTCTTCGGCTTTATTAAACTTCCGTCTTTAGACATTTTCTTCGATAAATCTTCATAATAAGCCTTGGACTTCCGTTCTTTTTGCACTCTTGATTTCTTGACTTCGTCTTTTGTCTTTTTCTTCGATAAAAGCCCGTGAATGTCCGTGTTTTCTCCCCTTTTCAAAATTTCGTCCTAAATCACAACAAAAACACAAACCACGCATAATCCCGACATTTATGACATAAAATACACGTTTTAGCTTGGTTATTATTGTAGTTAACTGGTAAAAAGGATGGATGTTTACACACCTATCAGTTGTCTCCTTCTTCTAGCAAACATTTTGAGAGATAGCTTCTCTTGTAGGTGTACTAGTAATAGCAGTGGGAATACTTACCGTAGTGGGATTAATGTTGGCAGGGGAAACTTTTGTAGCAGGGGCTTCTTCTGTATGACCCAAATTCAAAAATGTCTTGACTATATCCTTTGTTGCACTCCCCTTTTCACTACCTTTCTAATCACTGACCACCTTCTCTTTACTAACTTCCTGTCCACTAGGAAATACATACCATTCGATGGACTCATCTGTGTTGGGTACTTCCTCCCCTTTGGAAGCATCCTCATCTGTGGACAGAACCATCTGTGGTCTTCTCCTCCCTTCAAGTTTAGAAAGCCTGGTTTATAAGCTATTGATTACCAGACCTTGCTGTTTGACTGTTTGTACTAGTTGTGCATTTTGCTCTTTCAAGCTTATGCACATATTCGTCAATTCTAAGAGAGATAATGGTTTCAGTCTGCTCTCAACCCTAGTAGGAGATTTCTCTCCTCTTTGGGTATCACTGAGTGAGGAAGTGGACTTACTTATGGTGTCACTGTCATGCTCACCCCTTGAGGATGAGACAATAGTGGCAGCCAAATCCCCAAGTTGCTCCATACCCATGGAGGTTCTCCTCCCTGCATCCAGTGAAGATTCACTAGGCAAGGGAGACCTAGCAAACCTGGTTTTGCTCCTTCTTTCTTGTTGTGGATCGGCAGGGGATAAATCACTAGCAGTGGGATTAGAAGATGAAGCAGGGGTATCAGTAAGTGTGGTTGGGGCTGCTTTGGGTGTTGAAGTAGCTTCACGTCTGATCCGGTTCAACATAGTTTGAGTTAAGGGCACAACTCTACCAGAAAATTGTGGGGTGTTTGGTGTAAGGGTGGTGAACAGTTTAGTCGTGTGGGGATTCGCTGTGAAGTGATGGGTTTGTCGAATTGGTCCATGTTCACTCATGTCAAGAAAAAGCTCTATAAACCTTGGAGACATATAAAATTTTCTACCTCTTTTAACATTTTTAACCATACCTTCAAAGATCATTTGAGAAAAACAAAATTTTAGTCCTGTTGCCAAACACACCAAAGCAGAGGCAACCTGACTCCCAAATTCATTAAACGCGGTAGTTTTAGAAGACAAATTTGCAAAATAGTATGAATAATGTACTTCCAATGGGGTGCAAATTGACCTTTAAAATTTTTTGACTATTCATCCTCAGCAATATTGTACCCCAAGTTTGTTAATCCCTCGAAAATTTCAGCCTCAGGCAGGTTAACCACCCCATCCTCATCATTCATGGCTAGCTTATCTTGAATGGAGGTAAGTGTGATTACTTTGGGGTGGCCATCTTCACGACTTTAAGTATAACCTCTCCATCTACTGTTTCAGTCGTAACATTCAACCAAAATTGTTGGATGTGTGAGGTATAAATTCTTGGATTGATCACAAGAGCTACCCTAAAATAACTAGACCTTAGGTAAGCTACTGCCTCAAAGAATTATGTTGCTTCACCAGATATAATGGTAATCTGGTTATGGTAAGGGGAAATTTTGAGAGCCATGGAAATTTTGATTAAGAAAAGGTTTATATTTGGCCAAGATGAAATGGGATGTGATCGACAGAATGAGTTAAACCTGATGGTTAAGGGAATTGAGTTTATTTAGGCGAATCGAAGACTTGTGATTGGACCGAATTATCAATTTGAATAAAAAATAGAAGTAAATCTTGCTTAGAAAATAATATATGTAAAGTAATGATAATGAGGTAACCAATTCGCGAATAAAGGGCATTAAATATCTTTTGAAAACAATAAAATATTCCCTAACAAAATGATAAACAAGCAGGCCTAACGACTATAAATAATATAACGGCTTTGTCGGTCAACAATCAAACAGGGGAACTTCTGCAAAGCAGGAGAAAGTCATACAAGTAGGGGAATGAACATAAAAAACAGGGGAACCTTGTAACACCCCCAAATTTACACAATTCAATACAGCGGAAGATTCGTTGGTGTTACGGGATAGCACATTACTCACATCATAGACAACGCTTAAAATTGTGTCGTTTAATAATAAAGCATTTCCATTCATAAATATCAAAGTTACATAGGTCCCAAGTCATTGTATTTCATACAAGTTTTACAAAGCATTTGAATGGAAATTATTATTTAAGTGCGGGCCATGAATTCTTGTTGTCTTCCCGAGAATTACCTTCAAGTACCTAAGATAAAACATGTTAAAAGGAAAGGTCAGCGAAAACGCCGATTGAATTCATAGAGTTTAATGTAATCCATCAATATAACAACGGTATAAAATTATTACCGAAAATCATTTTGTACAAATCCATGTAGTAGGCCGTTAATTAGGCCAAAAACATTTTATACAAATCCTTGTCAAAATCATAATATAGGCTTTCGCCTTCAAAACCATTATACGAACCAATGTCGTAAAAATATCATACAATACATTTTATAACGTTGTATAAAGTTAAATAAAAACCGTTATATGAATATAGTTATGTAAAACCAAAACACGAACATAAAATCAATAATAAGAACCCGTATTGCTAGTCAGGAAATTCATTGTAATTCAGTGCGTATAGCAGTATTTCGTTATTTTGGATTATTATAAGCCGCATGACATTGTTACCTTACTACAACAAACAACGGGTAGCTAGCCCGAAACTCAATTTGACCATCTAAATTAGCGTGTCGTCACAATAATCACGCTTGTGTAAATCTTCTCATACATAAATTCGCTTACCAATCAATGTGGCACGACGGGGATCAACCGTCAAGGCGCGAACTGGGGTGATCGTCCCCAAATAGTACTATTATATGCATAAGCGTCTACCAAATCCCGGTAGTTCACAATTCATGCTAATGGGACTTTTAGTGACATAACCTAACTTTAATAATCCATTTCATTTCATATATCGGGTCATATAATCATTCATCGGGTCATACAATCATTCGGGTCCAAATCAATAAACAAACAATCGGGACAAATGGTGTCCTATTTTATCAAAACTAACATGTTGTCTCCCTCGCGGGTTTATAAAACATTTCATAAAAACATTTAAAAGAGTGTGAGGCTATGAACTCACGTTGATGTGGGAAGGCCGGTTATCGGCAATTCGGATGTACAGTACGTGCTTCAATCACGGAAACCTAGAAAAATAATACTTGTGTTAGATTCTTATCCAATGACTTTATAAAAATAACAATTATGTATACATATGATGATTTTATACATATGATGATGATCAAGTGGGTTTATACATTCTCATTTACTCGTTTTAGTGTTATGTGTTGATAACTTTTATACTAGTTTACTAGTTTACTAGTTTTACCTATTTACATGTTTTAGGCCCAATAAGCCTATTACAAACCCAATACTTTGTATTAGTCCATTTTACACCTTTATTATCAGTATTATACTTTTCATGTTGGGCCCAAGTGGGTTAAGCCCAATAAGTAAATTTATAAGTGTTTAGCCCATTTAGTTGGTTTATTAGTCCAATAATACTAACTTAGCCCGTTAATGTCCATATGTTATTTAGTTCGGGTTTTATCAGTTTTTACTTGTATTGAGTACTTATATATCAGTATATGACATTTAAAAAGTTTACATTAGACGGGTCCGATCGTCTAAGTTTTAATTGACGAAAAACGTTAATTTTACGGTATTAGCCGAAAAGACGTAAAAATCATGTTTATATTTTTATAACTTATAAAACTTACCAAACTACCATTTTTATATAATGTCCATTCATTTATTCTTATACATATTTATATAAATGAAATATACAAGTTAGTGGGTTTGAATTCACATTTTATACTATATTTATTTGAGTGCTTATATAATAATATTAAACTTTAATTTCACAAAATCAGTCCTAAATTTTAAGGTCACGTAAATGTCCATATCTAGAGTTCCATAATGATATAGGACCTCAAATTTTTATCAGAGAAACTACATGATATGTGATTCATTTCATTCCTTTATAGATACAATGAATCAACTTCTAAATATTTTAGTAAATTCGTCCAAAACAGTGTAGGCAGATATGCACTCTAAACTTGTTTTGATCATATCTCACTCATTTTGATGATTCCATTGCATGTCCAACTCTCACATGTGTCTAACACCTAATACTTACTGTATATTTATTCCAATTTACCATTTTATCAGTTTATCATTTGGTTACTTACTGTTTTTATACAACCATCTTATTAAACAAGATTTAACCATTTTTACATGTGGTTTTTCCATCTTTGTACCCATGTTTATCAAATCTATCAACACCAAATCCCCACATAATATTTTTAATCATCATTCATTATCATATACATATACATAAATAATGAAAATACAAGATTACATAATCAAAATAACAAGAGGATAGGAAGAACAATCTTTATACCACCAAGGTTGTGTAGGTTATGATCAAGGCTTGGATTTTTTATGGAAAAACTTGTAACACATAGTTTATGGATAGAATTGATCAAAATTTGATCAAAATGGTATTTCTGAGAGAGAGTGGACGAAATTAGGGAGAGAAGGAGAGAGTGGTTTGCATGTATGAGTTTTGGAGAAGTGGTTTAGGTGTTGGATGGTTTTGATGGTGTGATAGCTTACTTGTTAAGCATTAGCTAACAAGTGTTAGCTTAATAGTTAAAAATTGACACATCATGAGATGTGTTGGAGCTCATTTGTATAGGGGTGGGCAAGTGTAAACTTGTCCCATCCCTATTAATTTACGGGTACTCCTCGATTCTAGTTTCCTCGATTTGCGTGCCCTCGGGTTATTTTAGGAAAAACGTTTTTATAAATTATGAATCAACGGCAATAAACGAATCTAATAAAAATTGTCTCGTCAAAAACGGAGTTCAAAAACGTAAATACGTAATCCTAAGGTTTCCGGTTTTGTCGTAAAGGACGTTATATAATCGTAAGTCCTAATCTCTTCTCGTAAATTTGTGAGTTTATGAACCAACACAAATTTAAAATTACAAAATAATATTCACGGATAAATTTATTTCCTGTAATATCGGACTGTCACCAAAACGGTGTATGTAAAAGTAAGCACGTAACGTAGAATCCTCCCGTTTAGACGTAGTCAATGCTACTTCAAGACGTAAATCCAAATTTCTTCCCAAAAATAAGTGAGCTCATCATATAACATTAAAATAATGTTTTTAAATAATATTTGAGAATAAAATATCAACCATAAATTGACGGATTGTCACAGCATTTACCCCTAAACAGGATCGTTGTCCTCAAAGATCATCTTATCTTACTACTCGCTTCTTATAGAGTTAAATCCATTTGGGTATTTCCTCCACACTCGGTCTTTTCTCACAAGTGTAATTCATTACAATACGCGAGTTTCATTATACATAACTACGGGAATAAGATCAGGCTAAATGTTGACTTACTTTCTCTATCCATGATGTTCACGGGTTTCTGATGAATGCAACTTTTCGCCAATCTAAACTTACTAAGAAACAATAATATTTTCACTTGATAGACATTTTATCAAGTTCGATATACGAAACATAATTCACGCAACTCTTGAAGTCCTAGGGTAGATCCAGCTTATATGCCTTTCAAACCAATCTTTTACATCATCTCAATGGTCCCATACAACGGGGACTTATATCCCATGATCTTTCAGACCACCAATTCATTTTTCCATGGTTAAAATTTTTGGCATAACTTCGCTACCCATCTGGCACTTCAAGATCTACATTTCATATTCACATAACTTCCTGCCCACTACCGACAGTCAATAATCAGATCCTAATTTCAACAATCATTTCAGGTCTCGCGGGTCGAGTATTTTGTAAGGTTAGGTTTATCATCGTAGGCAACCTTAAACCTAAAAGACATTTCCAACTCACAATGGGTGTATCTCGGGTGTCTTCATCCCAACTCCTGATTACAGATGCTCTCATATAGATCCTAACAAGATTCGATCTCGATCCTAACACGATAATTATCAATGATAATCTCTCCAAAGGAAACGATTTTACAGTTTATTACCAAAGGTCAATCATTCAAACATAAAACAACACTTATAGTATTTTGTATCGTTACTTTACCTCGTCCCTTTGATTGGGGTGGTACGCAGTACTCTCATCAAGATTCGTTCTCAATGACTTCTGAGAAAATCTCTAGAAATTCGATGCGAAGCGAGGATCTTGATAGAGATGATCGATACAGGCACACTATGTTTACGCAACTCCTTTAAATTCAAAAGAGTCAATTTCTTCATCAAGAATTTATCATTAACTAGAATGATATTAGCAGATTTGGTCAGTCTGTCGACGATTACCCAAATCGAATCAAATTCAGATGATGACCTTTGCAATAGTTTAGACGTTTACTAATGTATGAGGCGATGTCTGCCTTCATAATTTGCCATCAGTACAACTTCTTCAGATAGAGATACATTTAATCAGAAATGGCATGAATAGAATAATTAATCCTACGAGATTCCAACATGACTATATCTCAAAATCCTCTATATTTAGGCAACCACAAGCGGCCTTTTATACATTTAACGACATTGGCTTCTCAATTCTAATGGTTCACATTAGCCGCGAACCCCTTTTATTATCTATATTATCCTTTTGACAAGCATCGACTATATTTTAAATTGCTCGGCAATTTACTTTGCACATTCATTCTTAAGGAACACATCCTAATTGATTCTTTATCCTTTTTATATAATATGTAAGTATCTATATTCACCTTTCCTGATGAAATAATTATCATGATCGTATTTATTCTAAAATTCTTTCTTCACATTTTCTAAGTCTTAGTTCTATCTCAACTATTATTTTTATCAGTTTTCCTCAATCCAACGTTTAAAGCGTCGATAATTACTACAAGGAATTAAATAATAAATATTTAATTTTTATGAAACGTAAACGCAAAAAGTTTTTAAATTTTCTCAGTTTGTCCAATTATATAAAAATGTTCAAAATAAATTTGAATTTAATTAACACAATTTTTGTTGATTTATCGGAATTAATTAGTAAGATCTGTAAATGTTCGAAAAACCTTCGTTTATTCTTTGGTAAAAAATTTCTTAGGTGAAAAGCAAAAATTGTCGTTTCAAATTTTAAGTCATGGTTTAAAGGTTTCCTCAATCACTCTTAGGTTGTCTAGCAGTACACACAAACATTTACCCCTAAACAAGAGTTTAGTTAAATGTTATTGGTATAAGGGAATAATCCCTCAAAAGTTCTTTTGATAAAACATTTGTCAAAACATATTTGCACTTTCTTTTTGGTAAAACCCAAAGTCTTAAAAGGGCTCTTAATTTTTTAAGAGTCAATATAGATTCCATTATCTTATTAATCACACGGTCAAATAAAGTAAAGGATTAAGTCTTAGATCCCATTTTAAATATTCAAGGTACAGGTTTTCGTTGTTCGGCCATTTCAGGGAAATCTATTAATAATTATTAACTCATTCTTATTCTTATAAACAAAAAGATGGCTCTTAATGATCACGAGCAGGAATTTATCAAATTATAGTCTACACACATGATTCACCCAATTTATGAATGCTACATGTGTATTAGTCAATCCAAACGTCATCACGTGAAACTTATAATGTTTATTACAAGTTCTGGATGTAGTGATTGGAATAGATAATCTTTTTCGCGGACGCGAAGTTGATGATAACCATGCCGTGGATCAAATCTTCGAATATACGCTAGAACCTCGTAAATTATCGAACAAATCTATCATCTTGGGTAGTGGATATAGATTTTTAATCGTCAATTTACCTAGTTCACGGTAATCAACAAATATAAGGAATGATAACACCATAGCTCTTCATAATGACGAGCTTGGTAGAATAAAAGCTTTCTCCGACAACTCTCTCAGTTGTAGTGTAATTCTTTTAATTCAGATGGTGCTGACGTACAGTGCACATGCCACAGATGCAGCACCGGGAATATAATCAATACCAAATTCAACTTTCCTAAATGGCGAAAGTCTAGGTAATTTACCAATCAAATACTTTCTAAAGTTTTAAATAACAAAAACATCTTTAATAAATTTACTTTGAGTTCTTTCTAGATTACAAGATCTATGACTAATCCATAACCATTCACGGTATAATTTCAAGTCTAAATGCAGGATATGGTTGATGAGACTGCTTTTATACATAGTCTCATCGTCCAAATCGGGCTTAAAATGCATAAAATATCATTAAAACTGCCAAATATATGCTCGCGTTTGTTACTTGTGTATTTTAGGTACGGATATTTAGGAAAAGACAAAAAGATCACAAGAATTAATCAAAAACGAACACGGGAAACGAAGCCGTACAATGAACCGGGCCCAAATCTGGAATTTCCAAAATGGTCCTTGAAGAATTGAAGATTGTCAACATTGGTCCCTCATTTTTGAAGATTTGGCAAGATAAGCCCTTGAAGAAATCATCATTTGGCAACAAAGGTCCTCCATGTTTGAAGATTATACAAGTTTTACCCTTGAAGAATCCAAAATATGCATTAAAGGTCCTTGTTTACAAGCTTGTAAACATTTTGTGCCAAAAATGTCAACTGCCCAAACTTAATATAAAAGGAAATGAAGTTTGTTAGCTATTTATACAAAGTGAAGAGAATATGAACCTTGGGGGGCTAAAATTGCCAGACAGCCAAACCTACACATCCAACCAGAAGATGACACCTCACCTTAACCCAAACCCACCAGGTTTATTAAATAAACATGGTCAACAAATCCAGTCAACTCTCCCATTTTTCCCACTAAACACTACATTTAAAAATCCCTTTGCCCAAAATAGATTAAACTGCTTCTAATCCCCTCATAAACCCTACTTAATCCCAGATTCAATACAACTAAAAACAAGGGGGTTTTGTTTCTTCTGCTCCAGATCCTTGATTCACCTTTTTGTCACCCAAACCCGTATCCCAAATCAACACAAGACACACCCATGTGTCTTGTGGGACCCTCCCCTGCACCCGTCTTTGTCCCCAAACCCCAATACCCGACCAAATGAACGAATGGATGGTAGTCCTTGGTCCCCAAGCACATTTTGACGTCCAAGATCAAAAGGAGAGATCTGGCAACATCACATGATCAATTTGACCAAGATTCCAAGTCAAATTCAAGGGCAAAGATGGAAGATTGTAGCTAGGGTTTCGCATTTTGTAATATTTTATTCATAGTTCTAGTATTTTCCATTTAGTAGTATAAATAGGACGTTTGTGTCCTATTTTCATCTTGTTCCAGTTTTAGCTCTTATTCTCTTGTAATCCCTTTTTATCAATATAAAACTTTGGTGTTTGAGTTCAATATAATTCCTTTTTATGATTTTTAAAAGTTTGGTGTGTGACTAAGAGCTAGCTGAGTTCCATTCTTTTCATTGTATAAACACTTTGTGTTTAGAGTTTTCAAAGGATTCAAAAAAGTTCTTTTAAGGTTTTTAGAAATCCAAGGTCCATGAAGTGAAAGTGGAGTGGATCATTGGATTACTGAAGTGGTTACTTGTTTCATAAGTTGTTCATTGGTTTCAAGTTGGTGAAAAAGATTTAAGAAAAGGTTATAAAAAAATCAGAAAGTTAGTATTTGTGTTTCTATTTTCTTTCTTAGCAGGTTCCATTGAGCTTTCTTGTTGTCCAAGTGTTCTGCTCAGGTCCAGACCTGATTGGAGATGGCTAGCAGCCATTGTTGGGCCTGGATGTAGGTCCAACAAGGTAAAATCCCTTGTTCCATTTTCAGTTTTCAAAATTATGAGATTTATGTGATTTGAATGAAAGTTGTTCATTTGTTTGTTTAAGTGTTTGAGTTTGCTCATTTTAGGTCTTAATGCATGTTAGATTAAGGTTTAATCAGCATTGGTGTGATTTGAAAGCATTCGATTTGTTAAAATCTTGATTTTCAGTTTAAAGGGGTGTTTGGATTAGGGTTTAACATGGTTTAAACGTTTTAAATCTTGCTTGAAATCCTGTTTTCTTCACTCAATATAGTGTCATTAGGTTTAGTTTTCAGTTTGGTAAAGAAACAAGCAAGTTTGCATGATGAAAAATGGTATCAACTAGCTAAAAATTAGTCAGACATATTCAGTGCTTTTTCTTCCAGTTTTCTTGTGAATTAGTTCATCAAACCTTGAAATCTGTTAGGGTTAAGAGCATAGAAGTGTTTTGAATCAGTTTTGTGCTAGTAGATAGGATTGTATGCAAGATTTTAGCAAGTGAAAGTCATTATTGTGCCAAGTGTATCAACAAAATACACTCAGACACATATAGGCTTAATCAGAAACTTCTATTGGCATTTTGGTGTGATTTGTGTGAAGTGATTGTGTGTTTATGTGTTTACTCAGACTCCCCACAACCCAATTGGTGTGGGGGTGCCTTGCTGTCCAAAAACAAGCCCTCCAAAGAGCTTTCCTAAGCTCAAAGGTCATCAGACCTTGAAATTACACTAGCAGTGGGAACTCCTTTCCCACTGGTAAGCACAATTGTTTCCCCTGCTTCACTAGCAGACAAAACAAACAAGAGTCACTATCAGTCTTTGAACTTTTTTGTCTTTAGTGGGCAAATTTGTGAATTAGACCTTCAAAATTGTTTTGTTATTTTTCTAATTTAATTTTTGATTTTTCTGATTAATTAGATTTTTATTTACTGTTCATTTTATATTTATTAGATTAAATAGCATTTTTAATTAACTTTAATATTTCTGTTTTTGGCATTTAGTGCCAGAAATACTTATTTTTCTGTTTTAAAATTTTTCCTAGACTTAGAATAATATTTTAAGATTTTTAGTTTTAAAAGTTTTCACTGTTTACTTTTTAATTATTTTTTATAATTAATTTAGTTTAATTAGGGTTTTATTTAAAATGTTTTTGTCTTTTAGTGGTAAATTTTATATTTTTCAAACTTTTTCAATTTTCTACTGTTTATTAGAGTAATTTAAGATTTTTAAAAGTGTCAACTTATTTTTAGCATTATTTTATTATTTTTTATAATTATTTTAGTTTTAAATTAGTTTTTAGTGATTTAAAAATAGAAAAATAGTTTTTAAAAGTTAGGAAAAATACTTTTTAGTCTTTAGATAATATAAGTAAGTTATTTGTTCAATAAAATAATATTTTGGACATTTTGATTAATTATATTTAATTTTAGGGCTTTAATTACCATTTAAAATTGAATATTTAATTAATAAAAGGTTTTAAAATATTTTTATTGGATTTTTATTCTTATTTATATTGTTTAAGACTTAGTTTTAGCTTTTAATTAATTTTTAAGTTTAAAATTTTTAATTTTGTAGTTTTTACGGTTTTACGTGAACGATCCTTTCGTCTTAGCTCGATCCGTCTTCGTAACCGTCTTTCTCTTCTCACCCCATTTCTATTTTCTTTTCTTCTCAATATAATCACAAAATTAATCAATTCTTAACGCAACACACGTGCCTCCTTGGGAAACGAACTTGAACTTATTTTTGGTCATTAGTGCTTGGTTTCCTAAACCGACACTTAATACTTGCCACTTTTGCTCTCTTTTCCTAAAGAGTAGTAAAAACACTACATCATTTTTGGCGCCGCTGCCGGGGAGGCGTGTTGTGTTTTGATTGAACCATTGTTGTTTTTATACTAACCATAATTAGTATTTGTATTAGTAGCACTCTACTAATACGTATTATCGTTTTTTGGTTTTTGTGTGAATACTATTACTATATTGTATACGTAGAACAATAAAATCACAAGTACTCCAAATACGTGAGCAATCATAACCTTGACTTGGGAGGTCATTACCCAATCATTGTATTCGAATCTCAAACCAAAGAAAAAAGGCGAAAATAGATAAATACTTTCATGAAGCTCGATTTTGAAAAATACAAACTATAAGGTGGGTATAAGGCGGTTGTATTTCACGACCTAAAAGAAAAAGGCTGTTAAGTGCTTCGCGCCGCCTCGTTTCCTCCGCTTGCTTGTGAGTATTTGATTTTGAGAGTTAATCGATGGTTTTGCCGCCCAAATTATTATTACATATCATATATATTTTCTTGGTTCTATTGATTAAACCCTCTTGAACGATTTGGTGTTCCACCATCGTTCTAAAGTCATCGAAGGCGTTCACTTCACGTGATCGTTTTCATTCCTTGAGGCTTCTTTAATCGAGAGATTTGATTAAGGAGGATATTTGTGGACTTGTGTCTACTTAATACATTCACCAAAATCCAAAAATAGTTAATACCATCAAAAACCACAAAAAAATTGAAAAATACAAAACACCAAAAAGAATCTTCTTTGCTCATCCCCTCGTTGTGTACGTGACGTTTATGGTTACTCGCAATCAAGCAAAACGTGCACGTAAACGTAGAAACCGAAAGGAGGCAACACCTACTCCTAATTTTTCTAGTGAAGAGACTCCAAGTGAGGAACCTATTATAGAACAAGAAGCTATCATGGCTAATCGTACTATGATGGAGTTGCTTCAAGCACCCACCGAGGGTTTTGGAGATCCCATTGTGATTCCCGCCATCCTTGCGGAGAACTTCGAGATCAAGACGGGTTTAATGTCTATGCTTCAAGCAAACAAGTTTCGCGGACACGAAAAAGACAACCCACATTATCACATTAGGCAATTTAATCGTCTCACCGCGACAAGCAAGTTTAAGGATGTACCACACGATGCCATTAAAATGATGTTGTTTCCCTACTCGTTAGATGGACCCGCCAAGATATGGCTTGAGAAAGAACTGCCAAATTCGATTTTGACATGGGCCGATCTCGTGTCTAAATTTGTGAATCAATTTTTTCCACCATCAAAAACAACACATTTGAAAAACGAGATTTCACGATTTACACAAAGATCTAATGAAAGTTTTTCAATGGCTTGGGAAAGGTTTAAAGAAATTTTACATGAATGTCCACACCATGATTTTTCCGAATTGCATCAAATTGACACTTTTTATAATGGGCTTAATGATCATGAACAAGATTACTTAAATGCCGCCGCGGGTGGTAGTTTTTTGTGCAAAACAACCGAAGAGGCTTTGATAATCATTGAAAATAGGTCTAAGGTTTATAGCCCTCGTAACACACCGAGTGTTGCCAATTTGGGCTCGTCATCGTCTCGTTCCATTAATGCCTTGCAAGATGAAGCAAATGAGGAGAATCGGTTTTTCGATAGGTTTTCGACTCTTATGTCTCATTGGAAAGCTCAAGAAGCATCAAATTCCGCTTCGGTTAAAGCGGTTGCTAAGAGTTGTATTTCGTGTGGTGGAGCTCATGATTTTTCCGAGTGCATTACCGGGATGGTAACACTTCGAATGCTTATGTAGCCACGGGAACTTATAACCAAAACGGTCAAGGTTCCCGCCAAAATCAAGCTCCACCAAATCAAAATGCTAATAACTATCGAAACAATCAAAGTGGTGGTTACCAAGGAAATCAACGTAACTACAACAAGGGTAATTATCAAAGTTGAAATGGGCAAGTTTCTAACCAAAACCAAAACCGTGATTTTCAAACTACCACTCAAGGTTTTCAAAATGATCACACCAAAAATCTTCAAGGAGAATTTTTGAATTATGCTAAGGCAAACGATGCTAAGTTTGATAATTTCCAACGTGAAATGGTTAGCTTAAGATCCGAGTTGAAAAACGAGCTTAAAAACAAACTTGCTAATGAACTTAAAACTCATGCTAATAAAATAGAAGGAAATGTTCAAAGACTCCAACAAAATCAACAAAAAATGGAGCAAGGTCAACATGAGATTAAGCAAGAATTGTTAAAAGCGGATGCTAGGCAATCTAAGTTTGAAGACCGAATGGGAAAACTGTTTGAAGCTATCATGTGTAAACCCTATTCTTCGGGTGGTCTTCCTAGTGATACCATCGTGAACCCGAAAGGAGAATTGAAGGTTATTACTACTCGAAGTGGTAAAACTTTCAAAGAACCCATTTCTCGTCCAAGTACTTATATGGAGAAGGAAAAAGAGAAAGATCCCGAGGTGGTGGTAGAAAAGGAGCAAATTCCAAGCCCACGAAGTACCGCTCAAACCACACCTACGGTTGAACCCACACCAATCATGGAACCCGAGATTCTAAGGCCGATGCCTATGCCTATGCCCCAACCCACACCACCCTTACCTTACCCTTCAAGACGAGACAAGGAAAAGGCACAAGAACGAAATAATTATCAATTTGAACTTTTTATGAAACTGTTTCGTGACTTGCATTTCAATATAAGTTTTGCCGACGCCTTAGTCATGATGCCTCGATTTGCCGCGAACTTCAAGAGTATGTTGAATAACAAAGAGAAATTGCAAAAATCATCTAGTTGTTCATCTGTTTTTCTTAGCCGCATACCTCAAAAAGTCGGTGATCCCGGCAAGTTTTTAATCCCATGTGCTATACAAGACATGGAAGAATGCTACGCCTTGGCCGATCTTGGTGCTAGTATTAATTTGATGCCTCTTGAGATTTTTAAATCGCTCAATCTTCCCAATCTCACTCCTTCAAGAATGTCAATCGAAATGGCCGATCATTCTACGATTCTAGCTTGTGGAGTTGCCGAGGACGTCTTTGTAAAAGTTGGAAAGTTCTACTATCCTGTAGACTTTATTGTTGTTGACATCCCTATCGATCCTAAAGTTCCTTTAATTTTAGGTCGATCTTTTTTGGATACCTCGAGAGCACTTATCGATGTGCATGCAAGGAAAATCACTCTTCGTTTCAATGAGGAAGAACTCGTCATTAATGCAACTCAAAACTCCACGCTTTCTCATGTGTATTCGATCACGTCTTTGTACAATGTCAATCCTATCAAAAACATTTGCAAAAAGATTTCAAAAAGAGTTTTAGGAGTTGTTGAGAAAAATGAAGTTCCGTCCCCTCCGCCGGTGGAGGTTAAGAGTGTTAAGCCTACGATTCCAATCTCGAATGATTCTTCGGATGATGAATGTGTTGATCCCGATGGGGGAGTTTTCTTTGTTGACAAAAGATTTGAAAACTTACCACCACCTTTACCAAAACGGTTTTCAAATGTGAGAATTTTTAGTGTGACTAACATTGCTTTAGAAACACCAAATATTTTTGACATAATTAAATCGGGTTTTCATAAGGAGAGTTTAAAAGATGAAAAAGGAAAAGATTTTAAATTGGATTTAAAAGATTTTTCTACAACTCTAACTCCGTCATCACCACGTATATTGAGTACTACAAGCTCGTCTTCTCCTTTTGACGATGCTTTGTGTGGACTTAGTGTGGGGGAAATCTCTTATGTTCCCTCCCCTTTCTCCACCGAGGACGAGATATTTGATCCTGGAATTGCTTATAAAGGGAAATCTCGGTCTTTCACCGATGCAATAAATGGAAAATCTTTCTATTTGATTGGTGCGAGTCTACCTCGAGTAGCTCAATGTTTCCTGACTTACCCATTGTCCCACCCTTCTATTTCTTCTCATCTATTTTCTTTAAACTCTTTGAGTTTTTGTTGGCACATGATGATGTGGCGTTGATTTGTTTTTCTAATGAAAACAAGAACGCCATCTTCGATCCCGGAATTTTGCACCATCAAAGGACTTAGTCCTTTATACCGGTTGTTTTTGGGCCTTGTTTATCATGTAAGCCCCACTAAAAATTGACCATACCATGATTATCCCTAAATGATCACATTTATGGGGGATTCGAGTCGAGCTTTTGACTCGGTTATCAAAAACAAGGTGCCTCGTGGGGGATTCCCATGCTTATCCATGTACATATTATTGCTTTCTAATTAGTTAATGTGAGGGGATTTGTGCCCTTCCAACCTTTGTTCCGTGGTTGTTTGTGCATTGTGGTTTTTAGATCATGATCTTCACGATTGGAGCCTCTCGTGTTCGTTTTATGGGAGCACTCGATCGTTTGCTTTGAAGACTTTCTCAATATCCAAATGATATATCCTTTTGATGTTATAACCTTAGGTTTTTAGCACACTTCATAAACGGCTATTAATTTATTGGTTGCACCCTTTCCATGCTAGATTAGGCATTCGACTACGTCTCTAGTATGGGGGTGTTTGCACCCCTAGACTCGAAACATTGAGGACTGAAGGTCTACGTAATTAATGATCTATTCTATGTGATGGATTTGGTGGATTTATGTGGTTGATTGATTGATTAATAAAGAAGAAATGAAGGAATTAGATGAAGGATTAGAGAGAGAAAGGAGAGAAGGGAGGGAATTAGAGAGAGAAAGTGAAAGTGGAAAATATGATTAAAGTGAAAATGGAATCAACAACCCCCTCCTAACATGCTAGGAGGGGTTATATATAGCCCACCCTACATGTGGGCTATATGGACCATACATAAAGTAAATAGATCACGAGCCCATTACATAATTATCGTTGGAGCGACCGATCCTTCATAAATACGTAAAACGTATTTCCAACAATTTCCCCCTAAGGGAGGTCGCTCCAAGTTACAAAGTTCTAAATAGTCTATATCTCGTGATCTATGCTAACTAAGATGTGACCGAGACTTTATTGGGAAAAACGTATTTCCAACAATCTCCCCCTAAGGGAGGTCACATCTTTTTACAAAATCTTAAACCTAGCATCTATGCTTGAGTCTTCGATCTTGTTCTTGTGAATATGCTTGATGTGATCTTTGACTTTAGTCTTGAGCATGTTTCCTTGCCTTGACCTTGTGCATTCTTCACTTGTGATATTTGCCTCTTTGTGACTTCATGTTCCACATACTTATACTTTTAAATTCTTGAAAGCTTCAGAGTTTGATACAGCGGAAGACTTGACCTTCAGGCTTTCTTGAATTTGTTGAAGTACTAATTGTATGTAGTATAAGCATGTGGTGACGACTTCTTCTGGATTGTAAATCGCAATGCCACCTTCTTGTTACGCTGCATAAGACAGTTAGCAACAAAACAATATACACGGATGAAATGGCCTTGAACATTTCATTCTAATTCGGTAACATTTTACCTCCGGTCGGTGAAGACCGTTGGACGATATTAAATATCGTACTTGTGGCAGGTAGTTTCAATAAAGAACCTCCTTGACAAGATTTCGCGGGTAAACCCGTTCTCTTTACTCGACCGTCCAAAGCTGACTGCGAACGTAAAGAGTGGATCGCATGATTTGAAGCCGTCAATTCATGTTCCTGGAACAAGTGAAGTTCAATTAAGAACCGCACCATCGTTGCTTTCCAGTTGTCACTAGCTTGATTCATATAGAATCTTGCAAGTTACCTACCAAGTGCTGTTTGATGTTAACACTAGAAGGATTTCCACTCGTCACTGTAATCAATAAAGAGTCACTCTGAGTGTTCTGGCAAGATCATATGATAATGCGTAGAGGCCTGGAACGTGTTTAAATTCATTTAAGAATTAAACCACTGTTGCTTTCCAGTTATCACAAGTTTGATTCATAAAGAATCGTACAAGTCACCTACCATGAGCTTTTTGATATTCGCTCAAGAAGGATTTCCATCTTCATTGTAAATACTTTCGTATTACTCGGATGTTCAGGCAAGATCATGAAGATATTGCGTAGGACTCTTAAGATCTTTCTTACTTTTCACAGTGTGTGAAGAAGCAAGGAATAATGAAAGTGTGTCCTAATGAGATATTTGATGATCTCAAATGGCTCTAGACTCGATCGTGCATTTTGGATTTTTAGTGATCGGAGGCTGGAGAGGAGTGCCACCTTTTCAATACCAATTTATTCGGAGTGAATAAATCAATAGATAATGTGTTGATCTCCGTGTGATTAAAACAAATACCTTTTGAGAGATATTTGAGTTAGCTGGGAAGGGTTGTGCATTGCATCACTGGGTCCATGACGTCTTTCTTCAATATCGAAAATCATTAACAAAAATGATCTCAATAGCATATGTATTGACCCGGTTTCTGCCTAAAGTTGTAAGGAGGGCTTCTTTCTTTACACCCTTTATCTTTACAATTCTTTTTCATTCTTCAACCCCTTCAATGCTTACCAATACGTCATCACTAGCACCTTGTTGTGATTGTTCCAGTGCTAACTTAAGTACTTGGTCGGCATTCAGCTACGTTCACAATCTTTCTCCATCTTTCCTAAGGACTACTATTTCTAGCTATGGAATGTCCTTGGGAAGATTCCTCCGGTTCTAGAGAAATCATTGGACTTTAACCTATCCTACCATCCTTATGTCACCACAATCTTCACCGTCGTGAATAGAGATGTTTTGGGTAAGTGTATGTCACCATGAAATCCATTTTGAAGTGCAAATCCATTTTGCTCCCCCTTAACATATGCTACGATATTCGAAAACATTTCGCACATGTCAGGATGAAGCTAGCACGTTAAGTCAAACCATTTATGATTGATCATATCCCATATTAAATCACATTTTCTCCCCCATATTAAAAATATTAACCCAATCGATGTTTTTAATATCAATTGATTTAATAGCATTTTAAAAAATTTGGGAAGAAAAATGCAAATCCAATTATCTTCATGAATTTAACAAGCTCCCCCTCAAATTAATGAGGGTGTACTTGAAACGTAAATTAAATACCTTTTAAACACAAGTGTAAGGTATTTATTACGTGCAAAGATCATATATAATAATGAATTCACAAGATTAGCAATGTACGAGGTTGGACCTGAATGATGGAGAACAGCATATGAGAGATTCACATGGTTCTTGTGCACGAATGTTGGTCTCCTCGTCACGTTCCCGGGAAAATTAATTCCCGTTGTTGAGTCAAAGCTTTCCGGTGAAATGCTTGACTTGATTATAAAAAGCGGGTTGCTATCTGAAATAATAGCAAACCATTTAGAGCATGTTTTAAATCTTTTAAACTTCTGCTCGAACTTTATTTACAACCCCGTGTCATTATTGAATGACATTTCTAGGTTCGTAAATATTATCGATTCCAGAAGACATGCTCGTTTTATCAAAACGTTTTTGAACACACAATTTTGAAAGATTTAGAAAAACCTTTTGAGAAATTCTCGAAAAATTGTGTCCAAAGTTTTGAAAAACAATTACTTGAGCTTAAGATGTGGAATATCTTAGGAACGAGCTCAAGTCCGAGAAGTTGTAAACTTCTCGTTGTTAAGGATAAGTTTATCATCGGCGATAAACTTTCCTTTTATCTGAAGAACGAGTCCTAAGCTGACATTTACTTAGAAGTCGTGTTCATGAGCTTGAAAACTTTGACTGTTGTAACGGAAAGCTCATGACCGAGAAAGGTTAATTTCTCGTTACGAGGAAAAGTTCTCTTATTTAAAAGATACACTTTCCTTTCTGAGCTTAAAACTTCGAATGTTTTAATACAAGCTCATGACCGAGAAAGGTGAATTTCTCGTTAAGAGGATAAGTTATCGTAAAAGATAAACTTTCCTTTATTTTAATTTCGAGTTACAGTCTGACATTTAACTGTAAGTCATATACACAAGCTTAAAACCTTTGAATGGTTTTAATGTAAGCTCGTGTCCGAGAAAATTTAATTTCTCGTTGTAAGGATAAGTTTATCATCGGCGATAGACTTTCCTTTATTTGAAGAACGGGTTACCATCTGATATTTAATGATAAACCATTGTGCATGAGCTTAAAAACTTGGAATGTTTTTGATATAAGCTCATGCCCGAGAAAAATGAATTTCTCGTTTTTAGGATAAGTTTACCATCGGCGATAAACTTTCCTTTCTTTGTAGAGCGAGTTACAGTCTGTTATGTGACTGTAAGTCCTTGTATTGCAGCTTAACCATGAATCCCCTGAGACATTTGTTTCTCTGATATCTGCTTCTTCAGCAACCAAACTCTAAGAGTGTCCTTAGTTGAACGGTACACAACGATTGGACCGCTTCGTTCTTTTGGAACATCAACTTTGGTACCTGCATTCTCATTAGGAGTTTGTATACTTTTGCATGGGTTAGAGATATTTATTTTTGAAGCACGTGGGGGTTCACAGTTGGCTTTACTTGTGTCAGAGGTGGCCTGAGGGGATGATTCACTTGTCTTAGTTGGCAAACGTTTCCTTTTATAGAAAACCTTAAGTTCAGGCTTAAGTGATGTATCATCCTTTGCAATTTCCTCCCTAGTAGTCTTTGTAGAATCGGAGACTATCCTAGTTAAAGGGCACTCGTTTCCTACAAGAGTGAAAGTTCTACCAGTGGGGCGCCAATCTTTACCAAAGGGTTTGATTTTAGCTATCCACTGGGACTTAATTCTAGCACGGGAGTTCACCTCATCAAGTAATTTCTTGACACAAGCATCATGATTTGCCGTAAAGACACATTTTCTACATGTTTTACAAGTAGCATATTTAATGTCTGAATAATTCCTAGATGATTGATCGATGCTCCTAGAAGATGGCATGCTACGGTTAGCAGTGTTGGGTAATCTAGAAGGCATCTGTCTAGGTTGGACATTGCTATCTCTTGCATGTGTATTTTGCTTAGCTTCCCCAAGACCAGATTTATGGCAAACGTCATTTGAACTAGTTCTAGACGTGGTCTTGGTATTTTTAGGGAAACTAGAGGCAATCATATGATTTGGTCTTGCTAAAGCTGGAGTGATCACATTGGGCCTAGTTGCTGGAGTGACTGGTCTAATAAGATGAACCAAATCAACTTGGGAGGCAAACCGCGGTCTCGAGGATTGTGGTCGCTCGGATCTAAATGCAGTAGGTTGTCTGACAATCGGTTGTCTGACGAACTGATTCGTAGGCGGTTTCCCCAAGATTGATGGTTTTTCAAGCTTAGTGTCCACACTAGGTCCTCTATTTTTCCTTAACTCGTTTTTCAACGCGGCTATAGCAAAGACCTTTTCCTGTACTTGAGCTTTTAAATTCTCATTCTCTTTGAGCACGTTATCTTGGGATGCCAACTTAGATTCAAGCAGTTCAATTTGTTTCAAAAGATTATCCTTTTCAGCTTTAGAATCTAGAACAGTTTGATCCAATTTTCTTTCAAGAACAACGTTTGACTTTTCAAGTTTTTCAAAGTATGTTTCAAATTTGTCCGTTTTCTTAGAAAATTCAAGTTTGGCATCCTCAAGATCTTTTGATTGTCGAGCTACGATTGTTTCGAGCTCTTTAATCTTGGAATCAGAAGCAGTCAATGAATCAGTTATAGGATAATTATCATGATGTTTAGCATTTTGAACAATCTCTCCCCCATTATGACTTACATCGGATGAATCAGAAGTGGTATTGCTATCACTCGTTTCCATCCCATGTTTGTCATAATTAAGTTCAGAATCCTCAATATGCGGCATATCATCAGCATATACATCATAAACCACATTACATTGTACCATGTTTGCAGGCTCTGCGTCATAAATGGGTAAGATGTCATCAAGAGAAATCTCGTGAACATTCCCTGACGTGCCACTGGCATCATATTGTCCTCCTGATTCTGTGCTCGTGCCATCGTTAGGCTCCAAGTTGTCAATCGTATGACCATTATCCTCTTGCATCTGCGTCATTGATTCTTGCACTCCATTAACATACACTTGCTGAAGTTGTGATCTTTGATATATCGAAGACGAGACCGATGACATGAGTTTCAAAATCGTATCACGGAAAACTCGAAGCTCGGTATGTGTATCTCGAAGAAACGATTGGCAAATCATTGAACTTTCAGGCTTGATGATATTAAATTGGAGGAAAGGCGTGAGGTGTGTCACAAGAGCCTTATATGCAAGTACCGATGCAGAGTGATTAAAGTTTCCATGGTTGAGTTGCTCGGCGAGTTGGGTCAAAGCAGTGAAAATTGAGTCGATGAATATATGACGATCTTGTCCAAAGATTGTCACAAATTCGCTCCCTCCTTGAATCCCCGAAAGAGTAACTAGATGATATTGAAGCATTTGAAATGAATTTATACCACGTTCTCTAGCTTTGTCGTGCATTCGATGCAAGTCTCCCTCTTTAGGTGTCGAAGTTAACGGGTCCATTGAAAATCGAGGAAAAATAATGTGGATGTTGGGGTTTCAGGATTTTACAAATCGATTCGGCTCAAAAGATGTAGTCGGCGCAAACGATTATGAATTAAGCCCGATCAAAAATCCCGTCACGTTGACTCGTCACGTTGTCGTCAAATCCGACCACAAAAAGTTTTTAACCCGTCAAATATTTTACGACCTTTACTAAAAAGTTAATTTTAAAAATAAAAATAATGAAACTAAAAAATGGAAAAATAAAAGTAAAGAAAAAACGTCTAAAGAAAAAATGTTTAAAGAAAAAAAAAAAAAAAAAAAAAAACGTTTAAAGAAAAAATGTTTAAAGAAAAAACGTGTAAAGAAAAAATGGAAAAAAAATGTTTGCTACAAGTAAACGGATATATTATATTTAGAAAGTGACACACAACATCACAACACGTGGCTGGATAATTTCTTGTTTTCTCCGTCGAATCAAACAACACGTGGCCCACTTTCTTGTTAAATCCGCCCACCCAAATCTTGTTTTATCCGCCCATGAAAGTTAATTTAACACACGTCTTTATCTCTCTCTCCTCACTTTGAAACCGCCGTCTACTTCATCTCTCTCTCTCAATCAACATAACTCTACCGTCTCTTTCTTTATATCAATACTCAGCCACCAAATATTCCTCTCATACAAATCAATCTTCGATCCCCATGACGTTTTACCAATTGATGATGTTTCAGTTTTAATCAATTGATTCGATCCAAGCCGAATAAAACAACCCTAACCAAGCAGAGTCGTCTTCAAGATCAATTGATTGGTCTCAGGTAGGGTCTTTATGATTTAATGTTTTGAGTCTCTCTCTCTACTGTAGAGTCTTTCTGTCGAGTTGGTTTTGGGGATATGGATGTCGAGTCTGTGTGAGGGTCAGGGTTTTGGTTTTTGATTAAATGAGTGTTGGAGTCTGTAGACGAGTCTTGAGGGAGTCGGGGTGAGAATGGATGTCCGAGGGTGTATGTTGTGAGGGAGTGTATGTGAGGGTCGTTCGTCTGTCGAGGCAAGGGTGTGGGTCGAGGGTGCGGGTCGAGGGTACTGTTGGGTGTGAAGGTGTTGGTGAGGGGAGGGTGTGAGGTGTCAAGAGGTGTGAGAGACGAGAGTGGGTGTGGGACGAGGGTTTTCGAGGATGGGTGTGTTAGTTGTGTTGTGTGGGTTTGAGAGGTGAGAGGAGTGTTGTCTATGAGTGGGTTTTGTCTTTGGTTCTGTTCTGATGAGGGTGGGGAGTTCGAAAGAGGGTGTCCGAGAGAGAGGGGTTCGAGGGTAAGTGGTGAGTCGAGAGTCGAGTCGTGAGAGGTCTAGTCGAGTGAGGTGAGTATGAGTGTGGATGTCTCGGTTGTGATGGGTGTGTTTGTTGAGTCTAGTGTTTTCGAGAGTCAAAGTGGTGAGGTTGTCGAAGGTTTGTTCAGACGAGAGGTGAGTATTTTAAATTTGAGTCGAGACCAAAACAAATGTTCCGTTATATTTGAATGAGCTTCATTCGGAACTTTTCATTCATTCGGAAGAGTTCCGAATCGGAAGTGTTTTTAAAGATTGATTCGGAAGTTTTTTCAAAACAATTGATTCGGAAGTTTTTTATTAAAAATTGATTCGGAAGTTGTTCATTCGGATGTTGTTCATTCGGATGTTGTTGATTCGGATGTTTTGTTCATTCGGAACAATTTGGTTCGGAAGAGTTTGGTTCGGAAGTTTTCGGTTTGATTCGGAACTTTTAGACTGACAGAAACAGGCTCGAAACTCGAAGATATGGACTGAAATATTTGGACAATTGGACAGTTTTGATGATATGGACAATAGGACTGACTTTGGACAGATGAAAAGATGACGGATTTGGACTGATAAACGGATCTAAAAAAATTTGATTAAAAAATGACTGAGTAAAAAATGATTAAAAAAACTGATTAAAAAAAAAAAATGAAAAGATGAACAGATTATTAAAAAATGATTATAAAACAAACACACGTAAAAATAAAACTAATAAAAAATAAAAATAGATAAAATTGATAAAAATTTATATAAATTGATAAAATTTAGAAAACATACCAACTTTTTATCTAAATTGATTATTAAATTTGTGATAAAAAACAATAAAAAAAATACAAACTTTTTATAAAAACACAAAATTAAAAAGAGAAAAACAAAAACTTTTATATAAAAAAACACTAACTTTTTAACATTTGATAAAGAAATTTTTGATTTTTATATAACAATTTGTGATTTTTATCTAAAAAATAAGTAAATTTGAAGATTTGATATGAGTTAACACATAAAAACACAAACTTTTTATAAAAAATACAAAATTTTTTTAAAGTTTAAGCATGATTAAATCAAAACCCACCAAAATCAAACAAAATAAAAGAAGAATAAACCAAACTAACCAAGGCTCTTGATACCAATTGAAGGTCTACGTAATTAATGATCTATTCTATGTGATGGATTTGGTGGATTTATGTGGTTGATTGATTGATTAATAAAGAAGAAATGAAGGAATTAGATGAAGGATTAGAGAGAGAAAGGAGAGAAGGGAGGGAATTAGAGAGAGAAAGTGAAAGTGGAAAATATGATTAAAGTGAAAATGGAATCAACAACCCCCTCCTAACATGCTAGGAGGGGTTATATATAGCCCACCCTACATGTGGGCTATATGGACCATACATAAAGTAAATAGATCACGAGCCCATTACATAATTATCGTTGGAGCGACCGATCCTTCATAAATACGTAAAACGTATTTCCAACAAGGACAATGTTTAACTTTAGTATGGGGGGTGAATAGATACTTGCCTTGCCAAACCTTCACGCTTTCCAAAGTTTATCTTTTTGTTTATCGTTTTGTTGCAAAATAAGGCTAAAAATGGCCAAATTTTAAATTTTTTCTCATGTTTTATAAGTGTTTGAAGACACGAATGTAGGTTTTCCGATGGCGAGAATAAGAGTAATTTTTGACTCGACCGTGCGTGTTGAGCACTTAGCTTTGATTCCTTAACTACACATTAGGCTAAGTCTCTTAAATGAGGACGAGAAATGATAGAGTTAATTATAAGTTACTATGCTAAACGTAGAGTACTCGTATTCTTTCAAAAACTCATGTGTTCTCGTTGTTTGCTTATTCTCCCTTCGCTTGTAAATATTTTTTGCTTAATAAATATTGACTTAGCGGTTTAGTTAGGATTGTTGGGTTTCTAGTCTTTTCTAGTAGCTTCCGTGTAATTAAATTAGGAAGACATTAAGGTATCGCCAGCGTCACGGTTTTGAAGTATTGGCACCCGAATAATCGAAAGCTTCACCCAATAATAAGATTTCAAGTGCTCACCTAAATCTAGCAAACAATTTGAAGCCCCACAAGGCCTAAAATCTATGCAAAATTGAAAGTGAATCAAGCCTTAATCTTCGAAGCTTTAAAGATCCAAAATTCGCTTTAGCGTGAGGATATACGTCTTTGGCTAATAAAACCACCGATGAGGCGGATAATAAAAGGCAAGGCAAGACCGAAGTCATAATAAAAGCTTCATGGCGAAGTTGAATAAAAGATGGAGGTAAACCAAAGATAATAAGGCCCTTCCGTTAGGGGGCGTATAAAAGTCTTGGTAATAAGTCTCATGTTCAAAACCGTTATAAAACCGTGTTTATCGATTCTTCTTGTCAACTTAATTTTTTAACATCGTTGTCTATTAGGAGGGGTTATTGATTTAATGGTCTTAGTTACACCGTTAGGACTCTATTTTTAGACCTAAATCTCTATTATCGCATAAGTCAAACAATGTATCCTTGTGAAACATTCAAGACAAAATAAAATATAAGAGATACAACTTAGGAATAATGGGAGGATAAGTACGTGATTAGGGCATATGAGTAGTGGTAGCATTACTAACTTATAATGACAATGATCTCGTTGCACGCTTGGCATGGAATTGGAGTGAAAATCGAGGACGATGAAATTATTTCTAACGAAGCATTCACGTGTTCTTATTCTATGAACCTAAACGTCCCATTTTGCGATGAAAATCATACATTATGTCTAAAACATGTAGTAGTAATAGTAGTAGTGTAGCTTGTTTATCATTTCAATAAAATGAATAAAAATGAATTTTGGAGGTGCTACGATACTTTATTCTAGGATTGCGTGAGGGCATGGCAATGGTTTAGTATGGGGGAGTGATGAGACTGCTTTTATACATAGTCTCATCGTCCAAATCGGGCTTAAAATGCATAAATTATCATTAAAACTGCCAAATATATGCTCGCGTTTGTTACTTGTGTATTTTAGGTACGGATATTGAGGAAAAGACAAAAAGATCACAAGAATTAATCAAAAACGAACACGGGAAACGAAGCCGCACAATGAACCGGGCCCAACTCTTGAATTTCCAAAATGGTCCTTGAAGAATTGAAGATTGTCAACATTGGTCCCTCATTTTTGAAGATTTGGCAAGATAAGCCCTTGAAGAAATCATCATTTGGCAACAAAGGTCCTCCATGTTTGAAGATTATACAAGTTTTACCCTTGAAGAATCCAAAATATGCATTAAAGGTCCTTGTTTACAAGCTTGAAAACATTTTGTGCCAAAAATGTCAACTGGCCAAACTTGATATAAAAGGAAATGAAGTTTGTTAGCTATTTATACAAAGTGAAGAGAATATGAACCTTGGGGGGCTAAAATTGCCAGACAGCCAAACTTACACATCTAACCAGAAGATGACACCTCACCTTAACCCAAACCCACCAGGTTTATTAAATAAACCTGGTCAACAAATCCAGTCAACTCTCCCATTTTTCCCACTAAACACTACATTTAAAAATCCCTTTGCCCAAAATAGATTAAACTGCTTCTAATCTCCCATAAACCCTACTTAATCCCAGATTCAATACAACTAAAAACAAGGGGGTTTTGTTTCTTCTGCTCCAGATCCTTGATTCACCTTTTTGTCACCCAAACCCATATCCCAAATCAACACAAGACACACCCATGTGTCTTGTGGGACCCTCCCCTACACCCGTCTTTGTCCCCAAACCCCAATACCCGACAAAATGAACGAATGGATGGTAGTCCTTGGTCCCCAAGCACATTTTGACGTCCAAGATCAAAAGGAGAGAGCTGGCAACATCACATGATCAATTTGACCAAGATTCCAAGTCAAATTCAAAGGCAAAGATGGAAGATTGTAGCTAGGGTTTCACATTTTGTAATATTTTATTCATAGTTCTAGTATTTTCCATTTAGTAGTATAAATAGGACGTTTGTGTCCTATTTTCATCTTGTTCCAGTTTTAGCTCTTATTCTCTTGTAATCCCTTTTTATCAATATAAAAGTTTGGTGTTTGAGTTCAATATAATTCCTTTTTATGATTTTTAAAAGTTTGGTGTGTGACTAAGAGCTAGCTGAGTTCCATTCTTTTCATTGTATAAACACTTTGTGTTTAGAGTTTTCAAAGGATTCATAAAAGTTCTTTTAAGGTTTTTAGAAATCCAAGGTCCATGAAGTGAAAGTGGAGTGGATCATTGGATTACTGAAGTGGTTACTTGTTTCATAAGTTGTTCATTGGTTTCAAGTTGGTGAAAAAGATTTAAGAAAAGGTTAAAAAAAATCAGAAAGTTAGTATTTGTGTTTCTATTTTCTTTCTTAGCAGATTCCATTGAGCTTGCTTGTTGTCCAAGTGTTCTGCTCAGGTCCGGACCTGATTGGAGATGGCTAGCAGCCATTGTTGGGCCTGGATGTAGGTCCAACAAGGTAAAATCCCTTGTTCCATTTTCAGTTTTCAAAATTATGAGATTTATGTGATTTAAATGAAAGTTGTTCATTTGTTTGTTTAAGTGTTTGAGTTCGCTCATTTTAGGTCTTAATGCATGTTAGATTAAGGTTTAATCAGCATTGGTGTGATTTGAAAGCATTTGATTTGTTAAAATCTTGATTTTCAGTTTAAAGGGGTGTTTGGATTAGGGCTTAACATGGTTTAAACGTTTTAAATCTTGCTTGAAATCCTGTTTTCTTCACTCAATATAGTTTAGTTTTCAGTTTGGTAAAGAAACAAGCAAGTTTGCATGATGAAAAATGGTATCAACTAGCTAAAAATCAGTTAGACATATTCAGTGCTTTTTCTGCCAGTTCTCTTGTGAATTAGTTCATCAAACCTTGAAATCTGTTAGGGTTAAGAGCATAGAAGTGTTTTGAATCAGTTTTGTGCTAGTAGATAGGACTGTACGCAAGATTTTAGCAAGTGAAAGTCATTATTGTGCCAAGTGTATCAGCAAAATACACTCAGACACATATAGGCTTAATCAGAAACTTCTATTGGCATTTTGGTGTGATTTGTGTGAAGTGATTGTGTGTTTTTGTGTTTACTCAGACTCCCCACAACCCAATTGGTGTAGGGGTGCCGTGCTGTCCAAAAACAAGCCCTCCAAAGAGCTTTCCTAAGCTCAAAGGTCATCAGACCTTGAAATTACACTAGCAGTGGGAACTCCTTTCCCACTGGTAGCACAATTGTTTCCCCTGCTTCACTAGCAGACAAACCAAACAAGAGTCACTATCAGTCTTTGAACTTTTTTGTCTTTAGTGGGCAAATTTGTGAGTTAGACCTTCAAAATTGTTTTGTTATTTTTATAATTTAATTTTTGATTTTTCTGATTAATTAGATTTGTATTTACTGTTCATTTTATATTTATTAGATTAAATAGCATTTTTAATTAACTTTAATATTTCTGTTTTTGGCATTTAGTGCCAAAAATACATATTTTTTTGTTTTAATATTTTTCCTAGACTTAGAATAATATTTTAAGATTTTTAGTTTTAAAAGTTTTCACTGTTCACTTTTTAATTATTTTTTATAATTAATTTAGTTTAATTAGGGTTTTATTTAAACTGTTTTTGTCTTTTAGTGGTAAATTTTATATTTTTCAAACTTTTCCAATTTTCTACTGTTTATTAGAGTAATTTAAGATTTTTAAAAGTGTCAACTTATTTTTAGCATTATTTTATTATTTTTTATAATTATTTTAGTTTCAAATTAGTTTTTAGTGATTTAAAAATAGAAAAATAGTTTTTAAAAATTAGGAAAAATACTTTTTAGTCTTTAGATAATATAAGTAAGTTATTTGTTCAATAAAATAATATTTTGGACATTTTGATTAATTATATTTAATTTTAGGGCTTTAATTAACATTTAAAATTGAATATTTAATTAATAAAAGGTTTTAAAATATTTTTATTGGATTTTTATTCTTATTTATATTGTTTAAGACTTAGTTTTAGCTTTTATCTAATTTTTAGGTTTAAAATTTTTAATTTTGTAGTTTTTACGATTTTACGTGAACGATCCTTTCGTCTTAGCTCGATCCGTCTTCGTAACCGTCTTTCTCTTCTCACCCCATTTCTATTTTCTTTTCTTCTCAATATAATCACAAAATTAATCAATTCTTAACACAACACACGTGCCTCCTTGGGAAACGAACTTGAACTTATTTTTGGTCATTAGTGCTTGGTTTTCCTAAACCGACACTTAATACTTGCCACTTTTGCTCTCTTTTCCTAAAGAGTAGTAAAAACACTACATCAATGGTCATCCATCACGAATTATTTAGATCACTTTTGATAATCAACATCTTTTCATTTAGGGGAATTCTACTCGAGTTCCCATCAATTAAGACAATGTCATCATGTCATAATCAATCAATATATTCTACTGGCACTATCAACTTTCCAGTTTCATTATCGTTGATAAGATGTGAACATTTCAAAAGACTAATAATAACTAATAATCCTTCACAAATTCAAGGATATATGGAGACACAACTACCATTAAAAGAGTAGGGTCAACGCATAATCTACGCGAGAGAATTTCCAATCAGACACAGACGAAAACATTTAATGAATATGAATATATCCCATGTTTTCATAATTGGAGTACGCATTCGAAAGCTCCTCGGATCGTTACCCAGGTCATTCAAATGAAATCAAATCAAAAGAAATGATAGGAACGTCGATACATCCAGTCAGGTATCAACATTCGGTAATCAGACACTTTTCCTAAGAATCTCACTACGAAAGAATATGGACAAGAAAGAATTGTCAATTGTCAAATAAGACAATTTCCACAGATGAGTAAGTTCGATTCAGAAGAATAAATAGTATGGGCATATATGTAGGTGTCCCTAACACTATGTCCCTATTTTTCACTTCTTGCAGATCTCATAAAATTTAATCTTTCCCAATCTTCAAAGAAAATGTAGTGTTTATTCATTAGTTTTATGGTGACTAGTAATCAGCCTTGCATGGTCCATTCCAAATTATATGTAGGCGCGCAACTATATACACTTTCAAGATTAACGATGCAATACACAGTTCGTCAAAATTTTATCATCATGTTTATAATAAACACATTTTCATGCTTAATTCTTAAATGTATTTACATATATGTTCTTTATCATGGAAACAATTAAGTTTTCCAAAGTGTTTCATAAACAACTTTATTTCGATAACGATTACTTATAAATCTCACTTTGAATAATCCTTTTAGTGATGAAAATTAATTTTTTTTTCTCAAGTAATACTATTTCAACTTATAAAAACAATGAGTGATCTGTAAAAGAGTGATGAAAAGTTGGTCACCAAGAACTAACTACAATATAATAGGAAATGAGCTTTAACGAAATAATCATGAGGTTCATGACCTCGATGGCGCTCGAAAAGAATGATCCACAATGTAACTCAAATCGAGATGAATACTTGTTCAATGGTTGCATCACTAATGAGAACATTAGGAAGAAGCAAGAAAAGATGTATAACATCGATACATGTAGGATTTAGCAATCAAAGGTAGTCTTTTCATTAATCACAAACAAGTCAAATTGTACCATAACACATTACGTGTCACTATGTCATACAATTCCCAGAACTCATCCTACCAACTGATGTCTCAGTTAAGTTAGGGTTTTTAAAAGATACCACAATGAGTACTAATCTACAAGAGTCATTAGGTGTTCCACCTGTCCCAGAAGATCCATCGGTCTCAATTCAAAAGAAGATTTCTTCAATTTATTTCTTTGGACAATAGGCATCCTCATTAGTGGACAATGGCCTAGGAACAACCCTTAACACAAACTAACTATAAAACCCGCATGCTTTTAACATGCATAGTACCCTTAGGATCGTACGTACTATATTAAAACCTTCCTAATATAGCATGATTACGATTACGTGTTAGGAGTTTACATATTACGTACGTGTTAGAACACGATAAGTATTTACTATGCACAATCATGTAATAAGTATTTAACGATAATTAATCACGAACATGCGATCATGAAATCATGAACGTAATTAAAACACGAACTATTATTAATTACGAATATATATTTATTACGAGCGTAAATAAATATATTAGATCACGGTATTTACGTAACGAGAACATTTAAAACACAAACATAAATAATCACAAACGAGTAACTATATAACGAGACACGGAAAAAGGTACGGGTACCCCAAGTGGGGTCCCTACCCGCGGCCAACAAGCACAAATGGGCCAAGCCCATTTGTCAAATTTACTAAAGGGGGTTATTTACTTTTACACTACACAAATAAACTTTACAGAAGATTTTAAGAAAACCTAAAACCTCCTCCTTCCTCCTTCTCCTTTGTGCCGCCACCCTTAAACCACCATACAAGGTGATTTTTGATCTTGGATCTTAGAATTCTAGTGATTTATCGTGTTGGTTCTTCGTTCTCTTGATCCACGAATTCGGTAAAACCTTTTTAAACCTTTTCTTTTGATTTAATCTTTTTATAAATTATGAACATGTGATTTTTTTATAAAAACATAATAATTAAGCATATATCTAACATGTTTTGGTGTCAAATTAAATCAAAGGGTTGTTTTAAGGGGGTGCTTGTTTGGCCGCAGGTTGCAACCGAACCCGAATGGGTTTCGGTTTGCCAAGCCGACCACCACCAAGACCATATGGTCTTGGTTGGTGCGTGTGGGTCCCACGACAGCAAGGGAAACACGGGGTATCCCGAGTTGGCTCGGGGTACGGTGTCGATTTCATGTCCGGTTCATGTTTTTATCCTAGATCAGGTTCATGGTGTATGTTAGTTTTTTTTATGTTTATGAACTTATGTTAAAATTAAATTAATAAAATGATGTGATTAATTTAATAACATGACTTAGGTTATTTAATTATTAATGATCATGAAATTATTTTAACCTAAGTAATTATATTTTTAAGACTTATAATTAATTAATTATTTTAAAAACCATGGATATACTCCCTCCATCCCTAAATAAATGTCCACTTTGACTTTTTACGGTCTTTCTTTTTCAACTTTAACCTTAAATATTTATGTTTGTGTTATATAATACTTGATGAAAATTATATCAATGAAAAATTCATTTAAAACTCAATCCATCCATATATTTTGCATCATGTATTATACAACACAAACGTAAATATTTAAGGTCAAAGTTGAACAAGAAAGACCGGAAAAATTCAAAGTGGACATTTATTTAGGGACGGAGGGAGTAATTAATTAATTAACATGACTTAGGTTATATTATTAATATATAATAATACATATTTTAACCTAAGTATTTAACTTATTTAATTAAAAACATTTCATACCCTAATTAAATATTATAACCTATAGTTTAATTAAATTACATGAAATAATTATTAAACTATACAATATACCATATGACTTAGAAAATAATCATGAAAAACACTTAGGCTTATATACTTAGCTTATTTAACCAGCTTATTTCTAATTATGGAAACCAGCTATTTTTAGAAACTTATTTATTTCAGGCAGTTAATCTATTTATGGAAACTTATTTAATTAAGGCAGCTAATCTATTTATGGAAACTTTCTATTTTTAGAAACTTATCTATTTTAAGCAGTAAATCTATTTTTGGAAACTTTCTATTCTTGGAAACTTTCTATTTTTGGAAACTTTCTATTTTTGGAAACATTCTATTTTTGGTAACTTTCTATTTTTGGAAACTTTATATGTTTGGAAACTTTCTATTTTTGGAAACTTTCAATTTTAGGAAACCTGCTATTTTTGGAAAGTTACTTATTATTACACAGTAAGTATAATAACACATGAAATACCTAAAATACTTAATCAGATTAAAAAGAATATAAGATTTAACACAGTTTAAGGCTTTAAAACAGTAAAACATGGTAAGAACACATAAAATAAGCTAAGACATGACATAAAACCAGCTATGTATTTAGTAAGAAGATACTTATTCATGTACGTATTTATGTAGCACTAGTGATTCGGAAGTAGGATTCTCGCAGTTTGTCTTTCTCGTTCACTGGACATAAGGTACGGATTCCCGTCCTTTCAGTATGGACATTCTTTCCTTATTAGGATTCCCCGTATGCATCCAACTGTTTTCCCGTAGTATAAGTTATGAGTTTGATTGCTTATGTTTAATTAAGATTACCTATAGCCATATACATGCATGACCAGTTTCACCTAGTTATGGAGGTACCATAACCATAACATTAGAGGCACTGATGTTATGACTTCACCACGGCGGAGTGATTGCTCGTGGCGTCCCTTCATCTTTTGGCCATTTATTTATATTTATCATGTGGGGCGTATGGGTGCATCCTAGTTACATGTTTTTGTTCAGGATTACATGGTGAATGTGGTGTGTGCCTTACATCGTTCACAAGGAGCTGATCCCTCCTACCCAAAAAGCAGTATATTAAATTAGAGTCAGCCCCTCTAATTTGCATGATGAGGTCATCCCTCCAATTATTCATGCACGGTGGATTTTCATGACCTATATTGGCTAATGGTAAAATATGACAAACAGTTTTTATAAGATAAACATAAGACTTTCAAACTATAAACTAGTTTTATTAAGACTTAACCAGGTTACTCGGGACTTAGTTTTCTTCCGCTGTTATTATGTTATATGCTTATCCTATTCATGCTTTATTGTACATCCGTGCACTGAGCGTATTTGCTCAGCCGTTTTCCTTTTCTATGTTCCCAAAACGGCAGGTACTCAGGGACACTCGTAGACACTAAGAGTACGTGCATATGGACTGGAAGCTGTCTAGCCTTCTTTACACTATGCATTTCCTTTCTTATGATACTTATGCTTTGGACATTGTTTAGTCCTTTCCTTTATTATACTATGTTTGTGTGTGATGAGCTTTACTTTTGGACTACCGATTTTTGATTCCGGTATTTTCCTTTTTATGGTCAAGTAATGTTTAGACATTTTACCTTGTATGCTTTGATGACACGCCATAATTACTGTGATATTTCCATTTCCAAAATGGGGTGTTACAATTATGGTATCAGAGCCAAGGCTTCGACCTGTAGGCTCTCAAATATGACATGTGATTAGTGGGTAGTCACTACGGTCTTCCTAGAACTGACAGTTGTTTTCATGCATTCATCATTTTTAAGCATACATATACATGTCATTGTTGTAGGGTTTTTGACTAAGTAATGGTTGGTACACGTCTGGCCCTATTTAGTCGCATGTGTTTTATAGAAACTTTTAAATTTGGGACCGACCCATAGGCGTCCCCTCGCTATGTCTTTTGTTTTGGGTGAACTGACCAGAGGCGTTCACTCGAGCATACAAAAGTTTTCATAAAACTGCATCATGCATTCATACACAAAATTTTCTTGCATAAAATTTTTCTCGTGAAATTTTAGCATAAATTTTTTTTTTCATGTATATATTTATATTTTATGTTTTGATCTGTTTAATCATATGTTTTATGTTATACTGTCAGATTGTTCTCACACGCGAACAGGAGCAGCTCAATGCTGCAATTCAGGCTGCCATGCAAGCCTTGCTTCCTCAACTGAGGAATGACATCAGGGCTGAAGTTCAAGCTGCCAACAATCAGCAGCACAATCAGCCACCTCCTCCTCCTCCTCCAGTGACATTAGCAATATGGCTGGAGAGATTCAACAAGCTCCGCCCTCGAGCTTTTGAGAAGACAGATAGCCCCAGCGATGCTGAAAGCTGGTTGGCTCACATCGAGAAGATTTTCAACGCTATGGTCTGTGACCCCGCATACAAGGCGAGGTTGGCATGCTATTGGTTCGAAGGCGATGTACTCAACTGGTGGTTAGCATTGATGCAATCTGAAGGTGGTGATGAGTGGGTTGCTGGTTTAACTTGGCCTCAGTTCAAGGACAGGGTGATGGAGCAGTTCTTTCCGAAGGCTGAGCAGGACAAGCTCAAGAGAGAGTACCATGGGATCCGACAAAGAGCTGGGGAGAATAGCAACGAGTTTATGCAGCGCTTTCTTCGCTTGGCTGGTTTCCTTGGTGCGGCAGCAGGTACTCCTGAAGAGCAGGCACATCACTTCAGATGGGCTCTTCGCACATCGGTCGCAAACAATCTGGTGTGTGCTACGTTCAACACTGTAGCACAAGTGGCCGATGCAGCACGAAAACTGGAGATGTTGTAGGGGAGGGATGAGTTCGGGGAAGCTGAAAGACCCGACAAGAGGTAAACATTCGTATTCAAGCGGTGACCAATCCGTATATTTTCCATATGTCAATTATTCATCTTTTAAATGCATCTTCTAGGCAGAAAACTGGGGACCGGTCTCAGCCGGCTACTCAGTAGCAGCCTCATCAGCCCAAGGGAAACGGTCAGACTAACGACCGTTCTGCTACGGATAGGCGTGGCGGTAATGACAATTACCGTAACAACGTCGGGCACTCCAATAACAGCAGATCCTAATACTTACGAAATTCCTTATGTTTTATGTTATAACTCATATTCTGACACTTTATCAAACTTCTACCAAGAACCATGGAAACGGTAGGGACCAGAACCAGATAGGTTCACAGCCTAGCCGTCTAGCTATCACTGGTATTCAATCTTACGATTATCCACTTTGTCCTTTGTACCCAACTATCAAGTCTTACGTAAAATGTTTTTATCAGGTCCTCAGCCAGCCAGAGCACCTGCTGGAGGTTACACTCATCCTCTTTGCTCTACTTGCCACCGTAGGCACCTAGGACCATGTCGCCGTAATACTGATGCGTGCTTCAAGTGTGGTCTTCCTGGCCATATTATGAAGGATTGCCGTAAGGGCGAGATGGAAGGTACATCGGGACATGCTGATACCAAGCCGCCTCCTACTGCCGGGCGTGTCTACACGACATCTCGAGACCAGGCCAACAAGTCTACAGGTACCATCACTGGAAATCTTGTATATGTATGGTCGCGCTCCATGTGTTCTTTTCGATACGGGTGCTAGTCACTCGGTTATTTCTACTGCTTATGCTAAGAACATTAGGATGCCTCCCTTGCCACTAGAAAATAGGCTTACTATTTCCACGCCTTTGAGGGACTCTGTATTAATCACCCATGTATACAAGAGTCTTCCTCTAGAGATGATAAGGTTCGACCTGTCGACGCACTTCCGCTGGACATGAATGACTTCGACATGATTTTGGGCATGGATTGGCTTTCGAAGTATCATGCTACCATAGACTGCCATTCATATCGAGTTATCTTCGGTGATGTCAATGCACCAGAGTACATTCATAATGGGTTCATACCCGGTCGGTCTGTACAAGTCATATCCACCCTGCAAGCGCGTGCACTACTGTCACATGGCTGCGAGGGTTATCTAGCTACGGTTCACGACATGGATGCTGAATCTCCATCGATTCAGGATCAACCTATAGTGTCGGAATTCCAAGACGTGTTTCCAGCAGAACTTCCGGGCATACCACCTGCACGAAAAGTGGAATTCAGTATCAAACTGGTTCCAGGAGCTGAACCAATCTCTAAGGCTCCTTATCGCATGGCTCCCATAGAGCTGAAGGAGCTGAAGGATCAACTGCAAGAACTTCTTGAACGAGGTTTCATTCGACCGAGCGCATCTCCATGGGGCGCACCGGTCTTGTTTGTTAAGAAGAAGGACGGTAGTATGCGTCTTTGCATAGACTATCGCGAGCTCAACAAGATTACCATTCGGAATAGGTATCCACTACCATGCATTGACGATCTGTTTGACCAACTCCAAGGGGTCAAACACTTCTCCAAGATTGATCTTAGGTCAGGCTATCATCAGCTACGGGTCAAGGAGCAGGACATCGCTAAGACTGCCTTTCGTACCCGTTATGGCCACTACGAGTTTGTAGTTATGCCATTTGGCCTGACAAATGCTCCAGCAGTGTTCATGGATTTGATGAACAGAATCTTCCATGAATTTCTGGACAAGTTCGTCATTGTATTCATTGATGACATCCTGATTTTCTCAAAGTCCAAGGAGGAACACGAAGACCATCTTCGTACAGTACTACAGATTCTTCGCCAGAAGCAGTTGTATGCTAAATTCTCCAAGTGTGAGTTCTGGTTAGACGAGGTGGCATTCTTAGGTCACATTGTATCAGCAGAAGGAATCACTATGGATCCAGCGAAGGTTGAGGCCATTACTAAGTGACCAAGGTCGACATCAGCGACGGAAGTCCGCAGTTTCTTAGGCTTAGCTGGCTATTACCGTAGGTTCGTGGAGAAATTTTCCCGCCTAGCACTACCATTGACCAAACTGATGCGGAAAGGGGAGAATCGTCTGGACTGAAGATCGAGAGAAGAGCTTTGAAGACCTGAAGCAGAAGCTAGTATCTGCACCTATTCTTACTCTACCATCTGGTACGGGTGGATTTCAAATCTACAGCGATGCACCGGGGAAGGGACTTGGTTGTGTTCTCATGCAACATGGGAAAGTGATCGCGTACGCTTCACGACAGCTTAAGCCTTATGAAGAAAATTACCCCACGCACGACCTGGAACTTGCTGCAGTCGTGTTTGCATTGAAGATATGGAGGCACTACTTATATGGAGAATCATGTGACATTTTCACGGACCACAAGAGATTGAAGTATATCTTCACTCAGCGTGAATTGAACATGAGGCAGAGGAGATGGTTAGAGCTGTTGAAGGATTATGACATTAATCTACAGTATCATCCCGGAAAGGAAAATGTAGTAGCAGATGCTCTTAGCAGGAAGTCCGGAATGATCAACGACATTAAAATTGAAGAGGAAATCATCAGAGACTTGGAGCGACTAGACATCAAGATCATGGTACGTGGACAGCACGGTTACTGGGCTAATCTTAGAGTAGAACCCGAGTTACTATCTAAGATCAAGGAAGCTCAGAAGGATGACGGAGAGATCTGGGCGATAGTACAGAATTTGGAGAAGCAGACAGAATTCAGAGTAGATGCAGATGGTATCGTATGGCAGGGCACTAGACTTTGTGTTCCTGATGACCAAGAACTCCGGGAAGCTTTGTTAGCCGAAGCTCATAGCTCCCCATTCTCGATACATCCTGGTTCGACTAAAATGTACCATGACATCAAGCAGTACTTTTGGTGGAGTGGTATGAAACAGGATGTGGCCACTTACGTCTCCAAATGTCTTACCTGCCAGCAGGTTAAGATCGAGCATCAGCGATCTGGCGGTCTCCTTTAACCGTTAGATAATCCAGAGTGGAAGTGGAACAAAATCACCATGGATTTTTTTACCGGTCTTCCGCCTACCAAAAGGAAGAACGATGCAATTTGGGTTATCGTTGATCGACTTACCAAATCAGCTCATTTCTTACCGATATGCAAGGAAGATCCGGTAAGTAAACTCGCAGATACGTATAGACGAGAGATTATGAGACTCCACGGTGCACCATCCAGCATCGTCTCAGATAGAGATCCTCGATTCACTTCGCGCTTTTGGAAAAGTCTGCAGAAAGCTTGGGGTACACAACTTAAGCTTAGCACGGCTTTTCATCCTCAAACGGACGGACAGTCGGAGTGAACCATCCAGACGTTGGAAGATATGTTGAGGTCATGTGCGTTAGAATGGACGGGTGATTGGGACGAGTACATCTGTTTGGTGGAGTTTGCATACAACAACAGTTGGCACGCAAGTATCAAGTGTGCTCCATTTGAGATGTTGTATGGCAGAAAGTGCCGCGCCCCAATCTGCTGGGATCAGGTTGGCGAGCGAACACTCGAAGGACCGGAAATCATAGAGATGACAAATGAGAAGATCGCAGTAGCTAAGCAGAAGATTCAGGAGGCACGGTCACGTTAGAAGAGTTACGCCGATAAGCATCGTAGGGATATACACTTTAACGTAGGAGATCACGTCTTCCTTAAGGTTTCGCCGGCACGTGGTGTTAGACGCTTCGGGTTAAAGGGAAGCTCAGTCCTCGTTTCATCGGACCGTTTGATATCATTGAACGAGTCGGTGAAGTATATTACCGATTGGCGTTACCTCCGCAGCTTTCGCATGTGCACAATGTGTTTCATGTGTCCTTACTCAGAGGGTACCAGTATCATCCCCTTCACATGGTTCAGTATCCACTGGAACAGATACGTGAAGATCTCACTTTTATAGAAAAACCCGAACGAGTTCTTGACAGACAAGAACGAGTCATGATAAAGAAGACGATTCCATTCGTCACAATTCTATGGAGGGATCATACCGAGCGGGAAGCCACTTGGGAAACGGAGGAGTCTATCCGGGCTTCTTACCCTCATTTCATATTTTGAATTCGGGTATGTTCTTCTTTTCCAGTTTACTTTATATATAATTCGGGGACGAATTATTCTTTTTAGGGGGCAAGAGTTGTAAAACCCGCATGCTTTTACCATGCATAGTACCCTTAGGATCGTACGTACTAGATTAAAACTTTCCTAATATAGCATGATTACGATTACGTGTTAGGAGTTTACGTATTACATACGTGTTAGAACATGATAAGTATTTACTATGCACGATCATGTAATAATTATTTAACGATAATTAATCACGAACATGTGATCATGAAATCATGAACGTAATTAAAACACGAACTATTATTAATTACGTATATATATTTATTACGAGCGTAAATAAATATATTAGATCACGGTATTTACGTAACGAGAACATTTAAAACACGAACATAAATAATCACAAACGAGTAACTAAATAACGAGACACGGAAAAAGGTACGGGTACCCTAAGTGGGGTCCCTACCCGCGGCCAACAAGGACAAATGGGCCAAGCCCATTTGTCAAATTTACTAAAGGGGGTTATTTACTTTTACACTACACAAATAAACTTTACGGAAGATTTTAAGAAAACCTAAAACCTCCTCCTTCCTCCTTCTCCTTTGTGCCGCCACCCTAAAACCACCATACAAGGTGATTTTTGATCTTGGATCTCAGAATTCTAGTGATTTATCGTGTTGGTTCTTCGTTCTCTTGATCCACAAATTCGGTAAAACCTTATTAAACCTTTTCTTTTGATTTAATCTTTTTATAAATTATGAACATGTGATGTTTTTATAAAAACATAATAATTAAGCATAGATCTAACATGTTTTGGTGTTAAATTAAATCAAAGGGTTGTTTTAAGGGGGTGTTTGTTTGGCCGCAGGCTGCAACCGAACCCGAATGGGTTTCGGTTTGCCAAGCCAACCACCACCAAGACCATATAGTCTTGGTTGGTGCGTGTGGGTCCCACGGCAGCAAGGGAAACACGGGGTATCCCTAGTTGGCTCGGGGTATGGTGTCGATTTCATGTCCGGTTAATGTTTTTACCCTAGATCTGGTTCATGGTGTATGTTAGTTTTTTCATGTTTATGAACTTATGTTAAAATTAAATTAATAAATTGATGTGATTAATTTAATAACATGACTTAGGTTATTTAACTATTAATGATCATGAAATTATTTTAACCTAAGTAGTTATATTTTTAAGACTTATAATTAATTAATTATTTTAAAAACCATGGATATAATTAATTAATTAACATGATTTAGGTTATATTATTAATATATAATAATACATATTTTAACCTAAGTATTTAACTTATTTAATTAAAAACATGTTATACCTTAATTAAATATTATAACCTATAGTTTAATTAAATTACATGAAATAATTATTAAACTATACAATATACCATATGACTTAGAAAATAATCATGAAAAACACTTAGGCTTATATACTTAGCTTATTTAACCAGCTTATTTCTAATTATGGAAACCAGCTATTTTTAGAAACTTATTTATTTCAGGCAGCTAATCTATTTATAGAAACTTATTTAATTAAGGCAGCTAATCTATTTATGGAAACTTTCAATTTTTAGAAACTTATCTATTTTAAGCAGTAAATATATTTTTGGAAACTTTCTATTTTTGGAAACTTTCTATTTTTGGAAACTTTCTTTTTTTGGTAAGTTTCTATTTTTGGAAACTTTCTATTTTTGGAAACTTTCTATTTTTTGAAACTTTCTATTTTAGGAAACCTGCTATTTTTGGAAAGTTACTTATTATTACACAGTAAGTATAATAACACATGAAATACCAGAAATACTTAATCAGATTAAACAGAATATAAGATTTAACACAGTTTAAGGCTTTAAAATAGTAAAACATGGTAAGAACACATAAAATAAGCTAAGACATGACATAAAACCAGCTATGTATTTAGTAAGCAGATACTTATTCATGTACGTATTTATGTAGCACTAGTGATTCGGAAGTAGGATTCTCGCAGTTCGTCTTTCTCGTTCACTGGACATAAGGTACGGATTCCCGTCCTTTTAGTATGGACATTCTTTCCTTATTAGGATTCCCCGTATGCAGCCAACTGTTTTCCCGTAGTATAAGTTATGAGTTTGATTGCTTATGTTTAATTAAAATTATCTATAGCCATATACATGCATGACCAGTTTCACCTAGTTATGGAGGTACCATAACCATAACATTAGAGGCACTAATGTTATGACGTCACCATGGCGGAGTGATTGCTCGTGGCGTCCCTTTAGCTTTTGCCCATTTATTTATATTTATCATGTGGGGCGTATGTGTGCATCCTAGTTACATGTTTTTATTCAGGATTACATGGTGAATGTGGTGTGTGCCTTGCATCCTTCACAAGGAGCTGATCCCTCCTACCCAAAAACCAGTATATTAAATTAGAGGCAGCCCCTCTAATTGGCATGATGAGGTCACCCCTCCAATTATTCATGCACGGTGGATTTTCATGACCTATATTGGCTAATGGTAAAATATGACAAACAGTTTTTATAAGATAAACATAAGACTTTCAAACTATAAACCAGTTTTATTAAGACTTAACCAGGTTACTCGGGACTTAGTTTTCTTCCGCTGTTATTATGTTATATGCTTAGCCTATTCATGCTTTATTGTACATCCGTGCACTGAGCGTATTTGCTCAGCCGTTTTCCTTTTCTATCTTCCCAAAACGGCAGGTACTCAGGGACGCTCGTAGACACTAAGAGTACGTGCATATGGACTGGAAGCTGTCTAGCCTTCTTTACATTATGCATTTCCTTTCTTATGATACTTATGCTTTGGACATTGTTTAGTCCTTTCCTTTATTATACTATGTTTGTGTGTGATGAGCTTTACTTTTGGACTACCGATGTTTGATTCCGGTATTTTCCTTTTTATGGTCAAGTAATGTTTAGACATTTTACCTTGTATGCTTTGATGACACGCCATAATTACTGTGATATTTCCATTTCCAAAATGGGGTGTCACACTAACAATCATTTAAAACCTTATAATTCAGTCACAGGACTTAACGACTTCCTCTTAACAATCTCATATTCCATATGAGTTAAATTTTACTTTATTCAAGTTTCAACCAAATCATACTCAAGTCGATATCCTACCTCATTCTCCAATACTTTCAATCTTATTCTTATACCTTGAAGGGAAATAAAAGCTCGATATGAACAACACTTAATTTCCAATCCTATAGCTCTTACAACAATAGTTATCAAATGAGTCACTAGTATGAAATGACTCACACATTCAATTAGACTTCTCGGAAAGGTACTAGTGGCATGAGGCTTTTGGGTAATGGTTCCAATGACAGCCTCAAGTGCAACATTCACCCTTTCGATTTTAATTTAAGAATTGGATGACAACGAATCAGATGACATCTTTCTCGGTGGTAACGTTTTGTCAAACTCCACTCTATAAGGAAAGATCGTCTTGACATCGATATCATATTTAATCTTGCCAATTCTTCTTTAATATCATAATCAACTAATATCTACATTTCTATGAGTATCAACCATTTGTTGGGATCATAAATATCCACAACTTGGTTTAGATCTAGGATAGCTAGAATTCCTACGAGAATAGCTTCGATTAATTTACTAGGGGATTTAGGGTTTCTTGTGACAATCTACGTCGTACAAATACCTCATATAAATATTAAAATAATCATCAAACAATCATGTAATCAAATTACAACATATATATAATCCAAGTTATATATATATATTAAAATAACACTTCTCAGTCTTGGCCTTGTCGGTAACTCGGGAATTCTTCGGCACCGTTATAGTCAAAAGATTTTTAGACATTTTGAGAAAAATGATTATAGTTAAAAGATTTTGAAATGTTTTATTCAAAACCTTGGTTTTAAAAATCTTTCGTTCTCTATAACGAGAGCTCTGGTACCAAACTGTAACACCCCCAAATTTACACAATACAATACAGCGGAATATTCGTTGGTGTTACGGGATAGCACATTACTCACATCATAGACAACGCTTAAAATCGCGTCGTTTATTAATAAAGCATTTCCATTCATAAATATCAAAGTTACATAGGTCCCAAGTCATTGTATTTCATAAAAGTTTTACAAAGCATTTGAATGGAAATTATTATTTAAGTGCGGGCCATAAATTCTTGTTGTCTTCCCGAGAATTACCTTCAAGTATTTGAGATAAAACATGTTAAAAGAAAAGGTCAGCGAAAACGCCGAGTGAATTCATAGAGTTTAATGAAATCCATCAATATAACATCGGTATAAAATTATTACCGAAAATCATTTTATACAAATCCATGTAGTAGGCCATAAAATAGGCCAAAAACATTTTATACAAATCCTTGTCAAAATCATAATATAGGCTTTCGCCTTCAAAACCATTATACGAACCAATGTCGTAAAAATATCATACAATACGTTTTATAACGTTGTATAAAGTTAAATAAAAACCGTTATATGAATATGGTTATGTAAAACCAAAACACGAACATAAAATCAATAATAAGACCCCGTATTGCTAGTCAGACAATTCATTGTAATTCAGTGCGTATAGCAGTATTTCGTTATTTTGGATTATTATAAGCCGCATGACATTGTTACCTTACTACAACAAACAACGGGTAGCTAGCCCGAAACTCAATTTGCCCATCTAAATTAGCGTGTCGTCACAATAATCACGCTTGTGTAAATCTTCTCATACCTAAATCCCCTACCAATCAATGTGGCACAACTGGGATCAACCGTCAAGGCGCGAACTGGGGTGATCGTCCCCAATAATACTATTATATGCATAAGCGTCTACCAAATCCATGTAGTTCACAATTCATGCTAATGGGACTTTTAGTGACATAACCTAACTTTAATAATCCATTTCATTTCATACATCGGGTCATATAATCATTCATCGGGTCATACAAGCATTCGGGTCCAAATCAATAAACAAACAATCGGGACAAATGGTGTCCTATTTTATCAAAACTAACATGTTATCTCCCTCGCGGGTTTATAAAACATTTCATAAAAACATTTAAAAGAGTGTGAGGCTATGAACTCACGTTGATGTGGGAAGGCGGGTTATCGGCAATTCGGATGTACGGTACGTGCTTCAATCACGGAAACCTAGAAAAATAATACTTGTCTTAGACTCTTGTCCAATGACTTTATAAAAATAACAACTATGTATACATATGATGATTTTATACTTATGATGATGATCAAGTGGGTTTATACATTCTCATTTACTCGTTTTAGTGTTATGTGTTGATAACTTTTATACTAGTTTACTAGTTTACTAGTTTTACCTATTTACATGTTTTAGGCCCAATAAGCCTATTACAAACCCAATACTTTGTATTAGTCCATTTTCCACCTTTATTATCAGTATTATACTTTTCATGTTGGGCCCAAGTGGGTTAAGCCCAATAAGTAAATTTATAAGTGTTTAGCCCATTTAGTTTGTTTATTAGTCCAATAATACTAACTTAGCCCGTTAATGTCCATATGTTATTTAGTTCGGGTTTTATCGGGTTTTACTTGTATTGAGTACTTATATATCAGTATATGACTTTTAAAAAGTTTACATTAGACGGGTCCGATCGTCTAAGTTTTAATTGACGAAAAACGTTAATTTTACGGTATTAGCCGAAAAGACGTAAAAATATTGTTTATAGTTTTATAACTTATAAAACTTACCAAAATACTATTTTTATATAATGTCCATTCATTTATTCTTATACATATTTATATAAATGAAATATATAAGTTAGTGGGTTTGAGTGCTTATATAATAATATTAAACTTTAATTTCACAAAATCAGTCCTAAATTTTAAGTTCACTAAAATGTCCATATCTAGAGTTCCATAATGATATAGGACCTCAAATTTTTATCACAGAAACTACATGATATGTGCTTCATTTCATTCCTGTATAGATACTGATGAATCAACTTCTAAATATTTTAATAAATTCGTCCAAAACAGTGTAGGCAGATTTGCACTCTAAACTTGTTTTGATCATATCTCACTCATTTTGATGATTCCATTGCATGACCAACTCTCACATGTGTATAACACGTAATAATTACTGTATATTTACTCCAATTTACCATTTTATCAGTTTATCATTTGGTTACTTACTGTTTTTATACAACCATCTTATTAAGCAAGATTTAACCATTTTTACATGTGGTTTTTCCATCTTTTTACCCATGTTTATCAAATCTATCAACACCAAATCCCCACATAATATTTTTAATCATCATTCATCATCATATACATATACATAAATAAATAAATAACAAGATTACATAATCAAAATAACAAGAGGATAGGAAGAACAATCTTTATACCACCAAGGTTGTGTAGGTTATGATCAAGGCTTGGATTTTTGATGGAAAAACTTGTAACACATAGTTTATGGCTAGAATTGATCAAAATTTGATCAAAATGGTATTTTTGAGATAGAGTGGACGAAATTAGGGAGAGAAGGAGAGAGTGGTTTTCATGTATGAGTTTTGGAGAAGTGGTTTAGGTGTTGGATGGTTTTGGTGGTGTGATAGCTTACTTGTTAAGCATTAGCTAACAAGTGTTAGCTTAATAGTTAAAAATTGACACATCATGAGATGTGTTGGAGCCCATTGTATAAGGGTGGGCAAGTGTAAACTTGTCCCATCCCTATTAATTTACGGGTACTCCTCGATTCCAGTTTCCTCGATTTGCGTGCCCTCGGGTTATTTTACGAAAAACGTTTTTATAAATTATGAATCAATGACAATTAACGAATCTAATAAAAATTTTCTCGTCAAAAAAGGAGTTCGAAAACGTAAATACGTAATCCTAAGGTTTCCGGTTTAGTCGTAAAGGACGTTAAATTATAATCGTAAGACCTAATCTCTTCTTGTAAATTTGTGAGTTTATGAACCAACACAAATTTAAAATTACAAAATAATATTCACGGATAAATTTACTTCCTGGAATGTCGGACTGTCACCAAAACAGTGTATGTAAACGTAAGCACGTTACATAGAATCCTCCGGTTTAGACGTAGTCGATGCTACTTCAAGACATAAATCCAAATTTCTTCCCGAAAATAAGTGAGTTCATCATATAACATTAAAATAATGTTTTTAAATAAAATTTGAGAATAAAATATCAACCATAAATTGACGGATTGTCACAAACCTTTCCTAAGGGTATTAGATTATCTTGAATAGTACAATGCTAAATAGCTCTGTCCTAATGCACAGACCTACATAAGCAAGCAAGATACACAGAACTCCAGAGTCCTCCATTTAACAAAGTCCTAAAAAGAAAAACCCAACACACAAGTAAACCCTGCACCAAGTCAAACCAATGAAATATACATACCCAGGTCTCCAACCGTACCATTCCCTTCCTATGGTCAAGTAGTCTTGGCAACATGCATCCAAAAGCTCCATTTTGTACAACAAGCTACCCAATCAAGAGTTTTGACTACACATTACAGTCCCTCAAGGTCTCAGAACTCCAACAACCTTTGCAGCAAGTTTTCATTGTCCCAAGCCCTCACTCACCAGTGGGTATGATCTAGAATCATACATGAGTATCCTAGGGATACCCTAATCCCTAAATGGATGTAGCTATTCCTCCCCTGAAACATAGATTACATACCAAACCCCTCAGCAAAGCATAGCAGACTTCAATATTAGCCTTGCATTGTTAGTCTAAAACAACATACCATCCACTTATAAAAGGTTCAACCCAGACAGGGGAAATATCCCAAGCAGGGGAAAGATCCCAAGCAGGGGAAATATCCTTTGCAGGGGAAACCTTATTTACAAGCAGTGGCATTTAAAATGATGGAAAAATGACAAGCAATCTTACAATAACAGACAATTATACAATCCTGAATATACACAAGAACTTACAGACATTAGATTTTAGGGATTAATCATCCCAATACTTGTTACCAAGTACTGAAATCTCCTTATATCAAAAGTTTTTGTCAAAAGATTAGCAACATTAAATTCTGTATCAATAGTTTTAGGAACAATCAAACCTTTTTCAAAACAATCTCTAATAAAATGATGTCTGATTTCAATATGCTTAGTTTTAGTGTGGAAAACAGGATTCTTGATAATGCAGATTGTACTATTATTGTCAATAAAAATCTTTGTTTTAAGAAAATTATACCTATAATCAAGCAATTGATTCTGAATCCAAAGAACTTGTCCACAGCATGCATCAGCTTCCACATATTCAACTTCAGTTGTGGAAGTTGCCAAAATTGTTTGCTTTTTGCACTGCCAAGATATAAGTCTGCTCCCCAAAAATTGACATCCACCTGTTATAGACTTTCTATCATTGTTGTCACCACCATAGTTACTAATGGAATAGGCTACTAGCTCAAAGGGTGACTCCTTAGGGGTACCAAAGTCCTAAATTAGGGTGACACTTGAGGTACCTAAAGATCCTCTTCACACCAAAAAGATGGCACTCCATTGGTGTCACTTGGTGTCTTGCACACAAACATACAACAAACATGATGTCAGGTCTTGAAGCTGTAAAGTACATGAGAGATACAATCATGGATCTATATGTTCTGACATCAATAGGCTTTCCTTGGCCTTCTTTTCCCTAAAGATGCTCTTTATCCATCGGAGTTGATAATTTTTTTTCCTTCACTTAATCCAAACTTTTTTACAATTTCAGCAACATATTTATCTTGAGAAATAAAAATCCCATCTTTCCTCTGTTGAACTTGTGACCCCAAGAAAAAGTTGAGCTCTCCCATTGCACTCATTTGGAATTTATCTTGCATCAATTTGGTAAACTCTTTGCTAAGCATGGAGTTTGTGGATCCAAAAATGATATCATCCACATATACTTGCACTAAAAGAAAGTCACCTCTTTGTTTCTTGATAAACAGGATCTGATCAATCTTTACCATGTTGAAGCCATTATCCAAGAGATACTTGGATAGAGTTCCATATCAGGCCCTAGGAGCTTGATGAAGCCCATACATTGTCTTTTTCACCTTGTAAACCTTGTCTAGATGTTCTGGATCTTCAATACCTAGAGGTTGCATCACATATACTTCCTCTTCAATGGTGTCATATAAAAAGGCACTCTTAACATCCATTTGGTACACCACAATGTCCATGAAAGAAGCATATGCCAAAACTAATCTGATGGCTTCAATTCTGGCAACTGGAGCAAAAACCTCATCATAATCAATGCCTTCCTCCAGTGTGTACCCCTGTGCTAGTAGCCTGGATTTTTTACTTTCACTATCCCTCTCTCATCCTTCTTGTTTTTGAGAACCCACTTTGTTCCAATAGGTCTTGCCCATTTTGGACAATCTACCAAAATCCACACCTCTTGAATATCAAATAGCAGTAACTCTTCTTGCATGGGCACTACCCAGCTTTCAACATTCAAAGCTTGAAATATCTTCTTTGGTTCTTCTTGTGATTAAAAGGCAGCAAAAAGACAACATTGCATATTCTCATGATTTAATTTCATTGTTATACTGGCAATGAAACTATGCTCCTTTGCTTGATATCTTGTTTGCCTGGGAGTGTCAAGATCACCTATGATTTGAGACTGCGGGTGATCTTTATTGATTCTATAGGTGGGCTGCATATCCATAAGGACTTATGTTTTAAGATTTCCCAAATCAGGTTCTATGGGACTATCTTGATTGGGAAAGAATTCTTTAAAGGAACCTCCAAATGATACTATATGGCCAAGAGATGGATGTTTGTGAGCTGAATGCAGCTCTGAATAGCTTGGACCTCCATGCCTAATGATTTTGTTTCTACTGCTGGACATAGAAATTGAAGAAGAAGTAGAATTGAGTGGGGTTTCTCTAACTGCATCACTATCAATCACTGTTTCTCCAATAACAGGGGAAATGTTTGGACCAGCAGGGGAATCAAAGATTCCACTACTTTCATACATTCCACTGCTTTCATGGGTGTGCTTAGCAGGGGAATTGACTGGCTGTTCATCCTTTTGAGAGAGGTCTTCTTCTTCAGCCATCTCTTTGTCAACATCATTAGTAGGTAATAATGAAGGTACAGTCATGTAACTTAAAGGTGGACTCTCCAAAGAAGTTGGTTCTTTTGTACATGAAATGTTAGTAGTTTCCAACGCAACAGGCACATAATTCATAGATTTAGAAAGTACTTCAATATCAAAGAACCATTTGGGACCTGTTTGTGTGTCTTCGGGCTTATCCTCCAAGAAATTCACATGTATGTTCTCTGTCGCCTTGCTTGTCTTTATGTTGAAGACCTTATATCCCTTACTTGTTAGTGAATAGCCAACAAAGTATCCATCATCCCCTTTTCATTGAACTTTCCCAAATGATCAAGTGTGTTAAGTATCACTACATGACACCTAAATGGTCTAAAAAAAGTCAATTAAAGGGGGTCTTCCATTGAATAGATTATAAGGGGTCTTCTTGTGAGCCTTAACCACCAAGGCCCTGTTTTGAACATAGCAAGCAGTGGCAACAGCTTTAGCCCAAAATATTACTGGGAGCTTGGAATCAGATAGCATGGTCCTTGCAGCTTCTATGAGTGTTCTGTTTCTCCTCTCTGCTACCCCATTTTGTTGTAGTGTTATGGCTATACTAAATTCTCTTTTTATCCCTTTGCTGGTACAAAAAGTGTCCAACTCTTTGTTCCTAAACTCTCCACCATTATCAGACCTAACTATCACCACCTTCATACTCTTTTGAAGTTCAACCTAATTAATGAAATCTTTGAGTACTCCTTCTATGTCACTCTTTCCAAACAAAAAGAAGGTCCATGTGAACCTTGAGAAGTCATTAGTGAGTACTAGGCAGTACCACTTCTTGCTCATACTTGCCACATATATGAGACCAAAAAGATCCATGTGTAGCAACTCTAATGATTTGGTGGTGGACTGAGCAATTTTTTATTTGCAAGAGGCTCTATGTTGATTTCCCTTCAAACAAGCATCACATGTATGATCATTGCTGAAGGTCTTTGAAGGTATACCATGAACAAGATTAAATTTGACCAATGTATTCAAATTTTAAAGTTTAGATGACCTAACCTTCTGTGCCATTTCATGCATTCATCAATTGAGACTTTGACAATAAAACAATTTTCATTGTCTTGAAGAGAAATATCTTTTAAGTCAATGGTGTACATGTTCTTCTGCCTTGGTTTTCTTAGTACAATAGGAGTATTGGGTGGTAAAACAAACTCCTTTCCTAACACCAAGCACTTAGTATTAGTGAAAAGAACAAAGTTTTTGTTGTTAGTCATATGAGACACACTAAAAAGATTGTACTTCAGTTCTTTCACCAGATAGACATTGTCAAATGTCATTCCGTTAGTGATAATGGTCCATTTCCCAATGATTGTCCCATGCCCATATCCAAATGATACACCATCATTATCATGCAGGGGAACAAAATTTGACAAATATGCTTTGTGACTAGTCGTGCTTCTTGAGCAACCACTAACCTAGTATGCTTTGTCATTCTTTGTCTGCTTTGTTACATGCAAAAGAGATCATATTTTTAGTTCCTTTTGGGGACCCAAGCCATGACTGACTTAGGTCTACCTCGTGTATCTATGTATGAGTATTTGTCAAAGTCTAAAGATACACCATTGGATTGGTACCCTTTTTTGGAGTCCAAACCTAACGAGCTGAGGCTTTGACAACTTTTCCCAATCTTCCCATGTTTCTAGAGGTCATAACTTTGCCAGCAGGGGAAACTCTGGTCTTAGCAGGGGAAACCCATTGCTTGTTTTGTCCTTTATATGTACGTTGGTAAGGTCTATGGCCAGATACATATGTTTTATGAGATGTTGGTCTGGTCATAATAGAGCTAGATTTGGGGTATGCTTCATCTATCTTTCTCAAAGCAGGTGCAACATACTTGTCTGTTGCCTTATTGCTCAAAGCAGGGGTATATTTGGCAGGGTAAAAAGGTTTAGCCCCTGCATTCAACAAAATAGATTGTGGTTGCATTTCCTTTAAAGGAATTGTAGCCAACATTCCCATAGTTTCTTTACAGTCTTGGTATATGTGATCAAAACTGCCACAGGTGAAACAAGGTTTGGTGTTTTTCACAAAGTCCTTGCCTAGTTGAAGAGACTTTTGATTATTCCAGTTTCTTTGATTTCCTCTGACCACATTTCTTTTATGAATAGGTCTATACATTTCTACATATTTAGTAGTGGTTTTAAAGGGTTTTTGGCTACTAGTTTCACCACCAACAAACCTTCTCCAGAGAAAAGTATAGAGTTATCTAATTTCCACTATTTCAAAGCAGCCTGTTTTTTATTGAAATCTCTTATTTGACTCTTTTTGACCAATGATTCTTCTTGTTTCTGATTACCTAACTTACAGAAATTAGGTTCAAACACCATACTCTCCTGTTTAGCAAAACAAGGAATTCCAGTCCATTGAAGGTCTTTCATTGGACTAGTTAGCAGGGGGTGGTGGAATTTCACCATGTTGGTTCTTGGAACCAGACAGTTTTATCCTTAGGAGATTGTCCTATTTCAGCAGCTTTAGTTAAATCATGAATAGCTTTTCTAAACTTTTCAATAGTTAGCTTATCTTTTTCTTGATTAGCTCTAAATTTTTCAAGTTCATTAGTTAACTCCTAAACAGTAGCATCTTTTTCTCTGGCATCTCTTTGTAAGATTCCAATGTGATCTCTATATTGATTTTCTATTTTTTGATATTCTTTAATTCTAGACTCTAATTGTTCTAAAGCACGTTTATAGTTGTCTAAATTATTTTCATAGTTTATATAATCAACATTAAGCTTTCAGATTTGGTCATTTAATGACTCAGTATTTTTCCTACATCCTTTAGTACAATAAGAGTCATCATATACCTCATTGTCTGAGCTAGAAGTAGACATAGCCATAAGAGAAAATTCTTCCTCTGTCTCCTCAACAACTAGAGCTTGATATGAATCCTTTTAACACTTTCTGTCATAGAGCTCCAGTCCCATCCAACTCCATCTATTCCATGCATGGCTACCATAGCCTTGGCCTTAAAATCCTCATCCCTGCTCTCCTTCCTATAGCTGCTGCCATTCTTTGGAGATCTGCACTCCCTAGAAAAGTTACGTTTCTTCCCACAGTTGTTGCACTCCAACTTTGATTTATCAAATCCAGCTACATCGGAAGGATTAATGGAAATCTTTTTCCCATATTTCTTGTAGAATCTGTTGGATCTCATGTTGAGTAGAGCCATATTCCATTTTGACAATCATCAAAAAACCACCTAGATCGGGGGGTCAGGGATGATCAAATATCATGTATGACATTTTAGGTTCTAGTAAGAGAAAGTTAGAGAGAGGTGAAGGAAAGTGTGTGTTTTATTTCAAGTGAAATGAAAACAAAGAAAATACACTAAACTTTCACACCCCCATGGAGAGTCATGGAGGGTATTTATAGGCCTACCAAGACTAGACTATCCATACCTTACATATTAAGTCCCTACTATAGCAAAGGATGTATATCTAGTCCAACTCACGTGAAAGGCGCAAGCTTACCAAAAAGTAAGTCTAACAATCTCCCTCCAAGATGGTGACTCACGTGAGTTGGTTACAATGATTCCTACAAGCATAAATAAAGAAAAATGATAAACATGACTTCCAGCATTCCTTGAGACAGTCTTCAACGACCTTCATCTTCTTGAATACTCTAGCTCTATTTCTTCAGCTTGTAGAATCTAGTTGAGTTTTACTCCCTCCCAACTAGAAGGCCTTTCATTAAACAAGCAGTAAAGACTACTCATCCCAAACAGATCCTTCAGAGGAAATTTGTGGGAAGTGATAACGTCATCAACATTTTCTCACAATTTGAAGCAATCCCAGTCTTGATTCTACGAAAGATTACCATAAGTACACACTCTATCCCGAACAAGAAGTCAAACTGTAGCACCAGAGTCAATTAAGTCCAGGAAATGCACATTTCTCTTGACAGAAGAGTGATGATATAAAGTTGCCACATCAAAGTCAATTAAGTCCCGAATGTAGACAACTTATCCCTTTATGTAGAAACGGTAACACCAAAGTCAAGTGACCCCGCATGTACACATTTATCTTTCCAAGATGATACCTATCAAGGGAATTATCCTTTATGTGTGTACGTGGTATGCCAACTGGAACCGCTTACTTAGTAACCAAAAGTATGTGAGAAGATGTCAACAATATCTCTCTAAACAAAAGAATCTCTCTTGATCACCTCAAACTGAATCCCCTTATCAATTCTGTTGGCTATTGATAGTGACCACTGATGAAGATAACCCGATAATCCTCACTTGAAACTTGAAGTAGAATTCCCCAAACTTGAACTTAAGCTTGCACTATAGTAGAATGAAGAACGGTGTAGAAATATCACTGTTGAGAAATTTCTGAGTACCAAATACATTACTAACGAAGTATATAAGCACATCACCTCTTGAAGATATCCACGACAACTATGCGCGTGACACTGGGCACAATAATGTAGCTCCTTTAAGTGATAGTTTTCCATGTCGTCGTCCATCCTCCGCTTGACACTGGAAAATAGATACTTCAAGTCTTATCCATAACCGTATATGCTTGAACAAGTTATCTGATTGTGGTAAAAATACGACCTTTTAGGAAAAAGGCGTAAAAGCGGTAAGTATTAAGTGATGATATAGGAAAATCAAACACTAATGACCCAATTAAGTTAATTTCCCAAGTAGGTATATGTGTGTGAATAATTCGTAATTGGTCTGAGATTAATATTTGAAAGAAGGGGATGAGAAAATAGAATGACGAAGACGTGAAAATTATTACTACGGCGACTAAAATTAAAACCGTAAAAAGAGCTAAAAGAAAAATAAATTCTAAAAATTCCCAAAAATTACCAAAAATCAAATTAAATAAACTAAGTGTTTACAAATGATCAAAACTCTTTCAAACCTTTTAATTAATTAAATATTAATTTTTAAATGCTAATTAAAGCCCTAAAAATCAAAATAATTATCAAAAATCCCAAATAAAGATTTTTCACTTTATAAACCTCTAAAATGACTAAATAAGAATAAAAACTATTTTTATAAATTTTTAAACTAATTAAAACTATTTAAAATGATTAAAAACTATTAAAAACTTAAAATAATTATAGAAATTAGAAAAATGATGATAAAATTAATCTAAGAGTTGCAAAAATCCTATTTTAATGTATTTAACCTAAGAAAAATATAAAAAGTGAAAAAATGTGAAATTTGAAATTTAATAATAAAATAATATTAAAATAATATTAAAAATCCAAAAATTATTAAAAATTCTAAAAACTTACAAAATAGTTTATTTTAACCTAAATAAACAGAAAATGAAAGTAAAATTACCAAAATACCCCTAATAGGCCCCCAAATGGGCTTAAATAGAAAACAGTCCAATCTAATGGGCTTTTTGGCCCAAAAACTTCAACTAAGCCCAAATGACCTGAAAAAGCCCTATCTAACTCAAAACTTAATAATAAACACAAAAGTCTGAAGGCCCAAAAGCTGGTTTTGAGCTTATCACACCTTAAATGGTCAACAACTTATCCTTATTGGGCCAATAAGCCCATTAAGCAATAAGACAATGCCATAAGCTCAGATTTGACACACAACCTTCTTTTGAGATGCCTAAGAAATCTTTGAAAAGAAATTTTGAAAAAGCAAACCCAATAAGCCAGAAATAAGCAAAGTAGAATTTCACTAAAAGACTAAATAGTCGACTTAGAGTTTTAGACCATCTCAGACCTTCTAATAAGTTTCAAAAGTCTCTAAATTACTTAATTAAGACAAATAAACAATGAAAAGTTCAATAAGCCAAGCCAAATAAACACAATAAGCTGATAAGCACTTATATAAAAGTCAAAGTTCTTGGTTTTCTAGTCAAACCTCAAAGTAAACCCCTCAAATGCTCCAGAATGAACAAATGGGTCAAATAAGTGACACCTATTAAAAATTCAAAGTTTTTGAAGGTTAAAATAAGCTATTATAGCTTATTTATAAGAACCAGTTGTAATAACACTAGAAGTGGCTAGCAGCAGGGGAAAGGAGTTCTCTCTGCTTTGACTATTTGACTTGCTTTTTTAGAGAGATCCAGTTGGATTAAAATGGAAAGAAGGGCACCCTTGTAATCAGTGGATCACAAGGAGTCAATATCAACAAATAAATCACAATTTGGTTCACTTAATAAGCACAGAATAAGCAAACAGTTCTCAGATATGTCACGGACCTTGAAAATAAGCAGTTATGAACAAATAAGTAGATTGAGCATGAATAAGCCAGCCAAATTGAACCAAATGCATACACAAGCTATAATAAAGTCCAATAAGCACAAATAAACCTGTTTCAAGCAATGGATCAAAGTAAATAAGCAGATTCAAGCACAAAAAGTTATAGATTAGCAAAAGTGATTATCCAAAATCCTTTTGCTGATCTAATTGACCACCAATCCAATTTAAAGCCCTCAAACCCCTTTCCCTGATTAAGTTCACCAAAATTTAGCACTTGTTAACCCTAGTCTACCCTTACATCTAGGTGTCCCCAAAATTTTAGCCAAAATACCCAAGTTAAACAGATTTTATAGCCTTTTGTTGGATTTAGTTGTTTCAAGGCACAAAACTTGCAGATAATGAATCCTTTGCACCAGATAAACAGATACCAACCCAATAGAACCAAAAACAACCACAAAGGGAGCCTTGAACCTTGAAAAATCAGTTAACCCAAACACCCCTTTGGAATTTGATCTCTCAAATTTCCAAAGGATTGTTGTGATTTAACCTTCAATCTAAGATCAAAACAACCTAGCAACAATATTCCAACCCTCAGAAACACAAATCCACCACATAAACACAGATCAACAATCAAATATGCAAATAACACCAAAAATCATACAAAATCAGAAAAATGAAAATGGAATAGAGATGCAAACCTCCAAGATGTACATCCACACCTTGGATTGATGGAGCTTAGGTGCTTGCAAAACAAGCACAAGCTTCCTTGTACCTGCTAAGAACAACAAACAGCAAGGATGAACAAACTATGAAATCTGATTTTTTGAAAACAAGAGTTTTATCCCATAAAACCTTTCCTCAAAAACCAACAAATGATAAAAAGGAACTCAGATCTTAGCTATTCAGATACCAAACTTTTATAAATAACACAAGAGAATTAAAGATTTTCAGAAATTCAAATTATATTTCATAAAAAGGGATTACAAAGAAGATAGCTAAAATCTGGAACAAAGGGGCTCTCACATGTTGAGGCCTCCTTTTATAGACGAATATAAGGCAGGAATAAGCAAAACCCTATGCTATGAAGTCCCAAAATTGCCCTTGAAATCTTCTAGACGAATTGTGTTGTTGAGCTGTCCAAATGCATCTTGGCTGTTCATTTTATGCTTGGGGACCAAGTAGTAGCTATAAATCGTTGATCTTGCCAGCTAGGATTACTTGGAGAGGAGGGTGTGATATGATTGGGTAACGGGTTGAATGGTAGGGGCCATTGGTAAGTGGGATTGAGGGTTTTTTGTGTGGGATGGGTTTCTGGGCGTGTGAATCATACGTGGGACAAGGTAACTGAAATTAACCCCTTGTTTAAGTGGGTGGTAATTTTGGGTTCATGTGGGTAAACAGTAAAGATTTTGATCCGAAAAAGGGGGTGTAAAGTTGTTTGGCGCGTGTTTATTTGGTTTGAAGTTTGGGTATTGACAATATGAGCCCTTGTGTTTTGGTAAAGTAGATAAAACATGTTTTTCAGCTAGAAAACTTGATTTCCTTTGTTATTAAACTTTCCATCTTTATAGTTTTGCCACAAAAGTTTTCAACAAAGGTTATAAGGGTTTGTTTTGCCATTTTTTCATAGTTTGAGGACTGATCTTGGACATTCTTGATCTTCAAAGGTCTTCAATGTATCTTGGACTTCATGAGGGACCATTATTGACAATTTAGAATTGTTGAGGGATTAAACTTGCCAATTCTTCAAAGTTGAAGGACCTTTTTGTAATTTTGACAAACTTAAGGGACCAAACTTGTAATTATGAATATACAAGGGTATTAAGTGTCATTTCTTCATAAATGAGGGATCAATCTTGTACATCTTCAATTCTTCAAGGGTTTTTCTTTGAGAAATCCATAACTAGGGCCCGACTCATTGTACGGCTTCGTTTCTCGTGTTTTTTTTCCTTGTTTCTTCTGATCTTTTGTCTCTTTCACGATATTCATACCTAAAATACACAAGTAAACAAACACAAGCATATTTAGGGTATTATAATGACATTTTATGCATTTAAAGCCCGAAAAGAACGATGAGATCATCTATAAATGCCATCTCATCACTCCCCCATAATAAGCCATTGTTGTGCCCTCACACAATGCTAGAATAAAGTATCTAAGCATCACCAAAATTCAATTTTATTAACCTTTATTCAAAAGTAAAAGACTTGCAACAATACTACGAAGATGTGTAAAGACATAATCTATGATTTTCATCACGTGTGTGACTTTTAGGGTCAATGAATAGAAACAAGTAAATGTCCCATAGAGTAGATTTCGTCATCCTTGATTGTCATACATTCCATGCTAAGTGCAAAAACGAGATCATTGTTGGTACAAGTCACAATGCTAACACTACTCATACGTCCAAATTGTGTAATACTTTTTCTCCCGGCAATCCTTGTTATTATAAAAGGAAATGGGTTTCTAGAATTTTTTAACTATTTGTCATGGATCACAAGTGATTCATATTGACTTATTTGAGAATTTATTAGTCCGAAAGTAAAGTAGCACGATTTAATCGATAGGTATCCGAAGGACAAAATCTTTTAAAACGGCTTCTCGTGTATCTCCTTAACTTCATATCTTGGCATAACTCGTTTCACGATTTGAGACCTCTCTCGGACCGATATTTGGCATGTACTTCATACTTCAAATCTTGGAAAGACGTTCTTGAAGTTATGGTCTTCTCTTCATATTTTGGAATTTTTTCACTTGACATTTTTGAGAGATTCTTCATACTTGAACCACGACTTCATCATTTTTCCTCAATCTTTATTTTGGATTTTGATATACAACGATCCGCCTCTTTTTAGGACTTGGATATATTTATCCTCATACCTTGTAAGGGTCTTTTTGGATAGACTTTCTCCATGATCTTTAGGGGAGTAGTTGCTTTTCGTCGTGTGTCTCGATCCTTCATATTGATTTAGGAATAATGATACTTCACATCATCTTGGATCTTTAACGACAAAATAGAGCTCCTCATTCCTTGTTAGGGCCTTGTTGGATCTTCACCAATCTTCGCATCCCGCTTCAATAAGTTATGCCTTGGCTATGAACTCTATTCAACCCCGAGCAACTTTTAAACGATCTTGTGCTAGAAGCTAAGTAACCTTTCAAATCGTACGACCTTACTTATTGCAATTATGTTTATTCCTAATGCATTGATCTTATGGGAGAAAAAGCCAGAATTAAAAACATATGAGTTTTTAAAATAACATTTTCATGTTCTACGTTTAGCATGATCACTTGTCTAACTCTATCATTTCTCGTTCTTCACTATTTAAAGACCTCTAATTACAGAGACTCGTGAATACTTAGCCATGCAAGTCAAAATTAAGCCAAATTTGGATTAGCTTTCATTAAGACTATATCAAATCGAAGTTTTGGGTTTTCAAGCCACCTATAGGATCTTGCACTTTCTTGGACTTTTTCAAGTTTAGAGAATGTATTTTATAGTTCCCTTCATAAGTGACTTTATAGGATCAATATAGGAACTTGTGAAAAGTTCTTGTTCCATCTTTTGTTGATTTTGTTGAAGACGTTGAATGTTTCCTTCCATTTTATTAGCATGAGTCTTAAGTTCATTAGCAAGTTCGTTTTTAAGCTCGTTTTTCAACTCGGATCTTAAGCTAATCATCTCACGTTGCATATTATCAAACTTAGCATCATTTGCTTTAGCATAATTCAAAAATTCTCCTCGAATATTTTTGGTGTGATCATTTTGAAAACCTTGAGTAGTAGTTTGAAAATCACGGTTTTGGTTTTGATTTGCAATTTTTCCATTACCACTTTGATAATTCCCTTTGTTGTAATTACGTGAATTGCCTTGATAACCACCATTTTGATTGTTTTTTCGATAGTTATTAGCATTTTGATTTGGTGGAGCTTGATTTGGGCGGGAACCTTGGCCGTTTTGGTTGTAAGTTCCCGTTTCTATGTAAGCACTCGAAGTGTTACCACCGCCGGTAATGCACTCGGAAAGATCATGATCTCCAGCACAAGATAAACAACTCTTATCAACCGCTTTAACCGATGCGGAATTCAAAGGAGTTCTCTCTGCTTTGACTATTTGACTTGCTTTTTTAGAGAGATCCAGTTGGATTAAAATGGAAAGAAGGGCACCCTTGTAATCAGTGGTTCATAAGGAGTCAATATCAACAAATAAATCACAATTTGGTTCACTTAATAAGCACAGAATAAGCAAACAGTTCTCAGATATGTCACGGACCTTGAAAATAAGCAGTTATGAACAAATAAGTAGATTGAGCATGAATAAGCCAGCCAAATTGAACCAAATGCATACACAAGCTATAATAAAGTCCAATAAGCACAAATAAACCTGTTTCAAGCAATGGATCAAAGTAAATAAGCAGATTCAAGCACAAAAAGTTATAGATTAGCAAAAGTGATTATCCAAAATCCTTTTGCTGATCTAATTGACCACCAATCCAATTTAAAGCCCTCAAATCCCTTTCCCTGATTAAGTTCACCAAAATTTAGCACTTGTTAACCCTAGTCTACCCTTACATCTAGGTGTCCCCAAAATTTTAGCCAAAATACCCAAGTTAAACAGATTTTATAGCCTTTTGTTGGATTTAGGTGTTTCAAGGCACAAAACTTACAGATAATGAATCCTTTGCACCAGATAAACAGATACCAACCCAATAGAACCAAAAACAACCACAAAGGGAGCCTTGAACCTTGAAAAATCAATTAACCCAAACACCCCTTTGGAATATGATCTCTCAAATTTCCAAAGGATTGTTGTGATTTAACCTTCAATCTAAGATCAAAACAACCTAGCAACAATATTCCAACCCTCAGAAACACAAATCCACCACATAAACACAGATCAACAATCAAATATGCAAATATCACCAAAAATCATACAAAATCAGAAAAATGAAAATGGAATAGAGATGCAAACCTCCAAGATGTACATCCACACCTTGGATTGTTTGAGCTTAGGTGCTTGCAAAACAAGCACCAGCTTCCTTGTACCTGCTAAGAAAAACAAACAGCAAGGATGAACAAACTATGAAATCTGATTTTTTGAAAACAAGAGTTTTATCCCATAAAACCTTTCCTCAAAAACCAACAAATGATAAGATGGAACTCAGATCTTAGCTATTCAGATACCAAACTTTTATAAATAACACAAGAGAATTAAAGATTTTCAGAAATTCAAATTATATTTCATAAAATGGGATTACAAAGAAGATAGCTAAAATCTGGAACAAAGGGGCTCTCACATGTTGAGGCCTCCTTTTATAGACGAATACAAGGCAGGAATAAGCAAAACCCTATGCTATGAAGTCCCAAAATTGCCCTTGAAATCTTCTAGACGAATTGTGTTGTTGAGCTGTCCAAATGCATCTTGGCTGTTCATTTTATGCTTGGGGACCAAGTAGTAGCTATAAATCGTTGATCTTGCCAGCTAGGATTACTTGGAGAGGAGGTTGATATGATTGGGTAACGGGTTGAATGGTAGGGGCCATTGGTGAGTAGGATTGAGGGTTTTTTGTGTGGGATGGGTTTCTGGGCGTGTGAATCATACGTGGGATAAGGTAACTGAAATTAACCCCTTGTTTAAGTGGGTGGTAATTTTGGGTTCGTGTGGGTAAACAGTAAAGATTTTGATCCGAAAAAGGGGGTGTAAAGTTGTTTGGCGCGTGTTTATTTGGTTTGAAGTTTGGGTATTGACAATATGAGCCCTTGTGTTTTGGTAAAGTAGATAAAACATGTTTTTCAGCTAGAAAACTTGATTTCCTTTGTTATTAAACTTTCCATCTTTATAGTTTTGCCACAAAAGTTTTCAACAAAGGTTATAAGGGTTTGTTTTGCCATTTTTTCATAGTTTGAGGACTGATCTTGGACATTCTTGATCTTCAAAGGTCTTCAATGTATCTTGGACTTCATGAGGGACCATTATTGACAATTTAGAATTGTTGAGGGATTAGACTTGCCAATTCTTCAAAGTTGAAGGACCTTTTTGTAATTTTGACAAACTTAAGGGACCAAACTTGTAATTATGAATATACAAGGGTATTAAGTGTCATTTCTTCATAAATGAGGGATCAATCTTGTACATCTTCAATTCTTCAAGGGTTTTTATTTGAGAAATCCATAACTAGGGCCCGGCTCATTGTACGGCTTCGTTTCTCGTGTTCGTTTTTGCTTGTTTCTTCTGATCTTTTGTCTCTTTCACGATATCCATACCTAAAATACACAAGTAAACAAACACAAGCATATATATGGTATTATAATGACATTTTATGCATTTAAAGCCCGAAAAGAACGATGAGATCATCTCTAAATGCCATCTCATCACTCCCCCATAATAAGCCATTGTTGTGCCCTCACACAATGCTAGAATAAAGTATCTAAGCATCACCAAAGTTCATTTTTCTTACCCTTTATTCAAAAGTAAAAGACTTGCAACAGTACTACGAAGATGTGTAAAGACATAATCTATGATTTTCATCACGTGTGTGACTTTTAGCTTCAATGAATAGAAACAAGTAAATGTCCCATAGAGTAGATTTCGTCATCCTTGATTGTCATACATTCCATGCTAAGTGCAAAAACGAGATCATTGTTGGTACAAGTCACAATGCTAACACTACTCATACGTCCAAATTGTGTAATACTTTTTCTCCCCGTAATCCTTGTTATTATAAAAGGAAATGGGTTTCTAGAATTTTTTAACTATTTGTCATGGATCACAAGTGATTCATATTGACTTATTTGAGAATTTATTAGTCCGAAAGTAAAGTAGCACGAATTAATCGATAGGTAGCCGAAGGACAAAATCTTTTAAAACGGCTTCTCGTGTATCTCCTTAACTTCATATCTTGGCATAGCTCGTTTCACGATTTGAGACCTCTCTCGGACAAATATTTGGCATGTACTTCATACTTCAGATCTTGGAAAGATGTTCTTGAAATTATGGTCTTCTCTTCATATTTTGGAATTTTTTCAATTGACATTTTTGAGAGATTCTTCATACTTGGACCACGACTTCATCATTTTTCTTCAATCTTTATTTTGGATTTTGATATACAACGATCCGCCTCTTTTTAGGACATGGATATATTTATCCTCATACCTTGTAAGGGTCTTTTTGGATAGAATTTCTCCATGATCTTTAGGGGAGTAGTTGCTTTTCGTCGTGTGTCTCGATCCTTCATATTGATTTAGGAATAATGATACTTCACATCATCTTGGATCTTTAGCGACAAAATAGAGCTCCTCATTCCTTGTTAGGGCCTTTTTGGATCTTCACCAATCTTCGCATCTCGCTTCAATAAGTTATGCCGTGGCTATGAACTCTATTCAACCCCGAGCAACTTTTAAACGGTCTTGTGCTAGAAGCTAAGTAACCTTTCAAATCGTACGACCTTACTTATTGCAATTATGTTTATTCCTAATGCATTGATCTTATGGGAGAAAAAGCCAGAATTAAAAACATATGAGTTTTTAAAATAACATTTTCATGTTCTACGTTTAGCATGATCACTTGTCTAACTCTATCATTTCTCGTTCTTCACTATTTAAAGACCTCTAATCAAAGAGACTCGTGAATACTTAGCCATGCAAGTCAAAATTAAGCCAAATTTGGATTAGCTTTCATTAAGACTATATCAAATCGAAGTTTTGGGTTTTCAAGCCACCTATAGGATCTTGCACTTTCTTGGACTTTTTCAAGTTTAGAGAATGTATTTTATAGTTCCCTTCATAAGTGACTTTATAGGATCAATATAGGAACTTGTGAAAAGTTCTTGTTCCATCTTTTGTTGATTTTGTTAAAGACGTTGAATGTTTCCTTCCATTTTATTAGCATGAGTCTTAAGTTCATTAGCAAGTTCGTTTTTAAGCTTGTTTTTCAACTCGGATCTTAAGCTAATCATCTCACGTTGCATATTATCAAACTTAGCATCATTTTCTTTAGCATAATTCAAAAATTCTCCTCGAATATTTTTGGTGTGATCATTTTGAAAACCTTGAGTAGTAGTTTGAAAATCACGGTTTTGGTTTTGATTTGAAATTTTTCCATTACCACTTTGATAATTCCCTTTGTTGTAATTAGGTGAATTGCCTTGATAACCACCATTTTGATTGTTGTTTCGATAGTTATTTGCATTTTGATTTGGTGGAGCTTTATTTGGGCGGGCACCTTGGCCGTTTTGGTTGTAAGTTCCCGTTGCTATGTAAGCACTCGAAGTGTTACCACCGCCGGTAAAGCACTCGGAAAGATCATGAGCTCCAGCACAAGATAAACAACTCTTATCAACCGCTTTAACCGATGCGGAATTCAAAGCATCTTGTGCTTTCCAATGAGTCATAAGATTTGAAAACCTATCGAAAACCCGATTTTCCTCATTTGCTTCATCATGTAAGGCATTAATGTGACGAGACGGTGACGACGATGACGAACCCATATTGGCGACACTCGGTGTGTTACGAGGGTTATAAACCTTAGATCTATTTTCGATAATCTTTAAGCTTCATCGGTCGTTTTGCACAAAAAATTACCACCCGCGGCGGCATTCAAATAATCTCGTTCATGATCATTATGCCCATTATAGAAAGTATCTATTTGATGCAATTCTGAAAAATCATGGTGTGGACATTCATGTAACATTTACTTTAATCGTTCCCATGCCATTGAAAAAGTTGCATTATTACGTTGTGTAAACCTTGAAATCTCATTTTTCAAATGTGTTGTTGTAGATGGTGGAAAAAATTGGTTCACAAACTTAGAGACGAGATCACCCTATGTCAAAATCGAATTTGGCGGTTCTTTCTCGAGCCAAATTTTAGCGGGTCCATCCAACGAGTATGGAAACAACATCATCTTAATGGCGTCATGTGGAACATCCTTAAACTTGCTTGTTGCGGTGAGACGATTAAAATTCCTTATGTGATAATGCGGGTTGTCTTGTTCATGACCTCTAAACTTATTTGCTTGCAACATCGACATTAAACCCGTCTTAATCTCGAAATTCTCCGCAAGGATCGCGGGAATCACAATAGCTTCTCCAAAACCCTCGGTGGGTGCTTGAAGCAACTTCATCATAGAACGATTAGCCATGGCGACTATTGGTTCTACAACGGGTTCGACAATTGGAGTTTGTTCTTCAATTAAAGGCTCTTGATTTCCCTGACTTTGACGACGTTTACGAGCTCGTTTTGCTTGATTAAGAGTTAGCATAAACTTGACGTAGAATGTGAGGTGAGCAAAGAAGATTCTTTTTGGGTGTTTTGTGGATTTTCAATTTTTTTGTGTTTTTGATTGTTTTTAATTTTTTTGGATTTTGTGTATCTTCGTAGACAACAATCTACCAAATCTCTCCTCGAATCAAACTCTCGATAAAAGAAGCCTCAAAAGAATGAAAACGATCACGTGGAGTGAACGCCTTCGAATGACTTTAGAACTTTGGTGAAAACCAAATTGTTCAAGAGGGTTTAATCACAAAGAAACCAAGCAAATATATATGATACGTAATAATACTTTGTGCGGCAAAACCCTCGATTAGCTTTCAATCTCAAAATACTCACAAGCAAGCCGAGAAACGAGGCGGCGCGGAGCACTTAAGAGCCTTTTTCCTTAGGGTATATTTTATAATACCCGCCTTATACCCACCTTATAGTTTGTATTTTTCAAAATCGAGCTTCACGAAAGTATTTATCTATTTTTGCCTTTTTCTTTTTGTTTGAGATTAGAATACAATAATTAGGAGATCAAATCCCAATTAAGGTTGTGTTTTCACACTTTTGGAGATATTTTGTATTTGTTGTGATACTTAATACAATATAGTAATAATAATTTCACAAGAAAAATTTAAAAAACCGATAATACGTATTAGTAGAGTTCTACTAATACAAATACTATTTATGGTTAATATAAAAAAGAAAATGACAAATTAATCACGACATACCTCCCCGGCAGCAGCGCCAAAATGATTGTGGTAAAAATACGACCTTTTAGGAAAAAGGCGTAAAAGCGGTAAGTATTAAGTGATGATTTAGGAAAATCAAACACTAATGATGTAACACCCCACTTTGATAAATGGACTGTTACGCGTAATTATGGCGTGTCATTAAAGCATGCAAGGTAATATGTAGTAAAACATACATGACCATAGGTAAAACCGGAATCATACATCGGTTCCCAAACATATGCCCAAAACATAATAAAGTAAACAAAATAAGAAATGACTAAACAAGCATAGGTATATGAAGGAAAGGAAGAAGTCGATGGCAGCTTCCATCCTATGCACGTCCTCCAAATGCTCGAGTCCTGGGTACCTGTCGTTTTGGGAACATGAAAGGAAAACAGCTGAGCATAACGCTCAGTGCACGGATATACTAGTAAAGCATGAATAATATAAGCATAAAAACATGAAACATCGGAAGAAACTAAGTCCTGGATAACCCAGTCATATCTTAGTAAAACTGGTTTTATAGTTTGAAAAGCCTTATGTTTTATATGTAAAAACTGTTTAACATGTTTACCATTTAGCCAATATAGGTCATGAAATATCAACGTGCATTAATACTTGGAGGGGTGACCTCGTCATGCAAATTAGAGGGGCTACCTCAAATTTAATATACTGGTTTTGGGTAGGAGGGATCAGCTCCTTGTGAAGGATGCAAGGCACACACCACATTCACACTGAGTAATCTGCTAAAAACATGTAACTAGGATGCACCCATACGCCCCACATGATAAATATAATAATATGGCCAAAGGCTGAAGGGACGCCACGAGCAATCACTCCGCCGTGGGGAAGTCATAACACCAGTGCCTCTAGTGTTATGGTTATGGTACCTCCATAACTTGGTGAAACTGGTCATGCATGTATATTGCTTTAGGTATTCTAATTAAACATAAGCAATCAAACATATAAACATATACTAGGGAAAACAATTGGCTGCATACGGGGAATCCAAATAAGGAAAGAATGTCCATACTGAAAGGACGGAGAATCTGTACCTTATGTCCAGTGAATGAAGAAGACGAACGGAAGAGAGTCCTACTCCGGTATCACTAAAGCTACATAAAAACATACGTGTATAAGTATCTGATTACTGAGTAGTTAACTGGTTTTATATCATGTCTTAGCTTGTTTTATATGTTCATGTCATGTTTTACCGATTTAAGCTTTTTACTGTGTTTATCGTATATTCTGTCTATTCTGATTAAGTATTACTTGTATTTCATGTATTATTATACTTGTTGAGTAATAATAAGTGACTTTCTAAAAATAGTTGGTTTCCTAAAATAGAAAGTTACCAAAAATAGAAAGTTTCCAAAAATAGAAAGTTTCCAAAAATAGAAAGTTTCCAAAAATAGAATTATTGCTTAAAATAGATAAGTTTCTAAAAACAGAAAGTTTCCATAAATAGATTAGCTGCCTTAAATAAATAAGTTTCTAAAAACAGAAAGTTTCTATAAATAGATTAGCTGCCTTAAATAAATAAGTTTCTAAAAATAGAAAGTTTCCATAAATAGATATAAGCTGGATAATTAAGCTAATTATATAAGCTCAATTGTTTTCTGATTATTTTTCTAAGTCATGTGATTATATAGTATAGTTTATTAATTATTACATGTAAATTAAATAAACTATAGGTTAAAGTAATTAATTTAATATAACATGATTTTAATTAAATAAAGGTAAAATACTTTAAAACATGTATTATTATCTATTAATAATATAACCTAAGACATGTAAATTAATTAATTATAGGTCATGGTTTTAATAATTAATTAATTATATAGTCTAATTAAATAATAAATACTTAGGTCAAAATTCATGAATTAATAATTAAATTAATAACTTATGTCATGTAAATTAAATTAATCATGTTCATGCTTTTAATTAATTTAATTTAAATCTTGTAAAAAATAATTTAACTTGTAAAAATAATAACCTTGAAAATAACTCATGAACTGGACCGTATTTTAAGTCTAACATGTGTGAACCGGACCCGTGATAAAAATCCATGAACCGGAACCGAAACACCACCATACCCCGACCTAGGTCGGGGTTCCCTTCCTTGCTGCTGCCGTGACAACACCACCACCAAACTGAGACCTTAAGGTCTCGTTGGTGTGAGTTTAAGCCAAGCCGAGACCCCCTTGGGCTCGGTTTAGGCGGCGGCCAACAATCAAACACCCCTAAATCATCATATTAATCAAACCTCATGATCAAAACAACATGTTTATATCTTGTTTTTAATTTGTTAATAAAAAACATTCATGATTTTATGTGATTAATAAATCAAAACATAAAAGAAGAAATATTAAAGGTTATACCAATCACGTGAATCAAAGGAGATGAACACACTAACGATCCTTGCAATAAATCATAGACCAAAATCAAACCGAATCACCCCTCCATGGTGATTATAAGTGGCGGCAAAAAGGAGAAGCAAGAAGGAGAATTAGGGTTTCTTAGTTTTTCTAATTTTTGTTATAATGAAACAAGTTTTTTTCCCTTTTTCTTGTTTAGTAAAAACCAATGGGCTTGGCCCTTTTCTCTTCCTAATTTCGTGGTATGTGGGCCCCCAAAGGGGAAACCCGTTGTTTTTCCCGTGTTCTAATTATTTACGTGTTCTCGTGTCGTGTTTACGTTATTTAATAAGTTATCATTCGTGTCTTATTATATTTATTCGTGATCGTAATTAAATATACATACATACATAATATTAGCTCGTGATTAATTTACGTTCATGATTTCATGTTCGTGTGTTCGTGATTATAATTATTCTTGAAATAATTATTGTGTCTTAATACGTAATAAATACTTATTGTGATATAACACGTATGTAATACTTGTAATTTCTTATTCGTAAAACGTAAACATGCTAAATAAGGAAAGTTCTAATCATGTACGTACGATTATAAGTGTATTGTTCATGGTAAAAGCATGCGGGTTTTACAACTCTTCCCCCTAAAAAGAATAATTCGTCCCCGAATTATAGATAAGTAACTAAAAGAGAAACATACCCGAATCAAACTGAGAGGGTATGTAAGATAAATGGACGTGCGGGTGACATGGTTAAAGGAACGTGGAACGTGAAATGTCTTGAAAGGACATGGAACGTGACGCGACTGAAGGGACATATCCAATTGATAAGAGAAAAACGGATAAGAAGTCCGGATGAACTTGTCCGTTTCCACGTGGCTTCCCTCCTGTAACGGTTCCTTCACAAGATCTTGACACAATGATAATCTTGGTCCTCCTGACCTTGACTTGAAAACACGCAAAGTTCATTGTCATCTACGTAAGATAAATCCCCTGAATTCGATCGAGGAAATAAGAGTTAACGTGCAAGGGTAACTGAAACGTGATGATAAAAAATAATCTAACCTAACCGATAACTAGCAACGATGCGCAAGACATATAGAAACGTAGTACGTGAAAAATTTTGAACGTGATACGTGAAAATTTTTGAACGTGATACGTGGAGATATGGTGAGTGTAGTATGAGCAAACATATCGTGATCTATGATACGTGTAACATATCGTGAACGTGATATGAGGAACGTGGAATGAACATGACATGTGAAACATATCGTGAACATGGAATATAACGGCGGTAACGCCAAACGCTACAAGGTGAGACGTGGAATATGACGTAAAACGTCTATCTGAGTATAGAGAGTTATACTAAACTTGGGTCTGGTCTCTCAAGTTCTTGCAAAACTTCCCAGAACGAAAATGAACGTAAAATTTGTAAGCCAATATACCATCATGAACGTGAATAGTGTTATGAACGCAAGCATGACAGCAAGTCGTGAAATTAGAACAAGGATGAACGTAAATAAGGAGCACAAATGCGAATCTTTGTCTGACCCGATAGCTTACGGATTACCAAGTGTTCAGATGAGACATGGCTGGAATGTGTCCGATCAATCTGTTGGTTCTGAAATCCATACGGATGTAAGGGTTCTGCAGAAATAATCAAACTGTTGGCAATAATTCAGATAGCATCTTGCTTCTTATGAGTTTGCGTTAATCTAATGACCAAAATCCATGGAGATTTTGTCCCATTTCTATTCACAATTTCAGATGATGGAACATCCGAGTCTGTTGGTGTTCTATCTTAACCTGTTGGTATGCTAGGTACCTAGATATGAACGTAACTGTATCTTCCTTCATAGAAACTTGATACATAGAAGTTTGCAAAACTCTGAGTCTCCGAAATTAGACTTCTCTTAGCGTAGGATTTTTGTGGAACACCTAACGTAATGTAGGGTTCTCGCCTTTATGCATAAGCTGAGTCATGGTAAGATTAACCGCGAGAATCCATGTGATTCAGCATGTCACTGAAATCAACTAGAGTTTATATTGGAAAACTTCAAGGTGAAATTTCTCTTGTCATAAAATTTGCAACATGGTGCAAATATTGTCTTCCTGCTCTTCTCTAGACCTAAAGAAAAAGAAATCAGGTTGTCCTTGATGGAAAATACTGATGAATTTGTTTATGAGTTCATGGCAACTCAATTTATTAAGTCTGTAATGTTGTTGGAGCACTTATGAGACTAGTATAAAATCATGAATCGAGCCTGACCGAGTCGTGTACGAATAGCAGTCATGGAAATGTTCTGCTCTTTCACTCGTCACTGTTGGCAGCATGATCATGAGTCCGATCTTGGAAAGGTGATTAACACCCTAAAGTCGATTGGACATGTTGTCAATACGTGGAGGAGAATAACGGTTATGGATTGTGATTTGTTTTAAATCGACGGTAGTCGACACATAATCTCATGTTACCGTCCTTCTCCTTGAAGGTTTTTCATTAATGTATGGGAAGATTTTGGTATAATCGGCTGATTATGCGTAAAAGGAACTTCAGTGGTCATGTCTTAACTGACAGCTAGAAAATTTTAGCAGTCATGGCTAACAAAGTACGTGCTTGGAAGCATAGATAATTTGTACAGATTTTTCAGATGGAAAATCAAGCTGAATGTATTCAGGAGCCTGAACATCACTGTACATAGTCATGAGTTGTAACATGGGGAGCTTTTCGTAGTCCATAATTAGGATTAATTTCAACTCGTGTCTGTCCGAGGAAATGCGTTAGCAGCTTGGATCTCATCATTAGGATGAAGGAAAACCTTCGTATACGTGGGAATACGAATGGCGTCCTTTATGGTCATAAATATATGAAATATAGGTAAAAAGAAAGTGTCATCGAGCAAACGTGGCTGATCGTACTGATACGTCGGTGATAGTACTGAAATTCTTGTGGCCTGATTAATACTTGGCACGACAAAATGGATATACCCATTAGAGGGTATCCTGAATTTCTTAGCGATGTTCAAGAATTGGACTTGAGGCACGTGTCTTAACTCGTGTCTTGGGAAATATAAGCATGACATGTGTCTTGACTGGCGTCTTGACATGTGTCTTCAGAAGTATACGTGAGACATGTGTCTTGACTGATGTCTCGACATGTGTCTTGACTGATGTCTCGATATGTGTCTCGAGATGTGAAACAAATAGAACTACAAATATTAGGTTATTCTGCCAGAATTGGCGAATCGGTTGGACTACTGATCCTTTGTCTTTCTGATCACATCCGCAGCCGGAGCTTTGGTTGCGATTGCTAGAATAGTTGTTGTCATAGTAGTGGTTACTATCGTCTTATCTGTCAGTTCTATGACGGTCATTCTCATGACTGTGATTCATGTAACTATTCAGCTGAGTGGCCGGCTGGTACCGGTTCTCCACTCATATGACTGAAACGACAACTGAATGGCGTGTGACATGTAACTAAGAATTTGGGACAATGATAGATGGAAATCGTCTGGTGGTGAAGCATCTTCTCGTCCGATCGCTTTGATCTAACGCCTTTGTCTTCGTCTTGGACGAGCTCCAGGTTGTGAACAGCATCAGCATCTCGTAGCGTCTCCAAACATCAGCAGCATCAACCTTAATAACATCTCCAAGCTATGAGCGACATCAATAATTTGTAGAACATCAACAAATGGAATACGCATGAGATGATTCAAAATCACCACGCGAATACTCGTGAAGTATTACAAGTGAAATACACATGGATTAAGGTACGTGTAATACACATGGAATAGGGTACATAGAGTACACATGGAATGCAAATGAAATGAACGGTATGGGGTCGATCATTTGTCATGATTTTTAAGGAATATAATCGGTTAAACGGTTAGAAAACCATCATGATAACCTGGCAAATGCCAGTATATACCTCATTCTGGTTGCATAGAGAAACGCTTAACGTGTGATTACACAAAATTCAAGATGATTTGCCTGAAAGTGTAACACTCTCATTTTTCGTATCGGTACAGCGGAAGGGTCTTTCAGAGTGTTACGGGATAGCACAATAACTCCAATCATAGACAACACACAAAAATGGTTGTACAAGGTTTAACAAACATTCATTCGATAAAAAGTTTCAAAAGTGTACAACAGGTCCCAAATTATACAGGTCATTAAGTTTACAAAACACAGATCGAATGAACATTTTTAATATTAAGTGTGGGCCATCAGAGTCGATCTCCATCCGGATTACCTTCAAGCACCTGAGATAGAAAACATGCAAAAATCATATCAGCGAATGCCGAGTGAATTCATAGAGTTTAATGAAAACCGTTATATAAAACAATCATTTACAATCATTTAAAATCAGAACACAAGTATAATATCGTAAGTAAGTCCACATATTGCTAGTCAGGCAATATATAAATCAAGCATACATCTGAAACCGTCCATGAGACCGTAGTCTCTATATTACCATGATAGGTAATATATTCATCGTAATAGCGTCGTCATCGTTTATTATTTATGTCTTATAGCATACGTTGTATATTGTATAGGATTATTATTAGCCGCATGACATTGTTACCTTACTGTGAAAACAGCGGGCCGCGAACCCAACAAACAATTTCCCATCTAAGTTAGCGTGTCGTCACAAAAATCACGCTATGGAATCTTCTCATACATAAATTCGCTTACCAATCAATGTGGTACGACGGGGATCAGCCGTCAAGGCGCGAACTGGGGTGATCGTCCCCAAATAGTACTATCAAATGCATAAGCGTCTACCAAATCCCGGTAGTTCACAATTCATGCTAATGTGACTTTAAGTGACATAACCTAACTACTAATAATCCTTTTAGTCTCGAATATAGGGTCATAGCATCATTCGGGTCCATATCATTAAGAATACAATCGGGACTACTTGTGTTCTATTTTTATAAAAATCTAGCATGTTATCTCCCTCGCGGGTTTACAAATCATTTTATAAAACATTTAAAAGAGTGCGAGGCTATGAACTCACGTTGTTAATGAAAGGCGGATTATCGGCTACGGGCGTGCTTCGGTCACGGAAACCTATATAAATAATAATCGGTCTTAGACTCGGTCCAATGACTTTTATCAAAATAACAATATACATATGATGATTTTTGTACATATGATGATGATCAAGTGGGTTTATAAATCCTCGTTTACTCATTTTAGTGTTTACGTTTTGGTAACGTCTTACTAGTTCACTAGTTTTATCGATTTTACCTATTTTAAGTCCATTAATTCTTTTATAAGTTCTTTTACTTGTTTTTACCCATTTTATACCTATATGATCAGTATATATATCTTTCATGTTGGGCCCAAATGGGTTAAGCCCAATAATTCTTTTTACAAGTTTTTATCTTATTAAGTCTAATTATTAGTCCAATAGGTTTAGTTAGCTCGTAAATGTCCGTAATTCTTATAGTTCGGGTTTTATCGGTTTTTACTTGTATTAGTTACTTATACATCAGTATATAACTTTTATAAACTTTACATTAGACGGGTTTGTTCGTCTAAGTTTTATTTGGCGAAAAACGTTAATTTCACGGCGATAGCCGAAAAAGTCGTAAAATCAAGTTTATAGTTTTTATTATTTATAAATATTATTTTATCACCATTTATATAATTTACCCATTTAATTAACCTTTTATACATTTATATAAATAAGTTTTATAAGTTAGTGGGTTTATATTTTACATTTTATACATTATAAAGTGAGTGCTTATATAATAATAATAAACATTATTTCCAAAATCTGATTTTTAACTTCATATTCACCATTTTTATCATATCTAGAGTTCTACAATGACTTAGAAGCTCATTTTTGGATGACAACTTCTTCATCATATGTGCTACATATAACTTAGTTATAGCTACTGCCCATTTTGATTTTAAGTTGCCTTAACAGTCCCTACAAAACTGCTTATTCAGATTATACCACCTAACTTGTTTTGATCATATCTCACTCATTATTTTGATTCCATTGCATGGCCAACTCTCACATGTGTATAACATCATCTACTTACTGTAAATGGATCAAACCATGCAATTTTATCAGTTCATCTTTTAGTTATCTACTGTTTTTATACAGCCAACTAATTAGTCAAGATTTTAGCTTCATTTCTTATAGTTATCATCATTTTTAAGCATGTTTATCAACACTTGATCCCCACACAACATTTTTATCATCATATATACATCATATACATATACAAAATGAAAGAAAATACATTTGTTCTTTACAAAATAATAAGAGAAAAATGTAGAGGATGATCTTCTTTACCAATCCAAGTGGATTTCTTGTTTTAGGAAGACAAGAACTTGATGAACACAACAAGTATCTCCAAGACCATCAAATATCAAGAACATAGGTTGGAAAATCAGCCCTAGGACACAAGCAAATCACCTCCAAAGTTGTTTATATGGCCACCAAATGATCAAGGCTTCAAGGAAACACCTTAATAGGACTAGTAAACATGTGGTTTGTGGCTAGAAAAGATCAATGATGGTGTTTGTTGCTTTATTTGGCACGGCAAGGAGGGAGAGATTGAGAGAGTTTTAGAGTGGATTGCATGGAAGGAAATGGTAGAAATGAAACCATTTGCTAGTTTTGTGTTAAAGTGGAAATGGTTAGCTTAAGGTGTAAGCACAAGCTTACACTTGTGTAAACTTGCTAACTTGATGCCACCTATGTGTGGTGGTGTCAATATTGCCGTCCCATATAAGCTAGTGGGGTGGGGCAAAGTGTTTTGTCCCATCTCACTAGTTTACGGGTATTTCTTTATTCTAGTTTTCTCGATTTGCGTGCCCTCGGGTCGTTTTACGAAAAACGTTTTTATAAATTATGAATCACCGTCACAAAACGAATCCAATAAAAATTGTCTCATCAAAAACGGAGTTCAAAAACGTAAATACGTAATCCTAAGGTTTCCGGTCTAGTCGTAAAAGACGCCAAATTATGCACGTAAGCCCAAATTTAAATCCGTAAATTGTGAGTTCGTCAACCAACACAAAACTAAGTTTCAAAATATTATACGAGAAAATATTTCACTACCTGAAAATGTTAGACTTGTCACAGCTTTTCCTCCTAAAAGGGATCAACGTCCTCGTGATCCATTTCATTTGGATGTCCGTTCTTATTGAAATCGAAGAGGTGCAGATATTTCTTCCACATTTCATCCTCTCGTTCCCAAGTATACTCCGGTCCATGCTTTGAATTCCATCGGATCTTGACAATAGGTATCCGACTTTGTTTCAGTTGCTTTACCTCACGGTCCATAACTTCTACGGGCTCTTCGATAAAATGCAACTTCCCATCTATTCGAACCTTACCTAACGGAATTTTCTCATCACTCACTGCTAGACATTTCTTCAGATTAGATACATGGAATGTGTTGTGAACACCATGAAGTTCTGGGGGTAACTCTAGTTTGTAAGCCACCGGACCTACTCTAGATAAAATCTTAAAGGGTCCAATATAACGGGGATTCAATTTTCCTCGTTTTCCAAATCTTATAACGCCTTTCCATGGCGATACTTTCAACATTACTCGGTCACCCACTTCAATCTCCATTGGCTTCCGCCGCACATCCGCGTAACTTTTCTGTCTACTACGGGCAGTCAACAACCTCTTCTTAATCTGAACTATCATCTCCGTAGTCTCCTGGATCAATTCCGGTCCCGTGAGCTGGGTATCCCCAACTTCACTCCAACATACAGGAGATCTACACTTCCTACCATACAAAGCTTCAAACGGTGCAGCCTTAATACTAGAATGGTAACTATTGTTATACGAAAACTCTGCTAACGACAAATGTTTATCCCAATTCTTACCAAAGTCTAACACACAAGCTCTCAACATATCTTCCAGTGTTTGTATCGTCCTTTCACTCTGCCCATCAGTCTGGGGGTGATAAGCAGTGCTCATGTCGAGATTCGTTCCCAAAGATCTTTGGAGAGATTTCCAAAAATTCGATACGAATCTAGGATCTCGATCTGAAATGATCGATACAGGCACTCCATGCTTGCATACATCATTATCAAGGTATATTCGAGTCAGCTTCTCTAGTGAGAACTGCTCCTTAACCGGAATGAAGTGTACTGATTTGGTCAGTCTATCGACAATAACCCAAATCGAATTGTTTGCAGATGATGTTCTAGGAAGCTTGGTGATAAAGTCCATCGTAATTCGCTCCCACTTCCATTCAGGAATCTTTGGCTGTTGAAGTAGTCCTGATGGTTTTTGATGTTCGGCTTTAACTCTAGCACAAGTCAAGCATTGAAGAACATACATAGCTATGTCAGCTTTCATATTCGGCCACCAATACAACTTCTTCAAATCATGGTACATCTTATCAGATCCCGGATGAATGGAATACTTAGATTTATGGGATTCTAACATAATCAAATCTCTTAAGCCTCCAAACTTAGGTATCCACATACGACCTCTTAAACATTTCACTCCATCAGCTCTAACCTCTAAAGGATCTCCTTCTCCTCGGAACCCTTCATTAACAAAATTCTCCTTCTTACAAGCTTCTATTTGCGCATTTCTAATTTGCTCAGGCAAATTATTATGCACGGTAAAGACTAGAGAACGCACCCTGATAGGCTCTCTATCTTTCATACTCAACGCATCAGCAACAACATTAGATTTTCCTGGGTGATACTTTATATCACAGTCATAATCACTTAACAACTCTATCCATCTTCGTTGCCTCATGTTCAATTCCTTCTGGTCGAGAATATACTGTAGGCTTTTGTGATCGGTGAATACCGTACACTTGGTGCCATACAGATAATGTCTCCATAACCTAAGAGCAAAGACCACAGCTCCTAACTAAAGATCATGAGTAGTATAATTCTCCTCATTCTTCCTTAATTGCCTAGAAGCATAAGCTATCACTTTCTCTCTCTGCATCAAAACAGCTCCATAACCTCTAAGAGATGCATCAAAATACACTACAAAATCTTCACTTCCGTCGGGTAATGATAAGATTGGCGCACTACATAATTTTTGCTTCAATGTCTGAAATGCTCCATCTTCATCACTTCCCCAAACGAAAGGTTTATTCTTCTGGGTAAGCTTAGTCAAGGGTTTAGCTATCAAAGAAAATTCTTAAATGAATCACCTATAATAGCCAGCCAATCCTAAGAACTGTCACACTTCCGTTGGCGTTGTCGGTGCAGACCAATTCTTAATAGCTTCAACCTTTGCAGGATCAACATGAATTCCATCTCTGTTAATCACATGACCAAGAAATTGCACAGAATCTAACCAGAAATCACACTTCGAAAACTTAGCATACAATCTTTCATCCTTCAACAACTTCAAAACAATCCTCAAATGTTCTCTATGTTCATCTTCATTCTTAGAATAGATTAGAATATCGTCAATAAACACAATCACAAATTTATCCAAGTAGGGCTTGCACACTCGATTCATTAAATCCATGAAAATCGCAGGTGCGTTAGTTAACCCAAATGGCATTACTTGAAATTCATAGTGTCCATAACGAGTTCTAAATGCAGTTATAGGAATATCTTCTTCACGGACGCGAAGTTGGTGATATCCTGACCGCAAATCTATCTTAGAATACACACTAGATCCTTGCAGTTGATCAAACAAATCATCAATCCTAGGTAAAGGATATCGATTTTTAATTGTCAACTTATTCAGTTCCCTATAATCAATGCACATACGAAAAGATCCATCCTTCTTCTTAACGAACAAGACTGGAGCTCCCCAAGGCGACGAGCTCGGTCGAATAAAACCTTTATCAGACAACTCCTTAAGTTGCTCAGATAACTCCTTTAATTCAGAAGGGGCTAATCGGTAAGGCGCACGTGCCACCGGTGCAGCACCAGGAATTAAATCGATTCGAAACTCTACTTGCCTTATCGGTGGAAGTCCGGGTAAATCTTTAGGAAATACCTCTGGAAATTCACAAATAATAGGTACATCTTCCAATCGTTTCTCCCTAGACTCATTCCCGGTCACTTAAGCTAAGAATAACTCACAACCGTTCCTGATGTACTTTCGGACTTTAATACATGAAACGATTTTCAAACGGGATTCACCTCGACTACCATCAATCACTAACGTCCTATTCCTAAGAGGAATCTTAAGATTCTTCTCTCCACATAAAATAGTAGCATTATTCAACGAACAACCAATCCATACCAATAATAATATCGAAACTACCTAATTCTATCAACATCAAATCAATCGGAAAGGAATGGTTCAAGAGATTTAGAGAGCATCCTTCTAATAGCTTATTAGTTTTCACTAATTTACCATCAGCCAATTCCACCTCGTAACTGGTACTTATCTCAACAGGTTCAATATCAATAAGGGCACTAAATTTAGTGAATACAAAGCTCCTATCGGCACCCGAATCGAATAAAGCAACAGCATAATGATTGTTGAGTAAAAACGTACCGGTAACGACATTCGGATCCTCTTTCTTCACCTCAATTGTTCCAAGTTGGTAGATACCACCCTGGGGGTTTCTTCCAGGTACAATCACTTTCAACTTGGGGCATTCCGATTTCCTATGACCTTCCTCATTACAGTTGAAGCAAATGGTTCCCTTCTTACACCTTTCAACCTTGTGTCCAAGCTTTCCGCAATTTCAGCACTTCCAGCAGTCGCCAGGATGCCTCTTGTTGCCACACTTAGGACATCTATCATCGTTGCGCGGTGCATTGTTGGTAATAGCATTTGCATTCCCCTTTCTCTTGTTCTGACGGCGATTGAAATTCTTCCTATTATCACCTCTATCTACACGATCACCGTCTCCCTTTCTTTTCTCACCTACACGGGCTTCATCTTCCTTATCCTGAATTATCTGTCCAATGAGTTGGTAAGCCATTCGAACAGCATCATCAATGGTCAGTGGTTTCGATAATGTCACGTCCCCCCAGATATTCCTGGTCAACCCTTTCACATATTGCTCAATTCGGATCTCTTCGGGTTCAACCAATCGAGGACATAGCAAGGCCAACTCATGGAATCGGTTCGTGTAACTATCAATGTCCACACCTTTCATTCTCAGATGAATCAACTCCTGTTCTAACCTAATAATCACACTACGAGGACAAAACTCCAAAGTCATCCACTTCTTAATTTCAGCCCAAGGAGTAGCATTAGCAGCATCAAGACCCATGAAAGCAATTCTCCCGTTCCACCAAGTAAACGCACGACCTTTAAGAGTAGCCATAGCAAAAGTCACCTTATCTTCCTCCTTACACTTACTAATCCTAAACACCGATTCAATCTTCTCGATCCACTGGCTTAGTCCTACAGCACCTTCAGTTCCATTAAAAGGTAGAAGTTCACACTTCATGAACGTCACATAAGTACATCCACCAACTTCAGGTGCATTCGTTCCAAGTCCTCCTATATTTCCTCCAGCATTAGCATTCACATTATTAGCATTCACATTCACATTAGTACCGCCAATTCCACTACCGCCAGCTCCACTACCGCGAGCTCCACTACCGCCAGCTCCACTACCGCCAGCTTCATTTCTATCATTTGCCATAAATTCAGTCATAGATGCGGTAACTTGCTCCGTAATAATCCTACGTACATCATCCTCAGTCACAGCCTTCTTGGGCGGCATAGTTCTATAATTCCACAATTTCAAAGTATTAAGCATTCATCCAACAAAGGATTCATATAATATGGATCGAATTCATAATCAAGATACAAATAAGGCACAATATGGAATTCAAGACAAGATACATATTTCATTCGATCTGAAACAAAAGTATTGTCTTAGTACATCCATATCAAAGTTCTAACACTATATACACTCAAAATTCGTGCCACGTCTATTACTAACAAGTCGGTTCAGTCAAAGCTACAAACACAAAAGATATAAAGGTCACTACTAAACACAGACTGGTCTACTGAGAACCGCCAGATGGTCCATCATCCATCGTCTTTTGGATCTTCGCCGGACGGTCACTAGACACATCTTCAGCTGGGCGCTTACGGATTACTCCTCTTTCAACCATGTCGGCATAAAATCTACTGTTCCAACCCACAGATATATTCAACTCCTTTTCAGCTTTCTCACGCATCGCACGAGCCACACTCAACTGAATCTCCATAGAATTCACCTTTCTCTTCATGGCAGCATACTCACCACTTTCCAACACCGATAACCTCCTAAAAGCCTCATTCAAACCACGTTCTACATCACTCAAATCCAAACTAAGCGATTCTCGCTCTTTCTCGCCAACCTTAGTCTTCGACTCCAAATAAGCAACCTGAGTCTGAACAACACCTAATCCAACCTCTGTCACACAACTCTTAACACAGGAAGCATCTAGATCACGTCTCAAGGCCCATGGTGCAAGACCATCAATATGAGTAGCCTCTCGAGTAATAGACAACTCTCCTATCTCACGTCTACGAGTATCAATACCATCAGTACCGTCAGGTGCATCGTCATCCTCATCCTCCTCTGATTCAGAATCAGATTCAGACATTTCATCCCTAGGTAACTCATCCTCAGAATCAGACAAACAAACTGGTGGGGGCAAAGGCTCGCCCTCTGGAACATCATACGGATAAATAAGCTCAGCTTCCTCATCGTCATCAACCTCAACATCTATACCTACATCCTCCTCGACATCCTCGTCGCCAATCTCATCATTCCAACTCATCTAACCCAATCTCATCCTCATTCTCAATATCAGCATTCTCAATCTCCACATTCTCATTACCCACATTCTCAATATCCACATTCTCATTACCCACATTCTCAATATCCACATTCTCATTACCCACATTCTCAATCTCATTCTCTACTAAGTCAACCTGAGGGGCAATCTGATCTCCTAGTCCTAACTCGGGCTCGGGATCCTCAAATGGTTCCTCCTCATCATCAATATCAAAATCTACTAAGTCTAAATAAGGATCATCTTCTATATTAGGTTCGGGAATAGCATGGTTTTCTACAGGAATATTAGGGTCAGCCATGACAATCTGCATTTATATATATATCTCGTATTAGGATAACATATATATAAATTATATTATATATATCAAAATATATATCTTCTCGATAGGGCTTGTTGGTAACGTCGGAGATCTCTGGCACCGTTATAGTCAAAAGATTTTTCAAATATTTTCTCAAATGTTCATTGTCAAAAGATTTTGAAAAGTTTTGTTCAAAACCTTGGTTTTTAAAATCTTTTGTTCTCTACAACGAGAGCTCTGATACCAAACTGTAACACTCTCATTTTTCGTATCGGTACAGCGGAAGGGTCTTTCAGAGTGTTACGGGATAGCACAATAACTCCAATCATAGACAACACATAAAAATGGTTGTACAAGGTTTAACAAACATTCATTCGATAAAAAGTTTCAAAAGTGTACAACAGGTCCCAAATTATACAGGTCATTAAGTTTACAAAACACAGATCGAATGAACATTTTTAATATTAAGTGTGGGCCATCAGAGTCGATCTCCATCCGGATTACCTTCAAGAACCTGAGATAGAAAACATGCAAAAATCATATCAGCGAATGCCGAGTGAATTCATAGAGTTTAATGAAAACCGTTATATAAAACAATCATTTACAATCATTTAAAATCAGAACACAAGTATAATATCGGAAGTAAGTCCACATATTGCTAGTCAGGCAATATATAAATCAAGCATACATCTGAAACCGTCCATGAGACCGTAGTCTCTATATTACCATGATAGGTAATATATTCATCGTAATAGCGTCGTCATCGTTTATTATTTATGTCTTATAGCATACGTTGTATATTGTATAGGATTATTATTAGCCGCATGACATTGTTACCTTACTGTGAAAACAGCGGGCCGCGAACCCGACAAACAATTTGCCCATCTAAGTTAGCGTGTCGTCACAAAAATCACGCTATGGAATCTTCTCATACATAAATTCGCTTACCAATCAATGTGGTACGACGGGGATCAACCGTCAAGGCGCGAACTGGGGTGATCGTCCCCAAATAGTACTATCAAATGCATAAGCGTCTACCAAATCCCGGTGATGAGATGGCATTTATACATGATCTCATCGTTCTTTTCGGGCTTTTAATGCACTAAAATGTCATAAAATACCATATATATGCTTGTGTTTGTTTACTTGTGTATTTTAGGTACGGATATCGTGAAAAAGACAAAAGATCACAAGATACTAGGAAAAACGGACACGAGAAACAAAGCCGTACAAAGAACCGGGCCCTAATCATGGAATTCTCAACAAAATACCTTGAAGACTTGAAGACAAAACAAGATTGATCCTCATTCTATGAAGAAATGACACTTAAAACCCTTGTATATTAATAATTACAAGTTTGGTTCCTTAAGTTTGTCAAAATTGCAAAAAGGTCCTTCAACTTTGAAGAAATAGCAAGAATAGTCCCTCAACAATTTCAAATTGCCAAATATGGTCCCTCATGAAGATTAAGTTACATTGAAGACCTTTGAAGATCATCATTGTCCAAGATCAGCCCTTGAAGAATCACCAAATGGCAAAAATCATCCTTGATAAGCTTTTGTCAAAGTTTTGTGCCAAAAATGTAAAAGAGGGAAAGTTAAATACAAAGAGAAACCTGTTTTAGGGCAAAAATACTTTGTTTGCCAAAGTTTTCAAAACACAAGGACTGGAAGTGCCAATTTGGAAAGATTCAAATAAACTGGCGCCTAACACCCACCCTTCCCCCAAAATCGGATCTAAACCAGTACTGTACATCTTTTTTACAGCCCAGTTTTTACATCCACTTAACTTGGGTTAAAACCTAATTCACCTTGCACACGAGTAATTCACACCTGCCAAAACCCTTCCCACTCCTAAAAACCCCAATCCCACCACTTGAGGACCCCACCCCCAATTCCCTCTCAGCCAATCACATCATTCCTTTGGCTCCAAGGCAAATGACGTGTCAAAAATCAATGGCCAAGATATAATGCTTCATCACAATGCATAATTGAAGAGTGGAGATCAAATTTGGACAGCAAGGCACTAAAATCGTCTAGAAGCATTGAGGGTATTTTAGAGAATTTCTTAGGATTAGGGTTTGTATTTTTCGTTCTAGATTGTTCATTAGAGTCCTATATAAGAGACCCCAACCTGTGGGTGATCCTTGTTCCAGTTTTCTTAGCTATTCTATTGTAATTCCTTTTTAAGAAATATAAAGTTGGTAGTTTTTATAAAATCGTAATTCCTTTTATCTTGTTTTAAAAGTTGGTATTGGATAAGCTAAGAATCCTGAGTTCCATCTTGAATTGGTGAAGTGATTTGTGTTTCATAAATATTACAAAAGTTTTTGGAATTTGAAAGATTTTTGTAATAAAAATCTGTGTAAGGTTTTGGTGTTATAGGATTCATTAGGATTGGTGTTAGTTAGTAATTAAAACGTGTTAAGAAAGGTTTTAAGAAGGTTTGAAAGAATTTTAAGAAGAAAGAAAAATAAAACAGTAAGATATTGTTATTATCTTGTTTTTTTTTCTTTTGATTTGTTTCAAACAGGTTGAAGAAGTGTTGATAAAGGGTCTGCACCAGCCCTAGCTGGTTTGGAGGAGGATTATACATCCTCTAGGGTCTTGGATGTAAGACCCTAAGGTAATTCTTCTTTTACCTTAAAAAATTCTCAAAAATAGCTATTTGTATGATCTTCTTTGAATTGATGCTTAAGTGTATTTTAACTGTTGGATTTGTGTTTATTTGATGTGTTATGCATGTTAGTAGACATATGAATCAGTTTTAGTGAAGTTTGAAAGGATTTGCTTTGTAAAACGTTTTCTAAGAAAGTTAACAGGGTGTTTGGATTCATGGATTAGCAGGGCAAAGATCTTTGATTTTTATTTAAAAAAGTGTTAGCAGGTTTAAAAAGGCTTGAGTTAGGTTTTAATTAGTAGGTAATTTAGTTTGGTACAAGTTTTAAGTTAGTTTGTGTGGTTTTTAAAGCAAAAGAGTATAGCAAATCTGCATAACAACTCTCCTGCTTACTTTTCATGCAATTTTGATGCTTGAATCTGAATTCTGTTAGGAGATAGTGTTATTGTTGGTTTGAATCTGGTTGTGCATCATTTGGTGAGTGTATGTTCAAAATTTTGGCCATTAAAAGTCACTAGAGAGCATTTGATAAGCATATAAGCCCCACTGATCTGCTATTATTATCTCAGAGACTTGACAGAGGCTGTTGAGTGCATTTGTGTATGATTTTGGGTGTGCTAAGTGTTACTTGTTTACTGTCTCTGACTCCTTGAGCTTCAATAAGCTCAAGGGTGCCTTATTGCTCCAAAATAATCACCAAATAAGCTCAAACCAAGCCCCTCTTGGCATCAAGAAGTGCACAAGTGTGCACTTCCATTGTTCATCAGAAAAACATCCAGTCTGTCACGTTTTTTGAATCAAACTTGGCTTAATCTTGGCTGAAAAGGGAATTGGAGTTGGATTATAAGTCATATAAGGTCACTAGTTGGATTGGTAAAGAGTTTAAAAAATAAAAAAATAAAAAGTATAAAAAGGGGGTTGTAAGACTCGAACCCACAATCCCCACGTTCACACACACACAACACTACCACTGCGCCCTAGGGTCTTTGACTGCTAGGGTGTGGTTTTGTTTTATACTTAACCACTTTTCTTTTGTTTGCTTATTTAATAAGCTGTGGCTTATTTTACGATTTCTAGCTTATTTAATAAGCTTATTTTGTGTGGCTTATTTTTCTTGGGATCCTATTAGGTTTATAGACTTTTCAAAATTGGTTTCAAAATTTTCTCTTTATTTAATTATTTATTAGGATTTATTTAATACCCGTTTTTTAGAAAGTCAATAAAAAAATACCAAAAAGATTTTTAATTTTTAGGAAAAATAGTTTTTAGCTTTTTAAATATATTTTTGAGGTTTACATCTTATTTTGGTTTTATAAACTTTAATTTTTAATTTTATATTATTTTAAGGTTTTTTATAAACTTTAAAGATTTTTATAAAATTATTAAAAAAGGTTTAGAAGCTCTAATTTGTGTTTTTCTCTTAGTTATATTAATTAGGATTTTTAGAAATTTTTTATTTCAAGTTTTATAAACTTTTTATTTTTAGCATTATTTTATTATTATTTTAATATTAATTTTTCAAAATTTTATTTTTCTTTCTTTTTCATTTTTCTTAGGATCTTTATCATTAATTAGGACTATTTCCATTTTTAGAATATTTTTATAGCTTTTAGATTAATTTTTATAATTATTTTTAAGTTTAATTAGGATTTAATCATTTTTAATCATTTTTAGAGTTTTAAAAATAGTTTTAATAGGTTTTAATTTTTAGAAAATTACTTTTTAGTCTTCTAATAATATAAGTTAAGTGATTATTCAATAAAATCATATTTTAGACATTTGAATTAGTTAAATTTAATTTAGGGCTTTAATTAGCATTTAAAATTAATTATTTAATTAATAAAAGGTTTTAAAATATCTTTGTTGGATTTTTATCTTTATTTATATTATTTTAGACTTCTTTTTAGTCTTTTTAATTATTAATTTTGTTTTTGGTTTTAGTATTAAATTTTTAATTTTTGTGGTTTTTCTACGGTTTTACGTTTTCGTCGTAGTTTAATTTTCACGTAACCGTCTTTCATCTTCTCATCCCCATTCTCTTAATATTAATCTCAAATAAATACAAGTTAATTCACAACACCATACCTCCTTGGGAAACGAATCTTTCATCTCTTTTATTTGATTGAGGGTCATTAGTGTTGATTTTTCCTAAAATCATCACTCGATACTTACCGCTCATATACGTTCTTTTGTTTTCCTAAACAAGAGTCGTGTTTTATCCTACAATCATTTTGGCGCCGCTGCCGGGGAGGTGTGTTGTGCTTTAATTTGGAAACTTTTGTTTTTGATATTATCCATAAATAGTATTTGTGTTAAGTGGAACTCCCTTAACACGTATTATCGGTTTTCTTGGTTTTTCTTTGTGACTATTATTAATATATTGTATTAAGTATCACAACCAAAATACAATATCTCCAAAAGTGAGAAAACACAACCTTAATTGGGATTTGATCTCCTAATTATTGTATTCGAATCTCAAACAAAAAGAAAAGGCAAAAATAGATAAATACTTTCGAGAAGCTCGATTTTGAAAAATACAAACTATAAGGTGGGTATAAGGCGGGTATTATAAAATATACCCTAAGGAAAAAGGCTCTTAAGTGCTTCGCGCCGCCTCGTTTCCCCGCTTGCTTGTGAGTATTTTGACATTGAAAGCTAATCGAGGGTTTTGCCGCCCAAAGTATTAATACGTATACTATATTTGCTTGGTTTTCTTTGTGATTAAACCCTCGTGAACAATTTGGTTTTCACCAAAGTTCTAAAGTCATTCGAAGGCGTTCACTCCACGTGATCATTTTCATTCCTTTGAGGCTTCTTTAATCAAGAGTTTGATTCGAGGAGAGATTTTGTAGATTGTTGTCTACGAAGATACACCAAAATCCAAAAAATTAAATATCATCAAAAACACAAAAAAATTGAAAATCCACAAAACAACCAAAAAGAATCTTCTTTGCTCACCTCCCATTCTTCGTGAAGTTTATGATCACTCGTAATCAAGCAAAACGAGCTCGTAAACGTCTTCAAAAGCAAGCAAATCAAGGATCGTTGATTGTTGAAGAACCTCCAATTGTTGAACCTATTATAGAACAAGAAGTCGTCATGGCTAATCGTACTATGATGGAGTTGCTTCAAGCACCCACCGAGGGTTTTGGAGAGGCCATTGTTATTCCCGCCATCCTTGCGGAGAATTTCGAGATTAAGACGGGTTTAATGTCGATGCTACAAGCAAACAAATTTCGAGGTCACGAGAAAGACAACCCGCATTACCATATTAGGAATTTCAACCGTCTCACCGCCACTAGCAAATTTAAGGATGTTCCACATGACGCCATTAAGATGATGTTGTTTCCATATTCGTTGGATGGACCCGCAAAAATTTGGCTCGAAAAAGAACCGCCAAATTCGATTTTGACATGGGCCGATCTCGTTTCTAAGTTTGTGAACAAGTTTTTTCCACCATCTAAAACAACACACTTAAAAAATGAGATTTCACGATTTGTGCAACGTAACAATGAAAGTTTTTCAATGGCATGGGAACGATTTAAAGAGATGTTACATGAATGTCCTCACCATGATTTTTCGGAATTGCATCAAATTGATACCTTTTATAATGGGCTTAATGATCATGAACGAGATTATTTGAACGCCGCCGCGGGTGGTAACTTTTTGTGCAAGACGACAAATGAGGCTTTACAAATCATTGAAAATCGATCTAAGGTTTATAGCCCTCGTAACACACCGAGTGTTGCCAATATGGGTTCGTCATCTTCGTCACAATCGTCTCGTAGCATTAACGCCTTACATGATGAAGCTAATGAGGAAAATCGGTTTTTTGATAGATTTGCTAATCTAATGTCCCATTGGAAAGCTCAAGAAGCTTCCAATTCCGCTTCGGTTAAAGCGGTTGCTAAGAGTTGTTTATCTTGTGGAGGAGCTCATGATCTTTCCGAGTGCATTACCGCGGATGGTAACACTTCGAGTGCTTATGTAGCAACGGGAACTTACAACCAAAACGGCCAAGGTTCCCGCCAAAATCAAGCTCCACCAAATCAAAATGTTAATAATTATCGAAACAACAACCAAGGTAATTACCAAGGCAACACACGCAATTACAACAAAGGGAATTATCAAAGTGGGAATGGACAAATCTCTAATCAAAACCAAAACCGTGATTTTCAAAACACTACTCAAGGTTTTCAAAATGCTCACACGAAAAATTTGCAAGGAGAATTTTTGGATTATGCAAAAGCAAATGATGCTAAATTTGATAATATGCAACGTGAGATGATTAGCTTAAGGTCCGAGTTGAAAAACGAGCTTAAAAATGAACTTGCTAATGAACTTAAAACTAAGGCAAACAAAATGGAAGGAAATGTCCAACGTCTTCAACAAAACCAACAAAAGATGGAATTAGGAAAACATGAGATTAAGCAAGAGTTATTGAAAGCGGATGCTAGGCAATCAAAATTTGAGGACCGAATGGCTAAGATGTTTGAAGCTATCATGTGTAAGCCCTCTTCTTCGGTTGGTCTTCCTAGTGATACCATTAACAACCCGAGGGGAGAATTGAAGGTTGTTGCTACACGAAGTGGTAAAACCTTCAAGGAACCAATCTCTCGTCCAAGTACTTCTACGGAGAAGGAAATCGAGAAAGAACCCGAGGTGATGGTCGAAAAGGAGCACATTACAATCCCACGAAGTACCGCTCAAACCACACCTACGGTTGAACCAATACCAATTATGGAACCCGAGTTTCCAAGGCCGTTGCCTAATGACCAACCCACACCACCTTTACCTTACCCTTCGAGACGAAACAAAGAGAAAGCACAAGAACGGAACAATTATAAATTTGAGCTATTTATGAAAATGTTTCGTGATTTGCATTTTAACATAAGTTTTGCCGATGCTTTAATCATGATGCCTCGATTCGCCGCAAACTTCAAAAGTATGCTAAACAACAAAGAAAAGTTACAACAATCGTCTAGTTGTTCATCGGTTTTTCTAAGCCGCATACCACAAAAAGTCGGTGATCCCGGTAAATTTTTGATTCCGTGTGCTATTCAAGATATGGAGGAATGCTACGCCTTGGCCGATCTTGGTGCTAGTATTAATTTAATGCCTCTCGAGATTTTCAAATCGCTTTCGCTTCCGGCTCTTACTCCTTCGAACATGTCCATCGAGATGGCCGATCATTCTACGATCATGGCATGTGGAGTAGCCGAGGACGTTTTCGTTAAAGTCGGAAAGTTTTACTATCCCGTTGACTTTATCGTTGTAGACATTCCCATCGATCGAAAAGTTCCTCTCATATTGGGTCGTTCATTTTTGGATACATCACGAGCACTTATCGATGTTCATGCTCGAAAAATCACCCTTCGTTTCAATGAAGAAGAACTTGTCATCAATGCAACACAAAACTCCAATCTTTCTCATGTATATTCTATTGCAACTTTAAACCATGGTGACTCGACCAATGTCGTTTGCAAAGAATTTTCACCAAGAGTTTTAGGGAATGTCTCCAAAAACAATTTACCATTTCCTCCGCCGGTGGAGGTTATGAGTGTAAAGCCTACAAAGAAGAAACCATCAATACTTGAATCGAAAAATTCGTCGCCTCATCTCGAACATTCATTCTTGAAAAGTGTTGATAAGTTGCCGGTTTCTACGGAAGATCTTTCGGATGATGAATACGTTGGCCCCGATGGGGAGGTTTTCTTCGTCGATAAACGTTTTGAGAACTTGCCACCACCAAAACCAAAACGGTTTCAAAATGTGAGAATTTTTAGTGTGACTAACATCGTCTTAGAAACACCGAATATTTTCGACATAATCAAAAAGGGTTTTCATAAGGAGAGTTTAAAAGATAACAAAGAAAAAGATCTTAAATGTGATTTAATTGATTTTTCTACAAATCTAACTCCGTCATCACCACGTGATTTGAGTACTACAAACTCGTCTACTCCTTTTGACGATGTTTTGTGTGGTTCTAGTATGGGGGAAGCCCCTTATGTTCCCTCATCCTTGTCCACCGAGGACGAGATATTCGATCCCGGAATTTCATGTAAAGGGAAATCTCGGTCTTCCACCGATGCAATAAATGGAAACTATATCTATTTGCTTGGTGCGAGTCTACCTCGAGTAGCTCAAACGTTTGTCTTACCAATTGTCTCACCCTTCTATTTCTCATCTATTTTCTTCAAACTCTTTGAGTTTATGGCACATGTTAAAGTGGTGTTAATTTGTTTTTCCAATGGAAACGAGAACGCCATCTTCGACCCCGGTATTTTGCATCATATAAGGACTTAGTCCTTTATACCGGTTGCTTTTTGGGCCTTGTTTATCATGTAAGCCCCTTTGACCATACCATGATTTCCCTAAATGTTCACATTTTCAGGGGATCGAGTCGAGCTCATGACTCGGTAATCAAAAACGAGGTGCCTCGTGGGGGAGATCCCATGCTTATCTTTATGCTTTATGGTCACTAATAAGGGGACTTGTACCCTTCCAACTCGTTGTCTCGTGGTTGTTTGTGATTGTGTTATCTAGATCATCATCATCGTCTACGATTGAAGACTCTCGTGTTCGTTTACGTGAGCCTCCATCGTTCGTTCGAAGAAGTTTTTCACGATTCCATGTCATATCCTTTATTGTTCTAACAATTATCTTTTAGCATAATTAATAAACGGCTTTAGATATATTGTTGATCACCCTTTCCATGCTAGATCCTAAGCATTCGACTCTTCGTCTCTAGTATGGGGGTGCTCCACCTTTAGACTCGAAACATTGAGGACAATGTTTACTTTTAGTATGGGGGGGTGAATAGGTACTTGCTTTGCTACGCCCTCACGTTTTCCAATTTTCAATGTTTTGTTTTGCTAATAAGGCTAAAAATGGCCAAATTTTAAATTTTTCTTAGTTTTCATAAGTGTTTTTAAGACACGAATGTATATTTTCCGATGGGTAGAATAAGAGTTAATTTTTGACTTGATGGGCATTTGGAGCCATTTACATTCCTTAACCCGCTCAATTCAAGTTTTGCTAGACTTTTATATAGGGAGCTTTAAAACGCGAAAGTCTTAATTCATTCGGGTTAAGAACAAGAACTTTTCGCAAGTTCCTATAATTGATTCTAGAAAGTCACTTATCAAGGGAACTTTAAAACGCATTCTCTAAACTTGAAAAAGTCCAAGAAAGTGCAAGATCCTATTGGTGGCTTGAAAACCCAAAACTTTGATTTGATATAGTCTTAATGAAAGCTAATCCAAATTTGGCTTAATTTTGACTTGCATGGCTAAGTATTCACGAGTCTCTTTAATTAGAGGTCTTTATATAGTGAAGAACGAGAAATGATAGAGTTAGACAAGTGATCATGCTAAACGAAGAACATGAAAATGTTCTTTCAAAAACTCATATGTTTTTAATTGTGGCTTTTTCTTCCCATAAGATCAATGCATTAGGAATAAAACATAATTGCAATAAGTAAGGTCGTACAATTTGAAAGGTTACTTAGCCTCTAGCGCAATATCGTTTAAAAGTTGCTCGGGGTTGAATAGAGTTCATAGCCAAGGCATAACTTATTGAAGCGGGACGCGAAGATTGGCGATTATCCAAAAAGGCCCTAACAAGGCATGAGGAGCTCTATTTTTGCAAAAGATCCAAAGATGATGTGAAGTATCATTATTCCAAAATCAATATGAAGGATCGAGACACACGACGAGAAGCTATTACTCCCCTAAAGAATGGAGAAAGTCTATCCAAAAAGACCCTAACAAGGTATGAGGATAAATATATCCAAGTCCGAAAAGGAGGCGGATCGTTGTATATCAAAATCCAAAGTAAAGATTGAAGAAAAATGATGAAGTCGTGGTCCTATATGAAGAATCTCTCAAAAACGTCAAGTGAAGAAATTCCAAATATATGAAGAGAAGACCATAATTTCGAGAACGTCTTCCCAAGATTTGAAGTATGAAGTACATGCCAAATATCGGTCCGAGAAAGGTCTCAAATCGTGAAACGAGTTATGCCAAGATATGAACTTAAGGAGATACACGAGAAGCCGTTTTAAAAGATTTTGTCCTTCGGCTAACTATTGATCAAATCGTGCTACTTTGCTTTCGGACTAATAACTACTCAAATAAGTCAATATGAATCACTTGTGATCCATGACAAATAGATAAAAAAATGCTAGTAACCCATTTCCTTTTATAATAACTAGGATTGCGGGGAGAAAAAGTATTACACAATTTGAACGTATGAGTAGTGTTAGCATTGTGACTTGTACCAACAATGATCTTGTTTTTGCACTTAGCATGGAATGTATGACAATCAAGGATGACGAAGTTTACTCTAAGGGACATTGACTTGTTTCTATTCTTAGACCCTAAAAGTCACCTTTTGGTGATGAAAATCATACATTATGTCTTTACACATCATCGTAGTATGTTGCAAGTCTTTTACTCTTCAATAAAGGTTAATAAAATTGAACTTTGGTGATGCTTAGATACTTTATTCTAGCATTGCGTGAGGGCACGGCAATGGGTTAGTATGGGGGAGTGATGAGATGGCATTTATACATGATCTCATCGTTCTTTTCGGGCTTTTAATGCACTAAAATGTCATAAAATACCATATATATGCTTGTGTTTGTTTACTTGTGTATTTTAGGTACGGATATCGTGAAAAAGACAAAAGATCACAAGATACAAGGAAAAACGGACACGAGAAACAAAGCCGTACAAAGAACCGGGCCCTAATCATGGAATTCTCAACAAAAAACCTTGAAGACTTGAAGACAAAACAAGATTGATCCTCATTCTATGAAGAAATGACACTTAAAACCCTTGTATATTAATAATTACAAGTTTGGTCCCTTAAGTTTGTCAAAATTGCAAAAAGGTCCTTCAACTTTGAAGAAATGGCAAGAATAGTCCCTCAACAATTTCAAATTGCCAAATATGGTCCCTCATGAAGATTAAGTTACATTGAAGACCTTTGAAGATCATCATTGTCCAAGATCAGCCCTTGAAGAATCACCAAATGGCAAAAATCATCCTTGATAAGCTTTTGTCAAAGTTTTGTGCCAAAAATGTAAAAGAGGGAAAGTTAAATACAAAGAGAAACCTGTTTTAGGGCAAAAATACTTTGTTTGCCAAAGTTTTCAAAACACAAGAACTGGAAGTGCCAATTTGGAAAGATTCAAATAAACTGGCGCCTAACACCCACCCTTCCCCAAAAATCGGATCTAAACCAGTACTATACATCTTTTTTACAACCCAGTTTTTACATCCACTTAACTTGGGTTAAAACCTAATTCACCTTGCACACGAGTAATTCACACCTGCCAAAACCCTTCCCACTCCTAAAAACCCCAATCCCACCACTTGAGGACCCCACCCCCAATTCCCTCTCAGCCAATCACATCATTCCTTTGGCTCCAAGGCAAATGACGTGTCAAAAATCAATGGCCAAGATATAATGCTTCATCACAACGCATAATTGAAGAGTGGAGATCAAATTTGGACAGCAAGGCACTAAAATCGTCTAGAAGCATTGAGGGCATTTTAGAGAATTTCTTAGGATTAGGGTTTGTATTTTTCGTTCTAGATTGTTCATTAGAGTCCTATATAAGAGACCCCAACCTGTGGGTGATCCTTGTTCCAGTTTTCTTAGCTATTCTATTATAATTCCTTTTTAAGAAATATAAAGTTGGTAGTTTTTTATAAAATCGTAATTCCTTTTATCTTGTTTTAAAAGTTGGTATTGGATAAGCTAAGAATCCTGAGTTCCATCTTGAATTGGTGAAGTGATTTGTGTTTCATAAATATTACAAAAGTTTTTGGAATTTGAAAGATTTTTGTAATAAAAATCTGTGTAAGGTTTTGGTGTTATAGGATTCATTAGGATTGGTGTTAGTTAGTAATTAAAACGTGTTAAGAAAGGTTTTAAGAAGGTTTGAAAGAATTTTAAGAAGAAAGAAAAATAAAACAGTAAGATATTGTTATTATCTTGTTTTTTTTTCTTTTGATTTGTTTCAAACAGGTTGAAGAAGTGTTGATAAAGGGTCTGCACCAGCCCCAGCTGGTTTGGAGGAGGATTATACATCCTCTAGGGTCTTGGATGTAAGACCCTAAGGTAATTCTTCTTTTACCTTAAAAAATTCTCAAAAATAGCTATTTGTATGATCTTCTTTGAATTGATGCTTAAGTGTATTTTAACTGTTGGATTTGTGTTTATTTGATGTGTTATGCATGTTAGTAGACATATGAATCAGTTTTAGTGAAGTTTGAAAGGATTTGCTTTGTAAAACGTTTTCTAAGAAAGTTAACAGGGTGTTTGGATTCATGGATTAGCAGGGCAAAGATCTTTGATTTTTATTTAAAAAAGTGTTAGCAGGTTTAAAAAGGCTTGAGTTAGGTTTTAATTAGTAGGTAATTTAGTTTGGTACAAGTTTTAAGTTAGTTTGTGTGGTTTTTAAAGCAAAAGAGTATAGCAAATCTGCATAACAACTCTCCTGCTTACTTTTCATGCAATTTTGATGCTTGAATCTGAATTCTGTTAGGAGATAGTGTTATTGTTGGTTTGAATCTGGTTGTGCATCATTTGGTGAGTGTATGTTCAAAATTTTGGCCATTAAAAGTCACTAGAGAGCATTTGATAAGCATATAAGCCCCACTGATCTGCTATTATTATCTCAGAGACTTGACAGAGGCTATTGAGTGCATTTGTGTATGATTTTGGGTGTGCTAAGTGTTACTTGTTTACTGTCTCTGACTCCTTGAGCTTCAATAAGCTCAAGGGTGCCTTATTGCTCCAAAATAATCACCAAATAAGCTCAAACCAAGCCCCTCTTGGCATCAAGAAGTGCACAAGTGTGCACTTCCATTGTTCATCAGAAAAACATCCAGTCTGTCACGTTTTTTGAATCAAACTTGGCTTAATCTTGGCTGAAAAGGGAATTGGAGTTGGATTATAAGTCATATAAGGTCACTAGTTGGATTGGTAAAGAGTTTAAAAAATAAAAAAATAAAAAGTATAAAAAGGGGGTTGTAAGACTCGAACCCACAATCCCCACGTTCACACACACACAACACTACCACTGCGCCCTAGGGTCTTTGACTGCTAGGGTGTGGTTTTGTTTTATACTTAACCACTTTTCTTTTGTTTGCTTATTTAATAAGCCGTGGCTTATTTTACGATTTCTAGCTTATTTAATAAGATTATTTTGTGTGGCTTATTTTTCTTGGGATCCTATTAGGTTTATAGACTTTTCAAAATTGGTTTCAAAATTTTCTCTTTATTTAATTATTTATTAGGATTTATTTAATACCCGTTTTTTAGAAAGTCAATAAAAAAATACCAAAAAGATTTTTAATTTTTAGGAAAAATAGTTTTTAGCTTTTTAAATATATTTTTGAGGTTTACATCTTATTTTGGTTTTATAAACTTTAATTTTTAATTTTATATTATTTTAAGGTTTTTTATAAACTTTAAAGATTTTTATAAAATTATTAAAAAAGGTTTAGAAGCTCTAATTTGTGTTTTTCTCTTAGTTATATTAATTAGGATTTTTAGAAATTTTTTATTTCAAGTTTTATAAACTTTTTATTTTTAGCATTATTTTATTATTATTTTAATATTAATTTTTCAAAATTTTATTTTTCTTTCTTTTTCATTTTTCTTAGGATCTTTATCATTAATTAGGACTATTTCCATTTTTAGAATATTTTTATAGCTTTTAGATTAATTTTTATAATTATTTTTAAGTTTAATTAGGATTTAATCATTTTTAATCATTTTTAGAGTTTTAAAAATAGTTTTAATAGGTTTTAATTTTTAGAAAATTACTTTTTAGTCTTCTAATAATATAAGTTAAGTGATTATTCAATAAAATCATATTTTAGACATTTGAATTAGTTAAATTTAATTTTAGGGCTTTAATTAGCATTTAAAATTAATTATTTAATTAATAAAAGGTTTTAAAATATCTTTGTTGGATTTTTATCTTTATTTATATTATTTTAGACTTCTTTTTAGTCTTTTTAATTATTAATTTTGTTTTTGGTTTTAGTATTAAATTTTTAATTTTTGTGGTTTTTCTACGGTTTTACGTTTTCGTCGTAGTTTAATTTTCACGTAACCGTCTTTCATCTTCTCATCCCCATTCTCTTAATATTAATCTCAAATAAATACAAGTTAATTCACAACACCATACCTCCTTGGGAAACGAATCTTTCATCTCTTTTATTTGATTGAGGGTCATTAGTGTTGATTTTTCCTAAAATCATCACTCGATACTTACCGCTCATATACGTTCTTTTGTTTTCCTAAACAAGAGTCGTGTTTTATCCTACAATCACCCGGTAGTTCACAATTCATGCTAATGGGACTTTAAGTGACATAACCTAACTACTAATAATCCTTTTAGTCTCAAATATAGGGTCATAGCATCATTCGGGTCCATATCATTAAGCATACAATCGGGACTACTTGTGTTCTATTTTTATAAAAATCTAGCATGTTATCTCCCTCGCGGGTTTACAAATCATTTTATAAAACATTTAAAAGAGTGCGAGGCTATGAACTCACGTTGTTAATGAAAGGCGGATTATCGGCTACGGGCGTGCTTCGGTCACGGAAATCTATATAAATAATAATCGGTCTTAGACTCGGTCCAATGACTTTTATCAAAATAACAATATACATATGATGATTTTTGTACATATGATGATGATCAAGTGGGTTTATAAATCCTCGTTTACTCATTTTAGTGTTTACGTTTTGGTAACGTCTTACTAGTTCACTAGTTTTATCGATTTTACCTATTTTAAGTCCATTAATTCTTTTATAAGTTCTTTTACTTTTTTTTACCCATTTTATACCTATATGATCAGTATATATATCTTTCATGTTGGGCCCAAATGGGTTAAGCCCAATAATTCTTTTTACAAGTTTTTATCTTATTAAGTCTAATTATTAGTCCAATAGGTTTAGTTAGCTCGTAAATGTCCGTAATTCTTATAGTTCGGGTTTTATCGGTTTTTACTTGTATTAGCTACTTATACATCAGTATATAACTTTTATAAACTTTACATTAGACGGGTTTGGTCGTCTAAGTTTTATTTGGCGAAAAACGTTAATTTCACGGCGATAGCCGAAAAAGTCGTAAAAATCAAGTTTATAGTTTTTATTATTTATAAATATTATTTTATCACCATTTATATAATTTACCCATTTAATTAACCTTTTATACATTTATATAAATAAGTTTTATAAGTTAGTGGGTTTATATTTTACATTTTATACATTATAAAGTGAGTGCTTATATAATAATAATAAACATTATTTCCAAAATCTGATTTTTAACTTCATATTCACCATTTTTATCATATCTAGAGTTCTACAATGACTTAGAAGCTCATTTTTGGATGACAACTTCTTCATAATATGTGCTACATATAACTTAGTTATAGCTACTGCCCATTTTGAGTTTACGTTGCCTTAACAGTCCCTACAATACTGCTTATTCAGATTATACCACCTAACTTGTTTTGATCATATCTCACTCATTATTTTGATTCCATTGCATGGCCAACTCTCACATGTGTATAACATCATCTACTTACTGTAAATGGATCAAACCATGCAATTTTATCAGTTCATCTTTTAGTTATCTACTGTTTTTATACAGCCAACTAATTAGTCAAGATTTTAGCTTCATTTCTTATAGTTATCATCATTTTTAAGCATGTTTATCAACACTTGATCCCCACACAACATTTTTATCATCATATATACATCATATACATATACAAAATGAAAGAAAATACATTTGTTCTTTACAAAATAATAAGAGAAAAATGTAGAGGATGATCTTCTTTACCAATCCAAGTGGATTTCTTGTTTTAGGAAGAACAGAACTTGATGAACACAACAAGTATCTCCAAGACCATCAAATATCAAGAACATAGGTTGGAAAATCAGCCCTACGACACAAGCAAATCACCTCCAAAGTTGTTTATATGGCCACCAAATGATCAAGGCTTCAAGGAAACACCTTAATAGGACTAGTAAACATGTGGTTTGTGGCTAGAAAAGATCAATGATGGTGTTTGTTGCTTTAATTGGGACGGCAAGGAGGGAGACATTGAGAGAGTTTTAGAGTGGATTGCATGGAAGGAAATGGTAGAAATGAAACCATTTGCTAGTTTTGTGTTAAAGTGGAAATGGTTAGCTTAAGGCGTAAGCACAAGCTTACACTTGTGTAAACTTGCTAACTTGATGCCACCTATGTGTGGTGGTGTCAATATTGTCGTCCCATATAAGCTAGTGGGGTGGGGCAAAGTGTTTTGTCCCATCTCACTAGTTTACGGGTATTTCTCGATTCTAGTTTTCTCGATTTGCGTGCCCTCGGGTCGTTTTACGAAAAACGTTTTTATAAATTATGAATCACCGTCACAAAATGAATCCAATAAAAATTGTCTCATCAAAAACGGAGTTCAAAAACGTAAATACGTAATCCTAAGGTTTCCGGTTTAGTCGTAAAAGACGCCAAATTATGCACGTAAGCCAAAATTTAAATCCGTAAATTGTGAGTTCGTCAACCAACACAAAAATAAGTTTCAAAATATTATACGAGAAAATATTTCACTACCTGAAAATGTTAGACTTGTCACAGAAAGCATGATCAATGAAAACCAACCATGACTATCATGAAAGCAGGATTTACTATAATCTTTCAGTGTCTAGCATGAGGGCATGATCGACATGATGAGAACATAATCAACATAAGGAGACTTAAGACATACTTAACATGAAGATGAAATCAACATAAAAATATTGGAATGAAATTAATCATGAAGGAGTATAAACATAATCAGCATGAAAATGAAGTTAACCATGGTAGCATGAGAACATACTTGACATAAAAAAACATAATAACTTATGAGGGGACATGAAAAAAATTATGCCAATAAATCATGAGAAAAAAATTTTATGCATGAAAAACAATGCATGAATGCATGATGTAGTTTATAAAAACTTTTTATATGTGCGAGGGGACGCCTATGGGTCGGTCCCAAAACAAAAGACATGGCGAGGGGACGCCTATGGGTCGGTCCCAAAGTTAAAAGTTTCGATAAAATCACATGCGACAAAATAGGGTCAGTCTTGTACCAACCATTACTTAGTCATAATTCCTGCAACATTGATGCATGAAACATACTTAAGTGAAAATCATCTGTCAAAGCTTATCAGAAAAAATTGTATGTGACCAATTATGAACTACTGGGGTTTAGTTCACATTAATCACAGTTCACGAGGAACATCATGCATGAAACAATGACACATAACTAAATACGAATGACGGTTGTCCATCCATATTAGTGAAACGCTATCGATGAAAACATCAAGGTTAAGACATCAAGGTGCTGAAAACATCATGGCTAAAACAACAATGTGCTGGAAACGTCAATACGTGGAATAACAAACGTTGGCTTAGGAAGCTCCTGGTGACTACCCACTAGTCACAGGTCAAGTTTTAGAGCCTACAGGTCGAAGCCTTGGGCTCTGATACCATAATTGTAACACCCCACTTTGATAAGTGGACCGTTACCCGTAATTATGGCGTGTCATCAAAGCATGCAAGGTAATATGTAGTAAAACATACATGACCATAGGGAAAACCGGAATCATACATCGGTTCCCAAACATAAGCCCAAAACATAATAAAGTAAAGGAAATAAGAAATGACTAAACAAGCATAGGTATATGAAGGAAAAAGAAGAAGTCGATGGCAGCTTCCATCCTATGCACGTCCTCCAAATGCTCGAGTCCTGGGTACCTTCCGTTTTGGGAACATGAAAGGAAAACGGCTGAGCATAACGCTCAGTGCACGGATATTCTAGTAAAGCATGAATATATAAGCATAAAAACATGAAACAGCGGAAGAAACTAAGTCCTGGATAACCCGCTCATATCTTAGTAAAACTGGTTTTATAGTTTCAAAAGCCTTATGTTTTATCTTGTAAAAACTGTTTAACATGTTTACCATTTAGCCAATATAGGTCATGAAATATCAACGTGCATGAATACTTGGAGGGGTGACCTCGTCATGCAAATTAGAGGGGCTGCCTCTAATTTAATATACTGGTTTTGGGTAGGAGGGATCAGCTCCTTGTGAAGGATGCAAGGCACACCCCACATTCACACTTAGTAATCTGCTGGAATCATGTAACTAGGATGCACCCATACGCCCCACATGATAAATATAATAATATGGCCAAAAGCTGAAGGGACGCCACGAGCAATCACTCCGCCGTTGGGAAGTCATAACACCAGTGCCTCTAGTGTTATGGTTATGGTACCTCCATAACTAGGTGAAACTGGTCATGCATGTATATGGCTTTAGGTATTCTATTTAAACATAAGTAATCAAACATATAAACATATACTAGGGAAAACAGTTGGCTGTATACGTGGAATCCTAATAAGGAAAGAATGTCCATACTGATAGGACGGAGAATCCGTAGCTTATGTCCAGTGAACGAAGAAGACGAATGGAAGAGAGTCATACTTCGGTATCACTAAAGCTACATAAAAACATACGTGTATAAGTATCTGATTACTGAGTACTTAACTGGTTTTATATCATGTCTTAGCTTGTTTTATATGTTCATGTCATGTTTTACTGATTTAAGCTTTATACTGTGTTTATCGTATATTGTCTCTATTCTGATTAATTATTACTTGTATTTCATGCATTATTATACTTGTTGTGTAATAATAAGTGACTTTCTAAAAATAGCAGGTTTCCTAAAATAGAATGTTACCAAAAATAGAAAGTTTCCAAAAATAGAAAGTTTCCAAAAATAGAATTACTGCTTAAAATAGATAAGTTTCTAAAAATATAAAGTTTCCATAATAAGATTAGCTGCCTTAAATAAATAAGTTTCTAAAAATAGAAAGTTTCCATAAATAGATTAGCTGCCTTAAATAAATAAGTTTCTAAAAATAGAAAGTTTCCATAAATAGATAAAAGCTGGATAATTAAGCTAATTATATAAGCTCAGGTGTTTTCTGATTATTTTTCTAAGTCATGTGATTATATAGTATAGTTTATTTATTATTACATGTAAAATAAATAAACTATAGGTTAAAGTAATTAATTAAATATAACATGATTTTAATTAAAAAAAGGTAAAATACTTAGGTTAAAACATGTATTATTATCTATTAATATTATAACCTAAGTCATGTAAATTATTTAATTATAAGTCATGGTTTTAATAGTTAATTAATTATATAATCTAACTAAATAATAAATACTTAGGTCAAAATTCATGAATTAATAATTAAATTAATAACCTAAGTCATGTAAATTAAATTAATCATGTTCATGCTTTTAATTAATTTAATTTAAATCTTGTAAAAAATAATTTAACTTGTAAAAATAATAACCCTTGAAAAATAACTCATGAACCGGACCGTATTTTAAGTCTAACATGTGTGAACCGGACCCGTGATAAAAACCCATGAACCGGACCCGAAACACCACCATACCCCAACCTAGGTCGGGGTTCCCTTCCTGGCTGCTGCCGTGACAAGACCACCACCAAACCGAGACCTTAAGGTCTCGGTGGTGTGAGTTTAAGCCAAGCCGAGACCCCCTTGGGCTCGGTTTAGGCGGCGGCCAACAAACAAACACCCCTAAATCATCATATTACTCAAACCCCATGATCAAAACAACATGTTTATATCTTGTTTTTAATTAGTTAATAAAAAACATTCATGATTTTATGTGATTAATAAATCAAAACATAAAAGAAGAAAGATTAAAGGTTATACCAATCACGTGAATCAAAGGAGATGAACACACTAACGATCCTTGCAATAAATCAAAGACCAAAATCAAACCGAATCACCCCTCCATGGTGATTATAGGTGGCGGCCAAGAGGAGAAGGAAGAAGGAGAATTAGGGTTACTTAGTTTTTCTAATTTTTGTTATAATGAAACAAGTTTTTTCCCTTTTTCTTGTTTAGTAAAAACCAATGGGCTTGGCCCTTTTCTCTTCCTAATTTCGTGGTATGTGGGCCCCCAAAGGGGAAACCCGTTGTTTTTCTCGTGTTCTAATTATTTACGTGTTCTCGTGTCGTGTTTACGTGGTTTAATTAGTTATTGTTCGTGTCTTATTATATTTATTCGTGATCGTAATTAAATATACATACATAGTAATATTAACTCGTGATTAATTTACGTTCATGATTTCATGTTCGTGTGTTCGTGATTATAATTATTCTTGAAATAATTATTGTGTCTTAATACGTAATATATACTTATCGTGATATAACATGTACGTAATACTTGTAATTTCTTATTCGTGAAATGTAAACGTGCTAAATAAAAAAAGTTCTAATCATGTACGTACGATTATAAGTGTACTGTTCATGGTAAAAGCATGCGGGTTTTACAAATGACCCAATTAAGTTCGTTTCCCAAGGAGGTATATGTGTGTGAATAATTCGTAATTGGTTTGAGATTAATATTTGAAAGAAGGGGATGAGAAAATAGAATTACGAAGACGTGAAAATTATTACTACGACGACTAAAATTAAAACCGTAAAAAGAGCTAAAATAAAAACAAATTCTAAAAATTCCCAAAACATTACCAAAAATCAAATTAAATAAACTAAGAGTTTACAAATCATCAAAACTTTTTCAAACCTTTTAATTAATTAAATATTAATTTTTAAATGCTATTAAAGTCCTAGAAATCAAAATAATTATTAAAAAGTCCAAATGAAGATTTTTCACTTTGTAAACCTCTAAAATGACTAAATAAGAATAAAAACTATTTTTACAGTAATTAAAATGATTAAAAACTATTAAAAACTTAAAAGAATTCTAGAAATTAGAAAAATGATGATAAAATTAATCTAAGAGTTGCAAAAATCCTATTTTAATTTATTTAACATAAGAAAAATATAAAAATGAAAAAATGTGAAATTTGAAATTTAATAATAAAATAATATTAAAATAATATTAAAAATCCAAAAATTATAAAAATTTCTAAAAACTTGCAAACTAGTTTATTTTAACCTAATCAAACAGAAAATGAAAGTAAAATTACCAAAATACCCCTAATGGGCCCCCAAATAGGCTTAAATATAAAACAGTCTAATCTAATGGGCTTTTTGGCCCAAAAACATCAACTAAGCCCAAATGACCTGAAAAAGCCCTATCTGACTCAAAATTTAATTCTAAACACAAAAGTCAGAAGGCCCAAAAGCTAGTTTTGAGCTTATCACACCTTAAATGGTCAACAACTTATCCTTATTGGGCCAATAAGCCCATTAAGCAATAAGCCAATGCCATAAGCTCAGATTTGACACACAACCTTTTTTTGAGATGCCTAAGAGATCTATGAAAATGAATTTTGAAAAAGCAAAGCCAATAAGCTAGAAATAAGCAAAGTAGAATTTCACTAAAAGACAAAATAATCGACTTAGAGTTCTAGACCACGTCAGACCTTCTAATAATTTGCAAAAGACTCTAAATGACTTAATTAAGACAAATAAACAAAGAAAAGTTCAATAAGCCAAGCCAAATAAGCACAAAAAGCTGATAAGCACTTATTTAAAAGTCAAAGTTCTTGGTTTTCTAGTCAAACCTCAAAGTCAACCCCTCAAATGCTCCAGAATGAAAAAATGGGTCAAATAAGTGACACCTATTAAAAATTAAAAGTTGTTGCAGGTTAAAATAAGCTAGAATAGCTTATTGATAAGCACCAGTTGAAATAACACTAGCAGTGGCTAGCAGCAGGGGAAAGGAGTTCCCACTGCTTTGACTATTTGACTTGCTTTTTTAGAGAGATCTAGTTGGATTCAAATGGAAACAAGGGAACCCTTTTAATAAGTAGATCACAAGGAGTCAATATCAACAAAGAAATCACAATTTGGTTCACTCAATAAGCACATAATAAGCAAACAGTTCTCAGATATGCCACAGACCTTGAAAATAAGCAGTTATGAACAAATAAGCAGATTGAGCATGAATAAGCCAGCCAAATTGAACCAAATGCATACACAAGCTATAATAAAGTCTAATAAGCACAAATAAACTTGTTTCAAGCAATGGATCAAAGTAAATAAGCAGATTCAAGCATAAAAAGTTACTGATTAGCAAAAGTGATTATCCAAAATTCTTTTGCTGATCTAATTGACCACCAATCCAATTTCAAGCCCTCAAATCCCTTTCCCTAATTAAGTTCACCAACATTTAGCACTTGTTAACCCTACTCTACCCCAAAATTTTAGCCAAAATGCCCAAGTTAAACAGATTTTATAGCCTTTTGTTGGATTTAGGTGTTTCAAGCCACAAAACATGCAGATAATGAACCCTTTGCACCAGATAAACAGATACCAACCCAATAGAACCAAAAACAACCACAAAGGGAGCCTTGAACCTTGAAAAATCAGTTAACCCAAACACCCCTTTGGAATCTGATCTCCCAAATTTCCAAAGGATTGTTGTGATTTAACCTTCAATCCAAGATCGAAACAACCTAGCAACAATATTCCAACCCTCAGAAACACAAATCTACCACAGAAACACAGATCCAAAATCAAATATGCAAATACCACCAAAAATCATACAAAATCAGAAAAATGAAAAAGGAATAGAGATGCAAACCTCCAAGATGTACATCCACACCTTGGACTGTTTGAGCTTAGGTGCTAGCAAAACAAGCACCAACTTCCTTGTACGTGCTAAGAACAACAAATAGTAAGGATGAAAAAATAACTATGAAATCTGATTTTTTGAAAACATGAGTTTTATCCCATAAAACCTTTCCTCCAAAACCAACAAATGATAAATTGGAACTCAGATCTTATCTATTCAGATACCAAACTTTTATAAATAACACAAGATAATTAAATATTTTCAGAAATTCAAATTTTATTTCATAAAAAGGGATTACAACGAAGATAGCTAAAATCTGGAACAAAAGGGGCTCTCACATGTTGAGGCCTCCTTTTATAGACGAATACAAGGCAGGAATAAGCAAAACCCTATGCTATGAAGTCCCAAAATTGCCCTTGTAATCTTCTAGACAAATTGTGTTGTTGAGCTGTCCAAATGCATCTCGACTGTTCATTTTATGCTTGGGGACCAAGTAGTAGCTATAAATCATTGATCTTTCCAGCTAGGATTACTTGGAGAGGAGGGTGTGATATGATTGGGTAACGGGTTGAATGGTAGGGGCCATTGGTGAGTGGGATTGAGGGTTTTTTAAGTGGGATGGGTTTCTGGGTGTGTGAATCATACGTGGGACAAGGTAATTGAAATTGACCCCTTGTTTAAGTGGGTGGTAATTATGGGTTCATGTGGATAAACAGTAAAGATTTTGATCCGAAAAAGGGGGTGTAAAGTTGTTTGACACGTGTTTATTTCGTTTGAAGTTTGGGTATTGACAATATGAGCCCTTGTGTTTTGGTAAAGTAGATAAAACGTGTTTTCAGCTTGAAAACTTGACTTCCTTTGTTATTAAAAATTCCATCTTTATAGTTTTGCCACAAAACTTTTCAACAAAGGTTAAAAGGGATTGTTTTGCCATTTTTGCATAGTTTGAGGACTGATCTTAGACATTCTTGATCTTCAAAGGTCTTCAATGTATCTTTAACTTCATGAGGGACAATTCTTGACAAATTAGAATAGTTAAGGGACTAAACTTGCCAATTCTTCAAAGTTGAAGGACCTTTTTGTAATTTTGACAAACTTAAGGGACCAAACTTGTAATTATGAATATACAAGGGTATTAAGTGTCATTTATTCATAAATAAGGGATCAATCTTGTACATCTTCAAGTCTTCAAGGGTTTTCTTTGAGAAATCCATAACTAGGGCTCGGTTCATTGTACGGCTTCGTTTCTCGTGTTCGTTTTTCCTTGTTTCTTGTGATCTTTTGTCTCTTTCACGATATCCATACCTAAAATACACAAGTAAACAAACACAAGCATATATATGGTATTTTAATGACATTCTATACATTTAAATCCCGAAAAGAACGATGAGATCAAGTATAAATGCCATCTCATCATTATCTTATAAAGTCGTAAGCACTCCTTTAAAGATAAAATAAGAACGCCTTTGAGAAATCTCACTTCAACCTCAAATAAGTAGCATCAAATCATCTTCGTAATCACATAAACCGTAATAGCCATTAGGAATTTAGGTGAATTTTTGATAAGGATCGTTTTAGTGTAATGTATCGTGTTTGTTGGTGTTTGTTGTGTTTGTTGTTCGTGAAGAATTGTTTGAAAACGGATATCCGGCCTTGAATGTCACTGTTTAAATGGCCTGCCAAATTAATAAAATTCTATCACATAAGCATTTAACCCGACAGCAATTTTGCCACTTGGCTCTTTCAAAATACCCGGCACAATCCAATAACCCCGTAAGTCCACATAATACATCATAATTAATTTTGCACCATTCGGATATAAAATCGGTCATCCCAAATGCGAGTGCAAAACTAATCGGCCCACTATATGCCTTCGATCAAGTAGTGATTGGCCCGATAACCAATTATCCAGATACCTTATTTAAATTTTAGCCACATATAACTATAATTCGGCCCAATTTAATAAGCAACCAAAAGGCCAATACCATAAATTGGCCGGCCCATCACATTCCCGGTCCATCCAAATTAGGTTAACAGGAGTGGGATATATATTCTCACAACTATAAATTAACTCATAGTTACCAAACACACAAAACCCCCATCCCTTATCTCGTAACCTACGCCCCCTATTTTCAATCACACAGACACCAACACTACTCATCTTGTTTACACTGCCACTTACATCACTCCCAAATCTCCATCTCAACTGCTCCCATCTCCACACTCATCTCAAATCAAACACATCATGATCATCAATCATCTAAACCCATATATCAGAAATTAATCTCAACACCATGAAATTAAACTGAGCACAAAGACTCGAAAATCAAATTGATCCTAAGAACCAAGAATCTTCGAAAGTCAACGACAACAGGATCTTATTGTCAAGGTCTCGGGTAGGTTTTATTTGTGATGTAATTTTGATTTAAACCGAATTGAACACTGATTATAACAAAGTTGTTAGAAATCAGTTGAAAAAATTCGTAAATTAAGAAGGGTTTGCCCTTATAATTATCTATGATGATTTATTGAAAAACGCAAAAAAAATCTTTTAAAGATTTGAAAAAACGTTTCTAATAAATCTGAGATCTTGAGAGAGTTTATACGAGTCTAGATGTGAAGGGTTTAGGGTGACGATGGGTTAGGATAGATTTGAGGATTTGATGTAGGAGTGAAAAGGATGAGATTTTTTTGTACAAGATCCAGTGACTTAACCCGGTCAACTTGGTAATTACCGAGTTGACACGGTGAGGGATGAAAGCTGTGTTGTGGTGTTGAGATGAGAATAGAGTCGGTTTTGATAAAATCATTATTGCATGGTCTTGGCAGTTTTTTGAAAAAGTCATGCAGTCGCAATATTTTTTTAAACCATCGCAATGTTTTTGAAACGATCGCAATGTTTCAAACGAGACCATGTCGCAATATATTTGACACCATCACAATAATATAAATCTCCATCGCAATGATAGTATAGCAATGCCATCGCAATAAATCAAAATGGAAACCCATCGCAATAATAATATGCCATCGCAATGGTATGTTCATATCGCAATGATGTATTCTGAGTTAGTCATATCGCAAAGTCACAAAATAGATACCATCACAATATGTTTCCCACAATCCCCATCGCAATGTTAAAACACAATCAAGTTCCCATCGCAAGAATCCAAGCATCCCATCGCAATGAATCCACTCCCCATCGCAATGTTATGCTCCCATCGCAATGATCCAAACACCCCATCGTAATTGCCCATCACAAAAGGGTTTTGACACCCTAAAAAAGTGGATCTTGGATCATTTTTGTCCTTTTTCCCAAAAAAACTAATCTGAGAAGTTTTCAGGGACAAAAAAACTGTGATGATAAAGGACAAAAATAATGATGAAAACAAGAACATATTTTTACATAAACAAAGACGTAGTGGATTAGTGATGAAGATAAGGATAATGAAATGATTTTTCGAGACATGAATCTGATTAAAATATAGATCATAACGAAACACGAACACCATTCATGAATCAGAATAGTACAAATCATGAAACTGATAACGCAAGAATATGATAACACGACACTAGCACAAACACAACACGAATACAAAACACCCTCGGTTAGCTCTAATACCAATTGACAATCACCAAAAAACCACCTAGATCAGGGGGTCGGGGATGATCAAAGAACATGTATTAAATTTTAGGTTCTAGTGAGAGAAAGTTAGAGAGAGGTGAAGGAAAGTGTGTGTTTTATTTCAAGTGAAATGAAAACAAAGAAAATACATTAAACTTCCACACCCCCATGGAGAGTCATGGGGGGTATTTATAGGCCTACCAAGACTAGACTATCCATACTTTACATATTAAGTCCCTGCGTATAGCAAAGTATGTATATCTAGTCTAACTCACGTAAAAGGCGCTAGCTTACAAAAAAGTAAGTCTAACACATTTGATGTCCATTTCCTCCAATCCTTTCTTACTGATTTGATTTAAAACTTCATGCAACACAATGGAACCATGAGGTCCTTGTGATGCAATGAAAGCACAGGCAGTGTCAAGACTAAATGTGGCAGGCCTTTCTTCTCCATTTGATGGTCCAAAATTTGAAACAGTGGAATGTGTAGAAGGGGAAACTTCAATCCCACTTCTTTTGGAGTTTCCACTGTTTTGTAAAATAAAATCCATGTTAGCAGGTGGATCAGTAAGTCCACTTGAATTTGTGGGAACGGTTCTTGAAGCTTTCATTTATTGATAGCTGGCTCAAACACCTTCAGGTTGTTGTAGATATCATTAATGTTTTTGTCATCAGTGTCATCTCTGTTTTGCCAAATGGATTTGTAAACAAACCATTCTTTCTGAAGGGTATTGAGGAATCTGGCATTGAATTTTTCTCTTGACACTTCTATGTCAAAGAACTCTAGTTGTGCCACAACATCTTGAAGCCTCCTATAGATAGAGCCAATTATTTCATCACCTTTTGCTTTAAAAGAAGCAAATTGGTCTATAATTTGATTTTTCTTTTTCTTCTTGGTAGATTCATTTCCTTAAAATGTTTTCCCAATGGCTTCCCAAAGATCCTTAGCAGTCTTACGCTTTATCTTAACTGATGTCTATCAGGTAGAGCTAACAGCAAAGAACAGTGAGCTCTGACATCATGTCTTCTTGCTTGGATCTCTTTGTCTGAAAGAACAGCATACTTAATTTTCTTAGCCCCACCTTTGGAGCTTTCACGATCTTCCTTATCTTTGTTCTTACCAACATCTGCTATTTCTACTATTTTGTTGAATTCATCACCAAGCTCTATGACCTCCCATAGGGCATAGTGTTCCATCTTGAGCTACTGTTGAATCTTGAATTCGCCTATTTCAAAGTTTTCCGGATCCAAAATTGGAAGTTTGAGTGTATTGTGTTAGGATATGCGATCGTTTAGCTATCGGAAATGCGTGAGCCTATCGGGGGCACACACTTAAACACGAAGAGTACGTTTATTATGTATTTAATATATATATGTGTTATATTTATTAAATATATAATATGTTTCACGATATTATTTAAAAGTTCGTTATTTATCGTTAGACGCTAAATCAACTAATAGGCTTTTTATTTAGTTAGTGATAGACTAAATAATTAACAATAAAAGCCAAAAGGCACCATGAGGCCATAGAAAACAAATAACCAGCCGAATAGTATGAAAGGGACTAAATTGTTTTCTTGTTAACTAAGTGTTCTTTTTTTGTTTAAGATTTGTTTTACTCAAAAAGAATACAAAGGGAAAAGATATACAGTTTATATTGTATATATTGTATCGTGTCTTTGTCGGCAAGAATGCAAGAATTGAAAGATTCAACAGACAACAAAATATTGCTATTTTTTTGTACTTGTTTGTTGCCAAACGACACATACACTATATATACAATTGTTGTCATAAGAAAAAAATGTCTTGTCCCACACATAAAAATATACGGTGGTTTTTCTTTTATTCTCAAAAGCAAGATATTGGTTTTCTATTCTTTTTGGTTGCAGTAGAACATAAAATCAATGAAAAGTTACAAGAACACGTGTTGTTGGCTTGTTAATCGTGAAGCAATTACTAGCATCGTAACGTGCTCGCGTGACGTGTTGTGTGAGCAACCTATGGAGACGGTAATTTAATCGTTAGTTTCAAGATCCAAGATCAAGACAAGGTTAATTGATTTTATCATTAAACAAAAGGTTAGTATTTATTGTTTTATTTATGTGTTAATTATAAACATCAAACTAGATCCATTCCGCTGCGCACTCATAGTTAAATGGTTAACTAGTTGTGAAATCCCAACAGTGGCATAACGAGTCAAATCGTTTGGTGTTTATGGGTTACACATAAAATAAAAACGCTAGATTCGCTTAAATACTCGCTTTATTTTATTTTCTATGGCAATAACATTCATTCTTGCCATAAAATTTAATCTTGATCTAGATCTAATAAAATTGGGTAGGTTTATTGAATTGTTTAATAAACAAAATTTTATGTTTATCCGTGAAAGACTTTATCAATCACATTTGTGATGCATGCTCGTCACCAAGTACCTAGCAACTTGGTGAGGGTCTTTGATCCTCAAATTGGGGAAGACTCACTTGACATCTTGGATCTTATATGATTTACTGCTTTTATATAGAGTCTTTCTTCTGCTTCTACCCCTTTCTAGTCTGTTTTTATGTGGTTATTTGTTTTCCATTACGAATTGCAAAATGTAATAATACAAGATTCTAGGAATCATAAAAACGGATCTCTACTTATATTGAAACTAGCTTTAAAAGTATGTAATATTAACTACACTTATATTTCCTTGCGAATTGGATATGTGGTATTTATTAAAAATCGTTTTTGGAACAAAGATTTATATGGACATAAGATCTATGAAACTTGGTTTTATTACAATCTAATTGTTTTGCGGAATCATATTGTCACTCGAGATGGGTTTACATACCGTAATGATGGCTTATAAACTATCTTCTCAACGACGTAATTTGCAAAATTAATTATCTTATAATAGTTAAAACAACTTGTTTTGTGATTTACTAATGATAGACTTGCTATTGCGCTACGTTTTCTAGACAAGCTATCTAGGGTTTTAAGGATCTTTAATGCTCCCCGTGTCATATACATGTTTACGCATCTATATGATAATTATCACAAGCATTTGCGCCTTTGGGCGCATGAAGAGTAGGATATAGGGTTTGATCATTCTTTAATGCTTTCTCACAGTAAACACGCCTAAATTAAAGTTAACAAAAGGTTTTCTTAACTTGTGCTAAAAGATGATTGCATGCATCTTTTACACGTTTTTGACATTTATTTTCTTAAAATTATGTGATACCTATTTGAATTTTTATGTCTATTTCATCCAATTTAATAGAACTTGTAGTCTTTTTTCGCCATCTGGTCAGACCTAGGGCGAATCATGCACCCAAGGCGATCTTTGTCACTGGTCAGACCTTTGCCAACTATTGCATGCTTTAAATTGGTAAGACATAAGTCGAGTTCCCGGTCATATTCGAAATCTGAGGCATAAGATGAGATGAAACATACTCATGGTTTATTACATGTAGAACAAGTTTGTTTGAGATGTTCATTGGTACTCGAAAGAGTTGTGAGAACATCCCATCCAAACACTTTACAACAATAAAATTCATGAATCATCTCATAAATCTAAGAGTTACACTTATAATGCAATTAACGCTCGATGCTTACCTCTTGCCCTACTTGATATTAGACGGTCGGACCTCTAATATTAAGTGGGAGTGCAAATAAGGATCTTAGTCTTATTATTAATTAATTGGGTAGTTAATTTTATTAAGAATTTAATTATCGAAAATACTAAATTGAACTTTCTATGTTCCGATTAATTGTGTTATTGCAACATAATTCGTAAACTAAAGTTGGTTTCTTGTAGAAAACAAACATAGTCTCTTTTCCTGGTAAGAAAAGCGAGACTTACTCCTATCTCTTCTCATTAGTTGACAAGAATAAAATAGGATCATAATCGAATAATGATCGATTGTACTTAAACTCACTTTTAATATTTCATTATCCTAACCTGGTTTTGAAATCATTGAAAGATAACATATTTTGTGTACCTAGAATACTTTTGACATCTTGCACTTGTCACGATGTATGAGTTTAAATCGCAGAGAGTAAAGAATTTACTAGCACTTCGCTAGGTATCTTTCTTGGACTCTTGATTATTCCTTAAAGTGCTAAATACCCTTATGGCTATGTAGACGATAAAGGAGGAATTGCATGCTAAATAGTCAAGTTAATTGAAAGCATAAACGGCAAGTCCCTTAATATAAAGAGATTTTGCTCGTTGAAAGTTCGTTTTCTCGGTATCTTCTCGAATTGATTTCCGGTTCAAAGTGCGACTCAATTGTTCTTGGTGGAAATGAAAATGGTTTGGTTATCTATTACTAAGTAAAATGAAAATGTAAATTGCGATAAGTAAAAGGAATGCTGAAAGGAATGCTAAAAGGAATGCTGATAGGAATGCTGATTAGAATGCTAATAGGAATGCTAATTGGAATGTTGATTGGAATGCTGATTGGAATGTTGATTGGAATGCTGATTGGAATGTTGATTGGAATGCTAATAGGAATGCTAATTGGAATGTTGATTGGAATGTTGATTGGAATGCTGATTGGAATGCTGATTGGAATGCTAATAGGAATGTAAAAGGAATGCGAAAGGAATGCTGATTGGAATGTTGATTGGAATGCTGATTGGAATGTTGATTGGAATGCTAATTGGAATGTTGATTGGAATGCTGATTGGAATGTTGATTGGAATGCTGATTGGAATGCTGATAGGAATGCTGATTGGAATGTTGATTGGAATGCTAATAGGAATGCTAATTGGAATGTTGATTGGAATGTTGATTGGAATGCTGATTGGAATGCTGATTGGAATGCTAATAGGAATGTAAAAGGAATGCGAAAGGAATGCTGATTGGAATGTTGATTGGAATGCTAATTGGAATGTTGATTGGAATGCTGATTGGAATGTTGATTGGAATGCTGATTGGAATGTTGATTAGAATGCTAATAGGAATGCTAATTGGAATGTTGATTGGAATGTTGATTGGAATGCTGATTGGAATGCTGATTGGAATGCTAATAGGAATGTAAAAGGAATGCGAAAGGAATGCTGATTGGAATGTTGATTGGAATGCTGATTGGAATGTTGATTGGAATGCAAAACCCTTTTCCAATCAAGGTGATTGGAATACGTGATTGGAAAGGGGTTTACCCTTTCCGATCTAACTTTTTGATCCGAAAATTAAGCAAAAGCAATAAGCTATGGTTAATAAGCTCAAACTAAAACTTGCACGAATCTAAATCGAAATTGACTTAATAAGCATGAATAACAACTTATCAAACTAAAAATAAGCAAACTTTCAAATCAAACTTTTAAAAAGATGAACTTTTTAAGAAACCTTTAAATTAAATAAGCATTAAGATGAAAATAAGATCAAAGATGAACATGAATCAAAGATAAGCAAGATAAGAAAGGTAGAAGAAGATGATTAAAAATAAGAACTTGATTAAAAGAAAAGATTCAAAAATTAAAAGACTTACTTGAATTAAAAGTGCATAACATGAAATTAAAAAGCAAGAAAGTAATTAACAAGAAATAAAAATGGTGGAAGTGGTGGTTTGTCAAACCACCCAACAACATGAAAATGAAGCTAGCCTAAACTATATATAGGGGTGATTAGGGAGGAGCTTAGGAAGCTTCCTCCCTCTTTCCTCTTTTCCTTATTTGCACACTTAATCCCTTTTCTTCTTAATTGTTTGTTAATCTTGGACTTAATGATTTTGTCTTGGGATTTCTTTAAACTCGTCTTTGAATTTTCTTCGTAAATTAGACTCGAGTTCTTCGGCTTTTAGTAAACATCCGTCTTTTGACTTTTTCTTCGATAAATCTTCAGAATTGGTCTTGGACTTCCGTTCTTTTTCCACTCTTGATCTTTCGACTTCGTCTTTCGTCTTTTTCTTCGATAAAAGCCCGTGAATGCCGTGTTTTCTCCACTTTTCACTTTTTCGTCCTAAATCACAACAAAAACACAAACCACGCATAATTCCGACATAAATGACATAAAATACACGTTTAGCTTGGTTATTATTGTAATTAAGTGGTAAAAAGGATGGGTGTTTTCACACCTATCAAATCCCCTACACTTAACCATTGCAATGTCCTCATGCAATGCATTAGTTACAAAGCACGTTTTACATTTTCCATCATAATCAACCTACCTTGGCCTTTATTAAACAACTAATGAAAAATAAAAAAGATAGAAAATAACAAGATGCAACAAGGAAGAAACTTGTAAAGAAATCTAAGACTTACATTAGGGCTTGTGTGTCATGAATGTTCATCACCCTCAAGTTTCACGTTCCCCATGCCAAGCTTAAAAACAAGATCATTGTTAGTACAAGTTAGAATAACAAACATTTACTCATGTGGTTCAATTAATCACTTAAACTCCCTTATTCCTACGAGTATCTCTTATATTTTATTGATGTCTTGAATGATCACGAGGATGCATTGTTGACTTTTTTCGATAATTTATTTAGGCTGAAAGCAAAGTAGGACGATTTGATCAATAGTTAGCTAAAGGACAAAATCTCTTAAAACTGCTTCTCGGGATATCAAAAAGTTCATATCTTGGCATAACTTGGTTCACGATTTGAGACCTTTCTCAGGCCGATATTTGGCATGTACATCATACTTCATATCTCGAGAGACGTTCTTGAGATAATGGTCTTCTCTTCGTTAATAGAGTGAGTTTCTTCACTTGGAGACTTTTGATGGGTACTCCAACTTTGTTGACCACGACTTCATGATTATTTCTTCAATCTCTAATTGGGATTTTGAGATACAACGATCCGCCTCCTTTTCGGACTTGGATCTATTTATCCTCATACCTTGTTAGGGTCTTTTCGGATAGACTTCTCCATGATCTTTATGGGAGTTGATTGCTTTTCGTCGTGAGTCTTGATCCTTCATATTGATTTTGGGAATAATGCTTTTCACATCACTTTGGATCTTCAGCAATAAAATGGAATCCTCATGCCTTGTTAGGGCCTTTTCGGACTCGCCAATCTTCGCGCCCCGCTTCATAAGTTATGCCTTGGATATGAACTCTTATCATTACCGAGCAACTTTTAAATGATCTTGGGCTAGAAGCTAAGTAACTTTTCAAATCGTACGACCTTACTTATTGCAGATAATTTATTAGCAAGTGATGGGAGAAAAAGATCATAATTAACTCACATAAGTTAATGAGAGAATACCAAACTTGTAACCAACTCTATCATTTCTCGTTCTCCACAATTTAAAATCTCAAGGAATGAGACTCGTGGATGCTTAGCCTAATAAACCAATTAAGGTCTACATGGTTAAGGATACTAGCTAGAGTGAACTTGGATAAGTAAACTCGGGTTGAGTCAAAATATTCACAACGGGCCTAATATATCTAAGATATCTAAACTTGCTAAAACCATTTTATTAAAATGCTAGAAAGTAACAAAAATAAAGGAGACTACAACTAGGCCAAAATAGATTAAAAATTTTGAAAAATGTCGAAAAATTGATTTTCCGGTTAAAATGAGGGCAAATACAAGGAAAAGACCACTTAACTTCGATAGAAGTCCCCCCTACACTTAATATAAACATTGTCCTTAATGTTTAAGCATGTGGGAGTAAACTCCCCTACACTTGGGACATTGTGCACTTTGTTTAAATCTTGTTAAGGAAAAGACAACTAAAGAGATTCCTATTTTAATATTGAGAAATATAAAATAGTGAATCGAAAAGAGTTTAGGATAGAACCGGGAAGAAGGGAACACGGAATCATGGTTCGTCAAAAGTCATCAAGAGTGTGTCTTTGAAGCTCTAATCCCTGCACATGATAAGAAAGAGAACAAGAAACACCAACGGGGCTCCCCCTACACTTATGGTGAAAACAGGAAAGATAGATAAATAATTGGGTTGCCTCCCAAAAAGCGCTTGTTTATATTAACCGAGTCACGAGCCTGACTTGTCCCCGAATTAAATGGTCCATGGGGAAGCCTCGTATGTAATACCGGGATCAAAGACCTTGTCCTCGTTCCCGGAGGACATCAATAAAGGAGAGGCAGGAGGATAAGTCTTGAATGGTAAAAAGGTCCTCTCAATACCAGAAAAGAAAGTGAAGTCCAGATTGACGGGAGGTGGGGTCGGTAAGGGAATCACATTGTCATCCTCCAAAGACAATGGAGGCAGACCAATTGGCAAAGCCGTAGAAGTATCAATCATAGAATGGTCCATATCACCTCCCGGGTCAAAGCATTTATCCTAATGATCGTAGAGAAGGAGTGTAGAAACTCGTTTGAGAAGACCACGATCAAGTACGAAACCATCATTCATTTGTGGGGATTGTTGATAAGTTAAATCCTCACGAATGTGGTAAACGTAATTCTCATAAGAGGAGTGTTGATTAGGTAACTCCTCGAGAATAGGATGTTTAGGCATGTGAGTTGGTTCGTCATTATTATGAAAAATAAGACGTTCCAACTCATCAAGTTCGGCATCGATGTTGGAAAAGTCGACCTCGCTTGTAGGTGGAAGCGGAGGCAAAAGAGCTAGCTCTCGGTCGATAATTTCCGCAATCTCTGGCTCGAAGACGAAATCATCATACTCACCACATGTTGAACTCTCGTTGGGAGGATCAAATATCGGATGTGGAGTTGTGAGTATGTGATCATTGACTAGCGAAGCAAACTTGTCCGTAAGCTCCACAAAAGTCGGCACATCACACAAATTTTCTGGAACACCCGCGGGCTCACTTGGGATGACAACAAGTTCCTCGACACTAGACTTTAGGGATTCGTCCGATTCCATAGCCGAGATAATGTCAAGATGCTGATCCTCCATGGTGAGAGAACCAATGGGCTCCTCGGGTGTGATATCAATAGACGAAGGAGGAAGGGGAGAAGTCTTACTTTGCTTTAGAAATTCCTCCTCGTCGAAAATAACCTCAATATCGTCATCGCTCTCCTCATTACCTAAAGGGCCAATAATAAGCTCAGGGATATGAGTACTCGTCTGATCTCGCTGCTGTAAAAATGACTCCATACAAGTTTGCAGCGTGTGTAAAAGCTCTTTGCTTTGTTCTTGAAAAGCTATAGCAAGATCGTTTCTTTGTTCTTGAAAGGCTGTAGCAAGATCGTCAATTGGTTCTTGGTAACTCATCTCGTGACGAGGCTGATGATCAATTGGGTATTGCAGGGGTTGGTCAAAACTGGAAGGGGTATAATTATAGTAATTTTGATCCCCCGTAGGGCAGTGAAAACTTTCGTGAGGACCCCCACAGTTGTTGCAAAACGGGTGAGGAAAAAGACTGGATGCGTCTTGTGGATAGCTATTTTCATTGTCATAATTGTACCCCGGTTCTTGCCCGTGACCATACGGGTATCGAACCGGGCACGAAACATGCCAATGAGAATCGCTTCCACAATAGATGCACGGGGGAACAGGATGTGGGTTCAAAAAGAATGAATTAGTCGAGTTGCACAAGGGACAAAATCCGAAGTGTGTGTTGTCGATATCGTTTCGGCACCGCTCACATGTACACCATTGACAAGATTCGTTCCCGTACAGTTGTCTCCCACACCCGACGCAATAGACATAAAAATCCATGGAGAAAGATAGATAAGCAAGAAAAATATTTTTGGTGCAAAACATTTTGAAAAGAATTGCTTTTTATGATTTTTCAATGTTTTTGTATTTTTGAAGAGTTTTATATATTTTTAGGATTTTTAATATTTTTAAAGCAAGGAAAATAACGTTCAAAGAACGGATCCCAAAATTCAATGCGTCTCTCACTAAAAACCGTTAATCGTAACGAAAAGAGCCGGCAGCGGCGCCATTTTAATATAAAGAGATTTTGCTCGTTGAAAGTTCGTTTTCTCGGTATCTTCTCGAATTGATTTCCGGTTCAAAGTGCGACTCAATTGTTCTTGGTAAAAGGAATGCTGATAGGAATGCTGATTAGAATGCTAATAGGAATGCTAATTGGAATGTTGATTGGAATGCTGATTGGAATGTTGATTGGAATGCTGATTGGAATGTTGATTGGAATGCTAATAGGAATGCTAATTGGAATGTTGATTGGAATGTTGATTGGAATGCTGATTGGAATGCTGATTGGAATGCTAATAGGAATGTAAAAGGAATGCGAAAAGAATGCTGATTGGAATGTTGATTGGAATGCTGATTGGAATGTTGATTGGAATGCTGATTGGAATGTTGATTGGAATGCTGATTGGAATGTTGATTGGAATGCTGATTGGAATGCTGATAGGAATGCTGATTGGAATGTTGATTGGAATGCTAATAGGAATGCTAATTGGAATGTTGATTGGAATGTTGATTGGAATGCTGATTGGAATGCTGATTGGAATGCTAATAGGAATGTAAAAGGAATGCGAAAGGAATGCTGATTGGAATGTTGATTGGAATGCTGATTGGAATGTTGATTGGAATGCTGATTGGAATGTTGATTGGAATGCTGATTGGAATGTTGATTAGAATGCTAATAGGAATGCTAATTGGAATGTTGATTGGAATGTTGATTGGAATGCTGATTGGAATGCTGATTGGAATGCTAATAGGAATGAAAAAGAATGCGAAAGGAATGCTGATTGGAATGTTGATTGGAATGCTGATTGGAATGTTGATTGGAATGCAAAACCCTTTTCCAATCAAGGTGATTGGAATACGTGATTGGAAAGGGGTTTACCCTTTCCGATCTAACTTTTTGATCCGAAAATTAAGCAAAAGCAATAAGCTATGGTTAATAAGCTCAAACTAAAACTTGCACGAATCTAAATCGAAATTGACTTAATAAGCATGAATAACAACTTATCAAACTAAAAATAAGCAAACTTTCAAATCAAACTTTTAAAAAGATGAACTTTTTAAGAAACCTTTAAATCAAATAAGCATTAATATGAAAATAAGATCAAAGATGAACATGAATCAAAGATAAGCAAGATAAGAAAGGTAGAAGAAGATGATTAAAAATAAGAACTTGATTAAAAGAAAAGATTCAAAAATTAAAAGACTTACTTGAATTAAAAGTGCATAACATGAAATTAAAAAGCAAGAAAGTAATTAACAAGAAATAAAAATGGTGGAAGTGGTGGTTTGTCAAACCACCCAACAACATGAAAATGAAGCTAGCCTAAACTATATATAGGGGTGATTAGGGAGGAGCTTAGGAAGCTTCCTCCCTCTTTCCTCTTTTCCTTATTTGCACACTTAAGCCCTTTTCTTCTTAATTGTTTGTTAATCTTGGACTTAATGATTTTGTCTTGGGATTTCTTTAAACTCGTCTTTGAATTTTCTTCGTAAATTAGACTCGAGTTCTTCGGCTTTTAGTAAACATCCGTCTTTTGACTTTTTCTTCGATAAATCTTCAGAATTGGTCTTGGACTTCCGTTCTTTTTCCACTCTTGATCTTTCGACTTCGTCTTTCGTCTTTTTCTTCGATAAAAGCCCGTGAATGCCGTGTTTTCTCCACTTTTCACTTTTTCGTCCTAAATCACAACAAAAACACAAACCACGCATAATTCCGACATAAATGACATAAAATACACGTTTAGCTTGGTTATTATTGTAATTAAGTGGTAAAAAGGATGGGTGTTTTCACACCTATCATCCCTCATCTACACAAGTAGAATTTATATACTTTGTTAAAATACCTAAGTAAATGTATACTTGTAGGTATTTTTCAGAGATAAGGAAGTTGATAAAATTGCTATTTGCTTTCTACTGGTGATGTAACATCTCTTATGTTGACAAATCCAGTGGGAGCATTGCAGTTTATTACTAAAATAATATCCATGTAATATTGTCAATTTCAGTGGGAGCTACAAGTTTTTTTTCTTGCTTAGTCATCCATATTATTTCTAACTTGCTTTGCAATAATTTGTCACTTCCAAATATAAACGACCATTGCTTAAAGGAAAATTTCATTTTATTTTATAAGATAACACGCTGCCTTTTTTATGACGCTTTTTGACACGTTATCTATAGAATAATAATCCACAATTCTTTGTCTACAGTTATGGTTCTAAATCTACTTAAAATTTCAATGACATTATCATATTGTTTACTCAATCAACCACATGTTGTATTGCTTGTCATCATAATATGATGTTGTGCCTTACACAAGTGGGTGAAATTGCAAAGTGTGTGAAAGGAACAACATATGATTAGTTTCATTTGCCCAAAAGGTAAGAAAGCTAATAATTCTACTAGGACTTGAACATACAAGATGTTTGTTGTCCTATTATATTCAATGTCATGATATAGTGGAAAGCTACTTCGGTAATTTACTACATGTTATAGTAAATACAATTATGGTTAAGATATAATAATCATAATTTTGAAGTATTAAATTAACTTGAAATTACTATTGAACTCAAGAGTTTGCGTTCATGATTACTTTAGTTAGTATAATTATGTTTTTCCTTGATAACACATAATTATAAAGTCCTTGAATTAATCGCCGACTTATAACATAAAGTATGTAGTAAAATAGTTATGTCTTCGTGTCAACACATAAACGTTAGATCTTTGAATTATTCAAAGACTTATAATGTATACTTGATATGTTATGTTTTCTTGAAAACACATGGAGATATAATTCTTGAACTGTTATGTCTTCTTGTAAACACATGGTTCTCGCATTGTTCAAGAAATATACATTATAGCATCCACATGGATTTAAAATACGGATATTGTAATTTGGTACATGATCCAATTGACAAGTATTTAATCCAAAGAGTTTTAAGTTATCTATGGAATTCTGATGTAGCTTCACAATTCCAATACTCAAAGAATACCATATATTATGGTATGTCTAAAGAGTTGAAACAAACTATATTCGTATAGTTTGATCTATGATTGATTTAATTATTCTGCCTCCATGATCTATCAAGGTTAGAAAATTGCATGTGTCATTGATACACTCCATATAGTTCAAACCTAGAAGGTATTCAAGACAACCCATAACTGGAACCCCTAATTTATTAGGGATTTTTGGTTGTTCCACTCAAACCAATCAAATCCTAAAACCTTTTAGGTTTTCCCAAGGTTGTTGGTTAAAAGAGTGATACAAGAATTAGGGTTTTTAGTAGAAACCCTAATTAGGGTTCTTGGGAGAAATCCCAGTATGTCTTGATTAAATTCTTTAATGTGTTAATATCTTATAAAGCATACTATTAACAAACTTGAGATAAGAATTTAAAATTTGTTTTGTAGTCTCTCTATTAAGAACAATTTATTGTTGCTTAAATACATAGTATTTAGAGAATGATCTTTACTTACAAAAGTAAGTGGGAGTTATAACAAATCTTGAAAATATTCAAGAGCAAAATACATAACCTTAAAAATCCGCTTGTTGATGTCATATTTTGGTTAAGCAAAGAAATGTCAAACAAAAGTAAATGTTACTCTCATTCATAAATCTTCAAAGATACCTCATCACTTGATTAATATTTTAATATCAATGCTTAGGAATATAAGTTAGGAGATCTTTGTAATCTACTAACTGCTAATGAATATTATCATATCTTGAATCTGATAAATGTCTTAGAAATATGAATGATAAGATGTAGTCCTTAAAGGGAAAATCAATCTTTTAAATTTGATTGATGTTTCTTCTAATTATAAACCTATGAGGTTGGAAGGAGTTTCTTTTGAAGAAAGATTCCCACGGACAAAATGGTATGCATAATTAATGCATGGCTAAGAATAGGAATCTTTTAATTATACTCAAGCAATTGACTATGATTAAATTATTCTTCTATGTACGCATTGATTAAATAAACATAATTGATTGTCATATATGTTTCTATGTATATGGAATATGTCAATTAAACTTTATAGTTCTCCTTTATGATTACCTTTTGCAAGAATGGTAGGTAATCAAAAGGTTTATGAGTCTATAAAATTTTTATTGAGTATACATGATAAATATTCCAAGTATGGATTAAAAAATCATGCATCTAGAAACTAAATCTAGAATTTAATTCAATATGATTTTTTTCAAATTTAGTTAGTTTTGAGTAAACTTGAAATTAAGTGGGAGCACTAAGTTTTTTCTTAAATTTCATATGTTGTATAACATATTGAAGATATCTTTCCATCTATGCTAGATGATAATCCTTAAGATTGGAATGAAACTTCATTTGAGAATTTATGGAATAAAAACAAATGACTTTGGAATAAATGTTTATTGAAATAAGCATATGCGGTAATTAAGTCCAACACAAATGTAATACATCATTCAAGCGAATCTTGATTGATATATTTCACTTGAAATAATTTATAACATGAATGGAAACCTTATGTTTTTAACTAAGGATTCCGTTTGTATATATTATATTGTGTATATGACTTGTTGTCATTTTTGTACAAGAGTAAAATGAGATGACAAAAATAATATCTAATTGAGAGTATTTAGATTATTGTTAATACAAAATGTTTATGAATTATAAAGCATAGTGTTATATGTGTACACTGATGCTAGAGGGTAATCAGTTCTAGTAAAGTGAGATTTTATTATTTATAATAAATCTGCTAAATAGATATGCTCAATCAATGAGCATTATTGCATTACACATTAAGGAATAAGAATACTTTACATTTTATGAAACTGTAAAGATGACTGTGAGTATATCGTTGATTTTGAATACCGACGATATCCTCATACTATGACACTTGTAATAGTATGAGCATGTAGGATGAGACACTCATATTGTTCTTCAAATCATTCACAATTTGTGAAATTTGAAACAAGTATTCGGTTAGTTTACTTAGATGACTATTTAGCATTCTTGTAAAGAAAAGTTGAGAATGTTGGAAACATTTGAATTCAACTTGCTAAATTAGTTTCATGCAATCTATTTTAGTATTTGGATAATTGGGATGGTAAGACAGTTATTACTTTTTGATGAATAAAGATATTTGATACTTGCATTCATTCATATAATTACTGTTGTCCTATATTTGTATGTTTAAATCCTTGAATATTTGATTATTCTAAATATGTCCATTGTCGGTTAGCAATATGGGAGTATTGTCTACATTAAGACAAATGTGAGTGTTGGTTATATTCTTTGAATATATGGATGGTTCCCACCAAACTTATGTGTTATTCATAAGGGATGCATATTGGACACCCCGAAATTTCGAATTGTTACTTTTAGATCCTTGTCATGAGTAAGATTTCGAAAATGGTGATTAAGTCATACTTAGACTTGAGATATAAACAAGTTACGCATGTGTGAATATCGCTTCTTGATTATATGTTAAACGCTATCTCGCAAGCGGTAGTTATAAAGGCTATAATTGGAAGTGTTGTGAAGAAGTGATCCACAGACACTTGCAGTTAATATATAATTTGTTCCTCCACTTGATATAGTGCAGATTGGTACCACTGGGCCCTCTCCAGAATAAATCAGATAATTGTGTGGTGGCACCCAAATAGTAAATTAAGATGATACTTGTTTACATTTGGTATATCTGGATTAACTTCTATAACGAGAAACTAAAAGTTAAACTATATGGAATGAGTTAGGATCCATATCCATGGCTTAACGGTACTAGTAACAAAGGGATGATTATTAGAAAGTCACATAATCGTATACCACTTATACTTTTGAGATATTCTTCTTGAAACTATACCTCAATCATTTCCGGTTATAATAAAGTGTTGCTAGATACTTTATTATGGACGTACTATGTCTTAAACTCTCACAAGTGAGAGCTGTTAGGATATGCGTTCGTTTAGCCATCAGAAATACGTGAGCCTATCGGGGGCACACACTTAAACACGAAGAGTACGTTTATTATGTATTTAATATATATAAGTGTTATATTTATTAAATATATATTATGTTTCATGGTATTATTTAAAAGTTCGTTATTTATCGTTAGACGCTAAATCAACTAATAGGCTTTTTATTTAGTTAGTGATAGACTAAATAATTAACAATAAAAAGCCAAAAGGCACCATGAGGCCATAGAAAACAAATAACCAGCCGAATAGTATGGAAGGGACTAAATTGTTTTCTTGTAAACTAAGTGTTCTTTTTTTGTTTAAGATTTGTTTTACTAAAAAAGAATACAAAGGGAAAAGATATACAGTTTATATTGTATATATTGTATCGTGTCTTTGTCGGCAAGAATGAAAGAATTAAAAGATTCAATAGACAACAAAGTATTGCTATTTTTTGTACTTGTTTGTTGCCAAACGACACATACACTATATATACAATTGTTTTTATAAGAAAAAAATGTCTGTCCCACACATAAAAATATACGGTGGTTTTTCTTTTATTCTCAAAAGCAACATATTGGTTTTATATTCTTTTTGGTTGCAGTAGAACATAAAACCAATTAAAAGTTACAAGAACACGTGTTGTTGGCTTGTTAATCGTGAAGCAATTACTAGCATCGTAACGTGCTCGCGTGATGGGTTGTGTGAGAAACCTATGGAGACGGTAATTTAACCGTTAGTTTCAAGATCCAAGATCAAGACAAGGTTAATTAATTTTATCATTAAACAAAAGGTTAGTATTTATTGTTTTATTTATGTGTTAATTATAAACATCAAACTAGATCCATTCCGCTGCGCACTCGTAGTTAAATGGTTAACTAGTTGTGAAATCCCAACACATTGTAGTAGACATGATTGATAATAGGTGTGAGGATTGTGTTGTTCTTGTTTTAATCAAAGTTTCTCAACAAGCTCTGATAACACTTGTTGATCCCAAACTCAGATCTTAAACCTTAGCTTGTTTAAGGGTTATAGTAGAAAGAAAGAATTCAAACTACTACAACAGAAGCTTTGCAATACACAAAGTAACTAAACAAGATGCGGAAAGTAATGTTTAGCACAACAACAAGTATTGAATCAAACGTTTAAGCTTTAATATATTGATAATATACTATTACCCAAAGATGGTATTAGGGTTATACATCCTTAAAGCATGAATCGAAATAGTAGGAAAAGCTATATCAAACACAAAACCTAATGAGTCCTTTTATAGCATAAGGACTTATTTACAAGATACTACTAAACAAACTAGGAAGATATTCTGGAGTAGTAATAGAAACGCGTCAATATCTCTTCCAAGTTTATCCATGCAGTAGGGTCATTGACTTCTAACAGTGGGAACTGATCCCACTGTCTTCATTAAATCAGCAGGGGAAACTTATACTAGCAGGGGGATCTTGACCAAGCAACAAGGGGAACATTGACTCATGCATTTATTCCCAACATATAGTCCCCGATATTTGACCCAATATTGACAACAATTTCGTATTGTGTCGATATGCATCTCCAGGTACACGAATATTCAAACTAGTGTAACTTCTTTCTCGTTATGAGTTAGAAGCTCTATCTTATATCAAAACGACCGCCTCGAATACCACTAAAACTATATCTAATCATACCAACACTTCCTCAAACTTATACCCACGGAAATCTACTTCAAACTCACTGATGTAAAATACCCGTTCAAAAATCACATCAAAACCTATTTTGACCCATTTTTAACATCATCAACACTTCAAATATCCTATATCAATCATCCCTAACATCTCCTAAAACCTCAAAATCACTTACAGGTCAACCTTTCTAAAAACCCACATCAAAATCATACATGCAACAATTTAAAATCAAATATATCAACAATAACATCACATACACTCCATCTAAATAAATCAAACAAGCATAATTCATATGAAAAATAAAAAGTTGTTGCATGTTGATAAAAATCATACCAAAATGTTCATCTTTTAACTTTAGGAATGAGTCTTCAATTAGATTTCAATGAATCAAGCTCAAGAATAAAATATGATGGTGTTTTGTTGATGTGAGGTAGCAACAATAGCAAGAGAAAGAGAGAGTGGTGTTTGATTTTTATGTTTTATATTGTGTGTGTGTTTTTTGAAGCCTCTTATATGGTGGTGAAAGGGTAGAAATTGAAATTTGTGCATTCTTGTGGACTTAGTTATAAAATATTAGCTAAAAGCGGGAAATGACTACTAGTCAATTTTATAAATATTTACGAGAGTCGAGTTTCGTCCTGGCTTCATAAAAATATTAATCTCGTTTGCTAAATCGTTCGTTTTAATAATTAAACGCACTCAAAACAAAATAGTAATGTTCTGACTCGACTTTATACGTAATGAAATAAAAGATTTAAATTCTCAAATATCGAAATAATCGATATCAAAATATAATATTTGGGCATCCATTGGCATCGCGATCACTATTAGTACTCTTCAATCATCACAACAATTAATTATAGTCACATAATACAAGCTTTATTTAGCTTGTATGAAAACAGTTTATCATCTCGTCTCGATTTGAATTGAAAAAGGATTAATGTGTGACTCAGTTGTTCTTGGTGATAGGAAAATAAAATGATTATCTATTTCTAAATAAAAGTTAAAATGTCGTTGAGTAATTAATTAAAATAAAACAAAAATGAAAGCATGAAAAGATTTAAACTAAAAATAAATGCTTATAAAAATAAATGACGAAATATTAAAACTTGAATAAAAATAGAAAATAAAAAACAAAACTCTGTCGGAATACCCCCTGTCGGAATAAATGATCGGAATAATGATCGGAAAAACCTATCAGAATGTCTAAAACTGTATCGGAATATGTATCGGAAAAATCCGTCGGAATATCATCGGAAACACCGTCCGAATGACGGATCACGAATCCTATCGGAATAAACGATCGAAAAAACGATTGGAATACATAAACCCTTTTCCGATGGGAGTTATCGGAATAACTATCGGAAAAGTAAACCTTTTCCGATGGAAGTAAAGGAGATTAAGCAAAAGCCAAATAAGCAATTTTCTAATAAGTAGTTACGAAAACATAACAAAATCAATAATAAAAAGAAATAAATAAGCAAGAATGAAAGACTTTCAAAACTCTAAATAAGCAAGATTTATAAAATAAACATTTAAAAAGAACAAACTTTTAAAAAAAATACTTAAATCAAAATAAGCTAAACACGAAATAAACAAAAAGCACAATAAGGTAAGACCATACACTACTTAAAAATGATACGAACAAAAATAGATAAGCACTATAAGCAAATAAGCATAAAGATTAAAACATACTACTAATAAGTGTGAAAACACCTATCCTTTTACCACTTATTTCCAATAATAACAAAACCAAAACGTGTATTTTATGTCGTAAAAGTCGGAATTATGCGTGGTTTGTGTTGTTATTGTTATTTAGGGCCAAAAGATGATAAAGATTGGAGAAAAATGAAGAAGTCGTGGTTCGAATATGAAGAATCTCTCAAAAACTTCAAGTGAAGAAATTCCTATTATGAAGAGAAGACCATAATTTCAAGAACGTCTCTTAAGATTCGAAGTATGAAGTCGCTGCCAAATATCGGTCCGAGAAAGGTCTCAAATCGTGAACCGAGTTATGCCAAGATATGAACTTCAAGAGGTCCCGAGAAGCAGTTTTAAAAGATTTTATCCTTTATCTAACTATTGATTAAATCGTCCCACTTTATTTTCAGCCTAAATAACTATCAAAATAAGTCAAACAATGCATCCTCGTGATCATTCAAGACAAAATTAAAATATAAGTGATACACCTAGGAATAAGGGAGTCTAAATGAATAATTCGGCCACATGAGTTCGTGTTAGTTTGTTAACTTATAATAACAATCATCTCGTCTTTAATCTTGGTATGGGGGACGTGAAACTTGAGGATGATAAACATTCATGGCAGCCAAAACCCCAATGTAAGTCTTTGATTTCTTTACTTGTTTTGTACATATTTCTATCTTTTTAATTTCCTTAAATTTTAGTATTTAATAAAGGCCAAGGTGGGCTATTTATGATGAAAAATGTAAATCGTGCTTGAAATTAATGCATTGCATGAGGGCATTGCAATGGTCAAGTGTAGGGGATTTAATAAGTGTGAAAACACTTATCCTTTTACCACTTATTTCCAATAATAACAAAACCAAAACGTGTATTTTATGTCGTAAAAGTCGGAATTATGCGTGGTTTGTGTTTTTATTGTGTTTTAGGGCCAAAAGATGAAAAAGGAAGAAAACACGGGCTTTCACGGGCTTTTATCGAAGAAAACGAGAAAAGACGAAGTCAAAAGATCAAGAGTGCAAAAAGAACGGAAGTCCAAGGCCTATTCTGAAGATTTATCAAAGAAAAAGTCTAAAGACGGAAGTTTAATGAAGTAGAAGAACTCAAGTCTAATAGAAGAAGAAAATTATAAGACAAGTTCAATTCGTATCGACAAATCCCGAAACGACGTCCAGAAAGACAAAGCATTTAAATCGAGTCGAGAAGAAAGAAAGAAGGAAGCAACACATGCACCTTCCTACCTCCTATAACTACCCTCCTAATGACACATTAGGAGGGTGTTAGCTAGTTTATTTTTCCTTTTAGTATTTTTAATTTTAGAGAGATAAAGTGTTTAACTTTCTCTCACTAGAACTTCATCTTTTACTTCTTTTCATGTTTAAGCTTTGATTTGATCTTGTATTTTAGAATCATTAATCTATAAGTTCAAGTTAAGTTTCTTATCTTTAATCTTCTTCTACCTTTCTTTATTTTGATCTTGATTAGTGATAATCTTTTATTTTCTTTAATCTTGATGTTTATGTGATTAAAAATTTTATCTTTTTATTCATCTCTAAGTTTTAATACGGATTAAGTTTTCAGCTTTTCATGCTTATTGGCTTAGTTTGTGTTTAGCTTATTTACTTTTCATTTTTCTTTAAAGTTTCATCTTTTTATGGTTTGATTTAAAAGTTTTGCTTATTTAAAGTTTAAAAAGTTCTTATTTAATGCTTATTAGTTCTTCTTATTTTTAATTTGATTATGTCTTGGTTTGAGCTTATTGAAAGTAGCTTATAAACTTTGCTTATTTGGACTGATTTTCTCGAAGTGCTGGTAATCGGAATAGGGTAAACCCCTTTCCGATTTGTCATTCTGATTTGCCCCCTCCCTTGTATTCCGATCTCTGATCGGAAAAGGGTTTCCAACATTCCGACCAAAGGGTTTTGTGTATTTAGATTAGGATTCCTATTTGGATTCCGATAGCTTTATTTTATCATATTCCGATAGGACTCGTTTTCCTTTATTCCGATCACTTCCTTTTTATGCATTCTGATAGCTCTCAGTTTCCATTATTCCGATTAAGACATTCCGATTGAGGTGATTTTTGTGATATTCCGATAGCACCATTATTCCGATAGGACCTAGTTTCAATCATTCCGACGAGATTCCTTTTGGGTACATTCCGTTCACATTCCGATCTGATTTCGATGGCAACATTCCGACGGGTTTAATTTTTTGTTTTTACAAAGTTTTCAAGTTTTAAATTCATTACGTTTTAAATTCCAAAAATTGCACGCTTCAAATACATTACTTTTTCAAGTTTCAAATTCTAGTAATTTTTAGTTTAATTTTTAAAGCTTTTATTTTACTCAACGACATTTTCTTATTTGCTTTTAGTTTAAAAGTAGATAACCAAACCATTTATATTTCCTCCAAGAACGACTGAGTCGCACTCTTAACTAGTAATCAATTCGAAAAGATCAGAACAACGAACTTTCATAACTAGGTGAAAACCCAGTTATTAAATGGCGCCGTTGCCGTCTCTTTTCGTTATGATTAACAGTTTATAGTGAGAGACGCGTTGGATTTTGGGATCCATTCATTCGTGAAAATTATTTTCTTTGTTTAAAAATTTTCAAAAAAATCCATAAAAATTTAAATATTTTTCAAAAATACAAAAACATTAAAAAATCATAAAAAGCATTTCTTTTCCAAAGTTTTGCACCAAAAAGATTTTATTTTTACAAGTACATATATATCTTTGTTTCTTTGGTTTCTTTTTCTTTTACAGGTGTATGCGTACTAGATCTTCAACTTATCTAGAGCCCGAGACTCGTGAAGATTTAGATATGGTTGGTGTGCACAACAACAATAACAACCCACCTCTACCCAATTTGAATAACAACAACAACTACAACAATGTTCCCCCACCCAACTTACGAATAATGGAGGAGCTTTGTCAGCCAACAATGAACGGACGCGGAGGACCGATTGCGCCGATGCAAATCACGGCTCCTGAATTTTCATTGAAGCATCACATGATCCAGCAAATTCAAAACGCTTGTCCTTTTCGCGGATTACCCGATGATGATGCCAACAAACACCTAGACAAATTCATTACCGTCACCCAAAGCATGAAACTTCCCGGTGTTACTATGGATTTCCTTCGCCTACATCTCTTCCCACACACTTTATCCCACCATGCCGAAAAATGGTTTGATCATCTTCCCAAAAACTCAATTCATACATGGAATGACATGACGCAACGATTTTTATCGTGCTACTTTCCACCATCCATGGTCACTAGTCTTTGCAACCAAATCAGTGGATTTACTCAAGAACCTGATGAGTCGTTTTTCGATGCTTGGGAACGTTATAATGTCTTGATCGACCGTTGTCCGAACAATAACATCCTCCCCGTTACTTTGATTGATACCTTCTACAATGGTTTAACTTTTCATGATCGTGATACGATTAATGCTGCCGCCGGTTGTACATTCATGAAGAGAAGACCTGAGGAGTGTAGAGAGCTGATTGAGAACATGACCACTCACCACAAAAATTGGGATTCATCCGCATCCTCAAGATCAAACCCGAGAGTAAATGTTTCTTCTATTTCAGCAACCCCAGATATGACCGAATTCACTCACATGATGGCCGGAATGAACAAAAATATTCTACTTATAGCTACGAATCAACAACAACAAGCTAAAGCTGTAGCAACTTCTTGTGAGATTTGCGGGGATTCTCCTTCATACACCAATTGTCCTTATACTCATGACAATCCAGAAAATGTGTATGCCGCCAACGATAACTTTTCTATAGGAGGCTATCAAGCACGTCCTCAAGGTGACCGCAATTTGCCTAGTTATCGTTCGAATAACTTTCTTTCACCACCCGGTTTTCAATCCCATAATAGACCACCACCACCTCCATTGAACAACACACAATACCCACCAAGGAACCAAGGCCAAAGAAGTAACTACCAAGGGAATTACTCTAATAATAAAAGGAATTATAACTCAAATCAAGGGAATTTTCATAGTCAAAATCAAGGGACTTTTAATGGGCAAAACCAAGGGTTTCAAAATAACAAATTTAACCAAGGTTTTAATAATAACAATGCTTATTGATGAGATGGCATTTATACATGATCTCATCGTTCTTTTCGGGCTTTAAATGCATAAAATGTCTTAAAAATACCATATATATGCTTGTGTTTGTTTACTTGTGTATTTTAGGTATGGATATCGTGAAAAAGACATAAGATCACAAGTTACAAGGAAAAACGGACACGAGAAACGAAGCCGTACAAAGAACCGGGCCCTAATCATGGAATTCTCAACAAATACCCTTGAATACTTGAAGACAAACAAGATTGATCCTCATTTATTGAAGAAATGACACTTAAAACCCTTGTATATTCATAATTACAAGTTTGGTCCCTTAAGTTTGTCAAAATTACACAAAAGGTCCTTCAACTTTGAAGAAATGGCAAGATTAGTCCCTCAACAATTTCAAATTGTCAATTATGGTCCCTCATCAAGCCAAAGACACATTGAAGACCTTTGAAGATCAACATTGTCCAAAATCAGTCCTTCAATTATGAAAACATGTCAAAAATAACCCTTGAAACATTTTGTGAAAAGTTTGTGCCAAAAATGACAAGTTATGAAACGTTGATACAAAGGAAATGGGCGCTGATGGTTTTTTTTAACACACAAGACAAGAGAAAGAAAGAATAAGGGCCAAAGCTGTTAACTTCAAACATTCAAACACGAATTTGCGCCAAACAACTCCCATTCCCCCAATTTCGGATCAAAAGGACAACTATTCACCTTTTACCAGCCCAGATTTTACACCAACTTAAACAAAGGGTAAAATGAAATTACCCTTACCCGCACTTGATTCACACGCCTAAAAACCTATCCCAACCTTAAAACCCTCACTCCCACTCACCAAGAGACCCCACCACCAAAACCGTTTCACCATCATGTGACAACTTCCTCACCAAGGCTTGCCACGTGTCAAGATCAACAGCCCACATCATTTGCTTCATCACAAAGCTATTTTAAACGGTTTGGATGCATTTTGGACAGCTCACATCAAGAAAACGTCTAGAAGACTTAGGGTATTTAGGGAATTTCACTTCTAGGGTTTGTGAATAGTGTTTAGCCAGGCATTTGCCTATAAAAGGAGACCTCAACATGTGAGAGTCCCTTTGTTCCAGTTTTAGGCTATTAATCTTTGTAATTCCTTTTTAAGCTTAATAAAATTTGAATTTCTGAAATTTGAAATCTCTTTTTGATTTTGTTAAAAGTTTGGTGTTTGAGTAGCCTAATTCTGAGTTCCATTTGATTGTTTAGACCTTCCTTAACCTTGTGGTTGAGGCACGTCTAGGTTTGAAAAGTTTTCAAGGTTCAAAAGCCTTGAAGTCCTTGTTTCTGATTTTGGCTTATTTTTGTGTACTAACCCTTACCCTTAAGCCTTGAGTTCTTTCAAGCTTGTTGACACCAAGCCTGAGAAGGATTCTAAGCCTTTGGTTGAGTTTGTTTGCTACTTGTGTTGAAGATATAAAGTCCTTGAGGTTCTACTTTGAACCATCAACCAAGGCTGTTTGCATCTCCTTCATTGAAGTACCTTTGTCTTGTTCTAGTTGTTGAACAAGGTCCAAGGAGCATTGCTGGCCTTCCTAGGATGTTGTGGAAGGCAGGTATAATCTCTTGGTTAAGATTCCCCTAAAAATTTCATGTTTATGGCTGTTTTGAATTTGGTGCTTTGATTTTGAGTATTTGTGTTTGTGCTGGTGATTTTTGTGTTTGATTGTGTTAGTTGCTGCCTAGTAAGTGTTTTTGATCATTAAAATCAGTAGGTTATTAGAAGAAATCACAAGTTTCTTTGATAAGTGACTGATTAAGGAGTGTTTGGGATTACTGCATAAGTTTGTATTGTGGCTTGTTAAGTGCTTGTGTGTTGTTGGCAAGTATTGGTATTTGCTTGTTGGGTGATATTGTTCATCTGTTTGCAGGTTTTGAGGCTTTGAACACATTGATTCTTAGATTGGCTATAAAATCTTCATAACTTGGTAAAATTGGCTAGGATTTTGAGGACACCTAGATCTAGGCATAGGTTAAGGGCAACAAGTGCTAAATCATAGTTAATCACACCAGGGTAGAAGGATTTGAGGCTTGAAATTGGATCAAGTGTCAAGTATATCAGCAAACTGTTTCTGCATATTGTTCTTTGTTCATCAATAACTTTTTATGCTTTGATCTTGCTATTTACTTTGATTCAGTGTTTGATTCTTGTTGCTTTGTGTTTATTGTTAGTTTATATAGCTTGTGTGTGCATCTGGTTAAGTTTGGTTGGCTTATTTTGCTTAAATCTGCTTATTTAGTGCTTAACTGCTTATTTGCATATTTGGTGCTTATCTGGTGATTGTTTGGCTTATTGTGGCTTATTGTGTGGATCATTTTGTGATTTTATTGTTGCTATTGACTCCTTGTGGTTCACTGATCACAAGGGTGCCTTTGTTTCCAATTGAATCAAACCAGAACTCTCAAATAAGCTTGGTCAATTAGTCAAAGCAGTGGGAACTCCTTTCCCCTGCTGGTTGCCACTGCTAGTGCAATTTTGGTGTCAGCTTATCAATAAGCTATAATAGCTTATTTTAACCAGCAACAACTTTGTTTTTGTAATAGGTGCTCATATTTTGACCCATTTGTTCATCCTGGAGCATTTGGGTGGTTGACTTTTAGGTTTGACTAGAAAACCAAGTCCTTTGACTTTTACATAAGTTCATTTGTGCTTATTCTGGCTTATTTCTTGTGCTTATTGGATTTTTGTTGATTGATATTGCTTATTGAGTCCATTTGAAAACTTTTGCAAGTTGAATCAGCTTCTGAGGTTCAGTATTTCTCAAAAACGACTATTTTGTCGTTTTGTGAATTTTTACTTTTCTATTTTCTGGCTTATTGAATGAGCTTATTGAAAATTTCTTTTGACAGATCTCTTAAGCATCCAAAAAGAGGGTTGTGTATCAAATTATAGCTTATGGCATTAGCTTATGGCTTAATGGGTTGAAAAGCCTAATAAGAATAAGCTTTGTGTTCAATAAGCTGTGATAAGCACATTTTCAGCTTTTGGGCCGTTAGAGTTTTGTTCTTAGAATTAAATTTTAAGTCAGATAGGGTTTTTCCAAGTCAATTGGGCCAAGTTTGACTTTTTGGGCCCAAAAGCCCATTTAGGTTGACTGTTTTTGGATTTGGCCCATTTGAGGGCCCATTAGGGGTATTTTGGTAATTTCACTTTCATTTTCTGATTATTTAGGTTAAAATAAACTAGTTTGCAAGTTTTTAGAATTTTTTATAATTTTTGGATTTTTAATATTATTTTATTATTATTTTATTATTATTTTTAAAATTTCACATTTTCCAACTTTTTACATTTTTCTTAGATTAAATACATTCAAATAGGAATTTAGCAACTTTTAGAATAATTTTATCTCTTTTAGATTATTTTTTATAATTATTTTAAGTTTTAATAGTTTTTAAATCATTTTAAATAGTTTTTATTAGTTTTAAAATTTCTAAAAATAGTTTTTAATCTTTTTAGGTCATTTCAGAGTTTTACCAATTGAAAAATCTTTATTTGGGATTTTTGATAATTTATTTGATTTTTAGGGCTTTAATTAGCATTTAAAAATTAAATATTTAATTATTTAAAAGGTTTGAAAAAGTTTTGATCATTGGTAAACTCTTAGTTTATTATTTTTTATTTTTGGTGAATTTTTGGTAATTTTTAGAATTTATTTTTATTTTTGTGATTTCTAAGGTTCTACGTTTTAACTTTCTAATAGTAATTTTTGGTTAATTTTTATTTTTACGTCTTCGTCATTTTCTTTTCTCATCCCCTTCTAAACCAATCATTAATCACAAACATTTGGCAAGTTTTTCACACACATATACCTCATTGGGAAACGAACTTTCACACCATTAATTGGGTCATTAACACTTGATTTTTCCTAAAGTCATTTGTTCAATACTTATCGCTTTTACGCCTTTTTCCTAAAAGGTGTATTTTACCACAATCACTTTGGCGCCGCTGCCGGGGAGGTGTGTCGTGATTAATTTGCATTGTTGTTTTTAATATTAACCAAATAGTATTTGTATTAGTAGAACTCTACTAATACGTATTATCGGTTTTCTTGGTTTTTCTTGTACAAACATTATTACTATATTGTATTAAGTATCACAATAAATTTACAATATCTCCAAAAGTGTGAAAACACAACCTTAATTGGGATTTGATCTCCTAATTATTGTATTCGAATCTCAAACAAAAAGAAAAAGGCAAAAATAGATAAATACTTTCGTGAAGCTCGATTTTGAAAGATACAAACTATAAGGTGGGTATAAGGCGGGTATTTTAAAATATACCCTAAGGAAAAAGGCTCTTAAGTGCTTCGCGCCGCCTCGTTTCCCCGCTTGCTTGTGAGTATTTTGAGATTGAAGGCTAATCGAGGGTTTTGCCGCCCAAAGTATTATTACGTATAATATATTTGCTTGGTTTTCTTTGTGATTAAACCCTCTTGAACAATTTGGTTTTCACCAAAGTTCTAAAGTCATTCGAAGGCGTTCACTCCACGTGATCGTTTTCATTCCTTTGAGGCTTCTTTAATCAAGAGTTTGATTCGAGGAGCGATTTTGTAGATTGTTGTCTACGAAGATACACCAAAATCCAAAAAAATTAAATATCATCAAAAACACAAAAAAAATTGAAAATTCACAAAACACCCAAAAAGAATCTTCTTTGCTCACCTCCCATTCTTCGTGAAGTTTATGATCACTCGTAATCAAGCAAAACGAGCTCGTAAACGACTTCAAAAGCAAGCCAATCAAGAGACGTTGATTGTTGAAGAACCTCCAATTGTTGAACCTATTGTAGAACAAGAAGTCGTCATGGCTAATCGTACTATGATGGAGTTGCTACAAGCACCCACCGAGGGTTTTGGAGAGGCTATTGTGATTCCCGCTATCCTTGTGGAGAATTTCAAAATTAAGACGGGTTTAATGTCGATGTTGCAAGCAAATAAGTTTAGAGGTCACGAGAAAGACAACCCGCATTACCACATTAGGAATTTTAACCGTCTCACCGCCACTAGCAAGTTTAAGGATGTTCCACATGACGCCATTAAGATGATGTTGTTTCCATACTCGTTGGATGGACCCGCAAAAATTTGGCTCGAGAAAGAACCGCCAAATTCAATTTTGACATGGGCCGATCTCGTTTCTAAGTTTGTGAACAACTTTTTTCCACCATCTAAAACAACACACTTGAAAAATGAGATTTCACGATTTGTGCAAAGAAATAATGAAAGTTTTTCAATGGCATGGGTACGATTTAAAGAAATGTTACATGAATGTCCACACCATGATTTTACGGAATTGCATCAAGTGGATACTTTTTATAATGGGCTTAATGATCATGAACGAGATTATTTGAATGCCGCCGCGGGTGGTAATTTTTTGTGCAAGACGACAAATGAGGCTTTATAAATCATTGAAAATAGATCTAATGTTTATAACCCTCGTAACACACCGAGTGTTGCCAATATGGGTTCGTCATCTTCGTCACAATCGTCTCATAGCATTAATGCCTTACATGATGAAGCTAATGAGGAAAATCGTTTTTTGATAGATTTGCTAATCTTATGTCCCATTGGAAGGCTCAAGAAGCTTCCAATTCCGCTTCAGTAAAAACGGTTGCTAAGAGTTGTTTATCTTGTGGGGGAGCTCATGATCTTTCCGAGTGCATTACCGCGGATGGTAACACTTCGAGTGCTTATGTAGCAACGGGAACTTACAACCAAAACGGTCAAGGTTCCCGTCCAAATCAAGCTCCACCAAACCAAAATGTTAACAATTATCGAAACAACAACCAGGGTAATTACCAAGGCAACACACGCAATTACAACAAGGGGAATTATCAAAGTGGGAATGGACAAATTTCTAATCAAAACCAAAACCGTGATTTCCAAAACACTACACGAGGTTTTCAAAATGCTCACACTAAAAATTTGCAAGGAGAATTTTTGGATTATGCCAAAGCAAATGATGCTAAATTTGATAACATGCTACGTGAGATGATTAGCTTAAGGTCCGAGTTAAAAAACGAGCTAAAAAATGAACTTGGTAATGAACTAAAAACTCATGCAAACAAAATGGAAGGAAATGTCCAATGTCTTCAACAAAACCAACAAAAGATGGAATTAGGACAACATGAGATTAAGCAAGAGTTGTTAAAAGCGGATGCTAGGCAATCAAAATTTGAGGACCGAATGGCTAAGATGTTTGAAGCAATCATGTGTAAGCCCTCTTCTTCGGGTGGTCTTCCTAGTGATACCATTAACAACCCGAGGGGAGAAATGAAGGTTATTACTACACGAAGTGGTAAAACTTTCAAGGAACCAATCTCTCGTCCAAATACTTCTAAGGAGAAGGAAATCGAGAAAGAACCCGAGGTGATGGTCGAAAAGGAGCACATTACAATCCCACGAAGTACCGCTCATACCACACCTACGGTTGAACCAATACCAATTGTGGAACCCGAGTTTCCAAGGCCGTTGCCTAATGACCAACACACACCACCTTTACCCTACCCTTCGAGACGAAACAAAGAAAAAGCACAAGAACGGAACAATTATCAATTTGAGCTATTTATGAAAATGTTTCGTGATATGCATTTTAACATAAGTTTTGCCGACGCTCTTATCATGATGCCTCGATTCGCCGCAAACTTCAAAAGTATGCTAAACAACAAAGAGAAGTTACAACAATCGCCTAGTTGTTCATCGGTTTTTCTTAGCCGCATACCACAAAAAGTCGGTGATCCCGGTAAATTTTTGATTCCGTGTGCCATTCAAGATATGGAGGAATGCTACGCCTTGGCCGATCTTGGTGCTAGTATTAATTTAATGCCTCTTGAGATTTTCAAATCGCTTTCGCTTCCGGCTCTTACTCCTTCGAACATGTCCATCGAGATGGCCGATCATTCTACGATTTTAGCATGTGGAGTAGCTCGAAAAATCACCCTTCGTTTCAATGAGGAAGAACTTGTCATCAATGCAACACAAAACTCCAATCTTTCTCATGTCTATTCTATTGCAACTTTAAACCATGGTGATTCAACAAATGTCGTTTGCAAAGAATTTTCACCAAGAGTTTTAGGGAATGTCGCCAAAAACAATTTACCATTTCTCCGCCGGTGGAGGTTATGAGTGTAAAGCCTACAAAGAAGAAACCATCAATACTTGAATCGAAAAATCCTTCACCTCACCTAGAACATTCATTCTTGAAAAGTGTTGATAAGTTTCCGGTTTCTACGGAAGATCTTTCGGATGATGAATACGTAGACCCCGATGGGGAGGTTTTCTTCGTCGATAAACGTTTTGAGAACTTGCCACCACCAAAACCAAAACGGTTTCAAAATGTGAGAATTTTTAGTGTGACTAACATCGTCTTAGAAACACCAAATATTTTCGACATAATCAAAAAGGGTTTTCATAAGGAGAGTTTAAAAGATAACAAAGGAAAAGATTTTAAATGTGATTTAATTGATTTTTCTACAAATCTAACTCCGTCATCACCACGTGTTTTGAGTGCTACAAGCTCGTCTACTCCTTTTGACGATGCTTTGTGTGGTTTTAGTATGGGGGAAGCCTCTTATGTTCCCTCATCCTTGTCCACCGAGGACGAGATTTTCGATCCTGGAATTTCATGTAAAGGGAAATCTCGGTCTTCCACCGATGCAATAAATGGAAAATCTTTCTATTTGCTTGGTGCGAGTCTACCTCGAGTAGCTCAAACGTTTGTCTTACCAGTTGTCCCACCCTTCTATTTCTTCTCATCTCTTTTCTTCAAACTCTTTGAGTTTATGGCACATGTTGAAGTGGCGTTAATTTGTTTTTCCAATGAAAACGAGAACGCCATCTTCGACCCCGGTATTTTGCATCATTTAAGGACTTAGTCCTTAATACCGGTTGCTTTTTGGGCCTTGTTTATCATGTAAGCCCCATCAAAAATTGACCATACCATGTTTTTCCCTAAATGTTCACATTTTGAGGGTATCGAGTCGAGCTCATGACTCGGTAATAAAAAACGAGGTGCCTCGTGGGGGAGATCCCATGCTTATCTTTTATGCTCACTATTCACTAATAAGGGGACTTGTACCCTTTCAACTCGTTGTCTCGTGGTTGTTTGTGATTGTGTTATCTAGATCATCATCATCTACGATTGAAGACTCTCGTGTTCGTTTACGTGAGCCTCCATCGTTCGCTTGAAGAAGTTTTTCATGAATCCATGACATATCCTTTATTGTTCTAACAATTATCTTTTAGCATACTTAATAAACGGCTTTAGATATATTGTTGATCACCCTTTCCATGCTAGATCCTAAGCATTCTATTCTTCGTCTCTAGTATGGGGGTGCTCCACCTTTAGACTCGAAACACTGAGGACAATGTCTACTTTTAGTATGGGGGGGTGAATAGGTACTTGCTTTGCTACGCCCTCACGCTTTCCAATTTTCAATGTTTTGTTTTGCTAATAAGGCTAAAAATGGCCAAATTTTAAAATTTTTCTTAGTTTTAATAAGTGTTTTTAAGACACGAATGTATATTTTCCGATGGGTAGAATAAGAGTTAACTTTTGACTTGATGGGCATTTGGAGCCATTTACATTCCTTAACCCGCTCAATTCAAGTTTTGCTAGACTTTTATACAGGGAGCTTTAAAACGCGAAAGTCTTAATTCATTCGGGTTAAGAACAAGAACTTTTCGCAAGTTCCTATAATTGATTCTAGAAAGTCACTTATCAAGGGAACTTTAAAACGCATTCTCTAAACTTGAAAAAGTCCAAGAAAGTGCAAGATCCTATAGGTGGCTTGAAAACCCAAAACTTTGATTTGATATAGTCTTAATGAAAGCTAATCCAAATTTGGCTTAATTTTGACTTGCATGGCTAAGTATTCACGAGTCTCTTTAATTAGAGGTCTTTATATAGTGAAGAACGAGAAATGATAGAGTTAGACAAGTGATCATGCTAAACGTAGAACATCAAAGTGTTCTTTCAAAAACTCATATGTTTTTAATTGTGGCTTTTTCTTCCCATAAGATCAATGCATTAGGAATAAATCATAATTGCAATAAGTAAGGTCGTACGATTTGAAAGGTTACTTAGCCTCTAGCGCAAGATCGTTTAAAAGTTGCTCGGGGTTGAATAGAGTTCATAGCCAAGGCATAACTTATTGAAACGGGACGCGAAGATTGGCGATCATCCAAAAAGGCCCTAACAAGGCATGAGGAGCTCTATTTTTGCTAAAGATCCAAAAATGATGTGAAGTATCATTATTCCTAAATCAATATGAAGGATCGAGACACACGACGAGAAGCAATTACTCCCCTAAAGAATGGAGAAAGTCTATCCAAAAAGACCCTAACAAGGTATGAGGATAAATATATCCAAGTCCGAAAAGGAGGCGGATCGTTGTATATCAAAATCCAAAGTAAAGATTGAAGAAAAATGATGAAGTCGTGGTCCAATATGAAGAATCTCTCAAAAACGTCAAGTGAAGAAATTCCGAATATATGAAGAGAAGACCATAATTTCAAGAACGTCTTCCCAAGATTTGAAGTATGAAGTACGAGCCAAATATCGGTCCGAGAAAGGTCTCAAATCGTGAAACAAGTTATGCCAAGATATGAACTTAAGGAGATACACGAGAAGCCGTTTTAAAAGATTTTGTCCTTCGGCTAACTATTGATCAAATCGTGCTACTTCGCTTACGGACTAATAACTACTCAAATAAGTCAATATGAGTCACTTGTGATCCATGACAAATAGATAAAAAATGCTAGTAACCCATTTCCTTTTATAATAACTAGGATTGCGGGGAGAAAAACTATTACACAATTTGGACGTATGAGTAGTGTTAGCATTGTGACTTGTACCAACAATGATCTTGTTTTTGCACTTAGCATGGAATGTATGACAATCAAGGATGACGAAGTTACTCTAAGGGACATTTACTTGTCTCTATTCTTTGACCCTAAAAGTCACTTTTTGTGATTAAAATCATATGTTATGTCTTTACACATCATCGTAGTATATTGCAAGTCTTTTTACTCTTAAATAAAGGTTAATAAAATTTGAACTTTGGTGATGCTTAGATACTTTATTCTAGCATTGCGTGAGGGCACGACAATGGCTTAGTATGGGGGAGTGATGAGATGGCATTTATACATGATCTCATCGTTCTTTTCGGGCTTTAAATGCATAAAATGTCTTAAAAATACCATATATATGCTTGTGTTTGTTTACTTGTGTATTTTAGGTATGGATATCGTGAAAAAGACAAAAGATCATAAGTTACAAGGAAAAACGGACACGAGAAACGAAGCCGTACAAAGAACCGGGCCCTAATAATGGAATTCTCAAAAAATACCCTTGAAGACTTGAAGACAAACAAGATTGATCCTCATTTATTGAAGAAATGACACTGAAAACCCTTGTATATTCATAATTACAAGTTTGGTCCCTTAAGTTTGTCAAAATTACACAAAAGGTCCTTCAACTTTGAAGAAATGGCAAGATTAGTCCCTCAACAATTTCAAATTGTCAATTATGGTCCCTCATCAAGCCAAAGACACATTGAAGACCTTTGAATATCAACATTGTCCAAAATCAGTCCTTCAATTATGAAAACATGTCAAAAATAACCCTTGAAACATTTTGTGAAAAGTTTGTGCCAAAAGTGACAAGTTATGAAAAGTTGATACAAAGGAAATGGGCGCTGATGGTTTTTTTTAAACACAAAAGACAAGAGAAAGAAAGAATAAGGGCCAAAGCTGTTAACTTCAAACATTCAAACACGAATTTGGGCCAAACAACTCCCATTCCCCCAATTTCGGATCAAAAGGACAACTATTCACCTTTTACCAGCCCAGATTTTACACCAACTTAAACAAAGTGTAAAATTAAATTACCCTTACCCACACTTGATTCACACGCCTAAAAACCTATCCCAACCTTAAAACCCTCACTCCCACTCACCAAGAGACCCCACCACCAAAACCGTTTCACCATCATGTGACAACTTCCTCACCAAGGCTTGCCACGTGTCAAGATCAACAGCCCACATCATTTGCTTCATCACAAAGCTATTTTAAACGGTTTGGATGCATTTTGGACAGCTCACATCAAGAAAACGTCTAGAAGACTTAGGGCATTTAGGGAATTTCACTTCTAGGGTTTGTGAATAGTGTTTAGCCAGGCATTTGCATATAAAAGGAGACCTCAACATGTGAGAGTCCCTTTGTTCCAGTTTTAGGCTATTAATCTTTGTAATTCCTTTTTAAGCTTAATAAAATTTGAATTTCTGAAATTTGAAATCTCTTTTTGATTTTGTTAAAAGTTTGGTGTTTGAGTAGCCTAATTCTGAGTTCCATTTGATTGTTTAGACCTTCCTTAACCTTGTGGTTAAGGCACGTCTAGGTTTGAAAGGTTTTCAAGGTTCAAAAGCCTTGAAGTCCTTGTTTCTGATTTTGGCTTATTTTTGTGTACTAACCCTTAGCCTTAAGCCTTGAGTTCTTTCAAGCTTGTTGACACCAAGCCTGAGAAGGATTCTAAGCCTTTGGTTGAGTTTGTTTGCTGCTTGTGTTGAAGATATAAAGTCCTTGAGGTTCTACTTTGAACCATCAACCAATGCTGTTTGCATCTCCTTCATTGAAGTACCTTGGTCTTGTTCTAGTTGTTGAACAAGGTCCAAGGAGCATTGCTCGCCTTCCTAGGATGTTGTGGAAGGCAGGTATAATCTCTTGGTTAAGATTCCCCTAAAAATTTCATGTTTATGACTGTTTTGAATTTGGTGCTTTGATTTTGAGTATTTGTGTTTGTGCTGGTGATTTTTGTGTTTGATTGTGTTAGTTGCTGCCTAGTAAGTGTTTTTGATCATTAAAATCAGTAGGTTATTAGAAGAAATCACAAGTTTCTTTGATAAGTGACTGATTAAGGAGTGTTTGGGATTACTGCATAAGTTTGTATTATGGCTTGTTAAGTGCTTGTGTGTTGTTTGCAAGTATTGGTACTTGCTTGTTGGGTGATAGTGTTCATCTGTTTGCAGGTTTTGAGGCTTTGAACACATTGATTCTTAGATTGGCTATAAAATCTTCATAACTTGGTAAAATTGGCTAGGATTTTGAGGACACCTAGATCTAGGCATAGGTTAAGGGTAACAAGTGCTAAATCATAGTTAATCACACCAGGGTAGAAGGATTTGAGGCTTGAAATTGGATCAAGTGTCAAGTATATCAGCAAACTGTTTCTGCATATTGTTCTTTGTTCATCAGTAACTTTTTGTGCTTTGATCCTGCTATTTACTTTGATTCAGTGTTTTATTCTTGTTGCTTTGTGTTTATTGTTAGTTTATATAGCTTGTGTGTGCATCTGGTTAAGTTTGGTTGGCTTATTTTGCTTAAATCTGTTTATTTAGTGCTTAACTGCTTATTTGCATATCTGGTGCTTATCTGGTGATTGTTTGGCTTATTGTGGCTTATTGTGTGGATCATTTTGTGATTTTATTGTTGCTATTGACTCCTTGTGGTTCACTGATCACAAGGGTGCCTTTGTTTCCAATTGAATCAAACCAGAACTCTCAAATAAGCTTGGTCAATTAGTAAAAGCAGTGGGAACTCCTTTCCCCTGCTGGTTGCCACTGCTAGTGCAATTTTGGTGTCAGCTTATCAATAAGCTATAATAGCTTATTTTAACCAGCAACAACTTTGTTTTTGTAATAGGTGCTCATATTTTGACCCATTTGTTCATCCTGGAGCATTTGGGTGGTTGACTTTTAGGTTTGACTAGAAAACCAAGTCCTTTGACTTTTACATAAGTTCATTTGTGCTTATTCTGGCTTATTTCTTGTGCTTATTGGATTTTTGTTGATTGATATTGCTTATTGAGTCCATTTGAAAACTTTTGCAAGTTGAATCAGCTTCTGAGGTTCAGTATTTCTCAAAAACGACTATTTTGTCGTTTTGTGAATTTTTACTTTTCTATTTTCTGGCTTATTGAATGAGCTTATTGAAAATTTCTTTTGACAGATCTCTTAAGCATCCAAAAAGAGGGTTTTGTGTCAAATTAGAGCATTGCCTCTATTGCTCCATCACTAACTCCATTTGGAGAAAGTGATCTCCTTTTGAAAGAATTTGAAGCAACTTTGGGAGATGTGGACTTACAATATGACGATTCTCCCTCCAATTGGGATGAAGACATTCGTACCATTGAGAAACTTCTCAATGAGGACTATATTTCTCCACCATCTCCTAAGGAAATCTCTATCGATGATCCGAATTTGACTATACCTTCCATAAAAAAATCCTCCGGATTTAGAGCTTAAGGATTTGCCGTCTCATCTCGAATACGTGTTCCTTGAAGACAATAAGAGGTCACCTGTCATCATCGCAAAGAACTTGAAAGAGGATGAAAAGTCTCGACTTATCGACGTGCTGAAGAATCATAAGAAAGCGATTGCTTGGAAAATCTCCGATATCGTGGAATTGATCCTTACTTTTGCACACATAAAATTCTCATGGAGGACGACTTTAAACCCACTATTCAAAACCAAAGAAGGGTTAATCCCAAGATCCATGACGTTATCAAAAAAGAGGTTATCAAACTTCTTGATGCGGGAATGATCTACCCTATCTTGGATTCACCATGGGTTAGTCCGGTCCATTGTGTGCCTAAGAAAGGCGGAATCACCGTTGTGCCCATAGAAAACAACGAGTTGATTCCTACTCGTCTCATTACAGGGTGGAGAGTTTGTATAGACTATCGCAAAGATCGGAACAACGAACTTTCATAACTAGGTGAAAACCCAGTTATTAACTACATACTTTAACCAAATCAAAAACAAGATTAAAACAAGAAAGGAAGAATAAGATTGATTATGAAAAGCTTAAAATTAAGATAAAGATTAAAGATTCAAATTTACAAGATTTAAAGATGAAAGATTTAAGCAAACTTGAAAGAAAATTTAGAGAGATAAATTAAAACTAGAGAGAGAAAGTACACCTACTTTTACTTACCTTAAGGAAAACTAAAAATAAAAAACTAGTTAACTACCTCCCTTAAAACGAAATGAGAGGTCTCTGAGTTGGTGCTTCTCTCTTTCTTTTTATCTTTTAGTCTTTTAAATTCTTCGTCTTTCTCGACGTTGACTCGGGATTTGTCGATATGAAATGAACTCGTCTTCTAATTTTCTTCTTTTATAAGACTTGGTTCTTCGACTTTTATTAAACTTCTGTCTTTAGACATTTTCTTCGATAAATCTTCAGAATCGGCCTTCGACTTCCGTTCTTTTTGCACTCTTGATCTTTTGACTTCATCTTTTGTCTTTTTCTTTGATAAAAGTCCGTGAAAGCCCGTGTTTTCTTCCCTTTTCACATTTTGGTCTTAAATCACAACAAAAACACAAACCACGCATAATTCCGACTTTTACGACATTAAATATACGTTTTGGTTTGGTTATTATTATAATTAAGTGGTAAGAGGATGGGTGTTTTCACACCTATCAAATCCCCTGCACTTGACCATTGCAATGCCCTCATGCAATGCATTAATTACAAAGCAAGATTTACATTTTCCATCATAATTAACCCACCTTGGCCTTTATTGAACACAAGACATTAAGGAAACTTAAAAAGATAGAATATAACAAAATACTTGGAGGGGGAAAAAGTAAAGAGATCGAAGACTTACATTAGGGTTTTGTGTTAATCATGGATTCACTATGAACACGGGTTCGATCCGGAGGTCGAGGAGGTTTAAAGAGATGTTTAGCCATTTTAGAGAGAGAAACAAGAGAGAATAAAAGTGTGTTTTATTCTAGAGAGAGAAAGGTAAGACAAGAAATGAAAAGCCTCACCCCTCCATGGAAGTATGGAGGGGTTTATATAGCATGGGACTTGGACTTTACATATGACAATATTAGTCCCTGCAAGTCCTGGCTATGAAACTAATGTAATTCCGTTAGTCGCACACATTTTAAGGCTAACAATCTTCCCCCAATGTGGTGACATACGGAATTACTTACAATGTTCCTAACAAATGCAAATACAACAAAAATATGACAGTATTAAGTTTGCTTCCAATGCTGAGGATGACACCGTTGTCTTCAAGTCTTCTAGAAAAACTTATACCCCAGTTTGAATCCTCTTTGTCTTTGCTTGTTGAGGAACCATTGTATCATGTATGAACTGGATTAACTTCCCCCCAATTCATACCACATGTCTTGAAAAGCTTTCTTCATAGACTTCTTTTTGACGAAACTTCTGAATCAGCTTCCCCCCAAACCAATATCCCTGTCTTGAGCAGAATCTGTAGCTTGAGCAATCTTCTATCTTTGACAATTAAAGTGCACAGCGGAATTTTGTAGAAGAAGAAGAAAACCACACCAAGTAACTACTACCTTGACATTTTTGGTCTTAATGATTATGTGTTTGGGGGAACATGTAAGAAATCAGCAACAAATCTTCTCACGCTTGTAGAATGCTTCCCCCTGGAAGTTGAACTAAGTACCCAGAGTGGGAACTAAGACTCCAAAGTACACGTTCTTCCCCCATGATGGTGACGAACTCTCGGAAGCATCATCTGACGTGTACGGTCAAAATCGCGAGATGTTCTTGTCGAAAGTATGATGGTGACGAACACTCGGTAGCGTTCTTGTCAAATGTATGGTGGTTAAGAACACTCGGTAGCATTCTTGTCAAAAGTATGGTGGTTAAGAACACTCGGTAGCATTCTTTTCAAAAGTATGGTGGTTAAGAACACTCGATAGCATCATCTGACGAGTACAATCAGAATCGTGAGAAGTCCGTGTCTGAAGCAATAATCTTTGTTGACATTCTGTAGCTCAAGTTGCTCGTGAGAATTGTTTGCTGATCACATCTCTACTCTTGTACTCTCTGGCTAAACTTACCGACCTCGTATTCTTTCGGCTATCTGTAGTGACCACTGGTGAAGTAAACCTGATATTCCAAACTTGAAACTGAAGTACAATCTCCCAAATTTGTTACTTACGCTTAGCACTTGTGTTGATTGACGAACGGTGCAGAGAAACGTCTCTAAGAATCTTATACATAAAGAGAGAGGTATAAGATGTAGAACACCTCTTGAAGTATCCACAGCTCCCGGTGAGTGTGACACTGAGCACTACAACGTAACTCCTTAAGTGATAGTTGTCCATGTCGTCGACCATCCACCCCTTGACAGTGGAAACTAGATAAATCAAGTCCCAATCATAAATGCTGAAGCGAATCATCAATCGATAGAGGGGGTGAAAAGGCTCGATGATGAATTGAGTAGACGCCTTTGTGATATTCCACTTCACCTTCAAATAATGAATACCAAATCCACTTCGTAATCACTTGACATTACTTTGCCCGAATACTAGCCGTTTTGACAAATTTAGTGAATCTTAAAGGATCGTTTTGGTGTTTGTTTGTTTTTGTCGTGATTGTTTGTTGTGTTTGTTTGTTGAGTTTGTTTGAGTGTAGTTAACTTGAGAACCAACGATGACTAGAGAATTGAGAAGTGTCAACGTCTTCTAGTTAACTTTACTTGAAGCCCAAAATCAGTCATATACCCAACTGATGCGCGGATCGAGAGATTAGGGTTTCAAAACAAGGGTTTCCTTTGATCGGAAGGAAGTGATATATTAATTATCGGGCACATTCAAGATAACTCGATCCAATAATCCTTATATCACTCGGCTTAAAAACCCATTTACTATGACCAGCCCATTGCATTTTTTAACCAATTCCAGCGTGATAGCCCCACTCGAATTATAAGGCCCAACAAAAAGTGATATAGCAACATCACGTGAATTGTAAAAATACTTATAGGTTCACATGAATACCCGATCCAAATAGGTAGATATAACTAACTCAATCCTGGATATTAGGTCAAAAGCACATCTTAATCACAAACATAGTTTTGTCCGCCCCATCCCCTTCCATCGTATTCTCCGCCTCTATCTCATCAAAACCTTATCAACTCTCATCTCTGGTAAACTCCATTAACAGTCATCATCCAAATCACAACCAAACCCAAAACTATGTAACACAAATCTCATCCAATTACCAAACTCGAAAACATCAATACCATATATCTTAACGAAGACCACAAAGAAGAAGGTGCTGCAAGGCCTCCAACTTGAGGGTCTCGGGTAGGTTGTATGAAGTTAATTGCATGTGACTGGATTTGATTTAATTTACGAAATAAAGAAAGATTATTAGCATACTTGTTCTTGATCTTTCTTGAATATTTCGAAAATAAAAAATAAACATAGCTTGGACATTTGATCAATGATGAGTTTTCCTTTTGTGTTTCGAGATCTGTTAAGGTCTTGATTCGTTGGTATTTTAACACGAATAAAAGGAAATAACTGAGATCAAGAATGATTTGTTTCGAGACTATATGGGTTTAAGGTGAGTCAATAAATCGAGTCAATAAATCGAATCAATAAATCGAGTTTAGATGGGTGTTAAGAGTCGATGGGTTAGATAGATATTTGGTGTTGATGGGAGTTAAAAGGTGATGTTTGTCAGTTTTGGTCTCGGTCAAATGTTGTAACAGTCTAGTATGAGTCTATCACAGTCAAATCATTTTCTCTAAAACCATCACAATGATGTATTTTTAGTCCATCGCAATGATGCATGAACCCATCGTAATGTTTTCTGTCTAAGGTACCATCGCAATGTTTTCTGAAAATCAGTGTCGCAATGTAAAGAATTACCATCATAATAATTTGATGCATCCCATCGCAATGGTACCACCTTCCATCGGAATGTTTATCACATCCATCGGAATGTTTCAAAAAAAATCTGGCAGCATAACGACATGACTACCATTGCGATGGATCAAGCCATCCATCGCAATGATGACAGCCCGAACCATCGCATGTGTAAAAAAGACCCCATCGGAATAAATCCGTAGAAGAAGCTGTCGCAATATCCATCTGAAAAGGCATCGGAAAGTGACCATCGGAAAGTGGTTTAGACACAGAAAAACATGGAACTGTTATCTTTTGTTTTTAACAGTCCTTTTCCCAATAAAGCTAATCTGCTAATGTTTCTTGTCCTTTGACCAATAAAATGGTAAAGAGAACAGTAAACGAGATGGAGAAATAGACAAGGCAACTTAAAAAATGATAATAAAAGAAACTGTAAATGGGATTAAAGGTGATAAATGATAAATGAGAAAGACAGATAGGACAATAGACACGAGATGTTTTGACAGATTTATAGAATGATAAAGAAATCAAACTGAGAACGCATCAAACACAAACACGAACAAAACAAAAACACGAAACACCCCCGGTTAGCTCTGATACCAAATGTTGTTCCCATTTAATCCATAACACAAGATTCTTAGAGAGAGAAAGAGAACAAAAGTAGAAAGAGAAAGTAGAGAGAGAAGTGGAAGGTTTACACTAAAACTATGTGTTTAATGAAATGAACCAACACCCTCTTTCACATGTGAAAGAGGGTTATATACCCCACGGCTCTAAGGCCTTTGTGGGCTTCATCTTGGGCCGGGCTTGGCTTTGTTTTGGGCTTACGCCCCTAACTTATACAATATTAGCTTAAAGTCCAAGCCCGGTTTTCTCGACTAACCTATTACAATACAAGACCTTTTAACGACTAAGATGACCTATTACATTCTTGTTCGACTATATAAAATATAGGGCTAACAATCTCCCCCAATGTATCGGTCATCTTAAAAAGCTTAAAAAGCATAAGATGATTGAGTGAATACATTCTTGTAGAGGAGATCTTCCTGCTTTGGTCTTGTATCTTGGTCTTGATCTTGTTTGTAACAACTTTGTTCCTTCATGCTTTCGTGATCTTTATCTTGAGCCTTTGTCATTTGACTTTGAGTGCTTGAGATCTTCATCTGTACTCCTTGTGACTAAGATGACCTATTACATTCTTATATTCTTAGGTATCTTGATTATCGCCATCTTGTGCTCTTGTGACTTCTGAATCGACATCGGTTACACAGCTACGCCACCTTCTTGATATTCAGCAACACATATAGACACGGATAAAATGGCTTTGAACATTTCATCCTAACTCGGTAGCGTTTTACCTCCGGTCGGTGAAGACCGTTAAACGGTATTAAAATACCGTACCTGTGATCAGGTAGATTCGATTAAGAACCTTCTTGACAGGGTTTCCCGGCGGTAGTAGCCAGTTCTCTTTACTCGACCGTCTCAAAGCAGACTGCGAACGTAAAGAGTGAATCATAAGGATAAATTATCCGTCTGATTAGAGTCGTCAATTCAGATTTCCTGGAACAAGTTTGATTCTAAAAGAATCGCACCATTGTTGCTTTCCAGTTTGTCACGAGCTTGATTCATAGAGAATCTTGCGAGTTACCTACCGCAGTGCTGTTTGATGTTGACACTAGAAGGATTTCCATTCGTCACTGTGAACACTAATGAGTGTCACTCTGAATGTTCTGGCAAGATCACATGGATTTTGCGAAGAAACCTGGAATCAAGTTTGAATCAATTAAGAATCCAAACTTAGTTGCTTTCCAGTTCTCACAAGTTTGATTCGTGTAGAATCGCACAAGTTACCTACCATGAGCTTGTTTAATGCTGGCTCAAGCAGGATTTCCATCTTCATTATGAATCGTATCACTCAGATGTTCTGGCAATATCACAAGGATAATGCGTAGGACTCGATTGTGTCCTAATGAGATGATAAATTGATCTCGTTTGGCTCTACACTCAATAAGTGCATTTTGGTAATCGGAGGCTGGAGCAGACTGCCACCTTTTCAATATTAACTGACTCGGAGTGAGAAAGTCAATAGATACGTGTTGATCTCCGTGACAATGAGACAAGTTTCTTTTGAGAGAAACTCGAATGGCTGGGAAGGGTTGTGCATTGCATCACTGGGTCCATGATGACTTGTCTTCAATAGATGTATTGACCCGGTTTCTGCCTAAGTTGCATAGAATATTCAACTCCTTCAATGCTTACCAATACGTCATCATTAGCACCTTGTTGTGATTGTTCCAGTGCTAACTTAAGTACTTGGTCCGCATTCAGCTTCATTCCACTCCATCTTTCCTAAGGACAACTATTTCTAGCTATGGAATGTCCTTGGGTAGATCCCTCCGGTTCTGGTTGGATCATAGGACTTAGTTTCCTATCCTAAACCACCTTTTGACTCCATCGTTCCGTCGTGGTTAGTAGGTTGTTTTGGGTAAAGATCGTAACCATAAAACCATTGAAAATCATTCAAAGTGCTTGATAAAAATAAAAACTTTTAACACTTGAAAGTTTTACATTTCCGAAAAGCTCCCCCTACACACATGCATCGATATACGAAATAGTTTGGCATGTGAAGGAAAGAGTTGCACTTGAGTCTTTAAGATCACATGTTGCGATATATTACATTTTAATCACATTTTCTCCCCCTATCTCTAATATAAAAATATAATATTAGAGATACCAATTGATTAAAATATGATATTTTCCGAAAAATCGTTGGGAGAGAAACATGTGTGCACGCATGAATCATGGAACATTTTCAGTCGGGTCGCTCCCCCTCAACAATATATGTGTGTCTTGAGACAAAATTTGACAAAATTTTAGAAAAACGACACCACAAAATATGTTGAGGTACGGAGTTGAGATGCCTTTTCCGATATAATATATTACATTTGACAATTTTATATCATTTTCAGAATGTGTTGGATACATAAAATATGACAATTTTAGAGATGTACCCAACAACATTAAAAGGCTTGATTTTAAAACGCTCCCCCTCAAAAATTGATCAAAATAACATATGACAATTTTGAGATATAAAAACCACTTATGAGGAAGGGAGTGTTGAACACACAATTTTGAAAGATTTAGAAAAACCTTTTGAGAAATTCTTGAAAAATTGTGTTCAATGGTTTTAAAATAATCAGGACAGAAGACTTCTCTTCTATTGCTTAGTGAAAGCGCACTGAAACGTACACTCCCCTTTCGGGTCCGTTTTTCATGAGCTCAAAACTTTGATTGTTTTGTGACTAGCTCATGACCGAGAAAAATAAATTTCCCGTTGTGAAGGATAAGTTATCATCCGTGATAAACTTTCCTTAAGTTGAAGTTCGAGTTCTAAGCTGACATTTACTTAGAAATCGTTTTCATGAGCTTAAAAACTTTGAATGTTTTTATGAGAAGCTCATGACCGAGAAATATGAATTTCTCGTTGAGAAGGATAAGTTATCGTCCGAGATAAACTTTCCTTAGTTGAGGCCCGAGTTCTAAGCTGTGATGCGCCTAGAAGTCATAGTGAGAGAATATCAAGCAGCTTCATTTGCCAAAACCTCCAAGTCTTCTGGAGTCATATACTTCATACCAAGACGGCCAACGAGATACGCAAACCTATCTTTCGATAGAGCTTTTGTAAACAAGTCTGCCAGCTGGTACTCAGTTCTGACAAAGTATAATTCCACGATGCCGCGTTCCACTTGTTCCTTGATGAAGTGATATCTGACATCGATGTGCTTGGTGCGAGAGTGTTGAACCGGATTGCAAGATATGGCTATGGCCGACTTTGAGTCACAATACATAGGTATTTTATCAAAGTGGAAGCCATAATCCGTGAGTTGAGTTCTCATCCAGAGGACTTGAGCACAACACGCGGATAGAGCCACATATTCTGCTTCAGCTGATGAGAGCGAAGTGCAATCCTGCTTCTTTGACGACCAGCTGACAAGCTTGTCTTCTCCTAGAAACTGTATGCTACCAGAAGTGCTTTTACGACTATCAAGACAACCTGCGTGATCAGAATCTGAAAAAGCCGTTAGATGAAAACCGGTTTCCCTCGGATACCAGAGTCCCATGTGAATGGTATTCTTAAGGTACCGAAAGATCCGTTTAACCTCTTTGAGGTGCTTTTGAGTAGGTCTGGCTTGATATCGTGCACAATAGCATGTGGCATGATGAATATCAGGCCTGCTGGCTGTAAGGTACATAAGTGACCCGATCATACTACGATATCGCGTTTGATCTACGGGATATGAGTACAAGTCAGCGTCTAGGGATGTGGTCGACAATGGTGTACCAACGCGAGCACATGAGGTCATACCATGCTTTTTAAGTATCTCTTGAGCATACTTAGCTTGGTTAATGAAGATACCACGTGGGGATTGATGAATCTGGAGGCCTAAAAAGAATTTTAGCTCCCCCATCATTGACATTTCAAATCTGCTGTGCATTAATTTTTCAAAACGTTTTGAAAGTTTTGGGTTCGTAGAACCAAAAATAATGTCATCAACATAAACTTGCACCAGCATTATGTCATCCCCATCTTTATTAGTAAAGAGAGTAGGATCAATAGAACCTTTGGAGAATCCTTTGGACACCAAGAAGTTTGAAAGTTCTTCGTACCATGCCCTTGGAGCTTGTTTAAGTCCATATACAGCCTTCTTGAGACGATAGACTTTGTCAGGATGATGAGGATCGACGAATCCTTCCGGCTGATTCACATACACTTCTTCCTTCAAATGACCGTTGAGAAAAGCTGTTTTGACGTCCATCTGAAAAACCGTGAAGCCCTTATGTGCAGCATAAGCAAGGAATATCCTGACTGCTTCCAAACGAGCGACTGGAGCGAATGATTCATCGTAGTCTATGCCTTCTTGTTGACGGTATCCCTTAACCACAAGACGAGATTTGTTTTTGATGATGGTTTGTTCTTCATCCAGTTTGTTTTTCCAGATCCATTTGAAATCTAAAATTGACATTCCATAGGGTCGGTCAACAAGTTCCCAAACATTTAGGCGTTCAAACTGATGAATTTCGTCTTGCATTGATTCAATCCACGCATGATCAGTCATGGCTTGTTTGATGTTTGTAGGTACAGTTGAACTCACGGTGAGTGCATACATACACACATCACCATCGGTTTCGAGTTGTCTGCGTGTTCGAACCGGTTGTGAAGGATTTCCAATGACTTGCTCCAATGGATGATCACGTGTCCAATGGTGAGTGGATGGATATGGTTGGTAGAATGTATGCATGTTGGACGGATCAACATGTTGACTAGAAGACTCTCCGAGTTCGTGTACCGGTGTACCGAACGGATTGATAAATTCTTCATCGTCAGGTTGTGCATCGACTGCTTGATTGTTGTTTCCTCCTTCAGCATTGACGGTTGGTGATGTTGGTTGTATGACAGTTTCTTGAGTTTGTTGAGTATCCACTGGAATTGTCTCTTGAGCAACGGTTGCTGAAGTAGAGGCAGTTGTGTCTTGTTGATTTTGTTCAGGTGCATCAGCAGTATTGACAGCGGAAGGCTTTGACACAACTTGATTGTTTCCATAGTAATATTCATCAAACATAGGATCATATAAGTCAACCAACTCATTCATATGCGTCGTATCCGTCGAGTCTGCTGTAGGAGTACTTTGTTGACATTCTTGCACGGGACGTACACTGTTTTGTGTAGGTACCATTGCTGGACATTGAGGTGCGGGACTTGAGCTGTTGTGATCAAGTACCAAGTGTGGCAATTCGTCAAAGTTCACATGAATTGTTTCGACAATAATCTTTGTTCTCTTGTTATAGACCCGATATCCTTTCGACAATGTAGCATACCCCACAAAAATACATGCATCACCTTTTTCTTTCATCTTGTCGAGATTCTCACCGTCTTTAAGGATGTAGCATAACGATCCAAATACGTGAAAGAATTTTACAGTAGGTTTCCTGTCATTGATGATGTGGTAAGGTGTCTTTTCATGTCTAGGGATGACGAGAGAACGATTCTGAGTATAACAGGCAGTTGCAATTGCTTCAGCCCAAAAGAATAGTGGTAATTTTGAAGCAGAAAGCATTGTTCGAGCAGCCTCAACCAAAGTACGGTTCCGCCTTTCGACAACGCCGTTTTGTTCAGGAGTTCGAGAAATAGACGTTTGATGTTCTATGCCTTCTTCTTGAAAGTAAGATTGCAAGTTCTTGTTCAAAAATTCAGTACCCCTATCCGTTCTTACGGTTAAGACTTGAGCTTGAAGATTGCGTTGTATCATCTTGAGAAAGTTTTTGAGAACCTCTGGTGTTTCATCTTTGGACCTTAAGAAGAAAGTCCATGTGTATCTAGAGTAATCATCAACAATCACGAGAATATACTTTTTCCCGTTGATACTCTCTACACGCATGGGACCACATAAATCCATGTGTAGAAGTTCCAATCGTCCTTTTGAGCTTGGGGTAGTCTTTGATTTGAAAGACTTCCGTTTTGCTTTCCCCAACTCACAAGAAGAACAAAGATGGTCTTTGACGAATTTCAACTTAGGAAGACCGGTCACAATATCATTCTTCGAAAGCAAGTTGATGGTGTCAAAGTTGAGATGTGACAATCGTTGATGCCATAACCATGCTTGAGATGATGAAGCTTTAGCCATTAAGCAAATCGGATTTGTTGAAGATGTGTCTTGAAGAGTTACTGTGTAGAGATCAGAACCACGAGAACCTGTAAGAAGGTCATTCCCATCGTAGTCTCTAACATAGCAAGTAGATTTCCGAAAAGCCACTTCCAAATCCGCATCACAAAATTGACCAACCGAGAATAAATTGTGATTCAGTCCCTCGACGTAATAAACCCGTTTTATAGTGATATTCCCTTGAACCAAGTCTCCATATCCGAGTATCGGTGCAAATTGATCATTTCCAAACCGTACCGTACCCAGAAACTTCTCCACGAAGTTAATGAGAAGCTTGAGATTGCCCGTCATGTGCTTTGTGCACCCGGAGTCCATTATGAATAGGATGAGTTCGACGAGCTGCAGAAGAATTAGAAGACAATGTAGCATTTGACAAATGGGAGCCCTTGATAGAAACGGGTTCCAAAATAGTAGTGGACCTAGATTCTAAAGGCAAGCTAACATTCATAGACCCAATTAGAATGGGGGTGGTCTTAGGTACCCATTTGTATCCGGGTGGTGTAAATCTTGAATACCCCCGTGTACATGTCCTAATCATGTTCTCATAAAGCTTCTTTAACCTGCTTTGTTTACGTAGAGTAGTGGATTCTAACGCACTTAGTTTCTTAAGTGGTTGCTCAGTGGATTGGTTCAAAGTTCTTGTGGGTTTACTAGTACTAGTGGGCATACGAATAAGCTTCCTAGTTCTATTATTCACGCCATTATAAGTAAGAGCACAAGCATCATGATTGAAAGTACGAACACATTTGCCACATTCAACACAAACAAATTCAACATTCGAGGTCTTAGTATTTAAACTGTCATTACATGCAGTTACAGACGTTTTATTCTTAGAAAACTTAAAATTACTACGGTGATCTTCTACATCATTCTTCTTCCCTTGACTATTGTTAGGCATGACTCTATCTTCAACTCTAGTGCTCTTAAGCTGTGGTCCGCTAACACTAGTAGTGGGATTTACTCCTGTAGAAGAAGACACACGTTGATTAGTTTTCCTAGTATTCTGAGGTAACTGCGTTGTTCCAGTTTGAGTGGACCTAGTGTTCATCTTATACATTCCAGGTGCTATCACATTAGTGCTCTTATCATTTCCTATCTTAGACACAGTCTGTGGGTATTGTCCCAAAATAGATGATTTTGGGCATTTAACCGCATTCGGTTGACGAACGGCGGATGGTTTACCCAAAACAGACTTTCCTTTGATTTTTTCAATGAGTTTCTGTAACTCACTTATGGCTATGTCCCTTTCTTTTAGCTGAGCTTTCAATTCATTTATTTCGAAATCTTTTTCATTCAGTAGACGAAACGAAGAAGCTGACATTTCTTGACACTTTTTATGATTATGAGATTTTTCACCTTTTTGTAAAGCAAGTTCAAGAGAAATGGAGTGTTTCTCAAGTTGAGAAAAACTTTTCGAAAGTTTGTTATATGACTGAATTTGTTTCGAAAGCTCTACTTCAAGATTGCGACATTTCGCGTCCGATTCTGACACTAGACATGCTACATGACAATATTGATCCAGATCGGTATACACACCAAGTATAGCATTCATATGGTCAGCATAAAAATATTCCTTAGAAAGTCGATCAATTTCGTTAGAAAGTTGGTGTTCTTGTGTCTTTAATTTAATTTGAAGAAAATCAACTTCATCTTCAAGAGATTTGACATAGCTTAAATCAGTTAACATTTCCTCAGTGAGAGCATGATAAAACATTTCCACATTTTTTGAAAGATCATCAATGGTTGGAACAATGCATTGTTGAATGACGACTTCTACTTGTGGGTTAGGTTTAATATTCCAAATGGTATCCCTAGAAACTTTTTCATAGTCGACGACACCTTTGTACAAATTTAAAACCCCTTGTTTTATAAACTCAAATTGCTGAACACTTTTGCTTTTCTCATCCCATTTACGTTTTTCATCCAAAATTCGCTTTTCTAACATAATTGATTGCTTTTTGAAACTCCTTTTTAAAGAAACTTTCTTTTGTGGTTCATCACTTGGTGGTGGGACACTATTATACATCTTTTGTTCTTTTGAAAGTTCTTTTTGAGGGACAAACTTAATATGATTGTTAGAATCAGAAAGGTTTATTAAATCACTTAAGTTTGATCGACTTTCTTCTTGTTGACGAATGATTTCATCGCAGTCAGGGGAAAGCATAAGAGCAAGATTATCAACATAACAACCGATATCATAAAGAGCAGGCTTGGTACTTTGAGCTTTCTTGAGATATTCAGGCTTGACAAAACTCGTTTTCATATTTCTATTGAGCATATTCATAGTTTGAATAGACTGACCCGTTTTGTAAACAATGTTGTTTAACGTGTCGACTCTCTTTTCCAAAGCAAGAATTTTTTCAATATCCTTTTCTTCACGAGTTTTATAAAGCTCAGTTTGTTCTTTGTTAACCGACTCTAATTCAGTAATTTGGAGTTTATGTAGAAGCAGTTGTTCTTCAAGTTCCGATATCTTCTGTTTTGACATATGAATTTCGTGTGCTACTTCAGAACAATATTGTTCGTTGAGCACCTTACGTTCATATACCAAACCATTAGCTATTGCAACCCGTCGATCAGCTTCTTTTACATAATCACACTCTTTAAGCCTGTCTATCTCCTCAGTTAAGGATGTGTTTGCTTGCTTCAACCGTTTATTAGCTTCTTTGTTTTCATCAATTTCACGTTTTAAAGAGTCAATAATAGACGCAAGCAAATCACGGTCCTCATCTGAGTCAGTATCCTGAACAGCTTTTCCGTCATCATTACACATATGCTGTGAATCCGTAGAGATATTGCTATCCTCCGTGTCCATTACATATGTGTCACTAATGCTTTCGGGTTGCTCAGGATGCCGTCGTTCATTAGCAAACACATTATAGTTATCATGTGATGGTACCTTTTCAAGTGGCTCAGAATCATAGATGGGTCCAGAAGTATCATCAGTCTCTGGGATCACTTCTTGAATCTTTGCCATGTACACATAATGTGCCTCTAACTCTTGATCATCGGCTTCATCATCAGTGTCATCACGCCAGTCAACTTCATCTGCTGTGAGTGGAATACCTGCTTCTTCTTTCTTACACAGCAACATCTTTTCCTTGTGATATCCCGAATCCTTAACCCGTTTTGGCTTCTTACATTCCCTAGCCATGTGACCAAATCCCTTGCAGTTGAAGCATTGAATCCCAGTCTTCTGCACCACCGGAGTGCCTACAGTATCTCTAGCCCCAACTTGATTCAGCATCCTCTGATTATCATACCTAGCATCACGATCATACCTAGATGCATGATCAACTTCCTTATATCTAGAATTGGATGATGATCTGAGGTTGTTGTTGGTAGGTTTGTAGATCTTCTTATAAGTTGTGGTGAGTAAAGACATGAGTTCTTCAATCTTCTTGTCCCTTGAAGTTTGTTCATCATCACTGTCTCCATCTGACTCGGTGTCATACTTTGGAGGTCGAGTGGGAACAATTGCTTTTGCTTTGTGTTTAGCAGCAGCTAGAGGTTTGGTGGATGAACTTGATGACTTCGAGGAATGAGTAGGTGGTTGTTGACGAGGAACGGGTTTTGTTGAAGTAGCAGCCACAAAAGCAATAGAATTAGCAGACCGTTCTGCCTTTTCAGCCCTTAGTTCATTCACTTCATTCTGATGTTGTTTTAAGATATCATAAAGTTTGTGGTAAGATATAGTCTTGATATCCTCCCTTTGTTTGACCAAAGTCACAAACCTTTGCCATTCCGGTTTGAGTTGAAGTAGAAATTGAACATTGGCATGATGATTGGAGATGGTGCACTGATTTCTGACAAGCTCATTCATCATTTTGTAGAATCTCGAGTAATATGAGTCAATGGATTCACCATCTTCAGATGTGAATTTTCCAAACTCCCAAAGTAGATTAGTCTCGAGATCTTGAACATTGATTGACTCACCTTGCTTCAATCGATGAATTGCATTCCACATTTCCATAGCATTAGGACATGCATCAACTGTGGAATAGATATCGTTATCAATTCCAGTGAGTATGAAATTTACAGCATCAGCTTCAGCTTGGAGGAGTTTCTTTTTCTCAGCAGAACATGTGTCAAAATCCTCCATAGCTCGTATAGTTGATGAAGTACCATCCTCTGCCTGTGTTGTAATTGGTTTGAATTCAAAAACTGGAGGTGGGTTCTCAAGGCAGTGACGAAGAGCAGTTCGGTTTTCTTTTCCATCGAGAAATCTGAGAAAACGAGATCTCCATTGAACGTAGCAACCGGCAGTGAGCACAGGTGGGTTACCGTTGCCACCTTGTTCCAAACGAATTTGATTAGCAGTTGCAATGTTGATGTTGTTGTTAGGCATGGTGAATGAACAGCCCTTGGTTCGGAACTTTGGAAACTTCCGAATGAATACCCACTGATCCGGAACTTTTGAAGTTCCGAATGAACAGTGCTTGATCCGGAACTTTTGAGTTCTGAATGAAGCTTTTCTGGTTCGGAACTTTGGAAGTTCCGAATGAATGGTTCTTGAGTCGGAAGTTTTCCTTCGTCCGGAACTTTGAATGTTCCGGATGAACAAGCTTGACTCAGAAGTTTTGCTCAGCCTAAGATCTTCCGGATGAACCCTTGACTCGGAACTTTGGAAGTTCTGAATGAACAAACTCCCTCTCTTGATTCGGAAGTTTTCACCTGGAAAGATCAGAAACACAAACAACTTTCCCGAAGAACAAGGGAATACAGTAACAGCAGTTTAATAGCAAATTAGCCAAAATCAAACACACGAATCAATCATACTCATAACAAATCAACAGTAAACATCAACAAACAATTAAAATCAAGAAAATAAACAACTTTAATCACAATAATCAAAAACCACTTGGATCAAAATAAAAGCATGAACATGAACATAAACATAAACACAAAAATCAAAGATTAAGAAAGGTAGATAAGAGATTGACAAGATAAAGTAAAGATTGACAATAATTAAATGAAAACTTACTTGAAATTAAATGAATTTAAGATGCAAGACAAGGTATTTAAATTTGACAATAAATTAAATGACAAGGTATTTAAATGGTGGAAGAGCTAATTGTCACACTTAGCCAACAAGAGTGAAATGTAAACAATCCTAATCTATATATAGGGGAGGATTAAGGAAGCTTCGTCCCCTCTTTCCTTTCTTCTTAATTACAAGCTTAAGTCCCTCCTCTTATTAATCTTCATTAATTGCGTCATTAGTCATTTTCTTCTAATCTTCTTTAAACTTGGACTTAAGGGACTTTTGACTTCGGTATTTCTTTTAAACTCGTCTTTAATTTCTTCAATAAAATAGACTTGAATTCTTCGACTTTTGATAAACTTCCGTCTTTTGACTTTTTCTTCGATAAATCTTCAGAATCGGTCGTGGATTTCCGTTCTTTTTGCACTCTTGACTTCTTGACTTCGTCTTTCATCTTTTTCTTCAATAAAAGTCCGTAAATGCCCGTGAATGTCCGTGTTTTCTCCACTTTTCACTTTTTCGTCCTAAAACACAACAAAAACACAAACCACGCATAATTTCGACATAAAAGACATAAAATACACGTTTTGGTCCGGTTATTATTGTAATTAAGTGGTAGAAAAAATGGGTGTTTACACACCTATCAAATCCCCTACACTTGACCATTGCAATGTCCTCATGCAATGCATTAGTTACAAAGCAAGGTTACACTTTTCATCATAATTAATCCACGTTGGCCTTTATTAAAGAGATAGAAAATTAAAGACATACAAAATAAAGAAATCAAAAGCATACCTTGGGTTTTGAAAAAGTTATGAATAATCATCATCCTCAAGTTTTCTCTTTCTCCAAACCAAGCGTAAAAACGAGATCATTGTTATTATAAGTTAGTAAACCATCACGAACTCATGTGGGCCAATTACTCACTTAGACTCCCTTATTCCTAGGGGTATCTCTTATATTTTATTATTGTCTTGAATGATCACAAAGATGCATTGTTTGACTTATTTCGATAGTTATTTAGTCTGAAAATAAAGTGAACGATTTAATCAATAGTTAGCTAAAGGACCAAATCTTTTAAAACTGCTTCTCAGGACCTCATAAAGTTCATATCTTGGCATAACTCGCTTCGCGATTTGAGACCTTTCTCGGACCGATATTTGGCAGCGACTTCATACTTCAAATCTTGAGAGAAGTTCATGAAATAATGGTCTTCTCTTCATAATAGGAATTCTTCACTTTGAAGTTTTGAGAGATTCATACTTGGACCACGACTTCTTCATTTTTCTCCAATCTTTATTTTGGACTTTGATATACAACGATCCGCCTCCTTTATTGACTTGGATCTATTTATCCTAATACCTTGTTAGGGTCTTTTCGGATACACTTCTCCATGACTTTTGGGGAGTTTTGCTTTACGTCGTGTGTCTCGATCCTTCATATTGATTTTCGATAAATGATTCTTCACATCACTTTGGATCTTTAGCAACAAAATATAGCCCTCATGCCTTGTTAGGGCCTTTTCGGGCTCGCCAATCTTCGCGTCCCGCTTCAATAAGTTATGCCTTGGCTATGAACTCTAATCCATACCGAGCAACTTTTAAACGATCTAGGGCTAGAAGCTAAGTAACCTTTCAAATCGTACAGCCTTATTTATTAGCAGATAAATTTATTAGCAAGCGATGGGAGAATAGGATTATAATTAACTCACATAAATTCACGAAAGAATACCGAACTTATAATTGGCTCTATCATCTCTCGTTCTCCACAATTTAAAATCTCAAGTAATGAGACTCGTGGATACTTAGCCTATTAAATCAAAGTTTTGGGTTTTCGAGTCGCCTATAGGATCTTGCAAATTCTTAGACTTTTTCAAGTTTAGAAATCGCATCTTAAAGTTCCCTTGATAAATGACTCTCTAGGATCAATTATAGGAACTTGCGAAAAGTTCTTGTTCTTAACCCGTGAGAGTTAAGACTTTCGCGTTTTATAGCTCCCTATATAAAAGCCTAGCAAAACTTCACTTGAACATGTTAAGGATACTAGCTAGAGTAAACTCGGATTGAGTCAAAAGATTCACAATGTTTGAAAATTAAAACCACTTATTGAACATTTATTCTAGCAAAGAAAGAAAATAACTATACAAAAGGGAAAAACTAATAGCCCAAAATAGATCAAAAATTTTGAAAAATGTCGAAAAATTGATTTTCCGGTTAAAATGAGGACAAATACAAGGAAAAGACCACTTAACTTTGATAGAAGTCCCCCCTACACTTAAGATAAACATTGTCCATAATGTTTAAGCATGTGGGAGTAAACTCCCCTACACTTAGGACATTGTGCACGTTGTTTAAATCTCGCTAAGGAAAAGACAACTAAAGAGATTCCTATTTTAATATTGAGAAAATATAAAATAGTGAATCGAAAAGAGTTTAGGATAGAACCGGGATGAAGTAGAACACGGAATCACGGGTCGTCAAGAATCATCAAGAGTGGATCATTGAAGCTCGAATCCCTGATTAAGAAGTGAGGAGAGGAAATAGCAAACCAAAGGGTCCCCCCTACACTTATGATAAAGAAAGCGAAATGATAGATGCATGGGTTGCCTCCCAAGAAGCGCTTGGTTTTTGTTAACCGAGTCGTTAGCCTGACTCGACCTTGATCATCAACGGAAGAAGCATGAAACATATCCACCAGGATCAAAGACATAGTTTGCATCCATCAAATAGCACAAGCTTAAGGCGAACAAGGCAAGCCAAAGAAGAGTAGGCAAGGTTCCCTTAAGCAGTGATGGAACACAGTAGAAATAAGGTTGAAGTGGTGCAAGCAGATTTCCAATAATTCCAAAGATTTCTCCTTTTATTTCATCAGGTGGATACTGAGATGGCTTAAAAACTTCAATACCGGGGTCGAACACCTTTTCCTTCAGGGGAAAATAGCACTCAGGCTCAGCCGAGTGTGAAAAAGATCCGCAAAGAAGCACAACCTCGTCCTCAGAAGGAGGAGAAAGAGGTGTTAAATCATAAGTGCAACGGATTTCGGTGTCAACCGGTTTCTTCTCCTTTGACAGAATGTGCTTCAAATCCAAAGTAGGATCAAGACGATAATCTTCAAAGTCATAAGGAGGAGCATCACTCTCATGAGGGAAGTAAGTGTTGAGAAATTCAGAGAAATCTTCCTCAAATGAATAATCGTCCAAAGTAGGATCGAGTGATGGCGGAGGATCTTCATCATGTGAAGAATCGCTCGAAAGAGTATCAGCCTCATCGAAATCATCGAAAGTGGGCAGCTCGGGATACTCAGAAGTACAATAAAAATCATCCGAATCTGAGCTAGAATCATCATCATAAGCATCAAAGACCGGTGGTGAATCATAAATGGGAGAAGCGTCCAAGGTAGAGTGAGAATCATCCACATTATCTTCAAAGAGTGGATTATCAGTTGAAGACTCGAATAGAGGATTGTCATAGACGGTAAAGTCATCGAGCACATTTATCATATTTACTGATTCTCGGCCTCCAAAGGATTTGCTTGTAAGCTTCCCCATTTTAAAAACTTCTGAATCATCCCCGACAAGTAAGATTAACTCACCTTCGGCCACATCTACTAAAGCTCGTCCGGTTCTCAAAAATGGCCGACCAAGTATTAAAGGAATACGAGGGTCCATTTCATAATCAACTACGACAAAATCGACCGGGAAAGTAAATGTGCCAACTTTGATAAACACGTCTTCGGCTATACCAACGGGGTAAGCGAGAGTGCGGTTTGCAAGTTCGAGAGTCATCTTTGTTGGAATGAGATCGGGTAATGATAGTGTTTTCCAAACACTCAGTGGCATCAAATTAATACTAGCCCCGAGATCAGCAAGGGCAGTAAATTCTTCAGTTTTGTTGAACACGCAAGGCAACACAAAACGACCGGGATCTCCAAGCTTTTCTGGAAGTTCTCTAAGAAGAACTGCAGAGCAGTTTTCATTTAAGCGTGTGTTGGCGAGTTCAATCAGCTTCTCCTTCTTGCTAAGCAATTCCTTGAATGCTTTGACAAATTTTGGCATGTGGCAAAGTGCTTCAACAAGGCTAATGTTGATGGTCATTTTAGATAGCATATCCACATATTTCGATACTTGACAGTCATTCTTGGTTAGCTCGTTGGTCTTGCCTATGAGAGAAGGGTATGGAATTCTAGGTTGATAGGGAGACGGTGAAGGTGTAGTTGGTAAAGGTTGTGATGTTGAAGGGTCCTTCCGAGATACATCGTCATTACGAGGCGGAGACGGTAATGGTGCACTACTACTAGGTGTAGGAGGAGTAGGGATACATGGTGGTGGAGGAGGTGTAGATGATGGTGGTGGGATAGGTGGATCGAAAATGGTAATTCCACTACGCGTAGTTATAGCACTCACATTAGCTCGCGGATTAGTGACGGTGTTTGAAGGTAGAGAACCCGAAGAAGAAGAAGGTTGAGCTTCGGGCAAGAAACTAGCCAACAGATTCTTTAATTCAGTTGTTTGAGTGATGAAGGAGGATTGAAGATTATCACAAACCTCGGTTCTGATGTCATTACCTTGATTCAAGATATCTCCTTTCAAATTGATTATTTGGCTCTGTAGATTCTTGATTTGTTCACCTTGAGTTCTCATGATGGTGTCAACATCGGGATTAATGGGTGGGTGTTGTTGGGTGGGTGGTTGATAAGGGTTAAAAGCACGAGGTGGGATTTGGTTGCTTCTATTGTAGTTGTTGGCGGGATTTTGGTTTTGAGGAGAAAAACCGGGTGAAAGGTAGTTGTTGGAACGGTAGCTTAGCAGATTTCTATCCCCTTGTTGTCTAGCTTGGTAATTTTCCGGTGAATAATTACCGTAAGCTGCATACATATTTTCCGGATTTCCTTGTGTCGAAGGACAATCGGTGTATGAGTGAGGACCGCCACATGTTTCACAAGGATTAGCAACCGCTTTAACTTGTTGTTGTTGTTGATTTGAAGCGAGAAGCGTAATACTTTTGCTCATTTCGGCCATCATGCGGGTGAGTTCGGTCATCTCAGGGTTTGCTGAGGTTGAGGAAACATTGACTCTCGGGATGTTCCTAGAAGAAGCAGAGGAATCTCAGTTCTTGTGGTGAGTAGTCATGTTCTCTATTAACTCTCTACACTCCTCGGGTCTCCTTTTCATGAATGTGCCACCGGCGGCTGCATTGATCGTATCACGATCTCGAAAAGTCAATCCGTTGTAGAAAGTATCGATTAAGGTCACAGGGAGCATGTTGTGGTTTGGACATCTATCGATCAAGACATTATATCTCTCCCAAGCATCAAAAAGAGATTCGTCAGGGTCTTGCATGAAACCGCTGATCTGATTGCGAAGGCTTGTGACCATGGATGGTGGAAAGTAGCGCGATAAAAAGCGTTGAGTCATATCATCCCAAGTGTGAATAGAATTCTTCGGGAGACGATCAAACCATTTCTCGGCATGATGCGATAAAGTATGTGGGAAGAGTTGTAGGCGGAGTACATCCATTGTGGCCCCAGGCAACTTCATGCTTTGGGTGATTGTAATGAACTTGTCGAGGTGTTTGTTGGCATCATCATCAGGCAATCCTCTAAAAGGGTTTGTTTGTACTTGCTGAATCATGTGGTGCTTCAACGAAAACTCAGGAGCGTTGATCTGCATCGGCGCAATCGGTCCTCCTCGTCCAAACATGGTTGGTTGACAAAGTTCCTCCATGGTCCGAAGATCGGGCTGTGGAAGAGCATTGTTGTTATTATTATTATTGAGGTTCGGTGGAATGTTGTTGTTGTTAACACCTGCCATATCTAAATCTTCTTGAGGCTCGGGCTCTTGATAATTAGAAGATCTAGTACGCATACACCTGAAAATGCAAAAGAAAAAGAAACCAAACACAAAGACAATATATATACACAATAAAGATAAAATATTTTTGGATTTTTGAAATTTTTAATTTTTATGGTTTTTTATCAATTTTTAATTTTTGGTATGATTTTTTGGATTTTTATGCAAGAAAAATAACGTTCACAAGTGAACGGATCCCAAAAAGCAACATGTCTCTCACAGAAAACCGTCAATCTTAACGACAAGAGCCGGCAGCGGCGCCATTTGATACAAGGCTTTTGACATCCCGTATAAAAAGTTAAAGTTCGTTGTATTGGCCTAATCGAATTGATCTAGGCTCTCTATCTGACTCTATTGTTTTTGGTGTAATCAAAGATGTGTCGTTGTAGTGTTTAAAATAAAATGTGCAAAACAATTAAAGTAAAGGTGCTCTTAACGTAAATCTAAGTCTAATTAAAGTAAAGATGCAGGTATTTAAAAATGTGACTTAAATTAAAGAGCACTAAAGTAAAGGCGTAAACTTAAATCTAACTAAGGCAATCTTAAAAATGCGACTAAACTTAAACTAAGGCAAGGGTAAAATAAAACTAAGGCAAATAATCTGTGCAATTAAAATAAAGGCGGGAAAAATTAAGCTTGAAAATAAAAATCAAAGACAAAAGCTAATAAGAACCTGAATACAGCTCATTCGGAATAAACCTTCGTTTGGAACAATCACTCGTCCGGAATGTCACCTTTGGTTGAAATGATTCTTCTTCGCTAAGAATATTGCCAAAATCCTTGATCCGGAACAAATTGATCTGAATATGTCACTTATCCAAAACAATCCTTCGTTCGGAACTTTACTGATTCGGAACTCTAAATCTTGCCTTGATTCGGAAGTATTTTGTCACCCTTGATTCGGAAGTTGATTCGGAACTTTTAAGTTCCGAATGAACAGCCCTTGGTTCGGAACTTTGGAAACTTCCGAATGAATACCCACTGATCCGGAACTTTTGAAGTTCCGAATGAATAGTGCTTGATCCGGAACTTTTGAGTTCCGAATGAATCTTTTCTGGTTCGGAACTTTGGAAGTTCCGAATGAATGGTTCTTGAGTCGGAAGTTTTCCTTCGTCCGGAACTTTGAATGTTCCGGATGAACAAGCTTGACTCGGAAGTTTTGCTCAGCCTAAGATCTTCCGGATGAACCCTTGACTCGGAACTTTGGAAGTTCCGAATGAACAAACTCCCTCTCTTGATTCGGAAGTTTTCACCTGGAAAGATCAGAAACACAAACAACTTTCCCGAAGAACAAGGGAATACAGTAACAGCAGTTTTAATAGCAAATTAGCCAAAATCAAACACACGAATCAATCATACTCATAACAAATCAACAGTAAACATCAACAAACAATTAAAATCAAGAAAATAAACAACTTTAATCACAATAATCAAAAACCACTTGGATCAAAATAAAAGCGTGAACATGAACATAAACATAAACACAAAAATCAAAGATTAAGAAAGGTAGATAAGAGATTGACAAGATAAAGTAAAGATTGACAATAATTAAATGAAAACTTACTTGAAATTAAATGAATTTAAGGTGCAAGACAAGGTATTTAAATTTGACAATAAATTAAATGACAAGGTATTTAAATGGTGGAAGAGCTAATTGTCACACTTAGCCAACAAGAGTGAAATGTAAACAATCCTAATCTATATATAGGGGAGGATTAAGGAAGCTTCCTCCCCTCTTTCCTTTCTTCTTAATTACAAGCTTAAGTCCCTCCTCTTATTAATCTTCATTAATTGCGTCATTAGTCCTTTTCTTCTAATCTTCTTTAAACTTGGACTTAAGGGACTTTTGGCTTCGGGATTTCTTTTGAACTCGTCTTTAATTTCTTCAATAAAATAGACTTGAATTCTTCGGCTTTTGATAAACTTCCGTCTTTTGACTTTTTCTTCGATAAATCTTCAGAATCGGTCGTGGACTTCCGTTCTTTTTGCACTCTTGACTTCTTGACTTCGTCTTTCATCTTTTTCTTCAATAAAAGTCCGTAAATGCCCGTGAATGTCCGTGTTTTCTCCACTTTTCACATTTTCGTCCTAAAACACAACAAAAACACAAACCACGCATAATTCCGACATAAAAGACATAAAATACACGTTTTGGTCCGGTTATTATTGTAATTAAGTGGTAGAAAAGATGGGTGTTTACACACCTTTCAGACGTCTTCGTTGGCGTTGACAAATTCACCTTCCCGGCGGATTTTGTTGTCGTTGACTACGAGATGGATCCCCGTGTTCCATTAATCGTTGGACGTCCCTTCTTGAGGACCGGTCGCACTCTCATTGATGTAGCCGCGAGCGAAATAATCATGAGAGTTGGTGACGATAAAATTGTTTTCAACATGGGTAAGATTTCTAAGCTACTGTAACACCCCATTTTGATAAATGGAATGTCACGCGTAATTATGGCGTGTCATCAAAGCATACAAGGATAAATGTATGAAACATTACATGACCATAGGGATAACCAGAATCAAACATCGGTTCCTAAACATAAGCCCGAAACATAATAAGGTAAAAGAAATGAATGAAAGACTAAGAAAGCATAAGTATATGAAGGCAAAAAGGAAAAGAAGTCTCTAGCAGCTTCCATCCTATGCACGTCTTCCAAATGCTCGAGTCTTTCCTAGGGTACCTGCTGTTTTGGGACATGGAAAGGAAAGTAACGGCTGAGCAAAACGCTTAGTGCACGGATATAGACATAGTATGAATGACTAAGCATAATAAAGACTTAATAGCAGCAGAAATGTATAAGTCCTAGAAAACCTGGAACATGTTCATAAAACTGGTTTTAGAGTTTGAAAAGCCTTATGTTTATCCTATGAAAACTGTTTAACATAATTTTACCATTAGCCAATATAGGTCATGAAAATCCACCATGCATGAATAGTTGGAGGGGTGACCTCATCATGAAAATTAGAGGGGCTGCCTCTAATTTAATATACTTGTTTGGGTAGGAGGGATCAGCTCCTTGTGAAGGATGCAAGGCACACACCACATTCACCATGAAATCCTGACTGAAAACATGTAAATAGGATGCACCCATACGCCCCACATGATAAATATAATATAAATGGCCAAAAGCTGAAGGGACGCCACGAGCAATCACTCCGCCGTGGTGAAGTCATAACATCAGTGACTCTAATGTTATGGTTATGGTACCTCCATAACTAGGTGAAACTGGTCATGCATGTACATGTCTTTAGGTATTCTAATTAAACATAAGCAATTCAAAAACATATAAAACAAATACTGGGAAAACAGTTGGCTGCATACGGGGAATCCTAATAAGGAAAGAATGTCCATACTTAAAGGACTGGAATCCGTACCTTATGTCCAGTGAACGAAGAAGACGAACTGAGAGGAATCCGACTTCTGTATCACTAATGCTACATAAATACATACATGAATAAGTATTTGCTTACTAATACATAACTAATTTTATGTCATGTCTTAGCTTATTTTATATGTTTATATCATGTTTCACTGTTTAAAGCCTTAAACTGTGTTTATCTTATATTCTGTATATTCTGATTAAGTATTTCTGGTATTTCATGTATTATTATACTTACTGTATAATAATAAGTAACTTCCCAAAAATAGCACATTTCCAAAAATAGAAAGTTTCCAAAAATAGAAAGTTTCCAAAAATAGAAAGTTACCAAAAATAGAATTACTGCTTAAAATAGATAAGTTTTTAAAAATAGAAAGTTTCCATAAATAGATTAGCTGCCTGAATTAAATAAGTTTCTAAAAATAGAAAGTTTCCATAAATAGATTAACTAACTTAATTAATAAGTTTCTAAAAATAGAAAGTTTCCATAATTAGATATAAGCTGGTTAAATAAGCTAATTATATAAGCTTAAGTGTTTTCTTGATTATTATTCTAGGTCATGTAGTTATAAAGTATAATTTATTAATTATTACATGTAAATTACATAAACTATAGGTTATACTGTGACAATCCGTCAATTTATGGTTTATATTTTATTCTCAAATATTATTTAAAAACATTATTTTAATATTATATTATGAACTCACTTATTTATGGGAAGAAATTTGGATTTACGTCTTGAAGTAGCATCGACTACGTCAAAACCGGAGGATTCAACGTTACGTGCTTACGTTTACCTACACCGTTTTGGTGACAGTCTGACATTTCAGAAAATAAATTTATCCGTGAATATTATTTTGGGATTTTAAATTTGTGTTGGTTCATAAACTCACAAATTTACGAGAAGAGATTAGGACTTACGATTTTAATTTAACGTCCTTTACGACTAAACCGGAAACGTTAGGATTACGTATCTACGTTTTTGAACTCCGTTTTTGATGAGACAATTTTTTTAGATTCGTTTTGTGCCGTTGATTCATAATTTATAAAAACGTTTTTCGTAAAACGACCCGAGGGCACGCAAATCGAGGAAACTAGAATCGAGGAATACCCATAAATTAGTGGGATGAGACAAAACAAGTTTTGCCCCACCCCACTAACATGGGATGGCCAAAACCATGACACAACACTATGAGGTGTCAAGTTTGTAGCTTACAAGCTACACTTGTTAGCCTAAGCTTAACAAGTAAGCTATCAAACCAACAAAACCATCTAACACAAACCATTTCTTCATTTACACATGCAAAACCACTCATACTATCCTCCCTCTCTCCCTCATTTCGTCCAACAATCATAAAAAACAACCCTCATTTGATCTATTTTAACCATAAATTCATGTGTTATTCATACACATGATGATGCTCTTTTGAACTCTTGAAGATTGGAGATGATTCTAACATCCAAGGAGGTGATTTGGTGATGTCCAAGGGCTGATTTTCCACAAGATTATTCATGAAGATAGGTGATCTTGAAGTTGATGTTGGTATATCACAAGTTTTGCCATCCAAATCCAAGCCTTGTTCATCAACCTCATCTTTTCATCACTATGGTGGTATAAGGATCATTCTTCCTATCCTTCTTGTTATTTTGATTATGTAATCATGTATGTATATGATTAATATATGATGATAAAAATATTGTGTGGGGATTTGGTGTTGATAAATATGGTTAAAAAGATGGAAAACCATATGTAACAAGGTTAAAATCTTGCTAAGTATGATGGCTGTATAAAAACAGTAACTAACCACATGTTAAAATGATAAAATGGAAATTGGAATCAATATACAGTAAGTATTAGGTCTTGTACATATGTGAGAGTTGGCCATACAATGGAATCATTATAATGAGTGAGATATGATCAAAACAATATTAGAGTACAAATCTGCATAGACTGTTTTGGACGATTTTTATAAAATACTTAGATGCTGATTCAACAGTAGCCATAAGAGAGTTAAATGGAGCACATATCATGTAGTTTATGCCATAAACATTTGGGCTTCTATCTCCATATAGAACTCGAGATATGGCTGTTTTGGTGAACATGAAATTTAAAATCAGATTTGTATAATAAAAGCTTATATAAAATAAGCACTCACTTATATATTTATAAAATATATACACATGAAAACCTACTAACTTATAAATTTCATTTATATAGATATGTACAAGGTTAAATAAATGGACTCTTTATAAAAAGGTAGTTGAATAAGATTTATAAGTTATAAAAACTATAAACATGATTTTTACGACTTTTTCGGCTATTACCGTAAAATTAACGTTTTTCGCCAATTAAAACTTAAACGATCAAACCCGTCTAATGTAAAGTTTTTAAAAGTCATATATTGATATATAAGTACCTAATACAAGTAAAAACTGATAAAACCCGAACTATATGACATATGGACAATAACGAGCTAAGTTAGCATATTGGACTAATAATTTAACTAAATAAGATAAACACTTATAAAAATTACTTATTGGGCTTAACCCATTTGGGCCCAACATGTAAAGTATAAATACTGATAATACAAGTATAAAATGGATTAATACAAGTTAATGGACTTATAATAGGCTTATTGGACCTAACACATGTAAATAGGTAAAACTAGTAAACTAGTATAAAAGTTATCAACACATAACACTAAAATGAGTAAATGAGAATATGTAAACCCACTTGATCATCATATATATAAAATCATCATATGTATACATAATTGTTATTTTTATAAAGTCATTGGACAAGAGTTTAAGACAAGTATTATTTGTCTAGGTTTCCGTGATTGAAGCACGTACCGTACATCCAAGTCGCCGATAACCACCTTCCCACATCAACGTGAGTTCATAGCCTCACACTCTTTTAAATGTTTTTATGAAATGTTTTATAAACAAGCGAGGGAGGTAACATGTTAGTTTTACTAAAATAGGACACCAATTGTCCCGATTGTTTGTTTTATTGATTTGGACCCGAATGATTGTATGCCCCGATGAATGATTATATGACCCGATAAGTGAAATAAAATGGATTATTAAAGTTAGGTTATGTCACTAAAGTCCCATTAGCATGAATTGTAAACTACCGGGATTTGGTAGACGCTTATGCATATAATAGTACTATTTGGGGACGATCACCCCAGTTCGCGCCTTGACGGTTGATCCCCGTCGTGCCACATTGATTGGTAAGCGAATTTATGTATGAGAAGATTTACATAAGCGTGATTATTGTGACGACACGCTAATTTAGATGGGAAAATGAGTTTCGGGCTAGGTACCCGTTGTTTGTTGTAGTAAGGTAACAATGTCATGCGGCTTATAATAATCCAAAAATAACAAAATACTGCTATACGCAGTAAATTACGATATATTGCATGACTAGCAATACGGGGTCTTATTATTGATTTTATGTTCGTGTTTTGGTTTCACATAACCATATTCATATAACGGTTTTTATTTAACTTCATACAACGTTATAAAACGTATTGTATGATGTTTTTGACGACAATGGTTCGTATAATGATTTTGAAGGCGATAGCCTATATTATGATTTTGATAAGGGTTTGTATAAAATGACTTTGGCTATTTTATGGCCTATTACAATGATTTGTACAAAAATGATTTTCGGTAATAATTTTATACCGATGTTATATTGATGGATTTTATTAAACTCTATGAATTCACTCGGCGTTATCGCTGACCTTTTCTTTTAACATGTTTTATCTCAGGTACTTGAAGGTAATTCTCGGGAAGACAACAAGAATTCATGGCCCGCACTTAAATAATAATTTTCCATTCAAATGCTTTGTAAAACCTGTATGAAATACAATGACTTGGGACCTATGTTAATCTGATATTTATGAATGGAAATGCTTTATAACTAAACGACGCGATTTTTAAGTGTTGTATATGATGTGAGTAATGTGCTATCCCGTAACACCAACGAGTCTTCCGCTGTATTGAGTTGTATAAATTTGGGGGTGTTACAGTTTGGTACCAGAGCTCTCGTTATAGAGAACAAAAGATTTTTAAAACCAAGGTTTTGAATAAAACATTTCAAAATCTTTTAACTATAAACATTTTTCTAAAAATGTCTAAAAATCTCTTGACTATAACGGTGACGAAGAATTCTCGAGTTACCGACAAGGCCAGACTGAGAAGTGCTATTTTAATATATATATAACTTGGATTATATATATATGATTTAATTTGATTACATGATTGTTTGATGATTATTTTAATATTTATACGAGGTATTTATACGACGTAGATTGTCACAAGAAACCCTAACTCCCCTAGTAAATTAATCGAAGCTATTTTCCTAGGAATTTTAGCTATTCTAGATCTAAACCGAGTTGTGGATATTTATGACCCCAACAAAATGGTTGATATTCATAGAAATTTAGATATTAGTTGATTGTGATATTGAAGAAGAATTGGCGAGATTAAATCTGATATCGATGTCATGACGATCTTTCCTTATAGAGTGGAGTTTGACAAAACGTTACCACCTGGAAAGGTGTCATCTGATTCGGTGTCACCCAATTCTTAAAATTGAAATCGAAAGGTAGAATGTTGCACTTGAGGCTGTCATTGGAACCATTACCCAAAAGCCTCATGCCACTAGTACCTTTCCGAGAAGTCTAATTGAATGTATGAGTCATTTCATACTAGAGACTCATTTGATAATTTTTGTTGTAAGAGCTATAGGATTGGAAATTAAGTGTTGATCATATCAAGCTTTTATTGCCCTTTTAAGGTCTAAGAATAAGGTTGAAAGTATTGGAGAATGAGGTAGGATATTGCATTGAGTATAAGTTGATTGAAAACTTGAATTAAGTAAAATTTAACTCGTATGGAATATGAGATTGGTAAGAGGAATTCGTTAAGTTTTGTGATTGAATTATAAGGTTTTAAATGATTGTTAGTTCGTGTTAAGTGTTGTTCCTAGGCCATTGTCCAATGATGAGGATGCCCAGTGTCCAAGAAATAAATTGAAGAAATCTTCTTCTAAGTTGGGACCGATGGATCTTCCGGGACAGGTGGGACACCTAATGACTCTTGTAGATTAGTATTCATTATGATATCTTTTAAAAATCCCTAACTTAACTGAGACATCAGTTGGTAGGATGAGTTCTTGGAATTGTAGGACATAGTGACACGTAATGTGTTACGGTACAATTTTGACTTGTTTGTGATTAATGAAAAGACTACCTTTGACTACTAAATCCTACATGTATCGATGTTATCTATCTTTTCTTGCTTCTTCCTAATGTTCGCATTAGTGATGCAACCATTGAACAAGTACTCATCTTGATTTGAGTTACGTTGTGAATTATTCTTCCTGAGTGCCATCGAGGTCATGAACCTCATGATTATTTGGCTAAAGCTCATTTCCTATCATATTGTAGTTAGTTCTTGGTGAACAAGCTTTCATCACTCTTCTGCAGATCACTCATTGTTTTTATAAGATAAAACAGTATCCCTTGAGAAAAAAAATATTGAATTTTCATCACTATAAGGATTATTCAAAGTAAGATTTATAAGTGATTGTTATCGAAATGAGGTTGTCTATAAAGTACCTTGGAAAACTTAACTGTTTTCATAATAAAGAAAATCTTTGTAAATTTATTCTTGATTCTTATTTAAGAATTAAGCATGAAAATGTTTTTATTATAAACATGATGATAAAATTTTGACGAACTGAGTATTGCATCGTTAATCTTGAAATTGTATATAGTTGCGCGCCTACATACAATTTGGAATGGACCATGCAAGGCTGATTAGTAGTCACCATAAAACTAATGAATAAATACTACATATTCTTTGAAGATTGTGAAAGAATAAATTTTATGAGATCTGCAAGAAGTGAAAAATAGGGACATAGTGTTAGGGACACCTACATATGTGCCTGTAGCATCTATTCTTCTGAGTCAAGCTTACTCATCTGTGGAAATTGTCTTATTTGACAATTGACAATTCTTTCTTGTCCAATTCTCCCGTAGTGATATTCTTTGGAAAAATATCTAATTACCAAGTGTTGATACCCGATTGGATGTATCAACGTTCCTATCATTTCTTTTAATTAGATTTCATTTGAATGACCTGGGTAACGATCCGAGGAGCTTTCGAATGCGTACTCAATTCATGAAAACATGGGATATATTCATATTCGTTAATGTTTTCATCTGTATCTGATTTGAAATTCTCTACCGTAGATTATGCGTTGACCTTACTCTTTTAAGGTTAGTTATGTCTCCAGATATCCTTGAACTTGTGAAGGATTATGAGTTATTATTAGTCTTTTGAGAAATTCACATCTTATCGACGACAATGAAACTGGAAAGTTGATAGTGCCAGTAGAATGGATTGATTGATTATGACATGACGACTTTTTTTAATTGATGGGAACTCAAGTAGAATTCCCCTAAAAGATAAGATGTTGATTATCAAAATTTATTTAAATAATTCTTGATGGATAACCATATCCTGCATTTAGACTTGAAATTATACCATGAATGGTTGTGAATTAGTCATAGATATTATAATCCAGAAAGAATCTAATATAAATTTATTAAAGATGTTTCTGTTATCTGAAACTTTAGGAGGTATTTATTGGTGAATTACCTAGACTTTCCCCATTAATGCAAGTTGAAATTGGTATTGATTATATTCCCGGTGCTGCACCTGTGACATGTGCACTGTACATCAACACCATCTGAATCGAAAGTGTTACCGTACAACAGAAAGAGTTGTCGGGAAAAGCTTTTATTCTACCGAGCTCGTCATCATGAAGAACTATGGTGTTTTCATTCCTTATGTTTATTGATTATCGTGAACTAAGTAAATTTACGATTAAAATCTATATCCACTACCCAAGATGATAGATTGTTCGATCATTTACAAGGTTCTAGCGTATGTTCTAAAGATTTGATCCATGGCATGGTTATCATCAACTTCGCATCTACGAAAAAGATTATCTATTCCAATTACTACATCCGGTACTTGTAATGGACATTATGAGTTTCACGTGATGTCGTTTGGATTGACTAATACACATGTAGCATCCATAAATTTGGTGAAGCACGTGTGTAGGCTGTAATTTGATAAATTCAAGCTTGCAATCATTAAGGACCATTTGTTTGTTTCTAAGAATAGGAAGGAGTTAATAATCGTTTATAGACTGCCCCGAATTGGCCGAACGATAAAAACCTGTACTTTGAGTATTTAACATGTGATTAAAGACTAAATCCTTTACATTATTTGACCATGTGATTAATAAGATGATGGGATCTATATTGACTTTTCAAAGATTAAGAGCCATTAAGGCTTAAGGTTATACCAAAAAGAACTTTTGAGGGATTATTCCCTTATACCCAGAACATTTAACTAAACTCCTATTTAGGGGTAAATGTTTGTGTATACCTCAAGACAACCTAAGGGGAATTGAGGAAAACATTTAAACCATGATTTGAAATTTGAAACGACATTTTTTTCTTTTCAACTAAGAAAATTTTTGACCAAAGTATAAACAAAGATTTTTGAACATTTATGGATCTTATTAATTATTTTAATTATTTTCGATAAATCAACAAAAATCGTGTTAATTAAATTCAAATTTAATTTTGAACATTTTCATATAATTGGTCGAACTAAGAAATTTAAATTTTTTACGTTTACGTTTCATAAAAATTAAATATTTATTATTTAATTACCTGTAATAACTATTGACACTTTAGACGTCGGACTAAGTAAAACTGATAAAAATAATAGTGGAGACGAAACAAAAACTTAGAAAATATGAAGAAAGAAATTATGAGTGAATTTTGGTTACGATAATTATTTCACCAGGAAAGGTGAATATAGATACTGACACATTATATAGAAAGGATAAAGAATCAATTAGGATGTATTTCTTAATAATGACTGTGCAAAATAAATTGACGAACAATTTAAAAATAGCCGATGCTTGTAAGAATGATAATATAGATAATAAAAAGGGGTTCGCGGCTAATGTGAACCATTAGAATTGAGAAGCCGATAGCGTTAAATGTATAAAAGGCCACTTGTGGTTGCCTGAATATAGAGGATTTTGAGATTTAGTCATATTGAAATCTCGTAAGTATAAGTATTCTATTCTTGTCATTTCTGATTTAGTGTATCTTTATCTGAAGAAGTTGTACTGATGGCAAATTATGAAGGCAGACATCGCCTCATACATTAGTAAACGTCTAACTATTGCAAAGGTCATCATCTGAATTTGATTCAATTTGGGTCATCATCGACAGACTGACCAAATCTGCTAATATCATTCCAGTTAATGATAGATTCTCGATGAAGAAATTGACTCTTTTGTATTTAAAGGAGTTATGTAAGCATGGTGTGCCTGTATCGATCATCTCTATCGAGATCCTCGCTTCGCATCGAATTTCTAGAGGTTTGCTCAGAAGTCATTGAGAACGAATCTTGATGAGAGTACTGTGTACCACCCCAATCGAAGGGACGAGGTAAAGTAACGATACAAAATACTATAAGTGTTGTTTTATGCTTGAATGATTGACCTTTGGTAATAAACTGTAAAATCGTTTTCCTTTGGAGAGATTATCATTGATAACTATCGTATTAGGATCGAGATCGAATCTTGTGAGGATATATATTAGAGCATCTGTAAGCAAGAGTTGGGATGAAGACACCTAACATACACCTATTGTGAGTTGGACATGTCTTTTAGGTTTAAGGTTTCCTATGATGGCGAACCTAACCTTACAAAATACTCGAACCGCGAGACCTAAAATGATTGTTGAAATTAGAATTTGATTATTGACTGTCGGCAGTGGGCAGGAGGTTATGTGAATATGAAATGTAGATCATGAAGTACCAGATTGGTAGCGAAGTTATGCCAAAAATTTTAACCATGGAAAAATGAATTGATGATCTGAAAGATCATGGGATATAAGTCCCCGTTGTATGGGACCATTGAGATGATGTAAAGATTGGTTTGAAAGGCATATAAGCTGGATCTACCCTAGGACTTCAAGGGCTGCGTAAATTATGTTTCGTATATCGAACTTGATAAAATCCTATCAAGTGAAAATCTGACTATTCCTTAATGAAGTTTAGATCGGCGAAAAGTTGCATCCGTCAGAAACCCGTGAACATCATGGATAGAGAAAGTAAGTCAACATTAAGCCTTATCTTATTACCGTAGTTATGTTTGATGAAACTCGCGTATTGTAATGAATTACACTTGTGAGAAAAGACCGAATGTGGAGGAAATACCCACATGGCTTTAAGTCTATAAAAAGCGAGTAGTAAGATAAGATGATCTTTGAGGACAAAGATCCTGTTTAGGGGTAAATGCTGTGACAATCCGTAAATTTATGGTTTATATTTTATTCTCAAATATTATTTAAAAACATTATTTTAATGTTATATTATGAACTCACTTATTTATGGGAAGAAATTTGGATTTACGTCTTGAAGTAGCATCGACTACGTCTAAACCGTAGGATTCAACGTTACATGCTTACGTTTACCTACACCATTTTGGTGACAGTCTGACATTTCAGAAATAAATTTATCCGTGAATATTATTTTGGGATTTTAAATTTGTGTTGGTTCATAAACTCACAAATTTACGAGAAGAGATTAGGACTTACGATTTTAATTTAATGTCCTTTACGACTAAACTGGAAACCTTAGGATTACGTATTTACGTTTTTGAACTCTGTTTTTGATGAGACAAATTTTATTAGATTCGTTTTGTGCCGTTGATTCATAATTTATAAAAACGTTTTTCGTAAAACGACCCGAGGGCACACAAATCGAGGAAACTAGAATCGAGGAATACCCGTAAATTAGTGGGATGAGACAAAACAAGTTTTTCCCCACCCCACTAACATGGGATGGCCAAAACCATGACACAACACCATGAGGTGTCAAGTTTGTAGCTTACAAGCTACACTTGTTAGCCTAAGCTTAACAACTAAGCTATCAAACCAACAAAACCATCTAACACAAACCATTTCTTCATTTACACATGCAAAACCACTCATACTATCCTCCCTCTCTCCCTCATTTCGTCCAACAATCATCAAAAACAACCCTCATTTGATCTATTTTAACCATAAATTCATGTGTTATTCATACACATGATGATGCTCCTTTGAACTCTTGAAGATTGGAGGTGATTCTAACATCCAAGGAGGTGATTTGGTGATGTCCAAGGGCTGATTTTCCACAAGATGATTCATGAAGATAGGTGATCTTGAAGTTGATGTTGGTATATCACAAGTTTTTCCATCCAAATCCAAGCCTTGTTCATCAACCTCATCTTTTCATCACTGTGGTGGTATAAGGATCATTCTTCCTATCCTTCTTGTTATTTTGATTATGTAATCGTATATTTTCTTTCCTGTTGTATATGTAATGACTAGTATATGATGATAAAAATATTGTGTGGGGATTTGGTGTTGATAAATATAGTTAAAAAGAAGGAAAACCATAAGTAACAAGGTTAAAATCTTGCTAAGTATGATGGCTGTAAAAAAACAGTAACTAACCACATGTTAAACTGATAAAATGGCAAATTGGAATCAATATACAGTAAGTATTAGGTCTTGTACACATGTGAGAGTTGGCCATACAATGGAATCATTATAATGAGTGAGATATGATCAAAACGATATTAGAGTACAAATCTGCATAGACAGTTTTGGACGATTTTTATAAAATACGTAGAGGCTGATTCAACAGTAGCCATAGAAGAGTTAAATGGAGCACATATCATGTAGTTTCAGCCATAAACATTTGGGCTTCTATCTCCATATAGAACTATAGATATGGCTGTTTTGGTGAACATGAAATTTAAAATCAGATTTGTATAATAAAAACTTATATAAAATAAGCACTCACTTATATATTTATAAAATATATACACATGAGAACCCACTAACTTATAAATTTCATTTATATAGATATGTATAAGGTTAAATAAATGGACTCTTTATAAAAATGGTAGTTGAATAAGATTTATAAGTTATAAAAACTATAAACATGATTTTTACGACTTTTTCGGCTATTACCGTAAAATTAACGTTTTTCGCCAATTAAAACTTAGACGATAAACCCATCTAATGTAAAGTTTTTAAAAGTCATATACTGATATATAAGTACCTAATACAAGTAAAAACCGATAAAACCCTAACTATATGACATACGGACAATAACGAGCTAAGTTAGCATATTGGACTAATAATTTAACTAAATAAGTTAAACACTTATAAAAATTACTTATTGGGCTTAACCCATTTGGGCCCAACATGTAAAGTATAAATATTGATAATACAAGTATAAAATGGATTAATACAAGTTAATGGACTTATAATAGGCTTATTGGACCTAAAACATGTAAATAGGTAAAACTAGTAAACTAGTATAAAAGTTATCAACACATAACACTAAAATGAGTAAATGAGAATATGTAAACCCACTTGATCATCATATATATAAAATCATCATATGTATACCTAATTGCTTTTTTTATAAAGTCATTGGACAAGAGTCTAAAACAAGTATTATTTGTCTAGGTTTCCGTGATTGAAGCACGTACCGTACATCCAAGTCGCGGATAACCGCCTTCCCACATCAATGTGAGTTCATAGCCTCACACTCTTTTAAATGTTTTTATGAAATGTTTTATAAACAAGCGAGGAAGATAACATGTTAGTTTTACTAAAATAGGACACCATTTGTCCCGATTGTTTGTTTTATTGATTTGGACCCGCATGATTGTATGCCCCGATGAATGATTATATGACCCAATAAGTGAAATAAAATGGATTATTAAAGTTAGGTTATGTCACTAAAAGTCCCATTAGCATGAATTGTGAACTACCGGGATTTGGTAGACGCTTATGCATATAATAGTACTATTTGGGGACGATCACCCCAGTTCGCGCCTTGACGGTTGATCCCCGTCGTGCCACATTGATTGGTAAGCGAATTTATGTATGAGAAGATTTACACAAGCGTGATTATTTTGACGACACGCTAATTTAGATGGGCAAATGAGTTTCGGGCTAGCTTCCCGTTGTTTGTTGTAGTAGGGTAAAAATGTCATGCGACTTCTAATAATCTAAAAATAACGAAATACTGCTATACGCACTAAATTATGATATATTGCCTGACTAGCAATACGGGGTCATATTATTGATTTTATGTTCGTGTTTTGGTTTCACATAACCATATTCATATAACGGTTTTTATTTAACTTTATACAACGTTATAAAACGTATTGTACGATGTTTTTAACGACAATGGTTCGTATAATGATTTTGAAGGCGAAAGCCTATATTATGATTTTGATAAGGATTTGTATAAAATGACTTTGGCTATTTTATGGCCTATTACAATGATTTGTACAAAAATGATTTTCGGTAATAATTTTATACCGATGTTATATTGATGAATTTTATTAAACTCTATGAATTCACTCGGCGTCATCGCTGACCTTTTCTTTTAACATGTTTTATCTCAGGTACTTGAAGGTAATTCTCGGGAAGACAACAAGAATTCATGGCCCGCACTTGAATAATAATTTTCCATTCAAATGCTTTGTAAAACCTGTATGAAATACAATGACTTGGGACCTATGTAAATCTGATATTTATGAATGGAAATGCTTTATTACTAAACAAAGCGATATTTAAGCGTTGTCTATGATGTGAGTAATGTGTTATCCCGTAACACGAACGAGTCTTCCGCTGTATTGAGTTGTATAAATTTGGAGGTGTTACATATATGATTTAATTAAATATAATGTCATTTAATTAAATAAAGATATAACTACTTAGGTTAAAACATGTATTATTAATTATATTAATATAAACTAAGTCATGAGAATTAATTAATTATAGGTCATGGTTTTAATAATTAATTAATTACTTAGTCAAATTTGCATGATTTAAAATACTTAGGTTTAACTATGTATTAATAGTAAAATAATTAACCTAAGTCATGATAATTAATTAATTATAAGTCTGGTTTTAATAATTAATTAATTACTTAGTCTAGATTAAATAAATAGAAAGAATACTTAGGTTAAATCATGTATTATCAACTAATAATATAAACCTAAGTCCATGGTTAAATTAAATTAATTATGTACAAGTTTAATTAATTTAATTAAATCTAGTAATTATTTATCTTGCAAAATAATTTACTTGTAAAATTAATTTATGAACCGAGCCCGTGTTAAAATATTACATGTCGTGAATCGTATTTAAGTTGTACTAATTATGAACCGGACCGGCTCACTTGAACCGGACCAAACCAAACAGCCCAATTTTCTCCCCTTAAACCCGTAGCCAAACAGCCCCTAAAAGATTCTAAAACAGGTTGCCAAACACCCCCTTTCCCTGCATAATTCCCCCCGACTGTGGTGGATTTCCCCCAGCTTGTTATAAGTGTCCACCGAGACCACCCAGGTCTCGGTTCCCACTGCTAGTACAAACACCCCTACGGGGTTCCCACTGTTAGCACTAACCAAGCCCAAAACCCTAATTAGGGTTGCGGCTGGTGGGATTAATGTACCACCGTGTTGGAAATACGTTTTACGTATTAGAAAGGATCGGTCACTCCAACAATAGTCCATGTTATAGCTCGTAGTTTAGTTATTTACATTTATCAAACAAAGCCCAAAACCGATCCCATGGATTGTATGGGCCGGTGGCCTAATGTAAACCCAAGCCCATCTCATGGGCTTGGGTATATAAACCCTCTCCTTTGATGGAGAGGGTGTGTGGTTTCATAATTTACACATAGTTCTTTTTAGTTTATCTCTCTAGCTTTGTGTGAAATCCACCATCTCTCTATAGGAAATATAGGAAATTTAAACCTATATTTTTTTAATAGAGAGTTAAGTTAACTTTTTAAATTTATATTTTTTAAAGTCAATTTGACGGGTTAAAAGTTTTTGTGGCCGGATTTGAAGACAAAAGTGACGAGTCAAAGTGACAAGATTTATTTTTAGTGGCTACGAATTTTTGATCGGGTTTGTTTTATCAACGTTTGAGCCGACAAGAAACTCACAGATTTTTCTTGGTTTTGTCATATTCTGTGATTTCTGTTTATAAATTTCTTCACGAGTTGTTAAATTCCGAAAACAACCACATCTACAATTATTTGTCATCGAATTTTCAATGGAGTCTTTGAATTCGAAATTTCAAGAGGGAGACTTGCATCATATGCAAGACACAGCTAGAGAAAGTGGTATAATTTCATGTCGACTACTTCAGTCACATCTTAGGACTATTGCATGGGTTCAAGGAGGAAGCGAATTTGTGACACTCTTTGGTCAACATCATTATACATTCATCGATTCACTATTTCTCAACATCATTATGGCTTCTGAGCAAAGCATCTCTGAACCCGCACTTCATGAAATGGGACCCAGTAATATTAGTTCTGGTCTTGTCCCAAACAACCCTACTTCATCATCATTTACACCACCTACTAGGAATGAATGGGATACGTTGTTTCAACCGTTCTTTGATGAATTCTTTACTCCTCCAACTATTGTTGCTCCAGAACCTGAGGTAATAGCTCCGGTAACTGAAGTTGTGGCTCCAGCAACCGTTGCACAATCAGACATGTCTGCACCTACAATTGGTCAAGATATACCATCAACAAGTAATTCTCAACCAACACCTGTTTCAACTACCCATGTCATTCCTATTGATGATGAAGAGGATGATGATGATCACGATTAGGAATTCTCTCAAATGCGTGAACTTCTATTCTTTGGTGTACCAATTCCCGACCCTAATCAAGCCGGGTCGTCCACATCAGAGGAAGCTCCACCTACAGTTTACTCCAATCCACGGATTCGTGAACATGACAGCAAGTGGACAAAGGATCATCCTATAGATTCTATTATTGGTGACCCTAATCGTCCGGTATCCACACGAAGTCAGTTATAAGAAAGTGCAATGTTTTGTCACTTTGATGCTTTTCTCACTGAAGTTGAACCTAAGATATGGCAACAAGCTTTTACTCAATCCTGTTGGATAGAAGCTATGCAAGAAGAACTTAATGAATTTATACGTCTTGAAGTATGGGTTTACAAGGTGAAACTCGACGAGTTAGGCGGAATATTGAAGAACAAAGCTCGACTAGTAGCTCGTGGATACAAGCAATTATTGGGCATCGACTTTATGGAATCCTTTGCATCTGTTGCCCGTTTGGAAGCTATTAGACTATTCATCGCTTATGCAGCCCATATGAATATGTTCGTCTATCAGATGGATGTGAAGACGACATTTCTTAATGGTGAACTCAAGGAAGAGGTCTATGTTCAACAACCGGATGGTTTTGTGAATCCTAATTATCCTAATCATGTGTACAAGCTTAAGAAGGCTCTCTATGGGTTGAAGCAAGCTCCTCGCGCATGGTATGATCTTTTGTCACAATTCCTCATTACGCAAGGCTTCGCTAAAGGCAAGGTGGATCCCACGCTGTTCATTCAGAAACGAGGTAAAGATATGATTATGGTACAAATATATGTTGATGATATTATATTTGCAGCCTCGACCCAAACCTTATCGGATGAGTTTGGGACACTCATGTCTTCCATGTTTAAGATGTCAATGATGGGCAAGGTATCATTCTTCTTAGGTCTTCAGATATCTCAGAGTCCCAGAGGCATCTTTATCAATCAATCCAAGTATGCCCTTGAATCGCTAAAGAAGTATAAGATGGAATCTTGCGACCATGTGGATACTCCAATGGTGGAACGAACTAAGCTTGATGCAGATCCACATGGAGTTACCATTGATCCGACACTTTATCGTGGAATGATCGGTACTCTTCTGTATATCACAGCCAGTCGACCTGATCTTCAGTTTGCTATATGTATGTGTGCCAGGTATCAAACTAGGCCTACTGAGTTACACTTAGCTACTGTTAAAAGGATCTTTCGATATCTTAAAGGAACCATTAATCGGGGACTTTGGTATTCGAAGGACTTTTCTATTGCACTAATGGCATATGCAGATGCGGATCACGAGGGTTGTCAAGATACAAGGCGTAGCACGAGTGGAACATTGTAACTACTAGGAGATCGATTAATCAGTTGGGCATCGAAAAGGCAGAAAAGCGCTGCAATTTCAAGTACGGAAGCAGAACACATAGCTATGTCCGGTTGCTGTGCTCAAATTCTTTGGATGAGATCACAATTAACCGACTATGGTCTAGGTTTCAACAAGATTCCAATGTACCGTGACAACAAGAGTGCAATTGCGTTATGCTGCAACAATGTTCAATTCTCCCGGTCGAAGCATATTGACATTCGCTACCATTTCATCAAGGAGCAAGTGGAAAATGGAGTAATCGAGCTTTACTTTGTCCGATCCGAGTATCAACTGGCGGATATTTTCACGAAGGCTTTAGATCGCCCTCGAATTGAATTTTTGGCCGACAAGCTAGGAATGAGAACCTTCTCGCCTGAGACTCTTAAGGAACTAGCAGATGAAGCGAAAGAATAGTGATGGTAAACTATTCTCCGTATCCTTGGTGATCATCTATATATATTGTTTATATTTTTATCCACAAAAGCAAAATACAAAAAATATAAAACCATATAAAAACAATAAAAATTTAAAAATTCAGAAAAATCCAAAAATATTTTTACTTCATTTTTGCAAAGGCATGCCTTTTGGTACGATAATATTTACGGCCTTAGAAATGTTGATTAGTATTAACACGACGCCATAAATAGAGTTCGTACAAAAGTTGTAAATATTTCATAAAACATGCCTAAATGGCTTGTAGTTATTTCAGACTACAACCCGGTTTTCACATTAAAGTCAGGTATTTCTTATGAAAGCTTTGGCTAACAACGGGAATTAATTTTCTCGGGCAAGGTTTACTTTAAAACCTTGTAAAGGATCAAGTTTACTTTATAACTTGGTCTAACACAAATCTATGTATGTTTCAGTGCATTTATTTGTTAAAACAAGAGAAGTCTTGTTTTTATGAAGCTATCATCTCTACAACCATGGCAATCTACAATTGGTATCTACATACTCGACGATGGACTACTCAACCGATGACTACAACTCTTTCAATAGAACACGGGTCAACAATTGAGGGGGAGCAATTGTCAAGCATTCAGAATCTTCGATGCCGAACGTGCCAAGTTCACAAGTTGGTGTCAAGACAACAATATCAATCGTACACGTGGTGACAAGAGATGACTTCAACATGACGAGGCGACCAACATATGCTGACAAGAACCATTTGATCTTATCATATGATGTTCTCATGAATCAGGTCCAACCTTGTCAATTCTTTTTAATATGGTGAATATGTGATCATGCTACAACTCGATACCATATCTCATACATTTGGTATCATGAAGATAAAACGGACTCGCATTTTTCTTCCCAAAACCTTTGTTAAAACTTCATTAAATCAACTGATATTTAAAACATCGATTGGGTTAATATTTTTAATATGGGGGAGAAAATGTGATTTAATATGGGATATTATCACAAATGGTTTGACTTAATGTGCTGGCTCATCCCGACATGTGCAAAATGTTTTCGAATATCGTGGCATATGTTAAGGGGGAGGAAAATGGATTTGCATATCAAAATGGATTTTCATGGTGACATATACTTACCCAAACCTCATTTAATTCACGACGATGAAGATTGTGGTGACATAAGGATGGTAGGATAGGTTAAGTCCTATGATTCTTCCAGAACCGGAGGAATCTTCCCAAGGACATTCCATAGCTAGAAATAGTAGTCCTTAGGAAAGATGGAGTAAGATTGTGAACGTAGCTGAATGCCGACCAAGTACTTAAGTTAGCACTGGAACAATCACAACAAGGTGCTAGTTATGACGTATTGGTAAGCATTGAAGGGGTTGAAGAATGAAAAAGAATTGTAAAGATAAAGGGTGTAAAGAAAGAAGCCCTCCTTACAACTTTAGGCAGAAACCGGGTCAATACATATGCTATTGAGATCATTTTTAATGATGCTTGATATTGAAGATAAGACATCATGGACCCAGTGATGTAATGCACAACCCATCCCAGCTAACTCAGATATCTCTCAAAAGGTGTTTGTTTTAATCACACGGAGACAACACATTATCTATTGATTTATTCACTCCGAATAAATTGGTATTGAAATGGTGGCACTCCTCTCCAGCCTCCGATCACTAAAATCCAAAGTGCACGATCGAGTCTAGAGCCATTTGAGATCATCAAATATCTCATTAGGACACACTTTCATATTTCCTTGCTTCTTCACACACTGTGAAAAGTAAGAAAGATTTTAAGAGTCCTACGTAAAATCTTCATGATCTTGCCTGAACATCCGAGTAATACGAAAGTATTTACAATGAAGATGGAAATCCTTTTTGAGCGAATATCAAAAAGCTCATGGTAGGTGACTTGTGCGATTCTTTATGAATCAAACTTGTGATAACTGGAAAACAACAGTTGTTTAATTCTTAATTGAATTTAAACACGTTCCAGGCCTCTACGCAAAATCTCAGTGATCTTGCCAGAACACTCAGAGTGATACCTTAGTGTTCACAGTGATGAGTGGAAATCCTTCTAGTGTTAACCTCAAACAGCACTTGGTAGGTAACTTGCAAGATTCTATACGAATCAAGCTCGTGACAACTGGAAAGCAACGATGGTGTGGTTCTTAATTGAATTTCACTTGTTCCAGGAACATGAATTGACGGCTTCAAATCATGCGGATAATTTTATCCAAAGGATTCACTCTTTATGTTCGCAGTCAGCTTTGGACGGTCGAATAAATAGAACGGGTTTACCCGCGAAATCCTGTCTGGAAGTTACTTAATTGAAACTATCCGTCACGGGTACGATATCTAATATCGTCCAACGGTCTTCACCGACCGGAGGTAAAATGCTACCGATTTAGAGTGAATTGTTCAAAGCCATTTCGCTCGTGTCTACTTATGTTGTGGCATTTGAAGACGGTGGCGTTGCGGGATCCAAGAAGAAGTCGTCCCCGCATGCTTATACTTTATGCACTTAATATCTCATCTAATTCAAGAAAGCCTAAAAGTTAAGTCTTCCGCTGTATCGAACTCTGAAGCTTTCAAGAATTACGAAGGTATAAGTATGTGGGACATGTTGTCACGAAGATGCGAAGATCACAAGTGATGGATGCACGAGATCAAGGCAAGAGATTAATGCTCGAGACTGATATCAAAGATCACATCAGCATGTTCACCAGAAAAGAAAAAGAAAAAGAAAGACAAAGACTACGAGCTCAAGACAAGCATAGTATGCTAGGTTTATTTCATTATTGTAACTCGGGTAACACCCTTGTTTGGAGTGACCTCCCTTAGGGGGAGATTGTTGGAAATACGTTTTACGTATTAGAAAGGATCGGTCACTCCAACAATAGTCCATGTTATAGCTCGTAGTTTAGTTATTTACATTTATCAAACAAGGCCCAAAACCGAGCCCATGGATTGTATGGGCCGGCGGCCTAATGTAAACCCAAGCCCATCTCATGGGCTTGGGTATATAAACCCTCTCCTTTGATGGAGAGGGTGTGTGGTTTCATAATTTACACATAGTTCTTTTTAGTTTCTCTCTCTAGCTTTGTGTGAAATCCACCATCTCTCTATCTCTTTCTCTCTCTAAAAACATAAGCATAGATTTACACTTCTACACACCGAGACCTAGAGTGGTCTCGGTTTGTGTGAAACTGGCCAAAACGAACACCCTTCCCCTAATCACATCTCGTTTTAACATGTTTTAAACCCAATCAATGGATTCGTGATTTAATTAAACACAAGAAACAATTAATGAAAAGGAAAAATAGTTACTCACGTTTTTTTTAGGGTTAGGAACAAAACACGAACCACCACTCCTGCTCTAGATCTCCATGGTTGTTTTCCATTGGTATCTTGATGAAACCGTCGGCCAGAAAAGAAGAAGAAGAAAAAAAAATTAAAAAATAGGCGGCTGTGTTTATTTGTTTTTAGGGTTGGTAAGATTTGTCTAAAAAAAATGTATACTCCCCCCGTCTCTCTTCCTTTTTAGCCGTCCAACCCCAAATGGGCCCAGAGCCCATGCCTTTCTTGTCTAAACAACCCAAAATGGCCCTTGTCCATTATATATTATTCGCGTCTTGTTTAAATGGTACGCGTAATCGTATTTAAAGTGTCGTGAATTCTCGTAGTTATTTTATATGTGTTAAAAGTGAACATTACGTACGCAATTACTTTTGTGTAAATTAATATACGTAGTAATAACAGTCGTTTAAATGTCCGTGATTACGTGTTACGCAGTTTACGTAATTTAATTAGTATTCGATCGTGACCTAATATATTTATTCGTGTTCGTAATAAATATATATACATAATTAATATTAGCTCGTGATTAATTACGTTCATGATTTCATGATCGCATGTTGATGATTAATTATTGTTTAAATAATTATTGTGCGTTCGTACGTAATAAATACTTATCGTGTTCTAACACGTACGTAGTACGTAAAATTCTAACACGTGAACGTAATCATACTATAAAAGGAAAGTTTTAATCTAGTACGTACGATCTTAAGGGTACTATTCATGATAAAAGCATTCGGGTTTTACAACTCTCCCCCCCTAAAAAGAATAATTCGTCCCCGAATTGTAGATAACGTAAACTGAAAGCGAAACATATCCGAATCAAACTGAGAGGGTATGTAAGATAAATGAACGTGCAGGTCACATGGTAGAAGGAACGTGACGTGACTGAAAGGACATCTCTAATTGATAAGAGAAAAATGGATAAGAAGTCCGAATGAACTTATCCATTTCCAAGTGGCTTCCCTCTTGGAATGGTTCCTTCACAAGATCTTGACTCAAATGATAAATCTTGTTCCTCCTGACCTTGACTTGAAATACGAAGAAGTTCTTAGTTGTCAACGTAAGGTAGATTCCCTAAATCGATCGAGGGAATAAGAATTAACGTGTAAGGGAAACTAAAACGTTATCGTGTGGGAAACACTCTAACTTAACTGATAATTAGCAACGATGCGCGAGACACAAAGAAACGTAGTACGTGAAAATTTTTGAACGTGACACGTGAAAATTTTTGAACGTGATACGTTGAGATATGATGAGTGTAGTATGAGTAAACATATCATGACCATGATACGTGTAACATATCTTGATCATGATATGAGGAATGTTGAATGAACATGGCATGTGAAACATATCGTGAACATAGAATATAATGGCGGTAACGCCAAACGTTCAGGTGAGACGTGGAATATGACGTGAAACGTCTATATGAGGATAGGGAGTTATACTAAACTTGGGTCTGGTCTCTCAAGTTCTTGCAAAACTTCCCATAATGAGGAAAATGAACGTAAAATCGTAAGCCGAGATACCATAGTGTCATGTACCCGAGCGCGAAAGCAAGTCGTGAAATTAGAATGAAGACGTGAAGTAAATAAGGAGCACAATTGCGAATCTTTGTTTGACCCGATAACTGAGGAATTGCCAAGTGATCGGGTGAGCCTTGGCTGGAACATGTCCGATCAATCTGTTGGTTCTGAAATCCTTGCGGATGTAAGGATTCTATAGACTTGATCAAACTGTTTGCGATGACCCAGATAGCTTCATGTTTCTTCTGAGTTTGCGTTAATCTGGTAACCAAAATCCGTGGAGATCTTGTCCCATTTCAATTCACAATTTTAGATGATGAAAACATCTCAGTTTGTTGGTGTCCTATCTTAACCTGTTGGTATGTCAGGTACTTAGATATGAACGTAACTGTATCTTGCTTCGTATAACTTGATACCTAGGAGTTTTCAAAACTCTTAGTCTCTGAATCTAGACTTCTCCTAGCGTAGGATTTTCTAGAACACCTAATGTAGTGTAGGGTTCTCTCCTTTACGCATAAGCTGAGTCATGGTAAGATTAACCGTAGAAACCCATGTGATTCAGCGTGTCAGTGTAATCAAACAAAATTGATATTGAAAAAAAAATCTCCAGGGTAAAATTTCTCTTGTCATAGAATTTGCAACATAGTGCGGATATGGTCTTCCTGTTCTTCGCTAGGCTTAGAGGAAATTAGGTTATCCCCAATGAAAACACTGATGAATTTGCTATGAGTTCATGGAAACTCATTCTGATAATGCCGTTGGAGCATTGATGAGACTAATTCAAAATCATAAATCTAGCATGACCGAGTCGTGCACGAATAGCAGTCATGGACATGTCCTGCTCTTTCACTCGTCACTGTTGGCAGCATGATCATGAGTTCGATCTTGGAAAAATGATTAACACTATAAGGTCGATTGGACATGTTGTCAATACGTGGAGGAGAATAACGGTCATGAATGGTGATTTGTTTAAAAATCGACGATAGTCGACACATAATCTTATGTTACCGTCCTTCTCCTTGAAGGTTCTTCTGGAGTGTAAGGGACAATTTTGGAATAATCCGTTGGTTATGCGTAAAAGAACTTCAGTAGTCATGTCTTACTGACAGCTAGAAAGTTTTAGCAATCATGGCTAACAAAGCACGTGCTTGGAAAGCATAGATAATTTGTACAGATTTTCCTGATGGAAAATCAAGCTGAATGTATTCAGGAGCCTGAACATTACTGTACATAATTATGAATCGTAGCATTGTGTGCTGTTCATAGTCCATAATTAGGATAAAATTCATCTCGTGTCTGTCCTAGGAAAATGCATAGCAGCTTGGATTTCATCATTAAGTTGAAGGAAAACCTTCGTATACTTGGGAATACGAAAGGCGTCCTTCATGGTCATGAATATATGAAATATGGTGAATGAAATGAAAGTGACATTGGCAACATGACAGTTCTCCCTGATGTGCCGGTAATGGAATTGAAATTCTTGTGGCCTGATTAATACATGGCACAACAAAATGGATATACTCTTGGAGGGTACCCTGAATTTCTTAGAATGTTCCTTAATTAGACGTGAGTCATGTGTCTTGACTCGTGTCTTAATAAATGTAAGCGTGGCATATGTCTTGACTGGTGTCTTGACATGTGTCTTCAGGAAGTATACGTGAGACATGTGTCTTGACTGATGTCTTGACATGTGTCTCGAGATGTGAAACAAATAGAACTACAAATATTAGGTTATTATGCCAAAATTGGCGGATCGGTTGGACTACTGCTCATTTGTATGTCTGATCGCGTCCGCGGCCGGAGCCTCGGTTGCGATTCTATGATAGTTGTTGTCATAGTAGTGGTTACTATCGTCCTGTCTGTAAGTTCCATGATGGTCATTCTCATGACCGTGATTCATGTAACTATTCAGCTGAGTGGCCGGCTGGTACCGGTTTGCACTCATATGGCTGAATTGAAAGCTGAATGACGTGTGACATGTAACTAAGAATTTGGGACAATGATTGATGGAAATCGTCTGATGGTGAAACATCTTCTCGTCCAATTGCTTTGCTCTGACGCCTTTGTCTTCGTCTTGTAGGATCTCCAGGTTGTGAACAGCATCCGCATCTCATAGCGTCTCCGAACGTCAGCAGCATCAACCTTTAGTAACATCTCCAAGTTATGAGCGGCATCAGCAATCTTGTAGAATATCAGCAATTGAAAATGCGCCTGAGTTGATTCAGAATCGACTAGTGAATACTCGTGAAGTATTGCAAGTGGAATACACATGCATCAAGGTACGTGTTGTAACACCCCCAAATTTATACAACTCAGTACAGCGGAAGACTAGTTGGTGTTACGGGATAACACATTACTCACATCATAGACAACGCATAAAAATCGCGTCGTTTATTAATAAAGCATTTCCATTCATAAAGATCAAAGTTACATCGGTCCCAAGTCATTACATTTCATAGAAGGTTTTACAAAATATTTGAATGGAAAATAATGTTTAAGTGCGGGCCATGAATTCTTGTCGTCTTCCCGAGAATTACCTTCAAGTACCTGAGATAAAACATGTTAAAAGAAAAGGTCAGCGATAACGCCGAGTGAATTCATAGAGTTTAATAAATTCCATCAATATAATATCAGTATAAAAGTATTACTGAAAATCATTTTGTACAAATCGTTTTGATAGGCCATAAAATAGCCAAAATCATTTTATACAAATCTTTATCGAAAATCATAATATAGGCATTTGCCTTAAAAATCATTATACGAATCATTGTCGTTAAGAACACCATACAATACGTTTTGCAACGTTGTATAGATTAAATAAAACCGTTATATGAATATGGTTATAAAAAGCCTTAAAAATCATTATACGAGCCAATGTCGTAAAAACGTCATACAATACGTCTTACGACGTTGTATGAAAATAAAATCTGTTATATGAGTGTGGCTATGAAAACCAAAATACAAACATAATATCAATAGTATGACCCTGTATTGCTAGTCAGGCAATACATCGTAATTCGGAGCGTCTATTAGTATTTCGTTAATTATGGATTTATTATAAGTCGCATGACATTGTTACCTTACTAAACCAACAACGGGTAGCTAACCCGATACCAATTTTGCCCATCTAAAGTAGCGTGTCGTCACAAAGGTCACGCTATGGAAATCTTCTCATACATAAATTCGCTTACCAATCAATGTGGCACGACGGGGATCAACCGTCAAGGCGCGAACTGGGGTGATCGTCCCCAAATAGTACTATTAAATGCATAAGCGTCTACCAAATCCCGGTAGTTCACAATTCATGCTAATGGGACTTTTAGTGACATAACCTAACTTTAATAATCCATTTTTATTTCATCTATCGTGTCCTTTCATCATTCATAGGGTCATACAATCGGGTCATTCAATCATTCGAGTCCAAATCAATAAACAAGCAATCGGGACAAATGGTGTCCTATTTTTATAAAAACTAACATGTTATCTCCCTCGCGGGTTTATAAAACATTTATAAAAACATTTAAAAGTGTGCGAGGCTATGAACTCACGTTGATGTGGGAAGGCGGGTTATCGGCAATTCGGATGTACGGTACGTGCTTCAATCACGGAAACCTAGACAAATAATACTCGTCTTAGACTCATGTCCAATGACTTTATAAAAATAACAATTATGTATACATATGATGATTATATATATATGATGATCAAGTGGGTTTACATATTCTCGTTTACTCATTTTAGAGTTATGTGTCCATAACTTCTATACTAGTTTTCTCGTTTTACCTATTTACGTGTTTTAGGTCCAATAAGCCTATTATAAGTTCTTAACTTGTATTAATCCTTTTTGTACTTATATTATCAGTAGTTATACTTTATATGTTGGGCCCAAATGGGTTAAGCCCGATAATAAGTTCTTTTTATGAGTGTTCATCTTGTTTAGTCCAATTATTAGCCCAAGTATTAGTCCAATATGTTTACTTAGCTCGTTAATGCCCGTATGCCCTATAGTTCGGGTTTTATTGGTTTTTACTTGTTATACATGTCTATATATCAGGAAATAAGTTTTATAAAGTTTTCATTAGACGGGTCCAACCATCTAAGTTTTATTTAACAAAAACGTTAATTTTACGGTGATAGCCGAAAAAGTCGTAAAAATCAAGTTTATAGTTTTATAACTTATAAAACTTAACAAGTTACCATTTTTATAAAATGTCCACTTATTTACCCTTTAACATATTTATATAAATAAAATTCATGAGTTAGTGGGTTTTAACTTTACATTTTATACAATATAATTTTGAGTGCTTATATAATAGTATTATACTTTATTTTCCAAAAATTTGATTTTTATCTTTACTTTCACCAAAATTGCCATAACTTGAGTTATATATGGAGATAGAAGCTCAAATTTTTATCACATAAACTACATGATATGTGCTACATTTAACTCTCCTATAGCTACTGTTGAATCATCTTCTAAATATTTTCTAAAAATCTTCCAAAACAGTAACCTCAGATTTATACCCTAAACTTGTTTTGATCATATCTCACTCATTACAATGATTCCGTTGCATGGCCAACTCTCACATGTGTACAAGACATTTAGCTTACTGTAAATGGATTCTATTTCATCATTTCATCAGTTCATAATATGTTTCTTTACTGTTTTATACAGCCATGTAAATTAATCAAGATTTTAACCTTGTTTCTTATAGTTTTTCACCTTTTTAATCATATTTATCAACACCAAATCCCCACATAACATTTTTATCATCATATAATCATCATATACATATACAATAGGAAATAAAATACATGTTTACATAATCAAATTAACAAGAAGATGAGGAGGACAATCTTTATACCACCATGTTGATGTAGGTTATGATTTGGACATGGTTTTTGATGTAGAAACTTGTGAATAACCATGACCATCTTCAAGGCCACCATTCTTCATATACTCTTTGTGGAAAATCAGCCCCAAGACACCATGTATACTCCTCCTTGGATGTTATAATCACCACCATTCAAGAGAGCTTTAAGAGGGCTTCAACATAGGTAGAAATAACATAGGATTTTGTGGTTGATTTTGATCAATGGTGGTGTTGGATGATGAATATGGGACGGCCAAAATGGGGGCCAAGAGAGAGAGATGAGAGAATTTTGAGAGGTATTGCATGTGTGAAATGAGTGAAGTGGTATGGTTTGATGGTTTTTGTTGTAAGTAGCTTCACATTGAAGCTAAATGGACATGTGTAAGCAACATGTTAATAACTTGACAACAAGTTGTTTTATGGCTATATTGTGGCCGGTTTTGGAGTGGGGTGGGACAAGTGTCCCACTTGTCTCATCCCTATTTATTTACGGGTACTCCTCGATTCTAGTTTCCTTGATTTGCGTGCCCTCGGGTCGTTTTACGAAAAACGTTTTTATAAATTATGAATCAACGTCACAAAACGAATCTAATAAAAATTGTCTCATCAAAAACGGAGTTCGAAAATGTAAATACGTAATCCTAGGGTTTCCGGTTTAGTCGTAAAGGACGTTAAAATAAAATCGTAAATCCTAATCTCTTCTTCTAAATTTGTGAGTTTATGAACCAACACAAATTTAAAACTCCAAAATAATATTCACGGATAAATTTATTTTCTGAAATGTCGGACTGTCACCAAAGACGGTGTATGTAAACGTAAGCACGTCACGTTGAATCCTCTGGTTTAGACGTAGTCGATGCTACTCCAAGGCGTAAATCCAAATTTCTTCCCAAAAATAAGTGAGTTCATATTGTAATATTAAAATAATGTTTTCAAATAAATATTGAGAATAAAATATCAACCATAAATTCACGGATTGTCACAGCATTTACCCCTAAACAGGATCTTTGTCCTCAAAGATCATTTTACCTTGATACTCGCTTCTTATAGAGTTAAAGCCATGTGGGTATTTCCTCCACATTCGGTCTTTTCTCACAAGTGTAATCCATTATAATACGCGAGTTTAATCAAACATAACTACGGGAATAAGATCAGGCTAAATGTTGACTTACTTTCTCTATCCATGATGTTCACGGGTTTCTGATGAATGCAACTTTTTGCCGATCTAAGCTTTACTAAGAATAATCAGATTTTCACTTGATAGATATTCCATCAAGTTCGTTTTACGAAATATAATTCACGGAGTCCTTGAAGTCCTAGGGTAGATCCAGCTTATATGCCTTTCAATCCGAACTTTTACATCATCTCAATGGTCCCAAACAACGAGGACTTATATCCCATGATTTGTCAGATCATGAATTCATTTTTCCAAGGTTAAAAATTGTGGCATAACTTCGCTACCCATTTGGCACTTCAAGATCTACATTTCATATTCGCATAACCTCTTGCCTACTACCGGCTGTCAATAATCAAATCCTAATTTCAACAATCATTTCAGATCTCGCGGGGCGGGTATTTTGCAAGGATAGGTTCACCATCATAGGAAACCTTAAACCTAAGAGACATGTCCAACTCACAGTGGGTGTATGTCGGATGTCTTCATCTCAACTCTTGCTTACAGATGCTCTAATATAGATCCTAACAAGATTAGATCTCGATCCTAATACGATAATTATCAATGATAATCTCTCAAAGGAAAACGATTATGCGGTCTATTACCAAAGGTCAATCATTCAAACATAAAACAACGCTTATATTACCTTGTATCGTTACTTTACCTCGTCCCTTCGATTTGGGGTGGTACATAGTACTCTCATCAAGGTTCGTTCTCAATGATTTCTGAGCAAATATCTAGAAATTCGATGCGAAGCGAGGATCTTGATATAGATGATCGATACAGGCATGCTATGTTTACATAACTCTTTTGCATTTATCATTAACGAGAATGATATTAGCAGATTTGGTCAGTCTGTCGACGATGACCTAAATCAAATCAAATTCAGATGATGACCTTTGCAATAGCTAGACGTTTACTAATGTATGAGGTGATGTTTGCCTTCATAATTGCCATTAGTACAACTTCTTCAGTCAAAGATACTTCTAGTCAGAAATGACATAAATAGAATACTTATACTTACAAATTCCAACATAACTATATCTCACAATCCTCCATATTTAGACAATCTCATGTGGTCTTTAAAATATTTAACGTTATCGGCTTTTTAATTTTTAATGGTTCATATTAGTCGTGAATCCCTTTTATTATCTATATTATCCTTTTTACGAACATTGTTTACTTTTGTATCGTTCAGCAATTTATTTTGCACCTTCATTATTAAGGAACATGTCCTAATTGGTTCTTTATATTTTATACATAATGTGTCAGTATCCACATTCACTTTTCTAGATAAATAATTATCATGTCCACAATTTACTCAGATATTCTTTCTATATTATGCGTCAAAAATTACGTTCACCTTCCTGATGAAATAAATATCACAACCGTATTTATTCAAAATTATTTGTTCATATCTTCTATGTTTTTGTTTCGTCATTACTATCATTTTTATCCGTTTTACTCAATCCGACGTTTTAAAGCGTCGATAATTATCATAATTAATTAATTAATTATTAGTTATTTTTTATGAAGCGTAAACGTAAAAGTTTTAAATTTCTTAGTTCGACCAATTATATAAAATGTTCAAAAATAAATTTGAATTTAATTAACACGATTTTTGTTGATTTATCGAAAATAATTAATAAGATTCGTAAATGTTCGAAAAACCTTTGTTTATACTTTGGTCAAAGTTTTCTTAGTTTGAAAAGCAAAAATTATTGTTTCAAATTTCAAGTTATGGTTTAAATGGGTTTTACTCAATCCTTCTTAAGTTATCTTGAGGTATACACAAACATTTACCCCTAAACAGAAGTTTAGTTAAATGATTTGTGTATAGAATAATCCCTTAAAAATTCTTTGTTAAAACTTTTGTCAAAACATATTTCCATTTCTTTTTGGTAAAATCCAAAGTCTTAAAAGGGCTCTTAATTTTTGAAGAGTCTATATGCATACATCTTACCATTATTAATCCAACGGTCATTTTATGTAAAGGATTAAGTATTAAGTCTTATGTTAAATATTTAGGGTACATGTTTTCATTGTTCGGCCACTTCAGGGCAATCTATAAATAATTATTAACTCATTCTTATTCTTATATACAAACATATAGTCCTTAATGATCGCAAGCATGAATTTATCAATTTACAGCCTACACACGTGATTCACCAACTTTATGAATGCTACATGTGTATTGGTCAATCCAAATGACATTACGTGAAACTCATAATGTTCATTACAAGTACCGGATGTAGTGATTGGAATACATAATCTTTTTCGCGGATTCGAAGTTGATGATAACCATGCTATGGATCAAATTTTCCAGAACCTTGTAAATGATCGAACAATTCTTCCATTTCGAGTTATGGATATCGCTTTCGATTGTCAATTTACTCAGTTCACAGTAATCTATAAATATAAGGAATGATAACACCATAGCTCTTCAGGATGACATGCTTGGTATAACAAAATCTTTCTCCGACAACTTTCTCAGTTGTACGGTAATTCCTTAAATTCGGATGGTGCTGACGTACAGTGCACAAGCCACAAGTGCAGCACCGGGAATATAATCAATACCAATTTCAACTTGCCTTAATGGCGAAAGTCTAGGTAATTCATCAATAAATACCTTCTAAAGTTTCAGATAACGGAAACATCTTTTAATAAATTCATATTAGGTTCTTTCTAGATTATAATATCTTATGACTAATTCACAACCATTCATGGTATAATTTCAAGTCTAAATGCAGGATATGGTCATCCATCAAGAATTATTTAGATCACTTTTGATAATCAGCATCTTATCTTTTTTGGGGAATTCTACTCGAGTTCCCATCAATCAAGACAATGTCGTCATGTCATAATCAATCAATCCATTCTACCGGCATTATCAACTTTTTAGTTTCGTTGCCGTCGATAAGATGTGAACTTCTCAAAAGACTAATAATAATTCATAATCCTTCACAAATTCAGGGATATTAGGATACACAACTACTATTAAAAGTGTAAGGTCAACGCATAATCTATGCGAGAGAATTTCAAATCAGATACAGACGAAAACATTTAACGAATATGAATATATCCTATGTTTTCATAATTTGAGTACGCATTTGAAAGCTCCTCGGATCGTTACCCAGGTCATTCAAATGAAATCAAATCAAAAGAAATGATAGGAACGTCGATACATCCAGTCGGGTATCAACACTCAGTAATCAAATACTTTTCCTAAGAATCTCACTACGGGAGAATTGGACAAGAAAGAATTGTCAATTGTCAAATAAGACAATTTCCACAGATGAGTAAAATCGACTCAGAAGAATAGATGCTACAGGCACATATGTAGGTGTCCCTAACACTATGTCCCTATTTTTCACTTCTTGCAGATCTCATAAAATTTAATCTTTCAAAATTTTCAAAGAAAATTTAGTATTTATTAATCAGTTTTATGGTGACTACTAATCAGCCTTGCATGGTCCATTCCAAATTCTATGTAGGCGCGCAACTATATACAATTTCAAGATTAACGATGCAATACTCAGTTCGTCAAAATTTTATCACCATGTTTATAATAAAAACATTTTCATGCTTAATTCTTAAATAAGAATCAAAATAAATTTACAGAGATTTTCCTTGTTATGGAAACAACTAAGTTTTTCCAAGGTGTTTTATAAACAACTTCATTTCGTTATTAATAACTGATAAATCAAACTTTGAATAATCCTTATTGTGATGAAAATTAATTTTTCTCAAAGGATACTGTTTTAACTTTATAAAAACAATGAGTGATCTGCAAAAGAGTGATGAAAAGTTTTTCACTAAGAACTAACTACAAGATAATAGGAAATGAGCTTAGCCAACTAATCATGAGGTTCATGATCTCGATGGCACTCAAAAGAATATTCCACAACGTAACTCAATTCAAGATGAGTACTTGTTCAACGGTTGCATCACTAATGCGAACATTAGGATGAAGAAATAAAAGATAAATAACATCGATACATGTAGAATTTAGCAATCAAATGTAGTCTTTTTTATTAATCACAAACAAGTCAAAATTGTACCGTAACACATTACGTGTCACTATGTCATACAATTCTCAGAACTCATCCTACCAACTGATATCTCAGTTAAGTTAGGGATTCTTAAAAGATACCACAATGAATACTAATCTACAAGAGTCATTAGGTGTTCCACATGTCCCAGAAGATCCATCGGTCCCAATTCAGAAGAAGATTTCTTCAATTCATTTCTTGGACACTGGGCATCCTCATTATTGGACAATGGCCTAGGAACAACCCTTAACACGAATCAACAATCAATTAAAACCTTATAATTCAAGCAAAGAACTTAACGACTTCCTCTTAACAATTTCATATTCCATACGAGTTAAATTTTACTTTATTCAAGTTTCAACCAATTTTATACTCAATTCGATATCCTACCTCATTCTCCAATACTTTCAATCTTATTCTTAGACCTTAATAGGGCGATGAAAGCTCGATATGAATCAACACTTAATTCCAATCCTATAGCTCTTACAACAACAATTATCAAATGAGTCACTAGTATGAGATGGCTCATACATTCAATTAGACTTCTCGGAAAGGTACTAGTGGCATGAGGCTTTTGGGTAATGGTTCCAATGACAGCCTCAAGTGCAACATTCACCCTTTCGATTTCAATTTAAGAATTGGATGACAACGAATCAGATGACATCTTTCTAGGTGGTAACGTTTTGTCAAACTCCACTCTATAAGAAAAGATCGTCATGACATCGATATCAGATTTAATCTCGCCAATTCTTTTTCAATATCATAATCAACTAATATCAACATTTCTACGAATATCAACCATTTGTTGGGATCATAAATATCCACAACTTGGTTTAGATCTAGGATAGCTAGAATTCCTACGGGAATAGCTTCGATTAATTTACTAGGGGATTTAGGGTTACTTGTGACAATCTACGTCGTATAAATACCTCGTATAAATATCAAAACAATCATCAAACAATCATGTAATAAAATTACATCATATATATATATATATAATCCAAGTTATATATATATATTAAAATAACACTTCTCAGTCTGGCCTTGTCGGTAACTCGGGAATTCTTCGGCACCGTTATAGTCAAAAGATTTTTAGACATTTTTAGAAAAATGTTTATAGTTAAAAGATTTTGAAAAGTTTTATTCAAAACCTTAGTTTTAAAAATCTTTCATTCTCTATAACGAGAGCTCTGATACCAAACTGTAACACCCCCAAATTTAACAACTCAGTACAGCGGAAGACTAGTTGGTGTTACGGGATAGCACATTACTCACATCATAGACAACGCATAAAAATCGCGTCTTTTATTAATAAAGCATTTCCATTCATAAAGATCAAAGTTACATCGGTCCCAAGTCATTACATTTCATACAAGGTTTTACAAAATATTTGAATGGAAAATAATGTTTAAGTGCGGGCCATGAATTCTTGTCGTCTTCCCGAGAATTACCTTCAAGTACCTGAGATAAAACATGTTAAAAGAAAAGGTCAGCGATAACGTCGAGTGAATTCATAGAGTTTAATAAATTCCATCAATATAATATCAGTATAAAAGTATTACTGAAAATCATTTTGTACAAATCGTTTTGATAGGCCATAAAATAGCCAAAATCATTTTATACAAATCTTTATCGAAAATCATAATATAGGCATTTGCCTTAAAAATCATTATACGAATCATTGTCGTTAAGAACACCATACAATACGTTTTGCAACGTTGTATAGATTAAATAAAACTGTTATATGAATATGGTTATAAAAAGCCTTAAAAATCATTATACGAGCCAATGTCCTAAAAACGTCATACAATACGTCTTACGACGTTGTATGAAAATAAAATCCGTTATATGAGTGTGGTTATGAAAACCAAAATACAAACATAATATCAATAGTATGACCCTGTATTGCTAGTCAGGCAATACATCGTAATTCGGAGCGTCTATTAGTATTTCGTTAATTTTGGATTATTATAAGCCGCATGACATTGTTACCTTACTAAACCAACAACGGGTAGCTAACCCGATACCAATTTTGCCCATCTAAAGTAGCGTGTCGTCACAAAGGTCACGCTATGGAAATCTTCTCATACATAAATTCGCTTACCAATCAATGTGGCACGACGGGGATCAACCGTCAAGGCGCGAACTGGGGTGATCGTCCCCAAATAGTACTATTAAATGCATAAGCGTCTACCAAATCCCGGTAGTTCACAATTCATGCTAATGGGACTTTTAGTGACATAACCTAACTTTAATAATCCATTTTTATTTCATCTATCGGGTCCTTTAATCATTCATAGGGTCATACAATCGGGTCATTCATCGGGACAAATGGTGTCCTATTTTTATAAAAACTAACATGTTATCTCCCTCGCGGGTTTATAAAACATTTATAAAAACATTTAAAAGTGTGCGAGGCTATGAACTCACGTTTATGTGGGAAGGCGGGTTATCGGCAATTCGGATGTACGGTACGTGCTTCAATCACGGAAACCTAGACAAATAATACTCCTCTTAGACTCATGTCCAATGACTTTATAAAAATAACAATTATGTATACATATGATGATTATATATATATGATGATCAAGTGGGTTTACATATTCTCGTTTACTCATTTTAGAGTTATGTGTCGATAACCTTTATACTAGTTTTCTCGTTTTACCTATTTACGTGTTTTAGGTCCAATAAGCCTATTATAAGTTCTTAACTTGTATTAATCCTTTTTGTACTTATATTAGCCCAAGTATTAATCCAATATGTTTACTTAGCTCGTTAATGCCCGTATGCCCTATTGTTCGGGTTTTATCGGTTTTTACTTGTTATACATGTCTATATATCAGTATATAAGTTTTATAAAGTTTTCATTAGACGGGTCCAACCATCTAAGTTTTATTTAACAAAAACGTTAATTTTACGGTGATAGCCGAAAAAGTCGTAAAAATCAAGTTTATAGTTTTATAACTTATAAAACTTAACAAGTTACCATTTTTATAAAATGTCCACTTATTTACCCTTTAACATATTTATATAAATAAAATTCATGAGTTAGTGGGTTTTAACTTTACATTTTATACAATATATTTTTGAGTGCTTATATAATAGTATTATACTTTATTTTCCAAAAATCTGATTTTTATCTTTACTTTCACCAAAATTGCCATATCTTGAGTTATATATGGATATAGAAGCTCAAATTTTTACCACATAAACTAAATGATATGTGCTACATTTAACTCTTCTATAGCTACTGTTGAATCATCTTCTAAATATTTTCTAAAAATAGTCCAAAACAGTAACCTCATATTTATACCCTAAACTTGTTTTGATCATATCTCACTCATTACAATGATTCCATTGCATGGCCAACTCTCACATGTGTACAAGACATTTAGATTACTGTAAATGGATTCTATTTCATCATTTCATCCGTTCATAACATGTTTCTTTACTGTTTTATACAGCCATGTAAATTAATCAAGATTTTAACCTTGTTTCTTATAGTTTTTCACCTTTTTAATCATATTTATCAACACCAAATCCCCACATAACATTTTTATCATCATATAATCATCATATACATATACAATAGGAAATAAAATACATGTTTACATAATCAAATTAACAAGAAGATGAGGAGGACAATCTTTATACCACCATGTTGATGTAGGTTATGATTTGGACATGGTTTTTGATGTAGAAACTTGTGAATAACCATGACCATCTTCAAGGCCACCATTCTTCATATACTCTTTGTGGAAAATCAGCCCCAAGACACCATGTATACTCCTCCTTGGATGTTATAATCACCACCATTCAAGAGAGCTTTAAGAGGGCTTCAACATAGGTAGAAATAACATAGGATTTTGTGGTTGATTTTGATCAATTGTGGTGTTGGATGATGAATATGGGACGGCCAAAATGGGGGCCAAGAGAGAGAGATGAGAGAATTTTGAGAGGTATTGCATGTGTGAAATGAGTGAAGTGGTATGGTTTGATGGTTTTTGTTGTAAGTAGCTTCACATAGAAGCTAAATGGACATGTGTAAGCAACATGTTAATAACTTGACAACAAGTTGTTTTTTGGCTATATTGTGGCCGGTTTTGGAGTGGGGTGGGACAAGTGTCCCACTTGTCTCATCCCTATTTATTTACAGGTACTCCTCGATTCTAGTTTCCTCGATTTGCGTGCCCTCGGGTCGTTTTACGAAAAACGTTTTTATAAATTATGAATCAACGTCACAAAACGAATCTAATAAAAATTGTCTCATCAAAAACGGAGTTCGAAAACGTAAATACGTAATCCTAGGGTTTCCGGTTTAGTCGTAAAGGACGTTAAAATAAAATCGTAAGTCCTAATCTCTTCTTGTAAATTTGTGAGTTTATGAACCAACACAAATTTAAAACTCCAAAATAATATTCACGGATAAATTTATTTTCTGAAATGTCGGACTGTCACCAAAGACAGTGTATGTAAACGTAAGCACGTAACGTTGAATCCTCTGGTTTAGACGTAGTCGATGCTACTCCAAGGCGTAAATCCAATTTCTTCCCAAAAATAAGTGAGTTCATATTGTAATATTAAAATAATGTTTTCAAATAAATATTGAGAATAAAATATCAACCATAAATTGACGGATTGTCACACGTGTAATACACATGAAATACGGTACGTGGAGTACACGTGGAATGCACATGAAATGATCGGTATGGGGTCGATCATTTATCATGATCTAAGGAAAGTATATCGGTTAAACGGTTAGGAAAACCATCATGATAACCTGGCACTATTAGCATAGACATCATTTTGGTTATATCGAGAAGCGTTAAAGTGTGGTTACACAAAATTCAACGATGATTTGCCTGACAGCATGATCACTGAAAACCAACCATGACTATCATGAAAGCAGAATTCAATGAAATCCAACAATATCTTGCGTGAAAGCATAAATAACAAAAGAGGCGTAAGACGTAATCAACATGAAGACGGAATTATCATGAAGGAACATAAAACGATCCATCATAAAGGAGTGTATAACATAATCAACATGAAACTGAGTTTAACCATGACAGTATGAAAACATACTTGACATAAAAACATAGTAACTTATGAAGGGACATGAAAAAAATTTATGCCAATAAATCATGAGAAAAATTTTATGCATGAAAAACAGTGCATGAATACGTAATGTAGTTTATAAAAACCTCTATATGTACGAGGGGACGCCTATGGGTCGGTCCCAAAACAAAAGACATGGCGAGGGGACGCCTACGGGTCGGTCCCAAAGTTAAAAGTTTCGGTAAAAGCACATGCGACTAAATAGGACCAGTCCTGTACCAACCATTATTTAGTCATAATCCCTACAACAATGATACATGAAACATAAATAAATGAAACTCATCTGTCAAAAATTATCAGAAAAAATTTTATGTGACTAATTATGAACTATTGAGGTTCAGTCCAGATAGTCACGGTTCACGAGGAATGTCATGCATGAAACAATGTCACATAACTAAATATGAATGACGGTTGTCCATCCATATTAGTACAACATAATCGATGAAAACATCAAGGTTAAAACCTCAAGGTGCTGAAAACATCATGGTTAAAACAACAATGCGCTGAAAACATCAATACATAGAATAACAAATGTTGGCTTAGGAAGCTTCTGGTGACTACCCACTAGTCACAGGTCGAGTTTTAGAGCCTACAGGTCAAAGCCTTGGCTCTGATACCATAATTATAACACCCCATTTTGATAAATGGAATGTCATGCGTAATTATGGCGTGTCATCAAAGCATACAAGGATAAATGTCTGAAACATTACATGACCATAGGGATAACCGGAATCAAACATCGGTTCCTAAACATAAGCCCAAAACATAATAAGGTAAAAGAAATGAATGAAAGACTAAGCAAGCATAATTATATGAAGGAAAAAAGGAAAAGAAGTCTCTAGCAGCTTCCATCCTATGCACGTCCTCCAAATGCTCGAGTCTTTCCAAGGGTACCTGCCGTTTTGGGACATGGAAAGGAAAGTAACGGCTGAGAAAAACGCTCAGTGAACGGATATAGACATTGTATGAATGACTAAGAATAATAAAGACTTAATAGAAGCGAAAATGTATAAGTCCTGGAAAACCTGGAACATGTTCATAAAACTGGTTTTATAGTTTGAAAAGCCTTATGTTTATCTTATGAAAACTGTTTAACATAATTTTACCATTAGCCAATATAGGTCATGAAAATCCATCGTGCATGAATACTTGGAGGGGTGACTTCATCATGCAAATTAGAGGGGCTACCTCTAATTTAATATACTTGTTTGGGTAGGAGGGATCAACTCCTTGTGAAGGATGCAAGGCACGCACCACATTCACCATGAAATCCTGACTGAAAACATGTAACTAGGATGCACCCATACGCCCCACATGATAAATATAATATAAATGGCCAAAAGCTGAAGGGACGCCACGAGCAATCACTCCGCCGTGGTGAAGTCATAACATCAGTGCCTCTAATGTTATGGCCAAAAACTGTTTAACATGTTTACCATTTAGCCAATATAGGTCATGAAATATCAACGTGCATGAATACTTGGAGGGGTGACCTCGTCATGCAAATTAGAGGGGTTGCCTCTAATTTAATATACTGGTTTTGGGTAGGAGGGATCAACTCCTTGTGAAGGATGCAAGGCACACCCCACATTCACACTGAGTAATCTGCTGAAAACATGTAACTAGGATGCACCCATACACCCCACATGATAAATATAATAATATGGCCAAAAGCTAAAGGGATGCCACGAGCAATCACTCCGCCGTGGGGAAGTCATAACACCAGTGCCTCTAGTGTTATGGTTATGGTACCTCCATAACTAGGTAAAACTGGTCATGCATGTATATGGCTTTAGGTATTCTAATTAAACATAAGCAATTCAAAAACATATAAAACAAATACTGGGAAAACAGTTGGCTGCATACGGGGAATCCTAATAAGGAAAGAATGTCCATACTGAAAGGACGGGAATCCGTACCTTATGTCTAGTGAACGAAGAAGACGAACTGAGAGGAATTCTACTTCCGTATCACTAATGCTACATAAATACATACATGAATAAGTATCTGCTTACTAATACGTAACTGATTTTATGTCATGTCTTAGCTTATTTTATATGTTTATATCATGTTTCACTGTTTAAAGTCTTAAACTGTGTTTATCTTATATTCTATCTATTCTGATTAAGTATTTCTGGTATTCATGTATTATTATACTTACTATGTAATAGTAAGTAACTTCCCAAAAATAGAAAGTTTCCAAAAATAGAAAGTTACCAAAAATAGAACTACTGCTTAAAATAGATAAGTTTCTAAAAATAGAAAGTTTCCATAAATAGATTAGCTGCCTGAATTAAATAAGTTTCTAAAAATAGAAAGTTTCCATAAATAGATTAACTGCCTTAATTAATAAGTTTCTAAAAATAGAAAGTTTCCATAATTAGATATAAGCTGGTTAAATAAGCTAATTATATAAGCTTAAATGTTTTCTTGATTATTATTCTAAGTCATGTAGTTATAAAGTATAGTTTATTAATTATTACATGTAAATTACATAAACTATAGGTTATACGATTTAATTAAATATAATGTCATTTAATTAAATAAAGATATAACTACTTAGGTTAAAACATGTATTATCAATTATATTAATATAACCTAAGTCATGAGAATTAATTAATTATAGGTCATGGTTTTAATAATTAATTAATTACTTAGTCAAATTTGCATGATTTAAAATACTTAGGTTTAACTATGTATTAATAGTAAAATAATTAACCTAAGTCATGATAATTAATTAATTATAAGTCATGGTTTTAATAATTAATTAATTACTTAGTCTAGATTAAATAAATAGAAAGAATACTTAGGTTAAATCATGTATTATCAACTAATAATATAAACCTAAGTCCATGTTTAAATTAAATTAATTATGTACAAGTTTAATTAATTTAATTAAATCTGGTAATTATTTATCTTGCAAAATAATTTACTTGTAAAATTATTTTATGAACCGAGCCCGTGTTAAAATATTACATGTCGTGAATCGTATTTAAGTTGTACTAATTATGAACCGGTCGGCTCCCTTGAACAGGACCGAACCAAACAGCCCAATTTTCTTCCCTTAAAACCGTAGCCATACAGCCCCTAAAAGCTTCTAAAATAGGTTGCCAAACATCCCCTGTCCCTGCACAATTCCCCACGACAGTGGGGGATTTCCCCCTGCTTGTTATAAGTGTCCACCGAGACCACCCAGGTCTCGGTTCCCACTGCTAGTACAAACACCCCTACGGGGTTCCCACTGTTAGCACCAACCAAGCCCAAAACCCTAATTAGGGTTGCCGCTGGTGGGATTAATGTACCACCGAGACCTAGAGTGGTCTCGGTTTATGTGAAACTGGCCAAAACGAACACCCTTCCCCTAATCACATCTCGTTTTAACATGTTTTAAACCCAATCAATGGATTCGTGATTTAATTAAACACAAGAAACAATTAATCAAAAGGAAAAATAGTTACTCACGTTTTTGTTTAGGGTTAGGAACAAAACACGAACCACCACTCCTGCTCTAGATCGCCATGGCTGTTTTCCATTGGTATCTTGATGAAACCGTCTGCTAGAAAAGAAGAAGAAGGAAAAAAAAATAAAAAAATAGGCGGTTGTGTTTATTTGTTTTTAGGTTTGTAAGATTTGTCTAAACAAATGCATACTCCCCCCGTCTCTCTTCCATTTTAGCCGTCCAACCCCAAATGGGCCTAGAGCCCATGCCTTTCTTGTCTAAACAGCCCAAAATGGCCCTTGTCCATTATATATTATTCGCGTCTTGTTTAAATGGTACGCGTAATCGTATTTTAAAGTGTCGTGAATTCTCGTAGTTATTTTATACGTGTTCAAAGTGAACATTACGTACGTAATTACTTATTGTGTAAATTAATATACGTAGTAATAACAATCGTTTAAATGTCCGTGATTACGTGTTACGCAGTTTACGTAATTTAATTAGTATTCGATCGTCACCTAATATATTTATTCGTGTTCGTAATAAATATATATACATAATTAATATTAGCTCGTGATTAATTACGTTCATGATTTCATGATCGCATGTTCATGATTAATTATTGTTTAAATAATTATTGTGCGTTCGTACGTAATAAATACTTATCGTGTTCTAACACGTACGTAGTACGTAAAATTCTAACACGTGAACGTAATCATACTATAAAAGGAATGTTTTAATCTAGTACGTACGATCTTAAGGGTACTATTCATGGTAAAAGCATGCGGGTTTTACAGCAACCTTATTCATATGAGAGTGTTAATGATATTGATGTTCTCGACGAGGCTTGTGAAGAACACTTAAATGATGCTTGCAAAAGTAATCTTTCTTCTCTACCCAATGTTGAGACCGTTGCCTCTATTGCTCCATCACTAACTCCATTTGGAGAAAGTGATTTCCTCTTGAAAGAATTTGAAGCAACTCTGGGAGATGTGAATTTGCAATATGACGATTCTCCCTCCAATTGGGATGAAGACATTCGTACCATTGAGAAACTTCTCAATGAGGACCATATTTCTCCACACTCTCCTAAGGCTATCTCTACCGATGATACGAAGTTGACTACGCCGTCCATCGAAAATCCTCCGGATTTAGAGCTTAAGGACCTTCCGTCTCATCTCGAGTACGTTTTCCTTGAAGACAACAAGAAGTTACCGGTCATCATCGCAAAGGACCTGAAAGAAGAAGAAAAATCCCGACTTATCGCCGTGTTGAAGAATCATAAGAAAGCGATTGCTTGGAAAATCTCCGATATTCGTGGAATTGATCCTCACTTTTGCACACATAAAATTCTCATGGAGGACGACTTTAAACCTACCATTCAAATCCAAAGAAGGGTGAATCCCAAGATCCATGACGTTATCAAAAAAGAGGTTATCAAACTTCTTGATGCGGGCATGATTTTCCCTATCTCGGATTCACCATGGGTTAGTCTAGTCCATTGTGTGCCTAAGAAAGGCGGAATCACCGTTGTGCCCAACGAAAACAACGAGTTGATTCCTACTCGTCTCGTTACAGGGTGGAGAGTTTGTATAGACTATCGCAAACTCAATGATGCTACGAGAAAGGATCATTTTCCCTTCCTTTCATGGACCAAATGCTTGAACGTCTAGCGGCTAATGATTATTACTGCTTCTTAGATGGTTTCTCGGGTTATTTTCAAATACCCATCGATCCCAAAGACCAAGAGAAAACCACATTCACTTGTCCCTACGGCACATTTGCTTATAAAAGAATGCCTTTTGGCTTATGCAATGCTCCAGGGACATTCCAAAGGTGCATGATGGCTATCTTCCATGACATGGTTGAAGAAACTATGGAAGTCTTCATGGATGATTTCTTGGTTTATGGTGATTCTTTCTCTTCTTGCCTTGCCAATTTGGAACGCATGCTTAAGCGGTGTGAAGACACTCGCCTTATTCTGAATTGGGAAAAATGCCATTTCATGGTAAAAGAAGGCATCGTGCTAGGACATAAAATCTCTAAAGCCGGCCTTGAAGTGGATCGTGCTAAAGTGGATGTCATAGCCAAATTACCTCCACCTTCAACCGTGAAGGGTGTGAGAAGTTTCCTAGGTCATACGGGCTTCTATCGTCGTTTTATTCAATATTTATCTAAAATACCTTGCCCGATGACCCACCTCTTGGAAAAAGATACTCCATTTATCTTTTCCAAAGAGTGTTTTGAATCCTTCAATCTTCTTAAGGACAAGCTGACTAAGGCACCGGTCTTGGTTACCCCTAACTAGGAGCTACCTTTCGAATTGATGTGTAATGCTACCGACTTTGCTATTGGAGCGGTTTTGGGCCAAAGAATGAATAAACACTTCCAACCAATCCATTATGCTAGCAAGACAATGACGGGGGCTCAATTGCATTATACCACTACCGAAAAAGAGCTTTTAGTTGTAGTGTATGCTTTTGAAAAATTTCGCCCCTATCTTGTCCTTTCCACCACCATCGTGTATACCAAACATTCCACATTGAAGTACTTGTTGACTAAGCAAGATTCTAAGCCAAGACTTCTTCGTTGGGTTTTGCTCCTTCAAGAATTCAACATTGAAATTCGTGATAAAAAGGGAGCCGAAAACCTAGCAGCGGATCATCTTAGTAGACTTGAGGATCCTTATCAAGGGGATCATCCGAACCAAGAGATCAATGACTCTTTTCCCCTTGAGACCTTAATGTCTATTCACTCCAATCTTGATGACACCCCGTGGTTTGCCGACATTGCAAACTACTTAGCGGGTGGTATTCTCATCAACGGGTTAACATCCCAACAAAAGAAGAAGTTCTTTAAATATGTTAAGACTTACTTCTGGGATGACCCTTATCTCTTCAAACAATGTGCGGATCTTGTCATTCGTCAATATGTTGATGGCCCGACAGCTTTACAAATCCTTGATGCTTGCCATAAAGGACCCACCGGTGGTCACTTTGGTCCCAACTACACCGCAAAGAAAGTGTTTGACTCTGGATTCAATTGGCCCACCATTTATCGTGATGCTCACGAAATGGTTAAGCATTGTGATGCTTGCCAACGACAAGGCAAGATCACACATAAAGATGAGATGCCTCAAACTTTCATACAAGAATGTGAAATCTTTGATGTATGGGGTATCGACTTTATGGGGCCATTTCCATCCTTTAAAGGGAACAAGTACATCCTCGTAGCCGTTGACTACGTATCCAAATGGGTTGAAGCTAAGTCTCTCCCAACAAACGATGCGAGGGTGGTTGTGAACTTTTTGAAGCAGCTGTTTGCTCGATTCAGTGTTCCTCGTTCTATTATGAGTGACCGCGGGACTCATTTTTGCAATGATTAATTTGCAAGAGTCATGGCTAAGTATGGTGTTAATCATCATCTTTCCACCGCTTATCATCCCCAAACCAATGGTCAAGCCGAGATTTCCAACTGTGGATTGAAGCGAATTCTGGAACGTACTGTGGGAGAGCATCGTGCCACGTGGGCTGATAAGTTAGATGATGCTTTGTGGGCTTTCCGTACCGCCTATAAGACGTCGATTGGTGGTACACCTTATCGTCTTGTGTACAGGAAAGCATGCCACCTCCCTATCGAGCTGGAACACAAGGCGTACTGGGCCTTGAAGTGGGCTAACATCAACATCAACAAAGCCGATGATCTTCGCAAGATTCAACTCAACGAGCTAAATGAACTGAGGAATGAAGCTTACGAGAACTCATTGATATACAAAGAGAAGACCAAAATCATCCACGAAGCATGAATCAAGAGCCGAGAGTTCCACGTTGGTGATCAAGTCTTACTTTTTAACTCTCGGTTGAAGATCTTCTCGGGCAAGTTGAAGAGCCGCTGGTCTGGTCCATTCACCATCACCAAAGTCTTTCCATATGGCATCATTGAGCTTTCTCAACCAAATGGGTCTAATTTTAAGGTGAATGGCCAGCGTTTGAAGCTGTACTTTGGTGAGGACATATCTCAAGAGATGATTCCATCCCTCACCACGTTTCCCATGAACTAGTTTTGGGTCGAGTTGTGACAATCCGTCAATTTATGGTTGATATTTTATTCTCAATATTTATTTGAAAACATTATTTTAATGTTATAATATGAACTCACTTATTTCTGGGAAGAAATTTGGATTTACGTCTTGAAGTAGCATCGACTACGTCTAAACCGGAGGATTCTACGTTACGTGCTCATGTTTACATACACCGTCATTGGTGACAGTCTGACATTTCAGAAAATAAATTTATCCGTGAATATTATTTTGGAGTTTTAAATTTGTGTTGGTTCATAAACTCAAAAATTTACGAGAAGAGATTAGGACTTACGATTTTAATTTAACGTCCTTTACGACTAAACCAGAAACCATAGGATTACGTATTTACGTTTTCGAACTCCGTTTTTTATGAGACAATTTTTATTAGATTCGTTTTGTGCCGTTGATTCATAATTTATAATAATGTTTTCCGTAAAATGACCCGAGGGCACGCAAATCAAGGAAACTAGAATCGAGGAGTACCCGTAAATAATTGGGGATGAGACAAAAACAAGTTTTGCCCCACCCCCACTAACCTACGGCTAAAACAAGGACACACACATTTGTGATGTGTCAAACTTGCAACAAACAAGCTTACACTTTTTTACTTAGCTTCACATTGAAGCTACTTGTCCCACTAACTTGTCAAAACCACTAGCTAAACCATATACTCCATTTCTCACATGCAAACAATCTACAAACTCTCTCCCACTCTACATTTGTGTCGTCCCATTTACACTTTAAACCACCATCATTGATCAAAATTAACCATGAAATCTCATGTTATTTACACACATGATGGAGCCCTTTTGAAGCCTTATTGATTGGTGGTGATTATAACATCCAAGGAGGAGTTTCTATGAAGTCATGGGGCTGATTTTCCACAAGGAGTTTATGAAGATTGGTGGTCTTGAAGATGGTCTTGGTTTATCACAAGTTTCTCCATCAAAATCCATGTCTTGATCATAACCTACATCATCATGGTGGTATAAAGATTGTTCTCCCCATCCTTTTGTTAATTTTGATTATGTAATCATGTATTTTCTTCTTAAATGTATATATGTATGATGATATATGATGATAAAAATATTGTGTGGGGATTTGGTGTTGATAATCATGGGTAAAAAGATGAAAAACTATATGTAAAAAGGTTAAAACCATGCTTAAAATGATGGCTGCATAAAACAGTAAAGAACCATGTGATAAACTGATAAAATGGCATAGATTAATGGATATATAGTAAGTAATATGTCTTGTACACATGTGAGAGTTGGCCATGCAATGGAATCATTAGGATGAGTGAGATATGATCAAAACAAGTTTAGAGTACAAATCTGAGTTCACTGTTTTGGACGATTTTTAGATAGAGTAACTGGGGATGGGATAGATGGTCCTACTAGAGTTGCTCCACTGCGTGTAGTAATAGCACTCACATTAGCTCTAGGGTTTGTTTCAGATGTAGAAGGAAGAGCACCTTGGGGACGAAGGGTTTGAAACATTAGAACGAATTTCCTATTTGTAGACTCTTGCATTTCCTTCATGGTTTTCTCATGATCGGTTAATTTTTGTAGAATCAAGTCCATGTGCGGATGAGGTAAATTGAACCCTTGTTGTTGAAAATCTTGGTTTGGGTATTGTTTATATGGTTGAAAGCCTTGAGGATTGAAACCTTGGTTTTGAAAGCCTTGGTTTTGTATTGGATAAGCTCCTTGATTAGCATTTTAGCCCCTCACATTTGCATTTTGTTGAACATTTGCTCTTGGTGGCCCTTGGTTGTTATGGGTGGGTGAGTGAGGTCTTTGTTGCGAACCGGGTGGAGCCAAGTAATTTGTCGAGGTGTAAGACAAGTGATTAACATCGACATTAGGCTTGAAATGAACTCTCTGGGTGTTGTTGTAAGCATACACTTCCACGTGAGATTGATCATAAGCTTTATCACAATTAGCATAAGAGTTTGGTCCACCACAAGTTTCACAAGATATATTAAGATCATGGGCATTTTGATTAGGATGGTTATCTCGTAAAACAAGTGGTTTTACAGCTGAAGTAAGTTCCTTAAGATGATTGGTCAACTCACTCTCACCGGCACTAGCCATAGTAGCCCTAACACTCTTAGTTTGGACTTTGAGCTTGTTCTCGATGATTGCCCAAGCCTCATTCATAGATTTGAAAGGAATATTACCCTCTGAAGCACTATTTAGTGAATCTTGGTCATTCAAACTTAATCCATTATAAAAAGTATTAATTTCATGCACCTTTGTAAAACCGTGTTGTGGACACTTTCGTAAAAGTTTCTTAAAACGATCCCAAGATTCACTAAACGTCTCACCGTACTTTTGTTCAAAATTAATGATGTCATTCCGCAAAGCGGTAGTACGTGAGGGTGGGAAAAAGTAATTGATAAACTTGGTTTCTAGGTCCGCCCATGTTGTAATTCTTTGGGGTGGTTCCTTATCAAGCCAAGTCCCGGGCTTGTCCCTCGAGAGAGAAAGGAAAAAGGAGCAAACGAATTGCCTCTTGTGAGACCCCATTGTATTTCGCGGTATTGGTTAAGTGAACAAACCATTTTATGTGATCGTGTGGATCTCATGAGTGCGACCTAAGAACGGTGTAGCAGAAACCATTTGGATGAAACCGGTCTTGAGCTCGAAGTTATTTGCATCAATAGCCGGAACCACAATCGCATCTTCATTGCCTTCAACATGTGACTGCAAGAGCTCGATCATAGGACGGTTATCCATTGTGTTAACAACAGGAGGAGTCTCGATGACAGCAGCTTGAATGGACTTCCTTTTGCGTGAACGAGTACGCATACACCTACACAAGAAAAGAAAAGGAAAAATGATGGTTAACGTGAAAGAAAATATTTTTGGTGCAAAACCTTTGAAATAGAATTTCATTTTATGATTTTTTAAATGTTTTTGAATTTTTGAAATTTTTTATTTTTATGGATTTTTGAAAATTTTTGAAAATTTGCAATAAAAATAACGTTCAAAGGTGAACGGATCCCAAAATCCAACGCGTCTCTCATAAAAAACCGTTAATCTTCACGAAAAGAGCCGACAGCGGCGCCATTTAATACACGCTTTTTTAGCTTGTATGAAAACAGTTTATCGTCTCGTCTCGATTCGAATTGAAAAAGGATTAATGTGTGACTCAGTTGTTCTTGGTGATAGGAAAATAAAATGATTATCTATTTCTAAATAAAAGTTAAAATGTCGTTGAGTAATTAATTAAAATAAAACAAAAATGAAAGCATGAAAATATTTAAACTAAAAATAAATGCTTATAAAAATAAATGACGAAATATTAAAACTTGAATAAAAGTAAATTTGAAGACTTTAAAACTAAACTAGGACAAAACAAGTTTAAAATATCACTAAGTAAAAATGGCGGGAAAAGTTCAATTTGCAATTAAAATAAAAACACAAAATAAAAACCAAAACTCTGTCGGAATACCCCCTGTCGGAATAACTGATCGGAATAATGATCGGAAAAACCTGTCGGAATGTCTAAAACTGTATCGGAAAAATCCGTCAGAATATCATCGAAAACACCGTTGGAATGCCGGATCAACAATCCTATCGGAATAACCGATCGGAAAAACAATCGGAATACATAAACCCTTTTCCGATGGGAGTTATCAGAATAACTATCGGAAAAGTAAACCCTTTTCCGATGGAAGTAAAGGAGATTAAGCAAAAGCCAAATAAGCAATTTTCTAATAAGTAGTTACCAAAACTTAACCAAATCAATAATAATAAGAACTAAATAAGCAAGAATGAAAGACTTTCAAAACTCTAAATAAGCAAGATTTATAAAATAAACATTTAAAAAGATTAAACTTTTTTAAAAAAAAGTACTTAAATCACAATAAGCTAAACACGAAATTAAAAAAAAAGCACAATAAGCTAAGATCATAAACTACTTAAAAATGATACGAACTAAAATAGATAAGCACTATAAGCAAATAAACATAAAGATTAAAACAAAATACATACTTTTACCAAATCAAAAACAAGATTAAAACAAGAAAGGAAGAATAAGATTGATTATGAAAAGGTAAAAATTAAGATAAAGATTAAAGATTCAAATTTACAAGATTTAAAGATGAAAGATTTAAGCAAACATGAAAGACAATTTAGAGAGAGAAATTAAAATTACATAGAGAAAGTACACCTACTCCTACTTACCTTAAGGAAAACTAAAAATGAAAAACTAGCTAACTACCTCATTAAAAACGAAATGAGAGGTCTATATTTATAGGAGGAGGGGAGGAGTTGTTGCTTCTCTCTTTCTTTTTGTCTTTTACTCTTTTAAATTATTGTTCTTTCTCAACGTTGTCTCGGGATTTGCCGATATGAAATGAACTCATCTTCTAATTTTCTTCTATTATAAGACTTGTTTCTTCGAAATTTATTAAACTTCCGTCTTAAGACGTTTTCTTCAATAAATCTTCAGAATAGGCCTTCGACTTCTGTTCTTTTTGCACTCTTGATCTTTTCACTTCGTCTTTTGTCTTTTTCTTCGATAAAAGTCTGTGAAAGCCCGTGTTTTCTTCCCTTTTCACATTTTGGTCCTAAATCACAACAAAAACACAAACCACGCATATTTCCGACTTTTACGACATTAAATATACGTTTTGGCTTGGTTATTATTATAATTAAGTGGTAAAAGGATGGGTTTTTTCACACCTATCATCACTCACTACCGGTTTCAATGTAAACCGTCAAACATAACGATACTCACCATTACTTGGAAATTCAAAATCAGGTACATTGTAAGGGAAAATTATGACGTTAAGTTCGGGTTATTACTTTATCAACTCCTTTAAGGAGCGATGTCCAGGCGCTCGCCTCGCCTCATACACGTATTGCGTACCACTAGGAAAGGCGAGGGCACTCCTTTATAAAGAAGTCCTCACGATCCCACATGAATCTTGCTCAATGTCTCAAATTACATCGCACTATCGTAATTGGAATCTTACTCTACTTCAAACGCTTAACCTCTCGATCGAAGATCTCCACTGGTTCTTCTACAAAATGCAACTTGTCGTCAAGTTGTATCCTACCGAAAGGATATGAACAAATCCTTATTCGCCAAACACTTCCTCAAGTTCAACACACTAAAATTACATGAATTACACGAATCTCATCCGACGATCCCAACTTATAAACAACCAGTTCCATCCGATAAGTGATCTCGAACGGTCTAACGTACCTTGGACTTAAGTTTTCTCCATAAACAAAACGGATTACACCTTTCCAAGGTGATACCTTAATCATTAGCATGTGTCCAACTTCAAATTTCCAACGGGTCCCTACGGTTATTGGCACAACTCTTCTGACGACTTCTCGTGGTTAACAAGCGATTTCAATCCATACAATATTATTCCGTAGTCTGCCAAATCATTTCAACTCCAATCAATTTTCCTTCCTCTATTTCATTCCATCAATCTGGCGATCTACACTTCCATCCCATGCGCAGCCAAAGTCTCAATAAGCATCGTCGTTGAAGGTCAAAAAGAAATTACATGGTACGTGTTCTCCATGATCGGACGTCATTGGACAATGTCGTCTCAAGTTCGCACAACTTACGATCACTCGACTAGATCAACATACCACATAAGTACATAAAAAAGAAAAGGTCAAACATAAACGTCAAATATAGGTCTCCACCATTGACCATCGAGAAAAACCTTGAACGATCCCTTGATAACACATGTCGATCTCTAATGTCTTTCTACTTGCGGTGTCGGCTACAACATACTCCTCGAGGTGATAACGAAATTATTAATTCCAATCATTAAGGTCCATTGCGTACCAACAACTTCTACTTCAGTGCTCGACATACAAAAGCGTTCCACTAACTTCTACTTCAGTGCTCAGGGTGATGCATCATATTCCTCGTTTAATTCGTCATACTAGCCCCCAAGAGTTTCGTCAACAAGAAAAATCTTCGGTGACCCTTCGATAGTAGCAGTTAAAATCCTAAAATCTTCACATCCATGATAAGTTTCCGTTGATAACTTGATCCTCAGTCAATCCACAAATACATGCATGAATCCTAGTGACACTAACAAGTCTCTTATTCTCGGAACGGTCAACGGTTCTTAACAATCTGCTTATAAAGCTCGCGATCATCGAGACACATTAGAAATGGTCCATTGAAATAAATCACAAATCGAGAGAAGTCCAACGGGTTACTCGTACATAGACGATAATAAAAAATAGTCATAATAACGATGACACTGAACGATTCATACCAACGAAACACGATTCGAGGAAAGATGCACGCACACCAAACATCCACAAATTGAGCCAGGCATGCTTGAGCCCATTCATTTATAACTCATTGTCTACATCAAAAGGCGTCCCCCTCCATGTATACAAGAGTTTATAAATTTACGGTTCGAGAACATATAACTTTCACGTTCAAATGAAAAGGTGTCCCAATCCATTTCAACAAGACGATTATAAGGCATCCTACTCAAGTATTACCACCTCTGAACACGATGTCATATCTAAATTACATACCATAGTAAGTATGAGGTGTCAACAAACTTACTTCGTGATTTCCTTATTCAAACGTCCCATTCCATCTAAATAAGGAAAACCCGAACAATCTAAGGTCCAGTGGTTTAAAACTTTCTTATTCAAATGTCCCAACCCATTTCAATAAGAAAACCTTAAACCACTCATAGTTGGGCGAGTTAAAATCTCTATATCTAAATGTCCCATTCTAATTAGATACAAGGTATAAGTCACTCAACCGAATGACCACTACGAGCATATCTTTGTTGTACCCAAACTATATATATTTGATTAGGATATATATATCTTAAGTCTAATATTGGCATCCTCTTTTTTGCCAATAAACGTAATCATATACAATCAAATCAAACATCGCATTATGTAGAAGGCGTTTCCTCGGAGAATTGATACTTCAAAATCATAAGAAGTGCTCGGAACATGAATATCACATCAATCAATTATGTTTCGAAAGGAGATGTCCTAAAATGGCACATCACGATACGATGATAACAATCAAACTTAAACAAGTTGATATGCGATAGATTATGAAACAATATATACATACTCAAAGTATCAAACGAGTTTCATACTCGTATTCAGATAATACATAATTATCAAGATCGGTGATTGGGGGTGAGGCCAAATCTTATACAAAACTGTATTATAAAATGTACGACAATCATTCAAGGACCATTGCTTCACGCACAATGTGTTTAAATACCATAGTATATTCATACATATACATACTACCATTCCAACATACACATAGGTTCACATAATCATAATCAATCATAAAGTAATGCAAGAATAGCCTTACCGGAGCCATGTAGAGTAGTTGCGTGCTTAAAACTTTTTAGAGTACACCAAAGTTAAAGTTTAGGATTTTCAAAATCGATATAGTTCTCTATAACTTGTGGCTCTAATACCATTTTGCAACACCCCCAAATTACCACGCAGCGGAAAACCACATTGGGGCGCTACTCATAGCACATCGCACACAATCATAGACAACGATCTCAAAAGAGACGTTAAAATAATATACAAACATTGTCTAAAAGTTTCCCATCCCAATATATAAAATCAGAGTAGCGTTTAGTCCCAAAAACCGTTACCAACACATCACATTCATCAAAGACTTAAAAGTCATTTATTCATTTCAAAGGATGGAAAAATAATATAAATCTTTAGACAAGTAAGCACCAACTCCCTCCTCGCATGCTCCGCTGCTATCCATCTTGATTACCATAAATACATGCTTAAAATCGTCAACACAACGGTTGAGCAAGTGTATAGGTTTTTCAAATGATCATTTGAACACAATAATTTTAATCATCTCAATCTTGTCACACAACGGTTGAGCAAGGGGCGCCGTAAGTGATTCGACTTGACGTGTTGGTTAACTTTCAGTTGCATGAGCTTAAGGAATTTATTGATATATATATATATATATATATATATATATATATATATATATATATATATATATATATATATATATATATATATATATATATATATATATATATATATATATATATATATATATATATATATATATATATATATATATATATATATATATATATATATATATATATATATATCGATAAATTACTTAAGCTCATGCAATTGAAAGTTAACCAACACGTCAAGCCGAATCACTTACGACGCCCCTACTAACAGGTAATATTGTCATATACCAACGACCTCTTATACATAATATCCCTTTCAGGTGTTCACAAGGATACATACCCTAGGATAAGGTTGTTGATGAGACTTCTTTTATACATAGTCTCATCGTCCAAAACGGGCTTAAAATGGTAAAAATATCATAAAATGTGCCAAATATATGCTTGTGTTTGTTCAATGTATATTTTAGGTACGGATATTGAGAAAATGGTAAAAGATCACAAGAAACAAGCAAAAACAAACACGGGAAACGAAGCCGCACAATGAACCGGGCCCTAGAGTTGAGTTTCCAAGAAAAGTCCTTGAAAAATTGAAGATTGTACAAGAGGGTTACTTCATTATTGAAGAATTGACACTTTAAACCCTTGTATATTCATAATTACAAGTTTGGTCCCTAAAGTTTGTCAAAATTACAAAAGGACCCTCAACTTTGAAGAATTGGCAAGAATGGTCCCTTATATTTGAAGACTTGTCACTTTTAGTCCTCCATGAAGACAAAGAAACAAGTGAAGACCTTGAAGATTTAAAACATCACAAGTTTGGTCCTTCAAATATTATCAAATGGCAAATCTAGTCCTTATTTTACCTTTTGGAAAGTTTTTGTGGCCAAAACATAAAAACTAAAACTTCAACAACAAATGATATTTAGTTTTGATATAAGAAACCACAAATGAAGAAAGAAAGAAAGGAGGGGGTAATAACTACCAAGACACCAAACTTACCTAGACCAGTGCTGGCTTGACACGTGCCCCACTAAATCCCACCAGCCAATCACATTTCACCCCTTTGCCAACTCACACATTCACTCGGCTGTTTTTAACTAATTAAACTAATTAGTTTAAAAAACATGCTAAAAACATTTTTAAACACAAATCCAGATTAAACTCCACTATTCACAACATGAACACAAATTAGGGATTTTTGTTTGAGCAACAATTAAAGCCTAATCAACTCTAGATTATTGATTAAGGTTCTTATTAACAAAACCCAACTCACACTTTTCATGCCACATCACCCAAGAGGTCACATGTATAGTCCCCTGCCTCACCTTTGGAGAGGAAGACAAGAATTGCCCAAGAGATCAACGTCCCAGAATGTAGCTTCATTTCTAAGATCATTGGGAGCCCTTTGATCAATTCTCACCACTATCATCATCTACTAAATCCCAAGAAGACTTCACATGTTAGCAAAATATTCAAACTGCAAGGGCAGGGTTTCTAATTTTTTTTCAGCATTTTAGGTTTCTTGTAGCCTATATAAGGCCTTAGCATTACAACATTTACTCTAGTTCTTGGATTCCTAGGTCAAAAATCTGTAAAGCCTTATTTTCTAAGTGAATGAAAAAAGTGTGTGATTTTGTGACGAATTCCAAGTTCCAATCTTTATATCTTATTGTTATTGTTATATGTTTGTGAAATTGAAGTTTCAAAGTTTGGTTTTAAGGATTGTGCAAGTGTTTACAAAAGTTTTCAAAAATCTGATTATTTTTCTAAGTATTAGTTCAAACACTTGAACTCTTGGATTATAATGATCATAACACCCTGATACGGAGATTATCAAGGTGTAGTGAGCTTCTGGTTTTGGAGGATTCAAGAAATGGGGAACAAGCTTGAATAAAATCAGTTTCATTTTCAATTTTTTTATATAATCTGTTTGCTACTCACTTTATTGTTCTTAGCAGCTGTTGGAAGCTTGTGCCTTGTTTAGCTAGGCACATTAGCTCAACAATTCGTGAGTGTAGATGTATATTCATGAGGTTTGAGTTCTCTTTTCCAAAAAACTGTTGAAAAAGTGGTTATAAGTGATTTCGTGATCTACTGTTGTATGAAGTGTTCTTGTGGCTTGAATCTTGTTAATACTGCATGATATTGTTGGTATGATTCTAGATTAGGCTTGGGTAAACTTGTTAAACACATTTGCTTTGTTAAATCTTGATTTAAAAAGTGAAAAGGGTGTTTAGGTCTACTGTTTGAAGGTCTTAATTTGAGTTTGAGTAGGTGTTAAGGTTTGTATTGAGTTTTTATCTGATATTCAGTTGGTTGAGTGCTTTTATCTGCAATACTTGAGCGTTTAAACATCAAATCTGAATTGTGCTATAACTTGCTTGTTCTTCCCTGTTTTGACCTAAAATTTTGGAAACACCTAGAGTGTATGCATGTTTAGGGTTAAAAAGTGGTAAATCATAGTTTGTGTAAGCTGATAAGTAGATTTGAGGGCTTAAAATTGGAATTGTGGTCAAGTATATCAGCAAAGTCATTTTTGTGTTCTTCATTGTTCATTAGTAACTTTCATAAGCTTAAAACAAGATCTAATCTTTGATTCAGTGTATGAAACAAGTTTATTTATGCTTATTTAATTTTATTATAGCTTGTGTATGCATCTGGTTCAATTTGGTTGGCTTAATCTTGCTTAAACTGCTTATTACCTCATAATTGTTTATTGTTCATGTTTGTGGCATATCTAAGAACATATTGATTAAACTGTACTAATTGGCCTGTTGTTTTGGTGATTTTTTTTATTGTTTGTAACACCCCTAAATTTATACAACTCAATACAGCGGAAGACTCGTTGGTGTTACGGGATAGCACATTACTCACATCATAGAAAACGCATAAAAATCGCGTCGTTTAATAATAAAAGCATTTCCATTCATAAATATCAAAGTTACATAGTTCCCAAGTCATATTATTTCATACAAAGTTTTACAAAGTATTTGAATGGAAATTATTGTTTAAGTGCGGGCCATGAATTCTTGTTGTCTTCCCGAGAATTACCTTCAAGTACCTGAGATAAATCATGTTAAAAGAAAAGGTCAGCGATAACGCCGAGTGAATTCATAGAGTTTAATAAAATCCATCGATATAACATCGGTATAAAATTATTACCAAAAATCATTTTGTACAAATCATTTTAATAGGCCATAAAATAGCCGAAGTCATTTTATACAAGTCCATATCAAAATCATAATATAGGCGTTTGCCTTAAAAATTATTATACGAGACAATGTCGTAAATACATCATACAATACGTCTTATGACGTTGTATGAAAATAAAAACCTTTATATGAATATGGTTATGAAAACCAAAACATGAACATAATATCAATAGTATGACCCTGTCTTGCTAGTCAGGCAATACATCGTAATTCGGTGCGTCTAGTAGTATTTTGTTAACTGGATATTATAAGCCGCATGACATTGTTACCTTACTAAACCAAACAACGGGTAGCTAACCCGATACTCAATTTGCCCATCTAAATTAGCGTGTCGTCACAAAGGTCACGCTATGGAAATCTTCTCATACATAAATTCGCTTATCAATCAATGTGGCACGACGTGGATCAACCGTCAAGGCGCGAACTGGGGTGATCGTCCCCAAATAGTACTATTATATGCATAAGCGTCTATCAAATCCCGGTAGTTCACAATTCATGCTAATGGGACTTTTAGTGACATAACCTAACTTTAATAATCCTTTTTATTTCATCTACCGGGTCCTTTAATCATTCATCAGGTCATACAATCAGGTCATACAATCATTCGGGTCCAAATCAATAAACAAACAATCGGGACAAATGGTGTCCTATTTTATAAAAACTAACATGTTATCTCCCTCGCGGGTTTATAAAACATTTCATAAAAACATTTAAAAGAGTGCGAGGCTATGAACTCACGTTGATGTGGGAAGACGGGTTATCGGCAATTCGGACGTACGGTACGTGCTTCAATCACGGAAACCTAGACAAATAATACTCGTCTTAGACTCTTGTCCAATGACTTTATAAAAATAACAATTATGTATACATATGATTATTATATATATATGATGATCAAGTGGGTTTACATATTCTCATTTACTCATTTTAGTGTTATGTGTCGATAACTTTTATACTAGTTTACTAGTTTTACCTATTTACATATTTTAAGTCCAATAAACTTATTATAAGTTCTTTAACTTGTATTAATCCATGTTATACTTATATTATCAGTATCTACACTTTACAATTTGGGCCTAAATGGGTTAAGCCCAATAAATAAGTTTATAAGTGTTTTAGTCCATTTTGTTGTAATATTAGTCCAATAACGTTAATTTAGCCCGTTAATGTCCGTATGTTATATAGTTCGGGTTTTATTGGTTTTTACTTGTTATACATGTTTATATATCAGTATATAAGTTTTATAAAGTTCACATTAGACGGGTCCAACCGTCTAAGTTTTATTTAGCAAAAACGTTAGTTTTACGGTAATAGCCGAAAAAGTCGTAAAAATCATGTTTATAGTTTTATAACCTATAAAACTTATCAAACTACCATTTTTATACAATGTTCATTTATTTATATTTATACATATTTATATAAATGTATTATATGAGTTAGTGGGTTTTAGTTCACATTTTATACTATTTTTATTTGAGTGCTTATATAATACTATTATACTTTAATTTCCAAAATCTGATTTTTATTTTCATCTTCACCAAAACTGCCATATCTAGAGTTCTATATGAAGATAGAAGCTCAAATTGTTATGACAAAAACTAAATGATATGTGCTCCGTTTGACTCTTCTATAGCTACTATTGAATCATCCTCTAAGTATTTTCTAAAAATCGTCCAAAACAGTGAACTCGGATTTGTACTTTAAACTTGTTTTGATCATTTCTCACTCATTACAATGATTCCATTGCATGGCCAACTCTCACATGTGTACAAGACATATAGCTTACTGTATATTAATCTATTTAAGCCATTTTATCAGTTTATCATATGAGTCTTTACTGTTTTATACAGCCAACAATCTAAACAAGATTTTAGCCTTGTTTCTTATAATTTTTCATCTTTTTAAGCATGTTTATCAACACCAAATCCCCACACAATATTTTTAATCATCATTCATCATCATATACATATACATAAGTAAAAGAAATACAAGATTACATAATCAAAAATAACAAGAGGATGAGGAGGACAATCTTTATACCACCAAGTTGATGTAGGTTGTGATTTGGACATGGATTTTGATGGAGAAACTTGTGCATAACCAAGACCATCTTCAAGACCACCATTCTTCATGAACACCTTGTGGAAAATCAGCCCTAAGACACCATAGAAACTCCTTCTTGGATGTTATAATCACCACTAATCTTCATCTCTTTGAATGGAGGTTAACATATGTTAATTATAACAAATATTAATGGTTCAAATTTGTATGAATGGGGTGTTTTGAGGGTGAGATGGGACGGCAACAATGGAGGAGGAAGAGAGAAATTTAGTTGTTTTGCATGTAGTGTGTGTGGTAAATGGTTTAACCAAAAGTGGTTTGGTTGGTTTTGGTGTAAGCTTTGCTTACATGTGAAGCTAGCTACAAGTGTTAAGCTTATTAGCTAAGCTTTGACACTTAGGGTGTTTTATTAGCTTGTTTTACCGTTCCATATTGGGGTGGGGCAAAAAGTTGTTTTGTCTCATCCCCAATTATTTACGGGTACTCCTCGATTCTAGTTTCCTCGATTTGCGTGCCCTCGGGTCATTTTACGAAAAACCTTTTTATAAATTATGAATCAACGGCACAAAACGAATCTAATAAAAATTATCTCATCAAAAACGGAGTTCGAAAACGTAAATATGTAATCCTAGGGTTTCCGGTTTAGTCGTAAAGGACGTTAAATTAAAATCGTAAGTCCTAATCTCTTCTCGTAAATTTGTGAGTTTATGAACCAACACAAATTTAAAACTCCAAAATAATATTCACGGATAAATTTATTTTCTGAAATGTTAGACTGTCACCAAAGACGGTGTATGTAAACGTAAGCACGTAACGTTGAATCATCCGGTTTAGACGTAGTCGACGCTACTTCAAGACGTAAATCCAAATTACTTCCCAAAAATAAGTGAGTTCATATTATAACATTAAAATAACGTTTTTAAATAATATCTGAGAATAAAAATATCAATCATAAATTGACGGATTGTCACAGCATTTACCCCTAAACAGGATCTTTGTCCTCAAAGATCATCTTACTACTCGCTTCTTATAGAGTTAAAGCCATGTGGGTATTTCCTCCACATTCGGTCTTTTCTCACAAGTGTAATTCATTACAATGCGCGAGTTTCATCAAACATAACTACGGGAATAAGATCAGGCTAAATGTTGACTTACTTTCTCTATCCATGATGTTCACGGGTTTCTGATGAATGCAACTTTTCACCGATCTAAGCTTTATTAAGAAGAATTCAGATTTTCACTTGATAGATATTCCATCAAGTTCGATATACGAAACATAATTCACGCATCTCTTGAAGTCCTTGGGTAGATCCAGCTTATATGCCTTTCAAACCAAATCTTTTACATCACCTCAATGGTCCCATACAACCGGGACTTATATCCCATGATTTGTCAGATCATTAATTCTTTTCTCCAAGGTAAAAATTTTTGGCATAACTTCGCTACCCATCTGGCACTTCAAGATCTATATTTCATATTCACATAACTTCTTGCCCACTACCGGCAGTCAATAATCAGATCCTAATTTCAACAATCATTTCAGATCTCGCGGGTCGGGTATTTTGTAAGGTTAGGTTCGCCATCATAGGAAACCTTAACCCTAAAAGACATGTCCAACTCACAATGGGTGTATGTCGGGTGTCTTTATCTCAACTCCTGCTTACAGATGCTCTAATATCTAAATCTTAATAAGATTCGATCTCGATCCTAACACGATAATTATCAATGATAATCTCTCCAAAGGAAAACGATTATATGGTTTATTACCAAAGGTCAATCATTCAAACATAGAACAGCGCTTATAGTATTTTGTATCGTTAGTTTACCTCGTCCCTTCGAATGGGATGGTACACAGTACTCTCATCAAGATTCGTTCTCAATGACTTCCGAGCAAATATCTAGAAATTCAATGCGAAGCGAGGATCTTGATATAGATGAGCGATACAGGCACACCATGTTTACATAACCCCTTTAAATACAAAAGAGTCTATTTCTTCATCAAGATTCTACCATTAACAGGAATGATATTAGCAGATTTGGTCAGTCTGTCGACGATGACCCAAATCGAATCGAATTCAGATGATGACCTTTGCAATAGTTAGACGTTTACTAATGTATGAGGCGATGTCTGCCTTCATAATTGCCATCAGTACAACTTCTTCAGACAAAGATACTTTTAGTCATAAATGACATAAATAGAATACTTATACTTACAAGTTTCCAACATAGCTAAATTTCACAAACCTCCATATTCAGGCAACCACAAGTGGCCTTTTAAAACTTTTAACGCCATCGGCTTCTCAATTTTAGTGGTTCACATTAGCCGTGAAACCTTTCACTATTTATATTATCCTTCTTACAAACATTGTTTATTTTTATATTGTTCGGCAATTTATTTTGCACCTTCATTACTAAGGAACATGTCCTAATTGGTTCTTTATATTTTCTACATTATGTGTCAGTATCTTTATTCACTTTCCTAGATGGAATAGTTATCATGTCCGTATTTATTCGAAAATTCTTTCTTCATATCTTCTATGTTTTAGTTTCTTCTTAACTATCATTTTTATCCGTTTTACTCAATCCGACATCTAAAGCGTCGATAATTATTACAACTGATTAAATATTAAATATTCAATTTTTATGAAACGTAAACGTAAAGATTTTAAATTTCCTAGTCCGTTTAATTATATGAAAATTTTCAAAATAAATTTGAATTTGGTTAACACAATTTTTGTTGATTTATTGAAAATAACTAATAAGATTCGTAAATGTTTGAAAAGTTCTTTGTTTACACTTTGGTCAAAATTTTCTTAGTTGAAAAGCAAAAGTTGTCGTTTCAAATTTTCAGGTTATGGTATAAATGGTTTTACACAATCCTTCTTAAGTTGTCTTAAGGTATGCAAAAACATTTACCCCTAAACAGGAGTTTAGTTAAATGTTTTGGTTATAAGGGAATGGTCCCTTAAAAATCCTTTGTTAAAACATTTGTCAAAATATATTTGCACCTTCTTTTTAGTATAACTCAAAGTCTTAAATGACTTCTAATTTTTGAAGAGTCAAGTTATATTCCATTATCTACTAATCACACGGTTACATCATGTAAAGGATTAAGTCTTAGGTCATATGTTAAATATTCAAAGTACCGGTTTTCATTGTTCGGCCAAATTAGGGCAGTCTATAACTAATTATTAACTCATTATTACTCTTATAAACAAACAAATAGTCCTTAATGATCACGAGCATGAATTTATCAAATTACAGCCTACACACGTGATTCACCAAATTTATGAATGCTACATGTGTATTAGTCAATCCAAACGTCACCACGTGAAACTCATAATGTTCATTACAAGTACCGGATGTAGTGATTGGAATACATAATCTTTTCCGCAGATGCGAAGTTGATGATAACCATGTCATGGATCAAATCTTTAAAACATACACTAGAACCTTGTAAATGATCGAACAAATCTTCCATTTCGAGTTTTGGATATCATTTTCGATTGTCAATTTACTCAGTTCACAGTAATCTATAAATGTAAGGAATGATAACACCATAGCTCTTCATAATGACGAGCTTGGTAGAATAAAAGCTTTCTTCGACAACTCTCTCAGTTGTACGGTAATTCTTTCAATTCAGATGGTGCTGTCGTACAGTGCACATGCCACAGGTGCCGCACCGGAAATAGAATCAAATACCAAATTCAACTTGCCTTAATGGAGAAAGTCTAGGTAATTCACCAACAAATACTTACTAAAGTTTCAGATAACGAATACATCTTTTAATAAATTCATATTACGTTCTTTCTAGATTACAATATCTATAACTAGTTCACAACCATTCATGGTATAATTTCAAGTCTAAATGCAGGATATGGTCATTCATCAAGAATTATTTAGGTCACTTTTGATAATCAACATCTTATCATTTAGGAGAATTCTATTTGAGTTCCCATCAATTAAGACAATGTCGTCATGTCATAATCAATCAATCCATTCTATTGGCACTATCAATCTTTCCAGTTGCATCGCCGTTGATAAGATGTGAACTTCTCAAAAGACTAATAATAACTCGTAATTATTCACAAATTCAAGGATATCAGGAGACATAACTAACCTTAAAAGAGTAAGGTCTACGCATAATCTATGCGAGAGAATTTCAAGTCAGATACAGACGAAAACATTTAATGAATATGAATATATCCCATGTTTTCATAATATGAGTACGCATTCGAAAGCTCCTCGGATCGTTACCCAGGTAATTCAAATGAAATCAAATCAAAAGAAATGATAGGAACGTCGATACATCCAGTCGGGTGTCAACACTCGGTAATTAGATACTTTTCTAAGAATCTCACTACGAGAGAATTGGACAAGAATGGGAATATCAATTGTCAATTAAGACAAGTTCCACATATGAGTAAACTCGACTCAGAAGAAATAATAGTACGGGCACATGTGTAGGTGTCCCTATTAATATGTCCCTATTTTTCACTTTTTGCAGATCTCATAAAATTTAATCTTTCACAACTTCAACGAAAATGTAGTGTTTATTCATTAGTTTTATTGTGACTACTAATCAGTCTTACATAGTCCATTCCAAATTGTATGTAGGCGCGCAACAATATACAATTTCAAAACGATGCAATACTTAGTTCATGAAAATTTTATCATCATGTTTATAATAAAAACATTTTCATGCTTAATTCTTATAGAGTTAAAGCCATGTGGGTATTTCCTCCACATTCGGTCTTTTCTCACAAGTGTAATTCATTACAATGCGCGAGTTTCATCAAACATAACTACGGGAATAAGATCAGGCTAAATGTTGACTTACTTTCTCTATCCATGATGTTCACGGGTTTCTGATGAATGCAACTTTTCACCGATCTAAGCTTTATTAAGAAGAATTCAGATTTTCACTTGATAGATATTCCATCAAGTTCGATATACGAAACATAATTCACGCATCTCTTGAAGTCCTTGGGTAGATCCAGCTTATATGCCTTTCAAACCAAATCTTTTACATCACCTCAATGGTCCCATACAACGGGGACTTATATCCCATGATTTGTCAGATCATTAATTCTTTTCTCCAAGGTAAAATTTTTTGGCATAACTTCGCTACCCATCTGGCACTTCAAGATCTATATTTCATATTCACATAACTTCTTGCCCACTACCGGCAGTCAATAATCAGATCCTAATTTCAACAATCATTTCAGATCTCACGGGTCAGGTATTTTGTAAGGTTAGGTTCGCCATCATAGGAAACCTTAACCCTAAAAGACATGTCCAACTCACAATGGGTGTATGTCGGGTGTCTTTATCTCAACTCCTGCTTACAGATGCTCTAATATCTAAATCTTAATAAGATTCGATCTCGATCCTAACACGATAATTATCAATGATAATCTCTCCAAAGGAAAACGATTATACGGTTTATTACCAAAGGTCAATCATTCAAACATAGAACAGCGCTTATAGTATTTTGTATCGTTACTTTACCTCGTCCCTTCGATTGGGATGGTACACAGTACTCTCATCAAGATTCGTTCTCAATGACTTCCGAGCAAATATCTAGAAATTCAATGCGAAGCGAGGATCTTGATATAGATGAGCGATACAGGCACACCATGTTTACATAACCCCTTTAAATACAAAAGAGTCTATTTCTTCATCAAGATTCTATCATTAACAGGAATGATATTAGCAGATTTGGTCAGTCTGTCGACGATGACCCAAATCGAATCGAATTCAGATGATGACCTTTGCAATAGTTAGACGTTTACTAATGTATGAGGCGATGTCTGCCTTCATAATTGCCATCAGTACAACTTCTTCAGACAAAGATACTTTTAGTCAGAAATGACATAAATAGAATACTTATACTTACAAGTTTCCAACATAACTAAATTTCACAAACCTCCATATTCAGGCAACCACAAGTGGCCTTTTAAAACTTTTAAGGCCATCGGCTTCTCAATTTTAGTGGTTCACATTAGCCGTGAAACCTTTCACTATTTATATTATCCTTCTTACAAACATTGTTTATTTTTATATTGTTCGGCAATTTATTTTGCACCTTCATTACTAAGGAACATGTCCTAATTGGTTCTTTATATTTTCTACATAATGTGTCAGTATCTTTATTCACTTTCCTTGATGGAATAGTTATCATGTCCGTATTTATTCGAAAATTCTTTCTTCATATCTTCTATGTTTTAGTTTCTTCTTAACTATCATTTTTATTCGTTTTACTCAATCCGACATCTAAAGCGTCGATAATTATTACAACTAATTAAATATTAAATATTCAATTTTTATGAAACGTAAACGTAAAGATTTTAAATTTCCTAGTCCGTTTAATTATATGAAAATTTTCAAAATAAATTTGAATTTGGTTAACACAATTTTTGTTGATTTATTGAAAATAACTAATAAGATTCGTAAATGTTTGAAAAGTTCTTTGTTTACACTTTGGTCAAAATTTTCTTAGTTGAAAAGCAAAAGTTGTCGTTTCAAATTTTCAGGTTATGGTATAAATGATTTTACACAATCCTTCTTAAGTTGTCTTAAGGTATGCAAAAACATTTACCCCTAAACAGGAGTTTAGTTAAATGTTTTGGTTATAAGGGAATGGTCCCTTAAAAATCCTTTGTTAAAACATTTGTCAAAATATATTTGCACCTTCTTTTTAGTATAACTCAAAGTCTTAAATGACTTCTAATTTTTGAAGAGTCAAGTTATATTCCATTATCTACTAATCACACGGTTACATCATGTAAAGGATTAAGTCTTAGGTCATATGTTAAATATTCAAAGTACCGGTTTTCATTGTTCGGCCAATTTAGGGCAGTCTATAACTAATTATTAACTCATTATTACTCTTATAAACAAACAAATAGTCCTTAATGATCACGAGCATGAATTTATCAAATTACAGCCTACACACGTGATTCACCAAATTTATGAATGCTACATGTGTATTAGTCAATCCAAACGTCACCACGTGAAACTCATAATGTTCATTACAAGTACCGGATGTAGTGATTGGAATACATAATCTTTTCCGCAGATGCGAAGTTGATGATAACCATGTCATGGATCAAATCTTTAAAACATACACTAGAACCTTGTAAATGATCGAACAAATCTTCCATTTCGAGTTATGGATATCATTTTCGATTGTCAATTTACTCAGTTCACAGTAATCTATAAATGTAAGGAATGATAACACCATAGCTCTTCATAATGACGAGCTTGGTAGAATAAAAGCTTTCTTCGACAACTCTCTCAGTTGTACGGTAATTCTTTCAATTCAGATGGTGCTGTCGTACAGTGCACACGCCACAGGTGCCGCACCGGAAATAGAATCAAATACCAAATTCAACTTGCCTTAATGGAGAAAGTCTAGGTAATTCACCAACAAATACTTACTAAAGTTTCAGATAACGAATACATCTTTTAATAAATTCATATTACGTTCTTTCTAGATTACAATATCTATAAGTAGTTCACAACCATTCATGGTATAATTTCAAGTCTAAATGCAGGATATGGTCATTCATCAAGAATTATTTAGGTCACTTTTGATAATCAACATCTTATCATTTAGGGGAATTCTATTTGAGTTCCCATCAATTAAGACAATGTCGTCATGTCATAATCAATTAATCCATTCTACTGGCACTATCAATCTTTCCAGTTGCATCGCCGTTGATAAGATGTGAACTTCTCAAAAGACTAATAATAACTCGTAATTCTTCACAAATTCAAGGATATCAGGAGACATAACTAACCTTAATAGAGTAAGGTCTACGCATAATCTATGCGAGAGAATTTAAAGTCAGATACAGACGAAAACATTTAATGAATATGAATATATCCCATGTTTTCATAATATGAGTACGCATTCGAAAGCTCCTCGGATCGTTACCCAGGTCATTCAAATGAAATCAAATCAAAAGAAATGATAGGAACGACGATACATCCAGTCGGGTGTCAACACTCGGTAATTGGATACTTTTCTAAGAATCTCACTACGAGAGAATTGGACAAGAATGGGAATATCAATTGTCAATTAAGACAAGTTCCACAGATGAGTAAACTCGACTCAGAAGAAATAATAGTACGGGCACATGTGTAGGTGTCCCTATTAATATGTCCCTATTTTTCACTTTTTGCAGATCTCATAAAATTTAATCTTTCACAACTTCAACGAAAATGTAGTGTTTATTCATTAGTTTTATTGTGACTACTAATCAGTCTTACATAGTCCATTCCAAATTGTATGTAGGCGCACAACAATATACAATTTCAAAACGATGCAATACTTAGTTCATCAAAATTTTATCATCATGTTTATAATAAAAACATTTTCATGCTTAATTCTTAAATAAGAATCATAAATAAATTTACAAAGATTTTCTTTGTTATGAAAACAATTAGGTTTTCCAAAGTGTTTTATAAAAAACTTCATTTCAATTACAGTCACTTATAAATCTCACTATGAATAATCCTTATAGTGATGAAAATTCAATTTTTCTCAAGGCATACTGTTTTATCTTATAAAAGGAATGAGTGATCTGCAAAAGAGTGATGAAGAGTTGTTCACCAAGAACTAACTACAATATAATAGGAAATGAGCTTAGCCAAATAATCATGAGGTTCATGACCTCGATGGCACTCACGAAGAATGATTCACAACGTAACTCAAATCAAGATGAGTACTTGTTCAATGGTTGCATCACTAATGCGAACATTAGGATTAAGCAATACAGGATAGATAACATCGATACATGTAGGATTTAGCAATCAAATGTAGTCTTTTCATTAATCACAAAGAAGTCTAAATTGTACCTTAACACATTACGTGTCACTATGTCATACAATTCTCAGAACACATCCTACCAACTGATGTCTCAGTTAAGTTAGGGATTTTTTTTAAAAGATACCACAATGAATACTAATCTACAAGAGTCATTAGGTGTCCCACCTGTCCTAGAAGATCCATCGGTCCCAATTTAGAAGAAGATTTCTTCAATTTATTTATTGGACACTAGGCATCCTCATTAGTGGGCAATGGCCTAGGAACAACCCTTAACACAAACTAACAATCATTTAAAGCCTTATAAATCAATCATAGGACTTAACGACTTTCTCTTAACAATCTCATTTTCCATATAAGTTAAATTTTACTTTATTCAAGTTTTCAATCAACTTATACTCAATTCGATATCCTACCTCATTCTCCAATACTTTCAACCTTATTCTTAGACCTTAAAAGGGTAATAAAAGCTCGATATGAACAACACTTAATTTCCAATCCTATAGTTCTTATAACAATAATTATTAAATGAGTCACTAGTATGAAATGACTCGATCATTCAATTAGACTTCTCAGAAAGGTACTAGTGGCATGAGGCTTTTGGGTAATGGTTCCAATGATAGCCTCAAGTGCAACATTCACCCTTTCGATTTCAAATTTAAGAATTGGATGACAACAAATCAGATGACATCTTTCTAGGTGGTAACGTTTTGTCAAACTCCACTCTATAAGAAAAGATCGTCATGACATCGATATTAGATTTAATCTCGCCAATTCTTCTTCAATATCGCAATCAACTAATATCTACATTTCTACGAATATCAACCATTTGTTGGGATCATAAATATCCACAACTTGGTTTAGATATAGGATAGCTAGAATTCCTACGAGAATAGCTTCGATTAATTTCTAGGGGATTTAGGGTTCCTTGTGACAATCTACGTCGTATAAATACCTCGTATAAATATCAAAATAATCATCAAACAATCATGTAATAAAATTACATCATATATATATATATAATCCAAGTTATATATATATTAAAATAACACTTCTCAGTCTTGCCTTGTCGGTAACTCGGGAATTCTTCGGCACCGTTATAATCAAAAGATTTTTAGACATTTTTAGAAAAATGTTTATAGTTAAAAGATTTTGAAATGTTTTATTCAAAACCTTGGTTTTAAAAATCTTTCGTTCTCTATAACGAGAGCTCTGATACCAAACTGTAACACCCCCAAATTTATACAACTCAATACAGCGGAAGACTCGTTGGTGTTACGGGATAGCACATTACTCACATCATAGACAACGCATAAAAATCGCGTCGTTTAATAATAAAAGCATTTCCATTCATAAATATCAAAGTTACATAGGTCCCAAGTCATATTTTTTCATACAAAGTTTTACAAAGTATTGGAATGGAAATTATTGATTAAGTGCGGGTCATGAATTCTTGTTGTCTTCCCGAGAATTACCTTCAAGTACCTGAGATAAAACATGTTAAAAGAAAAGGTCAGCGATAACGCCGAGTGAATTCATAGAGTTTAATAAAATCCATCAATATAACATCGGTATAAAATTATTACTGAAAATCATTTTGTACAAATCATTTTAATAGGCCAAAAAATAGCCAAAGTCATTTTATATAAGTCCTTATCAAAATCATAATATAGGCGTTTGCCTTAAAAATCATTATACGAGCCAATGTCGTAAATACATCATACAATACGTCTTATGACGTTGTATGAAAATAAAAACCGTTATATGAATATGGTTATGAAAACCAAAACACGAACATAATATCAATAGTATGACCCTGTATTGCTAGTCAGGCAACATCGTAATTCGGTGCGTCTAGTAGTATTTTGTTAACTGGATTATTATAATCCGCATGACATTGTTACCTTACTAAACCAAACAACGGGTAGCTAACCCGAAACTCAATTTGCCGATCTAAATTAGTGTGTCGTCACAAAGGTCACGCTATGGAAATCTTCTCATACATAAATTCGCTTACCAATCAATGTGGCACGATGGGGATCAACCGTCAAGGCGCGAACTGGGGTGATCGTCCCCAAATAGTACTATTATATGCATAAGCGTCTACCAAATCCCGGTAGTTCACAATTCATGCTAATGGGACTTTTAGTGACGTAACCTAACTTTAATAATCCTTTTTATTTCATTTATCGGGTGCTTTAATCATTCAACGGGTCATACAATCGGGTCACACAATCATTCGGGTCCAAATCAATAAACAAACAATCGGGACAAATGGTGTCCTATTTTATAAAAACTAACATGTTATCTCCCTCGTGGGTTTATAAAACATTTCATAAAAACATTTAAAAGAGTGCGAGGCTATGAACTCACGTTGATGTGGGAAGGTGGGTTATCGGCAATTCGGACGAACGGTACGTGCTTCAATCACGGAAACCTAGACAAATAATACTCGTCTTAGACTCTTGTCCAATGACTTTATAAAAATAACAATTATTTATACATATGATGATTATATATATATGATGATCAAGTGGGTTTACATATTCTCATTTACTCATTTTAGTGTTATGTGTCGATAACTTTTATACTAGTTTACTAGTTTTACCTATTTACATATTTGAAGTCCAATAAACTTATTATAAGTTCTTTAACTTGTATTAATCCATGTTATACTTATATTATCAGTATCTACACTTTACAAGTTGGGCCTAAATGGGTTAAGCCCAATAAATAAGTTTATAAGTGTTTTAGTCCATTTTGTTGTATTATTAGTCCAATAACGTTAATTTAGCCCGTTAATGTCCGTATGTTATATAGTTCGGGTTTTATCGGTTTTTACTTGTTATACATGTTTATATATCAGTATATAAGTTTTATAAAGTTCACATTAGACGGGTCCAACCGTCTAAGTTTTATTTAGCAAAAACGTTAGTTTTACGGTAATAGCCGAAAAAGTCGTAAAAATCATGTTTATAGTTTTATAACCTATAAAACATATCAAACTACCATTTTTATACAATGTTCATTTATTTATCTTTATAGATATTTATATAAATTTATTATATGAGTTAGTGGGTCTTAGTTCACATTTTATACTATTTTTATTTGAGTGCTTATATAATACTATTATACTTTAATTTCCAAAATCTGATTTTTATTTTCGTCTTCACCAAAACTGCCATATCTAGAGTTCTATATGGAGATAGAAGCTCAAATTTCTATGAAAAAAAAATAAATGATATGTGCTCCATTTAACTCTTCTATAGCTACTGTTGAATCATCCTCTAAGTATTTTCTAAAAATCGTCCAAAACAGTGAACTCAGATTTGTACTTTAAACTTGTTTTGATCATATCTCACTCATTACAATGATTCCATTGCATGGCCAACTCTCACATGTGTACAATACATATAGCTTACTGTATATTAATCTATTTAAGCCATTTTATCAGTTTATCATATGAGTCTTTATTGTTTTATACAGCCAACAATCTAAACAAGATTTTAGCCTTGTTTCTTATAATTTTTCATCTTTTTAAGCATGTTTATCAACACCAAATCCCCACACAATATTTTTAATCATCATTCATCATCATATACATATACATAAGTAAATGAAATACAAGATTACATAATCAAAAATAACAAGAGGATGAGGAGGACAATATTTATACCACCAAGTTTATGTAGCTTGTGATTTGGACATGGATTTTGATGGAGAAACTTGTGCATAACCAAGACCATCTTCAAGACCACCATTCTTCATGAACACCTTGTGGAAAATCAGCCCTAAGACACCAAGTAAACTCCTTCTTGGATGTTATAATCACCACCAATCTTCATCTCTTTGAATGGAGGTTAACATATGTTAATTATAACAAATGTTTATGGTTAAAATTTGTATGAATGGGGTGTTTTGAGGGTGAGATGGGACGACAACAATGGAGGAGGAAGAGAGAAATTTACTTGTTTTCCATGTAGTGTGTGTGGTAAATGGTTTAACCAAAAGTGGTTTGGTTGGTTTTGGTGTAAGCTTTGCTTACATGTGAAGCTAGCTACAAGTGTTAAGCTTATTAGCTAAGCTTTGACACTTGGGGTGTTTTATTAGCTTGTTTTGCCGTCCCATATTAGGGGTGGGGTAAAAAGTGGTTTTGTCTCATCCCCAATTATTTACGGGTACTCCTCGATTCTAGTTTCCTCGATTTGCTTGCCCTCGGGTCGTTTTACGAAAAACGTTTTTATAAATTATGAATCAACGGCACAAAACGAATCTAATAAAAATTGTCTCATCAAAAACGGAGTTCGAAAACGTAAATACGTAATCCTAGGGTTTCCGGTTTAGTCGTAAAGGACGTTAAATTAAAATCGTAAGTCCTAATCTCTTCTCGTAAATTTGTGAGTTTATGAACCAACACAAATTTAAAACTCCAAAATAATATTCACGGATAAATTTATTTTTTGAAATGTCAGACTGTCACCAAAGACGGTGTATGCAAAAGTAAGCACGTAACGTTGAATCCTCCGGTTTAGATGTAGTCGACGCTACTTCAAGACGTAAATCCAAATTACTTCCCAAAAATAAGTGAGTTCATATTATACCATTAAAATAATGTTTTTAAATAATATCTGAGAATAAAAATATTAATCATAAATTGACGGATTGTCACATTGTTATTGACTCCTTATAACCCACTGGTTATAAGGGTGCCTTTTTTCCATTGAATCCAATAAAAGTCCACTAAAGACAAACAATCAAGAAATTCAAGCAGTGGGAACCCTTTCCCACTGTTACTAGCCACTGCTAGTGTAATTTGTCATTCAGCTTATCAATAAGCTATAATAGCTTATTTAGACTTGCAACAACTTTGTTTTTTTAACGAATCTTCCTTAATTGACCAACTTAGTTGACTTTTTCATAAGTTCTTATTTGCTTATTCCAGCTTATTCAGTGTGCTTTTTGGAAATCTTTTTGACTATTTTGTCATTTTGTGTAGAGAGCTTTTGCTTATTTCAGGCTTATTCAAAATTTCTTTTTACAAACAGCTTTATAATCCCAAAAGAAGGTTGTGTGTCAAATTAGAGCTTATGGCATTAGCTTATAACTTAATGGGCCAAAAAGCCCATTAAGAATAAGCTGTTGACTTATTAAGCTGTGACAAGAACATTTTCAGCTTTTGGGCCTTTAGAGTTTTGTGTTTAAAATTAAATTTTAAGCTAGATTGGAACTTTTCAGCTTATTTGGATAACGTTTTGCTTATTGGGCTAAAAAGCCCATTAAGCTTGGATTGTTTTGAGTTTTAGTCCATTTGGAGGCCCATTAGGGGTATTTTGTAATTTCACTTCCATTTTCTGTTTATTTAAGTTAAATTAAACTAGTTTACAAGTTTTTAGAACTTTTTATAAATTTTGAATTTTTATTAAGATTTTGGCAACTTTTTCCTTTTTCTTAGGTTAAATACATTAAGTTAGGATTTTTAAAACCTTAAGATTAATTTTGTCATTTGATTGATTTTTAGAATTATTTTAATATTTTAATAGTTTTTAATCATTTTTAAATAGTTTTAATTAATTTTAAATTTTTCAAAAATAGTTTTTAGTTTAATTAAGTTATTTTAGAGGTTTACAAATTGAAAAATCTCATTTTCGACCTTTTGTTATTTAATTTGTTTTTTTTTTGCTTTAATTAGAATTAAAAAATTATTATTTAATTAAATAAAAGGTTTGAGTGATTTTGGATTTTTTGTAAACTCTAATTACATTTTTTAGGATTTATTGTTATTTTCTAGGAATTTTTAAGGTAATATTTAAATTTTGTCACGTTTTACGGATTTACGTTTACGACTTTCGTCTTAGTGTAATTTTAATCGTAACCGTCATCCTTTTCTCTTTTCTTTCTTCATAATCATAATCACAAACATTTAATCATCTCTTAATACAACACATAGCCTCCTTGAGAACGATCCCACCATTTTGGGTCATTTGTGTACGGTTTTCCTAAACCGTCGTACTTATCACCCTAATTACGCTCTTTTTCCTAAAAGAGGCATTACTACCATTATGGGAGAACCGAAAATCGTGGTCGGATAAGTTAGAATATGCTTTATGGGTCTTTCGTACCGCTCATAAGACGCCCATTGGGTGCACTCCTTACAAGCTCGTACATGGGAAGGATTGTCACTTGCCAATTAAACTCGAACACAAAGCTTATTGGGCCCTAAAGCATTGTAATGATGAAATTGAGACCGCGGGAAAACACCAGAAAATGCAACTTGATGAATTGGCTGAATTAAGGGATATTGCTTATGAAAATTCATTGATATACATGGAGAAAACCAAAAATTTTCATGATTCTAAAATTAAAAACCGGGTTTTTAACATTAAGGGATATTACTTATGGACATAGGTTGAAGCACTACTTTGGTGGGGAAGTTCCTTCTTTGAACGACCTCGACTAAGTCACCTTCCCCAATGATAATTAGTATTGAGCGAATCGAGTCGAGTTCGTGACTCGGTAATCAAAAGCAAGGTGCCTCGTGGGGGAGTCCCATGCTTATCCATGGATATATTATCGCTTTCTAATGTAGCTTACGTGAGGGGATTTATGCCCTTCCAACCTTTGTTCCGTGGTTGTTTGTGAATTATGGTTTTTAGATGATCATTATCTTCACGATTGGAGCCTCTCGTGTTCGTTATACGTGAGCACTCGATCGTTTGCCTTAAAGAATTTCTCGATATCCATATGATATATCCTTTGATGTTCTAACCTTAGGTTTTTAGCACACTTCATAAACGACTAATAATTTAATGGTTTCACCCTTTCCATGCTAGATTATGCATTCGACTACGTCTCTAGCATGGGGGTATCCTACCCTTAGACTCGAAACATTGAGGACGATGTTTAACTTTAATATGGGAGGTGAATAGATACTTGCCTTGCCAAACCTTCACGCTTTCCAAAATTTATCTTTTTGTTTATCGTTTTGTTGCAAAATAAGGCCAAAATGGCCAAATTTTAAAAAAAATTCTCATGTTTTATAAGTGTTTGAATACACAAATGTAGATTTTCCGATGGCGAGAATAAGAGTAATTTTTGACTCAACCGTACGTGTTGATAACTTAGCTTTGATTCCTTAACTTTATATTAGGCTAAGTCACTTAAATGAGGACAAGAAATGATAGAGTTAATTATAAGTTACTATGCTAAACGTAGAGTACTCGTATTCTTTCAAAAACTCATGTGTTCTCGTTGTTTGCTTATTATCCCTTCGCATGTATATATATTTTGCTAATAAGTATTGGCTTAGAAGTTTAGTCTTGATTGTTTTTTTCTAGCCTTTTCTAGTAGCTTCCATGTAGTTAAATTGGGAAGACATTAAGGTATCGCTAGCGTCACGGTTTTGAAGTATTGGCAACCCGAATAATCGAAAGCTTCACCTAATAATAAGATTTCAAGTGCTCACCTAAATCAAGCAAACAATTTGAAGCTCACAAGGCCGAAAAATCTATGCGAAATGAAAGTGAATTATGCCCTAATCTTTGAAGCTTTAAAGATCCAAAATTCGATTTAGCATAAGGATATACGTCTTTGGCCATAATAAACACCTCATGGCGAGGTTAAATAAAAGGCAAGGCAAGACCGAAGTCATAATAAAAGCTTCATGGCGAAGTTGAATAAAAGATGGAGGTAAACCTATGATAATAAGGCCCATCCATTTGGGGGCGTATAAAAGTCTTATAAGTCTCATGTTCAAAACCGTTATAAAAACGTGTTTTTTTTATATCGTTGTCTATTAGGGGGGGGGGGTTATTAATTAGATGGTCTTGGTTACACCGTTATGACTCTATTTTTAGACCTAAATCTCTATCATCGCATAAGTCAAAAATGTATCCTCGTGATCATTCAAGACAAAAATAAAATATAAGAGATATAACTTAGGAAAAGGGGAGTCTAAGTACGTGATTAGGGCATATGAGTAGTGTTAGCATTACTAACTTATAATGACAATGATCTCGTTACACGCTTAGCATGGAATTGGGGTGAAAATCGAGGACGACGAAATTATTTCTAACGAAGCATTCACATGTTCTTGTTCTATGAACCTAAACGTCCCATTTTGCGATGAAAATCATACATTATGTCTAAAACGCAAGTAGTAGTAATAGTAGTAGCAAGTAGTGTAGTTTATGATTATATAAAAGTGCATAAAAATGAATTTTGGAGGTGCTACGATACTTTATTCTAGCATTGCGTGAGGGCACAACAATGGTTTAATATGGGGGAGTGATGAGACTGCTTTTATACATAGTCTCCTCGTAAAAAACGGGCTTAAAATGGGAAAAATATCATAAAATGTGCCAAATATATGCTTGTGTTTGTTCAATGTGTATTTTAGGTACGAATATTGAGAAACTGGCAAAAGATCACAAGAAACAAGCAAAAATGAACACGGGAAACGAAGCCGCACAATAAACTGGGCCCTAGAGTTGATTCCAAGAAAAGTCCTTGAAAATTGAAGATTGTACAAGAGGGGTTGTTCACTATTGAAAAATTGACACTATAAACCCTTGTATATTCATAATTACATGTTTGGTCCCTAAAGTTTGTCAAAATCACAAAAAGGACCCTTAACTTTGAAGAATTGGGAAGAATGGTCCCTCATATTTGAAGACATGTCACTTTTAGTCCTCCATGAAGACAAAGAAACAAGTGAAGACCTTGAAGATTGAAAACATTACAAGTTTGGTCATTCAAATATCATCAAATGGCAAATCTAGTCCTTATTTTACCCTTTGGAAAGTTTTTGTGGCCAAAACATAAAAACTAAAACTTCACCAACAAAGGATTTTTAGTTTTGATATAAGAAACCACAAATGAAGAAAGAAAGAAAGGAGGGGGGTAATAACTGCCAAGACACTAAACTTACCTAGACCAGTGCTGGCTTGACACGTGCCCCGCTAAATCCCACCAGCCAATCACATTTCACCCCTTTGCCAACTCACACATCCACTCAGCCGTTTTTAACTAATTAAACTAATTAGTTTGAAAAACGCGATAAACAACATTTTTAAACACAAAATCCAGATTAAAATCTACTATTCACAACATGATCACAAATTAGGGATTTTTGTTTGAGCAACAATTAAAGCCTAATCAACTCCAGATTATTGATTAAGGTTCTTATTAACAAAATCCAACTCACACTTTTCATACCACATCACCCAAGAGGTCACATTTATAGTCCCTTGCCTCACCTTTGGATAAGAAGACAAGAGTTGCCCAAGAGATCAACGTCTCACAATGTAGCTTCATTTCTAAGCTCATTGGGAGCCCTTTGATCAATTCTCACCACTGGCGTCATCAACTAAACGCCAAGAAGACTTCACATGTTAGCAAAATATTCGAACTGCAAGGGCAATTTTGGAAGACCATGTACTAGGGTTTCTAGTTTTTTTCCAGCATTTTAGGTTTCTTGTAGCCTATATAAGGCTTTAGCATTACAACATTTACTCTTGTTCTTGGATTCCTAGATCAAAAATCTGTAAAGCCTTATTTTCTAAGTGAATGAAAAAAGTGTTTGATTTTGTGACGAATTCCAAGTTCCAATCTTTATATCTTATTGTTATTGTTATATGTTTGTGAAATTGAAGTTTCAAAGTTTGGTTTCAAGGATTGTGCAAGTGTTTGCAAAAGTTTTAAAAAATCTGATTATTTTTCTAAGTCTTAGTTCAAACACTTGAACTCTTGGATTATAAGTGATCATAACACCCTGATTAGGAGATTATCAACGTGTAGTGAGCTTGTGGTTTGGGAGGATTCAAGGAGTGGGGAACAAGCTTGAATCAAATCAGTTTCATTTTCAATTTTTTTATATAATCTGTTTGCTACTCACTTTTTGTTCTTAGCAGCTATTAGAAGCTTGTGCCTTGTTTAGCTAGGCACATAAGCTCAACAATTCGTTAGAGTGGATGTACATTCATGAGGTTTGAGTTCTCATTTCCAAAAAACTGTTGAAAAAGTAGTTATAAGTGATTTTGTGATCTGCAGTTGTATGAGGTGTTCTTGTGGCTTAAATCTTGTTAATACTGCATGATATTGTTGGTATGATGCTAGATTAGGCTTGGGTAAACTTGTTAAACACATTTGATTTGAAAAATGTTGATTTAAAAAGTGAAAGGGGTGTTTGGGTCTACTGTTTTAATGTCTTAATTTGAGTTTGAGTAGGTGTTAAGGTTTGTATTGAGTTTGTATCTGATATTGAGTTGGTTGCGTGCTTTTATCTGCAATACTTGAGCTTTTAAACATCAAATCTGAATTGTGCTATAACTTGCTTGTTTTTTCCTGTTTTGACCTAAAATTTTGGAAACACCTAGAGTGTATGCATATTTAGGGTTAAAAAGTGGTAAATCATAGTTTGTGTAAGCTGATAAGTAGATTTGAGGATTTAAAATTGGATTTGTTGTCAAGTATATCAGCAAAGTCATTTTTGTGTTCTTCATTGTTCATCAGTAACTGTCATAAGCTTAAAACAAGATCTAATCTTTGATTCAGTGTATGAAACAAGTTTATTTATACTTATTAAAGTTTACTATAGCTTGTGTATGCATCTGGTTCAATTTGGTTGGCTTAATCTTTCTTAAACTGCTTATTACATCATAACTGCTTATTGTTCATGTCTGTGGCATATCTAAGCACATATTGATTAAATTGTACTAATTGGCCTGTTGTTTTTGTGATTTTTGGATTGTTATTGACTCCTTATAACCCACTGGTTATAAGGGTGCCTTTTTGTCCATTGAATCCAAAAAAAAGTCCACTAAAGACAAACAATCAAGAAAGTCAAGCAGTGGTAACCCTTTCCACTGTTACTAGCCACTGCTAGTGTAATTTATCATTCAGCTTATCAATAAGCTATAATAGCTTATTTAGACTTGCAACAACTTTGTTTTTGTAATCAATCTTCCTTAATTGACCCAATTGACTATACTGGAGCATTTGAGACTTTGACTTTTAGGTTTGACTAGAAAACCAACTTAGTTGACTTTTTCATAAGTGCTTATTTGCTTATTCCAGCTTATTCAGTGTTATTTTTGGAAATCTTTTTGATTATTAAGATTAGTTGAGTGATTTAAAACATTTTGCAAAAAGAATCAGCCCTTGAATTGGTCTAGAACTCAAAAACGACTATTTTGCTGTTCTTGAAGAGCGCTTTTGCTTATTTCAGGCTTAATTCTTGGGCTTATTCAAAGTTTCTTTTTACAAACAGCTTTATAATCCCAAAAGAAGGTTGTGTGTCAAATTAGAGCTTATGGCATTAGCTTATAGCTTAATGGGCCAAAAAGCCCATTAAGAATAAGCTGTTGACTTATTAAGTTGTGATAAGCATATTTTCAACTTTTGGGCCTTTAGAGTTTTGTGTTTAAAATTGAATTTTAAGCTAGATTCGAACTTTTCAGCTTATTAGTATAACTTTTTGCTTAATGGGCTAAAAAGCCCATTAAGCTTGGAGTGTTTTGAGTTTTAGCCCATTGGAAGACCCATTAGGGGTATTTTTGTAATTTCACTTCCATTGTCTGTTTATTTAAGTTAAATTAAACTAGTTTGCAAGTTTTTAGAATTTTTTATAAATTTTGAATTTTTATTAATATTTTTTTATTATTTTATTATTAAAAATTGTTTTTAAGATTTTGGAAACTTTTTCATTTTTCTTAGGTTAAATACATTAAGTTAGGATCTTTAAAACCTTTAGATTAATTTTCTAGTCATTTAATAAATTTTTAGAATTATTTTAATATTTTAATAGTTTTTAATCATTTTTAAATAGTTTTAATTAATTTTAAATTTTTCAAAGATAGGTTTTAGTTTAATTAAGTTATTTTAGAGGTTTACAAATTGAAAAATCTCATTTTGGGCTTTTTGTTAATTAATTTGATTTTTTGGCTTTAATTAGCATTAAAAAATTATTATTTAATTAAATAAAAGGTTTGAGTTATTTTTTATTTTTTGTAAACTCTAATTACATTTTTAGCATTTATTGTGAGTTTCTAAGAATTTTTGGGGTAATTTTTAAATTTTTTCACGTTTTACGGATTTACGTTTACCACTTTCGTCTTAGTGTAATTTTAATCGTAACCGTCATCCTTTTCTCTTTTCTTTCTTCATAATCATAATTACAAACATTTAATCATCTCTTAATACAACACACTAGCTCCTTGAGAACGATCCACCATTTTGGGTCATTTGTGCACGGTTTTCCTAAACCGTCGTACTTACCACCCTAATTACGATATTTTTCCTAAAAGACGTATTACTACCATTATCAGTTGTCAAACCAAATAGATCTTTCATATGTATTAGCATTTACCTTGCAAGGTAATTAGCAGTTCATGAAATTCAGGGACTTCATAAGGCAATGGTACATAGTCATTTATCATCATATTCGGGTCCAACCTACCAAAAACAACTTGTGTTCATTTTATAAAACAACATGTATTCCCCCTCGCGGGTTAAACATTATTTACAAGATAGTATAAAGCGAGGCTATAGACTCACCTTAGATAATACGCGAAGCTAGTAGTAGTGATCGCCTAAGTGAAGATGCCCCAAAATACACACGTCAAAAGCCGCCACCTAATAAATAAGGCGCGCACTTAGCAACATACTTAAGTATTTCAAAACATACTTAATATAATAAAATCAACGAATTAAAATAGTACATACTTAGACATGACCAACCAATGCAAGTGAATCACTTCTAAACCCCATAACATATACTAGCTTTTCAAAACTAGTACCTTCGATATTGATCCATCTCAAGATGCCAAATCAACACGGTTCAAGTACCCAACACGGGTCTTCAATATCATAATATACACTCAAACCTAAGACTTATATCTTTTAGAACTTTTAGAAGCAAAAAGATTAGCCTCTCGCCTCAAACTATGATGCGAGGTTAAGTACCTCCTAAAAAGGACTCAGCCGGTACCTACCAAAAGTACGCGCTGATTTCCCGAACTTAAACAACACCATTTTCGACGACACTTGGTGAAAAACTCACTTATAATCTGTACAAGACTTATTTTAAATTTCATTCAATGATTTACATTTTAGATTCACCTGCTCGACACATCTTTAAACATTAAAAATCGGACTATTTTGCACACTTGCCTCGTAAAACCATTTTGACTTCGTTAAACAATCCCATTTACAAAATCGACACTTGACTTTGAAAATAGACTCAATACCCTAGGTTTAGAACCTGAGAACATCCCTTGAACATTTGTAAAACTCAACTTATAGTCCACGAGATTTGACCTAATATCGACAACAATTTCGTATTGTGTCGATACGCATCTCCCGGTACACAAAGATTCAAACTAGTGTAACTTCTTCCTCGTTATGAGTTAGAAGCTCTATCTTATTTCGAAACGACCATCTCGAAGACCACCACAACAATATCTAATCATACCAACACTTACTCAAACTTATACCCACGAAAATCTGCTTCAAACTCACTAACGTAAAATACTCATTTATAAATCACACGAAAACCCATTTTGACCCATTTTTAACATCATCAACACTTCAAATATCCTATATCAATCATCCCTAACATCTCCTAACACCTTTAAATCACTTGCATGTCACCCTTTTTAAAAACCCACATCAAAATAATACATGCAATACTTTAAAATCAAATATATCAACAATAACATCATATACACTCCTTCTAAATAGATCAAACAAGCATAATTCATACGAAAAATAAAAAGTTGTTACATTTTGATAAAAATCATACCAAAATGTTCATCTTTCAATTTTAGGAATGAGTCTTCAATTAGATTTCAATGAATAAAGCTCAAAATTAAATATGGTGGTGTTTTGCTGATGGGGGGTGGCGGCAATAGCAAGAGAAAGAGAGAATGCTGTTTTATTTTTATGTTTTATATTGTGTGTGTTTTTGGAAGCCTTTTATATGGTGGTGAAAGGGTAGAAATTGCAATTTATGCATTCTTGTCAACTTAGTTGTAATATACTAGTTAAAAAGTGGGAAATGACTACCAGTCAATTTTTAAAAATATTTACGAGTGTCGAGTTTCGTCCCGGCTTCATAAAAATATAAATCTCGTTTGTTAAATCGTTCGTTTCAATAATTAAACGAACACAAAACGAAACTAAAAATTTACGACTCGACTTAATACGTAATGAAATAAAAATTTCAAAAATCTCAAATATCGAAATAATCGATATCAAAATATAGTATTTAGGTATCCATTAGCATCGCGATCACTATTAGTACTCTTCAATTGTCACAACATTTAATTATAGTCACACATTACAGGTTTCAACGTAAACCGTCAAACATAACGATACTCACCATTACTTGGAAATTCAAATTCAGGTACATAGTTAGGGTAACATAATGACGATAAGTTAGGGTTATTACATTAGGGACTTACATCCCCTATCTAGGCAAGTCGCACTTGCTGGAATGCTGACAGGTTCCTACCTAGGCTAAATGGATTCACTTTATTTTGCTGTACTCAGGAGTTCCACAAACTACCTGCATAAGGGCAATTTGTTTGTTTTCTGTTTATGTCAAGTAGCGATGCATGAGATAGTGAAATAATAATTGATTATTTTATGTGGGCGAATAACAACATAGCTATGGAAAAGGATATTGTATTCAAATGATTTCAAACCTATGAATTCACTCATCCGTTGTGTTGATTTTAAGCATATATCTCAAGTATTAAAGATTGTTGTTGGGAATAAATTATATCCAATCTACTTGAGCGCTGACAAGAGTAAAACAAGCGTTGACAGGAGCAAAACAAACGCTGACAGCTCAAGCGTTGACAAGATAAAGTCAAGCGTTGATACATTAAAGACAAGCACTGATGGGAAGATATACTCTACGCGTTTATTGTATTCTAGATTACTTCTAGTAAAGATAGGAACAACAATGTATTTTCTATATTTATCTTTACCTAGAATAATTGACATGTAGATTATTGTACAAGGCTTCTTACGTCTATAAAAGAAGACCTTTAGGTTAATGTTCAATATAATTTTTCATTCGTAAACTACTTTCATTGTAAGCAAGTTTGATATCATTAATCAAAGTGAAAGTTTGTTTATATCATTGTGTTCTTGTTTAAGTGTTAATTCCGCATAACACTTATATTGTCATAAACATATACAAAGGTTTCTCTAAGTGTATTACTTGATCTAATCTCGTATACATAAAGCTAAATCGATCTAAGTTTGGGATCAACAAGTGGTATCAGAGCTTGTTGAGGAACTTTTGATCTTAAAGAACATAAGAACCCTAAAAATCACCAAAACCCTAATTTTCTCAAGAACCCTAACAACATCATTTCAAATCCAGAACTAACCTCCTCCTACTCACCTTTACCAAACATCAAGATTCCCAAGCTTGATGCAACCAACTTTGAATTGTGGAAATTCAACTTTGAACAATACCTGGGGATCTATGACTACACACTCTGGGAGATTATTGAATATGGAAACACATTCAATAAGGCTTAAAAGATTGCTAATGCCATTGCTGCAAGAACAGCTGTTGCTGGATGTTCAGAAGCAGATAAGAAGGAAAAACTTGATGATGGTAGAGCTGTGTCTGCTGAGGACATAGCAAAGAAAAGGGTTGACATGAAAACCCTAAATATTCTGAAACTCTCTTTGGGACAAGAGAACCAGCATAAATACAGAGGTTATGAATCTGCTAAGGACCTTTGGGCAGCTCTTAAAAGTTGCATATGGTGGCAATGAAGATACTAAGGAAGAGAAGAAGAAGCAACTCATGCATGATTATGCTGTCTTCAAGGCTCAACCTAATGAAAAGCTCAGTAGTGTGAGAAGCAGATTGCTTGATATTACAATCAAATTGTCCTTCATGGGGACACAACTTGGTGATGTTGACATCAATGCTACTTTTCTTAAATGTCTTGGTGAGGCGTAGAAGATTGAGGCAATATCTATTCTTGCCAATAATACTCACAAAAGTTCCACGTTTGATGATATCTACAACAAACTGAGTCTGTTGGAAGATGAAACTCTTTTAGATCATGGAAGCAAGTCCACCAACAGTAACATGGCCTTCTTTTCTCATAGTGAAGGTCAATTCAACCAGAAGGACTCCTACATGCATCCAGTTACTGGATCATCATGTGTCAGCGCTGGAACATGTCCTGTCAACGTCTCCTTTTCAGACGCTGACACATTCAAGAGTGACTCACCAAGAGTTAAACCTGCTGGTTTGGATCTTGATACTATATGTGCTTATATTGCTTCTTTGCCCAATGGTTCAGTGATTACATATGAGGACCTTGAGCAGATAAGTGATGAGCACTTGGAAGAGATGGACATTAAGTGGAACATGGCTCTTGCTAGTATAAGAGCAAACAGGTGGAACAGAAGGTTTAAGAAGAACATGACCTTCAATGCATAGGACACAGCTGGATTTGAAAAATCCAAAGTTGAATGCTACAATTGTCATCGTATGGGGCACTTCATGAGGGAATGCAGATCTCCTAGAAGATCTGATGCTGGTAAACCCTCAAGTCAGATTGTTAAATCTCAGGACCCTAAAGCCATGGTTGCAGTTCAAGGAATTGATGGTATGGGATGGGATTGGAGCTATCTGGTTAAGGATGTGGAAGAGGATAAAGCTTTGGTTGCTGCAATTGAAGTAGAAGAGCATGTTGAATATGCTCTCATGGCACCCTCCTCCTCTTCATCTGATAATGAGGTATACGATGATGCTTTTTGTAGTAAAGGTTGTAGGTTAAATACTGAGAAACTTAACAAAGAGGTGTTAAGATTATTAGATGATGTGAGTACTGAAAGATGCAAACTGTCTAATTACCAACTAGCTCTCACTGAAACTGAGAAGATAGTTTCTGAATACAAGAAAATGGAATTTGACTTAAAAGATAAAATAAATATCTTAAAACATGAGTTAAATGCTAGTATGGATATAAGAAACATCATGGGAAGGGTTAATGGTGAGTTATAGGCTAAGTTAGATGAGGCCATTAAGAATAAAGATAATGTTGGCCTTAGAATTCAAAGATTTGATAGAGCCACACAAAGCCTAGGAGACTGTGTGAATAAACAAAGGGATCCTAAGGACATGACTGGGATTGGGATGAAAGACTACTCTGTGGTTCCACCACCAGCTTGTGACTTCTATGGTGTCCAACAAAAGGACCTATCTTGGACTGGTTTGCCAGAACTCCAGGAGGAGGAATTCATTCCTCCACCAAGAGTTGTCACCCCAGTTGAAGAGTATCAACAAAAGTTAACTTACCTGAATGAATGGAAGAAAGCTAACCCTACATTATTTGTTAAGGGTGGCTTGCTATGTGAAAGTCCTAATGAGTCAACTCCCATTAAGGTTACAAACCCAATCACTGGTAAGGCTGTTGATCTTGGCTCAAACACTGATAGAAAACCTAGCATTAAGTATGTAGAGATGTATAGGAATACTAGGTCACCTAAGAGCCAAGTTAGCAATGATGGAATAGGTTTCTTCTCTTCTAGACCTAGTGTTGTGTCTAGAAAAGCCTGTTACACTTGTGGTAGCTTTTCACACTTGGCATATAAGTGTGTCAACGCTCACAAAGTCAGCACTGACAGGAACAAATTCAGTGCTGACAGGAACAAAGTCAACGTTGTTAGAAAGTCAAACGTTGTCAGACCCAAACCTTGTGTGCAGCAAAGTCCACAAGTGATTATACCTGCCCCATTCTTCACTAGAGGGTCTAACACTCATGGACAAAGACCATTCCAAAAGACAAATACTTGGTCGAATAGGCAATGGGTTTCTGTAGTAAACCCTAGGTTCAACACTGACAAGGGTAATTTCAGTGTTGACAAGACCAATTCCAACGCTGACAGAAACATAACCAGACCTAATTATTTGCAACCACAGGGTAAGGGGTATAAATCTTCTTCAAGCTTAACATGGAGAACAAAGAAAGACCAAAACCCTAATGATAATGGGATTTCAATGACCTGCAACAGATTTAATTACATTTCAAAGGTCATTACAAAACCTATTGGGGTTAATTGGGTATTTCATCCTAAGAAGGATGAAAATGGGGTTGTTATGAGAACTAAGTCTGTTCTTATTGAACAAACAGATGAATCCAAGTCTTCTAAGGCTTGGGTTCCCAAATAAAACTAATTTGTTTTCTTTATGCGCAGGGCATTCAAAGACATGTCAATGATTTTGGATATTGGGATAGTGGATGCTCAAGGCACATGACAGGGAAGGAAGATTATCTCACAAACTTCACTCTCATTAAGGATGGTGATAAGGTTTACTTTGGAGGCAGATATGGTACTATCACAGGCAAAGGAACCCTTCTCACCAAGAACTTACGTTTTGAGAACGTATTTTTGGTAAAGGAACTTGACTACAATCTTTTTAGTGTATCACAAGTTTGTGATAACAAATATAAAGTTCTGTTTACTGATACTGAATGTTTGGTGTTAAGCAAGGATTATAAGATCCCTGATGAGAAATATATTAAATATAGAACACCTAGGCATAAAGACATATACAATGTGAATATGAATGGGATTAGAATGAATAACAATATGTCTTGTTTTTATGCTAAAGCTTCAGTAGATGAGAGTAGTTTATGGCACAGGAGACTAGGGCACATAAATTTTAAGAATATTAACAGGCTTGTGAGACTTGGCTTGGTTGATGGTTTGCCTGAGAAGGCCTTCCACAATAACCACTCTTGTGTTGTATGCCTTAAAGGCAAGCAGCACAAGGTCTCATTCAAGTCCAAACAGGTGCACTCTAGTACTAGACCTCTTCATTTGCTTCATATGGACCTCTTTGGTCCAACCAATATAGAAAGTTTGGATGGTAAGTCCTACTGCTTTGTTATAACATATGACTTTTCTAGGTTTACTTGGACATTCTTTCTAGCTATGAAGAGTGACACAGCTGATATTTTAATTGATTTTATCACTCAGATTGAGAAGAAGTCTGGCAATGAAGTTAAAATGCTTAGGAGTGATAATGGTGGTGAATTTAGGAATAAAAAGTGAGATGATTTCTGTGCCAGGAAAGGAATTACTAGGCAATTTAGTGTTGCCAGAACCCCACAGCAAAATGGGGTTGCTGAGAGGAAAAATAGAACCCTGATTGAAGTAGTCAGAACCATGTTGGCTGATGCTCATTTTCCTATAGCCTTTTGGGCTGAGGCTGTTAATACAGCTTGCTATGTTCAAAATAGAGCATTGGTCAACAAAATTCAGAACAAAACACATTATGAGTTACTTTGGGGAAGAAAACCTAATATTGGTTTTCTCAGACCTTTTGGTTGTCATGTAGTAGTTTTAGACACAAGTGATGCCTTAGGTAAATTTAGTGTAAAAGGTGATGAAGGCTACTTCATGGGGTATTCAGTGCAGAGCAAGGGATATAGGGTTTATCTTAAAAAGGAAAAACGTATACTTGAAAGAGTACATGTTAGGTTTTTAGAAAATAAACCTAGTGATCCTGAAAGTGGTCCTAATTGGTTGTTTAACTTGAAACCTTTATCTAGAGCTTTAAATTATATGCCTGTCACTAATCCAGACATTGTGAAGGTAACTTCAAGTGTTGTGGAAGAACAAGTTGTTGATGTTTCAGGTACACAGGTTCATGAAAAGGTTGGATCACAAGCAGAAAAGTCATCTCCTATACAAGAATATGTTACAATCCTCATATGGCCAGATGCTTTTGCTGCTGCTGCTGCTGGTAAAGATAATGGTGGTCCCCAAGTACCACCAGATAACAACATGCATGGTCCTTCAGGCGCTGACAAAGGAAAATATGGCGCTGACAAGACCAATTCAGACGCTGATGGCTCAGACGTTGACAACAATAGTTCAAGCGTTGTTAGCTCACACGCTGACAAACAAGGTTCAGACGTTGACAATACTTCTGCACATCCTTTCTCTTCCATTTTTGAACAACGTGAACCTTCCAATTTATATGAAGAGGTTCATCCTCATGTTGATGAAAGAGAGTCTGAAGAAGATATTGGCAACATGGAAAATGAGGTTGAGGACACCAGGCTTTTTGAAGGAGGAGTTCTCACTTCTACTATGAAGAATCACCCTACTTCTCAAATCATTGGTGATATTATGACTCCTGTTCAGACTAGAAGATCTCATCAAGGTCTTGGTGGGTTTATTGCCAATATTCACAAGAAGATTGATAACCCTCTTGTGTAAGCATGTTTGTTTGCCTGTTTTCTGTCACAACATGAACCCAAGAAGATATTTGATGCTCTCAAAGAACCAAGTTGGGTGGAAGAAACGCATGATGAGCTTCACCAATTTGCAATTCAGGATGTTTGGGAGCTGGTTGATTGTCCCAAATATGTCAGACCTATAGGGACAAGATGGGTTCTAAGAAACAAGAGAGATGAAAGAGGAATTGCGGTCAGAAACAAGGGAAGGTTAGTGGCTCAGGGATATACACAAGAGGAGGGGATAGACTATGAGGAGGTCTTTACACCAGTTGCAAGGATTGAAGCTATTAGGATCTTTTTAGCCTATGCATCCTGCATGGGCTTCACTGTCTATCAAATGGATGTCAAGAGTTCCTTCCTCTATGGTACAATTGTTGAGGAGGTATATGTGATGCAACCTCCTGGGTTTGAGGATCCAGAGAATCCAGACAAGGTGTATAGAGTCAAAAAGGCTATGTATGGACTTCATCAATCCCCAAGAGCATGGTATGGTACTTTGTCTACTTATTTGGTGGACAATGGATTCAAGAGGGGCACCATAGATCAGACACTATTTACAAAGAAGAAAGGTAAGGATGTGTTGCTTGTTCAGGTCTATGTTGATGACATTATTTTTAGGTCTACTGATCCAAAGATGAGTGAGGATTTCTCCAAGTTGATGACAGATAAATTCAAGATGAGTGCCATGGGGGAGATGAACTTCTTTCTTGGTTTACAAGTTCAGCAGAAAGAAGATGGTATCTTCATCTCCCAGGATAAGTTTATGGCAGAGATCTTGAAGAAATTTGGCTTTTCTCCACATGAAAAGAGGGCTACTACTCCTATGGATAGAGAACACCCTTGGGGAAAGATTGGAGATGGGAAAGATGTTGATGTCAGGCACTATAGATCCATGATTGGATCATTGATGTATCTTACAGCTTCCAGACCTAACATCATGTTTGTTGTGTGTGCTTGTGCACGCCATCAAGTGACTCCCAAAGAATGTGACCTTTATGCTATGAAGAGGATCTTTAGGTACCTAAGATGCTATCCTAGTCTTGGTTTGTAGTACCCAAAGGATTCACCATTGGAGCTGATTGCATATTCAGACAGTGACTATGGAGGTGATAAGTTTGATAGAAAATCCACAACTGGTGGATGTCAGTTTCTTGGGAGCAGGTTGATATCTTGGCAATGCAAGAAACAAACAGTGGTGGCTAATTCTACAACTGAAGCTGAGTATGTGGCTGCAGCTGCTTGTTGTGGACAAGTTCTGTGGATTCAGAACCAGCTGTTGGACTATGGGTATAATTTCATGCATACCAAGATATTTGTTGACAATAACAGCACTTTATGCATCATTAAGAATCCTGTACATCATTCTAAAACTAAACACATAGAAATTAGACACCATTTTATAAGAGATTGTTTTGAAAAGGGTTTAATACAACCAGATAGGGTTGACACAGAAGAAAATGTGTCATATTTACTAACTAAACCTTTTGATGTTGGGAGGTTTCAATACTTGGTAACAAGTATTGGAATGATCAATCTCACATAATATGTGTTTTGGAGTCTTTTTGTAAAAGTATGTACAGGATGATGCATTATTATTGGTCTTTTTGAAGATTTAGATTTTCCACTATATTTTTCTAACACTGACAAAGGTTGCTTGAACGTTGATAAGTGTTTTTGTGACGTTGTCAGCAATATATTTGTCTAACGCTGACAAAGCATCCCTCAACGCTGTTATGTGTTATCGGGGCGTTGTCAGCAACAATGTTAGTTTTGTGGTTTTCAATCTACATGTGCAGGTGGTGTTAGCAGTATACCATTGGATACAGAGTTGCTTATGGATCAATGGAGAAGCATTTGGGTATGTTTTTATTTATGGATGATGGTTGGAATTTTTAATTCCTATCTTGACATAAATTTTTTTATGTTCATGCATATTTTTCGCAACTTGTGTATCATAGTTTAAGGGGAGGTTTTAGGAACCTTTAGAATGTTTGGGTATCCATATGATACTCTTATCACAATTCTAGATTGTGTCCACAGGTGAGTATGAGTTAGTTTTACTAAATCATGAGGAACTGTAGCATGCAAAGTTGATATACTATGCATGCTGCCAAGACATTTTTGGCCTAGAATTGGTTGTGGTCTGTTGAGATTTGGGAATGATTTTGTTATGGGATTTACCTGGGAGTAACAAGGAATTTTATAAGGTAACTTAGTTGTTAAGAGTTTTGGTTAGCAAGGGACACTAGAGGACTGATATGTCTATCTTGCATAAGCAAGTGTGCATAACTGGACAGTGCTTGTCGCCCTATAATAATTATCAACTTTTTGGTTATCTTCTCTAGGATAAATTACTTTGTTAAGGTCATTTTTCATTTTTAAACATTTTTTTTTTGGACGCTGACAAGTAATTTTCCAAGCGTTGTTGTGACCAATTTAGACGCTGACATGGCTATGGCAAACGTTGATAAGAATATAGCCGTTGGGCGTTGATAGGTTATTTTTTACCGTTGACACTCAATGGGACCTACCCCGTTGTTACTTTTTGACATTTTTTAGGCCGTAATTCTGGGAGCAGATAAACCTCATTTAATGCATGAGATAAAATTATTCGTTTTCAATATTTTCATGATTGTGTTTTGAAAATACTTGCCTATTTTTGTGCCAATCACATGCATTTTCTTCTCCTATATATTTGGCTCCTATTTTTAAACAGGGTACCTATTATTCTTGTCTAACACAAATTTCTCTTATCAACTTCATCTTCATCAATCATTTTTAACAGCTTTCAATAATGGCACCAAAGTTTAGACCATCAGATTTGGAATTAGGGTTCAGAAGTCAACACAACATGATCGCGTATCTTGAAGCTGATGATACTCTGTTTCCCCAATACACACAAATGGTGGCGTATTTGAATGAATCTCCTATTAGGTATGCTCTTTCTCATGCACCACTCATTCCTTTCACACATATTAAACAGTTTTGGAACACTGTCAGTTCCTCAACCGTTAATAGAGTGACTACATTATCTTCTATTGTTCATGGGAGAACTTGGGTGGTTACTGAGGCTTTGGTACGCCAAGCCTTGCATCTTGATGATGCTGATGGTATAACCACCTTCCCATTAGTGAAATAGAACAAGGACTAAGGGCTTTGGGTTATCATTTTCCTGATGAAGGAACTTTAAATAAATATCATAAACAGGAGTTTCCCCCAGCCTGGAAGTACCTAATACATGTCCTCCTACAATGTTTGAGTCCCAAGTGCACTACACACAATGAGATCAATAGATCTATTGCAAGTGCTATTGTGTGTATTGCTACTGGGCAAAAATTTAATTATTCCAAAATGATTTTTGAGGGCATGTGTAAAAATAAAGGGAGCAAAATGACTTTAGCATATCCTAGATTTTTACAAATGATTTTTGATGTTCAAGAATACTGCACAAGGGATCATAATGATTTTTATGAGATCCCTGTGCAAAAGAAAGCAATTTTTATGAAGATGAACTCACCCCCACATCGTGACCTACCCCTAACCCCAGCTATGATTGCTGTTATTGAAGCAGCTCAACCCCAACCAGACCCCCAACCTCAAATTGACCCAATACCAGAACCATTACCTTCACCTCGACATATGCAAATTGACCAAGAACCCTTCGACGCTGACACGTTAAATGTTGGCGTTGATGTGCCTATTTCAAACGTTGACACACAACCTTCACAGACACAAACACCCCTTAACCAGCCCACATCCACCCAATCCACATCATCATCTCCACCACCACAATATAGGTTACAAAAACGCCAAAGGACTACTGGAGTGTTCACCTCTAGTGGTCCTAGCCATGTAGCATAGAGAACCACCACCACAAGTGTGGCTGGTGTTATGGATGAGGCTGGGACTATTGGTTCTGGCTTAGAATCTGGCCAAGGCAGTCCCACCATCATTAAGACCTCATCCATGCCCAATGAATCTGACTTGGGAGGTCAAATACCCATTTTAGAAGAGGGCAGATTGGAACCAATGACCCTAATGGAATTGATGGCAGTCTGCATGAGCTTGCAAAAGCAAAATTCAGACTTGGTACAAGTTGTCAGCACATAAGGCCTTGAACTCAAGCAATTGAGGGAGAGGATTATTATTTTGGAGACTGCTAGTGCAAGGAGAGGGATGGAGGAATCTTCCAAAGAGGAGGATGAGCAAATAAATATGAGTGATACGGGCAACCATGATGGTCAATCTTTGGGTGTTGCTGAGGCCCTAACAAGTTTGAAGAAACAGACAGGTTTTGATATGTCTCTAGTCTCTCCTACAAACTTAAATTTAACATTTACAGCCATGTTGGAGGAAATTGCAAAAGGCGCTGAGGCAGGATATTTGAGCATTGACAAAGGGAATTTGAACGCTGACATGAGTATCTTGGGCGCTGATAAAGCAGAATTGGGCGTTGACAGACCTACAAATGAGGGTGATGTATCCCAGTCATCATCCATCATTAAAGAGGTTTCTTCACAAGTATCACCATCTACCTTACCAACAATTGATCCATTAGATAAGGGTAAGGGTGTTATGGTAGAAGAGATTGTTCCAAAGAATGTAGCACAAATTGAATTTGATAGAAGGTTGGCTGCACAAATTGTGGAACAAGAACAGAAAACGGTGGGTGAATCACCTTTTGTTGTCACTTCAGAAGAGCAAGAAGGAAGTGATGAAGCTAGCTTAGACTCAAGTGTTATGATCATAGAACAGCCAGAAAGACTTGAGTATGGAGATGAGTTGGCCAAGGAGAAATTGAGAGAGTTGAAATTGCAGGTTGATTTTGATATGCCAGAGGTGGTTCAAATGTATCATGCTTGGGAAGAAAGATGTATGGAGAATCCACACTTGACCATTTCAGATCAGGTATGGGGTTTGGAGATTCTTCTCAGAGTACAAAAGGATTGCTAGGTCATTTTGAAACACAAGGCAAGCAATATTCTCTCAGAGTTGAAAAGGGATAGAAGGGAGTTGTACTGCATATTGCTCAGGTATCATGGAACAGGGTGGACTTATCAGAAATTGAAGGCATTGACATTTGATGAGTTGGAATGTAGAGCTTATCCCATTTGGGTTAGAGTGCAGGAAGCAAACACTCTATGACTTCTTTCTGATGAAAGAAAAGAAGAACTTGCAGAGGAAATGGAGCTCAAGAAGAAAATGTTTGTTCCCAGACCAGTGAAAAAGGGAGTTCCTCTTGAGTTTCCCAAAGATATGGATCCATTACATCCAAGTGAAGCTGTCATAAGAAAGAGCCTCAAGCTCACACCATTAGAAGCTTCATATATGGTACAAGTGTTACCACTAGATTCCAGAAATCCAATTGTGAGCTATGAAGAAGATGAATGTGGATTTTGGAAGATTGGCAGGTATGGAAAAGAGGTGCACACCTTTACCACCCTTATATCTTTGTTTGCAAGTTGTTATAGAGAAGACTTGGTAGACCTATGGAGGTTGTTAGAGGCCAAGTATGAGGCTGAAGCACCAACTTCAGCCAATGGAATAAAACTGTGGTCCACATTCAAGAGAATCTGTGGACCAAAAGATGAGGATCTTGCTATTTGGAAGGATCTTGAAGATGATCTTAGTGGTCTTCAATGGAGATTGTATTCAGCTGCTGGTGTTTATTATTTGAGTGCTACAAAGTTTGCTGAGTATCTACTTGGGGATGGTCAGTATTTCATGTCCAAGGAAATCTTGGAGAAGATGAAGAACACTCAGCTAGAAATTGATTATTCAAGTGATGTGGCAAAAGATTTGATCAGATTTATTTATTACCAATATGAGAAGGTTTGTAAGATTCCTCCTAGTTCTTAATGTTTATTCAGAAACTTGATCACTGGAGTAGATATCAAGTTTAGGGGAGGATTGTTGGGAATAAATTATAGCCAATATACTTGAGCGCTGACAAGAGTAAAACAAGCGTTGACGGGAGCAAAATAAACGCTGACAGCTCAAGCGTTGACAAGATAAAGTCAAGCGTTGATACATTGAAGACAAGCACTGATGGGAAGATATACTCTACGCGTTTATTGTATTCTAGATTACTTCTAGTAAAGATATGAACAACAATGTATTTTCTATATTTATCTTTACCTAGAATAGTTGATACGTAGATTATTGTACAAGGCTTCTTATGTCTATAAAAGAAGACATTTAGGTTAATGTTCAATATAAGTTTTCATTCGTAAACTACTTTCATTGTAAGCAAGTTTGATATCATTAATCAAAGTGAAAGTTTGTTTATATCATTGTGTTCTTGTTTAAGTGTTAATTCCGCATAACACTTAGATTGTCATAAACATATACAAACGTTTATCTAAGTGTATTACTTGATCTAATCTCGTATACATAAAGCTAAATCGATCTAAGTTGGGATCAACAATTGTTAGCATGGAGCAGCATGAGGATGGCATGAAGAGGCACAAGCTTGAAATTATTATTTTAGATTTTGTGACCATCATATTATAAAACCCTGGTTTTTAAATGATATATAAAGAAGGTTGATTTAATCACTCTTTCGAGTTGTTTTCTATCAATATGACTTGTGTTCTATGAAGTAATACCCCAAATCAATGTTCTGATGCGTTAAAGTAAAAATAGGGGTGTTACGTTGTATCTCAGGGATATAATCAACAAGAAAGGATTGATTATGACAATAAATATGCACCGGTTTCTATATTAGAACCATTAGGATCCTTTTAGCCTACGCTTGTGCCATAGACTTGAAGCTTCAACAAATGGATGTAAAGAGTGCACTTCTTAATGGTTTGATTAATGAGGAGGTATATGTGGCTCAACCTCCTGGCTTCATTGATTTTGAGAAACCGGATCATGTTTACAAGCTTAAGAAAGCTCTTTACGGTCTTAAACAAGCACCCAAAGCTTGGTAATATAGACTTAAAGCGTTTCTTGTAAAACATTAGTATACAATAGGAATGATAGACAACACGCTCTTTACAAAGAAGAAAGGATCTCACCTTATCATTGTTCAAATATATATTGATGACATTATATTTGGTTTAACTTGTCAAAGTATGTGTGATGACTTTGCCAAAATCATGTATGATGAGTTTGAAATGAGCATGATGGGTGGACATAACTTCTTTTTAGGACTCCAACATAAACAAATGGACGATGGTATTTTTTAATCAGTCTAAGTATGTTTAAGAAATGCTAAAGAAATTTAGATTAGAAGATTCTTACCCTATGAAGACTGACATGCCCTCGGATAATAAACTCAACGTAGATGATGATAGTGAGTCGGTAGACAACACCAATATAGAGGTATGATTGGTAGTTTGTTGTACCTTACGGTAATTCGACTGGATACCATGTTTAGTGTTTGCCTTTGTGCGCGTTTCCAAGATGCTCCCAAAACCTCTCATCTTGAAGTGGTTAAGCCTATCTTCCGATACATTAAAGGCACTATACATTTAGGATTATGGTATCCTAATGGGGCTGGCATAGAAACCATAGTATACGTGGCCTCGGATCATGCGGGAGACAATGTGGACCGGAAAAGCACTAGCGGAGTTTGTACCTTCAAGGGTTGTTGTTTAAATTCTTGGTTCTCTAAGAAACAAACCGCTCTTGCCATATCCACCACGGAAGTTGATGTTCGTTTTCTAAGTCTTAAATATATATAACAAGAGATTACCAAACAATTGACTAGAAACACAAACCCGGGCAAGTATACGCTTTCATGTATAGCATAGTATTTAGGTAAGTCCAATCGTTCCACGGGATTGGTGTTAAAAATGTAAAACAATTATCTCTAGAGTGTCAAAAGTTCTAGAAATTATACTTACCAAATGATTAAAAGGTTTGTTTGGTTAAGGCAACAAACTTATAAAAGATAGATAGCAAGGATGAATATAAGCACATAAATAATGTAAGATAACATGCCGATTACTAATCGTACATGCAACATCTAATCAATATAACACAATATCCTTTCAACCTATTGATCATGTTCTACCAAAAGCGTTAAGAATAGTATATATTGGTTTCAATGTTATGTATTTTATTCCACCAATCACGATAAAGGAGAATACCAAGATTCATTTACTAGATGACATGGAATCGATTAAATCATATAATTACTAGTTATAATCATGAATGAACCAAATACATAGAAATGATCAAACATTATAGTATCGAGTACAAGAGAAAATCAACCATGCTTATAATCGTGAATCAGGGAAAAAGTGTGTCGCACAAAACTAATTGTGCTCTGCACTTCGACCCTACAAATCTAGTTATTCTATCTAATCAGAAGGTTTGCAAATACCTTAACAAAATACACAAGTATCTACTCCATTATAACAGTAAAAACAATCATCTCAATATGTTGTAAATCAAAAGAAATTATAAACATGATTGAGATAAGAACTATACCCCCAAAAGTGTAATCAATATTTTTTTTCCAAAAGTTATAAGTTTTGATCAAACTTATTACAAGCAACAATCAGCACTCCAAGTTCTTTTTTTCTACAGCAACAATATGCATGAAATAACTAAAGTTCTCCTTGCACTAATAACAATGATCAAGGATTGGGAAATCCTTTATTCCTTGAACCCTTTTGTAAGAATGGAGATTGGTGAAGGAATGATATGGATATCCAGGGTATGGGGTGTGATATATAGATCCCAAAAACATAGCTCTAGTAAATGTGGATGTATATGAAGAGTTTCCAATGAATGCCATGCATAATGACACTAAATGTTGTAACTGCAGCTCAAAGTGCGCCTCACTTCTAAAAAGTACCTCGTATTGTGGCTAGTTCTACAAATCCGTAGTACAAGTGAATGTGCGTCGCACTTCTAAAAAGTGCGCCGAACTTTAGCCCTTTTCCAGCATTATTTATTTATTAGTCCTTCCTTTCTTCTTTCTTTCACTTCGTTCTCCATAGTCTTTATTCTTTTTGCTATAATAAATAATACATTTACTATAAAACCCGCATTAAAATACCATGAACAGTGCACATGAACAGTAAATACACGAAAATGCTATTAAATAAAAACTGTCCATTTATAATATAATACACGTGTCACGACATCAAATAACATGTATTATAAGATATTAAAAATGTGACACGATCACGACATATAAATTCACGATAATTAAACACGAACTACACGACTATAAAATTTAACATAGAAAAACTACGGGCCTGCCTTTTGACCTTAGGGTGCCGCGGCTATAGAGCAAGAGAGGAGAAGAATGGGCCTTTTGGCCCATGACCCAACAATAATCCATGTTTAACACCCCCAAATTTACACGCAGCGGAATACATCTTTGGGTGCTAAACAATGATACAACGACACATAATTTATAAAGAACGACTCGAAAAGAGACGTTTTAGATTTATCGTTCCTAAAACATTTGTCAGAGTAGCGTAGTCCCAAGTAATCGTTACCAAAAGATAAGTTAAAACAACATATTAGTTTGTTTTAAAAATGGAACGATAAATAAATCAAAGAGTTTGAACAACAAAAGTAGTGCACAACTTCATTCCCGTGACCTCCAAGCTTCCACTTCTTGATTACCTGAAATACATGTGAGTAAAACAATCAACAAAAATGCCGACTGAATCTATAGGTTTATGAAATCAATTTGAACACAAGCAAAGATTATAAGTTTGTGGCATGCTTATAAGCATCAAATAATAATTTGCATCAACAATGATAATTGTATATAGCATAAATTGCAATAAGCTCATGGAACCGATCCCTTAGACACTCTCATATCAGTCTAATAAGACGAGAGATTTATTAATTGTCGGTTACCTCCAGATTATTGGTACATTGCCGTATACCTGACTTCTCAATACAACATGCTCAAACAGTGTGGAGGTCGGGCCTAAGCTTCTATGACAAGTCCACAAAAACTGAACCGGGGCGGCTTCCCCATAGATCTATTAATTGTACTAGCGGTTAACCCATCATAGGTTAATTAACGGTCCATAATTGAGGTTTTAACAAAGGCAATCACTTAATGCAATTTAAAGGCAACCACGGGTACATTCATAGAGAGACAAAGAATACCATAAAAATCTTGTGTTCTAAGTTTATAAAACATGTATTCCCCCTCGCGGGTTTAAATACATTTAATAACTAGTATAAAGCGAGGCTATAGACTCACCTTAGCCAATAGTGGTAATGAGACGATTGCCGACGATAGATGATGCCTTTCAAACACGAGAACCGCAACCTATCAAATGAGGTGCGTTCATTAATAATAGACTCGAGAAATAAACAATACATAAGAATATAAAACTCGACTCATAAAATCACGACAAACTCGAGAGAAAACGATACAAGTGATACTATTACACTCTCCTATATATTTATTTTATTGTTCTATGCCTTTAACAAAAATCTGCCGGAACATACCAAATGTCCAAGCCATTTTCCCATACTTAGACACATCAACTTTTTATGATACTACTCAGAGAACTTACTTACTATATTTAGAAAGTCCTCCCAAGAGCCCATTAAAAGATTTTACTTCTAAAGTTCCCTGCCCGACTCATCTTTGAATCACAAAATCCGGACAGTTTAGCGACCTTGACTTACGAAACCATTTTGACCATTCTAGACAACTCCATTTGTAAAAACGACACTTGATTCTAAAAATAGACTCAAAATACTAAACTTGGAGCCTGAGAACAGCCATTGAATCATTTTGAAACTCATTTTATAGTCCCCGAGATTCGATCCAAATATCGACAACAATTTTCGGATTGTGTCGACACTCGTCTCCCGGTACACGAAAATCAAACTAGTGTATCTTCCACCTCGTTTGGAGTTGGAAGGCCTACTTTATATCAAATCGAAGCTCACGAAATTCTCTACAACCCTATCCTATTAGTTAAGCGATTATCAAACAGTAAGACCCCCGTAAACAGCCTCAAACCTACTGCCCAAAATTGACTATTAAAATCTCTTACAAAATCATATTTTTGATCAATTCCAACAACTTTTGTCATCAACCTAAGCCCCTAATATCATCATAAACCATTCCTAACACTTGTATCATCATCAAAATCAAAAACCCAAAAATTAAAAATCAACTTTTTAACAAAAACATGGCATAAACACCATTTGATCATCACTACTAACACATGCATACAACAAATTTGGATCAAACCAACTTTTCTTGAAAAATTTATATGGTTGCATGTATGAAAATTTTATACCAAACTGTAGCCCTTTGAAAATGGAGGATGGGACTTGTTTTGATTTTGGATGGATCAAAGTTGATCATCAAAATTTTTGATGATTTGCTTGTGTTGTGGTGTAGGCTAAAAAGAAAGAGGAGGAAGAAGAATGGTGATTTTGTTTAATGAATTTTTTTAAATGAAATGAGATAGTGGAAAAAATTTATATAGTGTAAGGTTAGGGTAGTTTTTGCCAAGTTGTGATAGTTTTGGTCCAAAATAGAATAAAATAGTTTAAAAGGGTAGAAAATATAAATTGTAATTTTTGAAATATTTACGAGACTCGGGTTTCGTAAAAAAAATACTTTTCAAAAGTTTAAACGCACACGAAATATAATAATATAATGACTCGATACGTAATTAAAACGATATCGTCGAATGTATTAAATATCGAAACGATCGATAATAAAATATAAAATTTTAGGCATCCGTCGGTATCGCGATCACTAGTAGTCCTCGTTGCTCGTCAAAATATTAAAATATAATATTTAATATCGGTTTCAACTTAAACCGTTAAACATAATAATATTTAACGTTATAAAATACTTCAAAATAAATGGAAATAGAATTAAATTATGACCTTATTTTTACGGGTTTTACATCCTCACCACCTTAAGGGAGCGACGTCCCGGCGCTCAACTCGCCTCATACACGAGTTGATCACTACCCGGAAGGATGAGGGCATTCCTTATAAAGAAGTATTCACGTTCCTACGTGAATCTCGATCCACGATCTCCACTGGTTCTTTTACAAAACGCAACTTGTCGTCAAGTTGTATCTCACCATAAAGGAATAAATAAATCCTTATCCACCAGTCACCCGTCAAACTCGACACATGAAAATTTTATGAATCACACGAAGCTCATTCCACGACAAGAATAGATGACAGGGTTTACGGGTAAGTCGAGTTAAAAAGAGAATGTTGCAAATTAAAGGATATCCATCGGCCGGAAAGTCATGGACACACATCAAAAAGAACTAACAAGAAAAACATTTTCGTCATCGGAGGGTGCTCACACGCGGGTCCCTACTCAAAAGATAATACAAAGACACCATCTCACTTTCGCCAACGCGCATTCAAAGACTCAATAAACATCGTTGTTGAAAGTCAAAAAGATATTACATAATATGTGTTCTACATGATCGGACGTCATCGGATGATGCCGTCTCAAGTTCTCACAACTTACGATCATTTGACTAGATCACACACCATATAAGTATATAAAATAAAAGGTCGAACATAAACATCGAGTATAGATCTCCACCGTTAATCATCGGGAAAACCTTGAACGAACCCTTGATAATAACCACTTAATCTCCAGAGTCTTTCCACTTGTGGTGTCGGCTTCAACATACTCCTCGAGGTCGTAACGAATTTATTAACTCAATTCATTAATAGATTCGGTCCTCAATCATTCCACAGGTACACGCATAAATCCTGGTGACACTTATCGTTTCTTCTTATACACTGCTTCCCGAGATTCATTTTAAACTCAAAATAAAATAGTGATCTTCAATACGAGGAACATATGGAGATAAAAATAAACTCAATAAACGCATAAACGGACAAGATGTGGTAAAATGATTTAAGGTTGACGATCGACGAGGGATCTCGACTCACGTAACCGTAAAACATAATAATTCACAATACTAGAAAAATGAGATCGAAGAATGAATTAAATATTAACATTAAAATAATGTTTGTCACAATTATCCGTCCCGGATTTGGTATTACCTTAAAACTCAATTGAGGTACTTTCTTGATAAAGATGATATATTAAAATAGAAGTTAAATAGCTTCATAATTTATTTTGGTTGTCTTAAGAAACTTTGAAACAATGACATGAATTTATTAATTAAGTTCTTATTGATGGTTACAATTAGAAAATGTAATTTCCAAATTAAATCATTGTTAGGAGTATAAATTAAACCGGTAATTTTCATTACATTAAAAGTAAAGTATGATAAGTCAATTAGTTCAAAAGATAGAGCATAATTTCATTTTAAACATTAGTTTTAGTTATACAAAATATGATGTATAAATTTGACCTTTTTCTTATGGTAGTTATTTCGATAACTGAAAATCATTGGAAAATGTATAAAAGTTCCATAAAAAAATTTATAATACGTTGCAGAAATACATAAAGGTGTTTATTATTTCAAAATAAACATGGGGTATATTTGGGTTTAAAAATGTGACAAGATAATAAATGAATACGAATGGAAATAATGGTCAACAATTAGCACAAAATCAGCGGTACGAAAGAAAACGAAACAAATGTCGTATGAATTCTTAAAGAGAATAATAAAATAAAGGCGTCGATGGTAAGACTATAAGAAATAATAGATTAAACAAGTTGTCAAATTTGGTTAGTGCGGTCGATGGTTCACCAATATCAGCTCGTTAACTTAGCGGTGGTCGTTACACGATCGGAAATAAGATCCATACAAAAATTTTAATCAAAGAAAATTCCTAATAATCACTTGTAATTAAAACAAATCAAATGAACGATGTTAGTGTTTAAAGAGAAGCACGGTTAGTGGATTTCGAGACAAACGAGAGTGACGGACGTCATCCCGGATATACGTAAATCACTCTAGTGATAATTCATTATTCACATGCGGAGACATTCCAAAGATCTACCCAGTCGCATAAAGAAGATTGGACGAGAAGGAAGGATAAAACATCAAGACTTTCAAGTCATTTATCAACAGTCAGTAATTAGACGAATAGTCAAAAGAAATCAGTTATAAGACAAAATGAAGTAACAAGTGGAAAAACGATCGTCAAGTAAAAACGTATTCGTAAGAGCGTAATTCGTTTAAGAAAAGGTAAGAAAACATATGCGGATGCATAGAAATTGCGCTACTTGCATCAAATATAAAGGTTTTTAAAACTACTTTTCATTTTATGTCATTTTATTTATCATTATCATAAATACAAGTAAAAAGTTGATTATTATCAAGATTTTTAAGTGGACTACTATTCAGCCTAGCATGGCTCCATCTAAATTAGACATAGGTGATCAGGCCATGTATAATTTAGGAATAGCAATGCAGTGCTCAGTTTCGTCGAAAAGTATTACGTTTCTTATGTTTATATATAAACCATGCCATTTGTAAAATGGAATTTAAAAATAGTTTATAAATTTAGAGGATACAAGTAATTTGTGAGATACTTAATAAGCAACTTTTAATCTTACGAAAAGTATTATGACCAAAGTAAAAACAATTGGTGAAAATAATCGTAAAACAATATCAGATTTATTTATAAGGTGACATTATGACAACGTATAAAGTAGCCAAATGTTTGCAAAAAGTGGCAAATAGTAGCTCATAAAACAACCAATGAAATGGTCACGAGTTATTAAGGTTTCAAAAGATTATACGGTTTAGACGGAAACGCCATGAGACACGTGATGAGAATGTCGAAGAAGAATGGGAAGGCAAAATTTCAAAACTCAACCCAAATCAGTGGAAGATTAGGAGAAAATAAAAATAAAATAACATCGAATGACAAATGAGTCATATATATAAAAAGAATAAATCAATCCATATGTGTATTCTATGTAAGATACTAGACACAACATGCTTTTAAGAAAATATATTATTCATTTTCAAATTACACCATTAATCCGGTAATTGTTAATCCTAAAATATTTCTATTTTTAAACATTTTCACATGCGACTAGTATTAGTTAGTTGTAAAATAATATTTGTTAAAATTTTACGATCTCAAATGAACTCAAAACTGCTTAGAAACGTTTAAAACCCATGTTTCGAATTTTCTATCAGATTTGACTTTTAAATATGAGCCGATTAGTTGACCCGATAAACGACATTTCCAAGACTCGGAGTCTAAAGCATTTTGATGCAAAACGACGTTTCAGACGACTTTCTAGTTTTACCCGAGACCTGAAAACCAATGTAAAATGACCAAAATACCCCTGCAAGTTCTGTGCAGGTTTGACTATTTTATTTTAAAAACACAGGTTTTACTTTTAAGTTTTGACCTGTTTATACTGCCCCTACAGTTTCTGCATAAAGTGTATTTTTCGACACTTCTTAACGGCTCAAAATATATACATATATACACACATGTCTTGTGGATTTTACAACAACGAAAAAAATAAATCTCGTAATGAGCATCAAATAATATATAGCATGATGAATGACAGAAAATGCTTCAAGGTATTCAACACGAAATTTATGAAGCAAAACGGTGAAAGACGTTCGTAATTTAGATTTCAAAATGCAATGTAGGCAAATCTCCTTGGTGCCACGATTGTCAAAAACACAAAACATAACAAGAAAAGAATGGAACATTAATATGCTACACTCCGGGAGAGAGAAGGTTAATGAAAAACAAATGATACAATTTTATATAAGTAAAATCATATTCCAATTCTAGCGCCATAATCTAGACGATGATCTATAAAATGAAGATGACGTTACCGAGTTATAAGTGAACAATACACTTCGGAGTCGATACATATAAATGTCAACGAATTAAATCTTCGCATGTCGTGTAAAACGATAATAAAAATCAACAAAATATTATGAAAAACCATGGTATTATTCAACACTATTTTAAGAAATGTTTCAAAATGTATGACTCACACGATAGCGGTTAGTCTATTCCAAGGACACATTGAGCTACACAATTGTCTAGAGATTACGTTAAAAGACGTCCAAGCACAAATAGCCGGAAGACGATTTGAATATCTATATAGATATCACAAAGGGTTAAACAATGAAAGTAACGCGCGTAGATGAAGTTATGTAAGGTCATAATATAAATTTTTTTGCAATAAAAGCAATTTAAATAGTTCAAAAATAAATACAGAAAGATCTTGAAAATTCAATGTCTTTATTTAAGTTAATCATTAATAAATGATAAACTTTTATCGAAAAGTTTAACGACATAAATATATATCTATAAAAGGGATCCTAGATATACACATATATCCGTAAATGGATCATAGTATTTATTTATAATTACTTGGCAATAAGGTATACGTAATAACGTATACTAAAATTGTAATCTCAGAAGTAGCTTGAACCTGAAGTCACGCGAAATCAGGTGCACCGACTCTTTGAAAAATAAAACCGACAATTATAGTTTAGGTTTTTAGAAAAAGACCTAGTTCTCTATAACTCATGGCTCTGGTACCAATCTTTAACACCGCCAAATTTACACGCAGCGGAATACATCTTTGGGTGCTAAACAATGATACAACAACACATAATTTATAAAGAACGACTCGAAAAGAGACGTTTTAGATTTATCGTTCCTAAAACATTTGTCAGAGTAGCGTAGTCCCAAGTAATCGTTACCAAAAGATAAGTTAAAACAACATATTAGATTGTTTTAAAATGGAACGATAAATAAATCAAAGAGTTTGAACAACAAAAGCAGTGCACAACTTCATTCCCGTGACCTCCAAGCTTCCACTTCTTGATTACCTAAAATACATGTGAGTAAAACAATCAGCAAATATGCCGAGTGAATCTATAGGTTTATGAAATCAATTTGAACACAAGCAAAGATTATAAGTTTGTGGCATGCTTATAAGCATCAAATAATAATTTGCATCAACAATGATAATTTTATATAGCATAAATTGCAATAAGCTCATGGAACCGAGCCCTTAGATACTCCCATATCAGTCTAATAAGACGAGAGATTTATCAATTGTCGGTTACCTCCAGATTATTGGTACTTTGCCGTATACCTGACTTCTCAATACAATATGCTCAAACAGTGTGGAGGTCGGGCCTAAGCTTCTATGACAAGTCCACCAAAACTGAATCGGGGCGGCTTCCCCCATAGATCTATTAATTGTACTAGCGGTTAACCCATCATAGGTTAATTAACGGTCCATAATTGAGGTTTTAACAAAGGCAATCACTTAATGCAATTTAAAGGCAACCACGGGTCCATTCATAGAGGGACAAAGCATACCATAAAAATCTTGTGTTCTAAGTTTATAAAACATGTATTCCCCCTCGCGGGTTTAAAATCATTTAATAACTAGTATAAAGCGAGGCTATAGACTCACCTTAGCCAATAGTGGTAATGAGACGATCGTCGACGATAGATGATGCCTTTCAAACACGAGAACCGCAACCTATCAAATGAGGTGCGTTCATTAATAATAGACTCGAGAAATAAACCATACATAAGAATATAAAACTAGACTCATAAAATCACGACAAACTCGAGAGAAAACGATAAAAGTGATAATATTACACTCTCCTATATATTCATTTTATTGTTCTATGCCTTTAACAAAAATCTGCTGGAACATACCAAATGTCCAAGCCATTTTCCCATACTTAGACACATCAACTTTTTATGATACTACTCAGAGAACTTACTTACTATATGTAGAAAGTCCTCCCAAGAGCCCATTAAAAGATTTTACTTCAAAAGTTCCCTGCCCGACTCATCTTTGAATCACAAAATCCGGACAGTTTAGCGACCTTGACTTACGAAACCATTTTGACCATTCTAAACAACTCCATTTGTAAAAACGACACTTGATTCTAAAAATAGACTCAAAATAATAAACTTGGAGCCTGAGAACAGCCCTTGAATCATTTTGAAACTCATTTTATAGTCCCCGAGATTCGATCCAAATATCGACAACAATTTTCGGATTGTGTCGACACTCCTCGTCTCCCGGTACACGAAAATCAAACTAGTGTATCTTCCACCTCGTTTGGAGTTGGAAGGCCTACTTTATATCAAATCGAAGCTAACGAAATTCTCTACAACCCTATCCAATTAGTTAAGCGATTATCAAACAGTAAGACCCCCGAAAACAGCCTCAAACCTACTGCCCAAAATTGACTATTAAAATCTCTTACAAAATCATATTTTTGATCAATTCCAACAACTTTTGTCATCAACCTAAGCCCCTAATATCATCATAAACCATTCCTAACACTTGTATCATCATCAAAATCAAAAACCTAAAAATTAAAAATCAACATTTTAACAAAAACATGGCATAAACACCATTTGATCATCACTACTAACACATGCATACAACAAATTTGGATCAAACATAACCAACTTTTCTTGAAAAATTTATATGGTTGCATGTATGAAAATTTTATACCAAATTGTAGCCCTTTGAAAATGGAGGATGGGACTTGTTTTGATTTTGGATGGATCAAAGTTGATCATCAAAATTTTTGATGATTTGCTTGTGTTTTGGTGTAGGCTAAAAAGAAAGAGGAGGAAGAAGAATGGTGATTTTGTTTAATGATTTTTTTAAATGAAATGAGATAGTGGAAAAAATTTATATAGTGTAAGGTTAGGGTAGTTTTTGCCAATTTGTGATAGTTTTGGTCCAAAATAGAATAAAATAGTTTAAAAGGGTAGAAAATGTAAATTGTAATTTTTGAAATATTTACGAGACTCGGGTTTCGTAAAAAAAATACTTTTCAAAAGTTTAAACGCACACGAAAAATAATAATATAATGACTCGATACGTAATTAGAACGACATTGTCGAAAGTATTAAATATCGAAACGATCGATAATAAAATATAAAATTTTAGGCATCCGTCGGTATCGCGATCACTAGTAGTCCTCGTTGCTCGTCAAAATATTAAAATATAATATTTAATATCGGTTTCAACTTAAACCGTTAAACATAATAATATCTAACGTTATAAAATACTTCAAAATAAATGGAAATAAAATTAAATTATGACCTTATTTTTACGGGTTTTACACCATGTTTAGTAAAACTACAGGGGTAATTTACTTCATAATTATTTTTTTCCAAAGAAACCGTAGTTGTTCCTCTCTCCGACCACCTAGAACACCAAGAGGGTATGTGTTTGATTTTGATCTTGGAAAATAATAGCTACGTGTTCGTGTTAGTAAACCATAAATATAACACCCCCAATTTACATTGCGCAGCGGAAATACACATTTGGGTGTTATTCACAAACTTTATTTTACAACACTCTTTATACAATCTTAAAACAGTATATTTAGGAATAAATAAGAAAATAATTTAAATTAATGTCTAAAACCTTCAGTTCCAAGTAAAATCGGTTTAAAAATATATCAGAGTAGCGTTCAGGTTCCCCTAGGATCTTAACAAATCGACAAACCTTTTACCAAAATATTGGACCATATACTATAAATTTATGACAAACGGGAAAGAAATCTATTTTAGACCAAATTACTATAAAAGCAATCATGCAATCCTTCTCCAACAAGCTCCGCAATTCAACAACTTCAAGTACCTGAAATACATGCTTAAAATCATAAAAAAAAAGGTTGAGCAAGACTATTGGTTTAACAAAACATATTTGAACATATCGTAAAAATCATTCACAATTGTTTAATAGCATTGTGGCCATACAATCTATTAATCAGGCATTTCATCTTATAGCAATAGCTAATGAATTGTATTAAGCTCATGACACCAACCCCTTAACTTAGTCACCCACGCCAAATTTGCAGCATGACTATAAGAATTCCAGTGCCCCTACTAGGGTATCAATTGCAAGAATACCAATTCTCATTCTCGTAAAATTATCCTTCCCAGAGGTTACTCAGCGTAAAGCCCTGGTCTTAGATAGGGTTGTCAGCCCAATAGCACTATCATTAGAATAAGCGGCTATTCCCAACTCACAACATCAAGTCAGAAGATAGTAAATGGCTCATGATTTTAGGGACTTGTACAATTTAGGTACTTATACAATTCAAATCAACAAAGGCATCATTCGGGTCCAAAAATTACTCATGGCATATGTTCATTTTTCTTCAAATAGCATGTATCCCCCTCGCGGGTTTTTAAATTATTAAAAAAAGTAGAAAGCGAGGCTATAGACTCACCAGATGTATTATTAGTAGTATGACAACTTTCAACGATCGATGATGCCCGGCGAACACGAAATTCACAATCTATCAAAATAAAACGCGTGTCTTTAATAATACATCCAAATAATATTTCATACTTAATAAAATGAAATAAATATCTAAAAGTCAAAATCAAACTCACACCATTCTCAATTTAATAATTCCTTCTTACGTACACTTTTACATTTTTATTCTTTCAAAAACTGTCGATATATATCTATTAATCGTCCAAACTGTTTTCCGTACTTAAACACGTCAATAGCTTATGATACTAATCAGAAATTCACTTACTATATATAGAAAGACCTCCAAAAAGTTGGTTAAAAGATTTTACTTTTAAAGTCCCTGCCCGACTCATCTTCGAACTACAAAAACCGGAGATTTTTACGTCAACAACTCATATAGTCTTTTTAACTTATTTATTTGACTCCGTTTACAAAACCGACACTCATATTTGAAAATAAACTAAACATCATCATGTTTATCATTTTACATCAGTACTTGACACATTTCAAAATCCTTTTTCTAGTCCCCGAGATTCGATCCAAATATCGACAACAATTATATATTGTGCTGATACTCGTCTCCCGTTACACTAATAATCAAACTATCATAACTTTTCGCTCGTTTGGAGCTAGAAGCTCTAATTTATACTAAATCGAAGCTTAAGACATCCTCTACCACAATATCGAATTAATTCATATCAAACTCAAACTCATATTTTCTGAAAATTACTTTTTATATTCTGGTCAAAAATACATTCATTAAAATCACTCAAAATCAAATTTTTACCACATTTTAACATTTTACCACTATAATCATCTAAATATTACTAATTTCAATCCTAACACACTATATCATCCTAGATGATCAAATAAAATAAAACCCAACTAAAAATTTCAACATGCAACAACTTAAAATAATATATAACAATATAGCACCTACATACAACAATCAAACAAGATCAAAACACATGGTTTTTTTTTATCAAAAATGGGTTTTTATAAAAATTTCATGCATGTAAGATATTTTCATACCAAAATGAAGAGAATCAAAAGATAGAAATGGGTCTTTGATTAGTTTTTAAGGATTCAAGCTAGATATAAAAAAATCAAGGGTTTTGGTGGTGGTGAGGGTGACGGATTGTTTGAGAGGGGAGGAGGGGAGAGAGAATTTTTGTGGTGAGTGGATTTTGTGTGTGTAATTGTGTGTGATTTTTCATTTTATATGGGAAAAGTTTAGGGTAGTTTTTGCCAGTTGTGATTCTTGTGGACCAAAATGCAAATACTTGGTTAAAAAGCGGGAAATGACTATTAGTCATTTTTGAAAATATTTACGGGTCTAGTGTTTCATAAAAATACTTCTCAAAACTTAAAACGCTCACAAAATATGATATTATTTAGTCCCGGCACGACTTAATACGAAACTAAAAATAAAAACGTCAAAATATTAAACATCGACATGTTTAAAATAAAACGTAAAATTTCGGGCATCCGTTGATATCGTCATTACTAATATCCTCGCAACTCGTCAAAACATAAAAATATAACTTCCAACATTCATCCAAATCAAATCACCAACCGTTATCACAATCAATCTCGTCAAAAATTTCAAAAATATACGTAAAAATATAATTAAATAATGACCACGGGTTTGGGTTGTCACATCCTACCCTCCTAAAAGAGAGCGACGTCCCGACGCTCAACCCGCCTCACACTCGCACTTCCTCACTTCTAGAGTCAACGTGACCTCTTACCCTCAAGAGATACTCACGTCTTTCACACCAGTTCAACTCAATTCTTATGATATCACCGTATAACCGAATATTACTACACTTCAACTTCCAAATTTACCCTCCAATATGATAATATTACTTCATCATTCCTACTCCTTCTACATCACTTTCTCAGTTCCATTCCTACTTCAATACTAGGATAACTTGACCCACGACTATGTAAGTTCTCAAATTAATATGTGCAATTATCATTTTCACTAGGTTCCATTAGTCCTCATAGTGAAATATCAAATATATCATCATCCCAAGTTTCAATCACATCAACACAAATCCAATTTCCATCGTTCAAATCATCCTTTCACTCTGTACGTTGCTTCTCGAAAATACGCAATATTTATCTTCTTGACTCAATTCTTCTCACTTTTTGTAAGATCTCTAAAACTCCAAGGTTAATCTCAGTCTATGGGTTACATATATTATGTTCAAACCTTGTTCAATACTCATACCTTATCACAGCGATTTCCAATATTAAGAAATTACTCTGTCTCTATGTCCCAAGGTTACACTAAACTAAACACAATGAGATTATCAATACTTCTAACTAGTCACTTATATACCTCATATACTCATCTTCCACTTTCAATTATTCTAACAATCACTATACTGAATTACTTTACCTTCCATAGTACATCATTATAATTTCCACTGATTACTTCCTGAAATCAGTACTGAATGCTTAACAATTGTAACACCCCCACAAAATGCTATGCGCAGCGGAACTACAACATTTGGGTGCTACGCAGTTATCATTACACACAAGATATATCGAACGACTCTAAAGAGACGTCAACTTAAAACTTGAATTAAAAATTGTTAAAAGATACATGTCCACGGTTTTTTCAACCCCACTTGGTACAACAGAGTTTAGCGTTTTCGGTCCCCATGAATCTCAACCCAAAAATTTCAGTTTCACAACAACATAACATTAAAGTTAAAAATGTTTAAGGAGGAAAAACAAGCAGACTCCAAGCCATACACACAACATCCATCCTATGCACGCTCCATGCTATACTTCAGCGGTTACCTGAAACACATGCCAAAATTTGGTCAACTAAAACGTTGAGTGGAATTCATAGGTTTTACAATTCATTTTGAACGTATGTGAAATAAAAACTATTCACGATCATTCATAGACTTGTCGATCAAACAATCTATATTCAAGATACTGACAATTGTGTTTAAGCTCATGACACTAAACCGTTAACTCAATCACCCGCGTAATAATTACCGGCATGATTCAGATGAAACCAAAGCCCCTAATAAGGCATCAGTTGCAATTATACCTTATCTCTTATCACAAATTATCCGTCCGCAGGGGGTATCAACGTACTAGCCCTCGTCTCGGATAGGGTAGTCAACCCCATAGTACTATCACTTTGTATAAGCGGCTATTTCTAATCCACTCTAGGACTAAACAATAGTTAATAGTTCATGAAATTAGGGTCTTTTGCAACTAGGTACTCAACACAATTTCAAAGGCAACATTCGGGACCAACAATCATTCATGACATACGTTCATTTTAAAAACTAGCATGCATTTCCCTCGCGGGTAAAACAGTTTGAAATAATAATAAGGGAGGCTATAAATTCACACCTTATATATCAAGTAGTCGATAGTTCGAGAGATGATCACTGACGACGATACGGATGCCCGGGTAAATCAACACCTATCAACCAAATAACGCGTAATGAGTAATCTCATTTTAAAACCTTATGGTACTGTATAAAATACATAGATACTAGTCACTTAGGACAATTACAACTCACGCCAACACAAAACAACAAGCGTTACTCATTTTACACCACTCGTCCTTATTATTATCGTTAACCATTTTTATTCATTTTCGCCGATACTTACCAAAAGTACGGACTATTTTACTATACTTAACCATCTTTATAAAATTTGACAAAATTCTCAAAAATACTATAAGACCTGTAGATAACACATATTTAATCCCAATAAAATTTTTTACTTCTACGACCCGTTACTCAACGCTTTTCCAAAAACTACATTTTTCGGACTGAAATTGTACTTTGACCAAGTCGGACCCGTTTGACCCGTTTAAAATACTCCATTGACCCATTTGACACCTAAGTCCTAAAGTAGACTCAAATGTGCAGGTTTGACACCAAAATTCAGTCCTTGACCAATTACCAAACTAGACTTATAGTCCCCGGGATTTGACCTAAACCAATCACAACTTCGGATTATGACGGTTTTCATCTCCCGGTACACGAATTTCAAATCGTCATAACTTTTGACTCGTTAGGAGTCGTAAGCTCTACTTTATACCAAATCGAAGCTAAGAGAATTCTCTACAAGTCTATCCTATCCACAAGACCTGTTTTCAAAATGATTTTTACAAAAATGCCTTAAACTTTCTGCCTAAATTTAACCATACCAAAATCACACTTACGCTCGATTCCAAACCTATTTATCATCACTAGGCATCATCCTAAGCTTCCCTAATCACAACCAAACCATATTTTCAGTTTCTAACCCCTATTGATCATCAAACTCATAAGCTAAAAACCTAAAAACAAACATGCAAACACTTGTATCCATCTAAAGCACCTATGAACACAAGATTAAACACAAAACCAATGCTCAAAACATCAATCACCATGGCTCCCCAAACACCCCCCTTAGCCGTGGGGTTTGGGTGACCAAAACACCACAACCAAATCAATTTTGGTGGGTTTGTTTAGTGATTATACCCTCGTTTCACACGAATTTAACATGCATTTATCCAATTAACCTCAAAAACGAGTTTGAAAAATTCCTTTGATTCTTGAAAAAAAAGTTTGAATGCATGTTGGATTTGAGTACATAGAAAGGTAGGGAATGATAAGATTAGAGGTGGTCTAACCTTAGTTTTAATAAAAACCAAGTAGAAAAAAAATTAATGGTGGTTTTTGGTGGGTTGGGGTGACCGTCGGCCTAAGGAGGAAGAGAGGGAGAGAAAAAAAAAATTTCCAAGTGTTTTTGTTAAGTGTGTGTTTGTGTTCCCCTTTTTGTAAAATTGGAAGGACCCATTGTGCAATTAAAGCTTTCTTTTGGCCTCAAGTAAAAACGTCACTAAAATTTGCGGGATTGACTCACTAGTCATTTTAGAAAAATTTACGGGAGTCGGAAATTATCCCAAACACTCCAAAATACTTTTGGGATACTTTAAATGTACTCGGAAAGCTATAAAACTCACCCGACTCAACTTAACACGAACCGTAAGTAAAATTCTCGAAAAATTACATTATCGATAAAACGTCAATAATTATAGAAATTTGGGCATCCATCGGGATCGTATTCGTCCTCGTCCTTCTTGAATCGTCAATCGTAAAAATTATAACCTCGAACATCGGCTTTAACCAAAATACTTATATATATAGAAATTAAAATTTATTAAAAATTTCAAAAATTAGCGTAATTTAGGGTAACGTTAATGACCTCGGTTCTAGGGTGTCACATCCACCCCTCCTTAAAGAGAGCGACGTCCCGGCGCTCGCCTCTTCTTGTACTCACATTTCGTTCTGCTGGAACAGATGAGGATACCTTTCCTTGAAAAAGTCCTCACGTTCCCAAGTGTATTCCGGTCCACGCTTAGAATTCCATCGAACCTTCACAATAGGAATTCTACTACGCTTCAGCCTCTTGACCTCTCGGTCCATAATTTCCACAGGTTCTTCCACAAAATGCATTTTGTCGTCCAGTCGAATCTCGTCCAAAGGAATCACCAATTCCTTATCCGCCAAACTCTTCTTCAAGTTCGATACGTGAAACGTGTCGTGAATAACACTAAGCTCGCTCGGCAACTCTAACTTGTACGCTACTGGTCCAATTCGTTCAACGATCTTAAATGGTCCAATATACCTCGGACTCAACTTTCCTTTCTTCCCAAAACGAATTACACCCTTCCACGGCGATACCTTGAGCATAACCATATCTCCGACTTCAAACTCCAATGGTTTCCTTCTGTTATCGGCATAACTCTTTTGTCGGCTTCTCGCAGCAAGTAGTCGGTTCTTGATTTGCACAATCTTCTCTGTCGTCTCTAAAACCATGTCGGGTCCAGTCAATTGACTTTCTCCTACTTCACTCCAACACACGGGCGATCTACACTTCCTTCCATACAATGCTTCGAACGGTGCTGCCTTGATACTCGCATGGTAACTATTGTTGTACGAAAACTCCACTAGAGGCAAGTGGCGTTCCCAACTTCCTCCAAAATCAATCACGCATGCTCGGAGCATGTCCTCCATCGTCTGTATAGTTCTTTCACTCTGGCCGTCAGTTTCCGGGTGATAAGCCGTACTTAAATTCAATTCAGTGCCCATCGCACGTTGAAGCGATTTCCAAAATTCCGAAGTAAATCTACTGTCGCGATCCGAAATGATCGATAACGGCACTCCATGTCTGCAGACGATCTCCTTCACGTACACACTGGCTAGCTTTTCCATACTGTCCGTCTTCTTCATAGGTAAGAAATGAGCAGATTTCGTTAACCTATCCACTATTACCCATATCATATCACATCCACTAGGAGTTCTAGGTAAACCCGTCACGAAATCCATAGCGATTTTCTCCCATTTCCATTCTGGGATCTCTGGTTGTACCAACAATCCAGACGGTCTCTTATGTTCGGCCACCAATAAACTTTCTTCAGGTCGTGATACATTTTATCCGATCCAGGATGTATCGAATATTTCGACTTATGAGACTCGTTCATAACCAATTCTCGTACTCCAGGCTTTCCTTCCTCAGATGAACATAATGGTAACCAAATCCGATTCTCAAAATATCTCAATCCGTCTGACCTAATCACAAAAAGAGGTTTCAACATTCTTCCCAAGTTCTCAGCTTCAATATTCCCTTTCATTAGTCCCCTCTCTTGAGCCTTCAGTATAGTTTCGGTTAAGTCAACGCTCTCAGTCATCACCAAAGCCCTGACTCTCAAAGGTTTCTCTCGTTCCTTCCTACTCAGTGCATCCGCTACAACATTCGCCTTGCCAGGATGGTAGCGAATTTCGCAGTCATAATCACTCAGTAGTTCTACCTAACGTCTCTGTCGCATATTCAACTCCTTTTGATCTAAAATGTGTTGCAAACTCTTGTGGTCAGTGAATACAACACACTTCGTCCCATACAAGTAGTGTCTCCACAACTTCAACGCAAAGACTACAGCTCCTAATTCCAAATCGTGCGTCGTGTAGTTCTCCTCATTCTTCCTCAGTTGTCTCGACGCGCGCTATCACCTTTTCACGCTGCATCAATACCGCTCCGTAACCTTTACGAGATGCGTCACAATACACTACAAATTCTTCGGTTCCTTCAGGTAATGACAAAATCGGTGCAGAACATAGCTTGTCCTTGAGCGTTTTGAAAGCGAATTCTTCCTCATCCCCCCATTCATACACCCTATTCTTTTCGGTAAGCTTTGTCAATGGCTTTGCTATCAACGAAAATCCTTCAATGAACCTTCGATAATACCCAGCTAAACCAAGGAATTGTCGAACTTCAGTCGGCGTTGTCGGTGCCGACCATTCCCTGATCGCTTCGACCTTGGCAGGATCCACGCGAACTCCCTTGCTATCAATCACGTGACCAAGGAATTGCACGGATTCTAACCAAAACTCACACTTCGAGAACTTCGCATACAACTTCTCCTTCTTTAACAACTCCAAAATCTTTCTCAGGTGCTTCTCGTGCTCCTCCTTACTCTTAGAGTAAATAAGAATATCATCGATGAAAACAATAACAAACTTATCTAGATACGGCTTGCATACGCGATTCATAAGGTCCATGAATACAGCAGGCGCGTTTGTCAACCCAAACGGCATCACTCGAAATTCAAAGTGTCCATACCGCGTACGAAAGGCAGTTACAGGAATATCCTCCTCTCTTACACGTAGTTGATGATACCCTGATCTTAAATCGATCTTTGAGTATACACTGGAACCTTGCAATTGATCAAACAAATCGTCAATCCTCGGCAATGGGTACCGATTCTTAACCGTCAGCTTGTTGAGTTCTCTATAGTCAATACACATCCGAAATGAACCATCTTTCTTCTTCACAAACAACACTTGCGCTCCCCATGGTGATGAGCTCGGCCTAATAAATCCCTTATCCATCAATTCCTTCAGTTGATCCGATAACTCCTTTAACTCGGATGGTGCTAATCGATAAGGTGCACGCGCAACCGGCGCAGCTCCTGGCACCAAATCAATTCGAAACTCGACCTCACGGGTGGGTGGTAAACCCGGCAGTTCGTCTGGAAAAACTTCCGGATATTCGCAGATAACAGGTACCTCTTCAATCCTCGCCTCTAAATCACCATCACTCGAAACCTGTGCCAAATACACGTCGCATCCGCTCTCTACATACTTCATCATTTTCAAACAGGAAATCACTTTCAAACGAGAAGTGCATTCGTCTCCCTTCACGGTCAAGACTTTATTCCTCAATGGAATCTGAACTAATCTCTCGCCACAGACGATCATAGCACTATGCGTCATTAGCCAATCCATTCCCACAATCACGTCAAACGATCCTAGCTCTATAGGCATCAAGTCGATTTTAAAAGCGTAATTTCCTAACTTCAAGGTACACCCTTTCAGTATAGAATTCGTACTAACAATTTTTCCATCGGCTAACTCAACGTTATAACTAGTCGCTAACAATACCGGTTTTCTATTGATATGACGACTAAATTTAACATCTACAAAACTCTTGTCGGAGCCAGAATCAAACAAAATACTAGCATAACAAGCGTCTAGCAAAAACGTACCAGTAACCACGTTAGGACCCTGTGGTTTATCAGCCGTCCCTACTTGATATACGGCAGCAGCATTTTTACCTCCCTGCTTGTTTCCTGCCTTCGGGCAATTCCCTTGCATATGGCCTCTCTCTCCACATCCAAAACATCCCCTCCTTCTGATAGCATTCGCCCCAGTGGCTACTCCTTTCGTTCGGCAATCAGACATCCTGTGACCTGCTTTTCCACATTTGCCGCATGCAGGCGGGCAATTCCCTACATGGTACAAGTTGCACCTACCACAGTGGGGATTCACTTTTACTCCTCTAGGGTTTGTCACAGCTCTCATCCCGTCTTTCCTTCGTTGGTTAAACTGCTGATTGCGGTTCTAACCATGGTTGTTTCGATTTCCACCTCGGTTTTGGCCCTGGGATTGATTGCTCTGTGCTGCTTCCCATTTCCTCTTATTTCCTTCAGCAATGAAGTTCTTCTTGTCCTGGAGCTTGACATCCATCAATGCGTGAGCCATCTGGACCGCTTCATCAAACGACCCAGGTTTAGACGAAGTCGTCTCACCCTTGATATTACTGGATAAACCTTTGATGTACTGTTCCATCTTCTTGGCATCATTGGCAAAAATGTCTGGGCACAAAAGGCTTAGTTCATTAAACCTCCTGGTGTAAGCAGCGATATCATTGTTCTTCAAGGTCAGGTGCCTCAACTCATCTTCCAATTGACCCAATTCCTCTTCCGGGCAGAACTTCTTGGTCAAAAGAGCTTTTGTTGCAGTCCATGTTCTTGCATTCGCTACAGCCAATCCAACCGTGGCTACTTGGGTGTTCCACCAACTTAATGCATCATCAAGAAACGTAGCAGCCGCAAACTTGACCTTGTTCGCTTCTGAACAACCACTAATCTCGAAAGTACTTTCAACCTTTTCCAACCATCTCCTAAGTTCTAGAGCTCCACCAGTTCCACGAAATTGCGTGGGACCGCATTTCATAAAACTAGAATAAGTACACTCTCTCGGGGCTTGCTGTCTCCCCGCGTTTCTGCCCTGGTCTGGATTTCTTCCTGCTCGGTCTGCTTCTAGCGCATTTGCTATAGCTTCCTGAATCATCGTGTTCACACGATCGGCAGTTAGCTTTGGAGGCATGGTGCGTTATCAAATATCTCTTTCTGCAAGACAGGGAAAATAGAAAAACAATGTAAGTACACACATCAAGATTAAGATGGATTTCTCTTTCAAGACATAATATAATTACAACGACACATCACTACAGAGTTACTAATATTCATCAATTCACATCACAAAAGATCAAATTTAAGACATATCACAGATCATGAAAGGTAAACATGGATTGTATTGATAATTAACCAAAATTGTGACAAGTATTGCCACTACAATCGTTCACCATAAAACTTAAGTCCTCAAGTTTTTCGTCATAATACCATCATACAAAAGTCTAAAACAGTTCTATTACAACGATCAACGATAAAATACAAGACAAGCAACTAGGCATGTGGTGATCCACACGGCCTCTTGGATGGCGGTTCGTCATCATCTTCCTCGGGTTCCTCTTCGCTATCATCCTTGTCCACATCATCCATTTTTCTCTTTCCTTTGTCGTCCGGCCCACATTCAGTCTCCTTTTTCGTCCCTGACGTAGACCCACACTCAATTGCTACCTGATTTCCCACAGTAATACAAGCACCTCTAGTAGGCGGCTGGATCATGAAGTCATTAGCATCCATTTCCAAATCGTTCACAAATATCCAATCTGGGGGCAATGATGCTCTCACTCGATGCTCCCAACTCTGCATCCTAGACAATCTCACTTGATCTTCCCTAACACGATCAAGACTAGCGCTCAAATTCGCGACCATCGATCTTAGACTGTTGATATCACTTTTGTTTACATTTCCATCATACTCAATTCTTGCAGTCTTTTCCAACAGTCTTTGGTGTGCCCTTGCATTCTTATCAAACCTCTTAATTACCCTGGTCTCAACTACAAACCGCTCATACATCAACCTATCCATCCTCCTCAAACGACCTGCGGGATCCCAGTAGTGTCTTGGTCTCGGAAAGTAGACCCTTGCGATATTCTCATGAATCGATTGCGACTTTGATGATTTGCTGGACTCTGCACCGCTCCCATTACTTACTCGAACAAATCCTGGCACTGTTCTCAAATAGTCCTTACAATTGTCCATCGGGCGATTAAAGGGTTGCTGCTCATATCGATCGGTTGGAGGTACTTCATAACCCTTTGGCGAATTCGGAGATTGAAACAAATCAGGTTCGGTCTGACCTACAGCATTCTCGGGAATGCCATCATCCATTAGTTCCTCGGGCTCTTCCTCAGAATCCTCACTCTCATCACTACTGATGCTAAAATTGTCCACCTCACTTTCATCATTGTCATTCTCCGGCCCTATTTCTTCTTCTGGAGCGATCCATCCATTGTCATTATCCGGCGGGTTCGGAGGAAACGGTCCCCCTTCGTGACCTACGACGTAATCGTTTCCATTACCATTAGGCGGTACCTCGGCCATTCCTGCAATAACAGCGAATTTCGGAGGGTACGTAAGTAATTATACAATATTTATAAGTACATGCATGCAAATGCAATGCAAAGGTGGTACATATGCCCAAAATGTAATAATATGATGCTCATGCATGATTAATACAAAAATTACGATGTCGGATATTCCACGTATAATTCAACGTCTACATATAGTAATTTCCATACTTACGTGATAATTACCCACATATATACTTCAACTCAAAAGTATACGTCAAATGCCATGAATACAAAAATAAATCTTACCGGAGCCATGCAGGACAGTTGTGTGTGCTTGGACCATTTCTTACGACACCAAAAGTTATAGTTTAGGATTTTCAAAAACGACCTAGTTCTCTATAACTCGTGGCTCTGATTACCAATCTGTAACACCCCCACAAAATGCTATGCGCAGCGGAACTACAACATTTGGGTGCCAGGCAGTTATCATTACACACAAGATATATCGAACGACTCTAAAGAGACGTCAACTTAAAACTTGAATTAAAAATTGTTAAAAGATACATGTCCACGGTTTTTCCAACCCCACTTGGTACAACAGAGTTTAGCTTTTTCGGTCCCCATGAATCTCAACCCAAAATATTCAGTTTCACAACAACATAACATTAAAGTTAAAAATGTTTAAGTAGGAAAGGGAGGAAAAACAAGCAGACTCCAAGCCATACACACAACATCCATCCCATGCACGCTCCATGCTATACTTCAACGGTTACCTGAAACACATGCCAAAATTTGGTCAACGAAAACGTTTAGTGGAATTCATAGGTTTTACAATTCATTTTGAACGTATGTGAAATAAAAACCATTCACGATCATTCATAGACTTGTCGATCAAACAATCTATATTCAAGATACTGACAATTGTGTTTAAGCTCATGACACTAAACCGTTAACTCAATCACCCGCGTAATAATTACCGGCGTGATTCAGATGAAACCAAGGCCCCTAATAAGGCATCAGTTGCAATTATACCTTATCTCTTATCACAAATTATCCGTCCGCAGGGGGTATCAACGTACTGGCCCTCGTCTCGGATAGGGTAGTCAACCCCATAGTACTATCACTTTGTATAAGCGGCTATTTCTAATCCACTCTAGGACTAAACAATAGTTAATAGTTCATGAAATTAGGGTCTTTTGCAACTAGGTACTCAACACAATTTCAAAGGCAACATTCGGGACCAACAATCATTCATGACATACGTTCATTTTAAAAACTAGCATGCATTTACCTCGCGGGTAAAACAGTTTGAAATAATAATAAGCGAGGCTATAAATTCACACCTTATATATCAAGTAGTCGATAGTTCGAGAGATGATCACTGACGACGATACGGATGCCCGGGTAAATCAACACCTATCAACCAAATAACGCGTAATGAGTAATCTCATTTTAAAACCTTATGGTACTGTATAAAATACATAGATACTAGTCACTCAGGACAATTACAACTCACGCCAACACAAAACAACAAGCGTTACTCATTTTACATCACTCGTCCTTATTATTATCGTTAACCATTTTTATTCATTTTCGCCGATACTTACCAAAAGTACGGACTATTTTACTATACTTAACCATCTTTATAAAATTTGACAAAATTCTCAAAAATACTATAAGACCTGTAGATAACACATATTTAATCCCAATAAATTTTTTTACTTCTACGACCCGTTACTCAACGCTTTTCCAAAAACTACATTTTTCGGACTGAAATTGTACTTTGACCAAGTCGGACCCGTTTGACCCGTTTAAAATACTCCATTGACCCATTTGACACCTAAGTCCTAAAGTAGACTCAAATGTGCAGGTTTGACACCAAAATTCAGTCCTTGACCAATTACCAAACTAGACTTATAGTCCCCGGGATTTGACCTAAACCAATCACAACTTCGGATTATGACGGTTTTCATCTCCCGGTACACGAATTTCAAATCGTCATAACTTTTGACTCGTTAGGAGTCGTAAGCTCTACTTTATACCAAATCGAAGCTAAGAGAATTCTCTACAAGTCTATCCTATCCACAAGACCTGTTTTCAAAATGATTTTTACAAAAATTCCTTAAACTTTCTGCCTAAATTTAACCATACCAAAATCACACTTACGCTCGATTCCAAACCTATTTATCATCACTAGGCATCATCCTAAGCTTCCCTAATCACAACCAAACCATATTTTCAGTTCCTAACCCCTATTGATCATCAAACTCATAAGCTAAAAACCTAAAAACAAACATGCAAACACTTGTATCCATCTAAAGCACCTATGAACACAAGATTAAACACAAAACCAATGCTCAAAACATCAATCACCATGGCTCCCCAAACACCCCCCTTAGCCATGGGGTTTGGGTGACCAAAACACCACAACCAAATCAATTTTGGTGGGTTTGTTTAGTGATTATACCCTCATTTCACACGAATTTAACATGCATTTATCCAATTAACCTCAAAAACGAGTTTGAAAAATTCCTTTGATTCTTGAAAAAAAAGTTTAAATGCATGTTGGATTTGAGTACATAGAAAGGTAGGGAATGATAAGATTAGAGGTGGTCTAACCTTAGTTTTAATGAAAACCAAGTAGAAAAAAAAATTAATGGTGGTTTTTGGTGGGTTGGGGGTGACCGTCGGCCTAAGGAGGAAGAGAGGGAGAGAAAAAAAAAATTTCCAAGTGTTTTTGTTAAGTGTGTGTTTGTGTTCCCCTTTTTGTAAAATTGGAAGGACCCATTGTGCAATTAAAGCTTTCTTTTGGCCTCAAGTAAAAACGTCACTAAAACTTTGCGGGATTGACTCACTAGTCATTTTAGAAAAATTTACGGGAGTCGGAAATTATCCCAAACACTCCAAAATACTTTTTGGATACTTTAAATGTACTCGGAAAGCTATAAAACTCACCCGACTCAACTTAACACGAACCGTAAGTAAAATTCTCGAAAAATTACATTATCGATAAAACTTCAATAATTATAGAAATTTGGGCATCCATCGGGATCGTATTCGTCCTCGTCCTTCTTGAATCGTCAATCGTAAAAATTATAACCTCGAACATCGGCTTTAACCAAAATACTTATATATATAGAAATTAAAATTTATTAAAAATTTCAAAAATTAGCGTAATTTCGGGTAACGTTAATGACCTCGGTTCTAGGGTGTCACAACAATATTCCAATTTAATTATTTCCACCTTTATTTATCATATCCTATGACATTCATCCTTATCCCGGTTAACCTTCTTACAACTCTAGCTCAGTTAATTGCTCGATACCTCTTAATTCCATAAGTACAGAAAATATTCCCTTAATATATATATATATATATATATATATATATATATATATATATATATATATATATATATATATATATATATATATATATATATATATATATATATATATATATATATATATATATATATATATATATATATATATATATATATATATATATATATATATATATATATATAAAACATATTAACAATCCTTCCATCGGTTAATTTCTCATTTCAACCAATCGTTAATTCTCGTTGATTTCTCGTCCTCAAGTCAATTAAAGTCTAACATCTTCAAATCTCATTATATCCTCAATAACACCTTCAGAATTTCAATACATCATCAATAATACCTTCAGAATTTCAATGAAATTCTGACTCAATGATTATCAGATAAGAATATGCAAATTACAATATCTAAATCTCAAATATTATCAGTATTTCCCAAAAATATAGGGTGTGATATCAGCAACATTCCTTTCATGTTGATTTTCCATTATCTAAATAATTCCTTTATTCAATTTCCTTTACCGAAATGAAAACATTTCATTACCATAGAAATACTAATTCCTATACCACACTCCTTGTTATTCCTTCAGCAACCCGACCTCCAGCTAGTCCGTACTTACGACAAGTAAATAGATAATTACTTAAGTGGTACAAAATATATGTGATCTACACATCATACTTCCTCCTGCTTACTGATTTATAGTAACCGCTAGAATACCATCTCTTTTTATACTGAACTGTTAAATTCCAAGTTTACCTTCTGTTAGAGGAAATAAATTTCCTATTCCTTACTGTCATTCGCAACAATATCGTTCCTTTACCCTTTTCTTCCACACTTAATTTCGAACCTGGATCAATCTTTAAATTACTATCTCTTTTCGTCTAGTTGAACATTCTCAAATGACTATTGATATTTCAAAACATCCATCAGTTACTCGAACTTATGCATATATTTGCACCTTTCCAATTACCATTAATATCCGTACGACACTCTTCACCGCATCTCTTCTCATTACTAGGAATCTAACACACGGAAATCCTTTTAAATCTTGCAGAATAGCAGCAACATCTTCAATTGGAACAACAACATCTTCAGTTGGAACAACATCATCTTCAACTGGAGCAGCAGCATATTCAGTCTTAGCACCTCGTCTCCTCACAGCACAATCAGCTTCAAACAATCTAACAACTATTCCCACGATCATATAATCTACCCTAGAGTTAACAACCTTTGGAGACATATTTCAAGATACCCAGTCACTTAGGAATCCTACTAATTACAGAAACATATCCCACTCAACTCTTTCTATTGTTATCACAGACGAAAGAAACATGATAAGTATACACATCGAGATAGAAAGAAGGAACTTTTCATCAAGATATATCATGAATACTACATGCGCCAACAACACAATACTACCTCAATTCCACAATCATCTCACAATTGAGAAGATAACAAAAACACATCAAGGTAATTGTATATTTCATCCATAAATCCGAGAAAATCATAACAAAATCTTGTCACTACAGTCACTTACCCTTATCGTCCTAAACAACAACAATAATAATCCATCACAATACTACCTCACAACATCTAAATAATCCCAATACAACACAACAATACATAAACTGAAATACAACAAAGATCCATCACTTCATCACTCCATATGATCGCACATCATTTTCTTCCAACTAGGCTTGCCTTTACTTCATCTTCATATGGTCCTAACTTACAGCACCTCCATTTTGGATCAAAACACGACGGCTCATCAAATCCATACCTCAAATGCGCTCCTTGACACGGCGGATCTACCATATAATGCGAATTAGCATACACTTCACTATCCTGGAACTTTCAATGAGGTCCAAGATACGGCCCAAGATGAGCTACATAATCACTTAACCTGCAAAACCTATCTCTCTCTTCCTGATATTTCTTAAAATAAGTTCCATAACTTCTCACCTCAGTTCTTCCAACATCACTCTCAGTCCTATAAATATCACTTTCAGATTCTACAACATTTTTCTTATCGTCCGTATCATCCTCATAATCTAACCATCCACCTAAATTCTTATGATTACCTTCTCGCTGACATTGCATACCCCGTTGACCTACAGCAAATCCTTGCCTATAGTTGTTAAGTGGTATGTCGGACGTTTTCTGAAATTACAGATTATTCAAAGCTACATAAGGTCGTTATTCAAAAATATATATGCAATGCATAATTATGCAAATGCATAATTATGCAAATGCATAATTATGCAAATGCAAATAATTTACATATGCCAAATATATATGTATGCGATGCAATGCAATGCAATGCAAATGATAATTATACAATACTCATAAAAATGAAATTATGATGAAAGCACTCCACGTCCTTTTATTAATATCAATACCTTATCGTAGTATTTATTTAATAAATACTCAGAAATTCAGAACAATTTTGAGGGATACATCTATAATAACAAAGCAGAACAAAAATCAATAATCTTACCGGAGCCTTGCAGAGAAGTTGCGTTTCTTTTATAAAATACTTTTGACACCAAAGTTATAGTTTAGGACATTTTCAAAAATCGACCTAATTCACTATAATTAAAAAGCTCTGGTTACCATCTATAACACCCCCAATTTACATTACGCAGCGGAAATACAAAATTTGGGTGTTATTCACAAACTTCATTTTACAACGCTCTTTATACAACCTTAAAACAGTATACTTAGGAATAAATAAAGAAATAATTTAAATCAATGTCTAAAACCTTCAATCACAAGTAAAATCAGTTTAAAAATATATCAGAGTAGCGTTCAGGTTCCCCTAGGATCTTAACAAATCAACAAACCTTTTACCAAAATACTGGACCATATACTATAAATTTATGACAAACGGAAAAGAAATCTGTTTTAGACCAAATTACTACAAAAGCAATCCCGCAATCCTTCTCCAGCAAGCTCCGCAATTCAACAACTTCAAGTACCTGAAATACATGCTTAAAATCATCAACACAAAGATTGAGCAAGTCTATAGGTTTAACAAAACATATTTGAACACATCGTAAAAATTATTCACAATTGTTTAATAGCATTGTGGCCATACATCTATTAATCAGGCATTTCATCTTATAGCAATAGCTAATGAATTTTATTAAGCTCATGACACCGACCCCTTAACTTAGTCACCCACGCCAAATTGCCAGCATGACTATAAGAATTCAAGTGCCCCTACTAGGGTATCAATTACAAGAATACCAATTCTCATTCTCGTAAAATTATCCTTCCCAGAGGTTACTCAACGTAAAGCCCTGGTCTCAAATAGGGTCGTCAGCCCAATAGTTCTATCATTAGAATAAGCGGCTATTCCCAACTCACAACATCAAGTCAGAAGATAGTTAACTGCTCATGAATTTAGGGACTTTTGCAATTTAGGTACTTATACAATTCAAATCAACAAAGGCAACAAAGGCAACATTCGGGTCCAACAATTACTCATTACATGTGTTCATTTTCTTCAAATAGCATGTATCCCCCTCGCGGGTTTTAAAATCATTAAAACAATTATAAAGCGAGGCTATAGACTCACCTGAAGTATTAACAGTTGTATGACGACTTTCAACCATCGATGATGCCCGGCAAGCACGAAATTCACAATCTATCAAAATAAAACGCGTGCCTTTAATAATACATCAAAATAATATTTCATACTTAATAAGATAAAATAAATATCTCAAAGTCAAAATCAAACTCACACCATTCTCAATTTAATAATTCCTTCTTACGTACACTTTTACATTTTTATTCTTTCAAAAAATGTCGATATATATCTATTAATCGTCCAAACTGTTTTCCGTACATAAACACGTCAATAGCTTAAGATACTAATCAGAAACTTCACTTAATATATATAGAAAGACCTCCCAAAAGTTGGTTAAAAGATTTTACTTTTAAAGTTCCCTGCCCGACTCATCTTCGAACTACAAAAACCGGACAGTTTTACGTCAACAACTCATATAGTCTTTTTAACTTATTTATTTGACTCCGTTTACAAAACCCACACTCATATTTGAAACTAAACTCAACATCATCATGTTTACCATTTTACATCAGTACTTGACACATTTCAAAATCCTTTTTATAATCCCCGAGATTCGATCCAAATATCGACAACAATTATATATTGTGCCGATACTCGTCTCCCGGTACACGAATAATCAAACTATCATAATTTTTCGCTCGTTTGGAGCTAGAAGCTCTACTTTATACCAAATCAAAGCTTAAGACATCCTCTACAATAATTTCTAATTAGTTCATATCAAACTCAAACTCATATTTTCTGAAAATTACTTTTTATATTCTGGTAAAAAATACATTCTTTAAAATCACTCAAAATCAAATTTTTACCACATTTTAAAATTGTTTTTACCACTATAATCATCTAAATATTACTACTTTCAATCTTAACACACTATATCATCCTAGATGATCAAATCAAATAAAACCCAACTAAAAATTTCAACATGCAACAACTTAAAATAACATATAACAACATAAACACCTACATACAACAATCAAACAAGATCAAAACAGATGGTTTTTCAACAAAAATGGGTTTTTATAAAAAGTTCATGCATGTAAGAGATTTTCATACCACAATGTAGAGAATCAAAAGATAGAAATGGGTCTTTGATTAGTTTTTAAGGATTCAAGCTAGATTTTAAAAATCAAGGGTTTTGGTGGTGGTGGGGGTGACAGATTGTTTGAGAGGGGAGGAGGGGAGAGAGAATTTTTGTGGTGAGTGGAATTTGTATGTGTAATTGTGTGTGATTTTCCATTTTATAGGGAAAAGTTTAGGGTAGTTTTTACCAATTATGATTCTTGTGTACCAAAATGCAAATACTTGGTTAAAAAGCTAGAAATGACTATTAGTAACTTTTGAAAATATTTACGGGTCTCGGGTTTTATAAAAATACTTCTCAAAACTTAAAACGCACACAAAATATGATATTATATAGTCCCGGCACGACTTAATACAAACTAAAAATAAAAACGTTAAAATATTAAACATCGACATGTTTAAAATAAAACGTAAAATTTCGGGCATCCGTTGATATGGTCATTACTAATAATCCTCGCAACTCGTCAAAACGTAAAAATATAACTTCCAACATTCATCCAAATCAAATCACCAATCGTTATGACAATCAATCTCGTCAAGAATTTCAAAAATATACGTGAAAATATAATTAAATAATGACCACGGGTTTGGGTTGTCACAATAAACAACTACGCATTGGTATTATCCGTCAAGGCGAGTTAGGTTCTTCAGCGTTTCCGTTAGCTTTTGCTGGACATATGGTACAGATCTCCCGTCCTTCAGTAAGGACAATCTCTTCCTTTATTAGGATTTCTCGTATGCAGCCAACTGTTTTCCCAGTAGTTGGAGATTTAAATGCTTATGTTTTATTAGTTACCTTAGCCATATACATGCATGCCAGTTTCACCTACTTATGGAGGTACCATAACCATAATACTAGAGGCACTAGTGTTATGACTTCATCACGGCGGAGTGATAGCTCGTTGCGTCCCTTTCAGTTTATTTGGCCTTTATTATTATATTATCATGTGGGGCGTATAGGTGCATCCTAGTTATAGTGTCAGTCAGGATTTCATGGTGAATGTGGTGTGTGCCTTTCATCCTTTACAAGGTGCCGATCCCTCTTACCCATTGCCATATTAATTAGAGGCATCCCCTCTAATTACATGACGAAGTCAGCCCTCCAAGTTTGCATGCACGTTGTTGACCTCATGACCTATATTGGCTTTTGGTATATTAAACTAATACAGATTTTCATAAGTACACATAAGCTATGTTTTCAGAACTAAACCAGTAACACATGTTATACGCCTAGGTTTTTTCCAGGACTTCATCATTTCTACTGCTATTCAGGCGTTATAGTTCTTTACTATTTTTGTCATTTATGATATGTCATATATCCATTCATTGGGCGTTTTGCTCAGCCGTTACTTTCTTTCCATGTCCCAAAATGGCAGGTACCAAAGGTTAGACCTGAGCATTTGTAGGACATGCATGGGATGGGAGCTACCTTAGACTTCTTCTCCTCTTGCCTTCATATACTTATGCTTGTATAGTCTTCCTTTAGTTCATTTATTTTATTATGTTTTGGGCTTATGTTTGGAACCGATGTTTGATTCCGGTTATCCCTCTGGTTATGTATGTTTATCACATATTACCTTGAATGCTTTGATGATACGCCATAATTATCCTGTGATATTCCATTTGTCAAAATGGGGTGTTACAATTATGGTATCAAAGACCAAGGTTTCGACCTGTAGGCTCTCAACTTGGCTTGTGACTAGTGGGTAGTCACAACTCACCAGGATCCTTCCAAGCCGGCGTCTGATTTCCACGTATTGATATTTTCAGAACCTCGTTCTTTAACCATGATGTTTTCATCGGAATTGTTTTACTAATATGGATTGAACAACCCTCATCCATACTTAGTTACATTTCATTGTTTTATGCATGATGTTTCTTGTTAATGTAGACTAGTATGAACTGAATCACAATAGTTCATATTTAGTCGCACATTTCTGTTAGGTTTAGACAGTTGGTTTTTATGAATTCATTTCATTTTCACTTCATGTATTCATTTCATACATTCATCTCATTCTCGTAGGAATTATGACTAAGTAATGGTTGGTACAAGACTGGCACTATTTAGTCGAATGTGCTTATATCGAAACTTTTTCTCTATTTAGTGGACCGACCCATAGGCGTCCACACTTGCCTTTTTGTTTTATGAACCGACCCATAGGCGTTCACCCATGTACATATCATCATATTTATTAACCATGCATTTTAAACTATTTCATGCGTTATAAATTGTTTCATGATTTATAAATTACTTCATGCATATTTTTTATGTTTAGGTCATGTTATACTGTGTCAGACTCACCATTTATGTTGCATTGTTTTGCATTGTGAAACGACTTATAGTCGTCCACACTATCGATTCTTAAAATTTATTTCATTGCAGTCATAACTTTATTGTTGCGTTTCGCTATGTTGATTATGTTGTCATAATATCATGGTTAACTCTGTTTTCATGCTGATTATGTTTTCATACCCCTCTATGTTTATTTTGTCCCATGCTCTCATCATGTTGATTAGGCTTTCATGCAAGACATTGATGGATTTCATGTAATCCTACTTTCATGGTAGTCATTGTTTGTTTTCATTAATCATTCTTTCATGCAGATCATCATTGAATTTCGTTTAACCATACTTTCAGGTTTATATATGCAACCAGAATGATGTCTATACTGGAATTGCCAGGTTATCATGATGGTTTTCTAACCGTTTAACGAATTATTTTTTTTCTTTCTTTTCAAATCATGTCAGATGATCGGCCCCTTACCGATCATTTCATGTGCATCCCATGTGTACTCCATGTACCTTATTCCATGTGTGTTACATATATTGTAATCCATGTGTGTTACACATACTGTAATCCATGTGTATTTCACTTGCAATATGTCACACCCTCAATTTATCAGAGTAAGGAAACATAATGGGGTGCGACGGTCATGACTATCAAAAGATATAGATACAAAGAACGACTATATTAAAGTCGTTTTCATTTAATTAAATTCATAAAATTAGTTCGGAAGCGAATTACACAGGATCATAATAAAAAATTGTTTCAAAAGACTTCAACATTGTTCCAAGTATCCAAACACTAGTCACGACCATTTTTATGTTAAATATCCCAAGCTTAACTATGTCACTCCTCCGTCTTGATACCTGAGAAAAACATTGCTAAAGCGTCAACACAAAGGTTGGTGAGTTCATAGGTTTAAGTTTAAATAGTGTGATGAACCATAAGATTTTCAAGGCAACCAATATATAGTCTTATTACAAATACAAGATTATAATCAAAAGTATACGTTTCAACAACCTACGTCTAAGCTCATGACACCGAAGCATTAACGAACCAACAAGATATAATGAGAGTCCGAGCAAATGCCTATCCCAAAGCATTCGCAACGACTCAAATGTAAGTGTATCTAATTTGGTCACACAACCAACATTAGATAGGGAGGTCAATTCCAATAGATCTATCCATAACATTCGCGCTTACACAAAGTAATTAACGGTTCACGATAGTGGGCTAAAGCATCTAGGGATATCGCTACTTAGACATCATGTAGGCAAACGTATCAATTTTTAGCACTTATGTTCATCCGTTTAAAACAAGCAATGTTCTCACCCCAAAATTATACAAAACAAGTAAAAAGTGGGGCTATGAAACTCACCTCGATGAAGTAGTAATTATGATCAACAAAGATAGCAAAGGAAAAACAAGGCACGCAAAACAATGTGCAAACAATCTTCTCGTAACCTAAGTAAAATATCCGTACTTAGACTAAATACAAGAAATAAGAATGTACAATGCAATTGGTTGATAATTTATACCTGCTCTCGATTTTTAAAATGTTTTATAAATTTTTCTCGTTCAACACTTTTTGTCACGGGGTCAAGTTTGGGTCTCGATATCTAGTTAACCAACAGTCCAAAAAATAAATGGGTTCTCATTATAAAAACTAGGTCGTGAGGTCTTTGATATTTGATAAAAATTGCATTTTAAAAGGGTCTCTATGTATAACAAATAATTTGACAAAGTAGTGCACTCGCAATAATAAAATAAACAAGTAAGTTTTCATTTACTTATAAGTGTCAAACAAGCAACTTTGGAATTCAATTTCGGCTTCGTTACTCAAGGTTAAGACAAACGGATACTTGTTTTGGAAACTAGGTCGCGTCAAGTTTACCTAGGTACTTTTAGAAGATCGGGGCATGACCTTTAGGTGAGTTAAAAATAGTAGTGAAATAGGGTCTATGGGTCGAATGTTTATGATGTTATATGTACTATCCAAAATCTTGGAAATAAAAGAGAATGCTAGCTTTGTGTTCATACTGGTACATACATGCCCACATACCCACATGCCCAATTTCAGGATAGTACTATGCTTGTTATTTGTTTTCTTGTTTCTACAGCCTACTCGAAATGAACACAAAAGGGTGACCCAACGTTGCTACCATTTTTATTATACATCCATACATACATGTACACCATATTAATTCAAGAACAATACATGTGGGGTTTACCATTTTTGGTTCACTATTTTTCTGCCATAGCTTTTATACAAGAACTATCACAATCAAAAGTGTGGCCCGGTTTTGTACTAGTACAAGTAACATACATCATACATAGACAAACATACAACATTTAGGCATAATGAGAAATCCATTTGTTGTAGCTACTGTACGCAGCCCCTACCAAATGAAAAAGGGTCTAATTGGTTTTTACATGCTTTACTTATTACTCATACATAGATACATACATAGCATGGCAATATTACAAACACAAACAGCATCATCTAGATAGAATAGCAAGTTGGTTTTGACTATTCTAATCTATGCCTTGTTTGTATAGTTACACAAAAATAGGAAAAAGGAAGGGACCCATGTTTGATTCTTCTTTCATTAGCATACCCATATATGCATATCCATACACACAACCCACTCACTCATTATTTTTGAAGGGTTGAATTTTTGTGTTACCTTCCTGGTCTTGACACAAGTACACAGTGTATTCACTTGAGTTATTTTCTTTATTGTTGTTCAATTTTACTCTCTTTGTCCATAAACATGCATACTTATAAAACCATTTCATGCATACACATCATGCTACTTTGTCACTTAACAAGAAGCGTCTATCATACAGACATGCATAGATACAGCCTATATACCTTCGCGTATACATACCTACTGTACTCATTTTAGGTTTACTTTTCATACTTAGCCTTCTACTAGCATACATATATGTTCACATACATAACACAAGGAAAAACACATATAGCTACTGGACAAGAAAAGCATGCTTCTACTTCTTACCAGTCACGCATAGGACACACACATAAGATCATGCGTACATAATACATGCCTATATTTCCTTTCTTGGTGTCCTAGTGTTTGTTTCTCTTCACTCTAATCACATAGAAGATACACACACGCATACAAGAACGATCACATTAACATGTTTGACAAGGTCCTTGCGTTTTGTTCATGGTTGTTTACATACAATCATAGTAGTTTGTTTAATACATTTTCTCTTTGAACAAAATCATACATCTATTTCTTGTTAAGTCATGCCCACTTTGACATGCATGGTTCCTCCTAGGTCTAGCATATAATCGACCCTCTTGTGGCTTCACACACAATCACATTCATAGAGGATGAAGAAAATTACGAGACCAAGGTCTCATATTCATATGTGTTGTGGGTTTTATTAGTAACTATTACTCTTTCACTTCTTTTTAACCCTAACTCATTTGTGTCAAACTCATTTATGATCTTTACATACAATCGTACTTGTTCATAACATAATGTCATCCATCTAGTATCACGTTTTATTCCTACAAGTGTCCATTTATAAAAGAAAACACCCATCCAGACCATAACCGTGACTTGTTAATTGTTTTAGTTTACAAAATGTTTTAGCAAGTATATATTTATCAACCAATATGATATGAACAAGGTATTTAGAAACTTACAAAGGTCCTAAGTATTTGATGAAGATGAAAGTCAATAACTAGTGATCTTTACTAGAACAAGTACCCATGTCCAAGACTTAGTATTCCTAGCTTGCAACTAAGATCAACCCGAAACCCTAGCTTGTTTTATCTTTGTCGTGACCTAATAACCAAAGTGGTTTAAATTTTTTTCTTATTGAGCTTTAAGTTTGAGTGTGTGAGATTATGAAGGAATGAGGTTGGTATTTATAGGCAAAGGAGTGATATTAGGGTTAAGAAGTCTTAGTTAGGGTTTAGTTATTGTTCTTGTTAGCTTGTAACTAGATCTTGCCAAAGGAAACTAACATGGGAAGTTTCACAGAGACATGGAAGAGGGAAAGTACCTTGGGGTCTCGTCTAGGGCAGAAAAGTGGAGGAAGGGTGTACTAACATTATGACTAACATTATTATTGTTAGTTGTAGGATTCAAAAGTGTAAGAAACCATAGGAAAGGTGATGCATCTGTTGGGTATGGAGGAGGGAAAGGAGACAATAGTACATGGTCTTAATTGGAAGGGTCAAGTACTAGTTGAATTCATAAGTTTGAAGTGTGGGGATGATATAAAACATGGGTTTTATATCTCTTGTCAAAGGCTGAATTTTAGAGTGTAGTAACAAAGGAAGTGAACTTGTTTTTCTCTTTTATTTTGGTATTTCGCAAATGTTGTATTGTAGTGTGTAAAGTTGTAATGTTTTAGTAATATTAGTTTCAATAGGTTTTTGGTTTCATGAAAATAAATGATAACTTCTAAGTATGTCGTAATACATTGGTGAACTATTATGTTTACGTAATGACTTCTCTAAATAAGTGTCGACTATAAAAACAGAAATTACTATCAAGTAATGTATGAAAATAATAACAAGTCATTCAGTTAATAATTTTCTAAAATACTAAGTCATTCAAGTAAAAATTTCATGAGCGTCATTCATAAAAAAATTTAAATTCGTACCCAAAATACGCGTAAGCAATCGGGAGCATCAATAGACAAACAAGTCTAACCCGAACCATCGTGTTTCACGTAAATTAAATAATTTAAAATCCACGTTTGTGACATTCGATACCCGTAAATTTGGAGTTTTGTCCTCAAAACTCGCATGTTGATGTCGTTAGCAAAACAAGAGGTGGATTAAGTTTTCATCTACCTTTCTCGGTGTTCAACGTCTTCATTTTTCATAGATCATTGCTAAAATTAAAATTTCTATTATCTTATTTTCATTAGAACGAATAAAAATTCCTTTCGATTGTACGTGGTCCTATGGCGTTCCTTAAGTCATTTCTTATATGTAGAATTTTCGCGACGATATCAGCTTTGTTAAGTGAGTTTTCTCATTGATAATTTAAAGTTTTCTTATATTTTTCCGACTCAAATCTTTTTGAGTTTAATTGTCGAAAAGATGGCGCTCTTAGTATTTTCGCGTCATACATGCTCTTGTATGTCATAGTGGCGAAGAAATTAGTCGTAACAGATTTTTACTTGTATTGCGTATTTAACGCTCTTACTAAAATGGCAGTATAGGAGTAATTGATATTCATAGTATTAAATAAAATTTCTTTGACGAGTACCACGAACATGGAAATTCAATATCATTACTAATATATCTTATTTCTAAGATGACTACTACGAGCATTATAACACCCCCAACAAATGCTATGCGCAGCGGAAGTACCACATTTGGGTGCTACGTAGTTATCATCACACATAAGCTATATTAAACGACTCAAAGAGACGTAAAAGTTTAAACATAAATTTAACATTATTAAAAACATACAAGTCTATAGTTTTCCAAATCCCAAGATAATACAAAACAGAGTTTGCGTTTTGGTCCGCATTGAATCTCAACCCAAAAGTACATTTTCGTTCACATAACATAATATAAAATATTTAAGTGCTAAAAGGGAAGAAAAACAAAGTAGACCGCCAAGCCACAACAACTTCCATCCCGCATGCTCCGCTGCTATCAATCTTAGTTACCTGAAACACATGCTTAAAACCGTCAACACAAAGGTTGAGCGAATCTATTGGTTTATCAAATCATAAGTTGAACATAAGTATTAAAACCAATCATGATCATTCAATAGCATTGTCGTATACACAATCTATTATTCAAGGATATTATCTTTAGCAATAGCTAATAATTGTGTTTAAGCTCGTGACACTAAACCGTTAACTCAATCACCCGCGTACATTTACCGGCATGATTTAAGTGAAACCATTGCCCCTTCTAAAGGCATTAGTTGTAATTATACCTTATTTCTTATCACAAGTTATCCGTCCGCAGAGGGTACTCAATGTACTAGCTCTCGTCTCGGATAGGGTCGTCAACCCCATAGTACTATCAATTGTATAAGCGGCTATCTCCAACCCACACAAGGGCAAGACAATAGTTAATCTTTCACGAATTTAGGGACTTTTACAACTAGGTACTCAACACAATCCAAGGCAACATTCGGGTCCAACAATCATTCATGACTTATGTTCTTTTCGTTTAAATAGCATGTATCCCCCTCGCGGGTAAAAACGTTTGAAATAAGTAAAGAGCGAGGCTATAGACTCACCTTGCGTAGTAGTAGTGGTTCTAGCGAAGACGTAACGAAAATATCACTGACGATGTGGATGCCCCCGGGAAATCAAATACAACACCTCACGAATAAACACTTAATGAATAATCTCCTTCAAGTATTTTCAAGTACTGTATGTATATATTTAAAGTCACTCAAAGTTTGTATAAACTCATGCCAAAATTCCATACAAGTGATTATTACTAGATCGTACCATTTATCTACGTACTTAAAGTTGATTGCCATTTTATAAACCTGCCGGTACTTACCAAAAGTACGGGCTGTTTGCTATGACTTAAGCACCTATATAAATTTCAAGAAAATTCACAAAAATGCCTCATGATATATATAAAACCCATATTTAATCCCATGAAAAGTTTTCACTTTTATGACTCGTTACACATCACATTACTAAACATAAGTTTTTAGGACTGATTTTGCACTTCTAACATGTAAGACTTGTTTGACCCATTTAAAAGACACCATTAGTAAATTTGACTCTTAAGTCGAAAAATAGACTCACAAGTGCAGGTTTGAAACCAAAAATTAATTTTCAATAATTTACCAAACTCTATCTATGGTCCCCGGGATTTGACCCAAAACCAAACATAATTTCGGATTATGTTGATTCTCATCTCCCGATACACGAACTTTTAAAATAGCATAACTTTTGACTCATTTGGAGTCGTAAGCTCTACCTTATACCGAAACGAAGCTAAGACAAAGCTCTATAACTACATACAATGCTGTTTGAAAATGCCACTTTCAAAATCACCTTTGCATTTGTTTTCAATCAATTCCATCTACTCCTATACCCCTAATATCATCATTAAACTATCCTAATTAGATCATAACATCTTAATCACTTGTATGAATCAATATTCATAAAAACCCATTTCATAAAATCAACATGCAATCAAATTAATTCAACTAAAAATGATAAAAACATGTTTTTAAACAACAACCCACAACAATATTTATCAAACATCAAGGATCAAACCAAACTCCCTTTTGGCTGTGGGGTTTGGTGACCAAAACAACAAAGAAAAACAGCCCCCATCTTGTTTTATTGATAAATCATCATTATAAACATATAAAGTAAACATGTATATAGTTTAATTAGATCAAAACCCATTTTTTTAAAAATCATAATTTTTTTGGAAAAATCAAATTGATGCATGCATGTTATGAGTGGATTAAAACACTTACAATGATGAAAGGAAGGTGGGTCTTTGATTAGATTCTTCAAAAACCCACGAAAAAATGGTGGTGGTGGTGGTTGTGTGGTGGTGGCCGGCGGCTAAAGGAGAGAAAGACGGGAAACCTAATTTTTTTGAATGAAAAATGGTGTGTGTGTTTCCCTTTCCCCCTTTTTGTAAATTGGGAGGGGCTAAAATTGACAACATGGCTATCTTTTGGCCTCGTAAATAAACGACCATTTTTAAAGAGTGGGAATGAGTTAGTAGTCGGTTTTGAAAATTTACGGGAGTCGGGTTTCGTCCCGGCTACCTCAAAATACTTTTAAATGGTTCAAACGCAAACTAAACGAGTATTCATATGGTTTTGACTCGACTTAAAACGTAATAAAAATAAAAACTTCGAAAAACTCAAATATCGATCAATCGATAATAAGGACAAAATTTGGGCATCCGTCGGTATCGTAGTCATTATCGTTTCTTCTTAAATCGTCAAACGTTAAATTAAGACTGTAAACGTTGGTTTCAACTTAAACCGTCAAATATATAGCAAACGAAATTTCTTAAAAATTTCAAAAATATTCGTAAAATAAGATTAAATAAACGATGTTGGGCTCGGGATATCACATCCACAAGTGAGTCGCAACTTAAGAGAGATGCTCATACTGAACAACTCTTGAGACAATAACTTAGCATCATACGGCACGTTCACGGGTATTACAAGCATACTCGCGTTCGACCACGATCATACGTAGTTGCATCCTCCTTTTCGTCATAATTTAACTCTTTGAAATTGTAATTTTTATATTGGTAGTCCATAATTTATTTCGTTCTTTACCGTTATTCACTTCCACAATAATAAAAAATTAGTCCGATCCATATTTTATTTCATTTGTTATCATTGCACACTTTTAACAATCAACAAAACAATTTCCATACTTATGTGTACTAATTCTCGTTATGTTATTCAAAAGTTTGTGTCTTCCACATCAAGTTGTTCGTAAAACTAGATTTTCCAAAACTTTACATGGTAGTCCTTACTAAAAAGCAATGTTACAACATTAGTCGCGCTGTTTTATACTTTAAGTTGGTCGTCAAGCCAATTTTTATTTTTTTTCCAAAACTTTGCATGGTAATTTATACCAAAATATTTCGTCATCAATCGTGTAGTTTTTGTCAGTAATACCTTTACCTATTTTACCAAAACGTTTTATCAAAATTTCTATGATTCTTATTAATAAAGTTTTCAGTGATGGTTCCTTCAAAGTAATTTTTTTTCTATATATATTTTTTTATAGTGTTTTCAGAAAATATTCTATAAAACTCCTTTCAAAAAAAAATTCTTTGATTAATTTTTCTCCAACATATAAAAAGATTGTAGGATAAAAACCATTTCTTAAGTAAAAGCTTCATAAGATATAAACGATAAGTTTTAAAAATGACTGGAAACAATTAAATTAAAGTTTTTAAGGTACGTTACATAACCCAATTTTTGTTGGTGGTGACATCGGCAGATGTCGAGTCACTTGATCTTCATAAAAATAAGTTATTTAATATTCCATATCAGTCACTCAATTCATCAGAAAATTTTTCGAGAGCTTCGATCATGCTTTATTACATCTCTAACACTTCGGTCAATTTGTTTTTATCTTAAAATTGTTCAATTTGTTTAATCCAATCAACTAGTCAATTCAACCACAAGAATTTCATCAAAAAAAGTGTTCATTTTGTTTTTATCTCTCGTTTGTTCATAATCATTCTGTAAACTTTTTATGTTCGACACGCGCTATTAGGATTTCTTAGTAGTGAACACAATTCACATCTAGGTTTATCAAGCTTTGTGACATGCGATGATCTCTTCAATTTAAAATATGGCATAATCCTCATATAACTGAGTTCTTCCCTTAATATTAGTTGTTATATCATGCTTCATAAATTTATAATAGTAACTTAGTTGCAAACCAATGGGCTAGAACTTTTAGATCCATCTTTGTACATTTTCTCCAACCTAAATTTCTCCTTGAAATGCATTCGACTTACGTGTCGGCGTATTTCCAGATAGCTTTCATAGTTTTGTAATACTAGTTTATATTTGTTCCTTATAGTATTTTCTGGGGTATTACAGGAGTAATACTTTATGTAGAGTGTTTATCATCGTATGTTTTATAAAAATAGAGACGAGGAATTTAACTATTTTAGTGTTCGCACACTAGAATAGTATTTTCTGGGGTAGTACAACTAGTGGTACTAATGCATCATTTTAGTCAAACGTCAATGAGGTAATCACCTTGTCAGATCATGTAAGTCTTATCCATCCCCAAGGAAATTCACTAAAAATATTAAGCTGCATTACAACTGGCACTTGACTAAGCCTCGCAACCCAATCAAACAAGAACAGCCTTGAGGTCTAGTCAAGTATTAGTCGTTAAACTTCTTAACATATTTGGTGAATTTACTCGTCTTTAGATATTACTCACACAATTTAACATTCATTAAACCTACACAAAACTCATCAAATATGTTATACCCTAATGATCAAACTAATCACGCAAGATGTAAATTCATGAGTCTTACCAACCTCAAGAAAACTCATCAAAAACACTAAGTTGCGTAACGACTGGCACTTAACTTAGTCTCGCAACCCAATCAAACAAGAACAACCTTGAGACCTTGTTAAGTATCGTTATACCTCTTAATTCACGTTTGTGACATTCGAAAATTTAAAATTCACGTTTGTGACATTCGATACCCGTAAATTTGGCGTTTTGTCCTCAAAACTTGCATGTTGATGTCGTTAGCAAAACAAGAGGTGGATTAAGTTTTCATCTACCTTTCTGGTGTTCAACGTCTTCGTTTTTCATAGATCATTGCTAAAATTAAAATTTCTATTATCTTATTTTCATTAGAACGAATAAAAGTTCCTTTCGATTGTACGTGGTCCTATGGCGTTCCTTAAGTCTTTTCTTGTATGTAGAATTTTCGCGACGATATCAGCTTTGTTAAGTGAGTTTTCTCATTGATAATTTAAAGTTTTCTTAGATTTTTCCGACTCAAATCTTTTTGAGTTTAATTGTCGAAAAGATGGCGCTCTTAGTATTTTCGCGTCATACATGCTATTGTATGTCATAGTGGCGAAGAAATTAGTCGTAATAGATTTTTACTTGTATTGTGTATTTAACGCTCTTACTAAAATGGCGGTATAGGAGTAATTGATATTCATAGTATTAAATAAAATTTCTTTGACGAGTAACACGAACATGGAAATTCAATATCATTACTAATATATCTTATTTCTAAGATGAATACTACGAGGATTATAACACCCCCAACAAATGCTATGCGCAGCGGAACTACAACATTTGGGTGCTACGTAGTTATCATCACACATAAGCTATATTAAATGACTCAAAGAGACGTAAAAGTTTAAACATAAATTTAACATTATTAAAAACATACAAGTCTATAGTTTTCCAAATCCCAAGATAATACAAAACAGAGTTTGCGTTTTGGTCCCATTGAATCTCAACCCAAAAGTAAATTTTCGTTCACATGACATAATATAAAGTATTTAAGTGCTAAAAGGGAAGAAAAACAAAGTAGACCGCCAAGCCACAACAACTTCCATCCTCGCATGCTCCACTGCTATCAATCTTGGTTACCTGAAACACATGCTTAAAACCGTCAACATAAAGGTTGAGCGAATCTATTGGTTTATCAAATCATAAGTTGAACATAAGTATTAAAACCAATCATGATCATTCAATAGCATTGTCGTATACACAATCTATTATTCAAGGATATTATATTTAGCAATAGCTAATAATTGTGTTTAAGCTCGTGACACTAATCCGTTAACTCAATCACCCGCGTACATTTACCGGCATGATTTAAGTGAAACCAGTGCCCCTTCTAAAGGCATTAGTTTTAATTATACCTTATTTCTTATCACAAGTTATCCGTCCGCAGAGGGTACTCAATGTACTAGCTCTCGTCTCGGATAGGTTCGTCAACCCAATAGTACTATCAATTGTATAAGCGGCTATCTCCAACCCACACAAGGGAAAGACAATAGTTAATAGTTCACGAATTTAGTGACTTTTACAACTAGGTACTCAACACAATCCAAGTCAACATTCGGGTCCAACAATCATTCATGACTTATGTTCTTTTCGTTTAAATAACATTTATCCCCCTCGCAGGTAAAAACGTTTAAAATAAGTAAAGAGCGAGGCTATAGACTCACCTTGCATAGTAGTAGTGGTTCTAGCGAAGACGTAACGAAAATATCACCGACGATGTGGATGCCCCCGGGAAATCAAATACAACACCTAACGAATAAACACTTAATGAATAATCTCCTTCAAGTACATTCAAGTACTGTATGTATATATTTAAAGTCACTCAAAGTTTGTATAAACTCACGCCAAAATTCCATACAAGTGATTATTACTAGACTCGTACCATTTATCTACGTACTTAAAGTTGATTCCCATTTTATAAACCTGCCGGTACTTACCAAAAGTACAGGTTGTTTGCTATGACTTAAGCACCTATATAAATGTCAAGAAAATTCACAAAAATGCCTCATGATATGTATAAAACCCATATTTAATCCCATGAAAAGTTTTCACATTTATGACCCGTTACACATCACATTACTAAACATAAGTTTTTAGGACTGATTTTGCACTTCTAACATGTAAGACTTGTTTGACCCATTTAAAAGACACCATTAGTAAATTTGACTCTTAAGTCGAAAAAAAGACTCACAAGTTCAGGTTTGAAACCAAAAATTAATTTTCAATCATTTACCAAACTCTATCTATGGTCCCCGGGATTTGACCCAAAACCAAACATAATTTCGGATTATGTTGATTATCATCTCCCGGTACACGAACTTTCAAAATAGCATAACTTTTGACTCGTTTGGAGTCGTAAGCTCTACCTTATACCGAAATGAAGCTAAGACAAAGATCTATAACTACATCATATGCTTATGACTTGGACTTAGACTTAAGAACACGAAAAATAGCCTTAAACAATCTGTTTGAAAATACCACTTTCAAAATCACCTTTACATTTGTTTTCAATCAATTCCATCTACTCCTATACCCCTAATATCATCATTAAACTATCCTAATTAGATCATAACATCCTAATCACTTGTATGAATCAATCTTCATAAAAACCCATTTCATAAAATCAACATGCAATCAAATTAATTCAACTAAAAATGATAAAAACATGTTTTTAAACAACAACCCACAACAATATTTATCAAACATCAAGGATCAAACCAAACCCCCTTTTGGCCGTGGGGTTTGGTGACCAAAACAACAAAGAAAAACAGCCCCCATCTTGTTTTATTGATTAATCATCATTATAAACACATAAATTAAACATGTATATAGTTTAATTAGATCAAAACCCATTTTTTTAAAAATCATAATTTTTTGGAAAAATCAAATGGATGCATGTATGTTATGAGTGGATTAAAACACTTACAATGATGAAAGGAAGGTGGGTATTTGATTAGATTCTTCAAAAACCCACGAAAAAAGGTGGTGGCGGTGGTTGTGTGGTGGTGGCCGGCGGCTAAAGGAGAGAAAGAGGGGAAACCTAATTTTTTTGAATGAAAAATGGTGTGTGTGTTTCCCTTTCCCCCTTTTTGTAAATTGGGAGGGGCTAAAATTGACAACATGGCTATCTTTTGGCCTCGTAAATAAACGACCATTTTTAAAGAGTGGGAATGAGTTAGTAGTCGGTTTTGAAAATTTACGGGAGTCGGGTTTCGTCCCGGCTACCTCAAAATACTTTTAAATGGTTCAAACGCACACAAAACGAGTATTCATATGGTTTTGACTCGACTTAAAACGTAATAAAAATAAAAACTTCGAAAAACTCAAATATCGATCAATCGATAATAAGGACAAAATTTGGGTATCCGTCGGTATCGTAGTCGTTATCGTTTCTTCTTAAATCGTCAAACGTTAAATTACGACTGTAAACGTTGGTTTCAACTTAAACCGTCAAATATATAGCAAACGAAATTTCTTAAAAGTTTCAAAAATATTCGTAAAATATGATTAAATAAACGATGTTGGGCTCGGGATATCACATCCACAAGTGAGTCGCAACTTAAGAGAGATGCTCATACTGAACAAATCTTGAGACAATAACTTAGCATCATACGGCACGTTCACGGGTATTACAAGCATACTCGCGTTCGACCACGATCATACGTAGTTGCATCCTCCTTTTCATCATAATTTAACTCTTTGAGATTGTAATTTTTATATTGGTAGTCCATAATTTATTTCGTTCTTTACCGTTATTCACTTCCACAATAAGAAAAAAAATTAGTCCGATCCATATTTTATTTCATTTGTTATCATTGCACACTTTTAAAAATCAAAAAAAACAATTTCCATACTTATGTGTACTAATTCTCGTTATGTTATTCAAAAATTTGTGTCTTCCATATCAAGTTGTTCGTAAAACTAGATTTTCCAAAACTTTACATGGTAGTCCTTACTAAAAAGCAATGTTTCAACATTAGTCGCGCTGAGTTGGTCGTCAAGCCAATTTTTATTTTTTTTCCAAAACTTTGCATGATAATTCATACCAAAATATTTCGTCATCAATCGTGTAGTTTTTGTCAGTAATACCTTTACTGATTTTACCAAAACGTTTTATCAAAATTTCTATGATTCTTATTAATAAAGTTTTCAGTGATGGTTCCTTCAAAGTAATTTTTTTTCTATATATATTTTTTTATAATGTTTTCCAAAAATATTCTATAAAACTCCTTTCAAAAAAAAAATTCTTTGATTAATTTTTCTCCAACATATAAAAAGATTGTAGGATAAAAACCATTTCTTAAGTAAAAGCTTCATAAGATATAAACGATAAGTTTTAAAAATGACTGGAAACAATTAAATTAAAGTTTTTAAGGTAGGTTACATAACCTAATTTTTGTTGGTGGTGACATCGGCAGATGTCGAGTCACTTGATCTTCATAAAAATAAGTTATTTACTATTCCATATCAGTCACTCAATTCATCAGAAAATTTTTCGAGAGCTTCGATCATGCTTTATTACATCTCTAACACTTCGGTCAATTTGTTTTTATCTTAAAATTGTTCAATTTGTTTAATCCAATCAACTAGTCAATTCCATCACAAGAATTTCATCAAAAAAAGTGTTCATTTTGTTTTTATCTCTCGTTTGTTCATAATCATTCTGTAGACTTTTTATGTTCGACACGCGCTATTAGGATTTCTTAGTAGTGAACACAATTAACATCTAGGTTTATCAAGCTTTGTGACATGCGATGATCTCTTCAATTTAAAATATGGCATAATCCTCATATAACTGAGTTCTTCCCTTTATATTAGTTGTTATATCATGCTTCATAAATTTATAATAGCAACTTAGTTGCAAACCAATGGGCTAGAACTTTTAGATCCGTCTTTGTACATTTTCTCCAACATAAATTTCTCCTTGATACGCATTCGACTTACGTGTCGGCGTATTTCCAGATAGCTTTCATAGTTTTGTAATACTAGTTTATATTTGTTCCTTATAGTATTTTCTGGGGTATTACAGGAGTAATACTTTATGTAGAGTGTTTATCATCGTATGTTGTATAAAAATAGATATGACGAATTTAACTATTTTAGTGTTCGCACACCATACAACTAGTGGTACTAATGCATCATTTTAGTCAAACGTCAATGAGGTAATCACCTTGTCAGATCATGTAAGTCTTATCCATCCCCAAGGAAATTCACTAAAAATCTTAAGTTGCATTACAACTGGCACTTGACTAAGCCTCGCAACCCAATCAAACAAGAACAGCCTTGAGGTCTAGTCAAGTATTAGTCGTTAAACTTCTTAACATATTTGGTGAATTTACTCGTCTTTAGATATTACTCACACAATTTAACATTCATTAAACCTACACAAAACTCATCAAATATGTTATACCCTAACGATCAAACTAATCACGCAAGATGTAAATTCATGAGTCTTACCATCCTCAAGAAAACTCATCAAAAACACTAAGTTGCGTAACGACTGGCACTTAACTTAGTCTCGCAACCCAATCAAACAAGAACAACCTTGAGACCCTGTTAAGTATCGTTATACCTCTTAACATTTTTGATGATTTGTCTTGGTTTTGGGTTTACTCACGACTTAGCATCAACTATTGCTAAATCTCGTCGCGTCCAAGTACTATTTAGGCGTATACTTTTAATTCGGTGTATATCGATATATGGTAACATAGAAACACACAAGCGTTTTAATGGATCGTAGTAGTCCAGTGGACTGTTTTTAACAAAATAGGTAATAACATAAGTATGTGTATGTTTTAATCCAAATAAGCATGGCACAAACCATCTTAGTTCGATTTATACATGGCACAAACCATCTTAGTTCGATTAAATATGGCACAAACCATTTTAGTAGCACAATAATCCAAACAAGGATGCTAGGTATTTTACTTCAAAATATAAGAAAAATCATCTTAGTACATATTCCTATAAGTATATCTTACATAATGATCATTCAAACAAGGCATGAAATACTTAATGCTAATAACACGTAGCAATCAAGTATAAACTAACATGGCAAATCAAATGGAATAATTCAAGTCACAACTTACTTTTATCGAAGACGTGAAGTGAAGTGGTTCTTGGAGATTATTTTTTTTGAGTGAGTTATAGTCTAGAATTATGTTTCCCAAAATTATTTTTTTAACTCAAGTTTATAAAAATCATTTTGTAAAATAACCTAGTTCTCTATAACTACAGCTCTAATACCAATCTGTCACACCCCCAATTAATCAGAGTAAGGAAACATAATGGGGTGCGAAGGTCATGACTATCACAAGATATAGATACAAAGAACGACTATATTAAAGTCGTTTTCATTTAATTAAATTCATAAAATTAGTTCGAAAGCGAATTACACAAGATCATATTAAAAAATTATTTCAAAAGACTTCAACATTGTTCAAAATATCCAAACACTAGTCACGACCATTTTTACTTAAAATCTCCCAAGCTTAACCACGCCACTCCTCCGTCTTGATACCTGAAAAAAAAATTTATAAAGCGTCAACACAAAGGTTGGTGAGTTCATAGGTTTAAGTTTAAATAGTGTGATGAACCATAAGATTTTCAAGGCAACCAACATATAATATTATTAAAAATACAAGATTATAATCAAAAGTATACGTTTCAACAACCTACGTCTAAGCTCATGACACCGAAGCATTAACCAACCAACAAGATATAATGAGAGCCCGAGCAAATGCCTATCCCAAAGCATTCGTAACGACTCAAATGTAAGTGTATCTAATGTGGTCACACAACAAACATTAGATAGGGAGGTCAATCCCAATAGATCTATCAATAACATTCACGCTTACACAAAGTAATTAACGGTTCACGATAGTGGGCTAAAGCATCTAGGGATATCGCTACTTAGACATCATGTAGGCAAATGTATCAAGTTTTAGTACTTATGTTCATCCGTTTAAACAAGCAATGTTCTCACCCTATAAGTATACAAGACAAGTAAAAAGTAGGGCTATGAAACTCACCTAGATGAAGTAATAATTATGATCAACAAAGATAGCACGAAAAATCAAGGCACACAAAAAGATGCGCAAACAATCTACTCGTAACCTAAGTAAAGTATCCGTACTTAGGCTAAGTACAATAAATAAGAACGTACAATGTAATTGGCTGATAATTTATACTTGCTCTCGATTTTTAAAATGTTTTATAAATTTTTCTCGTTCAACACTTTTAGTCACGGGGTCAAGTTTGGGTCTCGATATCTAGTTAACCAACAATCCGAAAAATAAATGGGTTCTCGTTATAAAAACTAGGCCGTGAGATCTTTAATATTTGATAAAACCTGCATTTTAAAAGGGTCTCTAAGTATAACAAATAATTTGACAAAGTAGTGCACTCGCAATAATAAAATAAACAAGTAAGTTTTCATTTACTTATAAGTGTCAAACAAGCAACTTTGGAATTCAATTTCGGCTTCGTTACTCAAGGTTAAGACAAACGGATACTTGTTTTGGAAACTAGGCCGCGTCAAGCTTACCTAGGTACTTTTAGTAGATCGGGGCATGACCTTTAGGTCAGTTAAAAATAGCAGTGAAATAGGGTCTATGGGTCGAATTTTTATGATGTTATATGTACTATCCAAAATATTGTAAATAAAACAGAATGCTAGCTTTGTGTTCATACTGGTACATACATGCCCACATACCCACATGCCCATTTTCAGGATAGTACTATGCTTGTTATTTGTTTTCTTGTTTCTACAGCCTACTCGAAATGAACACAAAAGGGTGACCCAACGTTGCTACCATTTTTATTATACATCCATACATACATGCTCACCATATTAATTCAAGAACAATACATGTGGGGTTTACCATTTTTGGTTCACTATTTTCTGCCATAGCTTTTATACAGGAACTATCACCATCAAAAGTGTCGCCCCGTTTTGTACTAGTACAAGTAACATACATCATACATAGACACACATACAACATTTAGGCATAATGAGAAATCCATTTGTTGTAGCTACTGTACGCAGCCCTTACCAAAAGAAAAAGGGTCTAATTGGTTTTTACATGCTTTACTTATTCCTCATACATAGATACATACATAGCATGGCAATATTACAAACACATACAGTAGCATCTAGATAGAATAGCAAGTTGGTTTTGACTATTCTAATCTATGCCTTGTTTGTATAGTTACACAAAAATAGGAAAAAGGAAGGGACCCATGTTTGATTCTTCTTTCATTAGCATACCCATATATGTATATCCATACACACAACCCACTCACTCATTATTTTTGAAGGGTTGAATTTTTGTGTTACCTTCGTGGTCTTGACACAAGCACACAGTGTATTCACTTGAGTTATTTTCTTTATTGTTTTAAAAATTTTACTCTCTTTGTCCATAAACATGCATACTTATAAAACCATTTCATGCATACACATCATGCTACTTTGTCACTTAACAAGAAGCGCCTATCATTAAAACATGCATACATACAGCCTATATACATTCACGTATACATACCTACTGTACTCATTTTAGGTTTACTTTTCATACTTAGGCTTCTGCTAGCATACATATATGTTCACTTACATAACACAAGGAAAAACCCATATGGCTATTGGACAAGAAAAGAATGCTTCTGCTTCTTACCAGTCACACATAAGATCATGCGTACATAACACATGCCCATATTACCTCTCTTGGTGTCCTAGTGTTTGTTTCTCTTCACTGTTATCACATAGAAGGTACACACACGCATACAAGAACGATCACATTAACATGTTTGACAAGGTCCCTGTGTTTTGTTCATGGTTGTTTGATTCGTTTTGTGACATTGATTCATAATTTATAAAAACGTTTTTCATAAAACGACCCGAGGGCACGCAAATCGAGAAAACTAGAATCGAGAAATACCCGTAAACTAGTGAGATGGGACAAAATACATTGCCCCACCCCACTAGCTTAATGGGACGGCACACATGACACCACATCTTAGGATGTGGCATCATGTTAGCTAGTTTATTACAAGTGTAATACAAAGCTTACACTTTAAGCTTTGTTTAGTCAAAACCACTAGCAACTCTCATACCACCATTTACTTATATGCCAACCAACATCAAAACTCTCTCAAAACCCTCCCCTTGTCGTCCACTTTCAAGCTACAAACACCCCTTTTGATCTTTTCTAGCCATGAAATACATGTTTACTAGCTCTATCATGGAGTTATCTTGAAGCCTTGATCATTTGGTGGCCATATTAACAACATTGGAGGTGATTTGCTTGTGTCCTATGGATGATTTCCCAACTTATGTTCTTGGTGTTTGATGATCTTGGAGTTACTTGTGGTGTTCATCAAGTTCTTGTCTTCCAAAAACAAGAAATACACTTGGTTGGTAAAGAAGATCATCATCTCCATTTTTCTCTTGTTATTTTGTAAAGAACAAATGTATTTTCTTTCATTTTGTATATGTATATGATGTATATATGATGATAAAAATGTTGTGTGGGGATCAAGTGTTGATAGATATGCTTAAAAAGGTTAATTACTATAAGAAATGAGGCTAAAATCTTGATTATTTAGTTGGCTGTATAAAAACAGTATATAACTAAAACTTGAACTGATAAAATTGAATGGTATGATCCATTTAAAGTAAGTACAAGATGTTATACACATGTGAGAGTTGGCCATGCAATGGAATCAATATAATGAGTGAGATATGATAAAAACAAGTTAGGTGTTCTAATCTGAATAAACAGTTTTGTAGGGACTGTTAAGGAAAGATGAACTTAAAATAAGCAACAGCTATAACTAAGTAAAATGTATCACATAATATGAAGAACATGTCACCCAAAAATGAGCTTCTAATTCATTATAGAACTCTAGATATGGTAAAAATGGTGAACATGAAGATAAAAATCAGATTTTAAGAATTAATGTTTATTATTATTATATAAGCACTCACATTTTATTGTATAAAATGTAAAATAAAAATCCACTAACTTATAAAACTTATTTATATAAATATATAAAAGGTTAATTAAATGGGTAAATTATATAAATGGTAGTGGAATAATATTTATAAGTAATAAAAACTATAAACTTGATTTTTACGACTTTTTCGGCTATTACCGTAAAATTAACGTTTTTCGCCAAATAAAACTTAGACGATCAAACACGTCTAATGTAAAGTTTTTAAAAGTCATATACTGATATATAAGTAACTAATACAAGTAAAAACCGATAAAACCCGAACTATAAAAATACGGCCATTAACGAGCTAACTAAACATATTGGACTAATAATTGGACTAAATAAGATAAATACTTGTAAAAAGAACTTATTGGGCTTAACCCATTTGGGCCCAAGATGGAAAGTATATATACTGATAATATAGGTATAAAATTGATTAAAACAAGTTAAAGAACTTATACTAAGCTTAATGGACTTAAAATAGGTAAGTAGGTGAAACTAGCAAACTAGTAAAAGTTACCAAAACGTAAACACTAAAATGAGTAAACAAGGATGTATAAACCCACTTGATCATCATCATAGGTACAAAATCATCATATGTATATTGTTATTTTGATAAAAGTCATTGGACAAAGTCTAAGACCGATTATTATTTATATAGGTTTCCGTGACCGAAGCACGCCCGTAGCCGATAATCCGCCTTTCATTAACAACGTGAGTTCATAGCCTCGCACTCTTTTAAATGTTTTATAAAATGATTTGTAAACCCGCGAGGGAGATAACATGCTAGATTTTGATAAAAATAGAACACAAGTAGTCCCGATGGTATGCTTAATGATATGGACCCGAATGATGCTATGACCCTATAAATGAGACTAAAAGGATTATTAGTAGTTAGGTTATGTCACTTAAAGTCCCATTAGCATGAATTGTGAACTACCGGGATTTGGTAGACGCTTATGCATTTGATAGTGCTATTTGGGGACGATCACCCCAGTTCGCGCCTTGATTTTTGTGACGACACACTAACTTAGATGGGCAAACTGTTTGCCGGGTTCGCGGCCCGCTGTTTTCATAGTAAGGTAACAATGTCATGCGGCTAATAATAATCCTAAAACCTATATAATCTAAATATCCGATATGATACGACGCTAATAACGATGAATATATTACCTATCATGGTAATATAGAGACTACGGTCTCATAGACGGTTTAAGATGTATGCGTGATTTATATATTGCATGGCTAGAAATATGAGGACTTACTTCCGATATTATACTTGTGTTCTGATTTTAAATGATTTTTTTATATAACGGTTTTTATTAAACTCTATGAATTTACTCGACATTCGCTGATATGATTTTTGCATGTTTTTATCTCAGGTGCTTGAAGGTAATCCGGATGGAGATCGATTCTGATGGCCCACATAATATTAAAAATATTCATTCGATCTATGTTTTGTAAACTAAATGACCTGTATAATTTGGGACCTGTTGTACACTTTAAAACTTTTTATCGAATGAATGTATGTTGAACCTTGCACAACCATTTTTACGTGTTGTCTATGATTGGAGTTATTGTGTTATCCCGTAACACTCTGAAAGACCCTTCCGCTGTACCGATACGAAAATTGAGAGTGTTACAGTTTGGTACCAGAGCTCTCGTTATAGAGAACAAAAGATTTTAAAAACGATGGTTTTGAACAAAACTTTTCAAAATCTTTTGACAATGAACATTTAAGAAAATATTTGAAAAATCTTTTGACTATAACGGTGTCAGAGATCTCCGACGTTACCAACAAGCCCTATTGAGAAGATATATATTTTGATATATATAATTTAATTTATATATATGTATATATCGTGATTTCATTATGTAATTGTTTAACTAGTATGTTATCCTAATACGAGATATATATATATATAAATGTAGATTGTCATGGCTGACCCTAATATTCCTGTAGAAAACCATGCTATTCCCGAACCTAATGTAGAAAATAATCCTTATTTACACTTAGTAGATTATGATATGGATGACGAGGAGGAACCATTTGAGGATCCCGAGCCCGAGTTAGGACTAGGAGATCAGATTTCCCCTTAGGTTGACTTGGTAGAGAATGAGATTGACGACGAGGATGTCGAGGAGGATGTAGGTATAGATGTTGAGGTCGATAATGATGAGGAAGCCGAGCTTATTTATCCTTATGATGTTCCAGAGGGCGAGCCTTTGCCCCCACCAGTTGATTTGTCTGATTCTGAGGATGAGTTACCTAGGGATGAAATGTCTGAATCGTCTGAATCTGATTCTGAACCAGAGGAGGATGAGGATGATGATGCACCTGATGGTACTGATTGTATTGCTACTCGTAGACGTGAGATAGGAGAGTCGTCTAGTGCTCGAGAGGCTACTCATATTGATGGTCTTGCACCATGGGCCTTGAGACGTGATCTAGATGCTTCCCGTGTTAAGAGTTGTATGACAGAGGTTGGATTAGGTGTTGTTCAGACTCAGGTTGCTTATTTGGAGTCGAAGACTAAGGTTGGCGAGAAAGAGCGGGAATTGCTTAGTTTGGATTTGACTGATGTTGAGCGTGGTTTAAATGAGGCTTTTATGAGGTTATCGGTGTTGGAAAGTAGTGAGTTTGCTGCAATGAAGAGAAAGGTGAATTCTATGGAGATTCAGTTGAATGTAGCTCGTGCAATGTGTGAGAAAGCTGAAAAGGAGTTGAATATATCTGTGGAATGGAATAGTAGATTTTATGCTGACATGGTTGAAAGAGGAGTGATCCGTAAGCGCCCAGCTAAAGATGTGTCTAGTGATTGTCCGACGAAGATTCAGAAGACGATGGATGATGGACCATCTGGCGGTTCTCAGTAGACCAGTCTGTATTTAGTAGTGACCTTTGTATCTTTTGTACTTTTGTAGCTTTGACTGAACCGACTTGTTAGTAGTAAACTTGGCACGAATTTTGAGTGTATATAGTGCTAGAACTTTGATATGGGATGTAACTAAGACAATGCTTTTGTTTCAAATCGAATGAAATGTGTATCTTGTCTTGAATTCCATATTGTGCCTTATTTGTATCTTGATTATGAATTCAATCCATATTATATGAATCCTTTGTTGGATGAATGCTTAATACTTTGAAATTGTGAAATTATAGAACTATGCCGCCCAAGAAGGCTGTGACTGAGGATGATGTACGTAGGATTATTACGGAGCAAGTTACCGCATCTATGGCTGAATTTATGGCAAATGCCAGAAATGAAGCTGGCGGTAGTGGAGCTGGCGGTAGTGGAATTGGCGGTACTAATGTGAATGTGAATGCTAATAATGTGAATGCTAATGCTGGAGGAAATGTAGGAGGACTTGGAACGAATGCACCTGAAGTTGGTGGCTGTACTTATGTGACGTTCATGAAGTGTGAACCTCTACCTTTTAATGGAACTGAAGGTGCTGTGGGATTAAGCCAGTGGATTGAGAAGATTGAGTCGGTGTTCAGGATTAGTAAGTGTATGGAGGAAGATAAGGTGACTTTTGCTATGGCTACTCTTAAAGGTCGTGCGTTGACTTGGTGGAACGGGAGAATTGCTTTCATGGGTCTTGATGCTGCTAATGCTACTCCTTGGGCTGAAATTAAGAAGTGGATGACTTTGGAGTTTGGTCCTCGTAGTGTGATTATTAGGTTAGAACAAGAGTTGATTCATTTGCGAATGAAAGGTGTGGACATTGATAGTTACACGAACCGATTCCATGAGTTGGCCTTGCTATGTCCTCGATTGGTGGAACCCGAAGAGATCCGAATTGAACAATATATTAAAGGGTTGACCAGGAATATTCGGGGGGCTGTGACATCATCTATACCACTGACCATTGATGATGCTGTTCGAATGGCTTACCAACTCATTGGACAGATAATTCAGGATAGGGAAGATGAAGCCCGTGTAGGTGAGAAAAGAAAGGGAGACGGTGATCGTGTAGATAGAGGTGATAATAGGAAGAATTTTAATCGCCGTCAGAACCAGAGAAAGGGGAATGCAAATGCTCTTACCAACAATGCACTGCGCAACGATGATAGATGTCCTAAGTGTGGCAACAAGAGGCATGCTGGCGACTGCTGGAAGTGCCGAAATTGCGGAATGCTTGGACACAAGGTTGAAAGGTGTAAGAAGGGAACCATTTGCTTCAACTGTAATGAACAAGGTCATAGGAAATCAGAATGCCCCAAGTTGAAAGCGATTGTACCTGGAAGAAACCCCCAGGGTGGTATCTATCAACTTGTAACAATTGAGGTGAAGAAAGAGGATCCGAATGTCGTTACTGGTACGTTTTTACTCAACAATCATCACGCTGTTGCTTTATTTGATTCGGGTGCTGATAGGAGCTTTGTATCCACTAAATTTAGTGCCCTTATTGACATTGAACCTGTTGAGATAAGTACCAGTTACGAGGTGGAATTGGCTAATGGTAAATTAGTGAAAACTAATAAGCTATTAGAAGGATGCTCTCTAAATCTCTTAAACCATTCCTTTCCGATTGATTTGATGTTGATAGAATTAGGTAGTTTTGATATTATTATTGGTATGGATTGGTTGTCGCTGAATAATGCTACTATTTTATGTGGAGAGAAGAAAGTTAAGATTCCTCTTAGGAATAAGACGTTAGTAATTGATGGTAGTCGAGGTGAATCCCGTTTGAAAATCGTTTCATGTATTAAATTCCAAAAGTACATCAGGAACGGTTGTGAGTTATTCTTAGCTCAAGTAACCGGGAATGAGTCTAGGGAGAAACGATTGGAAGATGTACCTATTATTTGTGAATTTCCTGAGGTATTTCCTAATGATTTACCCGGACTTCCACCGATAAGGCAAGTAGAGTTTCAAATCGATTTAATTCCTGGTGCTGCACCGGTGGCACGTGCGCCTTACCGATTAGCCCCTTCTGAATTAAAGGAGTTATCTGAGAAACTTAAGGAGTTGTCTGATAAAGGTTTATTCGACCGAGCTCGTCGCCTTGGGGAGCTCTAGACTTGTTCGTTAAGAAGAAGGATGGATCTTTCCGTATGTGCGTTGATTATAGGGAACTGAATAAGTTGACAATTAAAAATCGATATCCTTTACCTAGGATTGATGATTTGTTTTATCAACTACAAGGATCTAGTGTGTATTCTAAGATAGATTTGCGGTCAGGATATCACCAACTTCGCCTCCGTGAAGAAGATATTCCTATAATTGCGTTAGAACTCGTTATGGACACTATGAATTTCAAGTAATGCCATTTGGGTTAACTAACGCACCTGCGGTTTTAATGGATTTAATGAATCGAGTGTGCAAGCCCTACTTGGATAAATTTGTGATTGTGTTTATTGATGATATTCTAATCTACTCTAAGAATGAAGATGAACATAGAGAACATTTAAGGATTGTTTTGAATTTATTAAAGGATGAAAGGTTGTATGCTAAGTTTTCGAAATGTGATTTCTGGTTAGATTCTGTGCAATTTCTTGGTCATGTGATTAACAAAGATGGAATTCATGTTGATCCTGCAAAGGTTGAAGCTATTAATAATTGGTTTGCACCGACAACGCCAACGGAAGTGCGACAGTTCTTAGGATTGGCTGGCTATTATAGGCGATTCATTAAAGAATTTTCTTTGATAGCTAAACCCTTGACTAAGCTTACTCAGAAGAATAAACCTTTCGTTTGGGGATGTGATGAAGATGGAGCATTTCAGACATTGAAGCAAAAATTATGTATTGCGCCAATCTTATCATTACCCGACGGGAGTGAAGATTTTTTAGTGTATTGTGATGCATCTCTTAGAGGCTATGGAGCTGTTTTGATGCAGCGAGAGAAAGTGATAGCTTATTCTTCTAGGCAATTAAAGAAGAAAGAGGAGAATTATACTACTCATGATCTTGAGTTAGGAGCTGTAGTCTTTGCTCTTAGGTTGTGGAGACATTATCTGTATGGCACCAAGTGTACGGTATTCACCGATCACAAAAGCCTACAGTATATTCTCGATCAGAAGGAATTGAACATGAGGCAACAAAGATGGATAGAGTTGTTAAGTGATTATGACTGTGATATAAAATATCACCCAGGAAAAGCCAATGTTGTTGCCGATGCGTTAAGTAGGAAAGATAGAGAGCCTATCAGGGTGCGTTCTCTAGTCTTGACCGTGCACAATAATTTGCCTGAGCAAATTAGAAATGCGCAAATATAAGCTTGTAAGAAGGAGAATTTTGTTAATGAAGGGTTCCGAGGAGAAGGAGATCCTTTAGAGGTTAGAGCTGATGGAGTGAAATGCTTAAGAGGTCGTATGTGGATACCTAAGTTTGGAGGCTTAAGAGACTTGATTATGTTAGAATCCCATAAATCTAAGTATTACATTCATCCGGGATCTGATAAGATGTACCATGATTTGAAGAAGTTGTACTGGTGGCCGAATATGAAAGCTGACATAGCTATGTATGTTTTGCAATGCTTGACTTGTGCTAGAGTTAAAGCTGAACATCAAAAGCCATCAGGACTACTTCAACAACCAAAGATTCCTGAATGGAAGTGGGAGCGAATTACGATGGACTTTATCACCAAGCTTCCTAGAACATCATCTGGAAACAACTCGATTTGGGTTATTGTTGACAGACTGACCAAATCAGCACACTTCATTCCGGTTAAAGAGCAGTTCTCACTGGAGAAGTTGACTCGTATATACCTTGATAATGTTGTATGCAAACATGGAGTGCCTGTATCGATCATTTTAGATCGAGATCCTAGATCCGCATCCAATTTTTGGAAATCTCTCCAAAGATCTTTGGGAACGAATCTCGACATGAGCACTGCTTATCACCCCCAGACTGATGGGCAGAGTGAAAGGACGATACAAACACTGGAAGATATGTTTAGAGCTTGTGTGTTAGATTTTGGTAAGAATTGGGATAAACATTTGCCGTTAGCAGAGTTTTCGTATAACAATAGTTACCATTCTAGTATTAAGGCTGCACCGTTTGAAGCTTTGTATGGTAGGAAGTGTAGATCTCTTGTATGTTGGAGTGAAGTTGGGGATACCCAGATCACGGGACCGGAATTGATCCGGGAGACTACGGAGATGATAGTTCAGATTAAGAATAGGTTGTTGACTGCCCGTAGTAGACAGAAAAGTTAAGTGGATGTGCGGCGGAAGCCAATGGAGTTTGAAGTGGGTGACCGAGTAATGTTGAAGGTATCGCCATGGAAAGGCGTTATAAGATTCGGAAAGCGAGGGAAATTGAATCCCAGTTATATTGGACACTTTAAGATTTTATCTAGAGTAGGTCCGGTGGCTTACAAACTAGAGTTACCCCCAGAACTTCATGGTGTTCACAACATATTCCATGTATCTAATCTGAAGAGATGTCTAGCAGTGAGTGATGAGAAAATTCCGTTAGGTAAGGTTCGAATAGATGGGAAGTTGCATTTTACCGTAAGAACCCGTAGAGGTTATGGATCGTGAGGTAAAGCAACTGAAACAAAGTCGGATACCTATTGTCAAGATCCGATGGAATTCAAATGGACCGGAGTATACTTGGGAACGAGAGGATGAAATGTGGAAGAAATATCCGCACCTCTTCGATTTCAATAAGAAACGGACATACAAATGAAATGGATCACGAGGACGTTGATCCCTTTTAGGAGGAAAATCTGTGACATTCTAACATTTTCAGGTAGTGAAATATTTTCTCGTATAATATTTTGAAACTTATTTTTGTGTTGGTTGACGAACTCACAATTAACGGATTTAAATTTGGGCTTACGTGCATAGATTAGCGTCCTTTACGATTAAACCGGAAACCTTAGGATTACGTATTTACGTTTTTGAACTCCGTTTTTGATGAACAATTTTTATTGGATTCGTTTTGTGACGTTGATTCATAATTTATAAAAACGTTTTTCGTAAAACGACCCGAGGGCACGCAAATCGAGAAAACTAGAATCGAGAAATACCCGTAAACTAGTGAGATGGAACAAAATACATTGTCCCACCCCACTAGCTTAATGGGACGGCACACATGACACCACATCTTAGGATGTGGCATCATGTTAGCTAGTTTATTACAACTGTAATACAAAGCTTACACTTTAAGCTTTGTTTAGTCAAAACCACTAGCAACTCTCATACCACCATTTACTTACATTCAAACCAACATCAAAACTCTCTCAAAACCCTCCCCTTGCCGTCCACTTTCAAGCTACAAACACCCCTTTTGATCTTTTCTAGCCATGAAATACATGTTTACTAGCTCTAACATGGAGTTATCTTGAAGCCTTGATCATTTGGTGGCCATATTAACAACATTGGAGGTGATTTGCTTGTGTCTTAGGGTTGATTTCCCAACTTATGTTCTTGGTGTTTGATGATCTTGGAGTTACTTGTGGTGTTCATCAAGTTCTTGTCTTCCAAAAACAAGAAATACACTTTGTTGGTAAAGAAGATCATCCTCTCCATTTTTCTCTTGTTATTTTGTAAAGAACAAATGTATTTTCTTTCATTTTGTATATGTATATGATGTATATATGATGATAAAAATGTTGTGTGGGGATCAAGTGTTGATAGATATGCTTAAAAAGGTTAATAACTATAAGAAATGTGGCTAAAATCTTGATTATTTAGTTGGCTGTATAAAAACAGTATATAACTAAAACTTGAACTGATAAAATTGCATGGTATGATCCATTTACAGTAAGTACAAGATGTTATACACATGTGAGAGTTGGCCATGCAATGGAATCAATATAATGAGTGAGATATGATCAAAACAAGTTAGGTGTTTTAATCTGAATAAGCAGTTTTGTAGGGACTGTTAAGGCAAGATGAACTTAAAATGAGCAATAGCTATAACTAAGTTAAATGTAGCACATAATATGAAGAACATTTCACCCAAAAATGAGCTTCTAATTCATTATAGAACTCTAACTATGGTAAAAATGGTGAACATGAAGATAAAAATCAGATTTTAAGAATTAGTGTTTATTATTATTATATAAGCACTCACATTTTATTGTATAAAATGTAATATAAAAACCCACTAACTTATAAAACTTATTTATATAAATATATAAAAGGTTAATTAAATGGGTAAATTATATAAATGGTAGTGGAATAATATTTATAAGTAATAAAAACTATAAACATGATTTTTACGACTTTTTCGGCTATTACCGTAAAATTAACGTTTTTCGCCAAATAAAACATAGACGATCAAACCCGTCTAATGTAAAGTTTTTAAAAGTCATATACTGATATATAAGTAACTAATACAAGTAAAAACCGATAAAACCCGAACTATAAGAAATACGGCCATTAACGAGTTAACTAAACATATTGGACTAATAATTGGACTAAATAAGATAAATACTTGTAAAAAGAACTTATTGGGCTTAACCCATTTGGGCCCAACATGGAAAGTATATATACTAATAATATAGGTATAAAATGGATTAAAACAAGTTAAAGAACTTATACTAAGCTTAATGGACTTAAAATAGGTAAGTAGGTAAAACTAGCAAACTAGTAAAAGTTACCAAAACGTAAATACGAAAATGAGTAAAAAAGGATGTATAAACCCACTTGATCATCATCATACGTACAATCATCATATGTATATTGTTATTTTGATAAAAGTCATTGGACAAAGTCTAAGACCGATTATTATTTATATAGGTTTCCGTGACCGAAGCACTCCCGTAGCCGATAATCCGCCTTTCATTAACAACGTGAGTTCATAGCCTCACACTCTTTTAAATGTTTTATAAAATGATTTGTAAACCCGCGAGGGAGATTACATGCTAGATTTTGATAAAAATAGAACACAAGTAGTCCCGATGGTATGCTTAATGATATGGACCCGAATGATGCTATGACCCTATAAACGAGACTAAAAGGATTATTAGTAGTTAGGTTATGTTACTTAAAGTCCGATTAGCATGAATTGTGAACTACCGGGATTTGGTAGACGCTTATGCATTTGATAGTACTATTTGGGGACGATCACCCCAGTTCGCGCCTTGACGGTTGATCCCCGTCGTACCACATTGATTGGTAAGCGAATTTATGTATGAGAAGATTCCATAGCGTGATTTTTGTGACGACACGCTAACTTAGATGGGAAAACTGTTTGTCGGGTTCGCGGCCCGCTGTTTTCATAGTTAGGTAACAATGCCATGCGGCTAATAATAATCCTACAACCTATATAATCTAAATATCCGATATGATACGACGCTAATAACGATGAATATATTACCTATCATGGTAATATAGAGACTACGGTCTCATGGACGGTTTAAGATGTATGCTTGATTTATATATTGCCTGACTAGCAATATGAGGACTTACTTCCGATATTATACTTGTGTTCTTATTTTAAATGATTGTTTTATATAACGGTTTTTATTAAACTCTATGAATTCACTCGGCATTCGATGATATTATTTTTGCATGTTTTTATCTCAGGTGCTTGAAGGAAATCCGGATGGAGATCGACTCTGATGGCCCACATAATATTAAAAATGTTCATTCGATCTATGTTTTGTAAACTAAATGACCTGTATAATTTGGGACCTGTTGTACACTTTAAAACTTTTTATCGAATGAATGTATGTTGAACCTTGCACAACCATTTTTACGTGTTCTCTATGATTGGAGTTATTGTGCTATCCCGTAACACTCTGAAAGACCCTTCCGCTGTACCGATACGAAAATTGAGAGTGTTACACCTCGCTTGAAACTAAGATTATCCTGAAACCCTAGATTTTTTTATCTTTGTCGTGACCTAATAACCAAAGTGGTTTAATTTTTTTTCTTATTGAGCTTCAAGTTTGAGTGTGTAAGATTATAAAGGAATGAGGTTGGTATTTATAGCCAAAGGAGTGATATTAGGGTTAAGAAGTCTTAGTTAGGGTTTAGTTATTGTTCTTGTTAGCTTGTAACTAGATCTTGCCAAAGGAAACTAACATGGGAAGTTGCACAGAGACAGGGAAGAGGGAAAGTACCTTGGGGTCTCGTCTAGGGCAGAAAAGTGGAGGAAGGGTGTACTAACATTTTGACTAACATTATTATTGTTAGTTGTAGGATTCAAAAGTGTAAGAAACCAGGGAAAGGTGATGCATCTGTTGGGTATGGGGAGGGAAAGGAGACAATAGTACATGGTCTTAATTGGAAGGGTGAAGTACTAGTTGAATTCATAAGTTTGAAGTGTGGGGATGATATAAAACATGGGTTTTATATCTCTTGTCAAAGGCTGATTTTTTGAGTGTAGTAACAAAGGAAGTGAACTTGTTTTTCTCTTTTATTTTGGTATTTTGAAAATGTTGTATTATAGTGTGTAAAGTTGTAATGTTTTAGTAATAGTAGTTTCAATATGTTTTTGGTTTCATGAAAATAAATGATAACTTCTAAGTATGTCGTAATACATTGGTGAACTATTATGTTTAGTAATGACTTCTCTAAATAAGTGTCGACTATAAAAATAGAAATTACTATCAAGTAATGTATGCAAATAATAACAAGTCATTCACTTAATAAATTTCTAAAATACTAAGTCATTCAAGTAAAAATTTCATGAGCGTCATTCATAAAAAAATTTAAATTCGTACCCAAAATACGCGTAAGCAATCGGGAACATCAATAGACACAAAAGTCTAACCCGAAAAATCGTGTTTCACGTAAATTAAATTATTTAAAATTCACGTTTGTGACACAATACTTCACGAGTATTCGCTAGTCGATTCTAAATCATCTCAGGCTTATTCCACTTGTTGATATTCTACAAGATTGCTGATGCCGCTCACAACATGGACATATTACTAAAGGTTGATGCTGCTGATTTTTAGAGACGCTACGAATGCTGATGCGGTTCACAACCGGAGATTTTACAAGAAGAAGACAAAGGCGTCATATCAAAGCGATCGGACGAGGAGATGTTTCACCATCAGACGATTTACATCACAATCCATGTCCCTAATTCTTAGTTGCATGTCACACGTCATCCATTTGTCTCTTCAGTCATATGAGTAAGAACCGACACCAGCCGACCACTCAACTGAATAGTTACATGAATCACCGTCAGGAGAATGACCATCATTGAACTGACAGACAAGACGATAGTAACTACAACTGTGACAACAACTGTCCTAGCAATCACAACAGAACACCAATCATAGACAAGATCAGAATATACAAGGGTCTGCAGTCCAACCGATTGGCCTATTCGGGCATAATAACCTCAGATTTGTAGTTTTAATTGTTTCACATCTCGAGACACATGTCAAGACATTAGTCAAGACACATGTCTCACGTATATTTTCTGAAGACATATGTCAAGACACCAGTCAAGACACATGTCATGAGTATATTTTCCAAGACATGAATCAGGACACATGACTCACGTCCATTTTTGGAACATCCCTAAGAAATACAGGGTACCCTCCAAGGGGTATATCCATTTTGTTGTGCCATGTATTAATCTGGCCACAAGGATTTCAGTACCATCATCGGCGTATTATACGCGCTTGGAAACGGAGGACTCGTTCTGTGTGGGACAAGCAAAGCAATTTAGTGAGATCTGTCACGTTTGTTCATGACACTTTCATTTCTTGATTTCATATTTCACATATCCATGACCATAAAGGACGCCATTTGTATAACCCATTTATACGAAGGTTTTCCTTCATTATAATGATAAGATCTAATCTGCTAACGCACTTACCTCGGACTGATGCGAGTTAAATATGATTTTGATTATGAACTAAGAACAGCAGGCCATGCTACGGTTAGTCACCATTCATATCAGAGTATGTACAACGATGTTTAGGTTACTGAATACATTCAGCATGATTTTCCATCAGGAGAATCTATACAAATAATTATGCTCTACAAGCACGTGTTTGTTGCTCCATGGTTGTGAAGATTCTAGCTATTATCGATGACACGTCTTCTAAAGTCCCTTATTCATAACCAACCGATTATTCCAGATTCTTACCACATGTATTCAAGAATAACCTTTTAGGAGAGGGACGACAACATGAGATTATGTGTCGACTAAAGTTGATTTAAACAAATCACCCTTCATAACCGTTATCCTCCTCCACGTACTAATGACGTGTCCAATTGACTTTAGGGTGTTGAGCACTTTTCCATGATCGGATTCATGATCATGCTGCCAACAGTGACGAGGGAAATGGCATAACATTCGATGGCTGCTATTCGTACACGATTTGGTCATGCTAAATTCATGATTTTGTGGATGCGCTAGTAGTATTGTGGATTTAATAAGCCGAGTTTCCAGTAACTCATAAACAAATTCGTTATCATTTCTTCTTTGACAATCTAATCTTCTCTAAATCCAGAGAAGAGCACGAAGACCATCTTCACGCCATGTCAGAAAAGAAGAATTTTCACCTTGAAAATTTTCTGATATAAATTCTGGTTTGGTACAGTGACACACTGAATCACATGGATTCTCACAGTTAATTTTACCATGACTCTACTTATGCGGGAAGGTGAGAACCCTACACTACATTAGGTGATACAGATGACCCTACGCTAAGAGAACTCTATCTTCGGAGACTCTCGTAAACTACTATGTATCAAGATTCTATGAAGTAAGATACATTTACGTTCATATCTAAGTATCTGTCATACCAACAGGCTAAGATAAAACACCAACAGACTGGGATGTTTTTCAACCATTAGAAATTGTGAACGGAAAAGGGACAGGATCTCCACGGGTTTTGTCATCGGACCACAGCAGGTTTAGATGAAGCATAATGCTATATGGGTTGTTGTCAACAGATTGACCAAGTCTGCATATGCATTCCATCTACAAGAATTTATTAATTGGCAAATTATCATACATTTCCAGTCAGGGATCATATCATCACTGGGCACTCTCTCAGCTATGAGTTCAAATGAAGACTCGCGTGCACATTCATCATTACGTTCACGTCCTTGTTAAATCATACGTTTTTCTTTCGCATTCACGTCTGTGACACTGTTCACGTTCATGATCGTATTCTAGCTTACGATGTATGCTTCTCTTTCGTTCGGTGTAGTTTTGTAGAAATTTAGGAGACCAAACTCTAGTTTAATAAATTTTCCGTCCTCGGGTAGACGTTTCACGTCACATTTCATGTCTCATCTCACATCGTTAATCGTTACCTCCTTAGTTATCTCATGTTCACGATATGTTTCACATGTCATGTTCATTCCATGTTTCTTATATCACTTCCACGATATGTGGCGCGTATCACGTCCACCGTATGTTCTCATGTTACATTTACCATATCTTCACGTATCACGTTCACAATTGCTCATGTATCACGTTCACAATTGTTCACGTACTACGTTTCAGTATGTCTCGTACATCATTACTAAGACGTTATATATGTCATTTATTCCAAATAATTTTGCATCATAACGTTTTGTATCCTTACACGTTATTCTTAGCCACTCGATCAGATTCATTAGAATCCATCTCACGTCAATGAACAAGAAAAGTTTCGTATCATCAAGATAAAGTCATGAAGATCAATATTATTACTTCGCGTCATGACCAATTGGAAGATCGTTCCGAGAGGGAAGGCACTTGGAAATGAAGGAATCCATGTGGATTCTTACCCACTTTTCGGTCCATGCGCTAGAGGTATCTGTTTCAATTACGTCACGTTCCATGTCGTTTCCAACCGTATCATATCCATATCCTTTAAGCTTACTTGTCCTTGTATTCCTTGTGTACCTGCAGTTCTTATAACCCTATCAGTTAGCGACCCTACTTCAAGGACAAATTATTCTTTTAGAGGGGAAGAGTTGTAAAACCAGCATTAAAATACAATGAACAGTGCACATGAATAGTAAATACACGAAAATGAGATAAAATAAAAACTTTACATTTATAATATAATACACGTGCCACGACATTAAATAACATGTATTTATAAGATATTATAAATGTGGCACGATCACAACATATAAATTCACGATAAATAAATACGAACATACACGACTATAAAATTTAACTTAGAAAAACTACGGGCTTGCTTTTGGACCTTAGGGTGCCGCGGATATAGACCAAGAGAGGAGAAGAATGGGCCTTTTGGCCCATGACCCAACAATAATCTATGTTGAGTAAAACTACAGGGGAAATTTACTTCAGAATTAATTTTTTTTGCAAAGAAATCAAAGAAGCCCTAGTTGTTCCTCTATCCTTGTCGCTGACCACCTAGAACACCAAGAGGGCGTGTCTTTGATTTTGATCTTGGAAAATAACCATAAACAACTACGCATTCGTATTATCCGTCAAGGTGCGGTAGGTTCGTCACCGTTTCTGTTAGCTTTTGTTGGACATAAGGTATGGATCTCCTGTCCTTCAGTAAGAACAATCTCTTCCTTTATTAGGATTTCCCGTATGCAGCCAACTGTTTTCCCAATAGTTACAGATCTAGATGCTTATGATTTATTAGTTACCTTAGCCATATACATGCATGCCAGTTTCACCTAGTTATGGAGGTACCATAACCATAACACTAGAGGCACTAGTGTTATGACTTCACCACGGCGGAGTGATAGCTCGTGGCGTCCCTTTTAGATTATATGTCCTTTATTATTGTATTATCATGTGGGGTGTATGGGTGCATCCTAGTTACAGTGTTAGTCAGGATTTCATGGTGAATGTGGTGTGTGCCTTGCATCCTTCACAAAGAGCTGATCCCTCCTACCCATTACCATATTATTTAGAGGCATCCCCTCTAATGGTATGACGAGTTCACCCCTCCAAGTATTCATGCATGTTGTTGAACTCATGTTCTATATTGGCTTTTGGTATATTAAACTAATATAGATTTTCATAAGTAAACATAAGCTATATTTTCAGAACTAAACTAGTAAAACATGTTATACGCCTAGGTTTTTCCTAGGACTTAATCATTTCCGCTGCTATTCAGGCGTTTTAATTCTTTACTATGTTTTGTCATTCATGCTATGTCATATATCCGCTTACTGGGCGTTTTGCTCAGCCGTTAGTTTCTTTTCATGTCCCAAAGCGGCAGGTACCCAACGTTAGACAAGAGAACTTGGAGGACATGCATGGGATGGGAGCTACCTTAGACTTCTACTCCTCTTTCCTTCTTATATTTATGCTTGTCTAGTCTTCCTTTAGTTCATTTATTTTATTATGTTTTGGGCTTATGTTTGGAACCGATGTTTGATTCCGGTTATCCCTCTGGTCATGTATGTTTATTGTAAAACCCCAAAATTTGGGCTTTTGACACGTCACCGGTTTTACTCTTGTTACCACTCATCATATAATATTTTTACGGACCACCTTTACAATATATCATCACAAGACTTATTACGTACAAAAATCATGATTTTAGTATATAAAAATAGTGAAGTGTTTTATCTTAATATTATATACACACTTTTACCTTAATAAATATTGTCATATTTAAAATACCACTTATAACTAAATTCATATGTAAATTTATATTTAATTATTCAGAAGAATTCGACAAAAATTAATTAAATTATTTAATTGTAATAACTTACGAGATATTTAATGGGAATTCATTGTTATTAAAACAATACACTTCTATGACGATTGATAAATAATCGACATTTAACTAAACGAACACCTTAAAATTTATCCCTTTGACTTCCCTACACACGGCAAGAAAAGGAGAATTAAGGGATGTACATGTTTTTTCCATATTTGGATACACTTACACAAATGTCTCACCATATCTTACACAAATCCTACACAATCTAGGCTAGATCACATGAGATCTTCACTTGATACACCAAAATGCTCCTATATCATGCATACGAGCCGAATATCTCTCACACACACATAAACACACACTCAAATCTCTCCAAATTCTCTCTATCATTCGGCTTATATTTTCCTTGTACCAAAATCCAACAAAGACATATCTATTACCCCAAATCTATGTCTCCAACATCTTAAATACCAATCATTGTCTACTCCTACACAAACTTGATCTCCAAGAAAACTCCAAGAAGCTACACGAGCTTCATGGGTCACGGATTGCTTGGCGTAATAGGGTTCATACATGACATTTCTAGTAGATCTCGGGTTTATTAATATTTCACATCATCCTTCATACAACCAAAGTAAGATCTATAACCTCGTTTCCATTATTTTCTTTCAATTTTCTTAAAGCATACACTTTTATATAATCATGAACATTTATAGATATAAACATACGAATTTGTACAAAGTTGGAACACATAAAAAATAAGCCATAAAAGGCCACGACATTTTTTTATATGAACACATAAGCATAAAACATGAACTAGTAGCACAACCTCCTGATGTAGTAACAACACCCTTGGGAAACGTGCATATAAAACACGAGCTGGGCAAAAATTAAATTACTAGTTCTTAAGTTATCCCTTAGTAAGTACCATGCCAAATTTGAACGAAAACGGAGTATGTTTGCTAGGTTAATCGAATTTGTTGATACAAAAGTTGGGTGATCCTTGCTAGACCCGAATTAGGCTTAATTCAGGTTGGCTGGACTCCGGCTCCTGCACCAAGTGAACTGTATGGTTGGGATCTTGCACACTAAACAACACGCGTTAGGCTTACCGTGGGAATGTTTCCCACGATTGGACTCCGGAGTGAGAGTAAGTAATCGGTTAGGGTTATAGCAATCAGATGAGAGTTTGAGAGTGTAGAATGTCATACCTTTATGGAACCCTTGGGGGTTCCTTATATATGCAGTGAAACCCTAATGGGCTGCCACTGATACTTCGTCCGCAAGGAAAGGATAAACACCAGAATTAGATTGATTGTTATCTCCTAATTATGGTGAGTGAATATCCTCTCCTTTGGGATAAATCCCAATCATAATAGGACTATGATTCTGTCTAACCCTGTACCGGCCATGTCGGGCCGTGGGCCGCACACGTGTGTGTGGTTACTGTTCATCTAAGCCCATAAGTTTAAATAACATTATTCCCACCCATTCGAGATGGGTCGGATACTGGTAGTACCCGTGGGCCGGGTTCATGACCCGGCTGGGGACTATACGTCATCATGTCCCCCCAGTCTAGTTGTTACAGCCGTAGGCGTAACCTCTAGACTATCAAGATGCTCTCCGGACATACCAAGAAAGATCTAGGGAATGATAAACATTTGAAATTTTTTTTTGGCCGCACATGGCTGCCTGTCTTTAGGAATTTATTCCAATGGTACCTCAACCGCACGTGACGACCGAGACAAAATAAATACAGCATTGAATATAGTCTTACGTATGACCGCATAATCCGACACAAGAATGAATGCATTAATGGTAGTCAACTAATCAGTCGCACACCTGCAAAAAGTGCACCATTAATACCCATCATTGAGCCACGTAACACTGTTAAGAAGTGACCCATGGGTCCCTTCTATCGTTTCAGAAGTGTCAGAAATCCCATCTGTTGGATGGACGTAGTGTTTTACACGTGGCAAGCATCCATGTTACCTCGGAAATCGAGGCAACCCTATATAAGAGTTGGTGTGTGAAACTGTTACACACACAGTTCATAGCCATTCCGCCATTGTTATTCCAATCTTCTCCAATCCATCTTTTGCCTTTTATTCTACGGATTTCCGTCACCGCAGGTTAGATCATCACGCCTTTCAAATCCTTTTTATAAAACATGGTAAAGGACAACCCCGTCATTACGGATGTGCTGAATGTGATGTCTGCGGAAAAATATATAGATTTTTTGTCCAAATATTACATCCCCGAAAGCGTACACCCAACCTATCCAGGTGATGGTGAAGCAATTATGGATGCCCCGAGGGGAAAGATAGGCATATATACACGCCTATTCGATTCGGCTAATTACCGCATCCCCTTATCCAAGTTTTTGGTAGATCTACTTTTGTACTATGATTTCCATATAACCCAGCTGCACTGCATAGGGGCGTGTAAAATCAATCAATTTGAGATTACATGCCATACATGCGGAGTAACCCTGACTGTAAACTTATTTAGGGTCTTTTACTCCCCCCAACTAGTAAATGGGTGGCTATCGTTCAAAAAACGATCCGGGAACTCCCCCATGACATATAGGAAGCCCTTAGATTCCCTTAAGAGCTGGTACGATCATTACTTTATTGTTGATGAAAAAGTATTCCCCACTCCTTTCGTCCTTAAAACCAGAGCACCCAAAGATGTTCCGCCTAAATCCAAAGATTATACCAGTAAAGACTTGAAAATACTAGATACCCACCGCACAGAATTCCATAGGGGATTGTCGCAGCATTTTCTGTGCGTAGTAGGATTAAGCCGCCACTATTATGGGAGGGAATACATGTATCCGTGCTTCTTGACGGAACGTAGATAGGGTAGGTTTACTTATGTTTGTATATATGATAAATGTTATTTGCATGTCAAGAACTTACAAATCCGTACAATTGTATACGTCCGCAGAGATGAATCTACATGGGCTGTTGCGCCAGGGCGACCCAATGAAAGTGCCCGAAGGTTTCCGCCCGCTGAAAGAGAATGAACTTCCCCTCCTTGATGCAACTGCGGACCGGACCATTCCCCTTGAAGAAACTTCTGAGCAAAGATCAGATAAGGGAGAGCCTATTATCGAGAAATCACTTATTGACTTCCACAATGAAGATGGTGGATAGTTGCTTCTTGAGGATGCCGTGCCGCACCAGGAGGATGCAGAAGAAGAGGATTTGATCAACCTTACTGGTGAGGATGAAGAAGTCACCCAAGCCTCCGGGTCCCCCAAGCCCGTATCCAGAAAGAGGAAGACCACCAGGAGGGTGGCAAAGACACTAGGGGACGGGGCGGGGCCTCAAACGCTCCCCCAAAGAGGCTAAGGAAAGACCATCCTCAGTACCAAGACAGAAGCGGTACTGCGACGGCTCAGGTCAACCCTTCACCGCAAGTAGAAGAACAAGTCTGGATGGCCACCCCCGTGAGGACCGTAGCTCCTACCCTCCCGATTCCTACAACTGGTACCACGTAAGCACCTTCTCATCCCTTTTCCTTTATCTCTTCTCGTTTTTTTTCAAGGACAGAATGCCTAAACAAAATTGAATTTGTCAATAACAGGGGGGATCCGTTGACCGTAGCCCAAGAGGGAGAGGTGGAAAGGGACCCTTCACCCACGACATCAATCAGACCTCTATCCCCTCCTGTGACACATGTCGAGGAGCCACTTCCTGAAGGACCGGAGAACAGCCTACGCCTAGCATGGAATCTCTCCAGTTTAACAAGGTTGGTGGAGGAGTCTGAGTGTACAAAATTTATCGAGCATATCACTCCCCCGGCCCTGGCTCAAGACTTGGACGAACTAGACCATGAGTCCTTGCTGGAGTAGTTCGATGTGTCATCCGCACATCAAGTGAAAGTGGGTGCCGCCTTAAGACGCCGTCTGATCAAGGCCTTGGCGAATGTGAAGCGTGTGGAAAAAAGGATAGCTCGTCGTGAAGCACTAGTTGTGAAGCACGAGAAGACCATCGCGAGAAGGTATGCTTTCAACATGAATGTTTTTTTTTTTTTTTGCGCACAAGAAAGAAAACACATTATCCTTGTGATAACTCTAAGTGCCATATGCAGGTGTCCGCAGCTGAAGCCTCCACCAAAGCTGTAACCTTACAAGCATTCAACATCGCACAGGAGCGCGACGCGCTTAAGGATGAGCTAACACAAGCGCGGATTAATTTGGATGAGCAAGCTACGCTAGCTGAGGAGGAGCTAAGCAAGATGGCCACGGATTTGCTGAAAGGATGTGTCCTCCTTTGCTGTGAGCCATAGCTGGGCGCATGTGGATGATTGGTCAGGGAATGCGCCTTGCCGTAAGCAAGGTTATGGGAGCTCCGTACCTGCTGCAAGCATTCGCAGGGGTCGTTTCGGATGGGATTGACCGTGGTAGGCACGAGGGCTTGGTCCAAGCTGTGGAATTGATAGGTAAGAATGAAGACATTACCCAGCACGCCTACCACAACCCTTCAGCTGCGGACAAGATGACCGCGTCAATGGATGCACTTGCTGAAATCCAACATCCTCTTTTAGACGAGCTGGAGGCGCTGAAGGATGCTCCTAACGAGGTAGTAATGTCCAAGCTTACTGCGGATCCCATCCAACTGACCTTGCTTACCTATGACTCCGTGTCGAAGGGAATGAAAGGTGAAAAACTGCTTGCTGAGGCGATGGATGCGAATGCGATCAAGGCACATGATAGGAACAATGCTCACGGGGAGGCCCTCCGCGCCATGATCGAAGAAGGGAAGAAGGATATAGAGGAGTTCCTACCTCCGTTGTAATTTACCTTGTAAACATTTGTATCTTTTATTCGTCCGTGCATGTACACGGCTAAGACTGATGTGTGAAATAATTGTCATATGTATGTAAGTAAGTCCGTGCTAACCACGGCCATTTTGTTATGATTTTGAAACTTGTGTATTTTTTTTGTTGGATATCGTATACCTACACTGCATGACATGTCACGTCTTACTCAAAAAAATACAATCAAGTCTATAATTTACTAGACATGCGACGTGCGTCTTTACTATGCAAAGCACTGCGTGAGTACAGCATACGGAAACTTATCACAACGTCTTGTGAGTAAGGTGTCTAGTAAGGATACATGATCCGCGTCGGTGGGGGTGCATCCCTCTTATGCGACAAGTTGAATTAGTAGGTTCACTTAATCCTCTTACCCCACCTGGAGGCGTATAGTACATGTACGGTGATTGAATGAATGCATATTAATGAGACATGGCATATTATAATAATAACTATTTCCATATGACTATAGAATCTAAAGAACAACCAAACAATTTGCACGGAAAACTAGCCGTGGAGCTAGCTAGGCACCACAACATTTTATTAGAAGGTTTACATTTTTTGTTTTGACAAGAATGGGAAACCCTAACAAACAAAAAGATCCTATAAAATCATAAGAAACAAAACAAAGAGAACACATGGATCTTCATTAAAGCCAAATATAGCGAAGTGTCCATGCGGAAGCCATAGCTTTTAAAGATAACACCTTTTGAGATTGGAGATATTTCATGTGCGTTCCAGATCGCGGCCATCCATGTCATGTAACTTGTACGCGCCACGTCCTAAGGCCTTCGTGACCTCGTATGGTCCTTCCCACTTAGGGCCCAGCTTTCTTATATTCTCCGCTCGACTTGCTTCGTTAGCGCGATAGACATAATCTCCCGGTCGAAAAGAAATACCTTTAACCTTGGCGTCATAATAAGCCTTCATTTTAGCCTTGGACTTGGCCTCATTGATAGCAGCTATCTCCCTTTTTTCCTCCAACAAATCCAGATTGATCCGTTGTTGCTCGTTGTTCGTGACGACATTAACCTCCACCGTGCGGATGGTAGGCATTCCTATTTCTGCTGGTATAACAGCTTCAGTGCCCTAGGCCAATGCGAATGGAGTGTCCCCGTTGGCTGTTTTCATCATAGTCCTATGCGCCCATAGAACATGTGGTAGTTCGTCCACCCATTTGGCACTTCGCTCCTCCAAGCGTGCCTTGATGCCGTTTCCCAAGCTTCTATTTGCTCGTTCCACAAGTCCATTTGTCTGCGGGTGCTTAACAGACGCGAAGCGCCGTTTGTAATTCAATGCTGCGCACCAGTCCATGAATGGATTATCCGCGAACTGTTTCCCGTTGTCCGAGATGATTTCTCCTGGTAAGCAAAAACGGCACACGATGTTCTCCCAAACAAACTTTTTAACTTGTTTGCATGTGATGGATTTGACTGCCTTGGCCTCTATCCAACGTGTAAAGTAGTCCATTGCGACAATCAAGAACTTAACTCCCCCCGCAGCTACAGGAAATGGTCCTGCGATGTCGATCCCCCACTTATAGAATGGCCATGGGGTTGTAATAGGTGTAAGTTCCTGCTGCGGATGTCGCGGCACTGGTCTGTGCACTTGGCAATCACTGCACTTGTGAATCATGTCGCGTGCGTCCCTATGCATAGAAGGCCAATAATATCCTGTGCGTAGGGCTCGAGCTACCACAGATCGTGGAGCTTCGAGCGCTTATAAAGGATACCTTCTCGAAGCTCGAAGTGCTGCGACTTCCTTCTGATGCGTCGTGCTGCTTTTTCATCGTCCGGAAGGGTTTCATTAGTCAAATAGTTGACGATCGGGGTCATCCATGTAGGTCCATCCTCCTCAACTATAGTAGCGACCTCCCCTTCTATTATAGACTTTTCCTTGAGTATTTCCACCAAGACTTGCTTGGATAAGTGGGCAAAACTTGTAGACGCGATCTTGCTAAGAGCGTCCTCCTTCTTGTTCTCACCTCTTGGTACCTGCTTGATAGAAAACTTGCTGAAAGCCGCGATGAGTGACTTGACTTTCTCAAATTATCGGACCATGTTATCCTCCTTAGCTACATATCCACCTAGAATGTGGTTCGCGACAAGCCGTGAGTCCACGTAGGCCTCAAGGTTGCGGACTCCCATTCTAGCGGCGATTTTTAAACCCGCAGTAAATGCTTCATATTCCGCCTCGTTGTTGGTGGCTAAGAACTCAAAGCGAAGGGCGTACGTAAACTCCATTCCTTCCGGATTCGTAAGGATGAGACGAGCTACTGACCCATCCGTACACGAAGATCCGTCCGTGAATAACACCCATGGTTCTGCTGGAGTTTCGTCTTGTTTTACGATTGGTCCTTCTTCATCCGGCTTCTCTACCAAGAAATCCACCAAGATTTGGCCTTTAACAGCCGTCCTTGGCCTATAAGATATGTTGTGTTCTCCCAATAGAATGCTCCACTTTTGTAGCCTACCTGCCACATCCGGTCTAGAGATGACTTGTTTTATTGGTTGGTCAGTAATGACTACAATTGGGTGCGCCTGAAAGTATCGGCGCAACCGTTTTGTAGCAAACACTAGTGCCAAAACCAATTTTTCCATAGAGGAGTAATTCAACTCCGGCCCTTGTAATGTTCTACTTATGAAGTAGACCGGAGTTTGTACCGTGTCCCTATCCGTCATGAGTACCGCACTTATTGCTCCATGTGTGGCTGATAGATACATAATGAGCTCCTCCTTTGGCCGGGGAGCTACAAGCATGGGGAGAGATGCGAGGTGTTGCTTGAGTTGACCAAATGCTTCCTCAGCTTCCTTTGTCCACCGGAAGTCTCCCTTCTTAATGCACTTTTTGAGTGTTTTGAATAGGGGGAGTGACTTCTCTGCGGACTTTGATAAGAACCTATTTAGCCTGGCCAGCTTCCCATTTAAGGACTGCACCTCTTTCCGTGTCTGAGGGGATGGTAGCTGTATTACTGCGTTCGTTTTTCTGGGAAAGGTTTGATGCCATTTGGATCAATCATATATCCAAGGAACATTCCCTCCGTTGCCCCAAACGTGCATTTCTTTGGATTTAGCTTCATATTATTCCTCCTCAATTTGTCAAACGTCTCTTGGACATCCCGGAGAAGTGCATCCTCCGTATGACTTTTGATGACTAAGTCATCCATATAGACCTCCAGGTTGCGTCCTATCTGTGAGTCAAAGGCTTTGTCCACAAGCCGCTGGTATGTAGCCCGGGCGTTCTTTAGTCCAAACGGCATTTTTGTATTACAGTATACGCCTTGACTAGTATGGAACGCCGTCTTCTCTGCGTCCTCTTCCGCCATCTGGATCTGGTGGTATCCTTTATATGCCTCTAAGAAGCACTTAAAGGGATATCCACATAGAGATTCCACCTTCCAGTCAATCTCCGGTAACGGGTAACAATCCTGTGGACAGGCTTTGTTCAGATCCGTGAAATCCACACACATGCGCCAGCTTCCGTCATGCTTTTTGACCATAACTGGATAGGATAACCACTCGTGGTAGTATACCTCGCGCATGATACCTGCGTCCACTAGTTTCCGTACATCATCCAGTATCACTCGGCTGCGTTCAGGTGCCTGACCGTGCTTCTTTTGCTTGACGGGTTGGTACCCCGGGCGGATCTGGAGCTTATGTTTTGCTATCGCGCGTGGTACGCCCGTCATAGGCTTGGGGTCTGATTGTGGTAAATTACACCTCTTTTAGGAAAAGGAGGGTAATTGTGGTAAGTATTAAACAAATGACTTTAGGAAAAATCAAGTGTTAATGACCCTTAATGGTGATGAAAGTTCGTTTCCTAAGGAGGTATATGTGTGTGACTAAGATGTACAAGATTTGAGATTAATATTTGGTTTAGAAGGGGATAAGAAAAGAAGATGACGAGGACGTAAAAAAAATAAAAATTTCCAAGAAAAATCACTATTAGAAAGTTAAGACGTAGAACCTTAAAAATCACAAAAATAAAAATAAATTCTAAAAATTACTAAAAATTCACCAAAAATCAACAATAATAAACTAAGAGTTTACCAATGATCGAAACTTTTTCAAACCTTTTAAATAATTAAATATTCAATTTTTAAATGCTAATTAAAGCCCTAAAAATCAAATAAATTATCAAAAAGCCCAAATAAAGATTTTTCAATTGGTAAAACTCTAAAATGACTTAAAAAGATTAAAAACTATTTTTAAAAGTTTTAAAACTAATAAAAACTATATAAAATGATTTAAAAACTATTAAAACTTAAAATAATTATAAAAATTAATCTAAAAGTGATAAAATTATTCTAATAGTTGGTAAATTCCTATTTTAATGTAATTAACCTAAGAAAAATGTAAAAAATTGGAAAATGTGAAATTTCAAAAATAATAATAAAATAATATTAAAATAATATTAAAAATCCAAAAATTATAAAAAATTCTAAAAACTTGCAAACTAGTTTATTTTAACCTAAATAATCAGAAAATCAAAGTGAAATTACCAAAATACCCCTATTGGGCCCTCAAATGGGCCGAATCCAAAAACAGTCAACCTAAATGGGCTTTTGGGCCCAAAAAGTCAAACTTGGCCCAATTGACTTGGAAAAGCCCTATCTGACTTAAAATTCAATTCTAAAAACAAAACTCTAAAGGCCCAAAAGCTGAATGTGAGCTTATAACAGCTTATTGAACATAAAGCTTATTCTTATTGGGCTTTTCAGCCCAATAAGCCATAAGCTAATGCCATAAGCTCTAATTTGACACACAACCCTCTTTTAGGATGCTTAAGAGATCTGTCAAAAGAAATTTCCAATAAGCACACTCAATAAGCCAGAAAATAGAAAAGCAAAAATCCACAAAACGACAAAATAGTCGTTTTTGAGAAATAATGCACCTCAGAAGCTCTAGTTTGTTGCAAAAGCTCACAAATAGCTTAACTAAGAATAATCAATCATGAAAATCACAAAAAGCCAAGTAGAATAAGCTGTAAGAACAGATAAGCTGGCTGAAAAAGCCAAATAAGCTAGTTTTCTAGCAAAAGCTTAACCAAAAGACTTGTAACCTTCCAGATTTGATATTAAGCTAAGAAAAATGATTTCTATTACAAAAGATAAGTTGTTGCATGTACCAATAAGCAAAACAGATTCAATAAGCTTAGAAACCAAGTTTGACCAAAAGTCAAACGTTGATAAGTTGAAATCAAACGCTGACAGGAACAAAGCAGGCGTTGACAGACTTAATGAAGTGTAAGGACTTGTTTTCACCCTGCTGGTCAAGGTTTGAGTGCGAACCTTGTGAATCAAGGCTTACCAGTTGGGTAAACTTGATGTATTTTGGCACAAATAAGCCAATAAGCCAGTGAGCTTATAAGCTATGAACAAAGCAATCCAAATAGCCAAATATCCTCACAAGCAGCAAACAAATAAGATCCAAGCAACAATACAACAATCCTAATGCTAGAAATCACAATGCAACACCAAATGAGGTGGTCACTTTGCTGATGCAAATGACCACTTCAGCAGACTTTGATAAGCTATAAAAACCACAATAAGCCACCAAATTCAACAAGTAGATAACCAATAGATAGCTTATCACCCAAACTATTCCCAAACCAAATTTAAGACCTTAGATCCAACAAACAAAGTAGTTATTGGATCTGATGTGTTTGACCAAATTCAATACCAATTTTATCAGATTTTTGCAAAACTTAGAATCCCTTTTCCAAACTTTCAGAAAGTTAACCAATGGCAAAAACTTGTGTATTATGACTTGTTTAGACCACCCAAACCCTAAGAACCAAGGGCACAAGGCCACAAGGCCTTGGTAACCAGTATTCCCAAACAACCCTTAATCAAGCACTTAACAAAGGAACTTGTGATTTTAACTAATAACCTACTGATTTTAATGATCAAAAACACTTACTAGGCAGCAACTAACATAATCAAACACATAAATCACCAGCACAAACACAAATACTCAAAATCAAAGCACAAAATCCAAAACAGTCATAAACATGAAATTTTTAGGGGAATCTTAACAAGAGCTTATACCTGCCTTCCACAACATCCTAGGAAGGCCAGCAATGCTCCTTGGACCTTGTTCAACAACTAGAACAAGACCAAGGTACTTCAAATAAGGAGATGCAAATTGCCTTGGTTGATGGTTCAAAGTAGAACCTCAAGGACTTGATATCCTCAACACAAGCAGCAAACAACTCAACCAAGGGCTCTAATCCCTTCACAATCTTGGTGTCAACAAGCTTGTAAGAGCTTATAGCAAATGGTCAAGGGTTAGTACACAAAATAACTAAAACAGAACCTAGGATTTCAAGGTATTCAAACCTTAAAAACCTTATGAAACAAGACGTGCCTTAACCACAAGATTAAGGTAGGCCTTCACAATCAAATGGAACTCAGAATTAGGCTACTCAAACACCAAACTTTTAACTAAATCAAAAAGAGATTTCAAATTTCAGAAATTCAAATGTTATTAAGCTTAAAAAGTAATTACAAAGATTAATAGCCTAAAACTGGAACAAAGGGACTCTCACATGTTGAGGTCTCCTTTTATAGGCAAATGCCTGGCTAAATACTATTTACAAACCCTAGAACTGAATTCCCTATTATGCCCTTGAGTTTTCTAGACGAATTCTTGGTGTGAGCTGTCCAAAGTGATCTTGGCTATTCATTTTAGCTTTGGAATGAAGCAAGGACTCTTAGCTGTTGATTTGGCCACGTCATTTTACTTGAAGGCCAAGTTGTGTTTTCATTGGTTTAGGAGGTTGAGTGTGGGGTCCAGGGAGTAGTGGGAGTGAGGGTTTTGTGTGTGGGATTAGTTTCTGCACATGTGAATCAAGTGTGGGTAAGGTTAATTTGGATTTACCCTTTGTTTAAGTTGGTGTAAATTCTGGGTTGGTAAAAGGTGAATAGTTGTCCTTTTGATCCGAAATTGGGGGAATGGGAGTTGTTTGGCGCAAATTCGTTTCAAATGTTTCTTTTGCCCATGTTTAGTCCTTCTTTTTCCTTTCTTTTGTCATTTGGATATAAACTTTTATCAGCGCCCATTTCCTTTGTATCAACGTTTCACAACTTGTCATTTTTGGCACAAACTTTCCAAAAAGTGTTTCAAGGGTTGTTTTTGGCACTTTTGCATATTTGAAGGACTGATCTTGGACATTTTTGATCTTCAAAGGTCTTCAATGTATCCTTGGCTTGATGAGGGACCATAATTGACAATTTGAAATTGTTGAGGGACTAATCTTGCCATTTCTTCAAAGTTGAGGGACCTTTTGTGTAATTTTGACAAACTTAAGGGACCAAACTTGTAATTATTAATATACAAGGGTTTTAAGTGTCATTTCTTCAATGAATGAGGATCAATCTTTATTGTCTTCAATTCTTCAAGGGTATTTGTTGAGAACTCCATGATTAGGGCCCGGTTCTTTGTACGGCTTCGTTTCTCGTGTCCGTTTTTCCTTGTAACTTGTGATCTTTTGTCTTTTTCACGATATCCATACCTAAAATACACAAGTAAACAAACACAAGCATATATATGGTATTTTATGACATTTTTATGCATTTAAAGCCCGAAAAGAACGATGAGATCATGTATAAACGCCATCACATCACTCCCCCATACTAAGCCATTGCCGTGCCCTCACGCAATGCTAGAATAAAGTATCTAAGCATCACCAAAGTTCAATTTTATTAACCTTTATTGAAAAGTAAAAGACTTACATCATACTATGATGATGTGTAAAGACATAATGTATGATTTTCATCACAAAAAGTGACTTTTAGGGTCAAAGAATAGAAACAAGTAAATGTCCCTTAGAGTAAACTTCGTCATCCTTGATTGTCATACATTCCATGCTAAGTGCAAAAACGAGATCATTGTTGGTACAAGTCACAATGCTAACACTACTCATACGTCCAAATTATGTAATACTTTTTCTCCCCGCAATCCTAGTTATTATAAAAGGAAATGGGTTACTAGCATTTTTTATCTATTTGTCATGGATCACAAGTGATTCATATTGACTTATTTGAGTAGTTATTAGTCCGAAAGCAAAGTAGCACGATTTGATCAATAGTTAGCCGAAGGACAAAATCTTTTAAAACGGTTTCTCGTGTATCTCCTTAAGTTCATATCTTGGCATAACTCGTTTCACGATTTGAGACCTTTCTCAGACCGATATTTGGCATGTACTTCATACTTCAAATCTTGGGAAGACGTTCTCGAAATTATGGTCTTCTCTTCATATATTTGGAATTTCTTCACTTGACGTTTTTGAGAGATTCTTCATATTGGACCACGACTTCATCATTTTTCTTCAATCTTTACTTGGGATTTTGATATACAACGATCCGCCTCCTTTTCGGACTTGGAAATATTTATCCTCATACCTTGTTAGGGTCTTTTTGGATAGACTTTCTCCATGATCTTTAGGGGAGTAATTGCTTCTCGTCGTGTGTCTCGATCCTTCATATTGATTTAGGAATAATGATACTTCACATCATCTTTGGATCTTTAGCAAAAATAGAGCTCCTCATGCCTTGTTAGGGCCTTTTTGGATAATCGCCAATCTTCGCGTCCCGCTTCAATAAGTTATGCCTTGGCTATGAACTCTATTCAACCCCGAGCAACTTTTAAACGATCTTGCGCTAGAGGCTAAGTAACCTTTCAAATCATAGGACCTTACTTATTGCAATTATGATTTATTCCTAATGCATTGATCTTATGAGAAGAAAAAGCCACAATTAAAAACATATGAATTTTTGAAAGAACACTTTCATGTTCTACGTTTAGCATGATCACTTGTCTAACTCTATCATTTCTTGTTCTTCACTATATAAAGACCTCTAATTAAAGAGACTCGTGAATACTTAGCCATGCAAGTCAAAATTAAGCCAAATTTGGATTAGCTTTCATTAAGACTATATCAAATCAAAGTTTTGGGTTTTCAAGCCACCTATAGGATCTTGCACTTTCTTGGACTTTTTCAAGTTTAGAGAATGCGTTTTAAAGTTCCCTTGATAAGTGACTTTCTAGAATCAATTATAGGAACTTGCGAAAAGTTCTTGTTCTTAACCCGTAAGAGTTAAGACTTTCGCGTTTTAAAGCTCCCTATATAAAAGTCTAGCAAAACTTGAATTGAGCGGGTAAAGGTATGTAAATGGCTCCAAATGCCCATCAAGTCAAAAATTAACTCTTATTCTACCCATCGGAAAATATACATTCTTACAACAAAACATTGAAAATTGGAAAGCGTGAGGGCGTAGCAAAACAAGTACCTATTCACCCCCCCATACTAAAAGTAAACATTGTCCTCAATGTTTCGAGTCTAAAGGTGGAGCACCCCCATACTAGAGACGAAGAGTCGAATGCTTAGGATCTAGCATGGAAAGGGTGATCAACAATATATCTAAAGCCGTTTATTAAGTATGCTAAAAGATAAATGTTAGAACAATAAAGGATATGTCATGGATTCGTGAAAAACTTCTTCAAATGAACGATGGAGGCTCACGTAAACGAACACGAGAGTCTTCAATCGTAGATAATGATGATGATCTAGATAACACAATCACAAACAACCACGAGACAACGAGTTGAAAGGGTACAAGTCCCCTTATTAGTGAATAGTGAGCATAAAAGATAAGCATGGGATCTCCCTCACGAGGCACCTCGTTTTTGATTACCGAGTCATGAGCTCAACTCGATCCCCTCAAAATGTGAACATTTAGGGAAAATCATGGTATGGTCATTTTTTAGTGGGGCTTACATGATAAACAAGGCCCAAAAAGCAACCGGTCAAAAGGACTAAGTCCTTAAATGATGCAAAATACCGGGGTCGAAAATGGCGTTCTCGTTTTTATTGGAAAATCTAATTAACGCCACTTCAACATGTGCCATAAACTCAAAGAGTTTGAAGAAAAGAGATGAGAAGTAGAAGGGTGGGACAATTGGTAAGACAAACTTTCGAGCTACTCGAGGTAGACTCGCACCAAGCAAATAGAAAGATTTTCCATTTATTGCATCGGTGGAAGACCGAGATTTCCCTTTACATGAAATTCTGGGATCGAATATCTCGTCCTCGGTGGACAAGGATGAGGGAACATAAGGGGCTTCCCCCATACAAGAACCACACAAAGCATCGTCAAAAGGAGTAGACGAGCTTGTAGCACTCAAAACACGTGGTGATGACGGAGTTAGGTTTGTAGAAAAATTAATTAAATCACATTTAAGATCTTTTCCTTTGTTATCTTTTAAACTCTCCTTATGAAAAACCTTTTTGATTATGTCGAAAATATTTGGTGTTTCTAAGATGATATTAGTCACACTAAAAATTATCACATTTTGAAATCGTTTTGGTTTTGGCGGCGGCAAGTTCTCAAAACGTTTATCGATGAAGAAAACCTCCCCATCGGGGTCTACATATTCATCATCCAAAAGATCTTCCGTAGAAACCGGCAACTTATCAATACTTTTCAAAAATGAATGTTCGAGGTGAGGCGAAGGCTTTTTCGATTCAAGTATTGATGGTTTCTTCTTTGTAGGCTTTACACTCATAACCTCCACCGGCGGAGGAAATGGTAAATTGTTTTTGGCGACATTTCCTAAAACTCTTGGTGAAAATTCTTTGCAAACGACATTGGTTGAATAACCATGGTTTAAAGTAGCAATAGAATAGACATGAGAAAGATTGGAGTTTCGTGTTGCATTGATGACAAGTTCTTCTTCATTGAAACGAAGGGTGATTTTTCGAGCATGAACATCGATAAGTGCTCTTGATGTATCCAAAAATGAACGACCCAAAATGAGAGGAACTTTTCGATCGATAGGAATGTCTACAACGATAAAGTCAACGGGATAGTAAAACTTTCCAACTTTAACAAAAACGTCCTCGGCTACTCCACATGCTAAGATCGTAGAATGGTCGGCCATCTCGATAGACATGTTCGAAGGAGTAAGATCCGGAAGTGAAAGTGATTTGAAAATCTCAAGAGGCATTAAATTAATACTAGCACCAAGATCGGCCAAGGCGTAGCATTCCTCCATATCTTGAATAGCACACGGAATCAAAAATTTACCGGGATCACCGACTTTTTGTGGTATGCGGCTAAGAAAAACCGATGAACAACTAGACGATTGTTGTAACTTCTCTTTGTTGTTTAGCATACTTTTGAAGTTTGCGGCGAATCGAGGCATCATGATTAAAGCATCGGCAAAACTTATGTTAAAATGTAGATCACGAAACATTTTCATAAATAGCTCAAATTGATAATTGTTCCGTTCTTGTGCTTTCTCTTTGTTACGTCTTGAAGGGTAGGGTAAAGGTGGTGTGGGTTGGTCATTAGGCAACGGCCTTGGAGTCTCGGGTTCCACAATTGGTATTGGTTCAACCGTAGGTGTGGTTTGAGCGGTACTTCGTGGGATTGTAATGTGCTCCTTTTCGACCATCACCTCGGGTCTTTCTCGATTTCCTTCTCCTTAGAAGTACTTGGACGAGAGATTGGTTCCTTGAAAGTTTTACCACTTCGTGTAGTAATAACCTTCATTTCTCCCCTCGGGTTGTTAATGGTATCACTAGGAAGACCACCCGAGGAAGAGGGTTTGCACATGATTGATTCAAACGTCTTAGCCATTCGGTCCTCAAATTTTGATTGCCTAGCATCCGCTTTTAATAACTCTTGCTTAATCTCATGTTGTCCTAATTCCATCTTTTGTTGATTTTGTTGAAGACGTTGGACATTTCCTTCCATTTTGTTTGCATGAGTTTTAAGTTCATTAGTAAGTTCATTTTTTAGCTCGTTTTTCAACTCGGATCTTAAGCTAATCATCTCACGTTGCATGTTATCAAATTTAGCATCATTTGCTTTAGCATAATCCAAAAATTCTCCTTGAAAATTTTTAGTGTGAGCATTTTGAAAACCTTGTGTAGTGTTTTGAAAATCACGGTTTTGATTTTGATTAGAAATTTGTCCATTCCCACTTTGATAATTCCCTTTGTTGTAATTGCGTGTGTTGCCTTGGTAATTACCTTGGTTGTTGTTTCGATAATTGTTAACATTTTGGTTTGGTGGAGCTTGATTTTGGCGGGAACCTTGACCGTTTTGGTTGTAAGTTCCTGTTGCTACATAAGCACTCGAAGTGTTACCATCCGCGGTAATGCACTCGGAAAGATCATGAGCTCCCCCACAATATAAACAACTCTTAGCAACCGCTTTAACCGAAGCGGAATTGGAAGCTTATTGAGCCTTCCAATGGGACATAAGATTAGCAAATCTATCAAAAAACCGATTTTCCTCATTAGCTTCATCATGTATGGCATTAATGCTACGAGACGATTGTGACGAAGATGACGAACCCATATTGGCAACACTCGGTGTGTTACGAGGGTTATAAACCTTAGATCTATTTTCAATGATTTGTAAAGCCTCATTTGTCGTCTTGCACAAAAAATTACCACCCGCGGCGGCATTCAAATAATCTCGTTCATGATCATTAAGCCCATTATAAAAAGTATCCACTTGATGCAATTCCGTAAAATCATGGTGTGGACATTCATGTAACATTTCTTTAAAGCGTTCCCATGCCATTGAAAAACTTTCATTATTTCTTTGCACAAATCGTAAAATCTCATTTTTCAAGTGTGTTGTTTTAGATGGTTGAAAAAACTTGTTCACAAACTTAGAAACGAGATCGGCCCATGTCAAAATCGAATTTGGCGGTTCTTTCTCGAGCCAAATTTTAGCGGGTCCATCTAATGAGTATGGAAACAACATCATCTTAATGGCGTCATGTGGAACATCCTTAAACTTGCTAGTGGCGGTGAGACGGTTAAAATTCCTAATGTGGTAGTGCGGGTTGTCTTTCTCGTGACCTCTAAACTTATTTGCTTGCAACATCGACATTAAACCCGTCTTAATTTCGAAATTCTCCGCAAGGATGGCGGGAATCACAATAGCCTCTCCAAAACCCTCGGTGGGTGCTTGTAGCAACTCCATCATAGTACGATTAGCCATGACGACTTCTTGTTCTACAATAGGTTCAACAATTGGAGGTTCTTCAACAATCAACGTCTCTTGATTGGCTTGCTTTTGAAGTTGTTTACGAGCTCGTTTTGCTTGATTACGAGTGATCATAAACTTCACGAAGAATGGGAGGTGAGCAAAGAAGATTCTTTTTGGGTGTTTTGTGAATTTTCAATTTTTTTGTGTTTTTGATGATATTTAAATTTTTTTTTGGATTTTGGTGTATCTTCGTAGACAACAATCTACAAAATCTCTCCTCGAATCAAACTCTTGATTAAAGAAGCCTCAAAGGAATGAAAACGATCACGTGGAGTGAACGCCTTCGAATGACTTTAGAACTTTGGTGAAAACCAAATTGTTCAAGAGGGTTCAATCACAAAGAAAACCAAGCAAATATATTATACGTAATAATACTTTGGGCGGCAAAACCCTCGATTAGCCTTCAATCTCAAAATACTCACAAGCAAGCGGGGAAACGAGGCGGCGCGAAGCACTTAAGAGCCTTTTTCCTTAGGGTATATTTTATAATACCCGCCTTATACCCACCTTATAGTTTGTATCTTTCAAAATCGAGCTTCACGAAAGTATTTATCTATTTTTGCCTTTTTCTTTTTGTTTGAGATTCGAATACAACAATTGAGTGATGAAATACCAATTAAGGTTGTGTTTTCACACTTTTGGAGATATTGTAAATTTATTGTGATACTTAATATAATATAGTAATAATATTTGTACAAGAAAAACCAAGAAAACCGATAATACGTATTAGTAGAGTTCTACTAATACAAATACTATATGGTTAATATTAAAAACAACAATGCAAATTAATCACGACACACCTCCCCGGCAGCGGCGCCAAAATTGATTGTGGTAAATTACACCTCTTTTAGGAAAAGGAGGGTAATTGTGGTAAGTATTAAACAAATGACTTTAGGAAAAATCAAGTGTTAATGACCCTTAATGGTGATGAAAGTTCGTTTCCTAAGGAGGTATATGTGTGTGACTAAGATGTACAAGATTTGAGATTAATATTTGGTTTAGAAGGGGATAAGAAAAGAAGATGACGAGGACGTAAAAAAAATAAAAATTTCCAAGAAAAATCACTATTAGAAAGTTAAGACGTAGAACCTTAAAAATCACAAAAATAAAAATAAATTCTAAAAATTACAAAAAATTCACCAAAAATCAAAAATAATAAACTAAGAGTTTACCAATGATCAAAACTTTTTCAAACCTTTTAAATAATTAAATATTGAATTTTTAAATGCTAATTAAAGCCCTAAAAATCAGATAAATTATCAAAAAGCCCAAATAAAGATTTTTCTATTGGTAAAACTCTAAAATGACTTAGAAAGATTAAAAACTATTTTTAAAAATTTTAAAACTAATAAAAACTATATAAAATGATTTAAAAACTATTAAAACTTAAAATAATTAAAAAAATTAATCTAAAAGTGATAAAATTATTCTAAAAGTTGATAAATTCCTATTTTAATGTAATTAACCTAAGAAAAATGTAAAAAGTTGGAAAATGTGAAATTTCAAAAATAATAATAAAATAATATTAAAATAATATTAAAAATCCAAAAATTATAAAAAAATTCTAAAAACTTGCAAACTAGTTTATTTTAACCTAAATAATCAGAAAATCAAAGTGAAATTACCAAAATACCCCTATTGGGCCCTCAAATGGGCCAAATCCAAAAACAGTCAACCTAAATGGGCTTTTGGGCCCAAAAAGTCAAAATTGGCCCAATTGACTTGGAAAAGCCCTATCTGACTTAAAATTCAATTCTAAAAACAAAACTCTAAAGGCCCAAAAGCTGAATGTGAGCTTATCACAACTTATTGAACACAAAGCTTATTCTTATTGGGCTTTTCAGCCCAATAAGCCATAAGCTAATGCCATAAGCTAATGCCATAAGCTCTAATTTGACACACAACCCTCTTTTAGGATGCTTAAGAGATCTGTCAAAAGAAATTTCCAATAAGCACACTCAATAAGCCAGAAAATAGAAAAGCAAAAATCCACAAAACGACAAAATAGTCGTTTTTGAGAAATAATGCACCTCAGAAGCTCTAGTTTGTTGCAAAAGCTCACAAATAGCTTAACTAAGAATAATCAATCAAGAAAATCACAAAAAGCCAAGTAGAATAAGTTGTAAGAACAGATAAGCTGGCTGAAAAAGCCAAATAAGCTAGTTTTCTAGCAAAAGCTTAACCAAAAGACTTGTAACCTTCCAGATTTGATATTAAGCTGAGAAAAATGATTTCTATTACAAAAGATAACTTGTTGCATGTACCAATAAGCAAAACATATTCAATAAGCTTAGAAACCAAGTTTGACCAAAAGTCAAACGTTGATAAGTTGAAATCAAACGCTGACAGGAACAAAGTAGGCGTTGACAGACTTAACGAAGTGCAAGGACTTGTTTTCCACCCTGCTGGTCAAGGTTTAAGTGCAAACCTTGTGAATCAAGGCTTACCAGTTGGGTAAACTTGATGTATTTTGGCACAAATAAGCTAATAAGCCAGTGAGCTTATAAGCTATGAACAAAGCAATCCAAATAGCCAAATATCCTCACAAGCAGCAAACAAATAAGATCCAAGCAACAATACAACAATCCTAATGCTAGAAATCACAATGCAACACCAAATGAGGTGGTCACTTTGCTGATGCAAATGACCACTTCAGCAGACTTTGATAAGCTATTAAAACCACAATAAGCCACCAAATTCAACAAGCAGATAACCAATAGATAGCTTATCACCCAAACTATTCCCAAACCAAATTTCAGACCTTAGATCCAACAAACAAAGTAGTTATTGGATCTGATGTGTTTGACCAAATTCAAAACCAATTTTATCAGATTTTTGCAAAACTTAGAATCCCTTTTCCAAACTTTCAGAAAGTTAACCAATGGCAAAAACTTGTGTATTATGACTTGTTTAGACCACAAAAACCCTAAGAACCAAGGGCACAAGGCCACAAGGCCTTGGTAACCAGTAATCCCAAACAACCCTTAATCAAGCACTTAACAAAGGAACTTGTGATTTTAACTAATAACCTACTGATTTTAATGATCAAAAACACTTACTAGGCAGCAAGTAACATAATCAAACACATAAATCACCAGCACAAACACAAATACTCAAAATCAAAGCACAAAATCCAAAACAGTCATAAACATGAAATTTTTAGGGGAATCTTAACAAGAGCTTATACCTGCCTTCCACAACATCCTAGGAAGGCCAGCAATGCTCCTTGGACCTTGTTCAACAACTAGAACAAGACCAAGGTACTTCAAATAAGGAGATGCAAATTGCCTTGGTTGATGGTTCAAAGTAGAACCTCAAGGACTTGATATCTTCAACACAAGCAGCAAACAACTCAACCAAGGGCTCTAATCCCTTCACAATCTTGGTGTCAACAAGCTTGTAAGAGCTTATAGCAAATGGTCAAGGGTTAGTACACAAAATAACCAAAACAGAACCTAGGATTTCAAGGTATTCAAACCTTAAAAACCTTATGAAACAAGACGTGCCTTAACCACAAGATTAAGGTAGGCCTCTACAATCAAATGGAACTCAGAATTAGGCTACTCAAACACCAAACTTTTAACTAAATCAAAAAGAGATTTCAAATTTCAGAAATTCAAATTTTATTAAGCTTAAAAAGGAATTACAAAGATTAATAGCCTAAAACTGGAACAAAGGGACTCTCACATGTTGAGGTCTCCTTTTATAGGCAAATGCCTGGCTAATCACTATTCACAAACCCTAGAACTGAATTCCCTATTATGCCCTTGAGTCTTCTAGACGAATTCTTGGTGTGAGCTGTTCAAAGTGATCTTGGCTGTTCATTTTAGCTTTGGAATGAAGCAAGGACTCTTAGTTGTTGATTTGGCCACGTCATTTTACTTGAAGGCCAAGTTGTGTTTTCATTGGTTAAGGAGGTTGAGTGTGGGGTCCAGGGAGTAGTGGGAGTGAGGGTTTTGTGTGTGGGATTAGTTTCTGCACATGCGAATCAAGTGTGGGTAAGGTTAATTTGGATTTACCCTTTGTTTAAGTTGGTGTAAATTCTGGGTTGGTAAAAGGTGAATAGTTGTCCTTTTGATCCGAAATTGGGGGAATGGGAGGTGTTTGGCGCAAATTCGTTTTAAATGTTTCTTTTGCCCATGTTTAGTCCTTCTTTTTCCTTTCTTTTGTCATTTGGATATATACTTTTATCAGCGCCCATTTCCTTTGTATCAACGTTTCACAACTTGTCATTTTTGGCACAAACTTTCCAAAAAGTGTTTCAAGGGTTGTTTTTGGCACTTTTGCATATTTGAAGGACTGATCTTGGACATTTTTTATCTTCAAAGGTCTTAAATGTATCCTTGGCTTGATGAGGGACCATAATTGACAATTTGAAATTGTTGAGGGGATAATCTTGCCATTTCTTCAAAGTTGAGGGACCTTTTGTGTAATTTTGACAAACTTAAGGGACCAAACTTGTAATTATTAATATACACGGGTTTTAAGTGTCATTTCTTCAATGAATGAGGATCAATCTTTATTGTCTTCAATTCTTCAAGGGTATTTGTTGAGAATTCCATGATTAGGGCTCGGTTCTTTGTACGGCTTCGTTTCTCGTGTCCGTTTTTCCTTGTAACTTGTGATCTTTTGTCTTTTTCACGATATCCATACCTAAAATACACAAGTAAACAAACACAAGCATATATATGGTATTTTATGACATTTTTATGCATTTAAAGGCCGAAAAGAACGATGAGATCATGTATAAACGCCATCTCATCACTCCCCCATACTAACCAATTTCCGTGCCCTCACGCAATGCTAGAATAAAGTATCTAAGCATCACCAAAGTTCAATTTTATTAACCTTTATTGAAAAGTAAAAGACTTGCAACATACTATGATGATGTGTAAAGACATAATGTATGATTATCATCACAAAAAGTGACTTTTAGGGTCAAAGAATAGAAACAAGTAAATGTCCCTTAGAGTAAACTTCGTCATCCTTGATTGTCATACATTCCATGCTAAGTGCAAAAACGAGATCATTGTTGGTACAAGTCATAATGCTAACACTACTCATACGTCCAAATTGTGTAATACTTTTTCTCCCCGCAATCCTAGTTATTATAAAAGGAAATGGGTTACTAGCATTTTTTATCTATTTGTCATGGATCACAAGTGATTCATATTGACTTATTTGAGTAGTTATTAGTCCAAAAGCAAAGTAGCACGATTTGATCAATAGTTAGCCGAAGGACAAAATCTTTTAAAACGGCTTCTCGTGTATCTCCTTAAGTTCATATCTTGGCATAACTCGTTTCACGATTTGAGACCTTTCTCGGACCGATATTTGGCATGTACTTCATACTTCAAATCTTGGGAAGACGTTCTCGAAATTATGGTCTTCTCTTCATATATTTGGAATTTCTTCACTTGACGTTTTTGAGAGATTCTTCATATTGGACCACGACTTCATCATTTTTCTTCAATCTTTACTTGGTATTTTGATATACAACGATCCGCCTCCTTTTCGGACTTGGATATATTTATCCTCATACCTTGTTAGGGTCTTTTTGGATAGACTTTCTCCATGATCTTTAGGGGAGTAATTGCTTCTCGTCGTGTGTCTCGATCCTTCATATTGATTTAGGAATAATGATACTTCACATCATCTTTGGATCTTTAGCAAAAATAGAGCTCCTCATGCCTTGTTAGGGCCTTTTTGGATAATCGCCAATCTTCGCGTCCCGCTTCAATAAGTTATGCCTTGGCTATGAACTCTATTCAACCCCGAGCAACTTTTAAACGATCTTGCGCTAGAGGCTAAGTAACCTTTCAAATCGTACGACCTTACTTATTGCAATTATGATTTATTCCTAATGCATTGATCTTATGGGAAGAAAAAGCCACAATTAAAAACATATGAATTTTTGAAAGAACACTTTCATGTTCTACGTTTAGCATGATCACTTGTCTAACTCTATCATTTCTTGTTCTTCACTATATAAAGACCTCTAATTAAAGAGACTCGTGAATACTTAGCCATGCAAGTCAAAATTAAGCCAAATTTGGATTAGCTTTCATTAAGACTATATCAAATCAAAGTTTTGGGTTTTCAAGCCACCTATAGGATCTTGCACTTTCTTGGACTTTTTCAAGTTTAAAGAATGCGTTTTAAAGTTCCCTTGATAAGTGACTTTCTAGAATCAATTATAGGAACTTGCGAAAAGTTCTTGTTATTAACCCGTAAGAGTTAAGACTTTCGCGTTTTAAAGCTCCCTATATAAAAGTCTAGCAAAACTTGAATTGAGCGGGTTAAGGAATGTAAATGGCTCCAAATGCCCATCAAGTCAAAAATTAACTCTTATTCTACCCATCGGAAAATATACATTCTTACAACACTTATGAAAAACTAAGAAAAATTTAAAATTTGGCCATTTTTAGCCTTATTAGGAAAACAAAACATTGAAAATTGGAAAGCGTGAGGGCGTAGCAAAGCAAGTACCTATTCACCCCCCCATACTAAAAGTAAACATTGTCCTCAATGTTTCGAGTCTAAAGGTGGAGCACCCCCATACTAGAGACGAAGAGTCGAATGCTTAGGATCTAGCATGGAAAGGGTGATCAGCAATATATCTAAAGCCGTTTATTAAGTATGCTAAAAGATAATTGTTAGAACAATAAAGGATATGTCATGGATTCGTGAAAAACTTCTTCAAATGAACGATGGAGGCTCACGTAAACGAACACGAGAGTCTTCAATCGTAGATAATGATGATGATCTAGATAACACAATCACAAACAACCACGAGACAACGAGTTGAAAGGGTACAAGTCCCCTTATTAGTGAATAGTGAGCATAAAAGATAAGCATGGGATCTCCCCCATGAGGCACCTCGTTTTTGATTACCGAGTCATGAGCTCGACTCGATCCCCTCAAAATGTGAACATTTAGGGAAAATCATGGTATGGTCATTTTTTAGTGGGGCTTACATGATAAACAAGGCCCAAAAAGCAACCGGTAAAAAGGACTAAGTCCTTAAATGATGCAAAATACCGGGGTCAAAAATGGCGTTCTCGTTTTTATTGGAAAAACTAATTAACGCCACTTCAACATGTGCCATAAACTCAAAGAGTTTGAAGAAAAGAGATGAGAAGTAGAAGGGTGGGACAATTGGTAAGACAAACTTTCGAGCTACTCGAGGTAGACTCGCACCAAGCAAATAGAAAGATTTTCCATTTATTGCATCGGTGGAAGACCGAGATTTCCCTTTACATGAAATTCCGGGATCGAATATCTCGTCCTCGGTGGACAAGGATGAGGGAACATAAGGGGCTTCCCCCATACTAGAACCACACAAAGCATCGTCAAAAGGAGTAGACGAGCTTGTAGCACTCAAAACACGTGGTGATGACGGAGTTAGGTTTGTAGAAAAATTAATTAAATCACATTAAAGATCTTTTACTTTGTTATCTTTTAAACTCTCCTTATGAAAACCCTTTTTGATTATGTCAAAAATATTTTGTGTTTCTAAGATGATGTTTGTCACACTAAAAACTCTCACATTTTGAAATCGTTTTGGTTTTGGCGGCGGCAAGTTCTCAAAACGTTTATCGATGAAGAAAACCTCCCCATCGGGGTCTACATATTCATCATCCGAAAGATCTTCCGTAGAAACCGACAACTTATCAACACTTTTCAAAAATGAATGTTCGAGGTGAGGAGAAGGCTTTTTCGATTCAAGTATTGATGGTTTCTTCTTTGTATGCTTTACACTCATAACCTCCACCGGCGGAGGAAATGGTAAATTGTTTTTGGCGACATTTCCTAAAACTCTTGGTGAAAATTCTTTGCAAACGTCATTGGTTGAATAACCATGGTTTAAAGTAGCAATAGAATAGACATGAGAAAGATTGGAGTTTTGTGTTGCATTGATGACAAGTTCTTCTTCATTGAAACGAAGGGTGATTTTTCGAGCATGAACATCGATAAGTGCTCTTGATGTATCCAAAAATGAACGACCCAAAATGAGAGGAACTTTTCGACCGATAGGAATGTCTACAACGATAAAGTCAACGGGATAGTAAAACTTTCCGACTTTAACAAAAACGTCCTCGGCTACTCCACATGCTAAGATCGTAGAATGGTCGGCCATCTCGATAGACATGTTCGAAGGAGTAAGAGCCGGAAGTGAAAGTGATTTGAAAATCTCAAGAGGCATTAAATTAATACTAGCACCAAGATCGGCCAAGGCGTAGTATTCCTCCATATCTTGAATAGCACACGTAATCAAAAATTTACCGGGATCACCGACTTTTTGTGGTATGCGGCTAAGAAAAACCGATGAACAACTAGACGATTGTTGTAACTTCTCTTTGTTGTTTAGCATACTTTTGAAGTTTGCGGCGAATCGAGGCATCATGATTAAAGCATCGGCAAAACTTATGTTAAAATGTAGATCACGAAACATTTTCATAAATAGCTCAAATTGATAATTGTTCCGTTCTTGTGCTTTCTCTTTGTTACGTCTTGAAGGGTAGGGTAAAGGTGGTGTGGGTTGGTCATTAGGCAACGGCCTTGGAGTCTCGGGTTCCACAATTGGTATTGGTTCAACCGTAGGTGTGGTTTGAGCGGTACTTCGTGGGATTGTAATGTGCTTCTTTTCGACCATCACCTCGGGTTCTTTCTCGATTTCCTTCTCCTTAGAAGTACTTGGACGAGAGATTGGTTCCTTGAAAGTTTTACCACTTCGTGTAGTAATAACCTTCATTTCTCCCCTCGGGTTGTTAATGGTATCACTAGGAAGACCACCCGAGGAAGAGGGTTTGCACATGATTGCTTCAAACATCTTAGCCATTCGGTCCTCAAATTTTGATTGCCTAGCATCCGCTTTTAATAACTCTTGCTTAATCTCATGTTGTCCTAATTCCATCTTTTGTTGATTTTGTTGAAGACGTTGGACATTTCCTTCCATTTTGTTTGCATGAGTTTTAAGTTCATTAGCAAGTTCATTTTTTATCTCGTTTTTCAACTCGGATCTTAAGCTAATCATCTCACGTTGCATGTTATCAAATTTAGCATCATTTGCTTTAGCATAATCCAAAAATTCTCCTTGAAAATTTTTAGTGTGAGCATTTTGAAAACCTTGTGTAGTGTTTTGAAAATCACGGTTTTGATTTTGATTAGAAATTTGTCCATTCCCACTTTGATAATTCCCTTTGTTGTAATTGCGTGTGTTGCCTTGGTAATTACCTTGGTTGTTGTTTCGATAATTGTTAAAACAGAAGTGCCTTAACCACAAGATTAAGGTAGGCCTTCACAATCAAATGGAACTCAGAATTAGGCTACTCAAACACCAAACTTTTAACTAAATCAAAAAGAGATTTTAAATTTCAGAAATTCAAATTTTATTAAGCTTAAAAAGGAATTACAAAGATTAATAGCCTAAAACTGGAACAAAGGGACTCTCACATGTTGAGGTCTCCTTTTATAGGCAAATGCCAGGCTAAACACTATTCACAAACCCTAGAACTGAATTCCCTATTATGCCCTTGAGTCTTCTAGACGAATTCTTGGTGTGAGCTGTCCAAAGTGATCTTGGCTGTTCATTTTAGCTTTGGAATGAAGCAAGGACTCTTAGCTGTTGATTTGGCCACGTCATTTTACTTGAAGGCCAAGTTGTGTTTTCATTGGTTAAGGAGGTTGAGTGTGGGGTCCAGGGAGTAGTGGGAGTGAGGGTTTTGTGTGTGGGATTAGTTTCTACACATGAGAATCAAGTGTGGGTAAGGTTAATTTGGATTTACCCTTTGTTTAAGTTGGTGTAAATTCTGGGTTGGTAAAAGGTGAATAGTTGTCCTTTTGATCCGAAATTGGGGGAATGGGAGTTGTTTGGCGCAAATTCGTTTCAAATGTTTCTTTTGCCCATGTTTAGTCCTTCTTTTTCCTTTCTTTTTTCATTTGGATATAAACTTTTATCAGCGCCCATTTCCTTTGTATCAACGTTTCACAACTTGTCTTTTTTGGCACAAACTTTCCAAAAAGTGTTTCAAGGGTTGTTTTTGGCACTTTTGCATATTTGAAGGACTGATCTTGGACATTTTTGATCTTCAAAGGTCTTCAATGTATCCTTGGCTTGATGAGGGACCATAATTGACAATTTGAAATTGTTGAGGGACTAATCTTGCCATTTCTTCAAAGTTGAGGGACCTTTTGTGTAATTTTGACAAACTTAAGGGACCAAACTTGTAATTATTAATATACAAGGGTTTTAAGTGTCATTTCTTCAATGAATGAGGATCAATCTTGATTGTCTTCAATTCTTCAAGGGTATTTGTTGAGAATTCCATGATTAGGGCCCGGTTCTTTGTACGGCTTCGTTTCTCGTGTCCGTTTTTCCTTGTAACTTGTGATCTTTTTTCTTTTTCACGATATCCATACCTAAAATACACAAGTAAACAAACACAAGCATATATATGGTATTTTATGACATTTTTATGCATTTAAAGCCCGAAAAGAACGATGAGATCATGTATAAACGCCATCTCATCAGGCTCCTATGCGAATATATCTAAATTTGCTTTCAAGAGAGAGCACATGGCCCTCTTGCCGTTATCCAAGAGCGTTCCCCCTATGGACACCTCTTGTTCTGGATAATCAAGATGGATTGCCACCCTCCAATTGGGAGGTGGTGATCCATCCTTGGGTGGAACAGGTGGAACCGGTGTTGTCACGGCATGACACTCGGATGCTGGTACGATTGTGTTGTAAATGGTGACAATTCCTCCTTCCACAGGGAACTTGATCATTCCGTGTGCCGTGGAAGGTACCGCCCGTATGGCCAGAATACCTGGTCTGCCTATGATCCCATTGTATAAAGAGTGTGTTAGCGTATCACCATAAAGTTCATCCACGCAGTGGTGGTGTAACACCCCCAAATTTATACAACTCAGTACAGCGGAAGACTCGTTGGTGTTACGGGATAGCACATTACTCACATCATAGACAACGCATAAAAATCGCTTCGTTTAATAATAAATCATTTCCATTCATAACTATCAAAGTTACATCGGTCCCAAGTCATTACATTTCATACAAAGTTTTACAAAGTGTTTGAATGGAAAATATTGTTTAAGTGCGGGCCATGAATTCTTGTCGTCTTCCCGAGAATTACCTTCAAGTACCTGAGATAAAACATGTTAAAAGAAAAGGTCAGCGATAACGCCGAGTGAATTCATAGAGTTTAATAAATTCCATCAATATAATATCAGTATAAAATTATTACTGAAAACCATTTTGTACGAATCATTTTAATAGGCCATAAAATAGCCAAAATCATTTTATACAAATCTTTATCAAAATCATAGCATAGGCATTTGCCTTAAAAATCATTATACGAGCCAATGTCGTAAAAACGTCATACAATACGTCTTATACTTTGTATGAAAATAAAAACCGTTATATGAATATGGTTAATAAAACCAAAATACAAACATAAAATCAATAGTATGACCCTGTATTGCTAGTCAGGCAATACGTCGTAATTCTGAGCGTCTAGTAGTATTTCGTTAGTCGGATTATTATAAGCCGCATGACATTGTTACCTTACTAAACCAACAACGGGTAGCTAACCCGATACCAATTTTGCCCATCTAAAGTAGCGTGTCGTCACAAAGGTCACGCTATGGAAATCTTCTCATACATAAATTCGCTTACCAATCAATGTGGCACGACGGGGATCAACCGTCAAGGCGCGAACTGGGGTGATCGTCCCCAAATAGTACTATTAAATGCATAAGCGTCTACCAACTCCCGGTAGTTCACAATTCATGCTAATGGGACTTTTAGTGACATAACCTAACTTTAATAATCCATTTTATTTCATCTATCGGGTCCATTAATCATTTATCGGGTCATACAATCGGGTCATTCAATCATTCGGGTCCAAAATCAATAAACAAACAATCGGTACAAATGGTGTCCTATTTTATAAAACTAACATCTTATCTACCTCGCGGGTTTATAAAACATTTAAAAGAGTGTGAGGCTATGAACTCACGTTGATGTGGGAAGGCGGGTTATCGGCAATTTGGACGTACGGTACGTGCTTCAATCACGGAAACCTAGACAAATTATACTCGTCTTAGACTCATGTCCAATGACTTTATAAAAATAACAATTATGTATACATATGATGATTATATATATATGATGATCAAGTGGGTTTACATATTCTCGTTTACTCATTTTTAGTGTTATATGTCGATAACTTTTATACTAGTTTACTAGTTTCACCTATTTACACGTTTTAAGTCCAATAAGCTCATTATAAGTTCTTTAACTTGTTTTAATCCATTTTATACTTATATTATCAGTAGTTAAACTTTACAAGTTGGGCCTAAATGGGTTAAGCCCAATAAGTTCTTTTTATAAGAGTTTAACTTATTTAGTCCAATTATTAGTCCAATATGTTTACTTAGCTCGTTAATGTCCGTATGCCCTATAGTTCGGGTTTTATCGGTTTTTTTTTACTTGTTATACATGTCTATATATCAGTATATAAGTTTTATAAAGTTTTCATTAGACGGGTCCAACCATCTAAGTTTTATTTAACAAAAACGTTAATTTTTACGGTATTAGCCGAAAAAGTCGTAAAAATCATGTTTATAGTTTTATAACTTATAAAACATAACAAGTTGTCATTTTTATAAAATGTCCACTTATTTATCATTGTACATATTTATATAAATAAAATTCATGAGTTAGTGGGTTTTAACTTTACATTTTATACAATATAATTTTGAGTGCTTATATAATAGTATTATACTTTAATTTCCAAAATCTGATTTTTATCATTATTTTCACCAAAACTGGCATATCTTGAGTTCTATATGGAGATAGAAGGTCAAATTTTTATCACATAAACTACATGATATGTGCTACATTTAACTCTTCTATAGCTACTGTTGAATCATCCTCTAAGTATTTTCTAAAAATCGTCCAAAACAGTTAACTCAGATTTGTACCTTAAACTTGTTTTGATCATATCTCACTCATTACAATGATTCCATTGCATGGCCAACTCTCACATGTGTACAAGACATATAGCTTACTGTAAATAGATTCTACTTCATCATTTTATCAGTCCATTACCTGTTTCTTTACTGTTTTATACAGCCATGTAAATTAAGCAAGATTTTAACCTTGTTTCTTATAGTTTTTCACCTTTTTAATCATATTTATCAACAACAAATCCCCATATAACATTTTTCTCATCATATAATCATCATATACATATACAATAGGAAATAAAATACATGTTTACATAATCAAAATAACAAGAAGATGAGGAGGACAATCTTTATACCACCAAGTTGATGTAGGTTATGAGTTTGACATGGATTTGGATGGAGAAACTTGTGCATAGCCAAGACCATCTTCAAGACCACCAATCTTCATATACTACTTGTGGAAAATCAGCCCTAAGACACCAAGGAAACTCCTCCATGGATGTTATAATCACCACCATTCAAGAGAGCTTCAAAAGGGCTTCAACATGTGTATGAATAACACATGATTTCATGGATGAAATTGATCAAAAGGGGTGTTATGGTGGAGATATGGGACGGCATTTTTAGAGAGAAAAGGGAGGATGAAAGTTGTTTTGCATGTGTGAATGAGCAAGTGGTAAAGTTGCTAGTGGTTTTGATGGGAGGTAGCTTCAAGTTGAACCTAAAATGGACAAGTGTAGCTACTTGTTGAGAACTTGCCACCAAATGGTTTGTGTGGCTAAGTTATGGTCGGTTTGTAGTGGGGGGGTGGGACAAGTGTCCCACTTGTCTCATCCCCATTTATTTACGGGTACTCCTCGATTCTATTTTCCTCGATTTACGTGCCCTCGGGTCGTTTTACGAAAAACGTTTTTATAAATTATGAATCAACATCACAAAACGAATCCAATAAAAATTGTCTCATCAAAAACGGAGTTCGAAAACGTAAATACGTAATCCTAGTGTTTCCGGTTTAGTCGTAAAGGACGTTAAAATAAAATCGTAAGTCCTAATCTCTTCTCGTAAATTTGTGAGTTTATGAACCAACACAAATTTAAAACTCCAAAATAATATTCGCGGATAAATTTATTTTCTGAAATGTCGGACTGTCACCAAAGACGGTGTATGTAAACGTAAGCACGTAACGTAGAATCCTCCGGTTTAAACGTAGTCGATGCTACTTCAAGACGTAAATCCAAATTTCTTCCCAAAAATAAGTGATTTCATAATATAACATTAAAATAATATTTTCAATTAAATATTGAGAATAAAAATATCAATCATAAATTGACGGATTGTCACAGCATTTACCCCTAAACAGGATCTTTGTCCTCAAAGATCATCTTACCTTACTACTCGCTTCTTATAGAGTTGAAGCCATGTGGGTATTTCCTCCACATTCGGTCTTTTCTCACAAGTGTAATCCATTATAATACGCGAGTTTCATCAAACATAACTACGGGAATAAGATCAGGCTAAATGTTGACTTACTTTCTCTATCCATGGTGTTCACGGGTTTTTGATGAATGCAACTTTTCGCCGATCTAAGCTTTACTAAGAAACGATCAGATTTTCACTTGATAGATATTCCATCAAGTTCGATATACGAAACATAATTCACGCATCTCTTGAAGTCCTTGGGTAGATCCAGCTTATATGCCTTTCAAACCAAATCTTTTACATCATCTCAATGGTCCCAAACAACGGGGACTTATTTCTCATGATTTGTCAGATCATGAATTCATTTTTCCAAGGTTAAAAATTGTGGCATAACTTCGCTACCCATTTGGCACTTCAAGATCTACATTCCACATTCACTTAACCTCTTGCCCACTATCGGCAGTCAATAATCAAATCCTAATTTCATCAATCAATTCAGGTCTCGCGGGTCGAGTATTTTGTAAGGTTAGGTTCGCCATCATAGGAAACCTTAAACCTAAAGGACATGTCCAACTCACAATGGTTGTATGTCGGGTGTCTTTATCTCAACTCTTACTTACAGATGCTCTAATATTTAGATCCTAACAAGATTCGATCTCAATCCTAATACGATGATTATCAATGGTAATATCTCCAAAGGAAAGCGATTATACGGTTCATCACCAAAGGTCAATCATTCAAACATAGAACATCGCTTATAGTATTTTGTATCGCTACTTTACCTCGTCCCTTCGATTTGGGGTGGTACACAGTACTCTCATCAAGGTTCATTCTCAATGATTTCTGAGCAAATCTCTAGAATTCGATGCGAAGCGAGGATCTTGATAAAGATGTTCGATACAGGCACACTATGTTTACATAACTCTTTTGCAATTATCATTAACGGGAATGATATTAGCAGATTCGGTCAGTCTGTCGACGATGACCCAAATCGAATCAAATTCAGATGATGACCTTTGCAAGAGCTAAGTGTTTACTAATGTATGATGCGATGTCTGCCTTCATAATTGCCATTAGTACAACTTCTTCAGACAAAGATACTTTTAGTCATAAATGACATAAATAGAATACTTATACTTACAAATTCCAACATAACTATATCTCACAATCTCCATATTTAGATAATCACAAGTGGCCTTTTATTCACATAACACTATTGGCTTCTCAATTCTAATGGTTCACATTAGCCGTGAAACCTTTTTATTATCTATATTATCCTTTTTATAAGCATCGGCTATATTTTAAATTGTTCGGCAATTTATTTTGCACCTGTTGATCCCAAACTTAGATCGATTAAGCTTTGTGTATACGAGATTAGATCAAGTACTACACGTAGAGAAACCTTTGCTTATGAATAAAGTAACTAAGTGTTATGCGGAATTAACACTTAATCTAAAACACAAAGATGTTAAACAAACTTTCACTTGTATTAGAATGATCGAACTTGATTACAATGAAAGAGGTTTAACTTGTGAAAACTTATGAAAACTGATAATTAACATTAACCTAAAAAATCTTCTTTTATAGATTAAGAAGTCTTGTACAATAAGCTACGAATCAACTATTCTAGGTAAAGATAATAATGGAAAATACAATGTCGAGCTTATCTTTACCATACACAAATAAAGAAACAAATAAACAAAAAGATTCGTATGAAGATATATTCCATCAGTGCTAATCTTCAAGGCTATCAGCGTTGACTTCTTCAATGTCAACGCTTGGCTGTCAGCGTCCAATGTCATCCTATCAGCGCTTGAATTCTTCTTAATAGCGTCTAGTGAACTGACCCATAATTTATTCCCAACAATCCTCCCCTAAACTTGATATCTATTCCAATGATCAAGTTTCTGAATAAAAACTTAAGGCTTAGGAGGAATCTTACAAAAACTTCTTATGTTGGTGATAAACATATCTGATCAAGTCTTTGGCCACATCACTAGTATAATCAATCTCCAAGGGTGTCTCCTTCATCTTCTCCAATACTTCTTTGGACAAGAAATAGTTAGCATCCACAAGTAGATACTCTGAAAACTTTGTAGAGCTCAAATGAAATACACCACACGTAGAATAAAGCCTCCAATGAAGATTACTGAGATCATCTTCAAGATCCTTCCATATGGCAGGATCTGCTTCCCTTGGACCACACAAAGTCAAAAATGTGTTCCATAGTCTTATTCCATTTGCTGAAGTAGGTGCTTCAGCTGTATACTTGGCCTCTATCAATCTCCATAGATGCACCAAGTCTTCTCTGTCTATGCTTGCAAAGATAGAAATAATTGAAGTGAAAGTGTGTACCTCCTTTCCAAACCTGCCAATTTTCCAAAATCCACACTCATCTTCATCAAAACTTATGATTGGATTTCTGTCATCTAGAGGTACTACATTAACCAAATCTGAAGCTTCTAATGGAGAAAGCTTGAGATGCTTCCTTATAACACTTTCAGTTGGATAATACGCATCCATATCTTTGGGAAATTGGAGAGGATCTCCTTTCTTCACTGGTCTTTGAGCAATCCTCATCTCCTTTTGAATCTGCATTTCCTCAGCAAGCTCTTGTTTCCTTTCTTCTGAAAGAAACTGTAAGACATTTTGTTCTTGCACATTCCTCCAAATAGGATGTGCCTTGTACTCTAGCTCCTCAAAAGATAAAGCCAGCAACTTCTTGTATGTCAATCTAGGTTGATGGCATCTAAGCAACTTGTAGTACAATTGCCTTCTATCTCTTTTAAGCCAGGTCTTGACCTCTTGTGCATTAAACCTCAAAATCATCTTTATGTCATCTTGTACCCTGAGAAGAATTTCCAACCCCCAAATTTGATCTGATAAGCTCATCCCTGGGTTGTCCATTACTTTGTCTTCCCAAGCATGGTACATTCTGGTGATTTCTAGAAGGTCCCAATCAATCTGATTCTTCAAATCACTCAGTCTTTCTCTTGCTAACTCATCCCCATATTCAAGTCTTTCTGGATCTTCAATAATTTGAACACTTGAATCTGAGCTATCTCCTTCTTTTTCATCACCACTTTCTTCCTCACTCTCAGAAGTGGCAACAAATGGTGATCTACCACTCCTCTTCAAATCTCTTTCCAAAAGTTGTGCAGCCAACTGTTCATCAAATGCAATTTGTGCTGCATCTTTCTTTGGAATATCTTCTTCAACCATAATCCCCTTACCCTTGTCTTTTGGATCAATAATAGGTAAGGTAGAAGAAGAAACCTGTGTGAACACATCTTTGATGATTTCTGATGACTGGAATACATCAACACCACCTGCAACTTTGTCAGCGTTCAAGTTACCTCTATCAGCGCCCCGATTACCTTTGTCAGCGCTGGATGTGTCAGCGTCCAAACCTGTATTAGCGCCCATTGTTGCTGTGAAAGATCCTTCCAAGTTCAAAGGAGTTACCTTGGATGTATCAAGAATTGGGTGCTTCTTCAAGTTGGTGAGTACTTCAGCAACATTTAAGGATTCACTAAATTGTGAACTCTTCTCACTGACTGTATAAATCAGCTCATCCTCTTCATCCTCCCCTTTGGAAGATTCCTCCATTCTACTCCTGCTACTTGGATTCTCCAAAACAGTTACCCGCTCCCTCAATACTTGGAGTTCACGGCCCTGAGTGTTGACAATTTGTACAAGGCTGACATTTTGCTTTTGCAAGCTAATGACAGCAGCCGTCAATTCAGTCAATGTCATAGGTTCCAATCTGCCCTCAGCTAGAATGGGGATTTGACCTCCCAAAATAGAATCATAGGGCATGGATGAGGTCTTAATGATGTTGGGACTGTCTTGACCAGCTTCTAAGCCTGTGTCAATAGCCCCAGCCTCATCCATGTCACCAGCCACACTTGTGGAGGTGGTTCTCTCTGCAACAAGGCTAGGACCACTAGAGGAGAACACTCCAGTAGTCCTTTGGCGTTTATTCAACCTAGATTGTAAGGGGGTGGAAGATGAAGTAGATTGTGTGGGTGTTGGTTGGTTAAGGGGTGTTTGGGATTGTTCAGGGATGTTATCAGCGTTGGGATTGGCTGTGTCAGCGCCAACATTTTGAGTGTCAGCGTTGGGTTGGTCAATGTCCATGTGGTCTGGTGAAGGTAAAGGTTCATGGATAGGCTCAAGTTGAGGTGCAGGGTCTGGTTGTAGTTGAGCAGCCTGAATTACTTCAAGCATGGCTTGGGTAAGAGGTATGGATCTGTTTGTGGAGCTCATCTTGTCAAAAATGGTTTTCTTTTGTTTAGGGATCTCATAAAAAGTGTCATGATCCCTAGTACAATATTCTTGTAAATCAAAGACCATTTGCAAAAATCTTGGGTAAGCCAAAGTCATTTTACTCCCCTTATTTTTACACATCCCTTCAAAAATCATTTTTGAAAAATTATACTTAAGCCCACGTGTAATACAAACCAAAGCACTTGCAATTGACCTGTTTATTTCATTAAAAGAAGTACATTTTGGACTTAAGCATTGGAGAAGGACATGTATCAAATATTTCCAATCCGAGGGAAATTCCTTCTTATGATATTTATTTAAAGTTTTACCAGCAGGAATAGGATAACCCAATTCCCTAAGACCTTGTTCTATTGTTGCAATGGCAAGGGTAGTCACACCATCAGCGTCATCAAGACGCAAAGCTTGGCGAACCAAGGCTTCAGTGACCACCCATGTTCTTCCATGAACAGTAGATGTTAATGTGGTCACTCCATTAGCTGTTGTGGAACTAACATTGTTCCAAAACTGTCTAATGTGTGCGACAGGGACTAGTGGCTCATGAGAAAGTGCATACCTTAAAGAGGATGCATTTAAAAATGCCACCATTTGTGAATATTGAGGGAACAAATCATTATCAGCGGCCAAGTAAGCCACCGTATTATGTTGGCTCTTGAAATCCAATGTCAGATTGCTTGAGTTGAACTTTGGTGCCATGTTTAAAGTTGTTTAGGTTATGTGATATGGGAAAAATCTAGGAGAAAAATGTTAGACAAGAAAATATGAATACCCAGAATAAAAAAGTTAGCCAAATTTATAGGAGAGATGCATGAGTTTGATTGGTCAAAAATGAGGCAGTTATATTCAAAGAGTAATGATGAAAATATTGAATCAAATATAACTTATCTCATGCATTAATTAAAAGTAACAACTCCCCAAAATTACGGCCAAAGATTAGTCAAAAAATAACAACTGGGTAGGACCCACTAGGTGTCAACGGTCAAAAATAGCCCATCAGCGCCCAACGGCTATATTTTCTTGTCAGCGTTTGCCTAGAGCCTTGTCAGCGTCACGATTGGACGTAACAGCGTTTAGAGAAAAACTTGTCAGCGTCTAAAAATAAAAATATTTAAAAAGAAAAAGACCTTAACAAAGTAATTTATCCTAAGGGAAATATCTTACAAGTTGATAATAATTACTGGGCGGCAAGCACTGTCCATTTATGCACACTTGAAGTTACCTTCACAATGTCTGGATCAGTAACAGGCATATAATTTAAAGCTCTAGATAAAGGTTCCAAGTCAAACAACCAATTTGGACCACTTTCAGGATCACTAGGTTTACTCTCTAAAAACCTAACATGTACCTTTTCAAGTATACGTTTTTCCTTTTTAATGTAAACCCTATATCCTTTGCTCTACACTGAATAACCCATGAAGTAGCCTTCATCACCTTTTGAATCAAATTTACCTAGGGCTTCACTAGTTTCTAAAACAACTACATGACAACCAAAAGGCTTGAGAAAGCCAATATTTGGCTTCCTTCCCCAAAGTAACTCATAAGGTGTCTTATTATGTATTTTGTTGACCAATGCCCTATTTTGAACATAACAAGCTATGTTAACAGCTTCAGCCCAAAAGGCTATAGGAAAGTGGGCATCAGCCAACATGGTTCTGGCTGCTTCAATAAGGGTTCTATTCTTCCTTTCAGCAACCCCATTTTGCTGTGGGGTTCTAGCTATGCTAAACTGCCTAGTAATCCCTTTCTTGGCACAAAAATCATCTAACAACTGATTTCTAAACTCACCCCCATTGTCACTTCTAATAATTTTGACCTCATTACCATTCTTCTTCTCAATCTGGGTAATGAAATTAATCAGACTTTGGGCAGTTTCACTTTTCTTGGCTAAAAAGAAAGTCCATGTAAACCTGGAAAAATCATCAGTGATGACAAAACAATATGATTTACCCTTCAAACTTTCTATATTAGTTGGACCAAAGAGGTCCATATGCAATAAGTGAAGTGGTTTAGAACTAGAGTGCACCTGTTTAGATTTGAATGAGACCTTGTGCTGCTTGCCCTTAAGACATGCAACACAAGAGTGGTCATTGTGGAAAGCCTTTTCAAGCAAACCATCAACTAAACCAAGCCTCACAAGTCTATTGATATTCTTAAAGTTTATGTGCCCTAATCTCCTGTGCCAAAGATTACTTTCATCTACTGAGGCTTTAGCATAAAAACATGACATCATTTTATTATTCATCTTAATTCCATTAAGATTCACATTATAAATGTCTTTATGCCTTGGTGTTCTAAATTCTATGTATTTTTCCTCAGGGAGCTTGTAATCTTTGCTTAACACCAAGCACTCAGTATCTGTGAAAAGAACCTTATTTTTGTTATCACACACTTGTGATACACTAAACAAATTATAATCCAGTTCTTTTACCAGGAAGACATTCTCAAAACGTAGATTATTGGTAATAAGGGTTCCTTTTCCTGTGATGGTGCCATAGCCCCCTCCAAAGTATACCTTATCACCATCTTGAATAGGAGTGAAGTTTGTCAGATAGTCTTCCTTTCCTGTCATGTGCCTTGAGCATCCACTATCCCAATATCCATAATCATTGATCTTCTTCTGAATGCCCTGCACATAAAGAAAACACATTAGTTTTCTTTGGGAACCCAAGCCTTGGAAGACTTGGATTCATCTGGTTGTTCAACAAGAACAGACTTGGTTCTCATAACAACCCCATTTTCATCCCTTTTTGAATGAAATTCCCAGTTAACCCCAATTGGTGTTGACATGGCCTTTGAAATATAATGAAACCTGTTGCATGTCATAGAAAGACCAGTAAAATTAGGGTTTTGGTCTTGTTTTGCTCTCCATGTTAAGCTGGTAGAAGCTTTAGACCTATTTCCCTGTGGTTGCAAATACCTAGGTTTGGCAGTGTGTCTGTCAGCGCTGAAATTGTTCTTGTCAGCGCCCCGATTGCCTTTATCAGCGTTAAACCTAGGGTTTGCTACAGGAACCCATTGCCTATTGGACCAAGTGTTTGACTTTTGGAAAGGTCTTAGGCCTTGTGTGTTAGACCCTCTAGAAAAGAATGGGGCTGGTCTAACAACTTGTGAACTTTTGTTCACAAAAGTATTGGGTCTGACAGTGTTTGACCTATGTTGACTTTTGTCAGCGCTGAAATGGTTCCTATCAGCGTTGACATTGGAAGCGTTGACACATTTGTATGCCAAATGTGAAAAGCTACCACATGAGTAACAAGCTTTTCTAGACATAGTCTTAGGTCTAGAAGCAAAGAAGCCTGTTCCATGGTTACTAACTTGGCTTTTTGGTTACCTAGTATTCCTATACATCTCTGCATACTTAACACTAGGTTTTCTAACAGTTTGTGGGCCAAGGTCAACAGCTTTGCCAGTGGTTGAGTGTGTGATTTTAATAGGTGTAGGATCATGGCTCTTGATTGGTGTGGGCTCATTTGGACTTTCACACAACAACCCTCCCTTAACAAACAAAGTGTGGTTAGCTTTCTTCCACTCATCTAGGTCAGTCAGTTTTTGTTTGTATTCTTCAACTGGGGAAGTCACTCTAGGAGGAGGAATGAATTCCTTCTCTTGGAGTTCTGGCAAGCCAGTCCAAGATAAGTCCTTTGATTGGACACCATATAAATCCCCAGCTGGTGGTGGAACACCAGTATAATCTTTCATCCCAATCCCACTCATGTCCTTAGAGTCTCTTTGTTTACTAACACACTCTCCTAAGGATTGCGTGGCCTTATCAAATCTCTGGATTTTAAGACTCACATTGTCTTTATTTTTGTTAGCCTCATCTAACTGAGCTATCAAATTAAGATTAACCCTGTTTGTGATATCTTGAATATCTTTACTTTGATGTAACTCATGTTTTAAGATATTTATTTGATCCTTTAAATCAAACTCCATTTTCTTATACTCAGCTACTGTCTTTTCTGTTTCGGTAAGAGCAATTTGATAATTAGATACTTTGCATCTTTCAGTACTTGCCTCATCTAATAATTTTACTATCTCTTGATTTAGTTTTTCAGTATTTAAACGACAACCCTTAGAACAGAAAGCATCATCATATACCTCATTATCTGATGAAGAGGAGGAGTGTGCCATGAGAGCATATTCAACATGCTCTTCTTTAACTTCAGCAACCAAAGCTCTGTCCTCTTCCTCATCCTTAGCCATAAAGTTCCAGCTCCAGTCCCATCCTCCAACACCATCAATTTGTTGAACAGCAACCATAGCCTTGGGATCTTGGCTCTTAACCATTTGGCTTGAAGGCTTACCAGCATCAGATCTTCTTGGAGATCTACATTCCCTCATAAAGTGCCCCATCCGATGACAATTGTAGCACTCAACTTTGGATTTGTCAAATCCAGCAACATCCTTAGCATTAAAGGTCATCTTCTTCTTGAACCTTTTATTAAACCTGTTTGCTCTTAAACTTACAAGAGCCATAGTCCACTTGATGTCCATCTCTTCCAATTGCTCATCACTTATCTGCTCAAGATCTTCATATGTAATCCTTGAATCACTGGGCAAAGAAGCAATGAATGCACACACAGTATCTAGATCTAAACCAGCAGGTTTAATTCTATCAGCGCCAAAGTTGTGAGTGTCAGCGCTTGAGTATAAAGCGTTGACAGGATATGATCCAGCGCTGACAGGCTGTGATCCAGCGTTGACACATTGAGATCCAGTGATTGGATGTCCATAGGAGTTCATGGAATCAAATTGGCTTTCACTTTGTGAAAAGAAGGCCATGTTGCTACTGGAAGATTTATTATCACTCTCCAAAAGCCATTCATTCTCCAACAGTCTTAGTTTGTTGAAGATGTCATCAAACCTGGAGGTCTTGTGGGTGTTATTGACAAGAATGGATCTTGTCTCAATCTTCCATACATCACCAAGGCTTTTGAGAAAAGTAGCATTTAAGTCAGGGTCATCAATCTGTGTTCCCATGAAGGAAAGTTGACTTGTGATGTCAAGCAGTCTACTTCTCACACTGCTGAGATTCTCATTGGGTTGAGCCTTAAAGACAACATACTCATGCATGAGTTGCTTCTTCTTTTCTTCTTTTGTGTCAGCATTGCCACCATGTGCTACTTCAAGAGCTTCCCAAAGCTCTTTTGCAGACTCAAAGCGTTTGTACTTGTGCTGATTCTCATGACCTAGGGCGTGTTTCATGATGTTCAAGATTTTCATGTCCACCCTTTTCTTGGCTACATCTTCAGCAGATACAGCTATTCCATCTTCAGGCTTTTCCTTCTTATCAGCTTCAGGACAATTAGGAAGAGCTATCCTTGTGGCAATAGCATTAGCAATCTTTTGAGCTTTGTTGAATGTGTTCCCATATTCAACAATCTCCCAAAGAGTGTAGTCATGGGTGGCTATGTATTGCTCAAAATTAGACTTCCAAAGCTCGAAGTTCCTGGCATCAAACATGGGAATTTTGATACTAGGGTTTGTGGAGTTGTTTTGTAGCAAAGCAGAAGGCTGATTTGTGCCAGACATGATGTTTTTAGGGTTTTGAGAGATTTAGGGTTTTTAGGGTTTGGTGTTTTAGGGTTCTTGCGTTACTTAAAGATCAAAAGTTTCTCAACAAGCTCTGATACCACTTGTTGATCCCAAACTTAGATCGATTAAGCTTTGTGTATACGAGATTAGATCAAGTACTACACGTAGAGAAACCTTTGCTTATGAATAAAGTAACTATGTGTTATGCGGAATTAACACTTAATCTAAAACACAAAGATGTTAAACAAACTTTCACTTGTATTAGAATGATCGAACTTGATTACAATGAAAGAGGTTTAACTTGTGAAAACTTATGAAAACTGATAATTAACATTAACTTAAAAGATCTTCTTTTATAGATTAAGAAGTCTTGTACAATAAGCTACGAATCAACTATTCTAGGTAAAGATAATAATGGAAAATACAATGTCGAGCTTATCTTTACCATACACAAATAAAGAAACAAATAAACAAAAAGATTCGTATGAAGATATATTCCATCAGTGCTAATCTTCAAGGCTGTCAGCGTTGACTTCTTCAATGTCAACGCTTGGCTGTCAGCGTCCAATGTCATCCTATCAGCGCTTGAATTCTTCTTAACAACGTCTAGTGAACTGACCCATAATTTATTCCCAACAGCACCTTCATTATTAAAGAACATGTCCTAATTGGTTCTTTATCTTTTATACATAATGTGTCGGTATCTATGTTCACTTCTCATGATGATATAATTATCATGTCCACAATTCACTCAGATATTCTTTCTATATTATGCGTCAGTAATTACGTTCACCTTCCTGATGAAATAAATATCATAACCGTATTTATTCAAAATTTCTTTCTTCATATTTTCTAGGTTTTGGTTTCGTCTCATCTATCATTTTTATCTGTTTTACTCAATCCGTCGTCTAAAGCGTCGATAATTATCATAATTAATTAAATAATTATTAGTTAATTTTTATGAAGCGTAAAAGTTTTAAATTTCTTAGTTCGACCAATTATATAAAATGTTCAAAAATAAATTTGAATTTAATTAACAAGATTTTTGGTTGATTTATCGAAAATAATTAATAAGATTCGTAAATGTTTGAAAAATCTTTGTTTATACTTTGGTCAAAATTTCCTTAGTTTGAAAAGTAAAAATTGTCGTTTTAAGTTTTCAAGTCATGGTTTAAATGGTTTTCCTCAATTCTTCTTAGGTTGTCTTAAGGTATACACAAACATTTACCCCTAAACAGAAGTTTAGTTAAATGGTTTGTGTATAAGGGAATAATCCCTTTAAAGTCCTTTGTTAAAACATTTGTCAAAACATATTTGCACTTTCTTTTTAGTAATAATCCAAAGTCTTAAATGACTTCTAAATTTTAAAGAGTCAATTTATATTCCATTATCTATTAATCACACGGTTAAATCATGTAAAATATTAAGTCTTAAGTCATATGTTAAATATTTAAGATATAGGTTTTCATTGTTCGGCCAATCCAGGGCAATCTATAATTAATTGTTAACTCATTCTTATTCTTACAATCAAACAAATAGTCCTTATTGATCACAAGCATGAATTTATCAAATTACAGCCTACACACGTGATTCACCAAATTTATGAATACTACATGTGCATCGGTCAATCCAAACGACATCACGTGAAACTCATAATGTTCATCACAAGTTCTGGATGTAATGATTGGAATAGATAATCTTCTTCGCAGATGCGAAATTGATAATAACCATGCCGTGGATCAAATCTTTAAAACATACGCTAGAACCTTGTAAATGATCGAACAAATCTTCCATTTCGAGTTATGGATATCGTTTTTTATTGTCAATTTACTCAGTCATAGTAATCTATAAATATAAGGAATGATAACACCATAGCTCTTCAGGATGACAGGCTTGGTATAATAAAATCTTTTTCCGACAACTCTCTCAGTTGTACGGTAATTCCTTTAATTTAGATGGTGCTGACTGATGTAGTGTTTTTGTACCCTTTAGGAAAAGGATGACAAATAGTGGTAGTATTAAGTGTCGGTTTAGAAAAACCGAGCACTAATGACCCAAATGAAGTCCAAGTTCGTCTTCCCAAGGAGGCAAGTGCGTTGTGTTAAGAGTTGATTAATGATGTTTGTGATTATGAACAAGAAGAAAAGAAAGGAGAAAGGAAAGAAAAGACGGTTACGATTACGAATTAAACTACGACGAAAAAGGCGTACACGTAAAGTCGTAAAAAACTACAAAATTAAAATTTTTAAACCTAATAATTGATTAAAAGCTAAAATAAGTCTAAAATAATATAAATAAGAATAAGAATCCAATAAAAATATTTTAAAACCTTTTATTAATTAAATATTCAATTTTAAATGCTAATTAAAGCCCTAAAATTAAATATAATTAATCAAAATGTCCAAAATATGATTTTATTGAACAAATAAGTTACTTATATTATTTAAAGACTAAAAAGTATTTTTCTTAATTTTTGAAAACTATTTTTCTATTTTTAAATTACTATTAAGACTAAAATAATCATAAAAAATAATAAAATAATGCTAAAAATAGTATACCAATTTTAAAAATCCTATTTTACTCTAATGAACAGTAGAAAAATGAAAAAGTTGGAAAAATATTAATTTTACCACTAAAAGACAAAAACAGCTTAATTAAAACCCTAATTAACTTAAATTAATTCTAAAAATTAATAAAAGGATGAACAGTAAAATCTTTTTTAACCAAAAATCTTAAAATAATATTATAAGTCCAAGAAAATTGATTTAACTGAAAAATATTACTTTTTAGCACTAAAATACAAAAAATAGAAATATTAAAGTTAATTAAAAATGCAATAAAACCTAAAAATTACCAAATGAACAGTAATTAAAAATTTAGTTAAACAGAAAAATCCTAAATTAAATAAGAAAAATAATAAAACTGGTTTGAAGTCTAACTCAACTTTTTAAGCACTAAAGACAAAAAAGAATGAAATCAGATAGTGACATGTGTTGGTGTTTGTCTTCTAGTGAAGCAGTGGTAAAAATGATACTAGCAGTGGGAAAGGAGTTCCCACTGATAGTGTTAATTTTTGGTTTGTTTTTCAATAAGCTTAGGAAAGCTTATTTTGATAGCTTATTTGGGACAAAAAGGCACCCTTATACTCTTTGGAGTATAAGGAGTCAGATTATACAAAATAAACAAGCAATCACTTAACAAAATAAGCACCAATTAAGCCAAAAAGTTTCTGATAAGTCACTAAGCAGGTCTGATGAACAGTAGGCTATATTACAAGCACAAAAGTGAATTTTAAATGCTCATAATTTGAAAATAAGCTCACCAACATGCATACAAATGATCTCAACCCTATTCTATACCTATATGCTATCAATGAACCAAAGATGATGCACAAATTTCACATAACAATCAGAAAAAAGGCAGATTCAAAGTTAGGCAATGTTTTCACTTATATAGCAAGCAAATGAGTTCCAAATCTTTACCAAACTGATAACCAACTAACACACAACCTACATGTACCTTATGGAATAAATTAAGCCAACTTATACACAAGATCTTAAACAATTACCCTGCTTAAACTTCTAATCCAAACACCCCTTAAGAATATCAGCTAACAGATTTTCAATCTTTTTCAAAGCAAAACTTTAACAAATCAAACCAAACTAATTTAAACTACTAGAAACATGCATTCAACACCTCAAATAAGCAAAATCCAGCACTCAAACAACCAGTAGGCAGATTACACCAAAAGTCATACTCATTCACAATGAAACTTAATACTGAAAATTCAATAATGGAAAAAAGGATTTTACCAAGAGGGAACTACATCCAGGTCCCTCAGTGGCTGTTTGCCACCTCCTACAAGCTCGGGCTTGTGCTGAGCCTTGTGGGAGTTGGATAAGCTTGTGCACAATTGATAATAATAAGCCTTGACTGTTCTTGTTTCCTACACACCACAAACAACAAGGAAAGAGACAACAAGCTTATAAGAAATTCAATAAGCTTAGTTTAATAAGCTTATTGAATGGCTTATAGCAGTAAGCTAAGAGAATAATGAATAAGATTTTTTGTAAAAATCTTGGAGAACCAAGCTTGGAAATATTGTAAAACCTTTGGAACCAAACAAAGAAACTAAACAAGTCAACTCCAGGAATTAAACCTGTCTTATCAAGACAGATTTAGTTCAAACTTGAACTTGGATCCAAACTTTTCAGAAAGAACAAGTTTCTGAAAATTTTGGATATAAGTGAAATTCTTAAAAAAAACTTGAATGTTTAAAATGAATTCAGCGAAAAACAAACTTAAAACTAGAATACTGGAAAGTAAAAATGGAACTCAGTCATATGCAGGTTTAAGAATTTTTCATTAATTCATAGAAAAGAAAAAAATTACATAAAACTGGAACCATCTAACTCATAAACCGAGTGTAGCTTTTATACTAGTCCTAGGATACTTCTAGAATAAATAAAAACAGATGAAACCCTAGCAGTGTCTTTCCAAATTTGCCCTTTTGAACGAATATTGAAAAGTTGGTCTTCCTTTGATCATGTGATGATTCTGAGCAACCCATGTGTTTCCAGTTGTTAGAGACCAATCTGAATCGTTGGTTTAATCTTTGGGTCCAAGGAACTTCATCCATCCATTGGTTTGGTCGGGTTTTGGGGATTTGGGTGAAAGTGACGCAGCAGGGGTGTTGGGTTTGGGGACCATTGGTGAGCTGGCAAGGTTTTGTGGGTGGGGATGGGTTTTAAAAGTGGTTAATTACTGATTTGGAGGTGCTTAAAACAAACCCCTTTGTTATGAAGGAGATTTAGTGATTAGGGTTTGTTCTTAAGTGTGTGTTGAGTGTGTGTTTTAATCAGGTTTGGGGTGATTAGTTTTTTAAAAAACGAGTTTCCCCCACTTTCTTTATTTAAACAAGGTTTAATTAATTAGCCATGAAGTGGAGTATGACGTGGGGGAAAGGAATGAGATGATTGGTTGGAATGGGTGATGAGTCAAAATGATAGGCTGGGAATAATTTAGATGTCTTGGCAGATTTGGCCCTTGCATTCCTTCTTTCTTGTCTCTTTGAATTAAACAGCTCAAAACAAGACTCCCTTTGTAAATAACTTTCAAACACTTGTCAAATTTGGCACAATTTGTTTATAAACTTGAAACAAGGACTAAACATGCAATTTCTTCATATTCCAAGGACTGATTTTGACATGTTTTCAAACTTCAAGGCTTTGACTTGTTTGTTGACTTCTTGGAGGACCATTATTGACAATTTATATTTGTTGAGGGACTAAATTTGCCAATTCTTCAAAGTTAAGGGTCCTTTTTGTAATTTTGACAAACTTTAGGGACCAAACTTGTAATTATGAAGATACAAGGGTATAAAGTGTCAATTCTTCAAACATGGAGGACCAATCTTCAATATTCTTCAAATCTTCAAGGGTTTTCTTTGGAAAATTCTTCATTAGGGCCTGGTTCATCGTGCGGCTTCGTTTCCCGTGTTCGTTTTTGCTTCATTCTTGTGTCTTTTGTCATTTTCTCAATATCCGCACCTAAAATACACAAGCAACAAACACAAGCATATATTTGGGTATTTTGATGATATTTAATGCATTTTAAGCCCAATTTGGACGATGAGACTATGTATAAAAGCAGTCTCATCACTCCCCCATACTAAACCATTGCCGTGCCCTCACGCAATGCTAGAATAAAGTATTGTAGCACCTCCAAAATTCATTTTTATTTACTTTATTGAAATGATAAACTAGCTACACTACTACTATTACTACTACTTGTGTTATAGACATAATGTATGATTTTCATCGCAAAATGGGACGTTTAGGTTCATAGAATAAGAACACGTGAATGCTTCGTTAGAAATAATTTCATCGTCCTCGATTTTCACTCCAATTCCATGCCAAGCGTGCAACGAGATCATTGTTATCATAAGTTAGTAATGCTAACACTACTCATATGCCCTAATCACGTACTTATCCTCCCATTATTCCTAATTTGTATCTCTTATATTTTATTTTGTCTTGAATGTTTCACGAGGATACATTGTTGACTTATGCGATAATAGAGATTTAGGTCTAAAAATAGAGTCCTAACCGTGTAACTAAGACCATCAAATCAATAACCCCTCCTAATAGACGACGATGTTAAAAAATTAAGTTGACAAGAAGAATCAATAAACACGGTTTTATAACGGTTTTGAACATGAGACTTATTACCAAGACTTTTATACGCCCCCTAACGGAAGGGCCTTATTATCTTTAGTTTACCTCCATCTTTTATTCAACTTCGCCATGAAGCTTTTATTATGACTTCGGTCTTGCCTTGCCTTTTATTATCCGCCTCATCGGTGGTTTTATTAGCCAAAGACGTATATCCTCACGCTAAAGCGAATTTTGGATCTTTAAAGCTTCGAAGATTAAGGCTTGATTCACTTTCAATTTTTGCATAGATTTTAGGCCTTGTGAGGCTTCAAATTGTTTGCTAGATTTAGGTGAGCACTTGAAATCTTATTATTGGGTGAAGCTTTCGATTATTCGGGTGCCAATACTTCAAAACCGTGATGCTGGCGATACCTTAATGTCTTCCCAATTTAATTACACGGAAGCTACTAGAAAAGACTAGAAACCCAACAATCCTAACTAAACCGCTAAGTCAATATTTATTAAGCAAAAAATATTTACATGCGAAGGGAGAATAAGCAAACAACGAGAACACATGAGTTTTTGAAAGAATATGAGTACTCTACATTTAGCATAGTAACTTATAATTAACTCTATCATTTCTCGTCCTCATTTAAGAGACTTAGCCTAATGTGTAGTTAAGGAATCAAAGCTAAGTGCTCAACACGCACGGTCGAGTCAAAAATTACTCTTATTCTCGCCATCGGAAAACCTACATTCGTGTCTTCAAACACTTATGAAATATGAGAAAAAATTTAAAATTTGGCCATTTTTAGCCTTATTTTGCAACAAAATGATAACAAAAAGATAAACTTTGGAGAGCATGAAGATTTGGCAAGGCAAGTATCTATTCACCCCCCCCCCATACTAAAGTTAAACATTGTCCTCAATGTTTCGAGTCTAGGGGTGCAAACACCCCCATACTAGAGACGTAGTCGAATGCCTAATCTAGCATGGAAAGGGTGTAACCAATAAGTAATAGCCGTTTATGAAGTGTGCTAAAAACCTAAGGTTAGAACAATCAAGGATATATCATGGATATTGAGAAATGTCTCCAAAGCAAACGATCAAGTGCTCCCATAAAACGAACACGAGAGGCTCCAATCGTGAAGATCATGATCTAAAAACCACATATCACAAACAACCACAAAACAAAGGCTGGAAGGGCACGAATCCCCACACGTAAACTACATTAGAAAGCGATAACATGTACATAGGATAAGCATGGGACTCCCCCACGAGGCACCTCTTTTTTGATTACCGAGTCATGAGCTCAACTCGATCCCCTCAATACTAATTATCAGTGGGGAAGGTGACTTGGTCGAGGTAGTTCAAGGATGGAACTTCTCCGCCGAAGTAGTGCTTCAACCTATGTCTATTCACTTTGAAGTTAGGACCATCATCTTGATCTAGCTCGATGGTCCCATACGGAAACACTTGAGTCACGGTGAATGGACCGGACCAACGGGATTTCAACTTACCGGAAAAGATTTTCAATCTTGAATTAAAAAGCAAAACTTGATCCCCAATGTTAAAAACCCGGTTTTTAATATTAGAATCATGTAACTTTTTAGTTTTCTCTTTATAAATCAATGAATTTTCATAAGCAATGTCCCTCAATTCATCCAATTCATTTAATTGCATTTTCCGGTGTTTTCCCGCGGTCTCCATGTCATCATTACAATGCTTTAGGGCCCAATAAGCCTTGTGTTCTAACTCGATAGGCAAATGACAATTCTTTCCATACACAATCTTATAGGGAGTGCACCCAATGGGTGTCTTATGAGCGGTCCTAAAAGCCCATAAAGCATCGTCTAACTTATCCGACCAAGATTGTCGGTTTTCCCCAACGGATCTTTCCAAGATCCTCTTCAGCGCTCGGTTTGAAACCTCGACTTGCCCACTCGTTTGTGGGTGATAAGCCGTAGAAAGCCGATGTGTAACCCCATATTTCCTTAGAACCCTTTCAAATTGGTCATTACAAAAATGGGTTCCACGATCGCTTATGATAGCACGAGGGGTTACAAACCGAGAAAACAATTGCTTCAAAAACTTGAATACCACACGAACATCATTGGTGGGCAAGGCCTTTGCCTTCACCCACTTAGAAAGGTAGTCAACCGCAACGAGAATGTACTTATTACCACGAGATGATGGGAACGGCCCCATAAAGTCTATGCCCCAAACGTCAAAGATCTCACATACTTGAATGATATTTTGTGGCATTTCAACTTTTTGTGAGGCTTTTCCTTGTCGTTGGCATGCATCACACGACTTCACAAGATCTTGTGCATCTCGGTAAATAGTAGGCCAAAAGAAGCCGGCATTAAACACCTTTTTAGCCGTGAGATTAGCACAGTGGTGACCACCCGTGGGTCCCTCATGGCAAGCTCTAAGGATGTTAGAAGCTTCGGTGCCAAATACACAACGTCGGATGATTTGATCCGCACAAGTTCGGAACAAGTAAGGGTCGTTCCAAAAGTAGAACTTGACATCACGAAAGAATTTTCGTTTTTGTTGAGTTGTCATACCCTTAATGATGAAGTTACCCGCATGGTAATTTGCAAAATCCTCAAACCATGGGGTGGAAGAATCAAGCTTAGAATTCACTACACCAAGTGTCTCGAGCGGAAATGTTTCGGTGATTTCCTTGGGCTCGTAAACACTTTGGTGAGGATCTTCCAAACAAGAGAGATGATCGGCCGCTAGATTCTCGGCTCCTTTTTGTCAACGATGGTGTGATCAAATTCTTGAAGGAGGAGAATCCAACGAAGTAATCTCGGCTTAGCATCTTGCTTTGCCATGAGATACTTAATAGCCGAATGGTCCGTATACACTATGCATTTCGTCAAGACGAGATAAGGTCGGAATTTCTCAAATGCATACACCACGGTAAGGAATTCCTTTTCCGTTGTAGTGTATTTAAGTTGAGCCTCGGTCATCGTCTTGCTAGCATAGTGAATAGGCAAGAAGTGCTTATCATGACGTTGCCCCAAAACGGCCCCAATAGCGTAATCACTAGCATCACACATTAGTTCAAAGGGGAGGTTCCAATTGGGAGCAACAAGAATGGGAGCTTCGGTAATATTCCTCTTAAGGATCTCAAAGGCTCGTACACAATCTTCGTCAAAGACAAAACGTGCCTCTTTTTCAAGAAGATGTGTAATGGGTCGAGAAATCTTCGAGAAATACTTGATGAATCGTCAATAAAAGCCCGCGTGGCCTAGGAAACTCCTAACTCCCTTGACGGTTTTGGGATGAGGTAATTTGGCGATGACGTCTACCTTAGCTTGATCTACCTCAATCCCCGCTTTCGAGACCTTGTGCCCTAAGACGATTCCACTCTTAACCATAAAATGACACTTTTCCCAATTGAGCACAAGGTTGGTTTCCTCACAACGTTTCAACATTCTCTCTAGGTTCGACAAACACGAAGTAAAGGAATCACCAAACACGGAAAAGTCATCCATGAAGACTTCCATCGTCTTCTCGATCATATCATGAAAAATAGCCATCATGCATCGTTGAAAAGTTCCCGGTGCATTGCAAAGTCCGAATGGCATTCTACGATAGGCAAACGTTCCATATGGACACGTAAACGTAGTTTTTTCTTGATCACGAGGATCGATGGGAATTTGGAAGTAACCGGAAAAACCATCTAGAAAGCAATAGAAATCGTTTCCCGCAAGACGCTCCAACATTTGGTCCATGAAGGGCAAGGGAAAATGGTCTTTTCGAGTGGCTTCATTTAACTTTCGATAGTCAATGCACACTCTCCATCCGGTCACGAGTCTAGTGGGAATCAACTCGTTGGCATCGTTTGGCACAACGGTCATCCCTCCCTTTTTAGGGACACAATGAATAGGACTCACCCAAGGGCTATCGGAAATAGGGTAAATCATTCCCGCGTCAAGGAGTTTAAGGACCTCCTTTTTTATGACATCGTGAATTTTGGGGTTCACCCTTCTTTGACTTTGGATTGTTGGCTTGAAATCCTCCTCCATTAAGATTTTGTGTGTACAAAACTTGGGATCTATTCCCTTAATGTCGGATAACTTCCACGCAATCGCCCCTTTGTCGTCCTTAAGAACATCGACAAGTGCGGTTTTTTCATCATTCGAAAGATCCTTCTCAATAATAACCGGCAACTTTTCGTCCTCCTCCAAATAGACATATTCGAGGTGAGGAGGTAAATCTTTCAACTCGAGGATAGGTGGTTCCTCAAGTGAAGATTTGGGCTCGATACTCATAACCTCCTCGAGTGGAGGAAATGGGAAATCGTTGAGAAAATCCTTGATAATCGAGAAGTCCTCATCGTTGTCGAGGTCTTCGTCACAAGTACGTGGAACATTACATTCTTCCAACGTAAGACCACCACCTTCAAAAGGAGTGAAGGTTGGTGTTGAATTATCAAGAATTGGATCTAACATAGTGGGATTGCCACTAGTTTCTTCATCACCAAACCCTAAAACTTCTTGTGAAAATTCCTCGCAAACCACGTCGATCATATCAACGAGGTTTATGGTAGCAACGGAATAAACATGAGAAAGTTGAGAATTTTGAGTTGCGTTTATAACAAGTTCCTCGTCGTTGAAACGTAAGGTGATCTTTCTAGCATGAACATCAATTAAAGCCATAGACGTATCTAAAAACGAACGACCTAAAATAAGAGGAACTTGAGGATCCGTGGGGATATCAACAACAATAAAGTCTACGGGATAGTAGAACTTCCCCACTTTCACAAAAACGTCTTCCGCCAAACCACATGCAAGAATCGTGGAATGGTCGGCCAACTCAATAGACATTCGTGAAGGAGTAAGATTAGGAAGATTGAGCGACTTGAAGATTGCAAGTGGCATCAAGTTAATGCTAGCACCAAGATCGGCCAAGGCATAGCATTCTTCCATATCTTGAATGGCACAAGGGATCAAAAATTTACCGGGATCACCGACTTTTTGAGGTATGCGATTAAGATAAACCGACGAACAACTATACATTTGGTGTAATTTCTCCTTGTTGTTCAACATACTCTTAAAGTTAGCGGCAAATCATGGCATCATGACCATAGCATCGTCGAAACTCACCTTAAAATGCAAATCACGAAACATTTTCATAAAAAGCTCAAATTGGTAGTTATCGCGCTCTTGTCGTTTCTCCTTCCTAAGTATCGATGGGTAAGGCAAGGGTGGTGTGGGTTGGGGCATAGGCATAGCCTTTGGAATCTCGGGTTCCAATATGGGTGATGGGTCAACCGTAGGTGTGGCGTGAGCGGTACTTTGTGGGATTGTAATATGCTCCTTTTCGACCACCACCTCGGGTTCTTCCTCAATTTCCTCCACCGTTGGAGTAATTGGTTGAGGAGTCGGTTCTTTAAGTGTCTTACCACTTCGTGTGGTAATCACTTTCATCTCTCCCTTCGGGTTTGAAACGGTGTTACTAGGCAAACTACTCGAAGTAGAGGCTTTGTTTCCCATGACGGCTTCTAAAATGGCATTAAGCTTAACATCAAAACTATTAAACTTCAAATCTTGACTAGCGGCTTTTTGGTCAATTCTTTGTTCAAGCCTAGCATGACTTTGCTCTATCTTGTTGTTTTGACCTCGAATTTGGTTAGCAAAATCATTTTTCAATTCATTCCTCATGCTAAGATTTTCTTTCACAAAGTTAGCCAATTCCTTAGTGTTTTTAGCCGTGTCCCTAGCTTGATTAGCCAATTGCTCTTGAATGTTTTCTAAAATTTTATCATTTGCCGTGGCGTAATTCACAAAGTCCATTGGAAGTTCTTTAGTGTCAACATTTTGAAGACCTTGACTCGTGTTTTGAAAATTACAGTTTTGATTTTGATTTTGCAATTGGCTACTACTACTCCCTTGATTCCCATAGTTGTTATTACCCTTGTAATTGTTCCTTTGATTGATTTGGTAACCAACTTGATTGTTTCGATAATTGTTAGCATTTTGATTTGGTGAAAAACCCGGTGGAGTCAATTGATTAGTGCGAGGAGCTTGACCGTTTTGGTTATAAGTTCCCGCGGCCGCGAAGGCACTCGAAGTGTTACCACCGTTGGTAATGCACTCAGAATAATCGTGAGCTCCACCACAATATATACAAGAAACTTTAAACTCAACTAACAATCCTTTCACTATATCAAAAATTTTGTTCTCCAAATTAGCCTCGACTTGGCAAGCATCAACAGTGTGTGACAATGAAGGCGAAGACGAATACGAAGTCTTACGAACACTCGACGTGCTACGAGGACTATACACCTTAGACCTATTTTCAATGATTAACATTGCTTCCTCGACCGTCTTACACAAAAAATTACCACCCGCGGCGGCATTAAGATAATCACGCTCATGATCGTTCAAGCCATTGTAAAACGTGTCTATTTGATGCAAGTCGGAAAAACCATGATGAGGACATTCGTGCAACATTTCCTTAAACCTATTCCAAGCCATTGAAAAACTCTCATTATACTCTTGTGAAAACTTTGAAATCTCGTTTTTCAAGTGCGTAGTCTTAGAGGGCGGAAAAAATTGGTTCACGAATTTTGAAACGAGATCCTTCCACGTCAATATAGAATTGGGTGGCTCTTTCTCTAACCAAATTTTTGCGGGCCCCGCTAAGGAATACGTAAAAAGCATCATCTTAATCGAGTCGTTTGAGACGTCCTTAAACTTGCACGTGGCGGTGAGACGATTAAATTGGCGAATGCTGTTATGAGGGTTGTCCTTTTCGTACCCTCGAAACTTGTTATTTTGAATCATGGACAACAAACCCGTCTTAACCTCAAAATTCTCCGCAAGGATAGCGGGAATCACAATCGCTTCTCCATAACCCTCGGTGGGTGCTTGAAGTAACTCCATCATAGTTCGATTAACCATGGGTGCTTCTTTCACTACAATGGGTTCGTCAATAGGAGACTCCTCACTAGTAGGAGTGATTGATTTTTTTCTTCGTTTACGAGCACGTCTTGCTTTAGAGCGAGTTTGCATAAACGTCACGTACAACGAGAAGGCGAGCAAAGAAGATTCTTTTTGGTGTTTTTACTTTTTCAATTTTTTTTTGGTTTTTGATTGTTTTTAATTTTTTTGAATTTTTTGGAATGTATTAGTAGACACAAATCTACAAATCTCCTCCTTAATCAAATCTCTCGATTAAAGAAGCCTCAAGGAATGAAAACGATCACGTGAAGTGAACGCCTTCGATGACTTTAGAACGATGGTGGAACACCAAATCGTTCAAGAGGGTTTAATCAATAGAAACCAAGAAAATATATATGATACTTAGTAATACTTTGGGCGGCAAAACCCTCGATTCACTCTCAAAATCAAATACGCACAAGCAAGCGGAGGAAACGAGGCGGCGCGAAGCACTTAAGAGCCTTTTTCCTTTAGGTCGTGAAATACAACCGCCTTATACCCACCTTATAGTTTGTATTATCAAGATTAAGCTTCACGAAAGTATTTATCTATTTTTGCCTTTTTCTTTGGTTTGAGATTCGAATACAATGATCGAGTGATGAAATCCCGAATCAAGGTTGTGATTGCTCACGTATTTGGAGTACTTGTAAATTTATTGTTCTACGTATACAATATATTAACAATATTCACAAAAAACGAAAAACCGATAATACGTATTAGTAGAGTGCTACTAATACAATTACTTTTATGGCTATATATAAAAACAACAATGGTTTAACCAAAACACAACACGCCTCCCCGGCAGCGGCGCCAAAATTGATGTAGTGTTTTTGTACCCTTTAGGAAAAGGATGACAAATAGTGGTAGTATTAAGTGTCGGTTTAGGAAAACCGAGCACTAATGACCCAAATGAAGTCCAAGTTCGTCTTCCCAAGGAGGCAAGTGCGTTGTGTTAAGAGTTGATTAATGATGTTTGTGATTATGAACAAGAAGAAAATAAATGAGAAAGGAAAGAAAAGACGGTTACGATTACGAATTAAACTACGACGAAAAAGGCGTACACGTAAAGTCGTAAAAAACTACAAAATTAAAAAATTTAAACCTAATAATTGATTAAAAGCTAAAATAAGTCTAAAATAATATAAATAAGAATAAGAATCCAATAAAAATATTTTAAAACCTTTTATTAATTAAATATTCAATTTTAAATGCTAATTAAAGCCCTAAAATTAAATATAATTAATCAAAATGTCCAAAATATGATTTTATTGAACAAATAAGTTACTTATATTATTTAAAGACTAAAAAGTATTTTTCTTAATTTTTGAAAACTATTTTTCTATTTTTAAATTACTAAAAACTATTTTATGACTAAAATAATCATAAAAATAATAAAATAATGCTAAAAATAGTATACCAATTTTAAAAATCCTATTTTACTCTAATGAACAGTAGAAAAATGAAAAAGTTGGAAAAATATTAATTTTACCACTAAAAGACAAAAACAGCTTAATTAAAACCCTAATTAACTTAAATTAATTCTAAAAATTAATAAAAGGATGAACAGTAAAATCTTTTTTAACCAAAAATCTTAAAATAATATTATAAGTCCAAGAAAATTGATTAAACTGAAAAATATTACTTTTTAGCACTAAAAGACAAAAAACAGAAATATTAAAGTTAATTAAAAATGCAATAAAACCTAAAAATTACCAAATGAACAGTAATTAAAAATTTAAGTAAACTGAAAAATCCTAAATTAAATAAGAAAAATAATAAAACTGGTTTGAAGGTCTAACTCAACTTTTTAAGCACTAAAGACAAAAAAGAAAGAAATCAGATAGTGACATGTGTTGGTGTTTGTCTGCTAGTGAAGTAGTGGTAAAAATGATACTAGCAGTGGGAAAGGAGTTCCCACTGATAGTGTTAATTTTTGGTCTGTTTTTCAATAAGCTTAGGAAAGCTTATTTTGATAGCTTATTTTGGACAAAAAGGCACCCTTATACTCTTTGGAGTATAAGGAGTCAGATTATACAAAATAAACAAGCAATCACTTAACAAAATAAGTACCAATTAAGCCAAAAAGTTTCTGATAAGTCACTAAGCAGGTCTGATGAACAGTAGGCTATATTACAAGCACAAAAGTGAATTTTAAATGCTCATAATTTGAAAATAAGCTCACCAACATGCATACAAATGATCTCAACCCTATTCTATACCTATCTGCTATCAATGAACCAAAGATGATGCACAAATTTCACAGAACAATCAGAAAAAAGGCAGATTCAAAGTTAGGCAATGTTTTCACTTATATAGCAAGCAAATGAGTTCTAAATCTTTACCAAACTGATAACCAACTAACACACAACCTACAGGTACCTTATGGAATAAATTAAGCCAACTTATACACAAGATCTTAAACAATTACCCTGCTTAAACTTCTAATCCAAACACCTTTAAGAATATCAGCTAACAGATTTTCAATCTTTTTCAAAGCAAAACTTTAACAAATCAAACCAAACTAATTTAAACTACTAGAAACATGCATTCAACACCTCAAATAAGCAAAATCCAGCACTCAAACAACCAGTAGGCAGATTACACCAAAAGTCATACTCATTCACAATGAAACTTAATACTGAAAATTCAATAATGGAAAAAAGGATTTTACCAAGAGGGACCTACATCCAGGTCCCTCAGTGGCTGTTTGCCACCTCCTACAAGCTCGGGCTTGTGCTGAGCCTTGTGGGAGTTGGATAAGCTTATGCACAATTGATAATAATAAGCCTTGACTGTTCCTTGTTTCCTGCACACCACAAACAACGAGGAAAGAGACAACAAGGTTATAAGAAATTCAATAAGCTTGGTTTAATAAGCTTATTGAATGGCTTATAGCAGTAAGCTGAGAGAATAATGAATAATATTTTTTGTAAAAATCTTGGAGAACCAAGCTTGGAAATATTGTAAAACCTTTGGAACCAAACAAAGAAACTAAACAAGTCAACTCCAGGAATTAAACCTGTCTTATCAAGACAGATTCAGTTCAAACTTGAACTTGGAAACAAACTTTTCAGAAAGAACAAGTTTCTGAAAATTTTGGATATAAGTGAAATTCTAAAAAAAAACTTGAATGTTTAAAATGAATTCAGGGAAAAACAAACTTAAAACTAGAATACTGGAAAGTAAAAATGGAACTCAGTCATATGCAGGTTTAAGAATTTTTCATTAATTCATAGAAAAGAAAAAAATTACATAAAACTGGAACCAGCTAACTCACAAACCGAGTGTAGCTTTTATACTAGTCCTAGGATACTTCTAGAATAAATAAAAATAGATGAAACCCTAGCAGTGTCTTTCCAAATTTGCCCTTTTGAACGAATCTTGAAAAGTTGGTCTTCCTTTGATCATGTGATGATTCTGAGCAACCCATGTGTTTCCAGTTGTTAGAGACCAATCTGAATCGTTGGTTTAATCTTTGGGTCCAAGGAACTTCATCCATCCATTGTTTTGGTCGGGTTTTGGGGATTTGGGTGAAAGTGACGCAGCAGGGGTGTTGGGTTTGGGGACCATTGGTGAGTTGGCAAGGTTTTGTGGGTGGAGATGGGTTTTAAAAGTGGTTAATTACTGATCTGGAGGTGCTTAAAACAAACCCCTTTGTTATGAAGGAGATTTAGTGATTAGGGTTTGTTCTTAAGTGTGTGTTGAGTGTGTGTTTTAATCAGGTTTGGGGTGATTAGTTTTTTAAAAAACAAGTTTCCCCCACTTTCTTTATTTAAACAAGGTTTAATTAATTAGCCAGGAAGTGGAGTATGACGTGGGGGAAAGGAATGAGATGATTGATTGGAATGGGTGATGTGTCAAAATGATAAGCTGGGAATAATTTAGATGTCTTGGCAGATTTGGCCCTTGCATTCCTTTTTTCTTGTCTCTTTGAATTAAACAGCTCAAAACAAGACTCCCTTTGTAAATAACTTTCAAACACTTGTCAAATTTGGCACAATTTGTTTATAAACTTGAAACAAGGACTAAACATGCAATTTCTTCATATTCCAAGGACTGATTTTGACATGTTTTCAAACTTCAAGGCTTTGACTTGTTTGTTGACTTCTTGGAGGACCATTATTGACAATTTATATTTGTTGAGGGACTAAATTTGCCAATTCTTCAAAGTTAAGGGTCCTTTTTGTAATTTTGACAAACTTTAGGGACCAAACTTGTAATTATGAAGATACAAGGGTATAAAGTGTCAATTCTTCAAACATGGAGGACCAATCTTCAATATTCTTCAAATCTTCAAGGGTTTTCTTTGGAAAATTCTTCATTAGGGCCTAGTTCATCGTGCGGCTTCGTTTCCCGTGTTCGTTTTTGCTTGATTCTTGTGATCTTTTGCCATTTTCTCAATATCCGCACCTAAAATACACAAGCAACAAACACAAGCATATATTTGGGTATTTTGATGATATTTAATGCATTTTAAGCCCAATTTAGACGATGAGACTATGTATAAAAGCAGTCTCATCACTGACGTACAGTGCACAAGCCACAGGTGCAGCACCGAGAATATAATTAATACCAATTTCAATCTTGCATAAATGGCGAAAGTCTAGGTAATTCATTAACAAATACTTACTAAATTTTCAAATAACATAATTATCTTTTAATACATTCATATTAGGTTCTTTCTAGATTATAATATCTATGACTAATTCACAACCAATCACAATATAATTTCAAGTCTAAATGCAGGATATGGTCATTCATCAAGAATTATTTATATCACTTTTGTTAATCAACATCTTATCATTTAGGGGAATTCTACTCGAGTTCCCATCAATTAAGACAATGTCGTCATGTCATAATCAATCAATTCATTCTACTGGCATTACTAACTTTCCAGTTTTATTGCCGTCGATAAGATGTGAACTTCTCAAAAGTCTAATAATAACTCACAATCCTTCACAAATTCAAGGATATCAGGAGACATAACTACCTTAAAAGAGTAAGGTCAATTCATAATCTATACGAGAGAATTTCAATTCAGATACAGACGAAAACATTTAATGAATATGAATATATCGCATGTTTTCATAATTTGAGTACGCATTCGAAAGATCCTCGGATCGTTACCCAGGTCATTCAAATGAAATCAAATCATAAGAAATGATAAAAACGTCGATACATCCAGTCGGGTATCAATACTCGGTAATCAGATACTTTTCCTAAGAATCTCACTACGGGAGAATTGGACAAAGAGGGAATTGCCAATTGTCAAATAAGACAATTTCCACAGATGAGTAAATTCGACTCAGAAGAATAGATGCTATAGGCACATATGTAGGTGTCCCTAACACTATGTCCTTATTTTCCACTTCTTGCAGATCTCATAAATTTTAATCTTTCACAATCTTCAAAGAAAATTTAGTGTTTATTAATTAGTTTTATGGTGACTACTAATCAGCCTTGCATGGTCCATTCCAAATTGTATGTAGGCGCGCAACTATATACAATTTCAAGATTAACGATGCAATACTCAGTTCGTCAAAATTTTATCGTCATGTATATAATAAAAACATTTTCATGCTTAATTCTTAAATAAGAATCAAAAATAAATTTACAAAGATTTTCTTTGTTATGAAAACAATTAAGTTTTCAAAGCGTCTCATAAACAACTTCATTTTGATATCAATCACTTATAAATATCACTTTGAATAATCCTTATTGTGATGAAAATTAAATTTTCTCAAAGGATACCGTTTTAACTTTATAAAAACAATGTGTGATCTGCAAAAGAGTGATGAAGAGTGGTTCACCAAGAACTAACTACGATATGATAGGAAATGAGCTTAGCCAATTAATCATGAGGTTCATGACCTCGATGGCACTCAGGAATACAAAGAGAATAATACACAACGTAACTCAATCCAAGATGAGTACTTATTCAATGGTTGCATCACTAATGCGAACGTTAGGGTGAAGCAATAAAGGATAGATAACATCGATATATGTAGAGTTTAGCAATCAAAGGTAGTCTTTTCATTAATCACAAACAAGTCAAATTGTACCGTAACACATTACGTGTCACTATGTCATAGAATTCTCAGAACTCATCCTACCAACTGATATCTCAGTTAAGTTAGGGATTTTTAAAAGATACCACAATGATTACTAATCTACAAGATTCATTAGGTGTCCTGCCTGTCCCGGAAGATCCATCGGTCCCAATTCAGAAGAAGAATTCTTCAATTTATTTATTGGACACTGGGCATCCTCATTAGTGGACAATGGCCTAGAAACAACCCTTAACATGAATCAACAATCAATTAAAACCTTATAATTCAATCAAAGAACTTAACGACTTCCTCTTAATAATCTCACATTACATACGGGTTAAATTTTACTTTATTTAAGCTTCAACCAATTTTATACTCAATTCGATATCGTACTTCATTTTCCAATACTTTCAATCTTATTCTTCGGCCTTGTAAAGGCAATAAAAGCTCAATATGATCAACACTTAATTTCCAATCCTATAGCTCTTACAACAACAATTATCAAATGAGTCACTAGTATGAGATGACTCATACATCCAATCAGATTTCTCGGAAAGGTATTAGTGGCATGGGGCTTTTGGGTAATGGTTCCAACGACAGCCTCAAGTGCAACATTCACCCTTTCGATTTCAAATTTAAGAATTGGATGACAACGAATCAGATGACTTCTTTCTAGGTGGTAATGTTTTTTCAAACTCCACTCTATAAGAAAAGATCGTCATGACATCGATATCAAATTTAATCTTACCAATTCTTCTTTAATATCACAATCAACTAATATCTATATTCCTACGAGTATCAACCATTTGTTGGGATCATAAATATCCACAACTTGGTTTTAGATCTAGGATAGCTAGAATTCCTACGAGAATAGCTTCGATTAATTTACTAGGGGATTTAGGGTTACTTGTGACAATCGACTCGTATAAATACCTCGTATAAAAATCAAAATAATCATCAAACAATCATGTAATAAAATTACATCATATATATATATATATATATATATATATATATATATATATATATATATATATATATATATATATATATATATATATATATATATATATATATATATATATATATATATATATATATATATATATATATATATATATATATATATATATAATCCAAGTTATATATATATTAAAATAACACTTCTCAGTCTGGCCTTGTCGGTAACTCGGGAATTCTTCGGCACCGTTATAGTTAGAAGATTTTTTTTTTAGACATTTTTAGAAAAATGTTTTTAGTTAAAAGATTTTGAAATGTTTTATTCAAAACCTTGGTTTTAAAAATCTTTCGTTCTCTATAACGAGAGCTCTGGTACCAAACTGTAGCACCCCCAAATTTATACAACTCAGTACAGCGGAAGACTCGTTGGTGTTACGGGATAGCACATTACTCACATCATAGACAACGCATAAAAATCGCGTCGTTTAATAATAAATCATTTCCATTCATAAATATCAAAGTTACATCGGTCCCAAGTCATTACATTTCATACAAAGTTTTACAAAGTGTTTGAATGGAAAATATTGTTCAAGTGCGGGCCATGAATTCTTGTCGTCTTCCCGAGAATTACCTTCAAGTACCTGAGATAAAACATGTTAAAAGAAAAGGTCAGCGATAACGCCGAGTGAATTCATAGAGTTTAATAAATTCCATCAATATAATATCAGTATAAAATTATTACTGAAAACCATTTTGTACGAATCATTTTAATAGGCCATAAAATAGCCAAAATCATTTTATACAAATCTTTATCAAAATCATAGCATAGGCATTTGCCTTAAAAATCATTAGACGAGTCAATGTCGTAAAAACGTCATACAATACGTCTTATACTTTGTATGAAAATAAAAACCGTTATATGAATATGGTTATGAAAACAAAAATACAAACATAAAATCAATAGTATGACCCTGTATTGCTAGTCAGGCAATACGTCGTAATTCTGAGCGTCTAGTAGTATTTCGTTAGTCGGATTATTATAAGCCGCATGACATTGTTACCTTACTAAACCAACAATGGGTAGCTAACCCGATACATATTTTGCCCATCTAAAGTAGCGTGTCGTCACAAAGGTCACGCTATGGAAATCTTCTCATACATAAATTCGCTTACCAATCAATGTGGCACGACGGGGATCAACCGTCAAGGCGCGAACTGGGGTGATCGTCCCCAAATAGTACTATTAAATGCATAAGCGTCTACCAACTCCCGGTAGTTCACAATTCATGCTAATGGGACTTTTAGTGACATAACCTAACTTTAATAATCCATTTTATTTCATCTATCGGGTCCATTAATCATTTATCGGGTCATACAATCGGGTCATTCAATCATTCGGGTCCAAAATCAATAAACAAACAATCGGGACAAATGGTGTCCTATTTTATAAAACTAACATCTTATCTCCCTCGCGGGTTTATAAAACATTTATAAAAACATTTAAAAGAGTGCGAGGCTATGAACTCACGTTGATGTGGGAAGGCGGGTTATCGGCAATTCGGACGTACGGTACGTGCTTCAATCACGGAAACCTAGACAAATAATACTCGTCTTAGACTCATGTCCAATGAATTTATAAAAATAACAATTATGTATACATATGATGATTATATATATATGATGATCAAGTGGGTTTACATATTCTCGTTTACTCATTTTTAGTGTTATATGTCGATAACTTTTATACTAGTTTACTAGTTTCACCTATTTACACGTTTTAAGTCCAATAAGCTCATTATAAGTTCTTTAACTTGTTTTAATCCATTTTATACTTATATTATCAGTAGTTAAACTTTACAAGTTGGGCCTAATTGGGTTAAGCCCAATAAGTTCTTTTTATAAGAGTTTAACTTATTTAGTCCAATTATTAGTCCAATATGTTTACTTAGCTCGTTAATGTCCGTATGCCCTATAGTTCGGGTTTTATCGGTTTTTTTACTTGTTATACATGTCTATATATCAGTATATAAGTTTTATAAAGTTTTTATTAGACGGGTCCAACCATCTAAGTTTTATTTAACAAAAACGTTAATTTTTACGGTATTAGCCGAAAAAGTCGTAAAAATCATGTTTATAGTTTTATAACTTATAAAACATAACAAGTTGTCATTTTTATAAAATTTCCACTTATTTATCATTGTACATATTTATATAAATAATGAGTTAGTGGGTTTTAACTTTATATTTTATACAATATAATTTTGAGTGCTTATATAATAGTATTATACTTTAACTTCCAAAATCTGATTTTTATCTTTACTTTCACCAAAACTGCCATATCTTGAGTTCTATATGGAGATAGTAGGTCAAATTTTTATCACATAAACTACATGATATGTGCTACATTTAACTCTTCTATAGCTACTGTTGAATCATCTTCTAAGTATTTTCTAAAAATCGTCCAAAACAGTTAACTCAGATTTGTACCTTAAACTTGTTTTGATCATATCTCACTCATTACAATGATTCCATTGCATGGCCAACTCTCACATGTGTACAAGACATATAGCTTACTGTAAATGGATTCTACTTCATCATTTTATCAGTCCATGACCTGTTTCTTTACTGTTTTATACAGCCATGTAAATTAAGCAAGATTTTAACCTTGTTTCTTATAGTTTTTCACCTTTTTAATCATATTTATCAACAACAAATCCCCACATAACATTTTTCTCATCATATAATCATCATATACATATACAATAGGAAATAAAATACATGTTTACATAATCAAAATAACAAGAAGATGAGGAGGACAATCTTTATACCACCAAGTTGATGTAGGTTATGAGTTTGACATGGATTTGGATGGAGAAACTTGTGCATAGCCAAGACCATCTTCAAGACCACCAATCTTCATATACTCCTTGTGGAAAGTCATCCCTAAGACACCAAGGAAACTCCTACATGGATGTTATAATCACCACCATTCAAGAGAGCTTCAAAAGGGCTTCAACATGTGTATGAATAACACATGATTTCATGGATGAAATTGATCAAAAGGGGTGTTATGGAGGAGATATGGGACGGCATTTTTAGAGAGAAAAGGGAGGATGAAAGTTGTTTTGCATGTGTGAATGAGCAAGTGGTAAAGTTGCTAGTGGTTTTGATGGGAGGTAGCTTAAAGTTGAAGCTAAAATGGACAAGTGTAGCTACTTGTTGAGAACTTGCCACCAAATGGTTTGTGTGGCTAAGTTATGGCCGGTTTGTAGTGGGAGGTGGGACAAGTGTCCCACTTGTCTCATCCCCATTTATTTACGGGTACTCCTCGATTCTAGTTTCCTCGATTTACGTGCCGTCGGGTCGTTTTACGAAAAACGTTTTTATAAATTAACGTCACAAAACGAATCCAATAAAAATTGTCTCATCAAAAACGGAGTTCGAAAACGTAAATACGTAATTCTAGGGTTTCCGGTTTAGTCGTAAAGGACGTTAAAATAAAATCGTAAGTCCTAATCTCTTCTCGTAAATTTGTGAGTTTATGAACCAACACAAATTTAAAACTCCAAAATAATATTCGCGGATAAATTTATTTTCTGAAATGTCGGACTGTCACCAAAGACGGTGTATGTAAACATAACCACGTAACGTAGAATCCTCCGGTTTAAACGTAGTCGATGCTACTTCAAGACGTAAATCCAAATTTCTTCCCAAAAATAAGTGAGTTCATAATATAACATAAAAATAATATTTTCAATTAAATACTGAGAATAAAAATATCAATCATAAATTGACGGATTGTCACAGGTAGAGTGCTCTTCATTCCCAATGGTTACAAGCAGACGCAGTTGCCCTATTGGCCATATGGTGTCTCCACTAAAACCGATGAGCGGCGCTGTGGCCGGTACTAATTGGCTTCTTATTTCTGGTCATAACTGTACAAAACAGTGTTCGTAGAGTACTTTTGCTAATGACCCCCCATCCACATACATGCGACGAACGTTGTGTGTTCCAATGCTTATCTTAATAGTGAGAGGCGCATCAATCACATCGCTTGCTGTGATGGGAGGGAATGAGATTTCCCTGCCGCGTGAAAATTTTTGACTAATTTTCTGCCTCGTGCGGCGCTGTCTGGATTGAATCATGTATATAGTTGAAGGTTTGTCCTTCTGGGGATCCTTCTTGTCATACTTCTTGTTGTCTTTCCCATCCTTCCAATCCTTAACCAAATGCTTGAGTTTACCTGACTTGATTAGTGACTCAATGTGCTTCTTGAGCTGGATACACTCCTCCGTACCATGGCCTTTGTCATTATGGAATTCGCAGAAGCGATTTCCTTGGCGATGGTCCAGCGGAGTCGTCATTGGGGGAGGCCTCGGAAAATTAGCACCTTCCGTTAGCAAGATCTCCCGGTAGGACATCTTTAGAGGGGTGAACTTATCGGCCGACCATCCTCCCTTGTTTTGGCTCTTGTAATCTGAGCCCCTACCATTGTTTTGATTGCTCTGACCGCCCGACTGTCTCCTGGACTGGTCGTTCGATCGGTAGCTGTTTCCTTTTGAATGGTAGGTCGCGGCAACCACGGTTTCTCCCTCTATGAAGTTTCTGACCCTTTCCATGAGGTCGTCATACCTCTCCAGACGCTTGTCATTGAGACGCCTGATTAATTCCCTGTCTGTTATGGCATACATATAGTCGGAAATTTTCAGGAGTTCCAGCATTGTCTTTGTGCGTGTGCACTCGTCATTGAAGCGCTCAGTGAAGGCTTCCATAGACTCCCCCGGCCGTTGCTTGACGGTTGCCAATGAGACCGGGTCCCTATTATACTTCTTCCGTTGAGTATAATTATTCTTGAACGCAGTGCGTAATTTAGTGAAGCTATCAATGCTTCGCCGAGGAAGTCCTTCAAACCAGTCGCGAGCATTACCGATCAAGGTTGAGCTGAACATTTGGCACCATATAGACATGGGCCATCGCTCAAATTTCGCCTGCGTATCAAATATCTTGAGGTGATCATCCGGATCACCCGTTCCATCATAAGTCTTGACACACGTCGGCATGCGACGTTTTGTGTCCTCGGAATAATTCCGTATGCGGAGAGTAAAAGGATTTTCCCTGGGGTCTGCCCATGGACGGGTGAGACTAGGATCACACCACGGTTGGGAAAGATCTTATGCTTCCGTCTCTCGGTAATAGGGACCGCCATAGTACTCCTCACTGTTTGGTGGTGGTGGAGGAGTACGCCTAAGTCGGCGGCGCTTGGGCGGATGGTCATCCGAGTCCTCTCATGATGGATCGGGAGAAGGAGGGGTGCCCCATTTCTTGGGTGAGGACCGCTCTTGTGAGAAGAGCCAGGGGCCTTCTTCCCGATATTCATCCTATCCCACACACTCGAGCGGCGATTGGCTCTAGTCAGTTCCTGATCCGGTCGTTCGGGTGAACCGTCGGACCTCTCTCCCTCTTCTCGAGGTTGCATTAGTTCCTGCATGAGACGATCCCCTATGCGTTCGAACACATTCCTAGGTTGGGGAGTTTCCTCAAAGAGGCTCCGCTCCTGAGGTCGAGTCCTTCTCTTCCTCTGAGTTTGAGAAGAGGTGCTTGGTCCGGCATTGCCAAAGTTGAGTCTAGATTGGAGGTCCCTCCCTAGATTTAACCTTGATGCAATCCTGGGACGATCCTATCAAAGTTCTGCGTGAGAACTCGAGTGAGATCCTCCTCGCTGAGTGGTTCAACCTCTACTTCTTCCTCGGTCGATGGTCTGCGCCGCTCCTTGTTAGGGGGATTGGGCGCACTCCCTGGATCAGGATTATCCAAGGTCGAGGTAGGTGGTGGGGTCATGGAGAACGTGCTCGTCACCCCCATGGATTGAAGACCACTACGGCTGTTTGGTCCCGCAGCTTGATGGCTAGGGGATCGATTGGAAATTAGTATCCCTTCACCTTGCGACTTCCGATTTCCAGGATTTGTGTTCCTAGGATTCCCCTGCGGATGCCCCTTCGTCATTGAAGATTCAAGATGAGATTTTTGCTCTAGCTTAGTGTAATGGTCCCACGGATGGCGCCAACTTGTTGATACAAAAGTTGGGTGATCCTTGCTAGACCCGAATTAGGCTTAATTCGGGTTGGCTGGACTCCGGCTCCTACACCAAGTGAACTGTATGGTTGGGATCCTTCACACTAAACAACACGCGTTCGGCTTACCGTGGGAATGTTTCCCACGATTAGACTCTAGCGTGAGAGTAAGTAATCAGTTAGGGTTATAGGAATCGGATGAGAGTTTGAGAGTGTAGAATGTCATACCTTTATGGAACCCTTGGGGGTTCCTTATATAGGCAGTGAAACCCTAATGGGCTGCCACTGATACTTCGGCCCCAAGGAAAGGATAAACACCAGAATTAGATTGATTGTTATCTCCTAATTACGGTGAGTGAATATCCTCTCCTTTGAGATAAATCCCAATCATAATAGGACTATGATTCTTTCTAACCCTGTACCGGCCATGCCGGGACGTGGGCCGCACACGTATGTGCGGTTACTGTTCATCTAAGCCCATAAGCTTAAATAACATTATTCCCACCCATTCGAGATGGGTCGGATACGGGTAGTACGTCATCAGAATTAATAATAGGCGCTATTTAATGTGTAAAAGTAGCCCGAATAGCCCACTTTAAAGCATGTTTAGACCCAGTATCACCCCTACTATAGATCTGTTTATGGGGGCATTTCGTAGATCACCTAGTCAGCTTTCCGTAGCCTTTTGAATCGCCCAAAACGGAGCTATAACGAAGCGGGAATCTGACTTTGAAAATCTGTGATTAACACACAAAAGTTGTGAGCAATTGACAACATTCACTGCATAGGCTGGCCAGCCGACTTTGGCTGCATTTTTGAGCATGTTAGAGTCGGATCTGGACCTCGACACCATCTAGGAAGTTGTAGATCACCTGGCTAGCTTTCCGTAGACACCAAGAACACTAAAAACGGACAAGTAACGAATAAGTTACAGCCTTTTGAAAATATGTCCGAGACACTTCCAAAACTCAACAAAAGCTGATGAAAACATTGAATTCTGACCCATTGACATTGAACCTGTTTTTAGCCATTTTAGAGCCGTTTTCAAGCAAAACTTAAAGAACGAAACTTGTAGATGGGATACCCGAGAATACAAATATGTTTTCTATTCGTTTTATGGTTAGATAACGAACCCGTAAGTGACTTTCAAAAATCAGCATTTACACTATAATTGTACTTAAGGTTTTGGATTTAGAGGACTAAACTTGCCAAGTAGTGAAAGTTTAGCAAGCCCTAGGGGCTGTTTTGGTAATTAAATTAAAACCAAGGACTCATGAGCAATTTAACATAAGTTTTATTAATATTATTTATTTATTAAACTATAGAATAAATTTAATAATTTATTCATGAATAAAGACTACAACATGTATATCTTTTTAACCATCGAGGGTACGCGTAAACAGTAAACAAACAATACGCACATATAACCTTTGTCATAACAGTATATATAACTAATTTAATGTACTTTGACCTATTAATAACGAGAACGAACGTATGAGTAATTAAACTGCATACATTTATTATTTGTGCATATACTAAGACCTACTCAATTACTTAGGTATTTGATGTACTGTGTGCACTATGACTTGAATACTTGATCATCCTCGAGTTGTATTAGTCAGGTGAGTTCATAGCCTCGCCTTTCACTACTATTTATGTTTTTACTAACCCGCGAGGGGGAGACATGCTATAACTTGGTTTGACTATATGATTTTTATATCGTGAGATCGTGGCCTCACGCGTATACTTAATAAACTGTTGATCGAGGAGACGCAAACTGAACTGTTACCCTTGATTACATTTTCCTATTGTAGGTGAACCCGCATGACCCGTGCATCTGAAACTGTTAGAATTTTTTAATTGCCTGAATGTTATAAATAGATCTATTTGGATTGACCATCCCCATCTGGGTGAGTCATGCTCACTGTGTCTCGGCCAGGACAACAGATGTTTCACATGTCAGAACTTATTATTGTTGGGTGCATTTTAATGCGAAGGGTCCTCATTTGTTGTGGACTTAACTGTCAAGTCTCAGTTGCGGGAAATATAGAAATGTAATTACCTTATAGTATTTGGCTTTGTGCGATACTACGTTTGTGATGTTTGTGGTTCTAACTTGACCTTATATTATTTGGTATATTAATACATGGAACATACTGAGATCTCTAAACTGGATTTTTATCACACCTTGTGCAGTATAATATGGAACGTTTTGATAATTTTGAACTTGATTTTTATCAAACCTTAAGATATACGATACGGGATATTGAGATACTAAACCTGATTTTTATATCAAATGAACTATGATTTTATAAAACTCTATGAATTCACCAACTTTATGTTGACTGTTTTAAGCATGTTTTTCTCTGGAATTTAAGCTGGATTATTTGAGGATGGACTGAGCATCATTTAGGAGCATAAAAATGACCGGGGATCTAATTTTTCATTGGGATACTTGTAACAACTGATATTCAATATTTCAACTGAATGTATTAAAACAATATTTGTATCAATTGTATTTCAAAATCATATAATTATGATCAATGCTTCGTATGCCATTTTCTCTGTGATCCGCAACGTGACACCCAATTACTATTCCACTGCAAACCTAATTTGGGGGTGTCACAGAATGGTATCAGAGCAATGGTTATAGAGAATCAGATCAAAAAATAAAATTTTCATTTTATTAACTGAACTATAACCGGACAAAATTTTCAAAAACATAGATTCACAAACTGGGTTTTTTGACGAGGACATACTTAGAGAGCATTTAGCATACAGAGCATGCAGAACTATATCATTTAAATGCAATCATTATCCTATGCATTTATATTTATGATAATATTAGATACTAACTCTGTACGTATTTACGTATTACGATTATTTAATATTTATTATAAAAATATCAAAATACTCAAGATATTTAGTAAAACGTATAAACATGCCATGTTAGTAGGGAGCTTTATACTAAAGATGTTCCATCTCGATATTACGTTTTGACTGAGTGGTTGGGTTTACGATTTAAAGTACCCTCGCTCCTCAAACGTTAATAGAATGGCTTCTGAAGTATGATCGCCCGAACAATGCATTATAACCACAAACAACCTAATACATAACAATCCTTAGAAATATCTAAACACAATCTAACTAAATTCTTATAAATCTTTGAAAATCTAACTAAATGTTTTGGAAATCTTAGAAAAATCTAAAATAGATTTTGGAAAATCTTGGGAAATCTAAAATAGATTTTGGAAAATCTTAGAATATCTAAAATAGATTTTGGAAAATCTTGAAAATTTTGGAATAGATTTTTATATATAGCTTAGCAAAATCTAAAAAAAGATTTCGGAAATCATTTCTTGAATAATTATATTTTGGAAGAATTTAATTAAATTTTAGAAAAATTTAAACTAGATTTTTTTTATCTTGAGAAATCTTATTTAATCTTTGGAAATAACAAAATCAGTTGAATCTCATACCAAAGTTTACGGCTGATATTACTAGCCAGTGTTTGAAATTTACTCTCTATTTGGTTTTAAACCTTGTACAACAGTACCAACTGACAAATATACTCGATATTGTACTAATATTCAACTAAATCCTAAAATCTCATACTGAGATTTTCAAATCCTTCACGACTACTTGTTGTATCTATTTATGCTTATACGCTGATAGTACCTTATACAACTATTTTAACGCACGTGATTTGAACATCTGCTTACAGAACACAACGTATTGACGACTCATACTCTTGCTTTTGGTATGTGATATTATTTAGATAAGTTTGCATGTTAAAATAATGCGGTGGGACCCAAATCAAGGTATGACTCTATATTTAGACGACGTTTAAATGGGACGTCTAAAGGTGAAATCACAAGACACCGGATTAGAAGTTTATTTATAAATTCGTATTAAGGTGGAATGGGACGCCCGAAGACGAAAGTTATAAATAAACAGGCTGTAAAGTATCTTAATAATATCTATTTTCTTAGATATTATATTGTTTTAAATGGTAAGCCTTGTCGGGAGTATTTGAGTAGGTTGGGGTATGAAATCCTTATTGAAACGAATTAGGACGCTTTTTCGTTTGAATAAAGAAATCATAGGTCACCGAACCATGAAGTTATAAATTTTTACTTTACGTGGATGAGGACGCCTATCGATGTAAATAAAAATTTATAAACAAGTGGGCTTAAATATATTCGACGTGACTCATTATTGATATTATTTTATTAATCTAGCTATGGAATGTATTCCTGTTGATACGTGGTTTTTCCAAACATATCTTATCGTTATTACATCCTCATCAAGAAACCTATGGTAGATTCGTGTTCATCTCTCTGGGATCATAGCATTGTGCTATTTATTCTCGGCTTATTTTTTTGCCCAACATCACATAAGCTTATTGAAGCTTAATAGACTTAAAAATATCTTGAAGAACTATTAAAAAAGTTAATGAACCTTATCTATGCATATCGAGGCACAATAAGGCCCATGAAGCACATTTAAGTAAAACAAAGACCTAAAACAAGCTTGTCGTAGTTTATTCAACCTTGTAAACTTATTCGAACTCGAATATAAGTTAATGAACCTTTACTAAATCTTTTGGACTAAACTAAAGTTTTAGAACTACCGGGGACTTGTTTTGCCACTTTTCAAACATATTTCAAGCCCTAGAAAACTCTAAGGACTAAACGTGAATTTTAATGAACTTAAAAGAAACCCTAGTTGATTTAGCACGGAATAAAAACCCTTAGGATTAAATTTGCCACTTTTGAAACTAAAGTTGAGCCCTATGTTATTTTCATTGGAAATTTTCGTGCCCTAAGGGCCACATTACAAAAATAGAAGGACCAATTATGTAAACTATCAAAACATAAAATACGAGTTACTTTGTGCTTTAAAACTTACTCATCAGAGGCATACGATCAATAACTACATTCTAAATATCACCTATGAGTCTAAACTTAAGTTCACAAGATTACACGTTCAATAAAAAGTGTCCTCACTTGTTCCCTGGACGAGTAACTTCATCTTAAGCTTTGAGGACAAAGCTAAAATAACGGGTAGGTGTTCTAAAACCTCAAAATTTGGGCTTTTGACACGTCACCGGTTTTACTCTTGTTACCAATCATCATATAATATTTTTACGGACCACCTTTACAATATATCATCATAAGGCTTATTACGTACAAAAATCATGACTTTAGTATATAAAAATAGTGAAGTATTTTAACTTAATATTATATACACACTTTTACCTTAATAAATATTGTCATATTTAAAATACAACTTATAACTAAATTCATAATTAAATTTATATTTAATTATTCAGAAGTATTCGATAAAAATTAATTAAATTATTTAATTGTAATAACTTATGAGATATTTAATGGGAATTCATTTTTATTAAAACAATACACTTATATGATGATCGATAAATAGTCGACATTTAACTAAACGAACACCTTAAAATTTATCCCTTTGACTTCCCTACACACGGCAAGAAAAGGAGAATTAAGGGATGTACATGTTTTTACAATATTTGGATACATTTACACAAATATCTCACCATATCTTACACAAATCCTACACAATCTAGGCTAGATCACATGAGATCTTCACTTGATACACCAAAATCCTTCTATATTATGCATACTAGCCGGACATCTCACACACACACATAAACACACACTCAAATCTCTCCAAACTCTCTCTATCATTCGGCTTATATTTTCCTTGTACCACGATCCAACAGAAACATATTTATTACCCCAAATCTATGTCTCCAACATCTTAAATACCAATCATTGTCTACTCCTACACAAACTTGATCTCCAAGACAACTCCAAGAAGCTACACGAGCTTCATGGGTCACGACTTGCTTGGCGTAATAGGGTTCATACATGACATTTCTAGTAGATCCCGGGTTCATTAATGTTTCACATCATCCTTCATACAACCAAAGTAAGATCTATATGCTCGTTTCCATTATTTTCTTTCAATTATCTTAAAGCATACACTTTTATATAATCATGAACATTTATAGATCTAAACATACGAACTTGTACAAAGTTGGAACACATAAAAAGTAAGCCATAAAAGGCTAAGACATTTTTTATATGAACACATAAGCATAAAACATGAACTAGTAGTACAACCTCCTGATGTAGTAACAACACCCTTGGAAAACGTGCATATCAAACACGAGCTGGGCAAAAATTAAAGTACTAGGTCTTAATTTATCCCTTAGTAAGTAACCATGCCAAATTTGAACGAGAACGGAGTACGTTTGCTAGGTTAAACGAATTAATCATAGGCGTTATTTTATGTGTAAAAGTAGCCCGAGTAGCCCAATTTAGAGCCTGTTTAGACCCAGTAGAAACCCGACTATAGATCTGTTTATGGGGGAATTTTGTAGATCACCTAGTTAGCTTTCCGTAGCCTTTTGAATTGCCCAAAACGGACCTATAACGAAGCGGGAAATTGACTTTAAACATCTGTGATTAACACACAAAAGCTGTCAGCAACTGACATCATTCACTGCATAGGCTGACCAGCCGACTTTGGCTGCGTTTTTTTGCATGTTAGAGTCTGATCTGGACCTCGACACCAACTAGGAAGTTGTAGATCACATGGCTAGCTTTCCGTAGACACCAAGAACACTAAAAACGGACAAGTAACGGATAAGTTACAGCCTTTTGAAAATCTGTCCGAGACACTTCCAAAACTCAACAAAAGCTAATGAAAACATTGAATTCTGACCCCTTGACTTTGAACCCATTTTTACCCATTTTAGAGCCGTTTTCAAGCAAAACTTAAAGAACGAAACTTGTTGACGGGATACCCGAGAATACAAATATGTTTTCTGTCCGTTTTATGGTTAGATAACGAACCCGTAGATGACTTTCAAAAATCATCATTTACACTATAATTGTACTTCAGGTTTTGGATTTTAGATGACTAAACTTGCCAAGTAGTGAAAGTTTAGCAAGCCCTAGGGGCTGTTTTGGTAATTAAATTAAAAACAAGGACTCATGAGCAATTTAACTTAAGTTTTATTAATATTATTTATTTAATAAACTATTAAATAAATTTAATAATTTATTCATGGATAAAGACTACAACATGTATATCTTTTTAACCATCGAGGGTACGCGTAAACAGTAATCGAACAATACGCACATATAACCTTTGTCATAACAGTATATATAAATAATTTAATGTACTTTGACCTATTAATAACGAGAACGAACGTATGAGTAATCAAACTGCATACATTTATTATTTGTGCATATACTGAGACCTACTCAATTACATAGGTATCTGATGTACTGTGTGCACTATGACTTGAATACTTGATCCTCGAGCTGTATTATTCAGGTGAGTTCATAGCCTCGCCTTTCACTACTATTTATGTTTTTACTAACCCGTGAGGGGGAGACATGCTATAACTTGTTTTGACTATATGATTTTTATATCGTGAGATCGTGGCCCCACACTTAGACTTAATAAACAGTTGATCGAGGAGACGCAAACTGAACTGTTACCCTTGATTACATTTTCCTATTGTAGATGAACCCGCATGACCCGTGCATCTGAAACTGTTAGAATTTTTTAATTGCCTGAATGTTATAAATATATCTATTTGTGATTAACCATCCCTATCTGGGTGAGTCATGCTCACTATGCCTCGGCCAGGACAACAAATGTTTCACATGTCAGTACTTATTATTAGTGGGTGCATTTTAATGCGAAGGGTCCTCATTTGTTGTGGACTTAACTGTCAAGTCTCAGTTTCGGGCAATATGGAAATGTGATTACCTTATAGTATTTGGCTCTGTGCGATACTACGTTTGTGATGTTTGCGGTTCTAAACATGACCTTATATTATTTGGTACATTAATACATGGAACATACTGAGATCTCTGAACTGGATTTTTATCACACCTTGTGCAGTACAATATGGAAAGTTTTGATAATTCTGAACTTGATTTTTATCAAACCTTAAGAAGTACGATATGGGATATTTTGAGATACTAAACTGGATTTTTATATCAAATGAACTATGATTTTATAAAACTCTATGAATTCACCAACTTTATGTTGACTGTTTTAAGCATGTTTTTCTCTGATTTCCACGTATTGATATTTTCATAACCTCGTTGTTTTAACCATGATGTTTTCTTCGAATTGGTTTTACTAATATGGATTGAACAACCGTCATCCATACTTAGTTACATGTCATTGTTTTATGCATGATGTTTCTTGTGAATATAGACTAGTATGAACTGAATCACAGTAGTTCATATTTAGTCGCACGTTTCTGTTAGGTTTAGACAGTTGGTTTTCATGCATTCATTTCATTTTCACTTCATGTATTCATTTCAAGCATTCATCTCATTGTCGCATGAATTATGACTAAGTAATGGTTGGTACAAGACTGGCACTATTTAGTCGCATGTGCTTTTATCGGAACTTTTTCTCTGTTTAGTGGACCGACCCATAGGCGTCCACACTTGCCTTTTTGTTATATGAACTGACCCATAGGCGTTCCCCAAAGAAAAAGTTCTAGAATTTAACTAATCATCGGCATACTCACAAATAGATTTAAAGCATAGAAATGTATAAGATATATAGGCTAGAAATCCTCACAATTGTGGTTATAATTTGTGCAACTAACGTTATCAATTCCGAGTCAAATGGCATTTCAATTACTGTAATTATCAATCTTTCTAACAAAACTCTTTTTTTATACAAATATTCAAAATTTTCAAAAAAATCCGCCAGAAAGTGCGGCGCACAAATGAAAAGTGTGGCGTACTTCTGGTCACAGAATACATAGAAAATTTTCATCTTACAACTCACTTATTTTCCGCTTATCACCCCCCCATACTTATTATGATCATTTTCTGTAATGCTAAACATAAGTTAAAAGTAAAATAGAGAGAAATAAGAGTAATACTCCCCTTATTCCAAGTCGTGAACGAAGTCGAAATCTTCAATCTTCGTCTTTATTATGCATTGACTCGCTTGTTTTCTGCGTTTAACACAACAATATATACACAAACATATTTCACATAAAATAGATAATAAAAATCCACACACAAAGTAAAAGATATCCTAAATGCCAACAAAGGCATATTACACAACCAAATGTAATAGTCCTAAGAATTGTTTGAAATTGTTTTAAAACACACGACTACATAAAAGTCCCAAACTTGAGGCATCACATATCCTGTTCCGTCTTATCTTGGTGGTGGGCGTGTGATGGTTAGAAATTAGGTGGATATGGTGGTGGTTGTTGGGTATAGTAGAATGGCTCATGGTGGTATCCGGGCGGTCCATACAGTCCACTCATCAGTACACTATATTGCTCCGCCAGCCTCTCAAAATCTGGAGCGTATCTATCCATATTATAACATTGGCGCTACATCATAAACCCAAGTTGGTCTTTCCTAATCTCCATTCGACCCATCCTATCACACACATCTTGAAGTGACGCGCGAGAAGGTCTTGGCATGTTCACCCTGGTGCCCTCGTCGGTACATCTTCTCGCATCAACTTCCCATCACTTCTAATCAAATCCCACCAAGTAATTTAATCAGTTGTATCACAAATGATTGGTGGAATAAGACCACCCACAACATCATCAGTCAAAAGTTTAATCCTTCGGGCTTGTCTAGTCACAAATTGACCACACACAATTATGCTACTCGCTTGACTTCCATGACCTTTCCTTTTTATCCATTTAGCAATCACCTAAGCCACATTAGTATATTGCTCACAGTTCTTGTCCCTAAACATGCCCAATAACCACAAATCATTCTTTTGAACTTTATCATACCCCATGGTTCTTTGACAAACCGCATAAGCAATCATCTGTTGAAGTACCCACAAAAGTGGACTAGAGATTCTAGTGGTTGAGCTCTTAGACAAGCTCAATGGATCCTCATCTGGATAAATGATTGCCCAAAACTCATTAGCATTGTCGTTACCATGATTACACAAACCCCCCTGAAAATAAACTTCAAATCCTTCCTCCTCTCGCTCATCTCTAGTATACAACTCCAAGTATTTAGCAAACTCCTTCAAAGTTAAAGAGTCACCTCTCCCACATAGACGAAAACTCAAGATTTTCTTTTTTCCAACTCATCATCATCATCATCAACATCCTCATCAAATTGAAACGTAGAGAAAAACTCAAGAACAAGCTCCGCATAGATTTTCTCCCTACATGTAAAAGTACGAACCCAAGCGTTTGATCTAAATAAGACCTCGTTTCGTCCATCTTCTATCACAACAATTGAAAGCATATCCCTTATTTGGGCTTCACAACCAAGATCGTTCAAAATTGCAAAATCAACAACACTATGTGCAAAAATCTGTTTTGGTAGTAGACGGCTTAAAGCATTATTGTAAAAAATCTTATCATTATCATTAAACCCAGGCCAACTCAAGAATGGGTGACTAGGAACTCCCATAATTGCGGTACTAGTTGATTCAATAGGCTTTTTCTTCTTTCTTCGGCTAGATGAGCCGGTCTCATAGTTTCCAGAACATGTGTTCAACAAAATTCATACCACAAACAAACATATATCACTGTTAGATAAGCATTACGGTTCAACTGCCATATCGTGAGTTCTATATGGAGATAGAAGGTCAAATTTTTATCACATAAACTACATGATATGTGCTACATTTAACTCTTCTATAGCTACTGTTGAATCATCCTCTAAGTATTTTCTAAAAATCGTCCAAAACAGTTAACTCAGATTTGTACCTTAAACTTGTTTTGATCATATCTCACTCATTACAATGATTCCATTGCATGGCCAACTCTCACATGTGTAAAAGACATATAGCTTACTGTAAATGGATTCTAATTCATCATTTTATCAGTCCATGAACTGTTTCTTTACTGTTTTATACAGCCATGTAAATTAAGCAAGATTTTAACCTTGTTTCTTATAGTTTTTCACCTTTTTAATCATATTTATCAACAACAAATCCCCACATAACATTTTTCTCATCATATAATCATCATATACATATACAATAGGAAATAAAATACATGTTTACATAATCAAAATAACAAGAAGATGAGGAGGACAATCTTTATACCACCAAGTTGATGTAGGTTATGAGTTTGACATAGATTTGGATGGAGAAACTTGTGCATAGCCAAGACCATCTTCAAGACCACCGATCTTCATATACTCCTTGTGGAAAGTCAGCCCTAAGACACCAAGGAAACTCCTCCATGGATGTTATAATCACCACCATTCAAGAGAGCTTCAAAAGGGCTTCAACATGTGTATGAATAACACATGATTTCATGGATGAAATTGATCAAAAGGGGTGTTATGGTGGAGATATGGGACGGCATTTTTAGAGAGAAAAGGGAGGATGAAAGTTTTTTTGCATGTGTGAATGAGCAAGTGGTAAAGTTGCTAGTGGTTTTGATGGGAGGTAGCTTAAAGTTGAAGCTAAAATGGACAAGTGTAGCTACTTGTTGAGAACTTGCCACCAAATGGTTTGTGTGGCTAAGTTATGGCCGGTTTGTAGTGGGAGGTGGGACAAGTGTCCCACTTGTCTCATCCCCATTTATTTACGGGTACTTCTCGATTCTAGTTTCCTCGATTTACGTGCCCTCGGGTCGTTTTACGAAAAACGTTTTTATAAATTAACGTCACAAAACGAATCCAATAAAAATTGTCTCATCAAAAACGGAGTTCGAAAACGTAAATACGTAATCCTAGGGTTTCCGGTTTAGTCGTAAAGGACGTTAAAATAAAATCGTAAGTCCTAATCTCTTCTCGTAAATTTGTGAGTTTATGAACCAACACAAATTTAAAACTCCAAAATAATATTCGCGGATAAATTTATTTTCTGAAATGTCGGACTGTCACCAAAGACGGTGTATGTAAACATAACCACGTAACGTAGAATCCTCCGGTTTAAACGTAGTCGATGCTACTTCAAGACGTAAATCCAAATTTCTTCCCAAAAATAAGTGAGTTCATAATATAACATTAAAATAATATTTTCAATTAAATATTGAGAATAAAAATATCAATCATAAATTGACGGATTGTCACAGGTAGAGTGCTCTTCATTCCCAATGGTTACAAGCAGACGCAGTTGCCCTATTGGCCATATGGTGTCTCTACTAAAACCGATGAGCGGCGCTGTGGCCGGTACTAATTGGCTTCTTATTTCTGGTCATAACTATACAAAACAGTGTTCGTAGAGTACTTTTGCTGATGACCCCCCATCTACATACATGCGACGAACGTTGTGTGTTCCAATGCTTATCTTAATAGTGAGAGGCGCATCAATCACATCGCTTGCTGTGATGGGAGGGAATGAGATTTCCCTGCCGCGTGAAAATTTTTGACTAATTTTCTGCCTCGTGCGGCGCTGTCTGGATTGAATCATGTATATAGTTGAAGGTTTGTCCTTCTGGGGATCCTTCTTGTCATACTTCTTGTTGTCATTCCCATCCTTCCAATCCTTAACCAAATGCTTGAGTTTACCTGACTTGATTAGTGACTCAATGTGCTTCTTGAGCTGGATACACTCCTCCGTACCATGGCCTTTGTCGTTATGGAATTCGCAGAAGCGATTTCCTTGGCGATGGTCCAGCGGAGTCGTCATTGGGGGAGGCCTCGGAAAATTAGCACCTTCCGTTAGCAAGATCTCCCGGTAGGACATCTTTAGAGGGGTGAACTTATCGGCCGACCGTCCTCCCTTGTTTTGGCTCTTGTAATCTGAGCCCCTACCATTGTTTTGATTGCTCTGACTGCCCGACTGTCTCCTGGACTGGTCGTTCGATCGGTAGTTGTTTCCTTTTGAATGGTAGGTCGCGGCAACCGCGGTTTCTCCCTCTATGAAGTTTCTGACCCTTTCCATTAGGTCGTCATACCTCTCTGGACGCTTGTCATTGAGACGCTTGATTAATTCCCTGTCTGTTATGGCATACATATAGTCGGAAATTTTCAGGAGTTCCAGCATTGTCTTTGTGCGTGTGCACTCATCATTGAAGCGCTCAGTGAAGGCTTCCATAGACTCCCCCGGCCGTTGCTTGACGGTTGCCAATGAGACCGGGTCCCTATTATACTTCTTCCGTTGAGTACAATTATTCTTGAACGCAGTGCGTAATTTAGTGAAGCTATCAATGCTTCGCCGAGGAAGTCCTTCAAACCAGTCGCGAGCATTACCGATCAAGGTTGAGCTGAACATTTGGCACCATATAGACATGGGCCATCGCTCAAATTTCGCCTGCGTATCAAATATCTTGAGGTGATCATCCGGATCACCCGTTCCATCATAAGTCTTGACACACGTCGGCATGCGACGTTTTGTGTCCTCGGAATAATTCCATATGCGGAGAGTAAAAGGATTTTCCCTGGGGTCTGCCCATGGACGGGTGAGACTAGGATCACACCACGGTTGGGAAAGATCTTATGCTTCCGTCTCTCGGTAATAGGGACCGCCATAGTACTCCTCACTGTTTGGTGGCGGTGGAGGAGTACGCCTAGGTCGGCGGCGCTTGGGCGGATGGTCATCCGAGTCCTCTCATGATGGATCGGGAGAAGGAGGCGGTGCCCCATTTCTTGGGTGAGGACCGCTCTTGTGAGAAGAGCTAGGGGCCTTCTTCCCGATATTCATCCTATCCCACACACTCGAGCGGCGATTGGCACTAGTCAGTTCCTGATCCGGTCGTTCGGGTGAACCGTCGGACCTCTCTCCCTCTTCTCGAGGTTGCATTAATTCCTGCATGAGACGATCCCCTATGCGTTCGAACACATTCCTATGTTGGGGAGTTTCCTCAAAGAGGCTCCGCTCCTGAGGTCGGGTCCTTCTCTTCCTCTGAGTTTGAGAAGAGGTGCTTGGTCCGGCATTGCCAAAGTTGAGTCTAGATTGGAGGTCCCTCCCTAGATTTAACCTTGATGCAATCCTGAGACGATCCTATCAAAGTTCTGCGTGAGAACTCGAGTGAGATCCTCCTCGCTGAGTGGTTCAACCTCTACTTCTTCCTCGGTCGATGGTCTGCGCCGCTCCTTGTTAGGGGGATTGGGCGCACTCCCTGGATCAGGATTATCCAAGGTCGAGGTAGGTGGTGGGGTCATGGAGAACGTGCTCGTCACCCCCCATGGATTGAAGACCACTCTGGCTGTTTGGTCCCGCAGCTTGATGGCTAGGGGATCGATTGGAAATTAGTATCCCTTCCCCTTGCGACTTCCGATTTCCAGGATTTGTGTTCCTAGGATTCCCCTGCGGATGCCCCTTCGTCATTGAAGAATCAAGATGAGATTTTTGCTCTAGCTTAGTGTAATGGTCCCACGGATGGCGCCAACTTGTTGATACAAAAGTTGGGTGATCCTTGCTAGACCCGAATTAGGCTTAATTCGGGTTGGCTGGACTCCGGCTGCTACACCAAGTGAACTGTATGGTTGGGATCCTTCACACTAAACAACACGCATTCGGCTTACCGTGGGAATGTTTCCCACGATTAGACTCCAGCGTGAGAGTAAGTAATCAGTTAGGGTTATAGGAATCGGATGAGAGTTTGAGAGTGTAGAATGTCATACCTTTGTGGAACCCTTGGGGGTTCCTTATATAGGCAGTGAAACCCTAATGGGCTGCCACTGATACTTCGGCCCCAAGGAAAGGATAAACACCAGAATTAGACTGATTGTTCTCTCCTAATGACGGTGAGTGAATATCCTCTCCTTTGAGATAAATCCCAATCATAATAGGACTATGATTATGTCTAACCTTGTACCGGCCATGCCGGGACGTGGGCCGCACACGTGTGTGCGGTTACTGTTCATCTAAGCCCATAAGCTTAAATAACATTATTCCCACCCATTCGAGATGGGTCGGATACGGGTAGTACGTCATCAGAATTAATAATAGGCGCTATTTAATGTGTAAAAGTAGCCCGAGTAGCCCACTTTAAAGCATGTTTAGACCCAGTATCACCCCTACTATAGATCTGTTTATGGGGGCATTTCGTAGATCAAATAGTCAGCTTTCCGTAGCCTTTTGAATCGCCCAAAACGGAGCTATAACGAAGCGGGAATCTGACTTTGAAAATCTGTGATTAACACACAAAAGTTGTCAGCAATTGACAACATTCACTGCATAGGCTGACCAGCCGACTTTGGCTGCATTTTTGAGCATGTTAGAATCGGATCTGGACCTCGACACCATCTAGGAAGTTGTAGATCACCTGGCTAGCTTTCCGTAGACACCAAGAACACTAAAAACGGACAAGTAACGAATAAGTTACAGCCTTTTGAAAATATGTCCGAGACACTTCCAAAACTCAACAAAAGCTGATGAAAACATTGAATTCTGACCCATTGACTTTGAACCTGTTTTTAGCCATTTTAGAGCCGTTTTCAAGCAAAACTTAAAGAACGAAACTTGTAGATGGGATACCCGAGAATACAAATATGTTTTATGTTCGTTTTATGGTTAGATAACGAACCCGTAAGTGACTTTCAAAAATCAGCATTTACACTATAATTGTACTTAAGGTTTTGGATTTAGAGGACTAAACTTGCCAAGTAGTGAAAGTTTAGCAAGCCCTAGGGGTTGTTTTGGTAATTAAATTAAAACCAAGGACTCATGAGCAATCTAACATAAGTTTTATTAATATTATTTATTTATTAAACTATAGAATAAATTTAATAATTTATTCATGAATAAAGACTACAACATGTATATCTTTTTAACCATCGGGGGTACGCGTAAACAGTAAACAAACAATACGCACATATAACCTTTGTCATAACAGTATATATAACTAATTTAATGTACTTTGACCTATTAATAACGAGAACGAACGTATGAGTAATTAAACTGCATACATTTATTATTTGTGCATATACTAAGACCTACTCAATTACTTAGGTATTTGATGTACTGTGTGCACTATGACTTGAATACTTGATCATCCTCGAGTTGTATTAGTCAGGTGAGTTCATAGCCTCGCCTTTCACTACTATTTATGTTTTTACTAACCCGCGAGGGGGAGACATGCTATAACTTGGTTTGACTATATGATTTTTATATCGTGAGATCGTGGCCCCACGCGTATACTTAATAAACTGTTGATCGAGGAGACGCAAACTGAACTGTTACCCTTGATTACATTTTCCTATTGTAGATGAACCCGTGACCCGTGCATCTGAAACTGTTAGAATTTTTTAATTGCCTGAATGTTATAAATAGATCTATTTGGATTGACCATCCCCATCTGGGTGAGTCATGCTCACTGTGTCTCGGCCAGGACAACAGATGTTTCACATGTCAGAACTTATTATTGTTGGGTGCATTTTAATGCGAAGGGTCCTCATTTGTTGTGGACTTAACTGTCAAGTCTCAGTTGCGGGAAATATAGAAATGTAATTACCTTATAGTATTTGGCTTTGTGCGATACTACGTTTGTGATGTTTGTGGTTCTAACTTGACCTTATATTATTTGGTATATTAATACATGGAACATACTGAGATCTCTAAACTAGATTTTTATCACACCTTGTGCAGTATAATATGGAACGTTTTGATAATTTTGAACTTGATTTTTATCAAACCTTAAGAAATACGATACGGGATATTGAGATACTAAACCTGATTTTTATATCAAATGAACTATGATTTTATAAAACTCTATGAATTCACCAACTTTATGTTGACTGTTTTAAGCATGTTTTTCTCTGGAATTTAAGCTGGATTATTTGAGGATGGACTGAGCATCATTTAGGAGCATAAAAATGACCGGGGATCTAATTTTTCATTGGGATACTTGTAAAAACTGATATTCAATATTTCAACTGAATGTATTAAAACAATATTTGTATCAATTTTATTTCAAAATCATATAATTATGATCAATGCTTCGTATGCCATTTTCTCTGTGATCCGCAACGTGACACCCAATTACTATTCCGCTGCAAACCTAATTTGGGGGTGTCACAGAATGGTATCAGAGCAATGGTTATAGAGAATCAGATCAAAAAATAAAATTTTCATTTTATTAACTGAACTATAACCGGACAAAATTTTCAAAAACATAGATTCACAAACTGGGTTTTTGACGAGGACATACTTAGAGAGCATTTAGCATAAAGAGCATGCAGAACTATATCATTTAAATGCAATCATTATCCTATGCATTTATATTTATGATAATATTAGATACTAACTCTGTACGTATTTACGTATTACGATTATTTAATATTTATTATAAAAATATCAAAATACTCAAGATATTTAGTAAAACGTATAAACATGCCATGTTAGTAGGGAGCTTTATACTAAAGATGTTCCATCTCGATATTACGTTTTGACTGAGTGGTTGGGTTTACGATTTAAAGTACCCTCGCTCCTCAAACGTTTATAGAATGGCTTCTGAAGTATGATCGCCCGAACAATGCATTATAACCACAAACAACCTAATGCATAACAATCCTTAGAAATATCTAAACACAATCTAACTAAATTCTTATAAATCTTTGAAAATCTAACTAAATGTTTTGGAAATCATAGAAAAATCTAAAATAGATTTTGGAAAATCTTGGGAAATCTAAAATAGATTTTGGAAAATCTTGGAATATCTAAAATAGATTTTGGAATATCTTGAAAATTTTGGAATAGATTTTTATATATAGCTTAGCAAAATCTAAAAAAAGATTTCGGAAATCATTTCTTGAATAATTATATTTTGGAAGAATTTAATTAAATTTTAGAAAAATTTAAACTAGATTTTTTTTATCTTGAGAAATCTTATTTAATCTTTGGAAATAAGAAAATCATTTGAATCTCATACCAAAGTTTACGGCTGATATTACTAGCCAGTGTTTGAAATTTACTCTCTATTTGGTTTTAAACCTTGTACAAAATTACCAACTGACAAATATACTCGATATTGTACTAATATTCAACTAAATCCTAAAATCTCATACTGAGATTTTCAAATCCTTCACGACTACTTGCTGTATCTATTTATGCTTATACGCTGATAGTAACTTATACAACTATTATAATATATCATTATATTATATACAAGATCCTCCGTTTGATTCATATTTTAACGCACGTGATTTGAACATCTGCTTACAGAACACAACGTATTGACGACTCATACTCTTGCTTTTGGTATGTGATATTATTTAGATAAGTTTGCATGTTAAAATAATGCGGTGGGACCCAAATCAAGGTATGACTTTATATTTAGATGACGTTTAAATGGGACGTCTAAAGGTGAAATCACAAGACACCGGATTAGAAGTTTATTTATAAATTCGTATTAAGGTGGAATGGGACGCCCGAAGACGAAATTTATAAATAAACAGGCTGTAAAGTATCTTAATAATATCTATTTTCTTAGATATTATATTGTTTTAAATGGTAAGCCTTGTCGGGAGTATTTGAGTAGGTTGGGGTATGAAATCCTTATTGAAACGAATTAGGACGCTTTTTCGTTTGAATAAAGAAATCATAGGTCACCGAACCATGAAGTTATAAATTTTTACTTTACGTGGATGAGGACGCCTATCGATGTAAATAAAAATTTATAAACAAGTGGGCTTAAATATATTCGACGTGACTCATTATTGATATTATTTTATTAATCTAGCTATGGAATGTATTCCTGTTGATTCGTGGTTTTTCCAAACATATCTTATCGTTATTACATCCTCATCAAGAAACCTAAGGTAGATTTGTGTTCATCTCTCTGGGATCATAGCATTGTGCTATTTATTCTCGACTTATTTTTTTGCCCAACATCACATAAGCTTATTGAAGCTTAATAGACTTAAAAATATCTTGAAGAACTATTAAAAAAGTTAATGAACCTTATCTATGCATATCTAGGCACAATAAGGCCCATGAAGCACATTTAAGTAAAACAAAGACCTAAAACAAGCTTGTCGTAGTTTATTCAACCTTGTAAACTTATTCGAACTCGAAGATAAGTTAATGAACCTTTACTAAATCTTTTGGACTAAACTAAAGTTTTAGAACTACCGGGGACTTGTTTTGCCACTTTTCAAACATATTTCAAGCCCTAGAAAACTCTAAGGACTAAACGTGAATTTTAATGAACTTAAAAGAAACCCTAGTTGATTTAGCACGGAATAAAAACCCTTAGGATTAAATTTTCCACTTTTGAAACTAAAGTTGAGCCCTATGTTATTTTCATTGGAAATTTTCGTGCCCTAAGGGCCACATTACAAAAATAGAAGGACCAATTATGTAAACTATCAAAACATAAAATACGAGTTACTTTGTGCATTAAAACTTACTCATCGGAGGCATACGATCAATAACTACATTCTAAATATCACCTATGAGTCTAAACTTAAGTTCACAAGATTACACGTTCAATAAAAAGTGTCCTCACTTGTTCCCTGGATGAGTAACTTCATCTTAAGCTTTGAGGACAAAGCTAAAATAACGGGTAGGTGTTGTAAAACCTCAAAATTTGGGCTTTTGACACGTCACCGGTTTTACTCTTGTTACCAATCATCATATAATATTTTTACGGACCACCTTTACAATATATCATCATAAGACTTATTACGTACAAAAATCATGACTTTAGTATATAAAAATAGTGAAGTATTTTAACTTAATATTATATACACACTTTTACCTTAATAAATATTGTCATATTTAAAATACAACTTATAACTAAATTCATAATTAGATTTATATTTAATTATTCAGAAGTATTCGATAAAAATTAATTAAATTATTTAATTGTAATAACTTATGAGATATTTAATGGGAATTCATTTTTATTAAAACAATACACTTCTATGATGATCGATAAATAGTCGAGATTTAACTAAACGAACACCTTAAAATTTATCCCTTTGACTTCCCTACACACGGCAAGAAAAGGAGAATTAAGGGATGTACATGTTTTTACAATATTTGGATACATTTACACAAATATCTCACCAAAATCTTCACTTGATACACCAAAATCCTTCTATATCATGCATACTAGCCGGACATCTCACACACACACATAAACACACACTCAAATCTCTCCAAACTCTCTCTATCATTGGGCTTATATTTTCCTTGTACCACGATCCAATAGAAACATATTTATTACCCCAAATCTATGTCTCCAACATCTTAAATACCAATCATTGTCTACTCCTACACAAACTTGATCTCCAAGACAACTCCAAGAAGCTACACGAGCTTCATGGGTCACGACTTGCTTGGCGTAATAGGGTTCATACATGACATTTCTAGTAGATCCCGGGTTCATTAATGTTTCACAACATCCTTCATACAACCAAAGTAAGATCTATATGCTCGTTTCCATTATTTTCTTTCAATTATCTTAAAGCATACACTTTTATATAATCATGAACATTTATAGATCTAAACATACGAACTTGTACAAAGTTGGAACACATAAAAAGTAAGCCATAAAAGGCTACGACATTTTTTATATGAACACATAAGCATAAAACATGAACTAGTAGTACAACCTCCTGATGTAGTAACAACACACTTGGAAAACGTGCATATCAAACACGAGCTGGGCAAAAATTAAAGTACTAGGTCTTAACTTATCCCTTAGTAAGTAACCATGCCAAATTTGAACGAGAACGGAGTACGTTTGCTAGGTTAAACGAATTAATCATAGGCGTTATTTTATGTGTAAAAGTAGCCCGAGTAGCCCAATTTAGAGCCTGTTTAGACCCAGTAGAAACCCGACTATAGATCTGTTTATGGGGGAATTTTGTAGATCACCTAGTTAGCTTTCCGTAGCCTTTTGAATTGCCCAAAACGGACCTATAACGAAGCGGGAAATTGACTTTAAAAATCTGTGATTAACACACAAAAGCTGTCAGCAACTGACATCATTCACTGCATAGGCTGACCAGCCGACTTTGGCTGCGTTTTTTTGCATGTTAGAGTCTGATCTGGACCTCGACACCAACTAGGAAGTTGTAGATCACATGGCTAGCTTTCCGTAGACACCAAGAACACTAAAAACGGACAAGTAACGGATAAGTTACAGCCTTTTGAAAATCTATCCGAGACACTTCCAAAACTCAACAAAAGCTAATGAAATCATTTAATTCTGACCCATTGACTTTGAACCCATTTTTACCCATTTTAGAGCCGTTTTCAAGCAAAACTTAAAGAACGAAACTTGTTGACGGGATACCCGAGAATACAAATATGTTTTCTGTTCGTTTTATGGTTAGATAACGAACCCATAGATGACTTTCAAAAATCATCATTTACACTATAATTGTACTTCAGGTTTTGGATTTTAGAGGACTAAACTTGCCAAGTAGTGAAAGTTTAGCAAGCCCTAGGGGCTGTTTTGGTAATTAAATTAAAAACAAGGACTCATGAGCAATTTAACTCAAGTTTTATTAATATTATTTATTTAATAAACTATTAAATAAATTTAATAATTTATTCATGGATAAAGACTACAACATGTATATCTTTTTAACCATCGAGGGTACGCGTAAACAGTAATCGAACAATACGCACATATAACCTTTGTCATAACAGTATATATAAATAATTTAATGTACTTTGACCTATTAATAACGAGAACGAACGTATGAGTAATCAAACTGCATACATTTATTATTTGTGCATATACTGAGACCTACTCAATTACATAGGTATTTGATGTACTGTGTGCACTATGACTTGAATACTTGATCCTCGAGCTGTATTATTCAGGTGAGTTCATAGCCTCGCCTTTCACTACTATTTATGTTTTTACTAACCCGTGAGGGGGAGACATGCTATAACTTGTTTTGACTATATGATTTTTATATCGTGAGATCGTGGCCCCACACTTACGCTTAATAAACAGTTGATCGAGGAGACGCAAACTGAACTGTTACCCTTGATTACATTTTCCTATTGTAGATGAACCCGCATGACCCGTGCATCTGAAACTGTTAGAACTTTTTAATTGCCTGAATGTTATAAATATATCTATTTGTGATTAACCATCCCTATCTGGGTGAGTCATGCTCACTATGCCTCGGCCAGGACAATAGATGTTTCACATGTCAATACTTATTATTATTGGGTGCATTTTAATGTGAAGGGTCCTCATTTGTTGTGGACTTAACTGTCAAGTCTCAGTTTCGGGCAATATGGAAATGTGATTACCTTATAGTATTTGGCTCTGTGCGATACTACGTTTGTGATGTTTGCGGTTCTAAACATGACCTTATATTATTTGGTACATTAATACATGGAACATACTGAGATCTCTGAACTGGATTTTTATCACACCTTGTGCAGTACAATATGGAACGTTTTGATAATTTTGAACTTGATTTTTATCAAAGCTTAAGAAGTACGATATGGGATATTTTGAGATACTAAACTGGATTTTTATATCAAATGAACTATGATTTTATAAAACTCTATGAATTCACCAACTTTATGTTGACTGTTTTAAGCATGTTTTTCTCTGATTTCCACGTATTGATATTTTCATAACCTCGTTGTTTTAACCATGATGTTTTCTTCGAATTGGTTTTACTAATATGGATTGAACAACCGTCATCCATACTTAGTTACATGTCATTGTTTTATGCATGATGTTTCTTGTGAATATAGACTAGTATGAACTGAATCACAGTAGTTCATATTTAGTCGCACGTTTCTGTTAGGTTTAGACAGTTGGTTTTCATGCATTCATTTCATTTTCACTTCATTTATTCATTTCAAGCATTCATCTCATTGTCGCAGGAATTATGACTAAGTAATGGTTGGTACAAGACTGGCACTATTTAGTCGCATGTGCTTTTATCGGAACTTTTTCTCTGTTTAGTGGACCGACCCATAGGCGTCCACACTTGCCTTTTTGTTATATGAACTGACCCATAGGCGTTCCCCAAAGAAAAAGTTCTAGAATTTAACTAATCATCGACATACTCACAAATAGATTTAAAGCATAGAAATGTATAAGATATATAGGCTAGAAATCCTCACAATTGTGGTTATAATTTGTGCAACTAACGTTATCAATTCCGAGTCAAATGGCATTTCAATTACTGTAATTATCAATCTTTCTAACAAAACTCTTTTTTTATACAAATATTCAAAATTTTCAAAAATCCGCCAGAAAGTGCGGCGCACAAATGAAAAGTGTGGCGTACTTCTGGTCACAGAATACATAGAAAATTTTCATCTTACAACTCACTTATTTTCCGCTTATCACCCCCCCATACTTATTATGATCATTTTCTGTAATGCTAAACATAAGTTAAAAGTAAAATAGAGAGAAATAAGAGTAATACTCCCCTTATTCCAGTCGTGAACGAAGTCGAAATCTTCAATCTTCGTCTTTATTATGCATTGACTCGCTTGTTTTCTGCGTTTAACACAACAATATATACACAAACATATTTCACATAAAATAGATAATAAAAATCCACACACAAAGTAAAAGATATCCTAAATACCAACAAAGGCATATTACACAACCAAATGTAATAGTCCTAAGAATTGTTTGAAATTGTTTTAAAACACACGACTACATAAAAGTCACAAACTTGAGGCATCACATATCCTGTTCCGTCTTATCTTGGTGGTGGGCGTGTGATGGTTAGAAATTAGGTGGATATGGTGGTGGTTGTTGGGTATAGTAGAATGGCTCATGGTGGTATCCGGGCGGTCCATACAGTCCACTCATCAGTACACTATATTGCTCCGCCAGCCTCTCAAAATCTGGAGCGTATCTATCCATATTATAACATTGGCGCTACATCATAAACCCAAGTTGGTCTTTCCTAATCTCCATTCGACCCATCCTATCACACACATCTTGAAGTGACGCGCGAGAAGGTCTTGGCATGTTCACCCTGGTGCCCTCGTCGGTACATCTTCTCGCATCAACTTCCCATCACTTCTAATCAAACCCCTCCAAGTAATTTAATCAGTTGTATCACAAATGATTGGTGGAATAAGACCACCCACAACATCATCAGTCAAAAGTTTAATCCTTCGGGCTTGTCTAGTCACAAATTGACCACACACAATTATGCTACTCGCTTGACTTCCATGACCTTTCCTTTTTATCCATTTAGCAATCACCTAAGCCACATTAGTATATTGCTCACAGTTCTTGTCCCTAAACATGCCCAATAACCACAAATCATTCTTTTGAACTTTATCATACCCCATGGTTCTTTGACAAACCGCATAAGCAATCATCTGTTGAAGTACCCACAAAAGTGGACTAGAGATTCTAGTGTTTGAGCTCTTAGACAAGCTCAATGGATCCTCATCTGGATAAATGATTGCCCAAAACTCATTAGCATTGTCGTTACCATGATCACACAAACCCCCCTGAAAATAAACTTCAAATCCTTCCTCCTCTCGCTCATCTCTAGTATACAACTCCAAGTATTTAGCAAACTCCTTCAAAGTTAAAGAGTGACCTCTCCCACATAGACGAAAACTCAAGATTTTCTTTTTTCCAACTCATCATCATCATCAACATCCTCATCAAATTGAATCGTAGAGAAAAACTCAAGAACAAGCTCCGCATAGATTTTCTCCCTACATGTAAAAGTACGAACCCAAGCGTTTGATCTAAATAATACCTCGTTTCGTCCATCTTCTATCACAACAATTGAAAGCATATCCCTTATTTGGGCTTCACAACCAAGATCGTTCAAAACTGCAAAATCAACAACACTATGTGCAAAAATCTGTTTTGGTAGTAGACGACTTAAAGCATTATTGTAAAAAATCTTATCATTATCATTAAACCCAGGCCAACTCAAGAATGGGTGACTAGGAACTCCCATAAGTGCGGTACTAGTTGATTCAATAGGCTTTTTCTTCTTTCTTCGGCTAGATGAGCCGGTCTCATAGTTTCCAGAACCTGTGTTCAACAAAATTCATACCACAAACAAACATATATCACTGTTAGATAAGCATTACGGTTCAACGGGCTCCCTACGTAAGGTTTACAAACCATCTATTTATTTTTAAGAAAAAAGTGCGGTGCACAATTGGGATGTGCGGCGTACTTCCTGGGTAAAAATCGAACAAGTGCGTCACACAAAAGTTAAATGTGCGACGCACAATATGGGTAAGCTAGCAAATGTCGGGGTAACTAAATTTTTAACCAAATCCGCGAACTATTGGTTCCAAATTAACACAAATGGTCAGAATCGAACACAAAACCATTCCCAATTCGTTCTAATCCATCACATTGCTTAATCAAGATTTCAATTCAAAAACCCTTATTTAATTTTTATGATTTTCAATGTTTATCCTACAATCTAATCTTACAACTATCTTATTCCCTAATTATACATTTATTTCAATTCGATTACGAATTACTAAGAACCTTAATTGCAAAATTAATCAAAAATTAAAACTAATAAATAAAAATAATTCTTAATTAAAAATAAAAACATACTCTAGGCATGACGACTTAAGAAATTGAGTTTGGAAAAAAAACACTAATTCTCTCTCTATGGGCGACTCTTGAAACCTCCATTATTGTGCCTCCTAATTCAAATATGCTAGTCATCATTCATTATTTAACACTTGTTTCGGTGATCATATCGTTGTTTTGATTCTAATCCTCTCGCTATTACGTGTGAGGGGTGTCGGCTTGTGATTCGTTCTCCCGACATTTAACTGGGATCATTTAGTAAACGAGGATTCTTATCTTCCTTCTTTCTGTAGCCAGAATCTGATGTTAAGTGATTCGACGTGATCTAGGGTTTTGGTTACGTGGTACTATTATGGTTTTTCTGATTTTGTTCATAGGTAGGGTTTACTTTTGTTCTATTGGAGCTTATTTTATTCATTTATTGTGGTTCTTTATGGCGGTTGGCTAGGGTTTGTGCGTGTGGCATTTGGATTGAAACCCTAACTTTAGGGTTTTGATTTTCTGCATTTGTGGCGTTTGTCATTTTATTTGAGATATGGAACAAGATGATCCTGTTGTTGCTACGCAATCGTTGGGGACAGATTTCGATAAGTTTCTTGATAACTTGAGGTCGGATAATCAAACTAAAAAGAATGTTTCTGTGTCTTCGCCTGCTGGTGATGTAACAAAGGATGTAGGTACTAAGGGTACGTGGGCATCTTTTTCCTCAGTTCTCAATAATACTAAAAGGAAAATGGTGAAGATTGATGTGTTGCATAATGCCGAGACTGTTAATGGTGCGAAGGTTGCTCTTCCATTTGAAGCAATGGAGGAAATCAGCTCAAGGTTTGCAGATACTTTGTACGGGTATTTTATAGGGAAACGTTTAGCATTTCCTCTTGTGGAGAATTATGTGAGGAATACATGGGCGAAATATGGGTTGAAGCATGTTATGTTGGATGATGGTTTCTTCTTGTTTCAATTTGAAACCAAAGAGGGAATGGAGGGTGTGATTGAGAACGGCCCATTGCTTATCAGACTTGTTCCATTATTCCATAACGTTTGGACTCCTAACACCGTGTTAAAGAAAGAAGAAATTATCCGAGCTCCGATTTGGGTTAAGCTTTATCACGTTCCCATAGTGTTATATTCTCAAGTTGGACTTAGTTTAATGACTACACAAATTGGTCGGCCGATAATGTTGGACTCTTATACTAGTTCCATGTGTTTGAGATCGTAGGGAAAAAGGAGTATGCTCGGGCGCTTATTGAAGTGTCGTCTGAGGTTGAGCTTATGGACTCTTTTGTCATTTCTATTTTGAAGGGTTATGGTTCGAGGCATACTTACTAGTATTAAAATCGAATATGAATGGAAACCACCACGATGCTCGGGGTGAAAGGTTTTTGATCATAATGATAATATGTGACAATCCGTCAATTTATGGTCGATATTTTATTCTCAAATATTTATTTGGAAACATTATTTTAATGTTATAATATGAACTCACTTGTTTTTGGGAAGAAATTTGGATTTACGTCTTGAAGTAACATCGACTAAGTCTAAACCGGAGGATTCAACGTTACGTGCTTACGTTTACATACACCGTCTTTGGTGACAGTCCGACATTTTAGAAAATAAATTTTTCCGTGAATATTATTTTGAGATTTTAAATTTGTGTTGGTTCATAAACTCACAAATTTACGAGAAGAGATTAGGACTTACGATTTTAATTTAACGTCCTTTACGACTAAACCGGAAACCTTAGGATTACGTATTTACGTTTTTGAACTCCGTTTTTTATGAGACAAATTTTATTAGATTCGTTTTGTGCCGTTGATTCATAATTTATAAAAACGTTTTTCGTATAACGGCCCGAGGGCACGTAAATCGAGGAAACTAGAATCGAGGAGTACCCGTAAATTAGTGGAGATGAGACAAGTGGGACACTTGTCCCACCCCCACTAAAAACCGGCCATAACTAGCTACAACACCCATGAGGTGTTAAAGCTTTACAAAGAAGCTTATACACTTGTAAGCATAAGCTTACAAAGTAAGATACCAACCTCTAAAACCATCTACTCAAACCACTTCTCTCATTTGCACTCATGCAAACCACCTCAAAAATCCTCTCCCTTTCTCCCTACCATTTCCGTCCCATATGCACCATAAACACCCAATTTTGATCAATTTTAACCATGAATCTTGTGTTATTTACACACATGGTGAAACCCTTTTGAAGCCCTATTGATTGGTGGTGATTATGACATCCAAAGAGGAGTTTCTATGGAGTCTTAGGGCTGATTTCCCACAAGGCGTTCTTGAAGATTGGTGGACTTGAAGATGATATTGGTTTATCACAAGTTTTGCCATCAAAATCCAAGCCTTGATCATAACCTACACAACCTTGGTGGTATAAAGATTGTTCTTCCTATCCTCTTGTTATTTTGATTATGTAATCTTTTATTTTCTTCATTTATGTATATGTATATGATGATGAATGATGATTAAAAATATTATGTGGGGATTTGGTGTTTGATGTTATGATTTTACTACTCTTTAGGAAAAGAGAGCAAATAGGGCAAGTAGTAAGCACGACCATTTAGGAAAACCGTGTGTAAATGACCCTAAAGTGAGTTCGTTCTCGAGGAGGCTAGTGTGTTGTGTGATGAAATGATTAACTTTTGTGATTATATGATTATGAGAAAAGAAAATAGAAATGGGGTAAGAAGAGAATGACGGTTACGATGACGGATTACACTAAGACGAAAAGGTCGTTCACGTAAAACCGTAAAAAGGACCAAATGAAAAGAATTAAACCTAAAAATTAACAAAAATATTTTAAACCCTTTTATTAATTAATTATTCAATTTTAAATGCTAATTAAAGCCCTAAAATTAAATATAATTAACAAAATATCCAAAATATTGTTGTATTGAACTAATAAGTTACTTATATTATTTAAAGACTAAAAAGTATTTTTCCTAATTTTTAAAAACTATTTTTCTATTTTTAAAACACTTAAAACTATTTTTAAACTAAAATAATTATAAAAAAATGATAAAATAATGCTAAAAATAATTTGACAATTTTAAAATTCCTAATTTATACTAAAGAACAGTAGAAAAATGAAAAAGTTTGAAAAATATAAAATTTTTCACTAAAAGACAAAAATAGTCTGAAATTAAACCCTAATTAAACTAAATTAATTCTAAAAATTGTATAAAAGTGAACAGTGAAAACGTTTTGAACTAAAAATCTTAAAACAATTTTCTAACTCTATGAAAATTTTTGAAACTGAAAAATAATAATTTTTGTCACTAAAAGACAAAAACAGAAATTAAAAAGTTAATTAAAATAGCAATTTAATGTAAAAAATATAAAATGAACAGTAACAAAAAATCTAATTAAACAGAAAAATCAAAAATTAAATTAGAAAAATAATGAAACTAATTTGAAACCCTAATTCCTATTTTCAGGCACTAAAGACAAAAGTTCAAGTTTCTGATAGTGACATGTGACAAGGTTTTGTCCAGTAGTGTAGCAGTGGTAACCAATGTATTAGCAGGGGGAACTTTGTTCCCACTGTTAGTGTAAATTTTTGGTCAGTTGACCAATAAGCTTAGGGAAGCTTATGTGATGGCTTATTTTGGACAATAAGGCACCCCCACACTCATGGAAGTGTGGGGAGTCAGATTATAGCAAAAAGTAACCAGATCCAACATAAAAAATCACACAGATGGGCAAATTGATGTTACTGATATGCAAAGGGGTGTTGTTGGCTTGTTTGCTAATGCAATGTGCACAAAGATGGATTTCTAATGCTCACAAATAGCACAAAACTTGACCAAATCACATACAACCAAGTACAAACCCTAGGTGATACCAATCCCTAACAGATTACAGACATTGGTGCAATAAATCAACAAAAACCAGGCACTTAAGGGACTTGCTGATTTTTGACTGTTTTTACCCAATTTATGACATGCAAGTTTCTGATTAAACACACCAAACTAAAAATAACAATACACCTATACTAAATAAACCAAAGAGAGTGTGTGTGAGTGGTTTTTAAGAGGTTTATAAACCTTTAAACCTCTTAAAATCCTAATCCCAAACAGTCCCTTAATTTCAGAAATCAACTTTTTTTCAAACCAAATGCTTATTAAACTTAATCAAACTGGTCCTAATTACCTCTAACATGCATAATAATCCTAGTAAGCTAAAATCAAACCACTAAACAAACACATAAACAACTTTCTCACAAAATCACACTTATGAAACTTGAAAACAAGGATTAAAGCTAAGTTACCTTGTGGGACCTACAACCCAGGTCCCACTATGGCTGAAAAGCCATCTCCCTTCAGGCTCGGGCCTGAGCTGAACCTTTTGGATGTAAAGATGGACAAGGTGGGGACTACAACATTCCCAAACACACCTTTTTTCTACAAATGGTTTGTGACTTGTAATCCTGCCAGGAAAGAAAACAAGAGCAAGATTGACTTGGAACAAAAGCTTAATAAGCTATAAGACTGACTAATGAGTTAAGCAGCTTATAGCTTATGAGCTTATAAATGAAAAAAATCAGAAAAGTGAAATGTAACTCTTCAAATTAATAAACTTTGAACTCCCTTTAATTTGGACAAAAGTTAAGATATAAGCTGAAATCAAACCCCACTCCACTTTCACTTTGTGTGGTTTGATTTCAAGTTAATGAAAAAACTTTTCCAAAACTAATACTTAAAAACAAAAAAAATGATTTTCTAAAAAACTTTCTGGAATATCTCTTGAACAACAAACTTTGTGGAACACAAATTTTCTTAACTTAATACCAGCTTTTAAATAAAGAAAAGGAATTACTTTTTACCAAAATACCAACTTTCATTCAACTTAAAAAGGAATTACAATAAAAATTAAGAAAATCTGGAACAAAGGAAAGTCACAACATTTGACTGCTCTTTATACTAGTCAGTAGAAGGATCTAGAATTCATAAAAAAACTAAACCCTAATCTATATGAAATTCCAATAAAACCGTTGGTCAATGGTCTTCAAAATCGTCCAAATGGAGTCATGTGACTGAAAGTGATATGCAAGTTGTCTTGTTTGATCTTGGACCCTTCATTTGTGCTTGGGGGACAAGTTGAGGTATATGGGACGTTGATCATGTCGGGTTTTGGGTTTTGAGGGGAAAGTGACGTGCAGGGGAGGCCCCCACACTTACATGGGTGTGTTGTGAAAGGAATCTGTGTGTGGGGTTGTGTTTAGGCTAAGGTTAATTATCATTCTGGATATTTGGGAGCAAAACCCCTTTAGATTAAGAGTAATTGAACCTGGGTGTTTTTTTTAGGGTTTATGGGAAGAACAAGTGGGTTTGATTTGGTTTTGGGGAAAGATTAATTTAAAATTATGTTTTAAGAGGGAAATTAATAACTGATTATTAAATCAGTTATTAAAGATGGTGGAAGGTGACGTGGATGGAGGGTGGTGCGTGATTGGCTGGTGGGTGAAAGGAGGTGATGTGTCGTGTGGTGAGTGGATGGGTTAAGTTTACATGTCTGGCCCATATAACCCCTCAAGTTTCTTTCTTTGTTCATTTTGTAATAAACAGCCAACAACTTCATTTCCTTTGTTAACAACTTTGGGCAGCTTGTCAATTTTGGCACAATACTTGCAAATACTTTTATCAAGGACCTTTCATGCACTTTGACCATTCTTGAAGGGCTTATATTATATATTCTTGAAATATTAGCGACCCATATGTAATATGTGAGATTTAAAAGGGTTTAATATGACAAGTCTTCAATAGTTGAGGGGCCATACTTGACAATTCTTCAAACTTCAAGGACTTCTTTGGAAATTCATGATTCGGGTCCGGTTCATTGTGCGGCTTCGTTTCCCGTGTTCGTTTTTTATTGATTCTTGTGATCTCTTTGTCGTTTCCTCAATATCCGTACCTAAAATACACAAGCAACAAACACGAGCATATATTTGGCATTTTTAATGATATTTAATGCATTTTAAGCCCATTTTGGACGATGAGACTATGTATAAAAGCAGTCTCATCACTCCCCCATACTAAACCATTGCCGTGCCCTCACGCAATGCTAGAATAAAGTATCGTAGCACCTCCAAAATTCATTTTTATTCACTTTGTTGAACGATAAACTAGCTACACTACTATTATTGCTACTACTACTTGCGTTTTAGACATAATGTATGATTTTCATCGCAAAATGGGACGTTTAGGTTCATAGAATAAGAACACGTGAATGCTTCGTCAGAAATAATTTCATCGTCCTCGATTTTCACCCCAATTCCATGCCAAGCGTGCAACGAGATCATTGTCATTATAAGTTAGTAATGCTAACACTACTCATATGCCCTAATCACGTACTTATCCTCCCATTATTCCTAAGTTGTATCTCTTATATTTTATTTTGTCTTGAATGTTTCACGAGGATACATTGTTTGACTTATGCGATAATAGAGATTTAGGTCTAAAAATAGAGTCCTAACGGTGTAACCAAGACCATCAAATCAATAACCCCTCCCAATAGACAACGATGTTAAAAAATTAAGTTGACAAGAAGGATCGATAAACACGGTTTTATAACGGTTTTGAACATGAGACTTATTACCAAGACTTTTATACGCCCCCTAACGGAAGGGCCTTATTATCTTTGGTTTACCTCTATCTTTTATTCAATTTCGCCATGAAGCTTTTATTATGACTTCGGTCTTGCCTTGCCTTTTATTATCCGCCTCATCGGTGGTTTTATTAGCCAAAGACGTATATCCTCACGCTAAGGCGAATTTTGGATCTTTAAAGCTTCGAAGATTAAGGCTTGATTCACTTTTAGTTTTGCATAGATTTTTCGGCCTTGTGGGGCTTCAAATTGTTTGCTAGATTTAGGTGAGCACTTGAAATCTTATTATTGGGTGAAGCTTTCGATTATTCGGGTGCCAATACTTCAAAACCGTGACGCTGGCGATACCTTAATGTCTTCCCAATTTAATTACACGGAAGCTACTAGAAAAGACTAGAAACCCAACAATCCCAACTAAACCGCTAAGTCAATATTTATTAAGCAAAAAATATTTACATGCGAAGGGAGAATAAGCAAACAACGAGAACACATGAGTTTTTGAAAGAATACGAGTACTCCAACGTTTAGCATAGTAACATATAATTAACCCTATCATTTCTCGTCCTCATTTAAGAGACTTAGCCTAATGTGTAGTTAAGGAATCAAAGCTAAGTACTCAACACGCACGGTCGAGTCAAAAATTACTCTTATTCTCGCCATCGGAAAATCTACATTCGTGTCTTCAAACACTTATAAAACATGAGAAATTTTTTAAAATTTGGCCATTTTTAGCCTTATTTTTCAACAAAAACGATAAACAAAAAGATAAACTTTGGAAAGAGTGAAGGTTTGGTAAGGCAAGTATCTATTCACCCCCAATACTAAAGTTAAACATTGTCCTCAATGTTTCGAGTCTAGGGGTGCAAACACCCCCATACTAGAGACATAGTCGAATGCCTAATCTAGCATGGAAAGGGTGTAACCAATAAATTAATAGCCGTTTATGAAGTGTGCTAAAAACCTAAGGTTAGAATATCAAAGGATATATCATTTGGATATTGAGAAAGTCTTCAAAGCAAACGATCGAGTGCTCCCATAAAATGACCACGAGAGGCTCCAATCCTGAAAATCATGATCTAAAAACCACAATTCACAAACAACCACAGAACAAAGGTTGGAAGGGCACAAATACCCTCACATTAAACTAATTAGAAAGCAATAATATGTACATGCATAAGCATGGGTCTCCCCCACGAGGCACCTTGTTTTTGATAATCGAGTCAAAAGCTCGACTCGAATCACCATAAATGTGATCATTTAGGGATAATCATGGTGTGGTCAATTTTTAGTGGGGCTTACATGATAAACAAGGCCCAAAAACAACCGGTATAAAGGACTAAGTCCTTTGATGGTGCAAAATACCGGGATCGAAGATGGCGTTTTCGTTTTCATTGGAAAAACAAATCAACGCCACTTCATCATTTGTCAACACAAACCCAAAGGGTTTCAAGAAAATAGATGAGAAGAAGTAGAAGGGTGGGACAATGGGTAAGTCATAAAAACCATGAGCTACTCGAGGTAGACTCGCACCAATCAAATAGAAAGATTTTCCATTTATTGCATCGGTGGAAGACCGAGATTTCCCTTTATAAGAAATTCCGGGATCAAATATCTCGTCCTCGGTAGGGAAAGGGGAGGGAACATAAGGAGCTTCCCCCACACTAAGTCCACACAAAGCATCGTCAAAAGGAGAAGACGAGCTTGTAGCACTCAAAACAAGAGGTGATGACGGAGTTAGCGTTGTAGAAAAATCTTTTAAATCCAATTTAAATTATTTCCCTTTTTCATCTTTTAAACTCTCCTTATGAAAACCCGACTTGATTATGTCAAAAATATTTGGTGTTTCTAAAGCAATGTTAGTCACACTAAAAATTCTCACATTTGAAAACCGTTTTGGTTTAGGTGGTGGCAAGTTCTCAAAACGTTTGTCAACAAAGAAAACTTCCCCATCGAGATCAACATATTCATCATCCGAAGAATCATTCGTGATTGGAATCGTAGGCTTAACACTTTTAACCTCCACCGGCGGAGGGGACGGAAAATCGTTTTTATCATCAACTTCTAAAACTCTTTTTGAAATCTTTTTGAAAATGTTTTTGATGGGACTAACATTGTTCAAAGACGTGAAAGAATACACATGAGAAAGTGTGGAGTTTTGAGTTGCATTTATGACGAGTTCTTCCTCATTGAAACGAAGAGTGATTTTCCTAGCATCACATCGATAAGTGCTCTCGCGGTATCCAAAAATGATCGACCTAAAATTAGAGGAACTTTAGGATCGATGGGAATGTCAACAACAATAAAGTCTACGAGATAGTAGAACTTTCCAACTTTCACGAAGACGTCCTCGGCTACTCCACAAGCTAGAATCGTAGAATGATCGGCCATCTCGATTGACATTCTTGAAGGAGTGAGATTGGTAATATTGAGCGACTTAAAAATCACAAGAGGCATCAAATTAATACTAGCACCAAGATCGGCCAAGGCGTAGCATTCCTCCATATCTTGTATAGCACATAGGATTAAAAACTTGCCGGGATCACCGACCTTTTGAGGTATGCGGCTAAGAAAAACAGAAGAACAACTAGACGACTTTTGCAATTTCTCTTTGTTATTCAACATACTTTTGAATTTCGCGGCAAATCAAGGCACCATGACCAAGGCGTCGGCAAAACTTATATTAAAATGCAAGTCATGAAACATTTTCTTAAAAAGTTCAAATTAATAATTATTTCGTTCTTGTGCCTTTTCCTTGTTTCGTCTTGAAGGGTAAGGTAAAGGTGGTGTGGGTTGGGGCATAGGCAACGGCCTTGGAATCTCGGGTTCCACTATTGGTATTGGTTCAACCGTAGGTGTGGTTTGAGCGGTACTTCATGGGCTTGGAATTTTCTCCTTTTCTACCACCACCTCGGGTTCTTTCTCTTTTTCCTTCTCCATAGAAGTACTTGGACGAGAAATGGGTTCTTTGAAAGTTTTACCACTACGAGTAGTAATAACCTTCAATTCTCCTCTCGGGTTCACGATGGTATCACTAGGAAGACCACCCGAAGAAGAAGGTTTACACATGACAGCTTCAAACATTTTTCCCATTCAATCTTCAAACTTAGATTGCCTAGCATCCGCTTTTAACAACTCTTGCTTAATCTCATGTTGACCCTGCTCCATTTTTTGTTGATTTTGTTGGAGACGTTGGACATTTCCTTCCATTTTATTAGCATGAGTCTTAAGTTCATTAGCAAGTTCGTTTTTAAGCTCTCTTTTCAACTCGGATCTTAATCTAACCATTTCACGTTGCATATTATCAAACTTAGCATCGTTTGCTTTAGCATAATTCAAAAATTCTCCTTGAAGATTTTTGGTGTGATCATTTTGAAAACCTTGTGTGGTAGTTTGAAAATCACGGTTTTGGTTTTGGTTTGAAATTTGCCCATTTCCACTTTGATAATTACCCTTGTTGTAGTTACGTTGATTTCCTTGATAAGCACCACTTTGATTGTTGTTTCGATAGTTGTTAGCATTTTGATTTTGTGGAGCTTGATTTTGGCGGGAACCTTGACCGTTTTGGTTATAAGTTCCCATGGCTACATAAGCATTCGAAGTGTTACCATCCGCGGTAATGCACTCGGAAAAATCATGAGCTCCACCACACGAAATACAACTCTTAGCAACCGCTTTAACCGAAGCGGAATTTGAATGTGACAATCCGTCAATTTATGGTTGATATTTTATTCTCGAATATTATTTAAAAACATTAGTTTTAATGTTACAATATGAACTCACTTATTTTTGGGAAGAAATTTGGATTTTACGTCTTGGAGTAGCATCGACTACGTCTAAACCGGAGGATTCAACGTTACGTGCTTATGTTTACATACACCATCTTTGGTGACAGTCCGACATTTCAGAAAATAAATTTATCCGTGAATATTATTTTGGAGTTTTAAATTTGTGTTGGTTCATAAACTCACAAATTTACGAGAAGAAATTAGGACTTACGATTTTATTTTAACGTCCTTTACGACTAAACCGGAAACCTTAGGATTACAAATTTACGTTTTTGAACTCCGTTTTTGATGAGACAATTTTTATTGGATTCGTTTTGTGACGTTGATTCATAATTTATAAAAACGTTTTTCGTAAAACGACCTGAGGACACGCAAATCGAGGAAACTAGAATCGAAGAGTACCCGTAAATTAGTGGGATGAGACAAAACAAGTTTTGCCTCACCCCACACATGGGATGGTTTAACACAAGACAACACATTTGATATGTGTCATAGCTTACAAAGTAAGCTAGGACACTTGTCCTAGCCACTTTGTAAACAAGCTACCACATCAAAACCATTTCTCCCTAAACCACTTCCTCATTTCCATCACATGCAAACCACCAAAAACACACTCTTTCTCTCCCCATTTTCGTCCACTCTTCACCCAAAACAACCCCCATTTGATCTTGATTCAATCATAAATCATATGTATAATTTACATATGATAAAAACCCATTGAAGTTATAAAGATTGGAGGTGATCTTAACATGTAAAAAGGAGTTTTCAAGGGAGTTTGGGGCTGATTTCTCAAGGAGTTTTCATGAAGAACAAGGGCTGATTTTTGGAGGAATCTACAAATACTTGGTGATCCTAGAAGTGATGTTGATATCTCATAAGATTGGTTACCCAAAACCAAGTCTTGTTCATCATCAACCCCATCTTTTCATCAACTTGGTGGTATAAAGATTGTCCTCCTCATCCTCTTGTTATTTTTGATTATGTAATTTTGTATTTCTTTCACTTATGTATATGTATATGATGATGAATGATGATTAAAAATATTGTGTGGGGATTTGGTGTTGATAAACATGCTTAAAAAGGTGAAAAACTATAAGAAACAAGGCTAAAATCTTGTTTAAAAATGATGGCTGTATAAAACAGTAAAGAAAAATTTCATGAACTGATAAAATGATGAAGTAGAATTAATATACAGTAAGCTATGGGTCTTGTACACATGTGAGAGTTGGCCATGCAATGGAATCATTGTAATGAGTGAGATATGATCAAAACAAGTTTAAAGTACAAATCTGAGTTCACTGTTTTGGACGATTTTTAGAAAATACTTAGAGGATGATTCAACAGTAGCTATAGAAGAGTTAAATGGAGAATATATCATGTAGTTTATGTGATAAAAATTTGAGCTTCTATCTCCATACAGAACTCTAGATATGGCAGTTTTGGTGAACATGAAAATAAAAATCAGATTTTGAGAATTAATGTTTATTATTATTATATAAGCACTCACATTATAATGTATAAAATGTAAAAATATAAACCCACTAACTTATAAAACTTATTTATATAAATGTATAAAAGGTTAATTAAATGGGTAAAATATATAAATGGTGGTGAATTAATATTTATAAGTAATAAAAACTATAAACTTGATTTTTACGACTTTTTCGGCTATCGCTGTAAAATTAACGTTTTTCGCCAAATAAAACTTAGACGACCAAACCCGTCTAATGTAAAGTTTATAAAAGTCATATACTGATGTATAAGTAACTAATACAAGTAAAAACCGATAAAACCCGAACTATAGGACATACGGACATTAAAGAGCTAAATAAGCATATTGGACTAATAATTGGACTAAATAAGTTAAACACTTATAAAAAAGTACTTATTGGGCTTAACCCATTTGGGCCCAACATGGAAAGTATAGATACTGATAATATAAGTATAAAATGGATTAAAACAAGTTAAAGAACTTATAATAAGTTTATTGAACCTAAAACACGTAAATAGGTAAAAACTAGTAAACTAGTATAAAAGTTATCGAAACATAACACTAAAATGAGTAAACGAGAATATGTAAACCCACTTGATCATCATATATATATAATCATCATATGTATACATAATTGTTATTTTTATAAAGTCATTGGACATGAGTCTAAGACGAGTATTATTTGTTTAGGTTTCCGTGATTGAAGCACGTACCGTTTATCCGAATTGCCGATAACCCGCCTTCCCACATCAACGTGAGTTCATAGCCTCGCACTCTTTTAAATGTTTTTATAAATGTTTTATAAACCCGCGAGGGAGATAACATGTTAGTTTTATAAAATAGGACACCATTTGTCCCGATTGTTTGTTTATTGATTTTGGACCCGAATGATTGAATGACCCGATTGTATGACCCGATAAATGATTAATGGACCCGATAGATGAAATAAAATGGATTATTAAAGTTAGGTTATGTCACTAAAAGTCCCATTAGCATGAATTGTGAACTACCGGGAGTTGGTAGACGCTTATTCATATAATAGTACTATTTGGGGACGATCACCCCAGTTCGCGCCTTGACGGTTGATCCCCGTCGTGCCACATTGATTGGTAAGCGAATTTATGTATGAGAAGATTTCCATAGCGTGACCTTTGTGACGACACGCTACTTTAGATGGGCAAAATTGGTATCGGGTTAGCTACCCGTTGTTAGTTTAGTAAGGTAACAATGTCATGCGGCTTATAATAATCCGAATTAACGAAATACTAATAGACGCTCCGAATTACGATGTATTGCCTGACTAGCAATACAGGGTCATACTATTGATATTATGATTGTATTTTGGTTTCATAACCATATTCATATAACGGTTTTTATTTGATTTTATACAACGTCATAAGACATGTTGTATGATGTTTTTATGACATTGGCTCGTATAATGATTTTTAAGGCAAATGCCTATATTATGATTTTCGATAAGGATTATATAAAATGACTTTGGCTATTTTATGGCCTATTACAAAGATTTGTATAAAACGATTTTGGCTATTTTACGGCCTATTACAATGATTTGTACGAAGTGATTTTTGGTACTAATTTTATACCAAAGTTATATTGATGGAATTTATTAAACTCTATGAATTCACTCGGCGTTATCGCTGACCTTTTCTTTTAACATGTTTTATCTCAGGTACTTGAAGGTAATTCTCGGGAAGACAACAAGAATTCATGGCCCGCACTTAAACAATATTTTCCATTCAAAATACTTGTAAAACTTTGTATGAAATGTAATGACTTGGGACCGATGTAACTTTGATATTTATGAATGGAAATGCTTTATTAATAAACGACGCGATTTTTATGCGTTGTCTATGATGTGAGTAATGTGCTATCCCGTAACACCAACTAGTCTTCCGCTGTACTGAGTTGTATAAATTTGGGGGTGTTACATTGAAGCTTCTTGAGCTTTCCAATGGGACATAAGAGTCGAAAACCTATCGAAAAACCGATTCTCCTCATTTGATTCATCTTGCAAGGCATTAATGCTACGAGAAGATGACGAACCCAAATTGGCAACACTCTGTGTGTTACGAGGGCTATAAACCTTAGACTTATTCTCATTTATCACTAAAGCTTCCTCAACCGTTTTACACAAAAAATTACCACCCGCTGCGGCATTTAAATAATCCCTTTCATGATCATTAAGTCCATTGTAAAACGTGTCAATTTGATGCAAGTCGGAAAAACCGTGACGAGGACATTCATGTAACATCTCCTTAAACCTATTCCAAGCCGTTGAAAAACTTTCATTAAATTCTTGTGAAAATTTTGAAATCTCGTTTTTCAAGTGCGTAGTCTTAGAGGGCGGAAAAAATTGGTTCACAAATTTAGACACGAGATCCTTCCACGTCAATATAGAATTGGGTGGCTCTTTCTCTAACCAAATTTTAGCGGGCCCCGCTAAGGAATACGGAAAAAGCATCATCTTAATCGAGTCATTCGAAACATCCTTATACTTGCAAGTGGCGGTAAGACGATTGAATTGGCGGATATGGTTGTGTGGATTGTCCTTCTCATCACCTCGGAATTTGTTGTTTTGGATCATCGACAACAAACCCTTTTTCACCTCAAAATTCTCCGCAAGGATAGCGGGAATCACAATAGCCTCTCCATAACCCTCGGTGGGTGCTTGAAGTAACTCCATCATAGTTCGATTCGCCATGGTTGGTGCTTCTCTTACAATGGGTTTGTCAATAGGAGACTCCTCACTAGAAAGATTGGGAGTGGGAGTTTTGTTTTTTCGTTTACGTGCACGTCTTGCTTGATTACGAGTTAGCATAAACGTCACGTACAACGTAGGGATAAGCAAAGAAGATTCTTTTTGGTGTTTTTAACTTTTTCAATTTTTTTTGGATTTTTGATTGTTTTTACTTTTTTTGGATTTTGGAATTGTATTAAGTAGACAAAAATCTACAAATCTCCTCCTTAATCAAATCTCTTGATTAAAGAAGCCTCAAGGAATGAAAAAGATCACGTGAAGTGAACGCCTTCGATGAATTTAGAACATTGGTGGAACACCAAAACGTTCAAGAGGGTTTAATCAATGAAACCAAGAAAATATATATGATACTTAATAATACTTTGGGCGGCAAAACCCTCGATTAGCTCTCAAAATCAAATACTCACAAGCAAGCGGGGAAACGAGGCGGCTCGAAGCACTTAAGAGCCTTTTTCCTTAGGATATATTTTATAATATTCGCCTTATACCCACCTTATAGTTTGTATTTTCAAAATCGAGCTTCTCGAAAGTATTTATCTATTTTTGCCTTTTTTCTTTGGTTTGAGATTCGAATACAATGATTGGGTAATGACCTCCCAAGTCAAGGTTGTGATTTCTCACGTATTTGGAGTACTTGTGTATTTATTGTTCTACGTATACAATATAGTAATAGTATTCAAAAACTGAAAAACCGATAATACGTATTAGTAGAGTGCTACTAATACAAATACTATTTATGGCTATAAAAAAACAACAATTGATCAAATCAAAACACAACACGCCTCCCCGGCAGCGGCGCCAAAATGATGTTATGATTTTACTACTCTTTAGGAAAAGAGAGCAAATAGGGCAAGTAGTAAGCACGACGATTTAGGAAAACCGTGTGTAAATGACCCTAAAGTGAGTTTGTTCTCGAGGAGGCTAGTGCGTTGTGTGATGAAATGATTAACTTTTGTGATTATATGATTATGAGAAAAGAAAATAGAAATGGGATAAGAAGAGAATGACGGTTACGATGACGGATTACACTAAGACGAAAAGGTCGTTCACATAAAACCGTAAAAAGCACCAAATTAAAAAAATTAAACCTAAAAATTAATTAAAAGTTAAAACTAAGTCTAAAATAATATAAATAAGAATAAAAATTCAACAAAAATATTTTAAACCCTTTTATTAATTAAATATTCAATTTAAAATGCTAATTAAAGCCCTAAAATTAAATATAATTAACAAAATGTCCAAAATATTGTTTTATTTAACTAATAAGTTACTTATATTATTTAAAGACTAAAAAATATTTTACTATTTTTAAAACACTTAAAACTATTTTTAAACTAAAATAATTATAAAAAAATGATAAAATAATGCTGAAAATAATTTGACAATTTTAAAAATCCTAATTTATACTAAAGAACAGTAGAAAAATGAAAAAGTTTGAAAAATATAAAAATTTTCACTAAAAGACAAAAACAGTTTGAAATTAAACCCTAATTAAACTAAATTAATTATAAAAATTAAATAAAAAGTAAACAGTGAAAACGTTTTGAACTAAAAATCTTAAAACAATTTTCTAAGTCTATGAAAATTTTTGAAACTGAAAAATAATAATTTTTGTCACTAAAAGACAAAAACAAAAATTAAAAAGTTAATTAAAATAGCAATTTAATGTAAAAAATATAAAATGAACAGTAACAAAAAATCTAATTAAACTAAAAAATCAAAAATTAAATTAGAAAAATATTGAAACTAATTTGAAACCCTAATTCCTATTTTCAGGCACTAAAGACAAAAGTTTAAGTTTCTGATAGTGACATGTGACAAGGTTTTGTCCAGTAGTGTAGCAGTGGTAACCAATGTATTAGTAGGGGGAACTTTGTTCCCACTGTTAGTGTAAATTTTTGGTCAGTTGACCAATAAGCTTAGGGAAGCTTATGTGATGGCTTATTTTGGACAATAAGGCACCCCCACACTCATGGAAGTGTGGGGAGTCAGATTATAGCAAAAAGTAACCAGATCCAACACAAAAAATCACACAAATGGGCAAATTGATGTTACTGATATGAAAAGGGGTGTTGTTGGCTTGTTTGCTGATGCAATGTGGACAAAGATGGATTTCTAATGCTCACAAATAGCACAAAACTTGACCAAATCACATACAACCAAGTACAAACCCTAGGTGATACCAATCCCTAACAGATTACAGACATTGGTGCAATAAATAAAAAAAAACTAGGAACTTAAGGGACTTGCTGATTTTTGACTGTTTTTACCCATTTTATGACATGCAAGTTTCTGATTAAACAAACCAAACTAAAAAGAACAATACACCTATACTAAATAAACCAAAGAGAGTGTGTGTGAGTGGTTTTTAACAGGTTTATAAACCTTTAAACCTCTTAAAATCCTAATCCCAAACAGTCCCTTAATTTCAGAAATCAACTTTTTTCAAACCAAATGCTTATTAAACTTAATCAAACTGGTCCTAATTACCTCTAACATGCATAATAATCCTAGTAAGCTAAAATCAAACCACTAAACAAACACATAAACAACTTTCTCACAAAATCACACTTATGAAACTTGAAAACAAGGATTAAAGCTAAGTTACCTTGTGGGACCTACAATCTAGGTCCCACTATGGCTGAAAAGCCATCTCCCTTCAGGCTCGAGCCTAAGCTGAACCTTTTGGATGTAAAGATGGACAAGGTGGGGACTACAACAGTCCCAAACATACCTTTTTTCTGCAAATGGTTTGTGACTTGTAATCCTGCCAGGAAAGAAAACAAGAGCAAGAGTGAATTGGAACAAAAGCTTAATAAGCTATAAGACTGACTTATGAGTTATGCAGCTTATAGCTTATGAGCTTATAAATGAAAAAAAATCAGAAAAGTGAAATGTAACTCTTCAAATCAATAAACTTTGAACTCCCTTTAATTTGGACAAAAGTTCAGATATAAGCTGAAATCAAACCCCACTCCACTTTCACTTTGTGTGGTTTGATTTCAGGTTAATGAAAAAACTTTTCCAAAATCAATACTTAAAAACAGAAAAAAATGATTTTCTGAAAAACTTTCTTGAATATCTCTTGAACAACAAACTTTGTGGAACTCAGATTTTCTTAACCTAATACCAGCTTTTAAATAAAGAAAAGGAATTACTTTTTACCAAAATACCAACTTTCATTCAACTTAAAAAGGAATTACAATAAAAATTAAGAAAATCTGGAACAAAGGCAAGTCACAACATTTGACTGCTCTTTATACTACTCAGTAGAAGGATCTAGAATTCATAAAAAACTAAACCCTAATCTATATGAAATTCCAATAAAACCCTTGGTCAATGGTTTTCAAAATCGTCCGAATAGATTCATGCGACTGAAAGTGATATGCAAGCTGTCTTGTTTGATCTTGGACCCTTCATTTGTGCTTGGGGGACAAGTTGAGGTATATGGGACGTTGATCATGTCGGGTTTTGGGTTTTGAGGGGAAAGTGACGTGCAGGGGAGGCCCCCACACTCACATGGGTGTGTTGTGAAAGGAATCTGGGTGTGGGGTTGTGTTTAGGCTAAGGTTAACTATCATTTTGGATATTCGGGAGCAAAACCCCTTTAGATTAAGAGTAATTGAACCTGGGTGTTTTTTTAGGGTTTATGGGAAGAACAAGTGGGTTTGATTTGGTTTTAGGGAAAGATTAATTTAAAATTATGTTTTAAGACGGAAATTAATAACTGATTATTAAATCAGTTATTAAAGATGGTGGAAGGTGACGTGGATGGAGGGTGGTGCGTGATTGGCTGGTGGGTGGAAGGAGGTGATGTGTCGTGTGGTGACTGGATGGGTTAAGTTTACATGTCTGGCCCATATGACCCCTCAAGTTTCTTTCTTTGTTCATTTTGTAATAAACAGCCAACAACTTCATTTCCTTTGTTAACAACTTTGGGCAGCTTGTCAATTTTGGAACAATACTTGTAAATACTTTTATCAAGGACCTTTCATGCACTTTGACCATTCTTGAAGGGCTTATATTGTATATTCTTGAAATATTAGGGACCCATATGTAATATGTGAGATTTACAAGGGTTTAATATGACAAGTCTTCAATAGTTGAGGGGCGATACTTGACAATTCTTCAAACTTCAAGGACTTCTTTAGAAATTCATGATTCGGGTCCGGTTCATTGTGCGGCTTCGTTTCCCGTGTTCGTTTTTGATTGATTCTTGTGATCTATTTGTCGTTTCCTCAATATCCGTACCTAAAATACACAAGCAACAAACACGAGAATATATTTGGCCTTTTTAATGATATTTAATGCATTTTAAGCCCATTTTGGACGATGAGACTATGTATAAAAGCAGTCTCATCAGTGTTGATAGATTTGATTAAAAAGATAAGAATCTACATGAAAAAGTGTTAAAATCATGATGTAAGGACTAGGCTGTATAAAACAGTGAAGAAACATATGATAAACTGTTTAAATGGCATAGATTATTAAAGAAACAGTAAGGTATATGATTTTTACACATGTGGTGAGTTGGCCATGCAATGGAATCATTAGGATGAGTGAGATATGATCAAAACAATATTAGAGTACAAATCTGCATAGACTGTTTTGGACGATTTTTGTAAAATAGTCAGAGGCTGATTCAACAGTATCCATAGGAGAGTTAAATGGATCACATATAATGTAGTTTATGCCATAAAAATTTGGGCTTCTATCCCCATATAGAACTCTAGATATGGCTGTTTTAGTGAACATGAAATTTAAAATCAGATTTGTATAATAAAAACTTATATAAAATAAGCACTCACTTATATATTTATAAAATATATACACATGAAAACCCACTAACAATTAATAGTATATAAATAAGAATTTCATATATTATGATATAAAATAAGACATTATATAAAAATGGTAGTTTGATAAGTTTTATAAGTTATAAAACTATAAACATGATTTTTACGTCTTTTCGGCTAATACCGTAAAATTAACATTTTTATCAAATAAAACTTAGACGGTCGGACCCGTCTAATGTAAACTTATATAAACTCACATACTGATGTATAAACATATATAAAAAGTAAAAACCGATAAAACCCGAGCTTTACAACATATAGACATTAACGGGCCAAAGTAGCCTTAATGGACAATAAACCCGACTAATTTGGTAAAACACTTATAAACTTATTTATTGGGCTTAACCCATTTGGGCCCAACATGTAAAGCATAATACTGATAATAAAAGTATAATTGGGCTAGTAAAATGTATTGGGCTTGTAATGGGCCTATTGGGCCTCCAAAATGTAAACAAGTTGAGCTAGTATAACTAGTATAAAAGTTACCAACACATAAACACTAAAATGAGAATATGTAAACCCACTTGATCATCATATATATAAAATCATCATATATATACATAATTGTTATTTTTATTAAGTCATTGGACAAGAGTCTAAGACAGTATTATTTGTCTAGGTTTCCGTGATTGAAGCACGTACCGTACATCCGAATTGCCGATAACCCGCTTTCCCATATCAACATGAGTTCATAGCCTCGCACTTTTTTAAATGTTTTTATGGATTGTTTTATAAACCCGCGAGGGAGATAACATGTTAGTTTTTATAAAATAGGACACTAGTTGTCCTGATTGTTTGTTTATTGATTTGGACCCGAATGATTGTATGACCCGATGAATGATTAAATTACCCGATAGATGAAATAAAATGGATTATTAAAGTTAGGTTATGTCACTGAAAGTCCCATTAGCATGAATTGTGAACTATCAGGATTTGGTAGACTCTTATGCATATAATAGTACTATTTGGGGACGATCACCCTAGTTCGCGCCTTGACGGTTGATCACCGTTGTGCCACATTGATTGGTAAGCGAATTTATGTATGAGAAGATTTACACAAGCGTGATTATTGTGACGACACGCTAATTTAGATGGGCAAATTGAGTTTCGGGCTAGCTACCCGTTGTTTGGTTTAGTAAGGTAACAATGTCATGCAGCTTATAATAATCCAATTAACGAAATACTGCTATACGCACCGAATTACGATATATTGCCTGACTAGCAATATGGGGTCTTACTATTGATATTATGCTCGTGTTTTGGTTTTTCATAACCATATTCATATAACGGTTTTTATTTAACTTTATAAAACGTTATAAAACGTATTGTATGATGTTTTTACGACATTGGCTCGTATAATGATTTTGAAGGCGAAAGCCTATATTATGATTTTGATAAGGAATTGTATAAAATGACTTTGGCTATTTTATGGCCTATTAAAATGATTGGTACAAAATGATTTTCGGTAATAATTTTATGTCGATGTCATATTGATGGTTTATTAAACTCTATGAATTCACTCGGCGTTATCGCTGACCTTTTCTTTTAACATGTTTTATCTCAGGTACTTGAAGGTAATTCTTGGGAAGACAACAAGAATTCATGGCCCGCACTTAAATAATAATTTCCATTCAAATGCTTTGTAAAACCTGTATGAAATAATATGACTTGGGACCTATGTAACTTTGATAATTATGAATGAAAATGCTTTATTACTAAACGACACGATTTTTATGCGTTGTCTATGATGTGAGTAATGTGCTATCCCATAACACCAACGAGTCTTCCGCTGTATTGAGTTGTATAAATTTGGGGGTGTTACAGTTTGGTACCAGAGCTCTCGTTATAGAGAACGAAAGATTTTTAAAACCAAGGTTTTGAATAAAACATTTCAAAATATTTTAACTATAAACATTTTTCTAAAAATGTCTAAAAATATTTTGACTATAATGGTGCCGAAAGAATTCCCGAGTTACCGACAAGGCCAGACTGAGAAGTGTTATTTTAATATATATATATATATAACTTGGATTATATATATATGATGTAATTTGATTACATGATTGTTTGATGATTATTTTTAATACTTATACGAGGTATTTATACGACGTAGATTGTCACAAGGAACCCTAACTCCCCTAGAAAATCAATCGAAGCTATTTTCGTAGGAATTCTAGCTATCCTAGATCTAAACCAAGTTGTGGATATTTATGATCCCAACAAATGGTTGATATTCATAGAAATCTTGATATTAGTTGATTGTGATATTAAACAAGAATTGGCAAGATTAAACTGATATCGATGTTATGACGATCTTTTCTTATAGAGTGGAGTTTGACAAAACGTTACCACCTAGAAAGATGGCATCTGATTCGTTGTCACCCAATTCTTAAATTAAAATCGAAAGGGTGAATGTTGCACTTGAGGATGTCATTGGAACCATTACCCAAAAGCCTCATGCCACTAGTACCTTTCCGAGAAGTCTAATTGAATGTGCGAGTCATTTCATACTAGTGACTCCTTTGATAGTTATCGTTGTAAGTGCTATAGGATTGGAAATTAAGTGTTGTTCATATCGAGCTTTTATTGGCCTATTAAGGTCTAAGAATAAGGTTGAAAGTATTGGAGAATGAGGTAGGATATCGAATTGAGTATAATTTGGTTGAAACTTGAATAAAAGTAAAATTTAACTTGTATGGAATAAGAAATTGTTAAGAGGAAGTTGTTAAGTTTTGTGATTGAATTATAAGGTTTTAATTGATTATTGATTCGTGTTAAGGGTTGTTCCTAGGTTATTGTCCACTAACGAGGATGCTCAGTGTCCAAGAAATAAATTGAAGAAATCTTCTTCTGAATTGAGACCGATGGATCTTCTGGGACATGTGGAACACCTAATGACCCTTGTAGATTAGTATTCATTGTGGTATCAAAAAAAAGTAATCCCTAACTTAACTAAGACATCAGTTGGTAGGATGAGTTCTTGGGATTGTATGACATAGTGACACGTAATGTGTTACGGTACAATTTTGACTTGTTTGTGATTAATGAAAAGACTACCTTTGATTGCTAAATTCTACATATATCGATGTTATCTATGTTATATTGCTTCATCCTAATGTTCTCATTAGTGAAGCAACCATTGAACAAGTACTCATCTCGATTTGAGTTACGTTGTAAATTATTCTTTCTGAGTGCCATCGAGGTCATGAACCTCATGATTAAGTGGCTAAGCTCATTTCCTGATATATAGTAGTTAGTTCTTGGTGAAAAACTCTTCATCACTCTTTTGCAGATCACTCATTGTTTCATAAAGTTAAAACGGTATTCCTTGAGAAAAATTGGATTTTCATCACTATACGGATTATGTAAAGTGAGATTTATAAGTGATCGTTATCGAAATGAAGTTGTTTATAAAACACCTTGGAAAACTTAATTGTTTTCATAACAAATAAAATCTTTGTAAATCTATTTTTGATTCTTATTTAAGAATTAAGCATGAAAATGTTTTTATTATAAACATGATGATAAAATTTTGACGAACTGATTATTGCATCGTTAATCTTGAAATTGTATATAGTTGCGCGCCTACATACAATTTGGAGGGACCATGCAAGGCTGATTAGTAGTCACCATAAAAATTGATTAATAAACACTACATTTTCTTTAAAGTTGTGAAAGATTAAATTCTATGAGATCTACAAGAAGTGAAAAATAGGGACATATTGATAGGGACACCTACATATGTTCCCGTATTTTTTATTCTTCTGAGTCGAATTTACTCATCTGTGGAATTTGTCTTATTTGACAATTGACAACTCTTTCCTGTCCAATTCTTTCGTAGTGAGATTCTTTGAATAAAATATATGATTACCGAGTGTTGATACCCGACTGGATGTATCGACGTTCCTATCATTTCTTTTAAATTAATTTCATTTGAATGACCTAGGTAACGATACGAGGAGCTTTCGAATGCGTACTCGAATTATGAAAACATGGGATATACTCATATTCGTTAATATTTTCGTCTTGATCTGATTTGAAATTCTCTCGCGTAGATTAGGCGTTAACCTTACTCTTTTAATGGTAGTTGTGTCTCCATATATCCTTGAATTTGTGAAGGATTATGAGTTATTATTAGTCTTTTGAGAAGTTCACATCTTATCAATGGTAATGAAACTGGAAAGTTGATAGTGCCAGTAGAATGGATTGATTGATTATGACATGATGACATTGTCTTAATTGATGGGAACTCGAATGGAATTCCCCTAAAAGATAAGATGTTGATTATCAAAAAATAATTCTTGATGGATGATCATATCCTGCATTTAGACTTGAAATTATATTGTGAACGGTTATGAATTAGTCATAGATATTATGATCTAGAAAGAACCTAATATGAATTTATTAGAATATATTTCCGTTATCTGAAACTTTAGGAGGTATTTGTTGGTAAATTACCTAGACTTTCGCCATTAAGGCAAGTTGAAATTGGTATTGATTATATTCCCGGTGCTGCACCTGTGGCATGTGCACTGTACGTCAGCACCATCTGAATTAAAGGAATTACCGTGAAACTGAGAGAGTTGTCGGAGAAAGATTTTATTCTACCGAGCTCGTCATCATGAAGAGCTATGGTGTTATCATTCCTTATGTTTACTAATTACCGTGAACTAGGTAAATTGACGATTAAAAATCTATATCCACTACCCAAGATGATAGATTTGTTCGATCATATACAAGGTTCTAGTGTATGTTCTAAAGATTTGATCCACGGCATGGTTATTATCAACTTCGCGTCCGCAAAGAAGATTATCTATTCCAATCACTACATCTGGAACTTGTAATGACCATTAAGAGTTTCATGTTATGTCGTTTGGATTGACCAATGCACATGTAGCATTCATAAATTGGGTGAATCACGTGTGTAGGTTGTAAATTGATAAATTCATGCTTGTAATCATTAAGGACCATTTGTTTGTTTCTAAGAATAAGAAGGAGTTAATAATTATTTATAAACTTCCCAGAGTTGTCCGAGCAATGAAAAATCTTTACCTTGAATAATTAACATGTAATTTAAGGCTTAATCCTTTATATTAGTTGATCGTGTGATTAATAGAAAATAGAATATATTGACTATTAAAAAATTAGAGTCATTTAAGACTTTGAGTTATACTAAAAAGAAAGTGCAAATATGTTTTGACAAATGTTTTATCAAAAGTATTTTTAAGGAATCATTCTCTTAAACCCAAAACATTTAACTAAACTCATGTTTAGGGGTAAATGTTTGTGTATACCTCAAGACAAACTAAGAGGGATTGAGGAAACCATTAAACCATGACATAAAATTTGAAACGACAATTTTTGCTTTTCAACTACAAAATTTTTTACCAAAGAATAAACGAAGGTTTTTCGAACATTTACGGATCTTACTAATTATTTCCGATAAATCAACAAAAATTGTGTTAATTAAATTCAAATTTGTTTTGAACATTTTATTATAATTGGTCGAACTATGAAATTTAAACTTTTAACGTTTACGTTTCATACAAACTTAATATTTATTGTTAATTAACGTGTAATAATTATCGACACTTAATATTTATTGTTAATTTACGTGTAATAATTATCGACGCTTTAAAAACGTCGGATCAAGCAAAACTGATAAAAATAATAGTTGAGACGAAACCAAAACATAGAAAATATGAGGAAAGAATTTCTGAATAATATTGACCATGATATTTATTTCATCAAGGAAGATGAATGTAGATACTGACACATTATGTAGAAAAGATAAAGAACCAATTAGGACATGTTCCTTTATAATGAAGGTTGATTGTAGTAAAATACAACTCTTGTTTAGGAAAACAAAGAGCGTAAATAGCGGTAAGTATCGAGTGATGATTTTAGGAAAAATCAACACTAATGACCCACAATCAAATAAAAGAGATGAAAGATTCGTTTCCCAAGGAGGTATGGTGTTGTGAATTAACTTGTATTTCTTTGAGATTAATATAGAGAAGATGGAATGACGGTTTCTTGGAAATTACACTATGACGTAAAAAACGAAAACGTAAAGCCGTAGAAAAACCACAAAAATTAAAAATTATTAAAACCAAAAACAAAATATCAAAAATAAAAAGGCTAAAAAGAAGTCTAAAATAATATAAATAAAGATAAAAATCCAACAAAGATATTTTAAAACCTTTTATTAATTAAATAATTAATTTTAAATGCTAATTAAAGCCCTAAAATTAAATTTAACTAATTCAAAAGTCTAAAATATGATTTTATTGAATAATTACTTAACTTATATTATCAAAAGACTAAAAAGTAATTTTCTAAAAATTAAAACCTATTAAAACTATTTTTAAAACTCTAAAAATGATTAAAAATGATTTAAACCTAATTAAACTTAAAATAATTATAAAAATAAATCTAAAAGTTATAAAAATAATCTAAAAATGGAAATAGTCCTAATTAATGACAAAGAACCTAGGAAAAATGAAAAAGAAAGAAAAATAAAATTTTGAAAATTAATTACTAAAATAATATTAAAATAATGCTAAAAATAAAAAGTTTCTAAAATTTAAAATAAAAAATTTCTAAAAATCCTAAATAATATAATTAAGAGAAAAACACAAATTATAGCTCCTAAACCTTTTTTAATAATTTTATAAAAATCTTTAAAGTTTATTAAAAACCTTAAAATATTATAAAATTAAAAATAAATGTTTTTGAAACCAAAATTAGATGTAAACCTCAAAAATATATTTTAAAAACTAAAAACTATTTTTCCTAGAAATAAAAACTATTTTTGGTATTTTTTAATGATTTAATAAAATACGTATATAAAATAAATTCTAAAAAATAATCTATTAATGGGAAAAATAAGAAAATAAGCTAGAAAAATCACTAATCCCAATAAGTTCCTAGGAAAATTGAAAAGAACAAAAATGAGCTTAAAAATAAGCTGAAAATAAGCTAATATAGCTACGGCTTATTTAATAAAGGACAAAAGAAAAATAGGTTAAGTAGAAAACAAAACCACTCCCTAGTAGTCAAAGACCCTAGGGCGCAGTGGTGAGTGTGGTGTGGTGTGAACGTGGTGACCAGGGTTCGAATCCTGAAACCCCCCCCCCCTTTTATCACTTAGTTGCGCCGCAACGCTTGTTTCTTGCGCCGCAACTAGTGAAACGATAGCACCTTGATCTGTAGCTTCTTCAGTTGCGCCGCAACTAGGTAGGTCTTGCGGCGCAAATTGTATAACGTGCCTGGTTGAAAGTTGACACTAGCAGGTTGCTAAGTGCTTTGTGCTTATGAGTTTGGCCAAGAGGACTTGACCTTGGCTTATTTTGGTATGCTTTTTGGTACAAGAGGGCACTCTTGTGCTCCTTTGAGCACAAGAAGTCAAGAACACACAAGATAAACACTCAAACACACCACAAATAAGCAAATCACATGCACACCAAGCCAATATAAGTTGCTGAGATGTATAAACTAGAATAGTGAACTGTTTAGCAAAATCCTAGCAATTTAGTGACACTTAGGCTCCCAAATTTGACACACAAACTCACCAACTAGTTCACAAACCAAATCAATACTCTAGTATACCTAACACTTCAACAGATTTTCCAAGATCAAGCACAAAATCATGAAAAACCAAGCAATTTAGCAATATGCAGATTTTACTTACTTGTTTTACTATTTAAGCACACAAGTCTACTCAAAACTTGTTTCAAATCAACTTAAGACTAACTAAAAACCTAACTCAATCCTATTCCAAACTTCTAACACCTTCAATAACACTAATCAAAACATTATGCCCTGCTAAAACGTATTGCCAAACACCCTTTTAAAATTTTGAAAAACGTTTTAACACATCAAATCCTTACAAAACTTGATTAAACTTGTTCCAATATCTCAAAACATGCATAACAACACTTGAGAACACAAATCAACTATCTATAACACACTTAATCAATCAATCAAGCAAAATCATGTAACAAGCACTTTTATGAACTTTACAAAGAGTAAAAGAGAGTTACCTTAGGACCCTTACATCCAAGGGTCCTAGTGGATGTTGAATCCACCTCCAAACCAACCCGGGTTGGTGCAGACTTAATCAACAACACCCTTTGATCCTGCTCAAATCAAAACAAAGAAAGAAAACACAAAAACAAGTAATAATATATTTTCTGATTTTCTTTTCTTTCTCTTAAATCTTTCCAAAACCTTTCTCAAAACTCTTAACACGTTTAAATGATCCTATTATCACCAATAACATGAAACTTGTAACATCACAAAACCTTGGACAGATTTCTCAAAAATCTTCCAAATCTCCAAAAAACTTGAAACAATTTTTAAAACACAAATCACTTAACCAAATTTAACATGGAACTCAGAATCAAGCATAAACCCAACACTCAACTTTTTATAAACATTAAAAGGGATTACAATGATTTAAACAAACACCAAACTTTAATTTCATAAAAAAGGGATTACAAGGATTTTATGCTTAAAACTGGAACAAAGGGATCACCACAGCTTGGGTCTCCTTTTATAGAGCCTATAGAACATCCTAGAAGCATAAAAACATAAAACCCTAATACATAGAAAATCCCAAATCTACCCTTGGACGTTTTTGGTGCATTTGAGCTGTCCATTTGATCTTGAACGTTTATTTTGCTTTGGGAGGAAGCAAATAATCTTGGCCATTCAATTGGGACACGTCATGATGCTTGAGGGCTAAGGAATGATGTGATTGGTGGATTGGGGAATTGGGGGTTTGGTGCACATGAGTGGGATGCAGGTTTTTAGGAGTGGGAAAGGTTTGTGAGTGTGTGAATTAAGTGTGTGAGAGTTTAATTGAGTTTTACCCAAGGAAAAATGAAGGTAATTTCTGGGCTGTTAAAAAGATGTACAGTGGTCCTTTTAATCCGATTTTGGGGGTGGGATTGTGTTAGGCGCCATATTTTTTAAATGTTTCAAAACTGGCACTTTGGGTCCTTGGCTTTTGTTATTTTTGGCATATGAAGTTTTTAAGCCCTAAAAACGATTCTCCTTTGTTAATATCTTCCATCAATTGACACTTTTGGCACAAACTTTCCATAAAGGCTTATCAAGGGTATTTTTGAATATTTCAAGGGCTGAACTTGGACAATGATGATCTTCAAAGGTCTTCAATGTGTCTTTCACTTCATGAGGGACCATTATTGACAAATTAGAATTGTTGAGGGACTAATTTTGCCATTTCTTCAAAGTTGAAGGACCTTTTTGCAATTTTGACAAACTTAAGGGACCAAACTTGTAATTATTAATATACAAGGGTTTTAAGTGTCATTTCTTCATAGAATGAGGATCAATCTTGTTTTGTCTTCAAGTCTTCAAGGGTATTTGATGAAAATTCCATGATTAGGGCCCGGTTCTTTGTACGGCTTCGTTTCTCGTGTCCGTTTTTCCTTGTATCTTGTGATCATTTGTCTTTTTCACGATATCCATACCTAAAACACACAAGTAAACAAACACAAGCATATATATGGTATTTTATGACATTTTAATGCATTTAAAGCCCGAAAAGAACGATGAGATCATGTATAAATGCCATCTCATCACTCCCCCATACTAAGCCATTGCCGTGCCCTCACGCAATGCTAGAATAAAGTATCTAAGCATCACCAAAGTTCAATTTTATTAACCTTTATTGAAGAGTAAAAGACTTGCAACATACTACGATGATGTGTAAAGACATAATGTATGATTTTCATCACCAAAAGGTGACTTTTAGGGTCAAAGAATAGAAACAAGTTAATGTCCCTTAGAGTAAATTTCGTCATCCTTGATTGTCATACATTCCATGCTAAGTGCAAAAACAAGATCATTGTTGGTACAAGTCACAATGCTAACACTACTCATACGTCCAAATTGTGTAATACTTTTTCTCCCCGCAATCCTAGTTATTATAAAAGGAAATGGGTTACTAGCATTTTTTATCTATTTGTCATGGATCACAAGTGATTCATATTGACTTATTTGAGTAGTTATTAGTCCGAAAGCAAAGTAGCACGATTTGATCAATAGTTAGCCGAAGGACAAAATCTTTTAAAACGGCTTCTCGTGTATCTCCTTAAGTTCATATCTTGGCATAACTCGTTTCACGATTTGAGACCTTTCTCGGACCGATATTTGGCATGTACTTCATACTTCAAATCTTGGGAAGACGTTCTTGAAATTATGGTCTTCTCTTCATATATTTGGAATTTCTTCACTTGACGTTTTTGAGAGATTCTTCATATAGGACCACGACTTCATCATTTTTCTTCAATCTTTACTTTGGATTTTGATATACAACGATCCGCCTCCTTTTCGGACTTGGATATATTTATCCTCATACCTTGTTAGGGTCTTTTTGGATAGACTTTCTCCATTCTTTAGGGGAGTAATAGCTTCTCGTCGTGTGTCTTGATCCTTCATATTGATTTTGGAATAATGATACTTCACATCATCTTTGGATCTTTAGCAAAAATAGAGCTCCTCATGCCTTGTTAGGGCCTTTTTGGATGATCGCCAATCTTCGCGTCCCGTTTCAATAAGTTATGCCTTGGCTATGAACTCTATTCAACCCCGAGCAACTTTTAAACGATCTTGCGCTAGAGGCTAAGTAACCTTTCAAATCGTACGACCTTACTTATTGCAATTATGTTTTATTCCTAATGCATTGATCTTATGGGAAGAAAAAGCCACAATTAAAAACATATGAGTTTTTGAAAGAACACTTTCATGTTCTACGTTTAGCATGATCACTTGTCTAACTCTATCATTTCTCGTTCTTCACTATAAAAAGACCTCTAATTAAAGAGACTCGTGAATACTTAGCCATGCAAGTCAAAATTAAGCCAAATTTTGATTAGCTTTCATTAAGACTATATCAAATCAAAGTTTTAGGTTTTCAAGCCACCTATAGGATCTTGCACTTTCTTGGACTTTTTCAAGTTTAGAGAATGCGTTTTAAAGTTCCCTTGATAAGTGACTTTCTAGAATCAATTATAGGAACTTGCGAAAAGTTCTTGTTCTTAACCCGAATGAATTAAGACTTTCGCGTTTTAAAGCTCCCTATATAAAAGTCTAGCAAAACTTGAATTGAGCGGGTTAAGGAATGTAAATGGCTCCAAATGCCCATCAAGTCAAAAATTAACTCTTATTCTACCCATCGGAAAATATACATTCGTGTCTTAAAAAAAACACTTATGAAAACTAAGAAAAATTTTTAAAATTTGGCCATTTTTAGCCTTATTAGCAAAACAAAACATTGAAAATTGGAAAACGTGAGGGCGTAGCAAGTACCTATTCACCCCCCCATACTAAAAGTAAACATTGTCCTCAATGTTTTGAGTCTAAAGGTGGAGCACCCCCATACTAGAGACGAAGAATCGAATGCTTAGGATCTAGCATGGAAAGGGTGATCAACAATATATCTAAAGCCATTTATTAATTATGCTAAAAGATAATTGTTAGAACAATAAAGGATATGTCATGGAATCGTGAAAAACTTCTTCAAACGAACGATGGAGGCTCACGTAAACGAACACGAGAGTCTTCAATCGTAGACGATGATGATGATCTAGATAACACAATCACAAACAACCACGAGACAACGAGTTGGAAGGGTACAAGTCCCCTTATTAGTGAACATAAAGCATAAAGATAAGCATGAGATCTCCCCCACGAGGCACCTCGTTTTTGATTACCGAGTCATGAGCTCGACTCGATCCCCTCAAAATGTGAACATTTAGGGAAATCATGGTGTGGTCAATTTTTGATGGGGCTTACATGATAAACAAGGCCCAAAAAGCAACCGGTATAAAGGACTAAGTCCTTAGATGATGCAAAATACCGGGGTCGAAGATGGCGTTCTCGTTTTCATGGAAAAAACAATTCAACACCACTTGAACATGTGCCATAAACTCAAAGAGTTTGAAGAAAATAGATGAGAAGTAGAAGGGTGAGACAATTGGTAAGACAAACGTTTGAGCTACTCGAGGTAGACTCGCACCAAGCAAATAGATATAGTTTCCATTTATTGCATCGGTGGAAGACCGAGATTTCCCTTTACATGAAATTCCGGGATCGAAAATCTCGTCCTCGGTGGACAAGGATGAGGGAACATAAGGGGCTTCCCCCATACTAGAACCACACAAAACATCGTCAAAAGGAGTAGACGAGTTTGTAGTACTCAAATCACGCGGTGATGACGGAGTTAGATTTGTAGAAAAATCAATTAAATCACATTTAAGATCATTTCCTTTGTTATCTTTTAAACTCTCCTTATGAAAACCCTTTTTGATTATGTCGAAAATATTCGGTGTTTCTAAGACGATGTTAGTTACACTAAAAATTCTCACATTTTGAAACCGTTTTGGTTTTGGTGGTGGCAAGTTCTCAAAACGTTTATCGACGAAGAAAACCTCCCCATCGGGGCCAACATATTCATCATCCGAAAGATCTTCCGTAGAAACCGGCAACTTATCAACACTTTTCAAGAACGAATGTGAAGGATTTTTCGATTCAAGTATTGATGGTTTCTTCTTTGTAGGCTTCATACTCATAACCTCCACCGGCGGAGGAAATGGTAAATTGCTTATGGAGACATTCCCTAAAACTCTTGGTGAAAATTCTTTGCAAGCGACATTGGTCGAGTCACCATGGTTTAAAGTTGCAATAGAATATACATGAGAAAGATTGGAGTTTTGTGTTGCATTGATGACAAGTTCTTCTTCATTGAAACGAAGGGTGATTTTTCGAGCATGAACATCGATAAGTGCTCGTGATGTATCCAAAAATGAACGACCCAAAATGAGAGGAACTTTTCGATCGATGGGAATGTCTACAACGATAAAGTCAACGGGATAGTAAAACTTTCCGACTTTAACGAAAATGTCCTCGGCTACTCCACATGCCATGATCGTAGAATGATCGGCCATCTCGATGGACATGTTCGAAGGAGTAAGAGCCGGAAGCGAAAGCGATTTGAAAATCTCGAGAGGCATTAAGTTAATACTAGCACCAAGATCGGCCAAGGCGTAGCATTCCTCCATATCTTGAATTGCACACGGAATCAAAAATTTACCGGGATCACCGACTTTTTGTGGTATGCGGCTTAGAAAAACCGATGAACAACTAGACGATTGTTGTAACTTTTCTTTGTTGTTTAGCATACTTTTGAAGTTTGCGGCGAATCGAGGCATCATGATTAAAGCATCGGCAAAACTTATGTTAAAGTGCAAATCACGAAACATTTTCATAAATAGCTCAAATTGATAATTGTTCCGTTCTTGTGCTTTCTCTTTGTTTCGTCTCGAAGGGTAAGGTAAAGGTGGTGTGGGTTGGTCATTAGGCAACGGCCTTGGAATCTCGGGTTCCACAATTGGTATTGGTGTAACCGTAGGTGTGGTTTGAGCGGTACTTCGTGGGATTGTAATGTGCTCCTTTTCGACCATCACCTCGGGTTCTTTCTCGATTTCCTTCTCCGTAGAAGTACTTGGACGAGAGATCGGTTCCTTGAAAGTTTTACCACTTCGTGTAGTAACAACCTTCAATTCTCCCTTCGGGTTTGCAATGGTATCACTCGGAAGACCACCCGAAGAAGAGGGCTTACACATGATTGCTTCAAACATCTTAGCCATTCGGTCCTCAAATTTTGATTGCCTAGCATCCGCTTTTAATAATTCTTGCTTAATCTCATGTTGTCCTAATTCCATCTTTTGTTGGTTTTGTTGAAGACGTTGGACATTTCCTTCCATTTTATTAGCATGAGTTTTAAGTTCATTAGCAAGTTCATTTTTAAGCTCGTTTTTCAACTCGGACCTTAAGCTAATCATCTCACGTTGCATATTATCAAATTTAGCATCATTTGCTTTTGCATAATCTAAAAATTCTCCTTGCAAATTTTTCGTGTGAGCATTTTGAAAACCTTGTGTAGTATTTTGAAAATCACGGTTTTGGTTTTGATTAGAGATTTGTCCATTCCCACTTTGATAATTCCCTTTGTTGTAATTGCGTGTGTTGCCTTGGTAATTACCTTGGTTGTTGTTTCGATAATTATTAGCATTTTGGTTTGGTGGAGCTTGATTTTGGCGGGAACCTTGGCCGTTTTGGTTGTAAGTTCCCGTTGCTACATAAGCACTCGAAGTGTTACCATCCGCGGTAATGCACTCGGATAAATCATGAGCTCCTCCACATGATAAACAACTCTTAGCAACCGCTTTAACCGAAGCGGAATTGGAAGCTTCTTGAGCCTTCCAATGGGACATTAGATTAGCAAATCTATCAAAAAACCGATTTTCCTCATTAGCTTCATCATGTAAGGCATTAATGCCACGAGACGATTGTGATGACGATGACGAACCCATATTGGCAACACTCGGTGTGTTACGAGGGCTATAAACCTTAGATCGATTTTCAATGATTTGTAAAGCCTCATTTGTTGTCTTGCACAAAAAATTACCACCCGCGGCGGCATTCAAATAATCTCGTTCATGATCATTAAGCCCATTATAAAAGGTATCAATTTGATGCAATTCCGAAAAATCATGATGAGGACATTCATGTAACATCTCCTTAAATCGTTCCCATGCCATTGAAAAACTTTCATTGTTACGTTGCACAAATCGTGAAATCTCATTTTTTAAGTGTGTTGTTTTCGATGGTGGAAAAAACTTGTTCACAAACTTAGAAACGAGATCGGCCCATGTCAAAATCGAATTTGGCGGTTCTTTCTCGAGCCAAATTTTTGCGGGTCCATCCAACGAATATGGAAACAACATCATCTTAATGGCGTCATGCGGAACATCTTTGAATTTGCTAGTGGCGGTGAGACGGTTGAAATTCCTAATGTGGTAATGCGGGTTGTCTTTCTCGTGACCTCGAAATTTGTTTGCTTGTAGCATCGACATTAAACCCGTCTTAATCTCAAAATTCTCCGCAAGGATGGCGGGAATAACAATGGCCTCTCCAAAACCCTCGGTGGGTGCTTGTAGCAACTCCATCATAGTACGATTAGCCATTACGACTTCTTGTTCTATAATAGGTTCAACAATTGGAGGTTCTTCAACAATCAACGATCCTTGATTTGCTTGCTTTTGAAGACGTTTACGAGCTCGTTTAGCTTGATTACGAGTGATCATAAACTTCACGAAGAATGCGAGGTGAGCAAAGAAGATTCTTTTTGGTTGTTTTGTGAATTTTCAATTTTTTTTTTTTTTTGTGTTTTTGATGATATTTAATTTTTTGGATTTTGGTGTATCTTCGTAGACAACAATCTACAAAATCTCTCCTCGAATCAAACTCTTGATTAAAGAAGCCTCAAAGGAATGAAAACGATCACGTGGAGTGAACGCCTTCGATTGACTTTAGAACTTTGGTGAAAACCAAATTGTTCACGAGGGTTTAATCACAAAGAAAACCAAGCAAATATAGTATACGTATTAATACTTTGGGCGGCAAAACCCTCGATTAGCCTTCAATCTCAAAATACTCACAAGCAAGCGGGGAAACGAGGCGGCGCGAAGCACTTAAGAGCCTTTTTCCTTAGGGTATATTTTATAATACCCGCCTTATACCCACCTTATAGTTCGTATCTTTCAAAATCGAGCTTCACGAAAGTATTTATCTATTTTTGCCTTTTCTTTTTGTTTGAGATTCGAATACAATGATCGAGTGATGAAATCCCGAATCAAGGTTGTGCTTTCACACTTTTGGAGATATTGTATTTTGATTGTGATACTTAATACAATATATTAATAATATTCACAAAGAAAAACCGAGAAAACCGATAATACGTGTTAAGGGAGTTCCACTTAACACAAATACTATTTATGGATAATATCAAAAACAAAATTTTCCAAATTAAATCACGACACACCTCCCCGGCAGCGGCGCCAAAAATGATTGTAGTAAAATACAACTCTTGTTTAGGAAAACAAAGAGCGTAAATAGCGGTAAGTATCGAGTGATGATTTTAGGAAAAATCAACACTAATGACCCACAATCAAATAAAAGAGATGAAAGATTCGTTTCCCAAGGAGGTATGGTGTTGTGAATTAACTTGTATTTCTTTGAGATTAATATAGAGAAGATGGAATGACGGTTTCTTGGAAATTACACTATGACGTAAAAAACGAAAACGTAAAGCCATAGAAAAACCACAAAAATTAAAAATTATTAAAACCAAAAACAAAATATCAAAAATAAAAAGGCTAAAAAGAAGTCTAAAATAATATAAATAAAGATAAAAATCCAACAAAGATATTTTAAAACCTTTTATTAATTAAATAATTAATTTTAAATGCTAATTAAAGCCCTAAAATTAAATTTAACTAATTCAAAAGTCTAAAATATGATTTTATTGAATAATTACTTAACTTATATTATCAAAAGACTAAAAAGTAATTTTCTAAAAATTAAAACCTATTAAAACTATTTTTAAAACTCTAAAAATGATTAAAAATGATTTAAACCTAATTAAACTTAAAATAATTATAAAAATAAATCTAAAAGTTATAAAAATAATCTAAAAATGGAAATAGTCCTAATTAATGACAAAGAACCTAGGAAAAATGAAAAAGAAAGAAAAATAAAATTTTGAAAATTAATTACTAAAATAATATTAAAATAATGCTAAAAATAAAAAGTTTCTAAAATTTAAAATAAAAAATTTCTAAAAATCCTAAATAATATAATTAAGAGAAAAACACAAATTATAGCTCCTAAACCTTTTTTAATAATTTTATAAAAATCTTTAAAGTTTATTAAAAACCTTAAAATATTATAAAATTAAAAATAAATGTTTTTGAAACCAAAATTAGATGTAAACCTCAAAAATATATTTTAAAAACTAAAAACTATTTTTCCTAGAAATAAAAACTATTTTTGGTATTTTTTAATGATTTAATAAAATACGTATATAAAATAAATTCTAAAAAATAATCTATTAATGGGAAAAATAAGAAAATAAGCTAGAAAAATCACTAATCCCAATAAGTTCCTAGGAAAATTGAAAAGAACAAAAATGAGCTTAAAAATAAGCTGAAAATAAGCTAATATAGCTACGGCTTATTTAATAAAGGACAAAAGAAAAATAGGTTAAGTAGAAAACAAAACCACTCCCTAGTAGTCAAAGACCCTAGGGCGCAGTGGTGAGTGTGGTGTGGTGTGAACGTGGTGACCAGGGTTCGAATCCTGAAACCCCCCCCTTTTATCACTTAGTTGCGCCGCAACGCTTGTTTCTTGCGCCGCAACTAGTGAAACGATAGCACCTTGATCTGTAGCTTCTTCAGTTGCGCCGCAACTAGGTAGGTCTTGCGGTGCAAATTGTATAACGTGCCTGGTTGAAAGTTGACACTAGCAGGTTGCTAAGTGCTTTGTGCTTATGAGTTTGGCCAAGAGGACTTGACCTTGGCTTATTTTGGTATGCTTTTTGGTACAAGAGGGCACTCTTGTGCTCCTTTGAGCACAAGAAGTCAAGAACACACAAGATAAACACTCAAACACACCACAAATAAGCAAATCACATGCACACCAAGCCAATATAAGTTGCTGAGATGTATAAACTAGAATAGTGAACTGTTTAGCAAAATCCTAGCAATTTAGTGACACTTAGGCTCCCAAATTTGACACACAAACTCACCAACTAGTTCACAAACCAAATCAATACTCTAGTATACCTAACACTTCAACAGATTTTCCAAGATCAAGCACAAAATCATGAAAAACCAAGCAATTTAGCAATATGCAGATTTTACTTACTTGTTTTACTATTTAAGCACACAAGTCTACTCAAAACTTGTTTCAAATCAACTTAAGACTAACTAAAAACCTAACTCAATCCTATTCCAAACTTCTAACACCTTCAATAACACTAATCAAAACATTATGCCCTGCTAAAACGTATTGCCAAACACCCTTTTAAAATTTTGAAAAACGTTTTAACACATCAAATCCTTACAAAACTTGATTAAACTTGTTCCAATATCTCAAAACATGCATAACAACACTTGAGAACACAAATCAACTATCTATAACACACTTAATCAATCAATCAAGCAAAATCATGTAACAAGCACTTTTATGAACTTTACAAAGAGTAAAAGAGAGTTACCTTAGGACCCTTACATCCAAGGGTCCTAGTGGATGTTGAATCCACCTCCAAACCAACCCGGGTTGGTGCAGACTTAATCAACAACACCCTTTGATCCTGCTCAAATCAAAACAAAGAAAGAAAACACAAAAACAAGTAATAATATATTTTCTGATTTTCTTTTCTTTCTCTTAAATCTTTCCAAAACCTTTCTCAAAACTCTTAACACGTTTAAATGATCCTATTATCACCAATAACATGAAACTTGTAACATCACAAAACCTTGGACAGATTTCTCAAAAATCTTCCAAATCTCCAAAAAACTTGAAACAACTTTTAAAACACAAATCACTTAACCAAATTTAACATGGAACTCAGAATCAAGCATAAACCCAACACTCAACTTTTTATAAACATTAAAAGGGATTACAATGATTTAAACAAACACCAAACTTTAATTTCATAAAAAAGGGATTACAAGGATTTTATGCTTAAAACTGGAACAAAGGGATCACCACAGCTTGGGTCTCCTTTTATAGAGCCTATAGAACATCCTAGAAGCATAAAAACATAAAACCCTAATACATAGAAAATCCCAAATCTACCCTTGGACGTTTTTGGTGCATTTGAGCTGTCCATTTGATCTTGAACGTTTATTTTGCTTTGGGAGGAAGCAAATAATCTTGGCCATTCAATTGGGACACGTCATGATGCTTGGGGGCTAAGGAATGATGTGATTGGTGGATTGGGGAATTGGGGGTTTGGTGCACATGAGTGGGATGCAGGTTTTTAGGAGTGGGAAAGGTTTGTGAGTGTGTGAATTAAGTGTGTGAGAGTTTAATTGAGTTTTACCCAAGGAAAAATGAAGGTAATTTCTGGGCTGTTAAAAAGATGTACAGTGGTCCTTTTAATCCGATTTTGGGGGTGGGATTGTGTTAGGCGCCATATTTTTTAAATGTTTCAAAACTGGCACTTTGGGTCCTTGGCTTTTGTTATTTTTGGCATATGAAGTTTTTAAGCCCTAAAAACGATTCTCCTTTGTTAATATCTTCCATCAATTGACACTTTTGGCACAAACTTTCCATAAAGGCTTATCAAGGGTATTTTTGAATATTTCAAGGGCTGAACTTGGACAATGATGATCTTCAAAGGTCTTCAATGTGTCTTTCACTTCATGAGGGACCATTATTGACAAATTAGAATTGTTGAGGGACTAATTTTGCCATTTCTTCAAAGTTGAAGGACCTTTTTGCAATTTTGACAAACTTAAGGGACCAAACTTGTAATTATTAATATACAAGGGTTTTAAGTGTCATTTCTTCATAGAATGAGGATCAATCTTGTTTTGTCTTCAAGTCTTCAAGGGTATTTGATGAAAATTCCATGATTAGGGCCCGGTTCTTTGTACGGCTTCGTTTCTCGTGTCCGTTTTTCCTTGTATCTTGTGATCTTTTGTCTTTTTCACGATATCCATACCTAAAACACACAAGTAAACAAACACAAGCATATATATGGTATTTTATGACATTTTAATGCATTTAAAGCCCGAAAAGAACGATGAGATCATGTATAAATGCCATCTCATCACTCCCCCATACTAAGCCATTGCCGTGCCCTCACGCAATGCTAGAATAAAGTATCTAAGCATCACCAAAGTTCAATTTTATTAACCTTTATTGAAGAGTAAAAGACTTGCAACATACTACGATGATGTGTAAAGACATAATGTATGATTTTCATCACCAAAAGGTGACTTTTAGGGTCAAAGAATAGAAACAAGTTAATGTCCCTTAGAGTAAATTTCGTCATCCTTGATTGTCATACATTCCATGCTAAGTGCAAAAACAAGATCATTGTTGGTACAAGTCACAATGCTAACACTACTCATACGTCCAAATTGTGTAATACTTTTTCTCCCCGCAATCCTAGTTATTATAAAAGGAAATGGGTTACTAGCATTTTTTATCTATTTGTCATGGATCACAAGTGATTCATATTGACTTATTTGAGTAGTTATTAGTCCGAAAGCAAAGTAGCACGATTTGATCAATAGTTAGCCGAAGGACAAAATCATTTAAAACGGCTTCTCGTGTATCTCCTTAAGTTCATATCTTGGCATAACTCGTTTCACGATTTGAGACCTTTCTCGGACCGATATTTGGCATGTACTTCATACTTCAAATCTTGGGAAGACGTTCTTGAAATTATGGTCTTCTCTTCATATATTTGGAATTTCTTCACTTGACGTTTTTGAGAGATTCTTCATATAGGACCACGACTTCATCATTTTTCTTCAATCTTTACTTTGGATTTTGATATACAACGATCCGCCTCCTTTTCGGACTTGGATATATTTATCCTCATACCTTGTTAGGGTCTTTTTGGATAGACTTTCTCCATTCTTTAGGGGAGTAATAGCTTCTCGTCGTGTGTCTTGATCCTTCATATTGATTTTGGAATAATGATACTTCACATCATCTTTGGATCTTTAGCAAAAATAGAGCTCCTCATGCCTTGTTAGGGCCTTTTTGGATGATCGCCAATCTTCGCGTCCCGTTTCAATAAGTTATGCCTTGGCTATGAACTCTATTCAACCCCGAGCAACTTTTAAACGATCTTGCGCTAGAGGCTAAGTAACCTTTCAAATCGTACGACCTTACTTATTGCAATTATGTTTTATTCCTAATGCATTGATCTTATGGGAAGAAAAAGCCACAATTAAAAACATATGAGTTTTTGAAAGAACACTTTCATGTTCTACGTTTAGCATGATCACTTGTCTAACTCTATCATTTCTCGTTCTTCACTATAAAAAGACCTCTAATTAAAGAGACTCGTGAATACTTAGCCATGCAAGTCAAAATTAAGCCAAATTTGGATTAGCTTTCATTAAGACTATATCAAATCAAAGTTTTAGGTTTTCAAGCCACCTATAGGATCTTGCACTTTCTTGGACTTTTTCAAGTTTAGAGAATGTGTTTTAAAGTTCCCTTGATAAGTGACTTTCTAGAATCAATTATAGGAACTTGCGAAAAGTTCTTGTTCTTAACCCGAATGAATTAAGACTTTCGCGTTTTAAAGCTCCCTATATAAAAGTCTAGCAAAACTTGAATTGAGCGGGTTAAGGAATGTAAATGGCCCCAAATGCCCATCAAGTCAAAAATTAACTCTTATTCTACCCATCGGAAAATATACATTCGTGTCTTAAAAAAAACACTTATGAAAACTAAGAAAAATTTTTAAAATTTGGCCATTTTTAGCCTTATTAGCAAAACAAAACATTGAAAATTGGAAAACGTGAGGGCGTAGCAAGTACCTATTCACCTCAAAATGATTGTGGTAAAATTAGATAACTTGCTTTAGGAAAAACAAGCAACTAAATATGAGCGGTAAGTATTAAGTACGACGGTTTAGGAAAACCGTGCACTAATGACCCAATCACTTAAAAGAGATGAAAGATTCGTTTCCCAAGGAGGTATGGTGTTGTGAATTAACTTGTATGTATTTGAGATTAATATTGAGAAGATGGAATGACGGTTTCTTGGAAATTACACTATGACGTATAAACGAAAACGTAAAGCCGTAGAAAAACCACAAAAATTAAAAATTATTAAAACCAAAAACAAAATATCAAAAAGGCTAAAAACAAGTCTAAAATAATATAAATAAAGTTAAAAATCCAACAAAGATATTTTAAAACCTTTTATTAATTAAATAATTAATTTTAAATGCTAATTAAAGCCCTAAAATTAAATTTAACTAATTCAAATGTCTAAAATATGATTTTATTGAATAATTACTTAACTTATATTATTAGAAGACTAAAAAGTATTTTTCTAAAAATTAAAACCTAATAAAACTATTTTTAAAACTCTAAAAATGATTTAAACTAATTAAAAACTAATTAAACTTAAAATAATTATAAAAATAAATCTAAAAGCTTAAAAATTATTCTAAAAATGGAAATGGTCCTAATTAATGCTAAGGAATTTAAGAAAATTGAAAAATAAAGAAAAAGAAAATTTTGAAAATTTAATATTAAAATAATATTAAAATAATCCTAAAAATAAAAAGTTTTTAAAATTTAAAATAAAAAATTTATAAAAATCCTAAATAATATAATTAAGAGAAAAACACAAATTATAGCTCCTAAACCTTTTTTAATAATTTTATAAAAATCTTTAAAGTTTATAAAAAACCTTAAAATATTATAAAATTAAAAATAAAAGTTTTTGAAACCAAAACTTGATGTAAACCTCAAAAATATATTTTAAAAACTAAAAACTATTTTTTCTAGAAATAAAAACTCTTTTTGGTATTTTTTTAATGATTTTCTAAAATTCGTATATAAAATAAATTCTAAAAAATAATCTATTAATGGGAAAAATAAGAAAATAAGCTAGAAAAATCACTAATCCAAATAAGTTCCTAGGAAAATTGAAAAGAACAAAAATGAGCTTAAAAATAAGCTGAAATTAAGCTAATATAGCTATGGCTTATTTAATAAAGGACAAAAGAAAAACAGGTTAAGTAGAAAACAAAACCACTCCCTAGTAGTCAAAGACCCTAGGGCGCAGTGGTGAGTGTGGTGTGGTGTGAACGTGGTGACCAGGGTTCGAATCCTGAAACCCCCCCTTTTTGTCACTTAGTTGCGCCGCAACGCTTGTTTCTTGCGCCGCAACTAGTGAAACGATAGCACCTTGATCTGTAGCTTCTTCAGTTGCGCCGCAACTAGGTAGGTCTTGCGGCGCAAATTGAATAACGTGCCTGGTTGAAAGTTGACACTAGCAGGTTGCTAAGTGCTTTGTGCTTATGAGTTTGGCCAAGAGGACTTGACCTTGGCTTATTTTGGTATGCTTTTTGGTACAAGAGGGCACTCTTGTGCTCCTTTGAGCACAGGAAGTCAAGAACACACAAGATAAACACTCAAACACACCACAAATAAGCAAATCACATGCACACCAAGCCAATATAAGTTGCTGAGATGTATAAACTAGAATAGTGAACTGTTTAGCAAAATCCTAGCACTTTAGTGACACTTAGGCTCCCAAATTTGACACACAAACTCACCAACTAGTTCACAAACCAAATCAATACTCTAGTATACCTAACACTTCAACAGATTTTCCAAGATCAAGCACAAAATCATGAAAAACCAAGCAATTTAGCAATATGCAGATTTTACTTACTTGTTTTACTATTTAAGCACACAAGTCTACTCAAAACTTGTTTCAAATCAACTTAAGACTAACTAAAAACCTAACTCAATCCTATTCCAAACTTCTACACCTTCAATAACACTAATCAAAACATTATGCCCTGCTAAAACGTATTGCCAAACACCCTTTTAAAATTTTGAAAAACGTTTTAACACATCAAATCCTTACAAAACTTGATTAAACTTGTTCCAATATCTCAAAACATGCATAACAACACTTGAGAACACAAATCAACTATCTATAACACACTTAATCAATCAATCAAGCAAAATCATGTAACAAGTACTTTTGTGAACTTTTCAAAGAGTAAAAGAGAGTTACCTTAGGACCCTTACATCCAAGGGTCCTAGTGGATGTTGAATCCACCTCCAAACCAACCCGGGTTGGTGCAGACTTAATCAACAACACCCTTTGATCCTGCTCAAATCAAAACAAAGAAAGAAAACACAAAAACAAGTAATAATATATTTTCTGATTTTCTTTTTGTTTCTCTTAAATCTTTCCAAAACCTTTCTCAAAACTCTTAACACGTTTAAATGATCCTATTATCACCAATAACATGAAACTTGTAACATCACAAAACCTTGGACAGATTTCTCAAAAATCTTCCAAATCTCCAAAAAAACTTGAAACAATTTTTAAAACACAAATCACTTAACCAAATTTAACATGGAACTCAGAATCAAGCATAAACCCAACACTCAACTTTTTATAAACATTAAAAGGGATTACAATGATTTAAACAAACACTAAACTTTAATTTCATAAAAAAGGGATTACAAGGATTTTATGCTTAAAACTGGAACAAAGGGATCACCACAGCTTGGGTCTCCTTTTATAGAGCCTATAGAACATCCTAGAAGCATAAAAACATAAAACCCTAATACATAGAAAATCCCAAATCTACCCTTGGACGTTTTTGGTGCATTTGAGCTGTCCATTTGATCTTGAACGTTTATTTTGCTTTGGGAGGAAGCAAATAATCTTGGCCATTCAATTGGGACACGTCATGATGCTTGGGGGCTAAGGAATGATGTGATTGGTGGATTGGGGAATTGGGGGTTTGGTGCACATGAGTGGGATGCAGGTTTTTAGGAGTGGGAAAGGTTTGTGAGTGTGTGAATTAAGTGTGTGAGAGTTTAATTGAGTTTTACCCAAGGAAAAATGAAGGTAATTTCTGGGCTGTTAAAAAGATGTACAGTGGTCCTTTTAATCCGATTTTGGGGGTGGGATTGTGTTAGGCGCCATATTTTTTAAATGTTTCAAAACTGGCACTTTGGGTCCTTGGCTTTTGTTATTTTTGGCATATGAAGTTTTTAAGCCCTAAAAACGATTCTCCTTTGTTAATATCTTCCATCAATTGACACTTTTGGCACAAACTTTCCATAAAGGCTTATCAAGGGTATTTTTGAATATTTCAAGGGCTGAACTTGGACAATGATGATCTTCAAAGGTCTTCAATGTGTCTTTCACTTCATGAGGGACCATTATTGACAAATTAGAATTGTTGAGGGACTAATTTTGCCATTTCTTCAAAGTTGAAGGACCTTTTTGCAATTTTGACAAACTTAAGGGACCAAACTTGTAATTATTAATATACAAGGGTTTTAAGTGTCATTTCTTCATAGAATGAGGATCAATCTTGTTTTGTCTTCAAGTCTTCAAGGGTATTTGATGAAAATTCCATGATTAGGGCCCGGTTCTTTGTACGGCTTCGTTTCTCGTGTCCGTTTTTCCTTGTATCTTGTGATCTTTTGTCTTTTTCACGATATCCATACCTAAAACACACAAGTAAACAAACACAAGCATATATATGGTATTTTATGACATTTTAATGCATTTAAAGCCCGAAAAGAACGATGAGATCATGTATAAATGCCATCTCATCAAAGGTGAAAAATAAATTGCCGAACAATATAAAAATAAACAATGTTTGTAAAAGGATAATATAGATAATAAAAAGGGGTTCGCGGCTAATGTGAACCATTAGAAATGAGAAGCCAATGGCGTTAAATGTTTTAAAGGCCACTTGTGTTTGCCTAAATATTGAATTTATAGATTTAGTTATATTGGAATCTTGTAAGTATAAGTATTCTATTCCTGTCATTTCTAATTTAATGTATCTTTAGCTGAAGAAGTTGTACTAATGACAAATTATGAAGGCAGACATCTCCTCATACATTAGTAAACGTCTACCTATTGCAAAGGTCATCATCTGAATTTGATTCGATTTGGGTCATCGTCGACAGACTGACCAAATCTACTAATATCATTCCTGTTAATGATAGATTCTTGATGAAGAAATTGACTCTTGTGTATTTAAAGGAGTTGTGTAAACATGGTGTGCCTGTATCGATCATCTCTATCAAGATCCTCGCTTCGCATTGGATTTCTAGAGATTTGCTCAGAAGTCATTAAGAACGAATCTTGATGAGAGTACTATGTACCACCCCAATCTAAGGGACGAGGTAAAGTAACGATACAAAATACTATAAGTGTTGTTCTAGGTTTGAATGATTGACCTTTGGTAATAAACCGTATAATCTCTTTCCTTTGGAGAGATTATCGTTGATAATTATCGTATTAGGATCGAGATCGGATCTTGTGAGGATAAATATTAGAGCATCTGTAAGCAGGAGTTGGGATGAAGACACCCGACATACACCCATTGTGAGTTGGACATGTCTTTTAGGTTTAAGGTTTCAAATGATGGCGAACCTAACCTTACAAAATACCCGACCCGCGAGACCTGAAATGATTGTGTAAATTAGGATCTGATTATTGACTGCTGGTAGTAGGCAGGAGGATATGTGAATATGAAATGTAGATCTTGAAGTGCCGGATGGGTAGCGGAGTTATGCCAAAAATTTTAACCATAGAAAAATGAATTGATGATCTGAAAGATAATGGGATATAAGTCCCCGTTGTATGGGACCATTGAGATGATGTAAAAAATTGGTTTGAAAGGCATCTAAACTGGATCTACCCTAGGACTTCAAGAGCTGCGTGAATTATGTTTAGTAAATCGAACATGATGAAATGTTTATCAAGTGAAAATCTGATTGTTTCTTAGTAATGATTAGATCGACGAAAAGTTGCATTCATCAAAAACCCGTGAACATCATGGATAGAGAAAGTAAGTCAACATTAAGCCTGATCTTATTCCCGTAGTTATGTTTGATGAAATTCACGTATTGTAATGTATTACACTTGTGAGAAAAGACCGAATGTAGAGGAAATACCCACATGGCTTTAACTCTATAAGAAGCGAGTAGTAAGATGATCTTTGAGGACAAAGATCCTGTTTAGGGGTAAATGCTGTGACAATCCTTCAATTTATGGTCGATATTTTATTCTCAAATATTTATTTGGAAACATTATTTTAATGTTATAATATGAGCTCACTTATTTTTGGGAAGAAATTTGGATTTACGTCTTGAAGTAACATCGACTACGTCTAAACCGGAGGATTCAACGTTACGTGCTTACGTTTACATACACTGTCTTTGGTGACAGTCCGACATTTCAGAAAATAAATTTTTCCGTGAATATTATTTTGGGATTTTAAATTTGTGTTGGTTCATAAACTCACAAATTTACGAGAAGAGATTAGGACTTACGATTTTAATTTAACGTCCTTTACGACTAAAGCGAAAACCTTAGGATTACGTATTTACGTTTTCGAACTTCGTTTTTGATGAGACAAATTTTATTAGATTCGTTTTGTGCCGTTGATTCATAATTTATAAAAACGTTTTTCGTAAAACAGCCCTAGGGCACGTAAATCGAGGAAACTAGAATCGAGGAGTACCCGTAAATTAGTGGAGATGAGACAAGTGGGACACTTGTCCCACCCCCACTAAAAACTGGCCATAACTAGCTATAACACCCATGAGGAATTAAAGCTTCACAAAGAAGCTTATACACTTGTAAGCATAATCTTACAAAGTAAGCTACCAACCTCTAAAACAATCTACTCAAACCACTTCTCTCATTTGCACTCATGCAAACCACCTCAAAAATCCTCTCCCTTTCTCTCTACCATTTCCATCCCATATGCACCATAAATACCCAATTTTGATCAATTTTAACCATGAATCTTGTGTTATTTACACACATGATGAAACCCTTTTGAAGCCCTATTGATTGGTGGTGATTATAACATCCAAAGAGGAGTTTCTTTGGAGTCTTAGGGCTGATTTCCCACAAGGAGTTCTTGAAAATTGGTGGACTTGAAGATGATATTGGTTTATCACAAGTTTTGCCATCAAAATCCAAGCCTTGATCATAACCGACACAACCTTGGTGGTATAAAGATTGTTCTTCCTATCCTCTTGTTATTTTGATTATGTAATCTTGTATTTTCTTCATTTATGTATATGTATATGATGATGAATGATGATTAAAAATATTATGTGGGGATTTGGTGTTGATAGATTTGATTAAAAAGATAAGAATCTACATGAAAAAGTGTTAAAATCATGATGTAAGGACTAGGCTGTATAAAACAGTGAAGAAACATATGATAAACTGTTAAAATGGCATAGATTATTAAAGAAACAGTAAGGTATATGATTTTTACACATGTGTTGAGTTGTCCATGCAATGGAATCATTAGGATGAGTGAGATATGATCAAAACAATATTAGAGTACAAATCTGCATAGACTGTTTTGGACGATTTTTATAAAATAGTTAAAGGATGATTCAACTGTAGTCATGGCAGAGTTAAATGGATCACATATCATGTGGTTTATGCCATAAAAATTTGGGCTTCTATCTCCATATAGAACTCTAGATATGGCTGTTTTGGTGAACATGAAATTTAAAATCAGATTTGTATAATAAAAACTTATATAAAATAAGCACACACTTATATATTTATAAAATATATACACATGAAAACCCACTAACAATTAATAGTATATAAATAATAATTTCATATATTATGATATAAAATAAGACATTATATAAAAATGGTAGTTTGATAAGTTTTATAAGTTATAAAACTATAAACATGATTTTTACGTCTTTTCGGCTAATACCGTAAAATTAACGTTTTTATCAAATAAAACTTAGACGGTCGGACCCGTCTAATGTAAACTTTTATAAACTCACATACTGATGTATAAACATATATAACAAGTAAAAACCGATAAAACCAGATCTTTACAACATAGACATTAACGGGCCAAAGTAGCCTTAATGGATAATAAACCCGACTAATTTGGTAAAACACTTATAGCCCTTATGAAACGCATCACAACAGACTATAAAATCTTCAGATCTTTCCAAGAAAGACAACATCCTTGCAGATTACAATATATCCTTCAGTGTCAGAACATAGCTTCCTCATCTGATAAGGATCAGATCTCAAAACTTACAACTTTAGATGTATAAGTTGGACTCACACATCCAATTCTTCTTGGATAGCTTAATCAATGATTTAACAATCAGTGAAAACCTTTCGATAAACCTTTGATAATTCTCAGCTTAGACCAAAGAATTAACAGATTTCCGTCGGCGTCATTGGTACCGACAAATCCTTAATTGCTCAAATCTTGGCAAGATTTTTACGAATACCTTTGTTGTCAATTACATGACCTAGAAAATAAACTGATTTTAGCCAACATTCACACGTAGAGAAATTTTGCATACGTCTTCTCTTTCTCCAACCATTCCAAAATTATCCTGAATTGCTTCTTATGCTCCTCCTTTCCTCTTGGAATAACAGTGAATATCCTCGATAAATACAATGACTAACTCATCCAATTACGACTTTCACACACGATTCACCAAGTCCGTGAATACGGCAGACGCATTCGTCAATTCCAAAAAGACATCACTTGAAACTTAAAATACCCACATCAAGTACGAAAAACAGTGTTAGGAATATCTTCTTCCCTAACTTTCAGTTAATGATAACCAGACCTCAAAGCGATCTTCGAGTATACACTGGATCCTTACAACTGGTAAGATAATGTCAATCCTCGGTAGTGGATACCAATTCTTGGTAGTTAATTTGCTAAGCTCATGTTAGTCGATACACATCTGAAACAATCCATCCTTCTTGACAAATAACACAGGCGATCACCATGGCGACGAAACTAAGTCTAATACATCCCTTATCCATCAATTTTCGCAATTGATCAGATAACTCCTTCTACTCTAACTGTGCCAAACGATTAGGCGTACGAATACTACTTAATGAAACGCAGAAGCACTACACAATGAAACGCGGGAGCACTACACCTATCGCTTGCAACACTCAATCGACATGAACTCTTCTTCACGAGACGGTAGTAACTCGACAAAACTTTAGGAAAAACTTCAGAATACTCTCGAATCACTAACACACGTCCTAAATCCTTCTAAATGACACCATTACTAGTTATCTGAGCTAGAAATACACCACATCCCTCTTCCACATACTTCCTCATCCCTAAACAAGATACACTTCTCAAACGGAAAGTTCACTCATCACCTTTCATAGTCAACACTCAGCTTCACAGCAAAATCTAAACTAGTAGTTATCAATTTATAGTAGGGATTAGTTCAATCTCAAACATCAGCACCACACACAACTAACTATTTTATATCAATAATCGACATCTAAAAATCTCAACTTTATGAGCATCAAGTCAATATTAAACACCTACTTCCCTAAATTCAGGAACACTCTCTTAGTATAGAACTAATACTAACAACCTTTTCATCGGTTACTCCACATCATAGTTAATTTACAATCTTACGAATTCTCCATTGATAAAACGACTAAATCTTTACACTTTTATAGCTTCTATCTTGTCTAAAATCAAACAACACACTAACACAAATAATGTCAAGTAAGAACGTACCATTACAATGTTCGGACCTTAAGGTTTGTTACCATCACCCTAAACGTAAGCTGGAACGGCAGCATTCCCACCTTGTCGATTCCCTCCCCTTGGATAATTCCCTTGCTTGTGTTCTTTCTCACCATAGCGAAAACATTTCACAACTCCAAGGGTATTAATTCAAGTAACTACTCCTCTTGTCCCACACTTAGCAGCTTTATGACCAGCTTGTCCACACTTACGACAAGCAGGAGGAAAATTACCTACATGGTATAAAGTACAACAAATACACTTGGGATTTATCTTGTTACTTCCAGACACAGTGGTAGCACGAATTCCATCATTCCTTTCATAGTTTAAATACTGGTTTCGGTTTTGTCTTTGGTTATAGTTATTACATTAATCCCCACGATTCTGACCTTGATTCTGGTTAGACTGAGCAAATTCCCACTTTCTCTTATTGTTTCCAATAATGCTATATTTCTTATCTTGCACTTTCATATCCATTAAAGCATTAACCTTCTGAACAACTTTAAAGAAAGATTTAGGTTTTGAAGAAGTAGTCTCATCCTTGATATTACTAGACAATCCTTTAATGTACTGCTTCATTTTCTTGCGATCATTCAGAAAAATCATCATGACATAACAAACATAGCTTAGAAAACCTCTTACGCTCTATTCCTGAGTTTATGTTTTGGTGTGAAAGGGAAAGGTTTAGAGGGATAATAGAAAAAGTTTATGTTCCGGAGATTATTCTAGAGAGGAGAGGGAAGTAAAGGATAGTAAATTACACTTAAATTACTTTCCTCATCTTCTTCCCAAATCGGAGTGAAAAGGATTGAAGTTTATTTTTTAGATTTATTCTTGCTTACACTCTCTTCTTTTCTTTCCAACTCAGGAACACACAATAAAAAATTATTTCTTCTTCCTCTGATCTTTACTTCTTTCCATTTTTCCTCTCTATCCCCTTCCTCTCTTTTTATACTCGGGAACAGAGTGTATAAGCAGTAATATTATCGTTTCTTAACACTAAGTGCCTTAATTCGTCTTCCAACTGTCCTAGTTCTTCCTCGGGACAAAACTTAGCAGTTAATAATCTGTTAGTCACGGTCCATGTCTTACCATTAGCCACAACCAATCCACTTGGCTATTCCACCAGCTTAGTGCATCATCCTGAAATGTAGCACCAACAAATTTCACCTTATTAGCTTCTGAACACCCACTAATCTAAAAAGTACTCTCTATCTTCCCAGTCCATTTATGTAATTCTAAAGCACCACCAGTACCATGAAACTGAGAAGGACCGCATCTGATGAAACTAGCATACGTACATTCTCTTGAAACTTGCGGAACAACAGCAACACTCCCAACTGGACCAACAACATCATCATTATTCCCAGCACCATTGACTTCAGCTTCATTAATTCCAACATCCTGATTCCTTTCGGCACGATCAGTTCAAGTGCTCTAGCAATAGCTCGCTCGATCATAGTGTTCACAGTAGCGGTTGTCAGCTTTGGCGACATATTTAAAGAAACATAGTCACGTGGCGATCCACTAATGACAGAAATAAGCTTACCCTACTCCTTCTCTTGTCATCACAGAAGAAAGAAAGATGATAAGTATACACATCAAGATAAAAGAAGGATTTTTTTATCAAAACATATCATGGATACTACATGTACAAACAATGCAAACTATAATGATTCATCAACCAAATCTCAAAAGAGCTAATAAAGACACATTTTAGATCATGAGGGTAATTTAGATTGCGGTGAGGATTCAACAAGATAGTGACTATGTCTGTCACTACAATCATTTACCAAACAAACTTAAAAGATAATAAGTTTCATCACAATGCTACGATACAAAGTCTAAATAAGTTCGATCATAGTAAGAAAATAGAATACAAAGAAATCCATCACGTGATTAGTTCTTAGACATCAACTCCTCATCCTCCTTAACATCGATGTCAGCTTCACCACACTCGTTTATCTCCCCTTAGTACTTCAAATTCGAGTCCATAACATGATGGCAGCTCACTCCCAAAGTTCAAATACTCACTCCTATACGACGGACTAATCATAAAATAATTCTCACTACGGCTTTCATCATTCCTAAACTTCCAACCTTGACTCAGGATTGCTCTTACATGAGGCTCCCATTCACTCATCCTCTCAAACCTTGCCTATATTTCTTTAAACCTTTCAATTCAAGCACTCAAATTCATCACCATCGACCAAAGGCTAACAATCTCGTCCATATTCGGAGCCCTAACAAACTCCAATCTCCACATACCAGATACAACCTTTGAAACATATCTTTTAATTCTTCTCAAACCTCCTAATCATACGAGTTTCTGTTGATCCCAAACATTGATCGATTAGGTTTGTATTAAACGAGATTGAATCAAGATTAATACTTAGAAAAACTTTGTTTTATTTAACAATCCAAGTGTTATGTGGAATTAACACTTAGAATAAAGAACAAAACAAACAAAGTAAACCAAACTTTCACTTTAGATTAATGAACGAACTTGCTTACAATGAAAGTTGTAAAACTGAATAATTTATATCAACTACAAACCCTACGACCTCCTTTTATAACACAAAGAGTCGTTTACAAAGGTTTACCTATCAACTATTCTAGGTAAAGATAAATATAGAAAATACAATATTGATCATATCTTTACATCAAATATAAAACGTGTTGACTATGTATTCCTATCAGTGGTTGGAATTCTTCTTGTCAGCGCTTGAATATTTCTTGTCAGTGCTTGATCGGTCAGTGCTTCATTTACTATTGTCAGCGTCCAAATTACTCTTGTCAGTGTCTCAGTGACTTAGCTCATTTTATTCCCAACAATCCTCCCCTAAACTTGATATCTACTCTAGGAATCAAGTTTCTAAATAAAAACTAAGTACAAGGAGGATTCTTACAAATACAAACTATTTGTTAATTAGAAAATAAACAAATCTAATTAAATCCTTGCTAACATCACTATTATAATCAACTTCTAGCTGTGTAGACACCATCTTCTTCAAAACATCCGTAGACATAGGATATTAAGCATCAACTAGAAGATACTCTAAAAACTTTGAGGTGCTCAAATGGTATACACCAGCAGCTGAATGTAGACGTCATTTTAAACCACTAATATCATCCAGATCCAACCAAATTGGATTTTCTTCCTCTAGTGAAATCATCCTCTTGAATGCTGTCCAGATCTTTATTCCATTTGCTGAAGTAGGCTCTTCAACATCATACTTGGTCTTCATCAGATTCCACAGATCTACCAAGTCTTCTCTATCCATGCTTACAAACAATGATATCACAAGTAAAAGTATGTACCTTTTTTACCATATCTAGTGATCATCCAGAAACCACTTGCATCTTCTTCATACCTGATTATTGGGTTTCTGAAATCCAAAGGCAACACCTCTGTAACATCTGAAACTTCCAAAGGTGAAAGCTTTATACTCTTCCTAATCACTGCTTCACTCGGATTCAATTTATCAAGGACTGGAAATTTAATGGGATATCCCTTCTTCACTGGCCTTGGTACAATAGAAGCCCTCTTGATCTGCATATTTTCCTTGATTTCTTCTTTCCTTTTATCTAAGAGAAGCCTCATAGTGTTTGCCTCACAAACTCTTTCCCAAATTAGATAAGCATGAAATTCCAATTGTTTAAAGTATAGCCTCCTTAATCTATCATAGGTCCATCCACCTTGTGACACCTAAGCAGCATATAGTAGAGCTCTCTCCTATCCCTTTTGAGCTCAGAAAGCACTTTACTAGCCTTGTGCTTCAAGATCATGTTGCAATCTTCTTGGAATCCTAGCAGAATCTCCAAACCCCAAATTTGTCCAGTGATTGACATGTCTAGATTTTCTTCAATTGTAGATTCCCAAGCAAAGTACATATTCATAACATTAGGCATATCAAAATCTACCTTGTTTTCAACTCCCTTAGCTTCTCCCTAGCTAACTCATCCTCCCCATACTCCAACCTTTTTGGTTCTTCAATTATCATAACACTTGAACTAGAACTCTCATCATCATCACTACCATCCTTAGCCTTTTCTATGGTATTCTCTAGCCTATCATGTTCTTCTAATTATGCAGCTAAAACTGAATAAAAATGTACATGTACTACATTCTTTGGTACCTTAACCTCTTCCAAAATCCCTTCACCCTTATCCTTAGCTCCAATAGCTGGTAAAGTAATGGTTGGTACCTATGTAGAAACATCCCTGATGATAAAAGTTGGTTGAGATACACCAATCATACACTTAAGCGTGTCAACGTCTGATTTGCTCTTGTCAGCGCTCAAACTCTGAATGTAAGCGGCTGACTTTGTGGCTTGTTCCATCAACTATACAAAACATAGCTTCTTAGGAGTAATTGAAGAAACATCATACACTGGTTTCTCCTTTAAACTAGTCAGGGATTCAGCTATCTCCACCTATTTACTTCTAATAGAACCACCTTCTTCTTGTGAGCCATTGTCACTCAAATTGAATGGCTCAGTAGGTGCATCATCCTCCCCTTTGTAAGAATCCTTCCCAGATGAAAGGACTCTAGCCTGCCTTCTCCTAACATTGGCAGCTTCTAAAACAACTATCCTCTCCCTCAATTATTTGAGTTCGAGGCCTTAAAGTTTGACAACTTGTACAAGGTCTGCATTTTTCTTTTGCAAGCTAATGCAAACCACCGTCAATTCCAAAAGTGATAAAGGTTCCAATCTGCCCTCCTCTATGATGGGAATTTGACCTCACAAAAGAGATTCATCGGGCATAGATGGTGTCTTAATGATGTTGGGACTACCTTGACCTGCTTCTAAGCTAAAGTCAGTAGTCCCAGCCCCACCCATTTCACCAACCACGCCTGTGGTGATGGTTCTCTATGCTACATGGCTAGGACCACTAGATGAGAACACTCTATCAGTCCTTTGGTGTTTCTCAAACCTATAATCTGGTTGTTCTAAAGAGGAAGTGGAATGAGGGTCTGTTTGGGTGTGAGGGTCTGTTTGGGTGTGAGGAAGAATGGTGTCAGCATTTTGGTTGTGTGTGTCAGCGCCCACATTTTGAGTGTAAGCGCCTGATGGTTGAGGGTCAAGGTCCATGTGTTGGGGTGATGGAGGTTGTTCTGGTAGTGGGTCTGGTTGTGGTTGAGGGTGTGTAGCTGCCGTAATGACAGCTAGCATGGTTGGGGTAAGGGGTATGTCTCTATAGGGTGGTGAATTCATATTGCCAAACACAGTTTTCTTTTTGGTAGGGACCTCATAAAAGTTGTCATGGTCCCTACTGTAATATACTTGCATATCAAAAACCATTTGTAAAAACCTAGGGTAAACAAGAGTCATCTTGTTACCCTTGTTGTGACACATGCCATCAAAAATTAATTTTGAAAAATGGCACTCCCGATTGAATAGTTGATTTCGTTGAAGGAAGAGCAGTTGGGACTCAAACATTGTAGGATGACATGTATAAGGAACTTCCAAGCTGGGGGAAATTATTGTTTGGTATATTTGTTTAAATGGCCCACTGGGGGAAAATCATACCCCAAGCCTTGGAGTCCTAACTCTACTTATGCTAAGGGAAGGGTAGTTATACCATCAGCATCATCAAGATGCAAAGATTGGCGAACCAGAGCTTCAGTAAACACCCATTAAACCCTATGAATGGTAGTAGTCAATGTAATAACTCCATCAATTATTCTGGAGCTAACAGTGTTCCAAGACTGCTTATTGACATGATAGGGACGAGTGAGGTATGAGAAAGTGCATACCTAAAAGGAGCCTTCAAATAACCAATCATCTGAGTGTATTGGGGATGCAAAGTATTATCCTCTTCTAAGTAATCCACCATGTTGTGTTGGCTTCTTAACCCCAATTCCACTTTAGTAGGTTTAAACTTTGGTGCCATGAAGATTGATTTGAGAAAACAGTGATATGAGCATAATCGAGATATGAAGGTTTGAGTGTTTTTTGTAGACAAGAAATAGTAGTTACCATGTTTGAAAGAAAAGAGCCAAATTTATAGGAGAGGTAAAAACATATGATTGGTTGAAATATGAGGCAATTATATTCAAAAAGTAATTATCACAATCTTGAAAAATATATAACTTATCTCATACATTAATTCAAAGTTACCAACTCGCTAAAATTACGGCCCATATTTTCGTCAAAATCTGGGTAGGACCTAATGTTTTTCAACGGTCAAAAAGTAAATGTCAGCGTCTAACGACTATATTCTTTTCAGCGTTGAAATTTTGCCATGTCAGCGTTTAAATTGGTCTTATCAGCGTTTGGAAAGATATCATGTCAGTGGCCAAAAATAAAAATAATTTAAAATAAAAAGACCTTAACAAAGAAGTTTACCCTAGTTAAGATAACTATTAGACTGAAAATTACTATAGGGTGGCAAGCACTGTCCAATCATGCACACTTGCATAAGCAAGATAGACATTATCGTCCTCAAGTGTATTTTGCTAACCAAAGTTCTTAACAATGAATTTACCTCATATAAACCCTTTGTAACTTCCCAGGTAAGCCCAACTAAAACGTTCACCATGTCTCCCAACCGACCAAACCCAATTCTAGGCCAAAATGTCTTGGCAGCGTGCACAGTATGTCAACTTTGCATGCTACAGTTCCTCACGAATTAGAAACTCTAAATCGTACTCACTAGTAAACACAATCTAGAATTGTGATTAGAGTATTCTAGGAATACCAAAAAGCCTAAAGGTTTCCTAACCCCCCCCCCCCCCCTTAAACTAAGATATACAAAGTTGCAAAATAAAAAGTATACGACAAAAATTTATGTCAAGATAGGAATGTACACATTCCAACCATCATACATAAACTTTGACACATTCTTTGTAAGATCCAAAGATCCATAAGCAACTCTGTATCCATTGGTTCAATGCTCATAATGCCTGCATGATTAGATCAACAACCACAAAACTAACATATTGCTTTCAGCGGCCATTTTAACACTTGTCAGCGTTCAAATAACCTTTGTCAGCATTAGAAAAATATTGTAACACCCCAAATATTCATACTTTAGTTTAGCGGAAGAGTCGTTGGTGTCACGGGATAGCACATTACTCCAATCATAGACAACACTTAAAATCGTGTCGTTTATTAATAAAGCATTTTCCATTCATATCAATTTTACATAAGTCCCAAGTCATAGTATTTCAAACAATTTTACAAAACATTTGAATGCAAATTTTTATTTAAGTGCGGGCCATAAATTCTTGTCGTCTTCCCGAGAATTACCTTCAAGTACCTGAGATAAAACATGTTAAAAGAAAAGGTCAGCTAAAACACCGAGTGAATTCAAAGATTTTAATTATCCATTAATATATCATCGGTATATAAATATTACCAAAAATCATTTTGTACAAATCTTTGTTGTAAATCATAATATAAGATTTTGCCTTCAAAACCAATATACGAACCAATGTCATAAAAACATCTTACTATATGTTTTGTAACGTTGTATAGAGTTTAATAAAAACCGTTATATAAATCGAAAACACGAACATAATATCAGTAATAAGACCCCGTATTGCTAGTCAAGCAATATATTGTAATTCAATGCGTATATCAGTATTTTCGTTATTGGATTATTATAAGCCACTTTAACACCCCCAAATTTACACGTAGCGGAATCCATCTTTGGGTGCTAAACAATGATACAACAACACATAATTTATAAAGAACGACTTGAAAAGAGACGTTTTAGATTTATCGTTCCTAAAACATTTGTCAGAGTAGCGTAGTCCCAAGTAATCGTTACCAAAAGATAAGTTAAAACAACATATTGGTTTGTTTTAAAAATGGAACGATAAATAAATCAAAGAGTTTGAACAACAAAAGCAGTGCACAACTTCATTCCCCGTGACCTCCAAGCTTCCACTTCTTGATTACCTAAAATACATGTGAGTAAAACAATCAGCAAAAATGCCGAGTGAATCTATAGGTTTATGAAATCAATTTGAGCACAAGCAAAGATTATAAGTTTGTGGCATTGCTTATAAGCATCAAATAATAATTCGCATCAACAATAATAATTCTATATAGCATAAATTGCAATAAGCTCATGCAACCGAGCCCTTAGACACTCCCATATCAGTCTAATAAGAAGAGAAATTTATTAATTGTCGGTTACCTCTAGATTTTTGGTACATTGCCGTATACCTGACTTCTCAATACAATATGCTCAAACAGTGTGGAGGTCGGGCCTAAGCTTCTATGACAAGTCTACAAAAACTGAACCGGGGCAGCTTCCCCCATAGATCTATTAATTGTACTAGCGGCTAGCCCATCATAATCTAGTTAACGGTCCATAATTGAGGCTTTAACAAAGGCAATCACTTAATGCAATTTAAAGGAAACCACGGGTCCATTCATAGAGGGACAAAGCATACCATAAAAATCTTGTGTTATAAGTTTATAAAAACATGTATTCCCCATCGCGGGTTTAAAATCATTTCATAACTAGTATAAAGCGAGGCTATAGACTCACGTTGATAATGAAATGTGGATTATCGGCTACGGGCGTGCTTCGGTCACGGAAACCTATATAAATAATAATCGGTCTTAGACTCTTGTCCAATGACTTTTATCAAAATAACAATATACATATGATGATTTTGTACATATGATGATGATCAAGTGGGTTTATATATCCTTGTTTACTCATTTTAATGTTTACGTTTTGGTAACATTTTACTAGTTTACTAGTTTTACCTACTTACCTATTTTAAGTCCAACAAGCTTAGTGTAAGTTCTTTAACTTGTTTTAGTCCATTTTATACCTATATTATCAGTATCTATACTTTCCATTTTGGGCCCAAATAGGTTAAGCCCAATAAGTTCTTTTTATAAGTGTTTATCTTATTTAGTCCAATTATTAGTCCAATATGCTTATTTAGCTCGTTAATGTCCGTATGTCCTATAGTTCGGGTTTTATCGGTTTTTACTTGTATTAGTTACTTATATATCAGTGTATGACTTTTATAAACTTTACATTAGACGGGTTTGATCGTCTAAGTTTTATTTGGCGAAAAACGTTAATTTTACGGTAATAGCCGAAAAAGTCGTAAAAATCAAGTTTATAGTTTTTATTACTTATAAGTATTATTCCAAAAACATTTATATAATTAAACCATTTAATTAACCTTTTAAATATTTATATAAATAAGTTTCATAAGTTAGTGGGTTTTTATTTTACATTTTATACAATAAAATTTGAGTGCTTATATAATAATAAAAAACATTAATTCTCAAAATCTGATTTTTATCTTCATGTTCACCATTTTTATCATATCTAGAGTTCTATAATGAATTAGAAGCTCATTTTTGGGTGACATGTTCTTCATATTATGTGTTACATTTAACTTAGTTATAGCTACTGCTCATTTTAAGTTTATCTTGCCTTAACAGTCCCTACAAAACAGCTTATTCAGATTAGAACACCCAACTTGTTTTGATCATATCTCACTCATTATACTGATTCCATTGCATGGCCAACTCTCACATGTGTATAACATCTTGTACTCACTGTAAATGGATCATACCATACAATTTTATCAGTTCAAGTTTTAGTTATATACTGTTTTTATATAGTCAACTAAATAAGCATGATTTTAGCCTTATTTCTCATGGTTATTAACATTTTTAAGCATATTTATCAACACTTGATCCCCACACAACATTTTTATCATCATATATACATCATATACATATACAAAAATAAAGAAAATACATTTTTTCTTTACAAAAATAACAAGAGAAAATGGAGAGGATGATTTTTTTTACCAACCAAGTGTATTTCTTGTTTTTGGAAGACAAGAACTTGATGAACACCACAAGTAACTCCAAGATCATCAAACACCAAGAACAATAGTTGAGATATCAGCCCTAGGACACAAGCAAATCACCTCCAATGTTGTTATATGGCCACCAAATGATCAAGGCTTCAAGATAACTCCATGATAGAGCTAGTAAACATGTATTTCATGGCTAGAAAAGATCAAAAGGGGTGTTTGTAGCTTGAATATGGACGGCAAGGGTGGGAGGTTTTGAGAGGATTTGTGTTGGTTTGCATGTAAGTAAATGGTGTGTGTGAAATGTTGATGGTTTTAGCTAGTGGAAGTGGAAAGTTGTAGCTTAAGGTGTAAGCTTTGCTTACACTTGTAAGTGTTTAGCTAACATGATGCCACATATGGTTGTGGTGTCATGTTGGTGCCGTCCAAGCTAGCTAGTGGGGTGGGACAATGTATTTTATCCCATCTCACTAGTTTACGGGTATTCCTCGATTCTACTTTTCTCGATTTGCGGGCCCTCGGGTCGTTTCACGAAAAACGTTTTTATAAATTATGAATGAACGTCACAAAACGAATCCAATAAAAATTTTCTCATCAAAAACGGAGTTCAAAAACGTAAATACGTAATCCTAAGGTTTCCGGTTTAGTCGTAAAGGACGCTAAATTATGCACGTAAGCCCAAATTTAAATCCGTAAATTGTTAGTTCATCAACCAACACAAAAATAAGTTTCAAAATATTATACGATATAATATTTTTGGCATCCGTCGGTATCGCGATCACTAGTAGTCCTCGTTGCTCGTCAAAATATTAAAATATAATATTTAATATCGGTTTCAACTTAAACCGTTAAACATAATAATATTTAACGTTATAAAATACTTCAAAATAATTGAAAATAGAATTAAATTATGACTTTATTTTTACGGGTTTTACATCCTCACCACCTTAAGGGAGCGACGTCCCGGCGCTCAACTCGCCTCATACACGAGTTGTTCACTACCCGGAAGTATGACGACATTCCTTAATAAGAAGTCCTTACGTTCCCACGTGAATCTCGATCCACGATCTCCACTGGTTCTTTCCACTTGCGGTGTCGGCTTCAACATACTCCTCGAGGTTATAACGAATTTATTAACTCCATTCATTAAGAGATTCGGTCCTCAATCATTCCACTAGTACACGCATAAATCCTGGTGATAATTATCGTTTCTTCTTATACACTGCTTCCCGAGATTCATTTTAAACTCAAAATAAAATAGTGATCTTCAGTACGAGGAACAGAACAAGATAAAAATAAATTCAATAAACGCATAAACGGACAAGATGTGGTAAAATGATTTAAGGTTGACGATCGACGAGGGATCTCGACTTACGTAACCATAAAACATAATAATTCGCAATACTAGAAAAATGAGAGCGAAGAATGAATTAAATATTAACAATAAAGTAACATTTGTCACAATTATCCGTCCCGGATGTGTATTACCTTAAAATTTAGTTGAGGTACCGTCTTGATAAAGATGATATATTAAAAATAGAAGTTAAATAGCTTCATAATTTATTTTGGTTGTCTTAAGAAACTTTGAAAGAATGGCATGAATTTTATAAATTAAAATCATATTGTTGGTTACAATTAGAAGATATAATTTCCAAATTAAATCATTATTAGGAATATAAATTAAACCGGTAATTTCATTACATTTAAAGTAAAGTATGATAAGTCAATTAGTTCAAAAGGTAGAACAATTTTATTTTTTTTAAACATTAGTTTTGGTTATACAGAATATGATGTAATAGTTTGACCTTTTACTTGTGATGGTTATTTCGATAATTGAAAATCGTTGGAAAAAATATATAAAAATTCCATGAAAATTTTATAATACTTTGTAGAAATACATAAAGGTGTTTATTATTTCAAGATAACATGGGATATATTCGGGTTTCAAAGTGTGACAAGGTAACAAACGAATACGAATGGTAATAATGTCAACAATTAGTACGAAATCAACAGTACAAAAGAGGACGAAGCAAATGTCGTATGAATTCTTAAAGAGAATAATAAAATAAAGGCGTTGATGGTAAGACGATAAGAAATAATAGATTAAAAAAGTTGTCAATTTTGTTAGTGCCGTCGATGGTTCACCAACATCAGCTCGTTAACTTAGCGGTAGTCGATACACGATCGGAAATAAGATCCATAAAAAAATTTTCACAAAAAAATTCCTAATAATCACTTGTAATTAAAACAAATCAAATGAACGATGTTAGTGTTTAATGAGAGAAGTCAAAGCACGGTTCACAAAAGTAGATTTCGAGACAAACGAGAGTGACGGACGTCATCCCGGATATACGGAAATCACTCTAGTGATAATTCATTATTCACGTGCGAAGACATTCCAAAGATCTATAAAATCGCATAAACAACATTGGACGAGAAGGAAGGATAAAACATCGAGACTTTCAAGTCATTTATCAACATTCAGTAATTAGACGAACGGTCAAAAGAAATCAGTTACAAGACAAAATGAAGTAACAAGTGGAAAAACGATTGTCGAGTAAAAACGTATTCGTAAGCGCGTAATTCGTTCAAGAAAAGGTAAGAAAACGTATGCGGATGCATAGAAATTGCGCTACTTGCATAAGATATGAAGGTTTTCAAAACTTCTTTTCACTTTATTTCATTTTATTTATCTTTATCATAAATACAAGTAAAAAGTTGATTATTATCAAGATTTTCAAGGTGACTACTATTCAGCCAAGCATGGCTCCTTCTAAATTAGACATAGGTGATCAGGCCATGTATAATTTAGGGCTAGCAATGCAGTGCTCCATTTCGTCGAAAAGTATTACGTTTCTTATATTTATATATAAACCATGCCATTTGAAAAATGGAATTTTAAAAATATTTTATAAATTTATAGGAAACAGGTAATTTGTGAAATACTCAATAAGCAACTTTGAATGTCACGAAAAGTATTTTATAAGACCAAAGTAAAAACAATTGGTGAAAATACTCGTAAAACAATATCAGATTTATTTATAAGATGACATTATGACAACGTATAAGGTAGCCAAAGGTTTGTAAAAAGTGGCAAATAGTAGCTCATTAAACAACCAATGAAATGGTTACAAGTTGTTAAGTTTTCAAAAGGGTTATAAGGTTTAGACGAAAACGCCATGAGACACGTGATGAGAATATCGACGAAGAATGTGAAGGCAAAACTTCAAAACTCAACTCAAATCAGTGGAAGGTTAGAAGAAAACGAAAATAAAATAACATCGAATGACAAATGAGTCATATATATGAAAAGAATAAAACAATCCACATGTGTATTCTTTGTAAGATACTCGACACAACATGCTTTTAAGAAAGTATGTTATTCGTTTTTAAATTATACCATTAATCCGGTAATTGCTAATCCAGTACTGTTTCTATTTTTAAATATTTTCACATGAAACTAGTATTCGTTAGTTGTAAAATAATATTTGTTAAAATTTTACGATCTCAAATGAAATCAAAACAGCTTAGAAACATTTAAAACTCATGTTCTGAATTTTCTATCAGATTTAACTTTTAAATATGAGCCGATTAATTGACCAGATAAACGACATCTCCAAGACTCAGAGTCTAAAGCATTTTGATGCAAAACGACGTTTCAGACGACTTTCTAGTTTTACCCGAGACCTGAAACCCAATGTAAAATGACCAAAATACCCCTGCAAGTTCTGTGCAGGTTTGACTGTTTTATTTTAAAAACGGAGATTTTACTTTTAAGTTTTGACCTGTTTATACTGCCCCTATAGTTTCTGCATAAAGTGTATTTTTCGACACTTCTTAACGACTCAAAATATATACATATATACAAACATGTCTTGTGGATTTTATAACAACGAAAAATAAATCTCGTAATGAGCATCAAATAAAATATAGCATGATAAATGACAGAAAATGCTTCAAGGTATTCAACACGAAATTTAGGAAGCAAGACGGTGAAAAACGTTCGTAATTTAGATTTCAAAATGCAATGTAGGCAAATCTCCTTGGTGCCACGATTGTCAAAAACACAAAACATAACAAGAAAAGAATGGAACATTAACATGCTACACTCCGGGAGCGAGAAGGTTAATGAAAAAAAAAACAAATGATACAATTTTATATAAGTAAAATCGTATTCCAATTCTAGTGCCATAATCTAGACGATGATTTATAAAATAACGATGACGTTACCGAGATACAAGTGAACAATACACTTCGGAGTCGATACATATAAATGTCAATGATATAAATCTTCGCATGTCGTGTAAAACGATAATAAAAATCAACAAAATATTATGAAAACCATGATAGTATTCAACACGATTATAGGAGAGTTTCAAAATGTGTGACTCACACGATAGCGATTAGTCTTTTCCAAGGACACATTGAACTACACAATGGTCTAGAGACTACGTTTCAAGACGTCCAAGCACAAATAGCCGGAAGACGATTTGGATATCTACGTAGATATCTCAAAGGGTTAAATAATGAAAGTAACGCGCGTAGATGAAGTTATGTAAGGTCATAATATAAAAAATTTGCAACAAAGGCAATTTAAATACTTCAAAAATAAATACAGAAAGATCTTGAAAATTCAATGTATTTATTTAAGTTAATCATTAATAAATGATAAACTTTTATCGAAAAGTTTAACGACATAAATATATATCGATAAAGGATTATAGTATTTATTTAGAAATACTTAGCAATAAGGCATACATAATAATGTATACTAAAGTTGTAATCCCAGAAGTAGCTTGAACCTGAAGTCACGCGAAATCATGTGCACCGACTCTTTGAAAAATAAAATCGACAGTTATAGTTTAGGTTTTTAGAAAAAGACCTAGTTCTCTATAACTCATGGCTCTGATACCAATCTTTAACACCCCCAAATTTACACGCAGTAGAATCCATCTTTGGGTGCTAAACAATGATACAACAACACATAATTTATAAAGAACGACTCGAAAAGAGACGTTTTAGATTTATCATTCCTAAAACATTTGTCAGAGTAGCGTAGTCCCAAGTAATCGTTACCAAAAGATAAGTTAAAACAACATATTGGTTTGTTTTAAAAATGGAACGATAAATAAATCAAAGAGTTTGAACAACAAAAGCAGTGCGCAACTTCATTCCCCGTGACCTCCAAGCTTCAACTTCTTGATTACCTGAAATACATGTGAGTAAAACAATCAGCAAAAATGCCGAGTGAATCTATAGGTTTATGAAATCAATTTGAGCACAAGCAAAGATTATAAGTTTGTGGCATGCTTATAAGCATCAAATAATAATTCGCATCAACAATAATAATTGTATATAGCGTAAATTGCAATAAGCTCATGGAACCGAGCCCTTAGACACTCCCATATCAGTGTAATAAGACGAGATATTTTTTAATTGTCAGTTACCTCTAGATTTTTAGTACATTGCCGTATACCTGACTTCTCAATACAATATGCTCAAACAGTGTGGAGGTCGGGCCTAAGCTTCTATGACAAGTCCACAAAAACTGAACCGGGGCGGCTTCCCCCATAGATCTATTAATTGTACTAGCGGCTAGCCCATCATAAGCTAGTTAACGGTCCATAATTGAGGCTTTAACAAAGGCAATCACTTAATACAATTTAAAGGAAACCACGGGTCCATTCATATAGGGACAAAGCATACCATAAAAATCTTGTGTTCTAAGTTTATAAAAACATGTATTCCCCCTCGCGGGTTTAAAATCATTTAATAACTAGTATAAAGCGAGGCTATAGACTCACGTTGATAATGAAAGGCGGATTATCGGCTGCGGGCGTGCTTCGGTCACGGAAACCTATATAAATAATAATCGGTCTTAGACTCTTGTCCAATGACTTTTATCAAAATAACAATATACATTTGATGATTTTGTACATATGATGATGATCAAGTGGGTTTATATATCCTTGTTTACTTATTTTAATGTTTACGTTTTGGTAACTTTTTACTAGTTTACTAGTTTTAACTACTTATCTATTTTAAGTCCAACAAGCTTAGTATAAGTTCTTTAACTTGTTTTAATCCATTTTATACCTATATTATCAGTATCTATACTTTCCATGTTGGGCCCAAATGGGTTAAGCCCAATAAGTTCTTTTTCTAAGTGTTTATCTTATTTAGTCCAATTATTAGTCCAATATGCTTATTTAGCTCGTTAATGTCCGTATGTCCTATAGTTCGGGTTTTATCGGTTTTTACTTGTATTAGTTACTTATATATCAGTATATGACTTTTATAAACTTTACATTAGACGGGTTTGATCGTCTAAGTTTTATTTGGCGAAAAATGTTAATTTTACGGTAATAGCCGAAAAAGTCGTAAAAATCAAGTTTATAGTTTTTATTACCTATAAGTATTATTCCAAAACCATTTATATAATTCATCCATTTAATTAACCTTTTACATATTTATATAAATAAGTTTCATAAGTTAGTGGGTTTTTATTTTACATTTTATACAATAAAATTTGAGTGCTTATATAATAATAATAAACATTAATTCTCAAAATCTGATTTTATCTTCATGTTCACCATTTTTATCATATCTAGAGTTGTATAATGAATTAGAAGCTCATTTTTGGGTAAAATGTTCTTCATATTATGTGCTACATTTAACTTAGTTATAGCTACTGCTCATTTAAAGTTTATCTTTCCTTAACAGTCCCTACAAAACAGCTTATTCAGATTAGAACACCCAACTTGTTTTGATCATATCTCACTCATTATATTGATTCCATTGCATGGCCAACTCTCACATGTGTATAACATCTTGTAATTACTGTAAATGGATCATACCATGCAATTTTATCAGTTCAAGTTTTAGTTATATACTGTTTTTATACAGCCAACTAAATAAGCATGATTTTAGCCTTATTTCTCATGGTTATTAACATTTTTAAGCATATTTATCAACACTTGATCCCCACACAACATTTTTATCATCATATATACATCATATACATATACAAAAATAAAGAAAATACATTTGTTCTTTACAAAAATAACAAGAGAAAATAGAGAGAATGATCTTCTTTACCAACCAAGTGTATTTCTTGTTTTTGGAAGACAAGAACTTGATGAACACCACAAGTAACTCCAAGATCATCAAACACCAAGAAAAATAGTTGAGAAATCAGCCCTAGGACACAAACAAATCACCTCCAATGTTGTTAATATGGCCACCAAATGATCAAGGCATCAAGATAACTCCATGATAGAGCTAGTAAACATGTATTTCATGGCTAGAAAAGATCAAAAGGGGTGTTTGTAGCTTGAATATGGACGGCAAGGGTGGGAGGTTTTGAGAGGATTTGTGTTGGTTTGCATGTAAGTAAATGGTGTGTGTGAAATGTTGATGGTTTTAGCTAGTGGAAGTGGAAAGTTGTAGCTTAAGGTGTAAGCTTTGCTTACACTTGTAAGTGTTTAGATAACATGATGCCACATATGGTTGTGGTGTCATGTTGGTGTCGTCCAAGCTAGCTAGTGGGGTGGGACAATGTATTTTGTCCCATCTCACTAGTTTATGGGTATTCCTAGATTCTAGTTTTCTCAATTTGCGTGCCCTCGGGTCGTTTCTCGAAAAACGTTTTTATAAATTATGAATCAACGTCACAAAACGAATCCAATAAAAATGTCTCTTCAAAAACGGAGTTCAAAAACGTAAATACGTAATCCTAAGGTTTCCGGTTTAGTCGTAAAGGACGCTAAATTATGCACGTAAGCCCAAATTTAAATCCGTAAATTGTGAGTTCATCAACCAACACAAAAATAAGTTTCAAAATATTATACGATATAATATTTTTGGCATCCGTCGGTATCGCGATCACTAGTAGTCCTCGTTGCTCGTCAAAATATTAAAATATAATATTTAATATCGGTTTCAACTTAAACCGTTAAACATAATAATATTTAACGTTATAAAATACTTCAAAATAATTGAAAATAGAATTATATTATGACTTTATTTTTACGGGTTTTACAGCCGCATGACATTGCTACCTTACTTTAACAACCAACGGGTAGCTAACCCGAAATTCCCTTGCCCATCTAAAACAGCGTGTCGTCACAATAATCACGCTTATATAAATCTTCTCATACATAAATTCGCTTACCAATCAATGTGGCACGACGGGGATCAACCGTCAAGGCGCGAACTGGGGTGATCTTCTCCAAATAGTACTATTATATGCATAAGCGTCTACCAAATCCCGGTAGTTCATAATTCATGCTAATGGGACTTTTAGTGACATAACCTAACTTTAATAATCCATTTCATTTCATTCATCAAGTCACATAATCATTCATCGGGTCATATAATCATTCGGGTCCATATCAATAAGTAAACAATCGGGACAACGGGTGTCCTATTTTATTAAAACTAACATGTGACAATCCGTCAATTTATGGTTGATATTTTATTCTCAATATTTATTTGAAAACATTATTTTTAATGTTATATTATGAACTCACTTATTTTTAGGAAGAAATTTGGAATTACGTCTTGAAGTAGCATCGACTACGTCTAAACCGGAGGATTCTACGTTACGTGCTTACGTTTACATACACCGTTTTGGTGACAGTCCGACATTTCAGGAAATAAATTTATCCGTGAATATTATTTTGAGATTTTAAATTTGTGTTGGTTCATAAACTCACAAATTTACAAGAAGAGATTAGGACTTACGATTATAATTTAACGTCCTTTACGACTAAACCGGAAACCTTAGGATTACGTATTTACGTTTTCGAACTCCGTTTTTGATGAGACAATGTTTATTAGATTCGTTTTGTGCCGTTGATTCATAATTTATAAAAACGTTTTTCGTAACACGACCCGAGGGCACGTAAATCAAGGAAACTAGAATCGAGGAGTACCCGTAAATTAGTGGGATGAGACAAGTTTACACTTGCCTCACCCCACAAATGGGTGGCCAAAACTTCACCAACACATCTAAGATGTGTCAAAGCTTTCTAAGTAAGCTAGGACACTTGTCCTAGCTACTTACACAAACTACATGCACAACAAAATCACTCAACACAAACTAACAACTTCATTTATTCAACTCCATGCAAATCTCACACAACTCTCCTCCCTCTCTCTCTAAAATTCGTCCAAGAACCACCCCTAAACACCCTCATTTGATCAAATTTAACCATAAAATCATATGTTATTCACACATATGATAAAACCCTTTTCAAGCTCTATTGATTGGTGGTCATTTTAACATCCAAGGAGAAGATTTGGTGATGTCCAAGGGCTAATTTCTACAAGAAGTTTACAAATATTGGTGGTCTTGAAGATTGGTGTTGGTCTATCACAAGTTCTTCCATCAATTATCCAAGCCTTGATGAATACCTACATAATCTTGGTGGTATAAAGATTGTTCTCCCCATCCTCTTGTTATTTTGATTATGTAATCATGTAATTTATTTCTTATTGTATATGTATATGATGAATATATGATAATAAAAATATTGTGTGGGGATCAAGTGTTGATAAATATGATTAAAGAGATGAAAAACCATAGGTAACAAGGTTAAAATCTTGCTAAATATGATGGCTGTAGAAAAACAGTAAGTAACCAAATGTTAAACTGATAAAATGGTTAAGTGGAATCAATATACAGTAAGTATTAGGTGTTATGCACATGTGAGAGTTGGCCATGCAATGGAATCATAAAAATGAGTGAGATATGATCAAAACAAGTTTAGAGTGCAAATCTGACTACACTATTTTGGACGAATTTTATAAAATACTTAGAAGTTGATTCACCAGTAGATATACTGGAATAAAATGAAGCACATATCATGTAGTTTCTGTGATAAAAATTTGGGATTCTATCTCTATGTAGAACTTTAGATATGACCATTTTAGTAAACTAGATTTTTAGGACTGATTTTGTATAAATAATATATAATATAAGCACTCAAAAGTTTATATAAAATATATATAAATACAAATTCCACTAGTTGATAATGCTCATAATAAAAGATTTATATAAATGTTGATATTAAAATGGATTATGTTATATAAAGTATAAATATAAATGTTTTTCCAAGTTATAAAAACTATATATTAAGTTTTACGTCTTTTCGGCTAAAACCGAATGATTAACGTTTTTGTCAAATAAAACTTAGACGGTCGGACCCGTCTAATGTAAACTTTTATAAACTCACATATTGATGTATAAACATATATAACAAGTAAAAACCGATAAAAACCCGAGCTTTACAACATATAGACATTAACGGACCAATGTAGCCTTATTGGACTATAAACCCGACTAGTTAGTAAAACACTTATAAACTTATTTATTGGGCTTAACCCATTTGGGCCCAACATGTAAAGTATAATACTGATAATAAAAGTATAATTGGGCTAATGAATAGTATTGGGTTTGTAATAGGCCAATTGGGCTTCAAAATGTAAACAAGATTGAACTAGTGTAACTAGTCTTGAAAATTACCAACACATAAACACTATAATGAATGAGTAAAGATGTATAAAGCCACTTGATCATCATCAAATTTATAAAATCATCATATGTATACATAATTGTTATTTTTATAAATTCATTGGACAAGAGTCTGAGATGAGTATTATGTGTCTAGGTTTCCGTGATTGAAGCACGTACCGTACATCCGAATTGCCGATAACCCGCATTCCCACATCAACGTGAGTTCATAGCCTCGCACTCTTTTAAATGTTTTTATGAAATGTTTTATAAACCCGCGAGGGAGATAACATGTTAGTTTTTATAAAATAGGACACCATTTGTCCCAATTGTTTGTTTATTGATTTGGACCCGAATGATTGTATGACCCGATAAATGATTAAATGACCCGATAGATGAAATTAAATGGATTATTAAAGTTAAGTTATGTCACTAAAAGTCCCATTAGCATGAATTATGAACTACCGGGATTTGGTAGACGCTTATGCATATAATAGTACTATTTGGGGACGATCACCCCAGTTCGCGCCTTGACGGTTGATCCCCGTCGTGCCACATTGATTGGTAAGCGAATTTATGTATGAGAAGATTTACTTAGCGTGACCTTTGTGACGACACGCTAATTTAGATGGGCAAATTGAGTATCGGGTTAGCTACCCATTGTTTGGTTTAGTAAGGTAACAATGTCATGCGGCTTATAATAATCTAATTAACGAAATACTACTATACGCACGGAATTACGATGTATTGCCTGACTAGCAATACGGGGTCATACTATTGATATTATGTTCGTGTTTTGGTTTTTCATAACCATATTCATATAACAAATTTTATTTAACTTTATACAACGTCATAAGACGTATTGTATGATGTTTTTACGACATTGGCTCGTATAATGATTTTTAAGGAAAATGCCTAAATTATGATTTTGATAAGCATTTGTATAAAATGACTTTGGCTATTTTATGGCCTATTACAATGATTTGTACAAAATGATTTTCGGTAATAATTTTATACCGATGTTATATTGATGGATTTTATTAAACTCTATGAATTCACTCGGCGTTATCGCTGACCTTTTCTTTTAACATGTTTTATCTCAGGTACTTGAAGGTAATTCTCGGGAAGACAACAAGAATTCATGGCCCGCACTTAAATTATTATTTCCATTCAAACACTTTGTAAAACTTTGTATGAAATAATATGACTTAGGACCTAGGTAAATTTGATATATATGAATGGAAGTGCTTTATTATTAAACGACGCGATTTTTAAGCGTTGTCTATGATGTGAGTAATGTGCTATCCCGTAACACCAACGAGTCTTCCGCTGTATTGAATTGTATAAATTTGGGGGTGTTACAGTTTGGTACCAGAGCTCTCGTTATAGAGAACGAAAGATTTTTAAAACCAAGGTTTTGAATAAAACATTTCAAAATCTTTTAACTATAAACATTTTTCTAAAAATGTCTAAAAATCTTTTGACTATAACGGTGCCGAAGAATTCCCGAGTTACCGACAAGGCCAGACTGAGAAGTGTTATTTTAATATATATATATAACTTGGATTATATATATACATATATATGATTTAATTTGATTACATGATTGTTTGATGATTATTTTGATATTTATACGAGGTATTTATACGACGTAGATTGTCACAAGGAACCCTAAATCCCCTAGTAAATTAATCGAAGTTATTCTCATAGGAATTCTAGCTATTCTAGGTCTAATCCAAGTTGTGGATATTTATGATCCCAACAAAATGGTTAATATCCGTAGAAATGTTGGTATTAGTTGGTTGAGATATTAAAGAAGAATTGGCGAGATTAAATCTGATATCGATGTCATGACAATCTTTACTTATAGAGTGGAGTTGGACAAAACCATTACCACCTAGAAATATATCATCTGATTCGTTGACACCCAATTCTTAAATTGAAATCGAAAGGGTGAATGTTGCACTTGAGGCTGTCATTGGAACCATTACCCAAAAGCCTCATGCCACTAGTACCTTTCCGAGAAGTCTAATTGAATGTGCGAGTCATTTCATACTAGTGACTCCTTTGATAGTTATTGTTATAAGGGCTATAGGATTGGAAATTAAGCGTTGTTGATATCGAGCTTTTATTGCCCTTTAAAGGCCTAAGAATAAACTTGAAAGTATTGGAAAATGAGGTAGGATATCACATTGAGTATAAGTTGATTGAAAACTTGAATAAAGTAAAATTTAACTCGTCTGGAATAAGAAATTGTTAAGAGGAAGTTTTTGAGTCCTGTTGTAGAACAATGATAATCTTTAAGAATCAAGAGGGTTGATGTTTTTCTAGAGAGAGAAAGTTAGAGAGAGAAGTGAAAGAAAACTTATATATTGAAATGAAAGAAATGAACAACCAACACCTCTTTCCATGGTGGAAAGAGGTTTTAATACCCCAAGTCCTTAATGGACTTGGGCTTCCGGCCCATGAACATGCTCATGGGTCGGGCTATTTAATAAATGAAACTAAACATAACTACGAGCCTATAACTACATTGTTGGAGTGACCGAGACTTTCTAAATGCGTAAAACGTATTTCCAACAATCTCCCCCAAAGGGAGGTCACTCCAAATTTACAAAGCCCTAATCTAGCATGTTAGATCTTGTTCTTGAGCTCGTAGTCTTCTTTTCTTTCTTTTTCTTCTCTTTTGTGAATATGTGTTGAATGATATCAGCCTTTTGCTTGGAACACGTTCTTTTGCCTTTCACGTGCAGTCTTTATTTTCTTGTGAGGTTCACCTCTTTGTGACTTCATGTCCCACACACTTATCCTTTGTTGAATTCTTGAAAGTTTCAGAGTCGATACAGCGGAAGACTTTCAGGTCATACTTTCTTGAATATACAGGAGTATTTGATGCAGAAGGAATAAGCATGTGAGGACGTCTTTAACAGGTACACCGCAACGCCACCGTCTTCAACAGGTACACAGCAACGCCACCGTCTTCAACAGGTACACAACAACGCCACCGTGATCAACAGGTACACAGCAACGACACGAATAAAATGGCTTTGACATTTTATTCTAATTCGGTAGCGTTTTACCTCCGGCCGGTGAAGACCGTTGGACGATATTAGATATCGTACCCGTGATGGATAGTTTCAATTAAGTAACTTCCTGACAGGATTTCGCGGGTAAACCCGTTCTCTTTATTGGACCGTCCAAAGCTGACTGCGAACATAAAGAGTGAATCATTTGGATTAGAAATCTTTATGATTGAAGCCGTCAATTCATGAAACCTGGAACAAGTGAATTTTAATTAAGATATTCACCATCGTTGGTTTCCAGTTGTCACAAACTTGATTCAAATTGAATCTTGCTTGTCACCTACCAAGTGCTGTTTGATGTTAACACTAGAAGGATTTCCACTCGTCACTGTGAACACTAAAGAGTGTCACTCTGAGTGTTCTGGCAAGATCATACGATAATGCGTAGAGGCCTGGAACGAGTTTAAGTTCAATTAAGAATTAAACTACTGTTTCTTTCCAGTTGTCACAAGATTAGTTCGTAAAGAACCACACGTGTCACCTACCATGAGCTTGTTTGATGTTGGCTCAAGCAGGATTTCCATCTTCACTGTAATACTTGCGTATCACTCGGATGTTCTGGCAATATTACAAGAATACTGCGTAGGACTCATAAAAGATCTCTTACTTTTCACATTGTGTGAAGAAGCAAGGAATAAGTGAGACTTTTGATGATCTCGTGGCTCTAGACTCGATAGTGCGTTTTGATTTAGTGATCGATGGCTGGAGAGGAGTGCCACCTATTCAATATCAGTCTATTCGGAGTAAATAAACCAATAGATAACGTGTTGATCACCGTGTGATTAAAACAAATACCTTTTGAGAGATATTTGAGTTAGCTGGGGAGGGTTGTGCATTGCATCACTGGGTCCATGATGGCTTTCTTCAATATCGAGAATCATTAACTAATGATCTCAATAGCATATGTATTGACCCGGTTTCCGCCTAAAGTTGTAAGGAGGGCTTCTTTCTTTACAACCTTTATCTTTACAATTCTTTTTCATTCTTCAACCCCTTCAATGCTTACCAATACGTCATAACTAGCACCTTGTTGTGATTGTTCCAGTGCTAGCTTAAGTACTTGGTCGGCATTCAGCTACGTTCACATTCATTCTCCATCTTTCCTAGGGCTTCTTGTTCTATCTAGGGAGTTGTCCTTGGGAAGATTCCATCGGTTCTGATGAATCATTGGACTAATACCTATACCTACCACCCTTTTGTCACCACATCTGTCGTGAGTTAAGTGTGTTTTGGGTTGATATAGTCACCATGAAAAATCCTTGAAAATCACTTAAAACACTTGTGATATTAAAATCAAAGATTTTGTGTCTTAAGTGTTTTAATCATCAAAAACGCTCTCCCTTAACTTGTGCATTACACATGTTAAGTTGGTTTATCTTTTAAGTCTTTTTCATTGTTTTAGCCAAATATCGATAAGTCTCCTTAATCCCATTTCCTCCCCTTTCCAAAATGTTAACCATCAATATTTTGGATATGAATGGATTAACCGGTCTTTGGGTAATAAAATGAAATTAGATGTTGGCCAAAGAACATATTAATGCTCCCCCTCAAATTAATGAGGGTAAGTTGTAGTGCTTGAGTATGATTTGTTTGAAAGATTTAGAATCTCGATAGAAATTCTAGAAAAAATATCATACTTTCACACTTCAACAAGCCACAAAAGCTGATAAAGCAAAAAGATAACATATTCACAATTATAGACATATGGAGTTGACCTGTTATGAGACGAACCAAAATTAATTGGTTCGTTCCATGAACCGATGGTGAGCTCCATATGGTCGTCCACCGACGAATCGTTCTATGCTTCGTAGCAACCGGCGCTTCCTGAGAAGTTCTTCGATCTATTGCGTACTTTGATCCCCTGATGCACTGGCTTGTCCAGGTGTAGGTGACTGCTGGAAGCGGTTGTTTGGCATTGAGAACCGTCAGATCATCCCGAACTTGCTTGAGCGTGCCATCGTTGAATTTGTGCATTTCAGAGAATCGTATATACTGCATGGTGCCAGTCTCATTTGGGTAGAAGATGCCTGCTTCCGGTGTGATTGTCCCCATGTATACCTTCTTGTTCTTATGGAAATTGCTGAGTGGAGTCGTATGGGGACGTTCTAGGTTTAGCTTCTTCTGATAACTTTCTACACCAAGTTGAAAGTCTTCCACCCGGTTCTGAATGACGATTTTCCTATCATATTGGCGAAAGTTGGAACTCAAGGCAATGACAATCTCAGGTGATAAGTGGTCAACTTTTTCTTGAGCCAATAGCAGCAGGAGATCTTCGATGTCTTCTAGTTGAAGGTACTGAAGATCACTTTCATCAATTCGGTACTCTTTCTCATCAGTACGTTTGAAGATGATTACGTTCAAGTAGTCGTAGCCGAAGACTGTCTGAGTGGTTGCTCCTTGAATACTTTTGATCCTGTGTGTTGATACAATGGGAGAACCTCTCTTAGGACGGTGGAAATGGTTGTTGGCCAGTCTTTTCTTCGCATTCTAGTGAGAAATACCAAGTGCTGCATAAGTGTCATAGAATTGGAGCACTTTCTTTCTCCATATGGTTCCAGGTACTTTATCCTCTATCCATGGAATATTCTCCAAGTTAATCGCCTTTACCATGGTGAGTGACGTGGCATATTTATTTGCTCCATTCTCCAGGTATTCAAGCTCGTGAGACACAAAGTGTTCTATTGGGATTGTTGCAGAATCGACAATGACCGTTGGTGTAAGAGGTCGCAATACGGGAGTTTGAATTCCTGTAGTTGTCGCTCTCATTGCTTTGGTAAGATCATTGAAATGATATTCTGCTTCATTATGGCTGATCTTCAAAGTATCAAAGAAGTCCACTTTTGCAGCTGCCATTTTGATCAAATCTGGAGTCATTGTCGATTTCCCATTAGAATACAGTAGAAAGGCCGAGAAATCGATAGGGTTATTAAGGAATTGAGTCATCTCCAATTTAGTTGCAGTGGCAAAAGGATGCTGTGGTGCTGCATTTGTTAGCCAAAGTTGCTACTGTACCGTGTCATCAATGATTGAAGATTCAGCAAACGTTGGTTCTGGTACATGTAGATCTTCAACTTCCATACCACTGTTGTGTGGATCTTCAAATGTTGTGGAAGGTTGATCTTGCATTACCGGTATATCACCGTGAGGTTCTTCTTCAAGCATTGGTTGTGTCGGTTCTTCTGCTTGCATATATTCTACAGATTCATTGTGAGAATCAGTAGTAAGAGCTGGTGCAGTAGATATACCTGTATCGAGTTGCTGAGTTTCTGGTACAGTAGACTCGATTGTCTTTTCAGCGGTTTTAGCAATGTTTTCTACAGCTTCCTCTAAACCCTTCTCAGTAGCTTTGTCACCGTCATCCTTATTAGGCTCTTCGGCATTAGTACCTGTTTCGTCATTCTGATCAACCTTGGTGGTTCCATTACCGTCGTCATTATCATCATCGTCATCCTCATCGTCACATGTATCTTCGTCCTTATCTTCATCGTCATCCTTATCCTCTTCTTCTTCATCCTTTTCTTCCTCTTCATCTCCTTCCTTATCTTCTTCCTCATTTTGTTCATTTTCACCATCATCCTCCTCATCATTACCCTCATCTTCTTCCTCCTCTAGTTCGTCTGCATCGTCAGACTCAGAGTCAGTAGTGTCTGCATGATTCTCTTCATCAATTGCTTTGTTGAGATATTGCAGAACTTTGCGTTTGTATCTTGATTTATGAGCTCCCAAATCTAGCAGACGTGTCTGTAGCAATGTCATTAGTTGAAGAGTAGATAAACCATTACCAACAAGATGTGGTGGTAACACCCCCAAATTTATACAACTCAGTATAGAGGAAGACTAGTTGGTGTTACGGGATAACACATTACTCACATCATAGACAACGCATAAAAATCGCGTCGTTTAATAATAAATCATTTCCATTCATAAACATCAAAGTTACATCGGTCCCAAGTCATTATATTTCATACAAAGTTTTACAAAGTATTTGAATGGAAAATATTGTTTAGGTGCGGGCCATAAATTCTTGTCGTCTTCCCGAGAATTACCTTCATGTACCTGAGATAAAACATGTTAAAATAAATGGTCAGCGATAACGCCGAGTGAATTCATAGAGTTTAATAAATTCCATCAATATAATATAAATATAAAATTATTACTGAAAATCATTTTGTACAAATCATTTTAATAGGCCATAAAATAGCCAAAGTCATTTTATACAAATCCTTATCAAAAATCATAATATAGACATTTGCCTTAAAAATCATTATACGATCCAATGTCATAAAAACATCATACAATACGTTTTACAATGTTGTATAGATTAAATAAAAACCGTTATATGAATATGGTTATGAAAACCAAAACACGAACATAAAATCAATAGTATGACCCTGTATTGCTAGTCAGGAAATACATCGTAATTCGGAGCGTCTATTAGTATTTGTTAATTTTGATTATTATAAGCCGCATGACATTGTTACCTTACTAAACCAAAACGGGTAGCTAACCCGATACAAATTTTGCCCATCTAAAGTAGCGTGTCGTCACAAAGGTCACACTATGGAAATCTTCTCATACATAAATTCGCTTACCAATCAATGTGGCACGACGGGGATCAACCGTCAAGGCGCGAACTGGGGTGATCGTCCCCAAATAGTACTATTAAATGCATAAGCGTCTACCAACTCCCGGTAGTTCACAATTCATGATAATGGGACTTTTAGTGACATAACCTAACTTTAATAATCCATTTTATTTCATCTATCGGGTCCATTAATCATTCATCGGGTCATACAATCGGGTCATTCAATCATTCGGGTCCAAAAATCAATAAACAAACAATCGGGACAAATGGTGTCATAAGTTTATAAAAACTAACATGTTATCTCCCTCGCGGGTTTATAAAGCATTTATAAAACATTTAAAAGAGTGCGAGGCTATGAACTCACGTTGATGTGGAAAGACGATTATCGGCGATTTGGATGTACGGTACGTGCTTCAATCACGAAAACCTAGAAAAATAAAAATCGGTCTTAGAAGTTTGTCCAATGACTTTATAAAAATAACAACTATGTATACATATGATGATTATATATATATGATGATCAAGTGGGTTTACATATTCTCGTTTACTCATTTTTAGTATTATATGTCGATAACTTTTATACTAGCTTACTAGTTTTACCCATTTACGTGTTTTAAGTCCAATAAACTTATTATAAGTTCTTTAACTTGTTTTAATTCATGTTATACTCATATTATCAGTATCTATGCTTTACAAGTTGGGCCTAAATGGGTTAAGCCCAATAATAAGTTCTTTTTACAAGTTTTTATCTTATTAAGTCCAATTATTAGTCCAATATGTTTAGTTAGCTCGTAAATGTCCGTAATTCTTATAGTTCGGGTTTTATCGGTTTTTACTTGTATTAGTTACCTATACATCAGTATATGACTTTTATAAACTTTACATTAGACGGGTTTGGTTGTCTAAGTTTTATTTGGCGAAAAACGTTAATTTTACGGCGATAGCCGAAAAAGTCGTAAAAATCAAGTTTATAGTTTTTATTACTTATAAATATTATTTTACCACCATTTATATAATTTACCCATTTAATCAACCTTTTATACATTTATATAAATAAGTTTTATAAGTTAGTGGGTTTATATTTTTACATTTTATACATTATAATGTGAGTGCTTATATAATAATAATAAACATTATTTCCAAAAATCTGATTTTTAACTTCATGTTCACCATTTTTAACATATCTAGAGTTATATAATGACTTAGAAGCTCATTTTTGGATGACATGTTATTCATAATATGTGCTACATATAACTTAGTTATATCTACTGCCCATTTTGAGTTTAAGTTGCCTTAACAGTCCTTACAAAACTGCTTATTCAGATTACACCACCTAACTTGTTTTGATCATATCTCACTCATTATTTTGATTCCATTGCATGGCCAACTCTCACATGTGTATAACATCATCTACTTACTGTAAATGGATCAAACCATGCAATTTTATCAGTTCATCTTTTAGTTATCTACTGTTTTTATACAGCCAACTAAATAGTCAAGATTTTAGCTTCATTTCTTATAGTTATCATCATTTTTAAGCATATTTATCAACACTTGATCCCCACACAACATTTTTATCATCATATATACATCATATACATATACAAAATGAAAGAAAATACATTTGTTCTTTACAAAATAACAAGAGAAAAATAGAGAGGATGATCTTCTTTACCAATCCAAGTGGATTTCTTGTTTTAGGAAGACAAGAACTTGATGAACACAACAAGTATCTCCAAGACCATCAAATATCAAGAACATAGGTTGGAAAATCAGCCCTAGGACACAAGCAATTCACCTCCAAAGTTGTTAATATGGCCACCAAATGATCAAGGCTTCAAGAGAACACCTTAATAGAACTAGTAAACATGTGGTTTATGGCTAGAAAAGATCAAATGGGGTGTTTGTTGGTTAATAGTGGACGGCACAAGGGAGGAGTTGAGAGGATTTTGATGTTGGTTTTGCATGTGAGAAAGATAGAAATGAAACAAGTAGCTAGTTTTGGGAGTGTTAAGTGGTATGTGTTAGCTTGAAATGTAAGCATGGCTTACACATGTAATGTGTAAGCTAAACTTGATGCCACCTTGTGTTGTGGTGTCAAGTTAGCCGTCCCATACAAGCTAGTGGGGTGGGACAATGTGTTTTGTCCCATCTCACTAGTTTACGGGTATTTCTCGATTCTAGTTTTCTCGATTTGCGTGCCCTCGGGTCATTTTACGAAAAACGTTTTTATAAATTATGAATCAAAGGCACAAAACGAATCCAATAAAAATTGTCTCATCAAAAACGGAGTTCGAAAACGTAAATACGTAATCCTAAGGTTTCCGGTTTAGTCGTAAAGGACGTTAAAATAAAATTGCAAGTCCTAGTCTCTTCTCGTAAATTTGTGAGTTTATGAACCAACACAAATTTAAAACTCCAAAATAATATTCACCACAGATAAATTTATTTTCTGAATGTCGGACTGTCACCAAAGACGGTGTATGTAAACGTAAGCACGTAACGTAGAATCCTCCGGTTTAAACGTAGTCGATGCTACTTCAAGACGTAAATCCAAATTTCTTCCTAAAAATAAGTGAGTTCATATTGTAACATTAAAATAATATTTTCAAATAATATTTGAGAATAAAATATCAATCGTAAATTGACGGATTGTCACAGCATTTACCCCTAAACAGGATCTTTGTCCTCAAAGATCATCTTACCTTACTACTCGCTTCTTATAGAGTTAAAGCCATGTGGGTATTTCCTCCACATTCGGTCTTTTCTAACAAGTGCAATTCATTACAATGCGCGAGTTTCATCAAACATAACTACGGGAATAAGATCAGGCTAAATGTTGACTTACTTTCTCTATCCATGATGTTCACGGGTTTCTGATGAATGCAACTTTTCGCCGATCTAAGCTCTACTAAGAATAATCAGAATTTCACTTGATAGATATTCCATCAAGTTCGATTTACGAAACATAATTCACGCGGTTCTTGAAGTCCTAGGGTAGATCCAGTTTATATGCCTTTCAATCCCAACTTTTACATCATTTCAATGGTCCCATACAACGGGGACTTGTATCCCATGATTTGTCAGATCATGAATTCATTTTTCCAAGTTTAAAAATTGTGGCATAACTTCGCTACCCGTTTGGCACTTCAAGACCTACATTTCACATTCACATAACCTCCTGCCCGCTATCGGCAGTAAATAATCAAATCCTAATTTCAACAATCATTTCAGATCTCGCGGGTCGAATATTTTGAAAGGTTAGGTTCGCCATCATAGAAAACCTTAAACCTAAAAGACATGTCCAACTCACAATGGGTGTATGTCGGGTGTCTTTTTCTCAACTCCTGCTTAAAGATGCTTTAATATAGATTCTAACAAGATTCGATCTTAATCCTAATACGATGATCATCAATGGTAATCCTTCCAAGGGAAAGCTGTAACACTCTCATTTTTCGTATCGGTACAGCGGAAGGGTCTTTCAGAGTGTTACGGGATAGCACAATAACTCCAATCATAGACAACACATAAAAATGGTTGTACAAGGTTTAACAAACATTCATTCGATAAAAAGTTTCAAAAGCGTACAACAGGTCCCAAATTATACAGGTCATTAAGTTTACAAAACACAGATCGAATGAACATTTTTAATATTAAGTGTGGGCCATCAGAGTCGATCTCCATCCGGATTACCTTCAAGCACCTGAGATAAAAACATGCAAAAATCATATCAGCGAATGCCGAGTGAATTCATAGAGTTTAATGAAAACCGTTATATAAAAACAATCATTTACAATCATTTAAAATCAGAACACAAGTATAATATCGAAAGTAAGTCCACATATTGCTAGTCCGGCAATATATAAATCAAGCATACATCTGAAACCGTCCATGAGACCGTAGTCTCTATATTACCATGATAGGTAATATATTCATCGTAATAGCGTCGTTATCGTTTTGTATTTATGTTTTATATTGTAGGATTATTATTAGCCGCATGACATTGTTACCTTACTATGAAAACAGCGGGCCGCGAACCCGACAAACAATTTTCCCATCTAAGTTAGCGTGTCGTCACAAAAATCACGCTATGGAATCTTCTCATACATAAATTCGCTTACCAATCAATGTGGTACGACGGGGATCAACCGTCAAGGCGCGAACTGGGGTGATCGTCCCCAAATAGTACTATCAAATGCATAAGCGTCTACCAAATCCCGGTAGTTCACAATTCATGCTAATGGGACTTTAAGTGACATAACCTAACTACTAATAATCCTTTTAGTCTCGAATATAGGGTCATAGAATCATTCGGGTCCATATCATTTAGCATACAATCGGGACTACTTGTGTTCTATTTTTATAAAAATCTAGCATGTTATCTCCCTCGCGGGTTTACAAATCATTTTATAAAACATTTAAAAGAGTGCGAGGCTATGAACTCACGTTGTTAATGAAAGGCCGATTATCGGCTACAGGCGTGCTTCGGTCACGGAAACCTATATAAATAATAATCGGTCTTAGACTCGGTCCAATGACTTTTATCAAAATAACAATATACATATGATGATTTTGTACATATGATGATGATCAAGTGGGTTTATACATCCTTGTTTACTCATTTTAGTGTTTACGTTTTGGTAACGTTTTACTAGTTCACTAGTTTTACCGATTTTACCTAATTTAAGTCCATTAAGCCTTTTATAAGTTCTTTAACTTGTTTTTATCCATTTTATACCTATATTATCACTATATATACTTTTCATGTTGGGCCCAAATGGGTTAAGCCCAATAAGTGCTTTTTACAAGTTTTTATCTTATTAAGTCCAATTATTAGTCTAATGTGTTTAGTTAGCTCGTAAATGTCCGTAATTCTTATAGTTCGGGTTTTATCGATTTTTACTTGTCTTAGTTATCTATACATCAGTATATGACATTTATAAACTTTACATTAGACGGGTTTGGTCGTCTAAGTTTTATTTGGCGAAAAACGTTAATTTTACGGCGATAGCCGAAAAAGTCGTAAAAATCAAGTTTATAGTTTTTATTACTTATAAATTTTATTTTTACCACCATTTATATAATTTACCCATTTTATTAACCTTTTATACATTTATATAAATAAGTTTTATAAGTTAGTGGGTTTATATTTTTACATTTTATACATTATAATGTGAGTGCTTATATAATAATAATAAACATTATTTCCAAAATCTGATTTTTAACTTCATGTTCACCATTTTTACCATATCTAGAGTTCTACAATGACTTAGAAGCTCATTTTTGGATGAAAAGTTATTCATAATATGTGATACATATAACTTAGTTATAGCTACTGCCCATTTTGAGTTTAAGTTGCCTTAACAGTCCCTACAAAACTGCTTATTCAGATTACACCACCTAACTTGTTTTGATCATATCTCACTCATTATTTTGATTCCATTGCATGGCCAACTCTCACATGTGTATAACATCATCTACTTACTGTAAATGGATCAAACCATGCAATTTTATCAGTTCATCTTTTAGTTATCTACTGTTTTTATACAGCCAACTAAATAGTAAGATTTTAGCTTCATTTCTTATAGTTATCATCATTTTTAAGCATATTTATCAACACTTGATCCCCACACAACGTTTTTATCATCATATATACATCATATACATATACAAAATGAAAGAAAATACATTTGTTCTTTGCAAAATAATAAGAGAAAAATGGAGAGGATGATCTTCTTTACCAATCCAAGTGGATTTCTTGTTTTAGGAAGACAAGAACTTGATGAACACAACAAGTATCTCCAAGACCATCAACTATCAAGAACATAGGTTGGAAAATCAGCCCTAGGACACAAGCAAATCACCTCCAAAGATGTTAATATGGCCACCAAATGATCAAGGCTTCAAGAGAACACCTTAATAGGACTAGTAAACATGTGGTTTATGGCTAGAAAAGATCAAAGATGGTGTTTGTTGGCTTATTTGGGACGGCACAAGGGAGGAGTTTGAGAGAGTTTTTGCGTTGAGTTGCATGTAGGAAATGAGGGAAATGAAACAAGTAGCTAGTTTTGTGGTAAAGTGGTAAAGGTTAGCTTAACATGTAAGCATATGCTTACACTTGTTGTAAGCTACTTAACTTGATGCGACATTGTGTTGTGGTGTCAAGTTGGCCGTCCCTTACAAGCTAGTGGGGTGGGACAAAGTGTTTTGTCCCATCTCACTAGTTTACGGGTATTTCTCGATTCTAGTTTTCTCGATTTGCGTGCCCTCGGGTCATTTTACGAAAAACGTTTTTATAAATTATGAATCACCGTCACAAAACGAATCCAATAAAAATTGTCTCATCAAAAACGGAGTTCAAAAACGTAAATACGTAATCCTAAGGTTTCCGGTTTAGTCGTAAAAGACGCCAAATTATGCAGGTAAGCCCAAATTTAAATCCGTAAATTGTGAGTTCGTCAACCAACACAAAAATAAGTTTCAAAATATTATACGAGAAAATATTTCACTACCTGAAAATGTTAGATTTGTCACAGCTTTTCCTCCTAAAAGGGATCAACGACCTCGTGATCCATTTCATTTGGATGTCCGTTTCTTATTGAAATCAAAGAGGTGCGGATATTTCTTCCACATTTCATCCTCTCGTTCCCAAGTATACTCCGGTCCATGCTTTGAATTCCATCGGATCTTGACAATAGGTATCCGACTTTGTTTCAGTTGCTTTACCTCACGGTCCATAACTTCTACGGGCTCTTCGATAAAATGCAACTTCCCATCTATTCGAACCTTACCTAACGGAATTTTCTCATCACTCACTGCTAGACATTTCTTCAGATTAGATACATGGAATGTGTTGTGAACACAATGAAGTTCTGGGGGTAACTCTAGTTTGTAAGCCACCGGACCTACTCTAGATAAAATCTTAATGGGTCCAATATAACGGGGATTCAATTTTCATCGTTTCCCAAATCTTATAACGCCTTTCCATGGCGATACTTTCAACATTACTCGGTCACCCACTTCAAACTCCATTGGCTTCCGCCGCACATCTGCGTAACTTTTCTGTCTACTACGGGCATTCAACAACCTCTTCTTAATCTGAACTATCATCTCCGTAGTCTCCCGGATCAATTCCAGTCCCGTGAGCTGGGTATCCCCAACTTCACTCCAACATACAGGAGATCTACACTTCCTACCATACAAAGCTTCAAACGGTGCAACCTTAATACTAGAATGGTAACTATTGTTATACGAAAACTCTGCTAACGACAAATGTTTATCCCAATTCATACCAAAGTCTAACACACAAGCTCTCAACATATCTTCCAGTGTTTGTATCGTCCTTTCACTCTGCCCATCAGTCTGGGGGTGATAAGCAGTGCTCATGTCGAGATTCGTTCCCAAAGATCTTTGGAGAGATTTCCAAAAATTCGATGTGAATCTAGGATCTCGATCTGAAATGATCGATACAGGCACTCCATGCTTGCATACAACATTATCCAGGTATATTCGAGTCAGCTTCTCCAGTGAGAACTGATCCTTAACCGGTATGAAGTGTGCTGATTTGGTCAGTCTATCGACAATAACCCAAATCGAATTGTTTCAAGATGATGTTCTAGGAAGCTTGGTGATAAAGTCTATTGTAATTCGCTCCCACTTCCATTCAGGAATCTTTGGCTGTTGAAGTAGTCCTGATGGCTTTTGATGTTCAGCTTTGACTCTGGCACAAGTCAAGCATTGGAGAACATACATAGCTATGTCAGCTTTCATATCCGGCCACCAATACAACTTCTTCAAATCATGGTACATCTTATCAGATCCCGGATGAATGGAATACTTAGATTTATGGGATTCTAAAATAATCAAATCTCTTAAGCCTCCAAACTTAGGTATCCACATACAACCTCTTAAGCATTTCACTCCATCAGCTCTAACCTCTAAAGGATCTCCTTCTCCTTGGAACCCTTCATTAACAAAATTCTCCTTCTTACAAGCTTCTATTTGCGCATTTCTAATTTGCTCTGGCAAATTATTGTGCACGGTCAAAACTAGAGAACGCACCCTGATAGGTTCTCTATCTTTCCTACTCAACGCAAGGCAACAACATTGGCTTTTCCTGGGTGATATTTTATATCACAATCATAATCACTTAACAACTTTATCCATCTTCGTTGTCTCATGTTCAATTCCTTCTGGTCGAGAATATACTGTAGGCTTTTGTGATCGGTGAATACCGTACACTTGGTGCCATACAGATAATGTCTCCACAACCTAAGAGCAAAGACTACAGCTCCTAACTCAAGATCATGAGTAGTATAATTCTCCTCATTCTTCCTTAATTGCCTAGAAGCATAAGCTATCACTTTCTCTCGCTGCATCAAAACAGCTCCATAACCTCTAAGAGATGCATCACAATACACTACAAAATCTTCACTCCCGTCGGGTAATGATAAGATTGGCGCACTACATAATTTTTGCTTCAATGTCTTAAATGCTCCATCTTCATCACTTCCCCAAACGAAAGGTTTATTCTTCTGAGTAAGCTTAGTCAAGGGTTTAGCTATCAAAGAAAATTCTTTAATGAATCGTCTATAATAGCCAGCCAATCCTAAGAACTGTCGCACTTCCGTTGGCGTTGTCGGTGCAGACCAATTCTTAATAGCTTCAACCTTTGCAGGATCAACATGAATTCCATCTCTGTTAATCACATGACCAAGAAATTGCACAGAATCTAACCAGAAATCACACTTCGAAAACTTAGCATACAACCTTTCATCCTTCAACAAATTCAAAACAATCCTCAAATGTTCTCTATGCTCATCTTCATTCTTAGAATAGATTAGAATATCGTCAATAAACACAATCACAAATTTATCCAAGTAGGGCTTGCACACTCGATTCATTAAATCCATGAAAACCGCAGGTGCGTTAGTTAACCCAAATGGCATTACTTGAAATTCATAATGTCCATAACGAGTTCTAAATGCAGTTATAGGAATATCTTCTTCACGGACGCGAAGTTGGTGATATCCTGACCGCAAATCTATCTTAGAATACACACTAGATCCTTGCAGTTGATCAAACAAATCATCAATCCTGGGTAAAGGATATCGATTTTTAATTGTCAACTTATTCAGTTCCCTATAATCAATGCACATACGAAAAGATCCATCCTTCTTCTTAACGAACAAGACTGGATCTCCCCAAGGCGATGAGCTCGGTCGAATAAAACCTTTATCAGACAACTCCTTAAGTTGCTCAGATAACTCCTTTAATTCAGAAGGGGCTAATCGGTAAGGCGCACGTGCCACCGGTGCAACACCAGGAATTAAATTGATTCGAAACTCTACTTTCTTTATCGGTGGAAGTCCGGGTAAATCTTTAGGAAATACCTCAGGAAATTCACAAATAATAGGTACATCTTCCAATAGTTTCTCCCTAGACTCATTTCCGGTCACTTGAGCTAAGAATAGCTCACAATCGTTCCTGATGTACTTTTGGACTTTAATACATGAAACGATTTTCAAACGGGATTCACCTCGACTACCATCAATTACTAACGTCCTATTCCTAAGAGGAATCTTAACCTTCTTCTCTCCACATAAAATAGTAGCATTATTCAACGACAACCAATCCATGCCAATAATAATATCAAAACTACCTAATTCTATCAACATCAAATCAATCAGAAAGGAATGGTTCAAGAGATTTAGAGAGCATCCTTCTAATAGTTTATTAGTTTTCACTAATTTACCATCAGCCAATTCCACCTAGTAACTGGTACTTATCTCAATAGGTTCAATATCAATAAGGGCACTAAATTTAGTGGATACAAAGCTCCTATCGGCACCCGAATCGAATAAAGCAGCAGCATAATGATTGTTGAGTAAAAACGTACCGGTAACGACATTCGGATCCTCTTTCTTCACCTCAATTGTTCCAAGTTGGTAGATACCACCCTGGGGGTTTCTTCCAGGTACAATCACTTTCAACTTGGGGCATTCCGATTTCCTATGACCTTCTTCATTACAGTTGAAGCAAATGGTTCCCTTCTTACACCTGTCAACCTTGTGTCCAAGCTTTCCGCAATTTCGGCACTTCCAGCAGTCGCCAGCATGCCTCTTGTTGCCATACTTAGGACATTTATCATCGTTGCGCGGTGCATTGTTGGTAAGAGCATTTGCATTCCCCTTTCTCTTGTTTTGACGGCGATTGAAATTCTTCCTATTATCACCTCTATCTACACGATCACCGTCTCCCTTTCTTTTCTCACCTACACGGGCTTCATCTTCCTTATCCTGAATTATCTGTCCAATGAGTTGGTAATCCATTCGAACAACATCATCAATGGTCAGTGGTTTAGATGATGTCACGTCCCCCCGGATATTCCTGGTCAACCCTTTCACATATTGCTCAATTCGGATCTCTTCGGGTTCAACCAATCGAGGACATAGCAAGGCCAACTCATGGAATCGATTCGTGTAACTATCAATGTCCACACCTTTCATTCTTAGATGAATCAACTCTTGTTCTAACCTAATGATCACACTACGAGGACAAAACTCCAAAGTCATCCACTTCTTAATTTCAGCCCAAGGAGTAGCATTAGCAGCATCAAGACCCATGAAAGCAATTCTCCCATTCCACCAAGTCAACGCACGACCTTTAAGAGTAGCCATAGCAAAAGTCACCTTATCTTCCTCCTTAAACTTACTAATCCTAAACACCGATTCAATCTTTTCAATCCACTGGCTTAGTCCTACAGCACCTTCCGTTCCATTAAAAGGTAGAGGCTCACACTTCATGAACATCACATAAGTACAGCCACCAACTTCAGGTGCATTAGTTCCAGGTCCTCCTACATTTCCTCCAGCATTAGCATTCACATTATTAGCATTCAAATTCACATTAGTACCGCCAATTCCACTACCGCCAGCTCCACTACCGCCAGCTCCACTACCGCCAGCTTCATTTCTAGCATTTGCCATAAATTCAGTCATAGATGCGGTAACTTGCTCCGTAATAATCCTACGTACATCATCCTCAGTCACAGCCTTCTTGGGCGGCATAGTTCTATAATTTCACAATTTCAAAGTATTAAGCATTCATCCAACAAAGGATTCATATAATATGGATCGAATTCATAATCAAGGTACAAATAAGGCACAATATGGAATTCAAGACAAGATACATATTTCATTCGATCTAACAAAAGTATTGTCTTAGTACATCCATATCAAAGTTCTAGCACTATATACACTCAAAATTCGTGCCAAGTCTATTACTAACAAGTCGGTTCAGTCTAAGCTACAAACACAAAAGATATAAAGGTCACTACTAAATACATACTGGTCTACTGAGAACCGCCAGATGGTCCATCATCCATCGTCTTCTGAATCTTCGTCGGACGATCACTAGACACATCTTCAGCTGGGCGCTTACGGATTACTCCTCTTTCAACCATGTCAGCATAAAATCTACTGTTCCATCCCACGGATATATTCAACTCCTTCTCAGCTTTCTCACGCATCGCATGAGCTACACTCAACTGAATCTCCATAGAATTCACCTTTCTCTTCATTTCAGCATACTCACCACTTTCCAATACCGATAACCTCCTAAAAGCCTCATTCAAACCACGTTCTACATCATTTAAATCCAAACTAAGCAATTCTCGCTCTTTCTCGCCAACCTTAGTCTTCGACTCCAAATAAGCAACCTGAGTCTGAACCACACCTAATCCAACCTCTGTCACACAACTCTTAACACGGGAAGCATCTAGATCACGTCTCAAGGCCCATGGTGCAAGACCATCAATATGAGTAGCCTCTCGAGTACTAGACGACTCTCCTATCTCAGGTCTATGAGTACCAATACCATCATTACCGTTAGGTGCATCGTCATCCTCATCCTCCTCTGATTCAGAATCAGATTCAGACGATTCAGACATTTCATCCCTAGGTAACTCATCCTCAGAATCAGACAAACAAACTGGTAGGGGCAAACGCTCGCCCTCTAGAACATCATACGGATAAATAAGCTCAGCTTCCTCATCGTCATCAACCTCAACATCTATACCTACATCCTCCTCGACATCCTCGTCGTCAATCTCGTCATCTAAATTATCTAATCCAATCCCATCATCATTCTCAATATCAGCATTCTCAATCTCCACATTTTCAATCTCCATATTCTCAATATCCACATTCTCAATATCCACATTCTCAATCTCATTCTCTACTAAGTCAACCTGAGGGGCAATCTGATCTCCTAGTCCTAACTCGGGCTCGGGATCCTCAAATGGTTCCTCCTCATCATCAATATCAAAATCTACTAAGTCTAAATAAGGATCATCTTCTATATTAGGTTCGGGAATAGCATGGTTTTCTACAGGAATATTAGGGTCAGCCATGACAATCTGCATTTATATATATATATCTCGTATTAGGATAACATACTAGTTAAATAATTACATAATGAAATCACGATATATACATATATATAAATTAAATTATATATATCAAAATATATATCTTCTCAATAGGGATTGTTGGTAACGTCGGAGATCTATGGCACCGTTATAGTCAAAAGATTTTTCAAATATTTTCTCAAATGTTCATTGTCAAAAGATTTTGAAAAGTTTTGTTCAAAACCTTGGTTTTTAAAATCCTTTGTTCTCTATAACGAGAGCTCTGGTACCAAACTACAACACTCTCATTTTTCGTATCGGTACAGCGGAAGGGTCTTTCAGAGTGTTACGGGATAGCACAATAACTCCAATCATAGACAACACAAAAAAATGGTTGTAAAAGGTTTAACAAACATTCATTCGATAAAAAGTTTCAAAAGCGTACAACAGGTCCCAAATTATACAGGTCATTAAGTTTACAAAACACAGATCGAATGAACATTTTTAATATTAAGTGTGGGCCATCAGAGTCGATCTCCATCCGGATTACCTTCAAGCACCTGAGATAAAAACATGCAAAAATCATATCAGCGAATGCCGAGTGAATTCATAGAGTTTAATGAAAACCGTTATATAAAACAATCATTTACAATCATTTAAAATCAGAACACAAGTATAATATCGGAAGTAAGTCCACATATTGCTAGTCAGGCAATATATAAATCAAGCATACATCTGAAACCGTCCATGAGACCGTAGTCTCTATATTACCATGATAGGTAATATATTCATCGTAATAGCGTCGTTATCGTTTTGTATTTATGTTTTATATTGTAGGATTATTATTAGCCGCATGACATTGTTACCTTACTATGAAAACAGCGGGCCGCGAACCCGACAAACAATTTGCCCATCTAAGTTAGCGTGTCGTCACAAAAATCACGCTATGGAATCTTCTCATACATAAATTCGCTTACCAATCAATGTGGTACGACGGGGATCAACCGTCAAGGCGCGAACTGGGGTGATCGTCCCCAAATAGTAATATCAAATGCATAAGCGTCTACCAAATCCCGGTAGTTCACAATTCATGCTAATGGGACTTTAAGTGACATAACCTAACTACTAATAATCCTTTTAGTCTCGAATATAGGGTCATAGCATCAGTCGGGTCCATATCATTTAGCATACAATCGGGACTACTTGTGTTCTATTTTTATAAAAATCTAGCATGTTATCTCCCTCGCGGGTTTACAAATCATTTTATAAAACCTTTAAAAGAGTGCGAGGCTATGAACTCACGTTGTTAATGAAAGGCGGATTATCGGCTACGGGCGTGCTTCGGTCACGGAAACCTATATAAATAATAATCGGTCTTAGACTCGGTCCAATGACTTTTATCAAAATAACAATATACATATGATGATTTTGTACATATGATGATTATCAAGTGGGTTTATACATCCTTGTTTACTCATTTTAGTGTTTACGTTTTGGTAACGTTTTACTAGTTCACTAGTTTTACCGATTTTACCTAATTTAAGTCCATTAAGCCTTTTATAAGTTCTTTAACTTGTTTTTATCCATTTTATACCTATATTATCAGTATATATACTTTTCATGTTGGGCCCAAATGGGTTATGCCCAATAAGTTCTTTTTATAAGTTTTTATCTTATTAAGTCCAATTATTAGTCTAATGTGTTTAGTTAGCTCGTAAATGTCCGTAATTCTTATAGTTTGGATTTTATCGATTTTTACTTGTCTTAGTTATCTATACATCAGTATATGACTTTTATAAACTTTACATTAGACGGGTTTGGTCGTCTAAGTTTTATTTGGCGAAAACGTTAATTTTACGGCGATAGCCGAAAAAGTCGTAAAAATGAAGTTTATAGTTTTTATTACTTATAAATATTATTTTTACCACCATTTATATAATTTACTCACTTTATTAACCTTTTATACATTTATATAAATAAGTTTTATAAGTTAGTGGGTTTATATTTTTATATTTTATACATTATAATGTGAGTGCTTATATAATAATAATAAACATTATTTCCAAAATCTGATTTTTAACTTCATGTTCACCATTTTTACCATATCTAGAGTTCTACAATGACTTAGAAGCTCATTTTTGGATGACAAGTTCTTCATAATATGTGCTACATATAACTTAGTTATAGCTACTGCCCATTTTGAGTTTAAGTTGCCTTAACAGTCCCTACAAAACTGCTTATTTAGATTACACCACCTAACTTGTTTTGATCATATCTCACTCATTATTTTGATTCCATTGCATGGCCAACTCTCACATGTGTATAACATCATCTACTTACTGTAAATGGATCAAACCATGCAATTTTATCAGTTCATCTTTTAGTTATCTACTCTTTTTATACAGCCAACTAAATAGTCAAGATTTTAGCTTCATTTCTTATAGTTATCATCATTTTTAAGCATATTTATCAACACTTGATCCCCACACAACATTTTTATCATCATATATACATCATATACATATACAAAATGAAAGAAAATACATTTGTTCTTTGCAAAATAATAAGAGAAAAATGGAGAGGATGATCTTCTTTACCAATCCAAGTGGATTTCTTGTTTTAGGAAGACAAGAACTTGATGAACACAACAAGTATCTCCAAGACCATCAACTATCAAGAACATAGGTTGGAAAATCAGCCCTAGGACACAAGCAAATCACCTCCAAAGATGTTAATATGGCCACTAAATGATCAAGGCTTCAAGAGAACACCTTAATAGGACTAGTAAACATGTGGTTTATGGCTAGAAAAGATAAAAGATGGTGTTTGTTGGCTTATTTGGGACGGTACAAGGGAGGAGTTTGAGAGAGTTTTGGTGTTGAGTTGCATGTAGGAAATGAGGGAAATGAAACAAGTAGCTAGTTTTGTGGTAAAGTGGTAAAGGTTAGCTTAACATGTAAGCATATGCTTACACTTGTTGTAAGCTACTTAACTTGATGCCACATTTTGTTGTGGTGTCAAGTTGGCCGTCCCTTACAAGCTAGTGGGGTGGGACAAAGTGTTTTGTCCCATCTCACTAGTTTAAGGGTATTTCTCGATTCTAGTTTTCTCGATTTGCGTGCCCTCAGGTCGTTTTACGGAAAACGTTTTTATAAATTATGAATCACCGTCACAAAACGAATCCAATAAAAATTGTCTCATCAAAAACGGAGTTCAAAAACGTAAATACGTAATCCTAAGGTTTCCGGTTTAGTCGTAAAAGACGCCAAATTATGCACGTAAGCCCAAATTTAAATCTGTAAATTGTGAGTTCGTCAACCAACACAAAAATAAGTTTCAAAATATTATACGAGAAAATATTTCACTACCTGAAAATGTTAGATTTGTCACAAAAGCGATTATACGATTTATTACCAAAGGTCGATCATTCAAACATAAAACAACACTTATATTACTCTGTATCGTTACTTTACCTCGTCCCTTCGATTTGGGATGGTACATAGTACTCTCATCAATGTTCGTTCTCAATGATTTCTGAGCAAATCTCAAGAAATTCGATGCGAAGCGGGGATCTTGATAAAGATGTTCGATACAGGCACACTATGTTTACATAACTCTTTTGCATTTATCATTAACGGGAATGATATTAGCAGATTTGGTCAGTCTGTCGACGATGACCCAAATCGAATCAAATTCAGATGATGACGTTTGCAATAGCTAGACGTTTACTAATGTATGAGGCGATGTCTGCCTTCATAATTTCCATCAGTACGACTTCTTCAGACAAAGATACTTTTAGTCATAAATGACATAAATATAATACTTATACTTACAAAATTCCAATATAACTACATCTCACAATCCTCATATTTAGGCAACCATAAGTGGCCTTTAAAATATCTAACACTATCGGCTTCTCAATCTTAATGGTTCACATTAGACGCGAACTCCTTTTATTATCTATATTATCCTTTTTACAATCATCGACTATATTTTAAATTGTTCGGAAATTTTATTTTGCACCTTCATTATTAAGGAACATGTCCTAATTGGTTCTTTATATTTTATACATAATGTGTCGGTATCTATATTCACCTCTCATGATGATATAATTATCATGTCCATAATTCACTCAGATATTCTTTCTATATTATGCGTCAGTAATTACGTTCACCTTCCTGATGAAATTGTTATCATGTCCGTATTTATTCAAAATTTCTTTCTTCATATTTTCTCTGTTTTAGTTTCGTCTCACCTATCATTTTTATCAGTTTTTCTCAATCCGACGTCTAAAGCGTCGATCATTATTATAATTAATTAAATAATTATTAGTTAATTTTTATGAAACGTAAACGTAAAAATTTTAAATTTCTTAGTTCGACCAATTATGTAAAATGTTCAAAATAAATTTGAATTTAATTAACACAATTTTTGTTGATTTATCGAAAATATTTAATAAGATTTCTTAAATGTTCGAAAAATCTTTGTTTATACTTTGGTCAAAGTTTTCTTAGTTTGAAAAGCAAAGATTGTCGTTTCAAATTTTAAGTCATGGTTTAAATGGTTTCCTCAATCCTTCTTAGGTTGTCTTAAGGTATACACAAACATTTACCCCTAAACAGAAGTTTAGTTAAATGGTTTGTGTATAAGGGAATAATCCCTTAAAATCCTTTGTTAAAACATTTGTCAAAACATATTTCCATTTCTTTTTGGTAATATCCAAAGTCTTAAAAGGGCTCTTAATTTTTGAAGAGTCAATTTATATTCCATTGTCTATTAATCACATGGTTAAATCATGTGAAGGTTCAAGTCTTAAGTCTTATGTTGAGTATTTAAGATACAGGTTTTTATTATTCGGTCAATTCAGGGCAATCTATAAATAATTATTAACTCATTCTTATTCATATAAACAAACATATAGTCCTTAATGATCACCAGCATGAATTTATAAAATTACAGCCTACACACGTGATTCACCAAATTTATGAATACTACATGTGCATTAGTCAATCCAAACGACATCACGTGAAACTCATAATGTTCATTACAAGTTCTGGATGTAGTGATTGGAATACATAATCTTTTTCGCGGACGCGACGTTGATGATAACCATGCCGTGAATCAAATCTTTAAAACATACGCTAAAACCTTGTAAATGATCGAACAAATCTTCCATTTCAAGTTATGGATATCGTTTTCGATTGTCAATTTACTCAATCACAGTAATCTATAAATATAAGGAAAGATAACACCATAGCTCTTCAGGATGAAAGGCTTGGTATAATAAAATCTTTCTCCGACAACTTTCTCAGTTGTACCGTAATTCCTTTAATTTAGATGGTGCTGACGTACAGTGCACAAGCCGCAAGTGCAGCACCGTGAATATAATCAATACTAATTCAACTTGCCTTAATAGTGAATGTCTAGGTAATTCCTCAACAAATACTTCCTAAAGTTTCAGATAACATAAACATCTTTTTAAAAAATTCATATTATGTTCCTTCTAGTTTATAATATCTATAACTAGTTCACAACCATTCACGGTATAATTTCAAAGTCTTAATACAGGATATGGTCATCCATCAAGAATTATTTAGATCACTTTTGATAATCAACATCTTATCTTTTCGGGGAATTCTACTCGAGTTCCCATCAATTAAGACAATGTCGTCATGTCATAATCAATCAATCCATTTTACTGGCATTACTAACTTTTCAGTTTTATTGCCGTCGATAAGATGTGAACTTCTCAAAAGGCTAATAATAATTCATAATTCTTCACAAATTCAAGGATATCAGGAGACATAACTAACCTTAAAAGAGTAAGGTCAACGCAAAATCTATGCGAGAGAATTTCAAATCAGATACAGACGAAAACACTTAACGAATATGAATATATTCCATGTTTTCATAATTTGAGTACGCATTCGAAAGCTCCTCGGATCGTTACCCAGGTCATTCAAATGAAATCAAATCAAAAGAAATGATAAGAACGTCAATATATCCTGTCGGGTATCAACACTCGGTAATCATATACTTTTCCTAAGAATCTCACTACGGGAGAATTGGACAAGAAAGAATTGTCAATTGTCAAATAAGACAATTTCCACAGATGAGTAAATTCAACTCAGAAGAATAGATGCTACAGGCACATATGTAGGTGTCCCTAACATTATGTCCTTATTTTTCACTTTTTGCAGATCTCATTAAAATTTAATCTTTCACAATCCTCACAGAAAATGTATTGTTTATTCATTAGTTTTATGGCGACTACTAATCAGTCTTGCATAGTCCATTCCAAATTGTATGTAGGCGCGCAACTATATACAATTTCAAGATTAACGATGCAATACTCAGTTCGTCAAAATTTTATCATCATGTTTATAATAAAAAAAATTTCATGCTTAATTCTTAAATAAGAATCAAGAATAAATTTACAAAGATTTTCTTTATTATGAAAACAATTAAGTTTTTCCAAGGTACTTTATAAACAACTTTATTTCGATAACAATTACTTATAAATCTTACTTTGAATAATCCTTATAGTGATAAAAACTCAGTTTTTCTCAATGGATATTGTTTTGTCTTATAAAAACAACGAGTGATCTGCAAAAGAGTGATGAAATCTTGTTCACCAAAAATTAACTACGAAATGATAGGAAATGAGCTTAGCCAAACAATCATGAGGTTCATGACTTCGATGGCGCTCAGGAATACAAAGAGAATAATTCACAACGTAACTCAAATCAAGATGAGTACTTGTTCAATGGTTGCATCACTAATGCGAGCATTAGGAAGAAGCAAGAAAGGATAGATAACATCGATACATGTAGAATTTAGCAATCAAAGGTAGTCTTTTCACTAATCACAAACAAGTCCAAATTGTACCGTAACACATTACATGTCACTATGTCATACAATTCTCAAAACTCATCCTACCAACTGATATCTCAGTTAAGTTAGAGATTTTTAAAAGATACCACAATGAATACTAATCTACAAGAGTCATTAGGTGTTCCACATGTCCCAGAAGATCCATCGATCTCAATTCAGAAGAAGATTTCTTCAATTTATTTCTTGGATACTGGGCATCCTCGTTAGTGGACAATGGCCTAGGAACAACCCTTAACACGAACCTACAATCATTTAAAACCTTATAATTCAATCATATGACTTAATAATTTTCTCTTATCAATCTCATATTCCATACAAGTTAAATTTTTACTTTATTCAAGTTTTAACCAATCTTATACTCAATTCAATATCCTACCTCATTATCCAATACTTCAACCTTATTCTTAGGCCTTGTAAAGGCAATACGATCTCAATATGAATCCACACTTAATTTCCAATCCTATTAGCTCTTACAACAACAATTATCAAATGATTCATTAATATGAAATGACTTGATCATTCAACTTAGACTTCTCGGAAAGGTATTAGTGGCATGAGGCTTTCGGGTAATGGTTCCAATAACAGCCTCAAGTGCAACATTCACCCTTTCGATTTCAATTTAAGAATTGGATGACAACGAATCAGATGACATCTTTCCAGGTGATAACGTTTTGTCAAACTCCACTCTATGAGGAAAGATCGTCATGACATCGATATCAGTCTTAATCTCGCCAATTCTTCTTCAATATCACAATCAACTAATATCTACATTTCAACGAATATAAACCATTTGTTGGGATCATAAATATCCACAACTTGGTTTAGATCTAGGATAGCTAGAATTCCTACGAGAATAGCTTCGACTAATTTACTAGGGGATTTAGGGTTACTTGTGACAATCGACGTCGTATAAATACCTCGTATAAAAATCAAAATAATCATCAAACAATCATGTAATAAAATTACATCATATATATATAATCCAAGTTATATATATATATATTAAAATAACACTTCTCAGTCTTGGCCTTGTCGGTAACTCGGGAATTCTTCGGCACCGTTATAGTCAAAAGATTTTTAGACATTTTTAGAAAAATGTTTTTAGTTAAAAGATTTTGAAATGTTTTATTCAAAACCTTGGTTTTAAAAATCTTCCGTTCTCTATAACGAGAGCTCTGGTACCAAACTGTAACACCCCCAAATTTATACAACTCAGTACAGCGGAAGACTAGTTGGTGTTACGGGATAGCACATTACTCACATCATAGACAACGCATAAAAATCGCGTCGTTTAATAATAAATCATTTCCATTCATAAACATCAAAGTTACATCGGTCCCAAGTCATTATATTTCATACAAAGTTTTACAAAGTATTTGAATGGAAAATATTGTTTAGGTACGGGCCATGAATTCTTGTCGTCTTCCCAAGAATTACCTTCAAGTACCTGAGATAAAACATGTTAAAATAAAAGGTCAGCGATAACGCCGAGTGAATTCATAGAGTTTAATAAATTCCATCAATATAATATCAGTATAAAATTATTACTGAAAATAATTTTGTACAAATCATTTTAATAGGCCATAAAATAGCCAAAGTCATTTTATACAAATCCTTATCAAAAATCATAATATAGGCATTTGCCTTAAAAATCATTATACGAGCCAATGTCGTAAAAACATCATACAATACGTTTTACATCGTTGTATAGATTAAATAAAAACCGTTATATGAATATGGTTATGAAAACCAAAACACGAACATAATATCAATAGTATGACCCTGTATTGCTAGTCAGGCAATACATCGTAATTCGGAGCGTCTATTAGTATTTGTTAATTTGGATTATTATAAGCCGCATGACATTGTTACCTTACTAAACCAAAACGGGTAGCTAACCCGATACAAATTTTGCCCATCTAAAGTAGCGTGTCGTCACAAAGGTCACGCTATGGAAATCTTCTCATACATAAATTCGCTTACCAATCAATGTGGCACGACGGGGATCAACCGTCAAGGCGCGAACTGGGGTGATCGTCCCCAAATAGTACTATTAAATGCATAAGCGTCTACCAACTCCCGGTAGTTCACAATTCATGCTAATGGGACTTTTAGTGACATAACCTAACTTTAATAATCCATTTTATTTCATCTATCGGGTCCATTAATCATTTATCAGGTCATACAATCGGGTCATTCAATCATTCGGGTCCAAAAATCAATAAACAAACAATCGGGACAAATGGTGTCCTAAGTTTATAAAAACTAACATGTTATCTCCCTCTCGGGTTTATAAAGCATTTATAAAACATTTAAAAGAGTGCGAGGCTATGAACTCACGTTGATGTGGGAAGACGATTATCGGCGATTTGGATGTACGATACGTGCTTCAATCACGGAAACCTAGACAAATAACAATCGGTCTTAGACGTTTGTCCAATGACTTTATAAAATAACAACTATGTATACATATGATGATTATATATATATGATGATCAAGTGGGTTTACATATTCTCGTTTACTCATTTTTAGTATTATATGTCGATAACTTTTATACTAGCTTACTAGTTTTACCCATTTACGTGTTTTAAGTCCAATAAACTTATTATAAGTTCTTTAACTTGTTTTAATCCATGTTATACTCATATTATCAGTATCTATGCTTTACAAGTTGGGCCTAAATGGGTTAAGCCCAATTATTAGTCCAATATGTTTAGTTAGCTCGTAAATGTCCGTAATTCTTATAGTTCGGGTTTTATCGGTTTTTACTTGTATTAGTTACCTATACATCAGTATATGAATTTTATAAACTTTACATTAGACGGGTTTGGTTGTCTAAGTTTTATTTGGCGAAAAACGTTAATTTTACGGCGATAGCCGAAAAAGTCGTAAAAATCAAGTTTATAGTTTTTATTACTTATAAATATTATTTTACCACCATTTATATAATTTACCCATTTAATCAACCTTTTATACATTTATATAAATAAGTTTTATAAGTTAGTGGGTTTATATTTTTACATTTTATACATTATAATGTGAGTGCTTATATAATAATAATAAACATTATTTCCAAAAATCTTATTTTTAACTTCATGTTCACCATTTTTAACATATCTAGAGTTCTATAATGAATTAGAAGCTCATTTTTGGATGACATGTTCTTCATAATATGTGCTACATATAACTTAGTTATAGCTACTGCCCATTTTGAGTTTAGGTTGCCTTAACAGTCCCTACAAAACTGCTTATTCAGATTACACCACCTAACTTGTTTTTATCATATCTCACTCATTATTTTGATTCCATTGCATGGCCAACTCTCACATGTGTATAACATCATATAATTACTGTAAATGGATCAAACAATGCAATTTTATCAGTTCATCTTTTAGTTATCTACTGTTTTTATACAGCCAACTAAATAGTCAAGATTTTAGCTTCATTTCTTATAGTTATCATCATTTTTAAGCATATTTATCAACACTTGATCCCCACACAACATTTTTATCATCATATATACATCATATACATATACAAAATGAAAGAAAATACATTTGTTCTTTACAAAATAACAAGAGAAAAATGGAGAGGATGATCTTCTTTACCAATCCAAGGGGATTTCTTGTTTTAGGAAGACAAGAACTTGATGAACACAACAAGTATCTCCAAGACCATCAAATATCAAGAACATAGGTTGGAAAATCAGCCCTAGGACACAAGTAATTCACCTCCAAAGTTGTTAATATGGCCACCAAATGATCAAGGCTTCAAGAGAACACCTTAATAGAACTAGTAAACATGTGGTTTATGGCTAGAAAAGATCAAATGGGGTGTTTGTTGGTTAATAGTGGACGGCACAAGGGAGGAGTTGAGAGGATTTTGATGTTGGTTTTGCATGTGAGAAAGATAGAAATGAAACAAGTAGCTAGTTTTGGGAGTGTTAAGTGGTATGTGTTAGCTTGAAATGTAAGCATGGCTTACACATGTAATGTGTAAGCTAAACTTGATGCCACCTTGTGTTGTGGTGTCAAGTTATCCGTCCCATAAAAGCTAGTGGGGTGGGACAATGTGTCTTGTCCCATCTCACTAGTTTACGGGTATTTCTCGATTCTAGTTTTCTCGATTTGCGTGCCCTCGGGTCGTTTTACGAAAAACGTTTTTATAAATTATGAATCAACGGCACAAAACGAATCCAATAAAAATTGTCTCATCAAAAACGGAGTTCGAAAACGTAAATACGTAATCCTAAGGTTTCCGGTTTAGTCGTAAAGGACGTTAAAATAAAATTGCAAGTCCTAGTCTCTTCTCGTAAATTTGTGAGTTTATGAACCAACACAAATTTAAAACTCCAAAATAATATTCACAGATAAATTTATTTTCTGAATGTCGGACTGTCACCAAAGACGGTGTATGTAAACGTAAGCACGTAACGTAGAATCCTCCGGTTTAAAAGTAGTCGATGCTACTTCAAGACGTAAATCCAAATTTCTTCCCAAAAATAAGTGAGTTCATATTGTAACATTAAAATAATATTTTCAAATAATATTTGAGAATAAAATATCAATCGTAAATTGACGGATTGTCACAGTGGTAGTTGTTGATCAACATAAGACTTGACTTCGCGTCGAATGATCGTGGTCATCTGCTCGTCAATTGACCCGAGAAAAGCAGCATTTTCTTTATCCCGAGTTTTCTTCTCTTTAAGAAATGATTTATGTTTTGCTTTAAGTCTAGACACTCTTTCTATTAATTTCTGAAGTGTAGGCTCATCATGTTGTGGTTCCTTGGGAGGAGTGGTGATCCTTTCAGTCAATGTAGCTATTTGTGTAGCTTGAGCCTCCAGCTGTTGTTGAAGAGACTGGATCAGTGGATCATTGACTGTGAGGAAGGGATTGGATGTGGATGATACTTGTGGTTCTTCTGGTGGAGGTGTAACCATAACTGTTAAAGTGGCGGTGGATGATACTGGTTGTTGAAGGATAGGTGTTGAAGTAGATACAGTGATTGGGGCGGTGGTTGATACAAGTTGTTCAACTGTGGATGACGGTGTAGATTCAGTGGTGATGATGGTGGTTGATACTGGTTGTGCCGGGGTGATAACTGGTGTAATGACCTCACTGATGACCGGGGTGGATAATGGTGGAGTGGTGGTGGATGTAACAGTAGTTATGGGAACATCCACCATGGTTTCGTTTGTTGACGGATCAGTGTTTGTGACCTCAATGCCCTCCCCTTCCAGATTAAGATATTTTAAAACGTCATCAGAACCAGAAGTAGACTTACTTTGAAGTTGAGTCACTGGTATGAAAGTTGCATGAGCATCTTCGTTTAACACCATGTGAGTTGGTTCTGGTAAAGAAGTGGTAATATTGGCGTCTCGATACATCATACTTGTATCTGTGTCTGCACTACTCTCACGTTCTTCACTTGGCTCACGACTTTCAACGTGGTAGTTACCAACATCTTCATAAGTATCTTCGTCGAGAGGATCTTCATAAAATGCCAAGTCAGCATCAGGATTGCCGAATTCTGCTAAGTCCTCAAACATTCTTGAACCTGAGCCTGTGGAAAAAGCTTCCTGTCTGCTTTGTTGAAGAACAATACGCAGTCGTTTGGCTTCAGAAATTTGTTGTTGAGCAGGTTCTTTGGAAGCAACACTTGCTTCTTTACCCTTGGTCTGCTTTTCTTTCTTTGTCTTGCAAAGTGGTATTTCTTCCTGTTCTTCCTCTGTTTTGGTCATTTCAGCATCTTCAGCATCTTCATCAACTAAATGCTCTTTTCCTGTGCCTTTGTCTTTTGATGAAACAGTCGATTGGCGCTTGAAAATTTTTTTTCTTTCGTTTTCCTTTTTACGTCTCTGCTTGTTTTTCGGAAGGATCTGCATTTGCTCGTATAAACTGTGCATCAATATCTTTAAGGTTCTCTCTGTAGTGATCACTTTCCCTTATACCGACATTCATCATGATTGCAGGCACTTGAGCTGTTCTGAGTTTATATTTTGTGAATTGATTATCCGCAGTCATAGTGTCTAACACATCGTCATCATCTTAAGTATGATAGAAGAAGTTCCCGCGATGATCAATATTTGGGTCACTCTTCATGAAGTGATTGATAATGAGTTTTGTGAACCTTGGAAATGGAAGATGTACCGCTTTTCTCTTGGAACTTGTGAATTGATGACAAAGTTCTTCCCAAAGTTGTAAACATAATCCACTTTAGATCCAGTGTAGAGACCCCAAAAGATAACTGCCTGAGCGGGTCGCATTGCATCTAATCCGCGAATCTTTAAAGTAAGGCACTTCACTAAAGTGATGACAATTGCTTTCCAAGGTTGTCCTATATGTGATGTGTTAAACTGAGAAAGAAAACCAATTTCACCCTCATAGTTCAACTCTCGGATTACTCTAAGTAGTTCTTCTGCATCTGGATCAGGCACAAAGTGTTCCCCTTTTGCAAGCTTTGGAAGCTTAAATAGTTGCCTAAACTGTCGCAGATCAAATGTCAAGGCTTTGTTGTTCAGAGTAAAGGAGATTATCTTCTTTGACAATTGCTTTGCTTGTGTGATTGAGGCAGTTGCCCAAAATTCATGCATGTATACTTCAGGAACCGATGCAGTGACACGTAATGCATCCTTTATTGGTGAACAATCTAGGATGTCTGTTGCGATTTTGAATGCCGCCAAAGAAGGATCAAAATCGTCTCTCAGACGAAAATTGTTTGGTGCATGTTGCATTCGAGCATTAAGTGGAACAAGGATAAGATCTAAGTGTTTTTGTTCTTCTTCGGTTATCGACATTTTCCTGTTTTTAGATTAACACGAGCACACTTGATATATATATATATATATATATATATATATATATATATATATATATATATATATATATATATCTCATAAACTATGTAAATCCTAAACATTTTAGATGAATCACAACAAATGTCACCATACATGTTTGAGTACCAAAATACAAGGATTGTTCATAAAGACAAGGTTCATACATGCAGAATCACATCTAAGATAGAAAGATATGCCAAAGACAATTTATTCTAATGAAGTCACAACCTAGCATAAGTTACTAGAAGTATTTGGATTTCTTGGTTGTCATAACCAGAACTTCAGTAGGTTTAGGTTTGGTTTCAACCACAACCTCAATTAGTCTTGGTGGGATTTCAACCACAACTTCAGTGGGCTTTGGTTCAGTTTCAACCACTACTTTAGTAATTTTAGGAGTAACTTCAACCCAGATTTCAGTAGGCTTGAACACAGAGTTAGACAACGATGAGACATTGTCTTCCATGGCCTGGATGCAAAACACAAGACATTGAATAATTAATTCATATCTCTTTTGTTTACAGAATAGTCAACTTATTAAATAAGATGACCTTCTGTTATAAGAAACCGTTCAAGTATTCTTATGAGATAAAATTATTCAATTTCAATATGACTTGGTCTCGTTTTAAAGGCCCTAATTTACTAAAAGCCTAAAAATAGGAGTGAAGACTAGGCAGATTTCATAAGAAAGTCTTAGGCATATGTACAACATTTAAAATCCATAACCAGCGTAACAAGGGTAACAATAATATAGACCTATATCGCAAGCTATAAGATATTCAAGGCAGATGCATTGCAAAACTAAAGTTACGATAGTGTTTAATACGTTTTATCAAACTTGCAAATTTTGTCCATTTAAACAATGCATCGTGTTGTACCTATCGTAGTGAACTCATGAAATAAGTCCATCGAACTAAATCCATCGCACCAACCCATCGTACTCTAGCCATCGCATCCTACCTCTCGCAGCATACTCATCGCATCATAACCATCGCATCCTACCCCATCGCATCCTACCCCATCGCATTCTACCATCGCATCCTACCCCATCGCATCCTACCATCGCATCCTACCCATCGCATTGGAGCCATCGTAACAGACCCATCGCAACGATCCATCTTAACAGACCATCGCAACGATCCATCTTAACAGACCATCGCAACGATCCATCGCAACGGACCATCGCAACGATCCATCGCAATGAACCATCACAACGATCCATCGCAATGGACCATCGCAACAGGCCCATCGTAATGGACCATCGCAGCGAGTGGATAAGGTAAAGCCATCACAATCAATGCGATGAGAATGGATCGTAGCCATTGATCGCATTCTTGGTGACAGAACCGAGGTATATCTAAACTGAGCGATTACGGGACAAGGACGATGTTATAAGCCAATCTGTTAATATCCAGTGTTTATCTAGGCCCTATGAACAAATCCCAATTCTAAAAACTCATTTTCATCAATAATCTCGAAACCCTAAATTGGTTCAGATTCAAATAGATACTTGTTTAAGTTTAATGAGATGAACAAAATATATAAACATGTAAAAATCAGAAGCATAGATGGACAAAGTTATACCTAGGACGGATTCAAACAGTAGGCACAAAAGATGGTGTTTCTAAGCTTTTATCAATGGCGGATGGTATGTATTTTGTGTGTTTCCAGTAATGACGGGGAAAGAGGGGGGGTGTGGTTTTGATTTGGTCAAATTGGTCAATCACCCACCATTTTGCAAAAAGTGCAATAATGGTCCCCCTGTTTTTAGAATGTTAGTTAAAGTTAAATAAATTAACTTAACAACAGTAAACCCGCTCACAAACACGACCACCAATACTTAACGCCAAAATTTTAAGGACCTATGCATGAGATTCTATATCGCCCAAGGCACACATAATATAACTGATGATGAAGAATAGATAATATTTTCTGACAATCCTTTTTAACGACCAAAATTATTTCCACGAAGAGTTAATATTTGCTCCCCCTAAATCCCTGACCCGTTTTCTATTTAAAGAGCTGTAGTCAAAGATTTTAAGGACACAATTATTAATGAGGACTTTTGCCAGTTAAGTGATTTTATAGAACGATTATGGTGGCAATAAGATTTCTCTTATTTAGACAAAATAAGTGCACTGATACGTACACAAATTAGTGTTAGACCAAGTTATAAAGTAAACTTGGCCCCTTACAAGGTTTTAAAGTAAACCTTGCCCGAGAAACTTAATTCCCGTTATGAGCCAACGTTTTCAAAAGAAATACGTGACTTTAATGCGAAAAGCGGGTTGCAGTCAGAAATAACTACAAGCCATAATGGGCATGTTTTAAAACTTGTAAAACTTTTATACGGACTCTATTTATGGCGTCGTGTCAAGATTAATCGACATTTCTAAAGCCGTAAATATTACCGTACTAAAAGACATGCCCGATTTGAAAATAAAATAACAATATTTTTGGATTTTCTTGATTTTATATTTTTTATGGATTTTCTATGTTTTATATTTTTTATGGATTTTCTATGTTTTCTATTTTTGTATTTTGCTTTTGATGGTTTAAATATGTACGATAATATACAAGATCACAATCAAAGGATACTCGAGAATAGTTTACCATTACTATTCTTCAGATTCTTCTGCCAACTCCTTAAGTATCGCTGGTGAAAATGATTTCATGCCTAGCTTTTCGATCAAAAACTCGATACGTCCTCGATCTAAGGCCTTTGTGAATATATCTGCCAGCTGATACTCAGTGTTGACGAAGTACAGTTCGATCACTCCATTTTCCACTTGCTCCTTGATGAAGTGGTAGTGGATGTCAATGTGCTTTGCTCGAGAGTGTTGAACGTAGTTGCAGCATAGAGCGATTGCACTTTTGTTATCATAGTACATCGAGATTTTGTTGAATCCAAGACCGTAGTCAGTCAATTGTGACCTCATCCAAAGAACTTGAGCACAACAACCGGACATAGAAATGTATTCAGCCTCAGTACTTGATATCGCAGCGCTTTTCTGCCTTTTTGATGCCCAACTAACAAGTCTATCTCCAAGAAGTTGCACACTGCCAGAAGTGCTAAATCTGGTATCTTGACACCCGGCATAATATGCATCTGCATATGAAATTAGTGCAATAGAGGAATCCTTCGGATACCACAGACCACGATGAAGTGTTCCTTTCAGATACCAAAAGATCCTTTTCACAACATGTAAGTGCTTTTCGGTAGGCCGAGCCTGATACCGGGCACACATGCCTATAGCAAATTGCAAATCAGGCCTGCTAGCAGTCAGATAGAGAAGGGTGCCGATCATTCCACGGTAAAGTTTAGGATCGACAACTATCCCTTCCTTATCTTCATCTAAATTGGATCTCTCCACCATTGGGGTATCCACGGGGTCACAGTTTTCAAAATGATATTTCTTTAAGGATTCAAGAGCAAATTTGGATTGATTAATAAAGATACCTCTGGGATTCTGAGAAATTTGCAACCCTAAGAAAAATGAAAATTTTCCCATCATCGACATCTTAAAGCGTGTGGACATAATTTTCTCAAAACTGTCAGACAAACGTTGATTAGTAGCAGCAAATATTATATCATCAACATAAATTTGTGCCAGTATCATGTCGTTGTCATCCTTGAGAATGAATAATGTGGGGTCCACTTTGCCTTTGGAGAAGCCTTTGGAGATGAGATACGACGATAAGAGATCGTACCACGCGCGTGGAGCTTGTTTCAACCCGTAAAGAGCCTTCTTGAGCTTGTACACGTGATTAGGATACCCTGAATTAACGAATCCATTCGGCTGGCTTACATAGACATCTTCCCTTAATTCACCATTGAGAAATGCCGTCTTAACATCCATTTGGTAGACGATCATATTCATGTGAGCAGCATAAGCAAGGAATAGTCTAATTGCCTCCAATTGAGCAACAAGAGCAAAGGATTCTTCCAAATCGATACCCAAAGCTTGTTTGTAACCTCTAGCAACCAATCTAGCTTTGTTTTTCAGCACACTTCCTAACTCATCGAGCTTAACCTTGTATACCCACAACAATGTCACGATTTCAACGTTGCTGGGTAACGGAACTAATTCCCACACTTCAAGACGTTGGAATTCATTAAGTTCCTCTTGCATGGCTTCAATCTATGATGATTTGGTCATGGCTTGTTGCCAGTTTTTAGGTTCAGTGTTTGAAAGAAATGCATCAAAATAGCAATATAATGCATGTTCTTGAAGTTGATGGCGTGTTAAGACAGGTCGATCAGTGTCACCAATAATATTGCGGATTAGGTGATCCTTTGTCCATTTAGTGTTGTGAGTTTCAATCCGTGGTGGTCGGGAGTGAACGATTACAGGAGCTTCCTCTGAGGTAGACGCACCGGTAGGGTCTTCAGGTACATGTGAACCAAAGAAGGGAAGCTCTTGTAAGTGAGCATATTCCAGATCGTGATCATATAGATCCTCTTCAACATCATTAGGAACGAGTGGGGGTGATGATTCAGGTGTTGTTTGAGAATTGGTGGGAGATGGTACATCTTGTTCAAGAGTAACAGTAGATGCGTCAGATAGATTTCCATTATCTTGAGCAACAATTACGGGAATCGGAGCTACTGCTACGGGTACTGGAGAATCATTACTCTGTGGATCAAAGAATTCATCAAACATAGGTTGAAATAACTTATCCCACTCGGACCTTGTTGGTGGTATGAATGATGGAGTAGTAGGGTTGTTGGGAATTAAGCCGGAACTGAATGTACCGGTTCCCATCTCGTGTAACGCGGGTTCAGAGCTGTGTTGCTCAGAAGCCATCGCTGTCAGCTCATCAAAATCGACATCCAAAGTTTCTACAATCTTGCCAAGACGACGGTTATAAATACAGTAAGCTTTCTTTGCAGGCGAGTAACCAATGAAAATTCCAATATCAGCCTTCGGTTGAAGTTTTCCCAGATTCTCACTATTTGTATTTGGATAACAAAGTGCACCAAACACATGAAGATATGAAATATCGGGTTTGTGTCCATGAAGTATCTCATATGGAGTTTTACCATGACGTTTGCGAATGATGGAGCGGTTTTGGGTATAACATGCGGTTGCTACTTGTGACAATCTAACTTATTTTTGTGTTGGTTGACGAACTCACAATTTACGGATTTAAATTTGGGCTTACGTGCATAATTTGGCGTCTTTTACGACTAAACCGGAAACCTTAGGATTACGTATTTACGTTTTTGAACTCCGTTTTTGATGAGACAATTTTGTTGGATTCGTTTTGTGACGTTGATTCATAATTTATAAAAACGTTTTTCATAAAACGACCTGAGGGCACGCAAATCGAGAAAACTAGAATCGAGAAATACCCGTAAACTAGTGAGATGGGACAAAATACATTGTCCCACCCCACTAGCTATGTTGGACGGCACAACATGACACCACACCATAGAGGTGGCATCATGTTAGCTAGCTTACTACAAGTGTAAGCTTAGCTTACTCTTTAAGCTTACTTCCACCCCACTAAACACAAAACTAGCAACTAGTTTTCACTTCACCATTTCCTTACATGCAAATCAACATAAAACTCTCTCAAATACCCTCCCCTAGCCGTCCACTTTAAGGCAACAAACAACCCTTTTGATCTTTTCTAGCCATGAAACACATGTTTACTAGCTCTATTAAGGAGTTATCTTGAAGCCTTGATCATTTGGTGGCCATATTAACAACATTGGAGGTGATTTGCTTGTGTCCTAGGTCTGATTTCCCAACATATGTTCTTTGTATTTGATGGTCTTGGAGTTACTTGTTGTATTCATCAAGTTCTTGTCTTCCAAAAACAAGGAATACACTTGGTTGGTAAAGAAGATCATCCTCTCCATTTTTCTCTTGTTATTTTGTAAAGAACAAATGTATTTTCTTTCATTTTGTATATGTATATGATGTATATATGATGATAAAAATGTTGTGTGGGGATCAAGTGTTGATAGATATGCTTAAAAAGGTTAATAACTATAAGAAATGAGGCTAAAATCTTGATTATTTAGTTGGCTGTATTAAAACAGTATATAACTAAAACATGAACTGATAAAATTGCATGGTATGATCCATTTACAGTAAGTACAAGATGTTATACACATGTGAGAGTTGGCCATGCAATGGAATCAATATAATGAGTGAGATATGATCAAAACAAGTTAGGTGTTCTAATCTGAATAAGCAGTTTTCTAGAGACTTTTAAGGCATGATATACTTAAAATGAGCAGTATCTATAACTAAGTTAAATGTAGCACATAATATGAAGAACATGTCACCCAAAAATGAGCTTCTAATTCATTATAGAACTCTAGATATGGTAAAAATGGTGAACATGAAGATAAAAATCAGATTTTAAGAATTAATGTTTATTATTATTATATAAGCACTCACATTTTAATGTATAAAATGTAAAATAAAAACCCACTAACTTATAAAACTTATTTATATAAATATATAAAAGGTTAATTAAATGGATAAATTATATAAATGGTGGTGAAATAATATTTATAAGTAATAAAAACTATAAACTTGATTTTTACGACTTTTTCGGCTATTGCCGTAAAATTAACGTTTTTCGCCAAATAAAACTTAGACGACCAAACCCGTCTAATGTAAAGTTTATAAAAGTCATATACTGATATATAAGTAACTAATACAAGTAAAAACTGATAAAACCCGAACTATAAGAAATACGGACATTAACGAGCTAACTAAGCATAATGGACTAATAATCGGACTAAATAAGATAAATACTTGTAAAAAGAACTTATTGGGCTTAACCCATTTGGGCCCAACATGGAAAGTATATATACTGATAATATAGGTATAAAATGGATTAAAACAAGATAAAGAACTTATACTAAGCTTAATGGACTTAAAATAGATGAATAGGTAAAACTAGCAAACTACTGAAAGTTACCAAAACGTAAACACTAGAATGAGTAAACAAGGATGTATAAACCCACTAGATCATCATCATATGTACAAAATCATCATATGTATATTGTTATTTTGATAAAAGTCATTGGACAAAGTCTAAGACCGATTATTATTTATATAGGTTTCCGTGACCGAAGCACGCCCGTAACCGATAATCCGCCTTTCATTAACAACGTGAGTTCATAGCCTCGTACTCTTTTAAATGTTTTATAAAATGATTTGTAAACCCGCGAGGGATATAACATGCTAGATTTTGATAAAAATAGAACACAAGTAGTCCCGATTGTATGCTTAATGATATGGACCCGAACGATGCTATGACCCTATAAACGAGAATAAAAGGATTATTAGTAGTTAGGTTATGTCACTTAAAGTCCCATTAGCATGAATTGTGAACTACCGGGATTTGGTAGACGCTTATGCATTTGATAGTACTATTTGGGGACGATCACCCCAGTTCGCGCCTTGACGGTTGATCCCCGTCGTACCCCATTGATTGGTAAGCGAATTTATGTATGAGAAGATTCTATAGCGTGATTTTTGTGACGACACGCTAACTTAGATGGGCAAATTGTTTGTCGGGTTCACGGCCCGCTGTTTTCATAGTAAGGTAACAATGTCATGCGGCTAATAATAATCCTACAACCTATATAATCCAAATAAAAATGTATCCTATACATAATAACGACGCTATTAACGATGAATATATTACCTATCATGGTAATATAGAGACTACGGTCTCATGGACGGTTTAAGATGTATGCTTGATTTATATATTGCCTGACTAGCAATATGAGGACTTACTTCCGATATTATACTTGTGTTCTGATTTTAAATGATTGTTTTATATAACGGTTTTTATTAAACTCTATGAATTCACTCGGCATTCGCTGATATGATTTTTGCATGTTTTTATCTCAGGTGCTTGAAGGTAATCCGGATGGAGATCGACTCTGATGGCCCACATAATATTAAAAATGTTCATTCGATCTATGTTTTGTAAACTAAATGACCTGTATAATTTAGGACCTGTTGTACGCTTTTAAACTTTTATCGAATGAATGTATGTTAAACCTTGAACAACCATTTGTATGTGTTGTCTATGATTGGAGTTATTGTGCTATCCCGTAACACTCTGAAAGACCCTTCCGCTGTACCGATACGAAAATTGAGAGTGTTATAGTTTGGTATCAGAGCTCTCGTTATAGAGAACAAAAGATTTTAAAAACCAAGGTTTTGAACAAAACTTTTCAAAATCTTTTGACAATGAACATTTGAGAAAATATTTGAAAAAATATTTTGACTATAACGGTGCCAGAGATCTCCGGCGTTACCAACAAGCCCTATTGAGAAGATATATATTTTGATATATATAATTTAATTTATATATATGTATATATCATGGTTTCATTATGTAATTGTTTAACTAGTATGTTATCCTAATACGAGATATATATATAAATGCAGATTGTCATGGCTAACCCTAATATTCCTGTAGAAAACCATGCTATTCCTGAACCTAATGTAGATGATGATCCTTATTTAGACTTAGTAGATTATGATATGGATGATGAGGAGGAACCATTTGAGGATCCCGAGCCCGAGTTAGGACTAGGAGATCAGATTGCCCCTCAGGTTGACTTGGTAGAGAATGAGATTGAGAATGTTGATATTGAGAATGATGAGGAGATTGGGTTAGATAATTTAGATGACGAGATTGACGACGAGGATGTCGAGGAGGATGTAGGTATAGATGTTGAGGTAGATGATGATGAGGAAGCCGAGCTTATTTATCCGTATGATGTTCCAGAGGGCGAGCCTTTGCCCCCACCAGTTTATTTGTCTGATTCTGAGGTTGAGTTACCTAGGGATGAAATGTCTGAATCGTCTGAATCTGATTCTGAATCAGAGGAGGATGAGGATGATGATGCACCTGACGGTACGGATGGTATTGCCACTCGTAGATGTGAGATAGGAGAGTCGTCTAGTGCTCGAGAGGCTACTCATATTGATGGTCTTGCACCATGGGCCTTGAGACGTGATCTAGATGCTTCTCGTGTTAAGAGTTGTATGACAGAGGTTGGATTAGGTGTTGTTCAGACTCAAGTTTCTTATTTGGAGTCGAAGACTAAGGTTGGCGAGAAAGAGCGGGAATTTCTTAGTTTGGATTTGAGCGATGTTAAATGTGGTTTGAATGAGGCTTTTAGGAGGTTATCGGTGTTGGAAAGTGGCGAGTTTGCTTAAATGAAGAGAAAGGTGAATACTATGGAGATTCAGTTGAGTGTAGCTCGTGCGATGCGTGAGAAAGCTGAGAAGGAGTTGAATATATCTATGGGATGGAACAGTAGATTTTATGCTGACATGGTTGAAAAAGGAGTGATCCGTAAGCGCCCAGCAGAAGATGTGTCTACTGATCGTCCGACGAAGATTCAGAAGACGATGGATGATGGACCATCTAGCGGTTCTCAGTAGACCAGTCTGTATTTAGTAGTGACCTTTATATCTTTTGTGCCTTTGTAGCTTTGACTGAACCGACTTGTTAGTAGTAGACTTGGCACGAATTTTGAGTATATATAGTGCTAGAACTTTGATATGGAATGTATTAAGACAATACTTTTGTTTCAAATCGAATGAAATATGTATCTTGTCTTGAATTCCATATTGTGCCTTATTTGTATCTTGATTATGAATTCAATCCATATTATATGAATCCTTTGTTGGGTGAATGCTTAATACTATGAAATTGTGAAATTATAGAACTATGCCGCCCAAGAAGGCTGTGACTGAGGATGATGTACGTAGGATTATTACGGAGCAAGTTACCGCATCTATGACTGAATTTATGGCAAATGCTAGAAATGAAGCTGGCGGTAGTGGAGCTGGCGGTAGTGGAGCTGGCGGTAGTGGAGCTGGCGGTAGTGGAATTGGCGGTACTAATGTGAATGTGAATGCTAATAATGTGAATGCTAATGCTGGAGGAAATGTAGGAGGACTTGGAACGAATGCACCTGAAGTTGGTGGCTGTACTTATGTGACGTTCATGAAGTGTGAACCTCTACCTTTTAATGGAACTGAAGGTGTTGTAGGATTAAGCCAGTGGATTGAGAAGATTGAGTCAGTGTTTCGGATTAGTAAGTGTAAGGAGGAAGATAGGGTGACTTTTGATATGGCTACTCTTAAAGGTCGTGCATTGAATTGGTGGAACGGGAGAATTGCTTTCATGGGTCTTGATGCTGCTAATGCTACTCCTTGGGCTGAAATTAAGAAGTGGATGACTTTGGAGTTTTGTCCTTGTAGTGTGATCATTAGGTTAGAACAGGAGTTGATTCATTTGAGAATGAAAGGTGTGGACATTCATAGTTACACGAACCGATTCCATGAGTTGGCCTTGCTATGTCCTCGATTGGTTGAACCCGAAGAGATCCGAATTGAGCAATATGTTAAAGGGTTGACCAAGAATATCCGGGGGGACGTGACATCATCTAAACCACTGACCATTGATGATGCTGTTCGAATGGCTTACCAACTCATTGGACAGATAATTCAGGATAGGGAAGATGAAGCCCGTGTTGGTGAGAAAAGGAAGGGAGACGGTGATCGTGTAGATAGAGGTGATAATAGGAAGAATTTCAATCGCCGTCAGAACAAGAGAAAGGGGAATGCAAATGCTCTTACCAACAATGCACCGCGCAACGATGATAGATGTCCTAAGTGTGGCAACAAGAGGCATGCTGGCGACTGCTGGAAGTGCCGAAATTGCGGAAAGCTTGGACACAAGGTTGAAAGGTGTAAGAAGGGAACCATTTGCTTCAACTATAATGAAGAAGGTCATAGGAAATCGGAATGCCCCAAGTTTAAATCGATTGTACCTGGAAGAAACCCCCAGGGTGGTATCTACCAACTTGGAACAATTGAGGTGAAGAAAGAGGATCCGAATGTCGTTACCGGTACGTTCTTACTCAACAATCATTATGCCGTTGCTTTATTTGATTCTGGTGCTGATAGGAGCTTTGTATCCACTAAATTTAGTGCCCTTATTGATATTGAACCTGTTGAGATAAGTACCAGTTACGAGGTGGAATTGGCTAATGGTAAATTAGTGAAAACTAATAAGCTATTAGAAGGATGCTCTCTAAATCTCTTGAACCATTCCTTTCCGATTGATTTGATGTTGATAGAATTAGGTAGTTTTGATATTATTATTGGTATGGATTGGTTGTCATTGAATAATGCTACTATTTTATGTGGAGAGAAGAAGGTTAAGATTCCTCTTAGGAATAGGACGTTAGTAATTGATGGTAGTCGAGGTGAATCCCGTTTGAAAATCGTTTCATGTATTAAAGTCCAAAAGTACATCAGGAACGGTTGTGAGTTATTCTTAGCTCAAGTGACCGGGAATGAGTCTAGGGAGAAACGATTGGAAGATGTACCTATTTTTTGTGAATTTCCTGAGGTATTTCCTAAAGATTTACCCGGACTTCCACCGATAAGGCAAGTAGAGTTTCGAATCGATTTAATTCCTGGTGCTGCACCGGTGGCACGTGCGCCTTACCGATTAGCCCCTTCTGAATTAAAGGAGTTATCTGAGCAACTTAAGGAGTTGTCTGATAAAGGTTTTATTCGACCGAGCTCGTCGCCTTGGGGAGCTCCAGTCTTGTTCGTTAAGAAGAAGGATGGATCTTTTCGTATGTGCATTGATTATAGGGAACTGAATAAGGTGACAATTAAAAATCGATATCCTTTACCTAGGATTCCTAGGGGTATAAAGTGTCATTCTTCAATTCTTGAGGGACTTGTTTTGCCAATATTCAAATCTTCAAGGTCTTTTTGGCAAATTCATATCTTGGGCCTGGTTCTTTGTGCGGGTTCGTTTCTCGTGTTCGTTTTTGCTTGTTTCTTGTGATCATTTTATTTGTTTCACGACATCCACACCTAAAACACACAAAGAGAAAACACAAGTATATTCACGGTATTTTACGAAATTTATACACATTTTAAGCCCGTTTAGGACGATGAGACCATGTATAAATGTAGTCGTATCAGTATCCGAAAGATTCCTCTATTTCACTGATGGCATATGCAGATGCGGACCAAGCCGGGTTTCAAGAAACAAGACGTAGCACTTCTGTAATTTTGTAACTACTTGGAGATCGTTTGATTAGTTGGGCTTCTAAAAGGAAGAAAAGCGTTGCGATCTCAAGTACGGAGGCAGAATACATATCTATGTCTGGTTGTTGTGCCCAAATCCTTTGGATGAGGTCACAATTAACCGACTATGGTCTTGGCTTCAACAAAATACCGATGTACTGCGACAATAAAAGTTCCATTGCCCTATGGTGCAACAACGTTCAACACTCTAGGTCGAAGCAAATTAATAGTCGTTACCATTTAATCAAGGAGCAAGTGGAGAATGATGTAATCGAGCTATTGTTCGTCAACACGGAGTATTAGCTTACAGGTCTTTTTACAAAGGCTTTAGATCGAGCTCAAATTGAGTTGTTGGCCAAAAAGCTCGGAATGAGAACCTTCTCCCCTGAAACTCTCAAGGAGTTGACAGATGAGGTGGAAGAATAGTGGTGGTAACTATTCTTGAGTATCCTTATGTGATCATGTATATATTGTATATATTTAAACACCAAAAATAAAAGAGAAAAATATAAAATCCATAAAACCATACAAAAATATAAAACCAAGAAAAACCAAAAATATTTTTTGTAAAAAGGCATGTCTTTTGAGACGATAATATTACTGTGATAACCCGAACCCGAGGTCATTATTTAATCATATTTTACGAGTATTTTTGAAACTTTTAATGAGTTTGAATGCTATTAAGTTGATGGTTTAATTTGAAACCAATGACTGAAAGTCTTATTTTTACGTTTTAACTAGTTATGAGGACTACTAGTAATCGCGTTACCGACAGATGCTCGAAATTTTTCGTTTTATTATCGATCTTTTCGATGTTCGATATTTTTGAAGTTTTCGTTTTAATTACGTTTTAAGTCGTGTCGAATCAATATTATTATATTTTGTATGCGTTTAAACTTTTGAAAAGTATTTCTTTACGAAACCTGACTCCCGTAAATTTTTAAAAGATTGACTATTATTCATTTCCCGCTCTTTAACCTATACTTGACATTTTAGTCCAAAGGACTTCACAATTTGTAAAATCTACCCTCCACCCCACTATAAATACTTTTTCCACTAACGCATTTTAATATAATTTTATTTTAAAAATTGGGAAAAATCTTTCTTCTTTTCTCTCTTGTGCCGTGACCTAACACACACCAAAACACAATCACCATTTTTTTTCTAGCTTGATTTGTGAAAATCTAACAAAATTCCCATCTTGAAAAAATTAAGGTGATCATTTTGATCTAAATTTTACTTACATGTAACACATTTCAATTTTTCATAGAATTTTGCTATGTTTGATTCATTTTGATGGCATGCATGTGTTGTTTATTACTATTATAATTGTTTTTGATGAATGCGTGTGAAAGTTTTGAGTGGAGGACTGAAAGGGATGAACATGCAAGTGATTACTAATTATTAGGGTTGATTTGGATGATTGTAGGTTGATATTAGGAGTCTATAAATGGTTGAAATGGGCCAAAAGAGTGGTTTAGTATGATTTATAAAAGTGTATTTTAGGTCAGTGAGTTTAAATGTGTTTTTGGAAATCTTATATTTGACTTGAAGTTGAATTTATAGGATATTGTTGTAGGGATTTTCTCAAGCTTCTATTTGATAGCATTTAGAGCTTCCAACTCAAAACGAGGAGGAAGTTATGTTAGTTTGATTATTCGTGTGCCGGGAGACGAGTGTCAACACAATCCGAAATTATTGTTTATATATGGGTCAAATCTCAATGACTATAAAATGAGTTTCAAAAATAGTCAAGGGATTTTCATAGGCTCTAAAACTAGCGTTATGAGTCTATTTTCAAACTCAAGTGCCGGTTTTGCAAACAAAATTGGTTAGAAATGTCAAAATGGTTTTGTGAGTGGAAGGTGTAAATTTGTCCAGATTTTAAAAGTCAAAGATGTGATGAACAGAAGGTTTTAGAGGTCAAATCTTTTGAGGAAAATTTTTGAGGGCTTTCTACAGGTAGTGAGTGAGTTCTCCAAGTAGTTTCATAAGAATTGGAGGTGTCTAAGTAAGGCAAAATAACTTATACATTTGGTATGTGCCCGTAGAATATTATCGGGAGTGTTGTCTAGTGAAGTGAACATGTAAAAGCGTTTAGTAGTATCACTTGCAAGGGTTTTTCTTGTGGTTTATTGTGGTTTTGAAATGTTGATTTTTGTTTTACCAAAGTATGAATTTTACTTGAGTATGTTACTAAAATGCGCGCCTTATTTGGTAGGTTGTGACATTCATGTTTACCGGGCATATACTATCGTCGACGATCGTCTTGCTACTAATCTTCTACTAAGGTGAGTATATAGCCTCACTTTATACTAGTTGTTAAATGTTTTTAACCTACGAGAGGGATACATGCTATTTAAAATAAAATGAACACAAGCCATGAATAATTGTTTGGACCGAATGATGCCTTGAATTGTATAAGTACCTTGTTGCTGAAGTCCCTAAATTCATGAACCGTTAACTATTACCTTACCCTTGTGAGGGATAGGAATAGCCGCTTATTCAAATAATAGTACTATTGGGTTCACAACCCTATCTTAGACCTGGGTTTATGACGAGTAACCTTTGGGACGGATATTTTTTTAGAATAAGAATTATGGTATAAAACTAGCATCTAATACCCTAGAGGGGCAATGGTTTCGTCTAGTCATGCTGGTCTTTTATGGCGTGGGTGACTAAGTTAAGGGGTCGGTGTCATGAGCTTAATACAATTATATAGCTTTTGCTATAAGACGGAATACCTAAATAATAGATTTTAAATGTAACAATTCTATTAAATTGTTAAGGCAAAGTAATTCTTAAAAACATTATTAGTGTTAACTAATCTTTTTTTGTTTTGATCACGACAAATTAAAAAGACATTTATCGTCAAAAACAATCATATGACGAATTATCTAACAAACACTATCATCAAGTTAATAATCATTTAAGTATTGCATTAACATATCTTAATCATGATTAGTGATCATAAAAGTGATTGGTCCTAAACTTATATTTTGTCAAATGTGACAAAAGATTTTTTAATAAATTTTCTTTATAAGAAAATGTTTTATTAAAATGGAAAATATAAATTTGACTATGGCATATTCCAAATGCCATTGCAATAACCTTTGAAGGTAAAAACTTACCTCAGATGTTACTTCCCTACTAAAAGACAAAAGGGAACAGAGTCTACTCCCACGGCTCCTTAAATGCCTATGCGGTTCCATAGTGATAAGGAACCGCATGACAATTAAGGAACCACGTTTAGAGAGCCATTGGCTTTTGTCTCCTAAAAATAGTGGATCAAATCTGCATTTTCCATGAACCTTTTTGGACACTCTTTCTGCCATCTTTCTCTTTTCTAATTCCTAATCATTTGTAAATGAACACTTAATGTGTTAAGTATGTTTACTTATGATTATCCCCTTGATCTCCTTCTATACCTTGTCCAATGAGAAAATTACCCACACACTTGTGATGTGATTAAAGATGAAGCCTTGATGAAGATCATCCTCTCCAAAAGATCTAGTCATGTTCATCATTTGTTTTATTTGTGTCTTCTGTAGATCCAATGTATTTGTGTATACTTGGATTAGTTGTGTTAATCCATTGTATTAGTGAATACTTGGATTGGTCTTGTGTAAATCCATTGTATATGTTTATACTTGGATTTGTGTTGTGTAGATCCAAGTTACATGTGTATAATTGTATATGTGTTATTGAGTTGTAAGAGTTGTGTCTTGTTTATTCTAATTAAACTATAAAGTGACGTGCGGTTGTGTCTTGTTAGTTCTCACTAAACTACAAAGTGATGTGTGGTTGTGTCTTGTGAGTTCTCACTTAGCTTCAAAGTGAAGAGTCGTGAAGATTGGTTCTATCTTTCGATCAGAACTCGACATCTAGCCTTGTGTCAGGAAATGGCGAAGTAGGCAACGTTGTGAAGATTGGTTCTAGCTTTCAATTAGAACTCGACATCTAAACTTGTGTCGGAAAATGGTGAAGTAGGCGACGTTGTGTAAATTGGTACTGGCTAAGATTAGGTCTCGACATTTAGCTTAGTGTAGGAAAATAATGTAAGCAAAGTTGTATGGTTTTCTCCGCTAACAAGGGAGCTTGTGGATATAGTGGAAATCTCGAGTAAGGTGTACTCGAGGAGTGGAGTAGGAACGAAGATAGAGCTTCGTTGCCGAACTACTATAAATCTTGGTGTCTTCCTATTAGGTTTTTTCTTTCCTTACTCTTTACTTACTTTGATTATTACATCACATACAACAACTATTTGTCATTGTTAATGCATTAGAATTGAACCTAATCATTATTCAACTAGCTTTCAAGTAAAAGGTAGTTTTGAGACAAACCCAAATGAAAGGAATTTTAATTAGGACTTAAACCGAAGAGAAGCTATTCAACCCCCTTCTAGTTTCTTAAACTAGTATCAGAGTGATGGCCACTCAAGATCTTTGAACTATATTGTACTTTAAAAATTAGATCGATCCATTGTCTCCTCAAAATTAGAAGGTTTCGTTGTACTAAAGTTTCTCTTTGGTCAAAACTATTTTTTCTTTGAAAATAGGCCTTTTAATTGGTAATATAGCATCTCATATAGATTAGTAGTATTTATAAATTTTAGATTTATCCTTTGAAATGTATCTACTAGTTTATATCTTGATATGTGTAGGTACTCATGAATATTAATCATTTAATTGATTGTGGATTGAGTTACTTACACTTGTAGAAGACTCATCTTCTTTGATTTCCAACATCATTGAATGATGATACCAAGATGGATGAGAGTAATACTAGTCCTTGAAGACTTAGTAGCCACTTCAGTCATGGTTGGGCATTACATTGGTTCCTTTTAGTCTTGGAATGCATTTTTCGGCTAAGGTACATTTTTGTCCTTCCACACGCCATATTGATCATTCTTTTGATCATTACTTGACTATGTGCGTGTTCTTGGCATCCTTGCCTTGACATTTGTTTGTGGTATATGATTCTATTCTTATACTCTCTCAAACCTTCATTTCTTGGACACTTGATTCACTTCGTAGATATAGAGTGAGTTAGTAGTAGCTTAAAGTATCAAGCATGATTTCCATAGTTTGCACCCAAACGGTTAGTAGGCCCTATATCATGTGTAATATGTGTAGTTGAGCTCATCTCTAGGATTATCGATTGATCCCTTGAGATACCAAACTACTCCATAAGGTGTAGTTAGGATATTACACATTTGGAATTGAAATATTCTAAGGATGTTGTGAAAGTTTATGGACTTATATTTAATAGTCGTGTGATAGGATCGAACTCGAGATTACGGGTTTGAACTCAATACGTAAAGATTTAATTTATTTAATAAATATAATTATTGCATTTATTAATTTATTTAATAAATATATATTTATGTATTAATTACATTAAACCGAGACATAACTTTAACGATCGTTAAATAATTAAGAGTTAAGTATTAACGAGCGTTAAATAAATTTATAGTAAGTAAGTGAAATAGAAAGAAGGATGGAAGATTCTGGAACATCCCAAAAGGGTTGTTAGCCGTCAGTTATGGAGGAAGGGAAGGGGAAAGAAAAACTTTCCTTTTATTTATTTTAGGTTACAAGAATTAAGCCTATATATATGCAACCCCCACCTCATAATTCAAGACACACAAAATCTCTCCCCTCCTCCTCTCTCTTTGCGATCGCAAGAAGTATCCACGCAAGGGGTTTTGGTTGGTTTTCCTTTTTAATCAATTTTACTTATAATCTAGTCCTAGCCTCTATCTAGGGTTGTTGGGTAGATTTTCTACAAGCGTAGAAGCTCGGTTTATACTTGCTAGAATCACGGTTAGCTCGTTGTATTACGTGTGTACAAGATCGTAATATAGTCTTACTTTAGACTATATCTTGGTGTTGTTCGTTATATACCCTAATTGGTGATTCGTTCTTCGTCTTATGGAGTGACTTTAGCGTAAAGGTATGTAACCCTAATCCGATTAATTATTACTTTGTTAATTATGATCTTGATAAATCGCTTCCGCTATATGTGTGCTTTGATCTCTTTTAGGGTTTTATATAATTGTTATGATGTTAATAAACCTTCAGTGGCATCAGAGACAGGTTAACATGTTATAATTATTAAAAATCTAAAGTTTTTAACTAATAATTGTTTTGAGTTAAAACTACATGTTTTTTAGGTTTTCTTAAAATTAGGGTTTTGTTTTTTAAAAAATTAGGGTTTTGGCCGAATTTTTAATAGAAAAAAGAATTGTTTTGAAACCCTAAATTACATGTGGGATAATTTTAGATTAAATTGTATGATTAATTGTTATCTCATGTATGGTTACTATCCATAGATATTTAATTGTTAAGATTTGTGGGAGGATCCATGATGACGTGCATGTTTTCATGGATTATAAAACTATATGTTTATATGATTTTACGTGCTACATGATTATTTGATTCAATAAATCTTGAATTAGGGAAGACTTTTTTATGAATATAAAAACCTAGATTTGATGATTATTGAATAAATCGTATGCATGTGGCTATTTGATTTATTTATCGCAAATATAAATTGTTATTATGTGTTTATGATTTAGTTTTTTTACTTGTTTATATTAAAATTGTTCAAATTGTTGTAAACAAGGGTTTTTTAGAAAAGAAATAATATGGACTAAATCATATTAAAATAAAGATTTGTTAGAGATCTAAATTACATAAGATTACGTTGATTGGTGAATTGCAATAATAATCTAACGACCTACTCCTTTTGACAAACTATAAAGTGGGTTTAACGCACCGCTTGTTATGAACGCGGTTAAGGAAGAAGGTGTTAAGCCATTAGTCGCTAACCAAATTCTCGGCTCGCTTGTGCGTCAAATTGAAATTACCTACGATTTGTAATTGAATTATACCTTACGGGTGATTTACCACAAATTCACATCCAAACACAATGAATAAGGGTATTGCTTTATGCGTAGCCGAGTTCTAGCAAAAGTACGTTGTGAACAGTTGTGGGTAAATTCTCTAATTGGTTTAACCAATACATCAACATAATTTATGTAGAAATTTAGTATCGTGAAGAAGTTTACTAAGTGTTTTATTAAACTTATGCTATGGAGTTGTATGCATGCTTCTCCATACATTGATTTTGACATCAAATTTATACCCTTAAAATTTTAATCGAATGCTCCTAATTGACGAACACTTGAAATTACTACATCATGAAATGAGATTTTTGGGTGATGTCGTAATGGAGAGAAAACTTTCATAGAATGAGAATTCGTATGATGGTTTTACGTTACTCAGATTAGATATAATTAAGTTACTCAGTGAGATCTGTAAACTTAAGTCATTCATAAGGGATGAAACATGTTTACAACGCAAAACGTTTTTGGCAATGTAAATCCCTTAAATATCTAGAAATTGAAAATCTTTTGTCAATTTAATTGTTCGACAAGTCGCTACATTGAGTACGTTCATTACTAGCAGATCAACTAATGTAATGGATCTATGTCAATATAGTTCTAGGATTCAAGGAAAATACTATGGTTCATATACCGGGGTAATTTTATTTTCTTTAAAAGTATTTTGTTATCGAAAATACTAATATTTGAACTTATTTCTGTAAAAATGGTTCAACCCGACAATAACACTATAAGTTCTGCGTTCAAAGCGTTCTTTGATCTTCCTGAACTTACTGGCCCAACTTCAATGGTTGATACCGCTTACTAAGAATTGTCTTGAGAGTAGCGGGTACTATTGATATCTTGACTACTCCCAATCCGAAGGATCTTGCTGAAGGAGCTTCTAAAGCACAAAGGCTTGAACACGCTGCTAATGTTAAGAAGCACTCAGAGGTGGCTTGCTTAATGCTAGGTAAAATGGCTCCTACACTTCAACAGATTTATGAGCTATTTTCACCAAAGCGAATGCTTGATGAGCTCAAGGATATGTTCGAAAAGCCGCAAAATGTGGAGATCTACGACCTAGTAGATGCTTTGCATAGCTACAAGCAAGCTCTTGGAAAGTCTGATAGTGCCCATTACTTGGAGATGAGGGGTTATATGGAACAGCTTATTGCACTAGGACAACCCTATGATCATAATATGGCTATCAACTTGATCAATAGGTCCCTTAACAAGGACTTCAATGATTTTGTTCGAAACTATAATATGCATTGCACGGGGAAGACAGTTAACGATTTGCATGCAATGCTCATTGACTATAAAAAGGGGTTAAAAGACAAGGAATCTACTTCTACGCCTCATGTACTAACCATACAAAAGGGTCGAGTGAGTAAGCCAAAACCGCAAGCGAACAAGAAGAAAGGCAAAGGCAAGGGTGATAAGGGTAAACAAGTTGCGACTTATTCGAAACCTAAGCAGAACTTTGTCAAGAAGAATATATCTCAGAACGGTGAGACTTGTCACCATTGCAAGGCAAGTGGTCACTGGAAGAGGAATTTCCCTCTTTACCTCAAAGAGTTGTGAGAAATAAAGAAGAAGTCTAAGCAGAGCGCTACAACTTCAGGTACTTTGTTTATGATTGAATTGTTCAATTTAACATACAAATTAAATTGCTGGTTATATGATACGGGATGCGGTATTAACATTTGTAATACGCTACAGGGATTTAATTTGGAAAGGAAGCTATCATATTGGGACCAATTTCTGCAAGTGGGCAATGGCGCACAAGCAGCAGTTGAAGCTATAGGAACATTTCATTTAGTTTTACCTTCGGGCTTAGTACCGAATTTAAATGATTGTCATTATGTACCTACAATTGTTAGGGGTTTTATTTCCTTTTCTTGTTTTTTAAATTATGGATTCATTCACACGATTGATAATAATGGAATTTCTGTTTAGAAAAATGGTATTTTTATTTTAATGCAATTTCTGTGAATGGTGTGTTTGAAATAGACATGCATGATAATGAATCCAAGAATAATAATATTTCTGCCTTTAGCATGAATAAGAAGAGAAAGTTTGACAATAACTCTTCTTATCTTTGGCATTGTAGACTGCCCATATTGGAAAGACTCGTATACAAAAGCTTCAACGTGAAGGTCTTTTGGAAAATATTAATGATGAATCATTTGATAAATGTGAGTCTTGTATCTCCGGAAAGATGACCAAGAAAACCTTTAATATCAATATTGAAAGAGCTACTGATCTACTTGGATGAATACATACTGATGTGTGTGGACCACTTAGACGTGCGTCAAGGAAAGGTGCTAGCTAGAGACATTACCTTCTGAAAACACTAGCGATGTAATTCCTGTAGAACTAGAAAGTCTGGCGGTTCCATCAGAATTAGTTCCTTTGCGTAGATCCGCAAGGATTAAAAACGTAAATAGCAATATATGTCTTAACATAGAGGATGATGATGAAGTAGGAGATCTTGGTGAACCTGCTAATTATAAATCCGCCATGCTTGATCCTGAAAAGGATAAGTGGATGGTTGCTATGGATGAGGAAATGAAATCCATGAAAGTTAATGATGTTTGGATTCTTGTAGATCCACCACCAAATGCTAAAGTAGTGAGACATAAGTGGATAAACAAGAAGAAAACCGACATGGACGGAAAAGTACAATCCTATAAAGCTCGTTTAGTAGCTAAAGGTTTTACTCAAACTTTTGGCATAGACTACGAGGAGACATTTTCTCCTGTAGCAGACTTGAGAGCTATTAGGATTCTCATAGCTATAGCAGCATACTATGACTATGAGATATGGAAAATGGATCTTAAAAATGCCTTCTTGAATGGTCGCTTAGATGAAGACATCTATATGCAGCAACCAGAAGGGTATATTGATCCTGAAAATCCAGGACACGTGTGCAAACTTCAAAGATCCATTTATGGTTTGAAGCAAGCATCACGTCAATGGAATAAAGGATTTGATGAAGAAATTAAAAAAGTTTGGATTCATTCAGAATCGTGATGAGCAATGTATATATCGTAAAGCTAGTGGGAGTGATGTAGTATTCCTAGTCCTATATGTTGATGACATATTAATCATGGGAAGTAACATTCCAAGACTTAAAGCTGTTAAGGATTATCTTGGTAAATGTTTTTCTATGAAGGATTTTGGAGAAGATGCATACATTCTGGGAATTAAGATCTATCAGGATAGGAAAAGACGGTTAATTGTTCTAAGTCAAGATGCTTATATAGATAAGATATTGAAGAAATATAATATGAATAATTCCAAGAAAGGTTATCAACCTATGGAAGTTAAGCATAATCTGAGTCATGAGATGGATGCATCAACTCCTAAAGAGGAGGCATACATGCAGAAGGTGCCTTACGCTTCAGCTGTAGGATCTATTATGTATGCTGTTAGATGCACACGGCCTGATGTGGTGTTTGCTCAGAACTTGGTCAGTAGATACCAACAGAATCCAGGGAAGCTCCATTGGACTGCTGTTATACATATTCTAAAGTATTTGAGGAGTATAAAAGATATGTTTTTGGTATTTGGAGGGAAACCAGACACATAACTGAATGTGACAGGTTTCTGTGATACGTCCTGGCAATGTGATAAAGATGATAAGAAGTCTCAGATAGGTTACGTTTTTGTTATCAATGGAGGAGCAGTTGACTGGAAGAGTAAGAAGTAGACAACGATTGCAGTTTGAGTACATGTCTGCTTCAGAAGCTGCAATGGAAGTTGTTTAGATTAGGAAGTTTATTGAAGATCTTAGAGTGATGCCTTCAATTAAAGAACCTATTGATATATATTATGACAATTCTTCCGCAATAATATTCACCAATGATTCTGGAGTCATGAAAGGCGCCAGACACTTTAAACGTAGACATCACTACGTCCGAGAAGAAGTTGAAGCTCGTGAAATCAAATTAATAAAAGTTCACACATATGATACCGTAGTTGATCCTTTAACTAAGGCTTTTCCTAGACCAAAGGTAGTTAAGCATGCCAAGGCGATTGGGCTGCAACTAGCTAGCGAACTCATGCAATAAATATGTGATTTAGTATTTGGATAAAGTATGTTATGAAATTATTATTTAATAAAATAAAGATTGGGTTTCGTTTATTCTTATTAACTAATTTTGTATCCTATTTTACATGTTTTAATCCATGAATAAATTGTTATGCTAAATGTCCGTTGTCGATTAATAATATGGGGATGTTATTAAATTAAGACAAATCAAAATAGCGATAGACTATACTTGAAAGTATATTGATCGATTTGGATGATATTCGATTAATCGAATATTGTACTTATCCCAACTATATGGTTTACTTTATGAATCTTTGTCATCAAGTAAATCATAAATAGTTATCCTTAGACTTGAGATACCAGGAAACTGTTATGAATCTAGTGCATCTCTGTGGAATAATCTAACTCTAAACGTAACTGGTAGCAATAAGGATTATTTTCGGAAGTGTTGCAGAATTCATAAGTTTTGCTTGTAGTCAATATGGAATTCATTTCCTCCAATTTTGTATTGGAGTTTAATACAGCTGGGCCCCTTGTGGGATTTATAAGATGTTTGTGTGGCCACACCCAAATTTGTTTTGGTAATCTTGCTGAATCAGTGAACGAGAAACATAATGGTTAATGAAAGGAATGACCGAGATACATATCTTTATTAACATTGTATTAGAAATAAAAGGATAATAATAATGATGAATCATTAAAAAGTTTTATCCAGGAGACCTTACTTGAGTTGTACTAGAGACATTGCTAAGTGTAACTAGACGCTAGTCAATGTAATCACGATATTCGAAATATGTCCAAGTGGGAGCTGAAAGTTTATGGACTTATATTTAGTAGTCGTGTGATAGGATCGAAATCGAGATTATGGGATTGCACTCAATACGTAAAGAGTTAATTTATTTAATAAATATATTTATTCTATTTATTAATTTATTTGATAAATATATATTTATGTATTTATTAAATTAAACTGAGACATAACTTTAACGATCGTTAAATAATTAAGAGTTAAGTATTAACGAGCTCTAAATAAATTTATAGTAAGTAAGTAAAACAGAAAAAAGGATGGAAGATTCTAGAACACCCCAAAGGGGGTGTTAGCCATCAGTTATGGAGGAAAGGAAGGGGAAAGAAAAACTTTCCTTTTATTTGTTTTAGGTTACAAGAATTAAGCCTATATAAACAACCCCTCACATCATAATTCAAGACACACAAAATCTCCCCTCCTCCTCTCTCTTTGCAATCGCAAGAAGTACCCACACAAGGGGTTTTGGTTGGTTTTCTTGTTTGATCAATTTTACTTATAATCTAGTCCTAGCCCATCTCTAGGGTTGTTGGGTAAATTTTCTACAAGCGTAGAAGCTCAGTTTACACGTGATAGAATCACGGTTAGCTCATTGTATTACGTGTGTACAAGATCGTAATATAGTCTTACTTTAGACTATATCTTAGTGGTGTTCGTTATATACCCTAATTAGTGATTCGTTCTTCGTCTTTATTTTGTGTAAAGGGGAATCAACCCCGGTAAAATATACTCCGAGAAGCGTTGAAGTACAATGGAATGTAGCTGGAATGCTACATTAACCTCAAGCAAAAGCTTGAACAACCGTTATATCATATGACATGCCATATGATCCTACTAAACAATTACAAAACAAATAACACCAATAGGAAAAAACCACCTAAAGGTGCATGAACAATGAATGTAAAACGACATCACGATTAACACTTAGAGCGAACATCAGGCTGACGAGAACCATGCCGATCATCAATCGATATGACTTCTTCAACCTCACTATCACTAGCATTAACCACATCTTCCTTGGTGTTAAAACCATCCTCCCAATCTATACCATCATCTATCTTATCCCAAAGAGCACTAAAAGAATTATGAGAACTCTTCTCCTTATAATTAGTCTAGCTACAAAACACGAGGCTTTGTTATTCAATAAACCTTTCTTAAGCATAGGAGCAGCCGGCTTAGGATTCTTACCCGTAGCTTTAGAGGTCTCAACCCTCTCAACATTACGAAACTGAAGATTAAGAGACGGTTTAGTTAACTTGATACCTGCAATTTGTGGTTGCTGCTTCTTACCCTTATTCTTCTTATTCTTAACCACCTCAAACCCATCATCTACCACAACACTAGTAGCATGAGCGACCACTTCCTTAGGCAATTTCGGGCACCTATCATTAATATGATCAAAAATCAAGCATCTAGAGCATCTAGGTGGTTTCCATTCGTACTTGATATCAATTGTAACCAAAGAATGATCTTTATCACGACCTTTAGGAACACAATTACCATCGAATCCAGTAACTCAACATCAGCTGAAACCTCAATAAGAGCACGAGCATAGGTGCTACGACCCCATGAGTTAGCACACATATTACTCGTATAAGAATCAAGCATAATGGGTGTACCAATTTGGGTAGTGATAAGACTAAGACCAACCTCCGAATAAGCAACAATCAGCACATGATGAAGTTTAACCCACACCGGTGCTTTCTTGATCTCCGCCTTTTGCAAATCAGTAGTCGGCGACCATATGTTCAAGAAAATAGGCACATTTCTAATTAACCACAAGACATTTTCAATAACTCCTTCCATTCCTTCTTGCGAATTAAATTGGAAAAGGAAATAATCTTCATGAAGTTGAACACGTTTCAAACCAAATCGACCCCACGTATTTTTAACATAGTTTTCCACAAGCGGGAAAGCTAACCGTTTACCAATAAAGTGACCATATAGCGTGTGCGCAAAACGTGATTCAATCGCTTCAACAACATCATACAAGATTGCAATTCGAGCTCCCTCAACATGCTCCTCACATCGCAATTTTGAAATCTTCACAACCTTTGAACTCGGCTTATTATGGACAGCCATGTTCTGAACAGCCTTGCCTTGCAGGACCGATGCAAATGAACCCATCTTCTGATCAACAATCTGATCCCTTGTCGATCCATTCTCTTCCTTGTTATTACCCGTAACATGGCCATCTTTATTCTGATCTGAAAACATCCCTGGACGCATCTGAATACTTATATCACAAGGACTATGCATTGGTACCTGACCATGTTGTTCATCATCCGTGGGAACACTTTGAACACCATTTGATTCCTCAAGAACCCTAGCCACATCGATATTAGATGGCGGTTCCTGTGAAACCCTAGATTCATTCAAAACAGGCTGTGATAAATCAGCCACTTTGGTTTCTTTCAATATTTGCATACGCGCCATAAACGCTCCCACATCAATTTCCCCACAGGCGTTTGCCATCACCCTCACATACACGAAAACACCACACCACCAAATAAAACAATGACAGAATAAAAAACCACCATTGCCCTAATGAAACCCTAATTTGAAACCCTACTAGATCCTTCACCAACGTGCATATGCAGAAAGTAGAATCCTCAACCTTGATTCAGTCTATAGACGAACCAATCACACCTTTCGAGTGAATAAGATTTATCTCGTTAAGGAATAGACCAAAACAAAAAGAAACCCTAAACACCACAGGCGTAACAGAACGTGACTAGAAAGAATAAAGATGAAAAACTTCAATCTAATATACACACCAGAAGATGAGGAAAGCAAGCAAGAGAAAAGAATCAGATTCAAAAAAAGGGGCGACCATTTTTAGGGTTTTGTGCGTAATAGATCGTTCTTCGTCTTGTGGATTAGCTTTAGCGTAAAGGTATGTAACCCTAATTCGATTAATTATAATTGTGTTAGTTATGATCTTGTTAGATCGCTTCTGCTATATTTGTGCTTTGATCTCGTTTAGGGTTTTATATAATTGTTATGATGTTAATAAACCCCCATGTTGTTATTTTAAACCTTACCAATAATAATTTTCCGATCATGTGGGAGAAAATGTGAATATATACTTTGCTCATTATTTGAAATAACATTTAGACTACTTTTGAAAATGATCTTAATCTATTTTACAAAATTTCTTGGTATGGTTCATTAACAAAGCCGTTTAGACTTTCGTCGGAAAGGCACGTCTTAAACCACTATAAATAACACAAGCTCTTCGTTACTACAACTTGAAGATTGTCACTTGTCTCTTAAGCATTGATCTTGTTCTTGATTCACTCCCCTTGGTTTCTCTATTCTTTGCGACGAGTAGTCGTTTATCCGTTTCGTTCTTTTTCGGTTTCGATTCAACACGTAATCCTTCATTGAGGCATTATCATCTAGTATTGAAGTGGTCCAATGATTTCCAAAAGGCTTAAGATATATTTTATGTATTTTAGAAAAACTTGGTTTGAAAATTTCTTTGTTTTTCTTTGTTAAAAACCTGACACTACTGGCGGTTCCTTAATTGTTATAGTCAATCCACGGTTCAATATCGATAAGGAACCGCGGCCCCACCAGGTGACTAAAATATACAGTTTTTACTAAACAACACTATTTAAAAACAAACTCCCTTTTTTCTCCATAGAGGGGACGAGTTCCTCTTTTTTCCACCATTGTTGAATCTTCCAAAGCTTCAATTCACTCAAGATTGATTGATTCCATGTTGTGGATTTCACTCATCCCTCTTCCAACATCAATTAATTGTAAGTACATTCATTCAATTTCAACTAATTTGTTCTAGGGTTCTTATTTTCATAACTGTGGATTTTAGAATTAATATTGAATTCGAACCTTGCTAGGAATGTGTGGTGACATAGTTATATTGCTATGGCTCCTTAGGTTCGAATTCATTGAGATTTCACTAAAACCCACTTGTAGAACAATCTGAATTTTGATGAAGTATTTTTGGTTTAATGATGGAATTGATATGAACCCATGAACAAACTGGTAATTACATTGTTAATGCTAACCTAAAAATGTTTTTGAAAAACCTTTGTTCAAAATTCATGGTTGATTTTACATTGTTCATATGTTATAGTCAATGATGAATTTGGTTCATTGTGAACATGGGAATGATAAGGATTAACCCTACGTTTGACAAGCAATTGATCAAACACATTCTCACGATTTTGATTTTTGGTCATTATGTAGCATATGAGTGATTCGGAAAATATTTTTTGTTTATCGGTGACTAATCATGCCTTCGGAATATCTAAAAGATCACCAACGTACTAAAACTTACATGCCAAATCTTGTAGACTTTTGTCTCTCACCAACCCTTGCTAATACCTTTCGTTCACTTTAAAACCGTTGCTTTCATAAGGGTAGAGTTGTCGAAAGGATCATTGTGGGTTATGAATACATCGAAACGATGTTTGCTCAAATTGGCTTTGATTGTTAGTTACATATCAAAGAAGCCATTTACCCTCAATTTCTCTTGGAGTTCTTTAGCGGATATTCCCTTATCTATAATGATAACGGAGTATTTGTTAAGTTCATCATTAATGGTAAACTAATTCAATACTCTCTCGAGGAAATTGGCGAGGCACTTCTTGTGTCATTTGAAGGTACTTGTCGTTTTACTGATTCATGGAGACTTGATGCTCTAAATGAGTCTTACGATAGTCCTCCAAATGACAATGAAGAGCTAGTCCTTGACCTCATCCTTGATGTCATCACTAAAGGGCGTGGTTCAACCGTTGTACAAAGTATCCACTCTACTAAGAGATCCTTGAATCGTCATCAGATACTCGTAAGTTGTGGAAACCTTGGTTTCTGGATCTTTGAAGCTACTAGGAATGCATTATGTTCATATGATTAAATAATCAAAGCGGAACTAGAACATAACACATTAACAAGGTGTATAGGGTACAAGAACATGAATTAAAACAAATGGTATGTTCATTATATTAATAACAAACATCCACTAGACGTGTATACATTGAATCCCACGTCTAGTGCACACACACTTTTAGGTTTACATTGTGAATGAATTGACGAATAAAACCTAAGACCCTTGGTTCCTTTTATAGTGTAAGGATTAGGGTTTACAAGAGATAATAACAAATAAACAAGTAAATCTTCTATTTAAGTAAACTTATGCAGAATATATCTTGCATGTTTATCTAAATAGAAGCTTCCATAAGCTTCTTTGGTCTACGTTTTGTCAATGCTTAGATTGCATGTGACAATGCTTGGATTGCACATGTCAACTCTTGAGCCAACAACGCTGGATTTGTTCTTGTCAACGCCTAATTTGCTCTTGACAACGCTTAGACAATATCTTCATGTTTTCTTCGTTTTTGAGTTTCTGCCACATCAACTTTTTGACACAACAATCTTCCCCTAGTTGATGGTGGCAAAACTATATGTGTATCTCTTGTAAGTTGTACATGATCTTCAAATTGCTTCCCCTCAAGTGTAGCATGTATTTCTTCCCCTTTTTGTCACATCAACAGGGAAGTAAACAATGTATGCAATCTTCGAAGATTCTCCAAATGTAGCTCTATGTAATGATCTTGAAGAACAATTAATATAATATTTTTGATGTAGAAGTAGAGTAACCCAAACCTATGTTCCATATCTTGTACGATGATGTGATGAAGTATGTGGCTGATACAAAAATCCTCATCCTTTGTGAGACATTGATCACGATAATGTAACTCCTTCAAGTGATAGCAAATATGTGCATAGAGAACCATAAGAAAAATCACATATTTCTAGACCTTGTATCACTTCATCAGTAACCATGTAAGCATAAACAAGTTACCTTTAAAGTCTATGACTGGGAGTGCACGACTTTAAGATATGATAGAACACAAACTCGCGAAAATCTTCTTCAATCATCAAACTTACCATAAGAATTCTTCCCCTTAAGTCAACACCTCTTCATAAAGACTTTTCATTACCTCATGAATTGTTGCTAACTCGCTTTAAGATCATTAATTCTGTTTAAAGATATCCGAGCCATAAATATCATCATGATATTTTAAATTAAAACGGAGATTCCATGTACCTTTGTGTGTAAATACCACCTTTTTGTGTGCTTAAAACGTACCAATTTTCTCAAACAACAGCCTTCCTCGTGTTGTCCAATATCATCTTTATCCAAGATCTCTATCAGTTGTATTGTCCGATATCGGACAATACCTATCATCGTTGGAATTCATATATCGGACGACACTGTCAATGCTATCAGCGTTGACTTATTCTGTCAGCGTCAAAAATACACTCGTCAGCGTCAACTCTACTTTTGTCAGCGTCTCTTTTTTTGCTGACGTCATGAACTGGCAACACTTCATTATAGAATCATGATATTTAAAGAAGTGCAAAACTCCCTTATAACTAGGTATTAAATAAAAGAGACATGTATATCCCTAGAAATCAGCAAGCATATATATCCCAACTGTTTTGACATTGCGATCATTCCACAAAATTAGGAAAGAATATCTTACTTTCCATAGTTGTTACTTTCAATTTTTGGTGATCCACATGTATCATCCCACGTCTCATCAACGTTTAAATGATACAGTATACTGTCAACGTGGGTCCATATGGCCATTAAATAAATTCAGTCACACGTACAAACTGAATCCCAATTTAATATCCTTTTCTTCTTGAGCAGACAACAACATTAAAGTAAAGAATATCAACGTCACTTTTATGTGAACGAAGACTCAATACTTTAGATCGTGTGAACACTACTTTGCTCCACCAATAGAAAAGTTTGCACCGTGTGAACAGAATCAATACTTGTTGTCCTTTCTGAATAATCCAACCGAACATCACACAACAACATATTAGGACCATATCAGAATTACCATGCTGACCACTGCTACACGTGAATGATTTATCCTCATGCGAACGAACAGTATACAAACACAATTTTTACTTTAGTACTTTCTGTTACTTCACGTGAGGACAAACAACTTGTACTGTTGGCAGCCTTCACATCCAAACGTGGATCTAAGGTTTATAACAAACCCTAATAATTTAACACAACTTCAACCATGCTGCCTACTATTTGATCTGCTGCAATCATGTTGCTAGGGTTCATCAAGAACTGATTCCCCAAAGCTAACAACATGTCTTCTTTTCTGTATAGAATCGATCTAGGGTTTGTTGAAACCCTAAATCATGATTTCATGCAAATCTGAAAATATGAAAATCATCACTGCAGCCCACTTTGACGCCTAATAACTTTTTCCTGGGGATAAAACTCGACAATCCCTCTGATGGATGTTTAGATATATGTATGTAGAACACACATATAAAATTTCGTGACGATCCAACGGTTCAATCAAAAGTTATGACCTTCTGAATACTGCTGCGCACACAAAAACGTCCAGAAAAACCCTAGACGGATTTTTCTTCTTTTCACCATACACGAACACCTTGTTGGTCCTAGCATCACGAGCCACGAGGTTCTGATACCAATTGTGAAAACCTTGGTTTCCGGATCTTTGAAGCTACTAGGAATGCATTATGTTCATATGATTAAATAATCAAAGCGGAAATAGAACATAACACATTAACAAGGTGTTTAGGGCACAAGAACATGAATTAAAACAAATGGGATGTTCATTATATTAATAACAAACATCCACTAGACGTGTATACATTGAATCCCACGTCTAGTGCACACACACGTTTAGGTTTACATTGTGAATAAATTGATGAATAAAACCTAAGACCCTTAGTTCCTTTTATAGTGTAAGGATTAGGGTTTACAAGAGATAATAACAAATAAACAAGTAAATCTTCTATTTAAATAAACTTATGCAGAATATATCTTGCATGTTTATCTAAATAGAAGCTTCCATAAGCTTCTTTTGTCTACGTTTTGTCAATGCTTAGATTGCATGTGACAATGCTTGGATTGCACATGTCAACTCTTGAGCCAACAACGCTGGATTTGTTCTTGTCAACGCCTAATTTGCTCTTGACAACACTTAGACAATATCTTCATGTTTTCTTCATTTTTGAGTTTCTGCCACATCAACTTTCTGACCCAACATAAGTGACCTTAATGATTGTTTGGTCCGATGGACCAACATTCTTAGGGAAAATGTATTTTGTTTTGGTGGAAAACGGGATCATATCCCGACGTGTATGGCACATATGATATGTTTCATCTTTACCAACACCAAGAAAAATATTTCATTTTACATCGCTCGACGGATCACCTATGCTCTTTCTAGACCAACCACAAATATTCCATATACCATGCTCCTCACTCGTCTTTTGACAAAGGTTGGTGAAGACTTTCCAGAACTCGATCTTTCTCGCTTTCAACCGGTCAATCGTGTTATGATGCCTATTTGATGAGACTGTAATTATACATAGTCTCATCGTCTAAATCGGGCTTAAAACGCTTAAAATATCGTCAAAATACCCAAAAATATGATTGTGTTTGTTCATTGTGTAAATCAAGTACGGATATCGTGAATTCACCAAAAGATTACTAGAATGAAGCAAAAACGAACACGGGAAATGAAGCCGCACAAAGAACCGGGCCCAAGAATGGAATTTCCAAAAATACCCTTGAAGAATTAAAGATTGGCAAGATTGGTCCCTCAACTTTTGAAGACATGTCACTTTTGAGCTTGTAAAACTCTAAAATACAAGATTGGTCCAAAAGTTTCAAGATTTGGCATTAATGGCCCTTGAAGATCAAAGAAATTACATTTTTATCCTCATTCCATGTTTACAAAACAAACAAGGACTGAAAATGTAATTTACCCTAAGTTGTTTACAAAGGGAATGAAGAATATGCTACTGGTTCTTGGTTTGACACAATTATGAGACATCAGGGGGCAAACCTGTTATAACCAAACCCATACCCATCTTAAACCCGACTGGAGCCCAAACAAAACCACCCAAAGCCCACAAAAACCCCACAACCCGGCCTAAGTCAACAAACCAGTCAACCCCCCCATTACTTTTTTAAACCGGTTTAATATAACTAAGTTTTGGGGGGAAACGTATACTATTCATCATCATCCCCTGATTATCCCCTAATCACCCAACATAAACCCTAATTTGATTAAGGAGCAAAACAAAGGGGTTTTTGTTGTTACTTTCCAGATCATTAATTTAACCCAACCTCATCACAACCCACCCACAAAAACATTGTCCCGTGACTCCTATGTCCCACATAAAGTGTCCCCTGCTTCTACAAATATGGCAACAAACGAATCCCTCAGAGAATCAACGTCTCCAAGCGATTTTGTTGGTCCCCAAGACCATTTAAACGTTCTAGATTGAAGATTCCATTTCAGAGATCATATGTGCACATTTTGACCAATTTTCAGTCAAAAATTCAAGCGCAATATGGACTTTCATAGATTAGGGTTTAAGCTGTGTAATAGTTTATTCATTTTTCTAGATTGTTCTTTTAGCTAGTATAAAATGGGACGAATTTTGCCCCATTTACTCTTGTTCCAGTTTTTGTACTCTATTTTTTTAAAGTAATGATAATGAAATTCTATGTTTTGTACAATCACTGTGTTCCATTTTTATGTTTTCTTAAGTACAATTTAGTGCATGTTTTATCCAAGATAGTTGGTTAAAAAGGATTTTTCAAGTGTTTTTTAGAGTTTTCAAGGATTTCCAGCCAAACTCATGTGGAAGTGAAAGTGGAAGCACAAGCTTGGCTGGAAGCTTGATTGTTGGGTTTCAAAAGTCTAATCAAACTGGTTTTATTGTTTCAAAGTTTTGTGATTATCAATAGTTTTCAAACAAATCTGTTTTTCTCATAGTTTCTTTGGATTAAGTAGCTTACTATATCAAAAGCCATAAGCTGCAAGCTTATGGAATTTTGAGTACAAGAAGTTGTTCCTTGTTTGGTGGTGTTTGTGTGCAGGTATCAAGAAACAAGCCCCTACAACACATTTCATTTCATTTTTAGTTATTTGAAGGCATATTCGGCTTGGGGTCCTGCTTTGGATTCCCACAACAAGCCCCTCTACTTACTCACAAGCTCACAAATCGCTCAAAACAAGTCCATTTGGAAGGCATCACCCCAAGGTTAAGGCTTGAACCCCATTAGCTCGTTTTTGGTGTTTTTTGTGAATTTATGAGATTTTGTGTCTTAGTTTCTATATGTTAGTTTTTTTTGTTTGATATTGCTGATATAGGGTTTGTATGCATGCTAGATTATTTATCATTCAGATTTGGTAGGATTAGAGCACATTTGGTGTGTTAATTTCTAGTTTTCAGAAATAAGGGAGTGTTTGGATTTGGGTTTTAACTGAGAATTATACCAGAATTTGGTGTTTAATTCAGTCTAGACATATTCCTTGTGATAGATATAGGTTATATCAGTATTTGCTTTCAGGTTTAGATAGGATTTAATAGAAGTTGCAAGTTTAAAATTTGGGTAATATAGCCAAAATTCAGAAAATCCATTTTCTGTGTTTGATTTAGAGTAATTTTTTCATGAAAGTTTGTTGATTGTTAGAGTATAGGACCATCTAGGGTTTTGGATTGATTGTATGTGATTTGGTTTAGTTTGGTGCAAGATTTAAACTCCCAAAATTCGTTTTTGTCCCAAGAAAAACTGCTACTGTTCATCAGACATTGCATAACCATTTACAGTCATTATAATGTGCTTGTTTGTGTAATTTGTGTATTGGAGTTGCTGTTTTTATTGCTTATCTAGACTCCCTACACTCCACTGAGTGTAGGGGTGCCTTATTGTCCAAAAATAAGCAAGCAATAAGCTTTCCTAAGCTTATTTTCCACGAGACCTTAAAATTGCACTAACAGTGGGAACTAAGTTCCCCCTGCTAGCACAAGTGTTGGCACTGCTTGACTAGCAGACAAAAAGTGGGCACATGTCATTGTCAGTTTTTACTTTTTTTGTCTTTTGTGGGTAAAAATTGGATTTAGACTTTGATTCTTATTTCTATATTTTTCTTATTTAATTTTTGATTTTTCAGTATAATTTATTTTTCAGTTACTGTTCACTTAGTATTTTTAGATTAAATTGCAATTTTAATTACTTTTTTATATATTCTGTTTTTTGTCTTTTAGTGGTAAAATTCAATATTTTTCAGTTTTAAAATTTTTCATAGACTTAGAAAAATAAATTAAGATTTTTAGTTTAAAAAGTTTTTATTGTTCACCTTTTTAAATAATGTTTAGAATTAAATTTAGTTTAATTAGGGTTTAATTAATATCAGTTTTGTCTTTTAGTGAAAAATTTTACATTTTTTAAACTTTTTAATTTTTCTACTATTCTTTAGTATAAATTAGGATTTTTAAAATTGTCAAATTATTTTTAGCATTATTTTATTATTTTTTATGATTATTTTAGTTTAAAGATAGTTTTTAGTGTTTTAAAAATAGAAAAATAGTTTTTAAAATTTAGGAAAAATACTTTTTAGTCTTTAAATAATATAAGTGAGTTATTTGTTCATTAAAATAATATTTTGAGCATTTTGTTAATTATATTTAGTTTTAGGGCTTTAATTAGCATTTAAAATTGAATATTTAATTAATAAAAGGTTTTAAAATTTATTTGTTGGATTTTTATTCTTATTTATATTATTTTAGACTTAGTTTTAATTTTTAAATTGTTTTTAGCTTTAATTTTTAATTTTGTCGCGTTTTAAGTAATTACGTCATCGTTTTACGTCAATGTCGTAGCGTAATCGTAGTCGTAGCTCGTCTTTACTTTTTCTCTCTTTAAACCAAAAACGTCACTAATCCAAACTTTGATTTTATATATTGGCACATTAATCCACGCACCTCCTTCGAGAAGGAACCCGCATTTATTCGGTTTTACGTTTTTCCTAAATCGTAAGACTTAATACTTGCCGCACTTATACGTTGTTTTCCTAAACGCGTATTTCTACACCTATCATTATGGCGCCGCTTCCGGGGAGGTGTTTTGTGTGCCATTATTAGTATCGTGTTTGTGTGAGTAGTGCGTTTTTGCTTTTCAATTTTTGAAAAGCGTACATAACGTACATACTCATTTTTGTTCTTTTTCCTTATTATATTATAGTATCCAAATAAATCGTGTTTAATTTTCCTAAATTAAACACAAATCAATCATTTTACTATATTCTAGATATACCATTATCGTTTTTCGTTTTTTGTGAATATATTACTATATTGTATCTACGTAAGAACAATAAATATACAAGTACTCCAAAAAGCGTGAAAACGCAACCTTGATTCGGGATTTCATCACTCGATCATTGTATTCGAATCTAAAGCAAAAGTTTAAAGGCAAAATAGATAAATACTTTCGTGAGGCTTAATTTCAATTAACACAAACTATAAGGTGGGTATAAGGCGGTTATATATCACGACCTAAGGGAAAAAGGCTCTTAAGTGCTTAGCGCCGCCTCGTTTCCCACGCTTGCTTGTGCGTGTTTTGAGAAAGAGAGCTAATCGAGGGTTTGCCGCCCAAGTATTATCTACGTATCATATATATTTGCTTGTTTTCAAGATTAAACCCTCTTGAACGTTTTGGTGTTCCACCAACGTTCTAAAGTCATCGAAAGCGTTCACTCCACGTGATCGTTTTCATTCCTTGAGGCTCCTTTAATCGAGAAAGTCGATTCGAGGGGAGATTTGTAGATTTGTGTCTACGTAATACAACAAAAATCCAAAAAAATCAAAAACCAAAAAAATTTAAAAATCGAAAAGCCGCAAAAAGAATCTTCTTTGCTACCACCCATTCTACGCTTAGTGCATGCGCACTCGATCGAAGGATTATTCCAATTCTAGGGAAGTTTCGAATCGACGCAATCGTAATCGAAGGAATCGACGGAGTAGACGAGAATTAGAAACCGACATTCCTAATATCGTTGTTGAAGAAACCGTAGAGGAGATGGCCGACAATCGTTCGATGATGGAATTGCTCCAAGCACCCACCGAGGGTTATGGAGACGCGATCGTAATTCCCGCTATCGAAGCGGAGAATTTTGAGATTAAGAGCGGAATGCTTTCGTTGATCCAAGCTACGAAGTTTCGAGGTCGTGAAGCCGACAATCCTCACGACCATATTCGGAATTTTGATCGTCTTTTAGCCACGAGCAAGTTTAAGAACGTCGACACCGATGTCGTCAAGCTTATGCTTTTTCCGTACTCGCTCGATGGTGCCGCCAAGGATTGGTACGAGAAAGAGCCACCTAATTCCATAACTACGTGGAAGGATCTCGTCTCCAAGTTCGTTAATTATTTTTTCCCACCGTCTAAGACAACGTTTTTCAAAAATGAAATTACGAAATTTGAGCAAAAACCGAATGAATCTTTTAGAGACCCGTGGGATCGTTTTAAGGAATTGCTTAGGCAATGTCCTCACCATGGTTTTTCCGAGTTGCACCAAATCGATACGTTTTACAACGGTCTTAATTTTCAAGAACAAGATTCGTTGAATTCCGCCGCTGGTGGCAACTTTTTGTGTAAGACTCCGAAAGATGCATTGATAATTATCTGTAGAACAATGATAATCTTTGTGAAACAAGGGGGTTGATGTTTTTCTAGAGAGAGAAAGTTAGAGAGAGAAGTGAAAGAAACATGTATATTGAAATGAAAGAAATAAACAACCAACACCTCTTTCCATGGTGGAAAGAGGTTTAAATACCCCAAGTCCTTAATGGACTTGGGCTTCCGGCCCATGAACATGCTCATGGGTCGGGCTATGTAATAAATGACACTTAACATTACTACGAGCCTATAACTACATTATTGGAGTGACCGAGACTTTCTATATACGTAAAACGTATTTCCAACAATCTCCCCCAAAGGGAGGTCACTCCAAGTTTACAAAGTCCTAATCTAGCATGTTAGATCTTGTTTTTGAGCTCGTAGTCTTCTTTTCTTTATTTTTCTTCCTTTTGTGAATATGTGTTGAATGATATCAGCCTTTTGCTTGGAACACGTTCTTTTTGGCCTTTCACGTGCAGTCATTATTTTCTTGTGATGTTTGCCTCTTTGTGACTTCTTGTCCCACACACTTATCCTTTGTTGAATTCTTGAAAGTTTCAGAGTCGATACAGCGGAAGACTTTCAGGTCATACTTTCTTGAATTTGCAAGAGTATTTGATGCAGAAGGAATAAGCATGTGAGGACGTCTTCAACAGGTACACCGCAACGCCACCGTCTTCAACTGGTACACAGCAACGCCACCGTCTTCAACAGGTACACAGCAACGCCACCGTCTTCAACAGGTACACAGCAACGACACGAATAAAATGGCTTTGACATTTTATTCTAATTCGGTAGCATTTTACCTCCGGTCGGTGAAGACCGTTGGATGATATTAGATATCGTACCCGTGACGGATAGTTTCAATTAAGTAACTTCCTGACAGGATTTCGCGGGTAAACCCGTTCTCTTTATTCGACCGTCCAAAGCTGACTGTGAACATAAAGAGTGAATCATTTGGATTAAAAATCCTTATGATTGAAGCCGTCAATTCATGAAACCTGGAACAAGTGAATTTCAATTAAGATATTCACCATCGTTGCTTTCCAGTTGTCACAAACTTGATTCAAATTGAATCTTGCTTGTTACCTACCAAGTGCTGTTTGATGTTAACACTAGAAGGATTTCCACTCGTCACTGTGAACACTAAAGAGTGTCACTCTGAGTGTTCTGGCAAGATCATACGATAATGCGTAGAGGCCTGGAACGAGTTTAAGTTCAATTAAGAATTAAACTACTGTTTCTTTCCACTTGTCACAAGATTAGTTCGTAAAGAACCGCATGTGTCACCTACCATGAGCTTGTTTGATGTTGGCTCAAGCAGGATTTCCATCTTCACTGTAATACTTGCGTATAACTCGGATGTTCTGGCAATATTGCATGAATACTGCGTAGGACTCATAAAAGATATCTTACTTTTCACAGTGTGTGAAGAAGCAAGGAATAAATGGAAAGTGTCCTAATGAGACTTTTGATGATCTCGTGGCTCTAGACTCGATAGTGCATTTTGATTTAGTGATCGATGGCTGGAGAGGAGTGCCACCTATTCAATATTAGTCTATTCGGAGTGAATAAACCAATAGATAGCGTGTTGATCTCCGTGTGATTAAAACAAATACCTTTTGAGAGATATTTGAGTTAGCTGGGGAGGGTTGTGCATTGCATCACTGGGTCCATGATGGCTTTCTTCAATATTGAGAATCATTAACTAATGATCTCAATAGCATATGTATTGACCCGGTTTCTGCCTAAAGTTGTAAGGAGGGCTTCTTTGTTTACACCCTTTATCTTTACAATTCTTTTTCATTCTTCAACCCCTTCAATGCTTACCAATACGTCATCACTAACACCTTGTTGTGATTGTTCCAGTGCTAGCTTAAGTACTTGGTCGGCATTCAGCTACGTTCACATTCATTCTCCATCTTTCCTAGGACTTCTAGTTCTATCTAGGGAGTTGTCCTTGGGAAGATTCCATCGGTTCTGATGAATCATTGGACTAATACCTATACCTACCACCCTTTTGTCACCACATCCGTCGTGAGTTAAGTGTGTTTTGGGTTGATATAGTCACCATGAAAAATCTTTGAAAAGATCACTTAAAGCACTTGTGATATTAAAATCAAAGTTTTTGTGCCTTAAGTGTTTTTATCATCAAAAACGCTCCCCCTTAACTTGTGCATTACACATGTTAAGTTGGTTTATCTTTTAAGCCTTTTTCATTGTTTTAGCCAAGTATCATTAAGTCTCCTTAATCCCATTTTCTCCCCTTTCCAAAATGTTAACCATCAATATTTTGGATATTAATGGATTAACCGGTCTTTGGGTAATAAAATGAAATTAGATGTTGGCCAAAGAACATATTGATGCTCCCCCTCAAATTAATTAGGGTAAGTTGTAGTGCTTGAGTATGATTTGTTTGAAAGATTTAGAATCTCGAGAGAAATTCTTGAAAAATATCATACTTTTACACTACAACAAGCCACAAAAGCTGATAAAGTAAAAAAATAACATATTCACAATAATAAACATATGGAGTTGACCTGTAATGAGACGAACCAAAATTAATTGGTTTGTTCCGTGAACCGATGGTGAGCTCCATATGGTCGTCCACCGACGAATCGTTCTATACTTCGTAGCAACCGGCGCTTCCTTAGAACTTCCTCAATCTTCCTGATTGCGTACGAAGACCCCTTTCTTCACTGGGTTGTCCAGGTGTATGTTACTGCCGGAAGAGGTAAGTTGGCATTGATAACCGACAGATCATCTCGAACATTCATTAGCGTTCCATCACTGAATTTGTGCAGTTCTGAGAATCGCATATATTGCATGACGCCAGTCTCATTCGGATAAAAATATCCTGCTTCCGGCTTGGTAGTCCCCATGTAAACCTTCTTGTTCTTATGGAAATTGCAGAGTGGAGTCGTATGGGGACGGTCCAGGTTTAGCTTCTTCTGGTAGCTTTCTACTCCAAGTTGAAAGTCTTCCACCCGGTTTTGAATGACTATTTTCCTGGCATATTGACGAAAGTTTGAACTCAAGGCTATAACAATATCAGGTGATAGTTGGTCAACTTTTTCTTGAGCCAAGAGCAACAAAAGATCTTCTATGTCTTCAAGTTGAAGGTACTGGAGATCACTTTCGTCAGTGCGGTATTCTTTCTCATCGGTACGTTTGAACAAGATTACATTTAAGTAATCATAACCGAAACAGTCTGAGTGGTTGCTCCGAGGATGCTTTTGATTCGGTGAGATGAGACAATAGAAGCACCTCTCTTAGGACGATGGAAGTGATTATAGGCTAACATCTTCTTTTTGTCCTAGTGAGATATGCCAAGTGAAGCATAGGTATCATAAAACTTGAGCGGCTTCTTTCTCCATATTGACTCAGGCACTTTATCCTAACATTCTCCAAGTTGACAGCCTTGAGCATTGATAGTGACGTGGCATATTTCTTTGCTCCATTTTCAAGGTATTCAAGATCGTGTGAGACAAAATGTTCTAATGGGATAGTAGTAGAACCGGTGATGACCGTTGGTGTAAGAGGTCGTAACACGGAGTCTGAATTCCTGTAGTTGTCGCTCTCATTGCTTTTGTAAGCTCATTCAGGTGATATTCTGCTTCATTATGGCTGATTTTTAACGTGTCAAAGAAGTCCACATTTGCAGCTGCCATTTTGATCAGATCCGGGGTCATCGTCGGTTTCCCATGAGAATACCTTAGAAAAGCCGAGAAGTCAATAGGGTTGTTGAGGAATTGAGACATATACATTTCAGTTGCAGTGTCAAATGGATGCTGTGGTGCTGCGTTTGTTAGCCAAAGTTGCTCTTGTACAGTATCATCAATGATAATGGATTCTGCAAATGTCGGTTCTGGAACATTTAAATCTTAAACTTCCATGTCATCGTCATGCTGAACTGTAGATGATGTTGAAGGTTGAGTTTGCATGTGACAATCCGTCAATTTATGGTTCATATTTTATTCTCAAATATTATTTGAAAATATTATTTTAAAGATACAATATGAACTCACTTATTTTTGGGAAGAAATTTGGATTTACGTCTTGGAATAGCATCGACTACGTCTAAACCGGAGGATTCAACGTTACGTGCTTACGTTTACATACACCGTCCTTGGTGACAGTCCGACATTTCAGAAAATAAATTTATCCATGAATATTATTTTGGAGTTTTAAATTTGTGTTGGTTCATAAACTCACAAATTTACGAGAAAAGACTAGGACTTACGATTTTATTTTCACGTCTTTTACGACTAAACCGGAAACCTTAGGATTACGTATTTACGTTTTCGAACTCCGTTTTTGATGAGACAATTTTTATTGGATTCGTTTTGTGACGTTGATTCATAATTTATAAAAATGTTTTTCGTAAAACGACCCGAGGGCACGCAAATCGAGAAAACTAGAATCGAGAAATACCCGTAAACTAGTGAGATGGGACAAAACACATTGTCCCACCCCACTAGCATGATATGGACGGCCAACATGACACCACACCATCAAGGTGGCATCATGTTAGCTAAACTTACACAAGTGTAAGCCTTAGCTTACCCTTTAAGCTAACTTTACCACTAAACTAGCTAAACTAGCAACTTGTATTCATTTCCATCTTTCTCACATGCAAAACCAACATCAAAATTCTCTCAACTCCATCCCCTTTCCGTCCACTATTAACCAACAAACACCCCATTTGATCTTTTCTAGCCATAAACCACATGTTTACTAGTTCTATTAAGGTGTTCTCTTGAAGCCTTGATCATTTGGTGGCCATATTAATAACTTTGGAGGTGATTTGCTTGTGTCCTAGGGCTGATTTTCCAACCTATGTTCTTGATATTTTATGGTCTTGGAGATACTTGTTGTGTTCATCAAGTTCTTGTCTTCCTAAAACAAGAAATCCACTTGGATTGGTAAAGAAGATCATCTTCTCCATTTTTCTCTTGTTATTTTGTAACGAAAAAATGTATTTTCTTTCATTTTGTATATGTATATGATGTATATATGATGATAAAAATGTTGTGTGGGGATCAAGTGTTGATAAATATGTTTAAAGATGATGATAACTATAAGAAATAAAGCTAAAATCTTGACTATTTAGTTGGCTGTATAAAAACAGTAGATAACTAAAAGATGAACTGATAAAATTGCATGGTTTGATCCATTTACAGTATGTAGCTGATGTTATACACATGTGAGAGTTGGCCATGCAATGGAATCAAAATAATGAGTGAGATATGATCAAAACAAGTTAGGTGGTATAATCCGAATAAGCAGTTTTGTAGGGACTGTTAAGGCAAAAATGGGCAGTAGCTATAACTAAGTTATATGTAGCACATATTATGAGGAACATGTCATCCAAAAATGAGCTTCTAAGTCATTATAGAACTCTAGATATGTTAAAAATGGTGAACATGAAGTTAAAAATCAGATTTTTGGAAATAATGTTTATTATTATTATATAAGCACTCACATTATAATGTATAAAATGTAAAAATATAAACCCACTAACTTATAAAACTTATTTATATAAATATATAAAAGGTTAATTAAATGGGTAAATTATATAAATGGTGGTAAAATAATATTTATAAGTAATAAAAACTATAAACTTGATTTTTACGACTTTTTCGGCTATCGCCGTGAAATTAACGTTTTTCGCCAAATAAAACTTAGACGACCAAACCCGTCTAATGTAAAGTTTATAAAAGATACTGATGTATAAGTAACTAATACAAGTAAAACCCGATAAAACCCGAACTATAAGAAATACGGACGTTAACGGACTAAATTAACGTTATTGGACTAATAATACAACAAAAATGGACTAGAACACTTATAAACTTATTATTGGACTTAACCCATTTGGGCCCAACTTGAAAGTGTATGTACTGATAATATAAGTACAAAAAGGATTAATACAAGTTAAGAACTTATAATAGGCTTATTGGACCTAAAACACGTAAATAGGTAAAACGAGAAAACTAGTATAAAAGTTATCAACACATAACTCTAAAATGAGTAATCGAGAATATGTAAACCCACTTGATCATCATATATATATAATCATCATATGTATACATAATTGATATTTTTATAAAGTCATTGGACAAACGTCTAAGACCGATTATTATTTGTCTAGGTTTCCATGATTGAAGCGCGTACCGTACGTCCGAGTTGCCGATAACCCGCTTTCCCACATCAACGTGAGTTCATAGCCTCGCACTCTTTTAAATGTTTTTATGAAATGTTTTATAAACCCGCGAGGGAGATAACATGTTAGTTTTTATAAAATAGGACACCATTTGTCCCGATTGTTTGTTTATTGATTTTGGACCCGAATGATTGAATGACCCGATTGTATGACCCGACAAATTATTAAAGGACCCGATAGATGAAATTAAATGGATTATTAAAGTTAGGTTATGTCACTAAAAGTCCCAATAGCATGAATTGTGAACTACCGGGAGTTGGTAGACGCTTATGCATTTAATAGTACTATTTGGGGACGATCACCCCAGTTCGCGCCTTGACGGTTGATCCCCGTCGTGCCACATTGATTGGTAAGCGAATTTATGTATGAGAAGATTTCCATAGCGTGACCTTTGTGACGACACGCTACTTTAGATGGGCAAAATTAGTATCGGGTTAGCTACCCGTTTTGGTTTAGTAAGGTAACAATGTCATGCGGCTTATAATAATCCAAAACTAACGAAATACTAATAGACGCTCCGAATTACGAAGTATTGCCTGACTAGCAATACGGGGTCATACTATTGATATTATGTTTGTGTTTTGGTTTTCGTAACCATATTCATATAACGGTTTTTATTTTCATACAACGTCATAAGACGTATTGTATGATGTTTTTACGACATTGGCTCGTATAATAATTTTTAAGGCAAATGCCTATATTATGATTTTCGATAAGGATTTATATAAAATGACTTTGGCTACTTTATGGCCTATTACAAAGATTTGTATAAAATGATTTTGGCTATTTTATGGCCTATTAAAATGATTTGTACAAAATGATTTTCAGTAATAAATTTATACTGATATTGTATTGATGGAATTTATTAAACTCTATGAATTCACTCGGCGTTATCGCTGACCTTTTCTTTTAACATGTCTTATCTCAGGTACTTGAAGGTAATTCTCGGGAAGACAACAAGAATTCATGGCCCGCACTTAAACAATATTTTTCCATTCAAATATTTTGTAAAACTTTGTATGAAATACTATGACTTGGGACCGATGTAACTTTGATATTTATGAATGGAAATACTTTATTATTAAAACGACGCGACTTTTAAGCGTTGTCTATGATGTGAGTAATGTGCTATCCCGTAACACCAACTAGTCTTCCGCTGTATTGAGTTGTATAAATTTGGGGGTAATTTGGGGGTGTTACAGTTTGGTACCAGAGCTCTCGTTATAGAGAACGAAAGATTTTTAAAACCAAGGTTTTGAATGAAACATTTCAAAATCTTTTAACTATAAACATTTTTCTAAAAATGTCTAAAAATCTTTTGACTATAACGGTGCCGAAGAATTCCCGAGTTACCGACAAGGCCAAGACTGAGAAGTGTTATTTTAATATATATATAACTTGGATTATATATATATATATATGATGTAATTTTATTACTTGATTGTTTGATGATTATTTTGATTTTTATATGAGGTATTTATACGACGTCGATTGTCACAAGTAACCCTAAATCCCCTAGTAAATTAATCGAAGCTATTCTCGTAGGAATTCTAGCTATCCTAGATCTAAAACCAAGTTGTGGATATTTATGATCCCAACAAATGGTTAATATTCGTAGAAATGTAGATATTGGTTGATTGAGAAATTGAAGAAGAATTGGCGAGATTAAATCTGATATCGATGTCATGACGATCTTTTCTTATAGAGTGGAGTTTGACAAAACGTTACCACCTAGAAGAATGTCATCTGATTCGTTGTCATCCAATTCTTAAATTGAAATCGAAAGGGTGAATGTTGCACTTGAGGCTGTCATTGGAATCATTACCCAAAATCCTCATGCCACTAGTACCTTTCCGAGAAGTCTAATTGAATGTATGAGTCATCTCATGCTAGTGACTTATTTGATAATTATTGATAAAGGAGTTGTAGGATTGGAATTAAGTGTTGATTCATATTGAGATTGTATTGCCTTCACCAGGCCGAAGAATAAGGTTGAAAGTATTTGGAAATGAGGTAGGATATCGAATTGAGTATCAAATTGGTAAAAGTAAAATTTAACCCATATGGAATAAGAAATTGTTAAGAGGAAATTGTTAAGTTTTGTGATTGAATTATAAGGTTTTAATTGATTGTTAGTTTATGTTAAGGGCTGTTCCTAGGCCATTGTCCACTGACGAGGATGCCCAGTGTCCAAGAAATAAATTGAAGAAATCTTCTTCTAAATTGGGACCGATGGATCTTCTGGGACATGTGGAACACCTAATGACTCTTGTAGATTAGTATTCATTGTAGTATCTTTTAAAAATCCCTAACTTAACTGAGATATCAGTTGGTAGGATGAGTTCTGAGAATTGTATGACATAGTGACACGTAATGTGTTACGGTACAATTTGACTTGTTTATGATTAATGAAAAGACTACCTTTGATTGCTAAATCCTACATGTATCGATATTATCTATCTTTTCTTGCTTCATCCTAATGTTCGCATTAGTGATGCAACCGTTGAACAAGTACTCATCTTGATTTGAGTTACGTTGTGAATTATTCTTTTGAGTGCCATCGAGATCATGAACCTCATGATTATTTGGCTAAAGCATATTTCCTATCTTACTGTAGTTAGTTCTTGATGAACAACTTTTCATCACTCTTTTGCAGATCACACATTGTTTTTATAAAGTTAAAACAGTATCCTTTGAGAAAATTTAATTTTCATCACAATAAGGATTATTCGAAGTAAGATTTATAAGTGATTGGTATCAAAATGAAGTTGTTTATGAGACGCTTTGGAAAACCTATTTGTTTTCATAATAAAGAAAATATTTGTAAATTTATTCTTGATTCTTATTTAAGAATTAAGCATGAAAATGTTTTTATTATAAACATGATGATAAAATTTTGACGAACTGAGTATTGCATCGTTAATCTTGAAATTGTATATAGTTGCGCGCCTACATACAATTTGGAATGGACTATGCAAGGCTGATTAGTAGTCACCATAAAATTAATAAATAAACACTACATTCTCTTTAAAGGTTGTGAAAGATAAAATTTTATGAGATCTGCAAGAAGTGAAAAATAAGGACATAGTGTTAGGGACACCTACATATGTGCCTGTAACACCTATTCTTCTGAGTCGAATTTACTCATCTGTGGAAATTGTTTTATTTGACAATTGACAATTCTTTCTTGTCCAATTCTCCCGTAGTGAGATTCTTAGGAAAAGTACTTGATTACCGAGTGTTGATACCCGACTGGATGTATCGACGTTCCTATCATTTCTTTTGATTTGATTTCATTTGAGTGACCTGGGTAACGATCCGAGGAGCTTTCGAATGCGTACTCAAATTATGAAAACATGGGATATATTCATATTCGTTAAATGTTTTCGTCTGTATCTGATTTGAAATTCTCTCGCATAGATTATGCGTTGACCTTACTCTTTTAAGGTTAGTTATGTCTCCAGATATACTTGAACTTGTGAAGGATTATGAATTATTATTAGTCTTTTGAGAAGTTCACATCTTATTGACAGCAATGAAACTGGAAAGTTGATAGTGCCAGTAGAATGGATTGATTGATTATGACATGACGACATTGTCGTAATTGATGGGAACTCGAATAGAATCCCCCTAAATGATAAGATGTTGATTATCAAAAGTGATCTAAATAATTCTTGATGGATGACTTAAAATTATACCGTGAATGGTTGTGAACTAGTTATAGATATTGTAATCTAGAAGAACCTAATATGAATTTATTAAAAGATGTTTATGATATCTGAAACTTTAGGTGTTATTTATTGGTGAATTACCTAAACTTTCGCCATTAAGGCAAGTTGAATTTGGTATTGATTATATTCCCGGTGTTGCACCTGTAACTTGTGCACAGTACGTCAGCACCATCTGAATTAAAGGAATTACCATACAACTGAAAGAGTTGTCGGAGAAAGATTTTATTATACCAAGCCTGTCATCCTGAAGAGCTATGGTGTTATCTTTCCTTATATTTATAGATTACTGTGACTGAGTAAATTGACAATCGAAAACGATATCCATAACTCGAAATGGAAGAATTGTTCGATCATTTACAAGGTTCTAGCAAATTTGATCCATAGCATGGTTATCATCAACTTCGCATCTGCGAAAGAGATTATCTATTCCAATCACTACATCTGGTGCTTGTAATGAACGTTATGAGTTTCACGTGATGTCGTTTGGATTGACAATGCACATGTAGTATTCATAATTATGATGAATCACGTGTGTAGGCTGTAATTTTGATAAATTCATGCTCGTGATCATTAAGGACTATATGTTTGTTTATAAGAATAAGAATGAGTTAATAATTATTTATAGATTGCCCTGAATTGAACGAACAATAAAAACCTGTACCATGAATAATTGATACGTGATTAAAGACTTGAACCTTTACATGATTTAACCGTGTGATTAATAGATAATGGAAGCTATATTGACTTTTCAAAGATTAGAACCATTAACGCTTAGGGATTAAAAACTTAATCCTTTACATAAAATGACCGTTGGATTAATAATGGTAAGATGTATGCATATAGACTCTTCAAAAATTAAGAGCCCTTTTAAGACTTTGGATTTTATCAAAAAGAAATGGAAATATGTTTTGACAAATATTTTAACAAAGGATTTATAAGGGACTATTCCCTTATACAAAAACCATTTAACTAAACTTCTGTTTAGGGGTAAATGTTTGTGTATACCTCAAGATAACTTAAGAAGGACTGAGTAAAACCATTTATACCATAACCTGAAAACTTAAAACGACAATTTTTGCTTTTCAACTACAAAAACTTTGACCAAAGTATAAACAAAGGTTTTTCGAACATTTACGAATCTTATTAATTATTTTCGATAAATCAACGAAAATCTTGTTAATTAAACTCAAATTTATTTCTGAACGTTTTATATAAATTGGTCGAACTAAGAAATTTAAAACTTTTACGTTTACGCTTCATAAAAATTAACTAATAATTATTTATTAATTATAATAATTATCGACGCTTTAGACGAGGATTGATTAAAACGGGAAAAAAATGATAGTAAAGACGAAACAAAAACATAGAATATATGAAGAAATAATTTTGAATAAATACGGTTGTGATATTTATTTCATCAGGAAGGTGAACGTTATTACTGACGCATAATAGAGAAACAATATCTGAGTGAATTATGGACATGATAATTATATCATCATGAGAAGTGAATATAGATACCTACGCATTATGTAGAAAAGATAAAGAACCAATTAGGATATATTTCTTAATAAGGAAGGTGCAAAATAAATTGCCGAGCAATACAAAAATAAACGATGTTTGTAAGAAGGATAATATAAATAGTGAAGGGGTTCGCGGCTATTATGAACCATTAGAATCGAGAAGTCGATAGCGTTAAATATTTTAAAGTCCATTTGTGATTGTTTAAATATGGATATTGTGAGATATAGTTATGTTGGAATTTGTTAGTATAAGTATTCTATTTATGTCATTTATGACTAAAAGTATCTTTGTCTGAAGAAGTTGTACTAATGGCAATTATGAAAGCAGACATCGCCTCATACATTAGTAAACGTCTAGCTATTGCAAAGGTCATCATCTGAATTTGATTCGATTTGGGTCATCATCGACAGACTGCCCAAATCTGCTAATATCATTCTCGTTAATGATAGAATCCTGATGAAGAAATAGACTCTTTTATTTAAAGGAAGTTATATAAACATAGTGTGCCTGTATCGATCATCTATATATCAAGATCCTCGCTTCGCATCGAATTTCTAGAGATTTGCTCAGAAGTCGTTGGGAACGAACCTTGATGAGAGTACTGTTTACCACCCCAAATCGAAGGGACGAGGTAAAGTAACAATACAAAACACTAGAAGTCTTGTTTTATGTTTGAATGATTGACCTTTGGTAATAGACCGTATAATCGTTTTCCTTTGAAAAGATTATCATTGATAACCATCGTGTTAGGATTAAGATCGAATCTTGTTAAGCTTTAGAAATTAGAGCATCTGTAAGCAGGAGTTGAGATAAAGACACCCGACATACACCCACTGTGAGTTGGACATGTCTTTTAGGCTTAAGGTTTCCTATGATGGCGAACCTATCCTTGTAAAATACCCGACCCGCGAGATCTGAAATGATTGTTGAAATTAGGATTTGATTATTAACTGCCGATAGTGGGCAGGAGGTTATGTGAATATGAAATATAGATCTTGAAGTGCCAAATGGGTAGCGAAGTTATGCCACAATTTTTAACCTTGGAAAAATGAATTCATGATCTGACAAATCATAGGATATAAGTCCCCGTTGTATGGGACCATTGAAATGATGTAAAAGTTGGGATTGAAAGGCATATAAGCTGGATCTACCCTAGGACTTCAAGAACCGCGTGAATTATGTTTCGTAAATCGAACTTGATGGAATATCTATCAAGTGAAATTATGATTATTCTTAGTAGAGCTTAGATCGGCGAAAAGTTGCATTCATCAGAAACCCGTGAACATCATGGATAGAGAAAGTAAGTCAACATTTAGCCTGATCTTATTCCCGTAGTTATGTTTGATGAAACTCGCGTATTATAATGGAATACACTTGTGAGAAAAGACCGAATGTGGAGGAAATACCCACATGGCTTTAACTCTATAAGAAGCGAGTAGTAAGGTAAGATGATCTTTGAGGACAAAGATCCTGTTTAGGGGTAAATGCTGTGACAATCCGTCAATTTATGGTTGATATTTTATTCTCAAATATTATTTGAAAATATTATTTTAAAGATACAATATGAACTCACTTATTTTTGGGAAGAAATTTGGATTTACGTCTTGGAGTAGCATCGACTACATCTAAACCGGAGGATTCAACGTTACGTGCTTACGTTTACATACACCGTCCTTGGTGACAGTCCGACATTTCAGAAAATAAATTTATCCATGAATATTATTTTGGAGTTTTAAATTTGTGTTGGTTCATAAACTCACAAATTTACGAGAAAAGACTATGACTTACGATTTTATTTTAACGTCTTTTACGACTAAACCGGAAACCTTAGGATTACGTATTTACATTTTCGAACTCCGTTTTTGATGAGACAATTTTTATTGGATTCGTTTTGTGACGTTGATTCATAATTTATAAAAACATTTTTCGTAAAACGACCCGAGGGCACGCAAATCGAGAAAACTAGAATCGAGAAATACCCGTAAACTAGTGAGATGGGACAAAACACATTGTCCCACCCCACTAGCATGATATGGACGGCCAACATGACACCACACCATCAAGGTGGCATCATGTTAGCTAAACTTACACAAGTGTAAGCCTTAGCTTACCCTTTAAGCTAACTTTACCACTAAACTAGCTTAACTAGCAACTTGTATTCATTTCCATCTTTCTCACATGCAAAACCAACATCAAAATCCTCTCAACTCCATCCCCTTGCCGTCCCCTATTAACCAACAAACACCCCATTTGATCTTTTCTAGCCATAAACCACATGTTTACTAGTTCTATTAAGGTGTTCTCTTGAAGCCTTGATCATTTGGTGGCCATATTAACAACTTTGGAGGTGATTTGCTTGTGTCCTAGGGCTGATTTTCCAACCTATGTTCTTGATATTTGATGGTCTTGGAGATACTTGTTGTGTTCATCAAGTTCTTGTCTTCCTAAAACAAGAAATCCACTTGGATTGGTAAAGAAGATCATCCTCTCCATTTTTCTCTTGTTATTTTGTAAAGAACAAATGTATTTTCTTTCATTTTGTATATGTATATGATGTATATATGATGATAAAAATGTTGTGTGGGGATCAAGTGTTGATAAATATGTTTAAAGATGATGATAACTATAAGAAATGAAGCTAAAATCTTGACTATTTAGTTGGCTGTATAAAAACAGTAGATAACTAAAAGATGAACTGATAAATTTGCATGGTTTGATCCATTTACAGTAAGTAGATGATGTTATACACATGTGAGAGTTGGCCATGCAATGGAATCAAAATAATGAGTGAGATATGATCAAAACAAGTTAGGTGGTATAATCTGAATAAGCAGTTTTGTAGGGACTCTTAAGGCAACTTAAACTCAAAATGGGCAGTAGCTATAACTAAGTTATATGTAGCACATATTATGAGGAACATGTCATCCAAAAACTGAGCTTCTAAGTCATTATAGAACTCTAGATATGTTAAAAATGGTGAACATGAAGTTAAAAATCAGATTTTTGGAAATAATGTTTATTATTATTATATAAGCACTCACATTATAATGTATAAAATGTAAAAATATAAACCCACTAACTTATAAAACTTATTTATATAAATATATAAAAGGTTAATTAAATGGATAAATTATATAAATGGTGGTAAAATAATATTTATAAGTAATAAAAACTATAAACTTGATTTTTACGACTTTTTCGGCTATCGCCGTGAAATTAACGTTTTTCGCCAAATAAAACTTAGAAGACCAAACCCGTCTAATGTAAAGTTTATAAAAGTCATATACTGATGTATAAGTAACTAATACAAGTAAAAACCGATAAAACCCGAACTATAAGAAATACGGACGTTAACGGACTAAATTAACGTTATTGGACTAATAATACAACAAAAATGGACTAGAACACTTATAAACTTATTATTAGACTTAACCCATTTGGGCCCAACTTGAAAGTGTATGTACTGATAATATAAGTACAAAAAGGATTAATACAAGTTAAGAACTTATAATAGGCTTATTGGACCTAAAACACGTAAATAGGTAAAACGAGAAAACTAGTATAAAAGTTATCAACACATAACTCTAAAATGAGTAATCGAGAATATGTAAACCCACTTGATCATCATATATATATAATCATCATATGTATACATAATTGATATTTTTATAAAGTCATTGGACAAACGTCTAAGACCGATTATTATTTGTCTAGGTTTCCGTGATTGAAGCACGTACCGTACGTCCGAGTTGCCGATAACCCGCTTTCCCACATCAACGTGAGTTCATAGCCTCGCACTCTTTTAAATGTTTTTATGAAATGTTTTATAAACCCGCGAGGGAGATAACATGTTAGTTTTTATAAAATAGGACACCATTTGTCCCGATTGTTTGTTTATTGATTTTGGACCCGAATGATTGAATGACCCGATTGTATGACCCGATAAATTATTAAAGGACCCGATAGATGAATTTAAATGGATTATTAAAGTTAGGTTATGTCACTAAAAGTCCCATTAGCATGAATTGTGAACTACCGGGAGTTGGTAGACGCTTATGCATTTAATAGTACTATTTGGGGACGATCACCCCAGTTCGCGCCTTGACGGTTGATCCCCGTCGTGCCACATTGATTGGTAAGCGAATTTATGTATGAGAAGATTTCCACAGCGTGACCTTTGTGACGACACTCTACTTTAGATGGGAAAAATTAGTATCAGGTTAGCTACCCGTTTTGGTTTAGTAAGGTAACAATGTCATGCGGCTTATAATAATCCAAAACTAACGAAATACTAATAGACGCACCGAATTACGAAGTATTGCCTGACTAGCAATACGGGGTCATACTATTGATACTATGTTTGTGTTTTGGTTTTCGTAACCATATTCATATAACGGTTTTTATTTTCATACAACGTCATAAGACGCATTGTATGATGTTTTTACGACATTGGCTCGTATAATAATTTTTAAGGCAAATGCCTATATTATGATTTTCGATAAGGATTTATATAAAATGACTTTGGCTACTTTATGGCCTATTACAAAGATTTGTATAAAATGATTTTGGCTATTTTATGGCCTATTAAAATGATTTGTACAAAATGATTTTCAGTAATAAATTTATACTGATATTGTATTGATGGAATTTATTAAACTCTATGAATTCACTCGGCGTTATCGCTGACCTTTTCTTTTAACATGTCTTATCTCTGGTACTTGAAGGTAATTCTCGGGAAGACAACAAAAATTCATGGCCCGTACTTAAACAATATTTTTCCATTCAAATATTTTGTAAAACTTTGTATGAAATAATATGACTTGGGACCGATGTAACTTTGATATTTATGAATGGAAATACTTTATTATTAAAACGACACGACTTTTAAGCGTTGTCTATGATGTGAGTAATGTGCTATCCCGTAACACCAACTAGTCTTCCGCTGTATTGAGTTGTATAAATTTGGGGGTGTTACATTGCATCACCAGTATATCATCGTGAGGTTCTTCTTCAAGCATTGTCTCTGTCGGTTCTTCTGTTTGCATATATTCTACAGAGTCGATGTAAGAATCAGTAGTGAATTCTGGTGCAGTAGATATACCTGAAGCAACCTGTTGAGTTTCTGATACTGTTGACTCCAGTGGCTTTTCTGTGGTGTCAGCAACCTTTTCTGCAGTGTCCTCTAGACCTTTCTCGGTGGCTGTCTCATTGTCATCCTTGTCTGTCTCTTCGGCATTTGTACCGGTTTTGTCATTCTTATCACCCTTGTTGACTTCATTACCCTTTTCATTATGGTCATCGTCATCCTGATCATCATCTGTATCTTCGTCCTTATCCTCATCTTCATCTCCATTCTTATCCTTTCCTTGTTCATCCTCTTCTTCCTCCTCATCTCCATCCTTATCCTTATCCTCATTACCATCATCTTCTTCACCGTTTTCCTCGTCATCTTCCTCTTCTAACTCATTCTCATCATCAGACTCAGAGTCGGTAGTGTCTACAGGATTCTCTTAATCAATTGCTTTGTTGAGATATTGCAGAACTTTGTGTTTGTATCTGGATTTATGAGCTCCCAAATCTAGCAGACGTGTCTATAGCAATGTCATTAATTGAAGAGTAGATAAACCATTACCGACAAGATGTGGTAGTTGTTGATCAATATAAGACTTGACTTCGCGTCGAATGATCGCAGTCATCTGCTCGTCAATTGACCCGAGAAAAGCAGCATTTTCTTTATCTCGAGTTTTCTTCTCTTTAAGAAATGATTTATGTTGTTCTTTGAGCTTTGACACTATGTTTGTTAGTTTTTGAAGAGTAGGCTCATCAGGATGCTGTTCCTTGGGAGGAGTAGCAAACCTTTCAGTCAACATAGCTATTTGTGTAGCTTGGGCCTCTAGCTGTTGTTGAAGAGACTGGATCAACGGATCATTGACTGTGAGAAAAGGATTTGATGTGGATGATACTTGTGGTTCTGTTGGTGGAGGTGTAACCAAAACCGTTAAGGTGGTCGTGGATGATACTGGTTGTACCGGGATAGGTGTTGATGTAGATACAGTGGTTAGGACGGTGGTTGATACAGGTTGTTCAGCTGTGGATGACGGTGTAGATTCAGTGGTAATGGTGGTAATTGATACTGGTTGCTCAACAATTGCGGGTGTGATGGTGGTGGTTGTGACCTCACTGATGACTGGGGTTGATAGTAGTGAAGTGGTGGTTGATGTAATCGTGGTTATAGGGACATCCACCATTTGTTCATTTGTTGACGGATCAGTGTTGGTGACCTCAACACCCTCTCCTTCTAAATTGAGATATTTCAAAACATCATTAGAGTTTGAAGTAGACTTACTTTGAAGTTGCGTGTCTGGTATGAAAGTTGCATGAGCATCTTCATTTAGTACCATGTGAGTCGGTTCAGGCAAAGATGTGATGATATTTGCATCTCGATACATCATACTTGTATCAGTGTCAGCACTGCTCTCACGTTCTTCACTTTGTTCCCGACTTTCAAGATGAAAGTTAGAAGCATCTTCATACTCATCTTCATAAGTATCTTCTTCGTCGAAGAATTCCGTATCACCATCAGGATTACCAAAATCTGCTAAGTCTTCAAATACCCTTGAGCCTGATCCGCCAAAGGCTTCCTGTCGGCTTTGTTGAAGAATAATACGAAGTCTTTTGGCTTCAGAAATTTGTTGTTGAGCAGGATCATTTGGAGCAACACTTGCCTCTTTGCCTTTAGCTTTCCTTGCTTTCTTAGGCCTGCGGAGTGGTAATTCTTCCTGTTCTTCTTCAGTTTGGATCAGCTCATCTTCATCATCTTCATCAAAAATTTGCATTTTTCCTGGGCCTTTGTCTTTAGAAGCAGCTGATTGATGCTTTGAAACTCGTTTCTTGCGTTTACCTTTTTGCTTCTCTGAAGGTGGTAAATTTGCCCGCTTAAACTGTGCGTCAATATCATTAAGCATCTCTTGGTATTTATCACTCTCCTTGATTCTATCATTAATCATTGTGTCGGGTACTGGTGCAGGGAGTAATGCATACTTTGTTGAATTAGTGTCTGCATTCATTGAGAGAATCACATAATCATCATCTTTGGTATGATAGAAGAAATTCCCGCGCGTGTCAATGGTTGGGTCATTCTTCATAAAATGGTGGATAATGAGCTTGGTGAATCTCGGGAATGGAAGATGCACGGATTTCTTCTTCGTTCCAGTGAACTGATAACAAAATTCTTGCCAGAGAAGATGTGCATAGTCGACTTTGGATGCAGTATACAATCCCAAAAATAAGTGAGCCTGTGGTGGTCTCATTGCATCGGTGCCCCTAGTTGTTCCAGTAAGACACTTGACGATGATAGTGATAATTGCTTTCCAGGGTTGCCCTATGTGTGAGGTGTTAAATTGTGATGGGTTGTTAATTTCACCCTCATAATTCATGGCACGAATGACTCGAAGCACTTCATCATTCTTTGGGTTAGCCACAATTGTTCTCCTTGTGCCAACCTAGGAAGCTTAAACAATTTCCGAAAAATGCTCAAGTTGAGTACCCTTGGTGTTTTGTTCAGTTCGAAAGAGATAGTCTTTTTAGAGAAAGATGCAGTGTTCAAGAATTCATGCATGTAGACTTCGGGAACTGATGCAGTACGTCTGAGTGTGTCTCTGATGGGTGATATGTCTAGGATATCCATGGCTATTTTGAAAGCTGGTAAAGCCGGATCAAAATCATCTTGTAATCGAGAGTTGTTCTCAGCATATGGAAGCCTATTACTGAGCGAGACAAGTTCAAGATCACGAAGTCGTTGCTCTTCCTCGGTGATTGACATTTTCCTGCTTTGATGACATATTCACAAATGATATACACAACATATGTAGATGTATTAAGTCTATGCCAAGTTTAATTATAGGGAAAATATCATTACAATTATTACCACAACATTCACACATACATCAGATGAGCAAGGTCCTTACATTTAGCAATACACTTAGGATAATGACATAACTGCCAGTGATATTTTTATTCTAAAGAGATACCGACCTAGCATTAGTTCTTAAAATATTTGGATTTCTTGGAGGTCATGACCAAAACCTCAGTAGGTTTTGGTTTGATTTCTACTAACACCTCAGTAGGTCTTGGTTTTATTTCAACCAAAACTTCAGTGGGTTTTGATTTAGTTTCAACCACTACGTCAGGAATTGTAGGGTTATCCTCAACCCAAAAGATAGTGGGCTTGAACAAAGATGAAGCTTTGTCTGCCATGGCCTGGAAACAAAAACACAAGACATTGACTAAGTAATTTGTATCTCTTTTGTTTACATAGGAATCAACTTATTAAATAAGATGAACTTCTGTAATAAGAAACCTTGCAAGTATTCTTATGAGATAAAAATTAACTCGTTTCAATAACACTTGGTTTCGTTTAAATGGCCCTAAAGTACTTAAACCTAAGGAGGAAGTAGTGCAAGCTAGGACGAACTCATTAGATATTCTAAGGCAATTGCATAATCATAAGAGACCTAATTCCATCAAAATGTAGCAAACCATCGGAATCCTAACCAAACCATCGCAATGAATCAAGCATCGGAATCCTAAAGAAATAACATCCTATCTCAATATCTAAGGTCATCGCAATCAGTACATTTCCATCGGAATAAATGAGAACTCATCGCAATATTACCCATCGCAATACCTAGTGCGAAGCCATCGCAATGACACATCGGAATGTGCCATCGCAACACGCCATCGCAATGAGCCATCACAATGAGCCATCGCAATGAGCCATCGCAACGAGCCATCGGAATGACCCATCGCAACGACTCATCGCAATGAACCATCGCAATGACACATCGCAATGAGCCATCACAATGAGCCATCGAAATGACTCATCGTAATAGCCCATCGCAATGATTCATCGGAATGACACATCGCAATGACAGGCATCGCAATGATGTATCGTAATGTGCATCGAAATCCGTGACAGGGATTCGATCTCAAACTTTGACTTCTCGATCTGGAACTTAGGCATTGTTTTAAGAGTTTCTGGGCAAAACCAATGTGTAACTATGCGTCCTTAACAAATCCCACCACTTAAAAACCATATTCATAGCAAAAATTATGAAACCCTAAATCGTGGATATGATCTAAAGTTCCTGTTTTGATGTTTTGAGATGAAATGGATTAAAGAGATTAACGTAACTAAGATATAATACCTAGATGTTTATGCAGCAGGTGAGAAGTCAAGAATCACAAATCAACTAGATGCTCAAGGTCGTTAATGGCGGAGAGAGTATGTGTTTGTGTGTTTTTCAGTAAAGACGGGAAGGAGGGGGGGTTGGAGTTTTGACTTGGTCAAAGTTGATCAAACACCCACCACTTTTGCAAAAAATGCAAAACTGGTCCCCCTGTTTTAAAGAATTAGTTAACAATAAACCCGCTCCCAAACACGAACACAAATACTTAACGCCAACATTTTAATGACCTATGCAAGAAATACGTATATCACACAAGGCACACATGGCATAACTGAATATGAAGGGTAGCTAGTATTTTCTGACAATCCTTTTTAACGACCAAATTTGTTACCACGAAGAATTAATATTTGCTCCCCCTTAATCCCTGACCCGTTTTCTATTTAAAGAGCAGTAATCAAAGATATTAAGAACACAACTATTAATGAGGACATTTGCCGGTTAAGTGAATTTATAGAACGATTCTGGTGGAAATAAGATTTCTCTTATTTATACAAGATAAGTGCACTGAAACGTACACAAATTTGTGTTAGACCAAGTTATAAAGTAAACTTGGCCCCTTACAAGGTTTTAAAGTAAACCTTGCCCGAGAAACTTAATTCCCGTTGTGAGCCAACGTTTTCAAAAGAAATACGTGACTTTAATACGAAAAGCGGGTTGCAGTCAGAAATAACTACAAGCCATAATGGGAATGACTTAAAACTTGTACATCTTTTATACGGACTCTATTTATGGCGCCGTGTCAATATTAATCGACATTTCTAAAGCCGTAAATATTACCGTACTAAAAGACATGCCCGATTTGAAATTAAAATAACAATATTTTTTGATTTTCTTGATTTTATATTTTTTATGGATTTTCTATGTTTTATATTTTTTATGGATTTTCTATGTTTTCTATTTTTGTATTTTGCTGTTGATGGTTTAACTATGTACGATAATATATAAAATCACGATCAAAGGATACTCGAGAATAGTTTACCAGTACTATTCTTCAGACTCTTCTGCCAACTCCTTAAGTGTCGCTGGTGAAAATTATTTCATGCCTAGCTTTTCGATCAAAATCTCGATGCGTCCTCGATCTAAGGCCTTTGTGAATATATCTGCCAGCTGATACTCAGTGTTGACGAAGTATATTTCGATCACTCCATTTTCTACTTACTCCTTGATGAAGTGGTAGCGGATGTCAATGTGCTTTGCTCGAGAGTGTTGAACGTAGTTGCAGCATAGAGCGATTGCACTTTTGTTATCACATTACATCGGGATTTTGTTGAATCCAATACCGTAGTAAGTCAATTGTGACATCATCCAAAGAACTTGAGCACAACAACCGGACATAGCAATGTATTCATCCTCAGTACTTGATATCACAACGCTTTTCTGCCTTTTTCATGCCCAACTAACAAGTCTATCTCCAAGAAGTTGCACACTGCCAGAAGTGCTACGTCTGGTATCTTGACACCCGGCATAATCTGCATCTGCATATGAAATTAGTGCAATAGAGGAATCCTTCGGATACCACAGACCACGATTAAGTGTTCCTTTTAGATACCGAAAGATCCTTTTCACAACATGTAAGTGCTTTTCGGTAGGCCGAGCCTGATACCGGGCACACATGCCTATAGCAAATTGCAAATCAGGCCTGCTAGCAGTCAGATAGAGAAGGGTGCCGATCATTCCACGGTAAAGTTTAGGATCGACAGCTATCCCTTCCTTATCTTCATCTAACTTGGATCTCTCCACCATTGGAGTATCCACGGGGTCACAGTTTTCAAAGTGATATTTCTTTAAGGATTCAAGAGCAAATTTGGATTGATTAATAAAGATGCCTCTGGGATTCTGAGAAATTTGCAACCCTAAGAAAAATGAAATTTTTCCCATCATCGACATCTTAAAGCGTGTGGACATAATTTTCTCAAAACGGTCAGACAAACGTTGATTAGTACAGCAAATATTATATCATCAACATAAATTTGTACCAGTATCATGTCGTTTTCCTCCTTGAGAATGAATAATGTGGGGTCCACTTTGCCTTTGGAGAAGCCTTTGGAGATGAGATACGTCGATAAGAGATCATACCACGTGCGTGGAGCTTGTTTCAACCCGTAAAGAGCCTTCTTGAGCTTGTACACATGATTAAGATACTCTGAATTGACGAATCCATTCGGCTGGCGTACATAGACATCTTCCCTTAATCCACCATTGAGAAATGCCGTCTTAACATCCATTTGGTAGACGATCATATTCATGTGAGCAGCATAAGCAAGGAATAGTCTAATTGCCTCCAATCGTGCAACAGGAGCAAAGGATTCTTCAAAATCGATACCCAAAGCTTGTTTGTAACCTCTAGCGACCAATCTAGCTTTGTTTTTCAGCACACTACCTAACTCATCGAGCTTAACCTTGTATACCCACAACAGTGTCCAGATTTCAAATTTGCTGGGTAACGGAACTAATTCCCACACTTCAAGACGTTGGAATTCATTAAGTTCCTCTTGCATGGCTTCAATCCATGATGATTTGGTCATGGCTTGTTGCCAGTTTTTAGGTTCAGTGTCTGAAAGAAATGCATCAAAATAGCAATATAATGCATGTTCTTGGAGTTGATGGCGTGTTAAGACTCGTCGATCGATGTCACCAATAATATTGCGGATTGGGTGATCCTTTGTCCATTTAGTGTTGAGAGTTTCAATCCGTGGTGCTCGGGAGTGAACGATTACAGGAGCTTCCTCTGAGGTAGATGCACCGGTAGGGTCTTCAGGTATATGTGAACCAAAGAAGGGAAGATCTTGTAAGTGAGCATATTCCAGATCGTGATCATATAGATCCTCTTCAACATCATTAGGAACGAGTGGGGGTAATGATTCAGGTGTTGTTTGAGAATTGGTGGGGGATGGTACATCTTGTTCAAGAGTAACAGTAGATGCCTCTGATAGATTTCCATTATCTTGAGCAACAACTACGGGAATCAGAGCTACTGCTACGGGTGCTGGAGAATCATTACTTTGTGGATCAAAGAATTCATCAAACATAGGTTGAAATAACTTATCCCACTCGGACCTTGTTGGTGGTATGAATGATGGAGAAGTAGGGTTGTTGGGAATTAAGCCGGAACTGATTGTACCGGTTCCCATCTTGTGTAATGCGGGTTCAGAGCTGTGTTGCTCAGAAGCCATCGCTGTCAGCTCATCAAAATCGACATCCAAAGTTTCTACAATCTTGCCAAGACGACGGTTATAAATCCGGTAAGCTTTCTTTGCGGGTGAATATCCAATAAAAATTCCAATATCAGCCTTCGGTTGAAGTTTTCCCAGATTCTCACTATTTGTATTTGGATAGCAAAGTGCACCAAACACATGAAGATATGAAATATCGGGTTTGTGTCCATGAAGTAGCTCATATGGAGTTTTACCATGACGTTTGCGAATGATGGAGCGGTTTTGGGTATAACATGCGGTTGCCACTGCTTCTGCCCATAAGAATAAAGGAGCATTCGCATTAATCAACATAGTTCGCTCAGCTTCCATAAGTGTACGGTTACGTCTTTCAACGACACCATTTTGTTGTGGAGTGCGAGCCACAGATGTTTCATGAGAAATACCAACCTTTTCATAATAATTTTGAAGAGTCTGATTAACGAACTCAGTGCCGTTATCAGTCCGAATGCGGCGAACAGTAGCATTACGACGTACTTGGATCATCTTTAAGAAAGTAATGATATACTCTGGTGCTTGATCCTTGGATGCTAAAAACTTTACCCATGTAAACCTTGAGAAATCATCCACTATAATGAGGATGTATTTTCTACCACTCACACTAGCTGTACGCATTGGCCCGCAAAGATCCATGTGCAAAAGATACAGTGGTTCTTGGTTGGTGTCTTTTGCTTTAGGTTTGTAAGATTATTTTGGTGCTTTTCCCCAGTGAACACGCGGAACATAAATGATCCTTGTCGAACTTAAGTTTCGGAATACCACGAACAAGTTCGTTTCTAGCCAAATGGTTAATTGCATCAAAGTTAAGATGAGATAACCGTCGATGCCACAACCATGACTTGGTCTTAGATGCTTTGGAGAGAAGGCAAACAGGAGAGGCGGCCATCATGTTTTGAATAGACAAAGTATATAGATTATCCCCTCGAGAACCCTTTAACAAATCATTTCCTGCAAGATCGCGAATGAAGCAAGTATGTTGTCGAAAGGCCACTTCAAGGTTAGAATCGCAGAATTGTCCTACTGAGAATAGATTGTGACCAAGTCCCTCCACATAATAAACCCTTGAAATCGTGACATTCCCAATTTTGTATTCACCATAACCCATAATCTTTGCAATATGGTCGTTGCCGAATTTAACCGTTCCTAGAAACTTGCTGACGAAATTTCTGAGCATCGAGCGGTCTCCAGTAATATGTTTGGAGCACCCCGAGTCCAAATACCAAAGAATAATTTGGACGAACTGAAAATATTACCAAACACAGACGAGGTATCGGATTCTAATTGTTCTTCTGAGTTAGCAGGTACAGATACAGTTATCTTAGATTTGCTATCAGTCGAAACTTTAGGTTCCAGATTTTCTTACTAGTGGTTGGCTTAGATTCTAGTTGTCTAGTATTCTGAGGTACTTTTTGACTGGGGACATTACCACTGGTAGGCACAATAGTGGGGGCAGACCTAGTTAAAGGGCGCTTTTTCCATTTCTTAGTGCCAGTGTTCCTAGTTAAAGGACGCTTAGACCTAACTTCCGTGGATGTGATCCTAGTTAAAGGGCACTTAGTTCCATTTGCAGTAAAGGTCCTACCAGTGGGTTTCCATTGCCACCCAACTTGGGTAAATTTCTTCCCTGTTGGAATCTATTCAAGATTATGCTTAATAGCATACATTTCATTCACGTGATCAACAAGGCATAAATCATGACGCTGAGAAAACATGCATTCATTACAATTCCAACATTTCGCATTAGAATTCACATTTTGCTTAGGTTTCCACTCATAAAGAGGACCTTTTGTCTTAGCTACATGATTCTTTTTATTTAAAACTGAAATAACGTTCCTAGGGTGCACTTCTACTTTCTTCTTCTCAGTCCTATTAGTGGAAGGCTTGATCCTATCTTTCTTGTCTTGAGATCCTTTATCCTTAGTGGACACAGTTACTCCTGTAGAAGCCAAGGGAATTTTAGTTACAGATTTTGACTTAGCCTTGCTTGATGGTGCCAATAACGGTTTTGCTCTTGGGGTCTTATTGAATGGAGTTACAACAATGGGTCGATTAGTGAGTAGTGCAGAACTCGGGTTTCCTATGTATTGCAAATATGCTAAGCAATATTGAACACGCTTAATATATTCATGAGCTGAATAGTAGTAACTGCTTTAGGGATATAACGCATACAAATCATCTAAAATATCCCAACAAGATCTACATGCTTAGTTGCATTCCTCATATAATCATCGTAGGTAACCGGGTTTTTCTTATGGAGCGGGTTCTTATAAAGCACTACTGAATTGGTTGTTGGAGCACAAGAGGATGGTGCAGAGTTGGTAGCTAAGTTATTAACAACTTCTTGTCGGGTGAAAAGAAGTGTCTCCTTTAACTCGGCCAAAACCATGTTTTTGTCTATGAGCTGAATTTTTAGGTCAGAGGTTTCCTCACATTTCTTGTTCAGTTTGTCAATTAAAGACTTTCGCTCTGTCGCATTAAACGCGAGGTGTTCTTCTATTGAACCAGAAATTTGTAAGTCTCCCTGCCTTACTTGTTCACGCTCTCCTAGTATAGAATTAATTCTATTTTCTAGGACATGATTCTTAGTCTCTGCAGCCTCTAGTTCCGTTTTTGTTTCTAGTAATTCTCTCTTAAGTCTCATCATCTCTTCTTCTAAATTCTGAACCATCTGAATCATCTTGTCACTTGTCTCAACGGAGTTTCCACCATCATTTAGTTTTGAAAGAGTTTCATTTTTAGATTGATTCTCAATTTCAAGAGATATAGAATGTTGTTGAAGCTCGTTAAAACTTTTTGAAAGTGTATTATACGAATCTTGAAGCTTTAAAAATTCAGCGTTGGATTCATGACAAGAATGATTTTCTACAGTATTCACATTTTCAACAGTATTCACAGATTCATGCACATCATCACAAATATTCACAGTAGATGAAATTTCATGAGTATATTTAACAGTAACAACTTGCATCACTTCGAGAGACACCATATGTTCTAAAAAGTGGTCATATTCTGATAAAATCTTTTCCTTTTCAATTAAGTGTTGTTCATAAGCATCATCCATTTTATTGAAAACTTTTTGAACTTCACCAATTTCAAAACTTAAATTACACGCTAGATCATAGACTCCTTGTTTAATATGGTCCACAAACGAAACGATCGCTTCTTCAAACACCGTTTTCATGTGTTCGAACGCCCATTCTCCAGCGGTTTGAGCCGTTGAAGTCGTACATTCCAAGATGACCTTGTCAAAATCGGTAAGGTATTGCCCAATCTCTTCCAAGCTGAGCTTTACCGTACTAACCGGTGGAAGATTCTTAGGAATTTCCTTTGGTTTGTCCGAGTTGACAAGTGTAGGAATTATACTAAGGCATTCTCTAGTCGGCATGAAAGTGGATGTTTGGAGAGTTCTCTTTTTCATATTAAAACGAATTCTAAGATCTATTGTGGAATTTTTTGCATTCATTGAAGCATAATCATATTCAGGATATGTAGAAAGTAATTTTAACTGCTTTTCATCATATGGTGTCATAGAATCACTTGAGAACACTATCGGATCTAATACCAATCCTAACTTTGATGCATCATAAAGTCGTGGGTTGTGGTTAAGTGCTTGCTTTGCATAACCCGGGTTAGGTGGTAAGTCTATGAGACGCGATAGGTTGAACTCTTTAAATGATGCATGAAACAAGTGTACTAGATGTGAAGCAACATATTGTTTTAAAATCTTAAGTTCCGTTTCTTTCATTCTTTCAGACGTCTTAATTTCCATTTCAAGCTGTTTGGACTCCATAATTTCAAAATCCGTTTGAAGTTGTTGAAAATTAGTAACGACTGACTCTTTTTCTTTAAGCTCATTCGAAAGATTTGCTCTTAAACTTTCAATTTCCAACAGATTGTCCATTTGAAATTTCCTAAACCTATCAAATTCAGGATTGGTTAAGGTAGTGGACACAGGAGTCATTTCCAAGGTTTTAACCTTGTCCTTATGCAAAGCAAGCTCGACAGATAAAGTCTGATTAGCATTAAGGGTTTCAAGGACCGCATTATTCATTTGACTAAGCAAAGATGTAGTGACCATAACCAAATCAGGTTTAAGAGCTCCCGGTTGTGGTTCACTCAAAGTCTGAGGACTTGCAATGTTATTGCTATCATTGTTTGTCTCGTCGATTGAGTTACTAACCATCGGAGGCTGTTCCGAATACTCAGACATTTCCTCAACTTGATAAGGTAGAATGCTAGTATTTGTAGCAGTATTTGATACCTCAGAAATGGTATCAGCTCCATAGAGTGAAAGGTTTGCCATAAGAGCTGCTTTGGCGGTGTTAAGATCATCACAATCAGAGTCATATGCATCCAAATCATCACATTGATATGCAGAATTTTTGGTGATGACTGTTGTGAGACCATCAGTTTCCGCTACTCCCGGAGGAATGCCAATTCTTCTTCATCAAGCTCCCGACCTTGGGCTTGAGCATTCACCAGTTAAATCTTCTCCTTAAACCATGTGTCGTCCCTTCTTCTCTTAGGCTGCTTGCATTCTCGGGCGATGTGCCCTTCCCCTTTGCAGTTGTAGCAAATAACCACCTTCATTTTACCAGTGCTGTTAGCCCGTGTAGCAGTAGTATTGGATGAACGTGCACCAGCAGTAGACGAATTTGATCTCCCTTGAAGTGGTTGCACCATGACCCTTCCGTCCTGAATTGTTGCCTGTTGTCGAGAGTTAGACGAGTTCCTTAACTGATTGTTAGTTTTTTCTGAACCTTGGTAACCTCGTTTGTTCAAAGTTTGACTTAAATATGCAGACATCAGAGCAAGGATTTCAGTAGGGCTATCTCCTTGTCTAAATTCAGGGACAGGGATGTCATCTTCACAGTACAATGCTGATGCTGGTTGAGCAACAAACTGATTGGTTGGAGCACTTACTTGATGTGATAAAATGAGGTTGAGGAGCCTCGAGTTGTGGATAGGTACTAGCAAGGTTGGTGGGAGGTTGATACGGTGAATACTGGTGTGAAGCATAAGGTGATGGGTGTGAATCTCCTTGTGATGATGATTTTGCTGGTTGGTGATAAGATGTTGGTGGCGGTGGCAGAATCGAGTACTGTGGAAAGCTTGGTGTTTGATACACAGGTTGATATGAAGATTTGTGTCCTAAAGCAAGCTGAGAGTTATGGTATGACTGTGTAGGATGGTGTGACAATAATGCCATTGGTTCATGATAAGGTCCTTGAGAAATTCGGTTTTGGATCACATGCTTCTCATGTTGTTGTAAGAAAGCATAGAGTTGATCTAAATTGGACTTGTGTAGATCACGAATCATTTTGACATCAGTCACATATTGACTCCATTCAGGGGGTAGTGTGTTCAAAAACTTGGTGTTTAACTGAAACTGTTCAATCCTTAGATTATAGACATTCATGTCATTCATCAAAGTGGTAAAACGCCAATAAAAATCATGAAGTGTCTCCCCTGGAAGGTATGTGAATCTATCAAACAAATCATACAGTTGACACTCTCGTTCTTGCTTTGTGAGAGATGTCCCTTGTAGCAAAACCGCAAGTCGATCCCAAAGATTCTTTGCTACTGTATGTTCACTCACCATTCAAAAGATATCGGGCGGAAGGGCTTGAAGAATTGTCTGAACAGCCCTTTCATCGACATCTGCAATGATTTTATTGGCATCGGTTAACTCCTGATACTCCCTTGGTCTTGTCACATTGTTGACGGTAACCTCTCCCCAATCTAATGGTCCTTTTATCAATTGATTGAAGCATAAGTCGACCATTTTGTTTGCCCATGATATATGTTCTCATACGGCCTTGCCATGCTTCAAATAGATCTTTGATGAGCAAAGGCGGGCGAGTATCGGTACCCGAAATGATCGATATATCGGTGAGTGAAGTCATAGTTGGCATAAATGAATGTGAATTCATTTTGTGATCCCTTGAAAAAAAGATTATCAAAGATGATCGAACAATGAAATAAGGTTATGAGTTTTTTGTGTTGTTAACTAAAAGATATTGTTATCTTGTTGTAGTGTTTGCTCTTGAACTTTTCCAAATTACCAAATTAAATGCCAAATAGAAGAAAATCCACTAAGTATCTAAAACAAGTTCTGTCGAAATGTTCCTTCTGTCGGAATACCCAGATCGGAAAATCTTACTATCGGAATGCTTAGATCGTAATGCAAAGCTATCAAAATGATTCAGATCGCAAAGTACTTGTCGGAATGATTCAGATCGTAACGCTCAGATCGCAATGTAACCTTGTCGGAATGATGATGGTATCGGAATGCCTAGAACGCAATGCAAAGTGTCGAAATGCTCAGATCGCAAAGTCTATCGGAATGCTCAGATCGCAAAGCCTATCGGAATGATTCAGATCGGAATGCTCAGATCGCAAAGTAGCTGACAAAATTTAAGCAGAGTAACGACTTAAAACCTTCCTTATACCCGTCAGAATCTTATATCGCAAAGTACGATCGGAATGCCAGATCGGAATAAGTAATAAAATCCAACTATCGCAATGTAGAACCAAACCCTTTCCGATGGTAATGGTTATTGCGATGGAAGCCCACGTTTAACTTGTACTTTCCGATGGAAGTTTCTGCTTGAATTTCGGAATGAAGAAACACAAGACGTTTTGCACTTTTGATCCAAGAAAGATGATGTTTTAACGAAAACCAAGATACCAAGATCACTTTTAAGCACGAATCCCTATGTTACACTACTTGAAACTACGATCAAACACAAAAAAATTTGAAGATTTCGGCAAAAACAAACCTATACTCTACGAATTGTTTAGAAAACAATACGCAACACAAAAACAAACCTTTATCTCATCCCATGCTCTTGATACCAATTGTAGAACAATGATAATCTTTGTGAAACAAGGGGGTTGATGTTTTTCTAGAGAGAGAAAGTTAGATATAGAAGTGAAAGAGACTTGTATATTAAAATGAAAGAAATAAACAACCAACACCTCTTTCCATGGTGGAAAGAGGTTTAAATACCCCAAGTCCTTAATGGACTTGGGCTTCCGGCCCATGAATATGCTCATGGGTCGGGCTATGTAATAAATGACACTTAACATTACTACGAGCCTATAACTACATTATTGGAGTGACCGAGACTTTCTATATACGTAAAACGTATTTCCAACATTATCGAAAACCGATCCAAGGTTTACCAACTCCGCAATGCACCGAGTGTTGCCAATTTCGCCAATGTTAGTAGTTCTAATCGCGACATTGAGAGAGTTGATGCAAAAGTCGACAAATTGACGAATGTGTTTACGTCTTTTCTCGTTGAGATGCAAAAGAAAGACGCTCCCGCTACGGTGAAAGTGGTTGAGGTTTCGTGTACGTTTTGTGGTGGACCTCATAATTATTACGAGTGTGCGGCTAAAGATGGCCAAACGTCGAATGTGAGTGCGTTAAATGGAAACAACAATTTTTCTAATAAAAATAACGCGGGTCCATCACAACAAGGCAATTATAACCAAGGCAACAATTTTTAGAATCAAAACCGAAACAATTTTCAAGGAAACAATCAACAAGGAAATTTTTCGAATCAAAATCAAGGTTATAATCAAGGTCGTAATTTGAATTGGCAAAATCGAGACAATAATCAAAACTCGATTTTTTCAAACAACAACAACCAGTGAAACAATTTTTCAAGTGGGATTCAAAACAATTTTCAAAGAAGTAATCAAAACCAAGGGAACTTTAATTCAAATCAAAATAGTTCGTCAAACGATTTTCAAAATTACATGAAAACGAATGAGGCTAATATGAGACGATTAGAGGGAGAAATTGGTACTTAGAAAAACGACTTTTCTAATACATTGAAATTTCAAAACACGAAGATTGAGCAAGGACAAATTGACATTAAAAAGATGTTTTCGGCCATTATGAACAAAGCCTCGGGTGCGTCATCGAGTTCGTTACCTTGTGACACCGTTGAAAATCCGAAAGAACAATGTAAAGCTGCCTCGTCTCGTGAGAAAGGTCGTGTGATTACCCCTAACCTTGAAGGATTTTGAGTTGTTCCTTCTTCTCAACCCTAGACTTCTAAGACGTCTTATTGTTCTAAAGTCAATGGGGTGAACGTGGCGACCAAGGAAAAGAGTGCACACCCTCGTGTACCTCAAATTCCATCCACGGTTCAAAAAGAGAGCTTTATCGATAATAAGTGTGAAAACACTTATCCTTTTACTACTTATTTCCAATAATAACAAGACCAAAACGTGTATTTTTATGTCGTAAAAGTAGGAATTATGCGTGGTTTGTGTTTTTATTATGTTTTAGGACCAAAAGATGAAAAAGGAAGAAAACACGGGCTTTCACGGGCTTTTATCGAAGAAAACGAGAAAAGGCGAAGTCAAAAGATCAAGAGTGCTTAAAGAACGGATATCCGAGACCTATTTTGAAGATATATCGAAGAAAAAGTCTAAGGACGGAAGTTTAATGAAGTCGAAGAACTTAAGTCTAAATTAAAGAAGAAAATTATTAAGACAAGTTCAAATCCCGAGACGACGTCGAGAAAAGACAAAGAATTAAATCGAGTCGAGAAGAAAAGAAAGAAGGAAGCACCACACATGCACTTCCCACTTCCCTATAAATACCCTCCTAATCACATTAGGAGGGTGGTTAGCTAGTTTTAGTTTTTAAGTTTTCTTTCTAGTTTTTAGAGAGAGAAAGTTCTAAACTTTCTCTCACTAAGTCTTTCATCTTTCCTTTCTTTTAAGCTTTCATTAATCTTTGTATTTGAGTTTCTTTAATCAAAAGTTTAAGTTTAAGCTTTGTGTTCTTTAATCTCCTTCTACATATCTTGGTTTATTTTATCTTTTGATCCGAATTGCACTCTTCATTCTTATGAATTGATGTTTTCGTGGTTAAAAGTTAATCTTCTTCGTTTACATATAAGCTCTTACATGTATAAGCTATAAGCTCTCTATGCTTATTGGCTTATTTCAAGGTTTAGCTTATTGATTTTCGGATTTCTCAAATGTTTTAGTCATTTTAAAGTTCCTTTCATAAAGTTTATGATCTTTTACGTTTAAGAAGTTGCCAAATTTAAGCTTTTTGAAGTGTTTAAGTTTTGGATAAAATAGCTTATTGATTGTGCTTATTGAGTTTTAAGGTTGCCACCACTTTCTGATTAACATTGCTTCCATCGCAATCTTGGGGATTCTGCACATTCCGACGGATTTCTTGTTTCTATCGCAATAACCCATCAAGGGTTCTACTTTGCGATAACTTGGTAATTCCCCCTTATTCCGATCTGGATTGCGATCGCTCATTGCGATCGCATATTCCGACGGGACTAAGGTCCTTGTTAAGACGAAACTCTGCCCATTTTTCGACAGCAACATTTCGTTAGAACAACATTGCGACAGAGGTGTTTAAAGTATTCCGATCTAAAACATTCCGATCTAGGACTTTCCGACAGACATCATTCCGATAGATTTGATCTTGATTATTCCGATGGGTATTCAGATTGATATTCCGATGGTTTGTTTTGATAATTATTCCGATGGTTATGACTTTTGTGCATTCCGATAGAGATGATTTGTTATATTCCGATAGCTTAAGTTTTTAAGTTTTAAAGTTTTAACAAGTTTAATGTTTTAAGTGTTTTTCTAAATAATTTTTAAACGCTTTAATTTCACACAACGACATTTTAATACTTGCTTGTAGTACAAATTAGAAAACCAAACCCAAACATTCTCTTGTTCACCAAAAGACAATTGAGTCACACTTTAGACTGGAAATCAATTCGAAAAGATTTGGGACTACGAATTTTGATACTTGGAAAAACCAAGTATTAAATGGTGTCGCTGCCGGCTCTTTTCGTGAAGATTAACGGTTTTTTTGAGAGACGCATTGAATATTGGGATCCGTTCCTTGAACGTTATTTTCCTTGTTTTAAATTTTTTTCAAAAACCCATAAAAAATAAAAAACTTTTCAAAAATACAAAATCATTGAAAAATCATAAAAAGCAATTCTTTTCCTATGGTTTTGCGCCAAAAGGATTATATAGATATTCTCTCTGTGTATATTTTTCTTCTGCAGGTGTATGCGTACTAGATCTTCAAACTATTCTGAGCCCGAGACTCGTGAAGATTTAGATATGGCTGGTGTGCATAACAACAATAATAACCCACCTCTACCCAATTTGAATAACAACAACAACAACAATGTCCCCCTACCTGATTTACGAACAATGGACTAATTGTGTCAACCCACCATGAACGGACGCGGAGGCCCGATTGCGCCGATGCACATCACGGCTCAGGAGTTTTCATTGAAGCATCACATGATCCAACAAGTGCAAACTAATCCATTTCGCGGAATTTCGGATGATGATGCCAAAAAACACCTTGACAAATTCATTACCATCACCCAAAGCATTAAGTCACCCCGTGTTTCTATGGATGACCTTCGCCTTCAATTATTTCCCCACTCGCTTTCTCACCATGCCGAAAAATGGTTTGACCGTCTCCCAAAGAATTCTATTCATACTTGGAATGACATGACTCAACGCTTTTTGTCGCGCTACTTCCCACCATCCATGGTCACAAGCCTTCGTAACCAAATTAGTGGATTCATGCAAGACAATGATGAATCGCTCTTTGATGCTTGGGAACGATACAATGATTTGATCGACCGTTGTCCAAATCACAACATGCTCCCCGTCACTCTCATTGATACTTTCTACAATGGTCTCACTTTTCGTGATCGTGACACGATCAACGCTGCCGCCGGTGCTACTTTCATGAAAAGGAGACCGGAGGAGTGTAGAGAGTTGATTGAAAACATGACTACTCACCACAAGAATTGGGATTCATCCGCATCCTCAAGATCTAACCCGAGAGTCAATGTTTCTTCTACTACTTCCAATCCCGAGATGACCGAAATTACCCGATAACTCACAGAGATGAACAAGAATTTCATGACCATGGCCACAAATCACTTTCAACAAGCTAAAGCCGTTTCTATTTCTTGTGACACATGTGGTGGTCCTCATTCCTACAATGATTGTCCTTCCACTCAAGGCAATTGTTGTGAAAACGGTAACGCGACATACGGTACTTATCCCATGGGAGGCTATCAAGCTCGTCCTCAAGGAGACCGTAGCTTGCTAAGTTATCGTTCAAACAACTATCTTGCTCCACCCGGTTTTCCTCCTCCAAACCAAAACCAACAATAAAGCTATAACCGAAACAACCAATCCCAACCTCGTGCTAACAATCAATATCAATCCCAAAGAAACCCATACCCACCTCAAGGAAATTCTCAAGCTTACCAAGCTCCACCTCTTAATCAACCGATGTCATTGAATCAAGACGTCGAGACATTTATGAGGACTAATAGAGAGATGGTGACGAATCTTCAGAGTCAATTCATCAACTTGAATGGAGAAATGGCAAAACAAGGGAGCGATATTCGAGCCGAGCTAAGGAATGACATGGTGAAACAGAGCAATGATATTCGTGCCGACATGAGAGACTCTTTCAGCACCCAAGCGGATAATTTACATGATATGTTAGGTTCGCTCTTCCAAGGTAATCAACCCTCTTCTTCGGGTACTCTTCCGAGTAACACCGTTGCGAATCCAAGAGGGGAGATGAAAGCAATCACCACTCGTAGTGGAAAAGGTTATACGGAACCCGAACTTCCTACACCTCCACCCATGATTGTGAACAAGGAAAAAGAGCAAATTTCCTCACCTCCTTCGCCTTCTATCCCCATTCCCCCACCACCCGTGGTTGTGAGTGATCCTACTCCCCTAAAGCCTTCTTCTTCATCCAATATACCTTATCCTTCAAGGTTGAGGAAAGAGAAGCAAAAGAGCAAGGATGATATTCAAGTTTCAAACTTTCTAAAAATGTTTAAACAATTGAATTTTAACATCTCCTTTGCCGAGGCTCTCGCTCACATGCCTAAATACGCGAAGATGTTTAAAGATCTTCTTAGTGACAAGGAGAAGCTTCCTGACATTGCTCAGGCCCAACTTAATGAGAATTGCTCCGCCGTTCTCTTAAGGAAATTGCCCACCAAACTTGGTGATCCGGGTCGCTTCTTTTTCCTTGCAACTTCCCGGGAGTAGAGAATTGCATGGCCCTAGCCGATCTAGGTGCCAGTATAAACTTAATGCCTTTAAGTGTCTGGAAGCAATTATCTCTCCCCGAGCTAGTCCCCACCAAAATGAATTTAGAATTAGCTAATCGTACGGTTGCTTATCCAGTGGGGATAGCCGAAGACGTCTTCGTTGGCGTTGATAAATTCACCATCCCGGCGGATTTTGTTGTCATTGACTACGAGATGGATCCTCGTGTTCCATTAATCGTTGGACGTCCCTTCTTTAGGACCGGTCGCACTCTCATTGATGTAGCTGCAGGCGAAATAATCATGAGAGTTGGTGACGATAAAATTGTCTTCAACATGGGTAAGATTTCTAAGCAACCTTATTCATATGAGAGTGTTAATGCTATTGATGTTCTCGATGAGGCTTGTGAAGAACAATTTCATGATGCTTGCAAAAGTACTCTCTCTTCTCTACCCAATGTTGAGACCGTTGCCTCAATTGCTCCGTCATTGACTCCTTTTGGAGAAAGTGACTTGGATGATTTCGAAGCTAGCTTGGGTCCTCTCGATCTTAAGTATGATGGTTCTCCCACTGATTGGGATGAAGACATTTGTACAATTGAGAAACTTCTCAATGAAGACCCGTTTTCCCCTCCTTCTCCTAAATAGGTGACTAATGATGATCCATCGTTAGTTACACCATCTATTAAGGATCCTCCTACTCTTGAGATTAAGGACCTACCGTCTCATCTCGAGTACGTTTTCCTTGAAGACAACAAGAAGTTACCGGTCATCATCGCAAAGGGCCTGAAAGAAGAAGAAAAATACCGACTTATCGCCGTGTTGAAGAATCATAAGAAAGCGATTGCGTGGAAGATCTCCGATATTCGTGGAATTGATCCTCACTTTTGCACACATAAAATTCTCATGGAGGACGACTTTAAACCCACTATTAAAAGCCAACTAAGGGTGAATCCTAAGATCCATGACGTTATAAAAAAAGAGGTTATCAAACTTCTTGATGCGGGCTTGATCTATCCTATCTCGGATTCACTGTGGGTTATTCCAGTCCATTGTGTGCCTAAGAAATGCGGAATCACCGTTGTTCCCAACGAAAACAACGAGTTGATTCCTACTCGTCTCGTTACAGGGTGGAGAGTTTGTATAGACTATCACAAACTCAATGATGCTACGAGAAAGGATCACTTTCCCCTTCCTTTCATGGACCAAATGCTTGAACGTCTAGCGGGTAATGACTATTACTGCTTTTTAGATGGTTTCTCGGGTTATTTTCAAATACCCATCGATCCCCACGACCAAGATAAAACCATATTCACTTGTCCTTATGGAACATTTGCTTACAAAAGAATGCCTTTCGGCTTGTGCAATGCTCCTGGGACATTCCAAAGGTGTATGATGGCTATCTTCCATGACATAGTTGAAGAAACCATGGAAGTCTTCATGGATGATTTCTCGGTTTATGGTGATTCATTCTCTTCTTGCCTTGCCAATTTAGAACGTATGCTTAAGCGGTGCGAAGACACTCGCCTTGTTCTGAATTGGGAAAAATGCCATTTTATGGTAAAAGAAGGCATTGTGCTAGGACACAAAATCTCTAAAGCTGGTCTTGAAGTGGACCGTGCTAAAGTGGATGTCATAGCCAAATTACCTCCACCTTCAACCGTGAAGGGTGTGAGAAGTTTTCTGGGTCATGCGGGCTTCTATCGTCGATTCATTCAGGATTTCTCTAAAATCGCTCGCCCGATGACCCACCTCTTGGAAAAAGATACTCCTTTTATCTTTTCCAAAGAGTGTATTGAAGCCTTCAATCTTCTTAAGGATAAGCTAACTAAGGCACCGGTCTTGGTTACCCCTAATTGGGAGCTACCTTTTGAATTGATGTGCGATGCTAGCGACTTTGCTATTGGAGCGGTTTTGGGCCAAAGAGTGAATAAACACTTCCCATCAATCCATTACGCTAGCAAGACAATGACGAGGGCTCAATTGCATTATACGACAACCGAAAAAGAGCTTTTAGCTGTTGTCTATGCTTTTGAAAAATTTCGCCCCTATCTTGTCCTTTCCATCACCATCTTGTATACTGACCATTCCGCGTTGAAGTACTTGTTAACTAAGCAAGATTCTAAGCCAAGACTTCTTCGTTGGGTTTTGCTCCTCCCAGAATTCAACATTGAAATTCGTGACAAAAGGGAGCCGAAAACCTAGCAGCGGATCATCTGAGTAGACTTGAGGATCCGTATCAAGGGGATCATCTGAACCAAGAGATCAATGAATCTTTTCCCCTTGAGACCTTAATGTCTATTCAGTCTAATCTTGATGACACCCCGTGGTTTGCGGACATTGCAAACTACTTAGCGGGTGATATTCTCATCAAAGGGTTAACATCCCAAGAAAAAAAGAAGTTCTTTAAAGATATTAAGACTTACTTCTGGGATGACCCTTATCTATTCAAACAATGTGCTGATTTGATCATTCTTCGATGTGTTGATGGACCGAAAGCTTTGCAAATCCTTGATGCTTGCCATAAAGGACCCACCGGTGGTCACTTTGGTCCCAACTACACCGCTAAGAAAGTGTTTGACTCAGGATTCTATTGGCCCACCATTTATCGTGACGCTCACGAAATGGTTAAGCATTGTGATTCTTGCCAAAGACAAGGCAAGATCACACATACAGATGAGATGCCTCAAAATTTCATACAAGAATGTGAAATCTTTGACGTATGGGGCATCGACTTTATAGGGCCATTTCCATCATCCAAAGGGAACAAGTACATCCTCGTAGCCGTTGACTACGTATCCAAATGGGTTGAAGCTAAGGCTCTTCCTACTAACGATGCGAGGATGGTTGTGAACTTTTTAAAGCAGCTTTTCGCTCGATTCGGTGTTCCTCGTGCTATAATCAGTGACCGCGGGACTCATTTTTGCAATGATCAATTTGCAAGAGTCATGGCTAAGTATGGTGTTAATCATCGTCTTTCCACCGCCTATCATCCCCAAACCAATGGGCAAGCCGAGATTTCCAACCGTGGATTTAAGCGAATTATGGAACGTACTGTGGGAGAGCATATTGTCGCGTGGGCCGATAAGTTAGATGATGCTTTGTGGGCTTTTCGTACAGCTTATTAGACCCCGATTGGTTGTACACCTTATCGTCTTATGTACGGAAAAGCATGCCACCTCCCCATCGAGCTGGAGCATAAGGCATACTGGGCCTTGAAGTGGGCTAACTTCGACATCAATAAAGCCAGTGATCTTCGCAAGATTCAACTCAACGAGCTTAATGAACTGAGGAATAAAGCTTACGAGAACTCACTAATATACAAGGAGAAGACCAAGATTATCCATGACGCAAGAATCAAGAACCGAGAGTTCAACGTTGGTGATCAAGTTTTACTCTTTAACTCTCGGTTAAAGATCTTCTCTGGCAAGTTGAAGAGCCGCTGGTCTGGTGCATTCACCGTCGCCAAAGTCTTTCCATATGGGACCATTGAGCTTTCTCAGCCAAATGGGCCCAATTTCAAGGTGAATGGCCAGCGTCTTAAGCTGTACTTTGGTGAGGACATCTCTCATGAGATGATTCCATCCCTCACCACGTTTCCTGAACTAAATTTGGGTCGAGTCAGGCTCGTGACTCAGTTATAAAAAACAAGCGCTTCTCGGGAGGCAACCCATGATCTATCCTTTACTGCTTTCATCATAAGTATAGGGGGAGCTCCGTATGTGTTGGTTGTCTTGTTTCTTATTTTGTGCAGGGATTCAAGCTTCAAAGAGCACATCGATGACTTTTGACGAACAGTGATCCCGTGTTCCCATCTTCCCGGTTCTATCCTAAACTCTTGTGATTCAATATTTCATATCTTATATGTTCACATTTGAAATCACTATAGTTGTCCTTTTCTTAACAAGATTTAAACAAAGTGCACAATGTCATAAGTTTAGGGGCGTTTACTCCCACATGCTTAAACATTGAGGACAATGTTTATCTCAAGTGTAGGGGAGACTTCTATCGAAATAAGTGGTCTTTTCCATGAATTTGTCCTCATTTTAACGGGAAAACTTGATTTTTTGACATTTTTCAAAATTTTTAATCTATTTTGGCCTAGTAGTTTTTCCTTTGTTATTGTTATTTACATTCTTTGCTAGAATAAATTTTTAATAAAGTGGTTTTATTTTTCAAAGTTGTGAATATTTTAACTCAACCCGAGTTTACTTATCTAAGTTTACTCTAGCTAGTATCCTTAACGTGTTTAAGTCAAGTTTTGCTAGGCTTTTATATAGGGAACTTTAAAACGCGAAAGTCTTAACTCTCACGGGTTAAGAACAAGAACTTCTTGCAAGATCCTATAATTGATCCTAGAGAGTTGTTTATCAAGGGAACTTTAAAATGCGATTTCTAAACTTGAAAAAGTCTAAGAATTTGCAAGATCCTATAGATGACTCGAAAACCCAAAACTTTGACTTAATAGGCTAAGCATCCACGAGTCTCATTCCTTGAGATTTTAAACTGTGGAGGAAGAGAGATGATAGAGTCAATTATAAGTTTGGTATATGTGAGATAATTATGAGCCTATTATCCCATCACTTGTTAATAAATTTATCTGCAATAAATAAGGTTGTACGATTTGAAAAGTTACTTAGCTTCTAGCCCAAGATCGTTTAAAAGTTGCTCGGTATTAATTAGAGTTCATAGCCAAGGCATAACTTATTGAAGCGGGATGCGAAGATTGGCGAGTCTGAAAAGGCCCTAACAAGGCATGAGGGCTACATTTTGTTGCTAAAGATCCAAAAGTGATGTGAAGAATCATTTGTCGAAAATCAATATAAAGGATCGAGACACACGACGAAAAGCAAATACTCCCCTAAAGATCATGGAGAAGTCTATCCGAAAAGACCCTAGCAAGGTATGAGGATAAATAGATCCAAGTCCTAAAAGGAGGCGGATCGTTGTATATCAAAGTCCAAAATAAAGATTGAAGAAAAATGAAGAAGTCGTGGTCCAAGTATGAAGAATCTCTCAAAAACTTCAAGTGAAGAAATTCCTATTATGAAGAGAAGACCATAATTTCAAAAACGTCTCTCAAAGATTTGAAGTATGAAGTCGCTGCCAAATATCGGTCCGAGAAAGCTCTCAAATCGCGAAGCGAGTTATGCCAAGATATGAACATTATGAGGTCCCGAGAAGCAGTTTTAAAAGATTTTGTCCTTTAGCTAACTATTGATTAAATCGTCCACTTTATTTTTGGCCTAAATAACTATCGAAATAAGTCAAACAATGCATCCTCGTGATCATTTAAGACAAAAATAAAATATAAGAGATACACCTAGGAATAAGGGAGTCTAAGTGAATAATTTGCCCACATGAATTCGTGTTAGTTTGCTAACTTATAATAGCAATGATCTCGTTTTTAAGCTTGGTATGGGGAACGTGAAACTTGAGGATGAAAAACGTTCATGGCAGCCAAAACCCAATGTAAGTCTTTAATTTCTTAACTTGTTTTTATCTTTTTATTAATAAAGGCCAAGGATGGTTATTTATGATGGAAAATGTAAACCGTGCGTTAAAATTAATGCATTGCATGAGGACATTTGCAATGGTCAAGTGTAGGGGATTTAATAAGTGTGAAAACACTTATCCTTTTACTACTTATTTCCAATAATAACAAGACCAAACGTGTATTTTTATGTCGTAAAAGTCAGAATTATGCGTGGTTTGTGTTTTTATTGTGTTTTAGGACCAAAAGATGAAAAAGGAAGAAAACACGGGCTTTCACGGGCTTTTATCGAAGAAAACGAGAAAAGACGAAGTCAAAAGATCAAGAGTGCTTAAAGAACGGATATCCGAGACCTATTCTGAAGATTTATCGAAGAAAAAGTCTAAGGACGTAAGTTTAATGAAGTCGAAGAACTTAAGTCTAAATTAAAGAAGAAAATTATTAAGACAAGTTCAAATCCCGAGACGACGTCGAGAAAAGACAAAGAATTAAATCGAGTCGAGAAGAAAAGAAAGAAGGAAGCACCACACATGCACTTCCCACTTCCCTATAAATACCCTCCTAATCACATTAGGAGGGTGGTTAGCTAGTTTTATTTTTTAAGTTTTCTTTCTAATTTTTAGAGAGAGAAAGTTCTAAACTTTCTCTCACTAAGTCTTTCATCTTTCCTTTCTTTTAAGCTTTCATTAATCTTTGTATTTGAGTTTCTTTAATCAAAAGTTTAAGTTTAAGCTTTGTGTTCTTTAATCTCCTTCTACATTTCTTGGTTTATTTTATCTTTTGATCCGAATTACACTCTTCATTCATATGAATTGATGTTTTCGTGGTTAAAAGTTAATCTTCTTCGTTTACATATAAGATCTTACATGTATAAGCTATAAGCTCTCTATGCTTATTGGATTATTTCAAGGTTTAGCTTATTGATTTTCGGATTTCTCAAAGGTTTTAGTCATTTTAAAGTTCCTTTCATAAAGTTTATGATCTTTTACGTTTAAGAAGTTGTCAAATTTAAGCTTTTTGAAGTGTTTAAGTTTTGGATAAAATAGCTTATTGATTGTGCTTATTGAGTTTTAAGGTTGCCACCAATTTTGGATTAACATTGCTTCCATCGCAATCTTGGGGATTCTACACATTCCGACGGATTTCTTGTTTCTATCGCAATAACCCATCAAGTGTTCTACTTTGCGATAAATTGGTAATTCCCCCTTATTCCGATTTAGATTAAGATCGCTCATTGCGATCGCATATACCGACGGGACTAAGGTCCTTGTTAAGACGAAACTCTGCCCATTTTTCGACAGCATCATTTCGATAGAACAACATTGCGACAGAGGTGTTTAAAGTATTCCGATCTAAAACATTCCGATCTAGGACTTTCCAACAGACATCATTCTGATAGATTTGATCTTGATTATTCCGATGGGTATTCAGATTGATATTCCGATGGTTTGTTTTGATAATTATTCCGATGGTTATGACTTTGGTGCATTCCGATAGAGATGATTTGTTATATTCCGATAGCTTAAGTTTTTAAGTTTTAATGTTTTACCAAGTTTAATGTTTTAAGTGTTTTTCTAAATAATTTTTAAACGCTTTAATTTCACTCAACGACATTTTAATACTTGCTTGTAGTACAAATTAGAAAACCAAACCCAAACATTCTCTTGTTCACCAAAAGACAATTGAGTCACACTTTAGACTGGAAATCAATTCGAAAAGATTTGGGACTACGAATTTTGATACTTGGAAAAACCAAGTATTAATCGACCTTACCAAAGTAACCCTTGAAGAAACTTGTGCTTCAATCCTTCTTAAAAAACCTAAAAGGCGTATGCCGAGAAAGGAAGAGGATCTGGGCCAATTTCTATTACCTTGTGATTTTTCCGAGATTGAGGGATGTTTAGCCCCTGCCGATTTAGGTGCTAGCATCAATCTCATGCCTCATTCTCTTTGGAAATTGATGAGATTGCCTTCACTTACCCCCACAAACATGACAATCGAGCTTGCAAATTGTACGCCTTTAATACCAATTGGAATAGCCGAGGATGTCTATGTCAAAGTTGGAAAGTTTGTTTTTCCCACGGATTTCGTTATATCCGATTACGAGTGTGACCCTAAATGTCCCATTATTTTAGGCCGACCATTCTTATCCACGGTTCGAACTGTAATCGACGTTCACGAGGGGAGACTTACTATGAGATATGGGGATGACAAAATGGACTTTTTCGCTCGAAAATCCCAAGTGTTTAATGATAATGAAAAAACCTAGGTTTCAAAACCCAATGATTCAAATCCTAATGATTTCAAAATGTTCACTTTAGCGGAAAGAATGAGGCTTAATGCATGTTTTGAAAGAATTAAGAAAAACGGTTTTAAAGATGATGATTTTAATGATAAAGAGTACGTGTACCTAATTCAAAAGGGTATGTGTAAATTTATGGATAAAAACTCACTTTGGGATGTATTTAGCGAAACAAGTGAAACACCAATTCCGAAGGGAGACGTTAGTGCCATCACGACAATGACCAAAATGGGCTCGTCCTCACCACCTTCGAAGGACCACGTCTTTGAGGCTTCAACTTCTAACTCCATCGAAGTGCCTCCTTTGCCTAACCCAACACCCGTTGAGGCTAAACGGTTTATCGACATCGATCCTCTCGTCTTAGAGAAGTCACCTAAGCATAGTCATTAGACTTGTAAGACCATGGTTGTGAGTGCTCACATCGACTCTTTCTTTGACGATGACGATGGCGATTTTGCCGAGATTGGTCACGTACTTCGAAATCCACATGCAATTTTTGATTCTCCTAAAAAGAAACATGTGAAGTACGATGATTATGAGTTTGATCCCAAGATTGAGGAAATCATTGAACGAGAGCTAGCTCTTATGACTTCACTTCCACCTACGAGTGAGGTCGATCTTTCCAAAATCGAGGATGAACTTAATGAGTTGGAACGTCTTATTTTCAATAAAGAACCAACTCATGTGACCACCAAAAATCCAATTCTCGAGGAGTTACCTAATCAACACTCCTCAAATGAGAATTACGTTTACCACATTCGTGAGGATTTAACTTATCAACAATCCCCACATAAAAATGATGGTTTCGTGCTTGATCGTGATCTTTTCGAGAGAGTTTCTAAGATACTCAAGGAGGGGAATGAAAAACCTTGGTTTGACAAGCCTATCTTTGATGAAGAAATCGATGAGATCGACGTTCATGAGGATGACGAGTATGTAGACCCCGAGGGGGCGGTGTTCTTTATTGATAAACGTTTTGAGAACTTATATAATCCGCCACCCCCTCCCACCAAAGACTTAAATGTGAGGATTTTTAGCGCGACTAATTTGCAATTTCACACGCCAAATATTTTTGACATTATAAAATCGGGTTTTCATAAAGAGTTTTTAAACGATGAAAAAGGAAAAATTTTAAAAATGTTTTAAAAGATTTTTCTACATGTTTAACTTCGTCATCACCGCGTTTCATTAGTGCTACCACCTCGTCTACTCCTTTTGACGACGGTTGGTGTGGATCTAGTGTGGGGGAAGCCCCTTATGTTCCCTCACGTTTCTCCATCGAGGACGAGATTTACGATCCCGGAATTGCTTGTAAAGGGAAATCTCGGTCTTCCACCGATGCAATAAATGGAAAATCTTTTCATTTGCTTGGTGTGAGTCTACCTCGAGTAGCTCATTATGTTACCTTACCCATTGCCCCACCTTTCTACTTCTTATCTATTTTCTTCTACCCCTTTGAGGGTTTAGCACGTGTTGAAGTGGCGTTGGTTCGTTTATCCCATGAAAACGAGGACGCCATCTTCGACCCCGGTATACGTGTATCGGGTTTTTAAAGTACTCCATGTACTTTTGGGCATTGTTTATCATGTAAGCCCCAATAAAAATGACCATACCAAGATTATCCCTAAATGATCAACTTTATGGGGATTCGAGTCGAGCTTTTGACTCGGTTATCAAAAACAAGGTGCCTCGTGGGGGATTCTCATGCTTATCCTTGTAAATATTATCGCTTTCTTAGTTTAATGTAACGAGGGAACGTGTGCTCTTCCAACCTTTGTTCCGTGGTTGTTTGTGATTGTGATTCATTAGGTTCATCGTCATCATTGAAGCCTCTCGTGTTCGTTTTATGGATCACTCGAGCTTCGATCGTTGCCTTTGGAGATTCCGATATCCGATAATATCCTTTTATGTTCTAACGTTTATCTTATTAGCATAATTCATAAACGGCTTTTAGGTTATTCGTTTTACCTTTTCCATGCTCGAGATTAAGCATTCGACTTCGTCTCTAGTATGGGGGTGTGTTCACCCCTAGACTCGAAACATTGAGGACAATGTTTAGTTTTAGTATGGGGGGTGAGTAGATACTTCACCTTGCTTACGTCAACACGCAATCCAATATTCATCTTTTTGTTATCGTTTTGTTGCAAATAAGGCTAAAAATGGCCAAATTTTAAAAATTTTCGTATTTTTCATAAGTGTTTAAGACACGAATGTAGGTTTTCCGATGGTGAGAATAAGAGTAATTTTTGACTCGACCGTGCGTGTTGAGCACTTAGCTTCGATTCCTTAACTTTTTAGGCTAAGTCTCTTAAATGAGGACGAGAAATGATAGAGTTATTTATAAGTCTCGTAATCGTCACAATCTCATGTGTAGTAATTATTAGCTTATTCTCCCCACGCTTTTGTTTAATAAATTGTTAATAAATATTGATTTAGTAGTTTAGTCACTATTGTTGGTTTCTAATTTGTTTTAGTAGCTTCCATGTAATTAAATTGGGAAAACATTGAGGATTCGCCAGCGTCACGATTTTGAAGTATTGGCACCCGAATAATCGAAAGCTTCACCTAATAATAAGATTTCAAGTGCTCACCTAAATTAAGAAAAAATTTGAAGCTCACAAGGCCAAAAAATCTATGCCCAAATTGAAAGTGAATCAAGCCTTAATCTTTGAAGCTTTAAATATCCAAAGTTCGCTTTAGCGTGAGCATATACGTCTTTGGCTAATAAAACCATCGATGAGGCGGATAATAAAAGGCAAGGCAAGACCGAAGTCATAATAAAAGCTTCATGGCGAAGTTGAATAAAAGATGGAGGTAAACCAATGATAATAAGGCCCTTCCGTTAGGGGGCGTATAAAAGTCTTGGTAATAAGTCTCATGTTCAAGACCATTATAAAACCGTGTTCATCGATCCTTCTTGTTGACTTAATTTTTTGACATCGTTGTCTATTAGGATGAATTATTAATTTAATGATTTTGGTTACACCGTTAAGACTCTATTTTTAGACCTAATCTCTATTCACGCATAAGTCAATGATGTATCCTCGTGATAATTAAGACAAAATAAAATATAAGAGATACCAAGTAGGAATAAGGGAGTTTAGGTTCGTAATTAACACTCATAAGATGTGACCATGTTGCTAACTTATAATAACAATGATCTCGTTACACGCTTAGCATGGAATTGGGTGAAAATCGAGGACGATGAAATTATTTCTAACGAAGCATTCACGTGTTCTTGTTCAATGATCCCAAAAGTCACTTTATCGTGATGAAAACAATACATTATGTCTAAAACACGTGTAGTAGTTTATTTAAGTTTACGTCTTCAATAAAAGTCATCATAAAATGAATTTTGGAAGTGCTATGATACTTAATTCTAGCATTGCGTAGGGACACGGCAATGGTTTAGTATGGGGGAATGATGAGACTGTAATTATACATAGTCTCATCGTCTAAATCGGGCTTAAAACGCTTAAAATATCGTCAAAATACCCAAAAATATGCTTGTGTTTGTTCATTGTGTATTTCAGGTACGGATATCGCGAATTCACCAAAAGATTACAATAATGAAGCAAAAACGAACACGGGAAACGAAGCCGCACAAAGAACTGGGCCCAAGAATGGAATTTCCAAAAATACCCTTGAAGAATTGAAGATTGGCAAGATTGGTCCCTCAACTTTTGAAGACTTGTCACTTTTGACCCTTGTAAAACTCTAAAATACAAGATTGGTCCAAAAGTTTCAAGATTTGGCATTAATGGCCCTTAAAGATCAAAGAAATTACATTTTTATCCTCATTCCATGTTTACAAAACAAACAAGTACTGAAAATGTAATTTACCCTAAGTTGTTTACAAAGGGAATGAAGAATATGCTGTTGGTTCTTGGTTTTACAAAATTATGAGACATCAGGGGGCAAACCTGTTATAACCAAACCCATACCCATCTTAAACCCGACTGGAGCCGAAACAAAACCACCCAAAGCCCACAAAAACCCCACAACCCGGCCCAAGTCAACAAACCAGTCAACCCCCCATTACTTTTTTAAACCAGTTTAATATAATTAAGTTTTGGGGGGAAACGTATACTATTTATCATCATCCCCTGATTATCCCCTAATCACCCAACTTAAACCCTAATTTGATTAAGGAGCAAAACAAAGGGGTTTTTGTTGTTACTTTCCAGATCATTAATTTAACCCAACCTCATCACAACCCACCCACAAAAACATTGTCCCGTGACTCCTATGTCCCACATAAAATGTCCCCTGCTTCTACAAATATGGCAACAAACGAATCCCTTAGAGAATCAACGTCTCCAAGCGATTTTCTTGGTCCCCAAGACCATTTAAACGTTCTAGATTGAAGATTCCATTTCAGAGATCACATGTGCACATTTTGACCAATTTTCAGTCAAAAATTCAAAGACAATTATGGACTTTCATAGATTAGGGTTTAAGATGTGTAATATTTTATTCATTTTTTTAGATTGTTCTTTTAGCTAGTATAAAATGGGACAGATTGTGCCCCATTTACTCTTCTTCCAGTTTTTGTACTCTATTTTTAAAAGTAATGATAATGAAATTCTAAGTTTTGTACAATCACAGTGTTCCATTTTTAAGTTTTCTTAAGTACAATTTAGTGCAAGTTTTATCCAAGATAGTTGGTTAAAAAGGAACTTTCAAGTGTTTTTTAGAGTTTTCAAGGATTCCAGCCAAACTTATGTTGAAGTGAAAGTGGAAGCACAAGCTTGGCTGGAAGCTTGATTGTTAGGTTTCAAAAGTCTAATCAAACTGGTTTTATTGTTTAAAAGTTTTGTGATTATCAAGAGTTTTCAAACAAATCCGTTTTTCTCATAGTTTCTTTGGATTAAGTAGCTTACTGTATCAAAAGCCATAAGCTGCAAGCTTATGGCATTTTGAGTACAAGAAGTTGTTCCTTGTTTGGTGGTGTTTGTGTGCAGGTATCAAGAAAAAAGCCCCTACAACACATTTCATTTCATTTTTAGTTATTTGAAGGCATATTCGGCTTGGGGTCCTGCTTTGGATTCCCACAACAAGCCCCTCTACTTACTCACAAGCTCACAAAACGCTCAAAACAAGTCCATTTGGAAGGCATCAGCCCAAGGTTAAGGCTTGAACCCCATTAGCTCGTTTTTTGGTATTTTATGTGAATTTATGAGATTTTGTGTCTGAGTTGCTATATGTTAGTTTTTTTTGTTTGATATTGCTGATATAGGGTTTGTATGCATGCTAGATTATTGATCATTCAGATTTGGTAGGATTAGAGCACATTTGGTGTGTTAATTTCTAGTTTTCAGAAATAAGGGATTGTTTGGATTTGGGTTTTAACTGAGAATTATGACAGAATTTGGTGTTTAATTCTAGCTAGACATATTCCTTGTGATAGATATAGGCTATATCAGTATTTGCTTTTAGGTTTAGATAGGATTTAATAGAAGTTGTAAGTTTAAAATTTGGGTAATATAGCCAAAATTCAGAAAATCCATTTTCTGTGTTTGATTTAGAGTAATTTTTTCATGAAAGTTTGTTGATTGTTAGAGTATACGACCATCTAGGGTTTTGGATTGATTGTATGTGATTTGGTTTAGTTTGGTGCAAGATTTAAACTCCCAAAAATCGTTTTTGTGCCAAGAAAAACTGCTACTGTTCATCAGACATTGCATAACCATTTACAGTCATTATTATGTGCTTGTTTATGTAATTTGTGTATTGGAGTTGCTGTTTTTATTGCTTATCTAGACTCCCTACACTCCACTGAGTGTAGGGGTGCCTTATTGTCCAAAAAGAAGCAAACAATAAGCTTTCCTAAGCTTATTTTCCACCAGACCTTAAAATTGCACTAACAGTGGGAACTAAGTTCCCCCTGCTAGCACAAGTTTTGGCACTGCTTGACTAGCAGACAAAAAGTGGGCACATGTCATTGTCAGTTTTTACTTTTTTTGTCTTTTGTGGGTAAAATTTGGATTTAGACTTTGATTCTTGTTTCTATATTTTTCTTATTTAATTTTTGATTTTTCAGTATAATTTATTTTTCAGTCATTGTTCACTTAGTATTTTTTAGATTAAATTGCAATTTTAATTACTTTTTAATATTCTGTTTTTTGTCTTTTAGTGGTAAAATTCAATATTTTTCAGTTTTAAAAATTTTCATAGACTTAGAAAAATAAATTAAGATTTTTAGTTTAAAATTTTTTTACTGTTCACCTTTTTAAATAATTTTTAGAATTAAATTTAGTTTAATTAGGGTTTAATTAATATCAGTTTAGTCTTTTAGTGAAAAATTTTACATTTTTTAAACTTTTTCATTTTTCTACTGTTCTTTAGTATAAATTAGGATTTTTAAAATTGTCAAATTATTTTTAGCATTATTTTATTATTTTTTATGATTATTTTAGTTTAAAAATAGTTTTTAGTGTTTTAAAAATAGAAAAATAGTGTTTAAAATTTAGGAAAAATACTTTTTAGTCTTTAAATAATATAAGTGATTTATTTGTTCAATAAAATAATATTTTGGGCATTTTGTTAATTATATATAATTTTAGGGCTTTAATTAGCATTTAAAATTGAATATTTAATTAATAAAAGGATTTAAAATTTATTTGTTGGATTTTTATTCTTATTTATATTATTTTAGACTTAGTTTTAATTTTTAAATTGTTTTTAGCTTTAATTTTTAATTTTGTCGCGTTTTACGTAATTACGTCATCGTTTTACGTCAACGTCGTAGCGTAATCGTAGTCGTAGCTCGTCTTTACTTTTTCTCTCTTTAAACCAAAAAGGTCACTAATCCAAACTTTGATTTTATATATTGGAACATTAATCCACACACCTCCTTCGAGAACTAACCCGCATTTATTCGGTTTTACGTTTTTCCTAAATCGTAAGACTTAATACTTGCCGCACTTATACGTTGTTTTCCTAAACGCGTATTTCTACACCTATCACTATTCTATAGGTATAACCACGAAAGCCGAGAAGTGATCGAGGTACGGGAAGGAACCCACAATAGTCCGATGATGAGGACACTCCTATGTCACCAAGTGATGGTGGTGCTGAAGGTACTAGTGCTCATTTTGGCTCTTCGAGTGACTCCACCCCATCCATGAACACTTTCATGGATGGGTTAGACCATATTGTTCCTCCTCCTCACTATGCCACTAGTGAACTTCCGGAAAACTTCGGACTTGAGCATGTTTATCGTTCAAACCTTCAAACGTGTGGTGAGTTACATGATCTTAGAGTGGAGCAAAGGGGTGCATTAAAGAGCATAGGGAATATGATTAAGAGCTTTGGCAAGAAGAAGAAATGAAGTTATGATAATGATACAAGATTGACATATTTGTGAACATGTTTTGTAATGTTGAACAATTTCCTTTCTTTAGACTTATTTATACTTGTTCTTAGAATTTGGTTTTATCTAACTAATACTTTGTGTTGGATTGCTAAGTATTTTAATCCTAAGTTGTTTATGTGATCGTTGTTTCGATTCACAAATCTTTGTGTAGTTTATTTGTTTGTCAGCTTTCTAGATTTTGGTTTATAGTCTACATTGGTTTGTAAAACCCTTGTGATAAATCTGGGCTTTTGAAAATTGTTGGATGATCACTTTCTTTAGGCCACTGCCCACAATTTTTTAAATATGGGGTGGTTCCTTAGTGATAAAGAACCACAACCTATTTTGGGAACCACAGGCTCTAGTTTTGACAGAATCTTTGTTTTACATTGTTTTCTCTAAATCTTTGTAAACATTGATGAAATTTTTGCTAAATACCAGCTTTTTCCCAAATGATCCTACCTAATTTCATTGTTCATCAAAATGATTTTTAACCCATTACTAGTTTGGATCATCTCTTATCCTTCTTAAAGCTCCTTTGGTTGATCTTATTCTTCATCTTCTAAGCCTTCTTTTCTAAACCTTGAAACTCAACCATGTTGTCCACAAGATCATCAAATTCCTCCAAACAATCCTCATCCAAAAGAAACCTTAAGATCAAGATCAAGTTTCCTAAACTTGGTTCTTCATCTTTTCATACACCCAAGAATGAGATTTCTCCAATTCTCATTTCTTCATCACCCTCACCACCTATTGAACCATGCAAGACAAGTTCTACTCATGGTACTAACCATTCACATGATTCTACATCCTCTTCATTCCAATCTAGGATGAATGAGTTGTCCTCACCTTTCACTCCTAGTCCTCTCTTGTACGTGAACCCTCAACCTCTTTGAAGCATACCCATTGTGAATGACATTGTTGAGCCATTGGTTACCTCACTTTTCACGCCACCAAATTCACCCATCTCACCTTTGGACACCATGCCTCCTCATCCTCCTCCTCCTCCCTCAAACACTCCAATTTTGGGTGTTCCTATTTCCTATTTTAGGGGTGATCCATACTTCATTGGTTTTCTAGAAGCTCATGGTGCAAATTGGACATGTTGCCTCTATAACAACTACATCATTCAAAACCTAAGAATGGAGATGTTTGGACTTCATAGGTGGTTTCAAGACTTCTTGCTTACTTTGTTCTCCATGCCTCCACCTCCTAGGAGATTAATGATGATTTTCCAAAAATAAATGCTTTTAAAAGAAAATCAAGCCAAGGAAGACTACCTATCAAGAACTTTTTTAACTAACTTTGTAATAGTTAGTTGTTGTTTCATTTCTTGTATTTCATTTTCCTTCATGAGTATGTTTTATGGATTTAGTATTTGTGTGTTTTAACCTATGTCCTCACACTAATCAACTTCAATTTATTTAAAATTGAACCTTCATATGCCACAACCTCTATAACTTGACTAAAATTGGATCAAAATGTTATCTAAATATTTTTCACCCTTTGTCAAGACACTCTTTATGAGTGTGTTTCCTTTTGTGTAACCAAAGCATAATCCAGTGCTAAAAGAGATAAAAATCCAAGATTTGCAAATTATTGAAAAAGTCTTATTTTTTCTTGAAACTTTGTAAAATTGCAATTTCATGTCCACTGTATGCGGCTCCTTAAAAGTCGCACGACTCTTTATATTTAAGGAACCGCATGTTCTTTTAAAGAACCGTTGACAAAAAGCCTACATTTGGCTCGTTTTTGGTCTTTCTTCTTTGACCGCAATCTTTTTCAAGATTCTTTGTTTGCCAATTTTGGCTAAACATTCCTTGAAAACTTTTGTTTTCATCTCAAATCTTTGCCTTGTCTAATTTCTTTAAATTCTCTTCTTTTGGGAGTTCTTCTTCTCATCCCTCACAATGTCTAACTCTTCTAATCTTAACCTTGACATCTCTTTGTCACAATCTTCTAAACCTAAAGCTTCTTCTTCTAAGCTTACCAAGAAACCGAAAATCTCGGTTCGACCCGTTTGGATCAAGAAGAACAAGGATCATCATGATTCCTCTTCTCCCAAACCTTGCAAGACTTCTTCTTTCTCTCCTATTGTGTATTGGAATAAGACTTTCTCAATCGATCCAATTACCGGTGAAAGAGAAGCTCTTTCACCACCACCTAAACCTTGCAACATACCTCATCTCAATGACCTCTCTTCTTTTCCAAATCTCACTAGGCATTGTGAAAACATTTATTTTTCATTATCTCCCTCTCCACCACCACCTTCTCATCTTGATGGTCCTCCCCCATCTAAGGACTTTGTTTTGCATCATGGAAGCTCTTGTGCTTGATATCGATTTCAACAAATTGAACTTGCTCATGTGTGTGACAAGCTAAATTTCTTGAATTTCTTCTCACTCGACCTCCTCTCAAAGTATTTTTTCCCGTGAACAAATCTTCGAATGATGCCTCGTCGTCTTATTTTTCCAATTAAAGCACACTTTGTGTTTTAGTTGTTTGAGTCAATAAAAACTTAAGCAATCTTGGAGGATTATCACTACTAGTGTAGTTTATGCTTATGTTGTTTATTTACCTTATTTGTTGCTTTAAATATTCAGATTATGTGTATGAATATTTCTCTTGTATGTTCTTTCATATTTTTGTAATATGAATGTCATGTGTGTTATTTCCTTTCCCGCTAATTCTATATCACCCACATTGTTAAGGCTTGATCATGGTCAAAAAGTTACAATTGTTTTTGGGTTATTCCACCAGCTCTAAGTTTCTAACCCTTTGACATATTATCATTTCAACTGGTATGGATGTTTCTTTTCTACCTCTATGCCATCAATTCAACTTTGATTTTGTCAAAACACCCTCTTTGGACATACTTAGCAAACACTTACTTCTAATTTGAGATTTATTTTCTTCCTCCCTCTCAAGTTACTTAGTAGGTAGTGACTATATATACATTGGTGTTTGTTTTCTATCTACTAATCTTTGTGTATCATGTCACCTTAGCACATTCACTTGGTGCCCCAAGCAAGGGGGAGTAAGCACCAAGGGGGAGCATTTTCAAAGTCCGATTCATTTCTTCTACAAAGACTTCCGCAACCTTTTTGCTTCGACAAAGGGGGAGAAATGATAGTGATAAACTCGTTAATAATTCGAATAATTTTGGATTTTACATAAATGAGTTTATAGTTTGTCATAATAAAAAAGGAGGAGATAGTTAATGCAAAGTAATGCCTAAAAACATTATTAGTGCTAACTAATCTTTCTTAGTTTTGATCACGACAAATTAAAAAGACATTTATCGCCAAATACAATCATAAGACAAATTATCTAACAAACACTATCATCAAGGTAATAATCATTTATGTATTTCCCTAACATATCTTAATCATGCTTAGTGATCATAAAAGTGATTAGTCCTAAACTTACATTTTGTCAAATGTGACAAAAGATTTTTTAATAAACTTTCTTTTTAAGAAAATGTTTTATTAAAATGGAAAATGTAAAATTGAATATGGCTTATTCCAAATGCCATAGGAATATCCTTTGAAGGTGAAAATTTACCTTAGATATTACGTCCCCACTAAAAGACAAAAGAGAGTGGAGTCTACTCCCACGACTTCTTAAATGCCTATGCGGTTCCATAGTGATAAGGAACCGAAGGACAATTAAGGAACCGCGGTTAGAGAGCCGTTGGATTTTGTCTCCTATAAAAGTGGATCAAATCTGCATTTTCCATGAACCTTTTTGGACACTCTTTTTGCCATCTTTCTCTTTTCTAATTCCTAATCATTTATAAATGATCACTTAATGTGTTAAGTATGTTTACTTATGATTATCCCCTTGATCTCCTTCTTTACCTTGTCCAAAGATAAGACCACTCACACACTTGTGATGTGATTAAAGATGAAGCCTTGATGAAGATCATCATCTCCTAAAGATCTAGTCATGTTCATCCTTTGTTTTATTTGTGTCTCGTGTAGATCCAATGTATTTGTGTATACTTGGATTAGTTGTGTTAATCCATTGTATGAGTGAATACTTGGATTAGTCTTGTGTAAATCCATTGTATATGTGTATACTTGGATTTGTGTTGTGTAGATCCAAGTTACATGTGTATACTTGGATATGTGTTATTGAGTTGTAATAGTTGTGTCTTGTTAGTTCTTACTAAACTATAAAGTGATGTATAGCTGTGTCTTGTTAGTTCTCACTAAACTATAAAGTGATGTGTGGTTGTGTCTTGTGAGTTGTTACTTAGCTTCAAAGTGAAGAGTCGTGAAGATTGGTTCTATCTTTCGATTATAACTCGACATCTAGCCTTGTGTCAGAAAATGGTGAAGTAGGCAACGTGGTGAAGATTGGTTCTAGCTTTCGGTGTAACACCCCCAAATTTATACAATTCAATACAGCGGAAGACTCGTTGGTGTTATGGGATAGCACATTACTCACATCATAGACAACGCTTGAAAATCGCGTCGTTTAATAATAAAGCATTTCCATTCATAAATATCAAATTTACATAGGTCCCAAGTCATTGTATTTCATACAGGTTTTACAAAACATTTGAATGGAAATTATTATTTAAGTGCGGGCCATGAATTCTTGTTGTCTTCCCGAGAATTACCTTCAAGTACCTGAGATAAAACATGTTAAAAGAAAAGGTCAGCGAAAACGCCGAGTGAATTCATAGAGTTTAATGAAATCCATCAATATAACATCGTTATAAAATTATTACCGAAAACCATTTTGTACAAATCATTGTAATAGGCCATAAAATAGCCAAAGTCATTTTATACAAACCCTTATCAAAATCATAATATAGGCTTTCGCCTTCAAAATCATTATACGAACCATTGTCGTTAAAAACATCATACAATACGTTTTATAACGTTGTATAGATTAAATAAAAACCGTTATATGAATATGGTTATATAAAACCGAAACACGAACATAATATCAATAATAAGACCCTGTATTGCTAGTCAGGCAATATATCGTAATTCAATGCATAAAGAAGTATTTCGTTATTTCTGGATTATTATAAGCCGCATGACATTGTTACCTTACTACAACAAACAACGGGTAGCTAGCCCGAAACTCAATTTGCCCATCTAAATTAGCGTGTCATCACAATAATCACGCTTGTGTAAATCTTCTCATACATAAATTCGCTTACCAATCAATGTGGCACGACGGGGATCAACCGTCAAGGCGCGAATTGGGGTGATCGTCCCCAAATAGTACTATTATATGCATAAGCGTCTACCAAATCCCGGTAGTTCACAATTCATGCTAATGGGACTTTTAGTGACATAACCTAACTTTAATAATCCATTTCATTTCATCAATCGGGTCATATATTCATTCATCGGGTCATACAATCATTCGGGTCCAAATCAATAAACAAACAATCGGGACAAATGGTGTCCTATTTTATCAAATCTAACATGTTATCTCCCTCGCGGGTTTATAAAACATTTCATAAAAACATTTAAAAGAGTGCGAGGCTATGAACTCACGTTGATGTGGGAAGTCGGTTATCGGCGATTTGGATGTACGGTACGTGCTTCAATCACGGAAACCTAGACAAATAATACTTATCTTAGACTCTTGTCCAATGATTTTATAAAAATAACAATTATGTATACATATGATGATTTTGTACATATGATGATGATCAAGTGGGTTTATATATTCTTATTTACTCATTTTAGTGTTTATGTATTGGTAACTTTTTACTACTTTACTAGTTTTACCTATTTACATGTTTTAGGTCCAATAAGCCTATTATAACTTCATTAACTTGTATTAATCCATTTTATACTTGTATTATCAGTATTTATACTTTACAAGTTGAGCCCAAATGGGTTAAGCCCAATAAGTAATTTTTATAAGTGTTTAACTTATTTAGTTAAATTATTAGTCCAAATATGCTAACTTAGCTCGTTAATGTCCGTATGTCATATAGTTCGGGTTTTATCGGTTTTTACTTGTATTAGGTACTTATACATCAGTATATGACTTTTAATAACTTTACATTAGACGGGTTTGATCGTCTAAGTTTTAATTGGCGAAAAACGTTAATTTTACGGTAATAGCCGAAAAAGTCGTAAAAATCATGTTTATAGTTTTTATAACTTATAAAACTTACCAAACTACCATTTTTATAAAATGTCCATTTATTTATCCTTATACATATTTATATAAATGTAATATATAAGTTAGTGGGTTTTAATTCACATTTTATACTATATTAGTTTGAGTGCTTATATAATACTACTAAACATTAATTCTTCAAAATCTGATTTTTAATTTCATCTTCACCATTTTTATCATATCTTGAGTTCTATAAGGAGATATAAGCTCATTTTTGGATGGCAGAAACTTCATATTATGTGCTACAAATAAGTTAGTTATAGATACTGCTCATTCCATGTCTAACTATCCTTAACAGTCCCTACAAAACAGACTATTCAGATTGGTACACTCATCTTGTTTTGATCATATCTCACTCATCTTGATGATTCCATTGCATGACCAACTCTCACATGTGTATGACATCTAACAATTACTGTAAATGTATTCCAAAATGCAATTTTATCAGTTCATAACTTGGTTACTTACTGTTTTTATACAGCCAACAATTTAAGCAAGATTTTAGCCTTGTTTCTTATGGTTTTTCATTTTTTTAATCATATTTATCAACACTTGATCCCCACACAACATTTTTATCATCATATATTCATCATATACATATACAATAAGAAAGAAAATACATGATTACATAATCAAAATAACAAGAGGATGGGGAGAACAATCTTTATACCACCAAAGTGATGAAATGATGAGTTTTTTATGAACAAGGTTTGGTTCCTTGTTACCAAACCTTCAACTTGGAAAATGAACTCCTTGAGATCTTCATATGCATGAATACCTTCCTGAAAATCAGCCCTTGATCTCCATGTAAACTCCTTGCTAGTTGTTAAAATCACCTCCAATCATCATCTTTTCAAAGGGTTATCAACATATGTTGAATATAGATGAAGTTTATGGTTAAATTGATGATGATGATGGGTGATTTAGGGTGGTGTTTGGACGTTCACCATGAGAGAGGAAGGATGAGTGAGTGGTTTGCATGTGGTGTGTGTGAAAAATAGTTTGTAGCTAGTAGTTTTGATGTTGGTATTGCTTACAAGTTAAGCTAGAGTTAACAGGTGTTACTCATGGATTATAATTTTTACACCTAATGGTGTTTGTGGAGACTTGTTAACAATCCCATATGTGGGGGTGGGACAAGTTTATCTTTTCTCATCCCCATTTAATTATGGGTACTCCTCGATTCTAGTTTCCTCGATTTACGTGCCCTCGAGTCGTTTTACGAAAAACGTTTTTATAAATTATGAATCAACGGCACAAAACGAATCTAATAAAAATAGTCTCATCAAAAACAGAGTTCAAAAACGTAAATACGTAATCCTAAGGTTTCCGGTTTAGTCGTAAAGGACGTTAAATTATAATCGTAAGTCCTAATCTCTTCTTGTAAATTTATGAGTTTATGAACCAACACAAATTTAAAATTCCAAAATAATATTCACGGATAAATTTATTTCCTGAAATGTCGGACTGTCACCAAAACGGTGTATGTAAACGTAAGCACGTAACGTTGAATCCTCCGGTTTAGACGTAGTCGATGCTACTTCAAGACGTAAACCCAAATTTCTTCCCATAAATAAGTGAGTTCATATTATAACATTAAAATAATGTTCTCAAATAAATATTGAGAATAAAATATAAACCATACATTGACGGATTGTCACAACATTTACCCCTAAACAGGATCTTTGTCCTCAAAGATCATCTTACCTTACTACTCGCTTCTTATAGAGTTAAAGCCATGTGGGTATTTCCTCCACATCCGTTCTTTTCTCATAAGTGTAATCCATTACAATACGCGAGTTTCAGCAAACATAACTACGGGAATAAGATCAGGCTTATTGTTGACTTACTTTCTCTATCCATGATGTGCACGGGTTTTTGATGAATGCAACTTTTCGCCGATCTAAACTTTATCAAGAAGAATTCAGATTCTCACTTGATAGACATTTTATCAAGTTCGATATACGAAACATAATTCACGCAGCCCTTGAAGTCCTATGGTAGATCCAGCTTATATAACTTTCAAACCAATCTTTCACATCATCTCAATGGTCCAATACAACGGGGACTTATATCCCATGATCTTTCAGATCATCAATTCATTTTTTTTTTTTTTTTTTTTCCATGGTTAAATTTTTTGGCATAACTTCGCTACCCATCTGGCACTTCAAGATCTACATTTCATATTCACATAACCTCCTGCCCACCTACCGGCAGTCAATAATCAGATCCTAATTTCAACAATCATTTCAGGTCTCACGGGTCGGGTATTTTGCAAGGTTAGGTTTGTCATCATAGGCAACCTTAAAACCTAAAAGACATGTCCAACTCAAAATGGATGTATGTCGGGTGTCTTCATCCCAACTCCTGCTTACAGATGCTCTAATATTTAAATCTTAACAAGATTCGATCTCGATCCTAACACGATAATTATCAATGATAATGTCTCCAAAGGAAAACGATTTTACAGTTTATTACCAAAGGTCAATCATTCAAACATAGAACAACACTTATAGTATTTTGTATCGTTACTTTACCTCGTCCCTTCGATTGGGGTGGTACACAGTACTCTTATCAAGATTCGTTCTTAATGACTTCTGAGCAAATCTCTAGAAATTCAATGTGAAGCGAGGATCTTGATAGAGATGATCGATACAGGCACACCATGTTTACACAATTCCTTTAAATACAAAAGAGTCAATTTCTTCATCGAGAATCTATCATTAACGGAAATGATATTAGCAGATTTGGTCAGTCTGTCGACGATGACCCAAATCGAATCAAATTCAGATGATCACCTTTGCAATAGCTAGACGTTTACTAATGTATGAAGCAATCTCTGCCTTCATAATTTGCCATTAGTACAATTTCTTCAGATAAAGAAACATTTAATCAGAAATGACAGGAATAGAATACTTATACTTACAAGATTCCAACATAACTATATCTCACAATCCTCCATATTTAGGCAACCATAAACGGCCTTTTAAAACATTTAACGCCATTGGCTTCTCAATTCTAATGGTTCACATTAGTCGTGAATCCCCTTTTATTATCTATATTATCCTTTTTACAAGCATCAACTATTTTAAATTGTTCGGGCAAATTACTTTGCACCGTCATTATTAAGGAACACATCCTAATTGGTTCTTTATCTTTTCTACATTATGTTTCAGTATCTACATTCACCTTCCCTGATAAAATAAATATCATGACCGTATTCATTAAGAAATTCTTTCTTCATATTTTCTAAGTTTTAGTTTCGTCTCAACTATCATTTTTATCAGTTTTGCTCAATCCGACGTCTAAAGCGTCGATAATTATTACAAGTAATTAAATAATAAATATTTAATTTTTATGAAACGTAAACATAAAAAGTTTTTAAATTTTCTCAGTTTGTCCGATTATATAAAAATGTTCAAAATAAATTTGAATTTAATTAACACAATTTTTGTTGATTAATCGGAAATAATTAGTAAGATCCGTAAATGTTCGAAAAAAAACCTTCGTTTATTCTTTGGTAAAAATTTTCTAAGCAAAAATTTTCGTTTCAAATTTCAGGTCATGGTTTAAATGGTTTCCTCAATCCCTCTTAGGTTGTCTTGAGGTACACACAAACATTTACCCCAAAACAGGAGTTTAGTTAAATGTTTTGGGTTTAAGGGAATGATTCCTTAAAAATATTTTTGATAAAACATTTGTCAAAACATATTTGCACTTTCTTTTTAGTATAACTCAAAGTCTTAAATGGCTCTAATTTTTGAAGAGTCAATATAGATTCCGTTATCTTTTAATCACACGGTCATTTAATGTAAAGGATCAAGTCCTTAAATCACATTTTGAAAATTCAAGGTACAAGTTTCATTGTTCGGCCAATTCAGGGCAATCTATAAATAATTATTAACTCCTTCTTATTCTAATAAACAAACAAAAGGTCCTTGATGACCACAAGCATGAATTTATCAAATTACAGCCTACACACGTGATTCACCAAATTTATGGATGCTACATGTGCATTAGTCAATCCAAACGACATAACATGAAACTCATAATATTCATTACAAGTTATGGATGTAGTGATTGGAATAGATAATCTTTTTCGCGGATGCGAAGTTGATGATAACCATGCCATGGATCAAATCTTTAGAACATATGCTAGAACCTTGTAAATGATTGAACAAATCTATCATCTTGGGTAGTGGATATAGATTTTTAATCGTCAATTTACCTAGTTCATGGTAATCAATAAATATAAGAAATGATAACACCATAGCTCTTCATGATGACGAGCTCGGTAGAATAAAAGCTTTCTCCGATGACTCTCTTAGTTGAACGGTAATTCTTTTAATTCAAATGGCGCTAACGTACAGTGCACACGCCACAGGTGCAGCACCAGGAATATAATCAATACCAAATTCAACTTTCCTTAATGACGAAAGTCTAGGTAATTCACCAATAAATACCTCCTAAAGTTTCAGATAATGGAAACATCTTTTAATACATTCATATTAAGTTCTTTCTATATTATAATATCTATGACTAATTCACAGCCATTCATGGTATAATTTCAAGTCTAAATGCAGGATATGGTCATCCATCAAGAATTATTTAGATCACTTTTGATAATCAACATCTTATCTTTTAGGGGATTTCTACTCGAGTTCCCATCAACTAAGACAATGTCGTCATGTCGTAATCAATCAATCCATTCTATTGGCACTATCAACTTTCCAGTTTTATTGCCATCGATAAGATGTGAACTTCTCAAAAGACTTATAATAACTCATAATCCTTCACAAATTCAAGGATATATGGAGACACAACTACCATTAAAAGAGTAGGGTCAACGCATAATCTACGCGAGAGAATTTCAATTCAGATACAGACGAAAACATTTAATGAATATGAATATATCCCATGTTTTCATAATTTGAGTACGCATTCGAAAGCTCCTCGGATCGTTACCCAGGTCATTCAAATGAAATCTAGTCAAAAGAAATGATAGGAACGTCGATACATCCAGTCGGGTATCAACACTCGGTAATCAGATACTTTTCCTAAGAATCTCACTACGGGAGAATTGGACAAGAAAGAATTGTCAATTGTCAAATAAGACAATTTCCATAGATGAGTAAATTCGATTCAGAAAAATAGATAGTACGGGAACATATGTAGGTGTTCCTATCAATATGTCCCTATTTTTGCACTTCTTGCAGATCTCATAAAGTTTTAATGTTTCACAATCTTCAAAGAAAATTTAGTGTTTATTAATAATTTCATGGTGACTACTAATCAGCCTTGCATGGTCACTTCCAAATTGTATGTAGGCGCGCAACTATATACAATTTCAAGATTAACGATGCAATACTCAGTTCGTCAAAATTTTATCATCATGTTTATAATAAGAACATTTTCATGCTTAATTCTTAAATAAGAATCAAGAATAAATTTACAAAGATTTTCTTTGTTATGAAAACAATTAGGTTTTCCAAGGTGTTTTATAAACAACTTCATTTCGATCACGATTACTTATAAATCTCACTTTGAATAATCCTTATAGTGATGAAAATTCAATTTTTCTCAAGGGATACTGTTTTATCTTATAAAAACAATGAGTGATCTGCAAAAGAGTGATGAAAAGTTGTTCACCAAGAACTATCTACAATATAATAGGAAATGAGCTTAGCCAATTAATCATGAGGTTCATGACCTCGATGGCACTCAAAAAGAATAATCCACAACGTAACTCAAATCGAGATGAGTACTTGTTCAATGGTTGCATCACTAATGCGAGCATTAGGAAGAAGCAAGAAAAGATAGATAGCATCGATACATGTAGGATTTAGCAATCAAAGGTAGTCTTTTCATTAATCACAAACAAGTCTAAATTGTACCGTAACACATTACGTGTCACTATGTCATACAATTCCAAGAACTCATCCTACCAACTGATGTCTCAGTTAAGTTAGGGATTATTTTTAGAAGATACCACAATGAATACTAATCTACAAGAGTCATTTGGTGTTCCACCTATCCCGAAAGATCCATCGGTCCCGATTCAGAAGAAGATTTCTTCAATTTATTTCTTGGACACTGGGCATCCTCGTCATTGGACAATGGCCTAGGAACAACCCTTAACACGAATCAACAGTCATTTAAAACCTTATAATTCAATCAAAGAACTTAACGACATCCTCTTACCAATTTCATATTCCATACGAGTTAAATTTTACTTTATTCAAGTTTCAATCAATCTTATACCCAATGTGATATCCTACCTCATTTTCCAATACTTTCAATCTTTATTCTTAGGCCTTAAAAGGGCAATAAAAGCTCAATATGAATAACACTTAATTTCCAATCCTATAGCTCTTACAACAACAATTATCAAATGAATCACTGGTATGAAATGACTCACACATTCAATCAGACTTCTCGGAAAGGTACTAGTGGCATGAGGCTTTTGGGTAATGGTTCCAATGACAGCCTCAAGTGCAACATTCACCCTTTCGATTTCAATTTAAGAATTAGGTGACAACAAATCAGATGACAACTTTCCAGGTGGTAACGTTTTGTCAAACTCCACTCTATAAGGAAAGATCGTCATGACATCGATATCAGATTTAATCTCGCCAATTCTTCTTTAATATCACAATCAACTAATATCAACATTTCTACGAATATCAACCATTTGTTGGGATAATAAATATCCATAACTTGGTTTAGATCTAGGATAGCTAGAATTCCTACGAGAATAGCTTCGATTAATTTACTAGGGGATTTAGGGTTCCTTGTGACAATCTACGTCGTATAAATACCTCGTATAAATATCAAAATAATCATCAAGCAATCATGTAATAAAATTACATCATATATATATATATAATCCAAGTTATATATATTAAAATAACATTTCTCAGTCTGGCCTTGTCGGTAACTCGGGAATTCTTCGGCACCGTTATAGTCAAAAGATTTTTAGACATTTTGAGAAAAAATGTTTATAGTTAAAAGATTTTGAAAAGTTTTATTCAAAACCTTGGTTTTAAAAATCTTTCGTTCTCTATAACGAGAGTTCTGATACCAAACTGTAACACCCCCAAATTTATACAATTCAATACAGCGGAAGACTCGTTGGTGTTACGGGATAGCACATTACTCACATCATAGACAACACTTGAAAATCGCGTCGTTTAATACTAAAGCATTTTCATTCATAAATATCAAATTTACATAGGTCCCAAGTCATTTTATTTCATACAGGTTTTACAAAACATTTGAATGGAAATTATTATTTAAGTGCGGGACATGAATTCTTGTTGTCTTCCCGAGAATTACCTTCAAGTACCCGGGATAAAACATGTTAAAAGAAAAGGTCAGCGAAAACGCCGAGTGAATTCATAGAGTTTAATGAAATCCATCAATATAACATCGGTATAAAATTATTACCGAAAACCATTTTGTACAAATCATTGTAATAGGCCATAAAATAGCCAAAGTCATTTTATACAAACCCTTATCAAAATCATAATATATTCTTTCGCCTTCAAAATCATTATACGAACCATTGTTGTTAAAAACATCATACAATACGTTTTATAACGTTGTATAGATTAAATAAAAACCGTTATATGAATATTGTTATATAAAACCGAAACACGAACATAATATCAATAATAAGACCCTGTATTGCTGGTCAGGCAATATATCGTAATTCAATGCATAAAGCAGTATTTCGTTATTTTTGGATTATTATAAGCCGCATGACATTGTTACCTTACTACAACAAACAACGGGTAGCTAGCCCGAAACTCAATTTGCCCATCTAAATTAGCGTGTCATCACAATAATCACGCTTGTGTAAATCTTCTCATACATAAATTCGCTTACCAATCAATGTGGCACGACGGGGATCAACCGTCAAGGCGCGAACTGGGGTGATCGTCCCCAAATAGTACTATTATATGCATAAGCGTCTACCAAATCCCGGTAGTTCACAATTCATGCTAATGGGACTTTTAGTGACATAACCTAACTTTAATAATCCATTTCATTTCATAAATCGGGTCATATATTCATTCATCGGGTCATACAATCATTCGGGTCCAAATCAATAAACAAACAATCGGGACAAATGGTGTCCTATTTTATCAAATCTAACATGTTATCTCCCTCGCGGGTTTATAAAACATTTCATAAAAACATTTAAAAGAGTGCGAGGCTATGAACTCACGTTGATGTGGGAAGGCGGTTATCGGCGATTTGGATGTACGGTACGTGCTTCAATCACGGAAACCTAGACAAATAATACTTATCTTAGACTCTTGTCCAATGATTTTATAAAAATAACAATTATGTATACATATGATGATTTTGTACATATGATGATGATCAAGTGGGTTTATATATTCTTATTTACTCATTTTAGTGTTTATGTATTGGTAACTTTTTACTAGTTTACTAGTTTTACCTATTTACATGTTTTAGGTCCAATAAGCCTATTATAACTTCATTAACTTGTATTAATCCATTTTATACTGGTATTATCAGTATTTATACTTTACATGTGGAGCCTAAATGGATTAAGCCCAATAAGTAATTTTTATAAGTGTTTAACTTATTTAGTTAAATTATTAGTCCAAATATGCTAACTTAGCTCGTTAAGGTCCGTATGTCATATAGTTCGGGTTTTATTGGTTTTTACTTGTATTAGGTACTTATACATCAGTATATGACTTTTAATAACTTTACATTAGACGGGTTTGATCGTCTAAGTTTTAATTGGCGAAAAACGTTAATTTTACGGTAATAGCCGAAAAGTCGTAAAAATCATGTTTATAGTTTTTATAACTTATAAAACTTACCAAACTACCATATTTATAAAATGTCCATTTATTTATCCTTATACATATTTATATAAATGTAATATATAAGTTAGTGGGTTTTAATTCACATTTTATACTATATTAGTTTGAGTGCTTATATAATACTATTAAACATTAATTCTTCAAAATCTGATTTTTAATTTCATCTTCACCATTTTTATCATATCTTGAGTTCTATAAGGAGATATAAGCTCATTTTTGGATGGAAGAAACTTCATATTATGTGCTACAATAAGTTAGCTATAGATACTGCTCATTCCATGTCTAACTATCCTTAACAGTCCCTACAAAATAGACTATTCAGATTGGTACACTCATCTTGTTTTGATCATATCTCACTCATCTTGATGATTCCATTGCATGGCCAACTCTCACATGTGTATGACATCTAACACTTACTGTAAATGTATTCCAAAATGCAATTTTATCAGTTCATAACTTGGTTACTTACTGTTTTTATACAGCCAACAATTTAAGCAAGATTTTAGCCTTGTTTCTTATGGTTTTTCATCTTTTTAATCATATTTATCAACACTTGATCCCTACACAACATTTTTATCATCATATATTCATCATATACATATACAATAAGAAAGAAAATACATGATTACATAATCAAAATAACAAGAGGATGGGGAGAACAATCTTTATACCACCAAAGTGATGAAATGATGATTTTTTGATGAACAAGGTTTGGTTCCTTGTTACCAAACCTTCAACTTGGAAAATGAACTCCTTGAGATCTTCATATGCATGAATACCTTCCTGAAAATCAGCCCTTGATCTCCATGTAAACTCCTTGCTAGTTGTTAAAATCACATCCAATCATCATCTTTTCAAAGGGTTATCAACATATGTTGAATATAGATGAAGTTTATGGTTAAATTGATGATGATGATGGGTGATTTAGGGTGGTGTTTGGACGTTCACCATGAGAGAGGAAGGATGAGTGAGTGGTTTGCATGTGGTGTGTATGAAAAATGGTTTGTAGCTAGTAGTTTTGATGTTGGTATTGCTTACAAGTTAAGCTAGAGTTAACAGGTGTTACTCATGGCTTATAATATTGACACCTAATGGTGTTTGTGGAGACTTGTTAACAATCCCATATGTGGGGGTGGGACAAGTTTATCTTGTCTCATCCCCATTTAATTATGGGTATCCTCGATTATAGTTTCCTCGATTTACGTGCCCTTGAGTCGTTTTACGAAAAACGTTTTTATAAATTATGAATCAACGGCACAAAACGAATCTAATAAAATTGTCTCATCAAAAACGGAGTTCAAAAACGTAAATACGTAATCCTAAGGTTTCCGGTTTAGTCGTAAAGGACGTTAAATTATAATCGTAAGTCCTAATCTCTTCTCGTAAATTTGTGAGTTTATGAACCAACACAAATTTAAAATTCCAAAATAATATTCACGGATAAATTTATTTCCTGAAATGTCAGACTGTCACCAAAACGGTGTATGTAAACGTAAGCACGTAACGTTGAATCCTCCGGTTTAGACGTAGTCGATGCTACTTCAAGACGTAAACCCAAATTTCTTCCCATAAATAAGTGAGTTCATATTATAACATTAAAATAATGTTCTCAAATAAATATTGAGAATAAAATATAAACCATAAATTGACGGATTGTCACATTCGGTTAGAACTCAACATCTAGAATTTTGTCGAAAAATGGTGATGTAAGCGATGTTGTAAGGTTTTCTCCGCCAAGAAGGGAGCTTGTGGATATACTGGAAATCTCGAGTAAGGTGTACTAAAGGAGTGGAGTAGGAACGAAGATAGAGCTTGGTTTCCGAACCACTATAAATATTGGTGTCTTCCTATTAGGTTGTTTCTTTCCTTACTCTTTACTTACTTTCATTATTATATCACTACAACAACTATTTGTCTTTGTTAATGCATTAGAATTGAACCTAATCAATATGCAACTAGCTTTGAAGTAAAAGGTAGTTTTGAGACAAACCTAATTCAAAGGAATTTTAATTAGGACTTAAACCGAAGAGAAACAATTCAACCCCCTTCTAGTTTTAACAGAAATGATCATGATTGATTTTACTCTTGTGTTCAAATATGATTTATTAAACCTATAGATTCGATCAACATTATTTGTTGACCCTTCTATGCATGTGTTTCAGGTAATCGAAGGTGATTGATGGCGGAGCTTGCTTGGGAATGTTGCGGGTTTGCTTTTATGGTTGTGTGGTCTAAAACTCTTTTCTTTCCCTTTGTCTTGAACAATTTGTCTTATGTTTGTGTGTTGAAGTAAAACAATGTGGTTAAATGGTTAAGATCTTTCGGGGACCTAAAACGCTCCTCTGGTTGTTTAAACTTTTCTCTATTTGGGATTGAATGTTTTAGACAATGTTGTAAATTATTTCCTTTTATTTCTTAAACGTCTCATTTTCAGGTCGTTTAATGTATCTTGTGTGATGATGCTTGTTTCTAGCACCCAAATGTGTTTTCTGCTACGCAATATATTTGGGGGTATTCGAGATTGGTTTTAGAGCTACGAGTTATACAGAACTAGGTTGGTTTTGAAAAAGTCCTAAACTATAACTTTGGTGTCTAAAATATTTTACAAAAGCACGCAACTTCTCCGCAAGGCTCCGCTAAGATCGCTTTTAGTTTTTGTTTCTGTATTTTAGATGTATCCCTAAAAAACCAAAACGATTTCCCAAGTATTTATTAAATAAATACTATGATAATGTATTGATATTGTTGAAAGTGCGCTGAGTACTTGTCATCATAATTTCTTTTTTGCAAGCATTACATAATCATCATATTATTGCATATATGTCGTACGTACTACATTTGCATTGCACGATCATGCATTTATAATTTCTAATAATGACCTTAAGCTCTGCAAATGACACTAGCTAGAGTAAGCTTAGGTAATTCGTCTGAACTATATACTTTCAAACATTTATGATTTTGTGTCTACACTATTAGTTTCCAAATTCAAGCTATTATACATGCAAATATATCGATTTTGAATAACTTACCTCAGTTCCTATGTGTCTATACGAAAGCTTGTTTATGCTTCTTGAGAACTTCAATTAGATCGATTTTGTGTTCATCCGAAAGTTGGGATGAAATAATTATAGGCAATAATTTTTCTTCGTGATGAAACGCATATTCCAGATGTTCAGGGAGAGGTTTATGTTCTAAATCTGTAGGAGGCTCTTCCACAGATTTCTTAACTTTGAAATCGGTTTCGAAATTTATGGTTTCAAATGGTGTTTCATTTTCTTCGTCAGGGGTTTCTATAGGTTCGTCGATATTAACGGCTATGAAGGCGTCAAATTCAGCAAAAAGATCTTTTTCGAGGATGGTTCCTTCGATAGAATATAAAAATTCACTTCCTTCATCAAGAAGAGCGTCAAAATCGGCTTCAATGACTTCGTCAATGACATCAATACTAAAGCAAGTATCGTCATTAGAATACGAGTGTTTCATTGATTCATTGATAGAAAAGGAAATTCTATCTTCTCCAACTCCAAGGGTGAGTTATTTTTGTTTTACTCGAATCACAACGTCAGCTGTATGTAAGGAAGGTCTACCAAGGATAAGTGGTACCTTGCTATCTTCTTCCATCTCTAGGATTACAACGTCGACAGGAAAAATGAATTTTCCATCTCCAACGAGCATGTTTTTGGCTATTCCCATTGGGTATTGAAAAGAATGGTCCGCGAGGTGAACGCTCATTTTTGTGGGTTTGAGAATATCTTTTGAGAGTTTACCATACAAGGAGTATGGCATGAGGTTGATACTAGCGCCCAGATCGGCCAAGGCGTTACAAGAGTATGAGTGACGGAAAGTACATGGAATTAAAAAACTTCCAGGGTCTCCAAGTTTTGGTGGAACATTGTTTTGGATAATCGCAGAACATTCATCATTTAGAAAAGCTGAAGAAACATCTTCAAACTTATGTTTGCTTTTGATAAGTTCTTTGAGAAATTTTCCATAATTTGGCATTCCACCCAGAACATTGACTAAAAGTATGTTAATTCGAACTTCTTCGATTAAGTCGAGCAATTTACCATACTTAGCTTGCATCTTTTTCTTGTGTAAGCGTTGGGGGTATGGTACTTTCGGTTTATATGGTTTGGGTGTTGGTTTAAAGTTTTCAGTGGGTTTGATTTTTGTTGGTTGAGCTTCATCCTCATCGTCACTATCGAGTGGATTTTCGATTGGTGTATCTTGGGTAGGTTTGGTAGGTGATTCGTATGATAAAATACTCCGCGTGAATACGACATTCACTTGATCATTACGGGCTTGCGGTGGTTTGTTTTTTGGGTTTAGGTTGGTGTTACTTGGTAAAGAACCAGAAGCGCGATTCGATTGCTTATTGGCAAATGATCAAATTTAGCTTCGAGGTTTTGAATGGAAGCTTGGTGGTTTTTGTTTGAAGTCTCGAACTTTGTTTTGAGGTCAGTGAATGTATCTCACACAAAAAGGTTGGTTTTTGAGATTCAATAAAATTGTCGATCTTGGTTTCAAGGTTGGGTTTGTCTTTGGTTTGGTTGGGTTTCTCTTCGTCTCGATCGTAAATTGGTTTATCGTTAGATCTCCAATTATCGCGGTTAAGATTTTATAAAATCGAGTTCGACGAAAGGTGTTCATGAAATTGGCTTCTTCTTCCTTTATCATAGGCGTGTCATCGTCATCACATTCACTAGAAAGATGGTTTCCTCCACAGTGTTTGCAAGTTTCACGACTATTGTTTTTCATCTCTTTATATTGTGTATCAATTTGGAGAGACATGGCGTCCATATGAGCCATAATTTTTCGGTGTCGGTTGGGTTGTTGATTTGTTCGGCAAAAGCTACGGTTTTTCGTGGGTTTTGTTCTTGTGATTTTTGGACCAATCAAGCTAGAGTAAGACTTTTTCATCTAATAATTGATACGCTTGGTTAGGAGTTTTGTAATGGAACATACCGCCCGTTGTGGCGTTCAATGCATCTTGGGTAGCATCGTCAAGACCATGATAGAAAGTCTTGATTATTCCTTATTTTTTGAGTCCATGACCATGGCAGTTTCTGAGTAATTCTTTCATTCTTAACCATGCTTCAGTGAGAGTTTCTCGATCTTGTTGAGAAAAGCTTCGAATTTCTTCGAGGAGTTTTTCAAATAGGGAAGGGGAAAGATCGACTAATGAAAGCGGTTCTAAGACCTTCCCATGTTAGAATGGTTCCTTCATTAAGTTCATCGAGCCATGACTTGGCTTCTCCAGTAAGGGATGATGGAAACATCAAGAGTTGAACGGCTTCGGCTTGTCCTTCTCCATATCTAAACATTTTGCAAATTCCGCTAAATTCATGGATGTGTTTTTGCTGACCGGTTTGATTCGACCCTCAAATTGGTGGTTTTTGACAAGCGTCAAGTGGTTTCCTTTGATTGCAAAATCATTTCCAATTTTAGGTAAAAAGATTGCGGAGCCAGGAGTTGGTGCTACAACTCTATCGCCAGAGAATATTGGTTCATCATCGGTGTCCGACATGGGATCGTAACGGTTGATGAGTTTGGTGAGAAATATGAATTTATAAAGGTTGTCGAAAGGTTCGTTAATTTCACGAGGTTGAGGTTGTTCGTGTCTCCTATCTAAAGGTACACGAAGATGAAGTCTACGTAACCTTCATTTAAGGGTACGTTCAGGGTCTAGTAACGGTGATACTGGTGGAGTTTCGGATGAACGGGTGTGCATCCAACAATGGTTTTGGTGTTCCAGCAGGAAATGTGCGTCGCACTTTTGAGTTGTGCGGCGTACTTTGGTTCGCTACAGGAAGTGCGGAGCACTTTTGAGTTGTGCGGCGTACTTTCTGTACTACATGAAAAATTTTGGTTTGTTTTGGATGTGTAATGGTTCAATTCTTCAAAGATTATGAAAATTTTGGTTACAAAACAGGATTGTAAGTCCCCGACAACGACACCAAAAACTTGATGTCGTTTGTAAGTCCTAAATGTATATTACAAGGATTAGACAAAACAAGGGACAAGAATACAAACACAGGCAATTATACCCTTTTTTTCGTAATATAGCTTGTAGTGGTAAGCCAGGATCGTTCGCTGAGACTTAATTTCGTTTTGGTTATCAGTATAATAATTAACGATATAAATGATTGAAATAACAATAGTAACAAGTATGACTAATATGGGATAGTTCGTATAAGTTCGGGATGATGATAATAATGATCGAGATGTTTTTATGTAGGTAAAGAGTGATAATCCTTTTTTGTCAAAATGGCTTTTGCACAATTTACTTTAGTGTGATTCAAGACTTATGTTTATTTAAGCAACTAAGCTTAAAACAAGTTCCCAACTATTTCAAAATTTTATCAAAGTTTATAAGCGGATCTCTCCAACCAAATATTCAAAACCATAAATAAGTTCTTAAAAACTTATTATAACAATTTGTGTTTCTCAACGCCAAACTATCGTAACAAATAAACTCTAGATAAGTATGGTTTATAGAACTAGGTGGTAAAATGGTTCTACAACATTAGCTTGAAATCAATTATAAAGGATCATATCATAACATCTGTTGGGAATAAATGCATGAGTCTTAGTTCCCTCTGCTGGTTGGTCAAAGTTCCCCCTGCTAGTGTAAGTTCCCCCTACTGATTAATGAAGACAAGGGATTGGTCCCTGATATGAGTAAAATCTCATATCAATTATATCACAAATCACCCTAAAACACAAAGCAAAATACCTGATTTTGATTCATAAAAGCAGTATTATGGGTATGTTTTGTTGTTTGTGCTTGTGTAGGTAGAAGATACAATTATGAAGCAAACAAAGGAATCAAGCCTTATTATTGAAGAAAAGACTCAAGAAGGATGCAAAGTGACAAGCCAATCAAAGTCATAGGACATTTCTTGACAACTTTCAAAGTAGAAGGACTAAAGATGCAAATTTGGAAAAGTCAAGAACAAAGTCAAACATGGTCAACTATCAAGTCAACAATTCAAAGGGATTATTATGGTCAAACAAGAAGTCAAAGGGCCAGAAATGACAAGACAATGAAGATTCTATCTCAAATTACAAATCTGCTAAACACAAGGACTGTTTTTGCCAAGATTGAAAGTTCTATCTATGCTTGATCAGTGTGAATGGATTTCAACCAATGAGGATCTCCTATTTCATAACCAAGGATCACCACCTCAACACTATTAAATGAGGAAAGAGACTGAGTGGATATTATATAAATCAACCAATCAAATTTCAGTGTTTGGATAATGATCCGTGGGACTGATTCACACCTAATACCAACTTAACACGTGTCCATTCAAACTTCAAACGAGCCCAGATTCGAGAATGAGAAGGAGTCATTTTCAGAGCGAGTGTTTAACATGAAAAATGCTTAAAATCAAATGACAAATCCATTCCAAGTGATCAATTACATTGAAATCAACTCAAGCAAAAATCCCCAAATCTGTTCATCATCTACATATTTCAATTGAGAGATTGAGGCCACGTGGAAGCTATGTATTGGCTCCTACACGTCACTGCACCTCAACTAACTTCAATCTTTCTCTATAAATATACCCTGTTGTGTTCTTCATTTGAATATAGTATCTAGTGTGTGAAAAAACACACACTTATCATTTCCTCTCTTATTCAGTTAGAGAATTAGTTAATAACTAATCTCAAGTGTCTGACAAACACTTGAGATAGTTAGTTAGCACTGTAACAACATTGTAACAACCTCCTGCCATTAATAAACTTCAGTTCACTTCAATTCTCTTCTTCTTCACTTAATAATCTTACTGTCACTGTTACTGCTTAATTCCATTGATCAAACTTGATCAATGGAGTTGTTGTGATTGATTTGGAGTTATAGCTTGTTATTAGACGTATCCTAGTTCAGATTCTTAGCTAGAATTTCAGTTTGATGCAGAGTTGATCAGTCCTTGATGTTGATGATTGATTTGGTGGTTGATATTGGTGTTTGGTGTTAGTTTTAGAGAGCTCAACGCTCCTTTACTCCATCAAAGGAGGCTTAAGTGCTAAAAGGCATTAATTTCTCATTTTAGTTCCTCTAAAGTGTTCTTGCATGCTCATTCATAGATACTTAGTGAAATTGCTTGAATTTGCTTGATATGATGTACATTGGGATTATTTGTTATGATTTGATGCTTGTGTAGTTGTAATATTAGCTTGTAATATGATAAGCTTTAATAATCTACATTTTCACTTCATAACTATCATCAGTAGGCCATTTGTTCTTCTAAAGTGTTACTTGATTGTTTTTGGCTTGATTGTGGTTTATTTGAGTTGCCTTATATGTTCAGATAGATTTCTTGTGGTTCTTACAGCTTTTGTCTAGAAAGCCTTTGTTAAGTTTTTCATAAACTGTCATAAGTGGTGTTTGGATTAGGACTGATTTGATAATTCAGTTGTTATAAGTGGTAGATTTGTGCATTTAATCATTCACTAGACCAATACAGGTAGTCTTGTAAAGATTTGTAGTCAACAATAAAGTCAAAAAGGCAAACTGCACATAAAAACTTTTGGTCAAGGTTCATAGCCAAAACAAGCAGATTTCAATCACTTGCCCAATCTTTGTTAGTTGATATTAGAGGCTGATTTTTGTTTCTGAGTAAAGATCATAGTGTAAGCTTTTCATTTCACTAAGGTAGACTATATAGTATCCCGGAATAAGCTGTGAATTAGCTTATGAATAAGCTAATAAGCATTTGTCATTCTCTATGATAATTCCTAACTGATTAGTCAGTTCTCACTTTTCCTCTTCACAAATCTATTAATTTTCTTGCACAAACAAGTTTAAAAACACATTTTAAGGCATTTTGGAGATTTTCAACTTTTTGGAAATTTTGGTCAACAAAAGTCAAATAAGCTACTTTTTGCTTAAAACAGGATTCCAGCTTATTTTCTTGATGATTTTCAATAATTTTTGACATTCCAATCTTCTTGAAGCTTAATCTTTTAATTTCAAGAGAAAAATAAACTTGTGACTGATTGGATAAGCTGGTAGCTTATTTTGAGCTTATAAAAAAAAGCTAACTTAAGTTCTAGCTTATATCAGCAATTTTCCTTTGACAAGTCTAGCTAAAATCGAAATTTAGAAAGTTTAGAGAAAACCAGATCTAAATTGGTTTGAGAATAATCTCGTACGAGCTTATTGATCCTTTGTTACCCGTTTTCATTGAAAATTTAGTTTAAATTGCCCATAGGTCCTTAATGTTTGGAATTTGTTTAATCAGCTTTTGAAAATACACTTTTTAGGGTTTACAAGTTCTAGTCCTTATATTTTGGAGTTTGTTACATTTGGTTGTATGTTTGGTATTTTGTTAAAGTTGTTTATTAGTTTGTTAGAATTTTCATTTCAAGCCCTTTAATTTTCAGAATTTACATTTTTGTCCTTGCACTTTACATTCTTTACATTTTGATCTAGTTTACTATTTGTGCATTAAAAACTTGTACATTTTGTTTTACTTGTGGTACATGCAATATATATTTAGTGTAGTACGGTTACGTAGTGATACTATTTTTACCATTTTTACGTGATTTGTTGAATTAGACCTAGATACCAAAACTTTTATAAAAACCAAAAACAATTAATAACTTGAAATCACTTGGACAATCAATTTGTTGTGATTTGGAAATTACGATCTTGAAAAGTAAAATATTAAATGGCGGCGCTGCCGGTTCATGACATTAAGATTGACGATTAATTGACGGTTTCGATTGGATTTTGGGATCCGTTAACCTTGTGAACGTTCCTTTTACGTATTATAAAAAAGATAAAAAATCAAAAATATAAAAATATAAAAAATAAAAAACCACAAAATAAATTCTTTCCTAAGAATTGAACCCAAAAAAAAAATAAAAAATATTCAAAAGTAATCTTTTTCCTAAAAGATTACGACAAAAATATATTGTATATATTGGTTTCCATCGTTTTTACATACATACTATATTTTATTAAAAATGAATAAATTTAAAAATATTTTTGATATATTATTATATGTAAATATATATACGTAGATACGAACAACCAATACACATACTTCCATAAGTATTGCTTTTGCAATACACCGTGCTTGGGGGTGTTCTAGTCCTAAGTTCATGTATCGATCAAAGTTAATTAAGGCACAATAGATAAATACCATAGTCTACTTGATCTTGAGAAAGAGGCCACTGTGTGGGGGGTATAAGGCGAGTGTATTACACATTCTAAAGAAGCAGGCTCTTAAGTGTTACGTGTCGCCTCGTTTCTCCGCTTCCCTGTGGGTCTTTCAAGAGTGATAGTGGTGAGTGGTGTGCCACCCAAGTATTACTTACATATACTATACTTTCTTGTGGATATTACTTATTGAACCTCGGAAAGGATAATCCCTTCTTTTCCAAAGTCGGTCTAGAGCTCCTCTCTCTCTTCGAGTTGAGTTGCATGCGCACTCGAGCTCGTGCACATATACCTTTTGGTGTACAAGCCCTTCCTCCCAAAAGGAAGCAAAAGAACAATAACAACACCGTCCATCAAGCCGATCTCGAGCATCGTGCTTTGAACAACCTTGATGAGAGTGCTTTTATACATAGTCTCATCGTCCAAAATGGGCTTAAAATGCATTAAATACCATTAAATGTGCCAAATATATACTTGTGTTTTTTCAATGTGTATTTTAGGTACGGATGTTGAAAAAATGACAAAAGATCACAAGAAACAAGCAAAAACGAACACGGGAAACGAAGCCGCACAATGAACCAATCCCTTGAGTTGATTTTCCAAGAAAAACCCTCGATGAATTGAAGATTGTACAAAAAGGGTCCTCCAATATTGAAGAATTGACACTTTAAACCCTTGTTTACTCATAATTACAAGATTGGTCCTTAAAGTTTGTCAAATTTACAAAAAGGACCCTCTACTTTGAAGAATTGGCAAGAAAGATCCCTCAAATTTGAAGACTTGTCATTATTTGTCCTCCAAGAAGTCAACAATACAAGTCAACACCTTGAAGAATGAAGAAAAAGCCAAAACAACCCTTCGAATATCATGAATTGGCAAAACAATTCCCTTGATAAACCTTTGCAAAAGTTTTGGGGCAAAAGTATAAGAATTGAAACTTGACTAACAAAGGAATTCGGATTTAATCAAGTTTCAAACACAAGTGAAAGGATTAAAGAAGGTAAGGGACTAAAGTTGTCAAACATTGGAACTTACCTAGACCAGTAACCACCCACCACGTGTCCCACTCACCTTTCCTACCAATCAAAACACACCTTAATGCCATGTCACATCCTACTCAGCTGAGTTATAACTAACTTAATTAGTTAGTCATAAACACGCGCTAAACAAGAATTCAAAAACAAAATCAGATTATAACACCTACTATTCACTCAAGAACACAAATTGGGTATTTGTGATTATGCAACAATTAAACCCCTATAACCTCCAAATTTGTGATTAAGGTGGTAATGATCAAAACCCAACTCACTTTTACCTTGCCACATCACCCCAAAGTTTACATGCTGAACTCTATGCACACGTTTTTGGGGAAAATGCCAAAACATGCCAGCCATCCAACCATCCACAAACCTGCTTTAATCCTAAGCATGTTATGAGCCCTTGATCACAATTCCACCAGCTTTACACCTTCACAAACGTCCAACAATCCTTCACATGTTTAAGATATTTAAAAACCTTAAGGGCATTTCTGGAAGTTCAAGGCTTAGGGTTTCACTTATTTTTTAGCATTCATGTAGCCTCTATAAGGCATAGGACTCACAACATTGTAGCTTGCTCTTGGTTTTTCCTTGTTCAACTTTCTATAAATCCTTATTTCAGTTTAATGAAAAAGTGTTTGAATGTGTTGAATAAATCCAAGTGCCAATCTTAATTTATGCTGGTTATTGTTTCATGTTTATGATTTTGAAGTATCAAAACCTGTTTTCAAACCTTGTGCAAGAAATTGCCAAGTTTTCTCAAAACTGATATTTTGCTAAGTTCTTTGGTACACCCTTTGAATTTTTTGATTACAAGTGATCATAGCACCTTGATAAGAAGATTATCAAGGTGTTATGAGCTTGTGGTTTGGAGATAATCAAGGAGTGGGTACAAAGGTTGCATTAATCAGCTTTGTTTTTCAATTTTCAGTTTTATATATTGCTTGTTCTAACCTTGTTACTCTTAGCTGCTTTGTGGAAGCTTGTGCCTTGTTAAGCTAAGCCCATAAGCTCAAAAATTCGTGAGTGTGGATGTACATTCATGAGGTTTGAGCCTTCTTACCCAAAATCTGTTAAAAATACTTGATTTAAGTGATTTGGTATTCTGCTGGTGTATGTGTTGTTTTTTATGCTTGAATCTTGTTGATTATGCATGAAAATGATGTTATGATGCATATCTAAGCTTGGCTTGACCTGAAATACACATTTGCTTTGTTAAATTTTGATTTAAAAAGTTTAAGGGGTGTTTGCGTTTACCTGTTTATGCTTTGAATGCTAATTTGAGTAGGTGCTAAGTGTTTGTTTGTGTTTGTATCTGATATACAAGTGGTTGTGTTCTGATATTTGCAAACTTTGCTCATTAAAATACCAAATCTGATAAAGTGCTATATCTTGCTTGATTTTGCAATTTTTGACCTAAAATCTTGGAAACACATAGAGTGTATGCATGTTTAGGGATAAAAAGTGTTTAAACAAAGTTTATATAACTTGTTTGAAAGATTTGAGGGTTTGAATTTGGGCTTGTGGTCAAATACATCAGCAAAAGGATTTTCAGTTCTTCATTTGTTCATCAGTAACTTTGATTTGCTTGAATATTTGTCTAAACCTTGAATCAATGCATGAAACAAGTTGATTTATGTTCATTTGAATTCATTATAGCTGTTGTGTGCATTTGGTGAAATTTGGTTGGCTTATTCTTGCTAAAACTGCTTATCTTGTTCATATCTGCTTATGTTCATGTCTGTATCATGTCTGGTGCTTAATTAAATTAACTTTATCAATTGGCTGTTAGGATTTGTGTTTTTGTGATTGTTATTAACTCCTTATAACCCACTGGTTATAAGGGTTCCTTGGTGTTCTTTGATTCTAACAAAAATCCACAAAAGACAAAAAGTCAAGATAGTCAAGCAGTGGCAAAAGTTCCCACTACTGGACACCCAAAACTAGCCACTACTAGTGTTAATTTTCAATCAGCTTATTCATAAGCCATTTTAGCTTATCCAGACATGGAACCACTTTGATTTTGTAATCATTCTTCCTTATTTAACCCATTGAACTAATCTAGAGCTTTTTAGGGTTTGACTTTTAGGTTTGACTAGAAAACCAACAAGTTGACTTTTATCATAAGTGCTTATTGCTTATTCCAGTTTATTCGTTTTGCTTTTTGGAAATCTTTTTTATTTTTAAGCTTAGTTTTGTCATTTGAAATCTTTTGCAACAAGAATCAGCCCTTGAATTGGTCTAGAACTCAAAAACGACTATTTTGTCGTTTTCTATAGAGAGCTTTTGCTTATTTTAGGCTTATTTCTTGGGCTTATTAAAAAATTCTTTTTTACAAACAGCTTAATTAGGTCAAGAGAAGGTTGTGTGTCAAATTTTAGCTTATGGCATCAGCTTATAGCTTAATGGGCCAAAAAGCCCATTAAGAATAAGTTGCTTTGAAATAAGATGTGATAAGCTCACTTTCAGCTTTTGGGCCTTTGAAATTTTGTGTTTAGAATTGAATTTTGAGTCAGATAGGTGATTTTGGGCTTATTTGGATAACTTTTTGCATATTGGGCTAAAAAGCCCAATTAGGTGGACTGTTTTTCATATCAGCCCATTTGGAGACCCAATAGGGGTATTATTGGTATTTCAAGTTCATTTCTGTGTTAATTAGGTTAAAATAAACTATTTTGCAACTTTTTAGAATTTCTTATAAATTTTGGATTTTTAATATTATTTTATTATTATTTTATTACTAAAATTAGTTTTTAATATTTTTGCAAGTTTTTCATTTTTCATAGCTTAAATACATTATGTTTGGAATTTTAGAACTTTTAGATTAATTTTCTTGTCATTTAAATTATTTTTAGAATTATTTTAAGGTTTTTAGAGTTTTTAATCATTTTTAAAGAGTTTTAATTAAATTTAAATTTTTCAAAAATAGTTTTTAAATTAGTTAAAGTCATTTTAGAGGTTTACAAGTTGAAAAATCTCATTTTGGGCTTTTTGTTAATTAATTTGATTTTTTGGGCTTTAATTATCATTAAAAAATTAATATTTAATTAAATAAAAGGTTTGAGTGAATTTTAATTTTTTCTAAACTCTAATTATATTTTTTAGGATTTATTGCAATTTTCTAGGAATTTTTAGGTTAATTTTTAAATTTTGTCATATTTTACGGTTTTACGTGCACGACTTTTCGTCTTAGTTTAATTTTATCGTAACCGTCAGCCTTTTCTATTTTCTTTTCTCATAATCATAAACAAAATCTAATCATCTCTTTACACAACACACTAGCCTCCTTGGGAACGAACTCACACTTTTGGGTCATTTGTGCACGGTTTTCCTAAACCGTCGTACTTACCCTAATTACGCTCTTTTTCCTAAAAGACGTATTTTACTACCATCATTTTGGTGCCGCTGGCGGGGAGGCGTGTTGTGTTTTGATTTGAACAATTGTTGTTTTTATATTATCCATAAATATAATCTTGTTCGTAGAACTCTACTAATACGTATTATTGGTTTTTCGTTTTTGTGTGAATATTATTACTATATTGTATACGTAAAACAATAAATTCACAAGTACTCCAAAAGTGTGAAAACACAACCTTGATTCGGGATTTCATCACTCAATCATTGTATTCGAATCTCAAACAAAGAAAAAAGGAAAAATAGATAATTACTTTCGTGAAGCTTAATTTTGAAAAACACAAACTATAAGGTGGGTATAAGGCGGGTATTATAAAATATACCCTAAAGAAAAAGGCTCTTAAGTGCTTCGCGTCGCCTCATTTCTCCGCTTGCTTCTGCGTGTTTAGATAAAAAGGCCTAATCGAGGGTTTGCTAACCAAAGTATTATCTACGTAGCATATATATTTTCTTGGTTTCAATTGATTAAACCCTCTTGAACGTTTTGGTGTTCCCCAAACGTTCTAAAGTCATCGAAGGCGTTCACTTCACGTGATCGTTTTCATTCCTTGAGGCTCCCTTAATCAAGATATTTGATTTGAGGAGACATTTGTAGATTTTTGTCTACGTAATACATCACAAAATCCAAAAAAAGTAAAAACAATCAAAACCACAAAAATATTGAAAAAGTCAAAACACCAAAAAGAATCTTCTTTGCTCATCCCCACGTTGTACGTAACGTTTATGCAAACTCGCAACCAAGCAAGACGTACACGTAAACATAGAAAATGAAAGGAAGGAACGCCTTCTAGTGAGGAATCTCCTATTGACGAACCTATCGTATAACAAGAAGCAACCATGGCTAATCGAACTATGATGGAGTTACTTCAAGCACCCACCGAGGGTTATGGAGAGGGTATTGTGATTCTGGCCATCCTTGCGGAGATTTTTGAGGTGAAGACGGGTTTGTTGTCGATGATCTAAAACAACAAATTTCGTGGTGATGAAAAGGACAACCCGCACAACCATATCCGCCAATTCAATCGTCTTACCGCCACTTGCAAGTTTAAGGACGTTGCTAATGACTCGATTAAGATGATGCTTTTTCCGTATTCCTTAACGGGGCCCGCTAAAATTTGGTTAGAGAAAGAGCCACCCAATTCTATATTGACGTGGAATGATCTCGTTTTAAAGTTTGTGGACCAATTTTCCCCGCCCTCTAAGACTACGCATTTGAAAAACTAGATTTCAAAGTTTTCACAAGAATTTAATGAGAGTTTTTCTACGGCTTGGAATCGGTTTAAGGAAATGTTTCACGAGTGTCCTCATCATGGTTTTTCCGACTTGCATAAAATTGACACGTTTTACAATGGATTGAACGATCATTAGAGAGATTATCTTAATGGCGCCGCGGGCGGTAATTTTTTATGTAAAACCGTCGAGGAAGCATTGTTGGTTATTGAGAATAGGTCTAAGCTCTATAGTCCTCGTAGCACGTCGAGTGTTCGTAAGGCTTCGTCTTCGGCTTCGCCTTCATTGTCTCATACTATCGATGCTTGCCAAATTAAGGCAAATTTGGAGAACAAAATCTTTGATAAGCTTAAGGGTCTTTTGATTGAGTTTAATGTTGGTGAAAAACCCACTCCCTCCACGGCTAAAGGGTTGAGGCTTCTTGTATGTATTGTGGTGGAGGTCATGATTTCTCCGAGTGCATTACCAACGGTGGTAACACGTCGAGTGCCTACGCGGCCACGGAACTTATAACCAAAACGGTCAAGTTACACGCTCTAATCAAATGACTCCACCGGGTTTTGCTCCAAATTAAAATGCTAACAACTATCAAAACAATCAAGTTGGTTACAGGAACAATTACAAGGGTAACAACTATGGGAATCAAGGGGCTAATAATCAAGTGCAAAACAAAAATCAAAAGAATGATTTTGAAAACAACAACAAGAGTTTGCAAAACTTGAAAGATCTTCCAAATGAATTTGTTGAATACGCTAATGGGAATGATGCTAGGTTTGATAATATTCAAAGGGAGATAATTAGCCTAAGATCCGAGTTTAAGAATGACTTGAAAAAGGAGTTGAAAAATGAGTTAGCAAATGAGCTTAAGATCCATACCAACAAAATGCAGGGTAATGTAACTAGGTTACAACAAAACCAACAAAAGATGGAACAAGGGAAACATGAGATAAAACAATAGATGTTTAAGGCTGATAAGAGGCAATCTATGTTTGAAGATAAAATTTCATCCATGTTTGAGGCTATAATGTGTAGGTCGTCTTCTTCGTCGAGTAGTCTTCCTAGTAACACCATATCGAACCCTAAGGGAGAGATGAAAGTGATTACCACACGAAGTGGTAAGACACTTAAGGAACCGAATCCTCAACCAATTACTCTAACGGTGCAGGAAGTTGAGGAAGAATACGAGGTGATGGTCGAAAAGGAGCATGTCCCAATCCCACGAAGTACCGCTCATGCCACACCTACGGTTGACCCATTACCACCATTGGAACCCGAGATTCCAAAGGCTATGCCTATGCCTCAACCCACACCACCTTTGCCCTACCCATCGAGACTTCGTAAGGAGAAACGACAAGAACGTGAGAAATACCAATTTGAGTTTTTTATGAAAATGTTTTGTGATTTGCATTTCAATATAAGTTTTGCTAACTCTTTGTTCATGATGCCTCGATTTGCCGCTAACTTTAAGAGTATGTTAAAAAAACTAGGAGAAATTCCAACAATTGTCTAGTTGTTCATCGGTTTATCTTAACCGCATACCTTAAAAATTCGGTGATCCCGGTAAATTCTTGATTCCATGTGCTATTCAAGATATAGAAGAATGCTATGCCTTGGCGGATCTTGGTGCTAGAATTAACTTGATGCCTCTTGCATCTTTAAGTCGCTCAATCTTCCTAATCTTACTCCTTCACTAATGTCTATCGAATTGGCCGATCATTCCACTATTCCCGCATGTGGATTGGCCGAAGACGTTTTTGTAAAAGTGGGAAAGTTCTATTATCAGGTGGACTTTATCGTTGTCGATATTCCCACAGATACTCAAGTTCCTCTTATGTTAGGTCGTTCGTTTTTGGATACGTCGATGGCGTTGATTGATGTGCATGCTAGAAAAATCACCTTACGCTTCAACGACGAGGAACTTGTTATAAACGCAACGCAAAAATCTCAAATTTCTCATGTTTATTCCGTCTCGACCATAAACCTCGTTGATATGATCGACTTCGTTTGCGAGGAGTTTTCACAAGAGTTTTTAGGTTTTGGTGACGATGAAAATAGTGGCAATCCCACTATGCTCGATCATATTCTTGATAATTCGACACCATCCTTCACCCCATTTGAAGGTGGTGGTTTTACGTTGGAAGAATTTGATGTTCCTCGTACTTGTAACGAAGACCTCGACAACGATGAGGACTTATCGATTATCAAGGATTTTCTTAAGAATTTCCCATTTCCTCCACCCGAGGAGGTTATGAGTATCGAGCCCAAATCATCAATTGAGGAACCACGAATCCTCGAGTTGAAAGATTTACCTCCTCATCTTGAATACGTATTCTTGGAAGGAGATGATAAGTTGCCGGTTATTATTGCGAAAGATCTTTCGAATGATGAAAAACCGTACTTATCGAAGTTCTAAAGGACCACAAAAGGAAAATTACGTGGAAATTATCTGACATTAAGGAGATCGATCCTAAATTTTGTACCCACAAATTCTTAATGGAGGAAGACTACAAACCCGCAATCCAATGTCAAAGGAGGGTAAACCCAAAAATTCACGACGTCATCAAAAAGGAAGTCCTTAAACTCCTTGACGCGGGAATGATTTACCCTATTTCCGATAGCCCTTGGGTGAGTCCTATTCATTGTGTCCCTAAGAAGGGAGGAATGACCGTTGTGCCAAATGATGCCAACGAGTTAATTCCAACTCGACTCGTGACTGGTTGGAGGGTGTGCATCGACTATCGTAAGTTGAATGACGCCACTCGTAAAGACCATTTTCCCTTGCCCTTCATGGACCAAATGTTGGAGTGTCTTGAGGGAAACGATTTCTATTGATTTTTAGATGGTTTTTCCGGTTACTTCCAAATCCCCATCGATCCTCGTGAAAGAAAAAACTACGTTTACGTGTGCATATGGAACGTTTGCCTATCGTAGAATGCCATTCGGGCTTTGCAATGCAGCAGGAACCTTTCTAAGGTGCATGATGGCTATTTTTCATGACATGATCAAGAAGACGATTGAAGTCTTTATGGATGATTTTTCCGTGTTTGGTTGTTCGTTCACTTCGTGTTTGTCGAATCATGAGAGAATGTTGAAACGTTGTGAGGAAACCAACCTTGTGCTCAATTGGGAAAAATGTCATTTTATGGTTAAGGAAGGAATCGTCTTAGGGCATAAGGTCTCGAAAGCGGGGATTGAGGTATAATAACTTGTTCTTACTAAGTTAAAAGTTCGTTTTGTCTCGACTCGATTCGAATTGATTACAGTTTAAAGTGTGACTCAGTCGTTCTTGGTGAATAAAATAAAGATTGTCTATCTATTTCTAATTAAAAAGTAAAGGGAATTCTATCGTACTAAAATAAAAGAACTTATATTAAAACAACTATAAAAACAAATATGAAAAAAAAATGAAAACGAAACAATTAACAAAAATAAAACTGAAAATAAAAAAGAACTTTCGATTTAAAAATAAAACTTACTAAATAAAAATGAAAGAAATTGGATTATAAAACTATTTTAAAAAGAAACGAAACAAATATTGAAACGGGCACTTAATAATAAAATAAAACTTAAACTTTTCGAAAAAAATACTTATACTAAAATTTAAGAAAAAATATAACTAAAAATAACTGACTTTCAGAATAAAAATTAAAACGACTTTCGGATAAAACTAGACGACTAACGGAACAAATGTTTAACCTACGGGAGCATGTCTCCTTGGGGGAGACAAGAAATTGGCGCCAAAACAAAAGTAATTAAGCAGGTAGGCATGTCAAAGTTATTGTTATTCGGGTTATGTGTTTTCATTCTTATCCGGGTTCCTATTTTATTTACTATCCGGGATAAAGAATTTGCTATACTTATTCGGAATATTAAATAAAAGCTAATCCGGGAAAAGAGGGCTCCACACCTAATTCGGAATATGGGTGGAATGCATGTAATCCGGAATGTTGCTCTTGTACTTAATTCAGAATAAACAAAATCTATACCTAAGTCGGGAAAAGGGCAAGTACTCAATTCGGGAAAAGACGGTTTGCAATTAGTTCGGGAAAAAAAAGTTAAAACTGAACCTAAGTCTGAATATCTGATAAAGACAGTAAGTCGGAATAAAAGGGTTTTAATAACCCGGATAAGGAACAAACTTAAGCAAAAAGGAAAATAAGCTAAAACCAAATAAGCACTTATCTAAAAACTTAGCCAAATCAAATTTAAGAAAAAAACTAATAAGCCAAAATTTAAAAACTTTTGAAAACACTAAATAATCAAAATATTTAAAATCAACTTTTTATAAAATAACTTTTGTAAACACTTAATTAAAATTAAGAAAATCACACAAAAAGCTATAAGATCAATAAGCTAACATAATCAAACAAATAGAAACATAAAGAACAATCAATTAAGCATAACAATAAGCAAATAAGCATAAAGATAAAACTAAACAAGAAAGGTAGAATGAGAGATTAATGAAAAGCTTGATTAAAGATTAAGATTCAACAACACAAATTAAAAAAGTTACTTGAAATAACTTGAAATTAAGGACAAGTATGTAAATGACAATATGAAAAGTGCATGAAATAAATTGGAGAACTAATTTGTCAAATTAGCTAACACCTCCTAATGACACATTAGGAGGGTATTTATAGGAGAGGGGAGTTGTTGCTTCCTTCTTTCTTTCTTTTGTCTTCTCGTCTTTCGTCTTTGAAAATAAACTCGTCATTCTCGAATTTGTCTCAGGATTTGTCGATAAATAAATGAACTCGTCTTCTAATTTCTTCATTAATTAGACTTGGTTCTTCGACTTCATTAAACTTCTGTCTTTAGACTTTTTCTTCGATAAATCTTCAGAATAGGTCTTGGACTTCCGTTCTTTTTGCACTTGATCTTTTGACTTCGTCTTTTATCTTTTTCTTCGATAAAAGCCCGTGAAAGCCCATGTTTTCTTCCCTTTTCACATTTTGGTCCTAAAACATAATTAAAACACAAACTAGGCATAATTCTGACTTTTACGACATTAAATACACGTTTGGCTTGGTTATTATTATAATTAAGTGGTAAAAGGATGGATGTTTTCACACCTATCAAATCCCCTACATTTGACCATTGCAATGCCCTCATGCAATGCATTAATTACAAAGCAAGATTTATATTTTCCATCATAATTAACCCACCTTGGCCTTTATTGAACACAAGACATTAAGGAAACCTAAAATGATAGAAAATATCAAAATATTAGAAGGAAGAAAACAAGTAAAGAAATTGAATACTTACATTAGGGCTTTGGTTGTCATGAATGTTTATCACCCTCAAGTTTCACGTTCCCCAAACCAAGCTTAAAAACGAGATCATTGTTATTATAAGTTAGCAAACTAACACAAACTCATGTAGCCTAATTATTCACTTAGACTCCCTTATTCCCAGGTGTATATCTTATATTTTATTGTTGTCTTGAATGATCACGAGGATGCCTTGTTGACTTATTTCGATAGTTTATTTAGGCCAAAAATAAAGTAGGACGATTTAGTCAAAAGTTAGTTAAAGGACAAAATCTTTTAAAATTGCTTCTCGAGACCTCATAAAGTTCATATCTTGGCGTAACTCCTTTCACGATTTGACACCTTTCTCGGACCGATATTTGGCATTGACTTCATACTTCAAATCTTGAGAGACGTTCTTGAAATAATGGTCTTCTCTTCATAATAGGAATTTCTTCACTTGAAGTTTTTGAGAGATTCTTCATACATTGGACCACGACATCTTCATTTTTTGCCAATCTTTATTTGGGATTTTGATATACAACGATCCGCCTCCTTTTAGGACTTGGATCTATTTATCCTCATACCTTGTTAGGGTCTTTTCGGATAGACTTCTCCATGATCTTTATGGAAGTATTTGCTTTTCGTCGTGTGTCTTGATCCTTTATATTGATTTTTGATAAATGATTCTTCACATCACTTTGGATCTTTAGCAACAAAATGTAGCCCTCATGCCTTGTTAGGGCCTTTTTGGACTCACCAATCTTCGCATCCCGCTTCAATAAGTTATGCCTTGGCTATGAACTCTAATTAATACCGAGAAACTTTTAAACGATCTTGTGCTAGAAGCTAAGTAACTTTTCAAATCGTACAACCTTACTTATTGCAATTTTATTTATTAACAAGCGATGGGAGAAAAAGCTCATAATTAACTCACATAAATTCATGAAAGAATACCAAACTTAAAACTGACTCTATCATCTCTCGTTCTCCATAACTATAATCTCAAGGAATAAGACTCGTGGATGCTTAGCCAATTAAATCAAAGTTTTGGGTTTTCAAGTCATCTATAGGATCTTGCATCTTCTTAGACTTTTTCAAGTTTAGAATTTGCATTTTAAAGTTCCCTTGATAAACGTATTTCTAGGATCAATTATAGGAACTTACGGAAAGTTCTTGTTCTTAACCCGTAAGAGTTAAGACTTTCGCGTTTTAAAGTTCCCTATATAAAAGCCTAGCAAAACTTGACTTAAACATGTTAAGGATACTAGCTAGAGTACACTCAGATAAGTGAACTCGGGTTGAGTCAAAAGATTCATGACGGGCCTAATATATCAAAGACATCTAAACTTATTAAAACCATTTATTAAAATTTATTCTAATGAAAGAGAATAACGAAAACAAAGGAAAATACAACTAGGCCAAAATAGATCAAAATTTTGAAAAATGTCCAAAATCAATTTTCCGGTTAAAATGAGGGCAAATTAATGGAAAAGCTCACTTAACTTCGATAAATGTCCCCCTACACTTAATATAAACATTGTCCTGAATGTTTAAGCATATGGGAGTAAACTCCCCTACACTTAGGGCATTGTGCACGTTGTTTAAATCTCGCTAAGGAAGTGACAACTAAAGTGATTCCTATTTTAATATTGAAGAATATAAAATAGTGAATCAAAAGAGTTTAGGATAGAACCAGGAAGACGAGACACGGAATCATGGGTCGTCAAAAGTCATCAAGAATGGATCTTTGAAAGCTCGAATCCTTGCACATCATAAGAAAGAAAACAACAAACACATACGAGGGTCTCCCCCTACACTTATTATAAAAAACGGATAAAAAGGATAGATACTCGGGTTGCCTCCTGAGAAGCGCTTGTTTTTGTTAACCGAGTCGTGAGCCTGACTCGACCTTGATTACAATGGTAAGAAGCTTAAAGATCATCCACCGGGATCAAATACATGGTTTTCGTCATACAAATAGCACAAGCTGAAGGTAAACAAGACAAGCCAAAGAAAAGTAGGCAAGGTTCCCTTAAGCAGTTGTTGAGCATGGTGGTAGAAGGTATGATGAAGTGAAAGCATAGCTCCATTCTTTCCAAAAGTCTTTCCTTTTATTTCATCGGATGGATACTGAGATGGCTTAAAAATTGTGATACCCAGATCGAACACCTCTTCCTTTAGGGGAAAATAAGACTTAGGCTCAGTAGACTTTGAATATTCGCCCATAAACCACACAATCTCATTCGAAGAAGGTGGATAGAGAGGTGTCAAAACATAGGTACTACGAATATCGGTGTCGTCCGGTTTCTTCTCCTTTAAAATGGGTTTCTTAATATCCAAAGGAGGATAAAGACCATAATCAAAGTCCAAAGGAGGAGAATCATGCTCATTGGGGAAGTATGTATTAAGAAAAGTAGGAAAATCTTCCTCAAATGATGTTAGCCTCAAAATATTGAGTCAAAAAAGAATGTTCGGTCATAGGTTTATATTGTAACATTTAGTAGAATGTTGTAATAGTTAGTTAAAATAGTCGTGAAATTACGGGCTTGATGGTTAGCTTAAAAGGCCTCTTTCAAGGTACTAAGCATTTACTCAAGCCCGACCCAAAAACAATATAGTCCATTAGAGAGCCCGCATGTGGGTGGACTATATAAGTACCCTCCTAGCATGTTAAGAGGGTGGATGTTCTAATTTTTCTTAATCAAATATCACAAGTTAATCACCTCCTTCTCTCTACTTTCTCTCTCTAAAATTCATATCTTTTCCATCTCAATTCTTTAATCTATCATTATATTATTAGGGACAACAATTGGTATCAATCGCCATGGGGTAGATTCGTGTTTAGTTTGTGGTTAGTATTTTTGATTCGTATGATTTTAATCTTCAAATCATCTCGTCTCAAAAATTTTTGTGTTTTCTAGCTCTAAATCTTCGTACAAATTGCCTACAAAGTTGTGGTAGGAATTTGTGTTCCTCATTTTGGTGATTTCCACGAAAAAATTGGAATCTTTGGCTTAATTTTTGAGTAAAAATTCGTCTTTTTAAGTTTTTGGTTAAACAATTTGGAATTTGAGGTTTTTCTTAAGTCGGGAAACTAGGGTTTTGTTTATTCCGACTTGAGTGCCTACTTGGGGATTCCTAACTAGATCAAACTAGATTATTCCAGATTAAGTTGTGATCCTTAGTATTCCGAATTAGGTAGAAAACATGTATTCCGACTTGTATCAGTGAGTGGGATTCCGAAGTATTTTCATTAAGTGTATTCCGGATTAGGTGTAGGACACGGATTCGGATTAGGTGTGGATCTTGGATTCCGAACAACGTGCAAAACATTATTCCGGATTACGTGTTGATTCCATATTCCGAACTAGGTGTGCATCACATATTCCGGATTAGGTGTAGAAGCTGGATTCCGGATAAGGTCTAGAAAAATATTCTGAATTACTTGCAGAACTTGGATTCCGAATTAGGTTCATAATCTCGATACAGGATGAGGTGGATTACGGATTCCGAACAAGATTGGGTTCAAGGATTCCGGATTAGGTTAATTTTTGTGATTCCGGATTACGTTGGGTTCACTGGGTTCACTTATTCCAGATTAGGTAACGAACACGGATTCTGGGTTAGCTTTGCAACGTGGGTTCCGGATAAGGTTGTTTTTTGCTATTCCGAACAAGCTGCGGTTCTTCACAATCCGGATAAGGTTGGGAATTGTTTTATTCCGGATTACACTAAGCTTTTCATTATTCCAGATAAAGTTCAATTCAACTATTCCGGATTAGGTTGAGTTCATTGGATTCCGACTTATTCTTTGAAGAGTTATTCCGACTTGTTGACTTATAAAATTTTCAAATACGTGATTTTTCGCCTAAGAATTTTTTGTGTCATACGAAGACATTGTTTGGGGTTTTCACACCATTTCTTGAAGTTTCAACCACAATCTACTCACAAATGTAAAATCCATGATTTTACCATGAGAATAATGTAATAAAAATCTACTCAATGATCCTAGATCATTTCTCAACCTAGTAATAGTAATCGAATTTCGAGGACAAAACTCGAGGTGGCATGTGGATGGTGTAAAAACCCGAGATTTTTCGTTCATTAAATAATAATGAAGTATGTTTCAAAAACCCTTTTTGAACCATACAAAAATTATCGGATTTGAGAATTTGACAAAAGTCATACAAACCGCGTACCGACAATTCAATAATTTAACTACATAAATTATTGTCGAGAAATACGTGATAAAAAATTTGATTAAATTGTTTATTATTACTTTCAACTACGGAGGGATTAAACGAGAAGTATTTCTATTAAAATGACACTTACGATGAATGACAAATACTTGTCATTTAAATAAACGGACACGTTATTCGTATTTATACGTCATATAAATACTCCATTTTATTGGAAAAATGATTCTAAGATCAATGACGCGGTTTTCGTAAAACGAAACTAATTTTATAAAATGTAAACGAGCTTCGAACCGCGTATTAACGAAAGTATACTATAAGTTGCACTTTAGTCCTTACACTACTAGGAACCTTCCACTTTGTAATTTACTAGTGCATATAAAAAAGAGAACTAGGGTTTCATCCCCACTTTAACCCTAGCCTCCACACACACACTTCCCCATCTAAAAATGGCAGCCGCCATTTCTTTGACCATTTTTCCGGACACCTTAGATCTTGGCCGCCACTTTTATCTTGTAGATCTAATAGATCTATAATTTGTACCACCATTGTCGTGGCTAAAAACCCCACAACCGCCACCATACTATAGGTGTTTGTCTCGGATTCCTGCCCTAGCCGCCACCTCCCTCCATCTTCGTGGCCACCACAACCACCATACAGCCACCAGCCGTGGCCTCTACCACCACTTGCCGTCATCACCATCATAGCAGCCACCAGCCATGGCGTCTTCATCATCTCCAGCCACCACATTCGTGGCCACCAACCACCACCCACCTCCGCTGTTCACCACCATCCGTGGCCTCCATCACTAACAGCAACCGTGGCCACCAGCCACGCAGCCACCATCCTCCATAGCCGCAGCAGCCTTGCTGCCATCATCCACTCCCTTCGCAGCCCATTATTGCCGTCACCACCACGTCACCATCATGCTCTTCCACGACCACCTCCACCCACATCCGCCAACTGAGGTGTGGTTCTTTCGAGTTATACACGGCAAAGGGAGAGGAGGGTGATCGGATCGGCTTAAAAGACCCACATGAGGTGCGTTTGGATCTGCTGATTAGCAGTCGTTTAAGGGGTGTTTGGTTTTGGGCAGAAAACTATTAAGGGTGCGTTGAAATGGAATAGATCCATACGGATCTATTTAGATCTAGTGTCGGGAGCGACATGCAAGACATTTGGGGCCAAGATCTGCTGCTATATAGTTTCGGGGGTGTTTGGATCTACTGATAAGGGAGCGTTTGGGACTGTAGAAAGCTTTAAAGGGCTGTTTGGGACTGCTGATAACATGCATGCTGATAAGGGGACGTTTGGGACTGCTGATAACGACTAATGCATTTTAGATCTCGGAGTTATAACGATAGGGGTATACTCATGTTTATGTTGTATGATGTAGACATGCATATAGTGTTCCCACCGCTAGTATATATACACCAACTGACCATTTAAAAACTTACCACCATTAATATTAACTACCCCCAAAAGTTCCCACTGATAGTTTAACAGTTCCCACTGTTAGCTTTACAGTTTCCACTGCTAAGCTTAACAGTTCCCACTGTTAGCTTTACAGTTTCCACTGCTAAGCTTAACCGTTCCCACTACTAGCTATTCAGTTACCACTGCTAGACTAACCTAACCATTGTCTACATGTTATTCCCACTGTCCTTATAAAATAGCCACTATTGGTACGCGAAAACTATTCTAGAATAAAAATAATATATTTTTATCAACATGATATAAACCAAGATTTGATTAATAATAATTTAATTATTATTCTTGGAATCTAAAAAATTATTTAATGAGATTAACAATTTATTTTAAAGACTATAATGTCATACACATTTTATAAACAACGGGAATACACGGAAACAGTGGATAAACAACATGCACACTTAACCATCTTCATAGCAATATATTTTAAATAATTAAATATATATATACTTTGATATATATATATTGATAATCAGAATAAGCTTATGACCTATTAGACTGAATGCATTTATTATTTATGGCATATAATGAGACATACTTAATTGCTTAGGTGTGTGATCTACTGTGTGCTTAGCAATTATATACTTGATCATCCTCGAGCTATGTTGTACAGGTGAGTTTACAGCCCCATTTAAACTTTGATAAAACTTTCCCTTTTGGGAAAGGAAACATGCAAACATATATTGGACATGACTCGATTGTATAAACTGGATTATGACCGCTTACTGTTAAAACTGTTATATTGTTGTAAATCGCCTGAATGTTATAAATAGATCTATTAGGGATTGACCATCCCCGTCTGGGTGAGTCATGCTCACTGTGCCTTGGCCGGGACAACAGACGTATACCATGTTGGAACAGGAATGAGTGTCTTTTTGTAAGACACTACGTCCTCATCTGTTGAGGACTATGGGTTAAGCTTTAGTTTTTAATAATAAATAAATGTTATTTACATTTTAGTAAGAATGCTTAGTGCATTATTACTTCTAGGATTATTGTATGTCCAAACTAATTAATTGAGTAAAATCTGTAAATTCACCAACTTTATGTTGACCCTCGTTAGTATGTTTTGCACAGGTTATTTAGCAAGATTATTTGAGCAAGGATTGAGCATCATTTAGGAGCATAAAAATGACGGGGGGTTATATTTTACTAGGATATTCATAACAAATGTTATTCAACGATTTAAATGATTGTACCAATTCAATGTATACATCAATTGTATTTCAAAAATCATATAATTATGATCTATGCTTTGTAAGCTATTTTCTCATCGATACACCACTGTGATACCCGGTTTATGGGGGTGTTACAGAGAATGGTATCAGAGCTTTAGTTATAGCGAACCAGATTAATTTTTAAATAAAATAAGAATAAAAGTATTTTTCTTTTATTTAAAACTGGACTATAACTTTATAAAAATCTTTTGGGGATTTTTTTTGGGACATACTTAGAAAGCATATAGCATAGAGAGCATGCATAACTATATGATTTAAGTGCGCATTAATTATTCTATGCATTCGTAATTGTTGATTGTATTAGATGCTAACTTGTACGTATTTACGTAATATAACTATTTAATATTTATTATAGAAATATTAAATACTTAAGATATTTAATAAAACAAATAAACATGCCATGTTAGTAGGGAGCTTTATAATAAAGATGTTCCATCTCGATATTACGTTTTGACTGAGTGGTTGGGTTTACGATTAAAGTGCCCTCGCTCCTCAGACGTTTATAAAATGGCTTATGAAGTATGATGGCCCGAACAGTGCATTATAACCACGAACAATCTAATACATAACAGACACATGGAAATATTTAAATGAAAATTTAAATAAGAACTTTGGGAATATTGGAAATCTAACAGAATCTCTAGAACCCGTTAGAAAATCTAAGAAGATTTTTAAGTCTCTAAAAATCTAAATAGACCTATCTATTTTACTCAATCTCAGGAAATCTTTAGTAAACTTAATTAGATTTTGATAAATATTGAAAAATCTAATAAAATGTTCGGGGAAATCTAAAATTTGATTTTATAAAATTTTCTTTAGAGATCTTGAATTAACCCTTAAGAACCAATAAGCTTGTAAGGTTTCATAAACGTCACACCTAGATAAATGGTTAACTATTATTAATGGACTAGTTAAGCACAGGTAACAGTAACCCAAAACTTGAATAGGCCCTATAGGCCCAATACCATATAGTCGAACCATTAACTAAGCATATTAGGCCCATTTAATGCCTAGTAAGCCCACTTAGCAAACCTTGAATAATTAATGGACTAAAATATGTTTAGGCCCATTAGGAAGACCATTAGGCCCATTTATTGTCCTATGGACCTATGTAGTAAAACTCTAACATTGATGGATCTAAAACTATAATTAGGTCCATTAAGAAATCCTTAGCTCATAAGAATTGTTAATGGACCTTGTAAGCTCAATAAGGGTTTGGGAAGCCCATTAGCTCTTTTGGTGCACTAAATAAGCTCACTTAGTGATTTTACACTTAAGTAAAGTTTTTATACCGAACATATAACTATAAAAAAAACTTTTAGACTAAGAACATTAGTTTATAAAACTTATGGATTAAAACCATGACAATTGAATCTTGTCTTGATAAAACAGAAACTACAAGGACTAATATTGTAAATATTTGAAAGTGTAGGGATTAATAAATGACATTCGTGACTTATTAGACCTTAAGGACCACTTTTATAAATTCTTGGAAGTTAGATTGTCATTTTATGACTCTAAGGACTAATGTTGTAATTAGCCGAAGCAATTAGAAGCCCTAAGCTTTAGTTCGCCACTTATTGGAAGTTATAAAACCTAATGTTGAACAGAGGGACTATTTTCACCATCTCCCGAAAATACTAGAAACCCTAAGGACTAAAGCTGTTAAGAACTAGAAAGTGTACATTTGGTAAAATATAGAGGGCCTTGTTTTACCAATAGCCGAAACTTAGGCAAACCCTAGAACCTTTATTTCATTTAAGGTATTAAAACTTGGGCATACCATCTTTACATAGTTATTCGATGAATAGGAACTGGTTAGTCTATTCTAACCACTAGGATAATAGACAGGCCACTTAATGAAAACGAATTTACAACAAACATACAAATTGGAATATTTAAAAACAGACTAGGAAGCATTACCTAGCGAACTACATTTCATTAAATGTTTGAATTTGTTTTTATGTGTATATATACATATATATATATACCTTATTAGAAGGAACTATACGATATTATGCCTATGCTTATGATTGTTATATATTATTATATATTATATTATACATATGAACTCCTTGTTTGATGCGTACTCTCGCGCACGTTATCGCGCGTCAACATGTATTTTCTTTCGCTTATGATTTTGTATGTATATCTACGGAACACGACTTATTAACGACTCATATACGCGTGCTTTTTATAATATCATGTGGTATTATTTGGATAAATTTGCATCATTAAATGATGCGGTGGGACCCAAAATCAAGGTACTTATGATCCTATAATTTTACATATGGGACCTGAGACTCTTGATCTTAAGTTAATTATGATTACGTCTTTAGACGGAATGGGACGTCTAAAGGTAAAATCATAAGCCATCGGACCAGAAGTTTACTTATAAAATTCGTATCACGGTGGAATGGGACGCCCGAAGATGAAAATTATAACTAAACGGGCTGTAAAGTATCTTAATAATATCTATTATCTTAGATGTTATATTTATCCTAAATACTAAGACTTGCCGGGAATATTTAGGTAAGGTGGGCTATGAAATCATTATTGAAAAAAGTAAGGACGCTTGTTCGTTTGAATAAAGAAATCATAGGTCACCGAATGAAGTTATAAATTTCACCTTACATGGATAAGGAAGCTTATCGATGTAAATAGAAATTTATAATCACATGGGCTTAAATGTATTCGACATAACTCATTATTGATATTATTTTATGTATCCGACTATGTAACGTATCCCTCCTTGACACGCGATTTCCTCCAGTAATATCTTTTCGTTATTACATCATCATCATCTAGAAACCTAAGGAAGATTAGTATTCATCTCTTTTGGATCATAGCATTGTGCTCTTGATTTTTGGTTTATCCTTAGCCCAAATATCACTTCCGTCGCAGTTGACTCTGTTGGGAGTGTCCACTTTCTGCTGCATTCGACCCCTTAGGGGATGTCCATTTCTGTTGCATTTGATTCCTTTCAGAATGTCCATTTTCCGTTGCATTTGAATCTTTTCAGGGTGCCTACTTTCCGCTGCATCTGACCCCTTTTCAGGGAGAGTTCTTTTTCCGTTGTCTTTTGAACCCTTTTTGGGAGTGCCCACTTCCATTTCATTTAACCCCTTTGGGGTGTCACAGAAAAGAAAGCTGGTTCATCTGCAGTTGAGAAATGAAACTTCGATCATTCGAGGTGGTGGTAACACAGACTGTTTGACATTATACTTAGTGTCATCTCTTGTACCGAAGACCAGAAATACTTGGTAAGAGGATGCCCTATCTTCTTAAACCATATTTCTTAAGTCGACGAGGAAAACAAACCCAAGCATAAAAGACATGCCCAACTCTGAATGGGTGTATTTTGTAGGGTTATGTTCGTCATCACCCAAAAAGCGTTATTTGATGTCCAAAACTCTTTTGGACAATCTTTTCCTCTTCGGGTCCAATTAGTTCGACAATACCATTTACATTCAACGTACAACCTTTCCAGCATCACACAAGATGCACACAACTTTATTCTTGGTATCTTCTTTGATTTCCATCATTTGAAGTACTTCTGCTCCATGCAACTTATGCCCCAGCTCAGTCACAAATGAAGCAGATTCTTTGTAACTTCCTACCCAAGCAACACCAACAAAAATATTAGCCATCTCGCTGAGTGAAGCTTTGGTGTCAAACTAATGTTTGCCTTCCACAGTCTAGAAGTATATCGGGAAACCCTTCGCGTGAAAATTGTTGACGCAAGAGCGGTACCAGCCAAAACTATATTTCTAACTCGAGATAGCATAAGCTTATTAAAGTTTAATAGACTTAAAAATCTCTTGAAGAACTAGTAGAAACATTAATGAACTGTTATCTACGCTCATCAAGTCGCATTGGGGCCCCGGAGGCACATCCAATGAAAACCAAGACTTAAGACGAATTTTTCCTAGTCAATCCAACCTTGTAAACTTAGAACTGAAGTTCACAAGATTACACGTTTAAGGAATAAGTGCCCCCACTTGTCCCCTGAACAAGTAACTTCATCTTTGGCTTCGGGAGCGAAACTAAAATAACGGGGTGCTGTAAAACCCCTAGCAATTTGGGTTTCTACACACGCCACCAACTTCATTAACGTTATCATTTATCGTACTATATTGTAATAAACTACCTTTACAATGTATCATCACAAGACTTACTGTGATTTGACGAATGATTTCTTAAACTTCTAAGTGACTCATGAATTGTGCATGATAGCTTGAATACAACCCGAAAGCTTATCATGGTAAACAAAAGATCTAGTACATCTACTCAAATCCTACCTAGCAGGTCTGCTAGATAGGGCTGGTACTGGTAGGGCTGGTAAGGCTGCAGGTGCCGACAGGGTACTCTGCAATACCTCTATAAGCCAATCAAGACTCCTTAAGCAAACTGAGTACAATCAGCAACTGGGACCGCAGTCTGCCAACGACTGCTCGAAGGTAGCCGGTCTCTGATGTCACTCAATCGTGACAAACAGCTGCAAGATCAATGAAGGTGGACAAGGACTGCCCTTGTGCAGTAAGAGAGATGTGGTTCTTACGCTGAAGACCCCCCCCCCCCCTCCAAGGTGTGATTATGCTGATGGAGGAAGTAGTTCTCCTCCAACAACCACTACAAGGCCTCGTGGCCCAATAACCTCGTGCTATCTGGGTATTTACCCATATGGTCCAAGAGAGAGAGTCTATGCGCTTATGCATGACAGTGTACTCCACCTGGCCTGCTATTAACAGGCTGTGGATGTCCGTCATGTTCTGCTCCTGGCTCATGGCCAGAGCAGCAATGCAAACTTGAAGAAGATCAGCATGTCTAACTCCGGAACCCTTTCCAACCTCAAATCCTGGCTTGTAGGTTTTCCAAATGAACAAGCTATCGTCAAGAGCTTAACCAACTAAGTATAGATGACAATACATCGACTTTTCCTAGTTGACAACTTCAAAAGTTTGCCCTCTCTTAATTGTCCTTAATTGATCCGCGAGCTTCTATCGCTATATCGGATTAAAGGTTAAACCTTCGGATAATACTATCCATCCCTAGTAGTAGCAGCATCCAAATACTGCTCAATCGGATATATAGAGCGACCCGGATAAAGATCTTTTTGCGTTGCTTTCTATTCATCCGTAATGGTCGCATCACTCAGATACTGCCCAATCGGACTTATAGAGCAATCCGAATAACTATCTCCTTACATTGTTGGCACCATTTGTTTCTGAGCATGTCTAAGACGAACCTTTAGATCTATGACATCTATACCCTAACAGATGACAAAGTTTTTAATAGCTTCGAGGAAGAAGCTAAAATAACGGGGTGGTGCTGTAAAATCCATGATTTTACCATGAGAATAATGTAAAAAAAATCTACTCAATGATCCTAGATCATTTCTCTACCTAGTAATAGTAATCGAATTTCGAGGACGAAACTCAAGGTGGCATGTGGATGGTGTAACAACCCGAGATTTTTCGTTGATTAAATAATAATGAAGTATGTTTCAAAAACCCTTTTTGAACCATACAAAAATCATCGGATTTGAGAATTTGACAAATGTCATACAAACCGCGTACCGACAATTCAATAATTTAACTACATAAGTTATTGTCGAGAAATACGTGATAAACAATTTGATTAAATTGTTTATTATTACTTTCAACTACGGAGGGATTAAACGAGAAGTATTTCTATTAAAATGACACTTACGATGAATGACAAATACTTATCATTTAAATAAACGGACACGTTCTTCGTATTTAGACGTCATATAAATACTCCCTTTTATTGGAAAAATGATTCTAAGATCAATGACGCGGTTTTCGTAAAACGAAACTAGTTTTATAAAATGTAAACGAGCCTCGAACCGCGTATTAACGAAAGTATACTATAAGCTGCACTTTAGTCCCTACACTACTAGGAACCTTCCACTATGTAATTTACTAGTGCATATTAAAAGAGAGAACTAGGGTTTCATCCCCACTTTAACCCTAGCCTCCACACACACTTCTCCATCTAAAAATGGCAGCCGCCATTTCTTTGACCATTTTTCCGGCCACCTTAGATCTTGGCCGCCACTTTTATCTTGTAGATCTAATAGATCTATAATGTGTACCACCATTGTCGTAGCTAAAAACCCCACAACCGCCACCATACTATGGGTGTTTGTCTCGGATTCCTGCCCTAGCCGCCACCTCCCTCCATCTTCGTGGCCACCACAACCACCATACAACCACCAGCCGTGGCCTATACCACCACCTGCCGTCATCACCATCATAGCAGCCACCAGCCGTGGCGTCTTCATCATCTCCAGCCACCACATTCGTGGCCACCAACCACCACCCACCTCCGCTGTTCACCACCACCCGTGGCCTCCATCACTAACAGCAACCATGGCCACCAGCCACGCAACCACCATCCTCCACAGCCACAGCAGCCTTGCTGCCATCATCTACTCCCTTCGCAGCCTATTATTGCCGTCACCACCACGTCACAACCATGCTCTTCCACGACCACCTCCACCGACAGCCACCAACTGAGGTGTGGTTGTTTCGAGTTATACACGACAAATGGAGAGGAGGGTGCTCGGATCTGCTTAAAAGACCCACATGAGGTGCGTTTGGATCTGCTGATTAGCAGTCGTTTAAGGGGTGTTTGGTTTTGGGCAGAAAACTATTAAGGGTGCGTTGAAATGGCATAGATCCATACGGATCTATTTAGATCTAGTGTCGGGAGCGACATGCATGACATTTGGGGCCAAGATCTGCTGCTATATAGTTTCGGGGGTGTTTGGATCTACTGATAAGGGAGCATTTGGGACTGCAAAAAGCTTTAAAGGGCTGTTTGGGACTGCTGATAACATGCATGCTAATAAGGGGGCGTTTGGGACTGCTGATAATGATTAATCCATGTTAGATCCCGGAGTTATAACTATAGGGGTATACTTATGTTTATGTTGTAAGATGTAGACATGCATATAGTGTTCACCGATAGTTGTAATCTTCCCACCGCTAGTATATATACACCAACTGACCATTTAAAAACTTACCACCATTAATATTAACTACCCCCAAAAGTTCCCACTGTTAGCTTTATAGTTTCCACTGCTAAGCTTAACAGTTCCCACTGTTAGCTTTACAGTTTCCACTGCTAAGCTTAACCGTTCCCACTACTAGCTATTCAGTTACCACTGCTAGACTAACCTAACCACTTTCTACATGTTATTCCCACTGTCCTTATAAAATAGCCACTATTGGTACACGAAAACTGTTCTAGAATAAAAATAATATATTTTTATCAACATGATATAAACCAAGATTTGATTAATAATAATTTAATTATTATTCTTGGAATCTAATAAATTATTTAATGAGATTAATAATTTATTTTAAAGACTATAACCATCTTCATAGCAATATATTTTAAATAATTAAATATATATATATATATATATACTTTGATATATATATATATATATATATATTGATAATCAAATAAGCTTATGACCTATTAGACTGCATGCATTTATTATTTATGCATATACTGAGACATACTTAATTGCTTAGGTGTGTGATGTACTGTGTGCTTAGCAATTACAAACTTGATCATCCTCGAGCTGTGTTATACAGGTGAGTTTACAACCCCATTTAAACTTTGATAAAACTTTCCCTTTTGGGGAAGGAAATATGGAAACATATATTGGACATGACTGGATTGTATAAACTGGATTATGATTGCTTACTATTGAAATTGTTAAATTGTTGTAAATCGCCCTAATGTTATAAATAGATCTATTAGGGATTGACCATCCCCATCTGGGTGAGTCATGCTCACTGTGCCTTGGCCGGGACAACAGACGTATACCATGTTGGAACAGGAATGGGTGTCTTTTTGTAAGACACTACGTCCTCATCTGTTGAGGACTATGGGATTAAGCTTTAGTTTCTAATAATAAACAAATGTTATTTACATTTTAATGAGAATGATTTGTGCATTATTACTTCTAGGATTATTGTATGTCCAAACTAATTAATTGGGTAAAATCTATAAATTCACCAACTTTATGTTGACCCTCGTTAGTATGTTTTGCACAGGTTATTTAGCAAGATTATTTGAGCATGGATTGAGCATCATTTAGGAGCATAAAAATGACGGGTGATTATCTTTTACTGGGATATTCATAACAAATGTTATTCAACGATTTAAATGATTATACCAATTCAATGTATACATCAATTGTATTTCAAAAATCATATAATTATGATATGTGCTTTGTAAGCTATTTGCTCATCGATACACCACTGTGATACCCGCTTTATGGGGGTGTTACAACAACAACATCTACTTAAGATCCTATTAACTTCACTTCGTTCTTGAGATGGATTCTACTACTGAATATCGTGTTACTAATAACAACATCAGGGTGGCGGGTAACAAAGAAAGACCACCAATGCTTGTAACTGGTAGATATGCACAATGGCAATCACGATTCCTTAGATATCTTGACACCAAACCCAATGGTGATGTTCTTCGACGTTGCATCAAAGAATGACCTTATACTCCCACTACAATCACCATTCCTGCAATTCCAACAACCGACTCGACAACCGGTTCCGATGAGCAAACAATTGAGGAAACATATGAGAACACTTCGAAAGAGAAACGTGCTTGTATTGATGCAGAGAAAGAAGCAATCTATTTGATTCTAAGTGGGATTGGGGATGCTATTTACTCAACGGTTGATGCATGCTATACTGCTAAAGAGATGTGGTTTGCCATTAAATGCTTGCAACAAGGTGAATCACTTAACAAGCAAGATGTCAAAACTAACTTGTTTTGGAACTTTGGTAAGTTTACTTCCTTGGATGGGGAATCAATTGATTCATATTACTCAAGGTTCTACAAGATGATGAATGAGATGACAAGAAACAATTTGCAAGTCTCCACCATGTAAGTCAATGTGCAATTTCTACAGCAACTTCAACCAGAGTGGACACAGTTCGTAACTTTGGTGAAACAACAAAGTAAGTTAGACGAGGTCAACTATCACACGCTCTTTGACATTTTGAAACAATTTCAAAATGAGGTGAATGATCTTCGAGCTGAAAGGATAACAAAGACTGCTAATCCACTTGCTTTGGTGTCTACCACTCAACACGTTCAAGATCATCGCTCTCGTGGTCCAAAGTCATACTCCACTACATCATCCTCACCAAGGTACTCCACTACATCCTCCTCACCAAGATACTACACTTCATCTAAGTATTCTGCTCCCACAAGATCACGAGATAAAGAACCAAGAGCGCCATCACCATCACCTGAGTCATCATCTGAAGAGGACAGTGATGAAGAACTAGCTCAGAAGGATAGGGAGATGAAGCAACAAATTGCTTTCATTGTGAAGACCTACAAGAAAATCTTCAAACCCACCAACAACAATCTTCGAACATCATTAAATACAAGGAATCAATATGGTTAGAGTCCTCGAAGGTATGACACACGTCAACGTGATGAAAGTCCTCCTAGGTATGATCGACGTAATCCAACACATGTTGAGGGTTCTGCACGGTATGATCGACAAACTGCTAAGCATGATACTTAGAGGATTGCTACTGCTGCTGGGAATAGGGAAACTGTTGGTACTCAAGTGGTTCAGCAAAGTGGGATTCAATGCTTTAATTGTCAATGCTATGGGCATATGGCAAAGGAATGTAGGAAGCCGAAACGGGTTAGGGACTCTGGCTATCATAAGGAAAATATGCTGATATGCAAGAAGATGGAAGCTGGGGTTAAATTGTCGGCTGAGGAAGGAGCAATGCTTGATGATACTGATGATGAAGCCTTCGACCAAGAACTTGAAGCACATTACTCGTACATGGAAAAGGTTGAAGAAGTTCTCAACGTCACTAAAGATGACAATGGTCCTATCTTTGATACTGAGCCAATCGATAAGGTACACACTGAAGAGGAATATAATGTGTTTGGTAATACTCATGAGCATTGTGAGCTACCCAAAGCCATTAATGACACATGTATGATGGAAACGGTTGATAGCAATACCACACCCGATTCATCAGACATGTGCAATAATGAGTCTGAGGATGATCAACATGCAAATGAATATGATGATGACGAGGAGCGTATTACGCTTGCTAACTTAATTGCTTCTTTACAAAAAGATGTCAAAGAAACTAGAAAGAGTCAAAAGGAAATAAAGAAGGCAAACGCTACGCTCACTCAAAATTTTGAAGAATGCAAAGCTGCTTTAATTAAATCTAGTGAGACCATTGCTAGCTATAGAGCTCAGCTTCTTCAAAAGACCAATGAGATTGAGGGGTACAAAGGGTGTCTAATTAATGTCAAAAAGGATGATTTTCAACAGAAATACAACGAAACTCTTAAGTTTCTAGAACAAGAGAAACGTAATTATAACACCTCTTTGAGTACTGAACGTCACAAAACTTATCTTGCTACCACTAAGGTCAATGAGATAACTCAAGTAAATGTTTTTCTTTAAGAGGATAAAACTAAACTTGTAAAACCCATAAAAATAAGGTCATAATTTAATTCTATTTTCAATTATTTTGAAGTATTTTATAACGTTAAATATTATTATGTTTAACGGTTTAAGTTGAAATCGATATTAAATATTATATTTTAATATTTTGACGAGCAACGAGGACTACTAGTGATCGCGATACCGACGGATGCCAAAATTTTTATATTTTATTATCAATCGTTTCGATATTTAATATTTTTGACGATATCGTTTTAATTACGTATCGAGTCGTTATATTATTATTTTTCGTGTGCGTTTAAACTTTTAAGTATTTTTACGAAACCCGAGTCCCGAAAATATTTGTAAAATTTACTTTTTGTCATTTCCCGCTTTCTAACTAATATTTACATTTGGACCAAAACTATCACAAATTGGCAAATACCACCCTACCTACACTAAACATAACTTTTCCACTATCTCTCTTTCATTTATATAAATTCATTTAACCAAAATTTCTTCCTTCCTCCTCCATTTTTCTTTCTTAGCCATACACCCCATCAACACCAATCATCAAAATTTTTGATGATCAATTTGATCCATCCAAAAACAAAACAAGTCCCATTCCTATTTTTGAAAGGTGATTCTAATGATACCATTTTTACTTACATGCATCAAGTTTTATTTTTTTTATTGTTAGGTGGAGATCTTGATAATGCATATGTTACTAGTGATGATCAAATGATGTTATTGCAATGTTTTTGTTAAAAAGTTGATTTTTTATTTTTGGGTTTTTGATTTTGATGATGATACAAGTGTTAGGATTGGTTTATGGTGATATTAGGATGTTAGGTTGATGATAAAAATGATTAGTTTTGATCAAAAACATGATTTTGTGGGAGATTTTGAAAGGTGATTTTGGGCAGTAGGTTTGAGGCAATTTTCGAGGGTCTTAAGTCTTAATATAGGATGATATGATGGGATTATGTTGTAGAGAATTTCGTTAGCTTCGATTTGATATAAAGTAGGCCTTCCAACTCCAAACGAGGTGGAAGTTACACTAGTTTGATTTTCGTGTACCGGGAGACGAGTGTCGACACAATCCGAAAATTGTCGTCGATATTTGGATCGAATCTCGGGGACTATAAAATGAGTTTCAAAATGATTCAAGGGCTGTTCTCAGGCTCCAAGTTTAGTATTTTGAGTCTATTTTTAGCATCATGTGGCGGTTTTACAAATGGAGTTGTTTAGAATGGTCAAAATGGTTTCGTAAGTCAAGGTCGCTAAACTGTCCGGATTTTGTGATCCAAAGATGAGTCGGGCAGGGAACTTTAGAAGTAAAATCTTTTAATGGGCTCTTGGGAGGACTTTCTACATATAGTAAGTGAGTTCTCTGAGTAGTATCATAAAAAGTTGATATGTTTAAGTATGGGAAAACGGCTTGGACATTCGGTATGTTCCGGCAGATTTTTATTAAAGGCGTAGAATAATAAAATGAATATATAGGAGAGTGTAATAGTATCACTTGTATCGTTTTCTCTTGATTTTGTCGTGATTTTATGAGTCGAGTTTTATATTCTTATGTATGGGTTATTTCTCGAGTCTATTATTAATGAACGCACCTCATTTGATAGGTTGCTGTTCTCGTGTTTGAAAGGCATCATCTATCGTCGGCGATCGTCTCATTACCACTATTGGCTAAGGTGAGTCTATAGCCTCGCTTTATACTAGTTATTAAATGATTTTAAACCCGCGAGGGGGAATACATGTTTTTATAAACATAGAACACAAGATTTTTATGGTATGCTTTGTCCCTCTATGAATGGACCCGTAGTTGCCTTTAAATTGCATTAAGTGATTGCCTTTGTTAAAACCTTAATTATGGACCGTTAATTAACCTATGATGGGTTAACCACTTGTACAATTAATAGATCTATGGGGGAAGCCGCCCCGGTTCAGTTTTTGTGGACTTGTCATAGAAGCTTAGGCCCGACCTCCACACTGTTTGAGCATATTGTATTAAGAAGTCAGGTATACGGCAATGTACCAATAATCTGGAGGTAACCGACAATTAATAAATCTCTCATCTTATTAGACTGATATGGGAGTGTCTAAGGGCTCGGTTCCATGAGCTTATTGCAATTTATGCTATATACAATTATCATTGTTGATGCAAATTATTATTTGATGCTTATAAGCATGCCACAAACTTATAATCTTTGCTTGTGTTCAAATTGATTACATAAACCTATAGATTCACTCGGCATTTTTGCTGATGTTTTACTCACATGTATTTCAGGTAATCAGGAAGGGTGAAGCTTGGAAGCCACGGGAATGAATGTTGTGCACTACTTTGCAATATAAACTCTTTGAATATTTGTCGTTCCTTTTGTTCAAAACAATTTAAATCTTTTGTTTTGGTTGTACTTTGGTTACGATGTCTTGGGACTACGCTACTCTGATAAATGTTTTGGGAACGATAAATCTAAAACGTCTCTTTCCGAGTCGTTCTTTATAAATTATGTGTTGTTGTATCATTGTTTAGCACCCAAAGATGTATTCCGCTGAGTGTAAATTTGGGGGTGTTAAAGATTGGTATCAGAGCCATGAGTTATAGAGAACTAGGTCTTTTTCCAAAAACCTAAACTATAACTGTCGGTTTTATTTTTTTCAAAGAGTCGGTGCACATGATTTCGCGTGACTTCAGGTTCAAGCTACTTCTGGGATTACAACTTTAGTATACGTTATTACGTATACCTTATTGCCAAGTAATTATAAATAAATACTATGATCCATTTACGGATATATATTTATATCTAGGATCCCTTTTATCGATATATATGTATGTCGTTAAACTTTTCGATAAAAGTTTATCATTTATTAATGATTAACTTAAATAAATACATTGAATTTTCATGATCTTTCTGTATTTATTTTTGAAGTATTTAAATTGCCTTTATTGCAAAAATTTTATATTATGACCTTACATACCTCCATCTGCGCGCGTTACTTTTATTGCTTAACCCTTTGAGATATCTATATAGATATTCAAATCGTCTTCCGGCTATTTGTGCTTGGACGTCTTTTAACGTAATTTCTAGACCATTGTGTAGCTCAATGTGTCATTGGAAGACATTTATATGTATCGACTCCGAAGTGTATTGTTCACTTATATCTCGGTAACGTCATTGTCATTTTATAAATCATCGTCTAGATTATGGCGCTAGAATTGGAATACGATTTTACTTATATAAAATTGTATCATTTGTTTTTCATTAACCTTATCGCTCCTGGAGTGTAGCATGTTAATGTTCCATTTTTTTTTCTTGTTATGTTTTGTGTTTTTGACAATCGTGGCACCAAGGAGATTTGCCTACATTGCATTTTGGAATCTAAATTACGAACGTCTTTCACCGTCTTGCTTCCTAAATTTCGTGTTGAATAACTTGAAGCATTTTCTGTCATTCATCATGCTATATTTTGTTTGATGCTCATTACGAGATTTATTTTTCGTTGTTATAAAATCCACAAGACATGTGTGTATATATGTATATATTTTGAGCCGTTAAGAAGTGTCGAAAAATACACTTTATGCAGAAACTGTAAGGGCAGTATAAACAGGTCAAAACTTAAAAGTAAAACCTGCATTTTAAAAATAAAATAGTCAAACCTGCACAGAACTTGCAGGGGTATTTTGGTCATTTACATTGGGTTTCAGGTCTCGGGTAAAACTAGAAAGTCGTCTGAAACGTCGTTTTGCATCAAAATGCTTTAGACTCTGAGTCTTGGAGATGTCGTTTATCGGGTCAATTAATCGACTCATATTTAAAAGTTAAATCTGATAATTCAGAACATGAGTTTTAAATGTTTCTAAGCTGTTTTGATTTCATTTGAGATCGTAAAATTTTAACAAATATTATTTTACAACTAACGAATACACCTGTGGATTGTTTTATTCTTTTCATATATATGACTCATTTGTCATTCGATGTTATTCTATTTTCGTTTTCTTCTAACCTTCCATTGAATTGGGTTGAGTTTTGAAGTTTTGCCTTCACATTCTTCGTCGACATTCTTATCACGTGTTTCATGGCGTTTTCGTCTAAACCTTATAATCTTTTGAAACCTTAACAACTTGTAACCATTTCATTGGTTGTTTTATGAGCTACTATTTGCCACTTTTTGCAAAACATTGACTACTTTATACGTTGTCATAATGTCACCTTATAAATAAATCTGATATTGTTTTACGATTATTTTCACCAATTGTTTTTACTTTGGTCTTATAAAATACTTTTCGTAAGATTAAAAGTTGCTTATTAAGTATCTCACAAATTACTTGTATCCTATAAATTTATAAACTATTTTTAAATTCCATTTTACAGATGGCATGGTTTATATAAACATAAGAAACGTAATACTTTTCGACGAAACTAAGCACTGCATTGCTATTCCTAAATTATACATGGCCTGATCACCTATGTCTAATTTAGATGGAGCCATGCTAGGCTGAATAGTAGTCCACTTAAAAATCTTGATAATAATCAACTTTTTACTTGTATTTATGATAAAGATAAATAAAATGGAATAAAATGAAAAGAAGTTTTGAAAACCTTTATAATTTATGCAAGTGGCGCAATTTCTATGCATCCGCATACATTTTCTTACCTTTTCTTAAACGAATTACGAGCTTACGAATACGTTTTTACTCGACGATCGCTTTTTCACTTGTTACTTCATTTTGCCTTATAACTGATTTCTTTTGACCGTTCGTTTAATTACTGACTTTTGATAAATGACTTGAAAGTCTCGATGTTTTATCCTTCCTTCTCGTCCAATCTTCTTTATGCGACTGGGTAGATCTTTGGAATGTCTCCGCACGTGAATAATGAATTATCACTAGAGTGACTTCCGTATATCCAGGATGACGTCCGTCACTCTCATTTGTCTCGAAATCCACTCTTGTGAACCGTGCTTTTACTTCTCTCTTTAAACACTAACATCGTTCATTTGATTTGTTTTAATTACAAGTGATTATTAGGAATTTTATTTATTAAAATTTTTGTATGGATCTTCTTTCCGATCATGTATCGACCACCTCTAAGTTAACGAGCTGATATTGGTGAACCATCAACCTCACTAACAAAATTGACAACTTGTTTAATCTATTATTTCTTATCGTCTTACCATCAACGCCTTTATTTTATTGTTCTCTTTAAGAATTTATACGACATTTGCTTCGTCCCCTTTTGTACCATTGATTTCGTATTAATTGTTGACTATTATTACCATTCGTATTCGTTTGTTATCTTGTCACACTTTGAAACCCGAATATATCCCATGTTATCTTGAAATAATAAACACCTTTACGTATTTCTACAAAGTTTTATAAAATTTTTATGGAACTTGTCTAGATTTTCTAATGATTTTCATTTATCGAAATAACCATCACAAGTAAAAGGTCAAATTTATACACCATATTTTGTATAACTAAAACTAATGTTTAAAACAAAATTATGTTCTACCTTTTGAACTAATTGACTTATCATACTTTACTTTTAATGTAATGAAATTACCAGTTTAATTTATATTCCTAATAGTGATTTAATTTGGAAATTATATTCTCTAATTGTAACCATCAGTATGAGTTTAATTAATAAATTTATGTCATTCTTTCAAAGTTTCTTAAGATGACCAAATAAATTTTGAAACTATTTTACTTCTATTTTTGATGTATCATCTTTATCAAGAAAGTACCTCAACTGAGTTTTAAGGTAATACCAAATCCGGGAAGGATAATTGTGACAAACGTTATTTTAATGTTAATATTTAATTCATTATTCGCTCTCATTTTTCTAGTATTGCGAATTATTATGTTTTACGGTTACGTGATTCGAGATCCCTCGTCGATCGTTAATCTTAAATCATTTTACCACATCTTGTTCGTTTATGCGTTTATTGAAGTCATTTTTATCTCGTTCTGTTCCTCGTATTGAAGATCACTATTTTATTTTGAGTTTAAAATGAATCTCGGGAAGCAGTGTATAAGAAGAAACGATAAGTGTCACCAGGATTTATGCGTGTACTTGTGGAATGATTGAGGACCGAATCTCTTAATGAATAGAGTTAATAAATTTGTTACAACCTCAAGGAGTATGTTGAAGCCGACACAGCAAGTGGAAAGACTCTGGAGATCAAGTGGTCATTATCAAGGGTTCGTTCAAGGTTTTCTCGATGATTAACGGTGGAGATCTATACTTGATGTTTGTGTTCGACCTTTTCTTTTATGTACTTATGTGGTATGTGAGCTAGTCAAATGATCGTAAGTTGTGAGAACTTGAGACGGCATCATCCGATGACGTCCGATCATGTAGAACATATATTATGTAATATCTTTTTGACTTTCAATGACGATGTTTATTGAGACTTTAATGCGCGTTGGCGAAAGTGAGATGGTGTCTTTGTATTATCTTTTGAGTAGGGACCCGCGTGTGAACACCCTCCGATGACGAAAATGTTTTTCTTGTTAATTCTTTTGATGTGTGTCCATGGCTATCCGACCAGTGGCTATCCTTTAAATTGCAACATTCTTTTTAACTGTACATACCCGAAAATCCTATCATCTATTCTTGTCGTCGAATGAGCTTCGTGAAATTTTCATGTGTCGAGCTTGACGGGTGACTGGTGGATAAGGATTTATTTATTCCTTTATGGTGAGATACAACTTGACGAAAAGTTGCGCTTTGTAAAAGAACCATTGGAGATCGTGGATCGAGATTCACGTGGGAACGTAAGGACTTCTTATTAAGGAATGCCCTCATCCTTCCGGGTAGTGATCAACTCGTGTATGAGGTGAGTTGAGCGCCGGGACGTCGCTCCCTTAAGGTGGTGAGGATGTAAAACCCGTAAAAATAAGGTCATAATTTAATTCTATTTTCAATTATTTTGAAGTATTTTATAACGTTAAATATTATTATGTTTAACGGTTTAAGTTGAAATCGATATTAAATATTATATTTTAATATTTTGACGAGCAACGAGGACTACTAGTGATCGCGATACCGACGGATGCCAAAATTTTTATATTTTATTATCAATCGTTTCGATATTTAATATTTTTGACGATATCGTTTTAATTACGTATCGAGTCGTTATATTATTATTTTTCGTGTGCGTTTAAACTTTTAAGTATTTTTACGAAACCCGAGTCCCGAAAATATTTGTAAAATTTACTTTAAGTCATTTCCCGCTTTCTAACTAATATTTACATTTGGACCAAAACTATCACAAATTGGCAAAAACCACCCTACCTACACTATACATAACTTTTCCACTATCTCTCTTTCATTTATAAAAATTCATTTAACCAAAATTTCTTCCTTCCTCCTCCATTTTTCTTTCTTAGCCATACACCCCATCAACACCAATCATCAAAATTTTTGATGATCAACTTTGATCCATCCAAAAACAAAACAAGTCCCATTCCTATTTTTGAAAGGTGATTCTAATGATACCATTTTTACTTACATGCATCAAGTTTTATTTTTTTTATTGTTAGGTGGAGATCTTGATCATGCATATGTTACTAGTGATGATCAAATGATGTTATTGCAATGTTTTTGTTAAAAAGTTGATTTTTAATTTTTGGGTTTTTGATTTTGATGATGATACAAGTGTTAGGATTGGTTTATGGTGATATTATGATGTTAGGTTGATGATAAAAATGATTAGTTTTGATCAAAAACATGATTTTGTGGGAGATTTTGAAAGGTGATTTTGGGCAGTAGGTTTGAGGCCATTTTCGAGGGTCTTATGTCTGAATATAGGATGATATGATGGGATTATGTTGTAGAGAATTTCGTTAGCTTCGATTTGATATAAAGTAGGCCTTCCAACTCCAAACGAGGTGGAAGTTACACTAGTTTGATTTTCGTGTACCGGGAGACGAGTGTCGACACAATCCGAAAATTGTCGTCGATATTTGGATCGAATCTCGGGGACTATAAAATGAGTTTCAAAATGATTCAAGGGCTGTTCTCAGGCTCCGAGTTTAGTATTTTGAGTCTATTTTTAGAATCAAGTGGCGGTTTTACAAATGCAGTTGTTTAGAATGGTCAAAATGGTTTCGTAAGTCAAGGTCGCTAAACAGTCCAGATTTTGTGATTCAAAGATGAGTCGGGCAGGGAACTTTAGAAGTAAAATTTTTTAATGGGCTCTTGGGAGGACTTTCTACATATAGTAAGTGAGTTCTCTGAGTAGTATCATAAAAAGTTGATATGTTTAAGTATGGGAAAACGGCTTGGACATTCGGTATGTTCCGGCAGATTTTTATTAAAGGCGTAGAATAATAAAATGAATATATAGGAGAGTGTAATAGTATCACTTGTATCGTTTTCTCTCGATTTTGTCGTGATTTTATGAGTCGAGTTTTATATTCTTATGTATGGGTTATTTCGAGTCTATTATTAATGAACGCACCTCATTTGATAGGTTGCGGTTCTCGTGTTTGAAAGGCATCATCTATCGTCGGCGATTGTCTCATTACCACTATTGGCTAAGGTGAGTCTATAGCCTCGCTTTATACTAGTTATTAAATGATTTTAAACCCGCGAGGGGGAATACATGTTTTTATAAACTTAGAACACAAGATTTTTATGGTATGCTTTGTCCCTCTATGAATGGACCCGTGGTTGCCTTTAAATTGCATTAAGTTATTGCCTTTGTTAAAACCTCAATTATGGACCGTTAATTAACCTATGATGGGTTAACCGCTTGTACAATTAATAGATCTATGGGGGAAGCCGCCCCGGTTCAGTTTTTGTGGACTTGGCATAGAAGCTTAGGCTCGACCTCCACACTGTTTGAGCATATTGTATTAAGAAGTCAGGTATACGGCAATGTACCAATAATCTGGAGGTAACCGACAATTAATAAATCTATCGTCTTATTAGACTGATATGGGAGTGTCTAAGGGCTTAGTTCCATGAGCTTATTGCAATTTATGCTATATACAATTATCATTGTTGATGCAAATTATTATTTGATGCTTATAAGCATGCCACAAACTTATAATCTTTGCTTGTGTTCAAATTGATTACATAAACCTATAGATTCACTCGGCATTTTTTGCTGATGTTTTACTCACATGTATTTCAGGTAATCAGGAAGGGTGAAGCTTGGAAGCCACGGGAATGAATGTTGTGCACTACTTTGCAATATAAACTCTTTGAATATTTGTCGTTCCTTTTGTTCAAAACAATTTAAATCTTTTGTTTTGGTTGTACTTTGGTTACGATGTCTTGGGACTACGCTACTCTGATAAATGTTTTGGGAACGATAAATCTAAAACGTCTCTTTCCGAGTCGTTCTTTATAAATTATGTGTTGTTGTATCATTGTTTAGCACCCAAAGATGTATTCCGCTGCGTGTAAATTTGGGGGTGTTAAAAAACTTGCTAATGAAAAGAAAGCTGTGGTTGAAAAGATGGAAAAGGATTTCCAAACTAAACAAGCGAATGACATCGACAAAATGGTGGAACTTGAAACTCAACTTGATTTTTATAAGAAAATTGTTTACAAAACTAATCAATCAATTTAAACCATGAGAATGTTGGCACCTCGTTCGTTTTTCAAGGATAGACCTAGTTTTGCAAATCCTAAGTACCTTGAGCAAGCTCAATCTGAGAATCAACACTTATATCTTGATGAGTCCCAATGGACCGATCTTGATTGTCTTGTTGTTAGGCCCGATAGTAAAGAGACACAGGATTTGGAAGAAGAGAGTAGACCAAAAGTTAATAAAGAATTTGTTAAACCATATAATTATGCTTATGAAAACAGTCTTTATGGTCTTTTCAAACCGCAAACACAGAAAACCCGTGAGAAAATATATTTCGAATGTGAACAAATAAGAATTAAATGGAGACAAGCTTTTGCCACTAAGAAAACTAATGTTTCAAAATTTATTAACTATTTGCCATATAAAGCTTCTGTAAGCAAGAGTAAGAAAGCACTTAGTATTCTCAAGAGTAACATTGAAAATTTCAAAAAGGTTGTTGATGATGACTGGAAAAACGTGAACTTTCGAAAGGAGACAAAGAAATTCCTCACGATATAAGTGTACTTGTAAAAAGTATTTTGATTCCGCTTGCGGAAAGAACGCAAAAACATATTTTGGAATTTGAAACTCTAATTAAGCAAGAAATGTTTGATGATTTGAAATATGTGGAATCTCTTGAACAAGAAGTGAACGACCATCAACCTGAAAGAGATGATTTTTCTACAGCATATGATCTACTCTTACATGAATGTCTCTCAAAAGATATTATGTGTGCTTATATTACATCTTGTGCTGATATTGATGAATATTCTGATGTTGCATGCAAATATCTTGATCAAGTTAAAGAATGTGAACGTCTTGAAACTGAGCTTTCGAATAAATTTGACCAAAAAGAGTTTTCGTTACTTCAACATAGATATGATTATCTTCAAAAGCATTGTCACTCACTTGAAATTGCTTTGCAAAAGAAAGTTGGCATCTTTTCAAATGATACACCTTTGGAAGTAAAATTATCTGAGTCATGTCGATTACTAAACGAAAAAATCTTGATATTTTGGATTTGAAAGCTCAGTTACAAGAAAAAGACATAGCAATAGCAGAGTTGAAGAAACTCGTTTCTAAGATGGGTGGGAAGTTGTGGAACCTAGCGTTAAGAAACCTGTTGTTAGACAACTCAATGCCTCTGAAGTGAATAAATCCTCTATCTTGGGAAAACCATCTGCTTTCTCAAATTCCTCATTTGCAAAACCTGTGTTTTCCCCCAAGATGGATGGAAAGAAAAGGTTACCACATACTCAACCCATAAGGAATATTGTATCACCAAGCGTTAAGCACAATAATGTGATTAAACCAGGGATGTATAGAATGACCACTAAACCCACAAACAAAGTTAGTAACTCGCCTCAGACTTCTAGAAACACTAATATTCGTGTTTCTTCTACTACAGGAGTAGTCTCCACTGCTAGTGTTAGTCGGCCTCAGCATAAGAGCACTCAAGTGAATGATAAGTTCTGGAAACACAAGAGTCAAGGGAAGATGAAGGAAGTAGAAGAACACCCTAGGAATTTGAATGTTTTTAAGAATAAAAAGTCTGTAATCGCGTGTAATGACAATTTAAAGGATTTGAATGATTTGAATGCTATGAATGTGAAATTTGTTTGTGTCAAATGTGGAAAATGTGCTAATGCTAATCATTCTCAGTGTGATATCAACAATGTCAAAGGCGTAGATACTAAAACTAAGAAGCAAGTTGCGATGCTTATTAGTGCTAGTAAACCCAAACGCAAAGTGAACCATTCTGGTGCAACCACCTCTAAGAAAAGTATTGCATCAGAATCCACCACTAAGAACCCTAGAAGCAGAATTAGGGAATTATATGAGTCTGCTAGCAAGTCATAGAAATGGTGGTTTGCTAATCAATGTCCTCCAGGATATAAATGGATGCCTAAAGTTAGGACATAAAATGTGACAACGGGTGTTAGTATGCCTTTAAATGTTGCTAAGGACACTAATGATTCTACAATCACAACTACTGTGGTATCCAATTTAGAAAATTCTCCATCGTGTTCTAACTCTTCTGCAGGTGATACAAATAATTCTCTTCATACTGGACTCCGGATGCACGAAGCACATGACGGGGAATCTCAAGCTTCTAATTAACTTCATGGAGAAGTTCCTGGGTAAGGTCCGATTCGGAAATGATCAATTTGCACCGATCCTAGTGTGACAATCCGTCAATTTACGATTGATATTTTATTCTCAAATATTATTAGAAAATATTATTTTAATGATACAATATGAACTCACTTATTTTTGGGAAGAAATTTGGATTTACGTCTTGAAGTAGCATCGACTACGTTTAAACCGGAGGATTCAACGTTACGTGCTTACGTTTACATACACCGTCTTTGGTGACAGTCCGACATTTCAGAAAATAAATTTGTCCATGAATATTATTTTGGAGTTTTAAATTTGTGTTGGTTCATAAACTAAAAAATTTACGAGAAGAGATTAGGACTTACGATTTTATTTTAACGTCCTTTACGACTAAACCGGAAACCTTAGGATTACGTATTTACGTTTTTGTACTCCGTTTTTTATGAGACAATTTTTATTGGATTCGTTTTATGACGTTGATTCATAATTTATAAAAATGTTTTTCGTAAAACGACCCGAGGGCACGCAAATCGAGAAAACTAGAATCGAGAAATACCCGTAAACTAGTGAGATGGGACAAAACACATTGTTCCACCTCACTAGCTTACATGGGACGGCACAATATGTACAACACACCACATTTGGGTTGCTAGTTAGACACTTGTCTACTAAGCTTAAAATTTAAGCTTCCACTACACAAAACTAGCCAACAACCTTCACAAAACCACTAGCAACTTCATTCCATCTTTCCCTTACATGCAAACTTCACCATTTTCTCTCATCTCTCTCATTTTGGCCGTCCCATATTCACCTTCAAACACCCATTTCATACAAAATTTAACCACAAAACATATGTTATAATTAACATATGTTAATCTCCATTCAAAAAGATGAAGATTGGTGCAAGTTATAACATCCAAGGAGGAGTATTCATGGTGTCTTGGGGCTGATTTTCCACAAGGTGATCATAGAGATTGATGGTCTTGAAGATGGTCTAGGTGCATCACAAGTTTCTCCATCAAAAATCCATGTTTTGATCAACCTACATCATCATGGTGGTATAAAGATTGTCCTCCTCAACTTCTTGTTATTTTGATTATGTAAACATGTATTTTATTTCCTATTGTATATGTATATGATGATTATATGATGATAAAAATGTTATGTGGGGATTTGGTGTTGATAAACATGATTAAAAAGGTAGAAAACTATAAAGAACAAGGCTAAAATCTTGCTTAATTTACATGGCTGTATAAAACAGTAAAGAAACATGTTATTAACTGATAAAATGATGAAGTAAAATGGATTTACAGTAAGCTATGGGTCTTGTACACATGTGATAGTTGTCCATGCAATGGAATCAAAGTAATGAGTGAGATATGATCAAAACAAGTTTAGGGTATAAATCTGAAGTTACTGTTTTGGACGATTTTTAGAAAATACTTAAAAGGTTATTCAACAGTAGCTATAGTAGAGTTAAATGTAGCACATATCATGTAGTTTATGTGATAAAAATTCGAGCTTCTATCTCCATATAGAACTCAAGATATGGCAGTTTTGGTGAAAGTGAAGATAAAAATCAGATTTTTAGAAAATAAAGTATAATACTATTATATAAGCACTCAAAATTATATTGTATAAAATGTAAAGTTAAAACCCAATAACTCTTGGATTCTATTTATATAAATATGTAAAAGGTTGAATAAGTATATAAATTATAAAAATGGTAGTGGAATAACACTTATAAGTTATAAAACTATAAACTTGATTTTTATGACTTTTTCGGCTATCGCCGTAAAATTAACGTTTTTATTAAATAAAACTTAGATTGTTGGACCCGTCTAATGAAAACTTTATAAAACTTATATACTGATATATAGACATGTATAACAAGTAAAAACCGATAAAACCCGAACTATAGGGCATACGGACATTAACGAGCTAAGTAAACATATTGGACTAATACTTGGGCTAATAATTGGACTAAATAAGATAAACACCCATAAAAAGAACTTATTGGGCTTAACCCATTTGGGCCCAACTTGTAAAGTTTAAGTACTGATAATATAAGTACAAAATGGATTGAAATAAGTTAAATAACTTATAATAAGCTTATTGGACTTAAGACACGTAAATGGGTAAAACTAGTAAACTCATATAAAAGTTATCGACATATAAAACTAAAATGATTAAACGAGAATATGTAAACCCACTTGATCATCATATATATATATATATATAATCATCATATGTATACATAATTGTTATTTTTATAAAGTCATTGGACAAACGTCTAAGACCGATTATTATTTATATAGGTTTCCGTGATTGAAGCACGTACCGTACATCCGAATCGCCGATAATCGCCTTCCCACATCAACGTGAGTTCATAGCCTCGCACTCTTTTAAATGTTTTTATGAAATGTTTTATAAACCCGCGAGGGAGATAACATGTTAGTTTTTATAAAATAGGACACCATTTGTCCCGATTGCTTGTTTATTGATTTGGACCCGAATGATTGAATGACCCGATTGTATGACCCGATAAATGATTAAAGGACCCGATAGATGAAATTAAATGGATTATTAAAGTTAGGTTATGTCACTAAAAGTCCCATTAGCATGAATTGTGAACTACCGGGATTTGGTAGACGCTTATGCATTTAATAGTACTATTTGGGGACGATCACCCCAGTTCGCGCCTTGACGGTTGATCCCCGTCGTGCCACATTGATTGGTAAGCGAATTTATGTATGAGAAGATTTCCATAGCGTGACCTTTGTGACGACACTCTACTTTAGATGGGCAAAATTGGTATCGGGTTAGCTACCCGTTGTTGGTTTAGTAAGGTAACAATGTCATGCGGCTTATAATAATCCAAAACTAACGAAATACTGCTAGACGCTCCGAATTACGATGTATTGCCTGACTAGCAATACTGGGTCATACTATTGATATTATGTTTGTGTTTTGGTTTTCATAACCATATTCATATAACGGTTTTTGGTTTCATACAACGTCATAAGACGTATTGTATGATGTTTTTACGACATTGGCTCGTATAATAATTTTTAAAGGCAAATGCCTATATTATGATTTTCGATAAGGATTTATATAAAATGACTTTGGCTATTTTATGGCCTATTACCAAGATTTGTATAAAATGATTTTGGCTATTTTACGGCCTATTACAATGATTTGTACGAATTGATTTTTGGTACTAATTTTATACCAAAGTTATATTGATGGATTTTATAAAACTCTGTGAATTCACTCGGCGTTATCGCTGCCTTTTCTTTTAACATGTTTTATCTCAGGTACTTGAAGGTAATTCTCGGGAAGACGACAAGAATTCATGGCCCGCACTTAAACAATATTTTCCATTCAAAATACTTGTAAAACTTTGTATGAAATGTAATGACTTGGGACCTATGTAAATTTGATATTTATGAATGGAAATGCTTTATTATTAAACGACGCGATTTTTAAGCGTTGTCTATGATGTGAGTAATGTGATATCCCGTAACACCAACGAGTCTTCCGCTGTATTGAGTTGTATAAATTCAGGGGTGTTACAGATTGGTACCAGAGCTCTCGTTATAGAGAACGAAAGATTTTAAAACTAAGGTTTTGAATAAAACATTTCAAAATCTTTTTACCAAAAACATTTTTCTAAAAATATCTAAAAATCTTTTGACTATAACGGTGCCGAAGAATTCCCGAGTTACCGACAAGGCCAGACTGAGAAGTGTTATTTTAATATATATATATAACTCGGATATATATATATATATATATATATATATATATATATATATATATATATATATATATATATATATATATGATGTAATTTTATTACATGATTGATTGATGATTATTTTGATATTTATACGAGGTATTTATACGACGTCGATTGTCACAAGTAACCCTGAATCTCCTAGTAAATTAATCTAAGCTATTCCCGTAGGAATTCTATCTATCCTAGATTTAACCCAAGTTGTGGATATTTATGATCCCAACAAATGGTTGATATTCGTAGAAATATAGATATTAGTTGATTGTGATATTAAAGAAGAATTGGCGAGATTAAAACTGATGTCGATGTCATGACAATCTTTCCTTATAGAGTGGATTTTGACAGAACCTTACCACCTGGAAAGATGTCATCTGATTGGTTATCACCCAATTCTTAAATTGAAATCGAAAGGGTGAATGTTGCACTTGAGGCTGTCATTGGAACCATTACCCAAAAGCCTCATGCCACTAGTACCTTTCCGATAAGTCTAATTGAATGATCGAGTCATTTCATACTAGTGACTCATTTGATAATTATTGTTGTAAGAGATATAGGATTGGAAATTAAGTGTTGATTATATCGAGCTTTTATTGCCCTATTAAGGTTTATAAATAAGGTTGAAAGTATGGGAGAATAAGGTAGGATATCGAATTGAGTATAAAATTGGTTAAAACTTGAATAAAGTAAAATTTAACTTATATGGAATATGAGATTGATAAGAGGAAGTCATTAAGTCATGTGATTGAAATATAAGATTTTAATTGATTGTTGATTCGTGTTAAGGGTTGTTCCTAAGCCATTGTCCACTAACGAGGATGCCCAGTGTCCAAGAAATAAATTGAAGAAATCTTCTTCTGAATTGGGACCGATGGATCTTCCGGGACAGGTGGGACACCTAATGACTCCTGTAGAGTAGTATTCACTGTGGTATCTTTTAAAAATCCCTAACTTAACTGAGATATCAGTTGGTAGGATGAGTTCTGAGAATTGTATGACATAGTGACACGTAATGTGTTACGGTACAATTTTGACTTGTTTGTGATTAATGAAAAAGACTACCTTTGATTGCTAAATTCTACATTTATCGATGTTATCTATCTTTTATTGCTTCATCCTAATGTTCGCATTAGTGATGCATCCATTGAGCAAGTACTCATCTCTATTTGAGTTACTTTGTGGATTATTCTCTTTGTATTCCTGAGTGCCATCGAAGTCATGAACCTCATGAATGATTGTCTAAGCTCATTCTCTATCATATCGTAGTTAAGTTCTTGGTGAACAACTTTTCATCACATTTTTGCAGATCACTCATTGTTTTTATAAGATAAAACAGTATACATTGAGAAAAATTGAATTTTCAATACTATAAGGATTATTCTAAGTGAGATTTATAAGTGATTGATATCAAAATGAAGTTGTTTATGAGACGCTTTGGAAACTTAATTGTTTTCATAATAAAGAAAATCTTTATAAATTTATTTTTGATTCTTATTTAAGAATTAAGCATGAAAATGTTTTTATTATATACATGATGATAAAATTTTGACGAACTGAGTATTACATCGTTAATCTTGAAATTGTATATAGTTGCGCGCCTACATACAATTTGGAATGGACTATGCAAGACTGATTAGTAGTCACCATAAAACTAATGAATAAACACTACATTTTCTTTGAAGATTGTGAAAGAATAAATTTTATGAGATCTGCAAGAAGTGAAAAATAAGGACATAGTGTTAGGGACACCTACATATGTGCCTGTAGCATCTATTCTTCTGAGTTGAATTTACTCATGTGTAGAATTTGTCTTATTTGACAATTGATATTCCGTTCTTGTCCAATTCTCCCGTAGTGAGATTCTTAGGAAAAGTATTTGATTACCGAGTGTTGATACCCGACTGGATGCATCGACGTTCCTATCATTTCTTTTGATTTGATTTCATTTGAATGACCTGGGTAACGATCCGAGGAGCTTTCGATTGCGTACTCAAATTATGAAAACATGGGATATATTCATATTCGTTAATTGTTTTCGTCTGTATCTGATTTGAAGTTCTCTCGCATAGATTATGCGTTGACCTTACTCTTTTAATAGTAGTTGTGTATCCTAATATCCCTGAATTTGTGAAGGATTATGAATTATTATTAGTCTTTTGAGAAGTTCACATCTTATCGACGACAATGAAACTGAAAAGTTGATAATGCCGGTAGAATGGATTGATTGATTATGACATGACGACATTGTCTGAATTGATGGGAACTCGAGTAGAATTCCCTAAATGATAAGATGTTGATTATCAAAAAAATGATCTAAATAATTCTTGGTGGATGACGATATCCTGTATTTAGATTTAAAATTTTACCGTGAATGGTTGTGAACTAGTTATAGATATTGTAATCTAGAAGAACCTAATATGAATTTATTAAAAGGTGTTTATGTTATCTAAAACTTTAGGAGATATTTATTTGTAAATTTCCTAGACTTTCGCCATTAAGGCTAGTTGAATTCGGTATTGATTATATTTCCGGTGTTGCACTTGTGGCTTGTGCACTGTACGTCAGCACCATCTGAATTTAAAGAATTACTGTACAACTAGGAGAGTTGTCGGAGAAAGATTTTATTATACCAAGCCTGTCATCATGAAGAGCTATGGTGTTATCATTCCTTATATTTATAGATTACTGTGAACTAAGTAAATTGACAATCGAAAATGATATGCATAACTCGAAATGGAAGACTTGTTTGATCATTTACAAGGTTCTAGGGTATGTTTTAAAGATTTGATCCATGGCATGGTTATCATCAACTTCGCATCTGCGAAAAAGATGATCTATTCCAATCACTACATCCGATACTTGTAATGAACATAATGAGTTTCACGTGATGTCGTTTGGATTGACTAATACACATTTAGTATTCATAAAATTGGCGAATCACGTGTGTAGGCTGTAATATGATAAATTCATGCTTGTGATCATTAAGGACCATTTGTTTGTTTATAAGTATAAGAATGAGTTAATAACTAATTATAGATTGCCCTGAATTGGCCGAACAATGAAAACTTGTACCTTGAGTATTTAACATGTGATTAAAGACTTAATCCTTTACATTATTTGTTCGTGTGATTAATAGATAATGTAATATGTTGACTCTAAAAAAAAAATAAAAAAATTTAGAGCCCTTCTAAGACTTTGGGTTTTACCAAAAAGAAAATGGAAATATGTTTTGACAAATGTTTTAACAAAGGATTTTTAAGGGATTATTTCCTTATACACAAATCATTTAACTAAACTCCTGTTTAGGGGTAAATGTTTGTGTATACTTCTGGACATCTTAAGAGGGATTGAGGAAACCATTTAAACCATGACTTGAAATTTGAAACGATAATTTACACTTTTCAAACTAAGAAAATTTTAACCAAAGTATAACCAAAGATTTTTTTTCGAACATTTACGAATCTTATTAATTATTTTCGATAAATAAACAAAAATCGTATTAATTAAATTCAAATTTATTTTGAACATTTTTCTATAATTAGACAAACTGAGCAAATTTAAAATTTTTACGGTTACGTTTCATAAAATTAAATATTTATTATTTAATTACTTGTAATATTCATCGACGCTTTAAACGTCGGATTGAGCAAAAGTAATAAAAATGATAGTTGAGACGAAACAAAAACTTAGAAAATATGAAGAAAGAATTTCTGAGTAAATTATAGACATGATAATTATTGCATCAGGAAAGATGAATGTAAATACTGATGCATTATGTAAAAAGGATAAAGAACCATTTAGGATGTATTTCTTAATAATGAATGTGCAAAATAAATTGCCGAACAATTTAAAATATAGCTGATGCTTATAAAAAGGATAATATAGATAATAAAAGTGGTTCGCGGCTAATGTGAACCATTAGAATTGAGAAGCCGATAGCGTTAAATGTTTTAAAGACCACTTGTGATTGTCTAAATATGGAGGATTGTGAGATATAGTTATGTTGGAATCTTGTAAGTATAAGTATTCTATTCTTGTCATTTCTGATTTAAAGTATCTTTGTTTGAAGAAGTTTTACTAATGAAAAATTGTGAAGGCAGACATTGCCTCATACATTAGTAAACGTCTAGCTATCGCAAAGTTCATCATCTGAATTTGATCTGATTTGGGTCATCGTCGACAGACTGACCAAATCTGCTAATATCATTCTCGTTAATGATAGATTCTTGATGAAGAAATTGACTCTTTATATTTAAAGTAGTGTGTAAACATGGTGTGCTTGTATCGATCATCTCTATCAAGATCCTCGCTTCGCATCGAATTTCTAGAGATTTGCTCAGAAATCATTGAGAACGAACCTTGATGAGAGTACTATGTACCACCCCAAATCGAAGGGATGAGGTAAAGTAACGATACAAGGTAATATAAGTGTTGTTTTATGTTTGAATGATTGACCTTTGGTAATAGACCGTATAATCGTTTTCCTTTGAAAAGATTATCATTTATAATTATCTTGTTAGGATTGAGATGGAATCTTGTTAGGATCTAAATCTTAGAGCATCTGTAAGCAAGAGTTGAGATAAAGACATCCGACATACACCCATTGTGAGTTGGACATGTATTTTAGGTTTAAGGTTTCCTATGATGGCGAACCTAACCTTGCAAAATACTCGAACTGCGAAACCTGAAATGATTGTTGAAATTAGGATTTGATTATTGACTGCCGGTAGTGGGCAAGAGGTTATGTGAATGTGAAATGTAGATCTTGAAGTGCCAAATGGGTAGCGAAGTTATGCCACAATTTTTAAACTTGGAAAAATGAATTCATGATCTGACAAATCATGGGATATAAGTCCCCGTTGTATGGGACCATTGAGATGATGTGAAAGATTGGTTTGAAAGGCATATAAGCTGGATCTACCCTAGGACTTCAGACTGCGTGAATTATGTTTCGTATATCGAACTTGATGGAATATCTATCAAGTTAAAATCTGAATTCTTCTTAGTAATGTTTAGATCGGCGAAAAGTTGCATTCATCAGAAACCCGTGAACATCATGGATAGAGAAAGTAAGTCAACATTAAGCCTGATCTTGTTCCCGTAGTTATGTTTGCTGAAACTCGCGTACTGTAATAGATTTCACTTGTGAGAAAAGACCAAATGTGGAGGAAATACCCACATGGCTTTAACTCTATAAGAAGCGAGTAGTAAGGTAAGATGATCTTTGAGGACAAAGATCCTGTTTAGGGGTAAATGCTGTGACAATCCGTCAATTTACGATTGATATTTTATTCTCAAATATTATTTGAAAATATTATTTTAATGATACAATATGAACTCACTTATTTTTGGGAAGAAATTTGGATTTACGTCTTGAAGTAGCATCGACTACGTTTAAACAGGAGGATTCAACGTTACGTGCTTACGTTTACATACACCGTCTTTGGTGACAGTCCGACATTTCAGAAAATAAATTTTTCCATGAATATTATTTTGGAGTTTTAAATTTGTGTTGGTTCATAAACTCAAAAATTTACGAGAAGAGATTAGGACTTACGATTTTATTTTAACGTCCTTTACGACTAAACCGGAAACCTTAGGATTACGTATTTACGTTTTTAATCTCCGTTTTTGATGAGACAATTTTTATTGGATTCGTTTTATGACGTTGATTCATAATTTATAAAAACGTTTTTCGTAAAACGACCCGAGGGCACGCAAATCGAGAAAACTAGAATCGAGAAATACCCGTAAACTAGTGAGATGGGACAAAACACATTGTCCCACCCCACTAGCTTACATGGGATGGCACAATATGTACAACACACCATTTTATATGTATATGATGATTATATGATGATAAAAATGTTATGTGGGGATTTGGTGTTGATAAACATGATTAAAAAGGTAGAAAACTATAAAGAACAAGGCTAAAATCTTGCTTAATTTACATGGCTGTATAAAACAGCAAAGAAACATATTATTAACTGATAAAATGATGAAGTAAAATGGATTTAAAGTAAGCTATGGGTCTTGTACACATGTGAGAGTTGGCCATGCAATGGAATCAAAGTAATGAGTGAGATATGATCAAAACAAGTTTAGGGTATAAATCTGAGGTTACTGTTTTGGACGATTTTTAGAAAAAACTTAAAGGACGATTCAACAGTAGCTATAGAAGAGTTAAATGTAGCACATATCATGTAGTTTATGTGATAAAAATTTGAGCTTCTATCTCCATATAGAACTCAAGATATGGCAGTTTTGGTGAAAGTGAAGATAAAAATTAGATTTTTGGAAAATAAAGTATAATACTATTATATAAGCACTCAAAATTATATTGTATAAAATGTAAAGTTAAAACCCACTAACTCTTGGATTCTATTTATATAAATATGTAAAAGGTGGAATAAGTATATAAATTATAAAAATGGTAGTGGAATAACACTTATAAGTTATAAAACTATAAACTTGATTTTTACGACTTTTTCGGCTATCGCCGTAAAATTAACGTTTTTATTAAATAAAACTTAGATGGTTGGACCCGTCTAATGAAAACTTTATAAAACTTATATACTGGTATATAGACATGTATAACAAGTAAAAACCGATAAAACCCGAACTATAGGGAATACGGACATTAACGAGCTAAGTAAACATATTGGACTAATACTTGGGCTAATAATTGGACTAAATAAGATAAACACCCATAAAAAGAACTTATTGGGCTTAACCCATTTGGGCCCAACTTGTAAAGTTTAAGTACTGATAATATAAGTACAAAATGGATTGAAATAAGTTAAATAACTTATAATAAGCTTATTGGACTTAAGACACGTAAATGGGTAAAACTAGTAAACTCATATAAAAGTTATCGACATATAACACTAAAATGATTAAACGAGAATATGTAAACCCACTTGATCATCATATATATATATATATAATCATCATATGTATACATAATTGTTATTTTTATAAAGTCATTGGACAAACGTCTAAGACCGATTATTATTTATATAGGTTTCCGTGATTGAAGCACGTACCGTACATCCGAATCGCCGATAATCGCCTTCCCACATCAACGTGAGTTCATAGCCTCGCACTCTTTTAAATGTTTTTATGAAATGTTTTATAAACCCGCGAGGGAGATAACATGTTAGTTTTTATAAAATAGGACACCATTTGTCCCGATTGCTTGTTTATTGATTTGGACCCGAATGATTGAATGACCCGATTGTATGACCCGATAAATGATTAAAGGACCCGATAGATGAAATTAAATGGATTATTAAAGTTAGGTTATGTCACTAAAAGTCCCATTAGCATGAATTGTGAACTACCGGGATTTGGTAGACGCTTATGCATTTAATAGTACTATTTGGGGACGATCACCAGTTCGCGCCTTGACGGTTAATCCCCGTCGTGCCACATTGATTGGTAAGCGAATTTATGTATGAGAAGATTTCCATAGCGTGACCTTTGTGACGACACGCTACTTTAGATGGGCAAAATTGGTATCGGGTTAGCTACCCGTTGTTGGTTTAGTAAGGTAACAATGTCATGCGGCTTATAATAATCCAAAACTAACGAAATACTGCTAGACGCTCCGAATTACGATGTATTGCCTGACTAGCAATATTGGGTCATACTATTGATATTATGTTTGTGTTTTGGTTTTCATAACCATATTCATATAACGGTTTTTGGTTTCATACAACGTCATAAGACGTATTGTATGATGTTTTTACGACATTGGCTAGTATAATAATTTTTAAAGGCAAATGCCTATATTATGATTTTCGATAAGGATTTATATAAAATGACTTTGGCTATTTTATGGCCTATTACCAAGATTTTTATAAAATGATTTTGGCTATTTTATGGCCTATTACAATGATTTGTACGAATTGATTTTTGGTACTAATTTTATACCAAAGTTATATTGATGGATTTTATGAAACTCTATGAATTCACTCGGCGTTATCGCTGACCTTTTCTTTTAACATGTTTTATCTCAGGTACTTGAAGGTAGTTCTCGGGAAGATGACAAGAATTCATGGCCCGCACTTAAACAATATTTTCCATACAAAATACTTGTAAAACTTTGTATGAAATGTAATGACTTGGGACCTATGTAAATTTGATATTTATGAATGGAAATGCTTTATTATTAAACGACGCGATTTTTAAGCCTTGTCTATGATGTGAGTAATGTGCTATCCCGTAACACCAACGAGTCTTCCGCTGTATTGAGTTGTATAAATTTGGGGGTGTTACACCTAGGATATGGAGATTTGGTTCAGGGGAATATAATGATAAAAAGGGTATACTACGTCGAAGGGCTCAATCACAATCTTTTCTCGGTTGGTCAACTTTGTTATGCAGATTTGGAGGTTGATTTTAGAAAGAAGACATGTTTTGTTCGTGATTATGATGGGAATGACTTACTTACCGGGATAAGGGGTACTGATCTCTACAGTATTTCACTTCAAGACACAACTTCATCAACTTCAATTTGCTTCATGGCTAAAGCTTCAATGACTCAAGCATTGTTATGGCATCAACGTTTATATCATCTTAATTTTGATACCATCAACTTGCTTTCCAAGAAAGATATTGTGAGAGTCCTTCAAAGCTTGAAATTCATCAAAGATCATCTTTATTCTTCTTGTGAGCTTTGTAAAGCAAAACGAAGTAGCTTCAAGACAAAGACTACTCCAAGCTCGAAGGACAGTTAGATCTTCTTCATATAGATTTGTGTGGTCCCATGCGTGTTGATGAGACGGCTTTTATACATGGTCTCATCGTTCTTTTTGGACTTAAAATGCATTAAATATCATAAAAATACCCAAATATATGCTTGTGTTTGTTGCTTGTGTTATTTAGGTACGGATATTGAGAAAATGACAAAAGATCACAAGAATCACGCAAAAACGAACACGGGAAACGAAGCCGCACGATGAACCAAGCCCTAGTGAGGAATTTTTCAAAGAAAACCCTTGAAGACTTGAAGAATATTAAAGATTGGTCCTCCAAGTTTGAAGAATTGACACTTTATACCCTTGTATCTTCATAATTACAAGTTTGGTCCCTAAAGTTTGTCAAAATTACAAAAAGGACCCTTAACTTTGAAGAATTGGCAAATTTAGTCCCTCATCAAATCTAAATTGTCAAATATGGTCCTCCAAGAAGTCAACCAACAAGTCAAAGCCTTGAAGTTTGAAGATATGGCAAAATCAGTCCTTGGAAAATGAAGAAGTTGCATAAATGGTCCTTGTTTCAAGTTTACAAAAACATTGTGCCAAAAATGTCAAGTGTTGAAAGTCAAATACAAAGGAAATGGGATTTGTAAGCTGAAAATACAAAATGAAGAAAAAAGAAAACATGAGGGGGCAATCTTGGGAGACAACCAAACTTCACCAGCCAACCCCCATCTGACACGTCACCCCTGCCAGTCCACCAAGCCAACTCAACCAGTCCATAACCTTTTTTTGACCCTATCACAAACCCCTTTTGAACCCTTATTAAATTAAACTTGTTTATTTACAAAAGAGGTGGTAAACACGTTTTTTAAAAACATAACCCACCCAAATGGATTTAAACACACCTGTTTATCATCACCTTCAACCTTAAACCCTAATTTAATTTAACCCTTAATCAAAGGGTTAATCTATAAGAACCTCCAGATTGATGATTCAACCTATCAACATCACTTCCCCACTTTCAAAACAACCTCCAGCTCACCAAACCCCACTACCCTGCTCACGTCCCTTTCCCTCAATTTCAAGAAGGAGACAAAATCAACGTTTTAGATTAACTGAGTGCTCCCCAAGCTCAAATTAATGGCCAAGATCAGTTCTCATCACTGGCATACTCACATGCTTCCTGAAAACTCACAAGATGCCACTTTGACGATTTTTGAAGACCTTTGACCAAGGGGTATATTGGGGAATCATAGCAACTAGGGTTTTTGTTCTTCTAGTATCTTCTTAGCTAGCTATAAAAGGAGCATACAATATGTGTATTGCCCTCTTGTTCGAGTTTTAATGTAACTTTATTTTTCAAATTAATGAAAGTATTTTTAACCCACATGAAACTGTGAACCATTTATTTTTCCAGCATTTACATTTAAAGCTTGTTCTTCTTGAATCCAGTTTACAACTCTCAAAGTTTGTTTTTAAATTTTCAATTGTGTTCAAAAATTTTCAGAAACTTATATTTAAGCTTACTGCTATAAGCTGTTCAATAAGCTTATTGAATAACTTGTAGCTTGTCTCTTCTCTGTTTGTTAGTTGTGGTGTGCAGGAAACAAAGATCACTCAAGGTCCATTCTCATCATTTTTCTTGCCTATTGTACTCAAGCCAATCAAATCATACTTGATCTGCACAAGCCCGGGCTTGTAAGGAGGTGGCTTATCAGCCACTGTTGGGCTTGGAAGTAAGCCCAACAAGGTAGCCCTTGTTATCCATTTTCATTTTTTATGTTTCTGAAAATATTCATGCTTTGAGTGATTTTTATGATTAAGCTGTTATAAGTCTGCTTAAGTTCTTGTATTTGGTGTATTTGGATGTTATATGCATGTTACAAGTCCTTGGTTTCAGTTTGGTTTAGTTGTGTATTGGTTTGATTTGAAAAAAGTTGATTTAGGATTTTTAAGGGGTGTTTGGGACAAGAGATTAGCAGGATTTTTGTTAAGATTTCATGCTTAAAACCTGTCTAGAAACATCACTTAGGTTATATTGGAGTGCTATGTGTTCTTTGGTTTCAGTTTGAGTAGGTTTCTAACACTTTTGCATGCTTAAAAGGGTAAAATATTGCTAAAACCAGAAAACTGCATATTGAGCATGATTTTGTGTTGATTTGACCTTCAAACTTGGTAGATTGTTAGGAGATAGGTTGTTTTAGAGTTGTGAATCAGTTTTATGCTAGATTGTGGATTGGTATGCAAGCTTAAGGCTCTTGAAATCCGGATTTATGCATGAAAATTGTGTTTACTGTTCATCAGACTACTCTTGGCTTAATCAGAAACTTGTAAGCTTAATTGGTGCTTATTTGGTTAAGTGACTGCTTGTTTTTTGTGTGATTATTGACTCCTTATACTCCAAAGAGTATAAGGGTGCCTTATTGTCCAAAAAAGCTATCAAGATAAGCTTTCCTAAGCTTATTGAAAATCACATCAAAATTTTACACTGTCAGTGGGAACTCCTTTCCCACTGCTAGTGTCTTTGTTGCCACTGCTGAGCAAAAGGACAAAAGTCCATCACATGTCACTATCTGTTTTCTTACTTTTTTGTCTTTAGTGACCAAAAAGTGGAATTAGACCTTGAAACAAGTGCCATTATTTTTCTTATTTAATTTAGGATTTTTCTGATTAATAAAATTTTTATTTACTGTTCATTTAGTAATTTTTAGGTTATTTAGCTATTTTTAATTAATTTTAAGGTTTCTGTTTTTGTCTTTTAGTGCCAAAAAGTAATATTTTTAGGTTTAATCAATTTTTCTGAACTTAGAATAATATTTTAAGGTTTTTGGTTTAAAAATTAGTTACTGTTCATCTTTTTATTAATTTTTATAATTAATTTAAGTTAATTAGGGTTTTAATTAAACTAGTTTTGTCATTTAGTGGGAAATTTAATATTTTTTAAGATTTTTCATTTTTCTACTGTTCATTAGAGTAAAATAGGATTTTTAAAATTGGTAGATTATTTTTAGCATTATTTAATTATTTTTTTATAATTATTTTAATTTTAAAATAGTTTTTAGTAATTTAAAAATAAAAAAAAGTAATTTAAAAATACAAAAAAATACTTTTTAGTTGTTAAATAATATAAGTAAGTTATTTGTTCAATAAAATCATATTTTGGACATTTTGATTAATTATATTTAATTTTAGGGCTTTAATTAGCATTTAAAATTGAATATTTAATTAATAGAAGGTTTTAAAATATTTTTATTGGATTTTATTCCTTATTTATATTATTTTCGACTTGTTTTAGCTTATAATTAATTTTTAGGTTGAAAAATTTTAATTTTCGTCGTTTTTACGGTTTTACGTTTACGCCTTTTTCGTCGTAGTTTAATTAGTTTTCGTGACCGTCAATTCTTTCCTTTCTCATTTCTTTTTCAATCAATATAATCTCAAACAAAAATCAACTCTCAACACAACGCACTAGCCTCCTCGAGAACGAACTCACCTAGGGTCATTCACACACGGTTTTCCTAAATCGTCGTGCACTTGCCCTATTTATTGCTCTCTTTTCCTAAAGGGTTGCAAAACTCCAACATCATTTTGGCGCCGCTGCCGGGGAGGCGTGTTGTGTTTTGGTTGAACCATTGTTGTTTTTATATATAGCCATAATAGTATTTGTATTAATAGCACTCTATTAATACGTATTATCGTTTTTCGATTTTTGTGTGAATATTATTACTATATTGTATACGTAGAACAATAAATTTACAAGTACTCCAAATACGTGAGCAATCACAACCTTGATTTGGGAGGTCTTTACCCAATCATTGTATTCGAATCTCAAACCAAAGAAAAAAGGCAAAAATAGATAAATACTTTCGTGAAGCTTGATTTTGATAATACAAACTATAAGGTGGGTATAAGGCGGTTGTATTTCACGACCTAAAGGAAAAAGGCTCTTAAGTGCTTCGCGCCGCCTCGTTTCCTCCGCTTGCTTGTGCGTATTAGATTTTGAGAGTGAATCGAGGGTTTTGCCGCCTAAAGTATTACTAAGTATCATATATATTTTCTTGGTTTCATTTGATTAAACCCTCTTGAACGATTTGGTGTTCCACCATCGTTCTAAAGTCATCGAAGACGTTCACTTCACGTGTTCGTTTTCATTCCTTGAGGCTTCGTTAATCAAGAGATTTGATTAGTGAGGAGATTTGTAGATTTTGGTCTACCTAATACATTCCAAAAAAATCCAAAAAAAAAAAAAAAAAAAAAAGTTAAAAACAATCAAAAACCACAAAAAAATTGAAAAAGTAAAAATACCAAAAAGAATCTTCTTTGCTCGCCTTCTCGTTGTACGTGACGTTTATGCAAACTCGCTCTAAAGCAAGACGTGCTCGTAAACGAAGAAACAAATCACTCACTCCTACTAGTGAGGACTCTCCTATTGACGAACCCATTGTAGTGAAAGAAGCACCCATGGCTAATCGAACTATGATGGAGTTACTTCAAGCACCCACCGAGGGTTATGGAGAAGCGATTGTGATTCCCGCTATCCTTGCGGAGAATTTTGAGGTTAAGACGGGTTTGTTGTCCATGATTCAAAACAACAAGTTTCGAGGGGACGAAAAGGACAACCCGCATAACCACATTCGCCAATTTAATCGTCTCACCGCCACGTGTAAGTTTAAGGATGTTTCAAACGACTCGATTAAGATGATACTTTTTCCGTATTCCTTAGCGGGGCCCGCAAAAATTTGGTTAGAGAAAGAGCCACCCAATTCTATATTGACGTGGAAGGATCTCATTTCAAAATTCGTGAACCAATTTTTTCCGCCCTCTAAGACTACGCACTTGAAAAACGAGATTTCAAAGTTTTCGCAAGAGTATAATGAGAGTTTTTCAACGGCTTGGAATAGGTTTAAGGAAATGTTGCACGAATGTCCTCATCATGGTTTTTCCGATTTGCATCAAATAGACACGTTTTACAATGGCTTGAACGATCATGAGCGTGATTATCTTAATGCCGCCGCGGGTGGTAATTTCTTGTGTAAAACGGTCGAGGAAGCATTGGTAATCATTGAGAATAGGTCTAAGGTGTATAATCCTCGTAGCACGTCGAGTGTTCGTAAGGCTTCGTCTTCATCTTCACCTAGTTTGTCACACACCGTTGATGCTTGCCAAGTCGAGGCTAATTTGGAGAACAAAATTTTTGATATAGTGAAAGGCTTGTTAGTTGAGTTTAAAGTTGGTGAACAACCCGCTCCCGCTACGATTAAAGCGGTTGAGGTTTCATGTATGTATTGTGGTGGAGCTCACGATTATTCCGAGTGCATTACCAACGGTGGTAACACTTCGAGTGCCTTTGCGGCCGCGGGAACTTATAACCAAAACGGTCAAGTTCCTCGCACTAATCAATTGACTCCACCGGGTTTTTCACCAAATCAAAATGCTAACAACTATCGAAACAACCAAGTTGGTTACCAAAGCAATCAAAGGAACAATTATAAGGGTAATAACAACTATGGGAATCAAGGGAGTAGTAGTAGTGGCCAATTGCAAAATCAAAATCAAAACCGTAATTTTCAAAATGCAAGTCAAGGTCTTCAAAATAACAAAGAACTTCCATTGGACTTTTTGAATTACACTACTTCAAATGATAAGATTATGGAAAACATTCAAGGCAAATGGCTAATCAAGCTAAGGAGACGGCTAAGAATGCAAAGGAGTTAGCTAATTTCATTAAGGAAAATCTAGCCATGAGGAATGAATTGAAAAATGATTTTGCTAACCAAATTCGAGGTCAAAACAACAAGATAGAGCAAAGTCATGCTAGGCTTGAACAAAGAATTGACCAAAAAGCCGCTAGCCAAGATGTGAAGTTTAATAATTTTGATGCTAAGCTTAATGCAATTTTAGAATGCGTAATGGTGAACAAAGCCTCTACTTCGGGTAGTCTACCTAGTAACACCGTTTCAAACCCGAAGGGAGAGATGAAAGTGATTACCACACGTAGTGGTAAGGCACTTAAAGAACCGACTCCTCAACCAATTACTCCAACGGTGGAGGAAATTGAGGAAGAACCCGAGGTGGTGGTCGAAAAGGAGCATATTTCAAGCCCACAAAGTACCGCTCATGCCACACCTACGGTTGACCCATCACCCATATTGGAACCCGAGATTCCAAAGGCTATGCCTATGCCCCAACCCACACCACCCTTGCCTTACCCATCGAGACTTAGGAAGGAGAAACGACAAGAGCGCGACAACTATCAATTTGAGCTCTTTTTGAAAATGTTTCGTGATTTGCACTTTAATGTGAGTTTCGCCGATGCCTTGGTCATGATGCCTCGATTTGCCGCTAACTTTAAGAGTATGTTGAACAACAAGGAAAAATTAAACCAAAAGTCTAGTTGTTCGTCGGTTTATCTTAATCGCATACCTCAAAAAGTCGGTGATCCCGGTAAATTCTTGATCCCTTGTGCAATTCAAGATATGGAAGAATGCTATGCCTTGGCCGATCTTGGTGCTAGCATTAACTTGATGCCACTTGCAATCTACAAGTCGCTCAATCTTCCTAATCTTACTCCTTCACGAATGTCTATTGAGTTGGCCGACCATTCCACGATTCTTGCATGTGGTTTGGCGGAAGACGTTTTTGTGAAAGTGGGGAAGTTCTACTATCCCGTAGACTTTATTGTTGTTGACATCCCCACGGATCCTCAAGTTCCTCTTATTTTAGGTCGTTCGTTTTTAGATACGTCTATGGCTTTGATCGATGTGCATGCTAGAAAGATCACCTTACGTTTCAACGACGAGGAACTTGTTATAAACGCAACTCAAAATTCTCAACTTTCTCATGTTTATTCCGTTGCTACCATAAACCTCGTTGACATGATCGACGTGGTTTGCGAGGAATTTTCACAAGAAGTTTTAGGGTTTGGTGATGAAGAAACTAGTGGCAATCCCACTATGTTAGATCCAATTCTTGATAATTCGACACCAACCTTCACTCCTTTCGAAGGTGGTGGTTTTACGTTGGAAGAATTCGATGTTCCACGTACTTGTGACGAAGACCTCGACAACTATGAGGACTTCTCGATTATCAAGGATTTTCTCAACGATTTCCCATTTCCTCCACCCGAGGAGGTTATGAGTATCGAGCCCAAATCTTCACTTGAGGAACCACCTATCCTCGAGTTGAAAGATTTACCTCCTCACCTCGAGTATGTCTATTTGGAGGAGGACGACAAGTTGCCGGTTATTATTGCGAAGAAACTTTCGAATGATGAAAAAACCGCACTTGTCGATGTTCTTAAGGATCACAAAGGGGCGATTGCGTGGAAGTTATCCGACATTAAGGGAATCGATCCCAAATTTTGTACACACAAAATATTAATGGAGGAGGATTTCAAGCCAACAATCCAAAGTCAAAGGAGGGTAAACCCCAAAATTCACGACGTCATAAAAAAGGAGGTCCTTAAACTCCTCGACGCGGGAATGATTTACCCTATTTCCGATAGCCCTTGGGTGAGTCCTATTCATTGTGTCCCTAAAAAGGGAGGGATGACCGTTGTGCCAAACGATGCCAACGAGTTGATTCCCACTAGACTCGTGACCGGACGGAGAGTGTGCATTGACTATCGAAAGTTGAATGAAGCCACTCGAAAAGACCATTTTCCCTTGCCCTTCATGGACCAAATGTTGGAGCGTCTTGCGGGAAACGATTTCTATTGCTTTTTAGATGGTTTTTCCGGTTACTTCCAAATTCCCATCGATCCTCGTGATCAAGAAAAAACTACGTTTACGTGTCCATATGGAACGTTTGCTTATCGTAGAATGCCATTCGGACTTTGTAATGCACCGGGAACTTTTCAACGATGCATGATGGCTATTTTTCATGATATGATCGAGAAGACGATGGAAGTCTTCATGGATGACTTTTCCGTGTTTGGTGATTCCTTTACTTCGTGTTTGTCGAACCTAGAGAGAATGTTAAAACGTTGTGAGGAAACCAACCTTGTGCTCAATTGGGAAAAATGTCATTTTATGGTTAAGAGTGGAATCGTCTTGGGGCACAAGGTCTCGAAAGCGGGGATTGAGGTAGATCAAGCTAAGGTAGACGTCATCGCCAAATTACCTCATCCCAAAACCGTCAAGGGAGTTAGGAGTTTCCTAGGCCACGCGGGCTTTTATCGACGATTCATCAAGGATTTCTCGAAGATTTCTCGACCCATTACACATCTTCTTGAAAAAGAAGCACGTTTTGTCTTTGACGAAGATTGTGTATGAGCCTTTGAGATCCTTAAGAGGAAACTAACCGAAGCTCCCATTCTTGTTGCTCCAAATTGGAACCTCCCCTTTGAACTTATGTGTGATGCAAGTGATTACGCTATAGGGGCCGTTTTGGGGCAACGTCATGATAAGCACTTCTTGCCTATACACTATGCTAGCAAGACGATGACCGAGGCTCAACTTAAATACACTACAACGGAAAAGGAGTTCCTTGCCGTAGTGTATGCATTTGAGAAATTCCGACCTTACCTCGTCTTGACAAAATGCATAGTGTATACGGACCATTCGGCTATCAAGTATCTCATGGCTAAACAAGATGCAAAGCCGAGATTACTTCGTTGGATTCTCCTCCTTCAAGAATTTGATCACAAAATCGTTGACAAAAAAGGAGCCGAGAATCTAGCGGCCGATCATCTCTCTCGTTTGGAAGATCCTCACCAAAGCGTTTACGAGCCTAAGGAAATCACCGAAACATTTCCGCTCGAAACACTTGGTGTAGTGAATTCCAAACTTGATTCTTCTACCCCATGGTTTGCGGATTTTGCAAATTACCATGCGGGTAACTTCATCATTAAGGGTATGACAACTCAAGAAAAACGAAAATTCTTTCGTGATGTCAAGTTCTATTTTTGGAACGACCCTTACTTGTTTCGAACGTGTGCGGATCAAATCATCCGCCGTTGTGTATTTGGCACCGAAGCTTCTAACATCCTTAGAGCTTGCCATGAGGGACCCACGGGTGGTCACCACGGTGCTAATCTCACGGCTAAAAAGGTGTTTGATGCCGGCTTCTTTTGGCCTACTATTTACCGAGATGCACAAATTCTTGTGAAGTCTTGTGATTCATGCCAACGACAAGGAAAAGCCTCACAAAAAGATGAAATGCCACAAAATATCATTCAAGTATGTGAGATCTTTGACGTTTGGGGCATAGACTTTATGGGGCCGTTCCCATCATCTCGTGGTAATAAGTACATTCTCGTTGCGGTTGACTACCTTTCTAAGTGGGTGGAGGCGAAGGCCTTGCCCACTAATGATGCTCGTGTGGTAGTCAAGTTCTTGAAAAGTTTGTTTGCTAGGTTTGGAACTCCTCGTGCTATCATAAGCGATCGTGGAACCCATTTTTGTAATGACCAATTTGAAAGGGTTCTAAGGAAATATGGGGTTACACATCGTCTTTCTACGGCTTATCACCCACAAACGAGTGGGCAAGTCGAGGTTTCAAACCGAGCATTGAAGAGGATCTTGGAGAGATCCGTGGGGGAAAACCGACAATCTTGGTCGGATAAGTTAGACGATGCTTTATGGGCCTTTAGGACCGCTCATAAGACACCCATTGGGTGCACTCCCTATAAGCTTGTGTATGGAAAAAATTGTCATTTGCCTATCGAGTTAGAACACAAGGCTTATTGGGCCCTAAAGCATTGTAATGATGACATGGAGACCGCGGGAAAACACCGGAAAATGCAATTAAACGAATTGGATGAATTGAGAGACATTGCTTATGAAAATTCATTGATTTACAAAGAGAAAACTAAAAAGTTGCATGATTCAAAAATTAAAAACCGGGTTTTTAACATTGGGGATCAAGTTTTACTTTTTAATTCAAGATTGAAAATATTTTCCGGTAAATTGAAATCCCGTTGGTCCGGTCCATTCACCGTAACTCAAGTGTTTCCGTATGGGACCATCGAGCTAGCTCAAGATGATGGCCCTAACTTCAAGGTGAATGGACATAGGTTGAAGCACTACTTTGGTGGGGAAGTTCCATCCTTGAACTACCTCGACCAAGTCACCTTCCCCAATGATAATTAGTGTTGAGGGGATCGAGTCGAGCTCATGACTCGGTAATCAAAAACGAGGTGCCTCGTGGGGGAGTCCCATGCTTATCCTATGTACATATTATCTCTTTCTTAGTCTAATGTAGCTTACGTGTGGGGATTCGTGCCCTTCCAACCTTTGTTTCGTGGTTGTTTGTGATATGTGGCTTTTAGATCATGATCTTCACGATTGGAGCCTCTCGTGTTCGTTTTATGGGAGCACTCGATCGTTTGCTTTGGAGACATTTCTCAATATCCATGATATATCCTTTATTGTTCTAACCTTAGGTTTCTAGCACACTTCATAAAACGGCTTTAAATTTAACGGTTACACCCTTTCCATGCTAGATTAGGCATTCGACTACGTCTCTAGTATGGGGGTGTTTGCACCCCTAGACTCGAAACATTGAGGACAATGTTTAACTTTAGTATGGGGGGGTGAATAGATACTTGCCTTGCCAAACCTTCACGCTTTCCAAAGTTTATCGTTTTGTTTATCGTTTTATTGCAAAATAAGGCTAAAAATGGCCAAATTTTAAAATTTTTCTCATGTTTTATAAGTGTTTGAAGACACGAATGTAGATTTTCCGATGGCGAGAATAAGAGTAATTTTTGACTCGACCGTGCGTGTTGAGCACTTAGCTTTGATTCCTTAACTACACATTAGGCTAAGTCTCTTAAATGAGGACGAGAAATGATAGAGTTAATTATAAGTTACTATGCTAAACGTAGAATACTCGTATTCTTTCAAAAACTCATGTGTTCTCGTTATTTGCTTATTCTCCCTTCGCATGTAAATATTTTTTGCTTAATAAATATTGACTTAGCGGTTTAGTTAGGATTGTTGGGTTTCTAGTCTTTTCTAGTAGCTTCCATGTAATTAAATTGGGAAGACATTAAGATATCGCCAGCGTCACGGTTTTGAAGTATTGGCACCCTAATAATCGAAAGCTTCACCCAATAATAAGATTTCAAGTGCTCACCTAAATCTAGCAAACAATTTGAAGCCCCACAAGGCCGAAAAATCTATGCAAAAATTGAAAGTGAATCAAGCCTTAATCTTCGAAGCTTTAAAGATCCAAAATTCGCTTTAGCGTGAGGATATACGTCTTTGGCTAATAAAACCACCGATGAGGCGGATAATAAAAGGCAAGGGAAGACCGAAGTCATAATAAAAGCTTCATGGCGAAGTTGAATAAAAGATGGAGGTAAACCAAAGATAATAAGGCCCTTCCGTTAGGGGGCGTATAAAAGTCTTGGTAATAAGTCTCATGTTCAAAACCGTTATAAAACCGTGTTTATCGATTCTTCTTGTCAACTTAATTTTTTAACATCGTCGTCTATTAGGAGGGGTTATTGATTTGATGGTCTTAGTTACACCGTTAGGACTCTATTTTTAGACCTAAATCTCTATTATCGCATAAGTGAAACAATGTATCCTCGTGAAACATTCAAGACATCATAAAATATAAGAGATACAACTTAGGAATAATGGGAGAATAAGTACGTGATTAGGGCATATGAGTAGTGTTAGCATTACTAACTTATAATGACAATGATCTCGTTGCACGCTTAGCATGGAATTGAAGTGAAAATCGAGGACGACGAAATTATTTCTAACGAAGCATTCACGTGTTCTTATTCTATGAACCTAAACGTCCCATTTTGCGATGAAAATCATACATTATGTCTATAACACAAGTAGTAGTAATAGTAGTAGTGTAGCTAGTTTATCATTCCAATAAAGTGAATAAAATAAATTTTGGAGATGCTACGATACTTTATTCTAGCATTGCGTGAGGGCACGGCAATGGTTTAGTATGGGGGAGTGATGAGACGGCTTTTATACATGGTCTCATCGTTCTTTTTGGACTTAAAATGCATTAAATATCATCAAAATACCCAAATATATGCTTGTGTTTGTTGCTTGTGTTATTTAGGTACGGATATTGAGAAAATGACAAAAGATCACAAGAATCACGCAAAAACGAACACGGGAAACGAAGCCGCACGATGAACCAAGCCCTAGTGAGGAATTTTTCAAAGAAAACCCTTGAAGACTTGAAGAATATTAAAGATTGGTCCTCCAAGTTTGAAGAATTGACACTTTATACCCTTGTATCTTCATAATTACAAGTTTGGTCCCTAAAGTTTGTCAAAATTACAAAAAGGACCCTTAACTTTGAAGAATTGGCAAATTTAGTCCCTCATCAAATCTAAATTGTCAAATATGGTCCTCCAAGAAGTCAACCAACAAGTTAAAGCCTTGAAGTTTGAAGATATGGCAAAATCAGTCCTTGGAAAATGAAGAAGTTGCATAAATGGTCCTTGTTTCAAGTTTACAAAAACATTGTGCCAAAAATGTCAAGTGTTGAAAGTCAAATACAAAGGAAATGGGATTTGTAAGCTGAAAATACAAAATGAAGAAAAAAGAAAACATGAGGGGGCAATCTTGGGAGACAACCAAACTTCACCAGCCAACCCCCATCTGACACGTCACCCCTGCCAGTCCACCAAGCCAACTCAACCAGTCCATAACCTTTTTTTGACCCTATCACAAACCCCTTTTGAACCCTTATTAAATTAAACTTGTTTATTTACAAAAGAGGTGGTAAACACGTTTTTTAAAAACATAACCCACCCAAATGGATTTAAACACACCTGTTTATCATCACCTTCAACCTTAAACCCTAATTTAATTTAACCCTTAATCAAAGGGTTAATCTATAAGAACCTCCAGATTGATGATTCAACCTATCAACATCACTTCCCCACTTTCAAAACAACCTCCAGCTCACCAAACCCCACTACCCTGCTCACGTCCCTTTCCCTCAATTTCAAGAAGGAGACAAAATCAACGTTTTAGATTAACTGAGTACTCCCCAAGCTCAAATTAATGGCCAAGATCAGTTCTCATCACTGGCATACTCACATGCTTCCTGAAAACTCACAAGATGCCACTTTGACGATTTTTGAAGACCTTTGACCAAGGGGTATATTGGGGAATCATAGCAACTAGGGTTTTTGTTCTTCTAGTATCTTCTTAGCTAGCTATAAAAGGAGCATACAATATGTGTATTGCCCTCTTGTTCGAGTTTTAATGTAACTTTATTTTTCAAGTTAATGAAAGTATTTTTAACCCACATGAAACTGTGAACCATTTATTTTTCCAGCATTTACATTTAAAGCTTGTTCTTCTTGAATCCAGTTTACAACTCTCAAAGTTTGTTTTTAAATTTTCAATTGTGTTCAAAAATTTTCAGAAACTTATATTTAAGCTTACTGCTATAAGCTGTTCAATAAGCTTATTTAACCAAGCTTATTGAATAACTTGTAGCTTGTCTCTTCTCTGTTTGTTAGTTGTGGTGTGCAGGAAACAAAGATCACTCAAGGTCCATTCTCATCATTTTTCTTGCCTATTGTACTCAAGCCAATCAAATCATACTTGATCTGCACAAGCCCGGGCTTGTAAGGAGGTGGCTTATCAGCCACTGTTGGGCTTGGAAGTAAGCCCAACAAGGTAGCCCTTGTTATCCATTTTCATTTTTTATGTTTCTGAAATTATTCATGCTTTGAGTGATTTTTATGATTAAGCTGTTATAATCTGCTTAAGTTCTTGTATTTGGTGTATTTGGATGTTATATGCATGTTACAAGTCCTTGGTTTCAGTTTGGTTTAGTTGTGTATTGGTTTGATTTGAAAAAAGTTGATTTAGGATTTTTAAGGGGTGTTTGGGACAAGAGATTAGCAGGATTTTTGTTAAGATTTCATGCTTAAAACCTGTCTAGAAACATCACTTAGGTTATATTGGAGTGCTATGTGTTCTTTGGTTTCAGTTTGAGTAGGTTTCTAACACTTTTGCATGCTTAAAAGGGTAAAATATTGCTAAAACCAGAAAATTGCATATTGAGCATGATTTTGTGTTGATTTGACCTTCAAACTTGGTAGATTGTTAGGAGATAGGTTGTTTTAGAGTTGTGAATCAGTTTTATGCTAGATTGTGGATTGGTATGCAAGCTTAAGGCTCTTGAAATCCGGATTTGTGCATGAAAATTGTGTTTACTGTTCATCAGACTACTCTTGGCTTAATCAGAAACTTGTAAGCTTAATTGGTGCTTATTTGGTTAAGTGACTGCTTGTTTTTTGTGTGATTATTGACTCCTTATACTCCAAAGAGTATAAGGGTGCCTTATTGTCCAAAAAAGCTATCAAGATAAGCTTTCCTAAGCTTATTGAAAATCACATCAAAATTTTACACTGTCAGTGGGAACTCCTTTCCCACTGCTAGTGTCTTTGTTGCCACTGCTGAGCAAAAGGACAAAAGTCCATCACATGTCACTATCTGTTTTCTTACTTTTTTGTCTTTAGTGACCAAAAAGTGGAATTAGACCTTGAAACCAGTGCCATTATTTTTCTTATTTAATTTAGGATTTTTCTGATTAATAAAATTTTTATTTACTGTTCATTTAGTAATTTTTAGGTTATTTAGCTATTTTTAATTAATTTTAAGGTTTCTGTTTTTGTCTTTTAGTGCCAAAAAGTAATATTTTTAGGTTTAATCAATTTTTCTGAACTTAGAATAATATTTTAAGGTTTTTGGTTTAAAAATTAGTTACTGTTCATCTTTTTATTAATTTTTATAATTAATTTAAGTTAATTAGGGTTTTAATTAAACTAGTTTTGTCATTTAGTGGGAAATTTAATATTTTTTAAGATTTTTCATTTTTCTACTGTTCATTAGAGTAAAATAGGATTTTTAAAATTGGTAGATTATTTTTAGCATTATTTAATTATTTTTTTATAATTATTTTAATTTTAAAATAGTTTTTAGTAATTTAAAAATAAAAAAAAGTAATTTAAAAATACAAAAAAATACTTTTTAGTTGTTAAATAATATAAGTAAGTTATTTGTTCAATAAAATCATATTTTGGACATTTTGATTAATTATATTTAATTTTAGGGCTTTAATTAGCATTTAAAATTGAATATTTAATTAATAGAAGGTTTTAAAATATTTTTATTGGATTTTATTCCTTATTTATATTATTTTAGACTTGTTTTAGCTTATAATTAATTTTTAGGTTGAAAAATTTTAATTTTCGTCGTTTTTACGGTTTTACGTTTACGCCTTTTTCGTCGTAGTTTAATTAGTTTTCGTAACCGTCAATTCTTTCCTTTCTCATTTCTTTTTCAATCAATATAATCTCAAACAAAAATCAACTCTCAACACAACGCACTAGCCTCCTTGAGAACGAACTCACCTAGGGTCATTCACACACGGTTTTCCTAAATCGTCGTGCACTTGCCCTATTTATTGCTCTCTTTTCCTAAAGGGTTGCAAAACTCCAACATCACGTGTTCAAAGTATCAATGGGAAGAAATATGTTATGGTAATAGTCGATGAATACTCAATGTACACATGGACTCACTTCTTGAGGTCCAAGGATGAAACACCCAAAGTTCTCATCAGCTTCCTTAAACTGATACAATGTGGTCTTCAAGCTAAAGTAAAAGTGGTTCGTACTGACAGAGGCACATAATTTTTGAATTCAACTCTAAGGAACTATTTTGAAGCCGAAGGAATTGAACATGAAACATCTATTTCTCGAACACCCGAAGAAAACGGTGTTGTTGAAAGACGAAACCGTACTTTAGTTGAGGCTGCTCGAACATTATTATCAGCTTCAAAACTACCATTATACTTTTGGGCCGAAGCCGTGTCAATCGCATGCTACACACAAAACCGATCCTTAATTACCCCAAGACACGAAAAGAAACCATATCACATAATTCATGATCGAAAACCTTCACTCAAACACCTTCATATTTTTGGATGTACGTGTTACATTATTCGAGATGGTGAAAATCTGGACAAGATGAAAGAGAAAGGTGATGCATGTATTCTAGTGGGATATGCAACTCAGTCTAAGGGATATAGAGTTTACAACAAGAGAACAATATTAATAGTTGAGACTATTCATATCCTATTTGATGAATTACAATAAATGGCACTTGAACAAAACAGTTTATGTCCCGATCCACAACGAAAAACGACTTCCGTTCACAACCGCACGAAACTCGGAACTCAAGACCACAACAATGAACCGCCAAGTTCAAAGCTGGTTCAAGGAAATGTTCCAAGAGCAGATATGACAGTCAACACGACAATTGAAGAGTTGGAAATGTTATATGGACCAATGTATGATGAATATTTCACGGGGGAGAAACATGTTGTATCGAAGTCTTCCGCTGTCACTCATGATAAGAATGATGATACCGATCATCGTCAATGAAAGGATACAACTTCATCTACTTCAACACGGGTTGCTGCAGATTTACTTCCTCAGAATATCACATCAACAACCGCTCCTAAAACATCCACAACTACTGTCATTGCTTCAGAGAACACAAATCAAGCAGACAATGCATTAAATGACGAAGACAAATTTATCAACCCATTCGGTACACTGGTACAACAAACTGGATAGTCTTCTACTCGCCATGTTGATCCGGTAAATATGCATACGTTCTATCAAAGACATCCTTCAACACATCAATGGACCCGAGATCATCCTTTGTTTCAAGTAATTGGAAACCCCTCACGGCCCGTTCGTACAAGACGACAACTTAATACCGATGGAGATGTTTGTATGTTCGCACTCGTCGTGAGTTTAACTAAACCGAAAAACATCAAAGAAGCCATGGCTGATCATGCTTGGATTGAATCGATCATGGATGAACTTCAATAATTTGAAAGACTTAAAGTCTGAGAACTTTTTGACATACCATACGATGTAATACCATTAAATCTTCGATGGATCTGGAAAAACAAGATGGATGAAGAGAACACGATCATCAAGAATAAATCTAGGCTAGTGGATAAAGGGTATGGCCAGCAAGAGGGTATTGATTTTGAAGAATCATTTGCACCAGTAGCTCGAATGGAAGCGGTTAGGATTTTTCTTGCTTATGCTGCACATAATGGATTCATCATTTATCAAATGGACGTAAAGACGACGTTTCTTAACGGTCCTTTGAAGGAAAAAGTCTATGTCACGCAACCGGAAGGATTCATCAATCATCATTATCCTGACAAGGTGTATCGTCTCCACAAAGCACTTAATGGACTCAAGCAAGCTACAAGGGCGTGCTACGACGAGCTCTCGAAATTTCTGGTCTCTAAAGGTTTCTCAAAAGGTTCCATTGATCTAACCGTGTTCACTTATAAATATGGGGATGACATTTTGCTTGTGCAGATTTATGTTGATGACATTATTTTCGGGTCTACAAACCCAAAACTTTCAAAATGGTTTGAATAAGTAATGCACAACAAATTTGAAATGTCATTGATGGGCGAACTAAAATTCTTTCTAGGAATTCAAGTTCACCAATCCCCAAGTGGTATCTTTATTAACCAAGCTAAGTATTGTCAAGAGATAATCAAAAAGCATGGTATGACATCATGTGACCCCGTTGGGACACCATTATCAACCACATCCCTAGATGCTGATTTGGAGGGAGATGTCATAGACCAAACGAGATATCGTTCCATGATCGGCTCCCTCATGTACTTAACTGCAAGCAAACCAGATATATCACATGCTACGTGTTACTGTGCACGATATCAAGCACGACCCACTAAAAAGCACCTCAAGGAGGTTAAACGGATCTTTCGGAACCTTAAGAATACCATTCACATGGGACTCTGGTATCCGAGGGAAACCGATTTCTTTCTAACGGCCTATTCTGATTCTGATCATGCAGGGTGTCTTGATACACGTAAAAGTACTTCTGGTGGTGCACAATTTCTAGGTCAAGATAAGCTTGTGGGATGGTCTTCCAAGAAGCAGGATTGCACGTGACTGTCATCAGCCGAAGCGGAGTATGTGTCTTTATCTACCTGTTGTGCTCAAGTTCTATGGATGAGAACACAACTCACGGATTATGGCTTCCACTTTGATAAAGTACCTATGTACTGTGACTCAAAGTCCACCATAGCCATCTCTTGCAATTCGGTACAACATTCCTGTATGAAGCACTGATAGGTGTGAAAACACCCATCTTTTCTACCACTTAATTACATTAAAACAGGACCTAAACGTATATTTTATGTCGTAAATGGCGGAGTTATGCGTGGTTTGTGTTTTTATTGTGTTTCAGGGTCGAGAAGGTGAAAAGTGGAGAAAACACGTCTTTCACGGGATTTTATTGAAGTAAAAGACAAAAGACGAAGTCGAAAGATCAAGAGTGGAAAAAGAACGGAAGTCCAAGACCAATTCTGAAGATTTATCGAAGAAAAAAAGTCAAAAGACGGAAGTTTACTAAAAAGCCGAAGAACTCATGTTTAAATTATGAAGAAATTACAAGACGAGTTCAAAGAAATCCCGAGACAAAGTCTTAGAAGTCGAAGAATTTGAGAAGACTGAAAGACTGAGGACCAAGATAGAAAGAAAGAGGAAGCCACCAACCCTTCCCCTCTCCTATAAATACCACCCTCACAACATGTGAGAGGGTTGGTTAGTTTTTAGGATAGATTAGGAGTAGGTAGTTTCTCTCTCTAGAGATATATTTTCTCTCTCTAGATTAATTTGTGTTTAAGCTTTTGTTATTGAATCCATACTTTTTAATTAAGCGTTTAATTCATCATCTTCTTCCTTTCGTGTGTGATTTGTTCTTATTCTTCATTGCTCATGTTCTTGAGTTTTTATGATTTTGATCAAGTGGGTTTTGATTGATTTGGTTATGTTTGTTAGTTTTTATGATTTGTTTTGATTGATTATTGTTAGTAGATGCTATTTGGTTGTTTTGGTTTAATCTTTCGTTTGATTTTAGTTGATTTAAAGGATAAATCGTGTTTACTGTTCTTCCCCTGTTCTTCGGGTCTGTTGTTGTTACTGTATTCCATCATTCCCAAATACCTTCATCCGGAAGTCTAAAACTTCCGAATGAAGCAACCTTCATCCGGAAGTCCAAAACTTCCGAATGAAGCAACCTTCATCCGGAAGTCCAAAACTTCCGAATGAAGCAACCTTCATCCGGAAGTCCAAAACTTCCGAATGAAGCAACCTTCATCCGGAAGTCCAAAACTTCCGAATGAAGCAACCTTCATCCGGAAGTCAAAAGTTCCGAATGAAGCTTGTTCATCCGGAAGTCCAAAACTTCCGAATGAAGGTTCTTTCTGTTTTAATATTTAAGTTTTCTTCTTTTAATTTCAAGTTTGATTCTGCCCGCCTTTTTATTTAACGTGAATTTTTATTCACGTTTCTTTTAGTTTAAGTTTTTATTTGCGTCATTTACTTTTTGTTAAGTTTCAATTTTACGTCCTTTCATTTTTCGTCTTTTACTTTTAAAGTTTTAAATATTGCACCGTTTACATTTTAACTTGTTTTAATTTCTCGTCATTTATTATTAAGTCTTGCTTATTTATTTTCCTAAACCAAAAATATTTGTTTCACCAAGAACAACTAATCTCACACAATTAACCGGAAATCAATTCGAAGAGATACCGAGAATAACGAACTTTTTCAACGAGTAAAATCTTGTTATTAAAATGGCGCCGCTGCCAGCTCTTTTCGTGAAGATCGAAGGTTTTTTGTGAGTACCCAGCTCACTTGTGAACGTTATTTTTCTTGTCAAAATTTTCAAAAATACAAAAACATTTGAAAAATCCTAAAAAGCATTTCTTTTTCAAAGTTTTGCACCAAAAATATTCTTCTTGCTTATCTATCTTTCTTCATGGATTTTTATGTCCATTGCGTCCGGTGTGGGAAACAATTATCTGGGGACAACTCTTGCCAATGGTGCACATGTGAGTGGTGCGGAAACGATATCGACTACACACAATCCAGATTTTGTCCTTTGTGCAACTCGACTAATTCGTACTTTTTGAACCTACCTCCTGTTCCCCCGTGCATCTATTGTGGAAGCGATTCTCATTGGCATGTTTCGTGCCCGGTTCGATACCCGTATGGTCACGGGCAAGAACCGGGGTACAATTATGACAATGACAATAGCTATCCACAAGACGCACCTGATTTTTCTCCACACCCGGTTTGCAACAACTGTGGGGGTCCTCACGATACCTATTATTGTCAACCAATGAATTATTATGAGCAACATCCGGATCCTCAGTTTTCTTAACCTATGGATTATTATGAACCAAACCCGGTTTCTAATTATTCCCAACCGATGAACAACTATGAGCCACAACCTTGCTATAATTCAGGTTTTCAACACTATGAGCCCCCACCACACTCACTCGATCATCAGCCTCGTCACGGGATGAGTTACCAAGAACCAATTGTCGATCTTGCTACAGCTTTTCAAGCACAATCAAAAGAGCTTTTACACACGCTGCGAACTTGTATGGACTCATTTTTACAGCAGCAAGATCAGACGAGTACCCATATCCCTGAGCATATTATTGGACCTATAAATAATGAGGAGAGTGATGACGATATTGAGGTTATTTTCGACGAGGAGGAATTTCTAAAGCAAAATACTTCACTCCTTAGTGATGATAGCTTTCACATTCCTGAGATCGATGAGTTTCTTGCTATTGATACACCCGTGGAATACACATCCGGGTATGCTGATGTGGATGGAGATATACTTTTTCTAGAAGATTTATTACACGATGACACTACACCTTCTATTCCAGAGGTGGAAAGATGTGAATCTACTGAAAAAGGAACACAGGTGGAAGGTAATTGTTCTCATACTTCACATATTATATTGCCACCTCATCCTCCCACGTGCACACCCAAGCGGGTGATGTATCACTTTTACTCTACTCGTGTTATACCAGGAAATGAGGATGAGTGTTTTGATCCGGGAGGTGACATTGATTATGCTATGATTGATAACAATTCGGCTTTGCCGTTTGTTCAGCATCCATTGTCTTTGGGGGATGACAATGTGCTTACTATACCCAACCCACCTCCCGTGGATCTTGAATTCACATACTATACGTATGTTGAAAGGACCTTTCTCCCAGTGAAGACTTATTCCCCCGCCTCTCCTTTGTTAATGTCCACCGGGAACGAGGACAAGGTCTTTGATCCCGGTATCACATTCGAGGCTTCCCCATGGACTATTTAATTCGGGGACGAGTCAGGCTCGTGACTCGGTTAACAAAAACAAGCGCTTTTTGGGAGGCAACCCAATTATCTATCTATTTTCAACATAAGTGTAGGGGGAGCCCCGTTGGTGGTTCTTGTTCTCTTTCTTATCATATGCAGGGATTAGAGCTTCAACGACACACTCTTGATGACTTTTGACGAACCGTGATTCCGTGTTCCCTTCTTCTTGGTTCTATCCTAAACTCTTTTCGATTCACTATTTTATATTTCTCAATATTAAAATAGGAATCTCTTTAGTTGTCTCTTCCTTAGCGAGATTTAAACAACGTGCACAATGTCCTAAGTGTAGGGGAGTTTACTCCCACATGCTTAAACATTGAGGACACTGTTTATATTAAGTGTAGGGGGGACTTCTATCGAAGTTAAGTGGCCTTTTCCTTGTATTTGTCCTCATTTTAACCGGAAAATCAGTTTTTCGACATTTTTCAAAATTTTTAATCTATTTTGGCCTAGTTGTAGTCCCCTTTATTTTTGCTATTTTTCTCCTATTTTAATAAAATGGTTTTAACAAGTTTAGTTATCTTAGATATATTAGGCCCGTTGTGAATTTTTTGACTCAACCCGAGTTTACTTATCCAAGTTCACTCTAGCTAGTATCCTTAACCATGTAGACCTTAATTGGTTTATTAGGCTAAGCATCCACGAGTCTCATTCCTTGAGATTTTAAATTGTGGAGAACGAGAAATGATAGAGTTGGTTACAAGTTTGGTATTCTCTCATTAACTTATGTGAGTTAATTATGATCTTTTTCTCCCATCACTTGCTAATAATTTATCTGCAATAATAAGGTCGTACGATTTGAAAAGTTACTTAGCTTCTAGCCCAAGATCGTTTAAAAGTTGCTCGGTAATGATAAGAGTTCATAGCCAAGGCATAACTTATGAAGCGGGGCGCGAAGATTGGCGAGTCCGAAAAGGCCCTAACAAGGCATGAGGATTCCATTTTATTGCTGAAGATCCAAAGTGATGTGAAAAGCATTATTCCTAAAATCAATATGAAGGATCAAGACTCACGACGAAAAGCAATCAACTCCCATAAAGATCATGGAGAAGTCTATCCGAAAAGACCCTAACAAGGTATGAGGATAAATAGATCCAAGTCCGAAAAGGAGGCGGATCGTTGTATCTCGAAGTCCCAAATAGAGATTGAAGAAATAATCATGAAGTCGTGGTCAACAAAGTTGGAGTACCCCTCAAAAGTCTCCAAGTGAAGCAACTCTATTACGATGAGAAGACCATTATCTCAAGCACGTCTCTCAAGATATGAAGTATGAAGTACATGCCAAATATCGGCCCGAGAAAGGTCTCAAATCGTGAACCAAGTTATGCCAAGATATGAAATTTTGATATCCCGAGAAGCAGTTTTAAGAGATTTTGTCCTTTAGCTAACTATTGATCAAATCGTCCTACTTTGCTTTCAGCTTAAATAAATTATCGAAATAAGTCAACAATGCATCCTCGTGATCATTCAAGACATCAATAAAATATAAGAGATACCCATAGGAATAAGGGAGTTTAAGTGATTAATTGAACCGCATGAGTAAATGTTTGTTATGCTAACTTGTACTAACAATGATCTTGTTTTTAAGCTTGGCATGGGGAACGTGAAACTTGAGGGTGATAAACATTCATGACACACAAGCCCTAATGTAAGTCTTAGATTTCTTTACATGTTTCTTCCTTGTTGCATCTTGTTATTTTCTATCTTTTTGATTTTCCTTAGTTGTTTAATAAAGGCCAAGGTAGGTTGATTATGATGGAAAGTGTAAACCTTGCTTTATCACTAAGCATTGCATGAGGGCATTGCAATGGTTAAGTGTAGGGGATTTGATAGGTGTGAAAACACCCATCTTTTCTACCACTTAATTACATTAAAACAGGACCTAACGTATATTTTATGTCGTAAATGGCGGAATTATGCGTGGTTTGTGTTTTTATTGTGTTTCAGGGTCGAGAAGGTGAAAAGTGGAGAAAACACGGCTTTCACGGGCTTTTATTGAAGTAAAAGACAAAAGACGAAGTCGAAAGATCAAGAGTGGAAAAAGAACGGAAGTCCAAGACCAATTCTGAAGATTTATCGAAGAAAAAAAGTCAAAAGACGGAAGTTTACTAAAAAGCCGAAGAACTCATGTTTAAATTATGAAGAAATTACAAGACGAGTTCAAAGAAATCCCGAGACAAAGTCTTAGAAGTCGAAGAATTTGAGAAGACTGAAAGACTGAAAGACTGAGGACCAAGATAGAAAGAAAGAGGAAGCCACCAACCCCTCCCCTCTCCTATAAATACCACCCTCACAACATGTGAGAGGGTTGGTTAGTTTTTAGGATAGATTAGGAGTAGGTAGTTTCTCTCTCTAGAGATATATTTTCTCTCTCTAGATTAATTTGTGTTTAAGCTTTTGTTATTGAATCTATACTTTTTAATTAAGCGTTTAATTCATCATCTTCTTCCTTTCTTGTGTGATTTGTTCTTATTCTTCATTGCTCATGTTCTTGAGTTTTTATGATTTTGATCAAGTGGGTTTTGATTGATTTGGTTATGTTTGTTAGTTTTTATGATTTGTTTTGATTGATTATTGTTAGTAGATGCTATTTGGTTGTTTTTGTTTAATCTTTCGTTTGATTTTAGTTGATTTAAAGGATAAATCGTGTTTACTGTTCTTCCCCTGTTCTTCGAGTCTGTGGTTGTTACTGTATTCCATCATTCCCAGATACCTTCATCCGGAAGTCTAAAACTTCCGAATGAAGCAACCTTCATCCGGAAGTCCAAAACTTCCGAATGAAGCAACCTTCATCCGGAAGTCCAAAACTTCCGAATGAAGCAACCTTCATCCGGAAGTCCAAAACTTCCGAATGAAGCAACCTTCATCCGGAAGTCCAAAACTTCCGAATGAAGCAACCTTCATCCGGAAGTCAAAAGTTCCGAATGAAGCTTGTTCATCCGGAAGTCCAAAACTTCCGAATGAAGGTTCTTTCTGTTTTCATATTTAAGTTTTCTTCTTTTAATTTCAAGTTTGATTCTGCCCGCCTTTTTATTTAACGTGAATTTTTATTCACGTTTCTTTTAGTTTAAGTTTTTATTTGCGTCATTTACTTTTTGTTAAGTTTTAATTTTACGTCCTTTCATTTTTTGTCTTTTACTTTTAAAGTTTTAAATATTGCACCGTTTACATTTTAACTTGTTTTAATTTCTCGTCATATATTATTAAGTCTTGCTCATTTATTTTGCTAAACCAAAAAATATTTGTTTCACCAAGAACAACTAATCTCACACAATTAACCGGAAATCAATTCGAAGAGATACCGAGAATAACGAACTTTTTCAACGAGTAAAATCTTGTTATTAAGCACATTGATGTCAGATATCACTTCATTAAGGAACAAGTTGAAAAGAGTATCGTTGAATTATACTTTGTTGGAACTGAATCCCAATTAGCTGACTTATTTACAAAAGCTCTTTCGAAAGAGGGGTTTGCGTATCTAGTTAGGCAAATTGGTATGAGATGTTTGACTCCAGCAGAACTGGAGGTTCTGGCAAAGAAGCCTGCTTGATTCATCTATCAAACATCTACATGTAAATATTATTGAAAAAGCAAAATACAAAATTAAAAATTATTTGAAAATCAAAAAATATTCTTCTCGACATGTCTTTCAGTATCGATAATATGGACGTACCTAGAAATGTCGCTCAATAACGACACGGGTGTGTACATAAAGCTCAAATGAAAGGTGTAAATATTTTTCAAAACATTTCATTTCTATCTTTTATAAAGGAAATTGTCTCTTTTGGACAATATTCCCAACAACGGGTAGAGTAATCTATCTTGGGTTGAGCTTGTCATAAAACATTCAACGTTTTGAGCTCAACACTATGGCTTGTAATCACTTTCAGATTGCAACTCGGATCTATATTCACGGGGGAGTGTACGATTTCGTGCTCTTACCCCTAGCAAAAGAAGAGAAATCTTCTTACACTTGAGTAGATTCGTCAAGACATTCAAAAGTCTATGAACTCAAGTTTATGCTTTAAAAAAATCTTTTCGCCAAAAAGAATTGATTTTTCAAAAAGCGTTGATCACAATTTTTTCAAGAATTTCTCAATGATATTCAAAATCTTTAAAAAATTGTGTGTTCAACTGTAACCCCCCCAAATTTATACAACTCAATACAGCGGAAGACTAGTTGGTGTTACGGGATAGCACATTACTCACATCATAGACAACGCTTGAAAATTGCGTCGTTTAATAATAAAGCATTTCCATTCATAAATATCAAAGTTACATAGGTCCCAAGTCATTGTATTTTTATACAGGTTTTACAAAGCATTTGAATGGAAAATATTGTTTAAGTGCGGGCCATGAATTCTTGTCGTCTTCCTGAGAATTACCTTCAAGTACCTGAGATAAAACATGTTAAAAGAAAAGGTCAGAGATAAGGCCGAGTGAATTCATAGAGTTTAATAAAATCCATCAATATAATATCAGTATAAAATTATTACTGAAAATCATTTTGTACAAATCATTTTAATAGGCCATAAAATAGCCAAAGTCATTTTATACAAATCTTCATCAAAATCATAATATAGGCGTTTGCCTTAAAAATCATTATACGAGCCAATGTCGTAAAAACATCATACAATACGTCTGATGACGTTGTATGAAAATAAAAACCGTTATATGAATATGGTTATGAAAACAAAAACACGAACATAATATCAATAGTATGACCCTGTATTGCTAGTCAGGCAATACATCGTAATTCGAAGCGTCTAGTAGTATTTCGTTAGTTTTGGATTATTATAAGCCGCATGACATTGTTACCTTACTAAACCAAACAACGGGTAGCCAACCCGATACTCAATTTGCCCATCTAAAGTAGCGTGTCGTCACAAAGGTCACGCTATAGAAATATTCTCATACATAAATTCGCTTACCAATCAATGTGGCACGACGGGGATCAACCGTCAAGGCGCGAACTGGGGTGATCGTCCCCAAATAGTACTATTATATGCATAAGCGTCTACCAACTCCCCGGTAGTTCACAATTCATGCTAATGGGACTTTTAGTGACATAACCTAACTTTAATAATCCATTTAATTTCATCTATCGGGTCCTTCAATCATTTATCGGGTCATACAATCGGGTCATTCAATCATTCGGGTCCAAATCAATAAACAAACAATCGGGACAAATGGTGTCCTATTTGATAAAACCTAACATGTTATCTCCCTCGCGGGTTTAAAAAAACATTTATAAAAACATTTAAAATAGTGTGAGGCTATGAACTCACGTTGATGTGGGAAGGCGGGTTATCGGCAATTCGGACGTACGGTACGTGCTTCAATCACGGAAACCTAGACAAATAATACTCGTCTTAGACTCGTGTCCAATGATTTTATAAAAATAACAATTATGTATACATATGATGATTATATATATATATATATATATATATATGATGATCAAGTGGCTTTACGTATTCTCTTTTACTCATTTTAGTGTTTACGTATTGGTATCTTCTTACTAGTTTACTAGTTTTACCTATTTACATGTTTTAAGTCCAATAAACTTATTATAAATTCTTTAACTTGTATTATTCCATGTTATACTTATTTTATCAGTATCTACACTTTACAAGTTGGGCCTAAATGGGTTAAGCCCAATAAATAAGTTTATAAGTGTTTTAGTCCATTTTGTTGTATTATTAGTCCAATAACGTTAATTTAGCCCGTTAATGTCCGTAGGTTATCTAGTTCGGGTTTTATCGGTTTTTACTTGTTATATATGTTTATATATCAGTATATTAGTTTTATAAAGTTTACATTAGTCGGGTCCAACCGTCTAAGTTTTATTTAACAAAAACGTTAATTTTACGGTAATAGCCGAAAAAGTCGTAAAAATCATGTTTATAGTTTTTATTACTTTTAAGTATTATTCCACTACCATTTTTATAATTTATACACTTATTTAACCTTTTAAATATTTATATAAATAAAATCCATAAGTTAGTGGGTTTTTATTTTACATTTTATACAATATAATTTTGAGTGCTTATATAATAAGAATAAACATTAATTCTCAAAATCTGATTTTTATTTACATCTTCACCAAAACTAAAATATCTAGAGTTCTATATGGAGATAGAAGCTCAAATTTTTATCACATAAACTACATGATATGTTATCCATTTAACTCTTCTATAGCTACTGTTGAATCATCTTCTAAGTATTTTCTAAAAATCGTCCAAAACAGTGAATTCAGATTTGTACCTTAAACTTGTTTTGATCATATCTCACTCATTACAATGATTCCATTGCATGGCCAACTCTCACATGTGTACAAGACATATAGCTTACTGTAAATGGATTCTACTTCATCATTTTATCAGTCCATGACCTGTTTCTTTACGGTTTTATACAGCCATCACTTTTAAGCAAGATTTTAGCCTTGTTCTTTATAGTTTTTCACCTTTTTAATCATGCTTATCAACACCAAATCCCCACATAACATTTTTATCATCATATAATCATCATATACATATACAATAGGAAATGAAATACATGATTACATAACCAAAATAACAAGAGGATGAGGAGGACAATCTTTATACCACCAAGTTGATGTAGGTTATGATTTGGACATGGTTTTTGATGGAGAAACTTGTGAATAACCATGACCATCTTCAAGACCACCATGCTTCATGAACTCCTTGTGGAAAATCAGCCCCAAGACACCATGAAAACTCCTCCATGGATGTTATAATCACCACCATTCAAGAGAGCTTCAAGTGAGCTTCAACATATGTAGAAATAACATGTGGATTCATGGTTAATTTTTGATCAAAATGGATGTTTAGGGTGGAGTATGGACGGCACCAAGAGAGAGTGAAAGAGGATTTGAGGTGGTTTTTCATGTTGTAAATGGAAGGAAATAGATTGCTAGTGGTTTTAGTTAGATGGTATGCTTAAGTTATAAGCAAAATGGACAAGTGTGTATTTGTTTATGAGGTTGTGACACCTCATGGTGTAAGTAACTTAATGTGGCCGGTTTTGATGGGGGTGGGGCAAGTGTCCCACTTGTCTCATCCCCATTTATTTACGGGTACTCCTCGATTCTAGTTTCCTCGATTTGCGTGCCCTCGGGTCGTTTTATGAAAAACATTTTTATAAATTATTAATCAACGGCACAAAACGAATCCAATAAAAACTGTCTCATCAAAAACGGAGTTCGAAAACGTAAATACGTAATCCTAAGGTTTCCGGTTTAGTCGTAAAGGACGTTAAAATAAAATCGTAAGTCCTAATCTCTTCTCGTAAATTTGTGAGTTTATGAACTAACACAAATTTAAAACTCCAAAATAATATTCGCGGATAAATTTATTTTCTAAAATGTCGGACTGTCACCAAGGGCGGTGTATGTAAACGTGAGCACGTAACGTTGAATCCTCCGGTTTAGTCGTAGTCGATGCTACTCCAAGACGTAAATCCAAAATTCTTCCCAAAAATATGTGAGTTCATATTGTAACATTAAAATAATGTTTTTAAATAATATTCGAGAATAAAATATCAACCATAAATTGACGGATTGTCACAGCATTTACCCCTAAACAGGATCTTTGTCCTCAAAGATCATCTTACTACTCGCTTCTTATAGAGTTAAAGCCATGTGGGTATTTCCTCCACATTCGGTCTTTTCTCACAAGTTCAATTCATTACAATACGCGAGTTTCAGCAAACATAACTACGGGAATAAGATCAAGCTTAATGTTGACTTACTTTCTCTATCCATGATGTTCACAGGTTTTTGATGAATGCAACTTTTCGCCGATCTAAACATTACTAAGAAGAATTCATATTTTAACTTGATAGATATTCCATCAAGTTCGATATACGAAACATAATTCACGCATCTCTTGAAGTCCTTGGGTAGATCTAGCTTATATGCCTTTCAAACCAAATCCTTTACATCATCTCAATGGTCCCATACAACGGGGACTTATATCCCATGATTTGTCAGATCATTAATTCATTTTTCCAAGGTTAAAAATTTTGGCATAACTTCGCTACCCATCTGGCACTTCAAGATCTACCTTTCATATTCACATAACCTCTTGCCTACTACCGGCAGTCAGTAATCAGATCCTAATTTTAACAATCAATTTAGGTCTCGCGGGCCGGGTATTTTGTAAGGTTAGGTTAGCCATCATAGGAAACCTTAAACCTAAAAGACATGTCCAACTCACAATGGGTGTATGTCGGGTGTCTTCATCTCAACTCCTGCTTACAGATGCTCTAATATAGATCCTAACAAGATTCGATCTCAATCCTAATACGATTATTATCAATGATAATCTCTCCAAAGGAAAACGATTATACGGTCTATTACCAAAGGTCAATCATTCAAACATAAAACAGCACTTATATTACTTTGTATCGTTACTTTACCTCGTCCCTTCGATTTGGGGTGGTACATAGTACTCTCATCAAGGTTCGTTCTCAATGATTTCTGAGCAAATCTCTAGAAATTCGATGTGCAGCGAGGATCTTGATATAGATGATCGATACGGGCACGCTATGTTTACATAACTCTTTTGCATTTATCATTAACGAGAATGATATTAGCAGATTTGGTCAGTCTGTCGACGATGACCCAAATCGAATCAAATTCAGATGATGACCTTTGCAATAGCTAGACGTTTATTAATGTATGAGGCGATGTCTGCCTTCATAATTTGTCATTAGTACAACTTCTTCAGACAAAGATACTTTTAGTCATAAATGACATAAAAAGAATACTTATACTTACAAATTCCAACATAACTATATCTCACAATCTCCATAGTTAGGCAACCACAAGTGGCCTTTAAAATATTTAACGCTATCGGCTTCTCAATTCTAATGGTTCACATTAGCCGTGAATCCTTTCACTATTTATATTATCCTTCTTACAAACATCGTTTATTTTTATATCGTTCGGCAATTTATTTTGCACCTTCATTATTAAGGAACACGTCTTAATGGATTCTTTATCCTTCTTATAAACATCGGCTATATTTTAAATTATTCTGCAATTTGTACATTCATTATTAAGAAATACATTCTAATTGGTTCTTTATCTTTTATACATAATGCGTCGGTATCTATATTCACTTCTCATGATGATATAATTATCATGTCCACAATTCACTCAGATATTCTTTCTATATTATGTGTCAGTAATTACGTTCACCTTTCTAGATGGAATAATTGTCATGACCGTATTTATTCAAAATTCTTTCTTCATATCTTCTATGTTTTAGTTTCATCTCAACTATTATTTTTATCAGTTTTTCTCAATCCAGCGTTTAAAGCGTCGATAATTATTATAATTAATTAAATAATAATTATTAAATTTTCATGAAACGTAAACGTTAAAAGTTTAAATTTCTTAGTTCGACCAATTATATAAAATGTTCAAAATAAAGTTTAATTTAATTAATTAGATTTTTTTTTATTTATCAAAAATATTTAATAAGATTTCGTAAATGTTCGAAAAACCTTTGTTTATTCTTTGGTCAAAGTTTTATTAGTTGAAAAGCAAAAATTGTCGTTTTAAGTTTTCAGGTTATGGTATAAATGGTTTTACTCAATCCTTCTTAAGTTATCTTGAGGTATACACAAACATTTACCCCTAAACAGAAGTTTAGTTAAATGGTTTGTGTATAAGGGAATAATCCCTTAAAAATCCTTTGTTAAAACATTTGTCAAAATATATTTGCACTTTCTTTTTAGTATAACTCAATGTTTTAAATGACTTCTAAATTTTGAAGAGTCAATTTATATTCCATTATCCATTAATCACACGGTTAAATCATGTAAAGGATTAAGTTTTAAGTCTTATGTTAAATATTCAAGGTACAGGTTCTTATTGTTCGGCCAATATAGGGCAATCTATAACTAATTATTAACTCATTCTTATTCTTATAAACAAACATATAGTCCTTAATGATCACGAGCATGAATTTATCAAATTACAGCCTACACACGTGATTCACCAAATTTATGATTGCTACATGTGCATCGGTCAATCCAAACAACATCACGTGAAACTCATAATGTTCATTACATGTTCTGGATGAGGTGATTGAAATAGATAATCTTTTTCGCAGATGCGAAGTTGATGATAATCATGCTATGGATCAAATTTTGCTAGAACCTTGTAAATGATCGAACAATTCTTCCATTTCGAGTTATGGATATCGTTTTCGATTGTCAATTTACTCAATTCACAGTAATCTATAAATATAAGGAATGATAACACCATAGCTCTTCAGGATGATAGGCTTGGTATAATAAAATATTTTTCCGACAACTCTCTCAGTTGTACGGTAATTCCTTTAATTTAGATGGTGCTGGCGTACAGTGCACAAGCCACAAGTGCAGCACCGGAAATATAATCAATACCAATTTCAACTTGCCTTAATGGCGAAAGTCTAGGTAATTCATCAACAAATACTTCCTAAAGTTTCAGATAAGGAAAACATCTTTTAATAAATTCATATTAGGTTCTTCTAGATTACAATATCTATGACTAATTCACAACCATTCACGGTATAATTTTAAGTCTACATACGGGATATGGTCATCCATCAAGAATTATTTAGATCAGTTTTGATAATCAACATCTTATCATTTAGGGGAATTCTATTCGAGTTCCCATCAATTAAGACAATGTCATCATGTCATAATCAATCAATCCATTTTACGGGCACTATCAACTTTCCAGTTGCATTGCCATCGATAATATGTGAACTTCTCAAAAGACTAATAATAATTCATAATCCTTCACAATTTCAGGGATTTTAGGATACACAACTACTATTAAAAGAGTAAGGTCAACGCATAATCTATGTGAGAGAATTTCAAATCAGATACATATGAAAACATTTAACGAATATGAATATATCCCATGTTTTCATAATTTGAGTACGCATTCGAAAGCTCCTTGGATCGTTACCCAGGTCATTCAAATGAAATCAAATCATAAGAAATGATAAGAACGTCAATACATCCAGTCGGGTATCAACACTCGGTAATCATACACTTTTCCTAAGAATCTCACTACGGGAGAATTGGACAAGAAAGAATTGTCAATTGTCAAATAAGACAATTTCCATAGATGAGTAAATTCAACTCAGAAGAATAGATGCTACAGGCACATATGTAGGTGTCCCTAACACTATGTCCCTATTTTTCACTTCTTGCAGATCTCATAAAATTTAATCTTTCACAATCTTCAAAGGAAATGTAGTGTTTATTAATCGGTTTTATGGTGACTACTAATCAGCCTTGCATGGTCCATTCCAAATTGTATGTAGGCGCGCAACTATATACAATTTCAAGATTAACGATGCAATACTCAGTTCGTCAAAACTTTACCATCATGTTTATAATAAAAACATTTCATGCTTAATTCTTAAATAAGAATCAAAAATAAATTTACAAAGATTTTCTTTGTTATGGAAACAATTAAGTTTTCCAAAGTATTTCATAATCAACTTTATTTCAATAATGATCACTTATAAATCTTACTTTAAATAATCCATATAGTGATGAAAATCCAATTTTTCTCAAGGGATATTGTTTTATCTTATAAAAACAATGAGTGATCTGCAGGAGAGTGATGAAAGCTTGTTTACCAAGAACTAACTACAATATAACAGGAAATGAGCTATAGCTAAATAATCATGAGGTTCATGACTTTGATGGTACTCAAAAAGAATAATCCACAACATAACTCAAATCGAGATGAGTACTTGTTTAATGGTTGCATAACTAACGCGAGCATTAGGATGAAGCAATAAAAGATAGATAACATCGATACATGTAGGATTTAGCAATCAAAGGTAGTCTTTTCATTAATCACAAACAAGTCAAAATTGTACCGTAACACATTACGCGTCACTATGTCATACAATTCTCAGAACTCATCCTACCAACTGATATCTCAGTTAAGTTAGGGATTTTTAAAAGATACCACAATGAATACTAATCTACAAGAGTCATTAGGTGTCCCACCTGTCCCAGAAGATCCATCGGTCCCAATTCAGAAGAAGATCTCTTCAATTTATTTATTGGACACTGGGCATCCTCGTCAGTGGACAATGGCCTAGGAACAACCCTTAACACGAACATACAATCATTTAAAACCTTATAATTCAATCAAAGAACTTAAGGACTTCCTCTTAACAATCTCATATTCTATACGGGTTAAGTTTTACTTTATTCAAATTTCAATCATCTTACACTCAGTTCGATATCCTACTTCATTCTCCAATACTTTCAACCTTATTAATAAACCTTAATAGGGCAATAAAAGCTCGATATGAACAACACTTAATTTCCAATCCTATAGCTCTTACAACAACAATTATCAAATGAGTCACTAGTATGAAATGACTCATACATTCAATTAGACTTCTCGGAAAGGTATTAGTGGCATGAGGCTTTTGGGTAATGGTTCCAATGACAGCCTCAAGTGCAACATTCACCTTTTCGATTTCAATTTAAGAATTGGATGACAACGAGTCAGATGAAATCTTTCTAGGTGGTAACGTTTTGTCAAACTCCACTCTATAAGGAAAGATCGTCATGACATCGATATCAGATTTAATCTCGCCAATTCTTTTTCAATATCACAATCAACTAATATCTATATTTCTACGAATACCAACCATTTGTTGGGATCATAAATATCCACAACTTGGTTTAGATCTAGGATAGCTAGAATTCCTATGAGAATAGCTTCGATTAATTTACTAGGGGATTTAGGGTTACTTGTGACAATCTATGTCGTATAAATACCTCGTATAAATATCAAAATAATCATCAAACAATCATGTAATAAAATTACATCATATATATATATATAATCCAAGTTATATATATATTAAAATAACACTTCTCAGTCTGGCCTTGTCGGTAACTCGGGAATTCTTCGGCACCGTTATAGTCAAAAGATTTTTAGACATTTTGTGAAAAATGTTTTTAGTTAAAAGATTTTGAAATGTTTTATTCAAAACCTTAGTTTTTAAAAATCTTTCGTTCTCTTTAACGAGAGCTCTGGTACCAAACTGTAACACCCCCAAATTTATACAACTCAATACAGCGGAAGACTAGTTGGTGTTACGGGATAGCACATTACTCACATCATAGACAACGCTTGAAAATCGCGTCGTTTAATAATAAAGCATTTCCTTTCATAAATATCAAAGTTACATAGGTCCCAAGTCATTGTATTTTTATACAGGTTTTACAAAGCATTTGAATGGAAAATATTGTTTAAGTGCGGGCCATGAATTCTTGTCGTCTTCCGGAGAATTACCTTCAAGTACCTGAGATAAAACATGTTAAAAGAAAAGGTCAACGATAACGCCGAGTGAATTCATAGAGTTTAATAAAATCCATCAATATAATATCAGTATAAAATTATTACTGAAAATCATTTTGTACAAATCATATTAATAGGCCATAAAATAGCCAAAGTCATTTTATACAAATCTTCATCAAAATCATAATATAGGTGTTTGCCTTAAAAATCAATATACGAGCCAATGTCGTAAAAACATCATACAATACGTCTGATGACGTTGTATGAAAATAAAAACCGATATATGAATATGGTTATGAAAACCAAAACACGAACATAATATCAATAGTATGACCCTGTATTTCTAGTCAGGCAATACATCGTAATTCGGAGCGTCTAGTAGTATTTCGTTAGTTTTGGATTATTATAAGCCGCATGACATTGTTACCTTACTAAACCAAACAACGGGTAGCTAACCCGATACTCAATTTGCCCATCTAAAGTAGCGTGTCGTCACAAAGGTCACGCTATGGAAATCTTCTCATACATAAATTCGCTTACCAATCAACGTGGCACGACGGGGATCAACCGTCAAGGCGCGAACTGGGGTGATCGTCCCCAAATAGTACTATTATATGCATAAGCGGACACCAACTCCCGGTAGTTCACAATTCATGCTAATGGGACTTTTAGTGACATAACCTAACTTTAATAATCCATTTAATTTCATCTATCGGGTCCTTTAATCATTTATCGGGTCATACAATCGGGTCATTCAATCATTCGGGTCCAAATCAATAAACAAACAATCGGGACAAATGGTGTCCTATTTGATAAAACCTAACATGTTATCTCCCTCGCGGGTTTATAAAACATTTATAAAAACATTTAAAAGAGTGCAAGGCTATGAACTCACGTTGATGTGGGAAGGCGGGTTATCGGCAATTCGGACGTACGATACGTGCTTCAATCACGAAAACCTAGACAAATAATACTCGTCTTAGACTCGTGTCCAATGATTTTATAAAAATAAAAACTATGTATACATATGATGATTATATATATATATATATGATGATCAAGTGGGTTTACGTATTCTCTTTTACTCATTTTAGTGTTTACGTATTGGTATCTTCTTACAAGTTTACTAGTTTTACCTATTTACGTGTTTTAAGTCCAATAAACTTATTATAAGTTATTTAACTTGTATTATTCCATGTTATACTTTTTTTTATCAGTATCTACACTTTACAAGTTGGGCCTAAATGGGTTAAGCCCAATAAATAAGTTTATAAGTGTTTTAGTCCATTTTGTTGTATTATTAGTCCAATAACGTTAATTTAGCCCGTTAATGTCCATAGGTTATCTAGTTCGGGTTTTATCGGTTTTTACTTGTTATATATGTTTATATATCAGTATATTAGTTTTATAAAGTTTACATTAGTCAGGTCCAACCGTCTAAGTTTTATTTAGCAAAAACGTTAATTTTACGGTAATAGCCGAAAAAGTCGTAAAAATCATGTTTATAGTTTTTATTACTTATAAGTATTATTCCACTACCATTTTTATAATTTATACACTTATTTAACCTTTTACATATTTATATAAATAAAATCCATAAGTTAGTGGGTTTTTATTTTATATTTTATACAATATAATTTTGAGTGCTTATATAATAAGAATAAACATTAATTCTCAAAATCTGATTTTTATTTTCATCTTCACAAAAACTGCCATATCTAGAGTTCTATATGGAGATAGAAGCTCAAATTTTTATTACATAAACTAAATGATATGTTCTCCATTTAACTCTACTATAGCTACTGTTGAATCATCTTCTAAGTATTTTCTAAAAATCGTCCAAAACAGTGAACTCAGATTTGTACCTTAAACTTGTTTTGATCATATCTCACTCATTACAATGATTCCATTGCATGGCCAACTCTCACATGTGTACAAGACATATAGATTACTATAAATGGATTCTACTTCATCATTTTATCAATCCATGACCTGTTTATTTACTGTTTTATACAGCCATCACTTTTAAGCAAGATTTTAGCCTTGTTCTTTATAGTTTTTCACCTTTTTAATCATGTTTATCAACACCAAATCCCCACATAACATTTTTATCATCATATAATCATCATATACATATACAATAGGAAATAAAATACATGATTACATAACCAAAATAACAAGAGGATGAGGAGGACAATCTTTATATCACCAAGTTGATGTAGGTTATGATTTGGACATGGTTTTTGATGGAGAAACTTGTGAATAACCATGACCATCTTCAAGACCACCATGCTTCATGAACTCCTTGTGGAAAATCAGCCCCAAGACACCATGAAAACTCCTCCATGGATGTTATAATCACCACCATTCAAGAGAGCTTCAAGAGGGCTTCAACATATGTAGAAATAACATGTGGATTCATGGTTAATTTTTGATCAAAATGGATGTTTAGGGTGGAGTATGGACGGCACCAAGAGAGAGTGAGAGAGGATTTTGAGGTGGTTTTGCATGTTGTAAATGGAAGGAAATAGATTGCTAGTGGTTTTAGTTAGATGGTAAGCTTAAGTTGTAAGCAAAATGGACAAGTGTGTATTTGTTTATGAGGTTGTGACACCTCATGGTGTAAGTAACTTAATGTGGCCAGTTTTGATGGGGGTGGGGCAAGTGTCCCACTTGTCTCATCCCCATTTATTTACGGGTACTCCTCGATTCTAGTTTCCTCGATTTGCGTGCCTCGGGTCGTTTTACGAAAAACGTTTTTATAAATTATGAATCCACGGCACAAAACGAATACAATAAAAATTGTCTCATCAAAAACGGAGTTTGAAAACGTGAATACGTAATCCTAAGGTTTCCGGTTTAGTCGTAAAGGACGTTAAAATAAAATCGTAAGTCCTAATCTCTTCTCGTAAATTTGTGAGTTTATGAACTAACACAAATTTAAAACTCCAAAATAATATTCGCGGATAAATTTATTTTCTGAAATGTCGGACTGTCACCAAGGACGGTGTATGTAAACGTGAGCACGTAACGTTGAATCCTCCGGTTTAGTCGTAGTCGATGCTACTCCAAGACGTAAATCCAAATTTCTTCCCAAAAATATGTGCGTTCATATTGTAACATTAAAATAATGTTTTTAAATAATATTCGAGAATAAAATATCAACCATAAATTGACGGATTGTCACATCAACAACTCCTATCCTAAAATGTTTAATGTGGATCATATCCTCGTAGTGACAATTCCATTTGATCAATTTTTGAGGGGGAGTATTCCATATTCATACTAAGTTTGACACATTTTTCTCCCGAAAACTTTCAAGACTATTTTTCAAAATATATTTTAATCAAATTTGGTATCTCTAATATCAAACGATTTTATATATTAAAGATAGGGGAGAAAATGTGATCTAAAGACTCAAGCACCTATGGTTACGATCAAATACCCACAACATCTTTAATCTACGACTTTATTGGTGTCAAAAGGGTGGTTAGGTTTAACTCCTATGATCCAACCAGAACTGGAGGGATATTCCCAGGGACAATCTAATAGATTATTAGAAGTCCTTAGGAAAGATGGAGTAGAATGTGAATGAAGCTGAATGCCAACAAAGTTCTGATGCTAGCACTTGAACAATAACAACAAGGTGCTAGTAATGATGTCTAGGTAAGCATTGAAGGGGTTGAAGAATGAAAAAGAAATGTAAGGATAAAGGGTGTAAAGAAATTATCCCTCCATACAACTTAGGCAGAAACCGGGTCAACACATCATGAAGACAACGCATCATGGACCCAGTGATGTAATGCACAACCCCTTCCCAGCTGACTCAGGCTTCTCTTAAAAGAAGTTTGTTTTATTGTCACGGAGATCAACACGACTTCTATTGACTTTCTCACTCCGAGATAGTCGATATTGAATAGGTGGCATCTTCTCCAGCCTCCAACCACTAAAAGTGCACAAATCGAGTCTAGAGCCAAGAGATCAATCAAATCTCGTTAGGACACACAGATGAAGATCAAGAGAGTCCTATGCTATATCCTTGCGATATTGCTAGAACACTCAGAGTGATACTACCTAGTATTCACAATGAAGAGTGGAAATCCTTCCAGTGTTAACAACAAACAACACTGCGGTAGGTCATGTGTAAGATTCTTTATGAGTTGAACATATGTAAAACTGAAAAGAAACAATGGTTTGTTTCTTTATCGATTCAAACTCGTTTCAGGTTTCTACGCAATATCTTAATGGTCTTGCCAGAACATTCAGAGTGATATTCATTAATATTCACAGTGATGAATGGAAATCCTTCTAGCGTCAACATCAAACAGCGCTATGGTAGGCAACTTGCGAGATTCTTATGAATCAAGCTTGTGTCAACCGGAAAGCAACAATGGTAAGAATCTTATTGAATCAAACTTGTTCCCGGAATTTGAATTGACGACTTTAATCAAGCGGATATTTATCCAATTGATTCACTCTTTATGTTCGTAGTCTTTCTTTGAGACGGTCGAGTAAAGAGAATGGCTAGTACAGCCGTGAAACCCTGTCAAGGAGAATTTTAATTAAATCTACCTAAATACACGATATTTAATATCGTGTAACAGACTTCACCGACCGGAGGTAAAACGCTACCAATTTAGGACGAATGTCAAAGCCATTCAGTCCGTGTCTAAGTTTTGTCACGAGAAGGTGACGTTACCATGTACTCAGCAAAGTCAAAGATTCACAACCACATTCTCATGCCCAAAGACATTCAACAATCAAGAAAGCTAAAGACTTCTGCAAATCTGATGATCAAAATCTTCCTTATCAATTAATGTAGAGGAATGACCTCTCATCAAAGGAGATTGTTAGCAAGCTTTCAAGATTGTGTAAAGTATGAGCATGTGGATAAAGACACAAGATCACAAGATGGCAAAGAATAGTCAAGAATGATTTGAAGATCTCAAGATAAAAGACAAAGGCGAAAGACAATGACAAAGGCTCAAAGATCACAACATGAAGGAACAAGACGACTATTACACGTTCAAGACTCATTTATGACAAAATTCATAATCTCCATTGATTTCCAAATGTCGAAGAGGAATGACCTCACATTGGGGAGATTGTTAGCCTCAAAATATTGAGTCAAACAAGAATATTCGGTCATAGGTTTATATTGTAACATTTAGTAGAACGTTGTAATAGTTAGTTAAAATAGTCGTGAATTACGGGCTTTATGGTTAGCTTAAAAGGCCTCTTTCAAGGTACTAAGCATTTATTCAAGCCCGACCCAAAAACACTATAGTCCATTAGAGAGCCCGCATGTGGGTGGACTATATAAGCACCCTCCTAGCATGTTAGGAGGGTGTATGTTCTAATTTTTCTTAATCAAATATCACAAGTTAATCACCTCCTTCTCTCTATTTTCTCACATTACTTTCTCTCTCTAAAATTCATATCTTTTCCATCTCATTTCTTTAATCGATCATTATATTATTAGAGACAACAAATGAGTAATCATCCAAAGTAGGATCAAGCATTGTTGGCGGAGGATCTTCATCAAAAATAGGAGTACAATCATGAGTAGAATACATAACACTTGAAGAATCACTCGAAAGAGTGTCAACATCATCAAAATCATCATAAGTTGGCATGTCTTTATACTTTGAAGAAAAATCATCATAATCATCCACATCGGAACTAGAATATGCATCATAGATTGGTGGAGCATCATATATTGGTGGGGCATCCAAAGTGGGAGGAGGACCATCAGAATCTTCCACCTTTTTTTAAAAATTGGATTATCATAGATAGGTTCGAAAAGAGGGTTGTTGAAAACGAAAAAATCATCAACCTTTGTACTTTCACAAGTAGTTGTATCAAGCTCGTATTGAAGCACATCAATCATATTCGCCGATTCCCTTCTATTGGATTTGCTTGTAATCTTCCCCATCTTAAAAATTTGTTAATTATTCCCGACCCTTAAGATTAGTTCACCTTCAGCAACATCGACTAAAGCATTTCCGGTTCTCAAGGCCGTCCAAGTATTAACGGAATACGAGGGTCCATTTCATAATCAACAACAACAAAATCGACCAGAAAAGTAAAGGTACCAACTTTAACAAACAAATCTTCGGCAATAACAACGGGGTAAGCGAGAGTTCGATTTGCTAGCTCAAGAGTCATCTTTGTTGGTGTAAGATCGGGTAATGATAACTTTTTCCAAACACTTAATGGCATCAAATTTATACTTGCCCCGACATCGGCGAAGGCAATAAATTCTTCAACTTTGTTAAATGTACAAGGAAGCATAAAACAACCGGGATCTCCAAGTTTTTCCGAAAGTTCTTTAAGAAGGACTACAAAACAATTTTCATTTAAGCGGGTGTTGACAAACTCAGCCATCTTTTCCTCCTTACTAAGCAAATCTTTAAACATCTTAACGAATTTAGGCATTTGGGCAAGAGCTTCAACAAGGCTAATGGTGATATTCACTCCCGAAATCTTTTTCAAAAAGTTTGTCACTTGAATGTCATCCTTGGTGAGCAATTTACACTTGTCTAACCGAGATGGATAAGGAATATTGCGCTTAGGAGGTGTAGGTGTAGAAGGTGAAGGTTGAGAAGTAGAAGGTTTAGAGGTAGAAGGTGGGGATGATGAAGGTTTTGTCTTTGGTACTTCTTCCATAAGAGGTGGAGACGGTAATGTAGAACTAGTACTAGGTGTGGAAGTATGAGGAATAAATGGGGGTGGAGGAGGTGTAGATGGAGTAACTGGGGGAGGGTAGATGGTCCTATAAGAGTTGCTCCACTGCGTGTAGTAATAGCACTCACATTAGCTCTTGGGTTGGTCACGGTATTCGAAGGAAGAGAGACCGAAGTAGAGGGTTGATTACTTTGGAAGAAACTATCCATCATATTCCTCAAATCATTCGTTTGATTGCTTAAAGAAGTTTGCATATCATTTCTAAGCTCGGTTCGAATATCATTTCCTTGTTTAGTGATATCGCCTTTCAAGTTAAGCATTTGGCTTTGAAGATTCTTAACCACCTCTCCTTGGGTCCTCATGAAAGTTTCAACATCTTGATTATATGTCGTGGGTGGAGTGATGGGTGGAACTTGGTGAGCGGGTGGGTGATACGGATTAGAAGCTCGAGGTTAGTTTAGATTGCTCCTATTGAAGTTGTTTGGGTTGTGGTTTTGAGAAGAAAACCGGGTGAAAGAAAGTTGTTAGAACGATAACTTAGCAAGTTACAGTCACCTTGAGGTCGGGCTTGATAGCGTTCCGTTGAATAGTTTCCGATAGTCGTATACACGTGTTCCGGACTGTCATAAGTAGAAGGAAAATCAGTGTATGAATGAGGACCTCCGCAAGTCTCACAAGAAAGTGCTACAGCTTTAACTTGTTGTAGTTGATTCGTAGCCATGAGTTGGATATTTTTGTTCATTTCGGCTAGTTGGCGGGTGATTTCGGTCATCTCGGGGCTGGAAAAGTAGAAGAAACATTGACTCTCGGATAATTTCTTGAGGATGCGGATGAATCCAAATTTTTTTGATGAGTTGTCATGTTCTCTCTAAGCTCTCTACACTCCTCGGGTCTTCTTTTCATAAACGTACCATCGGCGGCAGCATTAATCGTATCACGATCTCAAAAATTTAAACCGATGTAGAAAGTATCAATTAAGGTGATGGGGAGCATATTATGATTAGGACAACGGTCGATCAAGACATTATAACGTTCCCAAGCATCGAAAATAGATTCATCAGGTTCTTGAGTGAAACCATTGATTTGATTCCAAAGGCTCGTTACCATGGATGGTGGAAAGTAGCGCAACAAAAATCGTTGAGTCATTTCGTCCCATGTATGAGTTGAATTCTTAGGAGGACGATCAAACCATTTTTCAGCATGGTGGGATAAATTATGTGGAAATAGATGAAGGTGAAGAAAATCCAAGGTAACACCAGGCAATTTCATGCTTTGAGTGACGGTAATGAATTTGTCAAGGTGTTTGTTGGCATCATCACCCGGCAATCCGCGAAATGGACAAGTATTTTGAACTTGTTGGATCATGTGATGCTTCAACAAAAATTCTGGACCCGTGATTTGCATTGGCGCAATCGGTCCTCCGTGTCTATTCATTGTAGGTTGGCATAGATCCTCCATCGTACGAAGGTCGGGTTGAGGAGCATGGTTGTTATTATTCATGTTGGGGTGAGGTGGATTATTATTGTTGTGCACACCAGCCATATCTAAGTATTCAAGAGTCTCGGGCTCAGAATAAGACGAAGATCTAGTACGCAATACACCTGCAAAAGAAAAAGATAACAAAGAATTAGAGGAAATATAGTAAATGTAAAAAATAAAATCTTTTTGGCGCAAAACTTTGAATAAGGAATGCTTTTTATGAGTTTTTTTAAATGTTTTTGGATTTTTGAAATTTTTTTGATTTTTAGGATTTTTGAAAATTTTTGACACGAAAAATAAAGTTCACGAGTGAACGAATCCAAAAATTCAGCGCGTCTCTCACAAAAATCGTTAATCTTCACGAAAAAAGCCGGCAGCGGCGCCATTTTAATAACTTGATTTTACTAAGTTGAAAGTTCGTTTTGTCTCGACTCGATTCGAATTGATTACAGTTGAAAGTGTGACTCAGTCGCTCTTGGTGAATAGAATAAAGATTGTCTATCTATTTCTAATTAAAAAGTAAAGGGAATTCTATCGTACTAAAATAAAAGAAACAAATAAAAGAACTTATATTAAAACAACTATAAAAACAAATATGAAAAACAAAGATGAAAACTAAACAATTAATAAAATTAAAACTGAAAATAAAAATAAACTTTCGATTTAAAAATAAAACTTACTAAATAAAAATGAAAGAAATTGGTTAATAAAACTATTTTAAAAAGAAACTAAACAAATATTGAAACGGGCACTTAATAAAAAAATAAAACTTAAACTTTTCGAAAAAATACTAATACTAAAATTTAAGGAAAAATATAACTAAAAATAACTGACTTTCAAAATAAAAATTAAAACGACTTTTGGATAAAACTAGACGGCTAACGGAACAAATGTTTAACCTAGGGGAGCATGTCTCCTTTGGGGAAACAAGAAATTGGCGCAAAAACAAAAGTAAGTAAGCAGGTAGGCATGTTAAAGTTATTGTTATTCGGGTTATGTGTTTTCATTCTTATCCGGTTCCTATTTTATTTACTATCCGAGATAAAGAATTTGCTATACTTATTCGCAATATTAAATAAAAGCTAATCCGAGTTATGAAACTTCTAATCCGGGAAAAGAGGGCTCCACACCTAATTCGGAATATGTTGGATTGCATGTAATCCGGAATGTTGCTCTTGTACTTAATTCGGAATAAACAAATCTATACCTAAGTCGGGAAAAGAGCAAGTACTCAATTCAGGAAAAGAGGGTTTGCAATTAGTTCGGGAAAAAAAAAGCTAAAACTGAACCTAAGTCTAAATATCTGATAAAGACAGTAAGTCGGAATAAAAGGGTTTTAATAACCTGGATAAGGAACAAACTTAAGCAAAAAGGAAAATAAACTAAAAACCAAATAAGCACTTATCTAAAAACTTAACCAAATCAACTTTAAGAAAAAAAACTAATAAGCCAAAATTTAAAAACTTTTACAAACACTAAATAATCAAAATATTTAAAATCAACTTTTTATAAAATAACTTTTAAAAACACTTAATTAAAATTAAGAAAATCACACAAAAAGCTATAAGATCAATAAGCTAACACAATCAAACACACAGAAAAATAAAGAACAATCAATTAAGCATAACAATAAGCAAATAAGCATAAAGATAAAACTAAACAAGAAAGGTAGAATGAGAGATTAATGACAAGCTCGATTAAAGATTAAGATTCAACAACACAAATTAAAAAACTTACTTGAAATAACTTGAAATTAAGGATAAGTATGTAAATGACAATATGAAAAGTGCATGAAATAACTTGGAGAACTAATTTGTCAAATTAGCTAAAACCTCCTAATGACACATTAGGAGGGTATTTATAGGAGAGGGGAGTTGTTGCTTCCTTCTTTCTTTCTTTTGTCTTCTCGTTTTTTGTCTTTGACAATAAACTCGTCATTCTCGACTTTGTCTTGGGATTTGTCGATAAATAAAATGAAACCGTCTTCTAATTTCTTCATTAATTAGACTTGGTTCTTCGACTTCGTTAAACTTCCGTCTTTAGACTTTTTCTTCGATAAATCTTTAGAATAGGCCTTGTACTTCCGTTCTTTTTGCACTCTTGATCTTTTGACTTCGTCTTTTGTCTTTTTCTTCGATAAAAGCCCGTGAAAGCCTATGTTTTCTTCCCTTTTCACATTTTGGTCCTAAAACACAATAAAAAGACAAACCACGCATAATTCCGACTTTTACGACATTAAATACACGTTTGGCTTGGTTATAATTATAATTAATTGGTAAAAGGATGGGTGTTTTCACACCTATCAAGGTAGATAAAGCTAAGGTAGACGTCATCGCCAAATTACCTCATCCCAAAACCGTTAAGGGAGTTAGGAGTTTCCTATGCGACGCGGGCTATTATCCTTGATTCATCAATGATTTTTCAAATATTTCTCGACCTATTACACATCTCCTTGAAAAAGATGCTCCTTTTGTATTTAACGAAGATTGTGTACGAGCCTTAGAAATCCTTAAGAGGAAACTTACCGAAGCTCCCATTCTTGTTGCTCATTGGGACCTCCCCTTTGAGCTCATGTGTGACGCAAGTGATTACGCTATTGCGGCCGTTTTGGGGCAACGTCATGATAAGAACTTCTTGCCTATTCACTATGCTAGCAAGACGATGACCGAGGCTCAACTTAAGTATACCACAATGGAAAAGGAATTCCTTGCCGTGGTTTATGCTTTTGAGAAATTCTGACCTTACCTCGTCTTGACCCAATGCATAGTGTATATGGATCACTCGGCTATCAAATATCTCATGGATAAACAAGATGCAAAGCCGAGATTACTTCGTTGGATTCTCCTCCTACAAGATTTTGATGTCGAAATCCTTGATAAAAAAGGAGCCGAGAATCTAGCGGCCGATCATCTTTCTCGTTTGGAAGATCCTCACCAAAGTGTGTACGAGCCAAAGGAAATCACCGAAACATTTCTCTCGAGACACTTGGTGTAGTGAATTCTAAGCTTGACTCATCTACCCCATGGTTTGCGGACATCACAAATTACCATGCGGGCAACTTTATCATTAAGGGTATGACGACTCAACAAAAACGAAAATTCTTTCGTGACGTCAAGTTCTACTTTTGGAACAGCCCTTACCTATTTCGGACTTGTGCGGATTAAATCATTCAATGTTGTGTATTTGGCACCGAAGCTTCTAATATCCTTAGAGCTTGTCACGAGGGACCAACAAGTGGTCACCATGGTGCTAATCTCACGGCGAAGAAGGTCTTTGATGCCAGTTTCTTTTGGCCTACTATTTACCGAGATGCACACGCACTTGTAAAGTCATGTGACTCATGCCAACGACAAGGAAAAGCCTCACAAAATGATGAAATGCCACAAAACATCATCCAAGTGTGTGAGATCTTTGACGTTTGGGGAATTGATTTTATGGGTCCGTTCCCATCAACTCATGGTAATAATTACATCCTTGTCGCTGTTGACTACCTATCCAAGTGGGTGGATGCTAAGGCTTTGCCCACGAACGATGCTCGTGTGGAAGTCAAGTTTTTGAAGAGTTTGTTTTCTCGGTTTGGAACCCCTCGTGCGATCATAAGCGATCGTGGAACCCATTTTTGTAATGACCAATTCAAAAGGGTCCTAAGGAAATATGGGGTTACACATCGACTTTCTACGTTTTATCACCCACAAATGATTGGGCAAGTCGAGGTTTCAAACCGAGCGTTGAAGAGGATCTTGGAGAGATAGATTGGAGAGAACCGACAATCATGGTCGGATAAGTTAGACGATGCTTTATGGGCCTTTCGTACCGCTCATAAGACGCCTATCGAGTGCACTTCTTAGAAGCTCGTGTACGGGACGAATTTTCATTTGCCAATTGAACTCGAACACAAAGCTTTATTGGGCCCTAAAGCATTGTAATGATGACATTGAGACCGCGGGAAAACACCAGAAAATGCAACTTAATGAATTGGATGAATTGAGAGACATTGCTTATGAAAATACATTGATTTATAAAGAGAAAACAAAAAAGTTTCATGATTCTAAAATTAAAAACCGGGTTTTTAACATTGTAGATCAAGTGTTGCTTTTTAACTCACGTTTGAAAATCTTTTCCGGCAAGTTGAAATCCCGTTGGTCGGGTCCATTCACTATTACCCAAGTTTTTCCATATTGACCATCTAGCTAGCTCAAAATGATGGCCCTAACTTCAAGGTGAATGGACATAGGTTGAAGCACTACTTTGGCAGGGAAGTTCCCTCTTTGCACTACCTCGACCAAGTCACCTCCCTTAATGATAATTAGTATTGAGGGGATCGAGTCGAGCTCATTACTCGGTAATAAAAAACGAGGTGCCTCGTGGGGGAGTCCCATGCTTATCCATGTACATATTATCGCTTTCTAATGTAGTAACGTGTGGCGATTTGTGCCCTTCCAACCTTTGTTCCATGGTTGTTTGTGATATGTGGTTTTTAGATGATCATGATCTTCACGATTGGAGACTCTCGTGTTCGTTTTATGGGAGCACTCGATCGTTTGCTTTGAAGGATTTCTCGATATCCACATGATATATCCTTATATGTTCTAACCTTAGGTTTTTAGCACACTTCATAAACAACTATTAATTTAACGGTTACACCCTCTCCATGCTAGATTATGCATTCGACTACGTCTCTAGTATAGGAGTGTTTGCACCCCTAGAGTCGAAACATTGAGGACAATGTTTAACTTTAGTATTGGGGGGTGAATAGATACTTGCCTTGCCAAACCTTCACGCTTTCCAAAGTTTATCTTTTTTTATCGTTTTGTTGCAAAATAAAGCTAAAAATGGCCAAATTTTAAATTTTTCTCTTGTTTTATAAGTGTTTGAAGACACGAATGTAGATTTTCCGATGGCGAGAATAAGTGTAATTTTTACTCAACCGTGCGTGTTGAGCACTTAGCTTAGATTCCTTAACTTCACATTAGGCTAAGTCTCTTAAATGAGGACGAGAAATGATAGAGTTAATTATAAGTTACTATGATAAACGTAGAGTACTCGTATTCTTTCAAAAACTCATGTGTTCTCGTTGTTTGCTTATTCTCCCTTCGCTTGTATATATTTTGCTTAATAAGTATTGGCTTAGCGGTTTAGTCTTGATTGTTGGTTTCTAGTCTTTTCTAGTAGCTTCCATGTAATTAAATTGGGAAGACATTAAGGTATCGCCAGCGTCATGGTTTTGAAGTATTGGCAACCCGAATAATCAAAAGCTTCACCTAATAATAAGATTTCAAGTGCTCACCTAAATCAAGCAAACAATTTGAAGCTCACAAGGCCGAAAAATCTATGTGAAATTGAAAGTGAATTATGCCTTAATCTTTGAAGCATTAAAGATCTAAAATTCGCTTTTAGCGTGAGGATATACGTCTTTTGCCATAATAAACACCTCATGGCGAGGTTAAATAAAAGGAAAGGCAAGACCGAAGTCATAATAAAAGCTTCATGGCGAAGTTGAATAAAAGATGGAGGTAAACGTATGATAATAAGCCCCATCCGTTAGGGGTCTTATAACTGTCTTGGTAATAAGTCTCATGTTCAAAACCGTTATAAAACCGTGTTTATCGATCCTTCTTGTTGACTTAATTTTTTGACATCGTTGTCTATTAGGGGGGGTTATTAATTCGATGGTCTTGGTTACACCTTTATGACTCTACTTTTAGACCTAAATCTCTATCTTCGCATATGTAAAAAATGTATCATCGTGAATATTCAAGACAAAAATAAAATACAAGAGACACCACTTAGGAAAATGGGAGTTTAAGTACGTGATTAGGGCATATGAGTACTGTTAGCATTACTAACTTATAGTGACAATGATCTCGTTGCACGCTTGGCATGGAATTGGGGTGAAAAACGAGGACGACGAAATTATTTCTAATGAAGCATTCAAGTGTTCTTGTTCTATGAACCTAAACGTCCCATTTTGAGATGAAAATTATACATTATGTCTAAAACGAATGTAGTAGCAAGTAGTAGTAATAGTAGTAGTGTAGCAAGTTTATCATTCAATAAAAGTGAATAAAAATGAATTTTGGAGATGCTTAGATACTTTATTCTAGCATTGCATGATGGCACGACAATGGTTTAGTATGGGGGAGTGATGAGACTACTTTTATACATAGTCTCATCGTCCAAAATGGGCTTAAAATGCATTAAATACCATGAAATGTGCCAAATATATGCTTGTGTTTGTTCAATGTGTATTTTAGGTACGGATATTGAGAAATGATAAAAGATCACAAGAAAAAAGCAAAAACGAACACGGAAAACGAAGCCGCACAATGAACCAAGCCCTAGAGTTAATTTTCCAAGAAAAACCTTTGAAGAATTGAAGATGTACAAGAAGGGTCCTCCAATATTGAAGAATTGACACTTTAAACCCTTGTTTATTCATAATTACAAGATTCGTCCATAAATTTTGTCAAAATTACTAAAAGGACCCTCCACTTTGAAGAATTGGCAAGAAAGGTCCCTCAAATTTGAAGACTGTCATTATTAGTCCTCCAAGAAGTCAATAATACAAGTCAACACCTTGAAGAATGAAGAAAATGCCAAAACAACCCTTCAAATATCATGAATTAGCAAAACAAGTCCCTTAATAAACCTTTGCAAAATTTTTTGGGGCAAAAGTATAAGAAATGAAACTTGAATAACAAAGGAATTCACATTTAATCAAGTTTCAAACACAAGTGAAAGGATTAAAGAAGGTAAGGGACTAAAGCTGTCAAACATTGGAACTTACCTAGACCAGTAACCATCCACCACGTGTCCCACTCACCTTTTCCACCAATCAAAACACACCTTCATGCCATGTCACATCCCACTCAGCTGAGTTATAACTAACTTAATTAGTTAGTCATAAACACGCGCTAAACAAGAATTCAAAAACAAAATCAGATTAAAACACCCACTATTCACTCAAGAACACAAATTGGGTATTTGTGATTATGCAACAATTAAACCCCTATAACCTCCAGATTTGTGATAAGGTGGTAATGATCAAAACCCAACTTACATTTACCTTGCCACATCACCCCAAATGTGACAATCCGTCAATTTGAGGTCGTTATTTTATTCTCGAGTATTATTTTAAAATCATTATTTTATTATTAATTTATGAACTCACTCACTTTTGGGAAGAAATTAGGGTTTACATCTTAAAGTAGCATCGACTACGTTGAAACCGGAGAACTCTACGTTACGTGCTTACGTTTACATACACCTTTTTTGTAACAGTCCGACATTTTAGGAAATAAATTTATTCTCGAATATTATTTTGGAATTTTAATTTGTGTTGGTTCATAAACTCACAAATTTACGATAAGAGATTTGGACTTACGTGCATAATTTAGCGTCTTTACGATTAAACCGGAAACCCTAGGTTTACGTATTTACGCTTTTGAACTCCGTTTTTGATGAGACAATTTTTATTAGAATCGTTTTGTGTTGTAGATTCATAATTTATAATTTTTTTTTTCGTAAAACGACCCGAGGGTACGTAAATCGAGAAAACTAGAATCGGGGAGTACTCGTAAATTAGTGGAGATGATACAAGTTTACAGTTGCCTCACCCCCACTATGGGCGGCCAAGGCTTAGCCAACACACCACATTTGGTGGCAAGATAACAAAGATACAAAGGACACTTGTCCTTAATATCCTACAAAACCACTCAAACCTTAAAACTAGCTAACCAAACCATTTCTCTCATTTCCTTAAATGCAAAACCACTCAAAACTCTCTCTAGCTCCTCTTATGGCCGTCCCATATACATCACCACCACCACCACAATTCATCCAAAAATTCTAACCATAAATCTTATGTATAACTTACATAAGATGATAATCCAATGAAGGCATGATGATTGAGGTGATCTTAACATCTAAAAAGAAGTCACCAAAGGAGTGTAGGGCTGATTTCCATTAAGGTGTTCATCCACTTGAAGATTTCAAAAAGTCCATTGCTAAAGTTGAAGATTTAGTGACAAGAACCAAGCCTTGTTCATCAAAAATCTCAACCTTTTCATCACTTTGGTGGTATAGAGATTGTTTCTTCCTATCATCTTGTTATTTTGTAAAAGTAATCATGTATTTTCTTTATAAATGTACATGTATATGATGATGAATGATGATCAAATTATTATGTGGGGATATTGTGTTAATAGATTTGATTAAAAAGATTAAAAATCAACAAGTAAAGATGATAAAATCTTGATTAGATTCATAGGATGTATAAAACAGTAAGTAACCATATGATCACTTGGTAAGATGGCTTGTATTATTAAATATACAGTTAGATATATGATTTTTACATATGTGGTGAGTTGGCCACTCAATGGAATCATTGAAATGAGCAAGATATGATCAGAATACTATTGAGGTACAAATCTGTATAGTCTGTTTTGGAAGAATTATTAGAGATACTTAGAGGATGATTGAGTAGTAGCGATATAGGAGTTATTTGTAACACATATTATGTAGTTTGTGCTGCTCAAATTTGAGCTTCTATCTCCTTGTATAACTCAAGATATGGCAAAAATGGTGGAAGTGACTTTTGTAAATAAAAGTATATAATATAAAATGAGCACTCAAGTAATATTATTATAAAATAAATATGTAAAACCCACTAATTAATAATAACTAGTATAAAATAAGTTATATACTATGATAAATAAACATGGCATTTTTATAAAAGTAAAGACTCAAATGTTTTCTAAAGTTATAAAACTATATATAAGTTTTACGTCTTTTCGTCTGAAACCGAAAGATTAACGTTTTCGCCAAATAAAAATTAGACGGTCGGACCCGTATAATGTAACATTTTTATAACTCATATACTGATATGTAAGTGCATTTGACAAGTAAAAATTGATAAACCCCGAGCTTTATAACTTATGGACCTTAACGGGCCAAGGTAGCCTTATTGGACTATTAGCCCAACTAATTTGGCTAAACACGAATGGATTTACTCATGGGCTTAACCCACTTGGGCCCACCATATGAGTCTAGGCCTGGTATTAAAAGTATAAATGGGCTAATATAATGTATTGGACTTATAATGGGCTTATTGGGCCTTAATATGTAAACAAATTAAAACTAGTGTAACTAGTCTAAAAATTGACTAACACATAACAACTATAATGTTGTATGAAGAGATAAAATCCCACTTGATCATCATAATACTTATGATATCATCATATATATACATAACCATTATTTTTATAAAGACAGTGGACAAGAGTCTAAGACTGAGTATTAATTATCTAGGTTTCCGTGATCGAGGCACGTACCATACGTCCTAATTGCCGATAACCCGCCTTCCCACACCAATGTGAGTTCATAGCCTCACACTCCTTTAAATGTTTTCTAAAATGTTTTATAAACCCGCGAGGGAGATAACATGTTAGTTTTAATAAAAATAGGACACCAGTTGTCCCGATTGTTTGCTTTTTGATATGGACCCGAATGATTATATGACCCGATGAATGATTATATGACCCGATGAATGAAATAAAATGGATTATTATTAGTTAGGTTATGTCACTAAAAGTCCCATTAGCATGAATTGTGAACTAACGGGATTTGGTAGACGCTTATGCATATAATAGTACTATTTGGGGAAGATCACCCCAGTTCACGCCTTGACGGTTGATCCCCGTCGTGCCACATTGATTGGTAAGCAAATTTATGTATGAGAAGATTTATATAAGCGTGATTATTGTGACGACACACTGTTTTAGATGGGGAAAGGAAATTACGGGTTAGCTACCCGTTATATGTTATAGAAACGTAACAATGTAATGCAGCTTATAATAATCCAATAACGAAAATACAGATATACACATTGAATATTAATATATTACCTGACTAGCAATACGGGGTCTTATTACTGATATTATGTTTGTGTTTTGGTTTTACATAACCATTTTTATATAACGGTTTTTATGTAACTCTATACAACGTTATAGAACGTATTGTATGATGTTTTTGCGACAATGGTTCGTATAATGGTTTTGAAGGTTGAAGCCTGTATTATGATTTACGACTAAGAGTTGTATAAAATGTCTTTGGCCTATTTTATGGCCTACTACAAAGATTTGTACAAAATGATTTTTGGTAATAATTATATACCGATAATATATTAATGGTTTTTACTAAACTATATGAATTCACTCGGCGGTTCGCTGACTTTTTAACATGTTTTATCTCAGGTACTTGAAGGTAATTCTCGGGAAGACGACAAGACTTTATGGCCCGCATTCAAATAAAATTTCCATTCAAATGTTTTGTAAAATTGTATGATATACTATGACCTGAGGACCTATATAATTTGATATTTATGAATGGAAAATGCTTTATATTAAACGACGCGATTTTTAAGCGTTGTCTATGATTTGAGTAATGTGCTATCCCGTAACACCAACGACTCTTCCGCTGAACTAAAGTATGGATATTTGGGGGTGTTATAGTTTGGTACTAGAGCTCTTGTTATAGAGAACGAAAGATTTTTAAAACCAAGGTTTTGAATAAAAACTTTCAAAATCTTTTAACCATAAATATTTTTAAATAAATATTTTGAGAAAAATGTTTAAAAATCTTTTGACTATAACGGTGCCGAAGAATTCCCGAGTTACCGACAAGGCCAGATTGAGAAGTGTTATTTTAATATATATATATATATATATAACTTTGATTATATATATATATATGTTGTAGTTTGATTACATGATTGTTTGATGATTATTTTAATACTTATACGAGGTATTTATACGACGTAAATTGTGACAAGAAACCCTAACTCCCCTAGCAAATCAATCGAAGCTATTCCTGTAGGAATTCTAGCTATTCTAGATCTAACCCAAGTTGTGGATATTTATGATCCCAACAAAATGGTTGATATTCGTAGAAATGTTGATATTAGTTGATTATGATCTTGAAGAAGAATTGGCGAGATTAAATCTGATATCGATGTCATGACGATCTTTCCTTATAGAGTGGAGTTTGACAAAACCTTACCACTTGGAAAGGTGTCATCTGATTCGGTGTCACCCAATTCTTAAATTTGAAATCGAAAAGGTGAATGTTGCACTTGAGGTTGTCATTGGAGCCTTTAACCAAAAGCCCATGCCACTGGTACCTTTCCGAGAAGTCTAATTGAATGTGTGAGTCATTTCATACTAGTGACTCATTTGATAACTATTGTTGTAAGAGCTATAGGATTGGAAATTAAGTGTTGTTCGTATCGAGCTTTTATTGCCCTTTCAAGGTCTAAGAATAAGGTTGAAAGTATTGGAGAATGAGGTAGGATGTCACATTGAGTCTAAGTTGGTTGAAACTTGAATAAAGTCAAATTTAACTCGTATGGAATATGAGATTGTTAAGAGGAAGTCGTTAAGTCATCTGGTTGAATTATAAGGTTTTAAATGATTGTGGTTCGTTTTAAGGTTTGTTCCTAGGCCATTGTCCAATGATGAGGATGCCCAGTGTTCAAATAATAAACTGAAGATATCTTCTTCTGAATTGGGACCGATGGATCTTCCAGGACAGGTGGAACACCTAATGACTCTTGTAGGTTAGTATTCATTGTAGCATCTTTAAAAAAAACCCTAACTTAATTAAGACATCAGTGGTAGGATGAGTCCTTGGAATTGTATGACATGGCGACACGTAATGTGTCACGGTACAATTTTTTACTTGTTTGTGATTAAGGAAAAGATTATCTTTGATTGCTAAATTCTACATGTATTGATGTTATCTATCTATTATTGCTTCATCCTAATGTTCGCATTAGTGATGCAACCTTTGAGCAAGTACTCATTTCGGATAGAGATGTGTTGTAGATTCTTCTCTTTATATTCCTGAGTGCCATTGAAGTCATGAACCTCATTAATATTTGGCTAAGCTCGGTTTCTATCATATCGTAGTTAATTCTTGGTGACCAACTTTTCATCACTCTTTTGCAGATCAGCTATTGTTTTTATAAGTTAAAACTCCTTGAAAATTTTATTTTATTTTTTTTGAATTTTCATCACCGTATGGATTATTTAAAGTGAGACTTATAAATAATCATTATCGAAATAAAGTTGTTTATGAAACACCTTGGAAAACTTAATTGTTTCCATAACAAAGAACATCTCTTTAAATTCATTTTGATTCTTATTTCATAACTAAGCATGAAAATATATATATTTTAAACATGATGACAAAGTTTTGACGAACTGAGTATTGCATCGTTAATCCTAAAATTATATATAGTTGCGCGCCTACGTACAATTTGGAAGGGACCATGCAAGGCTCATAAGTAGTCACCCTAAAATTGTTAATAAACATTACATTTTCTTTGTAATAGTGAAAGATTGAATTTTTATGAGATCTACAAGAAGTGCAAAATAGGGACATATTGTTAGGGCCACCTACATATATGCCCGTACGATTTATTCTACTGAATAGAATTTACTCATCTGTGGTTATTGTCTTATTTGACAATTGATATCCCTTCTTGTCCAATTCTTTCATGCCAAGATTCTTTGGAAACTTTACTAATCATCGAGTGTTGATACCCGACTGGGTGTATTGGCGTTCCTATCATTTCTTTAATTAGATTCCATTTGAATGACATGGGTAACTATCCGAGGTGCTTTCGAATGCAAACTCAAATCATGAAAACATGGAATATATCCATGTTCGTTAATGTCTTCGTCTTTATCTGATTTGAAATTCTCTCGCGTAGTTCATGCGTTGACCTTACTCTTTTAATTGTTAGCTATGTCTCCATATATCCTTTAATTTGTGAAGGATTATGAGTTATTATTATTATTTTGAGAAGTTCACATCTTATCGACGGTAATAATACTTGAAAGTTGGTAGTGCCAGTAGAATGGATTGATTGAATATGACATGATGTCATTGTTTTATTTGATGGGAACCCGTGTAGAAATCCCCTAAAAGATAAGATGTTGATTATAAAAAGTGATCTAAATAATTCCTGATGGGAGATCATATCCTGCATTCAGGCTTGAAGTTTTACCATTAATGGTTATGAATTAGTCATAGATCTTGTAATCTAGAAAGAACTTAAAGTAAATTTATTAAAAGATGTTCCTGTTATTTGAAACTTTCTGAGGTATTTGCTGATGAATTACCTAGACTTTCGCCAATAAGGCAAGTTGAATTTGGTATTGATTATATTCCTGGTGCCGCACTTGTGGCATGTACATTATACATCAGAACCATCTGAATCAAAAGAATTACCATGCAACTGAGAGAGTTGACGAAAAAAGCTTTTATTCTACCGAGCTCATCATCATGAAGAGCTATGGCGTTATCATTCCTTGTATTTATGGATTACCGTGAACTGAATAAATTGACGATCAAATTTTATATCCATTTCCCAAGATGGAAGATTTGTTCGATCATTTACAAGGTTCTAGCGTATATTTAAAAATTTGATCCACGGCATGGTTATCATCAACTTCGCGTCCGCGAAAAAGATTATCTATTCCAATCACTATATCCAGAACTTGTAATGAACATTATGAGTTTCATGTTATGTCGTTTGGATTGACCAATGCACATGTAGCATCCATAAATTTTGTGAATCACGTGTGTAGGCTGTAATTTGATAAATTCATGCTTGTGATCATTAAGGACCATCTATTTGTATCTAAGAATAAGAAGGAGTTAGTAACCATTTGTAGACTGCCCTGAGTTAGACGAGCAATGAAAACCTGTACCTTGGGTATTTAACATGTGATTAAACGCTTGATCCTTTACATTATTTGACCGTGTAATTAATACCCAGATCATTTAACTAAACTCCCTTAGGAGTAAATTTTTATGTATACCTCAAGACAACCTAGGAGGAATTGAGCAAACCATTTAAACCATGACTTGGAATTTGAAACGACAATTTTTGCTTTTCAACTAAGAAAATTTTGACCAAAGTATAAACAAAGATTTTTCGAACATTTTCGGATCTTATTAATTATTTTGGATAAATCAACAAAGATCGTGTTAACTAAATTTAAATTTATTTTGAACATTTTTCTATAAATGGACGAACTGAGAAATTTGAAAATTTTACGTTTACGTTTCATAAAATTTAATATTTATTATTTAATTACTTGTAATATTTAGCGACGCTTTAAAATGAAGAACTGGGCAAAACTGATAAAAATAATAGTTGGGACGAAACTAAAACTTAGAAAATATGAAGAAAGAATTTTTGAATGAATACGGTCATAATATTTATTTCACCAGGGAAGGTGAATGTAGATACTGACACATTATGTAGAAAGGATGAAGAATCAATTAGGATGTGTTCCTTAGTAGTGACTGTGCAGAATAATTTGCCCGGAACAATTTAAAATAGCCGATGCTTGTAAGAAGGATAATATAGATAATAAAGAGTTTCGCGGCTAATGAGAACCATTAGAGACGGGAGTCGATGGCGTTAAATGTTTAAAAGGCCACTTGTGGTTGCCTAAATATGGAGGATTTTGAGATTTAGTCATGTTAGAATCTCATAAGTTTAAGTATTCTATTCATGCCATTTCTGATGGCCAAATAATAAAGTAGACATCGCAACATACGTTGGCAAACATCTAACTTTTGCGAAGGCTGAGGATGAACGCCAAAATCCATAAGGATTGCTTCTACAACTTATAATTTTTGTTTGGAAGTGAGATAGAACCACCATGGATTCTTATCATAAATCTTCCAAGGTCATTGATGTGTGTAGTGATACGCGTTTAGGAAAACAACGTATAAGTGCGGCAAGTATTAAGTTGTACGCTTTAGGAAAAACGTAAAACCGAATAAATGCGGGTTCGTTCTCGAAGGAGGTGTGTGTATTAATGTGCCAATATATAAAATAACAATGTTTGGATTAGTGACGTTTTTGGTTGAGAAGAGAAAAAGTAAAGACGAGCTACGACTACGATTTAAACTACGACGTTGACGTAAAACGCGAACGTAAATACGTAAAACGAGACAAAATTAAAAATTAAACCTAAAAATTAATTAAAAGCTTAAACTAAGTCTAAAATAATATAAATAAGAATAAAAATCCAACAAATATATTTTAAAACCTTTTATTAATTAAATATTCAATTTTTAATGCTAATTAAAGCCCTAAAATAAAATATAATTAACAAAATGTCCAAAATATTATTTTATTGAACAAATAAGTTACTTATATTATTTAAAGACTAAAAATCATTTTTCCTAAATTTTCAAAACTATTTTTCTATTTTTAAAACACTAAAAACTATTTTTAAACTAAAATAATCATAAAAAATAATAAAATAATGCCAAAATTAATTTGACAATTTTATAAATCCTAATTTATACTAATGAACAGTAGAAAAATGAAAAAGTTTGAAAAATGTAAAATTATGCACTAAAAGAAAAAACTGATTAATATTAAACCCTAATTATACTAAATTAATTATAAAAAATAATTAAAAAGTGAACAGTGAAATATTTTTAAACTAAAAACCTTAAAATACTTTTCTAAGTCTAACAAAAATTTTAAAAGTGAAAAATATAACTTTTTTACACTAAATGACAAAAACAGAATAATAAAAAGTAATTAAAAATAGCAATTAAACCTAAAAAAATACTAAATGAACAGTAACTGTAAAATAAATTATACTGAAAAATCAAAAATAAAATAAGAAAAATATTGAAAAAAGTTTGAAGACTTAAATCCTAAATTTACCCACTAAAGACAAAAAAGTAAAACTGTGATAGTGACACTTGGAGTGTTTCTGTCTTTTAGCTAAGCAGTGCTAACAAAAGCACTAGCAGTGGGAACCTTGTTCCCTGATACAAGCATTTTAATGTGGTGAAAAAGTTCGATTCTCGGAATCCTCTCGAAATGATCTCAGTTTAAAGTGAAAAGATTTGTTCTTGGTGACAAAAAGGAGTTTGGTCTTCTACTCTATTCTAAAGGGAAATGAATAAAGTGATAATGATATTAACTTAAATCAATCAATAATGAAAAAGTAATACTTGAATAAAATATGTAGAAATACCCTTATATTTCTATACGGAATATAGAGCCATTCGGAAAGTCAAACAAGCCTATGCGGAAAAATGCCCCTATTCAGAAAGATGGCTTATGCGGAAAAACTGCTCTTATTCGGAATAAAATGCTCTATTCGGAAAATATTGCCATGCGGAAAAACATGCCCTATTCGGAAAATCACCTCTATGCGGAAAATATTGCTATTCGGAAAGCTGGCCCTATTCGGAATAACTGGACTATGCGGAAAAAGTAAGCTGTTCGGAATATATGAAATATTCCGAGTAAGGGAATGACAATTTTGGCTAAGCGGAAAATTATTCCAAGTAAAGGAAATGAAAACAACCCTATTCGGAATATCCAATATTCCGAATAAGGGGAGCACAAATTTGTCTATTCAGAAAATCCTGGGCTGAAGAACAGTGACAATACAGCAAAACAGGGGGCTCGTTTCTTAATCAAAATCAAACCAAATACTCAAAAAGATTTTACCAAATTAAACACAACTCATTTAAATATCATAAGAAACAAATCCCACCAATAAAAACACTAAATCAACAACTTTTTAAGATCAAACTTGAATCAAATAAAAACTTAAGAACTTGAAATAGAAGATGATGAAGATCAAGATGAATGAAAAGATGGAATAGATTGATTAATGTAAAAATAACAAGAGTAATGATTAAGAGTTACAAGATTGAAAGAAAAAGATGAAAAAATCACCAAACACCCTAATGGTGTTTGTGATGAACCGAACCTAAGAACTGGAAAAAGGAAAAAATGAAGCTAACTCCCTAAAATGTGAAGGGAGAATCTATTTATACTCCTAGTGGTTGGTTGGTGAGTGGGCTTTCTTCCTTTCTTCTTGTCTTCTCGTCTTTTCAGAAAAGTTGACGTTTTCGATTCTGATTCGGGATTTATCGTCGATTAAATCCAACTCGTCTTTTAATTTCTTCGTTAAATAGACTTGAGTTTCTTCGACTTATGTAAATCTTCCGTCTTTGGTCCTTTTCTTCGATAAATCTCCAAATAGGCCCATTGACTTGAAATCTTTTGCATCTCTTGGACAATAGACTTCGTCTTTAGTCTTTTTCCTTGATAAAACCCGTGCAATCCAATGTTTTCTTTAATATTCATCCGGTTAGCTCTGAAATCACAATAAACACAAAAACCACGCATAATTCCAAACAAATGATATTAAATACGTGTTTTGGTCTTGTTTTAGCCAGAATTAAGTGGTAAAAGGATGGGTGTTTACACACCTATCAAATCCCCTACACTTAACCATTGCCATGCCCTCATGCAATGCTTAGTGATAAAGCAATTTTACACTTTTCTCATAATTAATCAACCTTGGCCTTATTCAAATTCAACTAATCAAAAATTAAAATACTAAGGGAAATTAAAACTTTAAAATAAACAAAAGGATGGAAATAACTTGCAAAGAGATCAATGACTTACATTAGGGCTTCGATGCTGTGAAGATTTATCACCCTCAAGTTTCACGTTCCCCAAACTAAGCTTAAAAACGAGATCATTGTTATTATAAGTTAGCAATTCAAACACTTACACACATGGCTTAATTAAATGCTTAAACTCCCTTATTCCTAGGTGTATCTCTTATATTTTATTTTTGTCTTAGAATGATCATGAAGATGCATTTTTGGACTTATTTCGATAGTTTATTTAGGCTGAAAGCAAAGTAGGACGATTTGATCAATAGTTAGCTAAAGGACAAAATCTCTTAAAACTGCTTCTCGGGATATCAAAAAGTTCATATCTTGGCATAACTCGGTTCACGATTTGAGACCTTTCTCGGGCCGATATTTGGCATGTACTTCATACTTCATATCTTTGAGAGACGTTCTTGAGATAATGGTCTTCTCATCATAATAGAGTTTCTTCACTTGGAGACTTTTGAGGGGTACTCCAATCTTTGTTGACCACGACTTCATGATTATTTCTTCAATCTCTAATTGGGATTTTGAGATACAACGATCCGCCTCCTTTTCGGACTTGGATCTATTTATCCTCATACCTTGTTAGGGTCTTTTCGGATAGACTTCTCCATGATCTTTATGGGAGTTGATTGCTTTTCGTCGTGAGTCTTGATCCTTCATATTGACTTTAGGAATAATGCTTTTCACATCACTTTGGATCTTCATGCCTTGTTAGGGCCTTTTCGGACTCGCCAATCTTCGCGCCCCGCTTCATAAGTTATGCCTTGGCTATGAACTCTTATCATTACCGAGCAACTTTTAAACGATCTTGGGCTAGAAGCTAAGTAACTTTTCAAATCGTACGACCTTACTTATTGCAGATAAATTATTAGCAAGTGATGGGAGAATAGGCAAATAATTACACCAAGTGAGCTTGCGCAAGAATACCGACTTATAAATGACTCTATCATTTCTCGTCCTCCACAATTTAAAATCACAAGTAATGAGACTCGTGGACACTTAGCCTAATAAACCAATTAAGGTCTACATGGTTAAGGATACTGATAGGTGTGAAAACACCCATCTTTTCTACCACTTATTTCTTGCAAAAACAAGACCAAAACGCGTATTTAATGTCATTTGTTTGGAATTATGCGTGGTTTGTGTGTTTGTTGTGTTTTCAGAGCCAACCGGATAAATATTGAAGAAAACATGGGAATGCACGGGATTTATCAAAGAAAAAGACTCAAGATAAAGTCTACTATCCAAGAGATGCAAAAGATTTGAAGTCATTGGGCCTATTCAAAGATTTATTGAAGAAAAGGACTAAAGACGGAAGATTTTCATAAGTCGAAGAAACTCGAATCTATTTAATGAATAAATTAAAAGACGAGTTGGATTTAATCGACGACAAATCCCGAATCGAAATCGAAAGCGTCAACTTTTCTGAAAAGACGAGGAGACAAAAAGAAAGGAAGAAAGCCCACTCACCAACCAAGGGAGAAGCCTATAAATACTTCCCCCACTCACACATTCGACACACTCTCTTCTTTTTCCAGTTTTATTTTCTTCTTCCTAGTTTTTAGGAACCATCTCCCTTAAGGAGTGGTTTGAATTTTTGTTTGATTTATCTTCCAATCTTGTAAGTTAATCTTTGTTGATTTGAATCTTAAAACATTAATACAATCCTTCCTTTAATCTTTTGATTCATTTTGTTCTTCTTCATCTTTTTCTTTCAAGTTCTTAAGTTCTATCTGGTTCTATCTCTCAACTATCGTGATTCAATTTTCGTTATACTCACATTTGAAATTGATCACTTTAGTCGTCTTTTCCTTAACTTGAGTTAACCAACGTGCACAATGTCATAAGTGTAGGGGAAACTTTTTCCACATGCTTAAACATTGAGGACAATGTTTATCTTAAGTGTAGGGGGGACTTCTATCGAAGTTTTAAGTGGACTTTCCCATTAAAATGCCTTCATTTAACCGGAAAATCCTATTTTTCAACATTTTTCAAATTTTTTATTAACTTTGGCCATTTTGTCGTAAATTTTATCGTTGCTTTCATATGTATATATCCCGCAATAAAGTCAAAAATATTAATAAAGTGTTGTAGCTAGTTTTGAAATCTTGAACATATTAGGCCCGTTGCGTTTATTTTGACTCAACCCGAATAGACTTATTCTAGTTTATTCTAGCTAGTATCCTTAACCATGTAGACCTTAATTGGTTTATTAGGCTAAGCATCCACGAGTCTCATTACTTGAGATTTTTAAATTGTGGAGGACGAGAAATGATAGAGTCAATTATAAGTCGGTATTCTTATACAAGCTCACTTGGTGTAATTATTTGCCTATTCTCCCACCACTTGCTAATAATTTATCTGCAATAAGTAAGGTCATACAATTTGAAAGGTTACTTAGCTTCTAGCCCAAGATCGTTTAAAAGTTGCTCGGTAATGACGAGAGTTCATAGCCAAGGCATAACTTATGAAGCGGGGCGCGAAGATTGGCGAGTCCGAAAAGGCCCTAACAAGGCATGAGGATTCAATTTTATTGCTGAAGATCCAAAAGTGATGTGAAAAGCATTATCTCCAAAATCAATATGAAGGATCAAGACTCACGACGAAAAGCAATCAACTCCGACAAAGATGATGGAGAAGTCTATCCAAAAAGACCCTAACAAGGTATGAGGATAAATAGATCCAAGTCCGAAAAGGAGGCGGATCGTTGTATCTCAAAATCCCAATTAGAGATTGAAGAAATAATCATGAAGTCGTGGTCAACAAAGTGGAGTACTCCTCAAAAGTTTCCAAAGTGAAGAAACTCTATTATGATGAGAAGACCATTATCTCAAGAACGTCTCTCGAAGATATGAAGTATGAAGTACATGCCAAATATCGGCCCGAGAGAGGTCTCAAATCGTGAACCAAGTTATGCCAAGATATGAACTTTCTGATATCCCGAGAAGCAGTTTTAAGAGATTTTGTCCTTTAGCTAACTATTGATCAAATCGTCCTACTTTGCTTTCAGCCTAAATGAACTATCGAAATAAGTCCAAAAATGCATCTTCATGATCATTCTAAGACAAAAATAAAATATAAGAGATACACCTAGGAATAAGGGAGTTTAAGCATTTAATTAAGCCATGTGTGTAAGTGTTTGATTTACTAACTTATAATAACAATGATCTCGTTTTTAAGCTTAGTTTGGGGAACGTGAAACTTGAGGGTGATAAATCTTCGCAGCACCAAAGCCCTGATGTAAGTCCTTGATTTCTTTACAAGTTATTTCTATCCTTTTATTTATTTTTATTTTATTTTAAAAGTTTTAAGTTCTCTTAGTATTTTAATTGTTGCTTAGTAGAGTTTAAATAAGGCCAAGGTTGATTAATCATGAGAAAAATGTAAATTTGCTTTATCACTAAGCATTGCATGAGGGCATGGCAATGGTTAAGTGTAGGGGATTTGATAGGTGTGAAAACACCCATCTTTTCTACCACTTATTTCTTGCAAAAACAAGACCAAAACGCGTATTTAATGTCATTTGTTTGGAATTATGCGTGGTTTGTGTGTTTGTTGTGTTTTCAGAGCCAACCGGATAAATATTGAAGAAAACATGGGAATGCACGGGATTTATCAAAGAAAAAGACTCAAGATAAAGTCTACTATCCAAGAGATGCAAAAGATTTGAAGTCATTGGGCCTATTCAAAGATTTATTGAAGAAAAGGACTAAAGACGGAAGATTTTCATAAGTCGAAGAAACTCGAATCTATTTAATGAATAAATTAAAAGACGAGTTGGATTTAATCGACGACAAATCCCGAATCGAAATCGAAAGCGTCAACTTTTCTGAAAAGACGAGGAGACAAAAAGAAAGGAAGAAAGCCCACTCACCAACCAAGGGAGAAGCCTATAAATACTTCCCCCACTCACACATTCGACACACTCTCTTCTTTTTCCAGTTTTATTTTCTTCTTCCTAGTTTTTAGGAACCATCTCCCTTAAGGAGTGGTTTGAATTTTTGTTTGATTTATCTTCCAATCTTGTAAGTTAATCTTTGTTGATTTGAATCTTAAAACATTAATACAATCCTTCCTTTAATCTTTTGATTCATTTTGTTCTTCTTCATCTTTTTCTTTCAAGTTCTTAAGTTCTATTTGGTTCTAGCTTGATTCTAAAAAGTTGTTGAATTGGTGTTTTTATGATTGGGATTTGATCCTTGTAGTTAGTAGATGGTTTGTGGTTAATTTGGTAAAACCTTTTTACTTGATTGAGTTGGTTTGGTATAATCCATAGCTTACTGTTCTTCGTCCCATTTGCTGATCTTGCCCAGATTCCGAATAGGGAATCTGGGGTTGTGTCTATTCGGAACTTTCATATATTCCGAATAAAGGTTTGAAGTTTGTGTTATTCGGAATATTCCATTATTCCGAGTAAGGGATTTTCATTTCTTGCCTATTCGGAACTTCCATTATTCCGAGTAGGATTTTAATTTTGTGTCATTCGGAATATTCCATTATTCCGAATAGGGTTTCCATTTTGTGTTATTCGGAATATTTCCAATATTCCGAGTAAGGGCTTTTTCCGAGTTTTTCCGAATAGAACTTTTTCTAAAAATATTCCGAATAGCCTCCTTATTCCGCATAGAACCTTACTTTCCGAATAGGGCTATTTTCCGAATAGCCCTACATTCCGAATTGAGTATATTTTCCGTATAGAGATATTTTCCGAATAGGATTTTCAAATCATTCCGAGTAAGGGAAAGATTCCGAATAAAGGCAAATATTCCGCATAGAAAGAATTATTCCGAATAGAGCAGTTTCAGTTAGAGCAGTTTAATTTTCTCATCAAGGTATTTTCTACTGTTCATTTGAAGTTGAATTTCTAGTTTCTAGTTTAATTTTATTATTGCTTGCCTTTATCAATTTAATAGATTTAGACCAAAGCTCCCCCTTTTAGTCACCAATTACAACTATTCCACTTTTGACCGTGATCGATTCGAGAAGATACCGAGAACGAAACAACGATATATATCAATTGGGTACGAGCAACGCAAAGAGAGATCTTGCAAGCAAAAACCTTTTTATTAACCAACCAAGAGTGAGTTATTAGATACTAGCTAGAATAAACTTGGATAAGTCTATTCGGGTTGAGTCAAAATAAACGCAACGGGCCTAATATGTCAAAGATTTCTAAACTAGCTACACCACTTTATTAATATTTTTGACTTTATTGCGGGATATATACATATGAAAGCAACGATAAATGGCCAAAGTTAATAAAAAATTTGAAAAATGTTGAAAAATAGGATTTTCCAGTTAAATGAAGGCATTTTCATGGAAAAGTCCACTTAAAACTTCGATAGAAGTCCCCCCTACACTTAAGATAAACATTGTCCTCAATGTTTAAGCATGTGGGAAAAGTCTCCCCTACACTTATGACATTTTGCATGTTGGTTAACTCGAGTTAAGGGAGAGACGACTAAAGTGATCAATTTCAAATGTGAGTATGAAGAAAATTGAATCACGATAGTTGAGAGATAGAACCGGATTTCGGATAACACGAGAGCACGGTTCTTCAACGGCTCCAAGATTGCCGTTATCCCTGTAATCACATCACCACACAAACACAAACGACCAAAATAGGTCCTCCCATACACTTAGGGGGTTAAAGGGATAGATACTCGGGCTGCCTCCCGAGGAGCGCTTGTTTTTTATAACCGAGTCACGAGCCTGACTCGACCCAAAATTAGTTCATGGGGAACGTGGTGAGGGATGGAATCACCTCGTGAGAGGTGTCCTCACCAAAGTACAACTTCACTCGTTGGCCATTCACCTTAAAATTCGGTCCATCAGGTTGAGCGAGCTCGAGAGTACCATATGGAAAAATTTGGGCAATGGTGAATGGGCCGGACCAACGAGATTTGAGCTTGCCCGAAAAGATTTTCAACCGAGAGTTAAAAAGTAAGACTTTGTCTCCAACATGGAACTCTCGGTTTTTGATCTTGGAGTCGTGAATGAGCTTAGTCTTTTCCTTATAGATCAAAGAATTTTCATAAGCCTCATTCCGAAGTTCGTTCAGCTCATTGAGTTGGATCTTGCGTAGGTCACCGGCTTTGTTTATATCAAAATTAGCCCACTTCAAGACCCAATAAGCCTTGTGCTCCAACTCAATGGGGAGGTGGCACACTTTCCCGTACACAAGACGATAAGGCGTACAGCCGATCGGGGTCTTGTAAGCAGTACGGAAAGCCCACAAAGCATCATCAAGTTTATCAGCCCATGCGGCACGATGCTCTCCCACGGTTCTTTCAAGAATTCGCTTAAGTCCTCGGTTGGATATTTCAGCCTGGCCATTAGTTTGTGGGTGGTAGGCTATGGAAAGACGATGATTTACACCGTACTTAGCCATGACTCTAGCAAATTGGTCATTGCAGAAGTGAGTCCCACGATCACTAATAATGGCACGAGGCACACCGAATCTAGCGAATAAAGCTTTCAAAAAGTTACAAACCACCCTTGCATCATTAGTAGGTAAAGCTTTGGCTTCAACCCACTTTGAAACGTAGTCAACGGCTACAAGGATGTATTTGTTTCCTTTAGAGGAAGGGAATGGCCCCATAAAGTCGATACCCCAAACATCAAAAATTTCACACTCTTGAATGAAATTCTGAGGCATCTCGTCTTTATGTGTGATTTTGCCTTGCTTTTGGCAAACATCACATCGTTTGACCATATCGTGAGCATCACGGTATATGGAGGGCCAATAAAATCCCGAATCAAACACTTTCTTTGCGGTGTAGTTGGGACCAAAGTGACCACCGGTGGGTCCTTTGTGGCAAGCATCAAGGATTTCAAACGCTGCCGGTCCGTCAACACATCGACGGATAATCAGATCGGCACATTGTTTGAATAGGTAAGGGTCGTCCCAAAAGTAAGTCTTAATATCGGTGAAGAACTTCTTCTTTTGTTGAGACGTCAACCCTTCCTTGAGAATTCCACCAGCTAAGTAGTTTGCAAAGTCCGCAAACCACGGGGTTTCATTTGGCTTCGAGTTTATAGACATTAAGGTCTCCAAGGGAAAAGAATCATTGATTTCTTTGTTCGGAAGATCCCCTTGGTATGGATCCTCAAGTCTGCTGAGATGATCCGCGGCTAGGTTTTCTGCTCCTTTTTTATCGCGAATTTCGATTTTAAATTCCTGGAGCAGCAAAACCCAGCGAAGAAGTCTTGGTTTGGAATCTTGCTTTGTCAACAAGTACTTCAGCGCGGAATGATCGGTGTACACAATGGTGGTAGAAAGGACAAGATAGGGGCGGAATTTTTCAAAAGCATAGACAACAGCTAAAAGCTCTTTTTCGGTTGTCGTATAATGCAATTGTGCCCCAGTCATTGTCTTGCTAGCGTAATGGATCGGTTGGAAGTGTTTGTTCACTCTTTGTCCAAGAACCGCTCCAATAGCAAAATCACTAGCATCGCACATCAACTCAAAGGGAAGCTCCCAATTAGGGGTAACCAAGACGGGTGCCTTAGTTAGCTTATCCTTAAGCGAGTCAAATGCTTCGAGACACTCTTTGTAAAAGATAAAAGGAGTATCTTTTTCCAAGAGGTGGGTCATCGGGCGAGCGATTTGAGAAAAATCTGTGATGAATCGACGGTAGAAGCCCACATGACCCAGGAAACTTCTCACACCCTTCACTGTTGAAGGTGGAGGCAACTTTGCGATAACATCGACTTTAGCACGGTCAACTTCAAGACCGGCTTTCAAGATCTTATGTCCAAGCACGACGCCTTCTTTTACCATGAAATGGCATTTTTCCCAATTTAGAACAAGGCGAGTATCTTCGCACCTCTGTAGCATACGTTCCAAATTGGCAAGGCAAGAAGAGAACGAATCCCCGAAGACCGAGAAATCATCCATGAAGACTTCCATGGTTTGTTCAACCATGTCATGGAAGATAGCTAACATACACCTTTGGAAAGTCCCTGGCGCATTACATAAGCCGAAAGGCATTCTTTTGTAAGCAAAAGTGCCATAGGGACAAGTGAATGTAGTCTTCTCTTGATCTTGGGGATCTATGGGTATTTGGAAATAACCCGAGAAACCATCAAGAAAGCAGTAATATTCATTACCCGCTAATCGTTCAAGCATTTGGTCCATAAAAGGTAGAGGGAAATGATCCTTTCTCGTGGCATCATTGAGTTTGCGGTAGTCTATACAAACTCTCCACCCAGTAACGAGACGAGTGGGAATCAACTCGTTGTGTTCATTGGGAACAACGATTATTCCGCCCTTCTTGGGCACACAATGGATTGGACTAACCCATGGTGAATCCGAAATAGGGTAAATCATACCCGCATCAAGAAGTTTGATAACCTCTGTTTTGATGACTTCATGGATTTTTGGATTCACCCTTCGTTGGCTTTGAATTGTGGGCTTAAAGTCGTCCTCCATGAGAATTTTGTGTGTGCAGAAGTGAGGATCAATTCCACGAATATCGGAAATCTTCCAAGCGATAGCCTTCTTATGATCTTTCAGCACGGCGACAAGTCGGGCTTTCTCTTCATCCTTCAAATCCTTAGCAATGATGACTGGCGACTTCTTATCTTCTTCGAGGAATACATACTCAAGATGGGGTGGCAACTCCTTAAGTTCCAAATCCGGAGGATTGTCGACGGGAGGCGTATTCGAAGTCGGAGTATCGATAGCAATAACAGTGGGAGATGGAGGGGAAGGATTGTCTTCTCTGAGGAGGTTTGCAATGAAACTGAGATCGTCATCCCAATTGGCAGTAGAATCGTCATTGTCTTGCTTCACATCTTCCAAGGTGGCTTCCAAATCTTTCCAAAGGAAATCACTTTCTCCAAATAGAGATAGTGATGAGTCGATAGAGGAAACGGTCTCAACATTGGGAAGAGAGATAGGAATGTTTTTACAAGCATCCTTGAAGTGTTCTTCACAAGCCTCATCAAGAACGTCAATACAATTAACATTCTCGTAAGAATAAGGCTGTTTAGAAAGCTTTCCCATGTTGAAGACTACTTTATCGTCACCTACTCTCATGATAAGCTCACCGGCTTCAACATCAATGAGAGTGCGACCGGTCCTCAAGAATGGACGACCAACAATTAGTGGTACACGGGGGTCCATCTCATAGTCGACGACAACAAAATCAGCAGGGAAGGTGAATTTGTCGACTCCTACAATGACGTCTTCGGCTATCCCCACAGGATAAGCAACCGTACGGTTAGCTAATTCCAAAGTCATTTTGGTGGGGACTAGCTCTGGGAGAGATGATTGCTTCCAAACACTTAGAGGCATGAGATTAATACTGGCACCTAGATCGGCTAGGGCCATGCAATTCTCTACTCCCGGGAAATTGCAAGGGATAAGAAAACGACCCGGATCACCAAGCTTGGTTGGCAATTTCCTTAAGAGCACTGCAGAGCAGTTCTCATCAAGTTGGGTGTTGGCAATATCGAGGAGCTTTTCCTTGTCGCTCAGAAGATCTTTAAACATTTTGGCATATTTGGGCATGTGAGCGAGAGCCTCAGCGAAGGAGATATTGAAATTCAGTTGTTTGAACATTTTTAGGAAGTTCGAAACCTGAATATCATCCTTGCTCTTGAGCTTCTCTTTCCTCAACCTTGAAGGATAAGGTATATTGGAAGAAGAGGAAGGCTTTAGGGGAATAGGATCACTCACAACCACGGGTGGAGGAGGGGTAGAAGGAAGAGGTGGAGAAATTGGGGAAGGAGAAGGAGGAGGAATAGGAGCAGGTGACTCGTTCTCCTTAGTCACAACCACCGGTGGAGGTATAGGAAGCTCGGGTTCCTTGGTACCTTTACCACTTCGAGTAGTGATTGCTTTCATCTCCCCTCTTGGATTCGCAACGGTGTTACTCGGAAGAGTACCCGAAGAAGAGGGTTGACTACTATGGAAGAAACTAGCCATCATGTTCCTCAGATCATTAGTTTGGCTATCCAACGTATTTCTCAGGTCTGCTCTCAAATCATTTCCTTGCTTGACCAAGTCTGCTTTCAAATTGCGCACTTCCTCTTGGAGATTTCCCACAATCACATCATTGGTCCTCATGTAGGTTGCAACCTCTTGGTGTAATGTAGTGGTGGCTTGGTTGGGAGGAGCATTGTATGCAGGTGGTTGGTAAGCAGGTTGTTGGTAGACTTGATTGTTACGTTGAGGCGGTTGTTGCTGCTTGTGAGGAGGGATGTATGGTTGTCGAGGTTGTTGTTGTTGTTGAGGAGGGCGATTAAGGTTTTGTTGTTGGTTTGGGTTGGTAGAAGGAAAGCCAGGTGGTGAAAGATAGTTGTTGCTGCGGTAGCTAAGTAAATTACGGTCACCTTGAGATTTAGCTTGATAAGCAGGTTGAGGATAGGTGCCATATGCCGCATTCACATTCTCAGCAGGGTAGTCTTGGGTGGCGGTACAAGTTGTGTAAGAGTGGCGACCATCGCATATCTCACAAGGTTGGCTGACAGCGTTCACTTGAGCGTTTTTGGCGTTATTGCTGTTGTTGTTGCTGACGGTGTGGGTGACAAGCGATTCAAGAAGCGTAGTGATTTTGTCTTATCGCTTGTCGCTGTCATTAGTGCTAGCACTAGCAACATTGGTCCGAATACTCTTGGTTTGCACACGAGACTTGTTCTCAATGATATCCCAAGCAGCATTGGAAGTCTTAGCCAATAAATTACCCCCTGAGGCACTGTTCAGTGAATCTTGGTCACTCATGCTTAAACCATTGTAAAAAGTATTAATTTGATGTACTTTGGTAAAACCATGTTGTGGGCATTTTCTTAAAATATCTTTAAAACGATCCCAAGATTCACTGAATGACTCATCGTACTTTTGTTCAAAGTTTATAATCTCATTCCGCAAAGCGGTAGTACGAGAGGGTGGGAAAAAATAATTTATAAACTTGGTTTCCAAATCCGTCCACGAGAGAATACTCTGTGGCGGTTCCTTAGCAAGCCAATGCCGGGCTTGTCCCTCTAAAGAAAAGGGAAAAAGTTGTAACCTTATAACCTCTTGTGGAACCCCATTGAATTTGACCGTGTTGGTGAGTTGTAGAAATCTCTTGATGTGGTCGTGTGGATCATCAATGGTTCGTCCCAAGAATGGTTGAGCGGAGACCATTTGGATAAAGCCTGACTTGAGCTCGAAATTGTTGGCGGCAATTGGAGGTATGACAATTGGATCCGTGTTGCCATCTACATGAGCTTGTAGCAGTTCAATCATCGGGCGATTATCCGGAAGGTGCTCATTGTTGTTGTTATTGTTCATGTTGTTGTTGTTATTATTGTTTGGAGGTGGGACACCGGCCATGTCTAAATGATCGAGAGGCTCGGGCTCTTGATATGACGTGGATCGAGTGCGCATACACCTGCAAAAGAACGAACAAAGAAAAACAAAGCAAAAATATTTTTGGTTTTTATGGTTTTTTACTTTTTAGGATTTTTTGAAAATTTTATATTTTTTAATGTTTTTGAAAATTTTTGTGAAAAATTAACGTTCACGGGGAACGAATCCCAAAATCCAAGTTCTCACAAAAAACTTTTGATCTTAACGAGAAGAGCCGGCAGCGGCGCCATTTGATACAAGCATTTTAATGTGGTGAAAAAGTTCGATTCTCGGAATCCTCTCGAATTGATCTCAGTTTAAAGTGAAAAGATTTGTTCTTGGTGACAAAAAGGAGTTTGGTCTTCTACTCTATTCTAAAGGGAAATGAATAAAGTGATAATGATATTAACTTAAATCAATCAATAATGAAAAAGTAATACTTGAATAAAATCTGTAGAAATACCCTTATATGTCTATACGGAATATAGAGCCATTCGGAAAGTCAAACAAGCCTATGCGGAAAAATGCCCCTATTCGGAAAGATGGCTTATGCGGAAAAACTGCTCTTATTCGGAATAAAATGCTCTATTCGGAAAATATTGCCATGCGGAAAAACATGCCCTATTCGGAAAATCACCTCTATGCGGAAAATATTGCTATTCGGAAAGCTGGCCCTATTCGGAATAACTGGACTATGCGGAAAAAGTAAGCTGTTCGGAATATATGAAATATTCCGAGTAAGGGAATGACAATTTTGGCTAAGCGGAAAATTATTCCGAGTAAAGGAAATGAAAACAACCCTATTCGGAATATCCAATATTCGAATAAGGGGAGCATAAATTTGTCTATTCGGAAAATCCTGGGCTGAAGAACAGTGACAATACAGCAAAACAGGGGGCTCGTTTCTTAATCAAAATCAAACCAAATACTCAAAAAGATTTTACCAAATTAAACACAACTCATTTAAATATCATAAGAAACAAATCCCACCAATAAAAACACTAAATCAACAACTTTTTAAGATCAAACTTGAATCAAATAAAAACTTAAGAACTTGAAATAGAAGATGATGAAGATCAAGATGAATGAAAAGATGGAATAGATTGATTAATGTAAAAATAACAAGAGTAATGATTAAGAGTTACAAGATTGAAAGAAAAAGATGAAAAAATCACCAAACACCCTAATGGTGTTTGTGATGAACCGAACCTAAGAACTGGAAAAAGGAAAAAATGAAGCTAACTCCCTAAAATGTGAAGGGAGAATCTATTTATACTCCTAGTGGTTGGTTGGTGAGTGGGCTTTCTTCCTTTCTTCTTGTCTTCTCGTCTTTTCAGAAAAGTTGACGTTTTCGATTCTGATTCGGGATTTGTCGTCGATTAAATCCAACTCGTCTTTTAATTTCTTCGTTAAATAGACTTGAGTTTCTTCGACTTATGTAAATCTTCCGTCTTTGGTCCTTTTCTTCGATAAATCTCCAAATAGGCCCATTGACTTGAAATCTTTTGCATCTCTTGGACAATAGACTTCGTCTTTAGTCTTTTTCCTTGATAAAACCCGTGCAATCCCATGTTTTCTTTAATATTCATCCGGTTAGCTCTGAAATCACAATAAACACAAAAACCACGCATAATTCCAAACAAATGATATTAAATACGTGTTTTGGTCTTGTTTTAGCCAGAATTAAGTGGTAAAAGGATGGGTGTTTACACACCTATCATTCCCACTGACTGAACAAAAAACAGGTCTGGTGCTTTCTTGGCTTATAACTTGATCTTGGATTGATTTTGTTGGACAAGAGGGGCACCCCCACACTCATGGAAGTGTGGGGAGTCAGTTTAAGCACAAAAAAACACAACCACAAAGCAAAAATCACACTCAAAATGCTCAAACAAGTGACTGTTATGGCTTGTAAGTTACTGGTGAACAGTAACTGATTTTTTTTTACTATAGAACGAATTTTAAAAGCCTATAACTTGCTCAAATGATTACCAAATCACAAATAAATGATTAATAGCCCTAAATTACACCTATTCTTAACACTCTACAAGATTGTGAGCAAAAATTCAAACAAAACAAGGCAGAAATCTATCTTACTGTATCTAAGCTAGTTTCTACCCATTTTAAACATGCAACTTTCCTTAACTCCTATCCAAACTGAAAACAAGACAACTAATACTCCTAACTACTACCTAGGGAGATAGTTTAAGCAGTTTTCAACCCAAGAATTTGTCAAACTCCTAGCCTATCAAGCAGACCCAAACACTCCCTTAAAAATCAGAACTTGAAAATCACAAACTAAATGCTTCCAAAACCCCTTGAAACTGATTAATCTTTACTTTAACATGCACATAAGACATACACAAACATGTATGGGCAGATAATCTAGCATACAACCACTTATCACACAAATCTCATACATCAAACAATCTCTTGAATCCTACCTACTAAACTAGAAACAGAGGGTTCAAGCCTTTTAAGGGGTTACCTTGTGGGACCCACATCCGGGCCCCACTATGGCTGACATGCCATCTTCATTCAAGCCCGGGCTTGAGCTGAACTAGCTTGATGTAGAGAAAGGGAAAGAAAAGTGCTTCCAACACCAGACCTCCAATACTTTTTAGCTATGGTTCTTATAACCTGCCAAAAAAAGAGAGAAAAAGAAGAGTGAAGTGGAAACAAACCAATAAGCTATAGAGTAAGCTTATTAATTAAGCAGCTATAGCTTATTGGTTATGCTTAAAGAAGAAAAAAAATGAACTTTCAAAAGGACTGAATTTTCTGGAAAACCTATTTAAACCTACTTGCAAATCTTTTGAACACGTTTTTAAACAAGATTAAAACTTCAGAAAACCAAACACCCAATTCCACTTTCACTTCCCTCGATTTTTGAATTTCTAAAAGTCTTAAACCCTATTTTAGAACTTCTGAAAACTGATTTCTTAAACAAAAACTCAAATGAACTTTTTTAAACTAACATTGCAAAAGAAGTTAAAATATTACACTAAATAAACAGTAAAAGGGAACTCAGTGATTCCACAACTTCAAATTTTCATTTTCATTACTTTTAAAAAAATTGTACAAGGACTGGAACAAGAAATAGAGGTCACAAGTCGACCTCTATATATACTGAAAGGAAGAACAATCTAGATACTAAAAACCCTAGCTACTGCTTTTCCTCTTTTGCCATTGGTCAAGTTTTGAAAAACAGTCAAAGAAGAGCCCATGTGATGATTCTGAAAGATTCCAGCTGTTGAATGCATCATAGCCGTTTAGATGGTCCTTTGTGAGCACGAAATTGATGAGAGCTGTTGATTTGCTGGCAAGATGCTTCTTTTGCCCAAAATGGTTAAGCAGGGGATATGAGTGGGGTCACTGGGTCACGGGATAAGTGAGTTGGGTGTGGGTTTGGTTTGTGATGGGGTTGATTAATGATCTAGAAACTTTCAAACAATTACCCTTTGATTCGTGGGGTGTAGGGATTAGGGTCCTTGAGGATTAGGGATGTTTAGAGGTGAAGATTGATTAGGATTAGGGTGGATTAGAGATTAAAAAAACTGTTTCCCCACTTTCTATATTAAACAAAGTTTAATAATTAACCAGGAGGTGGAAGTGTGACGTGGAGGAGAAGTGAGTTTTGATTGGTTGGGATGGTTGATGTGTCAAAATGATAGGCTGGGGAAAATTGTGATGTCTTGGCAGATTTGACCCCCTATGAACCCAATACTTTCTATAACAAGTTTTTAGCTGCAAAGTTGAACTTCCCTTTGTAAATGAAGTTTGCAACTTCATATTTTGGCCACAAATGTTTATCAAACATGTTCACAAGGGCATTTTATGCAATAAAAGCATTCTTCAAGGACCAATTTTGTACAATCTTGACATTTTAGGGACACCAATGTAATTTTGAGGATTTATAGGGGTATAAATGACAAGTCTTCAATTCTTGAGGGACCATTCTTGCCAATTCTTCAAACTTCAAGGACTATTTTGTAAATTCCACTTTTGGGCCCGGTTCTTTGTGCGGCTTCGTTTCCCGTGTTCATTTTTGCTTGATTCCTTTGATCTTTTGTTGATTTCACGATATCCGTACCTAAAATACACAATGAACAAACACAAGCATATATTGGGGTATTTTGATGATATTTTAAGCGTTTTAAGCCCGATTTGGACGATGAGACTATGTATAAATACAGTCTCATCACTCCCCCATACTAAACCATTGCCGTGTCCCCACGCAATGCTAGAATTAAGTACCGTAGCACTTCCAAAATTCATTTTATGATGACTTTTAGTGAAGACATAAACTTAAATAAACTACTACATGTGTTTTAGACATAATGTATTGTTTTCATCACGATAAAGTGACTTTTAGGATCATAGAAAAAGAACACGTGAATGCTTCGTTAGAAATAATTTCGTCGTCCCCGATTTTCACCCAATTCCATGCTAAGCGTGTAACGAGATCATTGTTATTATAAGTTAGCAACACGATCATATCTCATGAGTGTTAATTATACACCTAAACTCCCTTATTCCTACTTGGTATCTCTTATATTTTATTTTGTCTTAATGATCACGAGGATACATCATTGACTTATGCGTGAATAGAGATTAAGTCTAAAAATAGAAACTTAACAGGGTAACCAAAATCATTAAATTAATAATTCACCCCAATAGACAACGATGTCAAAAAATTAAGTCAACAATAAGGATCGATAAACACGGTTTTATAACGGTTTTGAACATGAGACTTATTACCAAGACTTTTATATGCCCCCTAACGGAAGGGCCTTATTATCTTTGGTTTACCTCCATCTTTTATTCAACTTCGCCATGAAGCTTTTATTATGACTTCGGTCTTGCCTTGCCTTTTTTTATCCGCCTCATCGGTGGTTTTATTAGCCAAAGACGTATATCCTCACGCTAAAGCGAATTTTGGATCTTTAAATCTTCAAAGATTAAGGCTTGATTCACTTTCAACTTGGGCATAGATTTTTCGGCCTTGTGAGCTTCAAATTTTTGCTTAATTTAGGTGAGCACTTGAAATCTTATTATTAGGTGAAGCTTTCGATTATTCGGGTGCCAGTACTTCAAAACCGTGACGCTGGCGATACCTTAATGTTTTCCCAATTTAATTACATGGAAGCTATCAAAACAAATTAGAAACCAACAATAGTGACTAAACCGCTAAATCAATATTTATTAACAATTTATTATGTAAAAGCGTTGGTAGAATAAGCTAATAATTACTACACATGAGATCGTGACGATTACGAGACTTATAAATAACTCTATCATTTCTCGCCCTCATTTAAGAGACTTAGTCTAAAAAGTTAAGGAATCGAAGCTAAGTGCTCAACACGCACGGTCGAGTCAAAAGTTACTCTCATTCTCACCATCGGAAAACCTACATTCGTGTCTTAAACACTTATGAGAAACAAGAAAAATTTTAAAATTTGGCCATTTTTAGCCTTATTTGCAACAAAACGATAGCAAAAAGATGAATATTGGATTGCGTGTTGACGTAAGCAAGGTGAAGTATCTACTCACCCCCCATACTAAAACTAAAAATTGTCCTCAATGTTTCGAGTCTAGGGGTGTAAACACCCCCATACTAGGGACGAAGTCGAATGCTTAATCTCGAGCATGGAAAGGGTAAAACGAACATCCTAAAAGCCGTTTATGAATTATGCTAATAAGATAAACGTTAGAACATAAAAGGATATCATCGGATATCGGAATCTCCAAAGGCAACGATCGAAGCTCGAGTGATCCGTAAAACGAACACGAGAGGCTTCAAAGATGACGATGAACCTAATAAATCACAATCACAAACAACCACGGAACAAAGGTTGGAAGAGCACAAGTCCCCTCGTTACATTAAACTAAGAAAGCGACAATATGTACAAGGATAAGCATGAGAATCCCCCACGAGGCACCTTGTTTTTGATAACCGAGTCAAAAGCTCGACCCGGATCCCCATAAATGTGATCATTTAGGGATAATCATGGTTTGGTCATTTTTGGTGGGGCTTACATGATAAACAAGGCCCAAAAGTACGTGGAGTACTTTAAAAACCCGATAAACATATACCGGGTCAAAGATAGCGTCCTCGTTTTCGGATGAAAGACGAAATAACGCTACTTCAACACGAACCCTAATGGGGTAGAAGAAAAGAGATAAGAAGTAGAAAGGTGGGGCAATGGGTAAGGCAACTGATACTTGTGTTTTTGTTTGGGTTCAATTATTGTTCTCTCGGTATCCTCTCGAATTGATCTCGGCTCTAAGTGGAATGATTTGTTCTTGGTTAATAAAAAAGGGTTGGTTTGTTTATCTATTTTAACCTAATAACAATTCATTAAGTGTCGAAGAGTAAACTTAAAGCTTTAAAAGATTAAAGTAAAGAAACGAGTTTAAAAATAAATGTTTGAAAACTTGAAGATTTTATTATAAAAATAAATGAACACTCAATAAAAACTAACTCTTGGAAGACTTTGTAAAATTATGATTAAGTCTGAACGTACTAAAAGAAAGTAAGAACAGAATATAGCAAAACAGCTTCAATCGGAATATCTAGAAAAAGGCAAATCAGAATATTATTCCGATCGAGTGATCGGAATATCTTGAAATGATGCAAATCGGAATGTGGGCAAAATGCTACAATCGGAATATGGGAAAAATTTACCGTCGGAATGCTCAAAAGTTGGTGCAGTCGTAATACGTAAACAAGCCCGATCGGAATAATCTAAACCCTTTTCCGATCATACGATCGGAATGAAGGGGTGTGCTCGGTCGGAATGACAGGTCGGAAAAGGGCTTTGCCCTTTCCGAAAATGGTGCAAATTCGAATGAAAAGCAACGGAAATAAGCATATGGAATAAGCTAACTCCCAAAACTAGCTCGGATCCAACAATAAGTTGATCAAATAAGCACTAAGAACAACTTTTCTAAACTCAAAATAAACAACTTATAAATCGAATTAATTAAAAGATGAACTTTTCATAAAAACTTTAAAAAGTAAATAATCTAAATCAACAAATAAGCCAATAAGCACAAGGATCTCAAAGCTTATTTGTGTAGAAACTTAAGAAACATAAAAAGATTAACTTTTTAAGCACAAAATCATTGATGAACAACACGGATCATACGAGATTTGTACCAAAATCAACCAAAATCAAAGAAAGGAAGAATGAGATTAAAGATTAAAAGATAAAACTTGAACTTGATTAATGAAAATTAATACAAAGTTTTGATCTTGAAATAAAAAAAGATGAAATCTAGTGAGAGAAAGTTTAGAACTTTCTCTCTCTAAAACTAGAGAAAATGAAAAGTGAAAAACTAAACTAAAAGACTAAGTGTGTGAAATTTGTGAAGTAGAGTCCTATTTATAGGCGTGTCTTGTGGTGGTGGGCTTGTGATTGGGCTTTGGTTTGGGCTTCTTTATCTTCTTTCTTCTTTAGTCTTCACGCTTGTTTAAATAAACGTTTCCGACTTGGATTTGAGAAGTGTCGGTGAATAATTCCAACTCGTCTTATAATCTTTTGTTTGACAGACTCGAGTTCTTCGACATATATGAATCTTCCATCTTTGGCTCTATTCTTCGATAAATCTTCAAATAGGCACAATGACTTCAAATCTTTGCATCTCTTGGACAGTAGACTTCGTCTTGAGTCTTTTTCCTCGATAAAACCCGTGCAATCCCATGTTTTCTTCAATATTCACCCGGTTGACTCTGAAAACACAATAAACACAAAAACCACGCATAATTCCAAACAAATGATATTAAATACGTGTTTTGGTCTTTTTTTAGCCAGAAATAAGTGGTAAAAGGATGGGTGTTTTCACACCTATCAAATCCCCTACACTTAACCATTGACATGCCCTCATGCAATGCTAGTGACAACGCACATTTACACTTTTCTCATAATCAATCAACCTTGGCCTTATTAATATACTACTAATCAAAAATGAAAGTACTAAGAGAAATTAAAACTTTTAAAGTAAACAAAAGGATGGAAATAGCTTACGTGGAAATAACTTGTAAAGAGATCGAGGACTTACATTAGGGCTTCGGTGCTGCGAAGATTTATCACCCTCAAGTTTCACGTTACCCAAACTAAGCTTAAAAACGAGATCATTGTTATTATAAGTTAGCAATTCAAACACTTACACACATGGCTTAATTAAATGCTTAAACTCCCTTATTCCTAGGTGTATCTCTTATATTTTATTTTTTTGTCTTAGAATGATCATGAAGATGCATTTTTGGACTTATTTCGATAGTTAGTTAGGCTGAAAGCAAAGTAGGACGATTTGATCAATAGTTAGCTAAAGGACAAAATCTCTTAAAACTGCTTCTCGGGATATCAAAAAGTTCATATCTTGGCATAACTTGGTTCGCGATTTGAGACCTTTCTCGGGCCGATATTTGGCATGTACTTCATACTTCATATCTTGAGAGACGTTCTTGAGATAATGGTCTTCTCATCGTAATAGAGTTTCTTCACTTGGAGACTTTTTGAGGGGTACTCCAACTTTGTTGACCACGACTTCATGATTTTTTCTTCAATCTCTAATTGGGATTTTGAGATACAACGATCCGCCTCCTTTTCAGACTTGGATCTATTTATCCTCATACCTTGTTAGGGTCTTTTCGGATAGACTTCTCCATGATCTTTATGGGAGTTGATTGCTTTTCGTCGTGAGTCTTGATCCTTCATATTGATTTTGGGAATAATGCTTTTCACATCACTTTTGGATCTTCAGCAATAAAATGGAATCCTCATGCCTTGTTAGGGCCTTTTCGGACTCGCCAATCTTCGCGCCCCGCTTCATAAGTTATGCCTTGGCTATGAACTCTTATCATTACCGAGCAACTTTTAAACGATCTTGGGCTAGAAGCTAAGTAACTTTTCAAATCGTACGACCTTACTTATTGCAGATAAATTATTAGCAAGTGATGGGAGAATAGGCAAATAATTACACCAAGTGAGCTTGTGCAAGAATACTGACTTATAATTGACTCTATCATTTCTCGTCCTCCACAATTTAAAATCTCAAGTAATGAGACTCGTGGATGCTTAGCCTAATAAACCAATTAAGGTCTACATGGTTAAGGATACTAGCTAGAATAAACTTGAACAAGTCTATTCGGGTTGAGTCAAAATAATCGCAACGGGCCGAATATGTCAAAGACTTCTAAACTAGCTACACCACTTTATTAATATTTTTGACTTTATTGCGGGATATATACATATGAAAGCAACGATAAAATTTTAAAACTTACGACTAAATGGCCAAAGTTAATTAAAAATTCGAAAAATGTTGAAAAAAATGATTTCCCGGTTAAATAAGGCATTTTCATGGAAAAGTCCACTTAAAACTTCGATAGAAGTCCCCCTACACTTATGATAAACATTGTCCTCAATGTTTAAGCATGTGGGAAAAGTTTCCCCTACACTTATGACATTGTGCACGTTGGTTAAATCAAGTTAAGGAAGAGACGACTAAAGTGATCAATTTCAAATGTGAGTATGAAGAAAATTGAATCACGATAGTTGAGAGATAGAACCGGATTTCGGATAACACGGGAGTACGGTTCTTCAAAGGTTCCAAGAGTGCATTTATCCCTGTAATCACATCACCACACAAATACAAACACGTATAGAGGTCCCCCTACACTTAGGAGGTAAAAACATAAAAGGATAGATACTCGGGCTGCCTCCCGAGGAGCGCTTGTTTTTTATAACCGAGTCACGAGCCTGACTCGACCCAAAATTAGTTCATGGGGAACGTGGTGAGGGATGGAATCACCTCCTGAGAGGTGTCCTCACCAAAGTACAACTTCACTAGTTGGCCATTCACCTTAAAATTAGGTCTATCAGGTTGAGCGAGATCGAGAGTACCATATGGAAAAATTTGGGCAATGGTGAATGGGCCGGACCAACGAGATTTCAGCTTGCCAGAAAAGATTTTCAACCGAGAGTTAAAAAGTAAGACTTTGTCTCCAACATGGAACTCTCGGTTCTTAATCTTAGAGTCGTGAATGAGCTTAGTCCTCTCCTTATAGATCAACGAATTTTCATAAGCCTCATTACGGAGTTCATTGAGCTCATGGAGTTGGATCTTGCGTAGGTCACCGGCTTTGTTGATATCAAAATTAGCCCACTTCAAGGCCCAGTAAGCCTTGTGCTCCAACTCAATGGGGAGGTGGCATGCTTTCCCGTACACGAGACGATATGGCGTACAACCAATCGGAGTCTTGTAAGCAGTACGGAAAGCCCACAAAGCATCATCAAGTTTATCAGTCCATGAGGCACGATGCTCTCCCACGATTCGTTCCAGAATTTGCTTTAGTCCACGGTTGGATATTTCAGCCTGGCCATTAGTTTGTGGGTGGTAGGTTGTGGAAAGACGATGATTTACACCGTACTTAGCCATGACTCTAGCAAATTGTTCATTGCAAAAATGAGTCCCACGATCACTAATAATGGCACGAGGCACACCGAATCTAGCGAATAGAGATTTTAAAAAGTTACAAACCACCCTTGCGTCATTAGTAGGTAAAGTTTTGGCTTCAACCCACATTGAAATGTAGTCAACGGCTACAAGGATGTATTTGTTTCCTTTAGAAGAAGGGAATGGCCCCATAAAGTCGATACCCCAAACATCAAAGATTTCACACTCTTGAATGAAATTCTGAGGCATCTCGTCTTTATGTGTGATCGTGCCTTGTTTTTGGCAAACATCACATCGTTTAACCATAATGTGAGCGTCACGATATATGGAGGGCCAATAAAATCCCGAGTCAAACACTTTTTTGGCGGTGTAGTTGGGACCAAAGTGACCACCGGTGGGTCCTTTGTGGCAAGCGTCAAGGATTTTTAAAGCTGCCGGTCCATCAACACATCAGCGGATAATCAGGTCGGCACATTGTTTGAATAGGTAAGGGTCGTCCCAAAAGTAAGTCTTAATGTCGGTGAAGAACTTTTTCTTTTGTTGGGACGTCAACCCTTCCTTGAGAATTCCACCCGCCAAGTAGTTTGCAAAGTCCGCAAACCACGGGGTTTCATCAGAATTCGAATTTATAGACATTAAGGTCTCCAAGGGAAAAGAATCATTGGTTTCTTTGTTCGGATGATCCCCTTGGTAAGGATCCTCAAGTCTGCTGAGATGATCCGCGGTTAGGTTTTCAGCTCCTTTTTTATCGCGAATTTCTATTTTAAATTCCTGGAGCAGCAAAACCCAGCGAAGAAGTCTTGGTTTGGAATCTTGCTTTGTCAACAAGTACTTCAACGCGGAATGATCGGTGTAAAAGATTGTGGTGGAAAGGACAAGATAGGGGCAAAATTTTTCAAAGGCATAGACAACAGCTAAAAGCTCTTTTTCGGTCGTGTAATGCAATTGAGCCCCCGTCATTATCTTGCTAGCATAATGGATTGGTTGGAAGTGTTTGTTCACTCTTTGTCCCAGAACCGCACCAATAGCAAAATCACTAGCATCGCACATCAACTCAAAAGGAAGCTCCCAAGTAGGGGTAACCAAGACGGGTTCCTTAGTTAGTTTATTCTTAAGCGAGTTGAAGGCTTCAAGACACTCTTTAGAAAAGATAAAAGGAGTATCTTTTTCCAAGAGGTGGGTCACCAGGCGAACGATTTGAGAAAAATCTTTGATGAATCGACGGTAGAAGCCCGCATGACCCAGAAAACTTCTCACACCCTTCACGGTTGAAGGTGGAGGCAACTTAGCGATAACATCGACTTTAGCACGGTCCACTTCAAGACCGGCTTTGGAAATTTTGTGTCCTAGCACGATGCCCTCTTTTACCATAAAATGGCATTTTCCCAATTCAGAACAAGGCGAGTGTCTTCGCACCGCTTAAGCATACGTTCCAAATTGGCAAGGCAAGAAGAGAATGAATCGCCATAAACCGAGAAATCATCCATGAATACTTCCATAGTGTCTTCCACCATGTCATGGAAGATAGCCATCATACACCTTTGGAATGTCCCAGGAGCATTACATAAACCAAAAGGCATACGTTTGTAAGAGAATGTTCCATAGGGACAAGTGAATGTGCTCTTTTCTTGGTCCTTGGGATCGATGGGAATTTGAAAATACCCGGAGAAGCCGTCTAAGAAGCAGTAATAATCATTACCTATAAGACGCTCGAGCATTTGATCCATGAAGGGAAGAGGAAAGTGGTCTTTTCTCGTGGCGTCATTGAGCTTGTGATAATCAATACAAACTCTCCACCCAGTAACGAGACGAGTGGGAATCAACTCGTTGTGTTCATTGGGAACAACGTTATTCCGCCCTTCTTGGGCACACAATGGACGGGACTTACCCACGGCGAATCCGAAATAGGGTAGATCAAGCCGGCATCTAGAAGTTTGATAACCTCTTGTTTGATGACGTCATGAATTTTAGGATTAACCCTTCTTTGGCTCTGGATTGTGGGTTTGAAGTCATCTTCCATGAGAATCTTATGAGTACAAAAGTTCGGATCAATTCCGCGGATATTGGAAATTTTCCAAGCAATTGCCTTCTTATGAGCTTTAAGCACAGCGATGAGACGAGTTTTCTCTTCTTCTTGCAAGAACTTAGCGATGATGACGGGTGACTTCTTCTCTTCTTCAAGGAACACGTACTCGAGATGAGGCGGCAACTCCTTAAGTTCTAAATCCGGAGGATTTTCGATGGGAGGCGTTTTCAAAGTCGGAGCATCGATAGCAATAACCGTGGGAGATGGTGGAGAAAGATTTTCTTCGTTGAGAAGGTTTTCAAAGAAATGCATGTCTTCATCCCCATCGGTGGGAGAATCATCAGTAGCTAAGTTCACATCTCCCATGGTGGCTTCAAGATTGTTCCAAAACAAATCACTTTCTCCAAATAGAGACAGTGATGAATCTATAGAGGAAACGGTTTCAACATTGGGAAGAGAGGTAGGAATACTTTTGCAAGCATTTTAGAAGTGTTCTTCACAAGCCTCATCAAGAACGTCAATACAATTAACACTCACGTTGGAATAAGGTTGTTTAGACAACTTTCCCATGTTGAAGACGATTTTATCGTCTCCCAATCTCATGATAAGCTCACCGGCTTCAACATCTATGAGAGTGCGACCGGTCCTCAGGAATGGACGACCCACAATCAAGGGAACACGAGGGTCCATCTCGTAATCGACGACGACGAAATCGGCAGGAAAAGTGAATTTGGCGACTCATACAAAGACGTCTTCGGCTATCCCCACTGGATAAGCAACCGTACGGTTAGCTAATTCCAAAGTCATTTTGGTGGGGACTAGCTCAGGGAGAGATAATTGCTTCCAAATGCTTAGAGGCATTAGATTAATACTGGCACCTAGATCGGCTAGGGCCATGCAATTCTCTACTCCCGGGAAATTGCAAGGGATTAAGAAATGACCCGGATCACCAAGCTTGGTTGGCAATTTCCTTAAGAGCACTGCAGAGCAATTCTCATTAAGTTGGGTGTTGGCAATATCGAGAAGCTTTTCCTTATCACTCAGAAGATCTTTAAACATTTTCGCGTACTTGGGCATGTGAGCGAGAGCCTCAGCGAAGGAGATGTTAAAATTCAATTGTTTAAACATTTTGAGAAAGTTCGAAACCTGAATATCATCCTTGCTTTTGAGCTTCTCTTTCCTCAACCTAGATGGATAAGGTATATTGGAAGTAGAGGAAGGCTTTGGGATCGAAGGATCACTCACATGCTTGGGTGGAGGAGGGGTAGAAGTAAGAGGTGGAGAAATTGGGGAAGGAGACAGATGAGGAATAGGAGCAGGTGACTCGTTCTCCTTAGTCACAACCACCGGTGGAGGTATAGGAAGCTCGGGTTCCTTGGTACCTTTGCCACTGCGAGTGGTGATTGCTTTCATCTCCCCTCTTGGATTAGCAACGGTGTTACTCGGAAGAGTACCCGAAGAAGAGGTTTGATTATCGTGGAAGAAACTAGCCATCATGTTTCGTAAGTCATTCGTTTGACTATCCATAGTGGTTCTCATATCAGCTCTCAGATCGTTCCCTTGTTTCACCAGGTCTGCTTTCAAGTTGCGCACTTCCTGTTGGAGATTGTCCATGAGCACATCGTTAGTCTTCATGTAGGTTCCAATGTCTTGATGTAATGCGGGGGTTTGGTTGGAAGGAGCATTGTATGCGGGTGGTTGATAAGCAGGTTGCTGGTAAACTTGGTTGTTTCGTTGAGGTGGTTGTTGCTGTTTGTGAGGTGGTATGTATGGTCCACGAGATTGTTGTTGTTGAGGAGGGCGGTTGAGGTTTTGTTGTTGGTTTAGGTTGTTAGGAGGAAAACCGGGTGGTGAGAGATAGTTTTTGGAGCGGTAGCTAAGCAAGTTACGGTCACCTTGAGGACGGGCTTGATAAGCGGGTTGAGGATATGTGCCATAAGCTGCATTCACATTCTCAGAAGGGTAGTCTTGGGTGGCAGTACAAGTGGTGTAAGAGTGAGGACCCCCGCATATCTCGCATGGTTGGCTAACAGCATTGACTTGAGCGTCTTTAGCGTTTCTAGCGTTGATGTTGTTGGTGTTGCTGGCGGTTTGGGTAACGAGCGATTCAAGAAGCGTAGTGATTTTGTCAAGTCGCTTATCGCTGTCACTAGTACTAGCACTAGCAACATTGGTCCGAACACTCTTGGTTTGCACACGAGACTTATTCTCAATGATATCCCAAGCAGCATTGGAAGTCTTAGCCAAAAGATTACCCCCCGAGGCACTGTTTAGTGAATCTTGGTCACTCATGCTTAAACCATTATAAAAAGTATTAATTTGGTGCACTTTGGTAAAACCATGTTGTGGGCATTTTCTTAAAAGATCTTTAAAACGATCCCAAGATTCACTAAACGACTCATCGTACTTTTGTTCAAAATTTATGATTTCATTCCGCAAAGCGGTAGTACGAGAGGGTGGGAAAAAGTAGTTGATAAACTTGGTTTCCAAATCCGTCCACGAAAGAATACTCTGTGGAGGTTCCTTAGCAAGCCTATGCCGGGCTTGTCCCTCTAAAGAAAAGGGAAAAAGTTGTAAACGAATTACCTCTTGTGGAACACCATTGAATTTGACCGTATTAGTGAGTTGTAGAAATCTCTTGATGTGGTCATGTGGATCATCAATGGTACGCCCCAAGAATGTTCCAGCGCATGTTGATCCAGTAACTGGATGCATGTAAGAGTCCTTCTGATTAAATTGACCTTCACTATGTGAGAAGAAGGCCATGTTACTGTTGGTAGACTTACTTCCATGCTCCAAAAGAGTTTCATTCTCCAACAGCCTTAGTTTGTTGTAGATATCATCAAAAGTAGAACTTTTGTGAGTGTTATTGGCAAGTATAGATCTTGCCCCAATCTTCCACGCTTCACCAAGGCTTTTAAGAAAGGTGGCAATAGTGTCAACATCACCAACTTGTGTCCCCATGAAGGACAGCTTACTCGTAATGTCAAGTAGCCTGCTTCTAACACTTCTAAGCTTCTCATTAGGTTGAGCCTTGAAAACATCATACTCATGCATGAGTTGCTTCTTCTTCTCTTCCTTAGTATCATCATTGCCACCATATGCAACTTCAAGGGCTGCCCAAAGGTCCTTTGCAGATTCATAACCTCTGTATTTATGCTGGTTCTCTTGTCCCAAAGAGAGTTTCAGAATGTTTAGGGTTTTCATATCAACCCTTTTCTTTGTTATGTCTTCAGCAGACACAGCTCTACCATCATCAACTTTTTCTTTCTTATCTGCTTCTAAACATCCAGCAACATCTGATCTTGCAGCAATGGCATCAGCAATCTTTTGAGATTTATTGAATGTGTTTCCATATTCAATAAACTCCCATAGAGTGTAGTCATAGATCCCAAGATATTGCTCAAGCATGGGAATCTTGATGTTTGGTAAAGGTGAGGAGGAGGAGGTTACTTCAGGATTTGACATGATAGCCGTTATGTATCCGTTATACTTTGTCTCCTTTAAATAGTGGGTCAAATCTCATTTTTCAATAAGCCTCTTGGACGTTTTTCTCAGCCCCCTTTCTCTTTTCTATAGCATAATCATTAGTAAATGATCACTTAAAGTGTTAAGGATGTTTACATATGATTATCCTCTTGATCACCTCCTTTACCTTGTCCAATGAGAAGATCACTCACTCACTAGTGTTGTGATAAAGATGAATCTATGAACTAGTCATATTCATCATGATACCCTTTTTGTTTCAGGTTAATCCATTGTATTTATGAATACTTGGACTAGTTGTGTTCATCCAAGATATTTGTGAATATTTGGATTTGTTGTGTACATCCATTGCATATGTGTTTGCTTGGATTTATGTTGTGTAGATCCAAGTTACATGTGTACTTGGATATGTCTAGTTGAGTTGTAATAAATTGATTAGTAGTTCTCACTAAACTATAAAGTGACGTGGTTGTGTCTTTTGAGTTCTCACTTAACTTAAAAGTGATTAGTAGTTGTGTTGTGTGAAGTTCTCACTTAGCTTCAAAGTGAAGAGTCGTGAAGATTGGTTCTAGATTTGGATTAGAACTCGACATCTAGCCTTGTGTCGTAGAAATGGTGAAGTAGGCAACGTCGTGAAGATTGGTTATACCTTGAGATTAGAACTCGACATCTAGCCTTGTGTCGTTAAATTGTGAAGTAGGCGACATTGTGTAGATTGGTCCTAGCTAAAGATTAGGTCTCGACATTTAGCTTAGTGTCGGAAAATAATGTAAGCAACGATGTCAGGTTTTCTCCGCCGAGAAGGGAGCTTGTGGATATAGTGGAAATCTCGAGTAGGTGTACTCGAGGAGTGGAGTAGAAACGAGGATAGAGCCTCGTTGTCGAACCACTATAAATCTTGGTGTCTCCCCACTAGGTTGTTTCCTTCCTTACTCTTTACTTATTTTATTATCATTATACTTACCTATTATCTTTTCTAGTGCATTTTTAATTGAACCTAATCATTATGCAACTTAGCCTCAAGTAAAAGATATTTTTTATACAACCCAAATTGAAAGTAACTTTAATTTGGTCACCAATAAAGAGAAACTATTCAACCCCCCCTTCTAGTTTCTACACAAATCATATCAACCGCTTTAACCGAAGCGGAATTCAAAGCCTCTTGTGCTTTCCAATGAGTCATAAGATTTTAAAACCTATCGAAAAACCGATTTTCCTCATTAGCTTCATCATGTAAGGCATTAATGCTACGAGACGATGACGACGATGACGAACCCATATTGGCAACACTCGGTGTGTTACGAGGGCTATAGACCTTAGATCTATTCTCGATAATCTTTAAATCCTCATCGGTCGTTTTGCACAAAAATTAGCACCCGCGGCGGCATTCAAATAATCTCGTTCATGATCATTAAGCCCATTATAAAAAGTATCAACTTGATATAATTCTGAAAAATCATGGTGTGGACATTCATGTAACATTTCCTTAAATCGTTCCCATGCCATTGAAAAGCTTTCATTATTTCATTGTACAAACCTCGAAATCTCATTTTTCAAATGTGTTGTTTTAGATGGTGGAAAAAATTTGTTCACAAACTTAGAAACGAGATCACCCCATGTCAAAATTGAATTTGCCGGTTCATTCTCAAGCCAAATTTTAGTGGGTCCATCTACGAGTATGGAAACAACATCATTTTAATGGCGTCATGTGGAATATCCTTAAACTTGCTAGTAGCGGTGAGACGATTAAAATTCCTTATGTGGTAATGCGGGTTGTCTTTTTCATGACCTATAAACTTATTTGCTTGCAACATAGACATTAAACCCGTCTTAATCTCGAAATTCTCCGCAAGGATAGCGGGAATCACAATGGCCTCTCCAAAACGCTCGGTGGGTGCTTGAAGCAACTCCATCATAGTACGATTAGCGATGACGACTTCTTGTTCTACAATAGGTTCAACAATTGGAGTTTGTTCTTCAATCAACGTCTCTTTATTTCCTTGATTTTGACGACGTTTACGAGCTCGTTTTGCTTGATTACAAGTTATCATAAACTTCACGAAGAATGGGAGGTGAGCAAATAAGATTCTTTTTTGGTGTTTTGTGAATTTTCAAATGTTTTTGATTGTTTTTAATTTTTTTTGGATTTTGGTGTATCTTCGTAAACAACAATCTACCAAATCTCTCCTCGAATCAAACTCTTGATTAAAGAAGCCTCAAAAGAATGAAAACGATCACGTGGAGTGAACGCCTTCGAATGACTTTAGAACTTTGGTGAAAACCAAATTGTTCAAGAGGGTTTAATCACAAAGAAAATCAAGCAAATATATATGATACGTAATAATACTTTGGGCGGCAAAACCCTCGATTAGCCTTCAATCTCAAAATAATCACAAGCAAGCGGGGAAACGAGGCGACGCGAAGCACTTAAGAGCCTTTTTCCTTAGGGTATATTTCATAATACCCGCCTTATACCCACATTATAGTTTGTATTTTTTCAAAATCGAGCTTCACGAAAGTATTTATCTAGTTTTCCCTTTTTCTTTTGTTTGAGATTCGAATACAATAATTAGGAGATCAAATCCTAATTAAGGTTGTGTTTTCACACTTTTGGAGATATTTTTGTATTGATTGTGATACTTAATACAATATAGTAATAATAATTTCACAAGAAAAACCAAAAAACCGATAATACGTATTAGTAGATTTCTACTAATACAAATACTATTTATGGTTAATATTAAAAACAACAAGACAAACTAATCGCGACACACCTCCCTGACAGCGGCGCCAAAATGATTGTAATCTTTTTACACACCTTTAGGAAAAGGAGGCAAAATAGTGGAAAGTATTAAGTGTCGGTTTAGGAAAACCAAGCACTAATGACCAATGGTGAAAGTTCGTTTCCCAAGGGCTTGGTGTGTGTGTTAAGAGATGATTAATTATGTGATTATATGTTTATGAGAAAGAAAAAGATAAAAATGGGATAAGAAGAGAATGACGGTTACGATGACGAATTATACTTAAGACGAGAAGGTCGTTCACGTAAAACCGTAAAAGCACCAAAATTAAAAATTTACTCTAAAAATTCCTAAAAAATTGAAATAAATCCTAAATAATGTATTAAGAGTTTACAAAAAATCAAAAATCACCCAAACCTTTTATTTATATAAATAATGATTTTTTAATGCTAATTAAAGCCCTAAAAATCAATTTAATTAACAAAAGACCAAAATGAGTTTTATCACTTTGTAAACCTTTAAAATTACCTAACTTAATTTAAAACTATTTTTGAAAATTTTAAAATTAATTAAAACTATTTAAAAACAATAAAAAACTATTAAAAGATAAAATAATTATAAAAATTAATCTAGGGACAATAAAAATATTCTAAAAATTGTAAAATTCCTAACTTTATGTGTTTAACCTAAGAAAAATATAAAAACTTGTAAAAGCAAAATTTTAATTTTTAATAATAAAATAATATTAAAAATCCAAAATTTATAAAAAATTCTAAAAACTTGCAAACTATCTTAATTTAACCTAAGTAATACAGAAATGAACTTGAAATTACAAAAATACCCCTAATGGGCCTCCAAATGGGCTAAAACCAAAAACAGTAAACTTAAATGGGCTTTTTAGCCCAAAAAGTCAAACTAGGCCCAAATGACCTGAAAAAGCCCTATCTGACTCAAAATTTAATTCTAAGCACAAAAGTCTGAAGGCCCAAAAGATGAAAATGAGCTTATCACAACTTAAATAACAAACATCTTATTCTTATTAGGCCAATAAGCCAATGCCATAAGCTCTACATAAACACACAACCTTCTTTTGAGATGCCTTAGAGATCGGTAAAAAAAAATTTGGAAAAAGCTCACTCAATAAGCCAGAAATAAGCAAAATAGAAATCCACTAAACGACAAAATAGTTGGGTTAGAGTTCTAGGGCGTTTCAGAAGCTCTGGTTTGTTGCAAAAGCTCACAAATAGCTTAACTAAGAATAATCAATCAAGAAAATCCCAAAAAGCCAAGTAGAATAAGCTATAAGAACCAATAAGCTGGCTGAAAAAGCTAAATAAGCTAGTTTTCTAGCAAAAGCTTAACCAAAAGACTTGTAACCTTTCAGACTTGTTATTAAGCTAAGAAAAATGATTTCTATTACAAAAGCCAAGTTGTTGCATGTACCAATAAGCAAAACAGATTCAATAAGCTTGTTGACCAAGTTTGACCCTAAGTCAAACGCTGACAAGAGTAATTCAAACGCTGACAAGTACAATTTTGGGCGTTGACAGACTTAATGAAGTGTTAAAACTTTGTTTTCACCATGCTGGTCAAGGCTTGAGTACAAACCTTGTGAATCAAGGTCTACCAGTTGGGCAGACTAGACTAGTTTTGGCACAAATAAGCTAATAAGCCAGTGAGCTTATAAGCCAGCAACAAAGCAATCCAAATAGCCAAATATCCTCACAAGCAGCACATAAGCAAGATCCAAACAACAAAACAACAAGCCTTACACTAGAATCACAAATGCAAGCACCAAATGAGGTGGTCACTTTGCTGATGCAAATGACCACTTCAGCCAACTTTGATAAGCTATAGCACACTCAATAAGCCACCAAATTCAACAACCAGATAACCAATAGATAGCTTATCACCTAAACTATTCCCAAACCTGATTACAGATCTTAGATCCAACAAACAAAGAAGTTATAGGATCTGATGTGTTTGATCAATTCCAAAACACTTTTTATCAGATTTTTGCAAAAGTTGAAATTTCTTTTCCAAACTTTCAAAATCTTAACCAATGGCTAAAACTTGTATATTAAGACTTGTTTAGACTTCCCAAACCCTAAGGACCAAGGGCACAAGGCCACAAGGCCTTATGAACCAGTAATCCCAAACAATCCTTTAATAAGCCCTTTTCAAACAAACTACTTAATCCTTCAAACAACCTACTGATTTTGATGATCAAATAGCTACACTAGGTGACAACTAACAGATACCAACTATAAAACACAAAGCACAAACACAAAATCACCAAATCACATAGCAAAACATAAAACAGACCATAACATGTGATTTTTTAGAGGAATCTTAACAAGAGCTTATACCTGTCCTCCATAACATCCTAGGAGGACCAGCAATGATCCTTGGACCTTGTTCAACAACTAGAACAAGACCAAGGTACCTCAACAAGAAAGATGGATGACTGCCTTGGTTGATGTTTCAAAGAAGAAACTCAAGGTCTTGATTTCTTCAACACAATGAACAAACAGCCCAACCAAAAGCTCTTATCCCTTCACAAGCTTGGTATCAACAAGCTTGTAAGAGCTTATAGCTTATGGTTAAGGATTAGTACAACACAAATAGTAAAATTAGAAACCTCTTTTCAAGCTTTTTTCAAACTTGAAAACCTAACCAAACATAAACATCCTTGAACCACAAGATTCAAGCACACTTATAACATATAATGGAACTCAGAATTACCCTTAAACAACACCAACTTTCAAAAACATAAAAACGAATTACAATTTTGTAACACCCCCAAATTTATACAACTCAGTACAGCGGAAGACTAGTTGGTGTTACGGGATAGCACATTACTCACATCATAGACAACGCATGAAAATCGCGTCGTTTATTTATAAAGCATTTCCATTCATAAACATCAAAGTTACATCGGTCCCAAGTCATTACATTTCATACAAAAGTTTTACAAAGTGTTTGAATGGAAAAATATTGTTTAAGTGCGGGCCATGAATTCTTGTCGTCTTCCCGAGAATTACCTTCAAGTACCTGAGATAAAACATGTTAAAAGAAAAGGTCAGCGATAACGCCGAGTGAATTCATAGAGTTTAATAAATTCCATCAATATAACTTTGGTATAAAATTAGTACCAAAAATCAATTCGTACAAATCATTGTAATAGGCCGTAAAATAGCCAAAATCGTTTTATATAAATCCTTGTCGAAAATCATAATATAGGCATTTGCCTTAAAAATCATTATACGAGCCAATGTCGTAAAACATCATACAATACGTCTTATGACGTTGTATAAAATCAAATAAAAACCATTATATGAATATGGTTATGAAAACCAAAATACAAACATAATATCAATAGTATGACCCTGTATTGCTAGTCAGGCAATACATCGTAATTCGGAGCGTCCAGTAATATTTTGGTGATTTGGATTATTATAAGCCGCATGACATTGTTACCTTACTAAAACCAAAACGGGTAGCTAACCCGATACCAATTTTACCCATCTAAAGTAGAGTGTCGTCACAAAGGTCACGCTATTGGAAATCTTCTCATACATAAATTCGCTTACCAATCAATGTGGCACGACGGGGATCAACCGTCAAGGCGCGAACTGGGGTGATCGTCCCCAAATAGTACTATTAAATGCATAAGCGTCTACCAACTCCCGGTAGTTCATAATTCATGCTAATGGGACTTTTAGTGACATAACCTAACTTTAATAATCCATTTTTTTTCATCTATCGGGTCCTTTAATCATTTATCGGGTCATACAATCGGGTCATTCAATCATTCGGGTCCAAAATCAATAAACAAACAATCGGGACAAATGGTGTCCAAACTTTTATAAAAACTAACATGTTATCTCCCTCGCGGGTTTATAAAGCATTTATAAAACATTTAAAAGAGTGCGAGGCTATGAACTCACGTTGATGTGGGAAGGCGGGTTGTCGGCAATTCGAACGTACGGTACATGCTTCAATCACGGAAACCTAGACAAATAATACTCGGTCTTAGACGTTTGTCCAATGACTTTATAAAAATAACAAGTTTGTATACATATGATGATTATATATATATGATGATCAAGTGGGTTTACATATCCTCATTTACTCATTTTTGTGTTATGTGTCGATAACTTTTATACTAGTTTGCTCGTTTTACCTATTTACGTGTTTTAGGTCCAATAAGCCTATTATAAGTTTATTAACTTGTGTTAATCCATTTCATACTTGTATTATCAGTATTTATACTTTCCAAGTTGGGCCTAAATGGGTTAAGCCCAATAGATTCTTTTTACAAGTTTTTATCCTATTTAGTCCATTTATTAGTCCAATATGTTTATTTAACTTGTTTATGTCCGTATGCCCTATAGTTCGGGTTTTATCGGTTTTTACTTGTTATACATGTTTATATATCAGTATATAAGTTTTATAAATTTTTCATTAGACGTGTCCAACCATCTAAGTTTTTTTTAACAAAAACGTTAATTTTACGGCAATAGCCGAAAAAGTAGTAAAAATCATGTTTATAGTTTTATAACTTATAAAACTTAACAAGTTTCCATTTTCATCATTTATACACTTATTACACCTTTTATATATTTATATAAATAAGTTTTATAAGTTAGTGGGTTTTTATTTACATTTTATATATTAAAATGTGAGTGCTTATATAATAGTATTATTCTTTAATTTCCAAAAATCTGATTTTTAACTTCATCTTTACCAAAACTGCCATATCTTGAGTTCTATATGGAGATAGAAGCTCAAATTTTTATCACATAAACTACATGATAGGTTCTACATTTAACTCTTCTATAGCTACTGTTGAATCATCTTCTAAATACTTTCTAAAAATCGTCCAAAACAGTAACTTCAGATTTATACCCTAAACTTGTTTTGATCATATCTTACTCATTATTTTGATTCCATTGTATGGCCAACTCTCACATGTGTACAAGACTCATAGCTTACTGTAAATTCTAATTCATCATATTATCAGTCCATGACCTTTTTATTTACTGTTTTACACAGCCAACATATTTAGACAAGATTTTAGACTTGTTTCTTATAGTTTTTCTTCTTTTTATCCATGATTATCAACAACAAATCCCCACATAACATTTTTATCATCATATAATCATCATAAATATATACAATAGGAAATAAAATACATGTTTACATAATCAAAATAACAAGAAGTTGAGGAGGACAATCTTTATACCACCAACTTGATGTAGGTTATGAGTTTGGCATGGTTTTGGATGGAGAAACTTATGATGCACCAAGACCACCTTCATGACCACCATTCTTCATAGAAACCTTGTGGAAAATCAGCCCTAATACTCCATGGAAACTCCTCCTTTGATGTTATAACTTACACAAATCTTCATCTTTTTGGATGGAGATTAACATATGTTAATTATAACATATGGTTATGGTTAAACTTTGATCAATGATGGTGTTTTTGGAAGAAATATGGGACGGCATTAATGGAGTTAGAGAGAGGATTGTGTGTGTTTGAAGTGGTTTGCATGGTGAGAAATGAGAGGAGTTTTTTTGGTAGCTAGTTTTGAGGTTTGGTTAGCTTACAAAGTAAGCTTGATGACATGTGTAAGGCAAGTTAGCTACACTTGACACATCAAGTGTTAAGTTGCTAACTTAGGCCGGTTTTGGGAGTGGGGTGGGACAAGTGTCCCACTTGTCTCATCCCATTTATTTACGGGTACTCCTCGATTCTAGTTTCCTCGATTTGCGTGCCCTCGGGTCGTTTTACGAAAAACGTTTTTATAAATTATGAATCAACGTCATAAAACGAATCTAATAAAAATTGTCTCATCAAAAACGGAGTTCAAAAACATAAATACGTAATCCTAAAGTTTCCGGTTTAGTCGTAAAGGACATTAAAATAAAATCGTAAGTCTTAATCTCTTCTCGTAAATTTGTGAGTATATGAACCAACACAAATTTAAAACTCCAAAATAATATTCACGGATAAATTTATTTTCTGAATTGTCGGACTGTCACCAAAGACGGTGTATGTAAACGTAAGCACGTAACGTTGAATTCTCCGGTTTAGACGTAGTCGATGCTACTCCAAGACGTAATTCCAAATTTCTTCCCAAAAATAAGTGAGTTCATATTATATCATTAAAATAATATTTTCAAATAATATTCGAGAATAAAATATCAACCATAAATTGACGGATTGTCACAGCATTTACCCCTAAACAGGATCTTTGTCCTCAAAGATCATCTTACCTTACTACTCGCTTCTTATAGTGTGAAAGCCATGTGGGTATTTCCTCCACATTCGGTCTTTTCTCACAAGTGCAATTCATTACAATACGCGAGTTTCATCAAACATAACTACGGGAATAAGATCAGGCTTAATGTTGACTTACTTTCTCTATCCATGATGTTCACGGGTTTTTGATGAATGCAACTTTTCGCCCATCTAAGCTCTACTAAGAATAATCAGATTCTCGCTTGATAGATATTCCATCAAGTTCGATTTACAAAAATTCACGCAGTCCTTGAAGTCCTAGGGTAGATCCAGCTTATATGCCTTTCAATCCCAACTTTTACATCATCTCAATGGTCCCATACAACGGGGACTTATATCCCATGATTTGTCAGATCATGAATTCATTTTTCCAAAGTTTAAAAATTTTGGCATAACTTCGCTACCCATTTGTCACTTCAAGATCTACATTTCATATTCACATAACCTCCTGCCCACAATCGGCAGTTAATAATCAAATCCTAATTTCAACAATCATTTCAGATTTCGCGGGTCGGGTATTTTGCAAGGATAGGTTCGCCATCATAGGAAACCTTAAACCTAAGAGACATGTCCAACTCACAATGGGTGTATGTCGGATGTCTTCATCTCAACTCCTGCTTATAGATGTTCTAATATTTAGATCCTAACAAGATTAGATCTCGATCCTAATACGATAATTATCAATGATAATCTTTTCAAGGGAAAACGATTATACGGTCTATTACCAAAGGTCAATCATTCAAACATAAAACAGCACTTATATTACTTTGTATCGTTACTTTACCTCGTCCCTTCGATTGGGTGGTACATAGTACTCTCATCAAGGTTCGTTCTCAATGACTTCTGAGCAAATCTCTAGAAATTCGATGCGAAGCGAGGATCTTGATAAAGATGTTCGATACAGGCACACTATGTTTACATAACTCTTTTGCATTTATCATTAACGAGAATGATATTAGCAGATTTGGTCAGTCTGTCGACGATGACCTAAATCGAATCAAATTCAGATGATGACCTTTGCAATAGCTAAACGTTTACTAATGTATGAGGCGGTGTCTGCCTTCATAATTGCCATCAGTACAACTTCCTCCGACAAAGATACTTTTAGTCAGAAATGACATAAATATAATACTTATACTTACAAACTCCAACATAACTATATCTCACAATCTCCATATTTAGACTATCACAAGTGGTCTTTTAAATATTTAACGCCATTGGCTTCTCAATTTTAATGGTTCACATTATCCGCGAACCCTTTTTATTATTTATGTTATCCTTTTTACAAACAATGTTTGTTTTTATATCGTTCGGCAATTTATTTTTGCACCTTCATTATTAAGGAACATGTCCTAATTGGTTCTTTATCTTTTCTACATAATGCGTCGGTATCTATATTCACTTCTCATGATGATATAATTATCATGTCCATAATTCACTCAGATATTCTTTCTATATTATGCGTTAGTAATTACGTTCACTTTCTCCTGATGAAATAAATATCACTACCGTATTTATTCAAAATTCTTTCTTCATATCTTCTATGTTTCAGTTTCGTCTCAACTATTATTTTTATCAGTTTTTCTCAATCCGGCGTTTAAAGCGTCGATAATTATTATAATTAATTAAATAGTTATTAGTTAATTTTTATGAAACGTAAACGTTAAAAGTTTAAATTTCTTAGTTCGACCAATTATATAAAATGTTCAGAATAGTTTGAATTTAATTAACAAGATTTTTGTTGATTTATTGAAAATAATTAAAATAATTAATAAGATCCGAAAATGTTCGAGAAATCATTGGTTATACTTTGGTCAAAGTTTTCTTAGTTTGAAAAGAAAAAATTGTCGTTTCAAATTTCTAGTCATGGTATAAATGGTTTACTCAATCCTCTTAAGTTATCTCGAGGTATACACAAACATTTACCCCTAAAAAGAAGTTTAGTTAAATGGTTTGTGTATAAGGGAATAATCCCTTAAAATCCTTTGTTAAAATATTTGTCAAAGCATATTTCCATTTCTTTTTGGTAAAATTCAAAGTCTTAAAAGGGCTCTTAATTTTTGAAGAGTCTATATGCATACATCTTACCATTATTAATCCAATGGTCATTTTATGTAAAGGATTAAGTTTTAAATCCCTAAGCGTTAATGGTTCTAACCTTTGAAAAGCCAAGATAGCTTCCATTATCTATTAATCACACGGTCAAATAATGAAAAGGTTTAAGTCTTTAATAACGTGTTAAATATTCAAGGTACAATTTTCATTGTTTGGCCAATTCAGGGCAATTTATAACTAATTATTAACTCATTATTATTCTTATATACAAACAATTGGTCCTTAATGATCTCAAGCATGAATTTATCAAATTACAGCCTACACACGTGATTCACCAATTTTATGAATGCTACATGTGCATTGGTCAATCCAAACGACATCACGTGGAACTCATAATGTTCATTACAATCACCGGATGTAGTGATTGGAATAGCTAATCTCTTTCGCAGATGCGAAGTTGATGATAACCATGCTATGGATCAAATTTGCTAGAACCTTATAAATGATCGAACAAATCTTCCATTTCGAGTTATGGATATCGTTTTCGATTGTCAATTTACTCAGTTCACAGTAATCTAATATAAGGAAAGATAACACCATAGCTCTTCAGGATGACAGGCTTGGTATAATAAAATCTTTCTCCGACAACTTTCTCAGTTGTACGGTAATTCCTTAAATTCAGATGGCGCTGACGTACAGTGCACAAGCCACAGGTGCAGCACCGGGAATAGAATCAGTACCAAATTCAACTTGCCTTAATGGCGAAAGTCTAGGTAATTCATCAATAAATACTTCCTAAAGTTTCAGATAACATAAACATCTTTTAATACATTCATATCAGGTTCTTTCTAGATTATAGTATCTATGACTAATTCAGAATCATTCACGGTATAATTTCAAGTCTAAATGCAGGATACGGGCATCCGTCAAGAATTATTTAGATCACTTTTGATAATCAACATCTTATCATTTAGGGGAATTCTATCCGAGTTCCCATTAATTAAGACAATGTCGTCATGTCATAATCAATCAATCCATTCTACCGGCATTATCAACTTTCCAGTTTCATTACCGCTGATAAGATGTGAACTTCTCAAAAGACTAATAATAATTCATAATCCTTCACAAATTCAAGGATATATGGAGACATAACTAACCTTAAAAGAGTAAGGTCAACGCATAATCTACGCGAGAGAATTTCAAATCAGATTCAGACGAAAACATTTAACGAATATGAATATATCCCATGTTTTCATAATTTGAGTACGCATTCGAAAGCTCCTCGGGTCGTTACCCAGGTCATTCAAATGAAATCAAATCATAAGAAATGATAAGAACGTCAATACATCCAGTCGGGTATCAACACTCGGTAATCATATACTTTTCCTAAGAATCTCACTACGGGAGAATTTGACAAGAAAGAATTGTCAATTGTCAAATAAGACAATTTCCACAGATGAGTAAATTCGACTCAGAAGAATAAGTGTTACAGGCACATATGTAGATGTCTCTAACATTATGTCCCTATTTTACACTTCTTGCAGATCTCATATAATTTAATCTTTCACAATCTTCAAAGAAATTGTAGTGCTTATTAATCAGTTTTATGGTGACTACTAATCAGTCTTGCATAGTCCATTCCAAATTGTATGTAGGCGCGCGACTATATACAATTTCAAGATTAACGATGCAATACTCAGTTCGTCAAAATTTTATCATCATGTTTATAATAAAAAACATTTTCAGGCTTAATTCTTAAATAAGAATCAAGAATAAATTTACAAAGATTTTCCTTGTTATGAAAACAATTAAGTTTTCCAAAGCATCTCATAAACAACTTCATTTTGATATCAATCACTTATAAATATCACTTAAAATAATCCATATAGTGATGAAAATTCAATTTTTCTCAATGGATACGGTTTTATCTTATAAAAACAATGAGTGATCTGCAAAAGAGTGATGAAAAGTTGTTCACCAAGGACTAACTACTATATATCAGGAAATGAGCTTAGCCACTTAATCATGAGGTTCATGACCTCGATGGCACTCAGAAAGAATAATCCACAACATAACTCAAATCAAGATGAGTACTTGTTCAATGGTTGCATCACTAATGCGAACATTAGGATGAAGCAATAAAAGATAGATAACATCGATACATGTAGAATTTAGTAATCAAAGGTAGTCTTTTTCATTAATCGCAAACAAGTCAAAATTGTACCGCAACACATTATGTGTCACTGTGTCATACAATTCTCAGAACTCATCCTACCAACTGATGTCTCAGTTGAGTTAGGGATTATTTTTGAAAGATACCACAATGAATACTAATCTACAAGAGTCATTAGGTGTTCCATATGTCCCGGAAGATCCATCGGTCCCAATTCAGAAGAAGATTTCTTCAATTTATTTCTTGGACACTGGGCATCCTCATTAGTGGACAATGGCCTAGGAATAACCCTTAACACGAATCAACAATCAATTAAAACCTTATAATTCAATCACATGACTTAATAATTTCCTCTTATCAATCTCATATTCCATATGGGTTAAATTTTACTTTATTCAAGTTTCAACCAATTTTATACTCAATTCAATATCCTACCTCATATTCCAATACTTTCAATCTTATTCTTCGGCCTTGTAAAGGCAATACAATCTCAATACGAATCAACACTTAATCCCAATCCTATAGCTCTTACAACAACAATTATCAAATGAGTCATTAATATGAAATGACTTGATCATTCAACTAGACTTCTCGAAAAGGTATTAGTGGCATGAGGCTTTTGGGTAATGGTTCCAATAACAGCCTCAAGTGCAACATTCACCCTTTCGATTTCAATTTAAGAATTGGGTGACAACGAATCAGATGACATCTTTCTAGGTGGTAACGTTTTGTCAAACTCCACTCTACAAGAAAAGATCGTCATGATATCGATATCAGATTTAATCTCGCCAATTCTTTTTCAATATCACAATCAACTAATATCTACATTTCTACGAATATTAACCATTTGTTGGGATCATAAATATCCACAACTTGGTTTAGATCTAGGATAGCTAGAATTCCTACGAGAATAGCTTCGATTAATTTACTAGGGGATTTAGGGTTCCTTGTGACAATCTACGTCGTATAAATACCTCGTATAAATATCAAAATAATCATCAAACAATCATGTAATAAAATTACATCATATATATATAATCCAAGTTATATATATATATATTAAAATAACATTTCTTAGTCTTGGCCTTGTCGGTAACTCGGGAATTCTTCGGCACCGTTATAGTCAAAAGATTTTTAGACATTTTTAGAAAAATGTTTATAGTTTAAAGATTTTGAAATGTTTTATTCAAAACCTTGGTTTTAAAAATCTTTCATTCTCTATAACGAGAGCTCTGGTACCAAACTGTAACACCCCCAAATTTATACAACTCAGTACAGCGGAAGACTAGTTGGTGTTACGGGATAGCACATTACTCACATCATAGACAACGTATGAAAATCGCGTCGTTTATTTATAAAGCATTTCCATTCATAAACATCAAAGTTACATCGGTCCCAAGTCATTACATTTCATACAAAGGTTTTACAAAGTGTTTGAATGGAAAAATATTGTTTAAGTGCGGGCCATGAATTCTTGTCGTCTTCCTGAGAATTACCTTCAAGTACCTGAGATAAAACATGTTAATAGAAATGTCAGCGATAACGCCGAGTGAATTCATAGAGTTTAATAAATTCCATCAATATAACTTTGGTATAAAATTAGTACCAAAAATCAATTCGTACAAATCATTGTAATAGGCCGTAAAATAGCCAAAATCGTTTTATATAAATCCTTGTCGAAAATCATAATATAGGCATTTGCCATAAAAATCATTATACGAGCCAATGTCGTAAAACATCATACAATACGTCTTATGACGTTGTATAAAATCAAATAAAAACCGTTATATGAATATGGTTATGAAAACCAAAATACAAACATAATATCAATAGTATGACCCTGTATTGCTAGTCAGGCAATACATCGTAATTCGGAGCGTCCAGTAATATTTTGGTGATTTGGATTATTATAAGCCGCATGACATTGTTACCTTACTAAAACCAAAACGGGTAGCTAACCCGATACCAATTTTGCCCATCTAAAGTAGCGTGTCGTCAAAAAGGTCACGCTATTGGAAATCTTCTCATACATAAATTCGCTTACCAATCAATGTGGCACGACGGGGATCAACCGTCAAGGCGCGAACTGGGGTGATCGTCCCAAAATAGTACTATTAAATGCATAAGCGTCTACCAACTCCCGGTAGTTCACAATTCATGCTAATGGGACTTTTAGTGACATAACCTAACTTTAATAATCCATTTTTTTCATCTATCGGGTCCTTTAATCATTTATCGGGTCATACAATCGGGTCATTCAATCATTCGGGTCCAAAATCAATAAACAAACAATCGGGACAAATGGTGTCCAAACTTTTATAAAAACTAACATGTTATCTCCCTCGCGGGTTTATAAAGCATTTATAAAACATTTAAAAGAGTGCGAGGCTATGAACTCACGTTGATGTGGGAAGGCGGGTTGTCGGCAATTCGGACGTACGGTACATGCTTCAATCACGGAAACCTAGACAAATAATACTCGGTCTTAGACGTTTGTCCAATGACTTTATAAAAATAACAAGTTTGTATACATATGATGATTATATATATATGATGATCAAGTGGGTTTACATATCCTCATTTACTCATTTTTGTGTTATGTGTCGATAACTTTTATACTAGTTTGCTCGTTTTACCTATTTACGTGTTTTAGGTCCAATAAGCCTATTATAAGTTTTTTAACTTGTGTTAATCCATTTCATACTTGTATTATCAGTATTTATACTTTCCAAGTTGGGCCTAAATGGGTTAAGCCCAATAGATTCTTTTTACAAGTTTTTATCCTATTTAGTCCATTTATTAGTCCAATATGTTTATTTAACTTGTTTATGTCCGTATGCCCTATAATTCGGGTTTTATCGGTTTTTACTTGTTATACATGTTTATATATCAGTATATAAGTTTTATAAATTTTTCATTAGACGGGTCCAACCATCTAAGTTTTATTTAACAAAAACGTTAATTTTACGGCAATAGCCGAAAAAGTAGTAAAAATCATGTTTATAGTTTTATAACTTATAAAACTTAACAAGTTTCCATTTTCATCATTTATACACTTATTACACCTTTTATATATTTATATAAATAAGTTTTATAAGTTAGTGGGTTTTTATTTACATTTTATATATTAAAATGTGAGTGCTTATATAATAGTATTATTCTTTAATTTCCAAAAATCTGATTTTTAACTTCATCTTTACCAAAACTGCCATATCTTGAGTTCTATATGGAGATAGAAGCTCAAATTTTTATCACATAAACTAAATGATATGTGCTACATTTAACTCTTCTATAGCTACTGTTGAATCATCTTCTAAATATTTTCTAAAAATCGTCCAAAACAGTAACTTCAGATTTATACCCTAAACTTGTTTTGATCATATCTTACTCATTATTTTGATTCCATTGTATGGCCAACTCTCACATGTGTACAAGACTCATACCTTACTGTAAATATATTATACTTCATCATATTATCAGTCCATGACCTGTTTATTTACTGTTTTACACAGCCAACATATTTAGACAAGATTTTAGACTTGTTTCTTATAGTTTTTCTTCTTTTTATCCATGATTATCAACAACAAATCCCCACATAACATTTTTATCATCATATAATCATCATAAATATATACAATAGGAAATAAAATACATGTTTACATAATCAAAATAACAAGAAGTTGAGGAGGACAATCTTTATACCACCAACTTGATGTAGGTTATGAGTTTGACATGGTTTTGGATAGAGAAACTTATGATGCACCAAGACCACCTTCATGACCACCATTCTTCATAGAAACCTTGTGGAAAATCAGCCCTAATACTCCATGAAAACTCCTCCTTTGATGTTATAACTTACACCAATCTTCATCTTTTTGGATGGAGATTAACATATGTTAATTATAACATATGATTATGGTTAAACTTTGATCAATGATGGTGTTTTTGGAAGAAATATGGGACGGCATTAATGGAGTTAGAGAGAGGATTGTGTGTGTTTGAAGTGGTTTGCATGGTGAGAAATGAGAGGAGTTGTTTTGGTAGCTAGTTTTGAGGTTTGGTTAGCTTACAAAGTAAGCTTGATGACATGTGTAAGGCAAGTTAGCTACACTTGACACATCAAGTGTTAAGTTGCTAACTTAGGCCGGTTTTGGGAGTGGGGTGGGACAAGTGTTCCACTTGTCTCATCCCATTTATTTACGGGTACTCCTCGATTCTAGTTTCCTTGATTTGCGTGCCCTCGGGTCGTTTTACGAAAAACGTTTTTATAAATTATGAATCAACGTCATAAAACGAATCTAATAAAAATTGTCTCATCAAAAACGGAGTTCGAAAACGTAAATACGTAATCCTAAGGTTTCCGGTTTAGTCGTAAAGGACGTTAAAACAAAATCGTAAGTCCTAATCTCTTCTCGTAAATTTGTGAGTATATGAACCAACACAAATTTAAAACTCCAAAATAATATTCACGGATAAATTTATTTTCTGAATTGTCGGACTGTCACCAAAGACGGTGTATGTAAACGTAAGCACGTAACGTTGAATTCTCCAGTTTAGACGTAGTCGATGCTACTCTAAGACGTAATTCCAAATTTCTTCCCAAAAATAAGTGAGTTCATATTATATCATTAAAATAATATTTTCAAATAATATTCGAGAATAAAATATCAACCATAAATTGACGGATTGTCACAAATTTTCTCAAAATACCAACTTTTATAAAATTTAAAAAGGAATTACAATGTTTAAAAGGTAAAACTGGAACAAGGCTCTCTCACAAGTTGAGGAGTCCTTATATAGGCCACAAGGGCTGAGATTACAATGAGAAAACCCTAGCTATGAAGTCCCTAAAATGTCCTGGAATCTTCTAGATGAATTTTGATATTGAGCTGTCCAAATGCATCTAAATCGTTCATTTTAGCTTTCTAGTTAAGCATTGAGTGTGGGTTGTTGATTTTGACACCTGGAATTCCTTGTAGGATAAGTTGTGATGTGATGGGTGGAAGTATGAAATGGTGGGACCCTTTGGTGAGTAGGAGTGAGGGTTTTGGGTGTGGGATGGGTTTCTGCAAGTGTGAATCAATCGTGGGTAAGGGTAATTGCAGTTTATCCTTTGTTTAAGTGGTGGGAGTTACTAGGTTCTTCATGGTGAATAGTAGTAACTTTTGATCCGTTTTTGTAGGAAAAAGGTGTTTGGCGCGTGTTTGTGTGATTTAAACTTAGGGAAATGACAATAGTAGTCCTTGTGTTTTGATGAAAGTTGTATAATACGTTTTTCAGCCACAAATCATGATTCCCTTTGTTAAATAAGTTCTGATTTTCACACTTTGGCCACCAAACTTTTGCAAAAGGTTATCAAGGGTTATTTTTGCCATGTTTGAATATTTGAGGGACTGATTTTGGACATTCTTGATCTTCAAAGGTCTTGATAGTATCTTTGACTTCATGAGGGACCATAATTGACAAATTAGAATTGATGAGGGACTAATATTGCCAAATCTTCAAAGTTGAAAGACCATTTTTGTAATTTTGACAAACTTAATGGACCAAACTTGTAATTATGAATATACAAGGGTTTTAAGTGTCATTTATTCATATTTTGAGTATCAATCTTGTACATCTTCAAGTCTTCAAGGGTTAATCTTGGATAAATCATGAACTAGGGCCCGGTTCTTTGTACGGCTTCGTTTCTCGTGTCTGTTTTTCCTTGTTTCTTGTGATCTTTTGTCTTTTTCACGATATCCATACGTAAAACACACAAGTAAACAAATACAAGCACATATATGGTAATTTATGACATTTTAATGCATTTAAAGCCCGAAAAGAACGATGAGTTCATGTATAAATGCCATCTCATCACTAACCCAAAATATTCCATATTATTTGCAGACCTTATGAAAAGTCGATTTGAAATGTCCATGATGGGGGAAATGACGTTTTTTCTTGGTCTCCAATTTCACCAATCCCCACGTGGCATTTTCATATATCAGGCCAAATATGTGCTTGAAATTCTAAAGAAATTTGGAATGGAAAACTGTGATCCTATTGGTACTCCAATGGACACAAAACACAAGCTTGATTTGGATAAGAAAGGGACATTTGTAGATGCTACGAATACCGAAGTATGATCGGGTCCCTTATGTACTTAACCTCAAGTAGACCGGACATTGTGCATGCTACTTGTTTATGTGCTCGGTATCATGCTAAGCCAACCGAGAAGCACCTCAAGGATGTTAAAAGGATCTTTCCTTATCTTCGGGGAACCATTCACATGGGTCTTTGGTATACGAAGGATTCTGGCTTTAATCTCACTAGTTTTTTAGATACCGACCATGTAGGATGTCATGATTCATTCAAGAGCACTTTCGGTGGAGCACAATTCTTAGGTGAGAAGCTAGTGATCTGGTCATCAAGAAAACAAGACTGTACGGCGTTGTCCACCGCGGAAACAGAACATGTGTCTCTATCCGTGTGTAGTGCTCAAGTCCTTTGGATGAGAACACAACTCACGGATTATGGCTTTCACTTTAACAAAGTGCCTATCTATTGTGACTCACAATCAGCCATAGCCATATCCTGCAACCCGGTCCAACACTCCAAGACCAAGCACATTGCTGTCCGATTCGATTTCATAAAGGATCATGTGGAAAGAGGAACGATAGAACTGTTTTTTGTCAAGACGGACTACCAACTAGCCGACATCTTCACCAAAGCTCTTTCTCAAGACAGATTTGAATTCTTGGTTCGTCTACTTGGTATGCGTAGCTTCACTCCGGATGAACTTGAACGTCTTGCACATTAAAAGTGACCTTGTATATATCTATCAGAAAATCAAAATACAAAAATATAAAACCTATAAAACCAAAATAAAAAATGAGAAAATCTTTCAAAATACCAAAAATATTATTGTTCGACATGTCTCTCAGCATCGATAATATGGACGTACTTAGAAATCTTGTTCAATAACGACACGGGTACGTACATAAAGTTCGAATGAGAGTTAAAATGTTTTCAAAACATGTCTTTTCTATTTTTCTTCTCATAATGGCTTATAGTCACATGTCAGGCTATAACCCGGTCCCTAAATAAAGGAAAGTCTTTGACTTATCCTCAACAACGAGAAATTCTTTTTCTCGGTCATGAGCTTATATCAAAACATTCAAAGTTTTAAGCTCATGAACATAATTTTTCTCGGACTATTGAGCACAATTTTTCAAAGTATTTCAAAACAATGTGCTCATATACTCCCCTATTTAAATATAATCTCTTTTCGAGGGGGAGTATAATGATTTCATAACCATTTGTTCCAAAGTTTCATGACACATTATTCTCTCCATATTTCATCACTAGTTTCACAAAAATTTCAATTTCATGCAACTTTTGAGGGAGAGAATAGTGATTAAAATGTGTTATCTTGGATAGGATCTTTGATATAAGTGTTTTCTCTTCCTAATATGTGCAAAAACCTTTCCTTTTTTGAAGCACATGTGTAGGGGCAGTGTTTTTGGTGATTAAGAAAGTCTTCTCTGGTTATGATATCTATACCTTCAACACAATTATTCATGACGATATTGGTGTCGAAAGGTGGTTAGGTATTCGTCCTATGATCCAACCAGAACCACAGGGATCTTCCCAGGGACAATCCGTTAGAACTTAGAAGTCCTTAGGAAAGATGGAGTAGTTGAGCGTACGGGTAAAATGCCGACCAAGTACTTAAGCTAGCACTGTAATAATCACAACAAGGTGCTAGTTATGACGTATTGGTAAGCATTGAAAGGGTTGAAGAATGAAAAAGAAATGTAAGGATAAAGGGTGAAACGAAATATCCCTCCATACAACTTAGGCAGAAACCGGGTCAATACATCTACTATCAGAATCATGTTGATGATTTCTGGTAGTGAAGACAAAGCATCGTGGACCCAGTGATGCAATGCACAACCCCTCCCAGCCTACTCAAGCTTCTCTCAAAAGAAGTTTGTTTTATTGTCACGGAGTTCAACTCATTTCTATCGACTTTCTCACTCTGAGATAGTAGATATTGAATAGGTGGCAGTCTGCTCCAGCCTCCGATCACCAAATAAATGTGCACTTATAGAGTCTAGAGCCAACGAGATTCATCAAAAATCTCATTAGGACACTTATTCCTTATATCAGTTGTTGTTCATCATTAGAAGTCAAGCGATAATTTACAGAGTCCTACGCTCTATCCTTGTGGTATTGCTAGAACATTCAGAGTGATACTCTCTAGTATTCACAGTGATGAATGGAAATCCTTCTAGTGTTAACATCAAACATCACTGCGGTAGGTCATATGTATGATTCTTTTTGAATTAAACATATGCTAACTGGAAAGCAAAAGTGCTTTGATTCTTAATTAATTCAAACTCGTTCCAGGTCTCGACGCAATATCTTTATGATCTTGCCAGAACATTCAGAGTAATACTTTTCAGTATTTACAGTGACGAATAGAAATCCTTCCACTGTCATCATCAAACAGCACTACGGTAGGTAACTTGTGCGATTATATATGAATCAAACTTGTGTCAACTGGAAAGCAACGATGGTTTGATTCTTAATTGATTCAAACTTGTTCCAGGAAACTGAATTGACGATTTAATCAGCAGAATGGAACTACATGATTCACTCTTTACTATGAATTATCTTTCGATAAATTCAAGTATTGAGAACGGCTACCACAGCCGAAAACCCTGTCAAGGAAGTTCTTTGAACTTACCTAATCACAGGTACAATATTCTTACTGTATAACGGGAAACCGGAGGAATGCAAACGGTGGCGTAACTTCAAGAAGTCGTAATTCAAGACGACATTCTCATATAAATGAAGAAAGCTGAAGAACATCTAAAGACAAAGACTTCCGCTACTCTGATGATCAAGGGAGATTGTTAACAATCTTTCAAGTCAACACAAACCATGGGTATGTGGAGAAAGACACAAGAACACAAGCTGGCAAAGTTACAAGATCAAGTCAAGGCAAAGATCAAAGATCCAAGATCACAAGTCATGAAAGCAACTATGAAGAAACTCTCAAGACATCGAGCTTCTAAGTCTGCAACAACAAAGAAGTGAAGTCACATATTACATGACCACCCCATAGGGGGAGATTGCTAGAAGTAATTAAAGTGATGGTCATATAATATATCGTTGCGAAGCTCATGAAAAATGTTATTTAATGATGTCGAGAGTTTTTAGTTATTATTGTTTATGTAACGGGATTTAGTCCCGAACAATCAAATGAGGAAGGCCTCCTAAACAATTCTTAATTAGTATAAAAGGCCCCCTAAGCCTCATTTGAGAGTGTGCTTGATAGGTGTGTAAACACCCATGTTTTCTACCACTTAATTACAATAATAACCGAGCCAAAACGTGTATTTTATGTCTTTTATGTCGGAATTATGCGTGGTTTGTGTTTTTGTTGTGATTTAGGACGAAATTGTGAAAAGTGGAGAAAACACGGCATTTACGGGCTTTTATTGAAGAAAAAGATGAAAGATGAAGTCGAGAAGTCGAGAGTGCAAAAAGAACGGAAGTCCAAGACCATTTCTGAAGATTTATCGAAGAAAAAGTCAAAAGACGGAAGTTTGCCAAAAGCCGAAGAACTCGAGTCTTATTTATTGAGGAATTAAAAGACGAGTTTAAAGAAATCCCGAGCCAAAAGTCCTTAATGTTCAAGATTAACAAAAGACTAAGAAGGAAGGACTTAATAGTGCAATTAACAAGAAAGGAAGGAGAAGAGGAAGCTTCCTCTAACCACTCTCCTAATCTCCTATAAATAGACCATTAGTATCTCATTTTCATTTTTTGTTGGCTAAGGTGACAATTAGTCTTCCACCATTTTCATATCTTGTCATTTACTTTTCATGTCATTTAAATACATGTTTTGCACCCAAATTATCTTTTAATTCCAAGTAAGTGTCCTTTAATTTTCTTGCTTTAATCTTCATTTATCTTTGATCAAGTTTACTTTTGTCAATCTCATTCTTCTCTTCTCATTTTTGATTCGGTTACAATTTCGGATTAAGCAAACTTTTGCTTAATCCATTTGCTTATTTGATTAAAAGTCTTGACTTTTCTTTTTCTTTTTAGTTTTAATACGAGATAGCCATAAGTTTGACAATCTTATGTGCTTATTTGGTATTTAGCTTAAGTGTTTTGAAAGTTTTCTTAAAAGTTTTACTTATCAAGTTATTTTCATTAAGTTTCGTCTTTTTAATTTTGAAAGGTTTTAACTTTTTAGCTTTTTGTCTCGCCTTGTTTTCATTTCATTCGAATTTATTTTGTTACTGCTTATTAGTATTAGCTTATTTGGATTTGAGCTTATTACGAATTTGGTACTCTATCGGAAGGAAATGTAAACACACATTGCGACGGGTGCATTCTCCACATTCCGATCGTGACAGGTTTGGACAAAGGACTGCATTCCGATCCAGGATTGCGATAGAAGTAACATCCCCCTCATTCCGATCTGGGATTGCGATCGCACATTGCGACCGCACATTGCGACGGCTCTTGAGGTTTACTTAGTCGAAGTGCTGCCCAATTTTCTTAGCATCTTTCCGATCTGGGTATTGCGATCTGAACATCATTCCGATCTGGACCATATTCCGATAGGTTGCACCTTTTATTCCGATAGAACATTCCGATTTGGATTCCGATGGTTATGGGTTTTGGATTTTAATTTCGCTTTGTTTAATTTTCCAGTTACATTTTAATATTTGTCTAATTTTAATTCTCGTTACGTTTTAAATTTTAAGTCATTTAATTAATTTACTTTTAAAAGTTCTTAAATATTGCACAAGTTAAGTTTTAATTAGAATTAGATTTACTTTAAAGTCATTTTACTTTAATTGTTTCGTACTTTTATTTTAAATACTACAACGACACATTTTTGTTTCACCAAATAACAATAGAGTCACATAGAGAACCTAGATCAATTCGATTAGAACACTAGAACGATAAATTTTTAACCCGAGGAAAACCGAGTTATTAAATGGCGCCGCTGCTGGCTCTTTTCGTAAAGATTAACGGTTTTCTGTGAAAGACGCGTTGCTTTTTTGGGATCCGTTCACTTGTGAGCGTTATTTTTCTTGCATAAAAAATTCAAAAAATCAAAAAAATTAAAAATTGATAAAAATACATTAAAATTAAAAATTTCAAAAATCCAAAAAGATTTTTTATATATTGTGTATATATATTGTCTTTGTGTTTGGTTTCTTTTTCTTTTGCATTTTCAGGTGTATGCGTACTAGATCTTCTAATTATCAAGAGCCCGAGACTCAAGAAGATTTAAGTATGTCAGGTGTTAACAACAATAATATTCCACCGCACCTCAACAATAACAACAATGTTCTTCCACAGCCCGATCTTCGGACCATGGAGGAGCTTTGTCAACCTACCATGTTTGGACGAGGAGGACCGATTGCGCCGATGCAAATCAACGCTCCTGAGTTTTTGTTGAAGCACCACATGATTCAGCAAGTGCAAACTAACCCATTCCGTGGAATGCCTGATGATGATGCCAACAAACACCTCGACAAGTTCATTACAATCACCCAAAGCATGAACTTGCCTGGTGCCACAATGGATGTTCTTCGCCTACAACTCTTCCCACATACTTTATCGCATCATGCCGAGAAATGGTTTGATCGTCTTCCAAAGAATTCTATTCACACTTGGGATGACATGACTCAACGCTTTTTGTCGCGCTACTTTCCACCATCCATGGTCACGAGCCTTCGCAATCAAATCAGCGGTTTCATGCAAGAATCCGATGAATCTCTTTTTGATGCTTGGGAAAGATATAATGTCTTGATTGATCGTTGTCCAAACCACAACATGATTCCAGTCACATTGATTGATACTTTATACAGCGGTCTGACTTTTCGTGACCGTGATACGATTAATGCAGCCGCCGGTGGCACATTTATGAAAAGGAGACCCGAGGAGTGTAGAGAGCTAATTGAGAACATGACTACTCACCACAAAAACTGGGATTCCTCCGCTTCTTCAAGGAACAACCCGAGAGTCAATGTTTCTTCTACTTCAGCAAACCCTGAGATGACCGAACTCACCCGCATGATGACTGAAATGAGCAAAAGTATCACACTTCTCGCTTCAAACCAACAACAACAACAAGTTAAAGCGGTTGCCAATCCTTGTGAAACATGCGGCGGTCCTCACTCATACACCGATTGTCCTTATACACAAGGAAATCCGGATAATGTGTATGCTGCTTATGGTAATTATTCACCGGAAAATTACCAAGCTCGACCACAAGGGGATAGAAATTTGCTGAGTTACCGGTCCAACAACTACCTTTCACCCGGTTTTTCTCCTCAAAACCAAAACCCCGCCAACAACTACAATAGAAGAAACCAAATCCCACCAAGAGCTTCTAATCCTTATCACCCACCCGCCTAACAAACCCCACCCATTATTCCGGATGTTGAGACCATCATGAGAACCCAAGGTGAGCAAATCAAGAATCTGCAGAGCCAAATTATCAATCTTAAAGGAGATATTACCAAGCAAGGAAATGAGATTAGATCCGAGCTTCGAGATAATATTCAATCCTCCTTCAGCAATCAAACAAATGAGTTGAAGAATATGCTTGCTAGTTTCTTGCCCGCATCTCAACCTTCTACTTCAAGTACTCTACCTTCAAACACCGTCACCAATCCGCGAGCAAATGTGAGTGCTATTACTACTTGTAGTGGAATTACCATTGTCGATCCACCTATCCCGCCCCCATCATCTACACCTCCTCCACCACCATTTATCCCTACTCCTCCTACACCTAGTATTAGTGCACCATTACCGTCTCCGCCTCACCATGACGATGTTCCTAGGAAGGACCCTTCAACATCTCAACCTTTACCTGCTACACCTGCACCTTCACCACCCAAACCCAATATCCCTTATCCCTCTCGTTTAGGCAAGACCAAAATGCTAACCAAGGAGGACTCCGAAGTGACACGCTATGTGAAGATGATTTCTCAAATGAACTTCAACATTAGCTTTCTTGAAGCACTTGTCCAAATGCCCAAATTTGTTAAATCATTTAAGGAATTGCATAACAAGAAGGAGAAGCTGATTGAACTCGCCAACACACTTTATGATGACCTTACTTCTGAGTATCCCGAGCTGCCCACGTATGATAATTTCGATGAGGCCGATACTCTTTCGAGCGATTCTTCACATGATGAAGATCCTCCGCCATCACTCGATCCTACTTTGGACAATTACTCATTTGAGGAAGACTTCTCTACGTTTCTCAACACTTACTTCCCTCATGAGAGTGATGCTCCTCCTTATGATTTTGAAGGTTATCGTCTTGATCCTACTTTGGATTTGAAGAACATTCTTTCTAAGGAGAAGAAACCGGTCGACACCAATATCCGCAGCACGTATGAGTTAACACCTCTTTTTCCCCCTTCTGAGGGCGAGATTGTGCTTCTTCGCGGATCTTCTTCACACTCTGCTGAGCCTGAGTGCTATTTTCCCCTAAAGTAAAAGGTGTTCGACCCCGGTATTGAACTCTTTAAGCCATCTCAGTATCCACCTGATGAAATAAAAGGAAATATCTTTGGAACTTATGGAAATCTACTTGCACCACTTCACCCTTGCTTCCACCGTGCTCCATCGCTGCTTAAGGGAACCTTGCCTACTCTTCTTTGGCTTGCCTTGTTCGCCTTAAGCTTGTGTTATTTGATGGACGAAAACTATGTCTTTGATCCAGGTGGATATGTTTCATGCTTCTTCCGTTGATAATCAAGGTCGAGTCAGGCTCACGACTCGGTAAACAAAAACCAAGCGCTTCTTGGGAGGCAACCCATGCATCTATCTTTTCGCTTTCTTTATCCTAAGTGTAGGGGAGACCCGTTGGTTTTCTATTTCCTCTCCCTTCTTATAATCAAGGATTCGCGCTCAATGATCCACTCTTGATGATTCTTGACGCCCCGTGATTACTTGTTCACTTCTTCCCGGTTCTATCCTAAACTCTTTTCGATTCACTATTTTATATTTTCTCAATATTAAAATAGGAATCTCTTTAGTAGTCTCTTGCTTAGCGACCCGAGTTTACTCTAGCTAGTATCCTTAACGTGTTTAAGTCATGTTTTGCTAGGCTTTTATATAGGGAGCTATAAAACGCGAAAGTCTTAACTCTCATGGGTTAAGAACAAGAACTTTTCGCAAGTTCCTATAATTGATCCTAAAGAGTCGTTTATCAAGGGAACTTTAAAATGCGATTTCTAAACTTGAAAAAGTCTAAGAGTTTGCAAGATCCTATAGGCGATTCGAAAACCCAAAACTTTGATTTAATAGGCTAAGCATCCACGAGTCTCATTCCTTGAGATTTTAAATTGTGGAGAACGAGAGATGATAGAGCCAATTATAAGTTCGGTGTTCTTTCGTGAATTTATGTGACTTAATTATGAGCCTATTCTCCCATCGCTTGCTAATAAATTTATCTTCAATAAATAAGTTTGTACGATTTGAAAAGTTACTTAGCTTCTAGCCCAAGATCGTTTAAAAGTTGCTCGGTATGGATTAGAGTTCATAGCCAAGGCATAACTTATTGAAGCGGGATGCGAAGATTGGCGAGTCCGAAAAGGCCCTAACAAGGCATGAGGGCTATATTTTGTTGCTAAAGATCCAAAGTGATGTGAAGAATCATTTATCGAAAATCAAAATGAAGGATCGAGACACACGACGTAAAGCAAAAACTCCTCAAAAGTCATGGAGAAGTGTATCCGAAAAGACCCTAACAAGGTATGAGTATAAATAGATCCAAGTCATAAAAGGAGGCGGATCGTTGTATATCAAAGTCCAAAATAATGATTGGAGAAAAATGAAGAAGTCGTGGTCCAAGTATGAATCTCTCAAAACTTCAAGTGAAGAAATTCCATTATGAAGAGAAGACCATAATTTCATGAACGTCTCTCAAGGTTTGAAGTATGAAGTCGCTGCCAAATATCGGTCCGAGAAAGGTCTCAAATCATGAAGCGAGTTATGACAAGATATGAACTTTATGAGGTCCCGAGAAGCAGTTTTAAAATATTTTGTCCTTTAGCTAACTATTGATTAAATCGTTCGCTTTATTTTCGGACTAAATAACTATCGAAATAAGTCAAACAATGCATCCTCGTGATCATTCAAGACAACAATAAAATATAAGAGATACCCCTAGGAATAAGGGAGTCTAAGTGAATAATTGGCCCACATGAGTTCGTGTTAGTCTACTAACTTATAATAACAATGATCTCATTTTTAAGCTTGGTTTGGAGAAAGTGAAAACTTGAGGATGATGATTATTCATGACATTTTCAAAACCCAAGGTATGCTTTTGATTTCTTTACTTTGTATGTTTTTAATTTTCTATCTCTTTAATAAAGGCCACTATGGATTGACTATGATGAAAAATGTAAACGTGCTTTGTAACTAATGCATTGCATGAGGACATTGCAATGGTCAAGTGTAGGGGATTTGATAGGTGTGTAAACACCCATCTTTTCTACCACTTAATTACAATAATAACCGAGCCAAAACGTGTATTTTATGTCTTTTATGTCGGAATTATGCGTGGTTTGTGTTTTTGTTGTGATTTAGGACGAAATTGTGAAAAGTGGAGAAAACACGGCATTTACGGGCTTTTATTGAAGAAAAAGATGAAAGATGAAGTCGAGAAGTCGAGAGTGCAAAAAGAACGGAAGTCCAAGACCATTTCTGAAGATTTATCGAAGAAAAAGTCAAAAGACGGAAGTTTGCCAAAAGCCAAAGAACTCGAGTCTTATTTATTGAAGAATTAAAAGGCGAGTTTAAAGAAATCCCGAGCCAAAAGTCCTTAAAGTTCAAGATTAACAAAAGACTAAGAAGGAAGGACTTAATAGTGCAATTAACAAGAAAGGAAGGAGAAGAGGAAGCTTCCTCTAACCACTCTCCTAATCTCCTATAAATAGACCATTAGTATCTCATTTTCATTTTTTGTTGGCTAAGGTGACAATTAGTCTTCCACCATTTTCATATCTTGTCATTTACTTTTCATGTCATTTAAATACATGTTTTGCACCTTAATTATCTTTTAATTCCAAGTAAGTGTCCTTTAATTTTCTTGCTTTAATCTTCATTTATGTTTGATCAAGTTTACTTTTGTCAGTCTCATTCTTCTCTTCTCATTTTTGATTCGGTTACAATTTCGGATTAAGCAAACTTTTGCTTAATCCATTTGCTTATTTGATTAAAAGTCTTGACTTTTCTTTTTCTTTTCAGTTTTAATACGAGATAGCCATAAGTTTGACAATCTTATGTGCTTATTTGGTATTTAGCTTAAGTGTTTTGAAAGTTTTCTTAAAAGTTTTACTTATCAAGTTATTCTCATTTAGTTTCGTCTTTGAAATTTTGAAAGGTTTTAACTTTTTAGCTTTTTGTCTCGCCTTGTTTTCATTTCATTCGAATTTATTTTGTTACTGCTTATTAGTATTAGCTTATTTGGATTTGAGCTTATTACGAATTTGGTACTCCATCGGAAGGAAAGGTAAACACACATTGCGACGGGTGCATTCTCCACATTCCGATCGTGACAGGTTTGGACAAAGGACTGCATTCTGATCCACGATTGCGATAGAAGTAACATCCCCCTCATTCCGATCTGGGATTGCGATCGCACATTGCGATCGCACATTCCGACGGCTCTTGAGGTTTACTTAGTCGAAGTGCTGCCCAATTTTTCTTAGCATCTTTCCGATCTGGGTATTGCGATCTGACATATTGTGATCTGAACATCATTCCGATCTGGACCATATTCCGATAGGTTACATTCCGATAGGTTGCACCTTTTATTTCGATAGAACATTCCGATTTGGATTCCGATGGTGTGGTGACAACATTCCGATAGTGGATTCCGATGGTTATGGGTTTTGGATTTTAATTTCGCTTTGTTTAATTTTCCAGTTACATTTTAATATTTGTCTAATTTTATTTCTCGTTACGTTTTAAATTTTAAGTCATTTAATTAATTTACTTTAAAAAGTTCTTAAATATTGCACAAGTTAAGTTTTAATTAGAATTAGATTTACTTTAAAGTCATTTTACTTTAATTGTTTCGCACTTTTTTTTTAAATACTACAACGACACATTTTTGTTTCACCAAAGAACAATAGAGTCACATAGAGAACCTAGGTCAATTCGATTAGAACACTAGAACGATAAATTTTTAACCCGAGGAAAACCGAGTTATTAGTGCTTTCCATTTGATTAGTTCTAGAGAGAGAAAGGTGTTTGTTTCTCTCACTAGGAAAACACCAACTTTGTATTTCTTTTCTTCTCTTCATCTTAATCTAATCTTTCTTTTTTAGTTTAATCATCATCATGTTATTTGTGTTTGATTAGTCTTGTGATTTAGGCCTACAATTTCTTTAACATACTTGGATTGATTAAAGAAAATACAATCGTCTATTTGTCTATTTGGAGTTATAAAAATAATTTAAGTTATCCCATCATACTCATTTCAAACTCTTCATGCATGATTTTGGCAAAGTCATCACAAAATGATTGACAAGTTGAACCAAATATAATGTCATCAACATCTATTTGTACGATAATGAGGTGAGAACCTTTCTTCTTTGTAAAGAGTGTATTGTCTACCATCCCCATGGTATACTCATGTTTTACAAGAAACTCTTTAAGTCTATCATACCAAGCTTTGGGTGCTTGTTTGAGACTATAAAGAGCTTTCTTAAGCTTGTAAACATGATCCGGTTTCTCAAAATTAATGAAGCCTCGAGGTTGAGCCACATATACCTACTCATTAATCAAACCGTTGAGAAATGCAGTCTTTACATCCATTTGTTGAAGCTTAAAGTCTAAAGCACAAGCTTAAGCTAAATGGATTCTAATGGATTCTAATCTAGCTAGGGGTGTTGATAGGTGTGAAAACACCCATCCTTTTACCACTTTTTTCTGGCTAAAACGAGACCAAAACACGTATTTAATATCATTTGTTTGGAATTATGCGTGGTTTTTGTGTTTATTGTGTTTTCAGAGTCAACCGGATGAATATTGAAGAAAACATGGGATTGCACGGGTTTTATCAAAGAAAAAGACTCAAGACGAAGTCTATTGTCCAAGAGATGCAAAAGATTTGAAGTCATTGTGCCTATTTGAAGATTTATCGAAGAAAAGGGCCAAAGATGGAAGATTCATATATGTCGAAGAACTCGAGTCTATTAAACAAAAGATTATAAGACGAGTTGGAATTATTCACCGACACTTCTCAAATTCCAAAGTCAGAAACGTTTATTTAAAGAAACGTAAAGACTAAAGAAGAAAGAAGAAAAGAAGCCCAAGAACAAAGCCCATTCACAAGCCCGCAAGCAAACGCCTATAAGTAGGACTTCACTTCACAATTTTGGAGTTAGTTAGTTTTTAGTGTTAAGTTTCACTTTTCATTTTTCCTCTCTAGTTTTAGAGAGAGAAAGTTCTCAACTTTCTCTCACTAAGTTTTCATCTTTCTTTCTTTTAATCTTTCAAAGATTAAACCTTTTGTATTGATGATTTCATTAATCAAGTTCAAGTTTAAGCTTTTAATCTTTCATCTCTTTCTACCTTTCTTTGATTTTGGTTCACTTTTGGTGCGGATTACTTATGATCCGTGTTGTTCATTAATGTTTTCGTGCTTAAAAAGTTAATCTTTTTATGTTTACTTAAGTTTCTATATCAATAAGCTTTAAGATCTTCGTGCTTATTGGTTTATTTGTAAGTTTAGCTTATTTACTTTTTAAAAGTTTTCTTAAAAAGTTCATCTTTTTATCATTTGATTTATAAGTTTGCTTATTTAAAGTTAGTAAAAGTTCTTTTTAGTGCTTATTTAATCCGTTTCATTTTAGATTCGTTCTAGTGTTGGTGTTGGCTTATTCCTATAGCTTATTGCCTTAGCTTATATTTCGGACCAAAAGGGGTAAATCGGAAAGGGTAAAACCCTTTTCCGATTGGTTTATTCCGACGAGCACACCCCCTTATTCCGATCGTTAGATCAGAAAAGGGTTTACGATTATTCTGATTGGGGATTTTTGATTATTCCGATTGCCTCCTTTTTAGTTATTCCGATTGACCTTTCCGATTTAAGCATTCCGACGAGGTGACATTTGCACATTCCAATCAGTTACATTTTAGTGGATTCCGATTGGAGGGTTTCATATTCCGATTGTGTTGGTTTTGAGAGATATTCCGATTAGACTTCTTGTCTAACATTCCGATCAGTACTCTTTTAGACATTCCGATTGCACTTTCCGAACAAATATTCCGATCAGGTTTCGATGTGGTTTTCCGATGGTTTGAATTTCTTGTTTTTACAAAGTTTCCAAGTTCTATATTTATTAAGTGGTCTCGTATTTTTCTAATCTTTTATTTACGTTTTCAAACATTTAGTTTTAACTTGTCAATTTAGTTTAATCTTTAAAACTTTTTTTTGCTCAACAACATTTACATTTAATTGCTTTTAGTTTAAAATAGATAACAAACCAAACCTTCTATTTGTCACCAAGAACAATCATTCCACTTTGAAACGTGATCAATTCGAGGAGATACCGAGAACTAATCTGAACCATAGAAAAATAGAATATTAAATGGCGCCGCTACCGGCTCTTCTCGTTAAGATTACCGGTTTCTTGTGAGAACTTGGATTTTGGGATCCGTTCGCCGTGAACGTTACTTTTTCATAAAAATTTTCAAAAACCCTAAAAAATTATAAAATTTTCAAAAATCCTAAAAATTAAAAAACATAAACACCAAAAATATTTCTGCCTTCTTGTTTGCTTGGTTAGTTCTTTTGCAGGTGAATGCATACACGATCGACGTCTTATCAAGAGCCCGAGCCTCTCGAAGACTTAGACATGGCCGGTGTACAAAACAACAACAATAACCCACCTCAAAACAATAACAATCTACCTCTCAACAACAATAATAACAACAACAAACAACCTTTACCGGGCAATCACCCTATGATTGAACTGTTACAAGCACATGTGGAGGGCAATAATGATCCAATTGTCATACCCGCGATTGCAACCAACAACTTTGAGCTCAAATCCGGTTTTATTCAGATGGTCTCTGCTCAACCATTCTTGGGGCGTACCATTGATGATCCACATGACCACATCAAGAGATTCCTACAACTCACGAATACGGTCAAATTCAATGGTGTTCCACAAGAGGTAATCCGTTTGCAACTTTTTCCTTTCTCCCTAGAGAGACAAGCCCGGCATTGGCTTGCAAAGGAACCGTCACAAAGTATTCTTATGTGGACGGATTTGGAGACCAAATTTATCAACTACTTTTTCCCACCCTCTCGTACTACCGCTTTGCGGAATGAAATCATTAATTTTGAACAAAAGTACGATGAGTCTTTTAGTGAATCTTGGGACCGTTTTAAAGATCTTATAAGAAAGTGCCCACAACATGGTTTTACCAAAGTGCACCAATTAATACTTTTTACAATGGTTTAAGCATGAATGACCAAGATTCACTAAATAGTGCCTCGGGGGGTAATATTTTGGTTAAGACTTCCAATGCCGCTTGGGATATCATTGAGAATAAGTCTCGTGTGCAAACCAAGAGTGTTCGGACCAATGCCGCTAGTGCTAGTACTAGTGACAACGACAAGCGACTTGACAAAATTACTACGCTTCTTGAATTGCTTGCCGCCCAAACCGCCAGCAACACCAACAACATCAATGATAAAAACGCTCAAGTCAATGCTGTAAACCAACCATGTGAAATATGCAGGGGTCCTCACTCTTACACCACTTGTACCGCTACCCAAGACTATCCTTCTGAGAATGTGAATGCAGCATACGGTACCTATCCTCCGGCCGCTTATCAAGCTCGTCCTCAAGTTGACCGCAACTTGCTTAGCTACCGCTCTAACAACTTTCTTTCCCCACCCGGTTTTCCTCCTAACAACCCAAACCAACAACAAAACCTCAATCACCCTCCTCAACAACAACAACAACCTCGTGCACCATACATACCACCTCACAAACAACCATATCCACCTCAAACAAACAACCAAGTTTACCAACAACCTGCTTATCAACCACCCGCTTACCATGCTCCTCCTCCCAACCAACCCACCGCATTACACCAAGATGTTGAAACCTACATGAGGACCAATGATGTGATCGTCGAAAATCTCCAGCGGGAAGTGCTCAACTTGAAAGCAGACATGGTGAAACAAGGGAACAATCTTCGAGCTGATATGAGAAACACGTTGGTAAGTCAAGCGACTAACTTACGGAACATGATGGCTGGTTTCTTCCAAGGTAATCAACCCTCTTCTTCGGGTACTCTTCCGAGTAACACCGTTGTGAATCCAAGTGGGGAGATGAAAGCAATCACCACTCGCAGTGGCAAAGGTACCAAGGAACCCGAGCTTCCTATACCTCCACCGGTGATTGTGACTAAGGAAAACGAGTCGCCTGCTCCTATTCCTCATCCTTCTACTTCCCCAATTTCTCCACCTCCTACTTCTACCCCTCCTCCACCCAAGGATGTGAATGATCCTATTCTTCCAAAAACTTCCTCTTCTTCCGATATACCTTATCCCTCGAGGTTGAGGAAAGAGAAGCTCAAAAGCAAGGACGATATTCAGGTTTTGAACTTTCTCAAAATGTTTAAACAATTGAATTTTAACATCTCCTTCGCCGAGGCTCTCGCTCACATGCCTAAGTACGCGAAAATGTTCAAAGATCTTCTTAGCGACAAGGAGAAGCTTCTTGAAATTGCTAACACCCAACTTAATGAGAATTGCTCAACAGTGCTCTTAAGGAAATTGCCAACCAAGCTTGGTGATCCGGGTCATTTCTTAATCCCTTGCAACTTCCCGGGAGTAGAGAATTGCATGGCCCTAGCCGATCTAGGTGCCAGTATTAATTTAATTCCTCTAAGCGTTTGGAAGCTTTAACACCCCCAAATTGACACGCAGCGGAATACATCTTTGGGTGCTAAACAATGATACTACAACACATAATTTATAAAGAACGACTCAAAAAGAGACGTTTTAGATATATCGTTCCTAAAACATTTGTCAGAGTAGCGTAGTCCCAAGACATTGTAACCAAAGTACAACCAAAACAAAAGATTTAAATTCTTTTGAACAAAAGGAACGACAAATATTCAAAGAGTTTATATTGCAAAGTAGTGCACAACATTCATTCCCGTGGCTTCCAAGCTTCAGCCTTCTTGATTACCTGAAATACATGTGAGAAAATCATCAGCAAAAATGCCGAGTGAATCTATAGGTTTATATAATCATTTTGAACACAAGCAAAGATTATAAGTTTGTGGCATGCTTAAAGGCAACAAGCATCTAATAATTTGCATCAACAATAATAATTGTATTTAGCATAAATTGCAATAAGCTCATGGAACCGAGCCCTTAGACACTCCCATATCAGTCTAAGAAGACGAGAGATTTATTAATTGTCGGTTACCTCCAGATTATTGGTACATTGCCGTATACCTGACTTCTTAATACAATATGTTCAAACAGTGTGGAGGTCGGGCCTAAGCTTCTATGACAAGTCCACAAAAACTGAACCGGGGCGGCTTCCCCCATAGATCTATTAATTGTACTAGCGGTTAACCCATCATAGGTTATTTAACGGTCCATAATTGAGGCTTTAACTCAGGCAATCACTTAATGCAATTTAAAGGCAACCACGGGTCCATTCATAAAGGGACAAGCATACCATAAAAATCTTGTGTTCTAAGTTTACAAAACATGTATTCCCCCTCGTGGGTTTTAAAATATTTGAATGAGCTCAAACGAGGCTATAGACTCACCTTAGTACTTATAGTAGTTGAAGACGATCGCCGACGATAGTAGATGCCCGAAAAACACGACAACCGTAACCTAGCAAATAAGGTGCGTACATTAATAATAGACTCGAGAAATAAATGATACTTAATAAAATCAAACTCAAGTATAAAATCACGACAACTCGAGAGAAAACGATGCAAGTGGTTCTATTATACTTTCCTATATATTCATTTTATTATTATATGCCTTTAATAAAAATATGCCGAAACATACCGAATGTTAAAGCCGTTTTCCCATACTTAGACATATCAAATTTTTATGATACTACTCAGAGAACTTACTTACTATATATAGAAATTCCTCTCAAAAGCCCATTAAAAGATTTTACTTCTAAAGTTCTCTGCCCGACTCATCTTTGAATCACAAAATCCGGACAGTTTAGCGACCTTGACTTACGAAACCATTTTGACCATTCTAAACAACTCCATTGGTAAACACGACACTTGATTCTAAAAATAGACTCAAAATACTAAACTTGGAGCCTGAGAACAGCCCTTGAATCATTTTGAAACTCATTTTATAGTCCCCGAGATTCGATCCAAATATCGACAACAATTTTCGGATTGTGTCGACACTCGTCTCCCGGTACACGAAAATCAAACTAGTGTATCTTCCACCTCGTTTGGAGTTGGAAGACCTACTTTATATGAAATCGAAGCTAACGAAATTCTCTACAACCCTATCCGATTAGTTAAGAGATTATCAAACAGTAAGACCCCCGAAAACAGCCTCTAACCTACTGCCCAAAATCACCTTTCAAAATCTTCCACAAAATCATGTTTTTGATAAATTCTAACAATTTTGCTCATCATCCTACACCCCTAATATCATCCTATATTAATCCTAACACTTGCATCATCATCAAATTAAAAACCCAAAAATTAAAAATCAACTTTTTAACAAAAACATGGCTAGATCATCACTACTAACACATGCATACAACAAATTTGGATCAAACATGACTAGATCATCATAAAAATTTTTGAAAATAAATGTTCATGCATGTTAATAAAAATGGTATCATTAGAATCACCTCTTGATTTTAAGATGTGGTCTTCTTTTATTTTTGGATGGATCAAAGTTATAAGCAAGGAAAAATTGGGTAAAGATGGGGTTTTGAGGTGGTGTAAGTTTTGGCTAAGAAAAGAAAGAGAGAAGAGTTGGATGAACTTTTTGTTTATTATTTTAAATGAAGAGTTAGTGGAAGTATATGGTAAAAAAAATTATTTTAGTAAGGCTTTAGGGTAGATTTTGTAAATAGTGCATTGTTTTGGGCTAAAATGTAATTATTAGTTTAAAAGCGGGAAATGACTAAAAGTCAATTTTACAAATATTTACGGGACTCGGGTTTCGTAAAAATACTTAAAAGTTTAAACGCACACGAAAAATAATAATATAACGACTCGATACGTAATTAAAACGATATCGTCGAAAATATTGAATATCAAAACGATCGATAATAAAATATAAAATTTTTGGCATCCGTCGGTATCGCGATCACTAGTAGTCCTCGTTGCTCGTCAAAATATTAAAATATAATATTTAATATCGGTTTCAACTTAAACCGTTAAACATAATAATATTTAACGTTATAAAATACTTCAAAATAATTGAAAATAGAATTAAATTATGACCTTATTTTTACGGATTTTACATCCTCACCACCTTAAGGGAGCGACGTCCCGACGCTCAACTCGCCTCATACACGAGTTGTTCACTACCCGGAAGGATGAGGGCATTCCTTATAAAGAAGTCTTCACATTCCTACGTGAATCTTGATCCACGATCTCCACTGGTTCTTTTACAAAACGTAACTTGTCGTGAAGTTGTATCTCACCATAAAGGAATAAATAAATCCTTATCCACCAGTCACCCGTCAAGTTCGACACATGAAAATTTTATGAATCACACGAAGCTCATTCGACGACAAGAATAGGTGACAGGATTTTCGGGTAAGTCCAGTTAAAAAGAATGTTGCAATTTAAAGGATAGCCACTGGCCGGATAGCCATGGACACACATCAAAAAGAATTAACAAGAAAAACATTTTCGTCATCGGAGGGTGCTCACACGCGGGTCCCTACTTCAAAAGATAATACAAAGACACCATCTCACTTTCGCCAACGCGCATTAAAGTCTCAATAAACATCGTCGTTGAAAGTCAAAAAGATATTACATAATATGTGTTCTATATGATCGGACGTCATCGGATGATGCCGTCTCAAGTTCTCACAACTTACGATCATTTGACTAGATCACACACCATATAAGTACATAAAAGAAAAGGCCGAACATAAACATCGAGTATAGATCTCCACCATTAATCATCGAGAAAACCTTGAACGAACCCTTGATAATAACCACTTGATCACAAGAGTCTTTCCACTTGCGGTGTCGGCTTCAACATGCTCCTCGAGGTTGTAACAAATTTATTAACTCCATTCATTAAGAGATTCGGTCCTCAATCATTCCACAAGTACACGCATAAATCCTGGTGACACTTATCGTTTCTTCTTATACACTGCTTCTCGAGATTCATTTTAAACTCAGAATAAAATAATAATCTTCAATACGAGGAACATAACGAGATAAAAATGAATTCAATAAACGCATAAACGGACAAGATGTGGTAAAATGATTTAAGGTTGACGATCGACGAGGGATCTCGACTCACGTAACCGTAAAACATAATAAATCACAATACTAGAAAAATGAGAGCGAAGAATAACTTATACATTATCATTAAAATAACAATTGTCACAATTATCCATCCCGGATTTGGTATTACCTTAAAACTCAGTTGAGGTACTTTCTTGATAAAGATGATACATCAAAAATAGAAGTAAAATAGTTTCAAAATTTAGTTGGTCGTCTTAAGAAACATTGAAAGAATGACATAAATTTATTAATTAAACTCATACTGATGGTTACAATTAGAGAATATAATTTCCAAATTAAATCACTATCAGGAATATAAATTAAACTGGCAATTTCATTACATTAAAAGTAAAGTATGATAAGTCAATTACTTCAAAAGATAAAAACATAATTTCAATTTAAACATTAGTTTTAGTTATACAAAATATGATGTATAAATTTGACCTTTTACATGTGATGTTTATTTCGATAACTGAGAATCATTGGAAAAATGTATAAAAGTTCCATAAAAATTTTATAATACCTTGTAGGAATACATAAAGGTGTTTATCATTCCAAAATAAATATGGGTTACATTCGGGTTTCGAAATGTGACAAGATAACAAACGAATACGAATGGAAATAATAGTCAACAATTAGTACGAAATCAATGGTACAAAAGGGGACGAAGCAATTGTCGTATGAATTCTTAAAGAGAATAATAAAATAAAGGCGTTGATGGTAAGTCGATAAGAAATAATAGATTAAACAAGTTGTCAATTTTGTTAGTGCGGTTGATGGTTCACCAATATCAGCTCGTTAACTTAGCGGTGGTCGATACATGATCGGAAAGAAGATCCATACAAAAATTTTAATAAATAAAATTCCTAATAATCACTTGTAATTAAAACAAATCAAATGAACGATGTTAGTGTTTAAAGAGAGAAGTCAAAGCACGGTTCACAAGAGTGGATTTCGAGACAAACGAGAGTGACGGACGTCATCCCGGATATACGAAAATCACTCTAGTGATAATTCATTATTCACGTGCGGAGACACTCCAAAGATCTACCCAGTCGCATAAAGAAGATTGGACGAGAAGGAAGGATAAAACATTGAGACTTTCAAGTCATTTATCAACAGTCAGTAATTAGAAGAACGGTCAAAAGAAATCAGTTATAAGACAAAATGAAGTAACAAGTAGACAAAAAACGATCGTCGAGTAAAAACGTACTTATAATCACGTAATTCGTTTAACAAAAGGTAAGAAAACATATGCGGTTGCATAGTCATTGTGCTACTTGCATGAAATATAAAGGTTTTCAAAACTCCTTTTCAATTTATTTCATTTTATCTATCTTTATCATAGTTACAAGTAAAAAGTTCTTTATTATCAAGATTTTTAAGGTGACTACTATTCAGCCTAGCATGGCTCCTTCTAAATTAGACATAGGTGATCAGGCCATGTATAATTTAGGGCTAGCAATGCAGTGCTTCATTTCGTCGAAAAGTATTACGTTTCTTATGTTTATATAAACCATGCCATTTGTAAAATGGAATTTAAAAATAGTTTATAAATTTATAGGATACAAGTAATTTGTGAGATAATCCATCAAATCTTCTTGCATATCGATGAACCAACTCTCATCCATCAAATCTTCTTTAACATTCTTTGATTCAATCAAGGAGACGAAACAAAAGAAGTTACTTTAATTTTGGACTTAAGATCTTAGGGTCCTTTGATTTAATTCGCCTATGACGTTATCAAGAGCATGATACTTAGACCCCCTTGATGTTTACTCCCTTTTCAACACTAAGGTCTTCAACTCCTATGTTTCTAACATCTTTGGCATTAACTATGTCTATTTCATCTAAGTCGTCATCTACCAAAGGTGGTGTCTTAAATGAAGGAGAGGTTTCATCAAATGTCACGTTAAGTGATTCTTCAATTACACCCGAGGTTCTATTGAGGAATATGTGGGCTTTGCAAGTTTGAGAATAACCTAAAAAGATACATTCGTAAGACTTTGGGTCAAACTTTGTAAGGTAATCTTTGGTGTCGAGAATGAATAACTTGCTTCCAAACACCCTAAAGTATTCAAATGAGGGCTTCTTACCTTTAAGAATCTCATAGGGGGTCATTCCTAGAAAAGACCGAATAAGAATTCGGTTGAGAATGTAAGTCGATGTGTCCACGGCATTGCACCAAAATTTTTGAGGCAAAGATTGCTCATTTAATATCTTCCTACTCATCTCTTGGATGGTCCTATTCTTCCTTTCAACTACCCCATTTGATTGTTGAGTGCGAGGAGCCGAGATGCTATGGGTATTACCATGAGCTTCACAAAAGGCACCAAATTGCACTTCATTATCAAATTCCCTACCATGATCCGTCCTAATAGAGACAATTGAACATCCTAGTTGATTTTGAATTCTTCGACTAAAGGTTTTGAAGTGATCGAAAGCTTCGTTCTTAGACGCCAAAATTCTAGTCCGAGTGAATCTAGAGTAGTCGTCAACTATAACTAGGGTACAAAGGTTACCTCCATAACTCCGTATGTCGGAAGGTCCAAAGAGATACATATGTAGGATCTCTAAGCACCGAGAGGTCAAAGCCAAATTGTTGACTTTGTGACTTGAGTGAACTTGCTTTCCAATTTTGCAAGCATCACAAAAGTGACTATCAAACTTCATGTTGGTGAGATGCCTTACCAACTCCTTAGAGACTAAAGATTGAATTAAACGCATATTATCGTGACCTAATCTCCTATGCCAAAGAGTAGAACTATCATTTAAAGTCGCTAGACATAAGTTGTCCTTTGACTTCCTATTAACCTTCATGACATAAATCCCATGCTTTCTAACACCTTTTCCAATGCCTTTTCCTTCTTTTACGTTTTCATTGTCATGTTCCGAAAAGATGACCTTACACTTATTGTCACAAATTTGACCTATACTTAGAAGGTTAAAACCTAAGTTATCTACGTGCTCTACGTTTTCTATAGTCATATAGTCAAGAGAGACCGTACCTTTGCCCACGATATTACCACGTCTATTACTTACGAATGTAACGTTACCTCTATCATATGCTTTGTAGTGCGAGAAAAAACTTTGATTACCGGTCATGTGTTTAGAACAACCACTATCCTTAATCCACTCGTCGGGCTCTAGATCGATTACCAAGAATATCTAGGTAACAACACACAAGATCAAACATTTGGTCCCCAATATCTCATGGGTCCAAAGTTGTTAGTTCCAAACATCCCTTGCATTTGGTTGGGATTCATGAATGAAGGAGACATTCCCCATGGGGAAAAATATTGTTGTTGAAAATTATTCCAATTCATATGCCCATTTTGTTGTCCATAGTTTCTCCTAGGTGTCTGTGATCTTGATCTAGAATTGTCATTATTCCTCCTAGGTGTTGGGGTTTTACTCCTAGGTCGTGGTTTGATATGATCATCTCTTTTTGGCGTAGGTGTTCTACTTCTAGGTTTAGATTCATTTCGTACTCTTAGAGGAGTAGATGTTTGTGTAGATAAGTTTCTAGTTCCCATTAGAGATTTCTCAAGGGCTTGTAGAATTTATCTAGAGTAGGCTTTTCGGTTATAGGTATTTTGACCTTGTTAATAAGAATATGTTTTTGTCCTTCACCTAAAATTGAATTTTTAGAAAATTGAGTATTTTTACAAAACTCTTCTTCTGGACGCGGTTCCTTAGCTCCATCGGCGGTTCCATAGCGATAAGGAACCTCCCCATATATTGGAGCACCGCGTACAGGGGACTGTTTTTCTGAAACCCCGACTTGTTTGGTTTACTAGTTGATGCTTCATTAGTGTTATAACCTAACCCAAGTTTTTCCTTAGAATGAATTTGTTTGTTTAACATATCATCAAGAGCATTAGTACCTCTCATGAACTTTTCAAGTCTAACGTAGGTGCTCTTAAGGTTTTCATTTTCTTGTCTAAGGTTTTCACATTTTAAGCATCCTAGATCTATTTCGTTATTTTTCTCAAGCTTAGCTAATTTCTCTTTTAACTCACTAATCTCGTTTTCAAGCTTAGTTCTAGTTGATTTTAGCACTTTGTTCTATTCAATAAATTTTAGACTAAGCTTATGCAAGTTATTGTATTGACCTTCTAATTCACTATCATCTTGAGAAGAACTATTATTTCTATAATACTCGGTTTCGAAAAGTACCTCTTTAGAAGTGTGAGCCATGAGACACTTCTCATCTTTAGGGTTGTCATCAACATCTTCACCGCTATCGCTCCATAAACCTCCAACGAATACCGTGTGGTTCTTGTCGCGTGAAGGCTTAGGACAATCACCGATGAAATGATTTGGATCACCACATCTAAAGCATTTCCTATAACCTTTATCATCTTTGGCAAATCGGTTTTTGGAGAAGGGTTTCTTGTCGTTGATTTTTTGCCTCACGTATTGACCTCGTCTTTTGAAGAACTTCTTAAAGTCTCTAACCGCCAAGGCATATTCCTCATCATCACTATCGGAGTAACTTTCATGGTCACTTTGTGCCTTCTTGGTTTTGAGTGCAAGAGACTTTCTTTCACTCTTAGTTTTCACCATTTCTGAGTCCTTCAAAATTATCATCTCATGGACCTTCAAGTTACCAATGAGTTCATCGAGTGATAATTTGGCGAGATCCTTTGATTCTTCATTCGCCGTGACTTTAGCTCTCCATTTAGAATGCAACGCCCTAAGAAAATTCCTAACATTGTTCTTGCTAGAAAAACCTTGATCAAGTGCCTTTAGACTAGTAATAATAGTGTTAAATCTGGCAAATGCACTATCTATGGTTTCATCTTCTAAGATGACAAATTGTTCATATTGTTGAACAAGAAGATCGATTTTACTTTCTTTGACTTGGCTATTACCTTGGTGGGTTACTAAAAGAGTATTCTAAATGTCTTTAGCGGTTTCACACATAAAAATCCTTTCGTACTCTTTCTTTGGTAAAGCATTATAAATCACCATTTTAGCCTCATTATTTTTAGCAAGTTTTCTTTTAGTATCATCATTAGCTTTATCAAAAGTGACTATCTCCTTACTTTTAGAAACTTCATTATATTCAAATGGAAAAAAATCACCCTTGGTAATAACATGCCAAAGATCTAAATCTTTTTATTTCACATAAGTCTCGAACCTATTTTTCCAATAAATAAAACTATCGGTTTCAAAAAGCGGTGCTCTTTGTATGGAATTCCCTTCTAGATACTTGTTGGAATCCATAGATCGACTCAAGTTTTAAAATACAATATATTTTAAAAAGTCTTGAACAACCACGCTCTGATACCAATTGTAGAAACTAGAGGGGGGGGGGGGGGGGGGTTGAACAGTTTCTTAAATTTATTTGTTAAAGGTTGGTTTTAAAAAATCATTTTTCAAAAACTTAAGCTTAAGTATTTGTGTGAAACCTTCTTATACAAAATATAAACAAGGTATAATGCAACTAACTAATAATCACAAGTATAAAGAATATGAATGTATAATGCAACTAAACTAATAATCACAAGTATAAAGAATAAAGAATGTAAAGAGATAAGGGAAGGAAAGATCAAACCAAACACCAAGGATTTATAGTGGCTCGACAACGAAGCTCACTCCTCATTCCTACTCAACTCCTCAAGTATTCCTTACTCGAGAGTTCACTAATCAACAAGCTCCTTAAGGTGGAGAAACCGTACATAACGTCGCTTAACCAATTTTCGACTCTAAGCTAAAAGTCGAGCCCTAATCTTAGCTAGGACCAATCTACACCAATATACTTTGAGGACTAAGTATTAACCCTAATACATACACAACTTCCAAATAGACACAACTACTTGGATCTTCACAACAATGACACAACAATGAATAAATAAATTTGGATCTTCAATGGATATTTGAGGTAGACACAACACTTCAAGAATGATAGTGTTCTTCTCCTTTCACTTTGATAGAAAAAGATGAGAAGAGAAAGATTCACTTCTAAACAAGTATTAATCAAACAAATGATCAAGGATTTGAGTGATTTAAGAAGTATGAAAGAATCTGGAAATGTATGTGCAAAAGAGGTGGATTGAAAGTGTGAGAATGGTCCACTATTTATAAGACAAATGTCCAACGGCTATATCTGCTCACGGTTCTTTATTGCAACCCGCGGTTCCTTATCGATAAGGAACTGACGGGGTAGAGTCCGCTCCCTTTTGTCTTTTAGTGGGTTGGATCGAATACGGGGATTAAAATATCCTGAAAGGATATTCCAAACCAAGATAGAATATGCAATTTTCAAATTCAATCTTTCAAATAATTAATTTAATAAAACATTTTCTTAAAAAGAAAGTTTAATAATAAAACTTTGTCACACTTAATAAAAAGTGTTTAAGAAAAGATTAAATCCTTGATCACTTAATTAGTGTAATTACTTGTTTGTTCATATCTTAAGTGATAATGGTTGAAATAAAAAATACTTGAACTTAAGAATTTGTTTTTCATTGTTTTCGTAAATGCTTGTTTTTACATATTGTCGTAATCAAAACAAAGTGAGACCGAAAAAATGCAAGTAACGTTTTTAGGCATCATTGCATTAACATAAATGATTATGTAAAAACTAGTGAGGTTATGGACTTTTAAAAAGAACAAGCTGCTTTAAAGCAGTGGAAAATAGATAACCCTGTCCTTTTCTCTAGAGAAGGTTTGTTTGGTAGTGACACTAGTTCCAAAAGTACTTCATCTAGAACTAGTAGTACATCAGGAGTTGAAACTAGAACTACTAGTCCAAAACCTCACAAAGCCACCACTAGATAAGCAGATATGTATAGATATAAATACAATAAAAATATGGTTAGAGGAAATCAAAGGAACTGGAATAATCAAAAGTCTATTCAACTTGGAAAGGACTTTGTGAAAAACACCAAACCTTGTTTCACCTGTGGCAGTTTTGATCACATACACCAAGACTGTAAAGCAACCAAGGAAATGGTGGCTGTAAATCCTTTAAAGGAAATGCACCCACAAGCTATTTTGTTGAATGCAGGGGCAAAACCTTTTCCCTACCAAATACATTCCCCCTGCTTTGAGAAATAAGGCAACTAATAAGTATGTTGTGCCTGCCTTGAGAAAGAAAACCAAAGCATACCCCCAATCTAGCTCTAATGTGACCAGACCAACATCTCATAATACATTTGTATCTAGCCATAGACCTTACCAACGCACCTATAACGGCCAAAACAAGCAATAGGTTCCCTCTACTAAGCATAGGGATTCCCCTGCTAAGCCTAGGGTTTCCCCTACTAGCAAGGTTATGGCCTCTAGAAAAATGGGTAGATGGGGAAATGATGTGAAAGCCTAAGCTCATTAGGTTTGGGCTCCCAAAATAGGTACTCAACCTAATGGTGTATCTTTAGCCTTTGACAAATTATCCTACATTGATACACGAGGTAGATCTAAGTCAGTAATGGCTTGGGTCCCCAAGAAAGACTAATTTGTTTTTCTTTTTGCAGGTAACAAAGCAGACCAAGGATGACAAAGCATACTGGGATAGTGGATGCTCAAGGAGCATGACTGGTCATAAAGCAAATCTATCAAACTTTGTTCCCCTGCATGATAATGATGGTGTCTCATTTGGAGATGGGTATAGGACACTCACTGGGAAAGGGACCATTGTGATTAATGGAATGACATTTTATAATGTATATCTGGTAAAAGAACTGAAGTACAACCTCTTTAGTGTGTCTCAGATGACTGACAACAATAACTTTGTTCTTTTCACTAATACTAAGTGTCTGGTGTTGGGAAGGGAGTTTGTTTTACCACCAAATACTCCTAGTGTATTAAGAACACCAAGGAAGAAGAACATGTACACCATTGACTTAAAAGATATTTCTCTTCAAGACAATGACAACTGTTTTATTGCCAAAGCCTCAGTGGATGAATGCAAAAAATGGCACAGAAGACTTGGTCATTTAAACTTCAAAAATATGAACAAATTGGTTAAGTTCAATCTTGTTCAACCTTCTAAGACCTTCAATAATGATCATACTTGTGTTTCTTGTTTGAAGGGAAACAAACATAGACCTTCTTGCAAATCAAAAATTACTCTCTCTACCACCAAACAATTAGAGTTACTTCACATGGATCTTTTTGGTCCTACATCTGTGGCAAGCATGAAAAAGAAGTGGTACTGCCTAGTAGTGACTGATGACTTTTCAAGGTTCACATGGACCTTCTTCTTGTTTGAAAAGAGTGACACAACAGGAGTACACAAAGACTTCATCACTCAGATTGAACTTCAAAAGAGTATGAAGGTGGTGACAATTAGGTCTGATAATGGTGGAGAGTTTAGGAACAAAGAGTTGGACACTTTTTGCACCAACAAAGGGATCAAAAGGGAATACAACATAGCCATGACACCTCAACAAAATGGAGTTGCAGAGAAGAGAAACAAAACACTCATTGAAGCTGCAAGGACCATGCTATCTGATTCCAAGCTTCCAGTTTTCTTTTGGGCAGAAGCTGTTTCCACTCCTTGCTATGTTTAAAATAGGGCCTTGGTGGTTAAGGCTCATAACAAGACCCCTTATCAGCTATTCAATGGAATACCTCCTCTAATTGACTTTTTCAGACCATTTGGGTGTCATGTTGTGATACTTAACACTAGTGATCAGTTGGGAAAGTTCCATGAAAAGGGGATGATGGATACTTTGTTGGTTATTCACTAACAAGTAAGGGATATAGGGTCTTTAACAAGAATACAAGCAAGGTGAGAAAGAACTTACATGTGAATTTTCTAGAGGATAAGCATGAAGACATACAATCAGGTCCCAAGTGGTTCTTTCATATTGAAGTACTTTCTAAATCTATGAATTATTACTTGTTGCTTTGGAAAATACTAACATTTCAGGTAGAAAAGAACCAACTATTATGGAGAGTCCACCTTTGAGGTACATGACTATACCTTCATTATTCCCAGCTGATGATGCTACCAAAGTGATGGATGATGAAGAAGACCTCTCTCATAAGGATGCATAGCCAGTCTCTTCCCCTGCTAAGCCAAGCCATGAAAGCAGTGGAATCATGGATTCCCCTGCTGGTCCAAATGTTTCCCCTACCTTTGAAGAAACAGTTTTGAATAATGTTAATGATGTAGAAAGAGGATCCCCACTCATTTCTACATCTTCTCCAATCACTATGTCAAGCAGTGGAAGCAAAATCATTAGACATGTAGGTCCAAGCTATTCAGAGATGCATACAGCTCACCAATATCCATTTCTCAGCCATGTAGTATCATTTGGGAACTCCTTTGAAGAGTTCTTTCTCAATCAAGATAGTCCCATAGAGCCTGACTTGGGAAATGATGAAACTGAAGTCCTTATGAATATGCAACCTACCTACAGAATCAATAAAGATCACCCTCAATCTCAAATCATAGGTGATCTTGATACTCCTAGACAAACAAGGAATCAAGCAAAGGAAAATAGATTTATTGCTAATATCACAATGCAACATAATCATGACAATATGCAATGTTGCCTATTTGCTGCCTTTTTGTCACAAAAAGAGCCAAACAAGATCTTTCAAGCCTTGAATGATCCAAGCTGTGTAGAGGCTATGCAAGAAGAGTTATTGCAGTTTGATATTCAAGAGGTTTGGATTTTGGTTGATTTTCCAAAATGGGAAAGACCCATTGGGACAAAATGGGTGTTCAGAAACAAGAAGGATGAGAGGGGTATAGTGGTCAGAAACAAAGCCAGGGTAGTAGCACAAGGATACACACAGGACGAAGGAATTGATTATGATGAGGTCTTTGCCCCAGTTGCTAGAATTGAAAGCATCAGACTATTTATGCGATATGCTTCTTTCATGGACTTTATAGTGTACCATATGGATGTTAAAAGTGCCTTTTTGTATGGCACTATTGATGAGGAGGTGTATGTGATGCAACATCTAGGTTTTGGAGATCTAGAACATCCAAACAAGGTCTATAATGTAAAGAAGGCAATGTATGGGCTTCATCAAGCTCCTATGGCTTAGTATGGGACTCTATCCAAGTATCTGTTGGATAATGGCTTCAACAAGGGAAAGATTGATCAGACCCTGTTTATAAAGAAACAAAAAGGTGACTTTCTTTTAGTGCAAGTATATGTAGATGATATCATTTTTGGATCCACAAACTCCATGCTTAGCAAGGATTTTTCCAAATTGATGCAAGACAAATTCTAAGCTGTGAAATAGGAGAAGTCAACTTTTTCTTGGGTCTACAAGTTCATCAAAGGAAATATGGGATTTTTATTTCCAAAGACAAATATGTTGCTGAGATTGTGAAAAAGTTTTGATTGTGTGAAGGAAAGAAAGTATCCACTCCTATGGATAAAGAGCATCCTTGGGGAAAATACGGCCAAGAAAAACCTATTGATGTCAGAACCTATAGATCCATGATTGGATCTCTCATGTATCTTATAGCATCAAGACACCAAGTGACACCTATGGAGTGCCACCTATTTGTTTGAAGAGAATCTTTAGATATCTCAAGTGTCACCTACTTTAGGACTCTAGTATCCTAAAGATTCACCCTTTGACCTGATAGCCTATTCAGATAGTGACTATGGTGGTGACAAAAATTATAGAAAATCTACAACCAGTGGATGCCAATTTTTGGGGACCAGGCTTATATCTTGGAAGTGTAAAAAGAAAACTATTCTAGCAACTTCCACTACTAAAGCTGAATATGTGGCTGCTGCAGGCTGTGGACAAGTACTTTGGATTTAGAATCAGTTGCTTGAGTATGGGTATAATTTTATTAAAACCGAGATATTTATTGATAATAACAGCACAATCTGCATTATTAAGAATCTTGTTTTTCACACCAAAACTAAACACATTAAAATCAGACATCATTTTATTGGAGACTGTTTTGAGAAACGGTTGATTGTCCCTGAGACAATTGATACAGAACTTAATGTTGCTGATCTTTTGACAAAACCTTTTGATATAGGGATATTCCATTACTTGGTTGCAAGTATTGGGATGGTTAATCCCTAAAAAGATGTCTATGGCTTTGTGTGTATAATCAGGATTGTACTATTGTCTGTTGTTGTAAAATCGCTAGTCATTTTTTCCATACTTTTTAATGCCAATGCTTTTGAACAAAGTTTCCACTGGTTGGGCTAATCCCCTGCTAGGGTACTTTCTCCTGTTTTGTGTTTGTTCTTTTTAAGTGGTTACATGTTGTTTTAGACTAAAAACGCAAGGCTTAATATGGAGTATGGTATACCCTATGAAAAATCTGGTATGTACTCTATGTTTCACGGGAGGTTAGGTCACACCTTTAGGATTCAGGGTATCCTTAGGATACCCATGTATGATTCTAGATCATATCTACTGGTGAGTAGGGGCTTGGAACAATGACAACTTGCTGTAAAGCTTGTTGGAGTTCTAAGACCTTCAGGCACTATAATGTGCACTCAAACTCTTGATTGAGCAACTTGCTGCACAAAATGGATCTTTTGAGTGTATGTTTCCAAGACCACTTGACCATATGAAGGGAATGGTAGGGTTGGAGACCTGGGTATGAGTATTTCATTGGGTTGACCAGGTGCAGGGTGGCTTATGTTTTAGTTTTTTTGTTTGGGACTTTGTTGAATGGAGGACCCTAGAGATTCTATGTATCTAGCTTGCTTATGCAAGTCTGTGCATTAGGACAGGGCTATTTAGCATTGATCTATCCAAGTTAATCTAATAACCTTAGGAAAGTTTCCCTGATTTTGATTTTCATCCCCCTGCTAGGATGACTTTCCCCTGCTTTGCAAAACATTCCCCTGTTTGACCGTTGACCGACAATACTGTTACACTGCTTATAGCCGTTGGGCCTGCTTGTTGAATTTTTGGCTAGGGAGTATTTTATTAATTTCAAAGATATTTAAGGCGCTTTCTTCGCTGACTGGTAACCTTTTTATTATTATTTCAAATAAATTACTTTCTTAGCAAGATTTATTTATGATTTTTATGCAAATTGATAATTTTGTCCAATCACAAGCCTTCAATTCGCCTATATAAACTCAATTCTCTTAACCAGCAGGCCTAACTCATTCAATCAATCATATCTCACTTCTTTTTAAGAAATATAAACCTTTCTTTCTACCATATTTTTCAATGTCTCTCAAAATCTCTCCTAACCACAACCAAATTGCTATTTTATCTGGTGAGTCACCTGAATTCACTGATGCATTGGCTTACCTTAAATCAAGTTATTTCAGTTTAGTCTAGTATTCAGTCCAAGGATTTATACCTCACACATCCAACATTTTTTGTCGAATGCAATAACTGAAACAGTGGATGGAGAGGTTACACTTAAAAGTCTGGTTGATGGCCACCCCAGAGTGATTACACTTGCCTTCATTCGAGAAAAAATAGTTTTGAATGATGAGGGTGGGGTGGTTACCTTACCTGAGGCTGCAAATTTTGAAGGTCTAACAAACTTGGGGTACAATATTTCTAAAAATCAAAAATGTAAATTTGCTAACGGTCAGTTTGCACCCCGTTGGAAGTATTTAGTTCATACAATTTTGCAATGCGTGTCTTAAAAAACCACTACTTTTTCTGAATTTGGGAGTCAAGTTTTTTCTACTCTGGTGTGTTTGGCAACAGGGCGAAAATATTGTTTTTCTCAAATGATTTTTGATGGTATGGTGAAAAATATTAAAAGCAGTTTAAAATTTTGTAGGTATCCAAGGTTTATAGAACTTTTGCTGGGTATGAGTCAACACGGTCAAATTCGACACCAAAATCACTTCACAGCCAACCCCAACACCACTAAATTGTTCACCACTCTTGCCACCACCACAACACAATTTTCTGGCAGGGCAGTGTGATTTAATGCTTTGCAGTCATTTGATTTTGATGGTGTTTGGATATGTGTACTCAATCGTGCTCGGTATCTAATCGAATTGTTCACGGTTTAGGGTGGAATTATTGGTGTTGGTAACTAAAAGGGGGAACTTAATTAACTAAGTTTATAAACGTTAAAGCTATTAAACATAAAAATAAAGGAATGATGTCTAACCTCGATTGCTTGTCCAGAATGAAGGTTGCACAGTAGATCAAAGTGAAAACAACTAAAGGTAATTATCTATTTTAAAATAAAGTTGAAAACTTAAAAGGATTAGACTAAAAAAATTAAGACTTTTAATATAATTGACGAAAGATTAAACTTGGTAAAAAGTTATTTTGAAAACCTAAAAAAATGTAAACTTGAAAATAATTAGGACAAAACACTTTTGAAAATAAACTAAGTAAAAAAAAATGGCGGGAAAAATTAAAGTTTGAATATTAATTCGGGAAACAAAACCTGCACATAAGTCAGGTTCCAAATATCAAACCTTATCTGGAATCCCAAACTACACACAATTCGGAATATGGCTAAGTTTGAACTAATCCGGAATTTGAGTACTAAACGTAATCCGGAATCCAGTTGCTAAACCTAATACGGAATTTGTTGTCCTTCACTTAGTTCGGAATGTGTTCCGAATGATAATCCGGAATCCAGGGTTTGCTATGTAATTCGGAATGCTGTCCCTAACTCAATTCGGAATGCAGAAGTTTGACTTAATCTGGAATCAGTGATTAACCACTAATCCGGAATATGCGTCCCACATATAATTCGGCATATGTTGAAAAACGTAATCCGGAATATGGCTTCTAGACCTAATCCAGAATGTGTGATTTGGTTCAAGTTTGGAATATGGAAGTATACACAATCTGGAATCCAGTTTGGGGACATAATCCGGAATCCACATTCTATTCCTAATCCGGAATGATGATTGTACGTAAGTCGTGTGACAACCCAAAATCAAGGTCATTGCTTAATCTTATTTTACGATTATTTTTGAAATTTTTGGATGAGTTTGAACGATATTTATTTTTGGAGGTTTAAGTTTAAACCGATGTTGGAAGGTCTATATTTAATATTTACTAAGTATAAGGAGTATTAGCAAGCGTGATGTCGATGGATGCAAAATATTTTACGTTTTATTGTCGGTTCTTCGATTTTTGTCATTTTCGAGATTTTATTTTAAATGACGTGTTAAGTCGAGTCGAGAGTCGATATTATTATTTTGAGGTACGTTTTAAATTTTTAAAAGTATCTTTATGAAACCCGAGCCCCGTAAATATTTTGAAAATTGACTAATAGTTATTTCCCGCTTTTTAGCTAAATATTTACATTTTTAGCCACAACTATCACTAAATAGCAACTTGGTCCCTACCCCACCATATATAAACATCAAACAAACACACACACACACATATTTTTCATTTAAATTTTTTTTCACTTCCACTTTCTCTCTCTCTAGCTTTACCGAAACCCACCACCATCACCAAACACAATCAAACTTCAATTTTTCTTGAGTTTTAGGTTGAATCAAGCTAAACTAACACTAGACCCAACCTTATTTTTGATCAAGGATCACATTGGGGTAAGAATTACTTACATGCAAGCAACTTTTTTTTCTTGATGTTGGTAGGTAGGAGATATGATCATGCATGGCATTATCATGATGATCCATGGTGGTTTGTGCTAAAAATCTTGTTAGAAACTTCATTTTGATCTTATGATTTTTATTTTGATTATGATTTTGATGTTATGGTTAATGTATGATGATATTAGGGCATAGTATTGATCATTTCCATGGTTGGTTTTTATCAAAAAGTTGATTTTGTACAAGTTTTGAGCAGTCATTTTATAACAGTAAGTAAAAGGTAAAATCCGAATTTTTATGTTTTGAAAATGGATTAACTTATAGCCTAGGGTTGTAGATATATTTCTTAGCTTCGATTTGATATAAGGTAGAGCTTCTAGCTCAAAACGAGCGCGAAGTTATGATGTTTTAAATGAACGTGTACCGGGAGACGAGTATCGGCACTACAAATAGTTGTTGTCGATATTTGGATCGAATCTCGGGGACTCTAAATGGATGTTTTGAAAAATGTAACCTACTGATAATGAGGTGTTTACTTATTAGGTTGAGTTTACTTTAAAACCCGAGTGTCGGTTTTGTAAACGGAGTCGTTTAAATAAGTTAAAACGGTTGTATGAAAAATTAACGTAAATCTGTCCGGAGTTTGTAGTTTGAAAACGAGTCGGGTAACGTACTTTAGAAGTAATTTCATTTGATAAACTTGTAGGAGGACTTTCTATATATAGTAAGTTAGTTTATCGAGTCGTTTCATAAACGGTTGACGAGTTTAAAAGGGGTAAATGAGCTAGTACATGTAGTATGTACCGGCGGACTTTGTAAAAAGTATAAAATGGTTAAGTAAATGTGTAGTAAAGTATAATGAAGTTATTTATATTGTTTTCTCTCGAGTTTGTCGTGACTTTATGAGTTTGAGTTTGATGTTGTTATGTATGATTTATTTATCGAGTCATTATTTAACGAACGCGCCTTATTTGATAGATAGCGGTTCTCGTGTTTGAAAGGCATCCATTATCATCGACGATCATCTCGCTAGATCTCTTATACTAAGGTGAGTCTATAGCCTCGCTTTCTACTCTTTTTAATGATTTTAATACCCGTGAGGGGGATACATGCTATTTGAAAATAAATGAACACAAGTCATGAGTAATTGTTAGACCCGAATGTTGCCTAAAGTTGATTTCATTGTATTGAGTAACTTGTTGCAAAAGACCCTAAATTCATGAGTCGTTAACTATCTTCTGACTTGATGTTGTGAGTCGGGAATAGCCGCTTATTCTAATGGTAGTACTATTGGGTTGACCACTGATAGGTGTGAAAACACCCATCCTTTTTACCACTTAAATACAATAATAACCGAGCCAAAACGTGTATTTTATGTCAATTATGTCGGAATTATGCGTGGTTTGTGTTTTTGTTGTGATTTAGGACGAAAAGGTGAAAAGTGGAGAAAACACGGGATTTCACGGGCTTTTATCGAAGAAAAAGACAAAAGACGAAGTCAAGAAATCAAGAGTGGAAAAATAACGGAAGTCCAAGACCAATTCTGAAGATTTATCGAAGAACAAGTCTAAAGACGGAAGTTTAATAAAGCCGAAGAACTCGATTCTAATAAATAAATAAATTATAAGACGAGTTTAATTAATCGCGAGACAAAGTCGATAAAGTCGAAGAACTTAAAAGACGAGAAGACGTGAAGAAAGAAAGAAAGAGGAGGCAACACATGCACCTCCCCATTTCCTATAAATACCCTCCTAAACTCATTTAGGAGGGTTGGTTAGTTTTAGTTTAGAATAGTTTTTCTTTCATTTTTGTAGGTGATTCTAGAGAGAGAAAGTGACAGTTTCTCTCACTAGGATCCCAATCTTTTATCTTCCTTTCTTATTTTTAATCAAGCCTTTACCTTTGATAATTTAATTCTTGTTTTAAGCTTAATCTTATTCTACCTTTCTTAGTTTTTCTATTTGATCTTAAATCCGATTTCTTTTCTTTACACGGATTTGTTTATGTTTTATGTTTGATTTGTGAAAAGGTTTGTCTTTTGGTTAATCTAAGTTTCCTACGAATCAAGCTTTGAGCTTGACATGCTTATTGGCTAAATTTGTGTCTAGCTTATTGTTTTTAAGTTTTCTTAAAAAGTTTTAGTATTTTTACAAAGTTTATTTATTTTGTGTCGTGAAAGGTTTTAAATTTTAGCTTATTGTGTTCACCTTATTCTCGTTTATATAGTTTCGGTACATGCTTGTTAGTCTTAGCTTATTAAACTTGTGCTTATTGCCAAATTCACTTCCATCGCAATATTGGGGAGTTACACATTCCGATCGTTTGCTTGTGTCCATCGCAATAACCCAACAAGGGTTCTACTTTGCGATGGCTTATGTTTTCATCCCCCTATTCCGATCGTGATTCCGATCGCGCATTGCGATCTGGATTTCGACGGGGTTTAGGTTTGTATTGCGACGGAATGCTGTCCAACTTTGGACAGCAATATTCCGATAGCTTGCATTCCGATGGGATTGCGATGAGTTATTCTGATGGGTTGTCTTGTTAATGTTATTCCGATGCTTTCATTTTTTATACATTCCGATAGCTTTTGTCTTAAACATTCCGATAGATTTTCTTTGTATATTCCGATCTGGATTCCGATGGAGTTGGTTTTATTTTAATTTCGTGTTTTAGTTTTATTCTTAAGTTTGAATCATTTTAAGTCTTCATTTTTATTACTTCGTCAAATTAATTTTTCGTCGAGCTTTAATTTTACGTCATTTAAATTCTCGTCGTTTACTTTCAAGGTTTTAAATATTGCACTGTTTACGTTTCAACTAGTTTTAGTTTTAATTACTTGTCATTTATTTTTAAGTCTTGCACATTTAATTTACCAAAACCAAAAATATTGTTTCACCAAGAACAACTAATCTCACACAATTAACCGGAAATCAATTCGAGAATATACCGAGAAAATGAACTTTTTCAACTAGTAAAATCCATACATTAACCACTCTATCTGAGACCAGGGCATTATGTTGAGTAACCCGCTAGGAAGGATAATTTTACGTGAATAAGATTGTGGTATTCTAGCAACTAATACCCTAGAGGGGCAATGGTTTTATTCTAGTCATGCCGGCAGTTGGCGTGGGTGACTATTTGTGTAACACTCTCATTTTTCGTATCGGTACAGCGGAAGGGTCTTTCAGAGTGTTACGGGATAGCACAATAACTCCAATCATAGACAACACATAAAAATGGTTGTACAAGGTTTAACAAACATTCATTCGATAAAAAGTTTCAAAAGTGTACAACAGGTCCCAAATTATACAGGTCATTAAGTTTACAAAACACAGATCGAATGAACATTTTTAATATTAAGTGTGGGCCATCAGAGTCGATCTCCATCCGGATTACCTTCAAGCACCTGAGATAGAAAACATGCAAAAATCATATCAGCGAATGCCGAGTGAATTCATAGAGTTTAATGAAAACCGTTATATAAAACAATCATAAGCGTCTACCAAATCCCGGTAGTTCACAATTCATGCTAATGGGACTTTAAGTGACATAACCTAACTACTAATAATCCTTTTAGTCTCGAATACAGGGTCATAGCATCATTTGGGTCCATATCATTAAGCATACAATCGGGACTACTTGTGTTCTATTTTAATAAAAATCTAGCATGTTATCTCCCTCGCGGGTTTACAAATCATTTTATAAAACATTTAAAAGAGTGCGAGGCTATGAACTCACGTTGTTAATGAAAGGCAGATTATCGGCTACTGGCGTGCTTCGGTCACGGAAACCTATATAAATAATAATCGGTCTTAGACTCGGTCCAATGACTTTTATCAAAATAACAATATACATATATGTGATTTTTGTACATATGATGATGATCAAGTGGGTTTATAAATCCTCGTTTACTCATTTTAGTGTTTACGTTTTGGTAACGTCTTACTAGTTCACTAGTTTTATCGATTTTACCTATTTTAATTTCATTAAGTCTTTTATAAGTTCTTTTACTTGTTTTTACCCATTTTATACCTATATGATCAGTATATATATCTTTCATGTTGGGCCCAAATGGGTTAAGCCCAATAATTCTTTTTACAAGTTTTTATCTTATTAAGTCTAATTATTAGTCCAATAGGTTTAGTTAGCTCGTAAATGTCCGTAATTCTTATAGTTCGGGTTTTATCGGTTTTTACTTGTATTAGTTACTTATACATCAGTATATAACTTTTATAAACTTTACATTAGACGGGTTTGGTCGTCTAAGTTTTATTTGGCGAAAAACGTTAATTTCACGGCGATAGCCGAAAAAGTCGTAAAAATCAAGTTTAGAGTTTTTATTATTTATACATTTATATAAATAAGTTTTATAAGTTAGTGGGTTTATATTTTACATTTTATACATTATAAAGTGAGTGCTTATATAATAATAATAAACATTATTTCCAAAATCTGATTTTTAACTTCATATTCACCATTTTTATCATATCTAGAGTTCTACAATGACTTAGAAGCTCATTTTTGGATGACAACTTCTTTGTAATATGTGCTACATATAACTTAGTTATATCTACTGCCCATTTTGAGTTTAAGTTGCCTTAACAGTCCCTACAAAACAGCTTATTCAGATTATACCACCTAACTTGTTTTGATCATATCTCACTCATTATTTTGATTCCATTGCATGGCCAACTCTCACATGTGTATAACATCATCTACTTACTGTAAATGGATCAAACCATGCAATTTTATCAGTTCATCATTTAGTTATCTACTGTTTTTATACAGCCAACTAATTAGTCAAGATTTTAGCTTCATTTCTTATAGTTATCATCATTTTTAAGCATGTTTATCAACACTTGATCCCCACAAAACATTTTTATCATCATATATACATCATATACATATACAAAATGAAAGAAAATATATTTGTTCTTTACAAAATAATAAGAGAAAAATGTAGAGGATGATCTTCTTTACCAATCCAAGTGGATTTCTTATTTTAGGAAGGCAAGAACTTGATGAACACGACAAGTAACTCCAAGACCATCAAATATCAAGAACATAGGTTGGAAAATCAGCCCTAGGACACAAGCAAATCACCTCCAAAGTTGTTTATATGGCCACCAAATGATCAAGGCTTTAAGGAAACACCTTAATAGGACTAGTAAACATGTGGTTTGTGGCTAGAAAAGATCATTGATGGTGTTTGTTGCTTTATTTGGGACGGCAAGGAGGGAGAGATTGAGAGAGTTTTAGAGTGGATTGCATGGAAGGAAATGGTAGAAATGAAACCATTTGCTAGTTTTGTGTTAAAGTGGAAATGGTTAGCTTAAGGTGTAAGCACAAGCTTACACTTGTGTAAACTTGCTAACTTGATGCCACCTATGTGTGGTGGTGTCAATATTGCCGTCCCATATAGGCTAGTGGGGTGGGGAAAAGTGTTTTGTCCCATCTCACTAGTTTACGGGTATTTCTCGATTCTAGTTTTCTCGATTTGCGTGCCCTCGGGTCGTTTTACGAAAAACGTTTTTATAAATTATGAATCACCGTCACAAAACGAATCCAATAAAAATTGTCTCATCAAAAACGGAGTTCAAAAACGTAAATACGTAATCCTAAGGTTTCCGGTTTAGTCGTAAAAGACGCCAAATTATGCACGTAAGCCCAAATTTAAATCCATAAATTGTGAGTTCGTCAACCAACACAAAAATAAGTTTCAAAATATTATACGAGAAAATATTTCACTACCTGAAAATGTTAGACTTGTCACAGCTTTTCCTCCTAAAAGGGATCAACGTCCCCGTGATCCATTTCATTTGGATGTACGTTTCTTATTGAAATCGAAGAGGTGCGGATATTTCTTCCACATTTCATCCTCTCGTTCCCAAGTATACTCCGGTCCATGCTTTGAATTCCATCGGATCTTGACAATAGGTATCCGACTTTGTTTCAGTTGCTTTACCTCACGGTCCATAACTTCTACGTCTCTTCGATAAAATGCAACTTCCCATCTATTCGAACCTTACCTAACGAAATTTTCTCATCACTCACTGCTAGACATTTCTTCAGATTAGATACATGGAATGTGTTGTGAACACCATGAAGTTCTGGGGGTAACTCTAGTTTGTAAGCCACCGGACCTACTCTAGATAAAATCTTAAAGGGTCCAATATAACGGGGATTCAATTTTCCTCGTTTTCCAAATCTTATAACGCCTTTCCATGGCGATACTTTCAACATTACTCGGTCACCCACTTCAAACTCCATTGGCTTCCGCCGCACATCCGCGTAACTTTTCTGTCTACTACGGGCAGTCAATAACCTCTTCTTAATCTGAACTATCATCTCCGTAGTCTCCCGGATCAATTCCGTTCCCGTGAGCTGGGTATCCCCAACTTCACTCCAACATACAGGAGATCTACACTTCCTACCATACAAAGCTTCAAACGGTGCAGCCTTAATACTAGAATGGTAACTATTGTTATACGAAAACTCTGCTAACGACAAATGTTTATCCCAATTCTTACCAAAGTCTAACACACAAGCTCTCAACATATCTTCCAGTGTTTGTATCGTCCTTTCACTCTGCCCATCAGTCTGGGGGTGATAAGCAGTGCTCATATCGAGATTCGTTCCCAAAGATCTTTGGAGAGATTTCCAAAAATTCGATGCGAATCTAGGATCTCGATCTGAAATGATCGATACAGGCACTCCATGCTTGCATACAACATTATCAAGGTATATTCGAGTCAGCTTCTCCAGTGAGAACTGCTCCTTAACCGGAATGAAGTGTGCTGATTTGGTCAGTCTATCGACAATAACCCAAATCGAATTGTTTCCAGATGATGTTCTAGGAAGCTTGGTGATAAAGTCCATCGTAATTCGCTCCCACTTCCATTCAGGAATCTTTGGTTGTTGAAGTAGTCCTGATGGCTTTTGATGTTCAGCTTTGACTCTAGCACAAGTCAAGCATTGAAGAACATACATAGCTATGTCAGCTTTCATATTCGGCCACCAATACAACTTCTTAAAATCATGGTACATCTTATCAGATCCCGGATGAATGGAATACTTAGATTTATGGGATTCTAACATAATCAAATCTCTTAAGCCTCCAAACTTAGGTATCCACATACGACCTCTTAAACATTTCACTCCATCAGCTCTAACCTCTAAAGGATATCCTTCTCCTCGGAACCCTTCATTAACAAAATTCTCCTTCTTACAAGCTTCTTTTTGCGCATTTCTAATTTGCTCAGGCAAATTATTGTGCACGGTCAAGACTAGAGAACGCACCCTGATAGGCTCTCTATCTTTCCTACTCAACGCATCAACAACGACATTGGCTTTTCATGGGTGATACTTTATATCACAGTCATAATCACTTAACAACTCTATCCATCTTCGTTGCCTCATGTTCAATTCCTTCTGGTCGAGAATATACTGTAGGCTTTTGTGATCGGTGAATACCGTACACTTGGTGCCATACAGATAATGTCTACATAACCTAAGAGCAAAGACCACCACTCCTAGCTCAAGATCATGAGTAGCATAATTCTCCTCATTATTCCTTAATTGCCTAGAAGCATAAGCTATCACTTCCTCTCTCTGCATCAAAACAGCTCCATAACCTCTAATAGATGCATCACAATACACTACAAAATCTTCACTCCCGTCGGGTAATGATAAGATTGGCGCACTACATAATTTTTGCTTCAATGTCTGAAATGCTCCATCTTCATCACTTCCCCAAACGAAAGGTTTATTCTTCTGAGTAAGCTTAGTCAAGGGTTTAGCTATCAAAGAAAATTCTTTAATGAATCGCCTATAATAGCCAGCCAATCCTAAGAACTGTCGCACTTCCGTTTGCGTTGTCGGTGCAGACCAATTCTTAATAGCTTCAACCTTTGCAGGATCAACATGAATTCCATCTCTGTTAATCACATGACCAACAAATTGCACAGAATCCAACCAGAAATCACACTTTGAAAACATAGCATACAACCTTTCATCCTTCAACAACTTCAAAACAATCCTCAAATGTTCTCTATGTTCATCTTCATTCTTAGAATAGATTAGAATATCGTCAATAAACACAATCACAAATTTATCCAAGTAGGGCTTGCACACTCGATTCATTAAATCCATGAAAACCGTAGGTGTGTTAGTTAACCCAAATGGCATTACTTGAAATTCATAGTGTCCATAACGAGTTCTAAATGCAGTTATAGGAATATCTTTTTCACGGACGCGAAGTTGGTGATATGCTGACCACAAATCTATCTTAGAATACACACTAGATCCTTGCAGTTGATCAAAAAAATCATCAATCCTAGGTAAAGGATATCGATTTTTAATTGTCAACTTATTCAGTTCCCTATAATCAATGCACATACGAAAAGATCCATCCTTCTTCTTAACGAACAAGACTGGAGCTCCCCAAGGCGACGAGCTCGGTCGAATAAAACCTTTATCAGACAACTCCTTAAGTTCCTCAGATAACTCCTTTAATTCAGAAGGGGCTAATCGGTAAGGCGCACGTGCCACCGGTGCAGCACCAGGAATTAAATCGATTCGAAACTCTGCTTGCCTTATCGGTGGAAGTCCGGGTAAATCTTTAGGAAATACCTCAGGAAATTCACAAATAATAGGTACATCTTCCAATTGTTTCTCCCTAGACTCCTTCCCGGTCACTTGAGCTAAGAATAACTCACAACCGTTCCTGATGTACTTTTGGACTTTAATACATGAAACGATTTTCAAACGGGATTCACCTCGACTACCATCAATTACTAACATCCTATTCCTAAGAGGAATCTTAACCTTCTTCTCTCCACATAAAATAGTAGCATTGTTCAACGACAACCAATCCATACCAATAATAATATCGAAACTTACCTAATTCTATCAACATCAAATCAATCGGAAAGGAATGGTTCAAGAGATTTAGAGAGCATCCTTCTAATAGCTTATTAGTTTTCACTAATTTACCATCAGTCAATTCCACCTCGTAACTGGTACTTATCTCAACAGGTTCAATATCAATAAGGGCACTAAATTTAGTGGATACAAAGCTCCTATCGGCACCCGAATCGAATAAAGCAACAGCATAATGATTGTTGAGTAAAAACGTACCGGTAACGACATTCAGATCCTCTTTCTTCACCTCAATTGTTCCAAGTTGGTAGATACCACCATGGGGGTTTCTTCCAGGTACAATCGCTTTCAACTTGGGGCATTCCGATTTCCTATGACTTCTTCATTACAGTTGAAGCAAATGGTTCCCTTCTTACACCTTTCAACCTTGTGTCCAAGCTTTCCGCAATTTCGGCACTTCCAGCAGTCGCTAGGATGCCTCTTGTTGCCACACTTAGGACATCTATCATCGTTGTGCGGTGCATTGTTGGTAAGAGCATTTGCATTCCCCTTTCTCTTGTTCTGACGGCGATTGAAATTCTTCCTATTATCACCTCTATCTACACGCTCACCATCTCCCTTTCTTTTCTCACCAACACGGGCTTCATCTTCCTTATCCTGAATTATCTGTCTAATGAGTTGGTAAGCCATTCGAACAGCATCATCAATGGTCAGTGGTTTAGATGATGTTACGTCCCCCCGGATATTCCTGGTCAACCCTTTCACATATTGCTCAATTCGGATCTCTTCGGGTTCAACCAATCGAGGACATAGCAAGGCCAACTCATGGAATCGATTCGTGTAACTATCAATGTCCACACCTTTCATTCTCAGATGAATCAACTCTTGTTCTAACCTAATGATCACACTACGAGGACAAAACTCCAAAGTCATCCACTTCTTGATTTCAGCCCAAGGAGTAGCATTAGCAGCATCAAGACCCATGAAAGCAATTCTCCCGTTCCACCAAGTCAACGCACGACCTTTAAGAGTAGCCATAGCAAAAGTCACCTTATCTTCCTCTTTACACTTACTAATCCTAAACATCGATTCAATCTTCTCGATCCACTGGCTTAATCCTACAGCACCTTCAGTTCCATTAAAAGGTAGAGGTTCACACTTCATGAACGTCACATAAGTACAGCCACCAACTTCAGGTGCATTCATTCCAAGTCCTCCTATATTTCCTCCAGCATTAGCATTCACATTATTAGCGTTCACATTCACATTAGTACCGCCAATTCCACTACCGCCAGCTCCACTACCGCCAGCTCCACTACCGCCAGCTCCACTACCGCCAGCTCCACTACCGCCAGCTTCATTTCTAGCATTTGCCATAAATTCTGTCATAGATGCGGTAACTTGCTCCGTAATAATCCTACGTACATCATCCTCAATCACAGCCTTCTTGGGCGGCATAGTTCTATAATTCCACAATTTCAAAGCATTAAGCATTCATCCAACAAAGGATTCATATAATATGGATCGAATTCATAATCAAGATACAAATAAGGCACAATATGGAATTCAAGACAAGATACATATTTCATTCGATCTGAAACAAAAGTATTGTCTTAGTACATCCATATCAAAGTTCTAGCACTATATACACTCAAAATTCGTGCCAAGTCTACTACTAACAAGTCGGTTCAGTCAAAGATACAAACACAAAAGATATAAAGGTCACTACTAAATACAGACTGGTCTATTGAGAACCGCCAGATGGTCCATCATCCATCGTCTTCTGGATCTTCGCCGGACGATCACTAGACACATCTTCAGCTGGGCGCTTACGGATTACTCCTCTTTCAACCATGTCGGCATAAAATCTACTGTTCCAACCCACAGATATATTCAACTCCTTTTCGGCTTTCTCACGCATCGCACGAGATACACTCAACTGAATCTCCATATAATTCACCTCTCTCTTCATAGCAGCATACTCACCACTTTCCAACACCGATAACCTCCTAAAAGCCTCATTCAAACCACGTTCTACATCACACAAATCCAAACTAAGCAATTCCCGCTCTTTCTCACCAACCTTAGTCTTCGACTCCAAATAAGCAACCTGAGTCTGAACAACACCTAATCCAACCTCTGTCACACAACTCTTAACACGGGAAGCATCTAGATCACGTCTCAAGGCCCATGGTGCAAGACCATCAATATGAGTAGCCTCTCGAGTACTAGACGACTCTCCTATCTCACGTCTACGAGTATCAATACCATCAGTACCGTCAGGTGCATCGTCATCCTCATCCTCCTCTGATTAAGAATCAGATTCAGACGATTCAGACATTTCATCCCTAGGTAACTCATCCTCAGAATCAGACAAACAAACTGGTGGGGGCAAAGGCTCGCCCTCTGGAACATCATACGGATAAATAAGCTCAGCTTCCTCATCGTCATCAACCTCAACATCTATACCTACATCTTCCTCGACTTCCTCGTCGTCAATCTCATCATCTAACTCATCTAACCCAATCTCATCATTGTTCTCAGTATCAGCATTCTCAATATCCACGTCCTCAATATCCACATTCTCAATCTCCACATTCTCATTACCCACATTCTCAATCTCATTCTCGACTAAGTCAACCTGAGGGGCAATCTGATCTCCTAGTCCTAACTCGGGCTCGGGATCCTCAAATGGTTCCTCCTCATCATCAATATCAAAATCTACTAAGTCTAAATAAGGATCATCTTCTATATTAGGTTCGGGAATAGCATGGTTTTCTACAGGAATATTAGGGTCAGCCATGACAATCTGCATTTATATATATTTATCTCGTATTAGGATAACATACTAGTTAAACAATTACATAATGAAATCACGATATATACATATATATAAATTATATTATATATATCAAAATATATATCTTCTCGATAGGGCTTGTTGGTAACGTCGGAGATCTCTGGCACCGTTATAGTCAAAAGATTTTTCAAATATTTTCTCAAATGTTCATTGTCAAAAGATTTTGAAAAGTTTTGTTCAAAACCTTGGTTTTTAAAATCTTTTGTTCTCTACAACGAGAGCTCTGGTACCAAACTGTAACACTCTCATTTTTCGTATCGGTACAGCGGAAGGGTCTTTCAGGGTGTTACGGGATAGCACAATAACTCCAATCATAGACAACACATAAAAATGGTTGTACAAGGTTCAACAAACATTCATTCGATAAAAAGTTTCAAAAGTGTACAACAGGTCCCAAATTATACAGGTCATTAAGTTTACAAAACACAGATCGAATGAACATTTTTAATATTAAGTGTGGGCCATCAGAGTCGATCTCCATCCGGAATACCTTCAAGCACCTGAGATAGAAAACATGCAAAAATCATATCAGCGAATGCCGAGTGAATTCATAGAGTTTAATGAAAACCGTTATATAAAACAATCATTTACAATCATTTAAAATCAGAACACAATTATAATATCAGAAGTAAGTCCACATATTGCTAGTCAGGCAATATATAAATCAAGCATACATCTGAAACCGTCCATGAGACCGTAGTCTCTATATTACCATGATAGGTAATATATTCATCGTAATAGCGTCGTCATCGTTTATTATTTATGTCTTATAGCATACGTTGTATATTGTATAAGATTATTATTAGCCGCATGACATTGTTACCTTACTGTGAAAACAGCGGGCCGCGAACCCGACAAACAATTTGCCCATATAAGTTAGCGTGTCGTCACAAAAATCACGCTATGGAATCTTCTCATACATAAATTCGCTTACCAATCAATGTGGTACGACGGGGATCAACCGTCAAGGCGCGAACTGGGGTGATCGTCCCCAAATAGTACTATCAAATGCATAAGCGTCTACCAAATCCCGGTAGTTCACAATTCATGCTAATGGGACTTTAAGTGACATAACCTAACTACTAATAATCCTTTTAGTCTCGAATACAGGGTCATAGCATCATTCGGGTCCATATCATTAAGCATACAATCGGGACTACTTGTGTTCTATTTTTATAAAAATCTAGCATGTTATCTCCCTCTAGGGTTTACAAATCATTTTATAAAACATTTAAAAGAGTGCGAGGCTATGAACTCACGTTGTTAATGAAAGGCGGATTATCGGCTACGGGCGTGCTTCGGTCACGGAAACCTATATAAATAATAATCGGTCTTAGACTCGGTCCAATGACTTTTATCAAAATAACAATATACATATATGTGATTTTTGTACATATGATGATGATCAAGTGGGTTTATAAATCCTCGTTTACTCATTTTAGTGTTTACGTTTTGGTAACGTCTTACTAGTTCACTAGTTTTATCGATTTTACCTATTTTATGTTCATTAAGTCTTTTATAAGTTCTTTTACTTGTTTTTACCCATTTTATACCTATATGATCAGTATATATATCTTTCATGTTGGGCCCAAATGGGTTAAGCCCAATAATTCTTTTTACAAGTTTTTATCTTATTAAGTCTAATTATTAGTCCAATAGGTTTAGTTAGCTCGTAAATGTCCGTAATTCTTATAGTTCGGGTTTTATCGGTTTTTACTTGTATTAGTTACTTATACATCAGTATATAACTTTTATAAACTTTACATTAGACGGGTTTGGTCGTCTAAGTTTTATTTGGCGAAAAACGTTAATTTCACGGCGATAGCCGAAAAAGTCGTAAAAATCAAGTTTATAGTTTTTATTATTTATAAATATTATTTTATCACCATTTATATAATTTACCCATTTAATTAACCTTTTATACATTTATATAAATAAGTTTTATAAGTTAGTGGGTTTATATTTTACATTTTATACATTATAAAGTGAGTGCTTATATAATAATAATAAACATTATTTCCAAAATCTGATTTTTAACTTCATATTCACCATTTTTATCATATCTAGAGTTCTACAATGACTTAGAAGCTCATTTTTGGATGAAAACTTCTTCATAATATGTGCTACATATAACTTAGTTATAGCTACTGCCCATTTGGAGTTTAAGTTGCCTTAACAGTCCCTACAAAACTGCTTATTCAGATTATACCACCTAACTTGTTTTGATCATATCTCACTCATTATTTTGATTCCATTGCATGGCCAACTCTCACATGTGTATAACATCATCTACTTACTGTAAATGGATCAAACCATGCAATTTTATCAGCTCATCTTTTAGTTATCTACTGTTTTTATACAGCCAACTAATTAGTCAAGATTTTAGCTTCATTTCTTATAGTTATCATCATTTTTAAGCATGATTATCAACACTTGATCCCCACACAACATTTTTATCATCATATATACATCATATACATACACAAAATGAAATAAAATACATTTGTTCTTTACAAAATAATAAGAGAAAAATGTAGAGGATGATCTTCTTTACCAATCCAAGTGGATTTCTTATTTTAGGAAGGCAAGAACTTGATGAACACAACAAGTATCTCCAAGACCATCAAATATCAAGAACATAGGTTGGAAAATAAGCCCTAGGACACAAGAAAATCACCTCCAAAGTTGTTTATATGGCCACCAAATGATCAAGGCTTCAAGGAAACACCTTAATAGGACTAGTAAACATGTGGGTTGTGGCTAGAAAAGATCAATGATGGTGTTTGTTGCTTTATTTGGGACGGCAAGGAGGGAGAGATTGAGAGAGTTTTAGAGTGGATTGCATGGAAGGAAATGGTAGAAATGAAACCATTTGCTAGTTTTGTGTTAAAGTGGAAATGGTTAGCTTAAGGTGTAAGCACAAGCTTACACTTGTGTAAACTTGCTAACTTGATGCCACCTATGTGTGGTGGTGTCAATATTGCCGTCCCATATAAGCTAGTGGGGTGGGGCAAAGTGTTTTGTCCCATCTCACTAGTTTACGGGTATTTCTCGATTTGCGTGCCCTCGGGTCGTTTTACGAAAAACGTTTTTATAAATTATGAATCACCGTCACAAAACGAATCCAATAAAAATTGTCTCATCAAAAACGGAGTTCAAAAACGTAAATACGTAATCCTAAGGTTTCCGGTTTAGTCGTAAAAGACGCCAAATTATGCACGTAAGCCCAAATTTAAATCCGTAAATTGTGAGTTCGTCAACCAACACAAAAATAAGTTTCAAAATATTATACGAGAAAATATTTTACAACCTGAAAATGTTAGACTTGTCACAATTTGGTTAAGGGGTCGGTGTCATGAGCTTAAATACAATGTTTGTTTAATAATATCATTATTAGTACTGCCTTGAATATAGATTGTGTGTACGACAATTCTATAAATGATTATGATTGATTTTCTTCTTGTGTTCAAATGTGATTTGATAAACCTATGGTCTCGCTCAACATTATTGTTGACTCGTTTTATGCATGTATTTCAGGTAATAGGAAGTGATGGAGCATGGAGCTTTGCTGTGGAGGTTGTGGCTTGGCTTTTGGAAGAATGTTGGTCTAAACTGTTTCTACCTTTTTAATGTTGAACAATTTACTTTATGTTGATGTACTGTACTAAACTTGTTGGTTGTTGGTCGAGATCCATGGGGACAAAACGCTTTACTCTGGTATCGTGTCAGTACAATTTGGGTTGAAATCTATGTTTTAGACCATTTATGAAAATCATGTTTATATTTATGTGTAAACGTCTCACTTTTGAGTCGTTCAATATATCTTGTGTGATGATGCTTGTGTCTAGCACCCAATTGTGTATTTCCGCTGCGCAATGTAAATTGGGGGTGTTAGAGATTGGTAATCAGAGCTGCAAGTTATAGAGAACTGGGTCGATTTTAAAAATTGTCCTAAACTATAACTTTGGTGTCGAAAGTATTTATTCTTCAAAAGCACACAACTCCTCTGCAACACTCCGGTAAGATCACTTTTAGTTTTGTTTTGCATTGAAGATGTATCCCTCATAACTGAAATGATTTCCCGAGTATTTATTAAGTAAATACTACGATATTGTATTGGAATTATTGAAAGTACGATGAGTGCTTGTCAGTATCATATTTATTTATTTTTGCGAGCATTGCATAAACATCATTTGCATTGTGTTGCATAGCATGGATAATGTATGACATTTGCATGAGCATTGTAATGTATGGATTTTACTAGTTGAAAAAGTTCGTTTTCTCGGTATCTTCTCGAATTGATTTCCGGTTAATTGTGTGAGATTAGTTGTTCTTGGTGAAACAATATTTTTGGTTTTGGTAAATTAAATGTGCAAGACTTAAAAATAAATGACGAGTAATTAAAACTAAAACTAGTTGAAACGTAAACAGTGCAATATTTAAAACCTTGAAAGTAAACGACGAGAATTTAAATGACGTAAAATTAAAGCTCGACGAAAAATTAATTTGTCGAAGTAATAAAAATGAAGACTTAAAATAATTCAAACTTAAGAATAAAACTAAAACACGAAATTAAAATAAAACCAACTCCATCGGAATCCAGATCGGAATATACAAATAAAATCTATCGGAATGTTTAAGACAAAAGCTATCGGAATGTATAAAAAATGAAAGCATCGGAATAACATTAACAAGACAACCCATCGGAATAACTCATCGCAATCCCATCGGAATGCAAGCTATCGGAATATGGCTGTCCAAATTTGGACAACATTCCGTCGCAATACAAACCTAAACCCCGTCGCAATCGGGAACGCAATGTGCGATCGGAATCACGATCGGAATAGGGGGATGAAAACATAAGCCATCGCAAAGTAGAACCCTTGTTGGGTTATTGCGATGGACACAAGCAAACGATCGAATGTGTAACTCCCCAATATTGCGATGGAAGTGAATTTGGCAATAAGCACAAGTTTAATAAGCTAAGACTAACAAGCATGTACCGAAACTATATAAACGAGAATAAGGTGAACACAATAAGCTAAAATTTAAAACCTTTCACGACACAGAATAAATAAACTTTGTAAAAATACTAAAACTTTTTAAGAAAACTTAAAAACAATAAGCTAGACACAAATTTAGCCAATAAGCATGTCAAGCTCAAAGCTTGATTCGTAGGAAACTTAGATTAACCAAAAGACAAACCTTTTCATAAATCAAACATAAAACTTAAACAAATCCGTGTAAAGAAAAGAAATCGGATTTAAGATCAAATAGAAAAACTAAGAAAGGTAGAATAAGATTAAGCTTAAAACAAGAATTAAATTATCAAAGGTAAAGGCTTGATTAAAAACAAGAAAGGAAGATAAAAGATTGGGATCCTAGTGAGAGAAACTGTCACTTTCTCTCTCTAGAATCACCTACAAAAATGAAAGAAAAACTATTCTAAACTAAAACTAACCAACCCTCCTAAATGAGTTTAGGAGGGTATTTATAGGAAATGGGGAGGTGCATGTGTTGCCTCCTCTTTCTTTCTTTCTTCACGTCTTCTCGTCTTTTAAGTTCTTCGACTTTATCGACTTTGTCTCGGGATTAATTAAACTCGTCTTATAATTTATTTATTTATTAGACTCGAGTTCTTCGGCTTTATTAAACTTCCGTCTTTAGACTTGTTCTTCGATAAATCTTCAGAATTGGTCTTGGACTTCCGTTCTTTTTCCACTCTTGATTTCTTGACTTCGTCTTTTGTCTTTTTCTTCGATAAAAGCCCATGAAATCCCGTGTTTTCTCCACTTTTCACCTTTTCGTCCTAAATCACAACAAAAACACAAACCACGCATAATTCCGACATAATTGACATAAAATACACGTTTTGGCTCGGTTATTATTGTAATTAAGTGGTAAAAAGGATGGGTGTTTTCACACCTATCAAATCCCCTACACTTAACCATTGCAATGTCCTCATGTAATGCATTAGTTACAAAGCACGTTTCACATTTTCCATCATAGTCAATCCACAATGGCCTTTATTAAAGAGATAGAAGGTTATAAACATTCAAAGGAAGAAAGTAAGTAAAGAAATCAAAAAACATACCTTAGGGTTTTGGAAATGTTATGAATAGTCATCATCCTCAAGTTTTCACATTCTCCAAACCAAGCTTAAAAACGAGATCATTGTTATTATAGGTTAGCAAACTAACATGAACTCATGTGGGCCAATTATTCACTTAGACTCCCTTATTCCTAGGGGTATCTCTTATATTTTATTGTTGTCTTGAATGATCACGAGGATGCATTTTTGACTTATTTCGATAGTTATTTAGTCCGAAAATAAAGTGAACGATTTAATCAATAGTTAGCTAAAGGACAAAATCTTTTAAAACTGCTTCTCGGGACCTCATAAAGTTCATATCTTGGCATAACTCGCTTCGCGATTTGAGACCTTTCTCGGACCGATATTTGGCAGTGACTTCATACTTCAAACCTTGAGAGACGCTCATGAAATAATGGTCTTCTCTTCATAATAGGAATTTCTTCACTTGAAATTTTGAGAGATTCATACTTGGACCACGACTTCTTCATTTTTATCCAATCTTTATTTTGTACTTTGATATACAACGATCCGCCTCCTTTTAGGACTTGGATCTATTTATCCTCATACCTTGTTAGGGCCTTTTTGGATAGACTTCTCCATGATCTTTAGGGGAGTATTTTCTTTTCGTTGTGTGTCTCGATCCTTCATATTGATTTTCGATAAATGATTCTTCACATCACCTTTGGATATTTAGCAACAAAATGTAGCCCTCATGCCTTGTTAGGGCCTTCTCGGACTTGTCAATCTTCGCATCCCGCTTCAATAAGTTATGCCTTGGCTATGAACTCTAATCCGTACCGAGCAACTTTTAAACGATCTTGGGATAGAAGCTAAGTAACTTTTCAAATCGTACAACCTTATTTATTGCAGATAAATTTATTAGCAAGCGATGGGAGAATAGGCTTATAATTAATTCACATAAATTCCCGAAAGAATACCAAACTTATAATTTGCGCTATCATCTCTCGTTCTCTACAGTTTAAAATCTCAAGTAATGAGACTCGTGGATGCTTAGCCTATTAAATCAAAGTTTTGGGTTTTCGAGTCGCCTATAGGATCTTGCAAATTCTTAGACTTTTTCAAGTTTAGAAATCGCGTTTTAAAGTTCCCTTGATAAACGACTCTCTAAGATCAATTATAGGAACTTGCGAAAAGTTGTTCTTAACTCGTGAGATAAAATCCTAGCAAAACTTGACTTAAACACGTTAAGGATACTAGCTAGAGCAAACTTAGATAAGTAAACTCGGGTCGAGTCAAAATATTCAAGACTTTTGAAAATTAAAACCACTTTATTAAAACTTATTCTAATAAGGAAAGAAAATAACTATACAAAAGTAAAAACAACTATACAACTAGGCCAAAATAGATTAAAATTTTTGAAAAATGTCGAAAAATCAAATTTTCCGGTTAAAATGAGGACAAATACAAGGAAAAGGCCACTTAACTTCGATAGAAGTCCCCCTACACTTAAGATAAACATTTTCCTCAATGTTTAAGCATGTGGGAGTGAACTCCCCTACACTTAGGACATTGTGCACTTTGTTTAAATCTCGCTAAGAAAAAGACAACTAAAGAGATTCTTATTTTAATATTGAGAATTATAAAATAGTGAATCGAAAAGAGTTTAGGATAGAACCGGGAAGAAGGGAACACGAAGTCACGGTTCGTCAAAAGTCATCAAGAGTGTGTCTTTGAAGCTCTAATCCCTGCACATGAAAAGAAAGAAAGCAAGAAACACCACGGGGCTCCCCACTACACTTATGGTAAAGATAGATAATTGGGTTGCCTCCCAAAAAGCGCTTGTTTTTGTTGACCGAGTCACGAGCCTGACTCGTCCCCGAATTAAATGGTCCATAGGGAAGCCTCGAATGTAATACCGGGATCAAAGACCTTGTCCTCGTTCCCGGTTGACATCAACAAAGGAGAGGCGGGGGGATAAGTCTTGAATGGGAGAAAGACCCTTTCGACATACGAAAAGTATGTGAAATCAAGATCCACGGGAGGTGGGTTGGGTATAGTAAGCACATTGTCCTCCCCCAAAGACAATAGATGTTGAGCAAGCGGCAAAGCCGTAATGGTATCAATCATAGCATAATCAATGTCACCTCCCGGGTCAAAGCACTCATCCTCCGTGATAGTGGCTAAAGGGGAGGATGAAAGGTGCTCGGGAGGGGAACTTGGGACAATGTCTTCCTGCAGCAAATTATCAAAAATAATGTCCCCCTCCAAATCATCGTCATCATTACCTGGTGGTATGGAGTGAATGCCAATTTCTTTAAGCAATGGGTCATTATCTTCAAGGGGAGGAATAGATGGAGGCAAAGACTCGGAAAGAAGAGGGGAAGTCAACGCTTCGATTTGAGCAATAAGAAGGTGCACTTTCCGTAATCTATCGTGAAGAAGTACGTCTTCCACCTCATCCACAAGATCATGTTCATCGGTGAACTTCTCGTAAACCGGAGAGAATAAATCGTCATCACCCGCATCTCCCGGTGGAGATTGAGAAATTTCAAAAGTGAAATTCTCATAGCTAGGAGAAAAATCGTCATCACTAGGATCGACCTCTTCCGTAAGAGCAACGTCGTCCTCAGGCTCCATAGCAGGTAAGTCACAAACCTCATCATCCAATACTTTGTCGAGACCAACATCACTAAGCTCATTCAACGTATCACAATCCTTAGACTCGTTTGGGATATTGAGAGAAGGGATGACAATTGCACTAGGACATTGAGCAGTAAGATCATTCCAAGAAATAGTAGGCCCATCGTCATCATCATCATCATAATAGTATTGACGCACAGGAGGAGGGGTATAATCACTAAGATTAGATACTTGCTCTTGTTGCTGTCTTGTCTCTTTTTCCCATGCTTCTTTAAACTGAACAAAGGCCTCTTGAAGTTTCAAAATAGTGGCGTGCCTTTCTTCATTCAGAGTAGTGAGTTGTTGATCAATAGGAATTCCCTGAGAGGATTGATGATTGAAGGTGTGATGTGGGGGCTCATAGTGTTGAAAACCTAAATTATAGCATGGTTGTGGCTCATAGTAGTTCATCGGTTGAGAAGAATTAGAAACCGGGTTTGGTTCGTAATAATCCATTGGTGAAGAAAATTGAGGACACGGATTTTGCTCATAAAAAATCATTGGTTGACAATAAGAAGAATCATGAGGACCCCCACAATTTTGGCAAGACGGGTAAGGAGAAAAGTCGTGTGCGTCTTGTGGATAGCTATTTTCATTGTCATAATTGTACCCCGGTTCTTTTCCGTGAACAGACGGGTATTGAACCGGGCACGAAACATGCCAATGAGAATCGCTTCCACAATAGATGCACGGGGAAAGAGTAGGTGGGTGCAAAAAGGATGAATTAAGTGAGTGGTACAAAGGTCAAAATCCTGGTATTAATTGTGTATCTTTGATATCGTTTCCGCACCGCTCACATGTACACCATTGACAAGAGTCGTTCCCGTACAATCGTCTCCCGCACCCGACGCAATGGACATAAAAATCCATAAAGAAAGATAGATAAGCAAGATGAATATTTTTGGTGCAAAACTTTTGAAAAAGAAATGCTTAACCATTGCAATGTCCTCATGCAATGCATTAGTTACAAAGCACGTTTCACATTTTCCATCATAGTCAATCCACAATGGCCTTTATTAAAGAGATAGAAGGTTATAAAAATTCAAAGGAAGAAAGTAAGTAAAGAAATCAAAAAACATACCTTAGGGTTTTGGAAATGTCATGAATAGTCATCATCCTCAAGTTTTCACATTCTCCAAACCAAGCTTAAAAACGAGATCATTGTTATTATAGGTTAGCAAACTAACATGAACTCATATGGGCCAATTATTCACTTAGACTCCCTTATTCCTAGGGGTATCTCTTATATTTTATTGTTGTCTTGAATGATCACGAGGATGCATTTTTGACTTATTTCGATAGTTATTTAGTCCGAAAATAAAGTGAACGATTTAATCAATAGTTAGCTAAAGGATAAAATCTTTTAAAACTGCTTCTCGGGACCTCATAAAGTTCATATCTTGGCATAACTCGCTTCGCGATTTGAGACCTTTCTCGGACCGATATTTGGCAGCGACTTCATACTTCAAACCTTGAGAGACGCTCATGAAATAATGGTCTTCTCTTCAATATAGGAATTTCTTCACTTGAAATTTTGAGAGATTCATACTTGGACCACGACTTCTTCATTTTTCTCCAATATTTATTTTGGCCTTTGATATACAACGATCCGCCTCCTTTTAGGACTTAGATCTATTTATCCTCATACCTTGTTAGGGCCTTTTTGGATAGACTTCTCCATGATCTTTAGGGGAGTATTTTCTTTTCGTTGTGTGTCTCGATCCTTCATATTGATTTTCGATAAATGATTCTTCACATCACCTTTGGATCTTTAGCAACAAAATGTAGCCCTCATTGCTTGTTAGGGCCTTTTCGGACTTGCCAATCTTCGCATCCCGCTTCAATAAGTTATGCCTTGGCTATGAAATCTAATCCGTACCGAGCAACCTTTAAACGATCTTGGGCTAGAAGCTAAGTAACTTTTCAAATCGTACAACCTTATTTATTGCAGATAAATTTATTAGCAAGCGATGGGAGAATAGGCTTATAATTAACTCACATAAATTCCCGAAAGAAAACCAAACTTATAATTTGCGTTATCATCTCTCGTTCTCCGCAGTTTAAGATCTCAAGTAATGAGACTCGTGGATGCTTAGCCTATTAAATCAAAGTTTTGGGTTTTCGAGTCGCCTATAGGATCTTGCAAATTCTTAGACTTTTTCAAGTTTAGAAATCGCGTTTTAAAGTTCCCTTGATAAACGACTCTCTAGGATCAATTATAGGAACTTGCGAAAAGTTCTTGTTCTTAACCCGTGAGAGTTAAGACTTTCGCGTTTTATAGCTCCCTATATAAAAGCCTAGCAAAACTTGACTTAAACACGTTAAGGATACTAGCTAGAGCAAACTTAGATAAGTAAACTCGGGTCGAGTCAAAATATTCAGGACTTTTGAAAATTAAAACCACTTTATTAAAACTTATTCTAATAAGGAAAGAAAATAACTATACAAAAGTAAAAACAAGTATACAACTAGGCCAAAATAGATTAAAAATTTTGAAAAATGTCGAAAAATCAAATTTTCCGGTTAAAATGAGGACAAATACAAGGAAAAGGCCACTTAACTTCGATAGAAGTCCCCCCTACACTTACGATAAACATTGTCCTCAATGTTTAAGAATGTGGGAGTGAACTCCCCTACACTTAGCACATTGTGCACTTTGTTTAAATATCGCTAAGGAAAAGACAACTAAAGAGATTCCTATTTTAATATTGAGAAATATAAAATAGTGAATCGAAAAGAGTTTAGGATAGAACCGAGAAGAAGGGAACACGGAGTCACGGTTCGTCAAAAGTAATCAAGAGTGTGTCTTTGAAGCTCTAATCCCTGCACATGATAAGAAAGAAAGCAAGAAACACCACGGGGCTCCCCCCTACACTTATGGTAAAGATAGATAATTGAGTTGCCTCCCAAAAAGCGCTTGTTTTTGTTGACCGAGTCACGAGCCTGACTCGTCCCTGAATTAAATGGTCCATAGGGATGCCTCGAATGTAATACCGGGATCAAAGACCTTGTCCTCGTTCCCGGTTGACATCAAAAAAGGAGAGGCGGGGGGATAAGTCTTGAATGGGAGAAAGACCCTTTCGACATACGAAAAGTATGTGAAATCAAGATCCACGGGAGGTGGGTTGGGTATAGTAAGCACATTGTCCTCCCCCAAAGACAATAAATGCTGAGCAAGCGGCAAAGCCGTAATGGTATCAATCATAGCATAATCAATGTCACCTTCCATGTCAAAGCACTCATCCTCCGTGATAGTGGCTAAAGGGGAGGATGAAAGGTGCTCGGGAGGGGAACTTGGGACAATGTCTTCCTGCAGCAAATTATCAAAAATAATTTCCCCCTCCAAATCATCGTCATCATTACCTGGTGGTATGGAGTGAATGTCAATTTCTTCCAGCAATGGGTCATTATCTTCAATGGGGGAGGAATAGATGGAGGCAAAGACTCAGAAAGAGGAGGGGAAGTCAACGCTTCGATTTGAGCAATAAAAAGGTGCACTTTCCGTAATCTATCGCGAAGAAGTACGTCTTCCACCTCATCCACAAGATCATGTTCATCGGTGAACTTCTCGTAAACCGGAGAGAATAAATCGTCATCACCCGCATCTCCCGGTGGAGATTGAGAAATTTCAAAAGTGAAATTCTCATAACTTGGAGAAAAATCGTCATCACTAGGATCGACCTCTTCTGTAAGAGCAACGTCGTCCTCAGGCTCCATAGCAGGAAAGTCACAAACCACATCATCCAATACTTTGTCGAGACCAACATCACTAAGCTCATTTAACGTATCACAATCCTTAGACTCGTTTGGGATATTGAGAGAAGGGATGACAATTGCACTAGGACATTGAGCAGTAAGATCATTCCAAGAAATGGTTAGCTGATCGTCATCATCATAATCATAATAGTATTGACGCACAGGAGGAGGGGTATAATCACTAAGATTAGATACTTGCTCTTGTTGTTGTCTTGTCTCTTTTTCCCATGCTTCTTTAAACTGAACGAAGGCCTCTTGAAGTTTCAAAATAGTGGCGTGCCTTTCTTCATTCCGAGTAGTTAGTTGTTGATCCATAGGAATTCCCTGAGAGGATTGATGATTGAAGGTGTGATGTGGGGGCTCATAGTGTTGAAAAACTGAATTATAGCATGGTTGTGGCTCATAGTAGTTCATCGGTTGAGAAGAATTAGAAACCGGGTTTGGTTCGTAATAATCCATTGGTGAAGAAAATTGAGGACACGGATTTTGCTCATAATAATTCATTGGTTGACAATAAGAAGAATCATGAGGACCCCCACAATTTTGGCAAGACGGGTAAGGAGAAAAGTCGTGTGCGTCTTGTGGATAGCTATTTTCATTGTCATAATTGTACCCCGACTCTTGTCCGTGAACAGACGGGTATTGAACCGGGCACGAAACATGCCAATGAGAATCGCTTCCAAAATAGATGCACGGGGAAAGAGTAGGTGGGTTCAAAAAGGATGAATTAAGTGAGTGGCACAAAGGACAAAATCATGGTATTAATTTTGTATCTTTGATATCGTTTCCGCACCGCTCACATGTACACCATTGACAAGAGTCGTTCCCGTACAATCGTCTCCCGCACCCGACGCAATGGACATAAAAATCCATAAAGAAAGATAGATAAGCAAGAAGAATATTTTTGGTGCAAAACTTTTGAAAAAGAAATGCTTTTTATGATTTTTCAAATGTTTTTGGTTTTTAGAAAAAATTTTGAACTCGAAAAATAACGTTCACAAGTGAACGGGTCCCAAAAGCCAACGTGTCTCTCACAAAAAACCTTTGATCCTCACGAAAAGAGCCGGCAGCGGCGCCATTTTAATGTATGGAATTTACTAGTTGAAAAAGTTCGTTTTCTCGGTATCTTCTCGAATTGATTTTCGGTTAATTGTGTGGGATTAGTTGTTCTTGGTGAAACAATACTTTTGGTTTTGGTAAATTAAATGTGCAAGACTTAAAAATAAATGACGAGTAATTAAAACTAAAACTAGTTGAAACGTAAACAGTGCAATATTTAAAACCTTGAAAGTAAACGACGAGAATTTAAATGACGTAAAATTAAAGCTCGACGAAAAATTAATTTGACGAAGTAATAAAAATGAAGACTTAAAATAATTCAAACTTAAGAATAAAACTAAAACACGAAATTAAAATAAAACCAACTCCATCGGAATCCAGATCGGAATATACAAAGAAAATCTATCGGAATGTTTAAGACAAAAGCTATCGGAATGTATAAAAAATGAAAGCATCGGAATAACATTAACAAGACAACCCATCGGAATAACACATCGCAATCCCATCGGAATGCAAGCTATCGTAATATGGCTGTCCAAAGTTGGACAGCATTCCGTCGCAATACAAACCTAAACCCCGTCGCAATCCAGATCGCAATGTGCGATCGGAATCACGATCGGAATAGGGGGATGAAAACATAAGCCATCGCAAAGTAGAACCCTTGTTGGGTTATTGCGATGGACACAAGCAAACGATCGGAATGTGTAACTCCCCAATTTTGCGATGGAAGTGAATTTGACAATAAGCACAAGTTTAATAAGCTAAGACTAACAAGCATGTACCGAAACTATATAAACGAGTAGAAGGTGAACACAATAAGCTAAAATTTAAAACCTTTCACGACACAAAATAAATAATCTTTGTAAAAATACTAAAACTTTTTAAGAAAACTTAAAAACAATAAGCTAGACACAAATTTAGTCAATAAGCATGTCAAGCTCAAAGCTTGATTCGTAGGAAACTTAGATTAACCAAAAGACAAACCTTTTCATAAATCAAACATAAAACTTAAACAAATCCGTGTAAAGAAAAGAAATCGGATTTAAGATCAAATAGAAAAACTAAGAAAGGTAGAATAAGATTAAGCTTAAAACAAGAATTAAATTATCAAAGGTAAAGGCTTGATTAAAAACAAGAAAGGAAGATAAAAGATTGGGATCCTAGTGAGAGAAACTGTCACTTTCTCTCTCTAGAATCACCTACAAAAATGAAAGAAAAACTATTCTAAACTAAAACTAACCAACCCTCCTAAATGAGTTTAGGAGGGTATTTATAGGAAATGGGAAGGTGCATGTGTTGCCTCCTCTTTCTTTCTTTCTTCACGTCTTCTCGTCTTTTAGGTTCTTCGACTTTATCGACTTTGTCTCGGGATTAATTAAACTCGTCTTATAATTTATTTATTTATTAGACTCGAGTTCTTCGGCTTTATTAAACTTCCGTCTTTAGACTTGTTCTTCGATAAATCTTCAGAATTTGTCTTGGACTTCCGTTATTTTTCCACTCTTGATTTCTTGACTTCGTCTTTTGTCTTTTTCTTCGATAAAAGCCTGTGAAATCCCGTGTTTTCTCCACTTTTCACCTTTTCGTCCTAAATCACAACAAAAACACAAACCACGCATAATTCCGACATAATTGACATAAAATACACGTTTTGGCTCGGTTATTATTGTAATTAAGTGGTAAAAAGGATGGGTGTTTTCACACCTATCACATTGCATACTAATTATTATTTTATTAACGATGACCTTAAGTATCCTTAACCCTTATAATTGTAGAAAATGGCCGGTTTACCTCGTGAGGATGGATGGATTGATTTGACTAATGTAGTGGATGGTGAGGAAGTAGATAACTTTGGTGCTAGTGACGATGAGGAGCCTTTTGAGTTTTTAAATGACGGGATTCCATTTACTGCAGTTGGTCAGACAGAGCCTAAGTTGATACAAGGTAGTCATGTTCCAAGGGTCAATGTTGTACCACAGATTGTTCCAGAGTGTCAACGACCGGTTGTTCGTTCTTCGACTCCTACTTGTGATGCTTATATGAGTAGTTTGCCTGGGATTGCATTTGCTAGGGTTGATGTTCCTATTGAGTCGAGTAGGGCTGCTAGTGCTCGATCTATTCATGATGGTATTCCTAAGGTTTATTGTCCAAGTCGTAGGTCTTATGATGATATTTTCTGGTTTCTTAAGAAGTTTGATCGGTCTTTGTTTGAAAGGTATTTGGTTGAGACTCGTGTGATTAGGAGGTTTGAGATGAATGAGAAAAAGTTTGAAAGGTTTGTTGGTAGTGTGAGGAGATCAGAGTTTGTTAGGGCGAGGGAAATGGATGAGGTTGTTAGATTGAGATCTATGGTGTTGAATTTGATTGGGCAAGTCGAAAGGTTACATAGGGAGCAGGAAAGGAATGCTAGGTTGAGTGCATGGGGTTTGCCGGTGAGATCCTTTCCTAGTATGGTGTTGTGATTCGTGATGTGCCGAATCAGGTTGAAGCTCAAGTGTCGGTGAAGCCGAGTGAAGGAGGTAGTCGTAAAGGGAAGGAAAAAGTGGAGGAAGAATCTGAGGATGATTATAGCAGCAGTGATGACGAGCCGATGTACAAGAAGCTGCGGGGATTTGATGTTTAGTTCTTTCTGTTGTTTTTATTTAGCCTGGTTGTAATAGAACTTATGTAGACTCGTACTCTAGTTTGTGATGAAACTTAATGACTTTAAGTTGTTGTGATGAAGGATTGTAGTGACATTACTTGTCACAATTTTGTGGAGATTTTCCAAAGCAATCCAAAATTACCCTCATGACTTATGATTTGTCTTATTAGTTCTTGTGTGATTGGTTAATGATTCATTGTGAATTGTGTTGTTGATGCATGTAGTATCCATGTTACATCTTGATAGAGAAATCCTTCTTCTTATCTTGATATGAATACATACTTGTTCTTTTTCTGTTATGGTTACAGGAAGGAGTTGGGAGGCATTTTCTGACATTACTAAATTATTGTTTGGTTAGTTTCCTGTAAACATGTCGCCTAAATTGACGACTGCTACTGTTAATACCATGATTGAGCAAACTATTGCTAGAGCTTTGGAAGCTGAACGTGCTGCGAGGAACCAAGAGGCTGAGAATAGGAATGCTGCTGGTCAGGTTGGAGGGAATGTTGGAAATCAGGCTGGAGGTAATGCTGATGAACAAGCAGAAGGAAATGTTGCGGGACAAGTTGGAGGTAATGCTGCTGTTCAGCAGGTTCAAAAGGAATGTTCTTATGCTAGTTTCATGAAATGTGGACCTACCCAATTTCGTGGTAATGGTGTGCATTAGAATTAAGGAGGTGGATTGAGAAGATTGAAAGTACTTTTGAAATCAGTGAATGTTCAGAACCTAGTAAGGTGAAATTTGCTTCAACTACTTTTCAGGATGATGCGTTGAGTTGGTGGAATAGTCAAGTAGCTACTGTATGGTTGGTTGAAGCTAATGCTAGAACATGGACTGTGACTAAGGGACTGTTGACTGCTAAGTTTTGTCCTGAGGAAGAGTTAGGTCAGTTGGAAGATGAATTGAGGCATTTGGTGTTGAGGAATAATGATATTGTAGCTTATACAAGGAGGTTTTCTGAGTTGTGTTTGTTGTGTCCTGATGCGTTTACTGATGACCGTAAGAAGATGAAGCAGTATATTCGGGGTTTATCTAGTAATATCAAGGGAGAAACTACTTCGTCGAAACCCAAGTCATTTGATGAAGCTGTTCAAATAGCTCATGCTTTAATGGATGTAAAGTTGTAGGATCGAAAGGATAGTATTGCTAAAGGGAATAAGAGAAAGTGGGAAGCTGCACACTCAAGTCAAGGGCAGAATCGAGGTGGTTATCGTAATAACAATAACCAAGGACCGAATAGGAATCAGTAATATAATTTGATAAGGAATGATGGTGTTCGTGCTGCCACAGGAAATCAAGGTAACAAGGTGAATCCGAAGTGTGGTCGATGTAATCTGTATCATGTTGGAAATTGTCCACCTTCTTGCAACAAGTGTGGGAAGGCCCGACATAAGATGGCAGATTGCAGAAACAAGGGTGTAGCTACTGGGGCTAATGCTGTCAAGGTAGTTTACTATTCCAGATGTGGAGGCCGTGGACATAAGCAAGGGAACTGTCCGAGGGTTGGCATACGACAGGGAGGCAATGTTGCTGTTGTTGCTGCTGGGATTGCTGCTCCAGCCTATGTCGTGTGAGATGCTGACAAACCTCAAGGGCCGAACGTGGTGACTGGTACGTTCTTAATTGATGCTTGTTATGCTAGTGTGTTGTTTGATTTTGGATCCGATAGAAGTTTCGTAGATGTTAGATTCAGTCGACTATTGGATAGAGAACTAGTGAGATTGACAACTAGTTATAATGTGGAGTTAGCTGATGGTAAGGTTGTAAGCACTAGTTCTATACTAAAAGGTTGTTCCTTGAAGTTAGGTAATTATGTGTTTAGTATTGATTTGATGCCCATAGAATTAGGATCTATTGACATGAACATTGGAATGGATTGGTTAGTTGGTAATGGTGCAATAATTTTTTGTGGAGAAAGATTAGTTCAGATACCGCTAAGGAATAGGGTATTGACTATGAAGGGTGATGAATGTACGTCTCGTTTGAGAGTTGTCTCTTGTTTAAAGAGGATGAGGTATATAGAAGCATGTTGTGATGTGTTTCTTGCACAGATAAGTAATGATGGTGTGAATGAAAGGAAATTGGAGGATGTGCATGTGATTAGAGAGTATCCTGAGGTTTTCCCTGAGGAATTGCCAGGATTACCGCCGCATCGTGAAGTGGAGTTTCGTATTGATTTAGTGTCGGGTGTTGCTCCAGTTGCTCGTGCACCGTATCGTTTAGCTCCATCTGAGATGAAAGAATTATCTGATCAATTGAAGGAATTGATGGATAAGGGATTTATTAGACCATGTTCGTCGCCGTGGGGTGCGCCTGTTTTGTTTGTTAGGAAGAAAGATGGTTCTTTTAGAATGTGTATTGATTACAGAGAGCTTAACAAATTGACTGTCAAGAATCGGTATCCACTGCCGAGGATTGATGATTTGTTCGATCAGTTGCAAGGTTCAAGTGTATACTAGAAGATCAATTTAAGACCTGGGTATTATCAACTGAGAGTTAGGGAAAAAGATATTACTATAACAGCTTTCCGTACTCGATATGGACATTTCGAATTTCAAGTGATGCCTTTTGGATTAACAAATGTGCCTGCTGTATTTATGGATTTGATGAATCGTGTATGTAAGCCGTATTTGGATGAGTTTGTTATCGTATTCATTGATGGTATTCTCGTTTACTCCAAGAGTGAAGAGGAACATGAGAAGCATTTGAGAACAATTTTGGAATTGTTGAAGAAGGAGAAGTTGTATGAGAATTTCTCTAATTGTGAATTTTCGTTGAAATCAGTGCAATTTTTGGGGCACGTGATTGATAGTGAAGGTGTTCGTGTGGATCCTGCTAATATTGAGGCAATTAAGGATTGGTCAGTGCCGAAGACGCCGACTGAAGTTCACCAATTTCTTGGTTTGGCTGGGTATTATAGAAGGTTTATTGAGAAGTTTTCGTTGATTGCTAAGACGTTGACTAAGCTTACGGAAAAGAATCGAGTGTTTGAATGGGGATTGGAAGAGGAATCTGCATTTAGTATGTTGAAGGATAAGTTGTGTTCTGCGCCGATATTGTCTTTTCCAAAAGGATCTGAGGATTTTGTAGTGTACTGTGACGCGTCTCATAAAGGATTTGGAGCTTTATTGATGCAAAGGGAGAAAGTAATATTGTATGCGTCGAGACAATTAAGGAAGCAGGAAGAGAGTTACACTACGCATGATTTAGAACTTGGGGCTGTTATTTTTGCTTTGAAGTTGTGGAGACACTACTTGTATGGAACCAAGTGTGTGGTTTTCACTGATCATAAGAGTTTGCTGAATATTTTGGATCAAAAGGAATTGAATATGAGGCAAAGGAGATGGGTTGAGATGCTGAGTGATTATGACTGCGAGATTCGTTACCATCCCGGTAAAGCGAATGTGGTAGCTGATGCACTTAGTAGAAAGGAAAGAGATAAGTCTATAAGAGTTAGAGCTTTAACGATGTTGGAAAGTGTTGATTTGACAGAAGCGATATTGAAAGCCCAAACTAACGGTTTGAAGGAAGAGAACATTGAGGCATAAAATTTGGGTAGAATGTTGAAACCATTGTTTGAAGTAAGGTCGAATGGATTGAGGTATTTTAAAAATAAAATTTGGTTACCGTTGTGTCCGTCTACGGAAGATTCGTTAGGGGTGCGAGATTTGGTGATGAATAAATATCATAAGTCGAAATATTCAATACATCCTGGATCGGACAAGATGTATCAAGATCTTAAGAAAGTTTATTGGTAGCCGAATATGAAGGTAGATATAGCACAGTATGTTAATAAGTGTTTAGCTTGTGCGAAGGTGAAGGCTGAACATAAGAAACCGTCTGGATTATTAGTGCAACCTGAGATTCCTGAGTGGAAATGGGAGAAGATTACAATGGATTTTGTGACAGGTTTGCCAAGGACTTCAAATGGTTGTGATATGATATGGGTGATAGTAGATAGATTGACTAAGTCTGCTCACTTTTTGGCGATGAAGAAGACAGATAGTATGGAGAGGTTAACAACGGTGTATGTGAAGGAGTGTCGACATGGTGTGCCTTTGTCGATAATTTCTGATCGTGATAGTAGGTTTACTTCAGAATTTTGGAAGTCTTTGTAGAAAGCGATGGGAACGGAGTTATGTTTGAGTACAGCATATCATCCGGAAACTGGTGGACAAAGTGAGAGAACGATTCAAACATTAGAGGATATGCTTCGTGCATGTGTGATTGATTTTGGAAATGGTTGGGATAAGCATTTGCCATTGGCTGAATTTTCATACAATAATAGTTATCATTCAAGTATTAAAGTCGCTCCATTTGAAGCTTTGTATGGACGTAAGTGTAGATCTCCAGTGTGTTGGAGTGAGGTAGGAGAAAGTCAACTGACTGGGCCTGAAATGATATTTGAGACGACTGAAAAGATTGTGCAAATTAAGAAGCGGTTGTTATCTGCCAGAAGTAGACAAAAGAGTTATGCTGATAACAGAAGGAAACCGTTGGAGTTTGAAGTAGGATATATGGTTATGTTGAAAGTATCTCCATGGAAAGGAGTAATACGCTTTGGAAAGAGAGGAAAGTTGAGCCCGAGATATATTAGACCATTTAAGATTATCCAAAGGATTGGATTGGTGGCTTATAAATTAGAATTGCCTGATGAGCTTAAGGCTATTCATAATACTTTTCATGTGTCTAATTTAAAGAAGTGTTTAGCTGAAGGGATGTGGTGATTCCATTAGAGGAGATTCAACTTGATGATAAGTTGCATTTTATAGAGGAACCTGTAGAGATAATAGATAGGGAAGTTAAGAAGTTGAAGCATAGTAGAATTCCGATTGTGAAAGTGAGATGGAACTCTAGACGTGGGCCAGAGTTTACGTGGGAACGTGAGGATTTCTTTAAGGACAAGTATCCTCATTTGTTTAGGAAGGATTAAGCGCCGCGGACGTCGCTTCTTTTAAGAAGGGGGGGATGTGACAACCCAAAATCGAGGTCATTGCTTAATCTTATTTTACGATTATTTTTGAAATTTTTGGATGAGTTTGAACGATATTTATTTTTGGAGGTTTAAGTTTAAACCGATGTTGGAAGGTCTATATTTAATATTTACTAAGTATAAGGAGTATTAGCAAGCGTGATGTCGATGGATGCCAAATATTTTACGTTTTATTGTCGGTTATTCGATTTTTGTCATTTTCGAGGTTTTATTTTAAATGACGTGTTAAGTCGAGTCGAGAGTCGATATTATTATTTTGAGGTACGTTTTAAATTTTTAAAAGTATCTTTATGAAACCCGAGCCCCGTAAATATTTTGAAAATTGACTAATAGTTATTTCCCGCTTTTTAGCTAACTATTTACATTTTTAGCCACAACTATCACTAAATTGCAACTTGGTCCCTACCCCACTATATATAAACATCAAACAAACACACACACACATATTTTTCATTTAAAATTTTTTTCACTTCCACTCTCTCCCTCTCTAGCTTTGCTGAAACCCACCACCATCACCAAACACAATCAAACTTCAATTTTTCTTGAGTTTTAGGTTGAATCAAGCTAAACTAACACTAGACCCAACCTTATTTTTGATCAAGGATCACATTGGTGTAAGAATTTATTACATGCAAGCAACTTTTTTTTCTTGATGTTGGTAGGTAGGAGATATGATCATGCATGGCATTATCATGATGATCCATGGTGGTTTGTGCTAAAAATCTTGTTAGAAAATTCATTTTGATCTTATGATTTTTATTTTGATTATGATTTTGATGTTATGGTTAATGTATGATGATATTAGGGCATAGTAATGATCATTTCCATGGTTGGTTTTTATCAAAAAGTTGATTTTGTACAAGTTTTGAGTAGTCATTTTATAACAGTAAGTAAAAAGTAAAATCCGAATTTTTATGTTTTGAAAATGGCTTAACTTATAGCCTAGGGTTGTAGATAATTTTCTTAGATTCGATTTGATATAAGGTAGAGCTTCTAGCTCAAAACGAGCGCGAAGTTATGATGTTTCGAATGATCGTGTACCGGGAGACGAGTATCGGCACTACAAATAGTTGTTGTCGATATTTGGATCGAATCTCGGGGACTCTAAATGGATGTTTCGAAAAATGTAACCTACTTATAATGAGGTGTTTACTTATTAGGTTGAGTCTAATTTAAAACCCCGAGTGTCGGTTTTGTAAACGGAGTCGTTTAAATAAGTTAAAACGGTTGTATGAAAATTTAACGTAAATCTGTCCGGATTTTGTAGTTTGAAAATGAGTCGGGTAAAGTACTTTAGAAGTAATTTCATTTGATAAACTTGTAGGAGTACTTTCTATTTATAGTAAGTTAGTTTATCGAGTCGTTTCATAACCGGTTGACGAGTTTAAAAGGGGTAAATGAGCTAGTACATGTAGTATGTACCGGCGGACTTTGTAAAAAGTATAAAATGGTTAAGTATATGTGTAGTAAAGTATAATGAAGTTATTTATATCGTTTTCTCTCGAGTTTATCGTGACTTTATGAGTTTGAGTATGATGTTGTTATGTATGATTTATTTCTCGAGTCATTATTTAACGAACGCGCCTTATTTGATAGGTAGCAGTTCTCGTGTTTGAAAGGCATCCATTATCATCGACGATCACCTCGCTAGATCTCTTATACTAAGGTGAGTCTATAGCCTCGCTTTCTACTCTTTTTAATGATTTTAATACCCGCGAGGGGGATACATGCTATTTGAAAATAAATGAACACAAGTCATGAGTAATTGTTGGACCCGAATGTTTCCTAAAGTTGATTTCATTGTATTGAGTAACTTGTTTCTAAAGACCCTAAATTCATGAGCCGTTAACTATCTTCTGACTTGATGTTGTGAGTCGGGAATAGCCGCTTATTCTAATGGTAGTACTATTGGGTTGACCACCCTATCTGAGACCGGGACATTACGTTGAGTAACCCGCTGGGAAGGATAATTTTACGTGAATAAGATTGTGGTATTCTAGAAACTGATACCCTAGAGGGGAAATGGTTTTATTCTAGTCATGCCGGCAGTTGGCGTGGGTGACAATTTGGTTAAGGGGTCGGTGTCATGAGCTTAAATACTATGTTTGTTTAATAATATCCTTATTATTACTGCCTTGAATATAGATTGTGTGTACGACAATTCTATAAATGATTATGACTGATTTTCTTCTTGTGTTCAAATGTGATTTGATAAACCTATAGTCTCGCTCAACATTATTGTTGACTCGTTTTATGCATGTATTTCAGGTAATAGGAAGTGATGGAGCATGGAGCTTTGTTGTGGAGGTTGTGGCTTGGCTTTTGGAAGAATGTTGGTCTAAACTGTTTCTACCTTTTAATGTTGAACAATTTACTTTATGTTGATGTACTGTACTAAACTTGTTGGTTGTTGGTCGAGATCCATGGGGACAAAACGCTTTACTCTGGTATCATGTCAGTACAATTTGGGTTGAAATCTATGTTTTAGACCATTTAAGAAAATCAAGTTTATATTTATGTGTAAACGTCTCACTTTTGAGTCGTTCAATATATCTTGTGTGATGATGCTTGTGTCTAGCACCCAATTGTGTATTTCCGCTGCGCAATGTAAATTGGGGGTGTTAGAAGTCGGAATATTTGTCCTAAATCTAATTCGGAATATGGGTTTGATAGGTGTGTAAACACCCATCCTTTTACCACTTAATTCTGGCTAAAACGAGACCAAAACACGTATTTAATATCATTTGTTTGGAATTATGCGTGGTTTTTGTGTTTATTGTGTTTTCAGAGCGAACCGGATGAATATTGAAGAAAACATGGGATTGCACGGGTTTTACTGAAGAAAAGGACTCAAGATAAAGTCTATTGTCCAAAAGATGCAAAAGATTTGAAGTCACTGGGCCAATTCGAAGATTTATCGAAGAAAAGGACCAAAGATGGAAGATTTACATAAGTCGAAGAAACTCAAGTCTAATAAACGAAGAAATTAAAAGACGAGTTGAATTTAATCGACGACAAATCCCGAATCAGAATCGAAAACGTCAACTTTTCTGAATAGACGAGAAGACAAGAAGAACGGGAGAAAGCCTACTCACCAACCAAAGGACAAGGCTATATAAAGCCCATCCCCTCACACTTTCCAGAGTTAGTTTTTTAGTTTTCTTCTCCCCCACTTTTCTCTCCTTCTAGTTCGTCCCATCACCAACACCATTAGGGTGTTTGGTGATTTTGATCTTTGATTTTCTAATCTTGTAATTTTCATCTTTGTTTTATCTTGTTAAAACATTAATCATTCAATACAAGTTCTTGTTTAATCTTTCCATTTCATCTTGTTCATCATCATCTTTATCTTCAAGTTCTTAAGTTCTTATTTTATTGAATTTTGATCTTCAAAAGTTGTTGGGATATGTGTTTTTGTTGATGGGATTTGTAGTTTATGGTTAGTAGATGGTTAGTGATTAGTTCGTTTAAGTTTTTGGTGAAAAACTTGGTGATTTTTGGATTAAAACTGATTTTCCTTGTTCTTCGGGTAAACGACTGTTCTTGAGTTCCCAGACTTCCGGATGGACACTTAAGTTCCGGATGAACCAAAAACTTCCGAATAAGCATTAAGTTCCGAATGAATTAAAATCTTCCGAATGAGTTTTTGTTTATGAAGTTCCGAATGAGTTTCCTTTAAAATCTTCCGAATGAGTCCCTTTTTGAAAAGTTCCGAATAAAATTCCTTTAAAAGTTCCGAATGAGTTTTCTTGTGTAAAAGTTCCGAATGAATGCAAAGTTCCGAATGAACCTCAAGTTCCGAATGAATGTTAAGTTCCGGATGAACCTAAGTTCCGAATGAAGCAAAACTTCCGGGTGAACCTAAAGTTCCGAATGAAGCAAAACTTCCGGATGAACCAAACTTCCGAACGAAGTTCCGAATCAAGGAGTTCCGAGTGAAAAGTTCCGGATGAACAAAGTTCCGAATCAAGGTTAAAAAGTTCCGAATCAATTTTATTTTAGTGTTACTGTTTTGCTGTTTCTTTACTTTTATTTCACAATTTATATTTTAACTGTAATTTTAACTTTAATTTCAGTTTTCATTTTAATTTTAATTCATGTTTGTATTAATTGTCATTAAATTAATTATCTTTGATTTAAGTTTTCATTTCGTTACATTTTAACATTTAGTAGATTAGAAAACCAAATCCTTTTATTTAGTAACCAAGAACAATCATTCCACTTAAGGCCGAGATCAATTCGAGAGGATATTGAGAGAGAAATTAGAACCCATCTAAAAGATATGTATCAAATGACCCCATAGGCTTTCGCTTTCGCGTCTCTCTAAAATTGCAGTCATGGTAAAAATTTGGTTTATTTAATTATCAGGGACTCCCAAGCACACAAATTTTCAAATGGAAAACTAAAGGCTTTTTCTTTTATTTTCATAATTTCTAGTTTATCTGATTTAATAAATTCCATTTGAAACACAAACTCAATTTTATCAATGAATCTAAAATATGTCTATTTTGGATTACTCCAAATTGCCACTTGTACATAATATCTCAACAATTAAGTAGTTTAAGCATTTAATTAAGCCATGTGTGTAAGTGTTTGAATTGCTAACTTATAATAACAATGATCTCGTTTTTAAGCTTAGTTTGGGGAACGTGAAACTTGAGGGTGATAAATCTTCGCAGCACCAAAGCTCTAATGTAAGTCATTGGTTTCTTTGCAAGTTATTTCTATTCTTTTGTTTCCTTTTAAGTTTAATTTCTTTTAGTACTTTAAATTTTTGTTTAGTAGTGTTTGAATAAGGCCAAGGTTGATTGATTATGAGAAAAATGTAAATTTGCTTTATCACTAAGCATTGCATGAGGGCATGGCAATGGTTAAGTGTAGGGGATTTGATAGGTGTGTAAACACCCATCCTTTTACCACTTAATTCTGGCTAAAACGAGACCAAAACACGTATTTAATATCATTTGTTTGGAATTATGCGTGGTTTTTGTGTTTATTGTGTTTTCAGAGCCAACCGGATGAATATTGAAGAAAACATAGGATTGCACGGGTTTTACTGAAGAAAAGGACTCAAGATAAAGTCTATTGTCCAAAAGATGCAAAAGATTTGAAGTCACTGGGCCAATTCGAAGATTTATCGAAGAAAAGGACCAAAGATGGAAGATTTACATAAGTCGAAGAAACTCAAGTCTAATAAACGAAGAAATTAAAAGACGAGTTGAATTTAATCGACGACAAATCCCGAATCAGAATCGAAAACGTCAACTTTTCTGAAAAGACGAGAAGACAAGAAGAACGGGAGAAAGCCTACTCACCAACCAAAGGACAAGGCTATATAAAGCCCATCCCCTCACACTTTCCAGAGTTAGTTTTTTAGTTTTCTTCTCCCCCACTTTTCTCTCCTTCTAGTTCGTCCCATCACCAACACCATTAGGGTGTTTGGTGATTTTGATCTTTGATTTTCTAATCTTGTAATTTTCATCTTTGTTTTATCTTGTTAAAACATTAATCATTCAATACAAGTTCTTGTTTAATCTTTCCATTTCATCTTGTTCATCATCATCTTTATCTTCAAGTTCTTAAGTTCTTATTTTATTGAATTTTGATCTTCAAAAGTTGTTGGGATATGTGTTTTTGTTGATGGGATTTGTAGTTTATGGTTAGTAGATGGTTAGTGATTAGTTCGTTTAAGTTTTTGGTGAAAAACTTGGTGATTTTTGGATTAAAACTAATTTTCCTTGTTCTTCGGGTAAACGAATGTTCTTGAGTTCCCAGACTTCCGGATTAACACTTAAGTTCTGGATGAACCAAAAACTTCCGAATAAGCATTAAGTTCCGAATGAATTAAAATCTTCCGAATGAGTTTTTGTTTAAGAAGTTCCGAATGAGTTTCCTTTAAAATCTTCCGAATGAGTCCCTTTTTGAAAAGTTCCGAATAAACTTCCTTTAAAAGTTCCGAATGAGTTTTCTTGTGTAAAAGTTCCGAATGAATGCAAAGTTCCGAATGAACCTCAAGTTCCGAATGAATGTTAAGTTCCGGATGAACCTAAGTTCCGAATGAAGCAAAACTTCCAGGTGAACCTAAAGTTCCGAATGAAGCAAAACTTCCGGATGAACCAAACTTCCGAACGAAGTTCCGAATCAAGGAGTTCCGAGTGAAAAGTTCCGGATGAACAAAGTTCCGAATCAAGGTTAAAAAGTTCTGAATCAATTTTCTTTTAGTGTTACTGTTTTCTTGTTTCTTTACTTTTATTTCACAATTTATATTTTAACTGTAATTTTAACTTTAATTTCAGTTTTCATTTTAATTTTAATTCAAGTTTGTATTAATTGTCATTAAATTAATTATCTTTGATTTAAGTTTTCATTTCGTTACATTTTAACATTTAGTAGATTAGAAAACCAAAACATTTTATTTAGTAACCAAGAACAATCATTCCACTTAAGGCCGAGATCAATTCGAGAGGATATTGAGAGAGAAATTAGAACCCATCTAAAAGATATGTATCAGGGTTAAACACATAATTCGGAATAACTTTAAAATGAACCTAAGTTTGAATATTGATTATAGATCTAAGTCGGAATACTGGATGCCAGATCTAATTCGGGAAAAAGGGGTTTATAAAACCCAGATTAACTCAAGATAAGCAAAATCACAATAAGTACTTAACAAAACTTTAACCAAATCAAATTTTAGAAAAAGCTAATTAGACACAATTTAAAAACTTTTAAGAACACTAAATAATCAAATTATTTAAAATCAACTTTTTATAAAAATATTTATCTACCAAAATCAACTTATTAAAAATTAGAAAACATAAAAATTAAACAATAAGCTCAATAATCTAAAAACCTCAAGCACACCAAAGCAATAAGCACAATCCAATAAGCAAATCAATCACACAATCAACATGATTAAATCAACCACATGATTAAAGAGACAAAATAATAGATTATGATTAAGAAAGGTAGAATGAGAATTAATTAAAAAACTTGATTAGTGTTAGCCTCAAAATATTTAGTCAAACAAGAATGTTCGGTCATAGGTTTATATATTGTAATATTTATTAGAATGTTGTAATAGTTAGTTAAAATAGTCGTGACATTACGGGCTTGAGGGTTAGCATAAAAGGCCTCTTTCAAGGTACTAAGCATTTATTCAAGCCCGGCCCAAAACAATAAAGTCCATTAGAGATCCCGCATGTAGGTGGACTATATAAGCACCCTACTAGCATGTTAGGAGGGTGGATGACCTCATTATTCTTAATCTAATTTCACAAGTTAATCATCTCTTTCTCTCACTACTTTCTCTCTCTAAAATTCATATTTTTTCGATCTCATTTCTTTAATCTATCATCATATTATTAGGGACAACAATTGGTATCAATCGCCATGGGATAGATTCGTGTTTAGTTTGTGGTTATCATTTTTGATTTCGTGTGATTTTCATCTTAAAATCATCTCGTATAAAAAAATTGTGTTTTTGAGCTCAAAATATTCATACAAATTGCCTACAAATTTGTGGTAGGAATTTGTGTTCTTCATTTTGGTGATTTCCACGAAAATATTGGAAGTTTTGGCTTGATTTTTGGGTAAAAATTCGTCATTTGGAGTTTTTGGTTACACTGTTCGAAATTTGAAGTTTTATAACTCGGGAAACAAGGGTTTTGAAATATTCCGAATTAGGTGAGAAAGGGTATTCCGAACTAGGTCACTAATCAATTTTTCCGAACTACGTGAGAACCCGTTTTCCGAACTAGGTGAGAAGCGTGTATTCCGAGTTAATACCAGGTGTGGATTCCGAATTAGTTCAGAATTTCATTGATTTCGAATTAGGTCAGAACCTCATTGATTCCGAATTAGGTCAGAACTTCATTGATTCCGAATTAGGTCAGAACTTCATTGATTCCGAATTTGGTCAGAACTTCGTTGATTCCGAATTAGGTCAGAACCTCTTTCATTCCGAATTAGATCAGAATTTCACTGATTCCAAATTAGACCAGGCTCACAAATTCCGAATTAGGTCAAGGTTTAACAGATTCCGAACTAGGTCTGATATTCACTGATTCTGAATTAGGTCATGGTTTAACAGATTCCGAACTAGGTCTGATATTCACTGATTCTGAACTAGGTCTGAGACTCACTGATTCCGAAATAGGTCTTGACTCACATATTCCGAACTAGGTCTGTCATCACATATTTCGAATTAGGTGTTGAATACATATTCCGAACTAGGTGAGTCTCTCACGGATTCCGACTTAGGTACAAGTAAAACATTCTGAATTAAAAAAATAAAAAATTTTGCGGGAAAACCGCAGTAAAATTTATTTTTTCCTAGACCGTTTTTAGGCCATTTAAGCTTCCATTTCAAATTTTGGTGATGCGAAAAATTTTTCGACCAAAAATTCAAATTTTCGGACCAAAATTCAAATTTTTAGGCCAAATTTCAAATTTTTTAGGTTTTATTTTCCGTTAAAATTTTCATTTTTCAAAATTTATCCCTATTAGTTTTTGGCTATTTCGACCTCGATTTCAGATTTTGATAATTCAAAAATTTTGGTTTACCGTTTTATCGGATTGTCAAATTTATAGTCGGACTGAGAAAAAATCAGAATTTTCGGAATTTTAACCACAACTCAATCACACCATATCTACTTAAGATCCGAAGTCACTTCATCTTCTGAAACACTCATTATGGATTCCGTAACACATGATGTGCATGCACTCAAATCCAAGATGTTGGTTGCAAAAGAAAGATGCATGACACACTTTAGATCACTCTAGTCACACCTTCAAGTTATTTCAAATGAAGATTTAAAAGAAACTCGCGTCGAACTTGGATTCAAACGGGTATTCATGTCACTCACTGGTCAAGATGTTGAAACATTCACAAGAACAATGCTAATCAATGTAGATCACCTTGAACAACAACTTGCCAACGATGAATTTCAAGAGGTTGAATCCATAGATGCCGCTTTGGTTCTCGAGAATCTGTTTCAGCAATTCTTTGATACACAAATCTCTATGCATTATGATCGAGAATTCATCAACAAATACTTCTTTGAATATACTCGGTTAGAAGTTCAAGAATTCAAGGAGACATTTCTTCAACACATGAGTGCTATAAGGAAGTCCATTGCTGAAAGAACACGTCATAAACTAAAAGTTGAAAGAAGGGTGAATAACAGATTAATGCAGCAGAACGAGAGCAATGTCGATGATGGTCAAACATTGGATGCTTGTTCGATTAGCACAGAAAGCAGCGGGACAGAATCAGCAAAGCAGCATACCTATAACAACTCAGGGAATGATCAAGCAATCGATGATGCAGATATCAGACCCATATATGATGAGGAGCCAATGGCTGAGGTACAACTAAATGTTGTGTATGATGATCATCTATATACTAATTCTAAGATTCATGAACTTGAAACTATGATAGCTCAAAAGACAAAAGATTTTGAGGACGCCAAACTCGAGTTTTCGAAGAAAAATGACAAATTTGAAGCATATTTTGAAAAACTTGAAAAAGCGAACGTTGTTCTTGAACAAAAACTGGATCGTAAGATTCAAGATTCTAATGCGGAAAAAGAACATTTTATGAAACAAATAAATTTGTTAGAATCAAAGTTGGCTTCTAAAAATCCAAGTCCTCCGCCTGCTTCATTAAGTGAAATATCTGTGCAACCTATCGACACTGTAGATAGTAATGACGCGAATGCTGATAACAACATATTTGATAATATGAACATTAAGTTAGAACAACGTGTCGCTCAATTACTTCTACAAAATGATCATTTGATAGCTCAGATTCAGGAAAAGGTTTTTGCATTAACAGCGGTGAAAAATGAATTAAGGAAGGTAAAAGGAAATAGTGTGGATACTAAATTAGCAAATCAGTCAATCTTGGGGAAACCTCCTACTCAACCATTCAGAAACCGCTCAGTTGCTAGACAACCGAATGCGTTTAAATCTGACCGACCCAAAACATCGTACTTGAGGTTTGCATCCCAAGTTGACGTGCGTAGCAGTTTGCCAAAAACAGTCACTCCACTATCTAGATCCCCCATAACAAATTTTGCCTAGGCAAAACCCAATCACATGAATGCCTCAAGCAACTCTAGAAATAGCTCCAAGAACATGCCTCAGAGTAGTTCAAATGACACGGGTCATAAAAGCTATCTAGAGGATGCTAACATAAAGACAATAGCAAGAGATAGGACCCAACCGAAACCTAGGAGTTCTAATCACACATCTAGGAATTCTAGACCCTTCTATGATGTGCCCAAATAGGCGTATCCTAGGAACACCAGATCCTTCTCAAATGCTAAGCACTTTGTTTGCACGAAATGTAACAAATGCGTGTTTAATACCATTCATGATGATTGCATCACAAAAGTCCTGAACAAGGTGAACTAAAAAGCTAGCACATCTCAAAGACAGAACCCTATAGGAAATAGATTTTCTTCAATTAAGTCTTCTGTTGTGCATGAGAAAACTACGCTTCCTAGACATTATCTTAAGTGGATACCAACAGGTAGAATCTTCAAAACAACTGGTCTTAAATGGGTTCCTACTGGAATAATATTTCCCTCTAGCACGACAAAGGTTCACTGTAAACCCCCACATGGTTCTCACAAAGATATCACTAACCAATATGCAAGCATACAAACTACTAATGCAAGTGTAGGTACACAAGTAAAGGCTCAACAGGCACCCAAAGGTCCAATCTTTGAATATCATTCAACAAAAGACACACTCAGAGTTTTGTTGCTGAAGAAACTGATATCTGAGAAACAAGTGTCTCAGGGGTTTCACAATTAAGCTCGAAACGACTTACAGTTAAATGTCAGACTATAACTCGAACTTAAAATAAAGGAAAGTGTATCTTTTAAGATAACTTATCCTAATAACGGGTAGAGCAATCTATCTTGGGTTGAGCTTGTCACAAACCATTCAACGTTTTGAGCTCAACACAATGGCTTGTAATCACTTTCAGATTGCAACCCGGATCTAAATTCACGGGGGAGTGTACGCTTTCGTGCCCTTACCCTTAGCAAAAGAAGTTAAATCTTCTTACACTTGAGTGGATTCGTCAAGACATTCAACGTCTATGAACTCAAGCTTATGCTTTAGAAAAACCTTTTCGCCAAAAAGAAATGATTTTTCAAAAAGCCTTGAACACAATTTTTTCAAGAATTTCTCAATGATATTCAAATTCATTCAAAAATTATGTGTTCAACAACTCCTATCCTCAAAAGTTTAATGTGGATCATATCCTCGTAATGACAATTCCATTGGATCAATTTTAGAGGGGGAGCGTTCAAAAATTCATGCTAAATTTGACACATCTATATTTTAATAAAATTTGGTATCTCTAATATCAAACGATTTTATATATTAGAGATAGGGGAGAAAATGTGATTAAAATGTGATCTAAAGACTCAAGCACACATGGTTACGATCCAAAACCCACAACATCTTTAATTCACGACGTTATTGGTGTCAAAAGGGTGGTTAGGTTTAAGTCTTATGATCCAACCAGAACCGAAGGGATCTTCCCAGGGACAATCCAATAGATTATTAGAAGTCCTTAGGAAAGATGAAGTAGAATGTGAACATAGCTGAATGCCGACTAAGTACTGATGCAAGCACTAGAACAATCACAACAATGTGCTAGTAATGATGTCTTGGTAAGAATTGAAGGGGTTGAAGAATGAAAAAGAAATGTAAGGATAAAGGGTGTAAACAAAGAAGCCCTCCATACAACTAGGCAGAAACCGGGTCAACACATCATGAAGACAACGCATCATGGACCTAGTGATGTAATGCACAACCCCTCCCCAGTTGACCCAGGCTTTTCTCAAAAGAAGTTTGTTTTATTGTCACGGAGATCAACACGACTTCTATTGACTTTCTCACTTCGAGATAGTTGATATTGAATAGGTGGCATCTGCTCCAGCCTCCGACTAGTAAAAGTGCACAAATCGAGTCTAGAGCCAAGAGATCAATCAAATCTCGTTAGGACACACGGATGAAGATCAAGAGAGTCCTACGTTATATCATTGTGATATTGCTAGAACACTCAGAGTGATACTACTTAGTATTCACAATGATGAGTGGAAATCCTTCCAGTGTTAACATCAAACAACACTGCGGTAGGTCATGTGTAAGATTCTTTTAGAATTAAACATGCGTAAAACTGAAAAGTAACAGTAGTTTGATTCTGAATTGATTCAAACTCGTTTCAGGTTTCTACGCAATATCTTTATGGTCTTGCCAGAATATTCAGAGTGATATTCATTAATAATCACAGTGACGAATGGAAATCCTTCTAGCGTCAACATTAAACAGCGCTATGGTAGGTAACTTGCGAGATTCTTATGAATCAAGCTTGTGTCAACTGGAAAGCAACAATGGTAAGATTCTTAATGAATCAAACATTTTCCAGGAATTTGAATTGATGACTTTAATCAAGCGAATATTTATCCAATTGATTGACTCTTTACGTTCGCAGTCTTTGTAACACCCCCAAATTTATACAACTCAATGCAGCGGAAGACTAGTTGGTGTTACGGGATAGCACATTACTCACATCATAGACAACGCTTAAAAATCGCGTCGTTTAATAAATAAGTATTTCCATTCATAAATATCAAAGTTACATAGGTCCCAAGTCATATTATTTCATACAAGTTTTACAAAGAATTTGAATGGAAAATATTGTTTAAGTGCGGGCCATGAATTCTTGTTGTCTTCCCGAGAATTAACTTCAAGTACTTGAGATAAAACATGTTAAAAGAAAAGGTCAGCGATAACGCCGAGTGAATTCATAGAGTTTAATAAATTCCATCAATATAATATCAGTATAAAAATATTACTGAAATCATTTTGTACAAATCTTTGTAATAGGCCATAAAATAGCCAAAGTCATTTTATACAAATCCTTGCCGAAAATCATAATATAGGCATTCGCCTTAAAAATCATTATACGAGCCAATGTCGTAAAAACATCATACAATACGTCTTATGACGTTGTATGAATATAAAAACCGTTATATGAATATGGTTATGAAAACCAAAACACGAACATAATATCAATAGTATGACCCTGTATTGCTAGTCAGGCAATACATCGTAATTCGGAGCGTCTAGTAGTATTTCGTTAGTTGGATTATTATAAGCCGCATGACATTGTTACCTTACTATCACAACAACGGGTAGCTAACCCGATACCAAATATGCCCATCTAAGTTAGCGTGTCGTCACAAAGGTCACGCTATGGAAATCTTCTCATACATAAATTCGCTTACCAATCAATGTGGCACGACGGAGATCAACCGTCAAGGCGCGAACTGGGGTGATCGTCCCCAAATAGTACTATTATATGCATAAGCGTCTACCAAATCCCGGTAGTTCACAATTCATGCTAATGGGACTTTTAGTGACATAACCTAACTTTAATAATCCATTTTATTTCATCTATCGGGTCCTTTAATCATTTATCGGGTCATACAATCGGGTCATACAATCATTCAGGTCCAAATCAATAAACAAACAATCGGGACAAATGGTGCCCTATTTTATAAAAACTAACATGTTATCTCCCTCGCGGGTTTATAAAACATTTTATAAAAACATTTAAAAGAGTGCGAGGCTATGAACTCACGTTGATGTGGGAAGGCGGGTTATCGGCAATTCGGACGTACGGTACGTGCTTCAATCACGGAAACCTATATAAATAATAATCGGTCTTAGACGTTTGTCCAATGACTTTATAAAAATAACAATTATGTATACATATGATGATTATATATATATATATATATATGATGATCAAGTGGGTTTACATATTCCCTTTTTACTCATTTTACAGTTTACGTATTGGTATCTTCTTACTAGTTTACTAGTTTTACCTATTTACGTGTTTTAAGTCCAATAAAATTATTATAAGTTCTTTAACTAGTATTAATCCATGTTATACTTATATTATCAGTATTTACACTTTACAAGTTGGGCCTAAATGGGTTAAGCCCAATAAATAAGTTTATAAGTGTTTTAGTCCATTTTGTTGTATATTAGTCCAATAACGTTAACGTAGTCCGTTAATGTCCGTATGTTATATAGTTCGGGTTTTATCGGTTTTTACTTGTTCTATATGTTTATATATCAGTATATGAGTTTTATAAAGTTCACATTAGACGGGTCCAACCGTCTAAGTTTTATTTAACAAAAACGTTGATTTTACGGTAATAGCCGAAAAAGTCGTAAAAATCATGTTTATAGTTTTTATAACTTATAAATATTATTCCACTACCATTTTTATAATTTATCCATTTATTTAACCTTTAACATATTTATATAAATAAAATTCATGAGTTAGTGGGTTTTAATTTTACATTTTATACAATATAATTTTGAGTGCTTATATAATAGTAATAAACATTAATTCTCAGAATCTGATTTTTATTTTCATCTTCACCATTTTTATCATATCTAGAGTTCTACAATGAATTAGAAGCTCATTTTTTGAACGGCATGATCTTCATATTATGTGCTACATTTAACTTAGTTATAGCTACTGCTCATTTTAAGTTTATCTATGCTTAACAGTCCCTACAATACAGCTTATTCAAATTAGCACACCCATCTTGTTTGTATCATATCTCACTCATTATAATGATTCCATTGCATGGCCAACTCTCACATGTGTATAACATCTTGTACTTACTGTAAATGGATTCTACCATGCAAGTTTATCAGTTCAAGTTTTAGTTAAATACTGTTTTTATACAGCCAACTAAATAAGCATGATTTTAGCCTTATTTCTCATGGTTATTAACCTTTTTAAGCATATTTATCAACACCAAATCCCCACACAATACTTTTATCATCATATAATCATCATATACAAATACAATAGGAAATAAAATACATGATTACATAATCAAAATAACAAAAAGATGGGGAGAACAATCTTTATACCACCATGATGATGTAGGTTGTGATCAAAACATGGATTTTGATGGAGAAACTTGTGAATAACCAAGACCATATTCAAGACCACCAATCTTCATAAACTCCTTGTGGAAAATCAGCCCCAAGACTCCATGTAAACTCCTCCTTGGATGTTATAATCACCACCAATCAATAGGGTTTCAAAAGGGCTTCAACATGTATATGAACAACATGGGATTTCATGGTTAAATCAAGATCAAAATGGGGTATTTAGTGTAGGATGGGACGGCACATTTGAGGTTAGAGAGAGATGAGAGTGTTTGCATGAGTGGAAAATGATACTAGTGGTTTGCTAGTTGTTTTGAGGTGTGTTAGCTTAACATTGAAGCTAAACTAGACAAGTGTTGTTAGTTTGTTAATGTTTTGACACCTAAGGTGTTGGTAGCTTAGTATTGTTGTCCATATTGAGTGGGGTGGGGCAAGATTTATCTTGTCTCATCCCACTAATTTACGGGTATCCCTCGATTCTAGTTTCCTCGATTTGCGTGCCCTCGGGTCGTTTTACGAAAAACGTTTTTATAAATTATGAATCAACGGCACAAAACGAATCCAATAAAAATTATCTCATCAAAAACGGAGTTCGAAAACGTAAATACGTAATCCTAAGGTTTCCGGTTTAGTCGTAAAGGACGTTAAAATAAAATCATAAGTCCTAATCTCTTCTCGTAAATTTGTGAGTTTATGAACCAACACAAGTTTAAAACTCCAAAATAATATTCACGGATAAATTTATTTTCTGAAATGTCGGACTGTCACCAAAGACGGTGTATGTAAACGTAAGCACGTAACGTTGAATCCTCCGGTTTAGACGTAGTCGACGCTACTTCAAGACGTAAATCCAAATTACTTCCCAAAAATAAGTGAGTTCATATTATAACATTAAAATAATGTTTTTGAATAATACTTGAGAATAAAATATCAACCATAAATTGACGGATTGTCACAGCATTTACCCCTAAACAGGATCTTTGTCCTCAAAGATCATCTTACTACTCGCTTCTTATAGAGTTAAAGCCATGTGGGTATTTCCTCCACATTCGGTCTTTTCTCACAAGTGCAATTCATTACAATACGCGAGTTTCATCAAACATAACTACGGGGATAAGATCAGGCTTAATGTTGACTTACTTTCTCTATCCATGATGTTCACGGGTTTTTGATGAATGCAACTTTTCTCCGATCTAAACTTTACTAAGAAACAATCAGATTTTCACTTGATAGATATTCCATCAAGTTCGATATACGAAACATAATTCACGCATCTCTTGAAGTCCTTGGGTAGATCCGGCTTATATGCCTTTCAAACCAAATCTTTTACATCATCTCAATGGTCCCATATAACGGGGACTTATATCCCATGATTTGTCAGATCATTAATTCATTTCTCCAAGGTTAAAATTTTGGCATAACTTCGCTACCCATCTGGCACTTCAAGATCTACATTTCATATTCACATAACCTCCTTCCCACTATCGGCAGTCAATAATCAAATCCTAATTTCAACAATCATTTCAGGTCTCGCGGGTCGAGTAATTTGTAAGGTTAGGTTCGCCATCATAGGAAACCTTAAACCTAAAAGACATGTCCGACTCACAATGGGTGTATGTCGGATGTCTTCATGCCAACTCCTGCTTACAGATGCTCTAATATATATCCTCACAAGATTCGATCTCGATCCTAATACGATGATTATCAATGATAATCTCTCCAAAGGAAAACGATTTTACAGTCTATTACCAAAGGTCAATCATTCAAACCTAATAAAGCACTTATAGTATTTTGTATCGTTACTTTACCTCGTCCCTTCGATTGGGGTGGTACATAGTACTCTCATCAAGGTTCGTTCTCAATGATTTCTGAGCAAATCTCTAGAAATTCGATGCGAAGCGAGGATCTTAATAAAGATGTTCGATACAGGCACACTACGTTTATATAACTCTTTTGCATTTATCATTAACGGGAATGATATTAGCAGATTTGGTCAGTCTATCGACGATGACCCAAATCGAATCAAATTCAGATGATGACCTTTGCAATAGCTAGACGTTTACCAATGTATGAGGCGATGTCTGCCTTCATAATTGCCATCAGTACAACTTCTTCAGACAAAGATACTTTTAGTCATAAATGACATAAATAGAATACTTATACTTAAAAATTCCAACATAACTATATCTCACAATCTCCATATTTAGGCAACCACCAGTGGCCTTTAAAACATTTAACGCTATTGGCTTCTCTATTTTAATGGTTCACATTAGCCGCGAACCTCTTTTATAATCTATATTATTCCTTTTTACAAACATTGTTTATTTTTATATCGTTCGGCAATTTATTTTGCACCTTTATTAATAAGGAGCATGTCCTAATTGGTTATTTATCTTTTCCTGATGATATAATTATCATGTCCGTGTTTATTCGAAAATTTCTTTCTTTATATTTTCTAAGTTTTAGTTTCATCTCAACTATCATTTTTATCAGTTTTGATAAATCTGACGTTTTAAAGCGTCGATAATTATTACAACTAATTAAATAAATATTTAATTTTTATGAAACGTAAACACAAAAAGTTTTTAAATTTTCTCAGTTTGTCCAATTATATAAAGGTGTTCAAAATAAAATTTGAATTTAATTAACACGATTTTTGTTGATTTATCGAAAATGATTATTAAGATTCGTAAAGGTTCGTAAAATCTTTGGTTACACTTTGGTCGAAATTTTCTTATTTGAAAAGAAAAAATTGTCGTTTCAAATTTTAAGTCATGGTTTAAATGGTTTCCTCAATTCCTCTTAGGTTGTCTTGAGGTATACACGAACATTTACCCCTAAACAGAAGTTTAGTTAAATGGTTTGTGTATAAGGGAATAATCCCTTAAAATCCTTTGTTAAAACATTTGTCAAAATATATTTGCACTTTCTTTTTGGTAAAGCCCAAAATCTTGAAAGGGCTCTAAATTTTTGAAGAGTCAATATAGATTCCATTATCTATTAATCACACGGTCAATTAATATAAAGGATTAAGTCTTATATCACATGTTAATTATTCATGGTACATGTTTTTATTGTTCGGTCAATTCAGGGTAATCTATAAATAATTATTAACTTCTTCTTATTATTATAATCAAACAAATGGTCCTTAATGATCACGAGCATGAATTTATCAAATTACAGCCTACACACGTGATTCACCAAATTTATGAATGCTACATGTGTATTAGTCAATCCAAACGACATCATGTGAAACTCATAATGTTCATTACAAGTACCGTACGTGGTGATTGGAATACATAATCTTTTTCCCGGACGCGAAGTTGATGATAACTATGTCGTGGATCAAATTGTTAGAACCTTGTAAATGATCGAACAAATCTTCCATTTCGAGTTATGGATATCGTTTTCGATTGTCAATTTACTCAGTTCACAGTAATCTATAAATATAAGGAACGATAACACCATAGCTCTTCATGATGACGAGCTCGGTAGAATAAAATCTTTCTCCGACAACTCTCTCAGTTGTACGGTATTTCCTTTAATTCAGATGGTGCTGACGTACAGTGCACATGCCACAGGTGCAGCACCGGGAATATAATCAATACCAATTTCAACTTGCCTAATTGGCAAAATTCTAGTTAATTCACCAATAAATACTTACTAAAGTTTCAGATAACGGAAACATCTTTTCAATAAATTCATATTAGCTTCTTTCTAGATTATAATATCTATGACTAATTCGCAACCTTTCACGGTATAATTTCAAGTCTAAATGCAGGATATGGTCATCCATCAAGAATTATCTATATCACTTTTGATAATCAACATCTTATCTTTTAGGGGAATTCTACTCGAGTTCCCATCAATTAAGACAATGTCGTCATGTCATAATCAATCAATCCATTCTACTGGCACTATCAACTTTCCAGTTTTATTGCCGTCGATAAGATGTGAACTTCTCAAAAGACTAATAATAACTCATAATCCTTCACAAATTCAAGGATATATGGAGACACAACTACCATTAAAAGAGTAAGGTCAACGCATAATCTATGCGAGAGAATTTCAAATCAGATACAGATGAAAACATTTAACGAATATAAGTATATCCCATGTTTTCATAATTTGAGTATGCATTTGAAAGCTCCTCGGATCGTTACCCAGGTCATTCAAATGAAATCAAATAAAAAGAAATAATAGGAACGTCAATACATCCAGTCGGGTATCAACACTCGGTAATCAGATACTTTTCCTAAGAATCTTATTACGGGAGAATTGAACAAGAAAGAATTGTCGATTGTCAAATAAGACAATTTCCACAGATGAGTAAATTCAACTCAGAAGAATAGATGCTACAGGCACATATGTAGGTGTCCCTAACACTATGTCCCAATTTTTCACTTCTTGCAGATCTCATAAAATATAATCTTTCACAATCTTCAATAAAAATTCAGTGTTTGTTAATAATTTTATGGTGACTACTAATCAGCCTTGCATGGTCCATTCCAAATTGTATGTAGGCGCGCAACTATATACAATTTCAAGATTAACGATGCAATACTCAGTTCGTCAAAATTTTATCATCATGTTTATAATAAAAACATTTTCATGCTTAATTCTTAAATAAGAATCAAAAATAAATTTACAATGATTTTCTTTGTTATGAAAACAATTAGGTTTTCCAAAGTGTTTTATAAACAACTTCATTTCAATAACAATCACTTATAAATCTCACTATGAATAATCCTTATAGTGATGAAAATTCAATTTTTCTCAAGGCATACTATTGTATCTTATAAAACAATGAGTAATCTGCAAAAGAGTGATGAAGAGTGGTTCACCAAGAACTAACTACAATATGATAGGAAATGAGCTTAGCCAAATAATCATGAGGTTCATGACCTCGATGGCACTCACGAAGAATTATTCACAACGTAACTAAAATCAAGATGAGTACTCGTTCAATGGTTGCATCACTAATGCGAACATTAGGATGAAGCAAGAAAAGATAGATAACATCGATACATGTAGAATTTAGCAATCAAAGGTAGTCTTTTCATAAATCACAAACAAGTCAAATTGTACCGTAATACATAATGTGTCACTATGTAATACAATTCCAATATCTCATCCTACCAACTGATGTCTCAGTTAAGTTAGGGATTATTTTTAAAAGATACCTCAATGAATACGAATCTACAAGAGTCATTAGGTGTCCCACCTGTCCCAGAAGATCCATCGGTCCCAATTTAGAAGAAGATTTCTTCAATTAATTTCTTGGACACTGGGCATCCTCATTAGTGGACAACGGTCTAGGAATAACCCTTAACACGAATCAACAATCAATTAAAACCTTATAATTCAATCACAAAACTTAACGACTTCTATTAATAATCTCATATTCCATACGGGTTAAATTTTTCTTTATTCAAGTTTCAACCAACTTATACTCAATTCGATATCCTACCTCATTTTCTAATACTTTCAATCTTATTCTTAGACCTTAATAGGGCAATAAAAGCTCAACATGATCAACACTTAATTTCCACTCCTATAGCTCCTATAACAATAGTTATCAAGTGAGTCACTAGTCTAAAATGACTCGATCATTCTATCAGACTTCTCAGAAAGGTACTAGTGGCATGAGGCTTTTGGGTAATGGTTCCAATGACAGCCTCAAGTGCAACATTCACCCTTTCGATTCTCAAATTTAAGAATTGGGTGACAACGAATCAGAAGACATCTTTCTAGGTGGTAAGGTTTTGTCAAACTCCACTCTATAAGGAAAGATCGTCATGACATCGATATCAGTTTTAATCTCACCAATTTTTCTTTAATATCACAATCAACTAATATCAACATTTCTACGAATATCAACCATTTGTTGGGATCATAAATATCCACAACTTGGTTTAGATCTAGGATAGCTAGAATTCCTACGAGAATAGCTTCGATTAATTTACTAAGGGAGTTAGAGTTTCTTTTGACAATCTACGTCGTATAAATACCTCGTATAAATATAGAAATATTCATCAAATAATCATGTAATCAAATTACATCATATGTATATATATAATCCAAGTTGTATATATATTAAAATAACACTTCTCAGTCTGGCCTTGTCGGTAACTCGGGAATTCTTCGGCACCGTTATAGTCAAAAGATTTTTAGACATTTTAAGAAAAATGTTTATAGTTAAAAGATTTTGAAATGTTTTATTCAAAACCTTAGTTTTAAAAATCTTTCGTTCTCTATAACGAGAGCTCTGGTACCAAACTGTAACACCCCCAAATTTATACAACTCAGTACAGCGGAAGACTAGTTGGTGTTACGGGATAGAACATTACTCACATCATAGACAACACTTAAAAATCGCGTCGTTTAATAAATAAGCATTTCCATTCATAAATATCAAAGTTACATAGGTCCCAAGTCATATTATTTCATACAAGTTTACAAAGAATTTGAATGGAAAATATTGTTTAAGTGCGGGCCATGAATTCTTGTTGTCTTCCCGAGAATTACCTTCAAGTACCTGAGATAAAACATGTTAAAAGAAAAGGTCAACGATAACGCCGAGTGAATTCATAGAGTTTAATAAATTCCATCAATATAATATCAGTATAAAAATATTACGGAAAATCATTTTGTACAAATCTTTATAATAGGCCATAAAATAGCCAAAGTCATTTTATACAAATCCTTGCCGAAAATCATAATATAGGCATTCGCCTTAAAAATCATTATACGAGCCAATGTCGTAAAAACATCATACAATACGTCTTATGACGTTGTATGAAAATAAAACCGTTATATGAATATGGTTATGAAAACCAAAACACGAACATAATATCAATAGTATGACCCTGTATTGCTAGTCAGGCAATACATCGTAATTCAGAGCGTCTAGTAGTATTTCGTTAGTTGGATTATTATAAGCCGCATGACATTGTTACCTTACTATCACAACAAGGGGTAGCTAACCCGATACCAAATTTGCCCATCTAAGTTAGCGTGTCGTCACAAAGGTCAGGCTATGGAAATCTTTTCATACAGAAATTCGCTTACCAATCAATGTGGCACGACGAGGATCAACCGTCAAGGCGCGAACTGGGGTGATCGTCCCCAAATAGTACTATTATATGCACAAGCGTCTACCAAATCCCGGTAGTTCACAATTCATGCTAATGGGACTTTTAGTGACATAACCTAACTTTAATAATCCATTGGATTTCATCTATTGGGTCCTTTAATCATTTATCGGGTCATACAATCATTCGGGTCCAAATCAATAAAAAAACAATCGGGACAAATGGTGCCCTATTTTATAAAAACTAACATGTTATCTCCCTCGCGGGTTTATAAAACATTTTATAAAAACATTTAAAAGAGGGCGAGGCTATGAACTCACGTTGATGTGGGAAGGCGGGTTATCGACAATTCGGACGTACGGTACGTGCTTCAATCACGGAAACCTATATAAATAGTAATCGGTCTTAGACGTTTGTCCAATGACTTTATAAAAATAACAATTATGTATACATATGATGATTATATATATATGATGATCAAGTGGGTTTACATATTCCCTTTTTACTCATTTTAGTGTTTACGTATTGGTATCTTCTTACTAGTTTACTAGTTTTACCTATTTACATGTTTTAAATCTAATAAACTTATTATAAGTTCTTTAACTTGTATTAATCCATGTTATACTTATATTATCAGTATCTACACTTTACAAGTTGGGCCTAAATGGGTTAAGCCCAATAAATAAGTTTATAAGTGTTTTAGTCCATTTTGTTGTGTTATTAGTCCAATAACGTTAACGTAGTCCGTTAATGTCCGTATGTTATATAGTTCGGGTTTTATCGGTTTTTACTTGTTCTATATGTTTATATATCAGTATATGAGTTTTATAAAGTTCACATTAGATGGGTCCAACCGTCTAAGTTTTATTTAACAAAAACGTTAATTTTACGGTAATAGCCAAAAAAGTCGTAAAAATCATGTTTATAGTTTTTATAACTTATAAATATTATTCCACTACCATTTTTATAATTTATCCATTTATTTAACCTTTAACATATTTATATAAATAAAATTCTTGAGTTAGTGGGTTTAAATTTTACATTTTATACAATATAATTTTGATTGCTTATATATTAGAAATAAACATTAATTCTCAAAATCTGATTTTTATTTTCATCTTCACCATTTTTATCATATATAGAGTTCTACAATGAATTAGAAGATCATTTTTTGTATGGCATGATCTTCATATTATGTGCTACATTTAACTTAGTTATAGCGACTGCTCATTTTAAGTTTATCTATGCTTAACAGTCTCTACAAAACAGCTTATTCAGATTAGCACACCCATCTTGTTTTGATCATATCTCACTCATTATAATGATTCCATTGCATGGCCAACTCTCACATGTGTATAACATCTTGTACTTACTGTAGATGGATTCTACCATGCAAGTTTATCAGTTCAAGTTTTAGTTACATACTGTTTTTATACAGCCAACAAAATAAGCATGATTTTAGCCTTATTTCTCATGGTTATTAACCTTTTTAAGCATATTTATCAACACCAAATCCCCCCACAATACTTTTATCATCATATAATCATCATATACATATACAATAGGAAATAAAATATATGATTACATAATCAAAATAACAAAAATATGGGGAGAACAATCTTTATACCACCATGATGATGTAGGTTGTGATCAAAACATGGATTTTGATGGAGAAACTTGTGAATAACCAAGACCATCTTCAAGACCACCAATCTTCATAAACTCCTTGTGGAAAATCAGCCCCAAGACTCCATGTAAACTCCTCCTTGGATGTTATAATCACCACCAATCAATAGGGTTTCAAAAGGGCTTCAACATGTGTATGAACAACATGGGATTTCATGGTTAAATCAAGATCAAAATGGGGTGTTTATGTGTAGGATGGGACGGCACATTTGAGGTTAGAGAGAGAGATGAGAGTGTTTTCATGAGTGGAAAATCATACTAGTGGTTTGCTGGTTGTTTTGAGGCGTGTTAGTTTAACATTGAAGCTAAACTAGACAAGTGTTGTTAGTTTGTTAAAGTTTTGACACCTAAGGTGTTGGTAGCTTAGTATTGCCGTCCATATTGAGTGGGTTGGGGCAAAATTTATCTTGTCTCATCCCACTAATTTACGGGTATCCCTCGATTCTAGTTTCCTCGATTTGCGTGCCCTCGGGTCGTTTTACGAAAAACGTTTATATAAATTATGAATCAACGGCACAAAATGAATCCAATAAAAATTATCTTATCAAAAACGGAGTTCGAAAACGTAAATACGTAATCCTAAGGTTTCCGGTTTAGTCGTAAAGGACGTTAAAATAAAATCATAAGTCCTAATCTCTTCTCGTAAATTTGTGAGTTTATGAACCAACACAAATTTAAAACTCCAAAATAATATTCACGGATAAATTTATTTTCTGAAATGTCGGACTATCACCAAAGACGGTGTATGTAAACGTAAGCACGTAACGTTGAATCCTCCGGTTTAGACGTAGTCGACGCTACTTCAAGACGTAAATCCAAATTACTTCCCAAAAATAAGTAAGTTCATATTATAACATTAAAACAATGTTTTTGAATAATATTTGAGAATAGAATATCAACCATAAATTGACGGATTGTCACAGTCTTGCTTTGAGACGGTCGAGTAAAGAGAACGACTAGTACAGCCGCGAAACCCTGTCAATGAGGTTCTTAATTGAATCTACCTAATCACAGGTACGATATTTAATATCGTGTAACGGTCTTCACCGACCGGAGGTAAAACGCTACCGATTTAGGACGAATGTCAAACCCATTCAGTCCGTGTCTAAGTTTTGTCTCAAGAAGGTGATGTTACGGTGTACTCAGCAAAGACAAAGATTCAAAACTACATTCTCATACCCAAAGAAATTCAACAATCAAGAAAGCTAAAGACTTTCGCAACTCTGATGATCAAAATCTTCCTCATCAATTAATGTAGAGGAATGACCTCTCTTCAAAGGAGATTGTTTCTTATATCAGTGTAATTACTCATATCATTTTTAGCTTATAACAATGAAATTATGCATGAAATGTATCAAATATGCCTTGTATATGCTTGTTTCTTGTTTGAATGTGTGTAGGTACCAAGTTCGCGAAAACCGACAAAAATCGACACGAGAATGAAGAAAAAGATCAAAGAGCCAAAAATCGAGCTCGACTTGAGTGGATTTAATAAGTATGCAAGTTTTTGGCTAAGTGGGGCCCACAAAGGGGTAAATGGGCTCAAAGGCCCATTTATGTTTCAAGTTAATATTATGTGATTTGAAAGTCTATTTGAGGCCCAAAAGTGGAATTTATACACGGATGGATAAATAATGAAGTTTTGGCCAAAAGCCCAACAAGTCCACAAATTGAAAGTAACGAAGGAAGATTATTTGGGCTTTTAGGGTTTGGCATCACAATTTCAGTCACTTTTACTCCACAAATACACAAACGTTCTCATATCCCACTCATTTACTCACACTTATTAAATAAATCCTTTCTCCACTTATTCTCACACGTCACACACCTTTATTCGTTCCACACGTCACTCACAATAAATAATAAATTTGACCAACCCCATTTATATCCCATTCGTTTGTTTATTTTCTCCCACTTTCCACTCACAATTAAATAAATAGCTTTGATACATTCGATGTTTTACCTTCTTCCCCATTTATCTCCATCAAAACCAGTAAATAAAATCACTGTTCAAAAAACCCTAAGTTGATTAAATCACAAATTGATATGGGGCTTTTAATCACACGTGTTATTCACGTGTAGGGGAATAAAAACCCCCAATTTATAGGAAGAAAATGGCTGGAAGAAAAAAGTTACGTGGCATCCTATCATTGGCTTCAAGAGCTCATCCTTCCTAATAAACCAATCACAAAGCTTCAAAGAAGCACAACTAGCACACACGGATGCCACGTTGGCAATCCGTGTGCTAGTTGTGCTATAACCACCATCCGATCAAAGAAAGAGAAAGGAAGAGAAGATCAAGGGCCAAGATTGAAGAGGAATCTACCAAGAATATTCGGATATTCCTCATCACAAAGCCCTGGGAAGGCTATAAAAAACCCAAAATAATCTTGTAAATTTATCCCTTTTTCTTTCTTTAGTTTTATAATATTTGATTTAGATTAAGGATTTTGTAATTTCTTTTTTTAAATAGTGTAATATGATTTAATTTGAGATTAATAAAAGTGTTTATTTGGATTTCATCTTGCGTTTCTTTTACATTTATATTCTGTTAAAATTAATTTCAGTTAAATCTTATCAATATTATAAAATGATTGAATAATCATATCAGCTTAAAAATACAGCTATTGTGATTATTAAGTTTGAATTGGGGAAAAGTTTAATCCCACTGATTAAACTTAAAATAATGTTACTGGTTCGAACCAAATCTTGTTTGAAGAGAAGTTTATGTTCGAGGAAAGTGATGGTGTTTATGGTTAATAAATAAGGGTGTTTTACGATTGGTGTCGTTTCTGAATAAGGTGGCTTAGCGCCATTCCTTCTTCTCAACGGTTTACTTCAACAAATGGTTAAGCTCGATTTATATTTTCTGTATAAGTGTTTAATTTGTTATGATTGTTGTGAATGTGAATTTGGTGTTTTAAGTTTAGATGCTTTCTAGCTTTAGAAAATATTGTTTTAAGCCGATCTTAGGGTTGATTTTCAGAAAGTCTGAAATGTGATGTTGTATTTGTTATAGATGTCTATCTATCTGCTTGTTCTCATAGAGAATATCTTGAGATTTATTTGTATTATATTTGCTATAAATTGACTTTTGGTTTAATCTGTGACGTATTTGTTTGAATCTTCTTATTGTTGCGTTTCTATAATGTGCTTCCGTTCCTAGTTGAAATTTTCTCTTATCTTTTGATTGACCGAATACTACTGTTTGTTTCAACTGTATTAGGGTGATAGAAGTTTTTTTTCATTTAAATTGTAATGTGTGTATTTCTTCTTGGCTGAGATGAATTAGCTGTGTGTCGTGGTTAAATCTGCTGCCTCGATTAGTTTATTTTATTGTTTTTAAGATTTTATAGGATCGTTAGGTTTGGATGCAGTTATGAACTAATTTTTGCTTAATTAGTGCTTATGTATGATTTGCTTTTAGAAATTTGTTTTAATTAGCTGAGTTATTGATTTTGTAATCTGATTGTGTTAGTTAATATTGACTCTGCGTTTCATTGTTATATGACCTGATGATTATGGTTTACTGAATATAACTGAATGTTCAATCTGTTAAAGGAGTTTACATATAGGTCTGTCATGGGTACTCCGAGTTGGTTAAGTTTTACTGATTGATTCAGGCTGCATTTGTTTGAGTACCTGTTGAGAGTGAATAGTTCTACTGCGATTTATTTATACTATCTGTGGAGTTGGGAATTTGACTTGTCATTATACTATATGTTAAAATTTATGTTTTGGTAATTGGTTTTAGTAGATAATTGTTACCTTTTTCTTGGATTTGGTATCGTGTTAAAACTACTGCTTAGTTGTTGTGTTTATCTGGATCTGTTTGTTTTAACTGATTTGTGTTTTATTTAAGTGAAATTTGCTTTCTATAAGTTGGTTGGTAGCTTTCTGTATATCTGAGGGTATTTAGCTGTATAATTTGTTCCTAAATGCTCGAAGTTTTCACTATATTGATTTTGAATGCTTAAATTTTTGATAAAGTTCCATTTGATTGCTGAATTTGGTTCGAATGGATGCTATATTGTTTTCTTTAACTGAATCATGTACTTGTTCTTACGGTTTTTATGACTGTATTATGAGGTGTTAGAAATTTATTCATACTATTCCTGTATTTTTAAATAACTGCTAATATTTTTACATTACCAGAGTATTTTGACAGCACCCTCGACAAGGGGGTGTTTGGTTTGTTATCTTACTTAAAGTCTGTTCCAATTAAAAAATAATAGCAAAAATTTGCTATTTGCAAGGCTCGACCTCGAGACCTCTCGTTTAACAACCCAACACATTTACCAACTGAGCTACTTGTTTTCTTTGTTTCAATATCTGCCAAAGTTAATTTTATATCGTTTTAACTTAGCTGCTAGTTAAGTGAATTAATCGTTTACTTAGTATTACTTTCTTTTAATAAATTTATCTTTATACGTTAATATTAGTTTTACAATATTTAATTTTATTAATTAGTCAATAAAAACCAAATAATAAAAAAAATAATAATAATAAAAATGTTTTTATTAAATTTAAGTAGCTTAATTAGTTTATTTTTGATTAATTAAATTTTTTTAATATTAGATTTAAACAAAAGTTAGTTTTAAAATAGATTCGTTTTTAAAGTAATTTTTAATAAAGTAAAATTGTTTTTAAGAGTTTAATTAGATTTTTCAATTAGTTTAAAAGTTTTTAAATAGATTAAATTTTTATAGATAATAAAAATAAATTAAATTTTAAATAGTGTTAACTTTTAAGTAATTAATTGTTTGTAGAATTTTAAAATAGCGGGATTGACGATTCATGCACTTTAGGCTTATTTTAAATAGTTTAAAATTTGTAGATTTGAATTGTAGTTTAAAAACCGAAAACCAATTGAAATCGATTGTCCAAATCAAAGCAAAACGTCTCAAATTCATAAGATCTTCGTGTACAACGAACTCGAGTCACCAACGTGTTTAATTGAATTCGTCATTGGTATTATTAGTCTATTACTTTTTCCTAAAGGTAATTTTCTAATTTACCCTATAACGTAATCTCAAATAAATCACTATACTATCCACGACACATAAAAAATTTTGGCGCCGTTGCCGGGGATCTTGTGTACGATTCGCTTTTGTGGAGATTTGTTGATCGTTGATTTGAAGACCCTTTCCGTCCTCGGAAAGTTTTGTTATTTTTCTATTATATAGTATGTATCGATTTTCTCGTGTTTTTGTGAATAATATATTGTATTACGTAGAACAATAATTTTACATACTTATCAAATAAGGCCTTAGTTGGGATTTCATCACCTAGCTATTGTATTCGAATCCAAAACATAAATAAAGGCAAAATAGATAAATACTAATAAGAAGTTTGAACTCGATTTATACAAACTATAAGGTGGGTATAAGGCGACATGCTATAAAAGGCCGTCTAAGGAAAAAGGTTTTTAAGTGCTTTGTGCCACCTCGTTTCCCCGCTTGCTTGTGCGTATATTGAGAGGGACAACCTATTATTGGTTTGCCGACTCAAGTAGTAATAAATCTTATTTTTGTTGTTTACTTATTGAACCTCGAGACGTTTAGGTTTTCACCTATCGTTTCAAAGTCGACCGAGGGTAATTTACTTCCATAGTAGTTATCCTTATTCCTTGTTTTTTATCAATCATTATTGATTGAGCAATACCAAATAAATACCAAAAATAATCTTCTTCTTGTCTAAATTCTTTTCTTCAATCCTCTAAATTCTCGTTTTTATGAAAAATACCAAAAATAATCTTCTTAATCCTCTATCATGTTTAATTCTTTTTCTCCTCACCCTCTAAATTTTAATTCTTCCTTCGTCAATTGTGAAGGGTGTGGAGAACCGTTATATGGTTTTTCACCATTTCGGTGGTGCACGTGTGAGCGTTGTGGAAATGATTTACGTCACGATATACGTGTTGGATTTTGTCCTTATTGTAATGAAATTACTTCATATGGAAATCCGAATTTTTCAAATAATTCTCTCGATTTCAATCCACCTCCACACCCTACATACGAGACACCCTCGTTTGAGTTTTGTGGAAACGATTCTCATTTTGGTGATGATTGTTCGCATCGATTCTCGCCTAATTACGAGCAAGAACCGAGCTACAATCAAAACTTTAATGATAATTGTTATCCACAAGATTTACCGAGTTTATCACAACAATATCTTTGTTGTGAGTATTGTGGAGGTCCTCACGAGAGTTTTTGTTGTCAACCGAGAGATCAAAATTTTTATGAGCCTAATCCTTGCTATAATTCGATTCCTTCCGGTTTTGACTAATCTCCACAATATTCTTTCGAAATTGAACGAAATGTTGAAATTGTTGAAAAGAGTATTGAATATTTGTTGCTTGAAAAGAGACAAATTAATCAAGAGATTAATGACATTACTAATGAATTAGGAAGTCGACGATTTCATGGAGAAATAATTGATGAGGCATTTAGAAGAGATTGTGAACTTAAGATTCGACAACTTTCGCAAGATTATAATGGATTAAGCATTGAGATTCGAAAGAAAGAAAAAATTCAAGAGGAAGAAAGATATCTTGCTAATCGTGAACTCGAGCGTTCTCTTCATTTGGATGATGACGAGGATAGTTCTATTTCTTTAAGAGATCTTATGGATCTTCATCCTTCGTCTAGTGCTATTGTGTTTCCAATTCGTATCTTACCGGCTATTGAGCCCGAGGATTCTCCCATCCTAGATGATGAGGAAATCTCTCATGACATCACCACTCCTATTCATGATTCTTCCATGGTGGAACCCGAAAATTCTCTAAGCAAGGGGGACGAGCATATTAGCACTATTCTTGTCCAAAACCCAAGAGAGTTTGACGGTATTTCCAATGAGATGTGTGATTTGCCACATTGTGATGACTCGACTTCTTCCATTCACTTTGATATTTTCTCCAATTCTATTGATGAAAATTGTGATGGAAATGAAGATTTTGAAGATGATTCTACTTCTAGTGAATTTTCTAATGAGGAGTTCTCCAATGAACTTTCTTATAAAGATGATATTCACGATTCGGATTTTGAGGAGTTTACCGATGAACCTACTCTTCTTCACCCATTTCCACCGGGAAATGATGATGATAGTGATCCGATTTTTGAGAAGTTCACTTTTGAACTTTCTCCTTTAGACCCATTTCCACCGGGAAATGAAGTTGATTTGACTATTCCGATCCTTGAGAAGTTCTCCGATGAACTTACTCATTTAGATGTGGAAGACGTGGTTCTTCGCGAGAAGTTATCAAACGTCTATCTTCTCATTTCTAGGATCGAGGCTTTAAATTCCAAGCCTATTAGAAAGTATTTCTCTCCATTTCCTATTCCCGTGGAGGACGCTTATGGAGGAGATTGACACTTTTCTTGCTTCTAATGATTCGATACCACCGGGTGTTGATGAAATCGACCCGAAGGGGGACGCTCTCTTTTTAGAGAATTTACTTGATGATGATTTCGTCCCAAGTCCTCCTTCCACCCACTTTGACCTTAATGTGCGGGTTTTTCATGTGTCTCATATTGAGTACCATGACCCAATTGATCACATTCCTAAGGGTGAAATGGTCGTTAAAGCAAAGATTGTTGATTCTACTATGGATGAGATTTTTATCCCACCATTACCATGTGCTTTCTATGATCTTGGATTAGCATGGGGGGACGACACCGTGTTATCCTTTCCTTTTTCCACCAAGGACGAGGTATTCGATCCTAGAATATTAGATTTAGGGATGTCTCGGACTTTCACCAATGTAATAATTGAAAGACTTTTTGGTGCGAGTTTATCTCGGGGAGCATGCTATATCCATGTAATGATTTGTGACTTCTATCTCTTTTTAGAGATTTGTGTTGGAGTTTTATCCTTTCGTTTGTCATCCGACAACGAGGATGAGATCTTTGACCCCGGCATCGTGCTTCATGTTGGATTTTATCCTATTATGCCGGTTTTCACCTTTTTACCTAAGGACCAATGAATGCGGGGATCGAGTCGAGCTCATGACTCGGTGAACAAAAACGAGTACATTCTATCTTCTTTCTATTTTCTAACACCTAATAAGGCTTGATCTTTCAAGCTCGTGCTCGTGATTTGTTGTGTTGTGATCTTAGGTATGACCCTAATTTTTGAAGACTCTCGTGTTCGGTTTTTGCCGGTCCACTTGATCTTCCATTCTTTGAATGCCAAAAAGGGGCACACTCTTTATCCCTTGATTTTTATCGACTAACGTTTTATCTTGAGGCATAATTAATAAACGGCTTATAGATTTGCGTGCTCTTTCCATGCTAGTAATTTGCATTAGACTCTTCGTGTTTTAGCAAGGGGGTGTTACTCTTGAGCTAAGAAACATTGAGGATAATGTTTGGTTTTAGCATGGGGGAGTCAATCGATATAATCGCTTGCAATTTCTTTTGTCGTGTCTAAACGTAATCTTTTTCTCATTTTTCAATAAAATTTTAAATTTTTTGTGTTATTTTTAAGTTTTAATAAATAAAATAAGTGTTTCTGACACGAATGTAGGCTTTCCGTTGGTGAAAATAAGAATAGTTTTTGACTCGACTCGGTTTTTAACCTTAGCTTTTCCTTAACGTATTTGAATTAAGTTTTGCTAGGCTATTATATAGGGAGCTTTAAAACGCGAAGGTCTTAATTCATACGAGTTAAGGACAAGAACTTTTCGCAAGCTCCTATAATTGATCATAGAAAGTCGTCTATCAATGGAACTTTAAAACGCAAATTCTAAAACTTGCAAATGTATAAGAAGAAGCAAGATCCTATAGATGACTTGAAAACCCAAAACTTTGATTTAATAGGCTAAGTATCCATTGATTTCACATTTTTGGAATTTTATAATATGGAGAACAAGAGATGATAGAGCCAATTATAAGTTTGGTATTCTTTCGGGAATTTATGTGAGTTAATTATAAGCCTATTCTCCCATCGCTTGTTAATAAATTTAATTGCAATAAATAAGGTTGAACGATTTGAAAAGTTACTTAGCTTCTAGCCCAAGATCGTTTAAAAGTTGCTCGGTATGGATTAGAGTTCATAGCCAAGGCATAACTTATTGAAGCGGGATGCGAAGATTGGCGAGTCCAAAAAGGTTCTAACAAGACATGAGGGCAATGTTTCTATTGCTAAAGATCTCAAGTGATGTGAAGAATCATTTATCAAAAATCAATATGAAGGATCGAGACACACGACGAAAAGCAAATACTCCCCAAAAGTCATGGAGAAGTCTATCCAAAAAGACCATAATAAGGCATGAGGATAAATGAAGCCAAGTCCAAAAAGGAGGCGGATCGTTGTATATCAAAATCCCAAATAAAGATTGGAAAAAAATGAAGAAGTCGTGGTCCAAGTATGAATCTCTCTAAACTTCAAGTGAAGAAATTCCTATATGAAGAGAAGACCATTATTTCATGAACGTCTCTCAAGGATTGGAAGTATAAAGTCGCTGCCAAATATCGGTCCGAGAAAGGTCTCAAATCGCGAAGCAAGTTATGCCAAGATATGAACTTTATGAGATCCCGAGAAGCAGTTTTAAAAGATTTTGTCCTTTAGCTAACTATTGATTAAATCGTTCACTTTATTTTCGGCCTAATAAATTATCGAAATAAGTCAACAATGCATCCTTGTGATCATTTAAGACAACAATAAAATATAAGAGATACACCGACAAAAATCGACACGAGAATGAAGAAAAAGATCAAAGAGCCAAAAATCAAGCTCGACTTGGGTGGATTTAATAAGTATGCAAGTTTTTGGCCAAGTGGGGCCCACAAAGGGGTAAATGGGCTCAAAGGTCCATTTATGTTTCAAGTTAATATTATGTGATTTGAAAGTCTATTTGAGTCCCAAAAGTGGAATTTATACACGGATGGATAAATAATGAAGTTTGGGCCAAAAGCCCAACAAGTCCACAAATTGAAAGTAACGAAGGAAGATTATTTGGGCTTTTAGGGTTTGGCATCACAATTTCAGTCACTTTTACTCCACAAATACACAAACGTTCTCATATCCCACTCATTTACTCACATTTATTAAATAAATCCTTTCTCCACTTATTCTCACACGTCACACACCCTTATTCGTTCCACACGTCACTCACAATAAATAATAAATTTGACCAACCCCATTTATATCCCATTCGTTTGTTTATTTTCTCCCACTTTCCACTCACAATTAAATAAATAGCTTCGATACATTTGATGTTTAACCTTCTTCCCCATTTATCTCCATCAAAACCAGTAAATAAAATCACTGTTCAAAAAACCCTAAGTTGATTAAATCACAAATTGATATGGGGCTTTTAATCACACGTGTTATTCACGTGTAGGGGAATAAAAACCCCCAATTTATAGGAAGAGAATGGCTGGAAGAAAAGAGTTATGTGGCATCCTATCATTGGCTTCAACAGCTCATCCTTCCTAATCAACCAATCACAAAGCTTCAAAGAAGTAGAACTAGCACACACGGATGCCACGTTGGCAATCCGTGTGCTAGTTGTGCTATAACCACCATCCGATCAAAGAAAGAGAAAGGAAGAGAAGATCAAGGGCCAAGATTAAAGAGGAATCTACCAAGAATATTCGGATATTCCTCATCACAAAGCCCTGGGAAGGCTATAAAAACCCCAAAATAATCTTGTAAATTTATCCCTTTTTATTTCTTTAGTTTTATAATATTAGATATAGATTAAGGATTTTGTAATTTCTGTTTTTAAATAGTGTAATATGATTTAATTTGAGATTAATAAATGTGTTTATTTGGATTTCATCTTGCGTTTCTTTTACATTTATATTCTGTTAAAATTAATTTCAGTTAAATCTTATCAATATTATAAAATGGTTGAATAATCATATCAGCTTAAAAATATAGCTATTGTGATTATTAAGTTTGAATTGGGGAAAATTTTAATCCCACTGATAAAACTTAAAATAATGTTACTGGTTCGAACCAAATCTTGTTCGAAGAGAAGTTTATGTTCGAGGAAAGTGATGGTGTTTATGGTTAATAAATAAGGGTGTTTTACGATTGGTGTCGTTTCTGAATAAGGTGGCTCAGCGCCATTCCTTCTTCTCAACGGTTTACTTCAACAAATGGTTAAGCTCGATTTATATTTTCTGCATGAGTATTTAACTTGCTATGATTTTTGTGAATGTGAATTTGGTGTTTTAAGTTTAGATGCTTTCTAGCTTTAGAAAATATTGTTTTAAGCCGATCTTAGGGTTGATTTTCAGAAAGTCTGAAATGTGATGTTGTATTTGTTATAGATGTCTTTCTATCTGCTTGTTCTTATAGAGAATATCTTGAGATTTATTTGTATTATATTTGCTATAAACTGACTTTTGGTTTAATCTGTGACGTATCTGTTTGAATCTTCTTATTGTTGCGTTTCTATAATGTGCTTCCGTTCCTAGTTGAAATTTTCTCTTATCTTTTGATTGACCGAATACTACTGTTTGTTTCAACTGTATTAGGGTGATAGAAGTTTTTTTTCATTTAAATTGTAATGTGTGTATTTCTTCTTGGCTGAGATGAATTAGCTGTGTGTCGTGGTTAAATCTGCTCCGTCGATTAGTTTATTTTATTGTTTTTAAGATTTTATAGGATTGTTAGGTTTGGATGCAGTTATGAACTGATTTTTGCTTAATTAGTGCTTCTGTATGATTTGCTTTTAGAAATTTGTTTTAATTAGCTGAGTTATTGATTTTGTAATCTGATTGGGTTAGTTAATATTGACTCTGCGTTTCATTGTTATATGACCTGCTGATTATGGTTTACTGAATATAACTGAATGTTCAATCTGTTAAAGGAGTTTACATATAGGTCTGTCATGGGTACTCCGAGTTGGTTAAGTTTTACTGATTGATTCAGGCTGCATTTGTTTGAGTACCTGTTGAGAGTGAATAGTTCTACTGCGATTTATTTATAATATATGTGGAGTTGGGAATTTGACTTGTCATTATACTATATGTTAAAATTTATGTTTTGGTAATTGGTTTTAGTAGATAATTCTTACCTTTTGCTTGGATTTGGTATCGTGTTAAAACTACTGCTTAGTTGTTGTGTTTATCTGGATCTGTTTGTTTTAACTGATCTGTGTTTTATTTAAGTGAAATTTGCTTTCTATAAGTTGGTTGGTAGCTTTCTGTATATCTGAGGGTATTTAGCTGTATAATTTGTTCCTAAATGCTCGAAGTTTTCACTATATTGATTTTGAATGCTTAAATTTTTGATAAAGTTCCATTTGATTGCTGAATTTGGTTCGAATGGATGCTATATTATTTTCTTTAACTGAATCATGTACTTGTTCTTACGGTTTTTATGACTGTATTATGAGGTGTTAGAAATTTATTCATACTATTCCTGTATTTTTAAATAACTGCTAATATTATTACGTTACCAGAGTATTTTGACAGCACCCTCGATAAGGGGGTGTTTGGTTTGTTATCTTACTTAAAGTCTGTTCCAATTAAAAAATAATAGCAAAAATTTGCTATTTGTAAGGCTCGACCTCGAGACCTCTCGTTTAACAACCCAACACATTTACCAACTGAGGTACTTGTTTTCTTTGTTTCAATATCTGCCAAAGTTAGTTTTATATCGTTTTAACTTAACTGCTAGTTAAGTGAATTAATCGTTTACTTAGTATTACTTTCTTTTAATAAATTTATCTTTATACGTTAATATTAGTTTTACAATATTTAATTTTATTAATTAGTCAATAAAAACAAAATAATAAAACAATAATAAAAAATAAATAATAATAAAAATGTTTTTATTAAATTTAAGTAGCTTAATTAGTTTATTTTTGATTAATTAAATTTTTATAATATTAGATTTAAACAAAAGTTAGTTTTAAAATAGATTAGTTTTTAAAATAATTTTTAATAAAGTAAAATTGTTTTTAAGAGTTTAATTAGATTTTTCAATTAGTTTAAAAGTTTTTAAATAGATTAAATTTTTATAGATAATTAAAATAAATTAAATTTTCAATAGTGTTAACTTTTAAGTAATTAATTGTTTATAGAATTTTAAAATAGCGGGGTTCACGATTCATGCACTTTAGGCTTATTTTAAATAGTTTAAAATTTGTAGATTTTAATTGTAGTTTAAAAACCGAAAACCAATTCAAATCGATTGTCCAAATCAAAGCAAAACGTCTCAAATTCATAAGATCTTCGTGTACAACGAACTCGAGTCACCAACGTGTTTAATTGAATTCGTCATTGGTATTATTAGTCTATTACTTTTTCGTAAAGGTAATTTTCTAATTTACCCTATAACGTAATCTCAAATAAATCACTATACTATCCACGACACATCAGTTAACAAGCTTTCAAGATTATGCAATGTATGAGCATGTGGATAAAGACACAAGATCGCAAGATGGCAAAGACAAGTCAAGAATGATTTGAAGATCTCAAGATAAAAGACAAAGTCAAAAGAGAACGAAAAAGTCTCAAAGATCACAGCATGAAGAACAAGACTACTATTACACGTTCAAGACTCATTTATGATGAAATTCATAAATATCCATTGGACTCCAAATATCGAAGAGGAATGACCTCACATTGGGGGAGATTGTTAGCCTCAAAATGTTGAGTCAAACAAGAATGTTCGGTCATAGGTTTATATATTGTAATATTTATTAGAACGTTGTAAAAGTTAGTTAAAATAGTCGTGACATTACGGGCTTGATGATTAGCTTAAAAGGCCTCTTTCAAGGTACTAAGCAGTTATTCAAGCCCGACCCAAAACAAAATAGTCCATTAGAGAGCCCGCATGTGGGTGGAGTATATAAGCACCCTCCTAGCATGTTAGGAGGGTGGATGACCTCATTATTCTTAATCTAATCTCACAAGTTAATCATCTCTTTCTCTCACTACTTTCTCTCTCTAAAATTCATATTTTTTCCATCTCATTTCTTTAATATATCATCATATTATTAGGGACAACAATTAGATTGAAGATTAAGATCCAAAATTACAAGACTAAGATGAAAGTTTAATAAGCTTGAAAGAAAAGCTAGAGAGAGAGAAAGTAAAACACACACTGATTACCTACTAAACTTAAAGAAAAATAAAGACTACTCTCTAATGACATGTTTAGGAAACTATATATAGAGGAAGGGAAAGGTGTTGTTTTCCTCCTTCTTTCTTCTTGTCTTCTCGTCTTTTAAATAACTCGTCTTTCTCGACTTTGTCTCGGGATTAGTCGAATGATAAAAATGAACTCGTCTTCTAATTTTCTTTTTTTAGTAGACTTGGTTCTTCGACTTCGTTAAACTTCCGTCTTTAGACTTTTTCTTCGATAAATCTACAGAATAGGACTTTGACTTCCGTTCATCTTGCACTTTTGACCTTTTGACTTCGTCTTTTGTCTTTTTTTTCGATAAAAGCCCGTGAAAGCCCGTTTTTTCTTTCTTTTTCATATTTTTGTCCTAAAACACAATAAAAACATAAACCACGCATAATTCCGCATTTTACGACACTAAATACACGTTTTGGTCTTGTTATTATTAGAAATAAGTGGTAAAAGGATAAGTTGTTAGAAATAAGTGGAGAAAATGTTAAATCGTCTTCGTCATCAAAAAGGTCTTCAAACGTTTTCGAGGAAAATTAATTAGCTCAATGGTTAATGGCTGGAATTGCTTCGACATTCGTTTTGTATTTGTTTGTGGGATTGTCGTGAATAGTTTAGCTAAGATAGGTTAAGTTGGCTAAGTTTAACGATGGTTAGGGAGACTAGAAAAGAAAAATGAAAAGACAAGGAATAAAAAGTAAAAGTGAAAACTGTAGGGGTTAAATGTGACAAGGGGTAAATCTTGTGAAAAGTTTGACCTAGTCAAATCCCCTCCCCCGTTTTCTTTTTCTCGTTTCTATCTTCTTCTCTCTGGTTATCTTCTCTCCGCCATTAACACACTCACACAAGCTATCACACCTTCGTCTAATCCATCTCATTCATTCCTAAGGTACAATCATCAGTTAATTCGCTTAATTATTCATTTAAATCAAATTAATTAACTCATTTTAATTAGGTTAAATCCAATTAGGGTTTCTGCTTAATTAGGGATAATTGATTTGGGGGTTTGCCTGGGTTTCACGCGGAATAGGAAAAGAATAAGATTGGTGGCCTTTAGAATGATTAAAACGAACATCTAAGCCTAGATTAAACGATCAAAAGGTGTGTTTAGGTTATTCCGGATAAACGAATTGTTTCTAAGAGTATTCCGAATAGACATGTTATTCCGCATAGATATTCCACATAGAATGATTATTCCGCATAAACATGTTATTCCGCATAGAATGATTATTCCGAGTAAACATGTTATTCCGCATAGAATGATTATTCCGAGTAGACATGTTATTCCGCATAGAATGATTATTCCGCATGAACATGATATTCCACATAGAATGATTATTCCGAGTAGACATGTTATTCCGCATAGAAGAGTATTCCGAATAGACATGTTAATCCGCATAGAATGCTTATTCCGAATAGACTGGTTATTCCGCATAGACATGTTATTCCGCATAGACATGTTATTCCGCATAGACCGGTTATTCCGCATAGACATGTTATTCCGCATAGACTGGTTATTCCGCACAGACATGTTATTCCGCGTAGACATGTTATTCTGCATAGCCTTGTTTATTCCAGATAGCCTTGTTTATTCCGGATAGACATGTTTATTCCGGATAGCCTTGTTTATTCCGGATAGCCCTGTTTATTCCGGATAGACTTATTTATTCCGGATAGACTTGTTTATTCCGGATAGACTTGTTTATTTCGGATAGACTTGTTTATTCCTAATTAACTGTTTATTCCGAATGAAGGATGTTTGAGTGTCTTACAAGCTTAAGGGATTATGTCATATGTATAATTCTTAGGTATAAATGCATAATGATATTCATATCTGTATGTATCAATTTTTATGTTTTATCTTAAGCAGAAACAATGACTAACCCAACTGTGCAACAAATACAAGACGCTAGAGCAGCAGTCATTGCCGAGGCCAAAACCCTCAAGTTCATTCCAAACAACTACCGGTTGAAAGAGGTCTCTCATTCCACTCACAATGGATTCAAGGTAGGTTCAGCCATTCTTGATAATTCTCACCTCCAGAATGCGCTAAGGAATAGTGCTTCGGTACTCTTCGACTACATGTACGAATTCTGGGCAACCAAAGAGAAGACGTCAAATAAGATCACATTCTTCCTGGACAACAAGCAACAAACTCTCACCGTGTCAGACTTCCGCAAGATCTTTGGTTTTCAGGAGGAACCCAAAGGATTATCATTCTCAACGAGCCCGACCAAGAATGAGCTCATGGAGATGTTCTCTGATATTGGATGTGCGGACATACGAATAGTGTCCGAGTTTACCACAACCAAAGTGGGTCAACCTTGGAGAGCGATTTTTGGTATTCTCAGCCGATGTCTCACACCCAAAACGACTGGGTATGATGCTGTGCGTCCGCCAATCGTCAAGATGTTCTATGGTATGTTCGAAGGTATGGGTATCGATTATGCATCATTATTGTGGGAAGAGTTTATTTTTCAACTCTTCACAAACACGAAGGGTAAGGCTAAAGGTTACCAGTACCCTAGGTTCATAAAGCTAATCATACATTATTTTATGAAAAACGATGCATCTATTGATAAGCGTGCAGGTAGCCGTCACCACACAATGGATGCTGATGATTTGGTGGACTTAAGGCAAGAAACTCACTCCAATATTGTTATCCCTGGTCCTATTCCCAGTTATCTCCTAACAGATAAGATTATCGCTTCTGCTGAGTACAAGAACATGCTACAAGAAATCGAGAATCAACGAGCAAGCATTCAAGCAGGAGAAGACTCGTCTACCACGGTTAAGAGTAAAGGTAAACGCAAGAAAACAGCTTTACCTGAACCCAAAACCAAGAAGACAAAGACCGTAGCTAAGAAAGGTAAGAGCACGGCTGACGAGCTTGTTCTTCACGATGAAGAAGATGTTGATGACGATCCTACTATCGATTTAACTCGCAAGTCTGAGAAGAAGTTAATGAAGATGGCTATCGAAAAGAGTAGGAGAGACACGGGCGGTAGTGGTTCGGGTGCACAGATGGACGTTGAAGAAGAATACGAGGAGCCAGATGATATTAATGAGTTTGGATCACCCAAACGATACTCTACTTCGAAGGAGACATCCATTGTTGTATCAGCAAGTGTTGAGAAGGAGTCTGGTGCTACTACAATCATTGTACCTACACAGCCTCTCGTAACTCAACCTCCACCAATCCAGCCCTTACCAACCCGACCGGTGCCAACACCATTCCTTCCACCTCCAATAACTTCCATCCTCAGTACTGTAATCACAACTGAGCCTCTTCAACCAACCCAGAGTAGCTCTGCATCATCTTCAATGGCTGCATTTGTAATGGCAGAACTGTTGGATAAACACACGGATAGTCAAAAAAGAGAGATGGATAAACTTCGAGAAGAGCTACTTCGACGAGTGCAAAGTGAAGAGGCATCCAATAAAGCCCAAGAAGAGATGATAGCTAAGTTCACTGCAGAGATGGAATTGACACGTAAAGCTCACGCAGAAGAACTTGCTCAGGTCAAACGGGCTGAAGCTGAAAAGAGTGAAGCACGACTTACGAGACTTCGAGTTATAAAGGATAAATATAAGGAGCAGAAAGAGTTACTTGAAGCTTCTGTTTTTGAAAGAGTGAATGAATCTGTTGAGGCCCTTATGCCAAAGCTGCGTGATGAAATGAGGAAACTTGCGGCTGATAACTTGATGATTAAGTCGTCCAACCCTTCTGAGTCAGCTTACAAAATTTCATATGACTTGACGGATTTTGAATTAAAGAAGATCCTCAAAGCTCGCATGAGGGAAGTTGGATCCTATAACAAGTCTAAAGTTCAGCGGATACTTTACAAAGCACTCAATGACGCTATTTTGGAGGATGATCGGTTGTTTAAGACGTTTGGAAGCGTGGTACCTTATCACATCTTGGATGAGGAAGAAAAGGTAGATAGTGAACAAGAAGAGGGTAATGGAGAAGAAGAAGAAGAAGAAGAAGAAGAAGAAGAAGAAGAAGAAGAAGATGATGATGGTGACGACAATAATGATGATGGTGAGGATGATGATGGTGATGATGATGATGATGGTGATGGTGGTGATCAACATGAGAAGAGTGATAAGGGTAGCAACGGAGATGATGATGAGGATGATGGTGATAAACATGATCAGCCTGAAACAGGGGACAAGGTTGCCAGCAAAAAGAAACCATCCAAGTCTGGTACCAAGTCTTAGAAAGATGCTGCCCAAAAGGAAAAGTCCACCTCTACGGAATCAAGACGAACCAAGTGGCGCCATGATGTGAATGCTAATACTGCGTCATCGATTCCCGGTACATCGGTTTCTGTTTCTATACCTGTTACCACTAATCCTGTTAGTTCTTTTTGTTGTTCCTGTGATTGCAGAATCAGTAACTGAACCTGAATTTGCACAACACTCGCCTGTGCATGACACCGCCGAAATGCCTGAATCAGAACCAGCAAGTGTTCATGTTTCTACTCCTTAAGGGGTCATTCAAGTATGCAACCTCCCTGACCTTATTGAAAGCTGCTAATTGGGGGACAATACCCTGGATCGAGGAAAAGGTAAACTGATATAGTGATTTTGCAACCCTTTAGGAAAAGAGAGGCAAAGTAGTGGTAAGCGTTAAGTGTCGGTTTAGGAAAACCGAGCACTAATGACCCTAATGAAGTGAGTTCGTTCTCGAGGAGGCACGTGTGTTGTGTAATGAATGATGATTGATTGATGATTTTATTAAGAAGGGAAGAGAATATAAATGAGAAAGGAAAGAAAAGACGGTTACAAAAACGGATTAAACTACGACGAGAAAGGCGTGAACGTAAAACCGTAAAACTACAAAATTTAAAATTTTAACCTAAAAATTCCTAAAAATTACTAAAAATCCACAATAATATTCTAAGAGTTTACAAAAAATCAAAACTTCCTAAAACCTTTTAATGAATTAAATAACGACTTTTTAATGCTAATTAAAGCCCTAAAAATCACTTTTAATTATTAAAAAGCCTTAAACAAGATCTAATAGTTTGTAAACCTCAAAAATATCCTAATTAAGCTAAAAACTATTTTTAAAAATTTTAAAACCAAATTAAACTATTTTTAAACACTTAAAAACTATTAAAATCTATTAAAACTTAAATTAATTCTAGAAAATAAATGAAAAGCCTAAAAACTATTTGGAAAGTTACAAAGTTCCTAATTATGTGTCCTTAACCTAGGAAAAATGAAAAAAGTAGAAAAAACAAACTTTCCATTTTTAGTAATAAAATAATATTAAAATATTCTAAAAAATAAAAAGTTTATAAAATAATTCTAAAAAATTACCAAAAATCCTAAATAATGTAACTAAAACAAAAATGTGATTAAAAGTTCCTAAAACCTTTTATTTAATTTTATATTAATTTTTAAAGTTGTTAAAAAACCCTAAAATCAAATAAAATTAAAAATAAGACTTTTTGAAAACTTTTTTGGATGTAAACCTCAAATTACTTAAATAAAACCTAAAAACTATTTTTCTGGATTTTTAAAATGCTTTTTACTATTTTTAATTGACTTTCTAAAAATTAAACTAAAAATAATCCTAATAAATAAATTAAAAACGGGAAAAATAAACTTTTAAAACAGAAAAGTCCTAAAACTAAATACAATCCTAGGAAAATTGAAATGGTGCAAATAAGCTTAATGGATAAGCTGAATAAGCCAAAATAAGCTACGGCTTATATTAAATAAGCCCAAACAAACACACCTTAAGTATTAAACTATGCAAACTCTTACCAGTCAAAGTCCCTAGGGCAACGGTAAGGAGTGTGTGTTGTGAGAGGAGTGGCGCAGGTTCGAGTCCTGGCCACGTCCTTTTTGGCAATTTTTTTTTTCTTTTTAACTTTGAAAAACTCAAATCCAGTAACCTCAACTTACTTAAAAGCACAATTCAAATCCAAATTATAACAAGATCAAATCCAAAAGAATGAAAAACAGGTTCAGTTTGCTATTGTTGACTGATGAACACAAGGAAGAGTGAAGATAAATCTTCACTTGTGCAAATACGAATCAAGAGGCCTTGATTCTTGGTTTTGTTATGTTTTTGATAGACAATGGGCACCCCTACACTCAGTTGAGTGTAGGGAGTCAAGATACACACAAAAACACACAAGAAACACTCAACAAAATAGCTCAAACAAGTTGCTGATATACTAGGTCTAGGTCTGAGAGTGTTAATCTGATTTTTAAGGCACAAAAATGAAGTTCAATGGCCAAAATCTTGCACAATGATCAATCAAGTGACACACAAGCAACACTCAACCCTGCTTAAACCCTACTCTAGCAGATTTCACACTTGTTGGCTCAAAAATCCCCAAAATAAACAGCTTAGACACTTACTGATTTTTGATCAAGTTTTCAATATTTTAGCATACCAAAGTGTTCAAAACCTGTTCAAACTAAAAACTAAGTACTAGTACTAGCTAATAACAAGTTAATGAGTGAAAGCAACAGGTTTTAACACATTAATTTCCAAAGAAACTCAAACAAATATGCTAATCCAAACACCCCTTAATAATTCTGATATACAATTTTTTCAAACAAAACCTATGCAAAACCTTACCAAATTGTTTCTAATCACTCTAAACATGCATACTACTCTCTAACAACTAAGATCAACCAATAAACATGCAATTAAACAACTTGCAGTCAAAATCAAGCAAAATCACACAAATACATATAATTTTCAGAAAACATGAAAATGGAAAAGGGAAACAAGAAATCACCTTAAGGGTCCTACATCCAGGACCCTTAGTGGCTGCTTTGCCACCTCCTATAGGCTGGGGCCTATGCTGAACCTTGAACAGCAAGCCTTCAACCTGCTAAGAAAAAAAATGAAACACAAGAACAATACAAACTGATTTTACTTAAAACCTCTTAAACTTTTTCCTCAAACCTTGAAACCTTTAACACGTTTCAGAAACAAGAACAATAGCAGAAAATCCAAGAATTTGATCCACTTTCACTTCACAAACTCTTGGCTTTTCTGAAAATAGAAACACTTTTTCAAAAACCTTTTGAAAATGAAATAAACACCAAGTGTTTATTAAAGATTATATGGAACTCAGATTTTCACTCAACAAACCTATACCAACTTTTAAAACTAATTAAAAAGGAATTACAATTTCAATTTCAGAAAATACCAACTTTTGATTAAATTAAAAAGGCATTACAATTTTTGGAGTAAAAATCTGGAACAAAAGGAATAGAGACACATGCGTCTCTATTTATACAAACTAAAGAACAATCTAGAAAGCTAAAAACCCTAGGAGTGGACTGCCTAAATTGCCCTTGAGTCTTTATCTTGAAAATTTGGTCAAAAGTGGTGCCATGTGATTGCTGAATGATCATGTGAAGATGCCAGGCTGTGGAAAGTGATCTTAGACGTCCATTTGAACTTGGGGACCAAGGGGAGAATCTGGGATGTTGGTTTGGTCGGGTGTAGGGTTTGAGGTAAAACGATGGGTGCAGGGGAGGGTCCCACAAGACACATGGGTGTGTCTTGTGGCGTTTTGTGAAGTGGGTTTGAGTGAGGTTATGGTTAATCAACATTCTGCACAAGAGGAATCAAAACCCCTTTGAATTAAGGTGAATTGATGCTGGGGAAATTTAGGGTTTAAGTGTGATTAAGGGAAGTGTTTAATCTATTTTGGGTGGGGTTAATTTTAAAAAATGTGTTTTTGTGGGAAATAAGTGGGGGGTGTTGACTGGTCTTTGACCAATTTAATTTAAATAAACCGGTTTGTGGGTTTGGGTTGGGTAATGGACTGGGTAGGGTCGGGTAACAGGTAAGGGTTTGGGTAAGTGGGTGGGTTGTGGTGACGTGTCAAAATGTGACTGGATGGGTGGGATTGGTTGTTTGGCAGACTTGGCCCCCAAAGTTTCTTCTTTCTTCCACTTTGTATAAAATAGCAACAACGCCCATTTTGCACTTAACAACTTTTGGCAAGTTGTCAAATTTGGCACAAATACTTCCAAAACTTTTTCCAAGGGCTTCAAATGTAATTATTGGATTCTTCAAGGACTGGACTTTTAATATCTTCAAACTTTAGGGACCCTATTCATAATTTTGAATATTTGAGGGGTATAAAGTGTAAATCTTCAAAAGTTGAGGGACCAAACTTGTCAATCTTCAATTCTTCAAGGGCATTTTTGTAAAATCTAAACTTGGGCCCGGTTCATTGTGCGACTTCGTTTCCCGTGTTCGTTTTTGAATGATTCTTGTGATCTTTTGCCATTTCCTCAATATCCGTACCTAAAAATACACAAGTAACAAACATGAGCATATATTTGGTATATTTAATGATATTTTATGCATTTTAAACCCGATTTGGACGATGAGACCATGTATAAATGCAGTCTCATCACTCCCCCATACTAAACCATTGTCGTGCCCTCACGCAATGCTAGAATAAAGTATCAAAGCATCTCCAAAATTCAATTTTATTCAGTTTATTGAATGATAAACTAGCTATACTACTACTATTACTACTACTTGTGTTTTAGACATAATGTATGATTTTCATCGCAAAATGGGACGTTTAGGTTCATAGAATAAGAACACGTGAATGCTTCGTTAGAAATAATTTCATCGTCCTCGATTTTCACCCTAATTCCATGCCAAGCGTGCAACGAGATCATTGTCATTATAAGTTAGTAATTCTAACACTACTCATATGCCCTAATCACGTACTTATCCTCCCATTATTCCTAAGTTGTATCTCTTATATTTTATTATGTCTTAATGATCACGAGGATACATTGTTTGAATTATGCGATAATAGAGATTTAGGTCTAAAAATAGAGTCCTAACGGTGTAACTAAGACCATCAAATCAATAACCCCTCCTAATAGACAACGATGTCAAAAAATTAAGTTGACAAGAAGAATCGATAAACACGGTTTTATAACGGTTTTGAACATGAGACTTATTACCAAGACTTTTATACGCCCCCTAACGGAAGGGCCTTATTATCTTTGGTTTACCTCCATCTTTTATTCAACTTCGCCATGAAGCTTTTATTATGACTTCGGTCTTGCCTTGCCTTTTATTATCCGCCATCATCGGTGGTTTTATTAGCCAAAGACGTATATCCTCACGCTAAAGCGAATTTTGGATCTTTAAAGCTTCGAAGATTAAGGCTTGATTCACTTTCAATTTTGCATAGATTTTAGGCCTTGTGGGGCTTCAAATTGTTTGCTAGATTTAGGTGAGCACTTGAAATCTTATTATTAGGTGAAGCTTTCGATTATTCGGGTGACAATACTTCAAAACCGTGACGCTGGCGATACCTTAATGTCTTCCCAATTTAATTACATGGAAGCTACTAGAAAAGACTAGAAACCCAACAATCCTAACTAAACCGCTAAGTCAATATTTATTAAGCAAAAAATATTTACATGCGAAGGGAGAATAAGCAAACAACGAGAACACATGAGTTTTTGAAAGAATACGAGTACTCTACGTTTAGCATAGTAACTTATAATTAACTCTATCATTTCTCGTCCTCATTTAAGAGACTTAGCCTAATGTAAGTTAAGGAATCAAAGCTAAGTGCTCAACACGCACGGTCGAGTCAAAAATTACTCTTATTCTCGCCATCGGAAAATCTACATTCGTGTCTTCAAACACTTATAAAACATGAGAAAAATTTTAAAATTTGGCCATTTTTAGCCTTATTTGGCAACAAAACGATAACAAAAAGATAAACTTTGGAAAGCGTGAAGGTTTGGCAAGGAAAGTATCTATTCACCCCCCCATACTAAAGTTAAACATTGTCCTCAATGTTTCGAGTCTAGGGGTGCAAACACCCCCATACTAGAGACATAGTCGAATGCCTAATCTAGCATGGAAAGGGTGTAACCAATAAATTTAAAGCCGTTTATGAAGTGTGCTAAAAACCTAAGGTTAGAACATCAAAAGGATATATCATATGGATATTGAGAAATGTCTCCAAAGCAAACGATCGAGTGCTCCCATAAAACGAATACGAGAGGCTCCAATCGTGAAGATCATGATCTAAAAACCACAATTCACAAACAACCACGGAACAAAGGTTGGAAGGGCACAAATCCCCTCACATTAAACTACATTAGAAAGCAATAATATGTACATGGATAAGCATGGGTCTCCCCCACGATGCACCTTGTTTTTGATAACCGAGTCAAAAGCTCGACTCGAATCCCCATAAATGTGATCATTTAGGGATATCATGGTATGGTCAATTTTCGGTGGGGCTTACATGATAAACAAGGCCCAAAAACAACCGGTATAAAGGACTAAGTCCTTTGATGGTGCAAAATACCGGGATCGAAGATGGCGTTCTCATTTTCATTGGAAAAACTAATCAACGCCACTTCATCAATAGTCAACAAAAACTCAAAGAGTTTCAAGAAAATAGGAGAGAAGAAATTGAAGGGTGGGACAATGGGTAAGTCATGAAAACATTGAGCTACTCGAGGTAGACTCGCACCAATCAAATGAAAAGATTTTCCATTTATTGCATCGGTGGAAGACCGAGATTTCCCTATATAAGCAATTCCAGGATCAAATATCTCGTCCTCGGTGGAGAAAGGGAAGGGAACATAAGGGGATTCCCCAACACTAAGTCCACACAAAGCATCGTCAAAAGGAGAAGACGAGCTTGTAGTACTCAATAAACGCGGTGATGACGGAGTTAGAATTGTAGAAAAATCTTTTAAATCCAAGTTAAAATCTTTTCCTTTTTCATCTTTTACACTCTCCTTGTGAAAACCCGATTTAATTATGTCAAAAATATTTGGTGTATCTAAAGCAATGTTAGTCACACTAAAAATTCTCACATTTTGAAATCTTTTTGGCTTAGGTGGTGGTATGTTTTCAAATCTTTTGTCAACAAAGAAAACCTCCCCATCGGGATCAACGTATTCATCATCCGAAGAATCACTCGAGATTGGAATTGTAGGCTTAACACTCTTAACCTCCACTGGCGGAGGGGACGGAACTTCATTTTTCTCAACAACTCCTAAAACTCTATTGGAAATCTTTTTGCAAATGTTTTTGATAGGATTGACATTGTACAAAGATGTGATAGAATACACATGAGAAAGAGTGGAGTTTTGGGTTGAATTAATGACGAGTTCTTCCTCATTGAAACGAAGAGTGATTTTCCTTGCATGCACATCGATAAGTGCTCTCGAGGTATCCAAAAAAGATCGACCTAAAATTAACGGAACTTTAGGATCGATAGGAATATCAACAACAATAAAGTCTACAGGATAGTAGAACTTTCCAAGTTTCACAAAGACGTCCTCGGCAACTCCACAAGCTAGAATCGTAGAATGATCGGCCATTTCGATTGACATTCTTGAAGGAGTGAGATTTGGAAGATTGAGCGATTTAAAAATTTCAAGAGGCATCAAATTAATACTAGCACCAAGATCGGCCAAGGCGTAGCATTCTTCCATGTCTTGGATAGCACATGGGATTAAAAACTTTCCAGGATCACCGAATTTTTGAGGTATGCGGCTTAGAAAAACCGATGAACAACTAGACGATTTTTGCAATTTCTCTTTGTTATTCAACATACTTTTGAAGTTCGCGGCAAATCGAGGCATCATGACTAAGGCGTCGGCAAAACTTATATTAAAATGCAAGTCACGAAACATTTTCATAAAAAGTTCAAATTGATAATTATTTCGTTCTTGTGCCTTTTCCTTGTCTCGTCTTGAAGGGTAGGGTAAAGGTGGTGTGGGTTGGGGCAAAGTAGGCATAGGCATAGGCCTTGGAATCTCAGGTTCCATGATTGGTGTGGGTTCAACCGTAGGTGTGGTTCGAGCGGTACTTCGTGGGCTTGTAATGTGCTCCTTTTCAACCACCACCTCGGGTTCTTTCTCTTTTTCCTTCTCCATATAAGTACTTGGACGAGAAATGGGTTCTTTGAAAGTTTTACCACTACGAGTAGTAATAACCTTCAATTCTCCTTTCGGGTTCACGATGGTATCACTAGGAAGACCACCCGAAGAAGAGGGCTTACACATGATAGCTTCAAACATTTTAGCCATTCGGTCTTCAAACTTAGATTGCCTAGCATCCGCTTTTAACAACTCTTGCTTAATCTCATGTTGTCCTTGCTCCATTTTTTGTTGATTTTGTTAGAGACGTGTGACATTTCCTTCCATTTTATTAGCATGAGTTTTGAGTTCATTAGCAAGTTCATTTTTAAGCTCGTTTTTCAACTCGGATCTTAAGCTAACCATTTCACGTTGCATATTGTCAAACTTAGCATCATTAGCCTTTGCATAATTCAAAAATTCTCCTTGAAGATTTTTGGTGTGATCGTTTTGAAAACCTTGAGTAGAAGTTTGAAAATCACGGTTTTTGTTTTGGTTTGAAATTTGCCCATTTCCACTTTGATAATTACCTTTGTTGTAATTTATTTGATTTCCTTGGTAATTTCCACCTTGGTTGTTGTTGCGATAATTATTAGCATTTTGATTTGGTGGAGCTTAATTTTGGCGGGAACCTTGACCGATTTGGTTATTAGTTCCCGTGGCTACATAAGCACTCGAAGTGTTACCATCCGCGGTAATGCACTCGGAAAGATCATGAGCTCCACCACACGACAAACAACTCTTAGAAACCGCTTTAACCGAAGCGGAATTTGAAGCTTCTTGAGCTTTCCAATGGGACATAAGGCTAGCAAATCTATCAAAAAATCGATTTTCTTCATTTGCCTCATCATGTAAAGCATTAATGCTACGAGACGATGACGAGCCCAATTTGGCAACACTCGGTGAGTGACGAGGGCTATAAACCTTAGACCTATTCTCAATTATGAGCAAAGCTTCTTCAACCGTTTTACACAAAAAATTACCACCCGCGGCGGCATTTAAATAATCTCTTTCATGATCGTTAAGTCCATTGTAAAACTTGTCTATTTGGTGCAAATCGGAAAAACCGTGATGAGGACATTCATGTAACATCTCCTTAAACCTATTCCAAGCCGTAGAAAAACTATAATTTGATTCTTGTGAAAATTTAGAAATCTCATTTTTCAAATGCGTAGTCTTAGAGGGCGGAAAAAATTGGTTCTCAAATTTCTAAACGAGATCCTTCCACGTCAATATAGAATTGGGTGGCTCTTTTTCTAACCAAATTTTAGCGGGCCCCGCTAAGGAATACGGAAAAAGCATCATCTTAATCGAGTCATTCGAGACATCCTAGAATTTGCACGTGGCGGTAAGACGATTAAATTGGCGGATATGGTTGTGGGGATTGTCCTTCTCATCACCATGGAATTTGTTGTTTTGGATCATCGACAACAAACCCGTTTTCACCTCAAAATTCTCCGCAAGGATAGCGGGAATCACAATAGCTTCTCCATAACCCTCGGTAGGTGCTTGAAGTAACTCTATCATAGTTCGATTCGCCATGGTAGGTGCTTCTCGTACAATGGGTTCGTCAATAGGAGACTCCTCACTAGAATGAGTTGGAGTGGGAGTTTTGTTCTTTCGTCTACGTGCACGTTTTGCTTGATTACGAGTTAGCATAAACGTCACGTACAACGTGGAGACGAGCAAAGAAGATTCTTTTTGGTATTTTGTGTTTTTCAAAATTTTTTTTGTGGTTTTTGATGGTATTAACTTTTTTTGGAAATTGGTGAAATGTATTAGGTAGACAAAAGGTCCACAAATCTCCTCCTTAATCAAATCTCTCGATTAAAGAAGCCTCAAGGAATGAAAACGATCACATGGAGTGAATGCCTTCGATAACTTTAGAACGATGGTGGAACACCAAATCGTTCAAGAGGGTTTAATCAATAGAAACCAAGAAAATATATATGATATGTAAGAATACTTTGGGCGGCAAAACCCTCGATTCACTCTCAAAATCAAATACGCACAAGCAAGCGGAGGAAACGAGGCGGCGCGGAGCACTTAAGAGCCTTTTTCCATTAGGTCGTGAAATACAACCGCCTTATACCCACCTTATAGTTTGTATTATCAAGATTAAGCTTCACGAAAGTATTTATCTATTTTTGCCTTTTTCTTTGGTTTGAGATTCGAATACAATGATTGGGTAATGACCTCCCAAGTCAAGGTTGTGATTGCTCACGTATTTGGAGTACTTGTGAATTTATTGTTCTACGTATACAATATATTAATAATATTCACACAAAAACCGAAAAACGATAATACGTATTAGTAGAGTGCTACTAATACAAATACTATTTATGGCTAATATAAAAAAACAACAATGGTTCAATCAAAACACAACACGCCTCCCCGGCAGCGGCGCCAAAAATTGATGTAGTGTTTTTGCAACCCTTTAGGAAAAGAGAGGCAAAGTAGTGGTAAGTGTTAAGTGTCGGTTTAGGAAAACCGAGCACTAATGACCCAAATACGTGTGTTCGTTCTCGAGGAGGCACGTGTGTTGTGTAATGAATGATGATTGATTGATGAATTTATTAAGAAGGGAAGAGAATAGAAATGAGAAAGGAAAGAAAAGACGGTTACAAAAAACGGATTAAACTACGACGAGAAAGACGTGAACGTAAAACCGTAAAACCACACAATTTAAAATTTTAACCTAAAAATTCCTAAAATAAGCTACGGCTTATATTAAATAAGCCCAAACAAACACACCTTAAGTATTAAACTATGCAAACTCTTACCAGTCAAAGTCCCTAGGGCAACGGTAAGGAGTGTGTGTTGTGAGAGGAGTGGCGCAGGTTCGAGTCCTGGCCACGTCCTTTTTGGCAATTTTTTTTTCTTTTTAACTTTTAAAAACTCAAATCCAGTAACCTCAACTTACTTAAAAGCACAATTCAAATCCAAATTATAACAAGATCAAATCCAAAAGAATGAAAAACGGGTTCAGTTTGCTATTGTTGACTGATGAACAAAAGGAAGAGTGAAGATAAATCTTCACTTGTGGAAATACGAATCAAGAGGCCTTGATTCTTCGTTTTGTTATGTTTCTGATAGACAATGGGCACCCCTACACTCAGTTGAGTGTAGGGAGTCAAGATACACACAAAAACACACAAGCAACACTCAACAAAATAGCTCAAACAAGTTGCTGATATACTAGGTCTAGGTCTGAGAGTGTTAATCTGATTTTTAAGGGACAAAAATGAAGTTCAATGGCCAAAATCTTGCACAATGATCAATCAAGTGACACACAAGCAACACTCAACCCTGCTTAAACCCTACTCTAGCAGATTTCACACTTGTTGGCTCAAAAACCCACAAAATAAACAGCTTAGACACTTACTGATTTTTGATCAAGTTTTCAATATTTTAGCATACCAAAGTGTTCACAACCTGTTCAAACTAAAAACTAAGTACTAGTACTAGCTAATAACAAGTTAATGAGTGAAAGCAACAGGTTTTAACACATTAATTTCGAAAGAAACTCAAACAAATATGCTAATCCAAACACCCCTTAATAATTCTGATATACAATTTTTTCAAACAAAACCTATGCAAAACCTTACCCAATTGTTTCTAATCACTCTAAACATGCATACTACTCTCTAACAACTAAGATCAACCAATAAACATGCAATTAAACAACTTGCAGTCAAAATCAAGCAAAATCACACAAATACATATAATTTTCAGAAAACATGAAAATGGAAAAGGGAAACAAGAAATCACCTTAAGGGTCCTACATCCAGGACCCTTAGTGGCTGCTTTGCCACCTCCTATAGGCTGGGGCCTATGCTGAACCTTGAACAACAAGCCTTCAACCTGCTAAGAAAAAAATGAAACACAAGAACAATACAAACTGATTTTACTTAAAACCTCTTAAACTTTTTCCTCAAACCTTGAAACCTTTAACACGTTTCAAAAACAAGAACAATAGCAGAAAATCCAAGAATTTGATCCACATTCACTTCACAAACTCTTGGTTTTTCTGAAAATAGAAACACTTTTTCAAAAACCTTTTGAAAATGAAATAAACACCAAGTGTTTATTAAAGATTATATGGAACTCAGATTTTCACTCAACAAACCTCTACCAACTTTTAAAACTAATTAAAAAGGAATTACAATTTCAATTTCAGAAAATACCAACTTTTGATTAAATTAAAAAGGCATTACAATTTTTGGAGTAAAAATATGGAACAAAAGGAATAGAGACACATGCGTCTCTATTTATACAAACTAAAGAACAATCTAGAAAGCTAAAAACCCAAGGAGTGGACTGCCTAAATTGCCCTTGAGTCTTTATCTTGAAAATTTGGTCAAAAGTGGTGCCATGTGATTGCTGAATGATCATGTGAAGATGCCAGGCTGTGGAAAGTGATCTTAGACGTCCATTTGAACTTGGGGACCAAGGGGAGAATCTGGGATGTTGGTTTGGTCGGGTGTAGGGTTTGAGGGAAAACGATGGGTGCGGGGGAGGGTCCCACAAGACACATGGGTGTGTCTTGTGGCGTTTTGTGAAGTGGGTTTGAGTGAGGTTATGGTTAATCAACATTCTGCACAAGAGGAATCAAAACCCCTTTGAATTAAGGTGAATTGATGCTGGGGAAATTTAGGGTTTAAGTGTGATTAAGGGAAGTGTTTAATCTATTTTGGGTGGGGTTAATTTTAAAAAATGTGTTTTGGTGGGAAATAAGTGGGGGTGTTGACTGGTCTTTAACCAGTTTAATTTAAATAAACCGGTTTGTGGGTTTGGGTTGGGTAATGGACTGGGTAGGGTCGGGTAACAGGTAAGGGTTTGGGTAAGTGGGTGGGTTGTGGTGACGTGTCAAAATGTGACTGGATGGGTGGGATTGGTTGTTTGGCAGACTTGGCCCCCCAAAGTTTCTTCTTTCTTCCACTTTGTATAAAATAGCAACAACGCCCATTTTGCACTTAACAACTTTTGGCAAGTTGTCAAATTTGGCACAAATACTTCCAAAACTTTTTCCAAGGGCTTCAAATGTAATTCTTGGATTCTTCAAGGACTGGACTTGTAATATCTTCAAACTTTAGGGACCCTATTCATAATTTTGAATATTTGAGGGGTATAAAGTGTAAATCTTCAAAAGTTGACGGACCAAACTTGTCAATCTTCGATTCTTCAAGGGCATTTTTGTAAAATCCAAACTTGGGCCCGGTTCATTGTGCGACTTCGTTTCCCGTGTTCGTTTTTGAATGATTCTTGTGATCTTTTACCATTTCCTCAATATCCGTACCTAAAAATACACAAGTAACAAACACGAGCATATATTTGGTATATTTAATGATATTTTATGCATTTTAAACCCGATTTGGACGATGAGACCATGTATAAAAGCAGTCTCATCATAAACCGACTCTGGGTCCCAAAGGTAAATCGTAATTATGATATGTATGCTGTTATAGGTGCATCACATTGGGACGAGCGAGTCCGAAGGGCGTACAGAGGTTGCTGCTTAGCCAATTCAGGAAGTCGTGTCAAATCCGATATTCGCATCTCAAGTATTTTGGGACTGAAAACTGAAGCCAAGAATGGCTATTATCATGTGACGGAGATTCGTCTAAAGAGGGAGGATGACAGAGAATACACAATACAGCAGGGAGATTTTTCTATCATTCGCCTTGAAGATATCGAAGACATGTTGCTTATGATGACCCGTGATCAACTTACCCATCTGACTCGTGAAGAAATCATTGCCTTGAATACAGCACTTCGTATGTTCACACGAAGCATTGTTATCAAGAAACGAGTTGAAGATCTTCAATTGGGAGTTGAAAGCTACCAAAGGAAGCTTAACCTGACCCGTCCAATGAATCAAGTTCTACCTCAACATGTCACAAGATGTCCCTATACCGGCATTACCGTTCCAAGTTACGGGATTTTCCACTTGAACGGTCGTGGGATCATGAAGTTTATGAGGGTAGGTGAGCTTTATAAACACAGTGATGGGACTCTCATATACGTCAGAGGAAAATTGGAGCATCTTAATTCTGGTGGGTCTTTACTAGAGATGGTTGAGGATTGGCATCCGGGTTATCGGCAAATGGCGAAATATGTGATCAAGAAGATTGATGAAAAGCTCCGGGAACGTAGATTGATGAGGAGCTTAGAAAGATTCGTTGGTGGTAGACCATATGGAGTGCACCACAAGTTACTACAACGATCCATCTAATGGATCGTACATCTCAGGTCTACTCTATATTGGTTTTTAATTGTAAATATGTAAATTTTGTGAATATTGTGCTTTTATGGCTTGATGTAGTGTTAAAGTATGATAATTTTTCAAGAATTTCTCACGAGATTCTAAATCTTTCAAAATATATCATACTAAAGCACTACAATTAACCCTTATTAATTTAAGGGGGAACATTACTATGTTCTATGGCCAAACATTGATTTCATTTTTACCCAAAGACCGGTTAATCCATTCAATATCCCAAATATTAATGGTTAACATTTTGGATAAGGGGAGAAAATGGGATTAAGGAGACTTAAATGATACTTGGCTAAAAGATGAAAAAGACTTAACGATAATCCAACTTAATATGTGTAAAGCACGTGTTAAGGGGGAGCGTTTTTTGATAAACAAAACACTTAAGGTACAAAACTCTTGATTTCAATATCACTAGTACCTTAAGTGATTTTCAAGGATTTTTCATGGTGACTATACTTTCCCAAAACACGCTTAATTCACGACGGATGTGGTGACAAAAGGGTGGTAGGAATAGGTTTTAGTCCAATGATTCATCAGAGCCGATGGAATCTTCCCAAGGAAAATTCCCTAGATAGAATTAGAAGTCCTAGGGAAGATGGAGAAAGATTGTGAACGTTGCTGAATGCCGACCAAGTACTTAAGCTAGCACTGGAACAATCACAACAAGGTGCTAGTTATGACGTATTGGTAAGCATTGAAGGGGTTGAAGAATGAAAAAGAATTGTAAAGATAAAGGGTGTAAAGAAAGAAGCCCTCCTTACAACTTTAGGCAGAAACCGGGTCAATACATATGCTATTGAGATCATTTATTAATGATTCTCGATATTGAAGAAAGATATCATGGACCCAGTGATGCAATGCACAACCCTTCCCAGCTAACTCAAATATCTCTCAAAAGGTATTTGTTTTAATCACACGGAGATCAACACGTTATCTATTGGTTTATTCACTCTGAATAGACTGAGATTGAAAAGGTGGCACTCCTCTCCAGCCATCGCTCACTAAATCAAAACGCACTATCAAGTCTAGAGCCACGAGATCATCAAAAGTCTCATTAGGACACTCTCCATTAATTCCTTGCTTTCTCACACACCGTGAAAAGTAAGAGATTTTTATGAGTCCTACATAGTATTCTTGTAATATTGCCAGAACATCTGAGGAATACGCAAGTATTACAATGAAGATGGAAATCCTGCTTGAGCCAACATCAAACAAGCTCATGGTAGGTTACACGTGCGGTTCTTTAAGAACCAATCTTGTGAAAAACTGGAAAGAAACAGTAGTTTAATTCTTAATTGAACTTAAACTCGTTCCAGGCCTCTACGCATTATCATATGATCTTGCCAGAACACTCAGAGTGACACTCTTTAGTGTTCACAGTGACGAGTGGAAATCCTTCTAGTGTTAACATCAAACAGCACTTGGTAGCTGACGTGCAAGATTCTTTATGAATTAAGCTCGTGATAACTGGAAAGCAACGATGGTGAAAATCTTAATTGAAATTCACTTATTCCAGGTTTCATGATTTGACGGCTTCAATCACAAGGATAATTTATCCAAGTGATTCACTCTTTATGTTCGCAGTCAACCTTAGTGATCGTCGAATAAAGAGAACGGGTTTACCCGCGAAATCCTGTCAGGAAGTTATTTAATTGAAACTATCCGTCACAGGTACGATATCTAATATCGTCCAACGGTCTTCACCGACCGGAGGTAAAACGCTACCGATTTAGAATGAAATGTTCTAAGCCATTTCATTCGTGTCTTATCATGTTGTTGCGAAGACGGTGGCGTTGCGGTGTACCAGCTGAAGTCGTTCCCACATGCTTATGTTTTTCTGCATCAAAGTTCAGCAAAATTCAAGAAAGTACCAAATGAAGTCTTCCGCTGTACCAAACTCTGAAGCTTTCGAGAATTCAACAAAAGACATAAGTGTGTGGAACATGGAGTCACGAGGAGGCAAGATTCACAAGAAGGTAAAGATCGCACGTGATTGGTCAAAAGAACAATGCTCTCAAGCCAAAGCCTAAAAGATCAAATCAACATATTCACAACAAAAAGAAAAGAAGAAAAGACTACAAGCTGAAGAATGAAGACTTAGTATAGTATGCTAGGTTTAGCACTGTGTAACGTGGAGTGACCTCCCTTAGGGGGAGATTGTTAGAAATACGTTTTTAACGTATATTAGAAGTATCGGTCACTCCACAATATTATTAATGTTGTATAGCTCGTAGTTAATGTTTGCTTATTTAGTTAAGTAAGAAACTGGCCCATGGGCTTGTCATGGGTCGGCCCAAGCCCGTTAGTGGCTTGGATATAAATACCCATTTCCACCATGGAAAGGGATTGGTTGTTGATCATTTTCACTTTATCATTTGAATAAAACACATACTTTCTCTCACTAACTTTCTCTCTCTAGAAATCTTCAACCCACTTCATTGATTCATAAGATTATCAATATTCTTCATAAGTGTTTTCACACTTATTAAATATCCTAAACTTGACCATTGCAATGCCCTCATGCAATGCATTAGTTTCAAAGCATAGTTTACATTTTCCATCATAATTAACCTACCATGGCCTTTATTAACTACTAAACAAAAATGAAACTAAAAAGATAGAAATTTACAGAATGCTTGAAGAAAGAATAAGAAAAGAGATCGAAGACTTACATTAGGGCATTGGTTGTCATGAATGTTTATCACCCTCAAGTTTCACGTTCCCCACACTATGCTTAAAAACGAGATCATTGTTATTATAAGTTAATAAGCTAACACAAAATCATGTGGCCCAATTATTCACTTAGACTCCCTTATTCCTAGGTGTATCTCTTATATTTTATTATCGTCTTGAATGATCAGGAGGATGAATTGTTGACTTATTTCGATAGTTTATTTAGGCTAAAAATAAAGTAGGACGATTTAATCAATAGTTAGCTAAAGGACAAAATCTTTTAAAACTGCTTCTCGGGACCTCATAAAGTTCATATCTTGGCATAACTCGCTTCACGATTTGAGACCTTTCTCGGACCGATATTTGGCAGTGACTTCATACTTCGAATCTTGAGAGACGCTCTTGAAGTAATGGTATTCTCTTCATAATAGGAATTTCTTCACATGAAGTTTTTTTTAGAGATTCTTCATACTTGGACCACGACTTCTTCATTTTTCTCCAATCTTTATTTTGGATTTTGATATACAACGATCCGCCTCCTTTTAAGACTTGGATCTATTTATCCTCATACCTTGCTAGGGTCTTTTCGGATAGACTTCTCCATGATCTTTAGGGCAGTATTTGCTTTTCTTCGTGTGTCTCGATCCTTCATATTGATTTTTGATAAATGATTCTTCAAATCACTTGGGATCTTTAGCAACAAAATGTAGCCCTCATGCCTTGTTAGGGCCTTTTCGGACTCGCCAATCTTCGCATCCCGCTTCAATATGTTATGCCTTGGCTACGAACTCTAATTAATATCGAACAACTTTTAAACGATCTTGTGCTAGAAGCTAAGTAACTTTTCAAATCGTACGACCTTACTTATTGCAATTAAATTTATTAACAAGCGATGGGAGAAGAAAATCATAATTAACTCACATAAATTCATGAACGAATACCAAACCTATAATGACTCTATCATCTCTCGTTCTCCACAATTTAAAATCTCAAGGAATGAGACTCGTGGATGCTTAGCCTATTAAATCAAAGTTTTGGGTTTTCAAGTCATCTATAGGATCTTGAAACTTCTTAGACTTTTTCAAGTTTATAATTCACATTTTAAAGTTCCCTTGATAAACGACTTTCTAGGATCAATTATAGGAACTTGTGAAAAGTTCTTGTTTTTAACCCGTAAGAGTTAAGACTTTCGCGTTTTAAAGTTCCCTATATAAAAGCCTAGCAAAACTTTATTTAAACACGTTAAAGATACTAGCTAGAGTAAACTTGGATAAGTAAACTCGGGTTGACTCAAAAGATTCATGACGGGCCCAATATATCAAAAACATAAAAACTTGTTAAAACTATTTTATTCCTTTATTTTTCTTTTGACTTAATTTTTGAAAAGAAATATATACATACGATGCGATAACAAAAGGAAATAACATAAAAGAGAATAAATGAAAAATACTACTAGGTCAAAATAGATCAAAGAGTTTGAAAAATGTCGAAAAATTTAATTTTCCGGTTAAAATGAGGACAATTTAATGGAAAAGCCCACTTAACTTCGATAGAAGTCCCCCTACACTTGATATAAACATTGTCCTTAATGTTTAAGAATATGTGAGTAAACTCCCCTACACTTAGGACATTGTGCACGTTGTTTAAATCTTGCTAAGGAAGAGACAACTAAAGTGATTTCAATGTGAACATATAAGATATGAAATATTGAATCATAAGAGTTTAGGATAGAACCGAGAAGACGAGTACACGGGATCACGGGTCGTCAAATATCATCAAAAGTGCTCTTTGAAGCTTTAATCTCTGCACATCATAAGAAACAAGACAACAAACACCTATGTAGTCCCCCTACACTTATTATGAAAACGGGTAAAGGATAGGTCAACGGGTTGCCTCCCGAGAAGCGCTTGTTTTTGTTAACCCAGTCACGAGCCTAACTCGACCCAAAACTAATTCAAGGGAAACGTGGTGAGGGATGGAATCATCTCATGAGATATGTCCTCACCAAAGTACAACTTAACACGCTGGCTATTCACCTTAAAGTTTGGCCCATTTGGTTGCAATAACTCAATGGTGCCATAAGGGAAGACTTTGGCGACGGTGAATGGACCAGACCAACGACTCTTAAGCTTCCCCAAAAAGGTTTTCAACCGAGATTTAAAGAGTAAAACTTGATCACCAATTTTAAACTCTCGGTTTTTTATCTTAGAATCATGAATGAGCTTGGTTTTCTCCTTGTAGATTAATGAATTCTCATAAGCTTCATTCCTTAGTTCATTAAGTTCATTGAGTTGGATCTTCCTAAGATCACCGGCTTTGTTGATATCAAAATTAGCCCATTTCAAGGCCCAATAAGGCTTATGCTCCAACTCAATGGGGAGGTGGCATGCCTTTCCGTTCACAAGACGATATGGAGTGCAACCAATAGGTGTCTTATATACGGCACGGAAAGCCCACAAAGCATCATCTAACTTTATCGGCCCATGAGGCACGATGCTCTCCCACAGTACGCTCTAAGATTCTTTTCAGTCCACGGTTGCTTGACCATTTGTTTGTGGATGATAGCGGTGGAAAGTCGGTGATTGACACCATACTTAGCCATGACTCAAGCAAATTGATCATTGCAAAAATGAGTCCCGCAATCACTAATGATAGCACGAGGAACACCGAATCAAGCAAATAATTGTTTCAGAAAGTTCACAACCACCCTCGCATCGTTAGTGGGTAAAGCCTTTGCTTCAACCCATTTTGATACGTAGTCAACAGCTACGAGGATGTACTTGTTCCCTTTGGATGATGGAAATGGCCCCATAAAGTCGATGCCCCATACGTCAAAGATTTCCACTCTTGGATGAAATTTTGAGGCATATCATCTTTATGTGTGATCTTGCCTTGTCGTTGGCAAGCATCACAATGCTTAACCATTTCGTGTGCATCAAGATAAATGGTGGGCCAATAAAATCCAGAATCGAAAACTTTCTTCGCGGTGTAATTGGGACCAAAGTGACCACCGGTTGGTCCTTTATAGCAAGCTTCCAAGATTTGTAAAGCTGCGGGCCCGTCAACACACTGACGAAGGATCAAGTCAGCACATTGTTTAAAGAGATAAGGGTCGTACCAATAGTAAGTTTTCACATCCTTGAAGAATTTCTTCTTTTGTTGGGACGATAATCCTTCGATGAGAATTCCACCAGCCAAGTAGTTTGCAAAGTCCGCAAACCATGGGGTCTCATCAAGATTGGAGTTAATAGACCTCAAGGCTTCAAGGGGAAAACATTCATTAGTCTCTTGATTTGGGAGCTCCCCTTGATAAGGATCCTCGAGTCTACTAAGATGATCCGCGACTAGGTTTTCCGCTTCTTTCTTGTCACGAATTTCAATTATGAATTCTTGAAGGAGTAAAACCCAACGAAGAAGTCTTGGTTTGGAATCTTATTTTGTTAACAAGTACTTCAACGCGGAATGATCGATGTACACAATGGTGGTGGAAAGGACAAGATAGGGGCGAAATTTTTCAAAAGCATATACAACGGCTAAAAGCGCTTTTTCGGTTGTAGTATAATGCAATTGAGCCCCCGTCATTGTCTTGCTAGCGTAATGGATTGGTTGGAAATGTTTGTTAATTCTTTGTCCCAAAACCGCTCCAATAGCAAAGTCTCTAGCATCAAACATCAATTCAAAAGGTAACTCCCAATTAGGGGTAACTAAGACCGGTGCCTTAGTTAGATTATCCTTAAGAGGATTGAAAGATTAGATACACTCTTTAGAAAAGATAAAAGGAGTATCTTTTTCCAAGAGGTGGGTCATCAGGCGAGCGATCTTAGAATAATCTTGAATGAATCGACGATAGAAGCCCGCATGACCCAAGAAACTTCTCACACCCTTCACGGTTGAAGGAGGAGGCAACTTAGCAATGACGTCAACTTTAGCACGGTCGACTTCGATACCGGCTTTGGAAATTTTATGACCGAGAACAATACCTTCTTTTACCATGAAATGGCATTTTTCCAATTAAGAACAAGACGAGTGTCTTTACACCGTTTAAGCATACGTTCTAGATTTGCAAGGCAAGATGAGAAAGAATCACCATAGGCCGAGAAATCATCCATAAAGACTTCCATAGTTTCTTCAACCATGTCATGGAATATGGTCATCATACACCTTTGGAAAGTCCCGGGAGCATTGCATAAGCCGAAAGGCATTCTTTTGTAAGCAAATGTTCCATAAGGACAAGTGAATGTGGTTTTCTCTTGGTCTTTTGGATCGATAGGGATTTGAAAATATCCGGAGAAACCATCTAAGAAGCAATAGTAGCCATTACCCGCTAAAAGCTCGAGCATTTGATCAATGAAAGGAAGAGGAAAATGATCCTTAGAAGTGGCATCATTGAGCTTACGATAGTCTATGCAAACCCGCCAACCCGTTACAAGTCGAGTAGGAATCACCTCGTTGTTTTCATTGGGAACAACGGTTATTCCGCCTTTCTTAGGCACACAATGGACAGGACTAACCCATGGCGAATCCAAAATAGGGTAAATCATGCCGGCATCTAGAAGTTTGATAACTTCTTTCTTAATGACTTCATGAATTTTTGGATTTACCCTTCTTTGATTTTGGATTGCGTGTTTAAAGTCATCTTCCATGAGAATTTTATGAGTGCAAAAGTTAGGATCAATTCCGCAGATGTCAGAAATTTTCCAAGCAATTGCTTTCTTATGATTTTTGAGCACATCGAGAAGTCGAGATTTTTCATCCTTTTTTATGTCCTTTGCAATGATGACGGGTAACTTCTTATTGTCTTCTAGGAACACGTATTCGAGATGAGACGGTAAATCATTAAGCTCTAAATCCGGAGGATTGTCGACGGAAGGTTTAGTCAAATTCGGATCATCGTTTGTGATTTCCAAAGGAGAAGGTGGAGAAACATGGTCCTCATTGAGAAGTTTCTCAATGGTACGAATATCTTCTTCCCAATCGAAGGGAGAATCGTCATATTTTAAGTCCACATCCCCTAAATTTGCTTCAAATTCTTTCAAAAGAAAATCACTTTCTCCAAATGGAGTCAACGATGGAGCAATAGAGGCAACGGTCTCAACAATGGGTAGAGAAGAAAAAACACTTTTACAAGCGTCTTTGAAATGTTCTTCACAAGCCTCATCAAGTACTTCAATGAAATTAACGCTCTCGTGTTCATAAGGTTGCTTAGAAAGTTTACCCATGTTGAAGATGATTTTGTCGTCACCAACTCTCATGACTAATTCGCCCGCGGTTACATCAATGAGAGTGCGACCGGTACTCAAGAATGGACGTCCAACGATTAATGGAACACGGGGATCCATCTCGTAGTCAACGAAAACAAAATCCGCCGGAAAGGTGAATTTGTCGACACCGACGAAGACATCTTCGGCTATCCCCACCGGATAAGCAACCGTACGGTTAGCTAATTCCAATGTCATTCGTGTGGGTACTAGCTCGGGTAGAGATAATTGTTTCCAAATACTTAATGCCATTAAGTTGATACTAGCACCTAGATCGGCGAGGGCCATACAATTCTCTACCTTGGTAAAGTTGCAAGGAATGAGAAATCGACCCGGATCACCAAGTTTGGTTGGTAATTTCCTTAAAAGAACCACGGAGTAATTCTCATTAAGTTAGGTTTGAGCAATATCAATAAGTTTTTCCTTATCACTGAGAAGATCTTTAAACATTTTTGCATATTTAGGCATGTGAGCGAGAGCCTCGGAAAGGAGTTGTTGAAATTCAATTGCTTAAAAATTTTAAGAAAGTTTTGAACCTTAATATCATCCTTGTTCTTCAACTTCTCTTTCCTCAACCTTGAAGGATAAGGTAAATGGGGTTGAGATGAAGGCTTTGGAATGGAATTCTCACTCACGTCCTTGGGTGGTGGAGGGGTAGAAGTAGAAGGTGGAGGTTTAGGAATCTCGGGTTCCTTATAACCTTTTCCACTTCGGGTGGTGATTGCTTTCATCCCCCCTCTTGGATTAGCAACGATATTACTCGGAAGAGAACCCGAAGCAGAGGGTTGACTACTTGTGAAGAAACTAGCCATCATATCCCTTAAGTCATTCGTTTGAGAGCTTAAAGAGTTTCGCATGTCATTCCTAAGCTTGGCTCAAAGATCATTCCCTTGTTTCACCATGTCACCTTTCAAGTTAATAATTTGGCTCTGAAGATTCTTAACCAGCGCGTCATTAGTCCTCATGTACGTTTCAACCTATTGATTATATGCCGTGGGTTGGTTGGGATGGGGAACTTGGTAAGCGGGTGGTTTAATAAGTGTGAAAACCCTTATCCTTTTACCACTTAATTATAATAATAACCAAGCCAAAACGTGTATTTTATGTCGTAAATGTCATAATTATGTGTGGTTTGTGTTTTTGTTTTTATTTAGGACCAAAATGTGAAAGGGAAGAAAACATGGGCTTTCACGGGCTTTTATCGAAGAAAAAGACAAAAGACGAAGTCAAAAGATAAAGAGTGAAAAAAGAACGGAAGTCCAAGGCCTATTCTGAAGATTTATCGAAGAAAAAGTCTAAAGACGGAAGTTTAATGAAGTCGAAGAACTCAAGTCTATTTATTGAAGAAATTATAAGACAAATTCAATTTATCCATCGACAAATCCCGAGACAAAGTCGAAAAAGTCGAAGAATTTAGAAGACGAAAAGACGTGAAGAAGAAGAAAGGAACAACACATGCTAACCTTCCTATAAATACTCTCCTAATGTCACATTAGGAGGTGTTAGCTAATTTGACAACTTAGTTCTCCACCTTTAAATTCTTGCACTTTCATATTGTTTATTTAATTAATTGTCATTTAAATTCAAGTCATTAATTTTCAAGTAAGTTTTAATTTTATGTTGTTGAATTTTTAATTTTAATCAAGTTTTTATTAATCTCCTTCTACCTTTCTTGTTTTAATCTTAATCTTTTTAATCATCTTCATTTGATTTGATTTCGTGTTCTTAATCTTAATCTTTTTCGTCTACTTTTTACATAAAGTTTGCGTCGTTTTACATTTCTTTGTTTGTTTTTAAAGTTTTTATAAGTTTTATCATCCATCTATTAGTTTTAGTTAGCTTATTGGTGTTTTTCTTGGCTTATTTTCCTTATAAAGTTAATATTTAAGTGCTTATTTTCGTCCTTTTACGATTTCCTAGTTTTTAGGAATATCTGATTCGATTTTGCAATACCTTGTGTATTGCGACATTGAATATTTTCTGCATTGCGAAATCTTACTTGTTTTTCCTTATTGCGAAATCTTCTTTTCTTTTGAATTGCGAAATCTTGGCCTTTCTGTTATTGCGAATTTGAACTTTTTCAGTGATTGCGGATTTGATCTTTTGCATATTGCGAAATCTTGGTATTTCATTTTTGCGAATTCTGGTCTTTTCTAGCAATTGCGAAATCTTTGATTTCACGATTGCGGAATTATTCATTTTATTGCGAAATTAGTTTTTTTTTATAATTGTGAAATTAATTAGTTTTATTTTAAATTTAATTTTTAAACTTATTTTTCCCGCCAATTTACTTAGCTTTATTTTTACTTGTTTGTCTTAGTTTATTTTCAGAGTACTTTATTTTAAGGTTTTTAAATTTACGTTTTGTCAAATTTTAATTTTACGTCATCTACTTTTCGTCAATCTTTAATTTCTCATCATTTACTTAATTTACTTTTAACGTCTTTATTTACCGTGTCATTTACTTTTAAGTTCTACAATTTAATTTTACTACAATGACAAATCTATTTCTTTTCTACCAAAAGACGACTGAGTCGCACAATTAACCAGTAATCAATTCGAATAGACACACACAACGAACTTAATTTTTATACTAGGCAAAAACCAGTTATTAAATGGCGCCGCTGCCGGCTCTTTTTGTAAAGATTAACTGTTTTCTGTGAGAGACGCGTTGAATTTTGGGATCCTTTCACTCGTGAACGTTATTTTTTGTGTCAAAACAAAAATCTTAAAAATTAAAAATTTTCAAAAATACAAAAACATTAAAAAACATAAAAAAAGCATTTATTTTTCAAAGTTTTGCACCAAAAAGATTTTATTTTTATAAGTGTATATATTCTCTATTTCTTTGGTATCTTTTTTCTTTTGCTTTTGCAGGTGTATGCGTACTAGATCTTCAACTTATTCAGAGCCCGAGACTCGTGAAGATTTAGATATGGCTGGTGTGCACAACAACAATAATCCACACCCCAACATGAATAACAACAACAATGTTCCCCCACCCGACCTTCGAACGATGGAGGAGCTGTGTCAACCTATGATGAATGGACGCGGAGGACCGATTACGCCGATGCAAATCACGACTCCAGAGTTTTCGTTGAAGCATCACATGATCCAACAAGTGCAGAACACTTGTCCATTTTGCGGATTTCTGGATGATGATGCCAACAAACATCTCGACAAGTTCATTATCGTTACTCAAAGCATGAAGTTGACCGGTGTTACTATGGATTTTCATCGCCTTCACCTATTTCCACACACCTTATCCCACCATGCCGAAAAATGGTTTGATCGTCTTCCGAAGAATTCAATTCATACTTGGGATGAGATGACTCAACGCTTTTTGTCGCGCTACTTTCCACCATCCATGGTCACGATCCTTCGGAATCAAATTAGTGGATTTACACAAGAAACTGATGAATCACTTTTTGATGCTTGGGAACGATATAATGCGTTGATTGATCGATGTCCAAACCATAACATGCTCCCCGTCACCTTAATTGATACTTTCTACAATGGTCTAAGTTTTCGTGATCGTGAGACGATTAATACAGCCGCTGGTGGAACATTTATGAAAAGAAGACCTGAGGAGTGTAGAGAGCTTATAGAGAACATGACTACTCATCACAAAAATTGGGATTCATCCGCATCTTCAAGGAATAACCCGAGAGTCACTGTGTCTTCCTCTTCTTCAAACCCTAATATCACCAAATTGACCAGCGCAATGGTCGAAATGAGCAAAAACATGCAACTCTTGGCTACAAATCAACAACAACATGTTAAAGCTGGCAACTTCTTGTGAGATTTGCGGGGGTCCTCATTCATACACTGATTTTCCTTTTACTCATGACAATCCAGAAAATGTGTATGCAGCTTATGGTAACTATTCAACGGAAAACTATCAAGCCCGACCTCAAGGTGATCGTAACTTGCTAAGTTACTGTTCTAACAACTTTCTTTCACCCGGTTTTTCTCCTCAAAACCACAACCCCATCAACTATAATAGAAGCAATCTAAACCCACCTTGAGCTTCTAATCCTTATCACCCACCCGTTCCACAAGCACCACCCATTAATCAAGATGTTGAAGCTTTCATGAGGACCCAAGGAGAGCTAGTTAAGAATCTGCAAAGCCAAATCATCAACTTGAAAGGATATATCACTAAGCAAGGGAATGATATTAGAACCAAGCTTCGACATGATATGCAAACCTCTTTTAGCAATCAAACAAATGATTTGAAGAATATGTTGGCTAGTTTCTTACCAAGTACACAACCCTCTACTTCATGCTCTCTTCCTTTAAATACCGTCACCAACCCAAGAGCGAATATGAGTGCTATTACTACACGCAGTGGAGTAACCTTAGTAGGACCATCTATCCCTCCCCCAGTTACTCCATCTACACCTCTTCCACGACCATTTATCCCTCCTACTCCCACGCCTAGTATTAGTTCTTCATTACCGTCTCCACCTCTTACTGAAGTAACCAAGAAACACCCTTCACCAACCCCACCTTCCACCTTTAAACCTTCAACATCTCAACCTTTACCTACTACACCTACACCACCTAAACCCAACATCCCTTATCCTTCTCGCTTAGACAAGTGTCAATTGCTCACCAAGGATGATATTCAAGTGTCAAATTTTTTGAAGAAGATTTCAGGACTGACCATCACCTTTAGCCTTGTTGAAGCTCTAGCCCAAATGCCTAAATTTGTTAAGATGTTTAAGGAATTGCTTAATAAGAAAGAGAAGATGGCCGAGTTTGTTAATACTCGATTGAATGAAAATTGGAGATCCCACTCGTTTGGTGCTACCATGTAATTTTAACCAAACCGAAGAATTTACTGCCTTAGCCGATCTCGGGGCAAGTATAAATCTGATGCTTTAAGTGTTTGGAAAAAGTTATCATTGCCCGACCTTACACCAACAAAGATGACTCTTGAGCTAGCAAATCGCACTCTCGTTTACCCCGTTGGTATTGCCGAAGATGTGTTTGTTAAAGTTGGTACCTTCACTTTTCCGGTCGACTTTGTTGTTTTTAATTATGAAATGGACCCTCGTATTCCGCTAATACTTGGTCGGCCATTCTTGAGAACCGGAAAAGCCATAGTCGACGTTGCCGAAGGTGAGTTAATCTTAAGAGTCAGGAATGAGGCACAAGTTTTTAAAATGGGGAAGATCACAACCAAACCCAATGGAAGAGAATCAGCGAATATGGTTAATGTGCTTGATATTTTTTCATCTACAAAAATCCTGTTTTCGATTCTTGCTATGACAATCCACTTTTCCAAGATGATGTGGATGATTCTCTCTCCAATTTAGATCCTCCACCAATTCATGAGTCTCCACCAATTTATGATGACTATGATGATGATTCTAGTTATGATATGGTTGATTCTGATGATTTTTCTTCTGAGTATAAAGACATGCCAACTTATGATGACTTTGATGATGTCGATACTCTTTCGAGTGATTCTTCACATGATGACCTTGCACCTACTTTTGATGAAGATCCTCCACCAACAATGCTTGATCCTACTTTGGATGACTACTCATTTGAGGAAGATTTTGCTACTTTTCTCAACACTTACTTCCCAAATGAGAGTGATTATCCTCCTTTTGACTTTGATGATGCTCTTTATCCTCCTTCGGAAATGAAGAAACCCGTTTCAAAGGAGAATAAGCCGGCCGACACCGATATCCGTAGTACCTATGTCTTGACACCTCTCTATCCACCTTCTAAGGATGAGATTATGAGATTTATGAGCGGATCCTCTTCAAATTATACTGAGCCTGAGTGTTATTTTCCCCTAAAGGAAAAGGTGTTTGATCCCGGTATTGCAATTGTTAAGCCATCTCAATATCCATCTGATGAAATAAAAGGAAAGACTTTTGGAAACCATGGAGATATGCTTGTGCTGCATCATACTATCTACCACCGTGCTTAATCTCTACTTAAGGGAACCTTGCCTACTCTACTTTGGCTTGCCTTGTTGTCCTTATGCTTGTGCTACTTGATGGATGAAAACCATGTATTTGATCCCGGTGGATGTTCTTTAAGCTTCTTCATATGCTAATCAAGGTCGAGTCAGGCTCACGACTCGGTTACCAAAAAGAAGCGCTTCTCGGGAGGCAACCCGCAGTATCTATCCCTTTTATTATGTTTTTATAATAAGTGTAGGGGGAGACCCTAGTATATGTTTGTTGTTTTCTTTCTTATCTTGTGCAGGGATTCGAGCTTTCAAAGATACATTCATGATGGCTTTTGAAGACCCGTGATTCCGTGTTCCTGTCTTCCCGGTTCTATCCTAAACTCTTTTGATTCTCTATTTTATATTCTTCAATATTAAAATAGGAATCACTTTAGTTGTCATTTCCTTAGCAGGATTTAAACAAAGTGCACAATGTCCTAAGTGTAGGGGGGTTACTTCCATATGCTTAAACATTGAGGAAAATGTTTATATTAAGTGTAGGGGGTACTTCTATCGAAGTTATGTGGGCTTTTCCTTGTATTTGTCATCATTTTAACCAGAAAATTGATTTTTCGACATTTTTCAAAATTTTTGATGTATTTACCTTTGTTATAGTTATTTTATTTCTTTGCTAGAATAAACTTTAATAAAGTGGTTTTTATTTTTGAAAAGTCATGAATCTTTTGACTCAACCCGAGTTTACTTATCTAAGTCTACTCTAGCTAGTATCCCTAACGTGTTTAAGTCAAGTTTTGCTAGGCTTTTATATAGGGGACGTTAAAACGCGAAAGTCTTAACTCTTACGGGTTAAGAACAAGAACTTTTCGCAAGTTCCTATAATTGATCCTAGAAAGTCGTTTATCAATGGAACTTTAAAATGCGAATTCTAAACTTGAAAAAGTCAAAGATGTTGCAAGTACCTATAGATGACTTGAAAACCCAAAACTTTGATTTAATTGGCTAAGCATCCACGAGTCTCATTCCTTGAGACATTAAATTGTGGAGAACGAGAGATGATAGAGTCAATTATAAGTTTGGTATTCTTTCATGACTTTATGTGAGTTAATTATGAGCTTTTTCTCCCATCGCTTGTTAATAAATTTATTTGCAATAAATAAGGTTGTACGATTTGAAAAGTTACTTAGCTTCTAGCACAAGATCATTTAAAAGTTGCTCGGTATTAATTACAGTTCATAGCCAGGCATAACTTATTGAAGCGGGATGCGAAGATTGGCAAGTCCGAAAAGGCCCTAACAAGGCATGAGGGCTACATTTTGTTGCTAAAGATCCCAAAGTGATGTGAAGAATCATTTATCAAAACTCAATATAAAGGATCGAGACACATGACAAAAAGCAAATACTCCCCTAAAGATCATGGAGAAGTCTATCCGAAAAGACCCTAGCAAGGTATGAGGATAAATAGATCCAAGTCCTAAAAGGAGGCGGATCGTTGTATATCAAAATCCAAACTAAAGATTGGAGAAAATGAAGAAATCGTGGTCCAAGTATGAAGAATCTCTCAAAAACTTCAAGTGAAGAAATTCCTATTATGAAGAGAAGACCATAATTTCAAGAACGTCTCTCAAGATTTGAAGTATGAAGTCGCTGCCAAATATCGGACCGAGAAAGGTCTCAAATCGTGAAGCGAGTTATGCTAAGATATGAACTTTATGAGGTCCCGAGAAGCAGTTTTAAAAGATTTTGTCCTTTAGCTAACTATTAATCGTCCTACTTTATTTTCAGCCTAAATGACTATCAAAATAAGTCTTAACTCTTACGGGTTAAGAACAAGAACTTTTCGTAAGTTCCTATAATTGATCCTAGAAAGTCGTTTATCAATGGAACTTTAAAATGCGAATTCTAAACTTGAAAAAGTCAAAGATGTTGCAAGTACCTATAGATGACTTGAAAACCCAAAACTTTGATTTAATTGGCTAAGCATCCACGAGTCTCATTCCTTGAGACATTAAATTGTGGAGAACGAGAGATGATAGAGTCAATTATAAGTTTGGTATTCTTTCATGACTTTATGTGAGTTAATTATGAGCTTTTTCTCCCATCGCTTGTTAATAAATTTATTTGCAATAAATAAGGTTGTACGATTTGAAAAGTTACTTAGCTTCTAGCACAAGATCGTTTAAAAGTTGCTCGGTATTAATTACAGTTCATAGCCAGGCATAACTTATTGAAGCGGGATGCGAAGATTGGCAAGTCCGAAAAGGCCCTAACAAGGCATGAGGGCTACATTTTGTTGCTAAAGATCCCAAAGTGATGTGAAGAATCATTTATCAAAACTCAATATAAAGGATCGAGACACATGACAAAAAGCAAATACTCCCCTAAAGATCATGGAGAAGTCTATCCGAAAAGACCCTAGCAAGGTATGAGGATAAATAGATCCAAGTCCTAAAAGGAGGCGGATCGTTGTATATCAAAATCCAAACTAAAGATTGGAGAAAATGAAGAAATCGTGGTCCAAGTATGAAGAATCTCTCAAAAACTTCAAGTGAAGAAATTCCTATTATGAAGAGAAGACCATAATTTCAAGAACGTCTCTCAAGATTTGAAGTATGAAGTCGCTGCCAAATATCGGACCGAGAAAGGTCTCAAATCGTGAAGCGAGTTATGCTAAGATATGAACTTTATGAGGTCCCGAGAAGCAGTTTTAAAAGATTTTGTCCTTTAGCTAACTATTAATCGTCCTACTTTATTTTCAGCCTAAATGACTATCAAAATAAGTCAACAATGCATCCTCGTGATCATTCAAGAAAACAATAAAATATAAGAGATACACCTAGGAATAAGGGAGTCTAAGTGAATAATTGGCCCACATGAGTTTGTGTTAGTTTACTAACTTATAATAACAATGATCTCGTTTTTAAGCTTGGTATAGGGAACGTGAAACTTGAGGGTGATAAACATTCATGACATTCCAAAACCTTAAGGTAAGATTTTGATCTTTTTACTTGTTTTCTTCTTTTTATAAATTTTCTATCTCTTTTATGTCTTGTGTTTAATAAAGGCCAAGGTGGATTGATTATGATGGAAAATGTAAAACTTGCTTTGTAATTAATGCATTGCATGAGGACATTGCAATGGTCAAGTGTTGGGGATTTAATAAGTGTGAAAACACTTATCCTTTTACCACTTAATTATAATAATAACCAAGCCAAAACGTGTATTTTATGTCGTAAATGTCGGAATTATGCGTGGTTTGTGTTTTTGTTGTGATTTAGGACCAAAATGTGAAAAGGGAAGAAAACATGGGCTTTCACGGGATTTTATCGAAGAAAAAGACAAAAGACGAAGTAAAAAGATCAAGAGTGCAAAAAGAACGGAAGTCCAAGGCCTATTCTAAAGATTTATCGAAGAAAAAGTCTAAAGATGGAAGTTTAATGAAGTCGAAGAACTCAAGTCTATTTATTAAAGAAATTATAAGACAAGTTCAATTTATCCATCGGCAAATCCCGAGACAAAGTCGAAATAACGAAGCATTTAGAAGACGAAAAGACATGAAGAAGAAGAAAGGAATAACACATGCTAACCTCCCTATAAATACCCTCCTAATATCACATTAGGAGGTGTTAGCTAATTTGACAACTTACCTCTCCACCTTTAATTTCTTTCACTTTCATATTGTCTTTTAATTAATTGTCATTTAAATTCAAGTCTTTAATTTTCAAGTAAGTTTTAATTTTATGTTGTTGAATCTTTAAATTTAATCAAGTTTTTTATTAATCTCCTTCTACCTTTGTTGTGTTAATCTTAATCTTTTTAATCATCTTCATTTGTTTTGATTTCGTGTTCTTAATCTTAATCTTTTTCGTCTACTTTTTACATAAAGTTTGCGTATTTTTACATTTCTTTGTTTGTTTTAAAAGTTTTTATAAGTTTTATCATTCATCTATTAGTTTTAGTTAGCTTATTGGTGTTTTTCTTGGCTTATTTTCATTAAAAAGTTAAGATTTAAGTGCTTATTTTCGTCCTTTTACAATTTCCTAGTTTTTAGGAATATCTGATTCGATTTGGCAATACCTTGTGTATTGCGACATTGAATATTTTCTACATTGCGAAATCTTACTTGTTTTTCCTTATTGCGAAATCTTCTTTTCTTTGGAATTGCGAAATCTTGGCCTTTCTGTTATTGCGAATTTGAACTTTTTCAGTGATTGCGGATTTGATCTTTTGCATATTGCGAAATCCTTGATTTCGCAATTATTGTGAAATCTTGGTATTTCATTATTGCGAATTCTGGTCTTTTCTAGCAGTTGCGAAATCTTTGATTTCACGATTGCGGAATTATTCATTTTATTGCGAAATTAATTCTTTTTTTTTTATAATTGCGAAATTAATTACTTTTATTTTAAATTTAATTTTTGAACTTATTTTTCCCGCCAATTTACTTAGCTTTATTTTTACTTGTTTGTCTTAGTTTATTTTCAGAGTATTTTATTTTAATGTTTTTAAATTTACGTTTTGTCAAATTTTAATTTTACGTCATTTACTTTTCGTTAATCTTTAATTTCTCGTCATTTACTTAATTTACTTTTAACGTATTTAATTTTTCGTCATTCACTTTTAATTACTTTAAGCTTTATTTACCGTGTTATTTACATTAAAGTTTTGCACTTTTACTTTACTACAACGACGAGACGATTTCTTGTCCACCAAAAGACGAATGAGTCGCACGTGAACCAGTAATCAATTCGATTAGACACACACAACGAAATTAAATTTTATACTTGGAAAACCCTTGTATTATGGTTTATAAGTGGATTGTTGGTGAACTTGATTATTTCCTTGAGGTGGATATTGTAACACCCCCAAATTTATACAACTCAATACAGCGGAAGATTAGTTGGTGTTACGGGATAGCACATTACTCACATCATAGACAACGCTTAAAAGTCGCTTCGTTTTAATAATAAGGCATTTCCATTCAAAAATATCAAATTTACATAGGTCCCAAGTCATATTATTTCATACAAAGTTTTACAAAGTATTTGAATGGAAATTATTTTTTAAGTGCGGGCCATGAATTCTTGTTGTCTTCCCGAGAATTACCTTCAAGTACCTGAGATAAAACATGTTAAAAGAAAAGGTCAGCGATAACGCCGAGTGAATTCATAGAGTTTAATAAATTCCATCAATATAATTTTGGTATAAGATTATTACCAAAAATCATTTAGTACAAATCATTGTAATAGGCCATAAAATAGCCAAAAATCATTGTATACAAATCTTTGTTAAAATCATAATATAGGCGTTTGCCTTAAAAATCATTATACGAGCCAATGTCGCAAAAACATCGTACAATACGTCTTATGACGTTGTATGAAAATAAAAACCGTTATATGAATATGGTTATGAAAACCAAAACACGAACATAATATCAATAGTGTGACCTCGTATTGCTAGTCAGGCAATACATCGTAATTCGGTGCGTCTAGTAGTATTTCGTTAACTGGATTATTATAAGCCGCATGACATTGTTACCTTACTATCACAACAACGGGTAGCTAACCCGATTTCAAATTTTCCCATCTAAGTTAGCGTGTCGTCACAAAGGTCACGCTATGGAAATCTTCACATACATAAATTTGCTTACCAATCAATGTGGCACGACGGGGATCAACCGTCAAGGCGCGAACTGGGGTGATCGTCCCCAAATAGTACTATTAAATGTATAAGCGTCTACCAAATCCCGGTAGTTCACAATTCATACTAATGGGACTTTTAGTGACATAACCTAACTTTAATAATCCATTTTATTTCATCTATCGGGTCCTTTAATCATTTATCGGGTCATACAATCGGATCATACAATCATTCGGGTCCAAATCAATAAACAAACAATCGGGACAAATGGTGTCCTATTTTATAAAAACTAACATGTTATCTCCCTCGCGGGTTTATAAAACATTTCATAAAAACATTTAAAAGAGTGCGAGGCTATGAACTCACGTTGATGTGGGAAAGCGGGTTATCGGCAACTCGGACGTACGGTACGTGCTTTAATCACGGAAACCTAGACAAATAATACTCGTCTTAGACTCATGTCCAATGATTTTATAAAAATAACAATTATGTATACATATGATGATTATATATATATGATGATTAAGTGGGTTTACATGTTCCTTTTTACTCATTTTAGTGTTTACGTATTGGTATTTTCTTACTAGTTTACTAGTTTTACCTATTTACGTGTTTTAAGTCCAATAAACTTATTATAAGTTCTTTAACTTGTATTAATCCATGTTATACTTATATTATCAGTATCTACACTTTACAAGTTGGGCCTAAATGGGTTAAGCCCAATAAATAAGTTTATAAGTGTTTTAGTCCATTTTGTTGTATTATTAGTCCAATAACGTTAACGTAGCCCGTTAATGTCCGTATGTTATATAGTTCGGGTTTTATCGGTTTTTTTTTACTTGTTATATATGTTTATATATCAGTATATGAGTTTTATAAAGTTTACATTAGACGGGTCCAACCGTCTAAGTTTTATTTAGCAAAAACGTTAATTTTACGGTAATAGCCGAAAAAGTCGTAAAAATCATGTTTATAGTTTTATAACTTATAAAACTTAACAAGTTACCATTTTTATAAAATGTCCACTTATTTATCCTTATAAATATTTATATAAATGTGTTATATAAGTTAGGGGGTTTTAATTTACATTTTATACTATTTTTATTTAAGTGCTTATATAATACTATTATACTTTAATTTCCAAAATCTGATTTTTATTTTCATCTTCACCAAAACTGCCATATCTAGAGTTCTATATAGAGATAGAAGCTCAAATATTTATGACATAAACTACATGATATGTGCTACATTTAACTCTCCTATAGCTACTGTTGAATCATCTTCTAAGTATTTTCTAAAAATCGTCCAAAACAGTGAACTTAGATTTGTACTTTAAAGTTGTTTTGATCATATCTCACTCATTACAATGATTCCATTGAATGGCCAACTCTCACATGTGTACAAGACCCATAGCTTACTGTAAATCCATTAATCTATGCCATTTTTATCATTTCATCATTTGATTCTTTAATGTTTTATACAGCCAACAAATTTAAACAATATTTTAGCCTTGTTTCTTATAGTCTTTCATATTTTTAAGCATGTTTATCAACACCAAATCCCCACACAATATAGTCTTTCATATTTTCAAGAGGACATCATCATATGTATGAATAACATAGGATTTTGTGGTTAATTTTGATCAAAATAGGGTGTTTGTGGGAGAGAGTGGACGACATCTTAGAGAGAGGGAGGAGAAGGATGAAGTTGTTTGCATGAGTTGCAAAATGAGAAGTGGTTTATGTTTAAGCTAGTTAGTGGTTTTGGAAGAGGTAGCTTAAATTGTAAGCTTACAAGTTAACAAGTGTTAACTTGTTAAGGAAATCTTGACACCTAAGGGTGGGTGACATGGTTTTGCCGTCCCATGTGTATGGGGTGGGGCAAAACTTGTTTTTGTCTCATCCCCAATTATTTACGGGTACTCCTCGATTCTAGTTTCCTCGATTTGCGTGCCCTCGGGTCGTTTTACGAAAAACGTTTTTATAAATTATGAATCAACGGCACAAAACGAATCTAATAAAAATTGTCTCATCAAAAACGGAGTTCGAAAACGTAAATACGTAATCCTAAGGTTTCCGGTTTAGTCGTAAAGGACGTTAAATTAAAATCGTAAGTCCTAATATCTTCTCGTAAATTTGTGAGTTTATGAACCAACACAAATTTAAAACTCCAAAATAATATTCATGGAAAAATTTATTTTCTGAAATGTCGGACTGTCACCAAAACGGTGTATGTAAACGTAAGCACGTAACGTAGAATCCTCCGGTTTAGACGTAGTTGATGCTACTTCAAGACGTAAATCCAAATTTCTTCCCAAAAATAAGTGAGTTCATAATATAACATTAAAATAATGTTTTCAATTAAATATTGAGAATAAAATATCAATCATAAATTGACGGATTGTCACAACATTTACCCCTAAACAGGATCTTTGTCCTCAAAGATCATCTTACTACTCGCTTCTTATAGAGTTAAAGCCAAGTGGGTATTTCCTCCACATTCGGTCTTTTCTCACAAGTGCAATTCATTACAATACGCGAGTTTCATCAAACATCACTACAGGAATAAGATCAGGCTAAATGTTGACTTACTTTCTCTACCCATGATGTTCACGGGTTTCTTATGAATGCAACTTTTCGCCGATCTAAGCTTTATTAAGAAGAGTTCAGATTTTCACTTGATAGATATTCCATCAAGTTCGATATACGAATCATAATTCACGCAGCTCTTAAAGTCCTAGGGTAGATCCAGCTTGTATGCCTTTCAAACAAATCTTTTTACATCATCTCTATGGTCCCATACTACGGGGACTTATATCCCATGATTTGTCAGATCATTAATTCATTTTTCCAAGGTTAAAAATATTGGCATAACTTCGCTTCCCATCTGGCACTTCAAGATCTACATTTCATATTCACATAACCTCTTGCCCACTACCAACAATCAATAACTAGATCCTAATTTCAACAATCATTTCAGGTCTCGTGGGTCGAGTATTTCGTAAGGTTAGGTTCGCCATCATAGGAAACCTTAAACCTAAAAGACATGTCCAACTCACAATGGGTGTATGTCGAGTGTCTTCATCTCAACTCCTGCTTACAGATGCTATAATATATAGATCCTAACAAGATTAGATCTCGATCCTAATACGATAGTTATCAAGGATAATCTCTCCAAAGGGAAACGATTTTGCAGTCTATCACCAAAGGTCAATCATTCAAACATAGAATAGTGCTTATAGTATTTTGTATCGTTACTTTACCTCGTCCCTTCGATTTGGGGTGGTAAACGACCTTTGCAATAGCTAGACGTTTACTAATGTATGAGGCGATGTCTGCCTTCATAATTTGTCATTAGTACAATTTCTTTAGACAAAGATACTTCTAGTCATAAATGACAAAAATAGAATACTTATACTTACAAATTCCAACATAACTAAATCTCAAAATCTCCATATTTAGGCAACCTCAAGTGGCCTTTTATATATGTAACGTCATCGACTTCTTAATTCTAATGGTTCACATTAGTCGCGAACCACTTTTTATTATCTATATTATTCTTTTTACAATCATCGGCTATTTTTAGATTGTTCGGCAATTTATTTTGCACCTTCATTATTAAGGAACATGTCCTAGTTGGTTCTTCATCTTTTATACATAATGTGTCAGTAATTACGTTCACTTTCCTGCTGAAATAAATATCATAACCGTATTTGTTCAAAATTCTTTCTTTATATTTTCTAAGTTTTAGTTTCGTCTCAACTATCATTTTTATCAGTTTTGCTTAATCTGACGTTTTAAAGCGTTGATAATTATTACAACTAATTAAATATATATTTAATTTTTATGAAACGTAAACACAAAAAGTTTTTATAGTTTCTCAGTTTGTCCAATTATATAGAGGTGTTCAAAATAAAATTTGAATTTTATTAACACGATTTTTGTTGATTTATCGAAAATATTTAATAAGATTCATAAATGTTCGAAAAATCTTTGGTCCAAATTTTCTTAGTTGAAAAGCAAAAATTGTCGTTTCAAATTTCAAGTCATAAGTTATATAGTTTCCGCAATTTTTCTTAAGTTGTTTAGAAGTATACATAAACATTTACCCCTAAACAGAAGTTTAGTTAAATGGTTTGTGTATAAAGGAATAATCCCTTAAAAATCCTTTGTTAAAGTATTTGTCAAAACATATTTGCATTTTCTTTTTGTTACAACCCAAAGTCTCAAATGGCTCAAATTATGTAAAGGGTTAAGTCTTTAATCACATGTTAAATATTTAAGATACAGGTTTTCATTGTTCGGCCAATTTAGGGCAATCTATAAATAATTATTAACTTCTGTTTATTCTTATAAACAAACAAATGGTCCTTAATGATCACAAGCATGACTTTATCAAATCACAGCCTACACACGTGATTCAGCAAATATATGAATGCTACATGTGCATTGGTCAATCCAAACGTCACCACGTGAAACTCATAATGTTCATTACAAGTTTTGGATGTAATGATTGGAATAGATAATCTTTTTCGCGGACGCGAAGTTGATGATAACCATGCCATGGATCAAATTGCTAGAACCTTGTAAATGATCGAACAAATCTTCCATTTCGAGTTATGGATATCGTTTTCGATTGTCAATTTACTCAGTTCACAGTAATCTAAAAATATAAGGAATGATAACACCATAGCTCTTCATGATGGCGAGCTCGGTAGAATAGAATCTTTCTCCGACAACTCTCTCAGTTGTACGATAATTCCTTTAATTCAGATGGTGCCGTCGTACAGTGCACAAGCCACAAGTGCAACACCGACAATTTAATCAATACCAAATTCAACTTGCCTTAATGGCGAAAGTCTGGGTAATTCATCATCAAATACCTCCTAAAGTTTCAGATAACGAAAACATCTTTTAATAAATTCATATTAGGTTCTTTATAGATTATAATATCTATGACTAATTCACAACTATTCATGGTATAATTTCAAGTCTAAATGCAGTATATGGTCATCCATCAAGAATTATTTAAATAACTTTTGATAATCAACATCTTATCTTTTAGGGGAGTTCTACTCGAGTTCCCATCAATTAAGACAATGTCGTCATGTCATAATCAATCAATTCATTCTACTGGCATTATCAACTTTCCAGGTTCATCACCGTTGATAAGATGTGAACTTCTCAAAAGACTAATAATAATTCATAATCCTTCACAAATTCAAGGATATATGGAGACACAACTAACCTTAAAAAGAGTAAGGTTAACGCATAATCTATGCGAGAGAATTTCAAATCCGATACCGACGAAAACATTTAACGAATATGAATATATCCCATGTTTTCATAATTTGAGTACGCATTCGAAAGCTCCTCGGATCGTTACCCAGGTCATTCAAATGAAATCTAATCAAAAGAAATGATAGGAACGTCGATACATCCTGTCGGGTATCAACACTCGGTAATCAGATACTTTTCCTAAGAATCTTACAACGGGAGAATTGGACAAGAAGGGAATATCAATTTGTCAAATAAGAAAATTTCCACAGATGAGTAAATTCGACTCAGAATGAATAAATAGTACAGGCACATATGTAGGTGTCCCTATCAATATGTCCCTATTTTTCATTTCTTGCAGATCTCATTAAATTTTAATCTTTCATAATCTTCAAAGAAAATTTAGTGTTTATTAATCAGTTTCATGGTGACTACTAATCATCCTTGCATGGTCCATTCCAAATTGTATGTAGGCGCGCAACTATATACAATTTCAAGATTAACGATGCAATACTTAGTTCGTCAAAATTTTATCATCCATGTTTATAGTAAAATCATTTTCATGCTTACTTCTTAGATAAGAATCAAGAATAAATTTACAAAGATTTTCTTTATTATGAAAACAATTAAGTTCTCCGAGGTACTTTATAAACAACCTCATTTCGATAACAATCACTTATAAATATTACTTTGAATAATCCTTATAGTGATGAAAATCCAATTTTTCTCAAAGGATACTGTTTTAACTTTATAAAAACAATGAGTGGTCTGCAAAGGAGTGATGAAAAGTTTTTCACCAAGAACTAACTTACAATATGATAGGAAATGAGCTTTAGCCAAATAATCATGAGGTTCATGACCTCGATGGCACTCAAGAATACAAAGAGAATAATCCACAACGTAACTCAATTCAAGATGAGTACTTGTTCAATGGTTGCATCACTAATGCGAACATTAGGATATAGCAATAAAGGATAGATAACATCGATACATGTAGAATTTAGCAATCAAAGGTAGTCTTTTCATTAATCACAAACAAGTCTAAATTGTACCGTAACACATTAAGTGTCACAATGTCATACAATTCCAAGAACTCATCCTACCGACTGATGTCTCAGTTAGGTTAGGGATTATTTTTAAAAGATACCACAATGAATACTAATCTACAAAATTCATTAGGTGTTCCACATGTCCCGAAAGATCCATCGGTCCCAATTCAGAAGAAGATTTCTTCAATTAATTTCTTGGACACTAGGCATCCTCATTAGTGGTCAACGGCCTAGGAACAACCCTTAACACGAATCAACAATCAATTAAAATCTTATAATTCAATCACAAAACTTAACGACTTCCTCTTAACAATCTCATATTCTATACGTGTTAAACTTTTATTTATTCAAGTTTTAACCAATTTTATACTCAATTCGATATCGTACTTTATTTTCCAATACATTCAATCTTTATTCTTAGGCCTTAAAAGGGCAATAAAAGCTCGATATGAATAACACTTAATTTCCAAGCCTATATCTCTTACAACAACAATTATCAAATGAGTCACTAGTATGAGATGACTCATACATTCAATTAGACTTCTCGGAAAGGTATTAGTGGCATGAGGCTTTTGGGTAATGGTTCTAATGACAGCCTCAAGTGCAACATTCACCCTTTCGATTTCAATTTAAGAATTGGATGACAACGAATCAGATGACATCTTTCTAGGTGGTAACGTTTTGTAAAACTCCACTCCATAAGGAAAGATCGTCATGACATCGATATCAGATTTAATCTCACCAATTCTTTTTCAATATCACAATCAACTAATATCTACATTTCTATGAATATCAACCATTTGTTGGGATCATAAATATCCACAACTTGGTTTAGATCTAGGATAGCTAGAATTCCTACGAGAATAGCTTCGATTAATTTACTAGGGGATTTAGGGTTTCTTGTGACAATCGACGTCGTATAAATACCTCGTATAAATATCAAAATAATCATCAAACAATCATGTAATCAAATTACATCATATATATATATATATATATATATATATATATATATATATATATATATATATATTATCCAAGTTATATATATATATATATATATATATATATATTAAAATAACACTTCTCAGTCTGGCCTTGTCGGTAGCTCGGGAATTCTTCGGCACCGTTATAGTCAAAATATTTTTAGACATTTTTAGAAAAATGTTTATACTTAAAAGATTTTGAAATATTTTATTCAAAACCTTGGTTTTAAAAATCTTTCGTTCTCTATAACAAGAGCTCTGGTACCAAACTGTAACACCCCCAAATTTATACAACTCAATACAGCGGAAGACTAGTTGGTGTTACGGGATAGCACATTACTCACATCATAGACAACGCTTAAAAGTCGCGTCGTTTTAATAATAAAGCATTTCCATTCATAAATATCAAATTTACATAGGTCCCAAGTCATATTATTTCATACAAAGTTTTACAAAGTATTTGAATGGAAATTATTGTTTAAGTGCGGACCATGAATTCTTGTTGACTTCCCGAGAATTACCTTCAAGTACCTGAGAAAAAACATGTTAAAAGAAAAGGTCAGCGATAACGCCGAGTGAATTCATAGAGTTTAATAAATTCCATCAATATAATTTTGGTATAAGATTATTACCAAAAATCATTTTGTACAAATCATTGTAATAGGCCATAAAATAGCCAAAAATCATTATATAGAAATCCTTGTTAAAATCATAATATAGGCGTTTGCCTTAAAAATCATTATACGAGCCAATGTCGCAAAAACATCGTACAATACGTCTTATGACGTTGTATGAAAATAAAAACCGTTATATGAATATGGTTATGAAAACCAAAACACGAACATAATATCAATAGTATGACCCCGTATTGCTAGTCAGGCAATACATCGTAATTCGGTGCGTCTAGTAGTATTTCGTTAACTGGATTAATATAAGCCGCATGACATTGTTACCTTACTATCACAACAACGGGTAGCTAACCCGATTTCAAAATTTCCCATCTAAGTTAGCGTGTCGTCACAAAGGTCACGCTATGGAAATCTTCTCATACATAAATTCGCTTACCAATCAATGTGGCACGACGGGGATCAACCGTCAAGGCGCGAACTGGGGTGATCGTCCCCAAATAGTACTATTAAATGTATAAGCGTCTACCAAATCCCGGTAGTTCACAATTCATGCTAATGGGACTTTTAGTGACATAACCTAACTCTAATAATCCATTTTATTTCATCTATCGGGTCCTTTAATCATTTATCGGGTCATACAATCGGGTCATACAATCATTCGGGTCCAAATCAATAAACAAACAATCGGGACAAAAGGTGTCCTATTTTATAAAAACTAACATGTTATCTCCCTCGCGGGTTTATAAAACATTTCATAAAAACATTTAAAAGAGTGCGAGGCTATGAACTCACGTTGATGTGGGAAAGCGGGTTATCGGCAACTCGGACGTACGGTACGTGCTTTAATCACGAAAACCTAGACAAATAATACTCGTCTTAAACTCATGTCCAATGATTTTATAAAAATAAAAATTATGTATACATATGATGATTATATATATATGATGATCAAGTGGGTTTACATATTCCCTTTTACTCATTTTAGTGGTTACGTATTGGTATTTTCTTACTAGTTTAATAGTTTTACCTATTTACGTGTTTTAAGTCCAATAAACTTATTATAAGTTATTTAACTTGTATTAATCCATGTTATACTTATATTATCAGTATATACACTTTACAAGTTGGGCCTAAATGGGTTAAGCCCAATAAATAAGTTTATAAGTGTTTTAGTCCATTTTGTTGTATTATTAGTCCAATAACGTTAACGTAGCCCGTTAATGTCCGTATGTTATATAGTTCAGGTTTTATCGGTTTTTTTTACTTGTTATATATGTTTATATATCAGTATATGAGTTTTTTAAAGTTTATATTACACGGGTCCAACCGTCTAAGTTTTATTTAGCAAAAACGTTAATTTTACGGTAATAGCCGAAAAAATCGTAAAAATCATGTTTATAGTTTTATAACTTATAAAACTTAACAAGTTACCATTTTTATAAAATGTCCACTTATTTATCCTTATAAATATTTATATAAATGTATTATATAAGTTAGTGGGTTTTAATTTACATTTTATACTATTTTTATTTGAGTGCTTATATAATACTATTATACTTTAATTTCCAAAATCTGATTTTTATTTTCATCTTCACCAAAACTGCCATATCTAGAGTTCTATAGGGAGATAGAAGCTCAAATATTTATGACATAAACTACATGATATGTTCTACATTTAACTCTCCTATAGATACTGTTGAATCATCTTCTACGTATTTTCTAAAAATCGTCCAAAACAGTGAACTCAGATTTGTACTTTAAACTTGTTTTGATCATATCTCACTCATTACAATGATTCCGTTGCATGGCCAGCTCTCACATGTGTACAAGACCCATAGCTTACTGTAAATCCATTAATCTATGCCATTTTTATCAGTTCATCATTTGATTCTTTACTGTTTTATACAGCCAACAAATTTAAACAAGATTTTAGCCTTGTTTCTTATAGTCTTTCATCTTTTTAAGCATGTTTATCAACACCAAATCCCCACGCAATATTTTTAATCATCATTCATCATCATATACATATACATAAGAAAAATAAATACAATATTACATAATCAAAAATAACAAGAGGATGAGGAGGACAATCTTTATACCACCAAGTTGATGTAGGTTGTGATTTGGACATGGATTTTGATGGAGAAACTTGTGGATAACCAAGACCATCTTCAAGACCACCAATCTTCATAAACTCCTTGTGGAAAATCAGCCCCAAGACTCCATGGAACTCCTCCTTGGATGTTATAATCACCACCATTCAAGAGAGCTTCAAGAGGACATCATCATATGTATGAATAACATAGGATTTTGTGGTTAATTTTGATCAAAATCGGGTGTTTTTGGGAGACAGTGGATGGCATCTTAGAGAGAGGGAGGAGAAGGATGAAGTTGTTTGCATGAGTTGCAAAATGAGAAGTGGTTTATGTTTAAGCTAGTTAGTGGTTTTGGAAGAGGTAGCTTACATTGTAAGCTTACAAGTTAACAAGTGTTAACTTGTTAAGGAAATCTTGACACCTAAGGGTGGGTGACATGGTTTTGCCGTCCCATGTGTAGGGGGTGAGGCAAAACTTGTTTTTGTCTCATCCCCAATTATTTACGGGTACTCCTCGATTCTAGTTTCCTCGATTTGCGTGCCCTCGGATCGTTTTACGAAAAACGTTTTTATAAATTATTAATCAACAGCACAAAACGAATCTAATAAAAATTGTCTCATCAAAAACGGAGTTCGAAAACGTAAATACATAATCCTAAGGTTTCCGGTTTAGTCGTAAAAGACGTTAAATTAAAATCGTAAGTCCTAATTTCTTCTCGTAAATTTGTGAGTTTATGAACCAACACAAATTTAAAACTCCAAAATAATATTCATGGACAAATTTATTTTCTGAAATGTCGGACTGTCACCAAAACGGTGTATGTAAACGTAAGCACATAACGTAGAATCCTCCGTTTTAGACGTAGTCGATGCTACATCAAGACGTAAATCCAAATTTCTTCCCAAAAATAAGTGAGTTCATAATATAACATTAAAATAATGTTTTCAATTAAATATTGAGAATAAAATATCAATCATAAATTGACGGATTGTCACAGATATGGGTTTCTTTGGGTTTGATATTGATTAGGAGCTCAAGGTTGGTTTTGTGTGTTACGATTGAAGTTGGTTTGGTTTTGAGGAGGAAAACCGTGTTGTGAAAGGAAGTTGTTTGATCGATAACTTAGCAAATTGCGGTCACCTTGAGGATGTGCTTGATAACCTCCCGTGGAAAAGTTACCGTTAGCCGCATACACATTTTCCGGATTGTCATGAGTAGAAGGACAATCAGTTTATGAATGAGAACCGCCACAAGTCTCACAAGAAGGTGTTACAGCTTTAACTTGTTGAAATTGGTTCGTAGCCATGGTTAAGAAATTTTTGTTCATCTCGGCTATTTGGCGGGTAAGTTCGGTTAACTTGGGGTTTGATGAAGTAGAAGAAACATTGGTCCTCGGGTTATTTCTTGAAGATGCGGATGAATTCCAATTTTTATGATGAGTGGTCATGTTCTCTATAAGATCTCTACACTCCTCGGGTCTTCTCTTCATGAATGTACCACCGGTGACAGCATTAATCGTATCACGATCACGAAAAGTTAAACCATTGTAGAAAGTATCAATCATAGTGACGGGGAGCATATTATGATTAAGACAACGATCGATCAAGACATTATAACGTTCCCAAGCATCAAAAAGCGACTCATCAGGTTCTTGAGTGAAACCACTGATTAGATTACGAAGACTAGTGACCATGGATGTTGGAAAGTAGCGCGACAAAAATTTTTGAGTCATTTCATCCCATGTATGAATTGAGTTTTTGGGAAGACGATCAAACCATTTTTCGACATGGTGGGATAAAGTGTGTGGAAAAAGATGAAGGCGAAGAAAATCTATTGAAACACCGGGCAATTTCATGCTTTGAGTGTCGTTTATGAATTTATCGAGGTGTTTGTTGGCATCATCATCCGGTAATCCCCAAAATGGACAAGCGTTTTGAACTTGTTGGATCATGTGATGCTTCAACGAAAATTCGGGAGCCGTGATTTGCATCGGCGTAATCGGTCCTCCACGTCTGTTCATAGTTGGTTGACAAAGCTCCACCATCGTACGAAGGTCGGGTTGAGGGACATGGTTGTTATTTTTGTTATTATTCAAATTGGGGTGAGGTGGGTTGTTATTATTATGCACACCGGCCATATCTAATTCTCTACGAGTCCCGGGCTAAGAATAAGACGAAGATCGAGTACGCATACATTAAAATGAAATACAATATTTTTGGTTTTTTATATTATTTATTTTTTTGGGATTTTTGAAAATTTTATATTTTTTAGGATTTTTCGAAAATTTTTATGCTTGAAAATAACGTTCCCAAAAGCGGATCCCAAAATCCAATTTTTCACACAAAATACCGTTAATCTTTACGAAAAGAGCCGGCAGCGGCGCCATTTTGATTTAATGCTTAGCAGTCATTTGATTTAATGGTGTTTGCATATGTGTACTCAATCGTTCTCGGTATCTAATCGAATTGATCACGGTTTAGGGTGGAATTATTGGTGTTGGTAACTAAAAGGGGGAGCTTGATTAATTAAGTTTATAAACGTTAAAGCTATTAAACATAAAAATAAAGGAATGATCTCTAACCTCGATTGCTTGTCCAGAATGAAGGCTGCGTAGTAGATCAAAGTGAAAACAACTAAAGGTAATTATCTATTTTAAAATAAAGTTGAAAACTTAAAAGGATTAGACTAAAAAAATTAAGACTTTTAAAATAATTGACGAAAGATTAAACTTGGTAAAAATTAATATTGAAAACCTAAAACTTTATAAAAATGTATACTTGAAAATAATTAGGACAAAACACTTTTGAAAATAAACTAAGTAAAAAATGGCGGGAAAAATTAAAGTTTGAAAATTAATTCGGGAAACTAAACCTGCACATAAGTCGGGATCCAAATATCAAACCTTATCCGGAATCAAAAACCACTCACAATTCGGAATATGGCCAAGTTTGAACTAATCCGGAATTTGGGTACTAGACGTAATCCGGAATCCAGTTGCTAAACCTAATCCGAAATTTGTTGTCCTTCACCTAGTTCAGAATGTATTCCGAATGATAATCCGGAATTCAGAGTTTGCTATGTAATCAGGAATTCAGAGTTCAGAATGCACAACTGGTACAAATAGTAAACAAGCAAGGTCTAGTGATTACTAGCTTGGAGACCAGACTTGCTACACTTGAGGGGAGGAGAAGACCAAAGCTGATTATCTCCACAAATGAGGATGCTTCCAAAGGGGAGGAAGTTCCTCACACAGCTGAGTCTACTCAATGGTATGCCTTTCCAAGTGACTAGGAACTTGGAAAAGAGAAGATAGTTAGTGAGGAGAAAGGCAGTGATAAGGGGAGTGTAACAAAGGATGTAGCCCAGACATTGTTGAATTTGTGTCATCAAGAAGAAGCCCCTGCTAGCATTATTCCCCATGCTGTAAGCAATCCACATGCTATTGCTATTACACCTATAAGGAAACATATCTCTCAGACATTTTCTAGGAAGAAGAAGAGACAGCTAGCTCAGAAGGGGATACAGATTGGAGAGACTGCTCCTAAAGCAAAACCAGTAGTGGATCAAAAGACAAAGGGAAGGGGAAAATAATTGAACAACCCAAGAAGAAATACAAGCACAAAACACCAGAAGAACTAAGGGCTCAGTTTGAACATGATGAACTTGTAGCTCAAAGGATGTACGAAGAAGAGCTACACATGCAAGAGGAGAGAATGCAAAAGAGGAGAAACGAGGCACAACTGGTTGTCTCCAAATTAGATCTCTCAGAACAGGAAAAGGTACATATGCAGCAAAGGGAAATGCTTAATCAGATTGAGATTATGCATAGAGAGATGGATGAAAGGGTACCTAATATTACAGAATTCTTGGAACAATGGAAGCAAGAACTTGTTAATGCTTCTTTGGAGGAAAGGTATGAATTGATTCTTTTGATCTTTAACTTTCAAAAGGACTTTTTGGAAAAGAGAGCAATGCAACTTCAAAAGAAAAAATATTTGAAGTCTGAAAAGGGGAGGTTAGAGCATTACAAGGTCATACATAGGAGGTTTAAGAAGTATACTGATGCACACTTTAGAAAGATGAACTTTGAAGAGATAGAGAAAGTAGCCATTCCAGTGATGATGGCCACCAGTGTTGAGAATTTTATTGGTAAAGGCACTCCAGAAGAGGCTGAATACATTAGAAAACAAAATGAAATGATGAAAAAGGCTAGGGAGGCTAAGAAAACAAAAGTAGAAGGGGAAGCAAGAGAAACTACTAAGGCAGTGGAAACTGCCCAAACAGGTGCAACTTCTCAAGCAGGTGGATCTTCATTAGCAGGTGAAAGATCTGCTCTTAACTTACAAAGAGCTACCAATAAGATGAAAAGAATGGAGAATATTGGAGCAATAACTAAAGAAGATCAGCATCCCTCCAATGAGGAAATTGATAATTATTTAGTTTTGTAGGAATCTAGTGAAATTGCACCAAGTGAGTTAGGAAAGAAGTACTCCATAGTAAAGTATGAGGTGTTTCAGTATAGAGGCATGTCTTGGTGGAAGCTTACCAGGGCAGATGATACAGCTCTGACAATCTAGAGTTTGAGTCTTCTGTTTCAAACTTTTGATAGAGAAGACCTAGATGATATATGGAGAATCTTAAAAGGGATGTTTTCAGAAAATCCTCCTACTATGGAAGGAGTTGAGAAGGATTGGCTGATTTGGGAGAGTATGCATAGGATGTATGAGACAAGGTTGAATGATCCTATTTTTTATGCACATAATGGAGCCAGAATGTTATATTGGAAGCTGTCCACAAATTCAGGAGTCTATGAGCTGGCTATGGAAGGAGTAACTGTTTATTTGCTCAACAATCGTTTCTATCCTCTCACCCAAGAGATAATTAAGAAGATGGTGTAGACTGATTTGCAAGAATGATGTACCATATGATCTTATCAGGTTTATTCAACGTCAGATTTGGCCACGGAGTTTGTAAGAATCCTCATCAACCAGCATTTATTCAGAGACTTGTCATTTTGGTGAAAGCACAAGTTTAGAGGAGGATTGTTGTGAATAAATGCATGAGTCTTAGTTCCCCTTGCTGGTTGGTCAAAGTTCCCCCTGCTGATTAATGAAGATAGGGGGATTGGTCCCCCTGCTTGAAGTCAAAGACCCTGCTGCATGGATAAACTAGGAAGAGATATTGACGCGTTTCTGTTACTACTCCAGAATACTTTCCTAGTTTGTTAGTAGTTATCTTGTACATGAGTCCTTGTGCTATAAAAGGACTCATTAGGTTTTGGTTTAAATATATCTTTTATGTTCTTTCATTTCAAAGCTTTAAGGTTGTAAAAGCCAAATACCATCTTTGGGTATTCTTATATCATTAATATATTAAAACTTAACGTTTGGTTCTATAATTAACAACCCCAATTTACCTTGTGTAGTGGAGTGTCACAATTGGGTGCTAGTCAAAGAATCATCACACACAAGCCATAAGTAAATTTTAACAAAGTTAAATTACAACAACAACATTGTTTAATTATTTCCAAACCCAAAAAGTTAACGTTAGGTCCCCATAAATCTCAACCCCTTAAAACCAACCAAATTGTTTTACAAGACATCATGAAATATAAAATTGTCTTTAAGAAAAGGGAGTAAAATAAGTTAGACCGCCCACAAGCCACAACAACATCCATAGCATGCTCTGCCACAATCATCCTCGATTACCTGAAATACATGCTTAAAATCGTCAACAAATAATGTTGAGCGAGATCTATAGGTTTACAAAATGACAATTGAACATAAGTATAAAAATCATTCACGATTATTCAATAGCATGTTGATCATTACAAACTATTATTTGGGTATTACTCATTATAGCTTAAGCTATTTAATTATGTTTAAGCTCATGACACCGACCCTATAAACTAATCACCCGCGCCAAATGCCGACGTGATGTAAATAAAGTCATTGCCCCTCTTAGGTATTCGTTGCCAATTATACCTTTTCCTCGACACAAGTTATCCATACGCAGAGGGTACTCAACGTACTAGCTCTCTTCTAGGATAGGGTCGTCAACCCAATAGTACTATCAATTCTTTCAAGCGGCTATATCCAATCCACACAAGGATCAAACAATAGTTAACGGTTCATGAATTTAGGGTCTTTAGCAACTAGCTACTTAACATAATTCACGACATCATTCGGGTCCAATAATAATTCACGACTTATGTTCCTTTTCATTTAAATAGCATGTATCCCCCTCATGGGTAAAAATCATTTAAAAACAGTAGAAAGCGAGGCTATAGACTCACCTTAAGTAGTAGTGATAGTATAGCAAAGACGTAGACGAAAACAATCACCGACGATGAGGATGCCCCGGGAAATCAAATACAACACCTAACAAACAAACGCGAAATTAATCAACACCTTCAAGTACCATTAAGTACTGTATGTATATAATTAAGAACACTCAAAGTTCATATAAAATCACGCCAAAAATCCAAACAAGTGATATTTACTAGACACGGTCACTTTTATACGTTATTAAGACTATTACTCCAAATACAATTCTGCCGGTACATACCTAATGTACGGACTGAATTCCCATACTAAACATCACGTAATTTTACAAAACTCGCTGTAGACTTCACTTATATAATTTAAAAAGCTCACAAAAATTTTCATAAAAAGATTTTACTCTTAAGTCACGCTGCCCAACACATTTCCAACCTTGAAAATTCGAGCAGATTTGTAGCGTTACGTCGTAAAACTATTTTGACTCACTTAACCAATTCCATTTGTAAATCCGATTTCTAAGTTTGAAAATAGACTCATAACTCCAGGTTTTGAGTTAAAGAACAACCCTCATTCATTTTTGAAACTCTACTTATAGTCCCCGAGATTTGACCTAATATCAAACACCAATTCGGATTGCGTCGATACTCGCCTCCCGGTACACGAATTTTCAAACTTATATAACTTTTGACTGGTTTGGAGTTAAAAGCTCTATCTTATACCAAAATGAAGGTAGAAAGAAACTCTACAACTACATTCTGCACTTGTTTTCAATCCATTTCATCTACTCCTATATCCCTAATATCATCACTAAATCATTCCAAATCATTCATAACATCCTAAATCACTTGTATAATCAACCTTCATCAAAAACCCATTTCATAAACAAACCCATACACATGTTTAAATAATTTTTAAAGCTTGAAACATCACCATAAACATAACCCCATTAACAAAATAGATCAAACATCAAAAATAAAAGAAACACCCCCTTGGTCGTGGGGTTTAATGAAAAAACAAAAAAAATAATTAATTAAGCTTGTTTAATCAATATCCCATGTTTATAGTCATTATATTTAACCATGCATTCAAGAAAACTTAATCAAAACCCACTTGATTTTGAAAAATATTTTTTGTAAAAACCAAAGCCTTGCATGTTTGTTTTTAGTGGATTAAAAGACTTACAATGATGAAAGAAAGGATGTTTTATGCATAGTTTCTTCAAAAACTAAAAAAAGTCAATGGTGGACTGGGTGTGGTGGTGTAGCCGTCATCTGAGAGAAGAGGAGAGGGAGAGCGTAAAATTTTTGAAGTGAAAAATGATTATGTGTGTTTGTTGCTTCCCTTTTGTAAGTTTGGAGGGACCAATCTTGCCATGTTAGCTATATTTTGGCCTTATGATAAAACAACGATTTAAAGAGCGGGAATATAACCCACTAGTCGGTTTTTTATTTTGGCGGGAGTCGGGGTTCGTCCCGGCTACCTCAAAATACTTTTAAATGGTTAAAACACACACAAAATTGAATAAAAACGGTTCCGACTCGACTTAACACGCAATAAAAATAAAAACTTTGAAAAATCCAAATATCGATCAATCGATAATAAAAGATAAATTTTGGGCATCCGTCGGTATCGTAGTCGTTATCGGTTCTTCTTAAATCGTTAAACGTTAAAATTAAGACCTTCAACATTGGTTTCAACTTAAACCTTCAAACATATGACCAACAAAACTTCTTAAAAAATTCAAAAATATACGTAAATTAGGGATAAATAGTAACCTCAGTTTCTGGGTATCACACTATACTTGTTCTTGTGCTAAACATTACTTTTCGCATCTTGTTTAGTTACTTTATGTATTGCAAAGTTTCTCTCATAATAGTTTGTATTCTCTCTTTCTACTATAACCCCTAAACAAGCTAAGGTTTAAGATCTGAGTTTGGAATCAAAAGCATCATCACAAATTGTAGTCATGGACCCATATAGTCACAAATAGCTTAGCATAACATAGTAATCAAAGTAACAAGTGGAAAAGAGTAAGAGAACATCATACTTAGATTGATTGAATGAATGAGTACATAAGTGTCACGATTGTATCGTTTCTCCAAGAATCAAAGAGTGGAATACTCTCGTTACAAGTATTTCCCAAAAGTGGATAATACTGAAAATTTACTAAGAAAGCTAAAATACTAGAGCTATGGAGTATTGAAGAGAAGAGGTGTGTGTAAAATGAGTAGAAGTGGCCTCTATTTATAGTGCTGGCTGAGGGAAAATGTGCGCCACACTTATCCAAAAGTGCGCAGCACTTGGAGGTGTGGAATGTGCGCCGCACTTCTGACATTGTGCGCCGCACTTTTGTGCGTTCGATAATCTTCTCTCAATGGTTTTGTTTATTTGCACATTAAGGACCCTTCTTTGTATATCTACACTTTGCTTCTTCAAACTTTATACCTGCATGTAAAATGCAATATATTACGTATCGAAAGCTCTTATTTATGATACAAAGTGGCTTTATAATAACGGGTTGAATATGTATATTTAGGTCGTTATCACTATAAATCTAAGAAAAAAGAAAAAAAAATCAAAGAGAAAAAAGGACTTGGTGAGGATTAAACAAAATATGTAGTAGATCAATATGCCGTGAGTTATGATGTTGTAAATGATGAACACGAAATTAATAAAAGTAAAGATGAAGAACAAAGGATTAAATAAAAAAGAAAGATTAGATTAAGGAGAGAAAAGGAAAAAAACAAAGAGTTGTGTGAATTTCATAGTGAGAGAAGACAAAGTTACATTCTCTCTCTCTAAAACAATAGAATGGAAAAACACACACACAAATGAGGTAGGAGTTTCTTTTTATACTAAGGCTTACACGAGTGGAAGGCCTTTCTCATTTGTGTGTTCAGGACTAATTCTCGTTACATAAACAATATTATCTTAGAAGTCTTGACACCATAAAATAGCATTTTTCACGAGCTTCGCAACGGTATATTATATGACCATCACTTTATATACAGCTAATAATCTCCCCCTAAGGGGTGGTCATGTAATATGTGACTTTACTTCTTTGTTGTTGTAGACTTTGAAGCTCACTGTCTTGATAGTTCCTTTCATGACTTGTGATCTTAGATATTTGATCTTTTGCTTGACTTGATCTTGAAACATTGCCATATTGTGTTTTTCCCCGCATACTCATACTTTACATCATGTTGAAAGCTTGCTAACAATCTCCCTTAATAATTAGAGTAGAAGAAGCCTTTGTCACTACTTATTTTTGAGCTTTCTTAATTTACTTGAATATATGGTCTTGAACCCGCGACTCTTGATGCTACGCCACCATTTACAATCCTTCGCTTTCCCGTTATACAGTACGAATATTGTACATGCGATTAGGTAAGTTCAATGAACTTTATTGACAGGGTTTCCGGATGTGGTAGCCGTTCTCAATACATTTCCTGGAACAAGTTTGAGTGAATCATGTAGAAAAGAGTGAATCATGTAGTTCCATTCTGCTAATTAAGTCGTCAATTCATTTCCTGGAACAAGTTTGAATCAATTAAGAATGAAACCATTGTTGCTTTTTAGTTGACACATGTCTGATTCATGTAGAATCACACATGTTACCTACCGCAGTGTTGTTTGACGATGAAACTGGAAGGATTTCCATTCGTCACTATAACTACTAAAGAGTATTACTCTGAATGTTCTGGCAAGATCATAAATATAATGTGTCGAGACCTGGAACAAGTTTGAATCAATTAAGAATTAACCCAGTGTTTCTTTCAAGTTAACATATGTTTAATTTAAAGAGAATCTTACATATGACCTACCGCAGTGCTGTTTGATGTTAATACTAAAAGGATTTCCATTCATCACTATGATTACTAGAGAGTATCACTTTGAATGTTCTGGCAATATCACAAGGATAGAGTGTAAGACTTTGAAAATTATCTCTTGTGTTCTAAAGATGAACAACAATTGATATATATAATTAGTGTCCTAATGCGATTTTTTATGAATCTCGATAGCTCTAGACTCTATAAGTGCACGTTTATTTGGTGATCAGAGGCTGGAGGAGACTGTCACCTTTTTAATATCTACTATCTCGAAGTGAGCAAGTCGATAGAAATGAGTTTAACTCCATGACAATAAAACAAACTTCTTTTGAGGGAAGCTTAAGTAGGCTGGAAAGGGTTGTGCATTGCATCACTGGGTCCATGATCCTTTGTCTTCAATACCATAAATCATCTAAGTGATTCAGATAGTAGATGTATTGACCCGGTTTCTACTTAAGTTGTATGGAGGGCTGCTTTCTTTCGTAGAAAAAACTATACTAATACTTTATTTCTCTTTTTTCTTTTATTTTAAAAGAAAATCATAACACTAACGACGTGGCAACGAAAGGCATAAATATAAGGATATCGACAAAAATGATAATATCGCACATGGTACGAGTGCCACATATTTTAGCAAGCCAGTGTAGCTCGACTAAAATGATATAAGGAGGATTTATTTTTCCTTTTCTCAAATATATCTATAAATTAACCTTACTGCGGTTTAGTAAACGATGATCAATCACAAGATCTGAAGCACACTAAATTATCGTAATTCACACAAAATAAAGAAATATAAAAGCTCGGTTTTTCTCACATATTTGGGCGATTTATTTGTGCTTAATTATAGTGTCAATAAATGAGATTTTTTCTTTGCTAAAAACACTTTATTTACAAAACATCTTTATTTTTGTTTTTGAAAAACGTTTTTTTATCGATGTGGAGAAAATTGATTTATTTTATTATTCCTATTTGACTTCTCCTCTACACATAAGGTGAACATCGTCCTCGATGTGAGAACTGATAAAACTAAAAATATGGAAATGCAAAGGTAAACGAGAACTTCCCGAGTCTTAGTAAAAAATCGATGGACTTCAAAGGAGTAATTCAACCAAGAGCTCCAATTTGCTTTTTCCTACATGACATAACAAATAAGCACACATGCAAAATATATACAAGGACGATTTTATTTATTTACAAGTACTCCTCCACACTTAAGGTGAAAAGTGGGAAAATACACGGATTGCCTTCCGAGAAGCGCTAAGTTTAGTGTCTTCATCCAGACTCGGTTACTCAGATTTATTTCACAAAGAATGGTACATCCTCTCCATCAAATTCGTTACAGTTTTCTTCCTCGTGGTAGAGCTTAAGACTATGTCCATTTACTTTGAAAGTGGTGTTGTCTCTGCCATATAGCTTAACATATCCAAAGGATATTGGTATTTCACTGTATAATGTCCGGTCCATCTCGAAGTAAGCTTTGGTTATTTGAATTTGTACTTGGAGATAAAGAGGAGTACTTTATTTCCATTCTTGAATTCTTTTCTTAATATTAATTTTTGATCATGCCAAACTTTGGTTCGTACTTTGAATAAATGAGAACATTCATAAGCTTGATGCCTAAATTCATCTAAATCATGAAGTTGAAATATTCTTTTTTCGCCAACCTAAATAAGATATGGGTTGTAGTTTCTGAGTGCCCAATATGCAAGATTTTCGATTTCGATGGTAAATGCCATGTCTTTCCATAAAAAAGCTTGTATGGAGTAGTTCTAACTTCTTAGACCAACAAGCGGGTTGTTTTTTACTGTCTTTTCGAGAATACGTTTGAGCTTTATTAGTGTTTTCAACTTTCCCACTCGTTTGGGGGTGGTAAGATGTGGAAAAACGATGGTTAACTCCATATATTTTCATGACTTTATCCACGAGTTTGTTACAGAAATGGGTTCCTCTATCGCTTATAAGATCTTTTGGAATTCAAAAATGAAAGAATAGTTTCATTAAGAATGTTATAGCAACTCTTGCATCATTGGTTTGCATGGTTTGAGCTTCGACCGATTTTGACACATAGTCAACAACGACTAAAATTTATTCACATTTTTACGATTTGGGAAATGGTCCCATGAAGTCGATACCTCACACGTCAAATATTTCGCAGACTTGGATGTTGTTGAGAGGTATTTCATCTCTCTTGGAAATGTTTTCATTCTTTTGACATGCTTCGCAAAGGCGGACTAAGGTATGAGCTTCACTAACAATTGTAGGCCAATAAAAACATGCGTCGAACATCGTTTTAGCGGGTGTGTTCGTGGCATAACGTCCTCCGAATGGTCCGTAGTGACATTCATCGAGAAGTTTCGAGTTTCGGATCCAGAAATACAACGTCGGATCATTCAATTCGGACATACTTTGAGGATATGGGATTCATCCCAAAAGTATTTCTTGAGTTCAGAAAAGAATTTCCTCTTTTCTTGGTATGTCATCCCCTTTCGTAAGATACGTACAACAAAATATTTTGCAAAATTTGCGAACCACGGTGTTTCATTAGTACTTACATGCATGATATGATCTTCGAGAAAATGGTCGATTTAATCATCGCTTGAATCATCATTCACAAGGCGATATAAATGATCGGCGACAACATTTTCTGCTCCTTTTTTATCTTTTATTTCCAAATCCAGTTCTTGTAAAAGAAATATCCAACGTATGAGACGTAGCTTTGCGTCTTGCTTTTTGAACAAGTATTTTAGAGCTGACTGATCAGTGTACACAATTGTTTTTGAGAAAACGAGGTGTCACACCCTACCATGGTGGAATATGGGGCGTGACGTATGGATATCATCCCAACAAAATGGTGTCTCAATAGAGTAATACTAAATGAAAAAGAAATGTCATAAATGGCGACACAAATGTCGTGAAAATATCTCAACAAAATGTAGGAGTCTAGGTAAGTAGGTAAAAGTCCTACCTCTTACCAAAGACAAACAAATAACAAACATCAACATAAAGGTGTCTAACAGTATCACTTATTCAAATAACAAAAGTAAATATAAGAGGAAAGGGATTCCTCATAATACAATCCTAGCAGCCTCTAGACTTTAGCCACTTCTAACATCATCCTTCTCAACTACCTCACCTGAAAATGACACTAAAATTTTTCAATATAAAGTTGGTGAGAACACAGGTTTAAGTTATCTAGAACATCATAAGAAAACTTGACATCTGCTGTAAATAAGCTAAAGAAAACAAGTTAAAGCAATGGACCAAAATGTGATAATCATGTTACATACAACTACAAACAAAACTTAATTCAAATACCAATTACATCTACAATATAAGAACAATGCACTACACCTATTCGGATATTTCTCACACCCAGTGTGGAGATGAACCATATCCCCGTCGAGATATGTTCTCCCCGAGAAGACGATAAACAAGTACCTAGAACACAAGTACTCGGAACGCATGTTAGAATACATAATAGAACATATAACATAAGACATAAATAAACAAATAATAACACATTTATGTCCAGGAATTTCAAAACATATTATCAAAACATATTAAAAATATTACAAGTGTCATCTCCATCCCATACAAGAAAAATATTAAAAAAAAACTTAGTAAAAATAGGACTATGAACTCACCTGATAGCACAGCAAGCTAGCACTCCTTCAAACCTATAAAATCATACATGGCACACTTAGCTTAGGTCTTAACACACAAATTAAGTACCAATCAAGGAGATGAATCTAATCCCCCAATCCCCACTAACTAGTTCTCCCACTACAAGCTATTCTATACGCAAAAATCCAGTTTTTCCTCGGTACGGTTTACTAGTCACTGAACGACCACATGAAGTGAACTTAACACCACACTTGACTCCTACCATACTGGATTTATGTTGTTCTATGATCTAAGAACTCAAAAAAAAATTTACTTTCTACTTACACGTTTAACCCTTTCGTTTAGTCTCTACGCCAAAAGTCATTTTCATAAAGCTGATTTTTTGTACATGCTAAATGTTTGATACCAAAATTCCGACCTAAACACCATAACATTTATTGAAAACCAGTCCTTTTATATACATTATAAAGAGTTCCATATCAAAAATCTTTGGCTATCTCATTCGTTTGGTTTGATTTTGACTCAAATTCCCGAAATCCAAATTTATTCCTGAATAACGCACTGTTTGTGTAAAAATTGTCTGACGACCTTCCCAACTCCATTTTTGACGAACCATATATTTTTGGAAAGTAGACTCTCTGAACTTAATTTTTAAAAAAAAGAAACTCGACCAAAGGTGCTACCTACTGGCCGGAACAATCGACACAAGGCAGCCCTAAAAATGAGACTATTCTACACCTTTATGCACTAACCCTCTAAACATTGTTAATTATCCCTGAATTCTTAACACAAACCCTAAAAATCATTAACTGATCTTAATTACTATGTTTTCTAGAAAAATTAATAAAACCCTAATCATCTCAATGATGGTTAATTAACATTACAATTATGATTAATTAATAAAAACATGAATTGAAATAAGGTTTAATTGATCACTTACTAATGTAGTGATTTTTTGTGCAATTTATCGTTCTCTCCTCGAATCACACGAATTGATATCGGATTTAACACAAGATTAATTGTTCTTGGTAAATTAAACTCTTTTTGGTATTTTAAAACTTTTAAGAAAAACTATTTAATTAAAAACTAATTAATCTAATTAAAAGGAAATTTTTAATTAAAAATACTTAATTAAAACTAATTAAACTATTTGAAAACTATTTTAAATTTAAGTCTAATTTAAATCTAATTTACTCTAATTAATTTTTTAACTAAAACTTTTAATGAAATCAATTTAAAACTATTTTTATATAAAACTAAATTAATTGAAAACTAATTTTAAAAATTAATTTTAAAAACAATTTAAATTTCTAAAAGTAATTAAAATATTTTTTTTTATTTCTTTATTTTCTTAAAACTTTATAAAAGAAAAATTATTAAAAACTTTTAAATTAAAATTTAACTAAACTAATATTTGTATTTAAACTAATAAAAATCTGACAGCCTAATATACCCAATATTAATTAATCAGTCTGAAGTTATAACAAAATAGCAAGCTAGATCAACTGGTAAAGATGAAAGGCTATTAACCTAGAGGTCTAGAGTTCGAGTCCCTAGGAGGACTTTTTATGAATTATATATTTTGGAATAAAAATTTTGGACAAATAAATAGATAACCAACAGACCAATTGGGTCTGTTGCTTAATGAATATCAGTACTCGCACAACCAAATAAGCATATAACACCTCAAACATAAAATAAGAAAATAAGCTAACACTACTTAGTCTAAAAATAAGCAGATCAAATTTTAAACTATCAAGATAAGCAAATCAAAACTTAAAACTAAATCAAATAAGCAAAACTAAGTTTTAGTAGACAAGATAAATATCAAGCAAACCCAAAACTAAGCATCAAATAACCCAGCAGATAAACCAAGTACTCAAAACGGCTAAATTCTAGCAGATCTATAAGTAGATTAACCCCATAAGTTCAAAAATCAGATAAAAACTTATCAGCTAATCACTTAAGCAAATATCAGAGATCTAATACTTAAATAAGCCAATACCAAACTAGCAGACTATAACTCAAAACCAATCAAACTTACATTAGATAAAAACTCAAACAAAGCAAACACTAGCAGATTCAAAATAAAACTATTATCAGATAAAAACAAACCATAGCAGATACCAAATCAAATTAAGCACTAGCAGATTTAATAAACAAAAACTAAAACAAACATTAATCTAAAATTTACAAAAAATTGAAAGGAATTAAAACCTTGTGTCGAATCCGTTGAGCAGAAGGGTGAGCGCTGAGCCCCCTTTTAGACCAAATCAAATACTCCTTACCCAAATATCATCATCATCATCGAACCATCATCTACTCACGAATCAAAAACAACTATTCGCACCAGATTTTATATAACTTCCAGTAGGGAAGTTTATCAACCAAATTTCATTTTCATTTATCTAAACAAGCTATTTAATTAACTTTGCTTAAATAAAATTTTAATTATTATACTAAATAATTTGAAGATTAATAATAATAAACTTTAACAGAAAAGTAAAAAGAGACAGATTTAACGAAATAACTTTTTATTAAATACTAAAATTGATTACAATACTGAAAAGGAAAATTACAATTAACCTAAAACTATTTTTCGCATAATAAAAATAAAATAAAATTGGCACCACACATTACAGAAATATGGGGGTATTTATAGCCAACCCCCATGGCTTCTCCAAGAAGATTTGTGGAGCAATCTTCAATCTTGGCCGTCCAATGCATCTTTCTTCTCTCTCTTTCTTCATTTCTTCAATCTAATGGCATAAAAGACACCCTCATCACGCGAATCGCAAAGGTGGCAGGAAGTGTGTTTGTTGTGTTTCTTGAGAGCTGATGTGGCTAATAAGGATTGGAGGATTGGTGGTGGTGATTTTTTAAGCCAATCACATGAGAGAGATTGGCCACGTCAATTGAGGACCACATCGTGTTCTTCCTGAAATAAAGGGGGAATTAATCCCATACGTGTGAATCACACGAATCTATAAAAAGCCCCAAAATATATGATGTAACTTTGTGATTAGGGTTTTGGAATAGTGGTAAAAAAGCTGCGTTTTTCATTTAGGGAGGAGAAAAGGTAGGTTTTCTTGTTTGTATCGAGTGTGTGTTGTGGGTAAAAACAAAATGTGTGTGTGACTGGGTTTATGTTTGACCAAGAAACAGGGTTAAATATTTATTTTAACCGTCTCATATGTTTAACTTGGGCTTGATAAACACTCCATTCGTTATTTTAAACCGATTTGGGCCATTTGGGCTTTTGTTGTGAAAAATGGAAAACAAGTTTTCACTATTGGGCTTTTGGTTAACAAGGTAAATCCTTATTGGGCTTTTTGGGCCCAATACCCAAATGTGGGATCCACTTGGCCCAAAATCTCCATAAATGATTAAATCCGCTAAAATCGAACGTGAAATTGGTTTCCTTGATCTTTTCTTCAAAACCCGTGTTGATTTTGCCGTTTTTCGTGATCTTCGGTTTCTTTTGGTACACTTTTGATTCCTTGACTTTTGTCTTTGTCTCTTTCTTGGACTTTTCTTCAACATTTGACCGTGAAATCCCGTGTTTTCTTTCTTTTTGATCTTTTGTACCTATTTCACACAAATAACATAAAACCACGCGTAATTCTGACTTTTATGATATTAAACACATGATTAGGTCTTGATTTTCCTTGATTTTAGTGGTAAAAGGATAAGTGTTTACACACTTATTAAATCCCCTACACTTGACCATTGGAATGACCCCATGCAATGCATAGTTTTAAAGCATAAAGTTACATTTTTCTCATAATCAACCCATCTCGGCCTTTATTAAGATATACTATTACTACTACGATGAAAAGATAAAAACTTTAAAGAAAACACAAGCTATAACAATTATTTAACTTGGAAATTGTTTGATGGAAGAAACTCGTAAAGAAATCTAAGACTTAAATTAGGGCTTTGGTGTCATGAATATTAATCACCCTCAAGTTTCACGTTCCCCATACCAAGCTTAAAAATGAGATCATTGTTTACCATAAGTTCTCAAGTTAAAACCACTTACATAAGACAATTGTGTAATACTCTTTCTCCACTTCCTAAGTTGTATCTCTAGCTTTTAAGGATTGTCATTCACCCGTAGGCTCATTTGACTTATTTGATAATTATTAGTCCAAAAATGAAGGCAAAACGGTGCAAACCCGAAACTCAAAACCTAACCTCGTCCTCAAAAACGTTGTCACTAAAGTAAGCCCACATCAAGGATGATTTAACAAGATTTAGGGAATAAATTCCCGGATCCAAAATTTGGACAATAGTACTACTTATTAATTATTCCTCCAAAGTCATGTTGACTTTCTGTGGAGTTTAGCAAATTCACATCATATACCCTTAGGTTCTTTAAGATGTAAAAATGCTCCTCATCTATTGTCCACACCCTAAGGTCCTTGAACGATAAACAAGGGAATTGATTTTTTTGATCAATTTTTATTCAACACTTACCATGCCATACACCCTAAGGATCTAATGACAAGGTTCGTGCTACATGAACCACACCCTAAGGCTCCTTGAGGTCATGTTTTAATCTTATTCTTTCTTTATTTATGATATATATAGTAGGCCAAATTCCGCGGTCCCATGCTCTGAATACCTCCTACTTAGTGGTTATGAGCCACCTTAGTCGGAAGTCCACAACGCTGGCACCCTCAATGTGTTCATGCTTTAATTACAAGGAGATAAAAGATTTGGCTAAGAGTTAAGATATCGAATCTACACCGCAAAAATCCTCATTTATTAAGCAATTAAATATACAAGCAGGAAGAAAGAGCCACAAAAAGTCATATAAGCAAGAATTAACCCTTAAACTTATTATCAACTCTATCATCTCTCGTTCTCTACAATATAAAATCTCAAGGAATGAAACTCGTGGATGCTTAGCCTAATAAACCAATTAAGGTCCATATGGTTAAGGATACTAGCTAGAGTAAACTTGGATAAGTAAACTCGGGTTGAGTTAAAATATTCACGACTGGCCTAATATATCAAAGATATCTAAACTTGTTAAAACCATTTTATTCATTTATTTATTTTTGACTTTATTCTTGAAATGAAAAGTATAAATACGATGCGAGGAAAGAAAATAAATGAAAATACTACTAGGCCAAAATAGATCAAAAATTTTAAAAATGTTGAAATTTTTTTAATTTTCATGTTAAATGGGGTCAAATTCATGGAAAAAGCCCACTCAAATTCGATAGAAGTCCCCCCTACACTTAATATAAACATTGTCCTCAATGTTTAAGCATGTGGGAGAATAAACTCCCCTACACTTAGGACATTGAGTACGTTGTTTAAATCGAGCTAAGTAAGAGCAAACTAAAGTGATTACATTTATTCGTCTTATTTATATACATGTATGAATCACAATAGTTTTGAGAGAACTGGGTACACGGGATCACGGGTCGCGTCAAAAACACCAAAATTGGATCATTAAAGCTGTTGGGCCAATGAAAGTTTTAACTATGGCCCAGTCTAGATTTGTTTAAATTAGACTAAGTGTTTGTTGATCGGTGAGAGGACCAGCGACAGAGACTAGACCAGTGGAAGGCAAAGCCTCAGCTGGCACGCCAGGAACATTCAAGTCAAAGACAACGTCAGAGAGGTCAAAGACAATCTGAAGTCAGACTCACCAGCGATTATAGATAGATGGGATGTTAAAGGAATGTGCTGGTGTTCAAGGATCTCTGAGTTAACAACACTCAGAGATCAATTAAGAACCCTAGAAGTCTGGGATAAGCAAAGCTTATCCAATCCTTTATAGTTTAGGCGGGAGAATCTACCAAGTGTTTTGAGCGGGACAAAACAAGTGATTCAAGATAAAGCCTAGTACGACCTAGTGGGACAAAAGGTGAACAGTTGGCAGAACTGTTCACCTAAAGTTGGTTAAAGGTATGTCTCGATTTAAACATGCATTTAATACGTTGTACTCTTCCATTCAGAAGGTGACACGTATCAACAACTCCCACTAAGGAAGCAACCTCGTACACTATAAATAGGAGTGAGAAGGAAGAATTAACTCAACCCTTGTGCTTGGATAACTTATCTAAGTTAATTCTCTCCTTGGAACCGCTGAGCCCTCATCTGCCTACCAGCGTCTCATTGATTCCCTTGTAAACTTGAGTCTCGAATCTAGTTTACTTGTTTTTAGGGTTCATATCTTGTTGTTATTCAACGAGTGTATTCATAGCACTTTGTAATACTTTGTTTATAATACTTAATAAAGCATTATGCGTTTGAAAAGTATTTCATTGTGTTTCTTGGTTACAAGAGTTATAGTTTATCAACAATTGTCATATTAAGGGACTTTCAATTGGTATCAGAGCGGTTTGATTTATAAAACATTTCATAAACCGTTCTTGTTTTTAAAATCAAGATCTTAATATGGCTAATACTATACCTCCTCCACCTTTTGGTCAAACTAGTTTAGGTACCACTTCGACCAATATACCGGCCACAACATCTACTACCATGCCTACACCAGTTGTAAGCACTGGTAATAATGATGATGACCTTCCCCAACTACTTGATGTTCGAGGGGGGTCACATGTGTCCAATGTACCAGCATTCGATGAAGAGGATTTCTTAAGTTGGAAAAGTGAATTTCTTATATATTTAGATGGCTTAGAACCCTTCTTGATAGAAATCTTAGAAAATGGTCCATATGTACCACTGGCTGTTTCCTCTACCCCTGAGAGACCCTTTAAGAAACCTGCTAAGCAATGGTCTCCAGCGGATAGACATCTGGCTAACCAGGACAAGAGACTCAAAAGTATCATAGTCTCTTGCCTACCCAAGAACATTATGAAGTCCATTATTAAATGCAACTCTGCTAAGGAGATGTGGACTGAATTAGTTTTAGGGTATGAAGGTCCAGAGGAAACAAAAGAAACCAAAATCCAAGCCCTTAGACTTAAGTTTAATGCATTTAAAGCTATGGAAACATAAATTGTTGCACAAACTAATACTAGGCTTAAGATTTTGTTGAATGATTTAGGAAACAATGGAGTTGTTCTACCTAAGGCTGAGGTTAATGCCACTTTTGTCAATAGCTTACCTAGAAAATGGCTTAGCCTGAATCAGATCTTAAGAGCTAATAATGCTATAAAGAATGATACTTTAGCCCAATTGTTTGGTAGATATAACTATGAAGAAAGGATAATTGACTCCATTTATAAATCAAGGACTGACAGATTTACCACCAGTATCACTGGTTCAAAAGCTCTTGTTGCTAACCATTCCTTTCAGGACAGCGACTCTGACATTGAAGAGGACACCAGAAGTAGTCAAGAATTTCTTGATGAATTACATGCTGAGTTCCATGACATAGCTCTTTTAGCTGATCAAAAGAGGTACTACAAGAGATCTTGTAGAGTTGGAGCTGCAAAGGTTGATTAATCCAAGGTGTCATGCTACACATATGGAAAGACTGGTCACTATCAAAAATATTGCTGGTCAAACAAAACCTCCTCTCTAAGCTTCCCTTCATCCAGCAACAACAACAGCAAGAAGAAGTTTTCCAACTCTCATTTCAAGCAAACCTCTCTCTCTGACTCATAAGGGAAGAAGGACTACAAAGTCAAATACAAAGCCTTGAAAGCTGAGTTGCTAAAACTTAATCAGAAAGCCGATGATGCAGCAAAGAAAAAGGATGTTAAGAAGACTGAAAAAGGTCTGATCGCTGGCTCATTCGACTGGGATGATGAACCTCTCACTTCTGAGATTGAAGGTACCACCACCGTCAGAGCCTTTATGGCTGTCTCTGATGAAGAACCAGCTGTGGGTAAACGTGAAGCAAGATCTGGTCAATGGGTGGATATCACCATGAAAAAGGTACAAAGAATGTTATCTATGACTGAAGGTCCTGATAGAGACCATGTCAGTGACTATACCTTGGTTAACCTCCACTTTGTGGAAGAGCAAAGAAAAAACATGTTAAACAAATTTCATAGTCTTAAAATAGAGTTAAATCTTTGCCAATCTGAATTAACAAATCTTAAACCATTTGTGAATCTTGCTAATCAACTTCAAAATGAAGTGAGCAAATTATCCATTGAAAATGAGTCTTTGTCTGATGAAAATTCTGAACTTAGAAAAACCATTGAGAAATGGAATTTGGCTCAATCCACAATGGAAGAAATAGTCGCTGGATCCATACCTTGTGATGTGGTTCAGGCTATTGGGGGAAAGGGTAGATTAAAAAAACATGTCCCTGTTCCCAATTTCAAATTTGTCCCATCAGATGTCTCTTCTCCTTCTTCCACCTCTGTGGATGAGAAGAACTATGACAAAGAATCAAAGGTACCAGCTCCACCAAGACTCGCTGGTGCCAACCCATCTGATTCCTTGCTTGGCCCAAAACCTCAAACTAAAACCCCTGGGAATTCAATTCTCAAAGTCGCTAACAAAGCGTATAAAAAGGTTTTTGTGGCTAAGGACTCCAACAAACCCACTCCTTCCCCTAAAGAGCTTTATACCACCAAGCAACTTCTCCTCACCCTAATGAAAGAGGTGAAAGGGTTGAAAGAACAAATCAACCCCAGAGTTAATAGTCCATCTGTTAACTCTCTTGGTGAGGGGTCTAGTAGCTCCAAGGGGAGAGCTTTGTTCAGACCTTGCAAGCATTGCGGTTTCAAGAATCACTCATCCGAGGATTGCTCCAAGAAACCTAAATGTATCACATGCGAGTCCTCTGAACACACATCCATAGAGCATGAGGAGATCATAGCGGTTCAAAGAACCAGAACTCAAATGAGATCTAAAATTCCTCATCGACCCTCAAGAAAGGCTGAGCCTAAACCTAGAGATAACTCTGAGGGTTACAAACCTAACCCCCCTGCAAGTACTGTGGCTTCTTCGACCATCACTCTGATGAGTGCGAACATTATCCTGGATGTGACATCTGTGGAAGCATGCGTCATGAACCTAGGGATTGCAACCAAAGAGGGGGGGGGGGTAACCAGAGAAGGACCAATGTCGTTGGTCAACGACAGCATGGACCCACTGGAAAGTGGGTTCATCATAGAAACTAATCTGGATTTGTTATATCTATGCAGGAATATCTGAAGAAATCTGTTTGGTATCTGGACAGCGGGTGCTCCAGACACATGACAGGGGTTAAACAATATCTGCATAGATATAAAAAGGAGTCTGGTCCTAATGTAGTCTTTGGAGATGATTCCTCAGGGGCTACTGAGGGTTATGGCTCAGTGGATTGTAATGGAATAACCTTCACAAGGGTCGCTTATGTCAATGGACTGAAGCACAACCTAATCAGAATTAGTCAACTCTGCGATGCTGGCTTCAAGGTTCTGTTCACCAAGACCCAAGGAACAATCTTCAATCAAAATGATGATGTTGTTCTTATTTCACCCAGGAGAAGGGATGTGTACGTCATCGACATGACATCTTGTCCAGAGGGGACAAACACTTGTCCCTATGCCAAAGCATCTGATAGTGAAAATTGGCTATGGCATAAGAGACTCTCCTATCTCAACTTCAAAAACATTAACAAACTGGCCAAGAATGATTTAGTAGCTGGGCTTCCTTCTCTGACCTTCACCAAAGACAGACCCTGCTCATCATGCGAGAAAGGGAAGCACCACAGAGCCTCATTCAAGACTAAACAATCATTCTCCATAAATAAGTGCCTCTATCTCCTTCACATGGACTTATTTGGACCAGTAAAACCTCAATCCCTAAATCACAACAAATATACACTAGTCATTGTAGATGAATTCTCCAGATACACTTGGGTATTCTTTCTCAAAAGAAAGAGTGATGCTGCTGAAAGAATAATGTCCTTCATCAGAGAAATTGAGAATCTCAATGACTGTAGAGTTAAGGCTATCAGAAGTGACAATGGCACTGAATTCAAGAATCATGCCACGGAAGCCTTTTGTGATGAAAAGGGAATATCACATAACTTTTCCAACCCAGGCACCCCTGAGCAAAATGGTGTCGCTGAAAGAAGAAACAGAACCCTCATAGGGGCTGCTAGAACAATGCTCAGCGAATCAAGACTTCCTAAACTATTTTGGGCCAATGAAAGTTTTAACTATGGACCAGTCTAGATTTGTTTAAATTAGACTAAGTGTTTGTTGATCGCTGAGAGGACCAGCGACAGAGACTAGACCAGTGGAAGGCAAAGCCTCAGCTGGCACGCCAGAGAGGTCAAAGACAATCTGAAGTCAGACTCACCAGCGATTATGGATAGATGGGATGTTAAAGGAATGTACTGGTGTTCAAGGATCTCTGAGTTGACAACACTCAGAGATCACATAAGAACCCTAGAAGTCTGGGATAAGCAAAGCTTATCCAATCCTTTATAGTTTTGGCGGGAGAATCTAGCAAGTGTTTTGAGCGGGACAAAACAAGTGATTCAAGATAAAGCCTAGTACGACCTAGTGGGACAAAAGGTGAACAGTTGGCAGAACTGTTCACCTAAAGTTGGTTAAAGGTATGTCTCGATTTAAACATGCATTTAATACGTTGTACTCTTCCATTCAGAAGGTGACACGTATCGACAACTCCCACTAAGGAAGCAACCTCGTACACTATAAATAGGAGTGAGAAGGAAGAATTAACTCAACCCTTGTGCTTGGATAACTTATCTAAGTTAATTCTCTCCTTGGAACCGCTGAGCCCTCATCTGCCTACCAGCGTCTCATTGATTCCCTTGTAAACTTGAGTCTCGAATCTAGTTTACTTGTTTCTAGGGTTCATATCTTGTTGTTATTCAACGAGTGTATTCATAGCACTTTGTAATACTTTGTTTATAATACTTAATAAAGCATTACGCGTTTGAAAAGTATTTCATTGTGTTTCTTGGTTACAAGAGTTATAGTTTATCAACAATTGTCATATTAAGGGACTTTCAATTGGTATCAGAGCGGTTTGATTTATAAAACTTTTCATAAACCGTTCTTGTTTTTAAAATCAAGATCTTAATATGGCTGATACTATACCTCCTCCACCTTTTGGTCAAACTAGTTTAGGTACCACTTCGACCACTATACCGGCCACAACATCTACTACCATTCCTATACCAGTTGTAAGCACTGGTAATAATGATGATGACCTTCCCCAACTACTTGATGTTCGAGGGGGGTCACATGTGTCCAATGTACCAGCATTCGATGAAGAGGATTTCTCAAGTTGGAAAAGTGAATTTCTTATATATTTAGATGGCTTAGAACCCTTCTTGATAGAAATATTAGAAAATGGTCCATATGTACCACTGGCCGTTTCCTCTACCCCTGAGAGACCCTTTAAGAAACCTGCTAAGCAATGGTCTCCAGCGGATAAACATCTGGCTACCCAGGACAAGAGACTCAAAAGTATCATAATCTCTTGCCTACCCAAGAACATTATGAAGTCCATCATTAAATGCAACTCTGCTAAGGAGATGTGGACTGAATTAGTTTTAGGGTATGGAGGTCCAGAGGAAACAAAAGAAACCAAAATCCGAGCCCTTAGACTTAAGTTTAATGCGTTTAAAGCTTTGGAAATATAAATTGTTACACAAACTAATACTAGGCTTAAGATTTTGTTGAATGATTTAGGAAACAATGGAGTTGTTCTACCTAACGCTGAGGTTAATGCCACTTTTGTCAATAGCTTACCTAGAAAATGGCTTAGCCTGAATCAGACCTTAAGAGCTAATAATGCTATAAAGAATGATACTTTAGCCCAATTGTTTGCTAGATATAACTATGAAGAAAGGATAATTGACTCCATTTATAAATCAAAGACTGACAGATTTACCACCAGTATCACTGGTTCAAAAGCTCTTGTTGCTAACCATTCCTTTCAGGACAGCGACTCTGACATTGAAGAGGACACCAGAAGTAGTCAAGAATTTCTTGATGAATTACATGCTGAGTTCCATGACATAGCTCTTTTAGCTGATCAAAAGAGGTACTACAAGAGATCTTGTAGAGTTGGAGCTGCAAAGGTTGATTAATCCAAGGTGTCATGCTACACATGTGGAAAGACTGGTCACTATCAAAAAGATTGTTGGTCAAACAAAACCTCCTCTCTAAGCTTCCCTTCATCCAGCAACAACAACAGCAAGAAGAAGTTTTCCAACTCTCATTTCAAGCAAACCTCTCTCTCTGACTCAGAAGGGAAGAAGGACTACAAAGTCAAATACAAAGCCTTGAAAGCTGAGTTGCTAAAACTTAATCAGAAAGCCGATGATGCAGCAAAGAAAAAGGATGTTAAGAAGACTGAAAAAGGTCTGATCGCTGCCTCATTCGACTGGGATGATGAACCTCTCACTTCTGAGGATGAAGGTACCACCACCGTCAGAGCCTTTATGGCTGTCTCTGATGAAGAACCAGTTGTGGGTAAAAGTGAAGCAAGATCTGGTCAATGGGTGGATATCACCATGAAAAATGTACAAAGAATGTTATCTATGACTGAAGGTCCTGATAGAGACCATGTCAGTGACTATACCTTGGTTGACCTCCACTTTGTGGAAGAGCAAAGAAAAAACCTGTTAAACAAATTTCATAGTCTTAAAATAGAGTTAAATGTTTGCCAATCTGAATTAACAAATCTTAAACCATTTGTGAATCTTGCTAATCAACTTCAAAATGAAGTGAGCAAATTATCCATTGAAAATGAGTCTTTGTCTGATGAAAATTCTGAACTTAGAAAAACCATTGAGAAATGGAATTTGGCTCAATCCACAATGGAAGAAATAGTCGCTGGATCCATACCTTGTGATGTGGTTCAGGCTATTGGGGGAAAGGGTAGATTAAAAAAACATGTCCCTGTTCCCAATTTCAAATTTGTCCCATCAGATGTCTCTTTTCCTTCTTCCACCTCTGTAGATGAGAAGAACTCTGACAAAGAATCAAAGGTACCAGCTCCACCAAGACTCGCTGGTGCCAACCCATCTGATTCCTTGCTTGGCCCAAAACCTCAAACTAAAACCCCTGGGAATTCAATTCTCAAAGTCGCTAACAAAGCGAATAAAAAGGTTTTTGAGGCTAAGGACTCCAACAAACCCACTCCTCCCCCTAAAGAGCTTTCTACCACCAAGCAACTTCTCATCACCCTAATGGAAGAGGTGAAAGGGTTGAAAGAACAAATCAACCCCAGAGTTAATAGTCCATCTGTTAACTCTCTTGGTGAGGGGTCTAGTAGCTCCAAGGGGAGAGCTTTGTTCAGACCTTGCAAGCATTGCGGTTTCAAGAATCACTCATCCGAGGATTGCTCCAAGAAACCTAAATGTATCACATGTGAGTCCTCTGAACACACATCCATAGAGCATGAGGAGATCATAGCGGTTCAAAGAACCAGAACTCAAATGAGATCTAAAATTCCTCATCGACCGTCAAGAAAGGCTGAGCCTAAACCCAGAGATAACTCTCAAGGTTACAGACCTAACCCCCCTGCAAGTACTGTGGCTTCTTCGACCATCTCTCTGATGAGTGCGAACATTATCCTGGATGTGACATCTCTGGAAGAATGCGTCATGAACCCAGGGATTGCAACCAAAGAGGGGGGGTAACCAGAGAAGGACCAATGTCGTTGGTCAGCGACAGCATGGACCCACTGGAAAGTGGGTTCATCATAGAAACTAATCTGGATTTGTTATATCTATGCAGGAATATCTAAAGAAATCTGTTTGGTATCTGGACAGCGGGTGCTCCAGACACATGATAGGGGTTAAACAATATCTGCATATATATAAAAAGGAGTCTGGTCCTAAAGTAGTCTTTGGAGATGATTCCTCAGGGGCTACTGAGGGTTATGGCTCAGTGGATTGTAATGGAATAACCTTCACAAGGGTCGCTTATGTCAATGGACTGAAGCACAACCTAATCAGAATTAGTCAACTCTGCGATGCTGGCTTCAAAGTTCTGTTCACCAAGACCCAAGGAACAATCTTCAATCAAAATGATGATGTTGTTCTTATTTCACCCAGGAGAAGGGATGTGTACGTCATCGACATGACATCTTGTCCAGAGGGGACAAACACTTGTCCCTATGCCAAAGCATCTGATAGTGAAAATTGGCTATGGCATAAGAGACTCTCCCATCTCAACTTCAAAAACATTAACAAACTGGCCAAGAATGATTTAGTAGATGGGCTTCCCTCTCTGACCTTCACCAAAGACAGACCCTGCTCAGCGTACGAGAAAAGGAAGCACCACATAGACTCATTCAAGACTAAACAATCATTCTCCATAAATAAGTGCCTCCATCTCCTTCACATGGACTTATTTGGACCAGTAAAACCTCAATCCCTAAATCACAACAAATATACACTAGTCATTGTAGATGAATTCTCCAGATACACTTGGGTATTCTTTCTCAAAAGAAAGAGTGATGCTGCTGAAAGAATAATGTCCTTCATCAGAGAAATTGAGAATCTCAATGACTATAGAGTTAAGGCTATCAGAAGTGACAATGGCACTGAATTCAAGAATCATGCCATGGAAGCTTTTTGTGATGAAAAGGGAATATCACATAACTTTTTCAACCCAGGCACCCCTGAGCAAAATGGTGTCGCTGAAAGAAGAAACAGAACCCTCATAGGGGCTGCTAGAACAATGCTCAGCGAATCAAGACTTCCTAAACTATTTTGGGGTGAAGCTGTGAACATAGCTTGTCACACACAAAACAGATCCATTATTGTGAAGGGACATGGCAAGGCCTCTTATGAAGTATATAGGAAGAGAGCCCCTGATGTAAGCTACTTCCATGTCTTTGATTGCCCTGTTTTCATTCACAACTACAGAGATCACCTGGGAAAATTTGATGAAAAATCTGATGATGGATTCTTCGTTGGTTACTCTCTCACCTCCAGAGCTTACAGAGTGTTCAACATCCGTAGACAAGAATTAGAAGAATTCATCCATGTCACCTTCAATGAAGTAGATGCTGTCATGAACCACACCAACTCAGAAGAATGTGACATTGACTTCAATGAAGTTAAATCTTATCCAGAGGATGATTTCTCACATCCCAAGGAATCATCCAAGGGCGGTCATAAGGACTTCCCTTATGTTCATGCTTTTGATCCTTATTCAATCTCTGACATCACTCAAGAAGTTGAAAATGCTTAACAAATCACTCCCCCCACTACTGTGAATGCTGATCTCATCGAACCAGTCTCTACTCCTGATGAAGAGATTATGGATGAAAAAATAATCTGTGAAGAACCCTCAACATTCATTGAACCTGTTTTGACTCCTGAACCCAGAAAGACTCTTGCTCCTCAATCCAAATGGAGTAGGAACCAAGATATTCTTCCGGTGAATATTCTTGGTGAACCCTCTGAAGGAGTCACCACCAGAGGTAAATTAAGATCTCTTGAAACCGCCTCAGCGAATGAATGCCTTTCGCTGATTTTCTCTCTGAGGATGATCCTAAGAATGTGGCTGCTGCGCTACTAGATGAAGGGTGGGTTGTTGCAATGCAAGATGAGCTGAATTAGATCAAGAGAAACAAGGTGTGGACTCTGGTAAAAGCTCCAGCTAGAAAGCAAGTGGTTGGAACTAAATGGGTCTATAGAAACAAGAGGGATGAAGCTGGCATGATTGTCAAAAACAAGGCTAGGCTTGTGGTGCTGGGATATAATCAATCTGAGGGGATTGACTATGATGAAACGTTTGCACCAGTAGCCAGATTAGAAGCTATCATAATCTTCCTAGCCTTTGCACTTTATATGGGGTTTACTGTGTACCAGATGGATGTGAAGAGTGCTTTCCTCAATGGGAAGCTTGCAGAGGAAGTATATGTCTATCAACCCCCAGGGTTTGAAAGCAGTGAGTATCCTGATCACATCTATAGACTTCACAAAGCACTCTATGGGCTGAAACAAGCGCCTAGATCCTGGTATGATACCCTATCCAAATTCTTACTTGAAAATAAATTTGTTAGAGGTACCATTGATCAAACCCTGTTTACTTATAGGTCCAAGGGTGATGTCAATTTAGTACAGATTTATGTGGATGATATAATTTTTGGTTCAACCAATATTACATTGAGCAAACAGTTTGCCAAATTAATGACCAAAAAATATGAAATGAGCATGATGGGGGAATTAACTTTTTTCTTGGGTTTTCAAATTAAACAGAATTCAAAAGGAATTTTCATTTGTCAAGAAAAATATGTTAAGGATTTTCTCAAGAAGTATGATCTGTCTGATTGTGCATCAGTGAAATGCCCCATGCTTCCTCCCAACAACTTGGGAGCTGATGACTCAGGGGTCTCTGTTAATGAGACCTTATATACAGGCATGATTGGGTCACTGATGTACCTCATAGCAAGCAGACTAGACATACAATTTGCCACATGTCTTTGTGCTAGGTACCAAGCTAACCCCAAGGAATCCCACCTTGTAGCTGTCAAAAGAATTTCCAGGTACTTAAAAGGATCTCCCACATTGGGTCTCTGGTATCCTAATGGATCAGGCTTCGACCTCAAAGCCTACTTAGACTCTGACTACGCTGGGTGCTGTCTTGATAGAAAGAGCACCTCTGGGAGTTGTCAAATCCTTGGTGGAAAGTTAGTATGCTGGAGCGCCAAGAAACAAAACTTTGTGGCCATGTCATCAGCTGAAGCTGAATATGTTGTGTAACACCCCCACAATTGCTATGCGCAGCGGAACTACAACAATGGGTGCTACACAGTATTCATTGCACACAAGATATATCAAACGACGCTAAAAAGACGTCAACATAAAACTTGAATTAAAAATAGTTAGATGATACATGTCCACGGTTTTTCCAACCCCAACTGGTACAACAGAGTTAAGCGTTTTCGGTCCGCATGAATCTCAACCCAGAAATTTCAGTTTTACAACAACATAACATTAAAACTTAAAATGTTTAAGTAGAAAAAGGAGGAAAAACAAGCGGACTCCAAGCCATACACACAACACCCATCCCATGCATGCTCCATTCTACACTTCAGCGGTTACCTGAAACACATGCCAAAATTTTGGTCAACGAAAACGTTGAGTGGAATTCATAGGTTTTACAATCCATTTGAACGTATATAAAATAAAAACCATTCGTGATCATTTATAGACTTGTCGATCAAACAATCTATAATCAGGATACTGACAATTGTGTTTAAGCTCATGACACTAATCCGTTAACTCAATCACCCGCGTAATAAATAACGGCGTGATTCAGATGAAACCAGTGCCCCTTCTAAAGGCATCAGTTGCAAATATACCTTATTTCTCATACAAAATAATCTACCGCAGAACTTACTAAACGTACAGCTTCTTGGCTAGCATTGGGTCGTTAACCCCGTAGTACTACAAATTGCATAAGCGGCTATTTCCACCTACTCGAGGGCAGGACAATAGTTAATAGTTCATGATTTTAGGGACTTTTGCAACTTTGGTACTCAACACAATTTCTAAGGCAACTTTCGGGTCTAACAATCATTCATGATATACGTTCCTTTTTTAAAACTAGCATGCATTTCCCTCGCGGGTAAAACAATTTGAAATAAACATAAGCGAGGCTATAAATTCACACCTTATATCTTAAGTAGTCGGTAGTTCGAGGGATGATCACTGACGACGAAACGGATGCCCGGTTAAATCAACACCTATCACAAATAACGCGTAATGAGTAATCTCATTTAAATACCTTGCGGTACTGTATAAAATACATAAGTAATAGTCACTTAGGACAATTATAACTCACGCCAAAAACAAAACAACAAGCATCACTCATTTTATACCATTCGTTCTTACTACTTACGCTATCCATTTTTATCCATTCTCGCCGGTACTTGCCGAAAGTACGGGCTGTTTTACCATGTTTAACCATACTTATAAAATTTGACAAAATTCTAAAAAATCCTATAAGACCTGTAGATGACATGTTTTTAAGCCCAATGAAAATTTTTACTTTTACGACCCGTTACTCGACGCTTTTCCAAATCTACATTTTACGGGCTGAAATTGCACTTCGACCAATTTTGACCTCTTTGACCTATATGAAAAGTACCTTTGACTTCTTTGACTCCTAAGTCAACATATAGACCCATTTGTACAGGTTAGGGACCAAATTTTGACCCTTGAACATTTACCAATTCATACTTGTGACCCTCGGGATTTGACTAAAACTTTACATAAATCCGGATTATGAAAGTCCTCGTCTCCCGGTACTCGATCTTTAAAACCTCATAACTTTTAGCTCGTTTTGAGTCACGGGCTCTACCTTATACCAAATTAAAGACAAGAAGACCCTCTACAACTACATTTAGTTTTCAAGACCTGGAAAAAAAATAATTTTTATAAAATGAGCTCAAAGTTTCTGCCTAAATTTGGCTACTCCAAAATCACGCTTACACTCGATTCCAAGCCTATCCATCACTACTAGGCATCATCCTAAGCCTCCTAAACATATCCAAACTCAAGATTTCAGTCCTACCCCTAATGATCAACCAATCTCAAAATCAAAAATCAAAGAAATCAAACATGCAATCACCTAAACCTATGTAAAACATCCTTAAACAATAAACCAAACACAAGACTAAACTCAAAATTCAACAACCACCATGGCTCCCCAAACACCCCTATTGCCGTGGGGTTTGGGTGCCCCAATCACCACAACCAAATTGATTTTTGGTGGGTTTTCTTGGTGATTATGCATCCATTAAACATGAATTAAACATGCATTACAATAATTAGCCTCAAAAACGAATTTGGATCATCATGAAAATTTTTGGAAAATTTTTGTTAGTGCATGTGGGATTTAAGCACATAGAAATGTAGGGAATGACCAAATTAGATGTGGTCTAACCTTAATTTTTTATGAAAATCAAGTGAAAAAAAGTTTTTGATGGATTTCTTGGTGGGTTGGGGGTGTCCGTCGGCTTTAGAGAGCAAGAGAGGGAGAGAGTTGTTTAATTTTTGGTGAAATGTTCTATGTGTTTGTGTTTGTGTCAATTTTGGGCTTTTTGGTGGATTGGGAGGGACCAATTTGCAATTTTTGGTTTCTTTTGGCCTTAAGTTGAAAACGTCCTCAAAACTTTGCGGGTTCGACTCATTTGTCAATTTTGAAAATTTTACGGGAGTCGGAAATCTTCCCGAACGCTCCAAAATATTTTTGGGATACTTTAAATGTACTCGGAAGGCTATAAAACTCACCCGACTCAACTTAACACGAACCGTAAATAAAATTCTCGAAAAATTACTTTATCGATAAATCATCAATAATTATATAAAATTGGGCATCCCTCGGGATCGTAATCGTCATCGTCCTTCTTAAATCGTCAAACATAAAAATTATAACCTCGAACATCGGCTTTAACCAAAATACTTATAAATATAGAAATTAAAATTTATTAAAAATTTCAAAAATTAGCGTAATTTAGGGTAACGTTAATGACCTCGATTCTAGGGTGTCACATCCACCCCTCCTTAAAGAGAGCGACGTCCCGGCGCTCGCCTCTTCTTGGACTCACATTTCGTTCTACTGGAACAGATGAGGATACCTTTCCTTGAAAAAGTCCTCACGTTCCCAAGTGTATTCCGGTCCACGCTTAGAATTCCATCGGACTTTCACAATAGGAATCCTACTACGCTTCAACCGCTTGACCTCCCGGTCCATAATTTCCACAGGTTCTTCCACAAAATGCATTTTGTCGTCCAGTCGAATCTCGTCCAAAGGAATCACCAATTCCTTGTCCGCCAAACTCTTCTTCAGGTTCGATACGTGAAACGTGTCGTGAATAGCACTAAGCTCGGTCGGCAATTCTAATTTATACGCTACTGGTCCAATTCGTTCAACGATCTTAAACGGTCCAATATACCTCGGACTCAACTTTCCTTTCTTCCCAAAACGAATTACACCCTTCCACGGCGATACCTTGAGCATAACCATATCTCCAACTTCAAACTCCAACGGTTTCCTTCGGTTATCGGCATAACTCTTCTGTCGGCTTCTCGCAGCAAGTAGTCGGTTCTTGATTTGCACAATCTTCTCTGTCGTTTCTAAAACCATTTCGGGTCCAGTCAATTGACTTTCCCCTACTTCACTCCAACACACAGGCGATCTACACTTCCTTCCATACAATGCTTCGAACGGTGCTGCTTTGATACTCGCATGGTAAGTGTTATTATACGAAAATTCCACTAGAGGCAAGTGGCGTTCCCAACTTCCTCCAAAATCAATCACGCATGCTCGGAGCATGTCCTCCATCGTTTGAATAGTTCGTTCACTCTGGCCGTCAGTTTCCGGGTGATAAGCCGTGCTTAAACTCAATTCAGTTCCCATCGCACGTTGAAGCGATTTCCAAAATTCCGACGTCAATCTACTATCGCGATCCGAAATGATCGATAACGGCACTCCATGTCTACAGACGATCTCCTTCACGTACACGCTGGCGAGTTTTTCCATGCTGTCCGTCTTCTTCATAGGTAAGAAATGAGCAGATTTCGTTAACCTATCCACAATCACCCATATCATATCACATCCACTAGGAGTCCTAGGTAAACCCGTCACGAAATCCATAGCGATTTTCTCCCATTTCCATTCTGGGATCTCTGGTTGTACCAACAATCCAGATGGTTTCTTATGTTCTGCTTGAACCTTCGCGCATGTCAAACACTTACTAACGTAACGAGCAATATCCGCTTTCATATTCGGCCACCAATAAACTTTCTTCAGGTCGTGGTACATTTTGTCCGATCCAGGATGTATCGAATACTTCGACTTATGCGACTCATTCATAACCAATTCTCGAACTCCAGGCTTTCCTTCCTCAGATGAACACAGTGGTAACCAAATCCGATTCTCAAAATATCTCAGTCCGTCTGACCTAATCACGAAGAGAGGTTTCAACATTCGTCCCAAGTTCTCAGCTTCAACATTCCCTTTCATTAGTCCTCTCTCTTGAGCCTTCAGTATAGTTTCGGTTAAGTCAACGCTCTCAGTCATCACTAAAGCTCTAACCCTCAAAGGTTTCTCCCGTTCCTTCCTACTCAGTGCATCCGCTACAACATTCGCCTTGCCAGGGTGGTAGCGAATTTCGCAGTCATAATCACTCAATAGTTCAACCCATCGTCTCTGTCGCATATTCAACTCCTTTTGATCTAAAATGTGCTGCAAACTCTTGTGGTCAGTGAATACAACACACTTTGTCCCATACAGATAGTGTCTCCACAACTTCAACGCAAAAACTACCGCTCCTAATTCCAAATCGTGCGTCGTGTAGTTCTCCTCGTTCTTCCTCAGTTGCCTCGACGCGTAAGCTATCACCTTTTCACGTTGCATTAATACCGCTCCATAACCCTTACGAGACGCATCACAATACACTACGAAGTCTTCGGTTCCTTCAGGCAATGATAAAATCGGTGCGGAACATAACTTATCCTTGAGCGTTTTGAAGGCAAGTTCTTCCTCAATTCCCCATTCATACACCCTATTCTTTCGGTAAGCCTCGTCAATGGTTTCGCAATCAACGAAAATCCTTCGATAAACCTTCGATAATACCCCGCTAAACCAAGGAATTGTCGAACTTCAGTCGGCGTCGTCGGTGCTGGCCATTCCCTGATCGCTTCGACCTTGGCGGGATCCACACGAACTCCCTTACTATCAATCACATGACCTAGAAACTGTACTGATTCCAACCAAAATTCACACTTCGAGAATTTTGCATACAGCTTCTCCTTCCTTAACAACTCCAAAATCTTTCTTAGGTGCTTCTCGTGCTCCTCCTTACTCTTAGAGTAAATAAGTATATCATCGATGAAAACAATAACAAACTTATCTAGATACGGCTTGCACACGCGATTCATAAGATCCATGAATACAGCAGGCGCGTTCGTCAACCCAAACGGCATCACTCGAAATTCAAAGTGTCCATACCGCGTACGAAAGGCAGTTACAGGAATGTCCTCCTCTCTTACACGCAGTTGATGATACCCTGATCTTAAATCGATCTTTGAGTACACACTGGAACCTTGCAATTGATCAAATAAATTGTCAATCCTCGGCAATGGGTACCGATTCTTAACCGTCAGCTTATTGAGTTCCCTATAGTCAATACACATCCGAAACGAACCATCTTTCTTCTTTACGAACAACACTGGCGCTCCCCAAGGTGATGAGCTCGGCCTAATAAATCCTTTGTCCATCAACTCCTTCAGTTGATCCGCTAACTCCTTTAACTCAGATGGTGCTAGGCGATAAGGTGCACGTGCAACTGGCACAGCTCCTGGCACTAAATCAATTCGAAACTCGACCTCACGGGCAGGCGGTAAACCCGGCAACTCGTCTGGAAAAACTTCCGGATACTCGCAAATAACTGGTACCTCTTCAATCCTTGCCTCTAAATCACCATCACTCGAAACTTGTGTCAAAAACACATCGCATCCGCTCTCTACGTACTTCATCATTTTCAAACACGAAATCACTTTCAAACGAGAAGTGCATTCGTCTCCCTTTATCGTCAAAACCTTATTCCGCAACGGAATCTGAACCAATCTCTCGCCACAGACGATCATAGCACTGTGCGCCATTAGCCAATCCATTCCCACAATCACGTCAAACGATCCTAGCTCTATAGGCATCAAGTCGATTTTAAAAGCGTAATTTCCTAACTTCAAGGTACACCCTTTCAGTATAGAATTCGTACTAACAATTTTTCCATCGGCTAACTCAACGTTATAACTAGTCGCTAACAACACCGGTTTTCTATCAATATGACGACTAAATCTAACGTCTACAAAACTCTTGTCGGAGCCAGAATCAAACAAAATACTAGCATAACAAGCGTTTAGCAAAAACGTACCGGTAACCACATTGGGACCCTGTGGTTTATCAGCCGTTCCCACTTGATACACAGCAGCCGCATTATTACCTCCCCGCTTGTTTCCTGCCTTCGGGCAATTCACTTGCACATGACCCCTGTCTCCACAACCGTAACATCCCCTCGTCCTGATAGCATTAGCCCCTGTGGCTACTCCTCCCGTTCGACAACCAGATGTCCTATGACCTGCTTTCCCACACTTGCCGCATGCAGGCGGGCAATTTCCAACATGGTACAAATTGCACTTACCACAATGGGGGTTCACTTTCACACCTCTAGGGTTCGTCACTGCCCTCATCCCTTCGTTCCTTCTCTGATTAAACTGCTGATTTCAGTTCGGCCCATGGTTGTTTCGATTTCCACCTCGGTTCTGGCCTTGGGATTGATTGCTTTGTGCCGCTTCCCGTTTCCTCTTGTTGCCTTCAGCAATGGAGTTCTGCTTGTCCTGAAGCTTGACGTCCATCAAAGCGTGAGCCATTTGGACCGCTTCATCAAAAGTTCCAGGTTTTGACGAAGTTGTTTCACCTTTGATATTGCTAGATAAACCCTTAATATACTGCTTCATCTTCTTGGCATCATTGGCAAAAATATCTGGACACAAAAGGCTTAATTCATTGAATCTCCTGGTGTAAGCAGCTATATCGTTGTTCTTCAAGGTCAAATGCCTCAACTCATCCTCCAATTGCCCCAATTCCTCTTCCGGGCAAAACTTCTTAGTCAACAGAGCTTTTGTCGCATTCCACGTCCTTGCATTCACTACAGCCAATCCAACCGTAGCTACCTGAGTATTCCACCAACTTAACGCATCATCAAGAAACGTAGCCGCTGCAAACTTTACTTTATCCGCTTCTGCACAACCGCTGATTTCGAACGTACTTTCAACCTTTTCCAACCATCGTCTAAGTTCTAAAGCTCCACCCGTTCCACGGAACTGCGTGGGACCGCACTTCATAAAACTAGAATAGGTACACACTCTCGGGGCTTGCTGTCTCCCCGCGTTCCTTCCCTGGTCCTGATTTCTCCCGGCTCGGTCAGCTTCCAACGCATTTGCTATAGCTTCCTGAATCATGGTGTTAACACGATCGGCGGTCAACTTTGGAGGCATGGTGTTATCGAATATCTCTTTCTGCAAGACAGGGAAAACAGAAAAACAATGTAAGTATACATATCAAGTTTCCCAGACATAATATACATACAACGACACATCACTACGGAGTTACTAATATTCATCAATTCACATCACAAAAGATCAAATTTAAGACATATCACAGATCATGAAAGGTAACATAGATTGTATTGATAATTAACCAAAATCGTGACAAGTATTGCCACTACAATCGTTCACCACAAAACTTCAAGTACTTGAGTTTCTCGTCATAATACCATCATACAAAGGTCTAAAATAGTTCTATTACAATGATCAAAGAAAATACAAAACAAGTAACTAGGCATGTGGTGATCCACACTGCCTCTTGGATGGCGGCTCGTCGTCGTCTTCCTCGGTTTCCTCATCACTGTCGTCCTCATCCACATCATCCATTTTTCTCTTTCCTTTCTCATCCGGCTCACATTCCATTTCCTTTTTCGTCCCTGATGTGGATCCACACTCAATCGCTACCTGATTTCCCACCGTAATACAAGCACCTCTAGTAGGCGGCTGAATCATAAAGTCGTTTGCCTCCATCTCCAAATCGTCCACGAATCTCCAATCCGGGGGCAATGATGCTCTCACACGATGCTCCCAACTCTGCATCCTCGACAACCTCATTTGATCCTCCCTAACACGGTCAAGACTAGCACTTAAATTTGCAACCATTGATCTTAAACTGTTGATGTCACTTTTGTTCACATTCCCATCATACTCAATTCTTGCAGTCCTTTCCAACAGTCTTTGGTGTTCCATTTCATTCTTATCAAACCTCTTAATTACCCTAGTCTCAACTACAAACCGCTCATACATCAACCTTTCCATCCTCCCCAAACGACCTGCGGGATCCCAGTAGTGTCTTGGCCTCGGAAAGTAGACCCTTGCAATATTCTCATGAATCGATGGCGACTTGGATGATTTGCTGGACTCTCCACTGCACCCATTACTTACTCGAACAAATCCTGGCACTGTTCTCAAATAATCCTTACAATTGTCCATCGGGCGATTAAAGGGTTGCTGCTCATAACGACCGGTCGGTGGTACCTCAAAACCCTTCGGCGAATTCGGGGATTGAAACAAATCAGGTTCGGTCTGGCCTACAGCATTCTCAGGAATGCCATCATCCATTAGCTCCTCGGGCTCTTCTTCGGAATCCTCACTCTCGTCACTACTAATGCTAAAATTGTCCACTTCGCTTTCGTCATTGTCGTTTTCCGGCCCTATTTCCTCTTCTGGAGCGATCCATCCATTATCATTATCCGACGGGTTCGGAGGAAACGGTCCCCCTTCGTGACCTACGACGTAATCGTTTCCGTTATCATTAGGCGGTACCTCGGCCATTCCTGCAATAACAGCGAATTTCGGAGGGTACATAAGTAATTATACAATAGTTATAAATACATGCATGCAAATGCAATGCAAAGGTGGTACATATGCCCGAAATGTAATAATATGATGCTCATGCATGATTAATACAAAAATTACGATGTCGGATATTCCACGTAAAATTCAACGTCTACATATAGTAATTCCATACTTACGTAATAATTACCCACATATATACTTCACTCAAAAGTATACGTCAAATGCCATAAATACAACAATAAACCTTACCGGAGCCATGCAGGATAGTTGTGTGTGCTTGGACCATTTCTTACGACACCAAAAGTTATAGTTTAGGATTTTCAAAAACGACCTAGTTCTCTATAACTCGTGGCTCTGATACCAATCTGTAACACCCCCACAATTGCTATGCGCAGCGGAACTACAACAATGGGTGCTACACAGTATTCATTGCACACAAGATATATCAAACGACGCTAAAAAGACGTCAACATAAAACTTGAATTAAAAATAGTTAGATGATACATGTCCACGGTTTTTCCAACCCCAACTGGTACAACAGAGTTAAGCGTTTTCGGTCCCCATGAATCTCAACCCAGAAATTTCAGTTTTACAATAACATAACATTAAAACTTAAAATGTTTAAGTAGAAAAAGGAGGAAAAACAAGCGGACTCCAAGCCATACACACAACTCCCATCCCATGCATGCTCCATTCTACAGTTCAGCGGTTACCTGAAACACATGCCAAAATTTTGGTCAACGAAAACGTTGAGTGGAATTCATAGGTTTTACAATCCATTTGAACGTATATAAAATAAAAACCATTCGTGATCATTTATAGACTTGTCGATCAAACAATCTATAATCAGGATACTGACAATTGTGTTTAAGCTCATGACACTAATCCGTTAACTCAATCACCCGCGTAATAAATACCGGCGTGATTCAGATGAAACCAGTGCCCCTTCTAAAGGCATCAGTTGCAAATATACCTTATTTCTCATACAAAATAATCTACCGCAGAACTTACTAAACGTACAGCTTCTCGGCTAGCATTGGGTCGTTAACCCCGTAGTACTACAAATTGCATAAGCGGCTATTTCCCCCTACTCGAGGGCAGGACAATAGTTAATAGTTCATGATTTTAGGGACTTTTGCAACTTTGGTACTCAACACAATTTCTAAGGCAACTTTCGGGTCTAACAATCATTCATGATATACGTTCCTTTTTTAAAACTAGCATGCATTTCCCTCGCGGGTAAAACAATTTGAAATAAACATAAGCGAGGCTATAAATTCACACCTTATATCTTAAGTAGTCGGTAGCTCGAGGGATGATCACTGACGACGAAACGGATGCCCGGTTAAATCAACACCTATCATAAATAACGCGTAATGAGTAATCTCATTTAAATACCTTACGGTACTGTATAAAATACATAAGTAATAGTCACTTAGGAAAATTATAACTCACGCCAAAAACAAAACAACAAGCATCACTCATTTTATACCATTCGTTCTTACTACTTACGCTATCCATTTTTATCCATTCTCGCCGGTACTTGCCGAAAGTACGGGCTGTTTTACCATGTTTAACCATACTTATAAAATTTGACAAAATTCTCAAAAATCCTATAAGACCTGTAGATGACATGTTTTTAAGCCCAATGAAAGTTTTTACTTTTACGACCCGTTACTCGACGCTTTTCCAAATCTACATTTTACGGGCTGAAATTGCACTTCGACCAATTTTGACCTCTTTGACCTATATGAAAAGTACCTTTGACTTCTTTGACTCCTAAGTCAACATATAGACCCATTTGTACAGGTTAGGGACCAAATTTTGACCCTTGACCATTTACCAATTCATACTTGTGACCCTCGGGATTTGACTAAAACTTTACATAAATCCGGATTATGAAAGTCCTCGTCTCCCGGTACTCGATATTTAAAACCTCATAACTTTTAGCTCGTTTTGAGTCACGGGCTCTACCTTATACCAAATTAAAGACAAGAAGACCCTCTACAACTAAATTTAGTTTTCAGGACCTGGAAAAAAAATAATTTTTATAAAATGAGCTCAAAGTTTCTGCCTAAATTTGGCTACTCCAAAATCACGCTTACACTCGATTCCAAGCCTATCCATCACTACTAGGCATCATCCTAAGCCTCCTAAACATATCCAAACTCATGATTTCAGTCCTACCCCTATTGATCAACCAATCTCAAAATCAAAAATCAAAGAAATCAAACATGCAATCACCTAAACCTATGTAAAACATCCTTAAACAATAAACCAAACACAAGACTAAACTCAAAATTCAACAACCACCATGGCTCCCCAAACACCCCTATTGCCGTGGGGTTTGGGTGCCCCAATCACCACAACCAAATTGATTTTTGGTGGGTTTTCTTGGTGATTATGCATCCATTAAACATGAATTAAACATGCATTACAATAATTAGCCTCAAAAACGAATTTGGATCATCATGAAAATTTTTGGAAAATTTTTGTTAGTGCATGTGGGATTTAAGCACATAGAAATGTAGGGAATGACCAAATTAGATGTGGTATAACCTTAATTTTTTATGAAAATCAAGTGAGAAAAAGTTTTTGATGGATTTCTTGGTGGGTTGGGGGTGTCCGTCGGCTTTAGAGAGCAAGAGAGGGAGAGAGTTGTTTAATTTTTGGTGAAATGTTCTATGTGTTTGTGTTTGTGTCAATTTTGGGCTTTTTGGTGGATTGGGAGGGACCAATTTGCAATTTTTGGTTTCTTTTGGCCTTAAGTTGAAAACGTCCTCAAAACTTTGCGGGTTCGACTCATTTGTCAATTTTGAAAATTTTACGGGAGTCGGAAATCTTCCCGAACGCTCCAAAATATTTTTGGGATACTTTAAATGTACTCGGAAGGCTATAAAACTCACCCGACTCAACTTAACACGAACCGTAAATAAAATTCTCGAAAAATTACTTTATCGATAAATCGTCAATAATTATATAAAATTGGGCATCCCTCGGGATCGTAATCGTCATCGTCCTTCTTAAATCGTCAAACATAAAAATTATAACCTCGAACATCGGCTTTAACCAAAATACTTATAAATATAGAAATTAAAATTTATTAAAAATTTCAAAAATTAGCGTAATTTAGGGTAACGTTAATGACCTCGATTCTAGGGTGTCACATGTTGCGACCGCTGGTTGTTGTGCTCAAGTTCTTTGGATGAAAAGTCAGCTTACTGATTATTGGATCATTTATGAAAAGGTTCCCATATTCTGTGACAACACAAGTGCCATAGCCATCTCAAATAATCCGGTACTTCATTCCAGAACTAAGCATATTGACATCAGGTATCACTTTATCAGAGACCATATTTTAAAAGGTGATATTGAGCTTCATTTTATACCCACTGAATACCAGCTCGCTGATATATTCATCAAACCTCTGGCTGAGCCAAGTTTTACTAGATTGGTTGCTGAGCTGGGTATTAAAGGGAATTGAATGTAACGAGGTAGTTACATTCTAATTGGACATAATATATTCCCATATTTAATTCAAATGATTAAACTTTATTGTCAACAACTTTCCCGCTTTCCTAGGGACAGAAATATCACATGAAGAGTCAAGGGGTCCCACTTTTCCTAAAAGGTAATTTTTTGCATTAAATGCTTTAATTGTAAAACGGCAAACTCTTTTATCAAAACCCTTGAATCACTTTTCAAAACTCACATTCTCATAACTTTCACACACACACACAACTATTCATCTTCTCCAAAACCTTTATTTCTTCCACACTTCAACAATGGTGTCTTCATCATCTAACACCGCTTTCACCGTTCTGGCCGCCTCCAACGTTGATTTTTGGATACATGATGGCAAAATTGCCTTGAACAATTGTGTAGCTCTCTTGGAACACACCAATTCACTCTACCAACCTTTGTTCCTCTTCCTCAAAAAGTCCACCATTTTTGAAGCCATAACCAGAGTACCCTCCACTTGCTACCAACAATATTTGAAGGAGTTCTGGTATAGCGCGGAAGTTGATCCAACCTCTTCACACATCACCTTCAACCTTTCCACACATCCCCAACCTCTCACCTTTGATCTTCATACATTTGCCAAAGTCATTGGACTTCCAGTCAATGAAGGCATGTCCGTTGTGCCTGCCAGCGCCACTGTGAAGAAGGCTCTTGCTACCCTTCATCCTCATGACGACAATGATAAACCCTTCACCACACAAGGTTTCCAGACCAAATCCCTGATCAAAGTGAATTACTTCTCACCTATTTGGAGGACGCTGATGTTATATATTGTGAAATGTCTGGGTAGAAACCAGGGGTCTCATGATCAAATTAATAGAGCCCAGCAAGCTATTGCCTATAGCTTAATTTGGAGACAAGATATAGGGATCTCCCATATACTTTACTCTGACCTCATTGCTAAGCTAGAAAACAAAGGGAAGAAGAACAGACTGGCCACCATCTGCTACACAAGATATCTCTCTCTTCTCTTAGAAGACATGCTGGGTGAAGGATACACAAATGATGAACTTCTCTCTTTCTCTCCTTATCACATCACTGCTGCATCACTAAAGACCCCTCTGGAAGATGAAGTGCCTCTCAGCAAGCACATGATGCAAGTCGCTGGGTTACCGGTTGTTGATGGGGAGCCCTTGATCCCTCACAATGAGGTGAATGCTGATAGAGCAACTGACAAGTCTTTGTTAAAGACCTCTGTGCAGTCTTCTTCTCAGCCCAAGGTGCCCAAGGAAAAGAAGAAGAAGAGGAAAGACATCCCCCTTTCCTCTGAAACCCCTTCTGTTAATCCTTCCAAGTCCAAGAAGACCAAGAAGAACCCATCCCCTTCTCTGGTGGATGTGGTTGAAGAGCCTGCCGCCGACAAACAACCAGAGTCTAGCGTCTCCCAGTCAGCAGAGACGACTAAGAACCTTCTCAACGCTGATATCTCTCAGGTATTAGTTTGCCATTTCATTCTCTTGGAGGCTCACATACAATCACTCTCAACATTCTGTAGGAGAGAGTGATGAATACTTAGGGTTTTCCTCAACCCATAGAGTGTCTGTGTCAGCACCTAGAACACTTAGGATTATCTGTACTCTCTGTCTTAACACAAGGATATGATTCATTTGTGCTCATAACGCACCCCGATGATCCTTCACCCTCTGGACTGTGCTCTTGTCTATACCAAATTGAGCATGCTATAGGTCCCGACCCAGAATCTCTGTACTTCACGCAGTCTCTGGGTCCCCTCAATGAAAAGATTCCCAAAGAATTCATTCTTTTGGGGGGACTGAATAATCACCCTTAGTCTTCCTATGGGCAGGGATAAAGGGCGACCATTACCTTCAAATAATTCACAACTAAAATAGTCCCAAAGAATTCATTCTTTTGGGGGGACTGAATAATCACCCTCAGTCTTCCTAGGGGCAGCGATAAATGGCGACCTTTAACTTCCATGAATTCATAACTAAAAGAGTCCCAAGGAGCAATCCTTCAAGGGGAGTTGGAAAATCACACCCAGCTATCCTAGGGGCAGCGAACGGCGACCATTCACCACATAATTTTCACAACTTAAAAGAGTCCCAAGGATTAATCCTTATGGGGGAGCTGGATAATCACACCCAGCTATCTTAGGGGCAGCGAATGGCGACCTTCAACATAACTATTTCACACTTAAAAGAGTCCCAAGGTGAAATCCTTAGGGGGGGGGGGCTGGATAATCACACCCAGCTTTCCTAGGGGTAGCGAATGGCGATCTATAACTTCATATTTTTTCACTATTGGTTACTAACAAATGTCATAAGAGGCTCATAATCTTCATGAAGAACAACATAATGATGATGCCTATTCTATTCCTAGTGATGAAAATGCTGAAGTCCCCCACATAGATCTTGATGCCATGTCAGATATTGATTCAATACCAGAGGATGAGGTCTTCATTATCGAAGAGGACTTGACCATTTCAGATTATGCTTATATGGATGTTGATGATGACCAAGTTACATCAGAATTGAAACCCATCACCTTCCCATCATTGCACAATGTGCAAGAACTAGCGGGTAAGCGGCTATTGGACCAGAGGCTCTGTGCACCAACCCCAGTTCCCTTCCCAACATTACCAAATGTCATGGAACTAGGGGTCAAGCAACACTTAGAATATTTACAAAAGCTCAAGCCTGTCCATGTTCCTCGAATGAAAGATGTTCAGGAACTCGCTGCTGAGGCTCTCTGGATCAAGAGGGGTGACATCAGTAAAACCAAGCCCAAAGTCACAAATGATGTCATCCTCTCTGAATTGCAAACCCTAACCCACGCTGCTGAGGAGCTCACCACAACACTAGAGACTTCACTAACTTCATCTGTGGAGTCCTATATGACTGCCTTACTTCCGCAACTACTGGGGAGTGCCTTGCAAGCTCACCTCCCAACTGTTATTAACCAGAGCCTCCAGCAATACATACCATTTGTCCTCACATCAGCTGTCAAAGCAAATGTTGCAGCTATTGCTAAGGCGTCTGAGCCTTCACGAAAACTTCTTCAAGAGCTGTTACAAGAGGAACTTAAGGAAATCTGCCTATTTGTTCATCAAGAATTCAAGAAGTTCCTTAGTCCTGGTTCAGGCACAGCTACTACCGGCGCTATGCCTGAGGGGGAGAATTCAGCAACCTCCACCTCTGAAGAAGAAGAAGACACTGCCTCACCTAAGGGGGAGCAGTCACTCAAACAACCAAAACCCTTAACTGTGATTCCTACACCACAACCTCTTAGATCCTTCAACCCCAGCATTGATGCAATAAAGGATAGGGGTAAAGGAATTGATATTTAACAGCTTGAAATAACCCTGCACTCCCTCCAAGAAGAAGGTGGATCTACATTAAGGCTCTCCAAAGACTCTGATCTAAACAAATTCAAGAGTGCTGATGAACCACCACTCACACTAGAGCAGGCAAAAGCTCAAATCTTGGAACACCAAAGGCTGGCAAACATCAGAGCGGCCGAACTCAAAAGCAAAGAAGCTCTGAACAAACTCTCTCCTGCTGTAAAGGAAGCTCAGCTGGTGAAGCTCAAAGAATTGGAGGTTAAAAGGAGCAACCATCTAAAGGAATATGAAAGACTTGTAAACCAGAGAGTTGAACCTGGTCAAATCACCCAGTATGCATGTTAAACTGACAAGAACAAAAAGGTGGTGATGACCCTTTACAGAGAGAACCAACTAACCAACTATAAAGTCTCCAGTGACTTTAAAGTCACAGATCTGGGCCTCTCTGAATGGTTAGAAATGCTAGATCTTGCCCAAAAGAAGACTGGGCCTGGTGCTACCCAAATGATGAAGAATATTCAAGCAAAGATAAATTGGGTAAGAGACACGGCAAAGAAGCTGAAGGTACCCCTTCCTCCTCAACTTTCACAACAACAACCTTCTCAAGGACCATGGAAAAGGAAAACCCAAATGGGGCCTCTGGTGGAGAAGTTGGTTACTAAAAACATTGTTGTTGATGGGATGCACAGAAACTTGGTTCTGCCCAAAGAGATCACCAAACCAGTAGGGTCCAAGTATACTCAGAACCAAAGACAGGTATGGTCTTTATGAATGATAATTGTGAGTATTGCTTTTAGTGGATGAATGAACTACATCTAGCATCAACCATCCAGCTTATCAGACTCAAACAGGGCATCCTAAGGAATTACAAAGCAGCTGAGGATTTTGAGTTTGAAGTTGAACTTGTCATCAACTCTAGGAGTGACAAAGTTGAAGCTTAGAGAATCTGTAATCAAGGCCTTGATCGCTGAAGAACCTTTTTACTTTTTGTTTATGTTTACACCTCTGGATGTTTTTGTAATATACTAGGTTCCTTATGTTTAATAAAACTCTGAGGTATGTTTGTTAAATTATGTGTAAGAAGAAGCTGTGTACTCACTTACAATAATTTTAGACTTAGTATAATTTATAAACAAATAGGGGGAGATTGTTGGGCCAATGAAAGTTTTAACTATGGCCCAATCTAGATTTTTTTAAATTAGACTAAGTGTTTGCTGATCGCTGAGAGGACCAACGACAGAGACTAGACCAGTGGAAGGCAAAGCCTCAGCTGGCACGTCAGGAACATTCAAGTCAAAGACAACGTCAGAGAGGTCGAAGACAATCTGAAGTCAGACTCACCAGCGATTATGGATAGCTGGGATGTTAAAGGAATGTACTGGTGTTCAAGGATCTCTGAGTTGACAACACTCAGAGATCATTTAAGAACCCTAGAAGTTGTTGATCCCAAACTTAGATCGATTTAGCTTTATTTATACGAGATTAGATCAAGTAATAAACTTAGAGAAACCATTGTATATGTATGTGACAATCTAAGCGTTATGCGGAATTAACACTTAAACAAGAACACACAAGATGTAAACAAACTTTCACTTTGATTAATGATATCAAACTTGCTTACAATGAAAGTAGTTTACGTATGAAAACTTATATTGAAAAAATAACCTAAAGGACTTCTTATATAGACATAAGAAGCCTTGTACAATAATCTACGTATCAACTATTCTAGGTAAAGATAAATATAGAAAATACATTGTTGTTCCTATCTTTACTAGAAGTAATCTAGAATACAATAAACGCGTAGAGTATATCTTCCCATCAGTGCTTGTCTTCAATGTATCAACGCTTGACATTGTCTTGTCAACGCTTGAGCTGTCAGCGTTTGTTTTACTCCCAACGCTTGTTTTACTCTTGTCAGCGCTCAAGTAGACTGGCTATAATTTATTCCCAACAATCCTCCCCTAAACTTGATATCTACTCCATTGATCAAGTTTCTGAATAAATATTAAGGACTAGGAGGAATCTTACAAACCTTCTCATATTGGTAATAAATAAATCTGATCAAGTCTTTTACCACGTCACTTGAATAATCAATTTCCAGCTGAGTGTTCTTCATCTTATCCAAGACTTCCTTGGACATGAAGTACTGACCATCCACAAGTAGATACTCAGCAAACTTTGTAGAAATCAAATAATAAACACCAGCAGCTGAATACAATCTCCATTGAAGACCACTGAGATCATCTTCAAGATCCTTTCAAATAGCAGGATCTTCATCAATTGGTCCACACATTCTCTTGAATGTTGACCACAGTTTTATTCCATTGACTGAAGTTGGTGCTTCAGTCACATACTTGGCTTCTAATAACCTCCATAGGTCTACCAAGTCTTCTCTGTCAAAACTTGCAAACAAAGATATAAGGGTGGTAAAAGTGTGAACCTCTTTTCCATACCTGCCAATCTTCCAAAACCCACATTCATCTTCTTCATAGCTTACAATTGGGTTTCTGGAATCAAGTGGTAACACTTGTACCATATCTGAAGCTTCTAATGGTGAGAGCTTGAGGCTCTTTCTTATGACAACTTCACTTGGATGTACTGGATCCATATCTTTAGGAAACTCGAGAGAAACTCCCTTTTTCAATGGTCTGGGAACAAAGATTGCCTTCTTGAGCTCCATTTCCTCTAAAAGTTCTTCTTTTCTTTCATCAGAAAGAAGTCTTAGAGTGTTTGCTTCCTGCACTCTAACCCAAATGGGATAAGCTCTACATTCCAACTCATCAAATGTCAATGCCATCAACTTATTATAAGTCCACCCTGTTCCATGACACCTGAGCAACATGCAGTACAACTCCCTTCTATCCCTTTTCAAATTTGAGAGAACATTGCTGGCTTTGTGTTTCAGAATAACCTTGCAATCCTTTTAGACTCTTAGAAGAATCTCCAAACCCCATATCTGATCTGAAATGGTCAAGTGTGAATTATCCATACATCTATCTTCCCAAGCAAGGTACATCTGAACCACCTCTGGCATATCAAAATCAACCTGCAATTTCAACTCATTCAATTTCTCCTTGGCCAGCTCATCCCCATACTCAAGTCTTTTTGGCTGTTCTCTGATCATAACACTTGAGTCTGAACTAGCTTCATTACTTCCTTCTTGCTCTTCTGAAGTGACAACAAAAGGTGACTCTCTTACCTCCTTTCTTTCTTGTTCCATAATTTGTGCAGCCAACTTTCTATCAAACTCAATCTGTGCTGCATTCTTTGGAACAACCTCTTCTACCATAATACCCTTACCCTTATCTAATGGATCAATTATTGGTAAGGTAGATGGTAATACCTGTGAAGAAACCTCTTTAATGATGGATGATGACTAGGATACATCAACCTCATTTGTAGGTCTGTCAACGCCCAATTTTGCTTTGTCAGTGCCCAAGATACTCATGTCAGCGTTCAAATTCTCCTTATCAACGCTCAAATTTCCTGCCTCAGCGCCTTTTGCAATTTCCTCCAACATGGCTGTAAATGATAAATTTAAGTTTGTAGGAGAGACTAGAGACCTATCAAAACCTGTCTGTTTCTTCAAACTTGTTAGGGCCTCAGCAACATCCAAAGATTGACCATCATGGCTGCCCTTATCACTCACATTTATTTGTTCATCCTCCCCTTTGGAATATTCCTCCATCCCTCTCCTTGTACTAGCAGTCTCCAAAATAACAATCCTCTCCCTCAATTGCTTGAGTTCAAGGCCTTGTGTGCTGACAACTTGTACCAAGTCTGCATTTTGCTTTTGCAAGCTCATGCAGACAACCGTCAATTCCATTAGGGTCATTGGTTCCAATCTGCCCTCTTCTAAAATGGGTATTTGACCTCCCAAGTTAGATTCATTGGGCATGGATGAGGTCTTAAGTATGTTAGGACTGTCTTGGCCAGCTTCTAAGCCAGAACCAATAGTCCGAGCCTCATCCATAACACCAACCACACTTGTGGTGGTGGTCCTCTCTGCTACATGGCTAGGACCACTAGAGGAGAGCACTCCAGTAGTCCTTTGGAATTTTTGTAACCTATATTGGGTTGGGGGAGAAGAAGATGTGGATTGAGTGGATGTGGGTTGGTTAAGGGGTGTTTGGGTCTGTGAAGGTTGTGTGTCAATGTTTGAAATAGGCACATCAACGCAAACATTTAACGTGTCAGCGTCAAAGGGTTCTTGATCAATTTGCATATGTTGGGGTGAAGGTAAAGGTTCAGGGATTGGGTCAATTTGGGGTTGGGGGTCTGGTTAGGGTTGAGCTGCTTCAGTGACAGCAATCATAGCTGGGGCTAGGGGTAGGTCACGATGTGGGGGTGAGTTCATCTTCATAAAAATTGCTTTCTTTTGCACAGGGATCTCATAAAAATCATTATGATCCCTTGTGCAGTATCCTTGGACATCAAAAACCATTTGTAAAAATCTGGGATAAGCTAAAGTCATTTTGTTCCCTTTATTTTTACACATGCCCTCAAATTTTAGAATATCTAAATTTTTGCCCAGTAGCAATACACACAATAGCACTTGCAATAGATCTATTGATCTCATTGTGTGTAGTGCACTTAGGACTCAAACATTGTAGGAGGACATGTATTAGGTACTTCCAGGCTGGGAGAAACTCCTGTTTATGATATTTATTTAAAGTTCCTTGAGCAGGAAAAGGATAACCCAAAGCCCTTAGTCCTTGTTCTATTTCACTAATGGGAAGGGTGGTTATACCATCAACATCATCAAGATGCAAAGCTTGGCGTACCAAAGCTTCAGTAACCACCCAAGTTCTCCCATGAACAATAGAAGATAATGTAGTCACTCTATTAACTGTTGAGGAACTTACATTGTTCCAAAACTGTTTTATATGTGTGACAGGAATGAGTGGTGCATGAGAAAGAGCATACCTAAAAGGAGATGCGTTCAAATACGCCACCATTTGAGTGTATTGGGGAAACAGAGTATCATCAGCTTCGAGATACGTGACCATGTTGTGTTGACTTCTGAACCCCAATTCCAAATCTGATGGTTTAAACTTTGGGGCCATTGTTGAAAGCTGTTAAAAATGATTGATGAAGATGAAGTTGATAAGAGAAAATTGTGTTAGAAAAGAATAATAGGTACCCTGTTTAAAAATAGGAGCCAAATATATAGGAGAAGAAAATGCGTGTGATTGGCCCAAAAATAGGCAAGTAGTTTCAAAATGTAATCATGAAAATATTGAAAAAGAATAAGTTTATCTCATGCATTAAATGAAAGTTATCAGCTCCCAAAATTACGGCCTAAAAATATGTCAAAAAGTAACAACTGGGTAGGTCCCATTGAGTGTCAATGGTCAAAAATAACCTATCAACGCCCAACTACTATATTCATGTCAACTTTTGCCATCGCCATGTCAGCGTCTAAATTGGTCACAACAACGCTTGGAAAAATACTTGTCAGCGTCCAAAAATAAAAATGTTTAAAAATGAAAAATGACCTTAACAAAGTAATTTATCTTAGAGAAGATAACCAAAAAGCTGATAATTATTATAGGGCGGCAAGGACTGTCCAGTTATGCACACTTGCTTATGCAAGATAGACATAACAGTCCTCTAGTGTCTCTTGCTAACCAAAACTCTTAACAACTAAGTTACCTTATAAAATTCCTTGTTACTCCCAGGTAAATCCGATGACAAAATCATTCCCAAGTCTACCAACAGACCACAACCAATTCTAGGCCAAAAATGTATTGGCAGCATGAACATATATTTAGTAAAACTAACTCATACTCACCTGTAGACACAATCTAGAATTGTGATAAGAGTATCATATGGATACCCAAACATCCTAAAGGTTCCTAAAACCTCCCCTTAAACTATGATACATATGTTGCTAAAAATATGCATGAACATAAAAAATTTATGTCAAGATAGGAATTAAAAATTCCAACCATCATCCATAAACAAAAACATGCCCAAATGCTTCTCCATTGATCCATAAGCAACTATGTATCCAATGGTATACTGCTAACACCACCTGCACATTTAGATTGAAAACCACAAAACTAACATTGTTGTTGACAACGCCCCGATAACACATAACAGCGTTAAGGGAAGCTTTGTCAGCGTTAGACAAATATATTGCTGACAATGTCACAAAAACACTTATCAGCGTTCAAGCAACCTTTGTCAGTGTTAGAAAAATATAGTGGAAAATCTAAATCCTCAAAAAGACTAATAACAATGCATTATCCTGTACATACTTTTACAAAAAGACTCCAAAACACATATTATGTGAGATTGATCATTCCAATACTTGTTACCAAGTATTGAAACCTCCCAGCATCAAACGGTTTAGTTAGTAAATCTGACACATTCTCCTCTGTGTCAACCCTATCTGGTTGTATTAAACCCTTTTCAAAACAATCTCTTATAAAATGGTGTCTAATTTCTATGTGTTTAGTTTTAGAATGATGTACAGGATTCTTAATAATGCATAATGTGTTGTTATTGTCAACAAATATCTTGGTATGCATGAAATTATACCCATAGTCTAACAGCTGGTTCTGAATCCACAAAACTTGTCCACAACAAGCAGTTGCAGCCACATACTCAGCTTCAGTTGTATAATTAGCCACCACTGTTTGTTTCTTGCATTGCCAAGATATCAACCTGCTCCCAAGAAACTGACATCCACCAGTTGTGGATTTTCTATCAAACTTATCACCTCCATAGTCACTGTCTGAATATGCAATCAGCTCTAATGGTGAATCCTTTGGGTACCACAAACCAAGACTAGGATAGCATCTTAGGTACCAAAAGAACCTCTTCACATCATAAAGGTGACATTCTTTGGGAGTCACTTGATGGCGTGCACAAGCACACACAACAAACATGATGTCAGGTCTAGAGGTTGTAAGATACATCAATGATCCAATCATGGATCTATAGTGCCGGACATCAACATCTTTCCCATCTCCAATCTTTCCCGAAGGGTGTTCTCTATCCATAGGAGTAGTAGCTCTCTTTTCATGTGGAGAAAAGCCAAACTTCTTCAAGATCTCTGCCACATACTTATCCTGAGAGATGAAGATACCATCTTTTTTCTGCTGAACTTGTAAACCAAGAAATAATTTCATCTCCCCCATAGCACTCATCTTGAATTTGTCTGTCATCAGCTTGGAGAAATCCTCACTCATCTTTGGATCAGTAGACCTAAAAATGATGTCATCAACATAGACCTGAACAAGCAACACATCCTTACCTTTCTTCTTTGTAAATAGTGTCTGATCTATGGTGCCCCTCTTGAATCCATTGTCCACTAAGTAAGTAGACAAAGTACCATACCATGCTCTTGGGGCTTGATGAAGTCCATACATTGCCTTTTTGACTCTATACACTTTATCTGGATTCTCTAGATCCTCAAAGCTAGGAGGCTGCATCACATATAGGAAGGCACTCTTGACATCCATTTGATAGACAATGAAGCCCATGCAGGATGCATAGGCTAAAAATATCCTAATAGCTTTAATCCTTGCAACTGTTGCAAAGACCTCCTCATAGTCTATACCCTCCTCTTGTGTATATCCCTGAGCCACTAATCTTGCCTTGTTTCTGACCACAATACCTCTTTTATCTCTCTTGTTTCTTAGAACCCATCTTGTCCCTATAGGTCTTACATATCTTGGACAATCAACCAGCTCCCAAACATCCTGAATTGCAAATTGGTGGAGCTCATACTGCATTGCTTCCACCCAACTTGGTTCTTTGAGAGCATCAAATATCTTCTTGGGTTCTTGTTGTGACAGAAAACAGGCAAACAAACATGCTTGCACAAGAGGGGTATCAACCTTCTTGTGAATATTGGCAATAAACCCACCAAGACCTTGATGAGATCTTCTACTCTGAACAGGAGTCATAATATCACCAATGATTTGAGAAGTGGGGTGATTCTTCATGGTAGAAGTGAGAACTCCTCCTTCAAACAGTCTGGTGTCTTCAACCTCATTTTCCAAGTTGCCAATATCTTCTTCATCAGACTCTCTTTCATCAACATGAGGATGAACCTCTTCATATAAATTGGAAGGTTCACCTTGTTCAAAAGTGGAAGAGAAAAGATGTGCAGAAGTGTTGTCAACGCCTGGACCTTGGTTGTCAGCGGATGAGCTAACAACGCTTGAACTGTTGTTGTCAACGTCTGAGCCATCAACGTCTGAATTAGTCTTGTCAGCGCTAGATTTGCCTTTGTCAGCGCCTGAAGGACCATGCATGTTGTCATCTGGTGGTACTTGGGGACCACCATTATCTTTTCCAGCAGCAGCAGCAGCAGCAAAAGCATCTGTCCATATGGGGATGGTAACATATTATTGTATAGGAGATGACTTTTTTTCTTGTGATCCAACCTTTTCATGAACCTGTGTACTTGAAACATCAACAACTTGTTCTTCCACAACATTTGAAGTTACCTTCACAATGTCTGGATTAGTGACAGACATATAATTTAAAGTCCTAGATAAAGGTTCCAAGTCAAACAACCAATTTGGACCACTTTCAGGATCACTAGGTTTATTCTCTAAAAACCTAACATGTACTCTTTCAAGTATACGTTTTTCCTTTTTAAGATAAACCCTATAACCCTTGCTCTTCACTGAATACCCCATGAAATAGCCTTCATCACCCTTTGCACTAAATTTACCTAAGGCATCACTAGTGTCTAAAACTACTACATGACAACCAAAAGGTCTAAGAAAACCAATATTAGGTTTTCTTCCCCAAAGTAACTCATAAGGTGTTTTGTTCTGTATTTTGTTAACCAATGCTCTATTTTGAACATAGAAAGCTGTATTAACAGCCTCAGCCCAAAAGGCTATAGGAAAATGAGCATCAGCCAACATGGTTCTGGCTGCTTCAATTAGGGTTCTATTTTTCCTCTCAGCAACCCCATTTTGCTGTGGGGTTCTGGCAACACTAAATTGCCTAGTAATTCCTTTCCTGGCACAAAAATCATCTAACACTTTATTCCTAAATTCACCACCATTATCACTCCTAAGCATTTTAACTTCATTACCTGTTTTCTTCTCAATCTGAGTGATAAAATCAATTAAAGTGTCAACTGTTTCACTCTTCATAGCTAGAAAGAAGGTCCAAGTAAACCTAGAAAAGTCATCTGTGATAACAAAGCAGTATGACTTACCATTCAAACTTTCTATGTTGGTTGGACCAAAGAGGTCCATATGAAGCAAGTGAAGAGGTCTAGTACTAGAGTGCACCTGTTTGGACTTGAATGAGACCTTGTGCTGCTTGCCTTTAAGACATGCAACACAAGAGTGGTCATTGTGGAAGGCCTTTTCAGGCAAACCATCAACCAAGCCAAGTCTCACAAGCCTGTTTATATTCTTAAAATTTATGTGCCCTAGTCTCTTGTGCCATAAATTACTCTCGTCTACTGAAGCTTTAGCATAAAAACAAGACATATTGTTATTCATTCTAATCCCATTCAGATTCACATTGTATATGTCTTTATGCCTAGGTGTTCTATAGTCAATATATTTCCCATCAGGGATCTTATAATCCTTGCTTAGCACCAAACATTCAGTATCAGTAAACAGAACTTTATTTTTGTTATCACAAACTTATGATACACTAAAAAGATTGTAATCAAGTTCCTTTACCAAAAATACATTTTCAAAACGCAAGTTCTTGGTGAGAAGTGTTCATTTGCCTGTGATAGTACCATATCCGCCTCCAAAGTAAACCTTATCACCATATTTAATGGGAGTGAAGTTAGTTAAATAATCTTCCTTCCCTGTCATGTGCCTTGAGCATCCACTGTCCCAATATCCATAATCATTGACCTGTTTTTGAATGCCCTGCACATAAAGAAAACTAATTAGTTTTCTTTGGGAACCCAAGCCTTAGAAGACTTGGATTCATCTGGTTGTTCAATAAGAACATACTTAGTTCTCACAACAACCCCATTTTCATCCTTCTTAGGATGAAATACCCAGTTAACCCCAATAGGTTTTGTAATGACCTTTGAAATGTAATTAAATCTGTTGCAGGTCATTGAAATCCCATTATCATTAGGGTTTTGATCTTTCTTTGGTCTCCATGTCAAGCTTGAAGAAGCTTTATACCCCTTACCCTGTGGTTGCAAATATTTAGGTCTGGTCACGTTTCTATCAGCGTTGGAATTGGTCTTGTCAATGCTGAAATTACCCTTGTCAGCGTTGAACCTAGGGTTTGCTACATAAACCCATTGCCTATTAGACCAAGTGTTTGTCTTTTGAAATGGTCTTTGTCCATGAGTGTTAGACCCTCTAGTGAAGAATGGGGCAGGTCTAACAACTTGTGGGCTTTGCTGCACACAAGGTTTGGGTCTGACAATGTTTGACTTTCTAACAACGTTGACTTTGGGAGCGTTGACACACTTATATGATAAATGTGAAAAGCTACCACAAGTGTAACAGGCTTTTCTAGACACAACCATAGGTCTAGAAGAGAATAACCTTGTTCCATCATTGCTAACTTGGCTCTTAGGTGACCTAGTATTCCTATACATCTCTGCATACTTAATGCTAGGTTTTCTAACAGTGTTTGAGCCAAGGTCAACAGCTTTACAAGTGATTGGGTTTGTAACCTTAATGGGAGTTGACTCATTAGGACTTTCACATAGCAAGCCACCCTTAACAAATAAGGTAGGGTTAGATTTCTTCCATTCATTCAGGTCAGTCAACTTTTGTTGATACTCTTCAACTAGGGTGACAAGTCTTGGTGGCGGAATGAATTCCTCTTCTTGGAGTTCTGGCAAACCAGTCAAAGATAGGTCCTTTTGTTGGACACCATAGAAGTCACCAGCTGGTGGTGGAACCACAGAGTAGTCTTTCATCCCAATCCCATTCATGTCCTTAGGATCCCTTTGTTTACTCACACATTCACCTAGGGCTTGTGTTGCCTTATCAAATCTCTAGATTTTAAGGCCAACATTATCTTTGTTTTTAATGGCTTCATCTAACTTAGCCTGTAACTCACCATTAACCCTTTCCATGATGTTTCTAATATCCATACTAGCATTTAACTCATGTTTTAAGATATTTATTTTATCTTTTAAGTCAAATTCCATTTTCTTGTATTCAGAAACTGTCTTCTCAGTTTGAGTGAGAGCTAGTTGGTAATTAGACAGTTTGCATCTTTCAGTACTCACATCATCTAATAATCTTAACACCTCTTTGTTAAGTTTCTCAGTATTTAACCTACAACCTTTACTACAAAAAGCATCATCGTATACCTCATTATCAGATGAAGAGGAGGAGTGTGCCATGAGAGCATATTCAACATGCTCTTCTTCTTCAATTTCAGCAATCAAAGCTTAATCCTCTTCCACATCCTTAGCCAGATAGCTCCAATCCCATCCCATTCCATCAATTCCTTGAACTACAACCATGGCCTTAGGATCCTGAGCTTTAACAATTTGACTTGAGGGTTTACCAGCATCAGATCTTCTAGGAGAGCTGCATTCCCTCATGAAGTGCCCCATACGATGACAGTTGTAGCATTCAACTTTGGATTTATCAAATCCAGCTGTGTCCTTTGCATTGAAGGTCATCTTCTTCTTAAACCTTATGTTCCACCTGTTTTCTCTTATACTAGCAAGAGCCATGTTCCACTTAATGTCCATCTCTTCCAAGTGCTCATCACTTATCTGCTCAAGGTCCTCATAGGTAATCACTGAACCATTGGGCAAAGAAGCAATATAAGCACATACAGTATCCAGATCTAAACCAGCAGGTTTAACTCTTGGTGAGTCACGTTTGAATGTGTCAGCGTCTAAAAAGGAGACGTTGACAGGACATGTTCCAGCACTGACACATGATGATCCAGTAACTGGATGCATGTAGGAGTCCTTCTGATTGAATTGACCTTCACTATGAGAAAAGAAGGCCATGTTACTGTTGGTGGACTTGCTTCCATGCTCCAAAAGAGTTTCATCTTCCAACAGCCTCAGTTTGTTGTAGATATCATCAAACGTGGAAATTTTGTTGGTATTATTGGCAAGAATAGATCTTGCCTCAATTTACCACGCCTCACCAAGACTTTTAAGAAAAGTGGCATTAATATCAACATCACCAAGTTGTGTCCCCATGAAGGACAATTTGCTTGTAATATCAAGCAATATGCTTCTCACACGACTAAGCTTTTCATTAGGTTGAGCCTTGAAGACAGCATAATCATGCATGTGTTGCTTCTTCTTCTCTTCCTTAGTATCTTCATTGCCACCATATGCAACTTCAAGAGCTGCCCAAAGGTCCTTAGCAGATTCATAACCTCTGTATTTATGCTGGTTCTCTTGTCCCAAAGAGAGTTTCAGAATATTTAGGGTTTTCATCAACCCTTTTCTTTGCTATGTCATCAGCAGAAACATCTCTACCATCATCAGGCTTTTCTTTCTTATCTGCTTCAGAACATCCAGCAACAACTGCTCTTCCAGCAATAGCTTAGCAATCTTTTGAGCCTTATCGAATGTGTTTCCATATTCAATAATCCCCCAGAGTGTGGTCATAGATCCCCAGGTATTGTTCAAAGTTGAATTTCCATAATTTAAAGTTGGTTGCATCAAGCATGGGAATCTTGATGTTTGGTAAAGGTGAGGAGGAGGAGGTTAGTTCTGGATTTGACATGATGTTGTTAGGGTTTTTGAGAAAATTAGGGTTTTGGTGATTTTTAAGGTTCTTGTGTTCTTTAAGATCAAAAGTTCCTCAACAAGCTCTAATAACACTTGTTGATCCCAAACTTAGATCGATTTAGCTTTATGTATACGAGATAAGATCAAGTAATACACTTAGAGAAACCTTTGTATATGTATATGACAATCAAAGCGTTATGCGGAATTAACACTTAAACAAGAACACAAAAGATGTAAACAAACTTTCACTTTGATTAATGATATCAAACTTGCTTACAATGAAAGTAGTTTACGTATGAAAACTTATATTGAACAAATAACCTAAAGGTCTTCTTTTATAGACATAAGAAGCCTTGTACAATAATCTACGTATCAAATATTCTAGGTAAAGATAAATATAGAAAATACATTGTTGTTCCTATCTTTACTAGAAGTAATCTAGAATACAATAAACGCGTAGAGTATATCTTCCCATCAGTGCTTGTCTTCAATATATCAACGCTTGACTTTGTCTTGTCAACGCTTGAGCTGTCAGGGCTACTCCTGTCAACGCTTGTTTTACTCTTGTCAGCGCTCAAGTAGACTGGCTATAATTTATTCCCAACAGAAGTCTGGGATAAGCAAAGCTTATCCAATCCTTTATAGTTTAGGCGAGAGAATCTACCAAGTGTTTTGAGCGGGACAAAAAAAGAGATTCAAGATAAAGCCTAGTACGACCTAGTGGGACAAAAGGTGAACAGTTGGCAGAACTGTTCAACTAAAGTTGGTTAAATGTATGTCTCTATTTAGACATGCATTTAATACGTTGTACTCTTCCATTCAGAAGGTGACACGTATAAACTACTCCCACTAAGGAAGCAACCTCGTACACTATAAATAGGAGTGAGAAGGAAGAATTAACTCAACCCTTGTGCTTGGATAATTTATCTAAGTTAATTCTCTCCTTGGAACCGCTGAGCCCTCAGCTGCCTACCCGCGTCTCATTGGTTCCCTTGTAAACTTGAGTCTCGAATCTAGTTTACTTATTTCTAGGGTTCATATCTTGTTGTTATTCAACGATTGTATTCATAGCACTTTGTAATACTTTGTTTTTAATACTTAATAAAGCATTACGTGTTTGAAAAGTATTTCATTGTGTTTCGTGGTTACAAAAGTTATAGTTTATCAACAATTGTCATATTAAGGGACTTTCAAAAGCACATGTCCCTTCACAACATCACAACACACAAAACAACCTACTTGGCTCCCCCCTACACTTATTGGTGGAAATGGTTATAGGTGAAAAAGGGTGGAAAAGATGGAAAAAGTAAAAATTTAACCTAGTTAAACGATTCTTGATTTATTTATCACAAGTCTCTAGCTCGACTCGATTTCCCGAATTAATTCAAGGGAAAATAGAGAGGGATGGAATCATCTTGTAACACCCCCAAATTTATACAACTCAATACAGCGGAAGACTAGTTGGTGTTACGGGATAGCACATTACTCACATCATAGACAACGCATAAAAATCGCGTCGTTTAATAATAAATCATTTCCATTCATAAATATCAAAGTTACATCGGTCCCAAGTCATATTATTTCATACAAAGTTTTACAAAGTATTTGAATGGAAAATATTGCTTAAGTGCGGGCCATGAATTCTTGTCGTCTTCCCGAGAATTACCTTCAAGTACCTGAGATAAAACAGGTTAAAAGAAAAGGTCAGCGATAACGCCGAGTGAATTCATAGAGTTTAATAAATTCCATCAATATCATATCAGTATAAAATTATTACTGAAAATCATTTTGTACGAATCATTTTAATAGGCCATAAAATAGCCAAAGTCATTTTATACAAATCCTTATCAAAAATCATAATATAGGCATTTGCCTTAAAAATCATTATACGAGCCAATGTCGTAAAAACATCATACAATACGTTTTACAACGTTGTATAGATTAAATAAAAACCGTTATATGAATATGGTTATGAAAACCAAAACACAAACATAATATCAATAGTATGACCCTTTATTGCTAGTCAGGCAATACATCGTAATTCGGAGCATCTATTAGTATTTCGTTAATTTTTGGATTATTATAAGCCGCATGACATTGTTACCTTACTAAACCAAAACGGGTAGCTAACCCGATACAAATTTTTTCCCATCTAAAGTAGTGTGTCGTCACAAAGGTCACGCTATGGAAATCTTCTCATACATAAATTCGCTTACCAATCAATGTGGCATGACGGGGATCAACCGTCAAGGCGCGAACTGGGGTGATCGTCCCCAAATAGTACTATTAAATGCATAAGCGTCTACCAAATCCCGGTAGTTCACAATTCATGCTAATGGGACTTTTAGTGACATAACCTAACTTTAATAATCCATTTAATTTCATCTATCGGGTCCTTTAATCATTTATCGGGTCATACAATCGGGTCATTCAATCATTCGGGTCCAAAATCAATAAACAAACAATCGGGACAAATGGTGTCCTATTTTATAAAAACTAACATGTAATCTCCCTCGCGAGTTTATAAAACTTTTATAAAAACATTTAAAAGAGTGCGAGGCTATGAACTCACGTTGATGTGGGAAGGCGGGTTATCGGCAATTCGGACGTACGGTATGTGCTTCAATCACGGAAACCTAGACAAATAATACTCGTCTTAGACTCATGTCCAATGACTTTATAAAAATAACAATTATGTATACATATGATGATTATATATATATGATGATCAAGTGGGTTTACATATTCTCGTTTACTCATTTTTAGTGTTATATGTCGATAACTTTTATACTAGCTTACTAGTTTTACCCATTTACGTGTTTTAAGTCCAATAGACTTATTATAGGTTCTTTAACTTGTTTTAATCCATTTTATACCTATATTATCAGTATGTATACTTTCCAAGTTGGGCCTTAATGGGTTAAGCCCAATGAGTTCTTTTTACAAGTTTTTATCTTATTTAGTCGAATTATTAGTCCAATATGCTTAATTAGCTCGTAAATGTCTGTATTTCTTATAGTTCGGGTTTTATCGGTTTTTTCTTGTTATACATGTCTATATATCATTATATAAGTTTTATTAAGTTTTCGTTAGACGGGTCCAACCATCTAAGTTTTATTTAACAAAAACGTTAATTTCTACGGTATTAGCCGAAAAAGTCGTAAAAACAATGTTTATAGTTTTATAACTTATAAGTATTATTTCACTACCATTTATATAAGTTATTCATTCATTTACCCTTTTACATATTTATATAAATAAGTTTTATAAGTTAGTGGGTTTTCATATATATTTTATACTATTAAATTTTGAGTGCTTATATAATAGTATTATTCTTTAATTTCCAAAAATCTGATTTTTATCTTCACTTTCATCAAAACTACCATATCTTGAGTTCTATATGGAGATAGAAGCTCAAATTTTTATCACATAAACGACATGATATGTGATACATTTAACTCTTCTATAGCTACTGTTGAATCATCTTCTAAATGTTTTCTAAAAATCGTCCAAAACAGTAACCTCAGATTTATACCTTAAACTTGTTTTGATCATATCTCACTCATTACAATGATTCCATTGCATGGCCAACTCTCACATGTGTACAAGACCCATAGCTTACTGTAAATCCATCCTACTTCATCACTTTATCAGTTCATGACTTGTATCTTTACTGTTTTATACAGCCATTAAATTTAGACAAGATTTTAGCCTTGTTTCTTATAGTTTTTCACCTTTTTAATCATGTTTATCAACACCAAATCCCCACATAACATTTTTATCATCATATAATCATCATATACATATACAATAGGAAATAAAATACATGTTTACATAATCAAAATAACAAGAAGATGAGGAAGACAATCTTTATACCACCATGATGATGTAGGTTGATCAAAACATGGATTTTGATGGAGAAACTTGTGCATAGCCAAGACCATCTTCAAGACCACCAATCTTCATAATCTCCTTGTGGAAAATCAGCCCTAATACTCCATGGAAACTCCTCCTTGGATGTTATAACTTGCACCAATCAATAGGGCTTCAAAAGGGCATCAACATGTGTATGAATAACATGAGATTTTGTGGTTGATTTTGATCAAATGAGGGTGTTCTTGATGAGGATATGGACGAATTTCTAGAGAGAGAGGGAGGAGATTTGTGTGGTTTGCATGTAAGAAATGAATGGAAGGTTTGAGGTGGTGGTTTTGCTAGTTTGTTAGCTTACTAGTTAAGCTAAATATAACAAGTGTAATACTTGTTTTATGAGGTTTTGACACCTCATGTGTTAGTAGCATGTTATGACTGGTTTGAGTGGGGTGGGACAAGTGTCCCACTTGTCTCATCCCCATTTATTTACGGGTACTCCTCGATTCTAGTTTCCTCGATTTGCGTGCCCTCGGGTCATTTCACGAAAAACGTTTTTATAAATTATGAATCAACGTCACAAAACGAATCCAATAAAAATTGTCTCATCAAAAACGGAGTTCAAAAACGTAAATACGTAATCCTAGGGTTTCCGGTTTAGTCGTATAGGACGTTAAAATAAAATCGTAAGTCCTAATCTCTTCTCGTAAATTTGTGAGTTTATGAACTAACACAAATTTAAAACTCCAAAATAATATTCACGGATAAATTTATTTTCTGAAATGTCGGACTGTCACCAAAGACGGTGTATGTAAACGTAAGCACGTAATGTTGAATCCTCCGGTTTAGACGTAATCGATGCTACTTCAAGACGTAAAATCCAATTTTCTTCCCAAAAATAAGTGAGTTCATAATTTAAAATTTAAAATAATATTTTCAAATAAATATTGAAAATAAAATATCAACCATAAATTGACGGATTGTCACAGCATTTACCCCTAAACAGGATCTTTGTCCTCAAAGATCATCTTACTACTCGCTTCTTATAGAGTTAAAGCCATGTGGGTATTTCCTCCACATTCGATCTTTTCTCACAAGTGCAATTCATTACAATACGCGAGTTTCATGAAACATAACTACGGGAATAAGACCATGCATAATGTTGACTTACTTTCTCTATACATGATATTCACGGGTTTTTGATGAATGCAACTTTTCGCCGATCTAAGCTTTACTAAGAACAATCAGATTTTCACTTGATAGATATTCCATCAACTTCGATTTACGAAACATAATTCACGCAGCTCTTGAAGTCCTAGGGTAGATCCAGCTTATATGCCTTTCAATCCCAACTTGTACATCATCTCAATGGTCCCATACAACGGGGACTTATATCCCATGATTTGTCAGATCATGAATTCATTTTTCTAAGTTTAAAAATTGTGGCATAACTTCGCTACCCAATTGGCACTTCAAGATCTACATTTCATATTCACATAACCTCTTGCCCACTACCGGATGTCAATAATCAGATCCTAATTTCAACAATCATTTCAGATCTCGCGGGTCGGGTATTTTGCAAGGATAGGTTCGCCATCATAGGAAACCTTAAACCTAAAAGACATGTCCAACTCACAATGGGTGTATGTCGGGTGTCTTCATCTCAACTCTTGCTTACAGATGCTCTAATATTTAGATTCTAACAAGATTCGATCTCAATCCTAATACGATGATTATCAAGGATAATCTCTCCAAAGGAAAACGATTATACGCTCTATTACCAAAGGTCAATCATTCAAACATAAAACAGCACTTCTATTACTTTGTATCGTTACTTTACCTCGTCCCTTCGATTTGGGGTGGTACATAGTACTCTCATCAAGGTTCGTTCTCAATGATTTCTGAGCAAATCTCAGAAACTCGATGTGAAGCGAAGATCTTGATAAAGATGTTCGATACAGGCACACTATGTTTACATAACTCTTTTGCATTTATCATTAACGGGAATGATATTAGCATATTTGGTCAGTCTATCGACGATGACCCAAATCGAATCAAATTCAGATGATGACCTTTGCAATAGCTAGACGTTTACTAATGTATGAGGCGATGTCTGCCTTCATAATTGCCATCAGTACAACTTCTTCAGACAAAGATACTATTAGTCATAAATGACATAAATAGAATACTTATACTTACAAATTCCAACATAACTATATCTCACAATCTCCATGTTTAGACAATCACAAGTGATCTTTAAAATATTTAACGCTATCGGCTTCTCAATTCTAATGGTTCACATTAGCCGCGGACCGCTTTTTATTATCTATATTATCCTTTTTACAAACATCGTTCATATTTAAATTGTTCGGCAATTTATTTTGCACATTCATTATTAAGGAACATGTCCTAATTGGTTCTTTATCTTTTATACATAATGTGTCGGTATCTATATTCACTTCTCATGATGATATAATTATCATGTCCACAATTCACTCAGATATTCTTTCTATATTATGCGTCAGTAATTACGTTCACCTTCCTGATGAAATAAATATCATAACCGTATTTATTCAAAATTTCTTTCTTCCTATTTTTTAAGTTTTAGTTTCGTCTCATCTATCATTTTTATCCGTTTTACTCAATCCGTCGTCTAAAGCGTCGATAATTATCATAATTATATGAATAATTATTAGTTAATTTTTATGAAGCGTAAAAGTTTTAAATTTCTTAGTTTAACCAATTATATAAAATGTTCGAAATAAATTTGAATTTAATTAACAAGATTTTTGTTGATTTATCGAAAATATTTAATAAGATTCGTAAATGTTCGAAAAACCTTTGTTTATACTTTGGTCAAAGTTTTCTTAGTTGAAAAGCAAAAATTGTCGTTTTAAGTTTTCAGGTTATGGTATAAATGGTTTTACTCAATCCTTCTTAAGTTATCTTGAGGTATACACAAACATTTACCCTAAACAGAAGTTTAGTTAAATGGTTTGTGTATAAGGGAATAATCCCTTTAAAAATCCTTTGTTAAAACATTTGTCAAAACATATTTCCATTTCTTTTTGGTAAAATCAAAAGTCTTAAAGGGCTCTTAATTTTTGAAGAGTCTATATGCATACATCTTACCATTATTAATCCAATGGTCATTTTATGTAAAGGATTAAGTTTTTAATCCCTAAGCGTTAATGGTTCTAATCTTTGAAAAGTCAATATAGCTTCCATTATCTATTAATCACACGGTTAAATCATGCAAAGAATTAAGTCTTAAGTCTTATGTTAAATATTTAAGGTACATGTTTTCATTGTTCGGCCAATTCAGGGCAATCTATACTTAATTATTAACCTCATTCTCATTCTTGTATACAAACAAATAGTCCTTAATGATCACAAGCATGAATTTATCACTTTTACAGCCTACACACGTGATCCACCAAATTTATGGATGCTACATGTGTATTAGTCAATCCAAACGACATCACGTGAAACTCATAATGTTCATCACAAGTACCGGATGTAGTGATTGGAATACATAATCTTTTCCGCGGACGCGACGTTGATAATAACCATGCCATGGATCAAATCTTTAAAACATACGCTAAAACCTTGTAAATGATCGAACAAATCTTCCATTTCGAATTATGGATATCGTTTTCGATTGTCAATTTACTCAGTTCACAGTAATCTATAAATATAAGGAATGATAACACCATATCTCTTCAGGATGACAGGCTTGGTATAATAAAATCTTTCTCCGACAACTCTCAGTTGTACGGTAATTCCTTTATTTTAGATGGTGCTGACGTACAGTGCACAAGCCATAGGTGCAGCACTGGGAATATAATCAATACCAATTTCAACTTGCCTTAATGGCGAAAGTCTAGGTAATTCACCAACAAATACTTACTAAAGCTTCAGATAACATTATCATCTTTTAATAAATTCATATTAGGTTCTTTCTAGATTATAATATCTATAACTAGTTCACAACCATACACGGTATAATTTTAAGTCTAAATGCAGGATATGGTTACCCATCAAGAATTATTTAGATCACTTTTGATAATCAACATCTTATCATTTAGGGTAATTCTACTCGAGTTCCCATCAATTAAGACAATGTTGTCATGTCATAATCAATCAATCCATTCTACGGGCACTATCAACTTTCCAGTTGCATTGCCGTCGATAAGATGTGAACTTCTCAAAAGACTAATAATAACTCATAATCCTTCACAAGTTCAGGGATATCAGGAGACATAACTAACCTTAAAAGAGTAAGGTCAACGGGTAATCTATGTGATAGAATTTCAAATCAGATACAGAAGAAAATATTTAACGAATATGAATATATCCCATGTTTTCATAATTTGAGTACGCATTCGAAAGCTCCTCGGATCGTTACCCAGGTCATTCAAATCAAATCAAATGAAATGATAAGAACGTCAATACATCCAGTCGGGTATCAACACTTGGTAATCAGATACTTTTTCCTAAGAATCTCACTACAGGAGAATTGGACAAGAAAGAATTGTCAATTGTCAAATAAGACAATTTCCACAGATGAGTAAATTCGACTCAGAAGAATAGATGCTACAGGCACATATGTAGATGTCTCTAACATTATGTCCTTATTTTTCACTTCTTGTAGATCTCATAAAATTTAATCTTTCACAATCTTCAAAGAAAATGTAATGTTTATTAATCAATTTTATGGTGACTACTAATCAGCCTTGCATGGTCCATTCCAAATTGTATGTAGGCGCGCAACTATATACAATTTCAAGATTAACGATGCAATACTTAGTTCGTCAAAATTTTATCATCATAAAAACATTTTCATGCTTAATTCTTAAATAAGAATCAAAAATAAATTTACAAAGATTTTCTTTGTCATGAAAACAATTAAGTTTCTAAAGCGTTTCATAAACATCTTCATTTCGATAACAATCACTTATAAATCTTACTTTGAATAATCCTTATAGTGATGAAAATTCAATTTTGTCAAAGGATACGTTTTTAACTTTATAAAAACAATGTGTGATCTGCAAAAGAGTGATGAAGAGTTGTTCACCGAGAACTAACTTCAATATGATAGGAAATGAGCTTTAGCCAAATAATCATGAGGTTCATGATCTCGATGGCACTCAAAAGAATAATCCAGAACATAACTCAAATCGAGATGAGAACTTGTTCAATGGTTGCATCACTAATGCGAACATTAGGATGAAGCAATAAAGGATAGATAACATCGATACATGTAGATTTTAGCAATCAAAGGTAGTCTTTTCATTAATCGCAAACAAGTCAAAATGTATCGTAACACTTTATGTGTCACTATGTCATACAATTCTCAGAACTCATCCTACCAACTAATATCTCAGTTAAGTTAGGGATTTTTAAAAGATACCACAATGAATACTAATCTACAAGAGTCATTAGGTGTCCCACCTGTCCCGGAAGATCCATCGGTCCCAATTTAGAAGAAGATTTCTTCAATTTATTTCTTGGACACTGGGCATCCTCGTCAGTGGACAATGTCCTAGGAACAACCATTAACACAAACTAACAATCAATTAAAACCTTATAGTTTAATTACAAAACTTAACGACTTCTATTAACAATCCCGTATTCCATACAGGTTAAGTTTCACTTTATTCAAATTTCAACCACTTTTATACTCAATTCCATATCCTACCTCATATTCCAATACTTTCAGTCTTATTTATAAACCTTAAAAGGGCAATAAAAGCTCGATATGATCAACACTTAATTCCAATCCTATTAGTTCTTACAACAAAAATTATCAAATGAGTCATTAATATGAAATGACTCGATCAGTCAATTAGACTTCTCGGAAAGGTATTAGTGGCATGAGGTTTTTGGGTAATGGTTCCAATGACAGCCTCAAGTGCAACGTTCACCCTTTCGATTTCAATTTTAAGAATTGGGTGACAACGACTCAAATGACATCTTTCTAGGTGGTAACGTTTTGTCAAACTCCACTCTATAAGAAAAGATCGTCATGACATCGATATCGGATTTAATCTCGCCAATTCTTCTTCAATATCATAATCAACTAATATCTACATTTCTACGAATATCAACCATTTGTTGGGATCATAAATATCCACAACTTGGTTTAGATTTAGGATAGCTAGAATTCCTACGAGAATAGCTTCGATTAATTTACTAGGGGAGTTAGGGTTACTTGTGACAATCTACGTCGTATAAATACCTCGTATAAAATCAAAATAATCATCAAACAATCATGTAATAAAATCACATCATATATATATATATATATATATATATATATATATATATATATATATATATATATATATATATATATATATATATATATAATCCAAGTTATATATATATATATATTAAAATAACACTTCTCAGTCTTGGCCTTGTCGGTAACTCGGGAATTATTCGGCACCGTTATAGTCAAAAGATTTTTAGACATTTTGTGAAAAATGTTTTTAGTTAAAAGATTTTGAAATGTTTTATTCAAAACCTTGGTTTTAAAAATCTTTCGTTCTCTATAACGAGAGCTCTGATACCAAACTGTAACACCCCCAAATTTATACAACTCAATACAGCGGAAGACTAGTTGGTGTTACGGGATAACACATTACTCACATCATAGACAACGCATAAAAATCGCGTCGTTTAATAATAAATCATTTCCATTCATAAATATCAAAGTTACATCGGTCCCAAGTCATATTATTTCATACAAAGTTTTACAAAGTATTTGAATGGAAAATATTGTTTAAGTGCGGGCCATGAATTCTTGTCGTCTTCCCGAGAATTACCTTCAAGTACCTGAGATAAAACAGGTTAAAAGAAAAGGTCAGCGATAACGCCGAGTGAATTCATAGAGTTTAATAAATTCCATCAATATAATATCAGTATAAAATTATTACTGAAAATCATTTTGTACGAATCATTTTAATAGGCCATAAAATAGCCAGAGTCATTTTATACAAATCCTTATCAAAAATCATAATATATGCATTTGCCTTAAAAATCATTATACGAGCCAATGTCGTAAAAACATCATACAATACGTTTTACAACGTTGTATAGATTAAATTAAAACCGTTATATGAATATGTTTATGAAAACCAAAACACGAACATAATATCAATAGTATGACCCTGTATTGCTAGTCAGGCAATACATCGTAATTCGGAGCGTCTATTAGTATTTCGTTAATTTTTAGATTATTATAAGCCGCATGACATTGTTACCTTACTAAACCAAAACGGGTAGCTAACCCGATACAAATTTTTGCCCATCTAAAGTAGCGTGTCGTCACAAAGGTCACGCTATGGAAATCTTCTCATACATAAATTCGCTTACCAATCAATGTGGCACGACGGGGATCAACCGTCAAGGCGCGAACTGGGGTGATCGTCCCCAAATAGTACTATTAAATGCATAAGCGTCTACCAAATCCCGGTAGTTCACAATTCATGCTAATGGGACTTTTAGTGACATAACCTAACTTTAATAATCCATTTAATTTCATCTATCGGGTCCTTTAATCATTTATCGGGTCATACAATCGGGTCATTCAATCATTCGGGTCCAAAATCAATAAACAAACAATCGGGACAAATGGTGTCCTATTTTATAAAAACTAACATGTAATCTCCCTCGCGGGTTTATAAAACATTTATAAAAACATTTAAAAGAGTGCGAGGCTATGAACTCACGTTGATGTGGGAAGGCGGGTTATCGGCAATTCGGACGTACGGTACGTGCTTCAATCACGGAAACCTAGACAAATAATACTCGTCTTAGACTCATGTCCAATGACTTTATAAAAATAACAATTATGTATACATATGATGATTATATATATATGATTATCAAGTGGGTTTACATATTCTCGTTTACTCATTTTTAGTGTTATATGTCGATAACTTTTATACTAGCTTACTAGTTTTACCCATTACGTGTTTTAAGTCCAATAGACTTATTATAGGTTCTTTAACTTATTTTAATCCATTTTATACCTATATTATCAGTATGTATACTTTCCAAGTTGGTCCTAAATGGGTTAAGCCCAATGAGTTCTTTTTATAAGTTTTTATCTTATTTAGTCGAATTATTAGTCCAATATGCTTAATTAGCTCGTAAATGTCCGTATTTCTTATAGTTCGGGTTTTATCGGTTTTTTCTTGTTATACATGTCTATATATCAGTATATAAGTTTTATAAAGTTTTCATTAGACGGGTTCAACCATCTAAGTTATATTTAACAAAAACGTTAATTTTTACGGTATTAGCCGAAAAAGTCGTAAAAACAATGTTTATAGTTTTATAACTTATAAGTATTATTTCACTACCATTTATATAAGTTATTCATTCATTTACCCTTTTACATATTTATATAAATAAGTTTTATAAGTTAGTGGGTTTTCATTTATATTTTATACTATTAAATTTTGAGTGCTTATATAATAGTATTATTCTTTAATTTCCAAAAATCTGGTTTTTATCTTCACTTTCACCAAAACTTCCATATCTTGAGTTATATATGGAGATAGAAGCTCAAATTTTTATCACATAAACTAAATGATATGTGCTTCATTTAACTCTTCTATAGCTACTGTTGAATCATCTTCTAAATATTTTCTAAAAATCGTCCAAAACAGTAACCTCAGATTTATACCTTAAACTTGTTTTGATCATATCTCACTCATTACAATGATTCCATTGCATGGCCAACTCTCACATGTGTACAAGACCCATAGCTTACTGTAAATCCATCCTAATTCATCATTTTATCAGTTCATGACTTGTTTCTTTACTGTTTTATACAGCCATAAAATTTAGACAAGATTTTAGCCTTGTTTCTTATAGTTTTTCACCTTTTTAATCATGTTTATCAACACCAAATCCCCACATAACATTTTTATCATCATATAATCATAATATACATATACAATAGGAAATAAAATACATGTTTACATAATCAAAATAACAAGAAGATGAGGAGGACAATCTTTATACCACCATGATGATGTAGGTTGATCAAAACATGGATTTTAATGGAGAAACTTGTGCATAGCCAAGACCATCTTCAAGACCACCAATCTTCATAATCTCCTTGTGTAAAATCAGCCCTAATACTCCATGGAAACTCCTCCTTGGATGTTATAACTTGCACCAATCAATAGGGCTTCAAAAGGGCATCAACATGTGTATGAATAACATGAGATTTTGTGGTTGATTTTGATCAAATGAGGGTGTTCTTGATGAGGATATGGACGAATTTCTAGAGAGAGAGGGAGGAGATTTGTGTGGTTTGCATGTAAGAAATGGATGGAAGGTTTGAGGTGGTGGTTTTGCTAGTTTGTTAGCTTACTAGTTAAGCTAAATATAACAAGTGTAATACTTGTTTTATGAGGTTTTGACACCTCATGTGTTAGTAGCATGTTATGACCGGTTTGAGTGGGGTGGGACAAGTGTCCCACTTGTCTCATCCCCATTTATTTACGGGTACTCCTTGATTCTAGTTTCCTCGATTTACGTGCCCTCGGGTCGTTTCACGAAAAACGTTTTTATAAATTATGAATCAACGTCACAAAACGAATCCAATAAAAATTGTCTCATAAAAAACGGAGTTCAAAAACGTAAATACGTAATCCTAGGGTTTCCGGTTTAGTCGTATAGGACGTTAAAATAAAATCGTAAGTCCTAATCTCTTCTCGTAAATTTGTGAGTTTATGAACTAACACAAATTTAAAACTCCAAAATAATATTCACGGATAAATTTTTTTCGGAAATGTCGGACTGTCACCAAAGACGGTGTATGTAAACGTAAGCACGTAACGTTGAATCCTCCGGTTTAGACGTAGTCGATGCTACTTCAAGACGTAAAATCCAATTTTCTTCCCAAAAATAATTGAGTTCATAATTTAAAATTTAAAATAATATTTTCAAATAAATATTGAAAATAAAATATCAACCATAAATTGACGGATTGTCACACATCTCGTGAGAGATGTCCTCTCCAAAGTACAACTTAAGCAGTTGGCCATTCACCTTAAAGTTGGGCCCATTTGGGTGGGATAACTCAATGGTGCCATAAGGGAAGATTTGGGCCACGGTGAATGGACCGGACCAACGGCTCTTAAGTTTACCCGAAAAAGATACTCAACCGAGAGTTAAAGAGTAAAACTTGATCACCCACGTGGAACTCTCGTTTCTTAATCTTGGAATCATGAATGAGCTTAGTCTTCTCCTTGTAGATTAATGAATTCTCATAAGCCTCATTCCTAAGTTCATAGAGTTCATTGAGTTGGATTTTCCTATGATCACCGGCTTTGTTTATTTCAAAATTAACCCATTTCAAGGCCCAATAAGCCTTATGCTCCAACTAAATAGGGAGGTGGCACGCCTTACCGTACACAAGGCGATAAGGAGTACAACCTATTGGTATCTTATAAGCGGTACGGAAAGCCCACAAAGCATCATCTAATTTATCGGCCCATGAGGCACGATGCTCTCCCACGGTACTCTCTAAGATTCGCTTAAGTCCAAGGTTGGAAACCTCGGCTTGACCATTAGTTTGTTGATGATACGCGGTGGAAAGTCGGTGATTGACACCATACTTAGCCATGACTCGTGCGAATTGATCATTGCAAAAATGAGTCCCGCGATCACTAATAATAGCACGAGGCACACCGAATTGAGCAAACAATTGTTTCAAGAAGTTAACAACCACCCTTGCATCGTTAGTAGGTAAAGCCGTTGCTTCAACCCATTTTGATACGTAGTCAACGGATACGAGGATGTACTTGTTCCCTTTGGATGATGAAAATGGCCCCATAAAGTCGATGCCCCATACGTCAAAGATTTCACACTCTTGGATGAAATTTTGAGGCATCTCATCTTTATGTGTGATCTTGCCATTTCTTTGGCAAGCATCACAATGCTTAACCATTTAATGAGCGTCAAGATAAATGGTGGGCCAATAGAATCCGGAATCGAAAACTTTTTTAGCGGTGTAGTTAGGACCAAAATGACCATTGGTGGGTCCTTTGTGGCAAGCTTCAAGGATTTGTAAAGCCGTCGGCCCATCAACACATCTACGAATGATTAAGTCCGCACATTGCTTGAAAAGATAAGGGTTGTCCCAATAGTATGTTTTTACGTCTTTAATGAATTTTTTCTTTTGTTGAGACGTTAACCCTTCGATAAGAACACCACCCGCCAAATAGTTTGCAATGTCTGCAAACCATGGGGTATCATCAAGATTGGAATTAATAGACATTAAGGTCTCAAGGGGAAAAGATTCATTAATCTCTTGATTTGGAAGTTCCCCTTGATAAGGATCCTCAAGTCTACTAAGATGATCCGCGGCTAGGTTTTCCGCTCCTTTTTTATCACGAAATATATACTTAATACTACTTCAGTTGGCAAACCAATAATCGGTCGTCCCTCTCAATATACGCACAAGCAAGCGGGGAAACGAGGTGGCACAAAGCACTTAAAAACCTTTTTCCTTAGACGGCCTTTTATAGCGCGTCGCCTTATACCCACCTTATAGTTTTCATAAATCGAGTTCAAACTTCTTACTAGTATTTATCTATTTTGCCTTGATTTTTTGTTTTTGATTCGAATGCAATAGTTAGGTGATGAAATCCCAACTAAGGTCTTATTTAAAAGTAGGTAAATTAATTGCGCTACGTAAGATAATATAGTAAAAGAAAAATCTTTTTTGTTATTTTTTTAAGAAAAATATATATTCACAATAAAAAACGAAAGAAATCAAAATAAGAAAAATAACAATAATACGTAATATTTTTGGTGTAATACTTTAGGAAAAGTATTACTTTTAGATTTTTTAATTTTTTTGGTGTAAATCTTAGGAAAGAGTTTGCTTTTGATGATTTTATATTTTTTTGTATTTTTAAGTTTTGGATTTTTTTTTGTGTTTTTTATTTTTTTTTGTAAGAAAAGTAACGTTCAAAATTGAACAGATCCCAAAATCCAAAGCTTCTCACGACAAATCGTCAATCGTAACGAGCGAAGCGGAAGCGGCGCCAATTTAATGTAGTGATTTTTTGTGCAATTTATCGTTCTCTCCTCGACTCACTCGAATTGATATCGGATTTAACACAAGATTAATTGTTCTTGGTAAATTAAACTCTTTTTGGTATTTTAAAAACTTTTAAGAAAAACTATTTAATTAAAAACTAATTAATCTAATTAAAAGGAAAATTTTTAATTAAAAATACTTAATTAAACCTAATTAAACTATTTTAAAACTATTTTAAATTAAAGTCTAATTTAAATCTAATTTACTCCAATTAGTTTTTTAACTAAAACTTTTAATGAAATCTATTTAAAACTATTTTTAAATAAAACTAAATTAATTGAAAACTAATTTTAAAAATTAATTTTAAAAACAATTTAAATTTCTAAAAGTAATTAAAATATTTTTATTTTTTTATTTCTTTATTTTTTTAAAACATTATAAAAGAAAACTTATAAAAAACTTTTAAATTAAAATTTAACTAAACTAATATTTGTATTTAAACTAATAAAAATCTAACATCCTAATATACCCTATATTAGTTAAACAGTCTGAAGTTATAACAAAATAGCAAGCTAGATCAAATGGTAAAGATGAAAGGTTGTTAACCTAGAGGTCTAGAGTTCGAGTCCCTGGGAGGACTTTTTGTGAATTATATATTTTTGGAATAAAAATTTTGGACAATCAAATAGATAACCAACATACCAATTGGGTCTGTTGCTTAATGAATATCAGTACTCGCACAACCTAATAAGTATATAACACCTCAAACAGAAAATAAGCAAAAAAGCTAACACTACTTAGACTGAAAATAAGCAGATCAAATTTTAAACTATCAAGATAAGCAAATCAAAACTTAAAACTAAATCAAATAAGCAAAACTAAGTTTTAGCAGACAAGATCAATATCAAGCAAACCCAAAACTAAACATCAAATAACCCAGCAGATAAACCAAGTACTCAAAACGGCTAAATTCTAGCAGATCTATAAGCAGATTAACCCCATAAGCTCAAAAATCAGATAAAAACTTATCAGCTAATCACTTTAAGCAAATATCAGAGATCTAAAACATAAATAAGCCAATACCAAACTAGCAGACTAAAACTCAAAACCAATCAAACTTACATCAGATAAAAACTCAAACAAAGCAAACACTAGCAGATTCAAAATAAAACAATTATCAGATTAAAACAAACCAAAGCAGATACCAAATCAAATTAAGCACTAGCAGATTTAATAAACAGAAACTAAAACAAACATTAATCTAAAATTAACAAAAAAATAAAAGGAATTAAAACCTTGTGTCGAATCCGTTGAGTAGAAGGGTGAGCGCTGAGCCACCTTTTAGACCGAATCAAATACTCCTTACCCAAATATCATCATCATCGAACCATCATCTACTCATGAACCAAAAACAACTATTCGCACCAGATTTTATATAACTTCCAGTAGGGAAGTTTATCAACCAAATTTCATTTTTATTTCTCTAAACAAGCTATTTAATTAACTTTGCTTAAATAAACTATTAATTATTATACTAAATAATTTGAAGATTAACAATAATAAACTTTAAAAGAAAAGTAAAAAGAGACAGATTTAACGAAATAACTTTTTATTAAATACTAAAATTGATTACGATACTGAAAAGGAAAATTACAATTAACCTAAAACTATTTTTTGCATAATAAAAATAAAATAAAATTGGCACCACACATTACAGAAATATATGGGGGTATTTATAGCCAACCCCCATGGCTTCTTCAAGAAGATTTGTGGAGCAATCTTCAATCTTGGCCGTCTAATGCATCTTTCTTCTCTCTCTTTCTTCATTTCTTCAATCTAACGGCATAAAAGACACCCTCATCACACAGATCGCCAAGGTGGCAGGAAGGTGTGTTTGTTGTGTTTCTTGAGAGCTGATGTGGCTAATAAGGATTGGAGGATTGGTGGTGGTGATTTGTTTAAGCCAATCACATGAGAGACATTGGCCACATCAATTGAGGACCACATCGTGTTCTTCCCGAAATAAGGGGGAATTAATCCCATACGTGTGAATCACACGAATCTATAAAAAGCCCCAAAATATATTATGTAACTTTGTGATTAGGGTTTTGGAGTAGTGGTAAAAAAGCTGCGTTTTTCATTTGGGGAGGAGAGAAGGTAGGTTTTCTTGTTTGTATCGAGTGTGTGGTGTGGGTAAAAACAAAATGTGTGTGTGACTGGGTTTATGTTTGACCAAGAAAAAGGGTTAAATATTTATTTTAACCGTCTCATATGTTTAACTTGGGCTTGATAAACACTCCATTCGTTATATTAAACCGATTTGGGCCATTTGGGCTTTTGTTGTGAAAAATGGAAAACAAGTTTTCAGTATTGGGCTTTTGGTTAACAAGGTAAATCCTTATTGGTTTTTTTGGCCCAATACCCAAATATGGGACCCACTTGGCCCAAAATCTCCATAAACGATTAAATCCGCTAAAATAAAACTTGAAATTGGTTTCCTTGATCTTTTCTTCAAAACCCGTGTTGATTTTGCCGTTTTTCGTGATCTTCGGTTTCTTTTGGTACACTTTTGGTTCCTTGACTTTTGTCTTTGTCTCTTTCTTGGACTTTTCTTCAACATTTGACCGTGAAATCCCGTGTTTTCTTTCCTTTTGATCTTTTGTACCTATTTCACACAAAAACACAAAACCACGCGTAATTCCGACTTTTATGATATTAAACACATGATTAGGTCTTGTTTTCCTTGATTTTAGTGGTAAAAGGATAAGTGTTTACACACTTATTACTTACCTTGAATCAAGAAAAAATTTTTGAAACCCTAAAAACCTTGCAGAAACCGTCGACCAAAAAAAACTAGAGAAAAATAATGTGTTGTTTTGTATTTATATAAGATTTAAGACTCCTAGTCCAACCCAAATATACTTTCGATATTTCTTTTTTTTTCTATCAATCGGCCTATGTCGACTTTTATATATAAAAAATTTTTCTTTTATTTTGTTTAATTAATAATTACTTGTATATACTTTATTTTATTCAGCCCCCAATGTTTATAAAATGCAAAACCTTAAAAACTAGTCAATTTTACGCGTTTACCGTAAAATACGTAAAATATACAGTTTTATGAAAATTATTAAAATAAGTTAATAACCAAATAACTAAGTCTAAAATAGCTTAAAACTAACCCGTAAATTATTTCCGACATTAAATCCTTAGTCCGAGACCTATAAACACTAAACCTCGTATCGTAAATATACGATTTACTATAATACATATACATACACATAAAAACCTAGAATAACATCATATTCTATCATAGTATATCCAAGTGAACTAATGAGCATGAACTAACACCATCATAACATCATATAATGTACTACGCACTACATGTACGATGTCTAACATCCAGTCAAAGGCTCAAATAAAACATATCATACATAAGCGCACACTAAGAACAAAACCTAGGGTTGTCACATCACTCCCTCCTAATAAAAAATCTTGTCCATAGATTTACTCCCTAGACTCAATGACTAAATCTGGCATTCATTGAAAACTTCCTCTACCTCCTCTACTTCTTCTTTTCTGTGACACCCTAGAATCGAGGTTATTAACGTTACCCTAAATTACGCTAAATTTTGAAATTTTTAATAAATTATAATTTCTATACTTATAAGTATTTTGGTTAGAGCCGATGTTCGAGGTTATAATTTTTACATTTGACATTTTAAGAAGGACGATGACGATTACGATCCCGAGGGATGCCCAATTTCATATAATTTTTGACGATTTATCGATAATGTAATTTTTCGAGAATTTTATTTACGGTTCGTGTTAAGTTGAGTCGGGTGAGTTTTATAGCCTTCCGAGTACATTTAAAGTATCCCAAAAATATTTTGGAGCGTTCGGGAAGATTTCCGACTCCCGTAAAATTTTCAAAATTGACAAATGAGTCGAACCCGCAAAGTTTTGAGGTCGTTTTCTATTTAAGGACAAAAGAAGCCAAATATTGCATTTAAGCCCCTCCCAACCCACCAAAAAGGCCCAAACTTGTCATAAACACAAACACACACAACATTTACAAAAAAAAAATCAAACCCACTCCCTCTCTTGTCTCTCTATCCGACGGACACCCCCACCACCATCAAAAACCCACCAAAAATCTTCTTCCACTTGATTTTTCAAAAATCTAAGGTTAGACCACACTTAGTTTGGTCATTCCCCACATATTCATGTGCTCAAATCCAACATGCATTGACAAAATTTTTTCAAGATTTTTCCATATGATCCAAATTTGTTTTTGAGGCTAAAAGAGCTAATGCATGTTGATAATTAAGTGTTATGGAAGTATAAACACCATGAAAACCCACCAAAATTAATTTGGTTGTGGTGATTGGGTCACCCAAACCCCACGGCAAAGGGGGTGTTTGGGGAGCCATGGTGGTTGTTGACTTTGCATGTTGTTGTTATGTTTGGTTTGTTGTTTTAGGATGATTCACATAGGTTTTATTACTTGCATGTTCATTTCTTTGATTCTTGATATTGAGATTGGTTGATCAATAGGGGTAGGATGGAAGTTTGATGTTAGGATATGTTTGGGAAGGCTTAGGATGATGTTTAGTGGTGGTTAGAAGTCTTGGAATCGAGTCTAAGCATGTTTTTGGTATGGTCATTTTTAGGCAGAAACATTTGGTCTATTTTAGAAAAATGATTTTTGTTCCAGGTCTTGAAAACTAAATGTAGTGATAGAGGGTTTTCTAGCTTTAATTTGGTATAAGGTAGAGCCCGTGACTCAAAACGAGCTAAAAGTTATGACATTTTAAAGATCGGGTACCGGGAGACGAGGACTTTCACAATCCGAATTTGTGCAAAGTTTTAGTCAAATCCCGAGGGTCACAAGTATAATTTGGTAAATGGTCAAGGGTCAAAATTTGGTCCCTAACCTGTATAAATGGGTCTATATGTTGACTTAGGTGTCAAAGAAGTCAAAGGTATTTTTCATATAGGTCAAAGTGGTCAAAATTGGTCGAAGCGCAATTTCAGCCCGTAAAATGTAGTCGTGGAAATGAGTTGCGTAACGGGTCGTAAAAGTAAAAACTTTTATTGGGCTTAAAAACATGTTATCTACAAGTCATATAGGATTTTTGGAAATTTTGTCAAATTTTATAAGCACGGATTAATAAGGTAAAACAGCCCGTACTTTAGTCAAGTACCGGCGAGAACGAGTAAAAATGGACAACGTAACTAATAAGAACGAATGGAATAAAATGACTGATTTGTTTTTGGCGTGAGTTATACTTGTCCTAAGTGACTTGTATATATGTATTTTATACAGTACCGTAAGTATTTAAATGAGATTACTCATTACGCGTTATTTGTGATAGGTGTTGATTTACCCGGGCATCCGTAACATCGTCAGTGATCACTCCTCGAACTACCGACTACTTAATATCTAAGGTGTGAATTTATAGCCTCGCTTATATTATTTCAAATTGTTTTACCCGCGAGGGAAATGCATGCTAGTTTTTAAAAGGAACGTATATCATGAATGATTGTTAGACCCGAAAGTTGCCTTAGAATTGTGTTGAGTACCAAAGTTGCAAAAGTCCCTAAATTCATGAACTATTAACTATTGTCTTGCCCTCGAGTAGGGGGAAATAGCCGCTTATGCAATTTGTAGTACTACGGGGTTAACGACCCAATGCTAGCCGAGAAGCTGTACTTATAGTAAGTTCTGCGGTAGATTATTTTGTATGAGAAATAAGGTATAATTGCAACTGATGCCTTTAGAAGGGGCACTGGTTTCATCTGAATCATGCCGGTATATTTACGCGGGTGATTGAGTTAACGGATTAGTGTCATGAGCTTAAACACAATTGTCAGTATCCTGATTATAGTTTGTTTGATCGACAAGACTATAAATGATCACGAATGGTTTTTATTATATATACGTTCAAATGGATTGTAAAACCTATGAATTCCACTCAACGTTTTCGTTGACCAAATTTTTGGCATGTGTTTCAGGTAACCGCTGAGAAGTAGGATGGAGCATGCATGGGATGGATGTTGTGTGTACGGCTTGGTGTCCGCTTGTTTTTCCCTCCTTTTCTACTTAAACAATTTTTATGTTTAATGTCATGTGGTTGTAAACTGAAGTTTTTGGGGTTGAGATTCATGGGGACCGAAAACGCTAAACTCTGTGCACTATTTGGGGTTGGAAAAACTGTGGACATGTATTATCTAACAATTTTAAATTTCAAGTTTTAAGTCGACGTATTTTTAGCGTCGTTTGATATATCTTGTGTGCAATGAATACTGTGTAGCACCCATTGTTGTAGTTCCGCTGCGCATAACAATTGTGGGGGTGTTAGAGATTGGTAATCAGAGCCACGAGTTATAGAGAACTAGGTCGTTTTTGAAAATCCTAAACTATAACTTTTGGTGTCGTAAGAAAAAGGGTCCAAGCACACACAACTATCCTGCATGGCTCCGGTAAGATTTATTGTTGTATTTATGGCATTTGACGTATACTTTTGAGTAATATATATATGTGGGTAATTATTATATAAGTATGGAATTACTATATGTAGACGTTAAATTTTACGTGAAATATCCGACATCGTAATTTTCATATTAATCATGCATTAGCATCATATTATTACATTTCGGGCATATGTACCACCTTTGCATTGCATTTGCATGCATATATTTATAACTATTGTATAATTACTTATGTACCCTCCGAAATTCGCTGTTATTGCAGGAATGGCCGAGGTACCGCCCAACGATAACGGAAACGATGTACGAGCCTAGGACCCCGACCCAAGGAGAACTACTTGCCCCACGCCTATGCGTACTTCCCATCTGGTTGGTGTACCAGATATCCCCAGAAGAGCCGAAGGTGCAATGAGCGCAAATTCTCTTCATCAAAGCATCCCAAGAATTTGCTGTCCCGGACCGAGGATTTATCATGACGTGCGACGGACTGTGAGAGGTTTGGAAGGATCGATGTGCATGAGGTATGTAGTGGAATCAAGGGTGGTCAGTAGATTCGACGAGAATGACAAGGCGGACGAAAGACTGTTGGAAAGGACTTCAAGAATTGCGTATGATGGGATGATGAACACAAGTGCCATCAACAGTTTAAAATCAATGGTTGCGAATTTAAGTGCTAGTCTTGATCGTGTGAGGGAAGATCAGATGAGGTTGTCGAGGATGCAGAGTTGGGAGCATCGTGTGAGGGATTCATTGCCCCCGGATTGGAGATTCGTGGACGATGTGGAGATGGAGGCGAATGACTTCATGGTTCAGCCGCCTACTGGAGGTGCTTGTATTTCGGTGGGAAATCAGGTAGCGATTGAGTGTGGATCCACATCAGGGATGAGAAAGGAAACAGAATGTGGGCCGGATGAGAAAGGCAAGGGAAAAGTGGATGATGTGGATGAGGACGTGAGTGATGAGGAAACCGAGGAAGACGACGACGAGCCGCCATCCAAGAGGCCGTGTGGATCACCACATGCCTAGTTACTTGTTTCGTATTTTTCTTTGATCATTGTAATAGAACTATTTTAGACCTTTGTATGATGGTATTATGACAAGAAACTCAAGTACTTGATGTTTTGTGGTGAACGATTGTAGTGGCATTACTTGTCACGATTTTGGTTAACTATCAATACAATCTATGTTACCTTTCATGATCTGTGATATGTCTTAAATTTGATCTTTGTGGTGTGAATTGATGAATATTAGTAACTCCGTAGTGATGTGTCGTTGTATGTATTTTATGTCTGGGAAACTTGATATGAATACTTACATTGTTTTTCTATTTTCCTTGTCTTGCAGAAAGAGATATTCGATAAAACAATGCCTCCAAAGTTGACTGCCGATCGTGTTAACAACATGATTCAGGAAGCAATAGCTAATGCGTTGCAAGCGGACCGAGCTGGGAGAAATCAGGATCCAGGAAGGAACGCGGGGAGACAGCCAGCCCCGAGAGTGTGTACCTATTCTAGCTTTATGAAGTGCGGTCCCACGCAGTTCCGTGGAACGGGTGGAGCCCTAGAACTTAGGCGATGGTTGGAAAAAGTTGAGAGTACGTTTGAAATCAGTGGTTGTGCAGAGGCGGATAAAGTAAAGTTTGCAGCGGCTACGTTTCTGGATGATGCGTTAAGTTGGTGGAATACCCAGGTAGCCACGGTTGGATTGGCTGTGGCAAATGCAAGGACGTGGAATGCGACCAAAGCTTTGTTGACAAAGAAGTTTTGCCCAGAGGAGGAATTGGGGCAATTGGAGGACGAATTGAGGCATTTGACCTTAAAGAACAACGATATAGCTGCTTACACCAGGAGATTCAATGAGTTAAGTCTTTTGTGTCCGGACATATTTGCCAATGATGCCAAGAAAATGAAGCAGTATATAAAGGGTTTATCTAGCAACATCAAAGGTGAAACAACTTCGTCGAAACCTGGAACGTTTGACGAAGCGGTTCAAATGGCTCACGCTCTGATGGACGTTAAGCTTCAGGACAAGCAGAACTACATTGCTGAGGGCAACAAAAGGAAATGGGAGGCAGCACAAAGTAATCAATCCCAAGGCCAGAACCGAGGAGGGAATCAAAACAACCATGGGCCGAACCGTAATCAACAGTTTAATCAGAGAAGGAACGAAGGGATGAGGGCAGTGACGAACCCTAGAGGTGTGAAAGTGAACCCCCATTGTGGAAAGTGCAACTTGTATCATGTTGGAAATTGCCCGCCGGCATGCGGCAAGTGTGGAAAGGCAGGTCATAGGACAGCTAGTTGTCGAACGGGAGGAGTAGCCACTGGGGCTAATGCTATCAGGATGAGAGGATGTTATAGCTGTGGAGAAAGAGGGCATGTGCAAGCAAATTGCCCAAAGACAGGAAACAGACGGGGAGGAAATAATGCGGCAGCTGTGTATCAAGTGGGAACTGCTGATAAACCACAAGGTCCCAATGTGGTTACCGGTACGTTTTTGCTAGACGCTTGTTATGCTAGTATTTTATTTGATTCTGGCTCCGACAAGAGTTTTGTAGACGTTAGATTTAGTCGTCATATCGATAGAGAACCGGTGTTGTTAACGACTAGTTATAATGTTGAATTAGCCGATGGAAAAATTGTTAGTACGAATTCTATACTGAAAGGGTGTACCTTGAAGTTAGGAAACTACGCTTTTAAAATCGACTTGATGCCTATAGAGCTAGGATCGTTTGACGTGATTGTGGGAATGGATTGGTTAATGGCGCATAGTGCTACGATCGTCTGTGGTGAGAGATTGGTGTAGATTCCGCTGAGGAATAGGGTTTTGACGGTAAAGGGAGACGAATGCACTTCTCGTTTGAAGGTGATTTCGTGTTTGAAGATGATGAAGTACGTAGAGAGCGGATGCGATGTGTTCTTGGCACAAGTTTCGAGCGATGGTGATGTAGAGGCGAGGATTGAAGAGGTACCAGTTATTTGCGAGTATCCGGACGTTTTTCCAGACGAGTTGCCAGGTTTACCGCCTAACCGTGAGGTCGAGTTTCGAATTGATTTAGTGCCAGGAGCTGCGCCGGTTGCACGAGCACCTTATCGTTTAGCACCATCTGAGTTAAAGGAGTTATCGGATCAATTGAAGGAATTGATGGACAAAGGATTTATTAGGCCGAGCTCATCACCTTGGGGAGCGCCAGTGTTGTTTGTGAAGAAGAAGGATGGTTCGTTTAGGATGTGTATCGACTATAGAGAACTCAATAAGCTGACGGTTAAGAATCAGTACCCATTACCGAGGATTGATGATTTGTTCGATCAATTACAAGGTTCCAGTGTATACTCAAAGATCGATTTAAGATCAGGGTATCATCAACTGCGTGTAAGAGAGGAGGATATTCCTGTAACCGCCTTTCGTACGCGGTATGGACACTTTGAATTTCGAGTGATGCCGTTTGGGTTGACGAACGCGCCTGCTGTATTCATGGATCTTATGAATCGCGTGTGCAAGCCGTATCTAGATAAGTTTGTTATTGTTTTCATCGATGATATACTTATTTACTCTAAGAGTAAGGAGGAGCACGAGAAGCACCTAAGAAAGATTTTGGAGTTGTTAAGGAAGGAGAAGCTGTATGCAAAATTCTCTAAGTGTGAGTTTTGGTTGGAATCAGTGCAGTTTCTAGGTCATGTGATTGATAGTGAGGGAGTTCGTGTAGATCCTGCTAAGATCGTAGCAATCAGGGAATGGTCAGCACCGACGACGCCGACTGAAGTTCAACAATTTTTGGGTTTAGCTGGGTATTATAGAAGGTTTATTGAAGGATTTTCGTTGATTGCGAAACCATTGACGCGGCTTACCGAGAAGAATAGGGTGTATGAATGGGGAATTGAGGAAGAGCTTGCTTTCGAAACGCTCAAGGATAAGTTATGTTCCGCGCCGATTTTATCATTGCCTGAAGGAACCGAAGACTTCGTGGTGTATTGCGATGCGTCTCGTAAGGGTTATGGAGCAGTATTAATGCAACGTGAAAAGGTGATAGCTTACGCGTCGAGGCAATTAAGGAAGAATAAGGAGAACTACACGACGCACGATTTGGAATTAGGAGCGGTAGTTTTTGCGTTAAAATTGTGGAGACACTACCTATATGGGACAAAGTGTGTTGTATTCACTGATCACAAGAGTTGCAGCACATTTTAGATCAAAAGGAGTTGAATATGCGACAAAGACGATGGGTTGAACTACTGAGTGATTATGACTGCGAAATTCGCTACCACCCTGGGAAGGCGAATGTTGTAGCGGATGCATTGAGTAGGAAGGAACGGGAGAAACCTTTGAGGGTTAGAGCTTTAGTGATGAGTGAGAGCGTTGACTTAACCGAAACCATACTGAAGGCTCAGGAGAGAGGATTGATGAAAGGGAATGTTGAAGCCGAGAATTTGGGACGAATGTTGAAACCTCTTTTCGTGATTAGGTCAGACGGACTAAGATATATTGATAATCGGATTTGGCTGCCACTGTGTTCATCTGAGGAAGGAAAGCCTGGAGTTCGAGAATTGGTTATGAATGAGTCGCATAAGTCGAAGTATTCGATACATCCTGGATCGGATAAGATGTACCACGACCTGAAGAAAGTCTATTGGTGGCCGAATATGAAGGCAGATATTGCTCGTTACGTCAGTAAGTGTTTGACTTGCGCGAAGGTTCAGGCAGAACATAAGAAACCATCTGGATTGTTGGTACAACCGGAAATCCCAGAATGGAAATGGGAGAAAATCGCAATGGATTTTGTGACGGGTTTACCTAGGACTCCTAGTGGATGCGATATGATATGGGTAATTGTGGATAGGTTGACGAAATCTGCTCATTTCTTACCTATGAAGAAGACGGACAGCATGGAAAAACTCGCCAGCGTGTACGTGAAGGAGATCGTCTGTAGACATGGAGTGCCGTTATCGATCATTTCGGATCGCGACAGTAGATTTACGTCGGAATTTTGGAAATCGCTTCAACGTGCGATGGGCACTGAACTGAGTTTAAGCACGGCTTATCACCCGGAAACTGACGGTCAGAGTGAACGAACGATTCAAACAATGGAGGACATGCTCCGAGCATGCGTGATCGATTTTAGAGGAAGTTGGGAACGCCACTTGCCTCTGGTGGAATTTTCGTACAATAATAGTTATCATGTGAGTATCAAAGCGGCACCGTTCGAAGCATTGTATGGAAGTAAGTGTAGATCGCCCGTGTGTTGGAGTGAAGTAGGGGAGAGTCAATTGACTGGACCCGAAATGGTTTTAGAAACGACAGAGAAGATCGTGCAGATCAAGAACCGACTACTTGCTGCGAGAAGCCGACAGAAAAGTTATGCCGATAACCGAAGGAAACCGTTGGAGTTTGAAGTTGGAGATATGGTTATGCTCAAGGTATCGCCATGGAAAGGTGTAATTCGTTTTGGAAAGAAAGGAAAGTTGAGTCCGAGGTATATTGGACCGTTTAAGATCGTTGAACGAATTGGACCAGTAGCGTACAAGTTAGAGTTGCCGACCGAGCTTAGTGTTATTCATGACACGTTTCACGTATCGAACCTGAAGAAGAGTTTGGCGGACAAGGAATTGGTGATTCCTTTGGACGAGATTCGACTAGACGACAAAATGCACTTTGTGGAAGAACCTGTGGAAATTATGGACCGGGAGGTCAAGCGGTTGAAGCGTAGTAGGATTCCTATTGTGAAGGTCCGATGGAATTCTAAGCGTGGACCGGAATACACCTGGGAACGTGAGGACTTTTTCAAGGAAAGGTATCCTCATCTGTTCCAGTAGCACGAAATGTGAGTCAAAGAAGAGGCGAGCGCCGGGACGTCGCTCTCTTTAAGGAGGGGTGGATGTGACACCCTAGAATCGAGGTTATTAACGTTACCCTAAATTACGCTAAATTTTGAAATTTTTAATAAATTATAATTTCTATACTTATAAGTATTTTGGTTAGAGCCGATGTTCGAGGTTATAATTTTTACATTTGACGTTTTAAGAAGGACGATGACGATTACGATCCCGAGGGATGCCCAATTTTATATAATTATTGACGATTTATCGATAATGTAATTTTTCGAGAATTTTATTTACGGTTCGTGTTAAGTTGATTCGGGTGAGTTTTATAGCCTTCCGAGTACATTTAAAGTATCCCAAAAATATTTTGGAGCGTTCGGGAAGGTTTCCGACTCCCGTAAAATTTTCAAAATTGACAAATGAGTCGAACCCGCAAAGTTTTGAGGTCGTTTTCTATTTAAGGACAAAAGAAGCCAAATATTGCATTTAAGCCCCTCCCAACCCACCAAAAAGGCCCAAACTTGTCATAAACACAAACACACACAACATTTACAAAAAAAAATCAAACCCACTCCCTCTCTTGTCTCTCTATCCGACGGACACCCCCACCACCATCAAAAACCCACCAAAAATCTTCTTCCACTTGATTTTTCAAAAATCTAAGGTTAGACCACACTTAGTTTGGTCATTCCCCACATATTCATGTGCTCAAATCCAACATGCATTGACAAAATTTTTTCAAGATTTTTCCATATGATCCAAATTTGTTTTTGAGGCTAAAAGACCTAATGCATGTTGATAATTAAGTGTTATGGAAGTATAAACACCATGAAAACCCACCAAAATTAATTTGGTTGTGGTGATTGGGTCACCCAAACCCCACGGCAAAGGGGGTGTTTGGGGAGCCATGGTGGTTGTTGATTTTGCATGTTATTGTTATGTTTGGTTTGTTGTTTTAGGATGATTCACATAGGTTTTATTACTTGCATGTTCATTTCTTTGATTCTTGATATTGAGATTGGTTGATCAATAGGGGTAGGATGGAAGTTTGATGTTAGGATATGTTTGGGAAGGCTTAGGATGATGTTTAGTGGTGGTTAGAAGTCTTGGAATCGAGTCTAAGCATGTTTTTGGTATGGTCATTTTTAGGCAGAAACATTTGGTCTATTTTAGAAAAATGATTTTTGTTCCAGGTCTTGAAAACTAAATGTAGTGATAGAGGGTTTTTCTAGCTTTAATTTGGTATAAGGTAGAGCCCGTGACTCAAAACGAGCTAAAAGTTATGACATTTTAAAGATCGGGTACCGGGAGACGAGGACTTTCACAATCCGAATTTGTGCAAAGTTTTAGTCAAATCCCGAGGGTCACAAGTATAATTTGGTAAATGGTCAAGGGTCAAAATTTGGTCCCTAACCTGTATAAATGGGTCTATATGTTGACTTAGGTGTCAAAGAAGTCAAAGGTATTTTTCATATAGGTCAAAGTGGTCAAAATTGGTCGAAGCGCAATTTCAGCCCGTAAAATGTAGTCGTGGAAATGAGTTGCGTAACGGGTCGTAAAAGTAAAAACTTTTATTGGGCTTAAAAACATGTTATCTACAGGTCATATAGGATTTTTGGAAATTTTGTCAAATTTTATAAGCACGGATTAATAAGGTAAAACAGCCCGTACTTTAGTCAAGTACCGGCGAGAACGAGTAAAAATGGACAACGTAACTAATAAGAACGAATGGAATAAAATGAATGATACTTGTTGTTTTGTTTTTGGCGTGAGTTATACTTGTCCTAAGTGACTTGTATATATGTATTTTATACAGTACCGTAAGTATTTAAATGAGATTACTCATTACGCGTTATTTGTGATAGGTGTTGATTTACCCGGGCATCCGTAACATCGTCAGTGATCACTCCTCGAACTACCGACTACTTAATATCTAAGGTGTGAATTTATAGCCTCGCTTATATTATTTCAAATTGTTTTACCCGCGAGGGAAATGCATGCTAGTTTTTAAAAGGAACGTATATCATGAATGATTGTTAGACCCGAAAGTTGCCTTAGAATTGTGTTGAGTACCAAAGTTGCAAAAGTCCCTAAATTCATGAACTATTAACTATTGTCTTGCCCTCGAGTAGGGGGAAATAGCCGCTTATGCAATTTGTAGTACTACGGGGTTAACGACCCAATGCTAGCCGAGAAGCTGTACTTATAGTAAGTTCTGCGGTAGATTATTTTGTATGAGAAATAAGGTATAATTGCAACTGATGCCTTTAGAAGGGGCACTGGTTTCATCTGAATCATGCCGGTATATTTACGCGGGTGATTGAGTTAACGGATTAGTGTCATGAGCTTAAACACAATTGTCAGTATCCTGATTATAGTTTGTTTGATCGACAAGACTATAAATGATCACGAATGGTTTTTATTATATATACGTTCAAATGGATTGTAAAACCTATGAATTCCACTCAACGTTTTCGTTGACCAAATTTTTGGCATGTGTTTCAGGTAACCGCTGAGAAGTAGGATGGAGCATGCATGGGATGGATGTTGTGTGTACGGCTTGGTGTCCGCTTGTTTTTCCCTCCTTTTCTACTTAAACAATTTTTATGTTTAATGTCATGTGGTTGTAAACTGAAGTTTTTGGGGTTGAGATTCATGGGGACCGAAAACGCTAAACTCTGTGCACTATTTGGGGTTGGAAAAACTGTGGACATGTATTATCTAACAATTTTAAATTTCAAGTTTTAAGTCGACGTCTTTTTAGCGTCGTTTGATATATCTTGTGTGCAATGAATACTGTGTAGCACCCATTGTTGTAGTTCCGCTGCGCATAACAATTGTGGGGGTGTTACATTTTCTACCGAACGACATCACACCTTTACATGGTGAAACTTTTAGCAAACTTCTTCCCCCGCACCAAAATCCGATGGTTTACGCCTCTTGTCAGCATAGCTCTCTTGTCGGTCTCTTGCCGTCTTCCATATCTCCATTTGATAGTCCAATCCACGCCACGTAGATGTTGACGCGTTCATTGCTTTTGATAACTCAACTCATGCAACTAACATCTTTCATCTAACCCATCTTAACACGTCACCCATATAGCCCAAGTTTGTCTCAGCTTTACTTCCTTCCTCTTATTCCATGTCTCATGAACTATGCTTTCCTTTCCCAGATGGTACTAGGCCTTACAATATTGGCCACCACTTAACTTCATCCATCATCTATGCCTAATGTCCAATCATGAAGATTGAATGTGTGTTAGAGATGTTCATGATCTGTGTAAATCATTCTCTACGTCTCATACACCAAATGCCTATAGCATCCTAGGCAGATCTAGCAACCTAGCTCCACTATCCAAGTCTTATATACTTCTTCCAAACCTTCAGTTCCTACAATAAGCGATCCCTTTTCTTTTCCGTCATCGCACGCATCCTAATCCTTGCTCCACGTATCTCATCCTTCGCGAAGCCGCCCAGTCCTTCTGATAATGCCAAAATCGGCTCAGTACCCACTCTAGTTCTCCAGCATCCAAAATGATTCCTCATATTGTTCATCTTCAATCTTGTTGGTTCCAGCTAAATACTAATTTAAAACGGACACGCGAGATAGAACTCGAAGGATACACTACAACGGTGGTTATCTAAGGAGAAATAAGCTAGCAAACCCTTCTAAGAATAAAATAGATAATTATAAGGGAATTATTATACGTATATAGGCATAGGCATACATACACTCAAATCCATCTAACATATACTATAAAATCATGTATTAACCCTCTTTCATGCAATCATATTCAGGAATCCATTGATGTTGTGGTACTTGTAGAACTATGTTGGCCACCATACTTATACAAGTCCCCTTTTACCAATGCACTCCCTCCTATGATAAAACTTATAAGAATTAATACTACACATAACACATCAAATCCAACACATAATCACATAAATCCAATAACTCATATAAGCACATATCAACAACATAAAATAAGGTCAGAAATTCCATGTATTAAAATAACATAGCCAATGCACGAAACACATAAACTCGTAATCTAGGTGAACCACTGTAGACAAAATTCAAAATGTATAAAGAAACATGAAAACATAATCGACCAAAATCCAACAATGCCTAGTGTAGACGACTATGGTTTAACCCGCACTAGTCAAAACTCGAAAAGAAAATAAACATGCGACTAAGTATGGAAGAATATGGTTCAATCCATACTAGTAAAATATTTGATAAGAAAACATCATAAATACGAATCGACAATATCCAGAACAATATGAATCAATATCATAAAAGTAGCTCATATACAAAAGACGGAAATTAACATTTAATCACATCATATACTATAATGCACATGTACTCCTATGAAACCTATATGTAGGGACCCTTAAGCTATAGACTAGGCTAGGCAACCTAACTCTCTATAACCAGGCTCTGATACCATTCTGTCACACCCCACCATGGCGGACTATACAGCGTGACGCATGGATATCATCACAACAAAATGGTGTCTCAATAGAGTAATACTAAATGCAAAAGAAATGTCATAAATTGAGACACAAATGTCGTGACAATATCTCAACAAAATGCAAGAGTCTAGGTAAGTAGGTAATAATTGTCTTTTAAGTTCGTTTTTCTCGATATCTTTACGAATTGAACGATCGAGAGAAATCAAGTTAACTAATTGTTTTTAGTATTTGATTGATAATATTTAGGAAATCTATGTCTAATTATCACAAACCACGTAAAAAGGTAAAAATAATATCTCTACGTATCCATACTAAGCTAAAAACATCGTGCACATACCAAATATAAAGCCAAATGTATAACCAAGTAATGCACAATATGTAAAAATGCTAAAAATATTATGTAAATGAAAGTAGAGGGACTGAAATTGTAAATGCAGAAATTGTAAGGACTGAAAATGAAAAAATGTAACAACTATTTACCACACTTAACAAAATTACCAAACTATAAACTGAATTCTAATAACCCTAACAAGATCAGGGACTAACTAGCAAAACCTAGCAATTTTAGATCAATTAAAACAGAGTGCAAACTTTCCTAAATTCCAAGGACCTAAAGGCAATTTCTAAAACTTTTTGGTTAAAAACAGGCTTATGGATTCTATAAGCTGTATCTTGAGATTTAGTCAACCAAAAAAGCTGAGATTTGTATTAAAAGATTGCAAATTGAAAATCAACTAGCTAGGTTTAGGGAAATAAGCTGAAAAGCACTAAAACTCCAATAAGTACTTTGGGAATAAGCTAATTTTAAGAGACTAGCTTATTGGAATAAGCACTAGGTCTAGAAAATCGAATAAGCTAAAAATAGCTTAGGTTGACCAGTGTTGACTTTCGTTGACCAAGTTTGACCAAAGTCCAAACAGCTTTTTAAGACTTGTTAAGCTAATTTGTGAAAGAAAATGGGGTATTTTATGAAAGGAATAAGCTAGAATTGAAAATGTCTTATCACAGATGCCTTAGCTTATAACAAGGACTTTTAGCACCTTAATTTGTCACTCAATTCTAAGAACTGTATTATCTAGCTTGTTATTTTATCAAATGTAGGATTTTAAGCTTTATCTAGAAACAAGAATCACAATCTGAATCAAAGTAATGAACATTTTGTGAAGGTTTGAAGTTCGCATGTTTTAAGCTATGAATCTGACCCAAAGTATTTATTGACCTTTTACCTGTTTGAAAAAGAATTTGACTTTCAAAACTTGCAAAAACACTTGTTACTAGTATGTGAGTGAAAACAAACACATAACACTCAATATCAAGGACTGAATCCAAGATAAGCTCTCAATCCAAACACTAGTTATTAGGCTGAAACAAACTTATGCTAAGAGAACTTATCAAAACTAACAGATTAAGGCAACAGGCAATCAAAGTATATCAACAAGATCTATATAAGTAGTTAACAGGCAAAATTAAGTAAAAAATACACTATGTCTAAGAAAATAGCATGTACACAACTTGTTTAGGGGAAATTGTAAAGTACAACTCATAGAATGAACTTGAAGGCTCCTTTGATGAAGAAATGAGCGTTGAGCTCACAAATGACCTTATCTACACCTTATCAACACTCAACAATCACCAAAACAACATCCATCACCATTGATAATTATGATCTACTAGAGGTCTGGAATGAATTATGGCTAGAACTGGTCTACAACAAGGATGTATCACCACAAACAGCTTCCAAATCACACTAACAACTCTGCTGTTCAAGCTTGAACAACAGAATCCATGAAATCGAGTAATGAACTGTAATGTAGCAACAGTTGAGAGATTTGAGAAGAAAATGAGTGAAATTGAGTTTGTTAATGGAAGTTATGGTTACAAGTGGTTATAACTGCCTAACAAACTATCTTAGAGTGGTTGTCAATCTCTCTGATAAGTTTAACTAATGAAGAAGAAACATAGTGTAAGAATTATCTATAGTGTGTGTGATTTCACACTTTAACTACTTGCTACAAATGAACTAATCTAGGGGTATTTATAGAGATGTGATGAGAAGTTGGTGAGGATGATGACGTGTTGTAGCCAATTGCCAAATGCCACGTGTCCAAATCCTCCTACTTGGCCTTCATCCGTTCTTGATAATATTGGGGAAAATTATATGAGTAAATAATACCAGGTTTTTAGACCGAGTATGAAAGTTCGTTGAACCGAATCTCTTCGAATTGACTATTGGTTCAAAGTGCGACTCAATTGTTCTTGGTGGAATTTAAATGAGTTGGTTGATTACCTATTTTAAACTAATAGCAATTAAGTAAATGTCGTTGAGTAAAGTAGAAGTTTAACGATTATACTAAAAATAACGAGTTAAAATTTAATGCTTGAAAACTTAAAGGCAATATTAGAAAAATACTTGAACACTAAATAAAACTAACACTTAGAAACTTTGTAAAAACAAGAAACTAAAACCATCGGAAAGCAAAATGTAACTCTGATCGGAATATGTGGTCGGAAAGTAAGGTTGATCGGAATACACCTAAAAAGAGGAGTAATCGGAATGCTGGGAAAATAGGTCCAATCGGAATATTGCAAACAACTCTCGTCGGAATACTTGGAATTGAGACCAATCGGAATATTTAACAAAGCCCCCAATCGGAATATATTGATGATAAGCTCAGATCGGAATAAGCCAGAACCCACAATCAGAATGTTTTCAAAACCCTATTCCGATTAGGTGATCGGAATAGGGGGGGCAATCGGAATATACTAAACCCTTTTCCGATCTATGTGATCGGAAAGAGGGTGCTGGGTGGTGGTCGGAATAAGCTGATCGGAAAGGGGTTTAGACCCTTTCCGATTTGTATGAGATTCGAGATATAAGCAAGTAATAAGCTACTATGATAAGCTCACACCAAGACTACCCCGAATCAAAAGTGAAATATACTAAATAAAGCACAATCAACAACTTATCCAAACATAAAATAAGCAAACCTTTAAATCAAATCATAAAAAGATGAAATTTTTAGGAAAACTTTTAAAAGTAAATAAGCTAAAAGAAACGAATAAGCCAATAAGCACAAGGAACTTAAAGCTCAATCGAATGAAAGCTTATGTAGGAACAAAAAGATTAACTTTTTAAGCACGAAATCATTAAGAACAACACGGATCATATGAAATTCGCACCAAAATTAATCTAAATATCAAAGAAAGGTAGAAGGAGATGAAAGATTAAAAGCATAAACTTAAACTTGATTAATGAAATCAACAATACACAAATGTTTAATCTTGAAAGATTAAAAGAAAGAAAGATGAAATCTTAGTGAGAGAAAGTAGAGAACTTTCTCTCTCTAAAACTAGAAAGAAACGTGAAAAATGAAAACTTCAACTAAAGACTAACCACCCTCCTAATGTGTATTAGGAGGGTATTTATAGGAAAATGGAAGGAGTGCATGTGTTGCTTCTTCTTTCTTTCTTTCTTCACGTCTTCTCGACTCGATTTATTTCTTTGTCTTTTCTCGACGTCGTCTCGGGATTTGAACTCATCTTGATAATTTCCTTCTTTAATTTAGACTCGTGTTCTTCGACTTCATTAAACTTCCGTTTTTAGACTTTTTTTCTTCGATAAATCTTCAGAATAGGCCTTGGACTTTCGTTCTTTTTGCACTCTTGATCTTTTGACTTCGTCTTTTCCCGTTTTCTTCGATAAAAGCCCGTGAAAGCCCGTGTTTTCTTCCTTTTTCATCTTCTTGTCCTAAAACACAATAAAAACACAAACCACGCATAATTCCGACTTTTACGACATAAAATACACGTTTAGGTCTTGTTATTATTGGAAATAAGTGGTAAAAGGATAAGTGTTTACACACTTATTAAATCCCCTACACTTGACCATCGCAATGCCCTCATGCAATGCATTAATTTTAAAGCACGGTTTACATTCTTCATCACAAATAACCCACCTTGGCCTTTATTAAATACTAAACATAAAAAGATAGAAACAAGTAAAGAAATCAAAGACTTACATTGGGTTTTGGCTGCCGTGAACGTTTATCATCCTCAAGTTTCACATTCCCCATACCAAGCTTAAAAACGAGATCATTGTTATTATAAGTTAGTAAACTAACACGAACTCATGTGGGCTAATCATTCACCTAGACTCCCTTATTCCTAGGTGTATCTCTTATATTTTATTTTTGTCTTGAATGATCACGAGGATGCATTGTTTGACTTATTTCGATAGTTATTTAGGCCGAAAATAAGGTGAACGATTTAATCAATAGTTAGCTAAAGGACAAAATCTTTTAAAACTGCTTCTCGGGACCTCATAATGTTCATATCTTGGGATAACTCGCTTCGCGATTTGAGACCTTTCTCGGACCGATATTTGGCAGCGACTTCATACTTCGAATCTTGAGAGACGTTCTTGAAATTATGGTCTTCTCCTCATAATAGGAATTTCTTCACTTGAAATTTTGAGAGATTCTTCATATTTGGACCACGACTTCTTCATTTTTCTCCAATCTTTATTTTGGACTTTGATATACAACGATCCGCCTCCTTTTAGGACTTGGATCTATTTATCCTCATACCTTGTTAGGGCCTTTTTGGATAGACTTCTCCATGATCTTTGGGGAGTATTTGCTTTTCGGCGTGTGTCTCGATCCTTCATATTGATTTTCGATAAATGATTCTTCACATCACTTTTGGATCTTTAGCAACAAAATGTAGCCCTCATGCCTTGTTAGGGCCTTTTCGGACTCGCCAATCTTCGCATCCCGCTTCAATAAGTTATGCCTTAGCTATGAACTCTAATCCGTACCGAGCAAATTTTAAACGATCTTGGGCTAGAAGCTAAGTAACCTTTTAAATCGTACAACCTTATTTATTGCAGATAAATTTATTAACAAGCGAAGGGAGAATAGGCTTATAATTAACTCACATAAATTCACGAAAGAATACCAAACTTATAATTGACTCTATCATCTCTCGTCCTCCACAGTTTAAAAACTCAAGGAATGAGACTCGTGGATGCTTAGCCTATTAAATCAAAGTTTTGGGTTTTCGAGTCGCCTATAGGATCTTGCAAATTCTTAGACTTTTTCAAGTTTAGAAATCGCATTTTAAAGTTCCCTTGATAAACGACTCTCTAGGGTCAATTATAGGAACTTGCGAAAAGTTCTTGTTCTTAACCCGTGAGAGTTAAGACTTTCGCGTTTTATAGCTCCCTATATAAAAGCCTAGCAAAACTTGACTTAAACACGCTAAGGATACTAGCTAGAGTAAATTTAGATAAGTAAACTCGGGTTGAGTCAAAATGTTCACGACTAAGAAAAATTTAACACCACTTTATTGAAAATTTATTCTAGCAAGGAAAGAAAATAACCATAACAAGGGAAAGTACAATTATACAACTAGGCCAAAATAGATTAAAAATTTTGAAAAATGTCGAAAAATCAAATTTTTCGGTTAAAATGAGGGCAAATTCATGGAAAAGACCACTTACTTCGATAGAAGTCCCCCCTACACTTGAGATAAACATTGTCCTCAATGTTTGAGCATGTGGGAGTAAACTCCCCTACACTTATGACATTGTGCACTTTGTTTAAATCTTGCTAAGGAAAGGACAACTAAAGTGAATTCAATGTGAACATATAAGATATGAAATATTGAATCACAAGAGTTTAGGATAGAACCGAGAAGATGGGAACACGGTATCACGGTTCGTCAAAAGTCATCAAGGTGCTCTTTGAAGCTTGAATCCCTGCACAGCACAAGAAACAAGACAACAAACACATACGGGGCTCCCCCTACACTTATTATGAAAGCAGTAAAGGATAGATCACGGGTTGCCTCCCGAGAAGCACTTGTTTTTGTTCACCGAGTCACGAGCCTGACTCGACCCAATTTAGTTCATGGCAAACGTGGGGAGGGATGGAATCATCTCTTGCGAGATGTCCTCACCAAAGTACAGCTTCAAACGCTGGCAATTCACCTTGAAATTGGGCCCATTTGGCTGAGAAAGCTCAATGGTCCCGTATGGAAAGACTTTGGTGACGGTGAATGGACCAGACCAGTGGCTCTTCAACTTGCCCGAGAAGATCTTCAACCGAGAGTTAAAAAGTAAGACTTGATCACCAACATGGAACTCTCGGTTCTTAATTCTAGCATCGTGGATGATCTTGGTCTTCTCCTTGTAGATCAGCGAGTTCTCATAAGCTTCATTCCTCAGTTCATTTAGCTCGTTTAGTTGAATCTTGCGATGATCACCGGCTTTGTTAATGTCGAAGTTAGCCCACTTCAAGGCCCAGTACGCCTTGTGTTCCAGCTCGATAGGGAGGTGGCATGCTTTCTCGTACACAAGACGATAAGGTGTACCACCGATCGGGGTCTTGTAAGCAGTACGGAAAGCCCACAGAGCATCATCTAACTTATCGGCCCACGCGACACGATGCTCTCCCACAGTACGATCCAAAATTCTCTTTAGTCCGCGGTTGGAAATCTCGGCATGACCGTTGGTTTGGGGATGATAAGCGGTGGAAAGACGGTGATTGACACCATACTTAGCCAAGACTCTTCCAAATTGATCATTGCAAAAATGAGTCCCGCGGTCACTGATAATAGCACGAGGAACGCTGAATCGAGAAAAGAGCTGCTTCAAAAAGTTCACAACCACCCTCGCATCGTTCGTTGGGAGAGCCTTAGCTTCAACCCATTTAGAAACGTAGTCAACAGCGACGAGGATGTACTTGTTCCCTTTAGATGATGGAAAGGGCCGCATAAAATCGATGCCCCATACATCAAAGGTTTTACATTCTTGTATGAAATTTTGAGGCATCTCATCTTTATGTGTGATCTTGCCTTGTCTTTGGAAAGTATCACAATGTTTAACCATATCGTGAGCGTCACGATAGATGGTGGGCCAATAGAATCCAAAGTCGAATACTTTCTTCGTGGTGTAATTAGGACCAAAGTGACCACTGGTGGGTCCTTTATGGCAAGTGTCAAGGATTTGTACCGCTGCGGGCCCATCAACACATCGACGAATAATCAGATCCGCACATTGTTTGAAAAGGTAAGGGTCGTCCCAAAAATAATTTTCAATATCCTTAAAGAGCTTTTTCTTTTGTTGGGACGTGAGCCCTTCCTTGAGAATCCCACCCCGCAAGTAGTTTGCAATGTCCGCAAACCACGGGGTGTCATCGAGATTATAACTGATAGACATTAAAGCCTCAAGGGGAAAAGAGTCATTGATCTCTTTGTTCGGATGATCCCCTTGATAAGGATCCTCAAGTCTACTGAGATGATCCGCGGCTAGGTTTTCGGCTCCCTTCTTGTCACGAATTTTAATGTTGAATTCTTGAAGGAGTAAAACCCAACGAAGAAGTCTTGGCTTAGAATCTTGCTTAGTCATCAAGTACTTCAACGCGGAATGATCGGTATACACGATGGTAGTAGAAAGGACAAGATATGGGCGGAATTTTTCAAAAGCATAGACAACAGCTAAAAGCTCTTTTTCGGTTGTCGTATAATGAAATTGAGCCCCCGTCATTGTCTTGCTAGCATAGTGGATTGGTTGGAAGTGTTTATTCACTCTTTGGCCCAAAATCGCTCCAATAGCAAAGTCGCTAGCATCACACATCAACTCAAAAGGTAGCTCCCAATTAGGGGTAACCAAGACCGGTGCCTTAGTTAGCTTATCCTTAAGAAGATTGAAGGATTCAAGACACTCTTTGGAAAAGATGAAAGGAGTATCTTTTTCCAAGAGGTGGGTCATCGGGCGAGCGATTTTAGAAAAATCTTGGATGAATCGACGATAGAAGCCCGCATGACCGAGGAAACTTCTCACACCCTTCACGGTAGAAGGTGGAGGCAATTTAGCAATAACATCGACTTTAGCACGGTCCACTTCAAGACCGGCTTTGGAGATTTTGTGTCCTAGCACGATGCCCTCTTTTACCATGAAATGCCATTTTTCCCAATTTAGAACAAGGTGAGTGTCTTCACACCGCTTAAGCATACGTTCTAAATTGGCAAGGCAAGCAGAGAAAGAATCACCATAAACCGAGAAATCATCCATGAAGACTTCCATAGTTTCTTCAACCATGTCATGGAAGATAGCCATCATACACCTTTGGAATGTCCCAGGAGCATTGCATAAACCGAAAGGCATGCGTTTGTAAGCAAATGTTCCATAGGGAAAAGTGAATGTGGTTTTATCTTGGTCTTTGGGATCTATGGGAATTTGGAAATACCCGGAGAAACCGTCTAAGAAGCAGTAATATTCATTACCCGCTAGACGTTCAAGCATTTGCTCCATGAAAGGAAGGGAAAAATGATCCTTTCTCGTAGCATCATTGAGTTTGCGGTAGTCTATACAAACGCTCCACCCTGTAACGAGACGAGTAGGAATCAACTCGTTGTTTTCATTAGGAACAACGGTGATTACGCCTTTCTTAGGCACACAATGGACGGGACTAACCTACGGTGAATCCGAGATAGGATAGATCATTCCCGCATCAAGAAGTTTGATAACCTCTTTTTTGATTACGTCATGGATCTTAGGATTCACCCTTCGTTGGCTTTGAATGGTGGGTTTAAAATCGTCCTCCATGAGAATTTTGTGTGTGCAGAAGTGAGGATCAATTCCACGAATATCGGAGATCTTCCAAGCAATCGCTTTCTTGTGATTCTTCAGCACGACGATAAGTCGGGATTTTTCTTCCTCTTTCAAGTCTTTTGCGATGATGACCGGTAACGTCTTGTTGTCTTTTAGGAAAACGTACTCGAGATGAGACGGAAGATCCTTAAGCTCTAAATCCGGAGGATTTTCGATGGACGGTGTAGTCAACTTCGGATCATCGGTAGAGATATCCTTAGGCGATGGAGGAGAAGTTTGGTCCTCATTGAGAAGTTTCTCAATGGTACGAATGTCTTCATCCCAATCGGTGGGAGAACCATCATACTTAAGATCGAGAGGACCTAAGCTAGCTTCAAAATCATCTAAGTCACTTTCTCCAAAAGGAGTCAATGACAGAGCATTTGAGGCAACGGTCTCAACATTGGGTAGAGAAAAAGAACCACTTTTACAAGCGTCTTTGAAATGTTCTTCACAAGCCTCATCAAGAACATCAATGAAATTAACACTCTCGTTTTCCGAAGGCTGCTTAGAAAGTTTACCCATGTTGAAGACGTCTTTATCGTCACCAACTCTCATGATTAATTCGCCTGCGGCGACATCAATGAGAGTGCGACCGGTCCTCAGGAATGGACGTCCGACGATTAATGGAACATGGGGGTCCATCTCATAGTCAACGACTACAAAATCCGTCGGGAAGGTGAATTTGTCGACACCAACGAAAACGTCTTCGGCTATCCCCACTGGATAAGCAACCGTACGGTTAGCTAATTCCAAAGTCATTCGTATGGGGACTAGCTCGGGGAGAGATAATTGCTTCCAAACACTTAATGGCATTAAGTTAATACTGGAACCTAGATCGGCTAGGGCCATGCAATTCTCTACTCCTGGGAAGTTGCAACGAATCAAGAAACGACCTGGATCACCAAGTTTGGTGGGCAATTTCCTTAAGAGCACTACGGAGCAGTTCTCATTAAGTTGGGTCTGAGCAATATCGAGAAGTTTCTCCTTATCACTGAGAAGATCTTTAAACATTTTAGCGTATTTGGGCATGTGAGCGAGAGCCTCAGCAAAGGAGATATTGAAATTCAGTTGTTTGAACATTTTAAGGAAGTTCGAAACCTGGATATCATCCTTGTTCTTCAATTTCTCTTTCCTCAACCTCGAAGGATAAGGTATATTGGGTTGAGATGAAGGCTTTGGGATAGCATTCTCACTCACATCCTTGGGTGGAGGAGGGGTAAAAGTAGAAGGTGGTGGAATAGGAGATGTAGAAGTTGGAGGAATAGAAGATGGAGGATTCGGAGAAGGAGACTCGTTTTCCTTTGTCACAATCACTGGTTTAGGTGTAGGAAGCGCGGGTTCCTTTAAACCTTTTCCACTGCGAGTGGTGATTGCTTTCATATCCCCTCTTGGATTAGCAACGATGTTACTCGGAAGAGAACCTGATCCAGAGTTTTGATTACTAGGGAAGAAACTAGCCATCATATTCCGCAAGTCATTCGTTTGACTTGCCAAAGTGTTTCGCATATCAGCTCGAAGATTGTTTCCTTGCTTAACCATATCTGCTTTCATGTTGGCCATTTCCTGCTGAAGGTTTTGCACGATTACATCATTAGTCCTCATGTAGGTTTCAACATCTTTGTGTAAGGCTGTTTGTTGGTTGAGAGGAGGAGCATGGTAGGTGGGTGGTTGATAAGCAGGTTGTTGGTAAACTTGGTTGTTTCTTTGAGGTGGATATGGGTTTCTTTGGTTTTGATATTGATTTGGAGTTGGAGCACGTGGTTGGTTTTGATTGTTGCGATTGAGGTTGTTTGGGTTTTGTGGGGGAAAACCTGGAGGTGAAAGAAAGTTGTTTGAGCGATAGCTGAGCAAGTTGCGGTCACCTTGAGGACGTGCTTGATAGCCTCCTGTAGCATAGGTACCGTTGGCGGCATACACATTTTCCGGATTGTCGTGAGTCGAAGGACAATCGGTGTATGAGTGAGATCCCCCGCATATATCACATGAATGGATCAAAACATTAGCTTGGGCATTGAATTGTTTGGCATTGTTGGCAGTTTGTAAAACAAGCGATTCCACAAGCGAAGTAAGCTTATCAATTCTTTTTTCGGCATCACTAGTACTAGCACTTGCTACATTAGTTCTAACACTCTTGGTTTGTACTCTAGATTTGTTCTCAATAATATCCCAAGCAGCATTAGAAGACTTAACCAAAATATTACCCCCCGAAGCACTGTTTAGTGAATCTTGGTCATTCATGCTTAAACCATTGTAAAATGTATTGATTTGATGTACTTTTGTTAAACCATGTTGTGGACACTTTCTTAAAAGTTCCTTAAAACGGTCCCAAGATTCACTAAAAGACTCACCGTACTTTTGTTCAAAGGTAATTATTTCATTCCGCAAAGCGGTAGTATGTGAGGGTGGGAAAAAGTAGTTGATAAACTTAGTCTCTAAATCCGTCCATGTAAGAATAATTTGTGGCGGTTCCTTATCAAGCCAATTACGGGCTTGTCCCTCTAAGGAGAAAGGAAAAAGTTGTAAGCGAATCACTTCTTGTGATACCCCATTGTACTTAACCGTATTGGTGAGCTGAATAAACCTTTTAATGTGGTCATGAGGATCATCAAGTGAGAGGCCCAAGAAGGGTTGAGCAGAGACCATTTGGATAAAGCCAGATTTGAGTTCAAAGTTGTTGGCTCCAATCTCAGGGATGACAATTGCATCGGTGTTGCCTTCTACGTGCGATTGCAAAAGCTCGATCATTGGTTGATTGTCCATGGTGACAATTGGTTGAGTAATGACTTCGGCTTGAGCTACTCACTTCTTACGAGCACGAGTACGCATGCACACCTACAAAAGGATTAGAAAAATTGAAAGGAAATATTTTTGGTTTTTATGGTTTTTTAATTTTTTTGTATTTTTGAAGATTTTATATTTTTTAGGATTTTTGAAATTTTTAAAGCAAGGAAAATAACGTTCAAAGAAGAACGGATCCCAAAATCAAATGCGTCTCTCACTAAAAAACTTTAATCTTAACGAAAAGAGCCGGCAGCGGCGCCATTTAATACCAGGTTTTTAGACCGAGTATGAAAGTTCGTTGAACCGAATCTCTTCGAATTGACTATTGGTTCAAAGTGCGACTCAATTGTTCTTGGTGGAATTTAAATGAGTTGGTTGATTATCTATTTTAAACTAATAGCAAATAAGTAAATGTCGTTGAGTAAAGTAGAAGTTTAACGATCATACTAAAAATAACGAGATAAAATTTAATGCTTGAAAACTTAAAGGCGATATTAGAAAAATACTTGAACACTAAATAAAACTAACACTTAGAAACTTTGTAAAAACAAGAAACTAAAACCATCGGAAAGCAAAATGTAACTCTGATCGGAATATGTGGTCGGAAAGTAAGGTTGATCAGAATACACCTAAAAAGAGGAGTAATCGGAATGCTGGGAAAATAGGTCCAATCGGAATATTGCAAACAACTCTCATCGGAATACTTGGAATTGAGACCAATCGGAATATTTAACAAAGCCCCCAATCGGAATATTGATGATAACCTCAGATCGGAATAAGCCAGAACCCACAATCGGAATGTTTTCAAAACCCTATTCCGATTAGGTGATCGGAATATGGGGTGCAATCGGAATATACTAAACCCTTTTCCGATCTATGTGATCGGAAAGAGGGTGCTGGGTGGTGGTCGGAATAAGCTGATCGGAAAGGGGTTTAGACCCTTTCCGATTTGTATGGGATTCAAGATATAAGCAAGTAATAAGCTACTATGATAAGCTCACACCAAGACTACCCCGAATCAAAAGTGAAATATACTAAATAAGCACAATCAACAACTTATCCAAACATAAAATAAGCAAACCTTTAAATCAAATCATAAAAAGATGAACTTTTTAAGAAAACTTTTAAAAGCAAATAAGCTAAAAGAAACGAATAAGCCAATAAGCACAAGGAACTTAAAGCTCAATCGAATGAAAGATTATGTAGGAACAAAAAGATTAACTTTTTAAGCACGAAATCATTAAGAACAACACGGATCATATGAAATTCCCAGCAAAATTAATCTAAATATCAAAGAAAGGTAGAAGGAGATGAAAGATTAAAAGCTTAAACTTAAACTTGATTAATGAAATCAACAATACACAAATGTTTAATCTTGAAAGATTAAAAGAAAGAAAGATGAAATCTTAGTGAGAGAAAGTAGAGAACTTTCTCTCTCTAAAACTAGAAAGAAAAGTGAAAAATGAAAACTTCAACTAAAGACTAACCACCCTCCTAATGTGTATTAGGAGGGTATTTATAGGAAAATGGAAGGATTGCATGTGTTGCTTCTTCTTTCTTTCTTTCTTCGCGTCTTCTCGACTCTATTTAATTCTTTGTCTTTTCTCGACGTCGTCTCGGGATTTGAACTCGTCTTGATAATTTCCTTCTTTAATTTAGACTCGAGTTCTTCGACTTCATTAAACTTCCGTCTTTAGACTTTTTTTCTTCGATAAATCTTTAGAATAGGGCTTGGACATTTGTTCTTTTTGCACTCTTGATCTTTTGACTTCGTCTTTTCCCGTTTTCTTCGATAAAAGCCCGTGAAAGCCCGTGTTTTCTTCCTTTTTCATCTTCTGGTCCTAAAACACAATAAAAACACAAACCACGCATAATTCCGACTTTTACGACATAAAATACACGTTTTGGTCTTGTTATTATTAGAAATAAGTGGTAAAAGGATAAGTGTTTACACACTTATTAGTAAACTTGAATCTAATTGGATCACTGGGTTTGGATTCGTCTCCTCATTGTGAGTATTTTTCATGTAGAAAACTCTTTCTGAAATGGACTTAATCGTCTTCAAAATATGAGAAGATGAATATGATGACGTGCCATGCTAGGATAGGTCTGGTAATCCTCAGACGGATTGTTATTTGTTGGAATAGTGAAAATGAAATGGAGCTCTATGATTGGTAGACAGATCTGAGTGGACACACTGTTGTATTATGTTGGAATTTATTACTCAACTCATTTAATGCCCCTTTTGACCCCAGTCAACAATCCGTGATAATGGCTTATTATGATTGGATATAGAGTGTTGCACACGGATCATGTCTTATATATTTTTAAAAAATGGCAGATTTGGTCCTTTTAGTTAGTAGATTGGTATTTTAAGCTCAAATCTTCATACACTTGACATTCTTGGTCCTTTGACTTGCTAATTGAACAACTTTGACCATTTGACTTGTTGACTTTGAATTTTAGGTCCTTTGACTTTGTTCTTGAATTTATCAAATTTGCACTTTTAGTCCCTCAAGTTTGGAAGCTTGGAAAGAAAGGTTAATAAGTGTGAAAACACTTATCCTTTTACCACTTATTTCCAATAATAACAAGACCAAAACGTGTTATTTATGTCGTAAAAGTCGGAATTATGCGTGGTTTGTGTTTTTATTGTGTTTTAGTGCCAAAATATGAAAAAGGGAGAAAAAACGGGTTTTCACGGGCTTTTATCGAAGAAAACGGGAAAAGACGAAGTCAAAAGATCAAGAGTGCAAAAAGAACGGAAGTCCAAGACCTATTCTGAAGATTTATCGAAGAAAAAGTCTAAAGACGGAAGTTTAACGAAGTCGAAGAACTTAAGTCTAGTAGAAGAAGAAAATTAAAAGACAAGTTCAAATCCCAAGACGACAAAGACGAAGAATTAAAGTCGAGTCGAGAAAACGTGAAGAAAGCAAGAAAGAAGATGCAACACATGCACTGCTTCCACCTTCTCTATAAATACCCTCCTAATAGTCATTAGGAGGGTAGTTAGTAGTTAGATAGTTTTAGCTAGTTTTCACTTTTTCATTTTCTTTCTAGTTTTTAGAGAGAGAAAGTCTTAATCTTTCACTAAATTTCATCTTTTCTCTTAATCTTTCAAGATTAAACATTTTGTATTGCTTATTTCATTAATCAAAGTTCCATTTTAAGCTTTTAATCCTTAATCTCATTCTACTCTTCTTTGATTTTAGATTGATTTTGGTGCGATTATCAAATGATCCGTGTTGTTCTAATTGATTTCGTGCTTAAAAAGTTAATCTTTTGATCATTTCATAAGTTTTCATTTGATTAAGCTTTAAGACTTTTGTGCTTATTGGCTTATTTTTATGATTAGCTTATTTATTTATAAAAGTTTTCCTTAAAAAGTTTATGTTTTTATTGTTTGATCCAAAAGTTGCTTATTTTTAGGTTGAATAAGTTGAGATTAGTGTTTATTTGACCCGATTTAGTTTTGGTTCGTTTTAAGTTTTGGGAATAAGCTCATTATAATAGCTTATTATCTTAGCTTTTTACGAATTCCATCATTTTCGGAAAAGGTTATAAACCCTTTTCCGATCTACATATTCCGAGCAGCCCACCAGACCACCCTTTCCGATTGATCAATCGGAAAAGGGTTTTGAGTTTCCGATCTTATCCCTTGTGTGTATTCCGATTGGGGCTTTACTTGCTATATTCCGATCTGAGCCACTTGCTACATTCCGATCTGGACTTGTTTTGGCTTATTCCGATTGAGTTGTTTTGGTGTATTCCGATCTTACTTTCTTTTAGTACTTTTCAACTAAGTTCTTATTTTTAGAAAGTTTTCCAAGTGTTAGTTTTATTTAGTATGCTAGTACTTTTCCATTGTTACCTTTAAGTTTACAAACATTTATTTTTACTCGTCATTTTAATATTAATCTTTATTCTTCCATTTTACTCAACGACACTTTAATTACTCGCTTATAGTTTAAAATAGATAATCAAAACCAAACCATTCTCTTGATTACCAAAAGACGATTGAGTCGCACTTAAGACCGGTTTTCAATTCGAAAAGACTTGGGACTACGAATTTTCATACACGGCCTAAAAACCAAGTATTAAATGGCGCCGCTGCCGGCTCTTTTCGTTACGATTAACGGTTTATAGTGAGATACGCATTGAATTTTAGGATCCGTTCTTTGAACGTTATTTTCCTTGCTTTAAATTTTTTTTTTCAAAAATCCTAAAAAATATAAAACTTTTCAAAAATACAAAAACATAAAAAAATCATAAAAAGCAATTCTTTTCCAAAGTTTTTGCACCAAAAAGATTATATAGATATTCTTTGTGTATATTTTTCTTCTGCAGGTGTATGCGTACTAGATCTTCGAACTATTCTGAGCCCGAGACTCGTGAAGATTTAGATATGGCTAGTGTTAATAACAACAATAATCACCCACCTCAACCCAATTTGAATAATAACAACAACAACAACAACAACAACAACAACAATGTCCACCTATCTGATTTACGGACAATGGAGGAATGGTGTCAACCCACCATGAACGGACGCGGAGGCCCGATTGCGCCAATGCACGTCACGGCTCAGGAGTTTTCGTTGAAGCATCACATGATCCAGCAAGTGCAAACGAACCCATTTCGTGGAATTCCGGATGATGATGCCAACAAACACCTCGACAAATTCATTACCATTACCCAAAGCATGAAGTGCTCCGGTGTTTCTATGGATGACCTTCGCCTTCAACTCTTTCCCCACTCGCTTTCTCACCATGCCGAAAAATGGTTTGACCGTCTTCCTAAGAATTCTATTCATACGTGGAATGACATGACTCAACGCTTTTTATCGCGCTACTTTCCCCCATCCATGGTCACAAGCCTTCGTAACCAAATCAGTGGATTCATGCAAGAGAATGATGAATTGCTTTTCGATGCTTGGGAACGATACAATGATTTGATCGACCGCTGTCCAAATCACAATATGCTCCCCGTCACTCTCATTGACACCTTCTACAATGGTCTCACTTTTCGTGATCGTGACACGATTAATGCCGCCGCCGGTGGTACCTTTATGAAAAGGAGACCTGAGGAGTGTCGAGAGTTGATTGAAAACATGACTACTCACCACAAGAATTGGGATTCATCCGCATCCTCAAGATCTAATCAGAGAGTCAATGTTTCTTCTACTACTTCCAATCCCGAGATATCCGAACTTTCCCGACAAATCGCAAATATTCACAAAGATTTCATGTCTATAGCCACAAACCAATTTCAACAAGCTAAAGCCGTTGCTATTTCTTGTGACACATGTGGTGGTCCTCATTCTTACAATGATTGTCCTTCCACTCAAGGCAATTATTCTGAAAACGTTAATGCAGCTTACGGCACTTATCCCACGGGAGGCTATCAAGCCCGCCCTCAAGGAGACCGTGGCTTGCTAAGTTATCGTTCCAACAATTATCTTGCTCCTCCCGGTTTCCCTCCTGCAAACCAAAACCAACAACAAAGATATAACCAAAACAACCAATCCCAACCTCGTGCTCAAAATCAATATCAATCCCAAAGAAACCCATACCCAACTCAAGGAAATTCTCAAGCTTACCAAGCTCCACCTCTCAATCAACCGATGGCAGTAAACCAAGACGTCGAGACGTTCATGAAGACTAATCGTGAGATGGTGACGAATCTTCGGAGTCAATTTGTCAACTTGAAGAATGACATGGTGAAACAAGGGAGCGATATTCGAGCCGAGCTAAGGAATGACATGGAAATACACAACAATGAAATTAATGCAAACATGAGAGACTCTTTTAATAATCAAGCGGTTCACCTTCGTGATATGATTGGTTCGCTCATCCAAAGTAATCAACCCTCTTCTTCGGGTACTCTTCCGAGTAATACCGTTGCGAATCCAAGAGGGGAGATGAAAGCAATCACCACTTGTAGTGGAAAAGGTTACATGGAACCCGAGCTTCCTACACCTCCACCCGTGATTGTGAACAAGGAAAAAGAGCAACTTTCCCCACCTCCTTCACCTTCTATCCCCATTTCCCCACCACTCGTGGTTGTGAGTGATCCTATTCCCTTAAAGCCTTCTTCTTCATCCAATATACCTTATCCTTCAAGGTTGAGGAAAGAGAAGCAAAAGAGCAAGGATGATATTAAGGTTTCAAACTTTCTCAAAATGTGTAAACTTTCTCAAAATGTTTTAACATCTCCTTTGCCGAGGCTCTCGCTCACATGCCCAAATACGCTAAGATGTTTAAAGATCTTCTAAGTGATAAGGAAAAGCTTCTTGACATCGCTCAGACCCAACTTAATGAGAACTGCTCCGCAGTGCTCTTAAGGAAATTGCCCACCAAACTTAGTGATCCGGGTCGCTTCTTGATTCCTTGCAACTTCCAGGGAGTAGAGAATTGCATGGCTCTAGCCGATCTAGGTGCCAGTATTAACTTAATGCCTTTAAGTGTTTGGAAGCAATTATCTCTCCCCGAGCTAGTCCCCACCAAAATGACTTTGGAATTAGCCAACCGTACGGTTGCTTATCCAGTGGGGATAGCCGAAGATATCTTTGTTGGCGTTGACAAATTCAACTTCCCGGCAGATTTTGTCGTCGTTGACTACGAGATGGATCCTCGTGTTCTATTAATCGTTGGACGTCCATTCCTGAGGACCGGACGCACTCTCATTGATGTAGCCGCAGGCGAATTAATCATGAGAGTTGGTGACGATCAAATTGTCAACATGGGTAAGATTTCTAAGCAACCTTATTCATATGAGAGTGTTAATGCTATTGATGTTCTCGATGAGGCTTGTGAAGAACATTTTCATGATGCTTGCAAAAGTACCCTCTCTTCTCTACCCAATGTTGAGACCGTTGCCTCAATTGCTCCGGCATTGACTCCTTTTGGAGAAAGTGACTTGGATGACTTCGAAGCTAGCTTGGGTCCTCTCGATATTAAGTATGATAATTTCTCCACCAATTGGGATGAAGACATTAGTAATACTGAGAGACTTCTCAATGAGGACCCATGATGAGACTGCTTTTATACATAGTCTCATCTTCCAAATAGGGCTTAAAATGCATTAAATATCATCAAAATACCCAAATATATGCTTGTGTTTTTTGCTTGTGTATTTTAGGTACGGATATTGAGATAATGACAAAAGATCACAAGAATCATGCAAAAACGAACACGGGAAACGAAGCCGTACAATGAACCAAGCCCTAGTGAAGACTTTCCCAAGATCAACCCTTGAAGATTTAAAGAATTATGAAGAAGGGTCCTCCAATTATGAAGAATTGACACTTTATACCCTTGTATCCTCATAATTACAAGTTTGGTCCCTAATGTTTGTCAAAATTACAAAAAGGGCCCTTAACTTTGAAGAATTGGCAAGTTTAGCCCCTCAACAAAGCTAAATTGTCAACCAATATCATCCACAAAGTCAAATATATCATGAAGTCCTTCAAAGTACAAGAAATGACAAGATTGGTCCTTTGAAAAATCCAAAATTACAAAAAGGACCCTCAACTTTCAACATTTGGCAAAAATGGTCCCTCAATCATCAAGACTTGGCAATTTCAGTCCTCCAAATTATCAATATTGCAAGTCTAGACCATTATCATTGAAGAAAATAACAAACCAGCCCTTGAAGAATTCAATTATGGCAAGAAATACCCCTGATTTCACTTTGTAAAAGTTTTTGGGCCAAAAATGTAAAAATGCAAAAGTTGACAAGGAAGAAAGTGGGCGTTGATAGAATTAAAAGTGAAAAGGAAAGAAGAAGGAAAACAAGGGACCAAAGCTGGCCAGACATGAAACTTACCTAGACCACTCACCAGCTGCCACGTGCCCCACTCAATCTTTTCCACCAATCACACCACTCCCTGCATCCACCTCAGCCTTCCACTCACCAGGATTATTACTAATTAATAATTAGTTACACAAACACGCGCTAAACACCACATTCAAACATTAATCTGGATCAAAACATGCACTATTCATCATAAGAACAAATTTGGGTTTTCTTAATCCGTTTGAAATTAGCACCCAGTAACCTCCAGAATTATAATTAGGGTCTCCCTAATCACAACCAAACTCACAAACAGCTTGCCACATCATTCCTTTGTCACATGTTTTACCCTGCTTTCTACCCCTTGAAGAAGATGACAAAACAGTAAAGCAAATCCAACGCCCCACATCCTTGCTTCAAACTTAAGCTTATTATGGGCCATTGATCAAATTCCAACCCTGCCAACTCATGCAAACGTCCAAGGAAACATCACATGAGTCCAAGATTTTCAAGAAGCTACAAGGGCATATTGGGGACTTCAACCATTAGGGTTTATAGTTTTTAGCTGTAACTTAGCTCATTGTAAGGCTATATAAAGCCACTTAGGCCTTCATTTTTCAGCTGCTTTTGGTTTTTCCTTTGTTCAAACACTTGTAAATCCTTTTTCAGATTAATGAATTTGAGTTAAGTGCTTTGAAGAAAGACCAAGTGCCATCTTTATTCTGCTTGTTTATGTTCTTAGTTTACTGCTTTTGAAGTTAAAAACCTGTTTTCAAAAGAGGAGTGTGCACAAGTTTGCATATTTTCCTCATTTTCTTGATATTTTGCTAAGTCTTGTTCCAATCTTGGAATTCTTGGGCTATAGGGCTGATCATAGCATCCTAACCGAGTTGGTTAAGGTGTGGTGAGGCTTATAACTTGGGGATAATCAAGTGTGGGGTAACAAGTTTGCATCAATCAAGATTTTTCCAAGTTTCTGATTTTTCATGTTATTGTGCTTAACCCTTGTTCAATCTTAGCAGGCTTTTGTGGAAGCCTGTGCTTGTTCTTGCTAGCACATAAGCTCAAAATTCGTGGGTGTGGATGTACATCTATGAGGTTTGCTTACTTAATCTCCAAATCTGCATAAATTGTGATTTTTGGTGATATTTGTATGAAACTGTTGTTCTTGTGAATTTTGTGGCTTGTTCTTGCTTGAATCTGTTTATTAGACTTGTTTTAGTGTTAATTGATGCTTGGTTGGCCTGAAATCTTGTTTTGCTTTTGAAAATTTTGATTTGAAAAAGTTAAAGGGGTGTTTGGGTCTACTGGTTTATGCTTGTAATCTGTTTTTGTGTTAAGGGAAAGTGTTGTTTATGCTTTGTATCTGATATACCTTTTTTGAGAGTGTTTTGCTGCAAGTTTTGGGTTTTTAACACTTGAATTGATCAATCTGCTATATAGACCTTGTTTCTGCTTGTTTTGACCTAGGATTTTGGGAACACTTAGCTTGTATGCATGCCTAGGGATAAAAGTGGTTTAAACAAAGTTAACATAACCTGTATGAAAGATTTGAGGTGTTGAAATTGGCTTGTGTGTCAAATACATCAGCAAAAGTAGAAAACTGCATGTGTAGTGTTCATCAGTAACTTTCTTTGCTTGGATCTTGCTTAATTCTTTGAACCAGTGCATGAAACCTGTTTAGACTTGCTTATTGGAGTTTATTATAGCTTGTGTGTGCATTTGGTTGAATTTGGCTGGCTGAATTGTGCTTAAACTGCTCTTGAATGCTAAACTGCTTATTGTTCATGTCTGTGCAATGTCTGGTGATTAATTGATTAAACTATATCAATTGGGTGTTAGTGATTGTGTTATTTTGATTGTGATTGACTCCTTTTGATCCAAAGATCAATTGGGTGCCTTTGTGAAATCTGAATCCAAGAAAAAGTCACTAAAGACAAAAAGTCAAAATAGTCAAGTAGTGGGAAAAGTTCCCACTGCTCAACATCCAAAACTAGCCCCTGCTAGTGCAATTTTATCATCAGCTTATCAATAAGCTATTCTAGCTTATTCTGACTTGCAACAACTTATTTTTTGTAATAGATCTTCATTATTTGACCTATTTAAGTGAACTGGAGCTTATGAGACTTTGACTTTGACTTTTTACTAGAAAATCAACTTGTTTGACTTTTAACATAAGTGCTTATTTGATTTTCCAGCTTATTGAGTGTGCTTAATTGAAAGTTCTTTGGTTTTTAAGCTTAGTTTTGTCAAAAGAAACATTTTGCAACTTGAATCAGCTTCTGAGGTGGTCTAGATCATAAAAACGACTATTTTGTCGTTTTGTGAATAAGTTGTTGACTTGTTTCTGGCTTATTAAGTGGTCTTATTTGAAAATTCTTTTTGTAGAAGTCTTTGTTAGGTCAAAAGAAGGTTGTGTGTTAAATTTTAGCTTATGGCATCAGCTTATGGCTTAATGGGCCAAAAAGCCCATTAAGAATAAGCTGCTTATTATAAGTTAGCTTATTTCACATTTTCAGCTTTTGGGCCTTTGGAAAAAGTTGTTTAAAATCAAATTTTGAGTCAACCTGTGCTTTTTGAGCTTATTTTGAGCACTTTTTCTTATTGGGCCTTAATTAAGCCCAATAAGGGACTGTTTTGGGTTTGGCCCATTTTCTAGGCCCAATAGGGGTATTTAGGTAATTTTACTTTCATTTCTGAGCTATTTAGGTTAAATTAAGCTAGTTTGCAAGTTTTTAGAATTTTTTATAATTTTTGGATTTTTAATATTATTTTAATATTATTTTATTATTAAAAATTAAAAGTCATATTTTCTAGGTTTTTATATTTTTCCTAGGTTCTAAACACTTAATTAGGATTTTTGCAACTTTCCAATTATTTTCTAGGTCTTTTAATTATTTTCTATAATTAATTTAAGATTTAATTAATTTTAGGAGTTTTTAATTGTTTAAAAATAGTTTTAATTGGTTTTAAAATTTTGAAAAATAGTTTTTAGCTTAATTAGGATATTTTTGAGGTTTACAAACTTGAAAATCTTGTTTAGGGCTTTTTAATAATTAATTTTGATTTTTAGGGCTTTAATTAGCATTAAAAAGTCATTATCTAATTAATTAAAAGGTTTTTGCAAGTTTTGATTTTTTGTAAACTCTTAGAATATTATTAGGGATTTTTGGTGATTTTTAGAAATTTTTAGGTTTAAATTTTAATTTTGGTGGTTTTTAGGACTTTACGTGTACGCCTTTTTAGACTTAGTTTAATCCGTCTTCATAACCGTCATTCTCTTCTAATCCCTTTTCTATTTTTCTTTTCTCAAATATAATCACAAATTAATCCAAATCATTACACACATAACACACTAGCCTCCTTGAGAACGAACTTAATTGGGTCATTCACACACGGTTTTCCTAAATCGTCGTGCTCACTTGCCCTATTTATTGCCCTCTTTTCCTAAAGAGTTGCAAAACCTCAACATCAACCCACTTTCTCCTCCTTCTCCTAAAGAGGTGATTAATGATGATCCATCGTTAGTTTCACCATCTATTGAGGACCTACCTCCTCATCTTGAGTACGTTTTCCTGGAAGACAACGAGAAGTTACCGGTCATCATCGCAAAGGATCTGAAAGAAGACGAAAAATCCCGACTTGTCGCCGTGTTGAAAAAGCATAAAAGAGCTATCGCTTGGAAAATCTCCGACATCCGTGGAATTAATCCTCACTTCTGCACACATAAAATTCTCATGGAGGACGACTTTAAGCCCACAATTCAAAGCCAACGAAGGGTGAATCCAAAAATCCATGAAGTCATCAAAAAAGAGGTTATCAAACTTCTTGATGCGGGTATGATTTACCCTATTTCGGATTCACCATGGGTTAGTCTAGTCCATTGTGTGCCTAAGAAGGGCGGAATAACCGTTGTGCCCAATGCAAACAACGAGTTGATTCCTACCCGTCTCGTTACTAGGTGGAGAGTTTGTATAGACTACCGCAAACTCAATGATGCCACGAGAAAGGATCATTTCCCTCTACCTTTTATGGACCAAATGCTTGAACGTTTAGCGGGTAATGAATATTACTGCTTTCTTGATGGTTTCTCGGGTTATTTTCAAATACCCATCGATCCCCAAGATCAAGAGAAGACGACATTCACTTGTCCCTATGGCACATTTGCTTACAAAAGGATGCCTTTTGGCTTATGCAATGCCTCCGGGACTTTCCAAAGGTGTATGTTAGCTATCTTCCATGACATGGTTGAGCAAACCATGGAAGTCTTCATGGATGATTTCTCGGTCTTTGGGGATTCCTTCTCTTCTTGCCTTGCCAATGTGGAACGTATGCTTAAGCGGTGCGAAGACACTCGCCTTGTTCTGAATTGGGAAAAATGCCATTTTATGGTAAAAGAAGGCATTGTGCTAGGACACAAAATTTCAAAAGCCGGTCTTAAAGTCGACCGTGCTAAAGTTCATGTCATAGCCAAATTACCTCCACCTTCAACCGTGAAGGGTGTGAGAAGTTTTCTGGGTCATGCGGGTTTTTATCGTCGATTCATTCAAGATTTCTCTAAAATCGCTCGCCCGATGACCCACCTCTTGGAAAAAGATACTCCTTTTATATTTTCAAAAGAGTGTCTCGAAGCCTTCAATCTTCTTAAGGATAAGCTAACTAATGCACCGGTCTTGGTTACCCCTAATTGGGAGCTGCCTTTTGAATTGATGTGCGATGCTAGCGACTTTGCTATTGGTGCGGTTTTGGGCCAACGAGTGAATAAACACTTCCAACCAATCCACTATGCTAGCAAAACAATGACGGGGGCTCAATTGCATTATACGACAACCGAAAAAGAGCTTTTAGCTGTTGTCTATGCTTTTGATAAATTTCGCCCCTATCTTGTTTTATCCCCCATTATCGTATACACGGACCATTCCGCGTTGAAGTACTTGATGACAAAGCATGATTCTAAGCCAAGACTTCTTCGCTGGGTTTTACTCATTCAAGAATTCAACATTGAAATTCGTGACAAGAAGGGAGCCGAAAACCTGGCCGCGGATCATCTGAGCAGACTTGAGGATCCATATCAGGGGGATCATCCGAACAAAGAGATCAATGACTCTTTCCCCCTTGAGACCTTAATGTCTATAAATCTCAATCTTGATGGCACCCCGTGGTTTGCGGACATTGCAAACTACTTAGCGGGTGGTATTCTCATCAAAGGGTTAACATCCCAACAAAAGAAGAAGTTCTTGAATGATGTTAAGACTTACTTTTGGGATGACCCTTTTCTATTCAAACAATGTGCTGATCTGATCATTCGTCGATGTGTTGACGGACCAGCAGCTTTTGACATTCTCCAAGCTTGCCACAAAGGACCAACCGGTGGTCACTTTGGTCCCAACTACACCGCTAAAAAAGTGTTTGATTCTGGATTCTATTGGCCCACCATTTATCGTGATGCTCACGAAATGGTTAAGCATTGTGATGCTTGCCAACGCCAAGGCAAGATCACACATAAGGATGAGATGCCTCAAAATTTCATACAGGAATGTGAAATCTTTGATGTATGGGGCATCGACTTTATGGGGCCATTTCCATCCTCCAAAGGGAACAAGTACATCCTCGTCGCCGTCGACTACGTTTCTAAATAGGTTGAAGCTAAGGGTCTTCCTTCGAATGATACGAGGGTGGTTGTGAACTTTTTGAAGCAGCTTTTCGCTCGATTTGGCGTTCCTCGTGCTATTATTAGTGACCGCGGGACTCATTTTTGCAACGATCAATTTGCAAGAGTCATGGCTAAGTATGGTGTTAATCACCGTCTTTCCACCGCCTATCATACCCAAACCAATGGGCAAGCCGAGATTTCCAACCGTGGCTTGAAGAGAATTTTGGAGCGTACTGTGGGAGAGCATCCCGCCGCGTGGGCCGATAAGTTAGATGATGCTCTGTGGGCTTTCCGTACTGCTTACAAGAATCCGATCGGTTGTACACCTTATCGTCTTGTGTACGGGAAAGCCTCTTACCTCCCAATCGAGCTGGAACATAAGGCGCACTGGGCCTTAAAGTGGGCTAACTTCGACATCAACAAAGCCGGTGATCATCGCAAGGTTCAACTGAACGAGCTAAATGAACTAAGGAATGAAGCTTATGAGAACTCGCTGATCTACAAGGAGAAGACGAAGATCATTCATGACGCAAAAATCAAGAACCGAGAGTGTCACGTTGGTGATCAAGTCTTACTCTTTAACTCTCGGTTGAAGATCTTCTCTGGCAAGTTGAAGAGCCGCTGGTCTGGTCCATTCACCGTCGCCAACGTCTTTCCATATGGGACCATTGAGCTTTCTCAGCCGAATGGGCCCAATTTCAAGGTGAATGGCCAGCGTCTGAAGCTGTACTTTGGTGAGGACATCTCTCAAGAGATGATTCCATCCCTCACCACGTTCCCCATGAACTAAAAATTGGGTCGAGTCAGGCTCGTGACTCGGTGAACAAAAACAAGCGCTTCTCGGGAGGCAACCCGTGTTCTATCCTTTACTGCTTTCATAATAAGTGTAGGGGGAGCCCCACATATGTTTGTTGTCTTGTTTCTTGTGCTGTGCAGGGATTAAAGCTTCAAAGATCCACCTTGATGACTTCTGAAGAACCGTGATACCGTGTTCCCATCTTCCTGGTTCTATCCTAAACTCTTGTGATTCAATATTTCATATTTTATATATTCACATTGAATTCACTTTAGTTGTCCTTTCCTTAGCAAGATTTAAACAAAGTGCACAATGTCCTAAGTGTAGGGGAGTTTACTCCCACATGCTCAAACATTGAGGACAATGTTTATCTCAAGTGTAGGGGGGACTTCTATCGAAGTAAGTGGTCTTTTCCATGAATTTGCCCTCATTTTAACCGGAAAATTTGATTTTTCGACATTTTTCAAAATTTTTAATCTATTTTGGCCTACTTGTATAGTTGTATTTTCATTTATCATGTTTATTTTCTTTCCATTGCTAGAATAGTTTTTCAGTAAAGTGGTTTTAGATTTTTCTTAGTCGTGAACATTTTGACTCAGCCCGAGTTTACTTACCTAAGTTTACTCTAGCTAGTATCCTTAACGTGTTTAAGTCAAGTTTTGCTAGGCTTTTATATAGGGAGCTATAAAATGCGAAAGTCTTAACTCTCACGGGTTAAGAACAAGAACTTTTCGCAAGTTCCTATAATTGATCCTAGAGAGTTGTTTATCAAGGGAACTTTAAAATGCGATTTCTAAACTTGAAAAAGTGCAAGAATTTGCAAGATCCTATAGGCGACTCGAAAACCCAAAACTTTGATTTAATAGGCTAAGCATCCACGAGTCTCATTCCTTGAGATTTTAAACTGTGGAGAACGAGAGATGATAGATTCAATTATAAGTTCGGTATTCTTTCGTGAATTTATGTGAGTTAATTATAAGCCTATTCTCCCTCCGCTTGTTAATAAGTTTATCTGCAATAAATAAAGTTGTACGATTTAAAAGGTTACTTAGCTTCTAGCCCCAGATCGTTTAAAAGTTGCTCGGTACGGATTAGAGTTCATAGCCAAGGCATAACTTATTGAAGCGGGATGCGAAGATTGGCGAGTCCGAAAAGTCCCTAACAAGGCATGAGGGCTACATTTTGTTGCTAAAGATCCAAAAGTGATGTGAAGAATCATTTATCGAAAATCCATATGAAGGATCGAGACACACGACGAAAAGCAAAAACTCCCCAAAAGTCATGGAGAAGTCTATCCGAAAAGACCCTAACAAGGTATGAGGATAAATAGATCCAAGTCCTAAAAGGAGGCGGATCGTTGTATATCGAAGTCCAAAATAAATATTGGAGAAAAATGAAGAAGTCGTGGTCCAAAGATGAAGAATCTCTCAAAACTTCAATTGAAGAAATTCCTATTATGAAGAGAAGACCATTATTTCAAGAACGTCTCTCAAAGATTCGAAGTATGAAGTCGCTGCCAAATATTGGTCCGAGAAAGGTCTCAAATCATGAAGCGAGTTATGCCAAGATATGAACTTTATGAGGTCCCGAGAAGCAGTTTTAAAAGATTTGGTCCTTTAGCTAACTATTGATTAAATCATTCACTTTATTTTCGGCCTAAATAACTATCGAAATAAGTCAAACAATGCATCCTCGTGATCATTCAAGACAAAAATAAAATATAAGAGATACACCTAGGAATAAGGGAGTCTAAGTGAGTAATTGGCCCACATGAGTTCGTGATAGTTTGCTAACTTATTATAACAATGATCTCGTTTTTAAGCTTGGTATGGGGAACGTGAAACTTGAGGATGATAAACGTTCATGGCTGCCAAAACCAATGTAAGTTTTTAATTTCTTTACTTGTTCTATCTTTTTATGTTTAGTATTTAATAAAGGCCAAGGTGGGTTATTTATGATGGAAAATGTAAACCGTGCTTTAAAATTAATGCATTGCATGAGGGCATTGCAATGGTCAAGTGTAGGGGATTTAATAAGTGTGAAAACACTTATCCTTTTACCATTTATTTCCAATAATAACAAGACCAAAACGTGTGATTTATGTCGTAAAAGTCGGAATTATGCGTGGTTTGTGTTTTTATTGTGTTTTAGGGCCAAAATATGAAAAAGGAAGAAAACACGGGTTTTCACGGGCTTTTATCGAAGAAAACGGGAAAAGACGAAGTCAAAAGATCAAGAGTGCAAAAAGAACGGAAGTCCAAGACCTATTCTGAAGATTTATCGAAGAAAAAGTCTAAAGACGGAAGTTTAACGAAGTCGAAGAACTTAAGTCTAATAGAAGAAGAAAATTAAAAGACAAGTTCAAATCACAAGACGACAAAGACGAAGAATTAAAGTCGATTCGATAAAACGTGAAGAAAGCAAGAAAGAAGATGCAACACATGCACTCCTTCCACCTTCCCTATAAATACCCTCCTAATAGTCATTAGGAGGGTAGTTAGTAGTTAGATAGTTTTAGCTAGTTTTCACTTTTTCATTTTCTTTCTAGTTTTTAGAGAGAGAAAGTCTTAAACTTTCTCTCACTAAATTTCATCTTTTCTCTTAATCTTTCAAGATTAAACATTTTGTATTGCTTATTTCATTAATCAAAGTTCCATTTTAAGCTTTTAATCCTTAATCTCATTCTACTCTTCTTTGATTTTAGATTGATTTTGGTGCGATTATCAAATGATCCGTGTTGTTCTAATTGATTTCGTGCTTAAAAAGTTAATCTTTTGATCATTTCATAAGTTTTCATTTGATTAAGCTTTAAGACTTTTGTGCTTATTGGCTTATTTTTATGATTAGCTTATTTATTTATAAAAGTTTTCCTTAAAAAGTTTATGTTTTTATTGTTTGATCCAAAAGTTGCTTATTTTGAGGTTGAATAAGTTGAGATTAGTGCTTATTTGACCCAATTTAGTTTTGGTTCGTTTTAAGTTTTGGGAATAAGCTCATTATAATAGCTTATTATCTTAGCTTTTTACGAATTCCATCATTTTCGGAAAAGGTTATAAACCCTTTTCCGATCTACATATTCCGAGCAGCCCACCAGACCACCCTTTCCGATTGATCAATCGGAAAAGGGTTTTGAGTTTCCGATCTTATCCCTTGTGTGTATTCCGATTGGGGCTTTACTTGCTATATTCCGATCTGAGCCACTTGCTACATTACGATCTGGACTTGTTTTGGCTTATTCCGATTGAGTTTTTTTGGTGTATTCCGATCTTACATTCTTTTAGTACTTTTCAACTAAGTTCTTATTTTTAGAAAGTTTTCCAAGTGTTAGTTTTATTTAGTGTGCTAGTACTTTTCCATTGTTACCTTTAAGTTTACAAACATTTATTTTTACTCGTCATTTTAATATTAATCTTTATTCTTCCATTTTACTCAACGACACTTTAATTACTCGCTTATAGTTTAAAATAGATAATCAAAACCAAACCATTCTCTTGATTACCAAAAGACGATTGAGTCGCACTTAAGACCGGTTTTCAATTCGAAAAGACTTGGGACTACGAATTTTCATACTCGGCCTAAAACCCAAGTATTAAAGGTCCTTGATCTTTGTAGACTTGTCATCTTGAATCCTTCTTTTGTCTTGTATTCAATATAAATGCCTTGGAATCCGTGTTTCCATCAAATTTGTATCTTTTTACCTACAAAAGCACAAACAACAAAGAATACCCCATAATACTGCTTTTATATATAAAATATGGTATTTTCCTTTGTGTTTTAGGGTTTTATATGTTATAATTAAGATGAGATTTCACTCATATCAAATCTCCTACACTTGATCATTGCCATGGCCTCATGCAATGCCATATTTCAAAGTTCTAAACTACACTATCTAATGCATGATTTTAATTTTACAATGCAATACAATGAAAACAATACTATTTATATATTTTTGAATTTTTCTTGAAATAGTTTGATGGAAATAACTCATAAAGAAATTAATGACTTTAATTAGGGCTTTAGTACCATGAACACTTATCATCCTCAATTTTCACTTTTCCCATAACAAGCTTAGAAACAAGATCATTGTTATTCATAAGTGAAAGTGCATCGACTTATTCATACAAATTAATTGTGTTACCATTATACCCCCACTTATTATGCCTGTAAACCCCGCATTAAAATCCTATGAACAGTACACGTGAATAGTAACGTATGAAAACACGATAAAAATAAAACTTTCCATTTATAATATTAATACACGTGTCACGACATTAAATAACGAACATTCATGAATATTATAAATGTGACACGATCACGATCATAAAAATAACGACATTTAAACATGAACGTACACGTAAATTATTAAACTTGGGAACGCTACGGGTTTCCCCGTGGGCTTCATTTAGGCCGCGGCTAACACAAGAAAAAGGAGAAGACGGACTTTGGCCCATGAACCAACTTAAACCCATAAGTAATAAATCCAAAGAAAACTTAAAACATAATTTTGGTTTTATAGAAAACGTTTCCTCTTGCCTCCTTTTGCCTCTTTCCGCTGGCCACCATAAACAAGAAGGAGAAACTGGACGATTTTCTTTGTTGATTATTCGTGTGTACGTGATCTGTCCATAGCCTTTTCTTTCCACATATTCGGTAAATTAAACACTTCCTTTTTCTTTTTAATTCTTTATGAATTCATGTTATTAATTTAATTAATCATTAAAACAAGTTAATAAAACATGTAGATTAATTAAATCATGGGATTAAAGGGGTGTTTGTGTTTGTTTGTTTCGGCCGAGCACCAAACCGAGAGCATGGGGCTCTCGGTGGTGCTTGATTTTGCCCAACCAAGACCTTATGGTCTCGGTGTTGGGGTCGTGTGGCTCTAACGTAGCAAGGGAACCCCCGACATGGTGTCGGGGTGTGGTTTTGGTGTAGACCGAGAGCCAGTCGAGACCTATAGGATCTCGGTGGGGGCTATTTTTGGCTAACAGTGGGAACCGAACAAAAGCAGGGGGAACCGGGACACAACCGGTGTGAACCAGTGTGAAGCGGCAGAACTGCCGGTGGGAACCGCAGCTCAGGCAGCGGGTAAGCCACTCGGAATGTGGCAACCGGCTAGGCCGGGTTAGCCACTGTCAAGGGTGTATGTTTCGGCTTATATGTAAACCGGGTTTCGGACTCGGGTTAATTTTTAAAACACGGGTGTGGGTCTTAGGTTCATTATTAAAATTAGAAAATATGTTAATTAAATTATTTAATAGACTTTTTAATTTAATTAATTTCGTGACTTAGGTTAAATATTAAAAATAATATTACATGCATAACCTAAAGTATTTAACTTAGCTTAATTTAATAAAAACATGTATTTCTAATTAAATTCCATATAACGTATAGTTTAATTAATTTACTAGTTATTTAATTAATAAGCTATAACCATGACTTGTAGCATACTATTTAAACTTTACTTATTATTTATAATCCATCTTATTTTTAATTATGGAAACTTACTATTTTTGGAAACTTTCTATTTTTAGAAACTTAGTATTTATGAAAACTTGCTATTTTTTGAAAGTTACTTAGTATTACAATACAAGTATTATAATACACTAATACATGAATAATACACAATAGAACATCAGAATAACTACAATTAACACAGTAAACAATAAAACATGACAGAATACGTATAACAAACTAATAACACACAGAACCAACACACGTAAAACAGACAACTCATACACATCCATATTTCTTATGTAGTATTATCCATCGAGGCGGAGTATTCTTCATCGTTTTCATTAACTTCTACTGGACATAAGGTACGGATTTCCCGTCCTTTAGTAAGGACAATCTCTTCATTAGGATTTCCCGTATGCAGCCAACTGTTTTCACAAGTAGTTATAGACTAAATGCTTATGTTTTATTAGTTACCTTAGCCATATACATGCATGATCAATTTCACCTAGTTATGGAGGTACCATAACCATAACACTAGAGGGACTAGTGTTATGACTTCACCACGACGGTGTGATAGCTCGTGGCGTCCCTTTTAGTAATTTGGCCATTGTTATATTATTATTATCATGTGGGGCGTATGGGTGCATCCTATTTACATGTTTCAGTCACGATTTCATGGTGAATGTGGTGTGTGCCTTGCATCCTTCACAAGGAGCTGATCCCTCCTACCAATTACCAATTAATTAGAGGCACCCCCTCTAATTTGCATGACGAGGTCACCCCTCCAAGTATTCATGCACGTTGTTGACCTCATGACCTATATTGGCTTTTGGTATATTAATTAATACAGATTTTCATAAGTAACATAAGCTATGTTTTCAGAACTAAAACTAGTGAACATGACAGACAACTAGGTTTTCCAGGACTTATTCATTTCCGCTGCTATTCATGCTTTATGCTATTTTTATGCTTTCATACTCTATGTCTTCCATGCTTTATTGTATATCCGTGCACTGAGCGTTATGCTCAGCCGTCTACTTTTCCGTGTTCCCAAACGACAGGTACCCAAGGTCGCAAGTAGGAACTCCAGAGTATGTGCATTCGGATTGGAAGCTATCCGGCCTCTTTTACCTTATGCATTTATTCCTACTTTATCATACTTTTCTTTTTTTGGACATTGTTTAGTCCTTTCATTTACAGTACTTAATATTGCTTGTGTGTGAGTTACTAGACTACCGATGTTCGATTCCGGTATTTCTATTTATGGTCATGAATGTTTAGACATTTACCTTGCATGCTTTGATGACACGCCATAATTCACTGTAGCATTCCATCTTAACAAATAGGGTGTTACAATTTTGGTATCAAAGCCAAGGTTTCGACCTGTAGCTCTATAAAACATGACCTGTGACTTACGGGTAGTCACCAGTGTCTTCCTAGAACTGACAGTTGGTTTTCATGCATTCATTCATTTTCATGTTTATTTCATGCATTCATATCATTGTAGCAGGTGTATGACTATGTAATGGTTGGTACAGGATTGACCCTATTTAGTTGCATCTGCTTTTATCGAAACTTTTAAATTTGGGACCGACCCATAGGCGTCCCCTCGCCATGTCTTTTGTTTTCGGTGAACTGACCATAGGCATTCACTCTTGCGCATATAAAAGTTTTTTAAACTACATCATGCATTTTAAAGTATTTCATGCATTATAAATTGCTTCATTGATTTATACATTATTCATTCATTTTATATAATCTTATTTCAGATTTATGATTTATGTTGCATTTTGTTTTTAAACTGTCAGATGGTGAACTCACGTAATACTCCAGATTTGGCTGAAGCACTACAAGCCCTCCTTCCCCAACTTCACAATGAAATCCGAGAGGAAGTTCATGCGTGTTATTTTGGATTTACTAATGACACGGGTTCGATCCGGAGGTCGGGAAGGGTGATAGAGATATTTAGCCATGGTTAGTGAGAGAAAGAGAGAGAGAGAGAGAGAGAGTTGCTCTAATAAAATGTGTTTTATTAGAGAGAGAAAGGAAAATGGTAAATGAAGAACCTCACCCCTCCATGGAAGTATGGAGGGGTATATATAGCACGGGACTTAGACTATTACATATGACAATATTAGTCCCTGCAAGTCCCGGCTATGAAACTAATGTAATTTCGTTAGTCATACACATTATTGGTACTTCTTATCAAGGTAAGTCTATAGCCTCGCTTTTTATACTTGTTATAAATGGTTTTTAACCCGCAAGGGGGAATACATGTTGTTTTATAAAGTGAACACAAGTTGTTTTTGGTATGCTGGACCCTAATATGATGATAAATGCCTAAGTACCATTGTCTTATGAAGTCCCTGAAATTCATGAACTGTTAATTACCTTGCTAGGTAATTTGGTTTGACAGCCTTATCCTATGGTATGTATCCTTGTGATCACCTGAAAGGGATATTATGTATAAGAGGTCGTTGGTATATGACAATATTACCTGTTGTAGGGGCGCCGTAAGTGACTCGGTTTGACGTGTTGGTTAACGTTTAGTTGCATGAGCTTAAGGCATTTATCGATTTATATATATGTGACTTGTCTGTGTGACAAGCTTGAGATGATTAAAATTCTTGTGTTCAAATGATGATTTGTAAAACCTATAGACTTACTCAACCGTTGTGTTGAGATTTTAAGCATGTATTTCAGGTAATCAAGATGGATAGCAACGGAGCATGCGAGGAGGAAGTTAGTGCTTACTTGTCTAAATTTTATATTATTTGTTTTCCATCCTTTGTAGTGAATAAATGAGTTTTAAAGTCTTTAATAAATGTATTGTGATTGGTAACGGTTTTTAGGACTAAACGCTTCTCTGATTTATATATTGGGATGGGAAATACCTTTTAGACAAGATTGTATAACATTTTAACGTCTCTCTTTTGAGGTCGTTTTCTATGATTGTGTGTGATGTGCTATTAGTAGCGCCCCGAAGTGGTATTCCGCTGCGTGGTAATTTGGGGGTGTTACAAAATCTATGCCCCATACATCAAATATCTCACATTCTTGTATGAAATTTTGTGGCATCTCATCTCTTTGACTAATTTTTCCTTGTCTTTGACAAACATCACAATATTTCACCATTTCTTGGGCATCTTTGTAAATGGAAGGCCAAAAGTAACCCGAATCAAAGACTTTATTAGGCGTGTAGTTAGGCCCAAAATGCCCCCCCCCCCGTGGGTCCCTTATGGCAAGAAACTAAGATCTTAAATGCTTCGGGCCCATCTACACAACGTCTTATGATTTGGTCCGCACATTGCCTAAAGAGGTAAAGGTCATCCCAAAAATAATATTTAGCTTCCTTGAGAAAGTTCTTCTTTTGTTGGGAAGTGAGACCCTCAATTAGCACATCCCCCACAAGATAGTTTACAATATCCGCAAACCAAGGGGTGACATCCTCTTGTGAAGAGATAGACATGAGTTCCTCAAGTGGAAAGGATTCATTTATTTCCTTATGAGACAATTCTCCTTGAAAATGATGCTCAAGTCTACTTAAATGATCCGCCGCTAAATTCTCGGCTCCTTTCTTATCACGAATTTCAATGGATAACTCTTGGAGCAACAAAAACCATCTCAATAATCTAGGCTTAGCATCTTGCTTTGTCATAAGGTATTTGAGAGCGGAATGATCCATATACACTATGGTCTTCGAAAGCACATGATAGGGGCAAAAAATTTCAAAAGCATACACAATAACTAACAATTCTTTTTCCGTGGTAGTGTAATGCAATTGAGCACCCGTCACTGTCTTACTAGCATAGTGTATAGGTTGAAAATGTTTATTAAATCTTTGCCCCAAACGGCCCCCATGGCATAATCACTAGCATCACACATGAGCTCAAAAGGCAAATCCTAATTTGGTGAAACCAAAACTGGAGCCTTAGTCAATTTTTCCTTAAGGATCTCAAAAGACTCTAAACACTCTTGTGTGAATATGAAAGGAGCCTCTTTTTTAAGAGGTGGGTCATGGGTCTAGCTATTTTAGAAATATCTTGGATAAAATGTCTATAGAAATCCGCATGTCCCAAGAAGCTCCTAACTCCTTTCATCGTAGTAGGTGGGGGAAGTTTGGCAATAACATCTATTTTAGCACGATCCACTTCTAATCCTTTCTTAGATATCTTATGCCCCAAAACTATCCCTTCTTTGACCATGAAATGGCACTTCTCCCAATTCAGAACAAGACGTGTTTCTTCACACCTTTTAAGCATACGTTCTAAATGGGAGAGACAAGAAATGAATGAATCTCCAAAAAGCAAGAAATCATCAATAAACACTTCCATGGTGTGCTCTATCATGTCATGAAAGATTGCCATCATACACCTTTGAAATGTCCCCGCGGCATTGCAAAAGCTAAAAGGCATTCTCTTGTAAGCAAATGTGCCATAGAGACAAGTGAATGTGGTCTTTTCTTGATCTTTTGGATCAATGGGTATTTGGAAATAACTCGAAAATCCATCTAGAAAGCAATAGTATTCATTTCCCGCTAAGCGTTCTAGCATTTGGTCCATGAAAGGTAATGGGAAATGGTCTTTCCTAGTGGCATCATTAAGCTTTATATAATCCAATACAAACTCTCCAACCCGTGATAAGTCTTGTGGGAATCAACTCGTTGTTTTATTTTGGAACAACGGTGATTCCACTCTTTTTAGGGACACAATGCATCGGACTAACCCATGGTGGGTCCGAAATTGGGTAAATCATACCCGCATCAAGGAGTTTGTTAACTTCCTTTTTGATGACTTTATGGATTTTTGGGTTAACCCTTCTTTGGTTTTGAATGGCGGGTTTGTAATCATCCTCCATAAGGATTTTGTGTGTACAAAAGTTAGGATCAATCCCCCTTATGTCGGATATATTCCAAGATAGAGCCTTTTTGTGCTTCTTATGAACTTCTATAAGCATTTTCTTCTCATCATCTTTCAAGTCTTTAGCTATGATAATAGGTAGCTTATCCTCTCCCTCTAAGTAAGCATACTCAAGGTGTGATGGAAGATCCTTAAGCTCTAGGGAAGGTGGACTCTCAATAGAAGGTTGAACTAATGTGGGATCATCATTAGTTACCTCTTGTAGAGTAGGTGAAGGAATGAGATCCTCATTGAGTAACTTTTGGATAGTAAGAATATCTTCATCCAAATTTATGGGAGAATCTTCATTGCCAAGAAAGTTAGACTCAAATTTCTCTAAGAGAAAATCACTCTCTCCAAATGGTGTTAAAGAGGGAGTAATTGAGGCTACGGTCTCAACATGTGGAATGTCCTCATTATTACTTTTTCAAGCCTCATGAAAGTGTTCATTACAAACCTCATCAAGAACATCCACAATGTTAACGGTTTCACAACTTTGAGATTTCTTAGTTAATTTCCCCAACTTAAACACAACTTCTCATCGTCTACCCTAATAATTAGTTCCCCTTTCGCCACATCAATAAGAGTGCGACCGACCCTTAAGAATGGCCTTCCTACAATTTATAGTCCCCTTTCGCCACATCAATAAGAGTGCGACCGACCCTTTCGCCACATCAATAAGAGTGCGACCGACACTAAAACTGCGATAATCACTTTGGGAATAAGCTACTTTTAAGAGATTGGCTTATTGGAATAAGCACTAGGTCTAGTTTTCTTTAAAACTGTATAAAAGCCCAAATAAGAAACACCTATCCAAGAAATTTTGAAAAACACTCAAGAATTAAGCTAAAAAATCGAATAACCTGAAAAGAGCTTATGTTGACCAGCGTTGAACAAGTTTGACCAAAGTCCAAACAGCTTTTCAAGACTTGTTAAGCTAATTTGTGAAAGAAAATGGGGTAGCTTATTACAGGGACTTTTAGCAACTTATTTAGTCACTCAATTCTGAGAATTGTATTATCTAGCTTATAGATTCTGAAAGGTAGGATGTTAAGCTTTACCTAGAAACAAGAATCACAATCTGAATCAAAGTAATGAACATTTTCTGAAGGTTTAAAGTAGGCGTGATTTAAGCTATGAATCGGACCCAAAGTATTTATTGACCTTTTGCTTGTTTGAAAAGGAAATTGACTTTCAAAACTTGCAAAACCACTTGTTACCAGTATGTGATTAAAAAAACACATAACACTCAATATCAAGGAGTAAATCCAAGATAAGCTCTCAATCCAAACACTAGTTATTAGGCTGAGACAAACTTATGCTAAGAGAACTTATCAAAACTAACAGATTAAGGCAACATGCAATCAAAGTATATCAACAAGATCTATATAAGCAGTTAACAGGCAAAATCAAGTAAAATTACACTATGTCTAAGAAAATAGCATGCAAACAACTTGTTTAGGGGAAATTTTAAAGTAAAACTCATAGAATGAACTTAAAGGCTCCTTTGATAAAGAAATGAGCGCCCGAGCTCACTTATGACCTTATCCACAGCTTATCAGCACTCAACAATCACCAAAACACCATCCATCACCATTGATCATCATGATTGATCTACTATAGGTCTGGAATCAATTCTGGCTAGAACTGGTCTGCAACAAGGATGTATCACCACAAACAACTTCCAAATCACACTAACAAACTCTGTTGTTCAAGCTTGAACAACAGAATCCATGAAATCGAGTAATGAACAGTAATGTAGCAACAGTTGAGAGATTTGAGAAGAAAATGATTCAAATTGAGTTTATTAATGGAAGTTATGGTTACAAGTGGTTATAACTGCCTAACAAACTATCTCAGAGTGGTTGTCAATCAGTCTGAGAAGTTTAACTAATGAAGAAGAAACAGAGTGTAAGAATTATCTAAAGTGTGTGTGATTTCACACTTTAACTACTTGCTACAAATGAACTAATCTAGGGGTATTTATAGAGCTGTGATGAGAAGTTGGTGAGGGTGATTACGTGTTGTAGCCAATTGCCACGTGTCCAGATCCTGCTACTTGGCCTTCATCCGTTCTTGATAATATTGGGGAAAATCATATGAGTGTATTTGAGTCTAATTGGATCACTTCATTGGATTCGTCTTCTCATAGTAAGAATTTTTCATGTAGAAAACTCTTTTCTGTAATGGCCTTAATCGTATTCAAAATTTAAGAAGATGGATATGATGACAAGTCATGTTGTGATAGGTCTGATAATCCTCAACACAGATCTTTATCCGTTGGAATAATGAAAATGAAATGGAGCTCTATGATTGGTAGACAGGTCTGAGTGGACACACTGTTGTGATTTGCTGAAATTAATTAGTCAGGTCATTTAATGCCCCTTTTGACCCCAGTAAACAATCCATGTGATACATAATGGCTTATTCTGATTGGATATAGAGTGTTGCACACGGATCATGTCTTATATATTTTCTAAAAATGGCAGCTTTGGTCCTTTTAGTTAGCAGATTTGTATATTAAGCTCAAATCTTCATACACTTGACATTCCTGGCCGTTTGACTTGCTAATTGACCAGCTTTGATCCTTTGACTTATTGACTTTGAATTTGAGGTCATTTGACTTTGTTCTTTACATTATTAAATTTGCACTTTTATTCCCTCAAGTTTGGCAGCTTGGCAAGAAAGGTCCTTGATCTTTGTAGACTTGTCATCTTGAATCCTTCTTTTGTCTTATCTTCAATATAAATGCCATGGAATCCGAGTTTGCATCAAATATGTATCTTTTTACCTACAAAAGCACAAACAACAAAGAATACCCTATAATACTGCTTTTATACATAAAATCTGGTATTTTCCTTTATGTTTAGGGTTTTATATGTTATAATTGATATGAGATTTCACTCATATCAGTAGGTAAAAGTCCTACCTCTTACCAAAGACAAACAAATAACGAACATTAACATAAAGGTGTCTAACATTATCACTTATTCAAATAACAAAACTAAATCTAAGAGGAAAAGGATTCCTCCTAAAGCAATCCTAGCAACTGTGAGACCCCCAAATTCAGGCAAGGAAATAACTAGGCAACAAGGGCGTGCCACATCAAGGTTCAAGAAACAATGAAATACTGTTGACACAAAGTTGACGTAATGAAAACATATACATTACATCATAAACATCAGAGTTTTTAAACAAAGGTCGTAGAGTTTTATAAGCGGAAAAATCTATTATTTCATCATGATTTCTAACATATAGTTACCAAAAAATACAGAATAAACATCTGACAATTTTTACCAAAATCAAACTTTAAAAAAAAGTATCACATAAATCTCCAAGCTGCGATAATATCCTGCGGGCTCTCATCCATGCAAAACTAAGCATTATACCTGAGATTAAACATGTAAAATCATCAACACAAAGTTGAGTGATATTCATAGGTTTAGCACTAAAGATGTGGAACACAAGCATTCATTTGTGAAACAAGAAATAGGGAAAATGGTTACGTACAATAACCATAGACCAAAACTATTATTATTGCTATTTAGTTCATCAACCGAAGCTTAACATCAATGTAAGTTCATATACGGAGTATTCAGCCTAAATACTCAAGTAATTAATCAAATGCAATGCGTCAATGGTTAAACAACCGCAACATGGGACGGGGATAGGTAATACTGATGGATCCACCCACAACATTCGCGCTTAGCAACACAAGAAAAATAACAGTTCATGATCAAGAGAGAACTTAAGGGCCATAGACTAACAACAATAATATCAATGAAAACTGTTGGAAAGTAGACAAGTTATGGATAGCATACAGTTTTTAAATGGATGTGTTCCACCATAAAAATGTCACCCCGCGTTTTAGAAACAATGTGCAAGTAGTAAAAAGGGGATATGAACTCACATTAGCCATGAGGTAAGTGAATCACTGAACTCAGAAGCTGAGTAGAAAAAGTAGTGGTAAGACGATCACCGATGATATAGATGCCCGGTAAACACAAAAGCCGCAACCTACCAAATAAGGCGCGCACTTTATTAATAATCAACTCAAGTATATACCCAACTTAATAACATAAAACATAACATTACAAAACCATGAAAAACCCGAAAGAACAACAGTGCAAGTGGTACTACAATACTCTTCTATATGTATACTTTATTAAACTACTTTCTCGATATAAATCTACCGGTACATACCAAATGTACAAGCTCATTTACCTTACTTAGACAACTCGGATTTCTTATGAAACTAGGTGAAAAACTCAATCATAACCTGAATGAAACTCAGTTTAAATTTCATCCAAAGATTTACATTTCAGAACCACCTGCTCAACACATTTCTAAACTTGAAAAACCGGACAGATTTGAACACTTGACTCGTGAAACTATTTTGACTTCTCTAAACAATTTCGTTTACAAACCAACACTTGGGTTTGAAAATAAACTCACAACCCTAGATTTAGAAACTTGGAACACCCCTTGATTCTTTTTAAAACTCAATTTATAGTCCCCAAGATTCGATCCAAATATCGACGACAACTTCGAATTGTGTCGATACTCGTCTCCCGGTACACGAATAATAAAACTATCGTAACTTCTTCTTCATTTTGAGTTAGAAGCTCTAATTTATACCAAAACGAGCGTCTCGAAAAACGAACCCACGAAAAACAGCCCTAAACCTGCTGGTCAAAAATATACTTTAGAAAATCACACTAGATCATTATTTTGAACCATTTTAGCAAATTCCCAACTCCTAATGTCATCATATGATCATCCTAAAATAATCTTTATCAACCTATATCACTTGAATGTCAAATCCTTCCAAATCAAACACCAAAAATCACACATGCAATAACAAAAAATCATGAAATAGATGATAAACATCACATACCATTTATAAAAATAGATCAAAACTCCATTTTTCTTCATCAAAGTTTTTTGAAAAGAAAAGTTCTTTCATGTTGAAGATTTTTATACTAAAATGACCACCATTAAATTTTAAGAATGGGACTTTTGTTAGATTCAGCTAAAACAAACTAGAAATAAAAAATCTATGGTGTTTTTGGGTGGTGAGGGGTGGCGGCAACATTAAGGGAAGAAGAGAGGATTGTGTGTGTTTTTGTATGAAGAAAATGAGAGAAAGCTAGGTGGAAAATGTATATATAGTGGGGGGATGGTAAATTTTGCTAATTGTGCAATCTTTTGGACTAAAATGCAATTAAATAGTTTAAAGGATAGAAAATGACTATTAGTCAATTTTGAATATATTTACGTGACTCGGGTTTCGTAAAAATACCTTTTTAAAAGTTAAAACGCATCATAAACATGATAATATAGTCCCCCGACATGACTTAACAATTTATTAAAACGAAATCGTCGAAAATATTATTTATCGAAAAAATCGATAATAAAATTGAAAATTTTGGGCATCCGTCGGTATCGCGATCACTAGTAGTTCTTGTTATTCATTGACTTGGGTAAACATTTATAAAATGCACGTGGGTGTTTTTAAATAAAAAAGTTTGATATAAATAAATATGGAAAAATAAAATAAGAAATTTTATAATTCTAAATAAAGTATTATCAATGATCAGTAGATACCTAAAAGTATAATTTATTAAAATTATCATTATCTCAGGATATACGTATAAAGAATACAATAAAATGTAATACGTTGGAAAATTCAAGAAGCACAAATAAAAGAATAAAATATTACCAGAAAAATACGAGTTCTCACAGTTGACCCCCTAAAGGAACTCTAGTCCCTCAGAGTTCCACTAAATACAGAAGAAGATGCAAACAAAAGGTGATACATAGTTTAGAACTGATTCATTGCTTCCCAGGTAATTTTTGCACCACGGCGTACCTTAACAATTAGAATTCACTATGCTTCAGTTTCTTAACTCCTTATTGAATAAGTTTTCAAACTTGGATTAAAATAATGACCTTTGAATGCTAGAAAATATTAAGGGTAAAATGAGCACAATGATGGCTTGCACAGACAAGGTGCGCTAAAACGAGATTGATAATCGACAAGGAATCGCAAATGGCACAAACTATAAAACCTGGAAATCTTAAAACGTAACAATCTAATTACAAGAGAAATCAGAAGGGAAAAATGAATTTCATATGAACATTTAAAATACAAGTTGTCACAATTACCTGTCTAGGACTCGGTATTACTTTCAAACTCAGCTTAAGTAATTTCTTGATAAGAATTTCAAAGTAAAAGTAACTCAGTTCAAATAATTATCTCAATCATCTTAAGAGCTTTTGGATGACTGTAAGAAATTATTGTTAAAAATTCAGGTTTATCGTTACCATTAGAAAAAATTAAGTTTTCCAAATTATTTACAATCATTGCTAGAAATTTTAATTTAAATCGATAATTTCATTAGAAAGAAAGTAAAGTATGATTCAATCAAATACTTTAAAATATGAAGCTTGACATCCTTTTAAACACTAGTGATAAATCTACCAAAGAGAATGTATATATCCGACATTACACTTGAAACGGGTATTTTGGTAATTTAAACACTTTATAAAGTGTGTAAAATGTTCTTAAAAATTTAGAATAATTTATAGAAATCCATAAAGCTGTTTAATGTCTCAAATGGTAAACATGTGACATATCCGAGTTTTCAAAATGTGACAAGATAGAAAACGTGTATGAAACGAATAATAATCAACATTTAGTATACGAGTAATCACACAATGGGGTAGAACGTAATTCGTACCAAATTTATTAACGAACATGATTGAATAGATGCATCGATGATAAGGACAATAAGAAACAATGGACTTAGAAAGATTAATTCACAAATGTGGTTGGCGTCACCAACAACGGCTTATTAAGTTCTCGGTGGTCGACAAACGATCGAAAGAGAAAAGCCACACAATGAATTTTTGCATCAAAGAAAAATCTTAAGAAGTCACTTATGAGTAATCCCCGTAAAATTAAGAACACTAGCAACGAGAGAGCGAAGTCATCACATGGTTTACACAAATGAATTTCAAGACGATAGAGTCTATCACACATCATGACAAATACATGAAATCATTGTTCATGTCCTATCATAAATTATTATGCGCGTCAAGTGACATATCAAAAGTCTATGAAAATTGATAGAGAAGGTTGATAGATTTAGAAGCATAACAACATTGAAACTTTCAAGTCTGGTATCAATAGTAAGAAATTAGACAAGTGGTAACGAGAATTATATCACGCAGGAAGATGAGGTAACAAGTTAAACAAGGGTCGTTGAGGAAGGAAATATGTGGTTGAGGCATGTACTTCGTTCAAGAAAAGATAAGGGATCATATGTGTAGAAACTAGAAGGGGGTTGAATAGTTTCTAGTTCATTTTCAAAACATTTCGGCTTAATCCACTGTGCGCGGTTCTTTATTGTACCCGCGGTTGTTTATCACTAAAGAACCGCCGGTCCATTTAGGGAACCACCGACAGTAGACGAAACCATTTATTGAATGTTAAACTTAAATAATCCTTGGTATCAAATTCTCGATCCAGTTTGACTAGATAACAGATGTGTTTGATTGAAAGATAAATATTACAAGTAAGAAAACACACAAACAAGTCAAATCAAGAGTACATCAAGCAATAGACTAAACACTAAGCACACACGTACTAAGCATAAGATTTTCCGCAACTAAGATGTTTAGACTAAGTGATGTAAACATGACCATAATCTAAACATGAAGCATACACGTACTAAGCCTTAATTTTTCCGCAACTTAGATGTTTAGATTATGAGATGCACATAACACACAACAACATATAAAAGCATCAATAAGAGTAAAGGCATAAATGTAAAGGAAAGTACTGACACGATGATTTATAGTGGTTCGGTCATGAAGCTCCTCTTCGCCCTAGTCCACTCCTCGAGTACGCATTACTCGAGAGTTACTTCACTAGTCAACAAAACTCCTTTCAAGGCGGAGAACACCATACACAACGTTGCTTATCCAATTTCTGACTCTAAGCTAAAAGTCTAGTCCTAATCTTAGGTAGGACGAATCTACACACGTCGCCTACTTCACCATTTTCCGACACAAGGCTAAATGTCGAGTCCTAATCTTTGGTAGGACCAATCTACACCCATCTACACCAATCTTCACACTAGTTATGTTTTATGGCCCAACATAACAAACCTTGTGTTTTATGGCCTAAAAACATAAACCATATAGATCTAAGCACACAATACTTAGATCTATGACCCTAACACTATATCCAATTTTTACAAAACTTGGATCTACACAACTAACACCTAATCCATGGATACCTATTACTTGGATCTTATATCCTTACAAACACATCCAAGTGAACCCAACACTTGGATCTTCTACATATACATAGTAGTAAAACAATAACTTGATCTAGAAGGAGAGATCTTCTTCATGTTATGAACCCAACACTTCATGGTAATGAAAGTGTTCTTCTCTTTTTACTTGAGAGGATGAGAGGATGGAGGATAGAATCAAATCTTAAACAAGATTAATTAAAACAAACTAATCAAGGAGTTTAAAAATGTTTTTGAAGAAACTGTGCAAAAAGGGTTAAAAGAAAAGCTGGAAATGATCCATTATTTATAGGGCAAGAGTGCAACGGTCATAAATACCCACAGTTCCTTAAATGCCCCCGCGGTTCCTTATCAACAAGGAACCGCGAGTTCCTTTAAGGAACAGCTGGCTTGGAGACCGTGCATTTTTGTCCTTTAATGGGGAAATACCATTTATACCCTCAAAGAATATTCCTTTGGCATTTGAAATATGCCAAATTCAAATTAAAGAATATTCTTTGGAATATACCTTAGGGAATATTCTTTGGAATATTTCAAATTCAAATTTCCATGTTTTTAATTAAACATTTTCTTAAAAATAAAGTTTATTAAAATCTTTTGTCACATTTGATTAAATGTGAGTTGTAAGAAAATATTAATCCTTCATCACTTATTTAGGTTAATGACATGTTTATTCATACCTTGAGTTATTCATACCGAATGAAATCATGGAGTTGTCGAGAGAAGTATACAAATGTATTCTTGAGTGATTACGAGTACCTTAACAATTTACATAATGTATTGCGATTTATTCGTTTGTCATCAACAAAACACGAAGAGATTATATCGACTAAACATCGTAATGTTTGCACTAAAAATCTCCCCCTTTTTGATGATGACAAACAAGTAAACCATAACACATATTAAAATGTATAAGTTACTCGTTTACACTTACTTCTCCCCCTTTTTCGAATCAAAATGGTATTCAACATATTTGAAGAAGAGAAGAACCAACGTCGAGAGAACATACATCCAAAGTGGTAGTCATCGATACCACGTCATTTGAAGAAGAGAAGAATTGACGTCACGAGAGCTTGCATCCGAAAGGTAGTCTTCATTAGTAGAAGAGGAGGATCGAATTCGAGAGAACATGCAATCAAAAAGCTAATCATCCCTTGTGGTTGTCGGTTGAGAAGCGAGAATCCAAACCGTAGACCCATCATCCAAAGATATCGAGCTTGCGTCATCCTAGTGAAGTCTTCAATCACCATAGGTTAACTAAATCCATGCATAATAATATGCTAATCTTCGAGATCCCATAAATCATTACTTGCAAGATGTTCGATGAATGCAACTTAAGTGAGTGAACGATCACAAATGTATTGAGTTGAACTCTTAAAAATGCTCCCCCTTGATATGAGATCTCCCTTCTTGAGGCACCAACAAAGCAAGAAAAGTGGCGAGCTACAAAGAAGGGTTAAAAAAAGTCCTACAAAACAAAGTTAGTGGACAAGAGCATATATAACAAGGGTTACCCAAGCGGAATTAGCTTTAAACAACTCGAGTACAAAGAGAGGGACTCAAGAGAAAGCTAAAACAACCATAACTTTTAGAATTGTAAAAAATATGACAAGTTAAGAAAAATAAGAGGGCTATTAGATAGAAATGAGAACCCAACTTATTTTGGTGACACCAGAAAAAATATAAATAAAGAGGACTGATTGTAGGATAAAACACGACTCTTGTTTAGGAAAACAAAAGAACGTATATGAGAGGTAAGTATCGAGTGATGATTTTAGGAAAAATCAACACTAATGACCCTCAATCAAATAAAAGAGATGAAAGATTCGTTTCCCAAGGAGGTATGGTGTTGTGAATTAACTTGTATTTATTTGAGATTAATATTAAGAGAATGGGGATGAGAAGATGAAAGACAGTTACGTGAAAATTAAACTACGACGAAAACGTAAAACCGTAGAAAAACCACAAAAATTAAAAATTTAATACTAAAACCAAAAACAAAATTAATAATTAAAAAGACTAAAAAGAAGTCTAAAATAATATAAATAAAGATAAAAATCCAACAAAGATATTTTAAAACCTTTTATTAATTAAATAATTAATTTTAAATGCTAATTAAAGCCCTAAAATTAAATTTAACTAATTCAAATGTCTAAAATATGATTTTATTGAATAATCACTTAACTTATATTATTAGAAGACTAAAAAGTAATTTTCTAAAAATTAAAACCTATTAAAACTATTTTTAAAACTCTAAAAATGATTAAAAATGATTAAATCCTAATTAAACTTAAAAATAATTATAAAAATTAATCTAAAAGCTATAAAAATATTCTAAAAATGGAAATAGTCCTAATTAATGATAAAGATCCTAAGAAAAATGAAAAAGAAAGAAAAATAAAATTTTGAAAAATTAATATTAAAATAATAATAAAATAATGATAAAAATAAAAAGTTTATAAAACTTGAAATAAAAAATTTCTAAAAATCCTAAATAATATAATTAAGAGAAAAACACTAATTAGAGCTTCTAAACCTTTTTTAATAATTTTATAAAAATCTTTAAAGTTTATAAAAAACCTTAAAATAATATAAAATTAAAAATTAAAGTTTATAAAACCAAAATAAGATGTAAACCTCAAGTTATATATTAAAAAGCTAAAAACTATTTTTCCTGAAAATTAAAAATCTTTTTTCTATTTTTTTATTGCTTTTCTAAAATACGTCTATTAAATAAATTCTAATAAATAAACTAATAATGGGAAAAATATAAAAAGTAGCTAGAAAAATCTATAAACTTAATAAGATTCTAGGAAAAATGAAAATAAGCAAAAATGAAGAGTAAATAAGCTGGAAAATGCAAAAATAAGCCACGGCTTATTTATTTAAGCCAAAAGGAAAAACGGGTTAAGTATAAAACAAAACCACACCCTAGCAGTCAAAGACCCTAGGGCGCAGTGGTAATGTTGTGTGTGTGTGAACGTGGGGATTGTGGGTTCGAGTCTTGAAACCCCCTTTTTGCTTCTTATTTTTTTTTTTTTTTTTTTTAAACTTTCCAAACCAAAACTGACACTTGAATGACTTGTAAACCAAACCACATAACTTTTTAACACTGATATTAAGCAAATTGAGGATCAAAACTTTGGCCAGTTCAACTTAGAGCACAAGCAGGTTGCTGCTTTGTGTTTACTTTTCTTTACAAGTGAGTAAGGCCAAAGGAGTTGGCCTTTGAGCTTATTTTGGTGTTGATATTTGAGCAATAAGGCACCCTTGAGCTTATTGAAGCTCAAGGAGTCAGCAAATAAGCAAATACAAACACCTTGCACACAAAAGAAGGCAAATCAAAGCACACTAAGCACCTAGCAAGTTTCTGTTATGATGAAGCTAGGTCTGATGACTAAACAGCTTCTAGCTAGCACCCTTGTGAGTTTTACTTGACCAAATTAAGCACACACCCTTACCTAATGATGCACAAACTACTTGCAAACCTACAACATCCTAAATCTAAACAGTTTTCAAGAATCAAGGCTCACAAATTCATGTCAATGAGCAAATTTGGCATGCACAGATTTTTGAACTCACTTTTCTTTTTAAACTCCACCAAACTTGTTTAAAAACTTGTCTAAATAAACTACCAACCAACTAGAAACTTATCTCAAACCTTTTTAAACTTAGCTAACACGTTTTATAGATCAATCAAAGATCAAGTGCCCTGCTAAATCCCTAATCCAAACACCACTTTATTTTGATTAAGCAACTTTTATCTAATCAAAACACCATAAAACTTAATCAAACTGTTCCAATTAGCATCCAATATGTATACCAACACAAATGAACACTAATCATGCAATATAAACACACTTAATCACCAAATCAAACCAGATCACATGAACACTTGCACTTCTGAAATTTCAAAAGGGAAACAAGAAAAATACCTTAGGGCTTTAACATCCAAAGCCCTAGAGGATGTCAATCCTCCTCCTTACCAGCCCGGGCTGGTGCTGAACACAAATCAACAGCCTCTCCAACCTGTTATTGACAAATCAAAGAAGAAACAATTGTAATTCCTTTTTAAGAAATATAAAGTTGGTAGTTTTTATAAAATCGTAATTCCTTTTATCTTGTTTTAAAAGTTGGTATTGGATAAGCTAAGAATCCTGAGTTCCATCTTGAATTGGTGAAGTGATTTGTGTTTCATAAATATTACAAAAGTTTTTGGAATTTGAAAGATTTTTGTAATAAAAATCTGTGTAAGGTTTTGGTGTTATAGGATTCATTAGGATTGGTGTTAGTTAGTAATTAAAACGTGTTAAGAAAGGTTTTAAGAAGGTTTGAAAGAATTTTAAGAAGAAAGAAAAATAAAACAGTAAGATATTGTTATTATCTTGTTTTTTTTTCTTTTGATTTGTTTCAAACAGGTTGAAGAAGTGTTGATAAAGGGTCTGCACCAGCCCCAGCTGGTTTGGAGGAGGATTATACATCCTCTAGGGTCTTGGATGTAAGACCCTAAGGTAATTCTTCTTTTACCTTAAAAAATTCTCAAAAATAGCTATTTGTATGATCTTCTTTGAATTGATGCTTAAGTGTATTTTAACTGTTGGATTTGTGTTTATTTGATGTGTTATGCATGTTAGTAGACATATGAATCAGTTTTAGTGAAGTTTGAAAGGATTTGCTTTGTAAAACGTTTTCTAAGAAAGTTAACAGGGTGTTTGGATTCATGGATTAGCAGGGCACTTGATCTTTGATTGATCTATAAAACGTGTTAGCTAAGTTTAAAAAGGTTTGAGATAAGTTTCTAGTTGGTTGGTAGTTTATTTAGACAAGTTTTTAAACAAGTTTGGTGGAGTTTAAAAAGAAAAGTGAGTTCAAAAATCTGTGCATGCCAAATTTGCTCATTGACATGAATTTGTGAGCCTTGATTCTTGAAAACTGTTTAGATTTAGGATGTTGTAGGTTTGCAAGTAGTTTGTGCATCGTTAGGTAAGGGTGTGTGCTTAATTTGGTCAAGTAAAACTCACAAGGGTGCTAGCTAGAAGCTGTTTAGTCATCAGACCTAGCTTCATCATAACAGAAACTTGCTAGGTGCTTAGTGTGCTTTGATTTGCCTTCTTTTGTGTGCAAGGTGTTTGTATTTGCTTATTTGCTGACTCCTTGAGCTTGAATAAGCTCAAGGGTGCCTTATTGCTCAAATATCAACACCAAAATAAGCTCAAAGGCCAACTCCTTTGGCCTTACTCACTTGTAAAGAAAAGTAAACACAAAGCAGCAACCTGCTTGTGCTCTAAGTTGAACTGGCCAAAGTTTTGATCCTCAATTTGCTTAATATCAGTGTTAAAAAGTTATGTGGTTTGGTTTACAAGTCATTCAAGTGTCAGTTTTGGTTTGGAAAGTTTAAAAAAAAAAAAAAAAAAAAAAATAAGAAGCAAAAAGGGGGTTTCAAGACTCGAACCCACAATCCCCACGTTCACACACACACAACATTACCACTGCGCCCTAGGGTCTTTGACTGCTAGGGTGTGGTTTTGTTTTATACTTAACCCGTTTTTCCTTTTGGCTTAAATAAATAAGCCGTGGCTTATTTTTGCATTTTCCAGCTTATTTACTCTTCATTTTTGCTTATTTTCATTTTTCCTAGAATCTTATTAAGTTTATAGATTTTTCTAGCTACTTTTTATATTTTTCCCATTATTAGTTTATTTATTAGAATTTATTTAATAGACGTATTTTAGAAAAGCAATAAAAAAATAGAAAAAAGATTTTTAATTTTCAGGAAAAATAGTTTTTAGCTTTTTAATATATAACTTGAGGTTTACATCTTATTTTGGTTTTATAAACTTTAATTTTTAATTTTATATTATTTTAAGGTTTTTTATAAACTTTAAAGATTTTTATAAAATTATTAAAAAAGGTTTAGAAGCTCTAATTAGTGTTTTTCTCTTAATTATATTATTTAGGATTTTTAGAAATTTTTTATTTCAAGTTTTATAAACTTTTTATTTTTAGCATTATTTTATTATTATTTTAATATTAATTTTTCAAAATTTTATTTTTCTTTCTTTTTCATTTTTCTTAGGATCTTTATCATTAATTAGGACTATTTCCATTTTTAGAATATTTTTATAGCTTTTAGATTAATTTTTATAATTATTTTTAAGTTTAATTAGGATTTAATCATTTTTAATCATTTTTAGAGTTTTAAAAATAGTTTTAATAGGTTTTAATTTTTAGAAAATTACTTTTTAGTCTTCTAATAATATAAGTTAAGTGATTATTCAATAAAATCATATTTTAGACATTTGAATTAGTTAAATTTAATTTTAGGGCTTTAATTAGCATTTAAAATTAATTATTTAATTAATAAAAGGTTTTAAAATATCTTTGTTGGATTTTTATCTTTATTTATATTATTTTAGACTTCTTTTTAGTCTTTTTAATTATTAATTTTGTTTTTGGTTTTAGTATTAAATTTTTAATTTTTGTGGTTTTTCTACGGTTTTACGTTTTCGTCGTAGTTTAATTTTCACGTAACCGTCTCTCATCTTCTCAAATATTAATCTCAAATAAATACAAGTTAATTCACAACACCATACCTCCTTGGGAAACGAATCTTTCATCTCTTTTATTTGATTGAGGGTCATTAGTGTTGATTTTTCCTAAAATCATCACTCGATACTTACCGCTCATATACGTTCTTTTGTTTTCCTAAACAAGAGTCGTGTTTTATCCTACAATCATTTTGGCGCCGCTTCCGGGGAGGTGTGTTGTGCTTTAATTTGGAAACTTTTGTTTTTGATATTATCCATAAATAGTATTTGTGTTAAGTGGAACTCCCTTAACACGTATTATCGGTTTTCTTGGTTTTTCTTTGTGACTATTATTAATATATTGTATTAAGTATCACAACCAAAATACAATATCTCCAAAAGTGTGAAAACACAACCTTAATTGGGATTTGATCTCCTAATTATTGTATTCGAATCTCAAACAAAAAGAAAAGATAAATACTTTCGAGAAGCTCGATTTTGAAAAATACAAACTATAAGGTGGGTATAAGGCGGGTATTATAAAATATACCTTAAGGAAAAAGGCTCTTAAGTGCTTCGCGCTGCCTCGTTTCCCCGCTTGCTTGTGAGTATTTTGACATTGAAAGCTAATCGAGGGTTTTGCCGCCCAAAGTATTAATACGTATACTATATTTGCTTGGTTTTCTTTGTGATTAAACCCTCGTGAACAATTTGGTTTTCACCAAAGTTCTAAAGTCATTCGAAGGCGTTCACTCCACGTGATCGTTTTCATTCCTTTGAGGCTTCTTTAATCAAGAGTTTGATTCGAGGAGAGATTTTGTAGATTGTTGTCTACGAAGATACACCAAAATCCAAAAAATTAAATATCATCAAAAACACAAAAAAATTGAAAATCCACAAAACAACCAAAAAGAATCTTCTTTGCTCACCTCCCATTCTTCGTGAAGTTTATGATCACTCGTAATCAAGCAAAACGAGCTCGTAAACGTCTTCAAAAGCAAGCAAATCAAGGATCTTTGATTGTTGAAGAAACTCCAATTGTTGAACCTATTATAGAACAAGAAGTCGTCATGGCTAATCGTACTATGATGGAGTTGCTTCAAGCACCCACCGAGGGTTTTGGAGAGGCCATTGTTATTCCCGCCATCCTTGCGGAGAATTTCGAGATTAAGACGGGTTTAATGTCGATGCTACAAGCAAACAAATTTCGAGGTCACGAGAAAGACAACCCGCATTACCATATTAGGAATTTCAACCGTCTCACCGCCACTAGCAAATTTAAGGATGTTCCACATGACGCCATTAAGATGATGTTGTTTCCATATTCGTTGGATGGACCCGCAAAAATTTGGCTCGAAAAAGAACCGCCAAATTCGATTTTGACATGGGCCGATCTCGTTTCTAAGTTTGTGAACAAGTTTTTTCCACCATCTAAAACAACACACTTAAAAAATGAGATTTCACGATTTGTGCAACGTAACAATGAAAGTTTTTCAATGGCATGGGAACGATTTAAAGAGATGTTACATGAATGTCCTCACCATGATTTTTCGGAATTGCATCAAATTGATACCTTTTATAATGGGCTTAATGATCATGAACGAGATTATTTGAACGCCGCCGCGGGTGGTAACTTTTTGTGCAAGACGACAAATGAGGCTTTACAAATCATTGAAAATCGATCTAAGGTTTATAGCCCTCGTAACACACCGAGTGTTGCCAATATGGGTTCGTCATCTTCGTCACAATCGTCTCGTAGCATTAACGCCTTACATGATGAAGCTAATGAGGAAAATCGGTTTTTTGATAGATTTGCTAATCTAATGTCCCATTGGAAAGCTCAAGAAGCTTCCAATTCCGCTTCGGTTAAAGCGGTTGCTAAGAGTTGTTTATCTTGTGGAGGAGCTCATGATCTTTCCGAGTGCATTACCGCGGATGGTAACACTTCGAGTGCTTATGTAGCAACGGGAACTTACAACCAAAACGGCCAAGGTTCCCGCCAAAATCAAGCTCCACCAAATCAAAATGTTAATAATTATCGAAACAACAACCAAGGTAATTACCAAGGCAACACACGCAATTACAACAAAGGGAATTATCAAAGTGGGAATGGACAAATCTCTAATCAAAACCAAAACCGTGATTTTCAAAACACTACTCAAGGTTTTCAAAATGCTCACACGAAAAATTTGCAAGGAGAATTTTTGGATTATGCAAAAGCAAATGATGCTAAATTTGATAATATGCAACGTGAGATGATTAGCTTAAGGTCCGAGTTGAAAAACGAGCTTAAAAATGAACTTGCTAATGAACTTAAAACTCATGCAAACAAAATGGAAGGAAATGTCCAACGTCTTCAACAAAACCAACAAAAGATGGAATTAGGACAACATGAGATTAAGCAAGAGTTATTGAAAGCGGATGCTAGGCAATCAAAATTTGAGGACCGAATGGCTAAGATGTTTGAAGCTATCATGTGTAAGCCCTCTTCTTCGGTTGGTCTTCCTAGTGATACCATTAACAACCCGAGGGGAGAATTGAAGGTTGTTGCTACACGAAGTGGTAAAACCTTCAAGGAACCAATCTCTCGTCCAAGTACTTCTACGGAGAAGGAAATCGAGAAAGAACCCGAGGTGATGGTCGAAAAGGAGCACATTACAATCCCACGAAGTACCGCTCAAACCACACCTACGGTTGAACCAATACCAATTATGGAACCCGAGTTTCCAAGGCCGTTGCCTAATGACCAACCCACACCACCTTTACCTTACCCTTCGAGACGAAACAAAGAGAAAGCACAAGAACGGAACAATTATCAATTTGAGCTATTTATGAAAATGTTTCGTGATTTGCATTTTAACATAAGTTTTGCCGATGCTTTAATCATGATGCCTCGATTCGCCGCAAACTTCAAAAGTATGCTAAACAACAAAGAAAAGTTACAACAATCGTCTAGTTGTTCATCGGTTTTTCTAAGCCGCATACCACAAAAAGTCGGTGATCCCGGTAAATTTTTGATTCCGTGTGCTATTCAAGATATGGAGGAATGCTACGCCTTGGCCGATCTTGGTGCTAGTATTAATTTAATGCCTCTCGAGATTTTCAAATCGCTTTCGCTTCCGGCTCTTACTCCTTCGAACATGTCCATCGAGATGGCCGATCATTCTACGATCATGGCATGTGGAGTAGCCGAGGACGTTTTCGTTAAAGTCGGAAAGTTTTACTATCCCGTTGACTTTATCGTTGTAGACATTCCCATCGATCGAAAAGTTCCTCTCATATTGGGTCGTTCATTTTTGGATACATCACGAGCACTTATCGATGTTCATGCTCGAAAAATCACCCTTCGTTTCAATGAAGAAGAACTTGTCATCAATGCAACACAAAACTCCAATCTTTCTCATGTATATTCTATTGCAACTTTAAACCATGGTGACTCGACCAATGTCATTTGCAAAGAATTTTCACCAAGAGTTTTAGGGAATGTCTCCAAAAACAATTTACCATTTCCTCCGCCGGTGGAGGTTATGAGTGTAAAGCCTACAAAGAAGAAACCATCAATACTTGAATCGAAAAATTCGTCGCCTCATCTCGAACATTCATTCTTGAAAAGTGTTGATAAGTTGCCGGTTTCTACGGAAGATCTTTCGGATGATGAATACGTTGGCCCCGATGGGGAGGTTTTCTTCGTCGATAAACGTTTTGAGAACTTGCCACCACCAAAACCAAAACGGTTTCAAAATGTGAGAATTTTTAGTGTGACTAACATCGTCTTAGAAACACCGAATATTTTCGACATAATCAAAAAGGGTTTTCATAAGGAGAGTTTAAAAGATAACAAAGAAAAAGATCTTAAATGTGATTTAATTGATTTTTCTACAAATCTAACTCCGTCATCACCACGTGATTTGAGTACTACAAACTCGTCTACTCCTTTTGACGATGTTTTGTGTGGTTCTAGTATGGGGGAAGCCCCTTATGTTCCCTCATCCTTGTCCACCGAGGACGAGATATTCGATCCCGGAATTTCATGTAAAGGGAAATCTCGGTCTTCCACCGATGCAATAAATGGAAACTATATCTATTTGCTTGGTGCGAGTCTACCTCGAGTAGCTCAAACGTTTGTCTTACCAATTGTCTCACCCTTCTATTTCTCATCTATTTTCTTCAAACTCTTTGAGTTTATGGCACATGTTAAAGTGGTGTTAATTTGTTTTTCCAATGGAAACGAGAACGCCATCTTCGACCCCGGTATTTTGCATCATATAAGGACTTAGTCCTTTATACCGGTTGCTTTTTGGGCCTTGTTTATCATGTAAGCCCCTTTGACCATACCATGATTTCCCTAAATGTTCACATTTTCAGGGGATCGAGTCGAGCTCATGACTCGGTAATCAAAAACGAGGTGCCTCGTGGGTGAGATCCCATGCTTATCTTTATGCTTTATGGTCACTAATAAGGGGACTTGTACCCTTCCAACTCGTTGTCTCGTGGTTGTTTGTGATTGTGTTATCTAGATCATCATCATCGTCTACGATTGAAGACTCTCGTGTTCGTTTACGTGAGCCTCCATCGTTCGTTCGAAGAAGTTTTTCACGATTCCATGTCATATCCTTTATTGTTCTAACAATTATCTTTTAGCATAATTAACAAACGGCTTTAGATATATTGTTGATCACCCTTTCCATGCTAGATCCTAAGCATTCGACTCTTCGTCTCTAGTATGGGGGTGCTCCACCTTTAGACTCGAAACATTGAGGACAATGTTTACTTTTAGTATGGGGGGGTGAATAGGTACTTGCTTTGCTACGCCCTCACGTTTTCCAATTTTCAATGTTTTGTTTTGCTAATAAGGCTAAAAATGGCCAAATTTTAAATTTTTCTTAGTTTTCATAAGTGTTTTTAAGACACGAATGTATATTTTCCGATGGGTAGAATAAGAGTTAATTTTTGACTTGATGGGCATTTGGAGCCATTTACATTCCTTAACCCGCTCAATTCAAGTTTTGCTAGACTTTTATATAGGGAGCTTTAAAACGCGAAAGTCTTAATTCATTCGGGTTAAGAACAAGAACTTTTCGCAAGTTCCTATAATTGATTCTAGAAAGTCACTTATCAAGGGAACTTTAAAACGCATTCTCTAAACTTGAAAAAGTCCAAGAAAGTGCAAGATCCTATAGGTGTCTTGAAAACCCAAAACTTTGATTTGATATAGTCTTAATGAAAGCTAATCCAAATTTGGATTAATTTTGACTTGCATGGCTAAGTATTCACGAGTCTCTTTAATTAGAGGTCTTTATATAGTGAAGAACGAGAAATGATAGAGTTAGACAAGTGATCATGCTAAACGTAGAACATGAAAATGTTCTTTCAAAAACTCATATGTTTTTAATTGTGGCTTTTTCTTCCCATAAGATCAATGCATTAGGAATAAAACATAATTGCAATAATTAAGGTCGTACAATTTGAAAGGTTACTTAGCCTCTAGCGCAAGATCGTTTAAAAGTTGCTCGGGGTTGAATAGAGTTCATAGCCAAGGCATAACTTATTGAAACGGGACGCGAAGATTGGTGATCATCCAAAAAGGCCCTAACAAGGCATGAGGAGCTCTATTTTTGCTAAAGATCCAAAGATGATGTGAAGTATCATTATTCCAAAATCAATATGAAGGATCGAGACACACGACGAGAAGCAATTACTCCCCTAAAGAATGGAGAAAGTCTATCCAAAAAGACCCTAACAAGGTATGAGGATGAATATATCCAAGTCCGAAAAGGAGGCGGATCGTTGTATATCAAAATCCAAAGTAAAGATTGAAGAAAAATGATGAAGTCGTGATCCTATATGAAGAATCTCTCAAAAACGTCAAGTGAAGAAATTCCAATTATATGAAGAGAAGACCATAATTTCAAGAACGTCTTCCCAAGATTTGAAGTATGAAGTACATGCCAAATATCGGTCCGAGAAAGGTCTCAAATCGTGAAACGAGTTATGCCAAGATATGAACTTAAGGAGATACACGAGAAGCCGTTTTAAAAGATTTTGTCCTTCGGCTAACTATTGATCAAATCGTGCTACTTTGCTTTCGGACTAATAACTACTCAAATAAGTCAAAATGAATCACTTGTGATCCATGACAAATAGATAAAAAATGCTAGTAACCCATTTCCTTTTATAATAACTAGGATTGCGGGGAGAAAAAGTATTACACAATTTGAACGTATGAGTAGTGTTAGCATTGTGACTTGTACCAACAATGATCTTGTTTTTGCACTTAGCATGGAATGTATGACAATCAAGGATGACGAAGTTTACTCTAAGGGACATTAACTTGTTTCTATTCTTAGACCCTAAAAGTCACATTTTGGTGATGAAAATCATACATTATGCCTTTACACATTCTCGTAGTATGTTGCAAGTCTTTTACTCTTCAATAAAGGTTAATAAAATTGAACTTTGGTGATTCTTAGATACTTTATTCTAGCATTGCGTGAGGGCACGGCAATGGCTTAGTATGGGGGAGTGATGAGATGGCATTTATACATGATCTCATCGTTCTTTTCGGGCTTTAAATGCACTAAAATGTCATAAAATACCATATATATGCTTGTGTTTGTTTACTTGTGTATTTTAGGTATGGATATCGTGAAAAAGACAAAAGATCACAAGATACAAGGAAAAACGAACACGAGAAACGAAGCCGTACAAAGAACCGGGCCCTAATCATGGAATTTTCATCAAATACCCTTGAAGACTTGAAGACAAAACAAGATTGATCCTCAATGAATGAAGAAATGACACTTAAAACCCTTGTATATTAATAATTACAAGTTTGGTCCCTTAAGTTTGTCAAAATTGCAAAAAGGTCCTTCAACTTTGAAGAAATGGCAAGAATAGTCCCTCAACAATTTCAAATTGCCATTTATGGTCCCTCATGAAGATTAAGATGCAAGGAAGACCTTTGAAGATCAAATAGTCCAAGATCAGCCCTTGAAGAATCACCAAATGGCAAAAATCATCCTTTGAAATCCTTTATCAAAGTTTTATGCCAAAATTGTAAAAGGTGGAAATATGTTTACAAAGAGAAATCGGTTTTAGGGCTTAAAAACCTCAAATGCCAAAAATCTCAAGTTACAAGGGCTGAAGTTGCCAAGTGGAAAGATTTAAAAAGAAACTGGCGCCTAACACCCACTTTTCCCCCAAATTAGGATCAAATGGAGTTACTGTATATCTTTTACACGCCCAGTTTTTACATCCACTTAACTTGGGTTAAAACCTAATTCACCTTGCACACGAGTAATTCACACCTGCCAAAACCCTTCCCACGCCTAAAAACCCCAATCCCACCACGTGTGGTCCCCACCCCCAATTCTCCTTTCCTCCAATCACAGCCCACCTTGGTCCCCAAGTATTTGACGTGTCCCAAATCAAAGGTTGAGATCATTAGCTTCCTCCCAACGCAAATATAAACAGCCAGGATCCAATTTCATCAAAAATCGTCTAGAAGACTCAGGGGCAAATTGGAGAATTTGTAGTGATTAGGGTTTTGTATTTTTCGTTCTAGATTGTTCATTAGAGTCCTATATAAGAGACCTCAACCTGTGGGTGATCCTTGTTCCAGTTTCCTTCCAAAAACTTGTAATTCCTTTTATTAAATATAAAAGTTGGTTTTGTTTTAAAAAAGCATTATAATTCCTTTTTATAATTTCTTAAAGTTGGTGTTGTTTGAGAAGGAAAGCTGTGTTCCAATTTGTTGTTTGGTTAAGAATTTTGATTTTCAAAATTTGTTCAAAGGTTTTGAAAATCTGTGAATTTGGTAAGAATTGGATTCACAGGATTTGGATGTTAAGAAGTGTGATTCATTTAGTGTTATAGAGTTAAGAAAACGTTTTTAATAAGGTTTAAAAAGGTTTGGAGAGGGTTTAAGAAGTAAGAAAAAGCTAAACAGAATATATATCTTGTTATACTATTTTGTTTAGCTTTTTCTTACTTCTTAAACCCTCTCCAAACCTTTTTAAACCTTCTTAAAAACGTTTTCTTAACTCTATAACACTAAATGAATCACACTTCTTAACATCCAAATCCTGTGAATCCAATTCTTACCAAATTCACAGATTTTCAAAACCTTTGAACAAATTTTGAAAATCAAAATTCTTAACCAAACAACAAATTGGAACACAGCTTTCCTTCTCAAACAACACCAACTTTAAGAAATTATAAAAAGGAATTATAATGCTTTTTTAAAACAAAACCAACTTTTATATTTAATAAAAGGAATTACAAGTTTTTGGAAGGAAACTGGAACAAGGATCACCCACAGGTTGGGGTCTCTTATATAGGACTCTAATGAACAATCTAGAACGAAAAATACAAAACCCTAATCACTACAAATTCTCCAATTTGCCCCTGAGTCTTCTAGACGATTTTTGATGAAATTGGATCCTGGCTGTTTATATTTGCGTTGGGAGGAAGCTAATGATCTCAACCTTTGATTTGGGACACGTCAAATACTTGGGGACCAAGGTGGGCTGTGATTGGAGGAAAGGAGAATTGGGGGTGGGGACCACACGTGGTGGGATTGGGGTTTTTAGGCGTGGGAAGGGTTTTGGCAGGTGTGAATTACTCGTGTGCAAGGTGAATTAGGTTTTAACCCAAGTTAAGTGGATGTAAAAACTGGGCGTGTAAAAGATATACAGTAACTCCATTTGATCCTAATTTGGGGGAAAAGTGGGTGTTAGGCGCCAGTTTCTTTTTAAATCTTTCCACTTGGCAACTTCAGCCCTTGTAACTTGAGATTTTTGGCATTTGAGGTTTTTAAGCCCTAAAACCGATTTCTCTTTGTAAACATCTTTCCACCTTTTACAATTTTGGCACAAAACTTTGATAAAAGATTTCAAAGGATGATTTTTGCCATTTGGTGATTCTTCAAGGGCTGATCTTGGACTATTTGATCTTCAAAGGTCTTCCTTGCATCTTAATCTTCATGAGGGACCATAAATGGCAATTTGAAATTGTTGAGGGACTATTCTTGCCATTTCTTCAAAGTTGAAGGACCTTTTTGCAATTTTGACAAACTTAAGGGACCAAACTTGTAATTATTAATATACAAGGGTTTTAAGTGTCATTTCTTCATTCATTGAGGATCAATCTTGTTTTGTCTTCAAGTCTTCAAGGGTATTTGATGAAAATTCTATGATTAGGGCCCGGTTCTTTGTACGGCTTCGTTTCTCGTGTTCGTTTTTCCTTGTATCTTGTGATCTTTTGTCTTTTTCACGATATCCATACCTAAAATACACAAGTAAACAAACACAAGCATATATATGGTATTTTATGACATTTTAGTGCATTTAAAGCCCGAAAAGAACGATGAGATCATGTATAAATGCCATCTCATCAAGGACTATGAAAGAAAAGAGATCTCCAATTTAAAAAAAATTGTCGAGAGGACATACTCCATTTTAATATCATGGTAAAAATACCAAACTAAATAGAGTATGTTAGTCTCAAAATATTGAGTCAAACAAGAATGCTCGGTCATATGTTTATTATGTATCGTATATTAGAACGTTGTAATTGGTAGAAGGTTAGTCGTGTATTACGGTGTGACAATCTAACATTTTCAGGTAGTGAATTATTTTCTCGTATAATATTTTGAAACTTATTTTTGTGTTGGTTGATGAACTCACAATTTACGGATTTAAATTTGGGCTTACGTGCATAATTTTGTGACAATCCGTCAATTTATGGTTGATATTTTATTCTCAATATTTGTTTGAAAATATTATTTTATGAACTCACTTATTTTTTTTTGGGAAGAAATTTGGATTTACGTCTTGAAGTAGCATCGACTACGTCTAAACCGGAGGATTCTACGTTACGTGCTTACGTTTACATACACCGTCTTTGGTGACAGTCCGATATTTTAGAAAATAAATTTGTCCAAGAATATTATTTTGGAGTTTTAAATTTGTGTTGGTTCATAAACTCACAAATTTACGAGAAGAGATTAGGACTTACGATTTTATTTTTACGTCCTTTACGACTAAACCGGAAACCCTAGGATTTCGTATTTACGTTTTCGAACTCCGTTTTTGATGAAACAATTTTTATTGGATTCGTTTTGTGCCGTTGATTCATAATTTATAAAAACGTTTTTCGTAAAACGACCCGAGGGCACGCAAATCGAGAAAACTAGAATCGAGGAGTACCCGTAAATTAATAGGGGATGAAACAAGTATACACTTGTCCCACCCCCATGAGTGGCGGACACAACAAGGCATAAAGCCCCTTGTTGTCAAAATATTAAACTTGTTATGGACACTTGTCCATATGGTTTACTAAAACCATCAACAAATAAGCTAAAACCATTTTCATTTCTCACACACACACTTCACAACATGCAAATTTATCCAACTCTCTCTCTCTCACCTATTTTGGCCGTCCACCATAGTACTACCACCACCATGTTCATCAAAATTTAGCCATAACCCAAGGCTATTATCAACATATGTTGAAGCCTAGTTGAAAAGAAGAAGATTGGAGGTGATATTAACATCCAAAAAGGAGTTTACATGGAGTTTATGGGCTGATTTTCAAGAAGATAATCATCCATTTAAAGGACTCAAGAAGTTCATTTGCCATGTTGAAAGTTTGGTAACAAGGAACCAAGCCTTGTTCATCAAAAACTCATCTTTTCATCTCTATGGTGGTATAAAGATTGTCCTCCTCATCTTCTTGTTAATTTGATTATGTAAACATGTATTTTATTTCCTATTGTATATGTATATGATGATTATATGATGATAAAAATGTTATGTGGGGATTTGGTGTTGATAAATATGATTAAAAAGGTGAAAAACTATAAGAAACAAGGTTAAAATCTTGATTAATTTACATGGCTGTATAAAACAGTAAAGAAACAATTCATGGACTGATAAAATGTTGAAGTAGAATGTATTTACAGTAAGCTATGGGTCTTGTACACATGTGAGAGTTGTCCATGCAATGGAATCAAAATAATGAGTGAGATATGATCAAAACAAGTTTAGGGTATAAATCTGAAGTTACTGTTTTGGACGATTTTTAGAAAATATTTAGAAGATGATTAAACAGTAGCTATAGAAGAGTTAAATGTAGCACATATCATGTAGTTTATGTGATAAAAATTTGAGCTTCTATCTCCATATAGAACTCAAGATATGGCAGTTTTGGTGAAAGTGAAGATAAAAATCAGATTTTGTAAATTAAAGAATAATACTATTATATAAGCACTCAAAATTATATTGTATAAAATGTAAAGTTAAAACCCACTAACTCTTGGATTTTATTTATATAAATATGTACAATGATAAATAAGTAGACATTTTATAAAAATGGTAATTTGTTATGTTTTATAAGTTATAAAACTATAAACATGATTTTTACGACTTTTTCGGCTATCGCCGTAAAATTAACGTTTTTGTTAAATAAAACATAGATGGTTGGACCCGTCTAATATAAACTTTATAAAACTTATATACTGATATATAAACATGTATAACAAGTAAAAGCCGATAAAACCCGAACTATAGGACATACGGACGTTAACGGACTAAATTAACGTTATTGGACTAATAATACAAGAAAATGGACTAAAACACTTATAAACTTATTTATTGGGCTTAACCCATTTGGTCCCAACATGGAAAGTATACATACTGATAAAATAAGTATAACAAGGATTAAAACAAGTTAAGAAACTTATAATAAGTTTATTGGACTTAAAACACGTAAATGGGTAAAACTAGTAAACCAGTGTAAAAGTTATCGACGTATAACTCTAAAATGAGTAAACGAGAATATGTAAACCCACTTGATCATAATATATATATAATCATCATATGTATATATAATTGTTATTTTTATAAAGTCATTGGACAAACGTCTAAAACCGATTATTATTCATATAGGTTTCCGTGATTGAAGCACGTACCGTACGTCCGAATTGCCGATAACCCACCTTCCCACATCAACGTGAGTTCATAGCCTCGCACTCTTTTAAATGTTTTTATAAATGTTTTATAAACCCGCGAGGGAGATAACATGTTAGTTTTATAAAATAGGACACCATTTGTCCCGATTGTTTGTTTATTGATTTTGGACCCGAATGATTGAGTGACCCGATTGTATGACCCGATAAATGATTAAAGGACCCGATAGATGAAATTAAATGGATTATTAAAGTTAGGTTATGTCACTAAAAGTCCCATTAGCATGAATTGTGAACTACCGGGAGTTGGTAGACGCTTATGCATTTAATAGTACTATTTGGGGACGATCACCCCAGTTCGCGCCTTGACGGTTGATCTCCGTAGTGCCACATTGATTGGTAAGCGAATTTATGTATGAGAAGATTTCCATAGCGTGATCTTTGTGACGACACACTACTTTAGATGGGCAAAATTGGTATCGGGTTAGCTACCCGTTTTGGTTTAGTAAGGTAACAATGTCATGCGGCTTATAATAATCCAAACTAACGAAATACTAATAGACGCTCCGAATTACGATGTATTGCCTGACTAGCAATACAGGGTCATACTATTGATATTATGTTCGTGTTTTGGTTTTTCATAACCATATTCATATGACGGTTTTTATTTGATTTTATACAACGTCAAAAGACGTATTGTATGATGTTTTTACGACATTGGCTCGTATAATGATTTTTAAGGCAAATGCCTATACTATGATTTTGGATAAGGATTTGTATAAAATGATTTTAACTATTTCATGGCCTATCAAAAACGATTTGTACAAAATGATTTTCAGTAATACCTTTATACTGATATTATATTGATGGAATTTATTAAACTCTATGAATTCACTCGACGTTATCGCTGACCCTTTTCTTTTAACATGTTTTATCTCAGGTACTTGAAGGTAATTCTCGGGAAGACAACAAGAATTCATGGCCCGCACCTAAACTATATTTTCCATTCAACAATTTGTAAAACTTTGTATGAAATATAATGACTTGGGACCGATGTGACTTTGATGATTATGAATGGAAATGATTTATTAATAAACGACGCGATTTTTATGCGTTGTCTATGATGTGAGTAATGTGCTATCCCGTAACACCAACTAGTCTTCCGCTGTATTGAGTTGTATAAATTTGGGGGTGTTACAGTTTGGTACCAGAGCTCTCGTTATAGAGAACGAAAGATTTTTAAAACTAAGGTTTTGAATAAAACTTTTCAAAATCTTTTAACTATAAACATTTTTCTAAAAATGTCTAAAAATCTTTTGACTATAACGGTGCCGAAGAATTCCTGAGTTACCGACGAGGCCAAGACTGAGAAGTGTTATTTTAATATATATATAACTTGGATTATATATATATATATATATGATGTAATTTTATTACACGATTGTTTGATGATTATTTTGATTTTTATATGAGGTATTTATACGACGTCGATTGTCACAAGTAACCCTAAATCCCCTAGTAAATTAATCGAAGCTATTCTCGTAGGAATTCTAGCTATCCTAGATCTAAACCAAGTTGTGGATATTTATGATCCCAACAAATGGTTGATACTCGTAGAAATGTAGATATTAGTTGATTGTGATATTGAAAAAGAATTGGCGAGATTAAATCTGATATCGATGTCATGACGATCTTTCCTTATAGAGTGGAGTTTGACAAAACGTTATCACCTGGAAAGATGTCATCTGATTCGTTGTCATCCAATTCTTAAATTGAAATCGAAAGGGTGAATGTTGCACTTGAGGCTGTCATTGGAACCAGTACCCAAAAGCCTCATGCCACCAATACCTTTCCGAGAAGTCTAGTTGAATGATCATGTCATTTCGTATTAATGTCTCATTTGATAATTGTTGTTGTAAGAGCTAATAGGATTGGAAATTAAGTGTTGATTCATATTGAGATCGTATTGCCTTTACAAGGCCTAAGAATAAGGTTGAAGTATTGGATAATGAGGTAGGATATTGAATTGAGTATAAGATTGGTTAAAACTTGAATAAAGTAAAAATTTAACTTGTATGGAATATGAGATTGATAAGAGAAAATTATTAAGTCATATGATTGAATTATAAGGTTTTAATTGATTGTTGATTCGTGTTAAGGGTTGTTCCTAGGCCATTGTCCACTAACGAGGATGCCCAGTGTCCAAGAAATAAATTGAAGAAATCTTCTTCTGAATTGAGACCGATGGATCTTCTGGGACATGTGGAACACCTAACGACTCTTGTAGATTAGTATTCATTGTGGTATCTTTTAAAAATCCCTAACTTAACTGAGATATCAGCTGGTAGGATGAGTTCCGAGAATTGTATGACATAGTGACACGTAATGTGTTACGGTACAATTTTCACTTGTTTGTGATTAATGAAAAGACTACCTTTGATTGCTAAATTCTACATATATCGATGTTATCTATCTTTTATTACTTCATCCTAATGTTCGCATTAGCGATGCAACCATTGAACAAGTACTCATCTTGATTTGAGTTACGTTGTGAATCATTCTTCGTGAGTGCCATTAAGGTCATGAACCTCATGATTATTTGGCTAAGCTCATTTCCTATCATATCATAGTTAATTCTTGGTGAACAAGCTTTCATCACTCTTTTGTAGATCACACCTTGTTTTTATAAGTTAAAACAGTATCCTTTGAGAAAATTTAATTTTCATCACAATAAGGATTATTCAAAGTGAGATTTATAAGTGATTGATATCAAAATGAAGTTGTTTATGAGACGTTTTAGAAAACTTATTTGTTTTCGTAACAAAGAAAATCTTTGTAAATTTATTTTTGATTCTTATTTAAGAATTAAGCATGAAAATGTTTTTACTATAAACATGATGTTAAAATTTTGACGAACTGAGTATTGCATTGTTGATCTTGAAATTGTATATAGTTGCGCGCCTACATACAATTTGGAATGGACTATGCAAGACTGATTAGTAGTCACCATAAAACTAATGAATAAACACTACACTTTCTTTGAAGATTGTGAAAAGATTAAATTTTAATGAGATCTGCAAGAAGTGAAAAATAAGGACATAATGTTAGGGACACCTACATATGTGCCTGTAGCATCTATTCTTCTGAGTCGAATTTACTCATCTGTGGAAATTGTCTTATTTGAGAATTGACAATTCTTTCTTGTCCAGTTCTCCCATAGTGAGATTCTTAGGAAAAGTATTTGATTATCGAGTGTTGATACCCAACTGGATGTATCGACATTCATATCATTTCTTTTGATTTGATTTCATTTGAATGACCTGGGTAACGATCCGAGCAGCTTTCGAATGCGTACTCGAATCATGAGAACATCGGATATATTCATATTCGTTAAGTGTTTTCGTCTGTATCTGATTTGAAATTATCTCGCGTAGATTATGCGTTGACCTTACTCTTTTAAGATTAGTTGTGTCTCCATATATCCTTGAAATTGTGAAGATCATAAGTTATTATTAGTCTTTTGAGAAGTTCACATCTTATCGACGGCAATGAAACTGAAAAGTTGATAGTGCCAGTAGAATGGATTGATTGATTATGACATGACGATATTGTCTTAATTGATGGGAAATCGAATAGAATTCCCCTAAACGATAAGATGTTGATTATCAAAAGTGAACTAAATAATTCTTGACGGATGATCATATCCTGTATTTAGACATGAGATTATATTGTGAATGGTTGTGAACTAGTTATAGATATTGTAATCTAGAAGAACCTAATATGAATTTATTAAAAGATGTTTATGATATCTGAAACTTTAGGAGGTATTTATTGGTGAATTACCTAAACTTTCGCCATTAAGGCAAATTGAAATTGGTATTGATTATATTTCCGGTGCTGCACTTGTGGCTTGTGCACTGTACGTCAGCACCATCTGAATTTAAGGAATTTCCGTACAACTGAGAGAGTTGTCGGAGAAAGATTTTATTCTACCAAGCCTGTCATCATGAAGAGCTATGGTGTTATCATTCCTTATATTTATAGATTACTGTGACTGAGTAAATTGACAATCGAAACGATATCCATAACTCGAAATGGAAGATTTGTTCGATCATTTACAAGGTTCTAGCGTATGTTTTAAAGATTTGATCCACGGCATGGTTATTATCAACTTCGCATCTGCGAAAGAGATTATCTATTCCAATCACTACATCCGGTGCTTGTAATGAACATTATGAGTTCCACGTGATGTCGTTTGGATTGATCAATGCACATGTAGTATTCATAAATATGATGAATCACGTGTGTAGGCTGTAATTTGATAAATTCATGCTCGTGATCATTAAGGACCATTTATTTGTTTATAAGAATAAGAATGAAGTTAATAATTAATTATAGATTGCACTGAACTGGCTGAACAATAAAAACCGGTACCCTAAATATTTAACACGTGATTAAAGACTTGAATCTTTACATGATTTAACTATGTGATTAAAAGGATAATGGAATATAAATTGACTCTTCAAAATTGAGAGCCCTTTTAAGACTTTGGATTTTACCAAAAAGAAATAGAAATATGTTTTGACAAAGGATTTTTTTTTAAAGGGATTATTCCCTTATACACAAACCATTTAACTAAACTTCTGTTTAGGGGTAAATGTTTGTGTATACTTCTAGACAACCCAAGAAGAATTAAGGAAACTATATAACTTATTACTTGAAATTTGAAACGACAATTTTTGCTTTTCAAACTAAGAAAACTTTGACCAAAGTATAAACAAAGGTTTTTCGAACATTTACGAAATCTTATTAAATATTTTCGATAAATTAACAAAAATCGTGTTAATTAAATTCAAATTTATTTTTGAACATTTTATAAAATTGGTCGAACTAAGAAATTTAAAACTTTTACGTTTACGCTTCACAAAAATTAACTAATAATTATTTAATTAATTATAATAATTATCGACGCTTTAGACGACGGATTGAGTAAAACGGATAAAAATGATAGTAAAGACGAAACTAAAACATAGAAGATATGAAGAAAGAATTTTGAATAAATACGGTTATGATATTATATCATCATGAGAAGTGAATGTAGATATCGACACATAATATAGAAAGGATAAAGAATCAATTAGGACATGTTCCTTAATAATGAAGGTGCAAAATAAATTGCCGAACGATATAAAAATAAACAATGTTTGTAAAAAGGAATAATATAGATTATAAAAGAGGTTCGCGGCTAATGTAAACCATTAAAATAGAGTAGCCAATAGCGTTAAATGTTTTAAAGGCCACTTGTGGTTGCCTAAATATGGAGATTGTGAGATATAGTTATGTTGGAATTTGTAAGTATAAGTATTCTATTTATGTCATTTATGACTAAAAGTATCTTTGTCTAAAGAAGTTATACTGATGGCAATTATGAAGGCAGACATCGCCTCATACATTTGTAAACGTCTAGCTATTGCAAAGGTCATCATCTGAATTTGATTCGATTTGGGTCATCGTCGACAGACTGACCAAATCTGCTAATATCATTCCCGTTAATGATAAATGCAAAAGAGTTATGTAAACATAGTGTGCTTGTATCGAACATCTTTATCAAGATCCTCGCTTCGCATCGAATTTATAGAGATTTGCTCAGAAATCATTGAGAACGAACCTTGATGAGAGTACTATGTACCACCCCAAATCGAAGGGACGAGGTAAAGTAACGATACAAAATACTATAAGTGTTGTCTTATGTTTGAATGATTGACCTTTGGAAATAGACCGTATAATCGTTTTCCTTTGAGAGATTACCATTGATAATTATCGTATTAGGATTGAGATCGAATCTTATTAGGATCTAAATCTTAGAGAATCTGTAAGCAGGAATTGAGATGAAGACATCCGACATACACCCATTGTGAGTTGGACATGTCTCTTAGGTTTAAGGTTTCCTATGATGGCGAACCTATCCTTACAAAATACCCGACCCGCGAGATCTGAAATGATTGTTGAAATTAGGATCTGATTATTGACAGCCGGTAGTGGGCAAGAGGTTATGTGAATGTGAAATGTAGATCTTGAAGTGCCAAATGGGTAGCGAAGTTATGCCACAATTTTTAAACCTTGGAAAAATGAATTCATGATCTGACAAATCATGGGATATAAGTCCCCGATTGTATGGGACCATTGAGATGATGTAAAAGTTAGGATTGAAAGGCATATAAGCTGGATCTACCCTAGGACTTCAAAGACTACGTGAATTATGTTTCGTAAATCGAACTTGATGGAATATCTATCAAGTGAAATTCTGATTATTCTTAATAAAGCTTAGATCGGCGAAAAGTTGCATTCATCAAAAACCCGTGAACATCATGGATAGAGAAAGTAAGTCAACATTAAGCCTGATCTTATTCCCGTAGTTACGTTTGATAGAACTCGCGTATTGTAATGAATTGCACTTGTGAGAAAAGACCGAGTGTGGAGGAAATACCCACATGGCTTTAACTCTATAAGAAGCGAGTAGTAAGGTAAGATGATCTTTGAGGACAAAGATCCTGTTTAAGGGTAAATGCTGTGACAATCCGTCAATTTATTGTTGATATTTTATTCTCAATATTTGTTTGAAAATATTATTTTATGAACTCACTTATTTTTTTTTTGGGAAGAAATTTGGATTTACGTCTTGAAGTAGCATCGACTACGTCTAAACCGGAGGATTCTACGTTACGTGCTTACGTTTACATACACCGTCTTTGGTGACAGTCCGATATTTCAGAAAATAAATGTGTCCAAGAATATTATTTTGGAGTTTTAAATTTGTGTTGGTTCATAAACTCACAAATTTACGAGAAGAGATTAGGACTTACGATTTTATTTTTACGTCCTTTACGACTAAACCGGAAACCCTAGGATTTCGTATTTACGTTTTCGAACTCCGTTTTTGATGAAACAATTTTTATTGGATTCGTTTTGTGCCGTTGATTCATAATTTATAAAAACGTTTTTCGTAAAACGACCCGAGGGCACGCAAATCGAGGAAACTAGAATCGAGGAGTACCCGTAAATTAATAGAGGATGAAACAAGTATACACTTGTCCCACCCCCATGAGTGGCAGACACAACAAGGCATAAAGCCCCTTGTTGTCAAAATATTAAACTTGTTATGGACACTTGTCCATATGGTTTACTAAAACCATCAACAAATAAGCTAAAACCATTTTCATTTCTCACACACACACTTCACAACATGCAAATTTATCCAACTCTCTCTCTCTCACCTATTTTGGCCGTCCACCATAGTACTACCACCACCATGTTCATCAAAATTTAGCCATAACCCAAGGCTATTATCAACATATGTTGAAGCCTAGTTGAAAAGAAGAAGATTGGAGGTGATATTAACATCCAAAAAGGAGTTCCCATGGAGTTTATGGGCTGATTTTCAAGAAGATAATCATCCATTTAAAGGACTCAATAAGTTCATTTGCCATGTTGAAGGTTTGGTAACAAGGAACCAAGCCTTGTTCATCAAAAACTCATCTTTTCATCTCTATGGTGGTATAAAGATTGTCCTCCTCATCTTCTTGTTAATTTGATTATGTAAACATGTATTTTATTTCCTATTGTATATGTATATGATGATTATATGATGATAAAAATGTTATGTGGGGATTTGGTGTTGATAAATATGATTAAAAAGATGAAAAACTATAAGAAACAAGGTTAAAATCTTGATTAATTTACATGGCTGTATAAAACAGTAAAGAAACAAGTCATGGACTGATAAAATGTTGAAGTAGAATGTATTTACAGTAAGCTATGGGTCTTGTACACATGTGAGAGTTGTCCATGCAATGGAATCAAAATAATGAGTGAGATATTATCAAAACAAGTTTAGGGTATAAATCTGAAGTTACTGTTTTGGACTATTTTTAGAAATTATTTAGAAGATGATTCAACAGTAGCTATAGGAGAGTTAAATGTAGCACATATCATTTAGTTTATGTGATAAAAATTTGAGCTTCTATCTCCATATAGAACTCAAGATATGGCAGTTTTGGTGAAAGTGAAGATAAAAATCAGATTTTGGAAATTAAAGAATAATACTATTATATAAGCACTCAAAATTATATTGTATAAAATGTAAAGTTAAAACCCACTAACTCTTGGATTTTATTTATATAAATATGTACAATTATAAATAAGTAGACATTTTATAAAAATGCTAATTTGTTATGTTTTATAAGTTATAAAACTATAAACATGATTTTTACGACTTTTTCGGCTATCGCCGTAAAATTAACGTTTTTGTTAAATAAAACATAGATGGTTGGACCCGTCTAATATAAACTTTATAAAACTTATATACTGATATATAAACATGTATAACAAGTAAAAACCGATAAAACCCGAACTATAGGACATACGGACGTTAACGGACTAAATTAACATTATTAGACTAATAATACAACAAAATGGACTAAAACACTTATAAACTTATTTATTGGGCTTAACCCATTTGGGCCCAACATGGAAAGTATACATACTGATAAAATAAGTATAACAAGGATTAAAACAAGTTAAGGAACTTATAATAAGTTTATTGGACTTAAAACACGTAAATGGGTAAAACTAGTAAACCAGTGTAAAAGTTATCGACGTATAACTCTAAAATGAGTAAACGAGAATATGTAAACCCACTTGATCATCATATATATATAATCATCATATGTATATATAATTGTTATTTTTATAAAGTCATTGGACAAACGTCTAAGACCGATTATTATTCATATAGGTTTCCGTGATTGAAGCACGTACCGTACGTCCGAATTGCCGATAACCCGCCTTCCCACATCAACGTGAGTTCATAGCCTCGCACTCTTTTAAATGTTTTTATAAATGTTTTATAAACCCGCGAGGGAGATAACATGTTAGTTTTATAAAATAGGACACCATTTGTCCCGATTGTTTGTTTATTGATTTTGGACCCGAATGATTGAGTGACCCGATTGTATGACCCGATAAATGATTAAAGGACCCGATAGATGAAATTAAATGGATTATTAAAGTTAGGTTATGTCACTAAAAGTCCCATTAGCATGAATTGTGAACTACCGGGAGTTGGTAGACGCTTATGCATTTAATAGTACTATTTGGGGACGATCACCCCAGTTCGCGCCTTGGCGGTTGATCCCCGTCGTGCCACATTGATTGGTAAGCGAATTTATGTATGAGAAGATTTCCATAGCGTGACCTTTGTGACGACACGCTACTTTAGATGGGCAAAATTGGTATCGGGTTAGCTACCCGTTTTGGTTTAGTAAGGTAACAATGTCATGCGGCTTATAATAATCCAAACTAACGAAATACTAATAGACGCTCCGAATTACGATGTATTGCCTGACTAGCAATACAAGGTCATACTATTGATATTATGTTCGTGTTTTGGTTTTTCATAACCATATTCATATAACGGTTTTTATTTGATTTTATACAACGTCATAAGACGTATTGTATGACGTTTTTACGACATTGGCTCGTATAATGATTTTTAAGGCAAATGCCTATACTGTGATTTTCGATAAAGATTTGTATAAAATGATTTTGGCTATTTCATGGCCTATCAAAAACGATTTGTACAAAATGATTTTCAGTAATACCTTTATACTGATATTATATTGATGGAATTTATTAAACTCTTTGAATTCACTCGGCGTTATCGCTGACCCTTTTCTTTTAACATGTTTTATCTCAGGTACTTGAAGGTAATTCTCGGGAAGACAACAAGAATTCATGGCCCGCACCTAAACTATATTTTCCATTCAACAATTTGTAAAACTTTGTATGAAATATAATGACTTGGGACCGATGTGACTTTGATGATTATGAATGGCAATGATTTATTAATAAACGACGCGATTTTTATGCGTTGTCTATGATGTGAGTAATGTGCTATCCCGTAACACCAACTAGTCTTCCGCTGTATTGAGTTGTATAAATTTGAGGGTGTTACAAATTTAGCGTCCTTTACGATTAAACCGGAAACCTTAGGATTATGTATTTACGTTTTTGAACTACGTTTTTTATGAGACAATTTTTATTGGATTCGTTTTGTGCCATTGATTCATAATTTATAAAAACGTTTTTCGTGAAACGACCCGAGGGCACGCAAATCTAAGAAACTAGAATCGATGAATACCCGTAAATTAGTGAGGTGGGACAAAATAAATCATCCCACCCCACTACACAAAAGGGACGGCCCAAACATGACACCACATCAAAGATGTGGCATCATGTAAACACTTAGCTTAACAAGTGTAAGTTAGTCTTACACTTAAGCTATCACTAACACAAAAACCATCAACCTTCTCACATACTACCATTCACTCATGCAAAAACAACTCAAACTCTCTCAACTCCATCACCATTGCCGTCCCACTTCAAGAACAAACACCCCTTTTGATATTTTCTAGCTATATTATGGAGTTACCTTGAAGCCTTGATTACTTGGTGGCCAACTTAACAACAAAGGAGGTGATTTTCTTGTGTCCTAGGGCTGATTTCTCAACTTACTTTCTTGGTGTTTGATGATATTGGGGATACATTTGGTGTTCATCAAGTTCTTGTCTTCCAAAAACAAGATATACTCTTGCTTGGTAAAGAAGATCATCCTTTCCATTTTCTCTTGTTATTTTTGTAAAGATCAAATGTATTTTCTTTCTTTTTGTATATGTATATGATGAATATATGATGATAAAAATGTTGTGTGGGGATCAAGTGTTGATAAATATGCTTAAAAAGATTAACAACCATAAGAAACAAGGCTAAAATCATGCTTAATTTGTTGGCTGTATAAAAACAGTATGTAACCAAAACATAAACTGATCAATTTGCATGGTGGAATCCATTTACAGTAATACAAGATGTCATACACATGTGATAGTTGGCCATGCAATGGAATCATTAAAATGAGTGAGATATGATCAAAACAAGATGAGTGTACTAATCTGGATAGACTGTTTTGTAGGGACTATTAAGGATGGTTAAACTTAAAGTGAGCAGTAGCTATAACTAAGTTAATTGTAGCACATAATATGAAGTTCATTCCATCCAAAAATGAGCTTCTAATTCATCGTAGAACTCTAGATATGATAAAAATGGTGAAGATGAAAATAAAAATCAGATTTTGAAGAATTAATGTTTAATACTATTATATAAGCACTCAAATTATATAGTATAAAATGTGAAATTAAAACCCACTAACTTATGAAATTCATTTATATAAATATGTATAAGGTTTAATAAATGGAAAATTTATAAAAATAGTAGTGAATAATATTTATAAGTTATAAAAACTATAAACATGATTTTTACGACTTTTTCGGCTATTGCCGTAAAATTAACGTTTTTCGCCAATTAAAACTTAGACGATCAAACCCGTCTAATGTAAAGTTTTTAAAATTCATATACTGATATATAAGTATCTAATACAAGTAAAAACCGATAAAACCCGAACTATAGGACATACGGACATTAACGAGCTAAGTAAGCATATTGGACTAATAATTGGACTAAATAAGTTAAACACTTATAAAAAGTACTTATTGGGCTTAACCCATTTGGGCCCAACATGTAAAGTGTGAATACTGATAATATAAGTATAAAATGAACTAATACAAGTTAAAGAACTTATAATAAGCTTATTGGACTTAAAACGTGTAAATAGGTAAAACTAGTAAACTAGTAAAAAGTTACCAATACATGAACGCTAAAATGAGTAAACAAGGATATATAAACCCACTTGATCATCATCATATGTACAAAATCATCATATGTATATTTTTATTTTTATAAAAGTCATTGGACAAGAGTCTAAGACCGATTATTATTTATATAGGTTTCCGTGACTGAAGCACGCCCGTAGCCGATAATCCGCCTTTCATTATCAACGTGAGTTCATAGCCTCGCAGTCTTTTAAATGTTTTATAAAATGATTTGTAAACCCGCGAGGGATATAACATGCTAGTTTTTGATAAAAGTAGAACACAAGTAGTCCCGATGGTATGCTTAATGATATGGACCCGAATGATGCTATGACCCTATAAACGAGATAAAAAGGATTATTAGTAGTTAGGTTATGTCATTTAAAGTCCCATTAGCATAAATTGTGAACTACCGGGATTTGGTAGACGCTTATGCATATGATAGTACTATTTGGGGACGATCTCCCCAGTTCGCGCCTTGACGGTTGTTCCCCGTCGTACCACATTGATTGGTAAGCGAATTTATGTATGAGAAGATTACATAGCGTGATTTTTGTGACGACACGCTAACTTAGATGGGAAAATTGTTTGTCGGGTTCGCGGCCCGTTGTTTTCATAGTAAGGTAACAATGTCACGCGGCTAATAATAATCCTATATACAATACAATAACGATGCTAATAACGATAATAATATTACCTATAATGGTAATATTGAGGCTACGGTCTCATGGACGGTTTAAGATGTATGCTTGATTTATATATTGCCTGACTAGCAATACGAGGACTTACTTCTGATATTATACTTGTGTTCTGATTTCAACGATTATTTTATATAACGGTTTTATTAAACTCTATTAATTCACTCGGCATTCGCTGATATGATTTTTGCATGTTTTTATCTCAGGTGCTTGAAGGTAATCCGGATGGAGATCGACTCTGATGGCCCACATAATATTAAAAATGTTCATTCGATCTATGTTTTGTAAACTTAATGACCTGTATAATTTGGGACCTGTTGTACACTTTAAAGCTTTTTATCGAATGAATGTATGTTGAACCTTGTACAACCATTTTTATGTGTTGTCTATGATTGGAGTTATTGTGCTATCCCGTAACAGTCTAAAAGACCCTTCCGCTGTACCGATATGAAAATTGAGAGTGTTACAGTTTGGTACCAGAGCTCTCGTTATAGAGAACAAAAGATTTTAAAAACCAAGGTTTTGAACAAAACTTTTCAAAATATTTTGACAATGAACATTTGAGAAAATATTTGAAAAATCTTTTGACTATAACGGTGCCAGAGATCTCCGACGTTACCAACAAGCCCTATTGAGAAGATATATATTTTGATATATATAATTTAATTTATATATATGTATATATCGTGATTTCAGTATGTAATTATTTAAATAGTATGTTATCCTAATACGAGATATATATAAATGCAGATTGTCATGGCTGACCCTAATATTCCTGTAGAGAACCATGCTATTCCCGAACCTAATGTAGATGATGATCCTTATTTAGACTTAGTAGATTATGATATGGATGATGAGGAGGAACCATTTGAGGATCCCGAGCCCGAGATAGGACTAGGAGATCAGATTTCCCCTCAGGTTGATATGGTAGAAAATGAGATTGATAATGTTGTTATTGAGAATGATGAGGAGATTGGGTTAGATAATTTAGATGATGAGATTGACGACGAGGATGTCGAGGAGGATGTAGGTATAGACGATGAGGTTGATGACAATGAGGAAGCTGATCTTATTTATCCATATGATGTTCCAGAGGGCGAGCCTTTACCTCCAACAGTTGATTTGTCTGATTCTGAGGTTGAGCTACCTAGGGATGAAATGTCTGAATCGTTTGAATCTGATTCTAAATCAGATGAGGATGAGGATGATAATGCACCTGACGGTACTGATGGTATTGCTACTCGTAGACGTGTGATAGGAGAGTCGTCTAGTACTCGAGAGGCTACTCATATTGATGGTCTTGCACCATGGGCCTTGAGACATGATCTAGATGCTTCCCGTGTTAAGAGTAGTATGACAGAGATTGGATTAGGTGTTGTTCAGACTCAAGTTGCTTATTTGGAGTCGAAGACTAAGGTTGGTGAGAAAGAGCGGGAATTGCTTAGTTTGGATTTGACTGATGTAGAGCGTGGTTTGAATGAGGCTTTTAGGAGTTTATCGGTGTTAGAAAGTGGTGAGTTTACTGCTATGAAGAAAAAGGTAAATTCTATAAAGATTCAGTTGAATGTAGCTCGTGCGATGCGTGAGAAAGCTGAAAAGGAGTTGAATATATCTGTGGGTTGGAATAGTAGATTTTATGCTGACATGGTTGAAAGAGGAGTGATCCGTAAGCGCCCAGCTGAAGATGTGTCTAGTAATTGTCCGACGAAGATACAGAAGACGATGGATGATGGACCATCTGGCGGTTCTCAATAGACCAGTCTGTATTTAGTAGTGACCTTTGTATCTTTTGTACTTTTGTATCTTTGACTGAACCAACTTGTTAGTAGTAGACTTGGCACGAATTTTGAGTATATATATAGTGCTAGAACTTTGATATGGGATGTAACTAAGACAATGTTTTTGTTTCAAATCGAATGAAATATGTATCTTGTCTTGAATTCCATATTGTGCCTTATTTGTATCTTGATTATGAATTCAATCCATATTATATGAATCCCTTGTTGGGTGAATGCTTAATATTTTGAAATTGTGAAATTATAGAACTATGCCGCCCAAGAAGGTTGTGCTGAGGATGATGTACGTAGGATTATTACGGAGCAAGTTACCGCATCTATGACTGAATTTATGGCAAATGCTAGAAATGAAGCTGGCGGTAGTGGAGCTAGCGGTAGTGGAGCTGGCGGTAGTGGAGCTGGCGGTAGTGGAGATGGCGGTAGTGGAATTGGCGGTACTAATGTGAATGTGAATACTAATAATGTGAATGCTAATGCTGGAGGAAATATAGGAGGACTTGGAACTAATGCACCTAAAGTTGGTGGCTGTACTTATGTGACGTTCATGAAGTGTGAACCTCTACCTTTTAATGGAACTGAAGGTGCTGTAGGATTAAGCCAGTGGATTGAGAAGATTGAGTCGGTGTTTCGGATTAGTAAGTGTAAGGAGGAAGATAAGGTGACTTTTTCTATGGCTACTCTTAAAGGTCGTACGTTGACTTGGTGGAACGGGAGAATTGCTTTCATGGGTATTGATGCTGCTAATGCTACTCCTTGGGCTGAAATTAAGAAGTGGATGACTTTGGAGTTTTGTCCTCATAGTGTGATTATTAGGTTAGAACAAGAGTTGATTCATTTGCGAATGAAAGGTGTGCACATTGATGGTTACACAAACCGATTCCATGAGTTGGCCTTGCAATGTCCTCTATTGGTAGAACCCAAAGAGATCCGAGTTGAACAATATATTAAAGGGTTGACCAAGAATATCCGGGGGGACGTGACATCATCTAAACCACTGACCATTGATGATGTTGTTCGAATGGCTTACCAACTCATTGGACAGATAAATCAGGATAGGGAAGATGAAGCCCGTGTTGGTGAGAAAAGAAAGGGTGATGGTGATCGTGTAGATAGAGGTGATAATAGGAAGAATTTCAATCGCCGTCAGAACCAGAGAAAGGGGAATGCAAATGCTCTTACCAACAACACACCACACAACGATGATAGATGTCCTAAGTGTGGCAACAAGAGGCATGCTGGCGACAGCTGGAAGTGCCGAAATTGCGGAAAGCTTGGACACAAGGTTAAAAGGTGTAAGAAGGGAACCATTTGCTTCAACTGTAATGAAGAAGGTCATAGGAAATCGGAATGCCCCAAGTTGAAAGTGATTGTACCTGGAAGAAACCCCTAGGGTGGTATCTATCAACTTGGAACAATTGAGGTGAAGAAAGAGGATCCGAATGTCATTATCGGTACGTTTTTACTCAACAATCATTATACTGTTGCTTTATTTGATTTGGGTGCTGATAGGAGCTTTTTATCCACTAAATTTAGTTCCCTTATTGACATTGAACCTGTTGAGATAAGTACCAGTTACGAGGTGGAATTAGCTGATGGTAAATTAGTGAAAACTAATAAGCTATTAGAAGGATGCTCTCTAAATCTCTTGAACTATTCCTTTCCGATTGATTTGATGTTGATAGAATTAGGTAGTTTTGATATTATTATTGGTATGGATTGGTTGTCATTGAATAATGCTACTATTTTATGTGGAGAGAAGAAGGTTAAGATTCCTCTTAGGAATAGGACGTTAGTAATTGATGGTAATCGAGGTGAATCCCGTTTGAAAATCGTTTCATGTATTAAAGTCCAAAAGTACATCAGGAACGGTTGTGAGTTATTCTTCGCTCAAGTGACCGGGAATGAGTCTAGGGAGAAACGATTGGAAGATGTACCTATTATTTGTGAATTTCCTGAGGTATTTCCTAAAGATTTACCCGGACTTCCACCGATAAGGCAAGTAGAGTTTCGAATCGATTTAGTTCCTGGTGCTGCACCGGTGGCACGTGCGCCATACCGATTAGCCCCTTCTGAATTAAAGGAGTTATCTGAACAACTTAAGGAGTTGTCTGATAAAGGTTTTATTCGACCGAGCTCGTCGCATTGGGGAGCTCCAGTCTTGTTCGTTAAGAAGAAGGATTGATCTTTCCGTATGTGCATTGACTATAGGGAACTGAACAAGTTGACAATTAAAAATCGATATCCTTTACCTAGGATTGATGATTTGTTTGATCAACTACAAGGATCTAGTGTGTATTCTAAGATAGATTTGCGGTCAGGATATCACCAACTTCGCGTCCGTGAAGAAGATATTCCTATAACTACATTTAGAACTCATTATGGACACTATGAATTTCAAGTAATGCCATTTGGGTTAACTAACGCACCTGTGGTTTTCATGGATTTAATGAATCGAGTGTGCAAGCCCTACTTGGATAAATTTGTAATTGTGTTTATTGACGATATTCTAATCTATTCTAAGAATGAAGAGGAACATAGAGAATATTTAAGGATTGTTTTGAATTTGCTGAAGGATGAAAGGTTGTATGCTAAGTTTTCGAAATGTGATTTCTGGTTAGATTCTGTGCAATTTCTTGTTCATGTGATTAACAAAGATGGAATTCATGTTGATCCTGCAAAGGTTGAAGCCATTAAGAATTGGTCTGCACCGACAACGCCAACGGAAGTGCGACAGTTCTTAGGATTGGCTGGCTATTATAGGCGATTCATTAAAGAATTTTCTTTGATAGCTAAACCCTGGACTAAGCTTACCCAGAAGAATAAACCTTTCGTTTGGGGAAGTGATGAAGATGGAGCATTTCAGACATTGAATAAAAAATTATGTAGTGCGCCAATTTTATCATTACCCGACGGGAGTGAAGATTTTGTAGTGTATTGTGATGCATCTCTTAGAGGCTATGGAGCTGTTTTGATGCAGCGAGAGAAAGTGATAGCTTATGCTTCTAGGCAATTAAGGAAGAATGAGGAGAATTATACTACTCATGATCTTGAGTTAGGAGCTGTAGTCTTTGCTCTTAGGTTGTGGAGACATTATCTATATGGCACCAAGTGTACGGTATTCACCGATCACCAAAGCCTACAGTATATTCTCGATCACAAGGAATTGAACATGAGGCAACGAAGATGGATAGAGTTGTTAAGTGATTATGATTGTGATATAAAATATCACTCAGGAAAAGCCAATGTTGTTGCCGATGCGTTAAGCAGGAAAGATATAAAGCCTATCAGGGTACGTTCTCTAGTCTTGACCGTGCACAATAATTTGCCTGAGCAAATTAGAAATGCGCAAATAGAAGCTTGTAAGAAGGAAAATTTTGTTAATGAAGGGTTCTGAGGAGAAGGAGATCCTTTAGAGGTTAGAGATGATGGAGTGAAATGCTTATGAGGTCGTATGTGGATACCTAAGTTTGGAGGCTTAAGAGATTTGATTATGTTAGAATCCCATAAATCTAAGTATACCATTCATCCAGGATCTGATAAAATGTACCATGATTTGAAGAAGTTGTACTGGTGGTCGAATATGAAAGATGATATTGCTATGTATGTTCTTCAATGCTTGACTTGTGCTAGAGTTAAAGCTGAACATCGAAAGCCATCAGGACTACTTCAACAACCAAAGATTCCTAAATGGAAGTGGGAGCGAATTACGATGGACTTTATCACCAAGCTTCCCAGAACATCATCTGGAAACAACTCGATTTGGGTTATTGTCGATAGACTGACCAAATCAGCACACTTCATTCCGGTTAAAGAGCAGTTCTCACTGGAGAAGCTGACTCGTATATATCTTGAGAATGTTGTATGCAAGCATGGAGTGCCTGTATCGATCATTTCAGATCGAGATCCTAGATTCGCATCGAATTTTTGGAAATCTCTCCAAAGATCTTTGGGAACGAATCTCGACATGAGCACTGCTTATCACCCCCAGACTGATGGGCAGAGTGAAAGGACGATACAAACACTAGAAGATATGTTGAGAGCTTGTGTGTTAGATTTTGGTAAGAATTGGGATAAACATTTGCCGTTAGCAGAGTTTTCGTATAACAATAGTTACCATTCTAGTATTAAGGCTGCACCGTTGAAGATTTGTATGGTAGGAAGTGTAGATCTCCTGTATGTTGGAGTGAAGTTGGGGATCCCCAGCTCACGGGACCGGAATTGATCCGGGAGACTACGGAGATGATAGTTCAGATTAAGAATAGGTTGTTGACTGCCCGTAGTAGACAGAAAAGTTACGCGGATGTGCGGCGGAAGCCGATGGAGTTTAAAGTGGGTGACCGAGTAATGTTGAAAGTATCGCCATGGAAAGGCGTTATAAGATTTGGAAAGCGAGGAAAATTGAATCCCCATTATATTGGACCCTTTAAGATTTTATCTAGAGTAGGTCCGGTGGCTTACAAACTAGAGTACCCCCAGAACTTCATGGTGTTCACAACACATTCCATGTATCTAATCTGAAGAAATGTCTAGCAGTGAGTGATGAGAAAATTTGGTTAGATAAGGTTCGAATAGATGGGAAGTTGCATTTTATCGAAGAACCCGTAGAGGTTATGGATCGTGAGGTAAAGCAACTGAAACAAAGTCGGATACCTATTGTCAAGATCCGATGGAATTCAAAGCATGGACCGGAATATACTTAGGAACGAGAGGATGAAATGTGGAAGAAATATTCGCACCTCTTCGATTTCAATAAGAAACGGACATCAAAATGAAATGGATCACGAGGACGTTGATCCCTTTTAGGAGGAAAAACTGTGGCAATCTAACATAATTTAGCGTCCTTTACGATTAAACCGGAAACCTTAGGATTACGTATTTACGTTTTTGAACTCCGTTTTTGATGAGACAAATTTTATTGGATTCGTTTTGTGCCATTGATTCATAATTTATAAAAAAGTTTTTCGTGAAACGACCCGAGGGCACGCAAATCGAGGAAACTAGAATCGAGGAATACCCGTAAATTAGTGAGGTGGGACAAAAAAATCATCCCACCCCACTACATAAAAGGGACGGCCCAAACATCACACCACATCAAAGATGTGGCATCATGTAAACACTTAGCTTAACAAGTGTAAGTTAGCCTTACACATAAGCTACCACTAACAGAAAAACCATCAACCTTCTCACATACTACCATTCACTCATGCAAAAACAACTCAAACACTCTCAACTCCATCACCATTGCCATCCCACTTCAAGAACAAACACCCCTTTTGATCTTTCTAGCCACAAAATACTTGTTATCTAGCTATATTACGGAGTTACCTTGAAGCCTTGATTACTTGGTGGCCATTTTAACAACAAAGGAGGTGATGTGCTTGTGTCCTAGGGATGATTTCTCAACTTACTTTCTTGGTGTTTGATGATCTTGGGGATACATTTGGTGTTCATCAAGTTCTTGTCTTCCAAAAACAAGATATACTCTTGGTTGGTAAAGAAGACCATCCTTTCCATTTTCTCTTGTTATTTTTGTAAAGATCAAATGTATTTTCTTTCTTGTTGTATATGTATATGATGAATATATGATGATAAAAATGTTGTGTGGGGATCAAGTGTTGATAAATATGCTTAAAAATATTAATAACCATAAGAAACAAGGCTAAAATCATGCTTAATTTGTTGGCTGTATAAAAACAGTATGTAACCAAAACTTGAACTGATCAATTTGCATGGTGGAATCCATTTACAGTAAGTACAAGATGTCATACACATGTGAGAGTTGGCCATGCAATGGAATCATTAAAATGAGTGAGATATGATCAAAACAAGATGAGTGTGCTAATCTGGATAGACTGTTTTGTAGGGACTGTTAAGGATAGTTAAACTTATAATGAGCAGTAGTTATAACTAAGTTAAGTGTAGCACATAATATTAAGTTCATGCCATCCAAAAATGAGCTTCTAATTCATTGTAGAACTCTAGATATGATAAAAATAGTGAAGATGAAAATAAAAATCAGATTTTGAAGAATCAATGTTTAATACTATTATATAAGCACTCAAATTATATAGTATAAAATGTGAAATTAAAACCCACTAACTTATGAATTTCATTTATATAAATATGTATAAGGTTTAATAAATGGACAATTTATAAAAATAGTAGCGAATAATATTTATAAGTTATAAAAACTATAAACATGATTTTTATGACTTTTTCGGCTATTGCCGTAAAATTAACGTTTTTCGCCGATTAAAACTTAGACGTTCAAACCCGTCTAATGTAAAGTTTTTAAAAGTCATATACTGATATATAAGTATCTAATACAAGTAAAAACTGATAAAACCCGAACTATAGGACATACGGACATTAACGAGCTCAGTAAGCATATTGGACTAATAATTGGACAAAATAAGTTAAACACTTATAAAAAGTACTTATTGGGCTTAACCCATTTGGGACCAACATGTAAAGTGTGAATACTGATAATATAAGTATAAAATGAACTAATACAAGTTAAAGAACTTATAATAAGTATATTGGACTTAAAACGTGTAAATAGGTAAAATTAGTAAACTAGTAAAAAGTTACCAATACATGAACGCTAAAATGAGTAAACAAGAATATATAAACCCACATGATCATCATCATATGTACAAAATCATCATATGTATATTGTTATTTTGATAAAAGTCAATGGACAAGAGTCTAAGACCGATTATTATTTATATAGGTTTCCGTGACCGAAGCACGCCCGTAGCCGATAATCCGCCTTTCATTATCAACGTGAGTTCATAGCCTCGCACTCTTTTAAATGTTTTATAAAATGATTTGTAAACCCGAGAGGGAGATAACATGCTAGTTTTTGATAAAAATAGAACACAAGTAGTCCCGATGGTATGCTTAATGATATGGACCCGAATGATGCTATGACCCTATAAACGAGATAAAAAGGATTATTAGTAGTTAGGTTATGTCACTTAAAGTCCCATTAGCATGAATTGTGAACTACCGGGATTTGGTAGACGCTTATGCATATGATAGTACTATTTGAGGACGATCACCCCAGTTCGCGCCTTGACGGTTGATCCCTGTCGTACCACATTGATTGGTAAGCGAATTTATGTATGAGAAGATTACATAGCGCGATTTTTGTAACGACACGCTAACTTAGATGGGCAAATTGTTTGTCGGGTTCGCGGCCCGTTTTTTTCATTGTAAGGTAACAATGTCATGCGGCTAATAATAATCATATATACAATACAATAACGATGCTAATAACGATAATAATATTACCTATAATGGTAATATTGAGGCTACGGTCTCATGGACGGTTTAAGATGTATGCATGATTTATATATTGCCTGACTAGCAACACGAGGACTTACTTCTGATATTATACTTGTGTTCTGATTTCAACGATTGTTTTATATAATGGTTTTACTAAACTCTATGAATTTACTCGGCATTCGCTGATATGATTTTTGCATGTTTTTATCTCAGGTGCTTGAAGGTAATCCGGATGGAGATCGACTATGATGGCCCACATAATATTAAAAATATTCATTCGATCTATGTTTTGTAAACTTAATGACCTGTATAATTTGGGACCTGTTGTACACTTTAAAGCTTTTTATCGAATGAATGTATGTTGAACCTTGTACAACCATTTTTATGTGTTGTCTATGATTGGAGTTATTGTGCTATCCTGTAACACTCTAAAAGACCCTTCCGCTGTACCGATACGAAAATTGAGAGTGTTACATACGGGCTTAACTTTAAGCTAAGGTTCATTCATGAGTAACCAAAGCCCAAAAGGAAAGCCCGGCCTATAATCATATAGCCCGTTATGCCACATGTATGAAAATGCTATAAATACCCTTCCTAGCATGTTAGGAAGGGTGTTGGTTGATTCATTTTCTCTTAATCTAACCATCCCATTGTATTACACACTTCTCTCTACTTTCTCTCACTACTTTCTCTCTCTAGAAACCTTCTATCTTTATCTACCTTTCTTCTCTATTCGTGTAGAATCATCATAAATATAGGGACAACATTTGGTATCAGTCGCCATGAGGTAGTTTTGTGATTCGTTGTTGCTATAATATTTGGTTCGTGTGCTTTACTCCTAACATCATCTCGAATTCAAGTATTTTCTTGTTTTTCGTTGAGTTTCGTGTTCTAAATCATGCTATAGATTATCTACATACTCGTGGTAAGATTTTGGTTACTTTGGTTTGGATTGAAACACGGATTCCAAGGTAAAAATCTCATTTTTCTTGTTGCCTAAAAGTCTCGAACTTTTTATTGGTTACGATCTGGATATTACGATCGCATAAACCTGGGTTTCTACTTGCGATCTAATAGTCCGATCACATATTACGATCCACGTTGCGATCTGACACTACGATCGGTGTTACGATTACAACTCACGATCACGACTTGCGATCAAGGTTGCGATCAAGGCTGTGATCCAGGAGTTACGATCAAGGAGTTACGATCAAGGATGCTGTCCAGGAGTTACGATCTAAGAGTGCGATCCAACTTGCGATCTACCATTGCGATCCAACTTGAGATCAGGGTTACGATCCAACTTGTGATTAGGGTTGCGATCTATAAGTGCGATCAGGGTTGCGATCTAAGAGTGCGATCAGACTTGCGATTTATGAGTGTGATTAGACTTGCGATCTAAGAGTGGGATGGGTCTTGCGATGGGTGACATTGGGATGGGTATTCCGATGGACATTACCATGGACATATAAATTTTGTTTGAGTACTTATTAGACATAGCCACTATCTAGACTAGTCCCGGAACCTAGTTTACACGAAGATTAAAAAAAATAAAAAAATAAAAGAGTTAACATTTTCACGTCAAGTAGATTCAAATTTTTTCCATACTAGTTTTAGGCTATTTCTAGCTCGATTTCAAAATATGGTGATTACAAATTTTTCGGTTATTGTTAACCATAAGATTCAAAGCTATTAGGGGAGATCCGGAGGTCGGGGAGGATAAAACAAGTGTTTAAACATTTTAGAGAGAGAAAGATTACAAGGTGAAAGGAGTGTGTGTACTTAGAGAGAGAAAGTAAAATACACAAAATGGGAAAACCTCACCCCTCTATGGAAGTATGGAGGGGTATATATAGGCTAAACAAGGAGTAACTTTGACAACTTGTCAATAGTAGTCCCTCCACATTTTGCCTATCTGAATCTAATGTAATTCCGTAAATGGCGCTCACATTTTAGGGCTAACAATATTCCCCCAATGTGGATACATACGGAATTACTTACAATGTTCCTAACAAGTAAAAATACAACAAAATAAAGTCTTCCAAGGCGCTTCCAATGTTAAGGATATCTTTTAATTCTTCTGGTCTTCATAACTTGTACCTCAGCTTGAATCCTCTTTGTCTTTGCTTGTTGTGGAACAATTGTAATATGCATGATTTAGATTAACTTCCCCCCAATTCATGCATCATGTATTTTAAAAAACTTTCTTCATAGACTTCTTTTTGACGAAGTTTCTGAATCAGCTTCCCCCAAACCAATATCTGTATCTTAAGCAGATTCTGACACTTTGATGTAGATTGAACAATCTTCTAACTCATCGGTTTAAGTGCACAACGGAAATTTGTAGAAGAACCACACTAGATAATACTGCTTCTATACTGTCTCATGTCGTTTGATTTTTTGTGATAATCCGTTTGGGGTGACATGAAGAAATCAGCAACAATTCTTCTCAAGCCTGCAGAATACTTCATAAAAATCATATAAAGTAAGTAGATACCATTCCATGTACACTACTTACCCCTGGAAGTTGATCCGATTACTTCAAAGTACACGATCTTCCCCATGATGATTTCGAACTCTCGGAAGCATCATTATCGTGGACGTCCATATACTCGAAAAGTTCTTAGTCTAAAGCAAATGTCTTGAAAAGTTTTGAAAGTCATTGAGAAACTTTGAAAATTTTTGCTTAGACTATGAAGTACCATTGTCGTTATAAAGCTCATAAATATCATGTGAGAATTGATTGTTGATTCCATCTCTCTCTGTCTAAATTACCAACCTCGAATTCTTTCGGCTATTTGTTGTGACCAAATGTGAAGTAAACCCGATATTCCAAACTTGAAACTGAAGTACAATGCCCCAAATTTGTTACTTAAGCTTGCACTTATGTTGATTGAATAACGGTGCAGAAACAAGTCTCTTATACCTCTTGAAGTTATCCACACGAGCAACTACGTGTGACATTGAGAATTGCAACAAAGCTCCCAAAAATGATAGTAATCCATGTCGTCGACCATCCACCCCTTGACAATGGAAACTAGATAATTCAAGTCTCAATCATATGTTTTATCGCCCAAGAAAGTCATCAATCGATAGACTGGGTTTAAAGAAAAGGGGTAGAAAAATAAAAGGAAGTCTCTATGATGAAATAAGTAGACGCCTTCATGAAATCACACTTCAACTTCAAATAAAGAACGATCACTTGTCTTTCAGTATCGATAATTTGGACGTACCTAGAAATGTCGCTCAATAACAACACGGGTGTGTACATAAAGCTCCAATAAAAGTTGTAAATATTTTTCAAAACATGTCATTTCAATGGTTTATAATTACTTCAGATTGTGACACGTGCCTCAAAGAAAGGAAAGTTAATCACGGTTGATAACTTATCCTCAACAACGGGAAAATTAAATTTCTCGGTCATGAGCTTTCGTAAAAAACATTCAAAGTTTTTAAGCTCATGAACACGACTTACAGTTAAATGTCAAACTGTAACTCGGACCTCAAATAAAGGAAAGTGTATATTTAAAGATAACTTATCCTAACAAACGGGTAGAGCAATCTATCTTGGGTTGAGCTTGTCACAAAACATTCAACATTTTGAGCTCAACACAATGACTTGTAATCACTTTCAGATTGCAACCCGGTTCTATATTAACGGGGGAGTGTACGATTTCGTACTCTTACCCTTAGTAAAAGAAGAGAAATATTCTTACACTTGAGACGATTCGTCAAGACATTCAAAGTCTATGAACTCAAGTTTATGCTTTAGAAAAACCTCTTCACCAAAAAGAAATAGGATTTTTCAAAAAGCGTTGAACATAATTTTTTCAAGAATTTCACAATGATTATTCAAAGTCTTTCAAAAATTTTGTGTTCAACAAACTCCCATCCTCAAAATGCGAAATGTGGATCACATCCTCACAATGACAATTCAATTGGATCAATTTTTGAGGGGGAGCATTTCAACTTCATGCAAAGATTGTCACATCTTTCTCCCGGAGATTTTCAAGACTATTTTTCAAAATATATTTTAATCAAATTTGGTATCTCTAATATCAAAATATTTTATATATTAGAGATAGGGGGAGAAAATGTGATTAAAATGTGATCTTATATAAGACTCAAGCACTTTAACTCTTACCTACAAGTGCAAAACATTTTCGATTATCGATGCACATGTGAAGGGGGAGCATTTCTGAAACGACAAAACTATCAAAGTGTTAAATGTTTTTCAAACACTTTGTTAGACTTTTTAAAGTTGTTTTTATGGTTACAATCAAATACCCACAACATCTTTAATCCATGACTTTATTGGTGTCAAAAGGGTGGTTAGGTTTAAGTCCTATGATCCAACCAGCACCGGAGGGATCTTCCCAGGGTCAATCCAATAGACTATTAGAAGTCCTTAGGAAAGATGGAGTAGAAAGTGAACGTAAGACTAAGTAATGAAGCTAGCACTGGAACAATCACAACAAGGTGTTAGTAATGATATCTTGGTAAGCATTGAAGGGGTTGAAGAATGAAAAAGAAATGTAAGGATAAAGGGTATAAAGAAATTAGCCCTCCATACAACTTAGGCAAAAACCGGGTCAACACATCATGAAGACAACGCATCATGGACCCAGTGATGTAATGCACAACCCCTCCCCAACTGACTCAGACATCTCTCAAAAGAAGTTTGTTTTATTGTCACGGAGATCAACACGACTTCAATTGACTTTCTCACTTCGAGATAGTTGATATTGAATAGGTGGCATCTGCTCCAGCCTCCGACCACTAAAAGTGCACAAATCGAGTCTAGAGCTAAGGGATCAATCATATCTCGTTAGGACACATGAATGACGAACAAGAGAGTCCTACGTTGTATCCTTGCGATATTGCTAGAACACTCAGAGTGATACTACTTAGTACTCACAATGATGAGTGGAAATCCTTCCAGTGTTAACATCAAACAACACTGCGGTAGGTCATGTGTAAGATTCTTTATGAATTGAACACATGTAAACTAAAAAGCAACAGTGGTTTGATTCTGAATTGATTCAAACTCATTTCAGGTTTCTATGCAATATCTTTATGGTCTTGCCAGAACATTCAGAGTGATATTCATTAATATTCTCAGTGACGAATGTAAATCCTTCTAGCGTCAACCTCAAACAGCGCTACGGTAGGTGACTTGTGAGATTCTTATGAATCAAGCTTGTGTCAACTGGAAAGCAACAATGGTAAGATTCTTTATGAATCACACTTGTTCCAAGAATTTGAATTGACGACTTTAATCAAGCGGATATCTATCCAATTGATTCACTCTTTATGTTCGCAGTCTTGCTTTGAGACGGTCGAGTAAAGAGAACGGCTAGTACAGCCGCGAAACCCTGTCAAGGAGATTCTTAATTGAATCTACCTAATCACAAGTACGATATTTAATACCGTATAACGGTCTTCACCGACCAGAGGTAAAACGCTACCGATTTAGGACGAATGTCAAAGCCATTCAGTCCGTGTCTATGTTTTGTCTCGAGAAGGTGGCGTCACGGTGTACTAAGCAAATTCAAAGATTCATAACCACATACTCATGCCTAAAGACATATTCAACAATTAATAGTGTGAGCATGTGGATGAAGATACAAGATCAGAAGATGGCAAAGACAAGTCAAGGATGATTTGGAGATCTCAAGATCAAAAGACAAAGTCGAAATACAACGACAAAGGATCAAAGATCACAACATGAAGGAAAAAGACTACCATTATACGTTCAAGTCTCATTTATGGCGAGATTAGTAATCTTTAAAAATCTCCAAATGACAAAGGGTAATGACCTCTCATAAAGGGTAATGACCTCTCATTGGGGGAGATTGTTAGCCTCAAAATATTGAGTCAAACAAGAATGCTCGGTCATATGTTTATTATGTATCGTATATTATAACGTTGTAATAGGTAGTAGGTTAGTCGTGTATACGGGCTTAACTTAAAGATAAGGTTCATTCATAAGTAACCAAAGCCCAAAAGGAAAGCCCAACCCATAATTATATAGCCCTTTGTGCCACATGTAGGCAAAGGGTATAAATACCCTTCCTAACATGTTAGGAAGGGTGTTGGTTGACTCATTTTCTCTTAATCTAACCTTCCTATTGTTTCACACACTTCTCTATACTTTCTCTCACTACTTCCTCTCTCTAGAAACCTTCCATCTTTTATCTACCTTTCTTCTCTATTCGTGTTAAATCATCATAAATATAGGGACAACAGAGTATGACATGGACAATAGAACAATTCCACACAGTTGAAAAGAGAGAAAGAATGAATATGATGGAAAAAGAAAAAGAGGACGATAAACAAGTCATTTGCACAAACAATGACAAGCATTGGAGAAAGAGGGGTGCACGCGATGCAATCAATCCAAAGACAAGTCAAAGGAGAGGATCTTGACAAGATCAATTCAAAATTGTGGAATAGAGGTAGAGAAGAAACATCCATACCAATTGTAATGATAATATGTCAAAGGGTAAAAAGCTTAAAATTTTTGGAATCACACAAGAAAATTCAAGATTTAATCAAAATCCTCTTAAAAGGTTAAAAACTTAGAATTGTTGGAATCACCTGATCCAATTGTAAATTTTAACCACAATCAACTCTCAAAAACAAGAGAGACGAAAATAAATCTCAAATCAAAGACATTTTTTACCTTAAAAATAATTCCTTTAGAAAGCTCCAAAAGCTTTAAGTCGGGAATAAAGGTACAAAATTAAAGAAAAACCAAAAGCGAGGATAAATCGACGCTTAAGAAAAATACTAGATATAAGACATTATAGGAAAGGATGCTTATGAATTTTGACACCAAAAAGATGACTCAATGATATAGAGAAAGAGATCAAATAAGCCAAAGAAAAGAAAGACCAAGATGGATGGTGTTTAGCATACAATAAACTACATGCTCAAAGTTCCGTAGCTCTTCTCAATCATTGTGAATGTTCAAAGAACAATTACATGACGAGGAAAGGGTGAGGCTCGACTCGACTTAGTTTAGAAAGGATAGAAGAGAGAGACTCAACTTCGAGAGGCATGATTAAAATAAATCGAAAGAGTCTCAGCCAAGAAGTTAAGGATAACTTCACAAAATAATTCAAGAATACTATACCTTATTAGGTGATAGTGAAGTCTTGAAAGAAAACGACAGAAGAGACTCAAAATAGAAGAAAAGAAGTAATCTTCAAGAAAATTCGTCAAAGATAGAAATAGACCAAAAATGAACAAAAAGGACTCACTGGCCGCGGTTCGTTAAATAGGTCCGCGGTTCATTATCAATAATGAGCCGCTAGGTTATTTGAGTAACCGTGGATAGTGGGTGTCCAAAAACGATTATCGACTCAAAATAAAATCACTTGGTCAAACAATTTAACATAAGTTGCTAAATGGATTGAAAGTCAATGCTTCGGATATGACTTTTAACAATTGAAATTGCAAGTTAAAATTACTTGAATATTTCAAAAGAAATATTTAAGTTGTCAATCTTAATAGGAGAGGGATTAGATTTAAATCTAACACTCCTTGACAATTGAGTGAGAAAATAAAGTGGAACAGAAAGATCACAAGGACAACGAGATCCAAGACCGAAAGACAAATCATGTTGAAAACGATGAAAGGAAATACAAGAAAATAAAGATCATACAAAGATGTATGAAACAAAAGCCTTAAATTTAAGCATAATTTTAATCTTAGTTACACTAGGATTCTAAGATTTGCTTAAATTGGATGTCTTTGCAATAAGCAATCCATATGCTTAAATGAAAGACACGGTGGTGGTGGAATTTGGTGGAGAAGGCTTGGTGATAATCTTGTAATTCAACTCATCATAGACATAAGACATGACAAGATGTTGATATTGATAACAATGACAATATGTTCCATGATGCATGACATAATCATGTGATGGAGTAAGAAAACAAAAGGGAAGTAGTGGAAAAAGAGAGTTTCCAAAATAAATTTCCTTAGAAGGAGAAAAGATTTAATTTGGTGTGTTCTTTGGTGAATTTGGATAGAAAGAGATTTTAGGAAATAGTGGATAATCAAGGCTTTCATTTTTGAAAAATACATTTTGCATTGGTGTGAAAGAGATTTCAAATGATTTGGGTTAAGGAGAGAAAGCACTATATATTTTGGGAGTGGCCAAAGGTTTGAAACAAGGATTCCAAAGGGTGATGGAACAATTGGGAAATTTTGGAAAACCCGTTTTTAAAGGTGTCTGCCCGCAGTTCCTTATTTCTCCATGCGGTTCAATAAATATATTGAGCCGTAGTATAATTAAGGAACCGCCCACAGAGGGTGTGTTTTGGAGGATAAGGGAATTTTTCTAATTCGGCAAATCCTAATGTTCGAGTCTAACTTATCATAAAGCCATGCTTAAGAGAAATAAATACTAGAACACACACAAAGGAAAAACACATAGGTTCAATTAGCACGTAGGAAGAAGGCTAAGAAAAACCTAATGGCAACAAAAGAAAAAGACTTCTAATGACATACAAAGTTCAACAAAGTAAATTATCATTAGGAAGAGCCATTTAATCAACTTAGAGAATGAGTATGAGACTATCACTAGAGGTACTCAATTAATGCTAAGCACAACCATTTTTACGAGTTATATAATAACTCAACTTCCCACATAGATGTAATTCAACCGATAGGTCAAATTAAGATTCTAGTGCAATAAATTCTCTAGTAGTCATTCTCATGTTAGACAAAATTTACATTTGTCTAATAAAGTGTACCAAGGATGAAGAGTGTATCAGGAAACAATGCACAACGTAATAGGGGTAAAGAATGCACCATTGCAAGTCTTGTCAAACAATTCTAGTTAAGGTTATTTACCTTAGTAGAACTTGAGGCCAATCACTTTGAAGTGTATAAACAACGTTTACACAAAACAAAGGAACACTCTTCATTGGTCTTTCGGAAATGACACATTTACAAATTGAATTGCAATGTAAATTACTTGAGTATTTCAGATGAAACATCCAAGTTGTCAAACTGACTCCATTGTGCATTATAAGCAATTATTAAATAAAATATGTCTAATAATTTGAACAAGTAGATTCAATATACCATCATCAACACAAGTGTGAGTTATGATCCAATGTATATTATTAATAAACCACATTTATGTCTACACTAACAAACATGTCAATCAGATTCGATAATGACACCAATCATAGTTTGAATAATGAATTGATATTTAGTCGAAATCTTTCTTGATTCCCACAAACACTCCTTCAAGAGAAAATAGTTATGATTTTCAGAGGGTGTTTCATGTTTATAGTGAGACATTAATCTACTTCAACTAATAACACAATGATCGAGTAAGATGACCCACATCAATAGATTTGACAAGCTCCCAAAGCTTTCAAACATAAATGTGTTAAACAACATGCCATGGTGTACAAAATGTTTATATAACATTAGTAAACCAATAGATGTTAATCTTATATGCAATTCACACATAAATATACAACTAAGTAACACTACTAACAATTGTAATGATCACTTAAGAATGTCCAAAGACAGAAGAAATAACACAAAAGCATTCGTCTTTGTTTTCAGTGTTAGATACACCAAAGTATACATAGCTTGATTTTATTTGAAAATAGTTTTCGACCCATTTCAAAATTTAATTAAGTTCAACACTTTATAAATATATCAATTTTCAGAGATATATCAACAAGAGATGTCCAACTTAATAAAAAGAGTAAAACACAAGTTTTACGACAAACTGACTCTAAATACTTTAGACAAAGAATGGAACTTAGAAAACATCCATGTCAATATGTCAATATGTCATCCATGTAAATACGAAAAGGATTGTGATTATTACTGAGTTCTTTGGGAAACTCAAGTCAATATGTCACTGCTCAATTCAGAATCCAAGGTATAATCATATTAGAAAACATTTGTCACATATGTATATGGATACATATAAATGTTTATGGAACACAAGGTATATCTTTTAGGTTTATATAGGAAACTTACTATGTTGATTATCATTCATATCTGAGGATAATAAATCCAACTATGAAATAAAATTTCAATGTTTACAACGGATTTATAAAGATATGACTCATACATATTGGTAACATAATTTTTTCATGAGATGGAATGGAGAAATATAATGGAAAATATAAAAACTCGTCTTAAAGAACAAGCTTCTCTTTTATATATCATATATTCTACAAAAATAATCTTTTGACTGGCAAAAGCTGAGAATAGAACAAGCTTCTCTTTTATATATCAAATTTGTGGGTTATATTCAACTTGATAGTTATCATTATCATAGAAGATAACAGAAATTCCATGATATCTACTTTATCAAGTTTATGCTTTTCTTAGAATTAACGCACTTTCATTCATAATCATTTGCTAGAAAACCAAGAAATAGAGATATCTTACTTCTCACAAATAAGTATGAAACGACAATATTTGATGAAAAACACAACTTTTATATATTAACAACTTGTTTGTTTAAACTTACAAGACAAGCTTCACTTTTAACATAAAAGTAAAGACATAAAGTTGAAAGTATTTACAACTTAATAGTCTAATGTCTTCATCTCTCCTTCTTGAGTTCTTTGATGGCATCAAAAAGACTTCTTATGTTTGCTCGATGTCTAATTTGAATGTCCTCAATGACTAACTCTAGAGTAGAAATCTTTAGTTGAGCTTGAACTATTTGTTCATCGTGTGTCATTTGTGTTCTCTACAACTTAGTCTTTACTTCTTCAAAATCTTCTTCTAACTTCTCAAAATCTCATTGTATAATTCTTCGGCCTTTCTGAAGTCCTTCAACTTTATCTTCAAGATCTTCAATACGCTCGGGAGGATATTCTTTCATATAGGGTAGGATATCTTTAATTTGTTGTTCATGGGTATTTTTGGGTAAGTTTTCCGATATAGGTGATGGTACATTAATAGGGTAAGGTGATGGAAAATTTTGGTGTCGAGGTGTAAAATCTGTTTCTTTACTATATGCTCGTATAACTTGCATATAGGGGTTGTCATCAAAGGGTAAAATGGCTTTTGGGATTTTCTGATCTTTGGGTGTATTTTCTGATGTATCATAAGGGTTATTCATCGAGAGATTGGAAATATACTTCCAGAAATCATCAGGAATACTTGTAGAATGCTCATCTTGAGAATCCGATTAGATGATAACAGGAAGAAGATAGGAATACATATTTCTAGAGACGTCGATAAGTTCCATTTTTTATATATTTATATTACATATACTTAAACATATGTACTTATAAGTATAATATTTATACTTACACTTAATCATGGTATTACACATTGCTCTAGATGGTAGCAGTACTAGTAGTGGTATAATATTACCTTATTCTTGTAGGTACACTAGCATGGGCACAAAGGACTTTCTTGAAATTATTTTAAAAGTAGTTATAGTCAAGATTTTATTTCTTGTTCTCTATAACCATGGCTTTGAGTACCAATCTGTAACACCCCCATTTTACCATTACGTAGCGGAACATTGAACTGGGGTATTACTTCATAGAACACAAGTCATAATGATAGAAAACAACTCAAAATATTGACAAAATCAACTTTCTTTATATATTATTAAAAATTCAGAGTTTTACATTATGAGGTTCCCAAAATCTAAAATAATAATTTCAATCGTGTGCCTCTTCATGCCATCCTCGTGCTGATCCATACTATTAGTCACAATTTCCTGAAATATATGTTTATAGTCAACATAAAGGTTGATTGAATTCATAGGTTTTAAATAATTTGAATACAAGATACTTTTTCTTGAGCTACGTTATTATTCACTCACATAAAACAATTTATTATTATTGCACTATCTCATGACCCCGCGACTGGACATTATTAGGAAAACCCAAAAAATTTCCCCTTAAGTAGGAAGCTTGCCAGACTATCCTAAAATACAAAATAAAGCATATCTGTTTAGCCTAGGTAGGAACCATCAGCTGCTAGCAAGCGCGACTTGCCCAGATAGGAGATTTCAGTCTCCAATAGTACTATTCACAATATTAGCGCTCATTAAATGATTATCAGTCCACGATTAAAAAGGGACTTAAAGGCCACAAGTAAACGTAGTGTCGATAATTATATCTGAGAAGCATACCAAAAACAATTGTATTCTATTTTTAGCATATATCCCCCTCATGGGTTTTCAAATCATTTATAAAGCATTTAAAAGTGAGGCTATGAACTCACCTTATGTCCACTGAATCTGAGCTATAACCAGATATATTTCATTCACAGATAAACATCTTGATCATACGAACAACAACTTGGTCTCATAAACAATAGCTTGATCTCACACAAACCTTGATTAGTACATTGTGTATATTATCAAGTCTTTAATCTTTTGTTCAGTATTTCTAAGTATTGGTTATATATTCTTCAAATATTATTTGGTTGTAATTCTAGAACCATTGTTCGGGCCATTATACTCAGAAGCTATTCTATAAACGTTTGAGGAGCGAGGGCACTTTAAATCATAAACCCAACCACTCAGTCAAAACGTAATATCGAGATGGAACATCTTTGTAAAAAGCTCCCTACTAACATTATAGTTTCATTATTTCCTTATATTCATAATTAATATTCTTTAGTTTCAAAATTGGCGAAAATAGCCCTTGTAGTTATACTTTGGTATAATTACACTTTTAACCCTTAAAGTATATAGTTTTAGTATTTGCATCTTAAACCCTCAATATTTAACCTTAGGAACTTAAAATTTCCAACATTTATTCTTATAGCTTATGCTTTCATAAAATGACACTTTTGGCCCAAAATATGAAATTGTTTCAAAAATGACAATTTTAGTCCCTATACTTGTAAAAATCGCATAACAACCTTAAAAATGGACAAAATGATCTAGGATTTTAAAAGAAAGTTTCAAAACATATTTATAATCATAATAAAAACATTTCTTTAGAATTATAGCTTTTGAATTTGGTTTTTGCTTATTATTTTATGTAAATTACAAATCTAGGGTTTTAAGACATCTTTAACTTATAACTTCCATTTAAATTGATGAAATGACTTACTTTCTTTTAGATTATCTTTCTAACATAATTTTGGCATTATAAAAACTCTAATAATTCATTATAACAAGATAAAATCATATCTAACATAGAAAGTACCTAGAATGCTCCAAAATGACTCCTAATGGCTCCTAATGGCTTCCCATTAACACTACTTGCTATCAAAGCTTCAAGAGCTTCAAGAGCTTCAATTGCTACCTTATAGACCTGGTTTCTGGTCTTGGGACATGTCCTAGGACGTATATAGAAGTGGAAATGGAGAATGGGTAGGAGGTTAAGAGAAAACGGGGTGCAAGTTGAAATGAAAGGTTCAGGTTGCTATTTATAGTATTTTTGACCCTTAGGCTCCAAGTTAAGGGTGTAAACGTGTAATCTCAGTATGATAATGACTAAGGGATTCTATGGAAGTTCTATGCAAGTCTAGAAATAAGTCATGAAGTCTAGGATGATAGTTATCTGAGGTGTGTGGTTAAAAACATATCATGGCAAGATATAGATTGCAATGGTGATGAGTATCACACAAGTAGGTGCATCACCTACTTATAAATATCTCAAAATATCAATTATTACTGTTCCTAAGTTTAAAAATGCGAGTAAAAGGTTTGAAATAAGTTTTTGGAGGGAAAAACCTAATTGGATAGAAAACTAGGGCTTGTAACTTGTAACTTTTTAATTTTGGTGATTAAGAGTTTAGTAATGTTATTAGTGATGGATTAGGGTTTATTTAGGGTATATACATTGTAATTAAGAAGTTTGGGTCTTTGGTTTGAAGTTTAACAAAGGTTTGATGTGAAAATGGGAAGAAAACTTAGGCGGGTTAGGGTTTCTAATAATTTATGGTTAAGTCTTAATAAAAGTGATTATCCTTAAATTAACTACTGATGTAAACTCAATTTATACATCCTACATTGTCCTCAGTGTGTTCATGAAGTCTCTACATAGGTTTTATTATGTTATTCTAAGTAAACATGTCCAAAGGGTGAAAATATCCATTTTGACCTAATTTACAAGCCATGCATTGAAATCTTGTACCTTATGCATTAGGGTACTTGTACATTATCTTAATATAATCTTATAACCTTAATGGAGTACTATTAATATTTATAGACTTGTCCAAAAATACTAGGTAGTGATTCTATGTAGATTTCTTAATATTAGGGTTTTTAGGTCATTAATCCTAATGACTTTCTATCTTGGGTAATTAGTGTTTTTACCTTCATAAACACTTATTATAGGGATTATATAGTATGTTTATGACTTCTAGGGATTCTACATTCTTAGTTTAAGGGTTTGTATAGGTTGAACATATTCTAGGGATAATTATGGGAGCTTAAGATCCTATGCTTTGATAACTTATACCTTATGCTTTACCAACTTGTAACTTAACTTATAGTAAATTTATAATCTTAATATGATAAATAGTTGAGTTTGATAATTTATGGCAAAAGATTAGACTCTAATTCAGTGTATAATAGATGTTATATGCTAATCTTGGTTACTAGGTCTTAACTTGTAATTAGCTTTGGATTAGTGAATATTAGTATTTTGTGATCAATTAACTTTCCTTTATATGATAGATTATAATAAGTATATTGTTTTTGATACTTGTACATAGATATTATGTAATTACATTTCTTGAAATATTGTTTACCAAGGGTTTCTAGGTGGTGATCTAGACTATTATGTAATTTTATTTGTGATTAGCTTTGTATTGTTTGTTCATGCCATTCTTAGGTATTATTATGTCTTTAAAGAATAGTTTACAACTTGTTTATAATCCTTAATGACTTATTAATACGTATTTTCCATTCATAGTTTATCATTCTTGAGTTTACAACTCATTTATAGGGATTCTAGGGTTTCTAAGGGAATTTAGGGCATCATGGTTACATTTGAGATGTTCTTATTAATATTGAACTAATTAGAACACTTTTATAACTTAGACTTGATATATATACATTATATTTCAAACATAAAGGAATATGTTGAAATGGCAGTTCAAGTTGTGAGAAAACAATTCATCTTACCAAGTAAGGCAAAAAAGCAAAAATTTCTAGCCTAATTTCATACTCATATAATCATAGCACATATAAATTTATGGTTTGTCATACATATCAATATATCAATGATTTTATAATGCATAAACATGAAAATATAAAATGATAATAATTAATGAAACCCTAGTTTAAAAAGATAAAAACCGACTCTATATAATTAAATTAACTAATAGCCAAAAACGTTTTATCAAAATTTTAGTCGTTATTATTCCAACCTAAATCACCACCTAAGAAAGGGTTTATACATGTACATTATATTTATATTACATATGGTTTAAATGAATATTATTCTTATTAGGTTACTGGTAAAATTCTACTTTGTCCCGCGACACTTTACTATCAACAAGGTGAGTTACTAGCCCCTCTCTCTTTTAAATTGTTCTATTATCTTTTGGGGTGAGAACGTTGCTTGATTTATAACGCGTGAACAAAAGTGAACTATTCTTTACTAGTTGATCTAAGTCCCGAAACAACCCAAATGATAACTGCCCACGAATCATGAACCGTTAGGCACCTAGCTGGGTTACATCGAAGTGAGAACGAATGTTATGGATAGATCTATCGGAGTTGACACTCCTATTTACTTTGAATGGGTCCGTTTAATTAAACATAAATTTATTTGAAGACGACGGGTGACGTGGGTTAGTCACCTACACGGGCACACACACAAAGTCGGTTATACTTGTTAACGTATCGGTGTCATGAGCTTAGATAGTAGTAAAGATAAACTGTGTGACTTTGTATGTGTTATATTGTCATAGGTGGATACGAATCTTGTGGTTCATGGAAATGATTTTTATTGTTTTCTTAAACTCAAATCTAGTAACTCACCAACTTTGTGTTGACACTTTAGCAATGTTTTTCTCAGGTATGCTACTATGTAGATTATGTGGAGTTTGCATTGTTGTTTTGGCATGTAGAGGTCGTTCTCTCACATCAAGTCCTTTTCACGCCACGTAGTCGCAACCCAAATCCAGTCTTCCGCTGCTGTGAAATTTGAGGATGTGACAGAATGGTATCAGAGCCCTTGATTATAGAGAAATAGGTTGCATTAGTAACTCTAGACTATAATCGGCTCTAAATTGCTTGATAAAAAGGAATACCAATCATCTAGTGTTAAATCTTTACTAAAAGACAAATTGTTATACATGATATTTTCTTTTACTAAACTACTGAGCGTTATAGTGAAAAAAATGTTTGTGGGACTATGCATGGTCACTCATGGGCGTGGAATGACGTAATCTAGTGGGCTACGCTGTATTATTACAATAGTACACAACATGACATGCTCTATCTGCTTAACTGTTAGATAATAATAAGATATAGCGAATATAGGAAATTAAACTTTAATCTCTACATGAAGAATTTTGTGTACTTATAAATATTACTACTAAATATATATATATATATATATAAATATATATATATATATATATATATATATATACATATATATATATATATATATATATATATAGATATATTTATATATATATATATATATATATATATATATATATATATATATATATATATATATATATATATATATATATATATATATATATATGTATATATATATATATATATATATATATATATATATATATATATATAAATATATATATATATATATATATATATATATATATATATATATATATATATATATATATATATATATATATATATATATATATATATATATATATATATATATATATATATATATATATATACATATATATATATTTAGTAGTAATATTTATAAGTAAAAAATTCTTCATGTTATATATATAAATATATATATATACATATGTATATATATATTTATATATGTATATATATATATATATATGTATATATATATATATGTATATATATATATATATATGTATATATATATATATATATATATATATATATATATATATATATATATATATATATATATATATATATATATATATATATATATATATATATATATATATATATATATATATATATATATATATATATATATATATATATATATATATATATATATAAATATATATATATATATATATATATATATAAATATATATATATATATATATATGTATATATATATATATATATATATATATATATATATATATATATATATATATATATATATATATATATATATATATATATATATCTATATCTATATATATATATATATATATATATATATATATATATATATATATATATATATATATATATATATATATATATATATATATATATATATATAGATATATATATATATAACATACATATATACGTATATATCTATACTAAATATCCAAATAGTCCCGGAAGTAACAATATTTACCAAAAGAACGCATTCTATGAATGCACAACCAAACCAGTGAAAATCATAACACTGAAAATCTTGAATACTAAAAATTTAATTACAATGATAACCACTAAGAGATAATGAAACACTAACTCTAATACTAGAGTAAAAAAGATACTTAAAAATAATAGCGAACTCACACGAAACATTTTACCCTAGGAAAATGTCACAATCACCACCCACACAATTACATTATGACTCGTCAAAAGAGGAAACAGCCGGAGGACCCACGACCCCACTGGATGTCAATCAATTGTCATCACCGTAAACACCATCATTTATGTCAAAGTCAAACCCTCCACCGGACACGACTAATCTACACGCACCACACACCGCTGGCCCATCTCGAAAGAGAAGTAGGTCACTGTCACCATAATATAAACCCGATGCCACAACCTTCTCTGATGGAGGATCAGCAGCTTAGCCAGTTGGAGAAAATCTTGAAGACATTACAACAAGGATAGAAAATACTGAAGTTAAGATCGACACCCTTCACAACAACATGGAAGACAAGAAACTCTTAATTTCCGAGTTCCAAGACTCTCTTGCAGCCGTAGAGAATGAGATTGCAATTCTACAAATAAGAGCTGGAGATGTTGAGGTCTGACAAGATGAAGACCGAGAACAAATCCGTAGAATATTAGCTCGTTTAGGAATATAAATGGAAAAACAAAAGTTGCAATAATATTGCTTATAGGATTTATGAAAAACTTGTACACTTTCACCTTCATAAAAACGATGTATCAAGTATTAATCCTATAAAAGTGCACAGAATGTTTCTAAAAATTATGGGTAACTTATTGTTTGAATGATAATGTTTCATGAGATTTTCTCTTTATATGTAGATTCAGAAATAAATCAATACACCTATGGTAAGAAGGGATAATTTTGTGCTTTTACTTTTGAAGGACCATGAATCCTATAAACATTGGACAAGGTTCATTTGACGTGCAAGACGCATTGGTTCGCCAATATCGAGGCAACATTAACATTCCTAACCAGTATCGATACAACCCTTACCCAACACACCAAACCTTGAATTCAAGCCCTTACACAACACATGTAAAACCCGCATGCTTTTACCATGAACGGTACACTTAGTAAACATACGAATCTATTAAAACTTTCCTTTTTATAGCATGAACACGTGTCACGAGTATTAATTACAAAAACTACGTACGTGTTATTACACGATAAGTATTAAGTACGTGATATATACGATAATTATTAAACATAATAATTATAATCACGAACATGAAATCATGAACGTTAAATCACGAACATGTAATTACGTATGTATTTATTATTATACGATAAATATCGTTTATGTACAAGTATTTATTTATAACACGAACAATTAATTAAGATATAACACGAACCGCTAACGTATGAACACGTAAATTATACGACACGAAAAACATATGGGTTTCCCTCGTGGGCCCCTTATAGCAGCGGACACAACAAGACGAGGGAGGATCAGGCCCAATTTGGTTTTCACTAAATTAAACAAAAAGGAAAATACACATTCATTGTTACAGAGTTTTTTAAAAAAACAAAACCCTATCCTTCCTTGCCTCCTCTCCTTGGCCGCCGGTTATAACAACACCAAAAGGGTGTGTGTTTGATTTTTGGTTAGTGAAAACAAGTATTAGCGTTCGTGTTATTGGTTCTCATTCAATTCACGCATTCGGTAAACCTTTTAAATCCTTTTCTTTTTATTCTTTTGTTAAAATCATGAACACATGATTATGTTATGTTAAAAACAAGTAATAAACATGAGGGTGAAATCATAAAAACAAGAAAGAGGATTTGGGTTGGGGGTTTGTTCGGCCGAATCACACGAACCGAGAGCCGTAGCTCTCAGCTTGGTTAAATCACACCACCACCGAGACCCAAGGTCTCGGTGTGGCTGGTGGTTAGTCGACAACAGGCAGCAAGGACCCCGACGCGAGTCAGGGTGGCCTTGTGGTCGCTGTGGGCTCGACGCAGCAGGAACAACACCACCGGCTTAAGCCGGTGGTTGTTGTGGTCTTTCGATGGGAAAACAAAGCAGGGCAGAGGCAACCACCGGCTTAAGCCGGTGGTGAATATGAACTAGCAGTGGAAACCGGCTAAGCCGGGTAGCCACTACTAAGGGGGTGTTTGTTTCGGTCCGGTTCATAGGTTTTTCGATCCGATTCACATGTGTCTAAATTAAAGGTCACGGGTTCGGTTTATGACTAAATTTTACAAGTATTAATTTGTACAAGTCATATTATTTAACAAGAGATTAAATTAATTAATAACATGACTAATAATTAACTTAATCAATCATGAACTTAGGTTAATATTATTTATGAAATAATACAGGTTTTAACGTAAGTATTTATTTATTTAATTTAGACTATAGTATTAATTAATTATTAAGACATGGAATTTAATTAATTAATAAACATGACTTAGGTTATTATTAATATAATAATGATACATGTACAACCTAAGTATTTTATACACCTTAATTTAATTAAATCATGCTTATATTTAATTAAATCATATAACCTATAGTTTATTTAATTAGCATGATATTATTAATAAATTATACTAATAATCACATGACTTATGATATTTAACTAGTAAATTTAAGCTTATATTATTAGCTTATTAATCCAGCTTATTTCTTAATGTGAAAACTTTCTAATTCAGGAAACTTACTATTTTTGGAAACTTTCTATTTTTAGAAACTGATCTATTTTAAGAAGTTAATCTATTTTTGGAAACTTTATATTTTTGGAAACTTTATATTTTTGAAAACTTTCTATATTAGGAAACCTGCTATTTTTAGAAAGTTACTTATTATTACACAACAAGTATAGTAATACAAGAAATACACGTAATACTTAATCAGAATACATATAATACATGATAAACATAGCATAACCTTAAAATCAGTAAAACAAGACAAAAACATATAAAAATGGTAAGACACGATATAATCAGTGAAGTACTTTGTGAACAAAATACTTATACATGTCCCCTATTTATGTAGCATTAGTGAGATCGGAGTAGGACTTCCATTCGTTCGTCTTTTATGTTCATCGGACATATGGTACGGATTTCCCGTCCTTTCATTACGGACATTCTTTCCTTATTAGGATTCCCCGTTCGCAGCCAACTATTTTCCTAGTATTTGTATTATATGTTTGATACTTATGTTAGAATAAGAGCCTAAGCCATATACATGCATGACCAGTGTCACCTAGTTATGGAGATACCATAACCATAACACTAGAGGCACCAGTGTTATGACTTCCCCACAGCGAAGTGATTGCTCGTGGCGTCCCTTTTTAGTTTTGGCCATTATATTATATTATCATGTGGGGCGTATAGGTGCATCCTAGTTACATGTTTATCAGTATTATCAGAGTGAAAGCGATGTGTGCCTTGCATCCTTCACTAGGAGCCGATCCCTCCTACCCAGACTATTTAATTAGAGGAAACCCCTCTAATTGCATGACGAGGTCTCCCCTCCAAGTATTCATGCATGGTGGAACCTCATGACCTATATAGGCTATTGGCTAATTTAATACAGCTTTCATATAAAACATAAGTCTTTTCAAACTATAAAACCAGTTTTACGAACATGTTCCAGGTTTTCCAAGACTTATACTTTTTCGCTGCTATTAAGTCTTTTTTATGTTTCTGTCATTCATACTATGTCATATATCCATCCACTGAGCCTATTTGTGTAACACCCCCAAATTTATACAACTCAATACAGCGGTAGACTCGTTGGTGTTACGGGATAGCACATTACTCACATCATAGACAACGCATAAAAATCGTGTCGTTTAATAATAAAAGCATTTCCATTCATAAATATCAAAGTTACATAGGTCCCAAGTCATAGTCATTTCATACAATTTTACAAAAAAATTGAATGGAAATTGTTATTTAAGTGCGGGCCATAAATTCTTGTTGTCTTCCCAAGAATTACCTTCAAGTACCTGAGATAAAACATGTTAAAAGAAAAGGTCAGCGACAACGCCTAGTGAATTCATAGAGTTTAATAAAATCCATCAATTTAACATCGGTATAAAATTATTACCGAAAATCATTTTGTACAATTCATTGTAATAGGCCATAAAATAGCCAAAGCCATTTTATACAAATCCTTATCAAAATCATAATATAGGCTTTCGCCTTCAAAATCATTATACGAACCAATGTCGTAAAAATATCATACAATACGTTTTATAACGTTGTATGGAGTTAAATAAAAACCGTTATATGCTTATGGTTATGAAAACCAAAACACGAACATAATATCAATTGTAAGACCCCGTATTGCTAGTCAGGCAATATATCGTAATTTAATGCTTAAAGCAGTATTTCGTTAATTGGATTATTACAAGCCGCATGACATTGTTACCTTACTAAACCAAACAACGGGTAGCAAGCCCAAAACTTAATTTGCCCATCTAAATTAGCGTGTCGTCACAATAATCACGCTTGTGTAAACTTCTCAAACATAAATTCGCTTACGAATCAAAGTGGCATCACGGGGATCAACCATCAAGGCGCGAACTGGGGTGATCGTCCCCAAATAGTACTATTATATGCATAAGCGTCTACCAAACCCCGGTAGTTCACAATTCATGCTAATGGGACTTTTAGTGACATAACCTAACTTTAATAATCCATTTTATTTCATCTATCGGGTCATATATTCATTCATCAGGTCATACAATCATTCGGGTCCAAATCAATAAACAAACAATCGGGACAACTAGTGTCCTAATTCATAAAAACTAACATGTTATCTCCCCCGCGGGTTTATAAAACATTTCATAAAAACATTTAAAAGAGTGCGAGGCTATGAACTCACGTTGATGTGGGAAGGCGGGTTATCAGCAATTTGGACGTACGGTACGTGCTTCAATCACGGAAACCTAGACAAATAATACTCGTCTTAGACTCTTGTCCAATGACTTTATAAAAATAACAATTATGTATACATATGATGATTATATATATATGATGATCAAGTGGGTTTACATATTCTCGTTTACTCATTTTAGTGTTATGTGTCGATAACTTTTATACTAGTTTACTAGTTTTACCTATTTACATATTTTAAGTCCAATAAACTTATTATAAGTTCTTAAACTTGTATTAATCCATTTTATACTTGTATTATCAGTATTTACACTTTACATGTTGGGCCCAAATGGGTTAAGCCCAATAAGTACTTTTTATAAGTGTTTTAGCTCATTTTGTTGTATTATTAGTCCAATAACGTTAACTTAGCCCGTTAATGTCCGTATGTTATATAGTTCGGGTTTTATCGATTTTTACTTGTTATATATGTTTATATATCAGTATATGAGTTTAAAAAAGTTTACATTAGATGGGTCCAACCGTCTAAGTTTTATTTAACAAAAACGTTAATTTTACGGTAATAGCCGAAAAAGTCGTAAAAATCATGTTTATAGTTTTTATAACTTATAAATCTTATTCAACTACCATTTTTATGAAGAGTCCATTTATTTAACCTTATACATATCTATATAAATGAAATTTATAAGTTAGTGGGTTTTCATGTGTATATATTTTATAAATATATAAGTGAGTGCTTATATTATATAAGTTTTTATTATACAAATCTGATTTTAAATTTCATTTTCACCAAAACAGCCATATCTAGAGTTCTATATGGAGATAGAAGCCCAAATTTTTATGGAATAAACTACATGATATTTTCTCCAATTAACTCTTCTATGTCTACTGTTGAATCAGCCTCTAAGTATTCTATATTATTCGTCCAAAACAATGTACTCAGATTTTCACTCTAAACTTGTTTTGATCATATCTCACTCATTTTTATGATTCCATTGCATGGCCAACTCTCACATGTGTACAAGATTCATAGGTTAATGTATATCCATTAATCTATGCCAGTTTATCAGTTCATCACATGGTTATTTACTATTTTTATACAGCCTACTAAATTAAGCAAGATTAACCACTTTTACATATAGTTTTTCATCTTTTTACCCATGATTATCAACACCAAATCCCCACATAATATTTTTATCATCATATATCATCATACATATATACATTTAAGAAGAAAATACATGATTACATAATCAAAATTAACAAAAGGATGGGGAGAACAATCTTTATACCACCATGATGATGTAGGTTATGATCAAGACATGGATTTTGATCACACAACTTGTGATAAACCAATATCATCTTCAAGTCCACCAATCTTCAAGAACTCCTTGTGGAAAATCAGCCCTAAGACTCCATATAAATTCCTCCTTGGATGTTATAATCACCTCCAATCTTCAAGTATTCTATAGGTTTCCATCTTATGCAAGTTAAACATAAGATTTATGGTGGAAAATTTGATGAAGATGGTGGTGGTGGCGACAATAGGGACGGAAAAAGGGTAGAGAGTGAGAGAGTTTTGGAGTAGTTTGCATGTGAGAAATGGAAGTATATGGTTTAGCTAGTGGTTTTGTGACTTAGTGGGATGAAGTTGCTTCAAAATGAAGCTTTAAGTTACAAGTGTAACTTAATAGAGTGTAAGGATGCCACATCTTTGATGTGGTGTCCTAGCTTGGTCGTCCCTTTGTATAGTAGGGTGGGATAAATTATTTTGTCCCATCCTGCTAATTTACGGGTATTCCTCGATTCTAGTTTCCTCGATTTGCGTGCCCTCGGGTCGTTTTACGAAACACATTTTTATAAATAATGAATCAACGGAACAAAATGAATCTAATATGTAACACCCCCAAATTTATACAACTCAGTACAGCGGAAGACTAGTTGGTGTTACGGGATAGCACATTACTCACATCATAGACAACGCATAAAAATCGCGTCGTTTATTAATAAAGCATTTCCATTCATAAAAATAAAAGTTACATAGGTCCCAAGTCATATTGTTTCATACAAAGTTTTACAAAGTATTTGAATGGAAATTATTGTTTAAGTGCGGGCCATGAATTCTTGTTGTCTTCCCGAGAATTACCTTCAAGTACCTGAGACAAAACATGTTAAAAGAAAAGGTCAGCGATAACGCCGAGTGAATTCATAGAGTTTAATAAAATCCATAAATATAATATCAGTATAAAATTATTACTGAAAATAATTTTGTACAAATCATTTTAATAGGCCATAAAATAGCCAATGTCATTTTATACAAATCCTTATTGAAAATCATAATATAGGCATTTGCCTTAAAAATCATTATACGAGGCAATGTCGTAAAAACATCATACAATACGTCTTACGACGTTGTATAAAGTTAAATAAAAACCGTTATATGAGTATGGTTATGAAAACCAAAACACGAACATAATATCAGTAGTATGACCCTGTATTGCTAGTCAGGCAATACATCGTAATTCGAAGCGTCTAATAGTATTTCGGTGATTTGGATTATTATAAGCCGCATGACATTGTTACCTTACTAAACCAACAACGGGTAGCTAACCCGATACCAATTTTGCCCATCTAAAGTAGCGTGTCGTCACAAAGGTCACGCTATGGAAATCTTCTCATACATAAATTCGCTTACCAATCAATGTGGCACGACGGGGATCAACCGTCAAGGCGCGAACTGGGGTGATCGTCCCCAAATAGTACTATTAAATGCATAAGCGTCTACCAACTCCCGGTAGTTCACAATTCATGCTAATGGGACTTTTAGTGACATAACCTAACTTTAATAATCCATTTAATTTCATCTATCGGGTCCTTTAATCATTTATCGGGTCATACAATCGGGTCATTCAATCATTCGGGTCCAAAATCAATAAACAAACAATCGGGACAAATGGTGTCCTAATTTTTATAAAAACTAACATGTTATCTCCCTCGCGGGTTTATAAAACATTTATAAAAACATTTAAAATAGTGCGAGGCTATGAACTCACGTTGATGTGGGAAGGCGGGTTATCGGCAATTCGGACGTACGGTACGGGCTTCAATCACGGAAACCTAGACAAATAATACTTGTCTTAGACTCATGTCCAATGACTTTATAAAAATAACAATTATGTATACATATGACGATTTTATATATATGATGATCAAGTGGGTTTACATATTCTCATTTACTCATTTTTGTGTTATGTGTCGATAACTTTTATACTAGTTTTCTCGTTTTACCTATTTACGTGTTTTAGGTCCAATAGGCCTATTATAAGTACTTTAACTTGTTTTAATCCCTTTTATACCTATATTATCAGTACTTAAACTTTACAAGTTGGGCCCAAATGGGTTAAGCCCAATAATAAGTTTATAAGTGTTTTAGTCCATTTTTGTTGTATTGTTAGTCCAATAACGTTAATTTAGTCCGTTAACGTCCGTATGTCCTATAGTTCGGGTTTTATCGGTTTTTACTTGTTATACATGTTTATATATCAGTATATAAGTTTTATAAAGTTTACATTAGACGGGTCCAACCATCTAAGTTTTATTTAACAAAAACGTTAATTTTACGGCGATAGCCGAAAAAGTCGTAAAAATCAAGTTTATAGTTTTATAACTTATAAAACTTAACAAGTTACCATTTTTATAAAATGTCCACTTATTTAACCTTTTACATACTTATATAAATAAAATCCATAAGTTAGTGGGTTTTAGTTTTACATTTTATACATTATAATCTTGAGTGCTTATATAATATTATTATTCTTTAATTTCCAAAAATCTTATTTTTATCTTCACTTTCACCAAAACTGCCATATATTGAGTTCTATATGGAGATAGAAGCTCAAATTTTTAACACATAAACTACATGATATGTGCTACATTTAACTCTTGTATAGCTACTGTTGAATCATCTTCTAAATAGTTTCTAAAAATCGTCCAAAACAGTAACCTCAGATTTATACCCTAAACTTGTTTTGATCATATCTCACTCATTACAATGATTCCATTGCATGGCCAACTCTCACATGTGTACAAGACTCATAGCTTACTGTAAATCCATTCTACTTCATCATTTTATCAGTCCATGACCTTTTTCTTTACTGTTTTATACAGCCAACAAATTTAACCAAGATTTTAACCTTGTTTCTTATGGTTTTCACCTTTTTAATCATGTTTATCAACAACAAATCCCCACATAACATTTTTATCATCATATAATCATCATATACATATACAATAGGAAATAAAATACATGTTTACATAATCAAAATAACAAGAAGTTGAGGAGGACAATCTTTATACCACCATGATGATGAAATGATGAGCTTTTGGATGAACAAGACATGGTTTTGGGTAACCAATCTTATGAGATATCAACACCACTTCTAGGATCAGCAAGTATTTGTAGATTCCTCCAAAAATCAGCCCTTGTTTTTCATGAAAACTCCTTGAGAAATCAGCCCCAAACTCCCTTGAAAACTCCTTTTTACATGTTAAGATCACCTCCAATATTCATAACTTCAATGGGTTTTCATCATATGTGTGAATAACATATGATTTCATGGTTAAATCAAGATCAAATGGGTTATTTAGGGTGAGAGTAGGACGAATTTTTGAGAGAGAAATGGGAGGATGAGAGTGGTTTGCATGAGTGAAATGGTGGTTATGAGTAGCTAGTTGTTTTTGTGGGATGAGTGGAAGAAACTAGCTTAAGTGTTAAGCTAGTGCTTACACTTGTAAGCTACAAGTTAACATGATGCCACATCTTTGATGTGGTGTCATGTTGTGCCATCCCATGTGTATTAGTGGGGTGGGATAATGTATTTTGTCCTACCTCACTAATTTACGGGTATTCCTCGATTCTAGTTTCCTCGATTTGCGTGCCCTCGGGTCGTTTCACGAAAAACGTTTTTATAAATTATGAATCAACGACACAAAACAAGTCCAATAAAAATTGTCTCATCAAAAACGGAGTTCAAAAACGTAAATACGTAATCCTAAGGTTTCCGGTTTAGTCGTAAAGGACGTTAAATTAAAATCGTAAATCCTAATCTCTTCTCGTAAATTTGTGAGTTTATGAACCAACACAAATTTAAAACTCTAAAACAATATTCGCGGATAAATTTATTTTCTGAAATGTCGGACTGTCACCAAAGACGGTGTATGTAAACGTAAGCACGTAACGTAGAATCCTCCGGTTTAGACGTAGTCGATGCTACTCCAAGACGTAAATCCAAATTTCTTCCCAAAAATATGTGAGTTCATATTGTAACATTAAAATAATGTTTTTAAATAATATTCAAGAATAAAATATCAACCATAAATTGACGGATTGTCACAGCATTTACCCCTAAACAGGATCTTTGTCCTCAAAGATCATCTTACTACTCGCTTCTTATAGAGTTAAAGCCATGTGGGTATTTCCTCCACATTCGGTCTTTTCTCACAAGTTCAATTCATTACAATACGCGAGTTTCATCAAACATAACTACGGGAATAAGATCAGACTTAATGTTGACTTACTTTCTCTATCCATGATGTTCACGGGTTTCTGATGAATGCAACTTTTCGTTGATCTAAGCTTTACTAAGAACAATCAGATTCTCACTTGATAGATATTCCATCAAGTTCGATTTACGAAACATAATTTACGCAGTTTGAAGTCCTTGGGTAGATCCAGCTTATATGCCTTTCAAACCAATCTTTCACATCATCTCAATGGTCCCAAACAACGGGGACTTATATCCCATGATTTGTCAGATCATGAATTCATTTTTTCAAGGTTAAAAATTGTGGCATAACTTCGCTACCCATTTGGCACTTCAAGATCTACATTCCACATTCACTTAACCTCCTGCCCACTATCGGCAGTTAATAATCAAATCCTAATTTCAATAATCATTTCAGATCTCGCGGGTCAGGTATTTTGTAAGGTTAGGTTCGCCATCATAGGAAACCTTAAACCTAAAAGACATGTCCAACTCACAATGGGTGTATGTCGGGTGTCTTCATCTCAACTCTTGCTTACAGATGCTCTAATATAGATTCTAACAAGATTCGATCTCAATCCTAACAATATGATTATCAATGATAATCTCTCCAAAGGAAAACGATTATACGGTTCATTGCCAAAGGTCATTCATTCAAACATAAAACAGCACTTATATTACTTTGTATCGTTACTTTACCTCGTCCCTTCGATTGGGGTGGTACATAGTACTCTCATCAAGGTTCGTTCTTAATGACTTCTGAGCAAATCTCTAGAAATTCGATGCGAAGCGAGGATCTTGATGTAGATGTTCGATATAGGCACATTATGTTTACATAACTCTTTTGCATTTATCATTAACGAGAATGATATTAGCAGATTTGGTCAGTCTGTCGACGATAACCCAAATCGAATTAAATTCAGTTGATGACCTTTGCAATAGCTAGACGTTTACTAATGTATGAGGCGATTTCTGCCTTCATAATTATCATCAGTACAACTTCTTCAGACAAAGATACTTCTAGTCAGAAATGACATAAATAGAATACTTATACTTACAAGATTCCAATATAACTATATCTCAAAATCTCCACATTTAGGCAACCACAAGTGGCCTTTAAAACATTTAACGCTATCGGCTTCTCAATTTTAATGGTTCACATTATCCGCGAAACCCTTTTTATTATTTATATTATCCTTCTTACATACATCGTTTATTTTTATATTGCTCGGCAATTTATTTTGCACCTTCATTATTAAGGAATATATCCTAATTGATTCTTTATCCTTTTTACATAATGCGTCGGTATCTATATTCACTTCTTATGATGATATAATTATCATGTCCACAATTCATTCAGATATTCTTTCTATATTATGCGTCAGTAATTACGTTCACTTTTCTTTATATTTTCTAAGTTTCAGTTTCGTCTCATCTATCATTTTTTTTATATCAGTTTTTCTCAATCCTACGTTTAAAGCGTCGATAATTATTACAATTAATTAAATAATAATTATTATAACTAATTAAATATTAAGTATTCAATTTTTATGAAATGTAAACGTAAAGATTTTAAATTTCTTAGTTCGACCAATTATATAAAATGTTCAAAAATAAATTTGAATTTAATTAACAAGACTTTTGGTTGATTTATCGAAAATAATTAATAAGATTTGTAAATGTTTGAAAAATCTTTAGTTATATTTTGGTCAAAGTTTTCTTAGTTAAAAGGCAAAAATTATCGTTTCAAATTTCAAGTTATGGTTTAAATGGTTTCCTCATTCCTTCTTAAGTTTTCCTAAGGTATGCAAAAACATTTACCCCTAAACAGAAGTTTAGTTAAATGTTTTGGTTATAAAGGGATGATCCCTTAAAAATCCTTTGTAATAACATTTGTCAAAACATATTTCCATTTTCTTTTTGGTATAACTCAAAGTCTTAAAAGGGCTCTAAATTTTTGAAGAGTCAATATGCATACATCTTACCATTATTAATCCAACGGTCATTTTATGTAAAGGATTAAGTTTTTAATCCCTAAGCGTTAATGGTTCTAATCTTTGAAAAGTCAATATAGCTTCCATTATCTATTAATCACACGGTTAAATCATGTAAAGAATTAAGTCTTAAGTCGTATGTTAAATATTCAAAGTACATGTTTTCATTGTTCTGCCAATCCAGGGCAATCTATAAATAATTATTAACTCATTCTTATTCTTATAAACAAATAAATGGTCCTTAATGATCACGAGCATGAATTTATCAAATTACAGCCTACACACGTGATTCACCAAATTTATGAATGCTACATGTGTATTAGTCAATCCAAACGACATCATGTGAAACTCATAATGTTCATTACAAGTACCGGATGTAGTGATTGGAATACATAATCTCTTTCGCAGATGCGAAGTTGATAATAACCATGCCATGGATCAAATCTTTAAAACATATGCTAGAACCTTGTAAATGATCGAACAAATCTTCCATTTCGAGTTATGGATATCATTTTCGATTGTCAATATACTCAGTTCACAGTAATCTATAAATATAAGGAATGATAACACCATAGCTCTTCAGGATGACAGGCTTGGTATAATAAAATCTTTCTCCGACAACTTTCTCAGTTGTACGGTAATTCCTTTAATTCAGATGGTGCTGACGTACAATGCACAAGCCACAGGTGCAGCACCGGGAATATAGTCAATACCAATTTCAACTTGCCTTAATGGCGAAAGTCTAGGTAATTCATCAATAATACCTCCTAAAGTTTCAGATATCATAAACATCTTTTAATAAATTCATTTTAGGTTCTTCTAGATTACAATATCTATAACTAGTTCATAACCATTCACGGTATACTTTTAAGTCTAAATGCATGATAAAATCATCCATCAAGAATTATTTAGATCACTTTCGATAGTCAACATCTTATCTTTTAGGGAAATTCTACTCGAGTTCTCGTCAATTAAGACAATGTCGTCATGTCATAATCAATCAATCCATTTTACTGGCACTATTAAATTTTTTTTTTTAGTTTTATTGTCGTCGATAAGATGTGAACTTCTCAAAAGACTAATAATAACTCATAATCCTTCACAAATTCAAGGATATATGGATACACAACTACTATTAAAAGAGTAAGGTCAACGCATAATCTATGCGAGAGAATTTCAAATCAGATACAGACGAAAACATTTAACGAATATGAATATATCCCATGTTTTCATAATCTGAGTACGCATTCGAAAGCTCCTTGGATCGTTACCCAGGTCATTCAAATGAAATCAAATCAAAAGAAATGATAGGAACGTCGATACATCCAGTCGGGTATCAACACTCGGTAATCAGATACTTTTCCTAAGAATCTCACTATGGGAGAATTGGACAAGAAAGAATTGTCAATTGTCAAATAAGACAATTTCCACAGATGAGTAAATTCGACTCAGAAGAATAGATATTACGGGCACATATGTAGGTGTCCCTAACACTATGTCCCTATTTTTCACTTCTTGCAGATCTTCATAAAAATTTAATCTTTTCACAATCTTCAAAGAAAGTGTAGTGTTTATTCATTAGTTTTATGGTGACTACTAATCAGTCTTGCATAGTCCATTCCAATTTGTATGTAGGCGCGCAACTATATACAATTTCAAGATTAACGATGCAATACTCAGTTCGTCAAAATTTTATCATCATGTTTATAATAAAAACATTTTCATGCTTAATTCTTAAATAAGAATCAAGAATAAATTTACAAAGATTTTCTTTGTTATGGAAATAATTAAGTTTCCAAAGCGTCTCTTAAACAACTTCATTTTGATATCAATCACTCATAAATCTCACTTTGAATAATCCTTATTGTGTTGAAAATTAAATTTTCTCAAAGGATACAGTTTTAACTTCACAAAAACAATGTGTGATCTGCAAAAGAGTGATGAAAAGTTGTTCACCAAGAACTAACTACGATATGATAGGAAATGAGCTTTAGCCAAATAATCATGAGGTTCATGACCTCGATGGCACTCAAAAAGAATAATCCACAACGTAACTCAAATCAAGATGAGTACTTGTTCAATGGTTGCATCACTAATGCGAACATTAGGATGAAGCAATAAAGGATAGATAACATCAATACATGTAGAATTTAGCAATCAAAGGTAGTCTTTTTCATTAATCACAAACAAGTCAAAATTGTATCGTAACACATTACGTGTCACTATGTCATACAATTCTCAGAACTCATCCTACCAACTGATATCTCAGTTAAGTTAGGGATTATTTTTAAAAGATATCACAATGAATACTAATCTACAAGAGTCATTAGGTGTTCCACATGTCCCGAAAGATCCATCGGTCTCAATTCACAAGAAGATTTCTTCAATTTATTTCTTTGACACTGGGCATCCTCGTCAGTGGACAATGGCCTAGGAACAACCCTTAACATGAATCAACAATCAATTAAAACCTTATAATTCAATCACAGAACTTAACGACTTCCTCTTATCAATCTCATATTCTATATGGGTTAATTTTACTTTATTCAAGTTTTAATCAACTTATACTCAATGCAATATCCTACTTCATTCTCCAATACTTTCAATCTTATTCATAAACCTTAATAGAGCAATAAAAGCTCGATATGAATCAATAATTAATTTCCAATCCTATAGCTCTTACAACAACAATTATCAAATGAGTCGCTAGTATAAAATGACTCACACATTCAATTAGACTTCTCGGAAAGGTACTAGTGCCATGAGGCTTTTGGGTAATGGTTCCAATGACAGCCTCAAGTGCAACATTCACCCTTTCGATTTCAATTTATGAATTGGATGACAACGAATCAGATGACATCTTTCTAGGTGGTAACGTTTTGTCAAATTCCACTCTATAAGGAAAGATCGTCATGACATCGATATCAGATTTAATCTCGCCAATTCTTTTTCAATATCACAATCAACTAATATCTATATTTCTACGAATATCAACAATTTGTTGGATCATAAATATCCACAACTTGGTTTAGATCTAGGATAGCTAGAATTCCTACGAGAATAGCTTCGATTAATTTACTAGGGGATTTAGGGTACCTTGTGACAATCTACGTCGTATAAATACCTCGTATAAATATCAAAATAATCATCAAACAATCATGTAATAAAATTACATCATATATATATAATCCAAGTTATATATATATATTAAAATAACACTTCTCAGTCTGGTCTTGTCACTCGGGAATTCTTTGGCACCGTTATAGTCAAAAGACTTTTAGACATTTTTAAAAAAATGTTTATAGTTAAAAGATTTTGAAATGTTTTATTCAAAACCTTGGTTTTAAAAATCATTCGTTCTCTATAACGAGAGCTCTGATGCCAAACTGTAACACCCCCAAATTTATAAAACTCAGTACAGCGGAAGACTAGTTGGTGTTACGGGATAGCACATTACTCACATCATAGACAACGCATAAAAATCGTGTCGTTTATTAATAAAGCATTTCCATTCATAAAAATCAAAGTTACATAGGTCCCAAGTCATATTGTTTCATACAAAGTTTTACAAAGTATTTGAATGGAAATTATTGTTTAAGTGCGGGCCATGAATTCTTGTTGTCTTCCCGAGAATTACCTTCAAGTACCTCAGACAAAACATGTTAAAAGAAAAGGTCAGCGATAACGCCGAGTGAATTCATAGAGTTTAATAAAATCCATAAATATAATATCAGTATAAAATTATTACTGAAAATAATTTTGTACAAATCATTTTAATAGGCCATAAAATAGCCAAAGTCATTTTATACAAATCCTTATCGAAAATCATAATATAGGCATTTGCCTTAAATATCATTATACGAGCCAATGTCGTAAAAACATCATACAATACGTCTTACGACGTTGTGTAAAGTTAAATAAAAACCGTTATATGAGTATGGTTATGAAAACCAAAACACGAACATAATATCAGTAGTATGACCCTGTATTGCTAGTCAGGCAATACATCGTAATTCGAAGCGTCTAATAGTATTTCGGTGATTTGGATTATTATAAGCCGCATGACATTGTTACCTTACTAAACCAACAACGGGTAGCTAACCTGATACCAATTTTGCCCATCTAAAGTAGCGTGTCGTCACAAAGGTCAGGCTATGGAAATCTTCTCATACATAAATTCGCTTACCAATCAATGTGGCACGACGGGGATCAACCGTCAAGGCGCGAACTGGGGTGATCGTCCCCAAATAGTACTATTAAATGCATAAGCGTCTACCAACTCCCGGTAGTTCACAATTCATGCTAATGGGACTTTTAGTGACATAACCTAACTTTAATAATCCATTTAATTTCATCTATCGGGTCCTTTAATCATTTATCGGGTCATACAATCGGGTCATTCAATCATTCGGGTCCAAAATAAATAAACAAACAATCGGGACAAATGGTGTCCTAATTTTTATAAAAACTAACATGTTATCTCCCTCGCGGGTTTATAAAACATTTATAAAAACATTTAAAAGAGTACGAGGCTATGAACTCACGTTGATGTGGGAAGGCGGGTTATCGGCAATTCGGACGTACGGTACGGGCTTCAATCACGGAAACCTAGACAAATAATACTTGTCTTAGACTCATGTCCAATGACTTTATAAAAATAACAATTATTTATACATATGATGATTTTATATATATGATGATCAAGTGGGTTTACATATTCTCATTTACTCATTTTTGTGTTATGTGTCGATAACTTTTATACTAGTTTTCTCGTTTTACCTATTTACGTGTTTTAGGTCCAATAGGCCTATTATAAGTACTTTAACTTGTTTTAATCCCTTTTATACCTATATTATCAGTACTTAAACTTTACAAGTTGGGCCCAAATGGGTTAAGCCCAATAATAAGTTTATAAGTGTTTTAGTCCATTTTTGTTGTATTGTTAGTCCAATAACGTTAATTTAGTCCGTTAACGTCCGTATGTCCTATAGTTCGGGTTTTATCGGTTTTTACTTTTTATACATGTTTATATATCGGTATATAAGTTTTATAAACTTTACATTAGACGGGTCCAACCATCTAAGTTTTATTTAACAAAAACGTTAATTTTACGGCGATAGCCAAAAAAGTCATAAAAATCAAGTTTATAGTTTAATAACTTATAAAACTTAACAAGTTACCATTTTTATAAAATGTCCACTTATTTAACCTTTTACATACTTATATAAATAAAATCCATAAGTTAGTGGGTTTTAGTTTTACATTTTATACATTATAATCTTGAGTGCTTATATAATATTATTATTCTTTAATTTCCAAAAATCTGATTTTTATCTTCACTTTCACCAAAACTGCCATATCTTGAGTTCTATATGGAGATAGAAGCTCAAATTTTTATCACATAAACTACATGATATGTGCTACATTTAACTCTTCTATAGCTACTGTTGAATCATCTTATAAATATTTTCTAAAAATCGTCCAAAACAGTAACCTCAGATTTATACCCTAAACTTGTTTTGATCATATCTCACTCATTACAATGATTCCATTGCATGGCCAACTCTCACATGTGTACAAGACTCATAGCTTACTGTAAATCCATTCTACTTCATCATTTTATCAGTCCATGACCTGTTTCTTTACTGTTTTATACAGCCAACAAATTTAACCAAGATTTTAACCTTGTTTCTTATGGTTTTTCACCTTTTTAATCATGTTTATCAACAACAAATCCCCACATAACATTTTTATCATCATATAATCATCATATACATATACAATAGGAAATAAAATACATGTTTACATAATCAAAATAACAAGAAGTTGAGGAGGACAATCTTTATACCACCATGATGATGAAATGATGAGCTTTTGGATGAACAAGACATGGTTTTGGGTAACCAATCTTATGAGATATCAACACCACTTCTAGGATCACAAAGTATTTGTAGATTCCTCCAAAAATCAGCCCTTGTTCTTCATGAAAACTCCTTGAGAAATCAGCCCCAAACTCCCTTGAAAACTCCTTTTTACATGTTAAGATCACCTCCAATCTTCATAACTTCAATGGGTTTTCATCATATGTGTGAATAACATATGATTTCATGGTAAATCAAGATCAAATGGGTTATTTAGGGTGAGAGTAGGACGAATTTTTGAGAGAGAAATGGGAGGATGAGAGTGGTTTGCATGAGTGAAATGGTGGTTATGAGTAGCTAGTTGTTTTTATGGGATGAGTGGAAGAAACTAGCTTAAGTGATAAGCTAGTGCTTACACTTGTAAGCTACAAGTTAACATGATGCCACATCTTTGATGTGGTGTCATGTTGTGCCATCCCATGTGTATTAGTGGGGTGGGATTATGTATTTTGTCCCACCTCACTAATTTATGGGTATTCCTCGATTCTAGTTTCCTCGATTTGCGTGCCCTCGGGTCGTTTCACGAAAAATGTTTTTATAAATTATGAATCAACGACACAAAACAAGTCCAATAAAAATTGTCTCATCAAAAACGGAGTTCAAAAACGTAAATACGTAATCCTAAGGTTTCCGGTTTAGTCGTAAAGGACGTTAAATTAAAATCGTAAGTCCTAATCTCTTCTCGTAAATTTGTGAGTTTATGAACCAACACAAATTTAAAACTCTAAAATAATATTCGCGGATAAATGTTTTTTCTGAAATGTCGGACTGTCACCAAATACGGTGTATGTAAACGTAAGCACGTAACGTAGAATCCTCCGGTTTAGACGTAGTCGATGCTACTCCAAGACGTAAATCCAAATTTCTTCCCAAAAATATGTGAGTTCATATTGTAACATTAAAATAATGTTTTTAAATAATATTCAAGAAGAAAATATCAACCATAAATTGACGGATTGTCACATAATAAAAATTGTCTAATAAAAAACGGATGTCGAAAACGTAAATACGTAATCCTAAGGTTTTCCGTTTAGTCGTAAAGGACGTTAAATTAAAATCGTAAGTCCTAATCTCTTCTCGTAAATTTGTGAGTTTATGAACCAACACAAATTTAAAATCTCAAAATAATATTCACGGACAAATTTATTTTCTGAAATGTCGGACTGTCACCAAAACGGAGTATGTAAACGTAAGCACGTAACGTTGAATCCTCCGGTTTAGACGTAGTCGATGCTACTTCAAGACGTAAATCCAAATTACTTCCCAAAAATAATGAGTTCATAATATAACATTAAAATAATATTTGAGAATAATATTTGAGAATAAAATATCAATCATAAATTGACGGATTGTCACAGCATTTACCCCTAAACAAGATCTTTGTCCTCAAAGATCATCTTACCTTACTACTCGCTTCTTATAAAGTTAAAGACATGTGGGTATTTCCTCCACATTCGGTCTTTTCTCACAAGTGTAATCCATTACAATACGCGAGTTTCATCAAACTAACAATGGGAATAAGATTAGGCTAAATGTTGACTTACTTTCTCTATCCATGATGTTCACGGGTTTCTGATGAATGCAACTTTTCTCCGATCTAAACTTTACTAAGAAACAATCAGATTTTCACTTGATAGACATTTTATCAAGTTCGATATACGAAACATAATTCACGTAGCTCTTGAGGTCCTAGGGTAGATCCAGCTTATATGCCTTTCAAACCAATCTTTTACATCATCTCAATGGTCCCATACAACGGGGACTTATATCCCATGATCTTTCAGATCATCAATTCATTTTTCCATGGTTAATATTTTTGGCATAACTTCGCTACCCATCTGGCACTTCAAGATCTACATTTCATATTCACAACCTCCTGCCCACTACCGGCAGTCAATATTCATATCCTAATTCCAACAATCATTTCAGGTCTCGCGGGTCGAGTATTTTGTAAGGTTAGGTTCGCCATCATAGGAAACCTTAAACCTAAAAGACATGTCCAACTCACAATGGGTGTATGTCGGGTGTCTTCATCCCAACTCCTGCTTACAGATGCTCTAATATTTAAATCTTAACAAGATTCGATCTCAATCCTAACACGATAATTATCAATGATAATCTCTCCAAAGGAAAAGGATTTTACAGCTTATTACCAAAGGTCAATCATTCAAACATAAAACAGTACTTATAGTATTTTGTATCGTTACTTTACCTCGTCCCTTCGATTGGAGTGGTATAGTACTCTCATCAAGATTCGTTCTCAATGACTTCTGAGCAAATCTCTAGAAATTTGATGCGAAGCGAGGATCTTGATAGAGATGATCGATACAGGCACACCATGTTTACATAACTCCTTTAAATACAAAAGAGTCAATTTCTTCATCAAGAATCTATCACAGGAATGATATTAGCAGATTTGGCCAGTCTGTCGACGATGACCCAAATCAAATCAAATTCATATGATGACCTTTGCAATAGTTTAGACGTTTACTAATGTATGAGGCGATGTCTGCCTTCATAATTTGCCATTAGTACAACTTCTTCAGATAAAGATACATTAAATCAGAAATGACATGAATAGAATACTTAATCATACGAGATTCCAACATGACTATATCTCACAATCCTCCATATTTAGACAACCACAAGTGGCCTTTTAATCATTTAATGCTATCGGCTTCTCAATTCTAATGATTCATATTAGTCGTGAATCCCTTTTTACAAACATCGTTTATTTTTATATTGTTCGGCAATTTATTTTGCACAGTCATTGTTAAGAAACACGTCCTAATTGATTCTTTATCATTTCTATATAACGTGTCAGTAATTACATTCACCTTCCCTGATCAAACAATTATCATGACCGTATTCATTCAAAATTTCTTTCTTCATATTTTCTAAGTTTTAGTTTCGTCTCAGTTATTATTTTTATCAGTTTCACTCAGTTCGGCGTCTAAAGCGTCGATAATTATTACAATTAATTAAATAATAAATAGTAAATTTTTATGAAGTGTAAACGTAAAATTTTAAATTTCTTAGTTCGACCAATTATATAAAAAAATGTTCAAAATAAATTTGAATTTAATTAACACAATTTTTATTTATTTATCGGAAACAATTAGTAACATCCGTAAATGTTCGAAAAACCTTCGTTTATTCTTTGGTAAAAATTTTCTTAGTTGAAAAGCAAAAATTGTCGTTTCAAATTTTAAGTCATGGTTTAACGGTTTCCTCAATCCCTCTTAGGTTTTCTTGAGGTATACAAAAACATTTACCCCTAAATAGGAGTTTAGTTAAATGTTCTGGGTTTTAAGGGAATGATTCCTTAAAAATTCTTTTGATAAAACATTTGTCAAAACATGTTTGCACTTTCTTTTTGGTAAAACCCAAAGTCTTAAAAGGGCTCTAAATTTTTGAAGAGTCAATATAGATTCCATTATCTATTAATCACACGGTCAATTGATATAAAGGATTAAGTCTTAAGTCACATGTTAATTATTCAAGGTACAGGTTTTTATGGTTCAGCCAATTCAGGGCGATCTATAAATAATTATTAACTCATTCTTATTCTTAGAAACAAACAAGTGGTCCTTAATGATCACAAGCATGAATTTATCAAACTACAGCCTACACACGTGATTCACCAAATTTATGAATACTACATGTGCATTGATCGATCCAAACGACATCACGTGAAACTCATAATGTTCATTACAAGTTATGGATGTAGTGATTGGAATAGATAATCTTTTTCGCGGACGCGAAGTTGATGATAACCATGCCGTGGATCAAATCTTTAAAACATACACTAGAACCTTGTAAATGATCGAACAAATCTATCATCTTGGGTAGTGGATATAGATTTTTAATCGTCAATTTACTTAGTTCACGGTAATCAATAAATATAAGAAATAATAACATCATAGCTCTTCATAATGACGAGCTTGGTAGAATAAAAGCCTTTTCCAACAACTCTCTCAGTTGTACGGTAATTCTTTTAATTCAGATGGTGCTGGCGTACAATGCACACGCCACAGGTGCAGCACCGGGAATATAATCAATATCAAATTCAACTTGCCTTAATGGCGAAAGTCTAGGTAATTCACCAGCAAATATCTCCTAAAGTTTTATATAACGGAAACATCTTATAATAAATTCATTTTAGGTTCTTTCTAGATTATAATATCTATGACTAATTCACAACCATTCATGGTATAATTTCAAGTCTAAATGCAGGATATGGTCATCCATCAAGAATTATTTAGATCACTTTTGATAATCAACATCTTAGCATTTAGGGGAATTCTACTCGAGTTCCCATCAATTAAGACAATGTCGTTATGTCATAATCAATCAATCAATTCTACTGGCACTATTAACTTTCCAGTTTTATTGTCGTCGATAAGATGTGAACTTCTTAAAAGACTAATAATAACTCTTAATCCTTCACAATTCAAGGATATATGGAGACACAACTACTATTAAAAGAGTAAGGTCAACGCATAATCTATGTGAGAGAATTTCAAATCAGATACAGACGAAAACATTTAACGAATATGAATATATCCCATGTTTTCAACATTTGAGTACGCATTTGAAAGCTCCTCGGATCGTTACCCAGGTCATTCAAATGAAATCAAATCAAAAGAAATGATAGGAACGTCGATACATCCAGTCGGGTATCAACACTCGGTAATCAGATACTTTTCCTAAGAATCTCACTACGGGAGAATTGGACAAGAAAGAATTGTCAATTGTCAAATAAGACAATTTCCACAGATGAGTAAATTTGACTAAGAAGAATAGATGCTATAAGCACATACGTAGGTGTCCTTATTAATATGTCCCTGTTTTTCACTTCTTGCAGATCTCATAAAATTTAATCTTTCACAATCTTCAAAGAAAATTTAGTGTTTGTTAATCAGTTTTATGGTGACTACTAATCAGCCTTGCATGGTCCATTCCAAATTCTATGTAGGCGCGCAACTATATACAATTTCAAGATTAACGATGCAATACTCAGTTCGTCAAAATTTTATCATCATGTTTATAATAAAAACATTTTCATGCTTAATTCTTAAATAAGAAACAAAAATAAATTTACAAAGATTTTCTTTGTTAGGAAAACAATTAAGTTTTCCAAGGTGTTTTATAAATAACTTCATTTTGATAACGATTATTTATAAGTCTCACTTTAAATAATCCATATGGTGATGAAAACCCAATTTTCCTCAAGGGATACTGTTTTAACTTATAAAAACAATTAGTGATCTGCAAAAGAGTGATGAAAAGTTGTTCACCAAGATCTAACTACAATATGCTAGGAAATGAGCTTAGCCAATTAATCATGAGGTTCATGACTTTTATGGCACTCAAAAAGAATAATCCACAATGTAACTCAAATCGAGATGAGTACTAGTTCAATGGTTGCATCACTAATGCGAGCATTAGGATGAATCAATAAAAGATACATAACATCAATACATGTAGAATTTAGCAATCAAAGGTAGTGTTTTCATTAATCACAAACAAGTCTAAACTGTACCGTAACACATTACGTGTTACTATGTCATACAATTCCAAGAAATCATCCTACCAACTGATGTCTCAGTTAAGTTAGGGATTTTTAAAAGATACCACAATGAATACTAATCTACAAGAGTCATTAGGTGTTCCACATGTCCCGGAAGATCCATCGGTTCCGATTCAGAAGAAGATTTCTTCAATTTATTTCTTGGACACTAGGAATCCTCATCATTGTACAATGGCCTAGGAACAACCCTTAACACGAATCTACAATCATTTAAAACCTTATAATCCAATCACAGAAATTAACGACTTCCTCTTAACATTTTCTTATTCCATAAAAGTTAAATTTTACTTTATTCAAGTTTTAATCAACTTATACTCAATGCGACATCCTACATCATTCTCCAATACTTTCAATCTTATTCTTAGACCTTAATAGGGCAATAAAAGCTCGATATGAACAACACTTAATTTCCAATCCTATAGTTCTTTCAGTAATAGTTATCAAATGAGTCACTAGTATGAAATGACTTGATCATTCAACTAGACTTCTCGGAAAGGTACTAGTGGCATGAGGCTTTTGGGTAATGGTTCCATTGACAGCCTCAAGTGCAACATTCACCCTTTCGATTTCAATTTAAGAATTGGATGACAACGAATCAGATGACATCTTTCTAGGTGATAACGTTTTGTCAAACTCCACTCTATAAGGAAAGATCGACATGACATCGATATCAGTTTTAATCTTGCCAATTCTTCTTCAAAATCATAATAAACTACTATCAATATTTCTACGAATATCAACCATTTTGTTGGGATCATAAATATCCACAACTTGGTTTAGATCTAGAATGGCTATAATTCCTACGGGAATAGCTTCGATTGATTTGCTAGGGGAGTTAGGGTTTCTTGTGACAATCTACGTCGTATAAATACCTCGTATAAATATTAAAATAGTCATCAAACAATCATGTAAATAAAATTACATCATATATATAATCCAAGTTATATATATATATTAAAATAACACTTCTCAGTCTGGTCTTGTCGGTAACTCGGGAATTCTTCGGCACCGTTATAGTCAAAAGATTTTTAGACATTTTGTGAAAAATGTTTATAGTTAAAAGATTTTGAAATGTTTTATTCAAAACCTTGGTTTTCAAAATCTTTCGTTCTCTATAACGAGAGCTCTGGTACCAAACTGTAACACCCCCAAATTTATACAACTCAATACAGCGGAAGACTCGTTGGTGTTACGGGATAGCACATTACTCACATCATAGACAACGCATAAAAATCGTGTCGTTTAATAATAAAAGCATTTCCATTCATAAATATCAAAGTTACATAGGTCCCAAGTCATAGTCATTTCATACAATTTTACAAAAGATTTGAATGGAAATTGTTATTTAACTGCGGGCCATGATTTCTTGTTGTCTTCCCGAGAATTACCTTCAAGTACCTGAGTTAAAACATGTTAAAAGAAAAGGTCAGCGATAACGCCGAGTGAATTCATAGATTTTAATAAAATCCATCAATTTAACATCGGTATAAAATTATTACCGAAAATCATTTTGTACAATTCATTGTAATAGGCCATAAAATAGCCAAAGTCATTTTATACAAATCCTTATCAAAATCATAATATAGGCTTTCGCCTTCAAAATCATTATACGAACCAATGTCGTAAAAATATCATACAATACGTTTTATAACGTTGTATGGATTTAAATAAAAACCGTTATATGATTATGGTTATGAAAACCAAAACACGAACATAATATCAATAGTAAGACCCCGTATTGCTAGTCAGGCAATATATCGTAATTTAATGCTTAAAGCAGTATTTCGTTAATTGGATTATTACAAGCCGCATGACATTGTTACCTTACTAAACCAAACAACGGGTAGCTAGCCCGAAACTTAATTTGCCCATCTAAATTAGCGTGTAGTCACAATAATCACACTTGTGTAATCTTCTCATACATAAATTCGCTTACCAATCAAAGTGGCACGACGGGGATCAACCGTCAAGGCGCGAACTGGGGTGATCGTCCCCAAATAGTACTATTATATGCATAAGCGTCTACCAAACCACGGTAGTTCACAATTCATGCTAATGGGACTTTTAGTGACATAACCTAACTTAAATAATCCATTTTATTTCATCTATCGGGTCATATATTGATTCATCGGGTCATACAATCATTCAGGCCCAAATCAATAAACAAACAATCGGGACAACTAGTGTCCTAATTCATAAAAACTAACATGTTATCTCCCTCGTGGGTTTATAAAACATTTCATAAAAACATTTAAAAGAGTGCGAGGATATGAACTCACGTTGATGTGGGAAGGCGGGTTATCAGCAATTCGGACGTACGGTACGTGCTTCAATCACGGAAACCTAGACAAATAATACTCGTCTTAGACTCTTGTCCAATGAATTTATAAAAATAACAATTATGTATACATATGATGATTATATATATATGATGATCAAGTGGGTTTACATATTCTCGTTTACTCATTTTAGTGTTATGTGTCGATAACTTTTATACTAGTTTACTAGTTTTACCTATTTACATATTTTAAGTCCAATAAACTTATTATAAGTTCTTTAACTTGTATTAATCCATTTTATACTTGTATTATCAGTATTTACACTTTACATGTTGGGCCCAAATGGGTTAAGCCCAATAAGTACTTTTTATAAGTGTTTTAGCCCATTTTGTTGTATTATCAGTCTAATAACGTTAACTTAGCCCGTTAATGTCCGTATGTTATATAGTTCGGGTTTTATCGATTTTTACTTGTTATATATGTTTATATATCAGTATATGAGTTTATAAAAGTTTACATTAGACGGGTCCAACCGTCTAAGTTTTATTTAACAAAAACGTTAATTTTACGGTAATAGCCGAAAAAGTCGTAAAAATCATGTTTATAGTTTTTATAACTTATAAATCTTATTCAACTACCATTTTTATAAAGAGTCCATTTATTTAACCTTATACATATCTATATAAATGAAATTTATAAGTTAGTGGGTTTTCATGTGTATATATTTTATAAATATATATGTGAGTGCTTATATTATATAAGTTTTTATTATACAAATCTGATTTTAAATTTCATTTTCACGAAAACAGCCATATCTAGAGTTCTATATGGAGATAGAAGCCCAAATTTTTATGGCATAAACTACATGATATGTGATCCAATTAACTCTCTATGGATACTGTTGAATCAGCCTCTAAGTATTTTATAAAATTCGTCCAAAACAGTGTACTCAGATTTCCACTCTAAACTTGTTTTGATCATATCTCACTCATTTTTATGATTCCATTGCATGGCCAACTCTCACATATGTACAAGATTCATAGCTTACTGTATATCCATTAATCTATGACATATTATCAGTTCATCACATGGTTATTTACTGTTTTAATACAGCCTACTAAATTAAGCAAGATTAACCACTTTTACATATAGTTTTTCATCTTTTTACCCATGATTATCAACACCAAATCCCCACATAATATTTTTATCATCATATATTATCATACATATATACATTAAGAAGAAAATACATGATTACATAATCAAAATTAACAAAAGGATGAGGAGAACAATCTTTATACCACCATGATGATGTAAGTTATGATCAAGACATGGATTTTAATCACACAACTTGTGATAAACCAATATCATCTTCAAGTCCACCAATATTCAAGAACTCCTTGTGGACAATCAGCCCTAAGACTCCATAGAAATTCCTCCTTGGATGTTATAATCACCTCCAATCTTCAAGTCTTCTATAGGTTTCCATCTTATGCAAGTTAAACATAAGATTTATGGTGGAAAATTTGATGAACATGGTGGTGGTGGTGGCAATAGGGACGGCAAAAAGGTAGAGAGTGAGAGAGTTTTGGAGTAGTTTGCATGTGAGAAATGGAAGTATATGGTTTAGCTAGTGGTTTTGTGACTTAGTGGGATGAAGTTGCTTCAAAATGAAGCTTTAAGTTACAAGTGTAACTTAATAGAGTGTAAGGATGCCACATCTTTGATGTGGTGTCCAAGCTTGGCCGTCCCTTTGTATAGTGGGGTGGGATAAATTATTTTGTCCCATCCCGCTAATTTACGGGTATTCCTCGATTCTAGTTTACTCGATTTGCGTGCCCTTGGGTCGTTTTACGAAAAACGTTTTTATAAATTATGAATCAACGGCACAAAACGAATCTAATAAAAATTGTCTCATCAAAAACGGAGTTCGAAAACGTAAATACGTAATCCTAAGATTTCCGGTTTAGTCGTAAAGGACGTTAAATTAAAATCGTAAGTCCTAATCTCTTCTCGTAAATTTGTGAGTTTATGAACCAACACAAATTTAAAATCTCAAAATAATATTCACGGACAAATTTATTTTCTGAAATATCGGACTGTCACCAAAACGGTGTATGTAAACGTAAGCACGTAACGTTGAATCCTCCGGTTTAGACGTAGTCGATGCTACTTCAAGACGTAAATCCAAATTACTTCCCAAAAATAAGTGAGTTCATAATATAACATTAAAATAATATTTTCAAATAATATTTGAGAATAAAATATCAATCATAAATTGACGGATTGTCACAATTTGCTCAGCCGTTACTTTCCATTCCATGTCCCAAGACGGCAGGTACCCAAGGCCAGACTTGAGCATATGGAGGACGTGCATAGGATGGAAGCTGCCTTAGACTTCTTCTCCTTTCGCCTTCTTATACATATGCTTATTTGGACACCTGTTTAGTCCTTCTCATTTCTTATGCTTTATTTATGTTTTGGGCTTATGTTGGGAAACGATGTTTGATTCCGGTTTTCCCTATGGTCATGTATGTTTTAGTACATATTACCTTGCATTCGTTGATGACACGCCATAATTACACGTAACGGTCCACTTATCAAAGTGGGGTGTTACAATTATGGTATCAGATCCAAGGCTTCGACATGTGGGCTCTAAAACTCGACCTATGACTAGTGGGTAGTCACTAGAAGCTTCCTAAGTGAACGTTTGTTATTCCACGCATTGATGTTTTCAGCACCTTGTTGTTTTAACCATGATGTTTTCATCGGTATTGTTTTACTGATATGGATGAACAATCGTCATCCATACTTAGTTATGTGTCATAGTTTCATGCATGATGTTCCTCGTGAACTGTGGCTAATGTGGACTGAACCCTAGTAGTTCATTATTGGTCAAATAAAATTTATTCTGTTAAGTTTTTATAGCTGATTTTCACTCATTTATTCCTTGTATTATTGTTGTAGGTATTTTGACTAAGTAATGGATGGTACAGGACTGGCAATATTTAGTCGCATGTGCTTTTAATCGGATCAATTTGTTTAGGTGAACCGACCCATAGGCGTTCACCCAAACCCATGTTATTTTCATTATCATGCATCCATGCACTGTTTTCATACATAAAATTTTCATGTTTATATGTATAAATTTTTTTCATGAATATGTATTATGTCCTAATTAAATAAATCATGTCAAATTTTATATTGGGAACCGAACAATGGTCGTCCAGACCAGCGATTTTCGGATTCATTACATTACAGTCATAAATAATATTTTTCATGTCCCCTCATTAGTTACTGTGTCTCTTTATGTCAAGTATGTTTTCATACTATCATGGTTAACTTCGTTTTCATGTTGATTATGTTTTATACTCATTCCTGTTACGTTGTTCCATGTTTCTTCATGTTGATTTCGTCTTCATGCTGATTTTGTCTTACGTTTCATATGTGGATTATGCTTTCATGCAAGACGTTTATGGATTTCATGTAATCCTACTTTCACGATAGTCATGGTTGGTTTTCAATAATCATGCTTTCATAATCATCGTTGAATTTTGTTTAACCAAACTTTTAGTGTTTCTCTATGCAACCAGAATGATGTCTATGCTGGAATGGCTAGGTTATCAGGATACTCATTCTAGTTTGGTTTTTAACCGTTTAACCAATTATTTTTCTTTTAAATCATGTCAGATGATCGACTCCATATCGATCACTTTGTGTGTATTCCACGTGTATTCCATGTACTATATTCCACGTTTACCTCATGTACAATACCCACTTGCTGATATCCTACAAGATTGCTGATGCCGCTCATAACTTAGTGATGTTACTAAAGGTTGATGCTGCTGATTTTTAGAGACGCTACGAGATGCTGATACTATTCACAACATGGAGATCTTACAAGACGAAGACAAAGGCGTAAGATCAAAGCGATCAGATGAGAAGATGCTTCACCACCAAACGATTTCAATCACAACCCATGTCTCTAATTCTTAGTTACATGTCACACGTCATTCAGTTTTCGTTTTAGTCATATGAGTGAGAACCGGTACCAGCCGGCCACTCAGCGGAATAGTTGCATGAATCACAGTCATGAGAATGACCGTCATTGAACTGACAGACAAGATGATAGTATCCACTACTGTGACAACAACTATCCTAGCAATCACAACAGAGCACCCGTCACGGACGTGATCATAAATAAAAAGGGTCAGCAGTCCAACTGAGCCACCAAATTTTGGCATAATAACCTAATAGTTTCAATTTTATTCGTTTTACACCTCGGGACACATGTCAAGACATCAGTCAAGACACATGTCTCACGTACTTTTGCTAAAGACACATGTCAAGACACCAGTCAAGACACATGTCATACGTATATTTCCCAAGACACGAGTCAAGACACATGACTCACGTCCATTTCAGGAACATCCCTAAGGAATTCAGGGTACCCTCCAAGGGGTATATCCATTTTGTGATGCCATGTATTTATCAAGCCACAAGAATTTCGGTACCATCACTGGCGTATTATACGTGTTTAGACACGTATCACTTTAACTGCGTGAGACAAGCAAAACACATCCAGTAAGATCTGTCATGCTTATTTCATGGAGCTTCCATTTCTTGACTTCATATTTCATATAACCATGCCCATAAAAGATGCCATTCGTATCACCCATGTATACGGAGGCTTTTCCTTCAGTCTAATGATAAGATCCAATCTTCTAACACACTTACCTCGGACTGATGCGAATTAAATATGATTTTGATTATGGAATAAGAAGAGCAGCCCATGCTACAGTTAGTCACCATTCATATCAGAGTATGTACAATGATGTTCAGGCTGCTGAATACATTCAGCATGATTTTCCATCAAGAAAATCTGTACAAATAATTATGCTTTACAAGTACGTATTTGTTGTTCCATGGCTACGAAGAATCCATCTAGTATTGATGACACGACTTTTGAAGCCCTTACTCATAACCAACCGATTATTCCAGAATCTTACCACATGTATTCCAGAGTAACCTTCTAGGAGAGGGACGGTAACATGAGATTATGTGTTGACTACCGTCGATTTAAACAAATCAACCTTCCTAACCGTTATCCTCATCCACGTATTGAAAATTGTGTGTGAGCGACTATAGAGCGCGAAACCTTTCCAAGATCGACTCATGATCATGCTGCCAGCCTTGGCGAGTGAAAGAGCATCACCTTTCCATGACTGATATTCTTACACGACATAGTCATGCTAAATTCATGATTTTGTATTAATCTCATAAATGCTTCAACAGCAATATGGACTTAATAAATTGAGTTTCCATGAACTCATTAACAAATTTATCAGTGTTTTCATCAAGGATGACCTGATTTTCTCTAAGTCTAGAGAAGAGCCGGAAGACCAAATTTGCACTATGTTGCAATTCTATGACAAGAGAAAATTTCAACCTGAAATTTTCTAATATAAACTCTGGTTGATTACAGTGACACGCTGAATCACATGGATTCTCACGGTTAATTTTACCATGACTCACCATATGCGTGAAGGTGAGACCCCTACACTACATTAGGTGTTCCTGGAAATTCCTACGCTAAGAGAAGTCTAATTTTAGATACTCATAGTTTCGCACACTCCTATGTATCAAGTTTCTATGAAGCAAGATACAATTACGTTCATATCTAAGTACCTGTCATACCAACAGGCTAAGTTAGAACACCAACAGACTGGGATATTTATCCACCATCAGAAATTATGATCAGAAATGGGACAAGATCTCCATAGATTTTGGTTACCAGATTACCGCAAACTTAGAAGAAGCATGAAGCTATCTGGTTTATTGTCAATAGTTTGACCAAGTCTGCAGAATCCCTACATCCACAAGGATTCCAAAATCAGCAGATTTTCAGACATTTTCCAGCCAAGGATCATCCGATCACTTGGTACTCCCTTAGCTATCAGACCAGAAAAAGATTCACATCGTGTTCTAAAATTTAGTTCATGTCCCTTGTCCAAATTTTACGACTTGCTTTCCCACTCACGTTCATGACACTATTCACGTTCATGATAGTATCCTGGCTTACGACTTTACGTTCATTTCCGTTCTGAGAAGTTTTGCAAAAGCTTAAGAGACTATACTCAAGTTAAGTATGACTCTATATCCTCAGACACACGTTTCACGTCACATTCCACGTCTTACCTTATAGTGTTTGGCGTTAACGTCGCCGTTATTCCATGTTCAAGATATGCTTCACATGTCATGTTCATTCCACGTTTCTCATATCACGTTCACGATATGTTACACGTATCATTGATCACCATATGTTTTCTCATATTACACTCACCATATCTCCACGTATCACGTTCACAATTGTTCACGTATCACGTTCATAATTGTTCACGTACTACGTTTCAGTATGTCTCGCGCATCTTTGCTAAGACGTTACTAATGTCAGTTTGTCTATGTTATTTTGCATCATAATGTTTCATTTACCCTTTCATGTTAATTCTTATCTACTCGGTCGAATTCAGGAGGATCGGTCTTACGTTGATAACCAGGAACTTTTACGTATTGTCAAGTCAAGGTCAGGAAGACCAAGATTTATCATTTGTGTCAAGATTTTGTGGAGGAACCGTTCTGAGAGGGAAGCCACTTGGAAACGGATGAGTCCATCCGGATTTTATCCTCTCATCATTCCATAATTCGGATATGTTCTTTTCAGGCACTTCACATTTCATGTCCTTGTCAGTCATGTCGCGTTCATGTTCTTTTCAGATTATCTTATATAAAATTCGGGGACAAATTATTCTTTTTAAGGGGGAAGGGTTGTAAAACCCGCATGCTTTTACCATGAACAGTACACTTAGTAAACATACAAATCAATTAAACTTTCCTTTTTATAGCATGAACATGTGTCACGAGTATTAATTACAGAAACTACGTACGTGTTATTACACGATAAGTATTAAGTACGTGATATTACACGATAATTATTAACCATAATAATTATAATCACGAACATGAAATCATGAACGTTAAATCATGAACATGTAATTACGTACGTATTTATTATAATACGATAAATATCGTTTATGTAAAAGTATTTATTTATAAAACGAACAATTAATTAAGATATAACACGAACCGCTAACGTATGAACATGTAAATTATAAGACACGAAAAACATATGGGTTTCCCTCGTGGGCCCCTTATAGCCGCGGACACAACAAGACGTGGGAGGCCCAGGCCCAGTTTGGTTTTAACTAAATTAAACAAAAAGGAAAATACACATTCATTGTTACATAGTTTTCTAAAAAAATAAAACCCTAGCCTCCCTTGCCTCCTCTCCTTGGCCGCTGGCTATAAGAACACCAAAAGGGTGTGTGTTTGATTCTTGGTTAGTGAAAACAAGTATTAGTGTTCGTGTTATTGGTTCTCATTCGATTCACGCATTCGGTAAACCTTTTAAATCCTTTTCTTTTTATTCTTTTGTTAAAATCATGAACACATGATTATGTTATGTTAAAAACAAGTAATAAACATGAGGGTGAAATCATAAAAACAAGCAAAAGGATTTGGGTTGGGGGTTTGTTCGTCCGAATCACACGAACCGAGAGCCGTAGCTCTCGGTTTGGTTAAATCACACCACCACCGAGACCCAAGGTCTCAGCGTGGCTGGTGGTTGGTCGACAGCAGGCAACAAGGACACCGACACGAGTCGGGGTGGTCTTGTGGTCGCTGTGGGCTCGGCGTAGCAGCAACAACACCACCGGCTTAAGTCGGTGGCTGTTGTGGTCTTTCGGTAGGAAAACAAAGCAGGACAGGGGCAACCACCGGCTTAAGCCGATGGTGAATATGAAATAGCAGTGGCAACCGGCTAGGCCGGGTAGCCACTGCTAAGGGGGTGTTTGTTTCGGTCCGGTTCATGGGGTTTTCGATCCGGTTCACATGTGTCTAAATTAAAGGTCACGGGTTCGGTTCATGAATAAATTTTACAAGTATTAATTTTTACAAGTTATATTATTTAACAAGAGATTAAATTAATTAATAACATGACTAATAATTAATTTAATCAATCACGAACTTAGGTTAATATTTTTTATAAAATAATACATGTTTTAACCTAAATATTTATTTATTTAATTTAGACATAGTATTAATTAAGTATTAAGACATGGAATTTAATTAATTAATAAACATGACTTAGGTTATATTTAATATTATATTAATACCTGTATAACCTAAGTATTTTATTCACCTTAATTTAATTAAATCATGCATATATTTAATTAAATCATATAACCTATAATTTATTTAATTAACATGATATTATTAATAAACTATACTAATAATCACATGACTTATGATATTTAACTAGTAAATTTAAGCTTATATTATTAGCTTATTAATCTAGCTTATATCTAAATGTGGAAACTTTCTAATTCAGGAAACTTACTATTTTTGGAAACATTCTATTTTTAGAAACTAATCTATTTTAAGAAGTTAATCTATTTTTGGAAACTTTCTATTTTTGGAAACTTTCTATTTTTGGAAACTTTCTATTTTTTGAAACTTTCAATTTTAGGAAACCTGTTATTTTTAGAAATTATTATTACACAATAAGTATAATAATACAAGAAATACACGTAATACTTAATTAGAATACATGATAAACACAACATATCCTTAAAATCAGTAACACAAGAAAAAAAAACATATAAAATAAGCTAAGACACGATATAACCAGTTAAGTACTCAGTAAACAGAATAGTTATACATGTCCCCTATTTATGTAGGATTAGTGAGATCAGAGTAGGACTTCCATTCGTTCGTCTTTTCAGTTCACTGGACATAAGTTACGGATTTCCCGTCCTTTCAGTATGGACATTCTTTCCTTATTAGGATTCCCCGTTTGCAGCCAACTGTTTTCCCAGTATTTGTTTTATATGTTTAATACTTATGTTAGAATAAGAGCCTAAGCCATATACATGCATGACCAGGGTCACCTAGTTATGGAGGTACCATAACCATAACACTGGAGGCTCTAGTGTTATGACTTCCCCATGGCGAAGTGATTGCTCATGGCGTCCCTTTTCATATTAGGCCATTATATTATATTATCATGTGGGGCATATGGGTGCATCCTAGTTACATGTTTATCAGTATTATCAGAGTGAATGCGATGTGTGCCTTGCATCCTTAACTAGGAGTTGATCCCTCCTACCAAGACTATTTAATTAGAGGCAACCCCTCTAATTGTATGATGAGGTCTCCCCTCCAAGTATTCATGCACGGAGGAACTCATGACCTATATAGGCTATTGGCTAATTTAATACACCTTTCATATAAAAGATAAGTCTTTTCAAACTATAAAACTAGTTTTATGAACATGTTTCGGGTTTTCCAAGGTTAATACTTTTCCGCTGTATTAAGTCTTTATTATGTTTCAGTCTTTCATACTATGTCATATATCCGTCCACTGAGCGTATTTGCTCAACCGTTACATTCCATTCCATGTCCCAAAACGGTAGGTACCCAAGGCTAGACTTGAGCATATGGAGGACGTGCATAGGATTGAAGCTGCCTTAGACTTCTTCTCCTTTCGCCTTCTTATACTTATGATTATTTGGACACTTGTTTAGTCCTTCTCATTTCTTATTCTTTATTTATGTTTTGGTCTTATGCAGGGAACCAATGTTTGATTCTGGTTTTCCCTATGGTCATGTATGTTCTAGTACATATTACCTTTCATGCTTTGATTACACGCCATAATTACGCGTAACGATCCACTTATCAAAGTGGGGTGTTAAAACACATCAAACCATGAATCCAGATCCTTATCCAACACATCAAACCATGAATCCAAACCTTTACCCAACTCAGCGAACAATGAACCCAATTATCTGTCCAGAAACCATGATCACAAGAGTCAATCAAATTCATCCTACATTGTGACAATCCGTCAATTTGAGATCGTTATTTTATTCTCAAGTATTATTTATAATCATTATTTTATTATTAGTTTATGAACTCACTTAAATTAGCATCGTCTACGTCTAAACCGGAGAGCTCTACGTTACGTCTTTACATTTACATACTCCGTTTTTGTGACAGTCCGACATTTCAAGTAGTAAATTTGTTCTCTTATATTATTTAGAAATTTTATTTTTATGTTGGTACATGAACTCACATATTTACGGGATAAAATTAGGGCTTACGTGAATAATTTAACGTTTTTTTACGTATTTACGCTTTTGTGCTCTGTTTTTTATGAGACAATTTTTATTAGAATCATTTTTTGTCGTAGTTTCATAATTTTCAAAAGCGTTTTTCGTAAATCGAACCGAGGGCACGTAAATCGAGGAAACTAGAATCAAGGAGTACCCATAAAATAATTGGGATGAAACAAGTTTACACTTGTCCGACCCCCACTACGGGCAGATTTCACAAGGGTGTAACACCCTTGGTGTCAAATTTTTAGCTAAGTAATGAGACACTTGTCTCATAAGTGCTTAAATCACAAAACCCTCAAATCTCTCCCACACATCTCACACTTGCGTGTGTATCTAACAAGTTTTCACCAAAACTCTCTTCCTCACCCTCTTTGGCCGTCCATCACCAACATCACACCACCATGATCATCAAATTTTAACCATAAACTTAAGCTATAATCAACATATGTTGATAACTACTTAAAAGGAGGTTGTTTGGAGGTGATTGCTACTTGTGAAAGGAGGTTTTCATGGAGTCCTTGGGCTAATTCTCAAGAAGGTGTTCATATATTTGAAGATTTCAAAAATTTGTCTTGCTAAGTAAAAGATTTGGTGACAAGATCAAGCCTTATTCATCCAAAATCACAACCTTTTCATCATATTGGTTGGTATAAAGAATTTTTTTCTATCATCCTACTATTTTTGTAATTGTATTCATCTATTTTTTTCAAAATGTATATGTATGATGGTGATAAATGATGATCAATATATTGCATGGGATTTTGTGTCACTAGATTAAGTTAAAAAGGCTAAACTACAAGTAAAATTTGATGAAATCTTAATTAAATAAGTAGGCTGTAATAAACAGTAACTTTCTATATTTTTACTTAATTAAATGAATTATATTATTTGATTTAATGTTAGATAAATTATTTTTACATAAGTGGTGAATTGGCCACACAATGGAATGTTAAAAATGAGCAAGATATGGCCAAAACACTTTTGTGGTACTAATCTGACTAATCTGTTTTGGACGAACTAAAACTGATAATTAGAGGCTGTTTGAGAAGGATCCATAAGAGAGTTATTTGTAGAGAATATCATGTAGTTTGTAAAGTAAAAATTTGGGGTTCCAACTCCTTGTAGAACTCAGGATATGGTAAAAATGGTGAACATGTGATTTTACATCAAATTTGACTATAAGGTATATAATGTTAAAAGACCACTTGAAGTAAATAAATTTTTAAAATAAGTATATAAAAGTAAATAAATATTAATAACAACTATAAAATATGTTTATATACTATAATAAATAAATTATCACAATATTTATAAAAATAAAACTCAAATGTTTTCTAACTACAAACTATACATATGATTTTTACGTTTTTTCGGATAAAACCGAAAGGATGGCGTTTTCGCCAAATAAAACTTAGATGGTCGGACCCGTCTAATGTAACATTTTTATAGAACATATACTGATATGTAAACACATTTGACAAGTAAAAATCGACAAACCCGAGCTTTGTAACATATGGACCCATAATGGACCAAAATTTGCCTTATTTGACCACTAGGCCCAACTAGTTTGGTTTAGAACTCTAAGACTTGCTCATGGGCTCAACAAACTTGGGCCCAACATATGAGTATAGGACTGGTTCTAAATAGATAAATGGATTAATAAAAAGATACTGGACTCTTAATGGGCCTATTGGGCCTTAACATACACATGGGCTAAAACTAGTATGATTAGACTAAGTAACTAAATACTTAACAAATAATAATGTTGTATAAAGGAATAAAATCCCACTTGATCATCATGTTTATGACATCATTACATATACATAAAAACTTTTTACAAATATTATTCGACATAGTCTAAGATCGAGTATTATTTGTTTAGGTTTCCCGTGATCGAGGCACGTACTGTACATCCTAATTGCCGATAACCCGCCTTTCCAAATCAACGTTAGTTCATAGCCTCGCACTCTTTTAAATGTTTTATGAAATGTTTTATAAACCCGCTAGGGAGATAACATGCTAGTTTTAATTAAAAATAGAACACAAGTGGTCCTGACTATATGTTTATTGATATGGACCCGAATGATTCGATGACCCAATGAATGATTGTAATGGATTATTATTAGTTAGATTATGTCACTATAAGTCCCATTATCATGAATTGTGAACTACCGGGAGTGGGTAGACACTTATGCATATAATAGTACTATTTGGGGAAGATCACCCCAGTTCGCGTCTTGACGGGTGATCCCCGTTGTGTCACATTGATTGGAAATCGAATTTATGTATGAGAGGGATATATTTAGCGTGATTTTTGTGACGACACGCTGTTTTAAATGGGCAAATGAGTTCTGGGCTAGCTACCCGATATATATTATAGAAAGGTAACAATGTCATGCGGCTTATAATAATCCGATAAGAATAATGATAATGGTAACACTGAGGCTGTGGTCTCAGGAATAGTGTATGATATATGATTTGAATTATAATATATTACCTGACTAGCAATATGGGGTCTTATTTATTATTATACCCGTGTTCTAATTTTACATAACAGTTTTGTATAACGGTTTTTATTATACTATAAACAACGTTGTAAAACGTATTGTATGGTGTTGTTACGATAATGGTTCGTACAATGGTTTTGAAGGCAAAGGTCGATGTTATGATTTATGACAATGATTCGTATGAAATGTTTTTGGCCTATGTTATGGTCTATGACAAAGAATTGTACAAAAATGTTTATCGGTAAGGATTATATGCCGGTTTTATGTTAATGGTTGTTATTAAACTCTATGGACTCGCTCAGCGTTTTGCTGACTTTTAACATGTTTTATCTCAGGTACTTGAAGGTAATTCTTGGGAAGACGACAAGAGTTTATGGCCCGCATTTAAATAAAAATTTCCATTCAAATTTTATGTAAATTTGTAAGACATACTTTGACCTGAGGACCTATGTAATTTGATATTTATGAATAGAAAAATGCTTTGTTATTAAAAGACGCGATTTTCAAGCGTTGTCTATGATCTGAGTAATGTGCTATCCCGTAACACCAACGACTCTTCCGCTGAGTCATAATGTGAATATTTGGGGGTGTTACAGTTTGGTACAAGAGCTTTCGTTATTGAGAACGAAAAATTTTTAAAAACCAATGTTTTGAATAAAACATTTCAAAAATCTTTTAACTATAAATAATTTTAAATAAATATTTTGAGTAAATTTTTAAAAATCTTTTGACTATAACAGGCTGAGAAGTGTTATTTTAATATATATAACTTGGATTATATATATGTTGTAATTTGATTAAATGATTGTTTAATGATTATTATAATACTTATACGAGATATTTATACGACGTAGATTGTCACAAGGAACCCTAACTCTTCTAGCAAATCAATCGAAGCTATTTCTATAGGAATTCTAGCTATTCCAGATCTAAACCAAGTTGTGGACGTTTATGATCCCAACGAAGTGGTTGATATCCCAAGAAATGTTGATTGTGATATTGAAGATGAATTGTCGAGATTAAATCTGATATCGATGTCATGACGATCTTTCCTTATGGAGTGGAGTTTGACAAAACCTCACCACCTAGAAATGTGTCATCTGATTCGGTGTCACCCAATTCTTAAATTTGAAATCGAAAAGGTAAATGTTGCACTTGAGGTTGTCATTGGAACCCTTACCCAAAAGCCTCATGCCACTTGTACCTCTCCAAGTAGTCTAATTGAATGTGTAAGTCATTTCCTGCTCGTGACTCACTTGATAATTGTTGCTATAGGAGCTATAGAATTGGAAACTTAGTGGTGTTCATGTCAAGCTTTTATTGCCCTTTCAAGGTCTAAGAATAAGGTTGAAAGTATTGGAGAACGAGGTAGAATGTCGCGTTGAGTATAAGTTGGTTGAAGCTCGGATAAAGTTAGAATTAACTCGTGTGGAATGCGAGATTGTTAAGGAGAAGTCTTTGAGTCCTGTGGTTAAATTATAAGGTTTTAAATGATTGTTGGTTCGTGTTAAGGGTTTTTCCTAGGCCATTGTCCAATGGCGAGGATGCCTAGTGTCCAAGAAATAAATTGAAGAAATCTTCTTCTGATTTGGGACCGATGGATCTTCAAGGACACGTGGAACACCTAATGACTCTTGTAGATTAGTATTCGTTGTGATGTCTTTTAAAATCACTAAGTTAACTGAGATATCAGTTGGTAGGACGAGTCCTTGGAATTTTATGACATTACATGATGACATGTAATTTGTGACGATACAACTTTTGACTTGTTTGTGATTAATGAAAAGACTATCTTCGATTGCTAAACTCTACACGTATCAATGTTATCTATCTTTTCTTGCTTCTTCCTAATGTTCGCATTAGGGATGCAAACATTGAACGAGTACTCATCTCGATTTGAGTTGCGTTGTGAATTATTCTTTTTTATTGCTGAGTTCCATCGATCTCATGAACCACATGATTATGTGGCTAAGCTCATTTCCTATCATGTTGTAGTTAGTTCTTGGTGAACAACTCTTCATCACCTTTTTGCAGATCACTCATTGTTTTTATAAGTATTACAATACCATCTAGGGAAAATATGAAATTCTTATTTTCATATAAATTATTTAAATCGGTACTATTAAGTAATTACTATTGAAATAAAGTTTTTATTAAACATCTTGTAAATAGAAATGCTTTCATAATGATGAACATTTCAGTAAAATCACTTTTATTTTTATTTCATAATTAAACATGAATATATGTTTTAAACATGATGACAAAATTTTGACGAACTGAGTTTTGCATCGTTAATCCTAAGTTGTATATAGAAGCGCGCCTACGTACAATTTGGAAGGGACCATGAAAGGCTGATTAGTAGTCACCATGAAATTGTTAATAAACACTACACATTTCTTTGTAATTGTGAAAGATTAAATTTTTATGAGATATGCAAGAAGTGCAAAATAGGGACATATTGTTAGGGACACCTACATATGTGCCCGTACTATTTTTCCGAATCGAATTTACTCATCTATGGATATTGTCTTATTTGACAATTAACATCCACTTCTTGTTCATTTCTTTCATGATAAGATTCCTTGGAAACTTATCCAGTTATCGGTCGTTGATATCCGCCTTGGAGTTTCAACATTCCTATATTGTCTTTTAAAATAGTCTGCCTTTGAGTAACATGAGTAACAATCCCAGGTGCCTGGGGATGCGTAAACAAATCGTGAAAACATAGAATATATCCATATTCGTTAATATTTTCGTCTTTATCTGATTTGAAATTTTCTCGTGTAAATCACGCATTGACCATACTCTTTTATTAATAGCTATGTTAATAGATTCCCTGATTCAAGAAGATTATGAGTTACCTCTATCTAGGAGATCGAATTGGCTCATGGAGAAGTAGTGATTATAAATAGAATTTAAAAAGGATGTATAATTGGCCTTCTAAGTAGTTCTTGCCTTAACAACGGTAATAAAACTGGAAAGTTGGTAGTGCCATTAGGATGGATTGGTTGGTTATGACATGATGTCATTATCTTAATTGATGAGAATAAGATTATAATTCCCCTAGAAGATAAAGATGTAGATTATCAAAGGTGATCTAGATAATTCCCGATGGGTGATCGTATCCTACATTCAGGCTTGAAATTATACGATGAATGGTTGTAAACTAGTCTTAGATTTTATAATCTAGAAAGAACCTAAGGTAAATTTATTAAAAGATGTTCTTGTTATCTGAGACTCTTAGAGGTATTTCCTGAAAATTTACCCGGACCCTCGCCATTAAGGCAAATTGAATTTGGTATTGATTATATTCCCGGTGCTGCATCTGTGGCATGTGCACCATATGTCAGCACCATCTGAATCAAAAGAATTACCGTGCAACTAAGAGAGTTGTCGGAGAAAGCTTTTACCCTATCGGCTTTTCATCGTGGAGAGCTATGGTATTATCATTCCATAAATTTATTTATTACCGTGAACTGAATAAATTGACGATCAAAATTGATATCCATTACCCAAGATAAAAGATTTGTTCGATCATTTACCAGGCTCTAGCGTAGATTATAAAAATTTGATCTACGGCATGGTTATTATCAAATTCGCATCCGCAAAGAAGATTATCTATTCCAATCACTACATCCAGAACTCGTGATGAACATTATGAGTTTCATGTGATATCGTTTGGATTGACCAACGCACCGGTTGCATTCATGAATTTGATGAATCGCGTGTGTAATCTGTATTTTGATAAATGCATGCTTGTGAGCATTAAGGACCATCTGATTATTTCCAAGAATAAGAAGGAGCTTAGTAATCATTTGTAGATAATAAGTGTGAAAACACTTATCCTTTTACCACTTATTTCCAATAATAACAAGACCAAAACGTGTATTTTATTTCATAAAAGTCGGAATTATGCGTGGTTTGTGTTTTTATTATGTTTCAGGATAAAAATATGAAAAAGGAAGAAAACACGGGCTATCACGGGCTTTTATCAAAGAAAACGAGAAAAGACGAAGTCAAAAGATCATGAGTGTAAAAAGAACGGAAGTCCAATGCCTATTCTGAAGATTTATCGAAGAAAAAGTCTAAAGACGGAAGTTTAATGAAGTCGAAGAACTCAAGTCTAATAGAAGAAGAAAATTATAAGACAAGTTCAATTTATATCGACAAATCTCGAGACGACGTCGAGCAAGACAAAGAATTTAAATCGAGTCGAGACGAGAAGAAAAGATAAAGGAAGCAACACATGCACTTCCCCACCTCCTATATATACCCTCCTAATGACACATTAGGAGGGTGTTAGCTAGTTCATTTTCCTTTTGTAGTTTTCATTGCGATGACTTATTCCAATTGTTGGTTGCGATTGCCCCTGGAATCGTACATTACGATCGGGTATAAGGCTTATTGCGACGAAACGCTGCCAAAATTTCAACAGCCATATTCTGACAGACTTCACATTCCGATAGAATTACATTCCGATAGAATTGGTTTACTATTATTCCGATACTTTAATCTTTATTCCGACAGAATTTATTTTGACACATTACGATGGGATTCCGATCTAGGGTATTCCGACGGGTTAAAGTTTTGGTTTTTACAAAATTTTAAGTTTTGAATTCACTTTTTAGTTTTAAGGTTTTCAATCATTTATTTTTAACTCGTAATTTTTAGTTTAATTTTTAAAGCTTTATTTTTACACAACGACATTTTCATATTATCTTTTACTTTAAAATAGATAATCAAACCACTTTATCTTCCACCAAGAACGATTGAGTCGCACTTTTAACTAGTAATCAATTCGAAAGAACCAGACGATAACTTTTTACATACAAAATCTCTTGTATTAAATGGCGCCGTTGTCGGCTCTTTTCGTTAAGATTAACGGTTTTTAGTGAGAGACGCGTTGGATTTTGGGATCCGTTCATTTTTTGACGTTATTTTTTCTTGCTTAAAAATTTTCAAAAATCCATAAAAAATATAAAATTTCTAAAAAATTCAAAAAAATAGAAAAACATAAAAAACCAAAAATATTTCTTGTCTATCTTTCTTTTATTTTTGTAGGTGTGTATGCGTACCCGTGCTCGTAAGAAGAAAGAAAATCAAGCCGAAGTGGTAACTCCACCTATTCTTACCATGGACAATCGACCAATGATCGAGCTTTTGCAATCGAAAGTAGAGGGCAACACCGATGCTATTGTCATACCCGAGATTGGAGCCAACAACTTTGAGCTGAAATCCGGCTTCATTCAAATGGTCTCTGCTCAACCATTCTTGGGGCGTACACTTGATGACCCTCATGACAATATCAAAAGGTTCCTTCAACTCACTAATACGGTCAAGTATAATGGGGTTTCACAAGAGGTGATTCGCTTGCAACTTTTTCCTTTCTCCTTAGAGGGACAAGCCCGCCATTGGCTTGATAAGGAACCGCCACAAAGTATTGTTACGTGGTCGGATTTTGAAACCAAATTCATCAACTACTTTTTCCCACCCTCACGTACTACCGCTTTGCGGAATGAAATCATTAACTTTGAACAAAAGTACGGTGACACATTTAGTGAATCTTGGGACCGCTTTAAGGAACTTTTAAGAAAGTGTCCACAACTGGTTTCACAAAAGTGCATCAAATTAATACTTTTTACAATGTTTTAAGCACGAATGACCAAGATTTACTAAATAGTGCCTCGGGTGGTAACATTTTGGTTAAGTCTTCTAATGCCGCATGGGATATTATTGAGAACAAGTCTAGAGTGTAAACTAAGAGTGTTCGGACTAATGTGGCTAGTGCTAGTACTAGTGACGCCGACAAGAGAATTGATAAGCTTACTTCGATTGTTGAAACACTTGCTCTACAAACCGCTAACAATACCAAAAGCATCAATACGCAAGTTAATACTATAAGTCAGTCATGTGAAATATGCAGGGGATCTCATTCATACAGCGATTGTCCTTCGACTCATGACAATCCGGAAAATGTGTATGCCGCTAACGGTAAATTTTCTACGGGAGGCTATCAAGCACATCCTCAAGGTGACCGCAATATGCTCAATTATCGTTCAAACAACTTCCTTTCACCACCCAGTTTTCCCCCTCAAAACCCAAACAACCTCAATCGCAACAATCAAAACCAACCTCGAGCTCCAAATCAATATCAAACCCAAAGAAACCCATATCCACCTCAAGGAAATAACCAAGTTTACCAACAACCCGCTTATCAACCACCAGCCTACCATGCTCTTCCTCCCACCCAACCCACCGCATCTAATGACGAGGTTGAAACTTACATGAGGACTAATGATGCGATAGTGCAGAATCTTCAGCGTCAAATCATCAACTTGAAAGGAGATATGGCGAAACAAGGGAATGATCTTCGAGCCGATATGCGAAACTCTTTGAGCAGTCAAACGAATGACTTAAGGGATATGATGGCTAGTTTCTTCCAAAGTAATCAAGCCTCTGGTTCGGGTTCTCTTCCGAGTAACACCATTGCTAATCCAAGAGGGGAGATGAAAGCAATCACCACTCGAAGTGGAAAAGGTTTAAAGGAACCCGAGCTTCCTACACCTACACCGGTGAATGTGAAAAAGGAAAACGAGTCCCCTTCTCCAATTCCCCCAACTTCTATTTCTCCAATTCCTCCACCTTCTACTTCCACCCCTCCACCACCCACGGATGTGAGTGAGAATGTGACAATCCGTCAATTTATGGTTGATAATTTATTTGCAAGTATTATTTAAAAATATTATTTTAATGTTATATTATGAACTCACTTATTTTGGGAAGAAATTTGGATTTACATCTTAAAGTAGCACCGACTACGTCTAAACCGGAGGATTCTACGTTACGTGCTTACGTTTACATACACCGTTTTGGTGACAGTCCGACATTTCAGGAAATAAATTTATCCGTGAATATTATTTTGGAAGTTTAAATTTGTGTTGGTTCATAAACTCACAAATTTACGAGAAGAGATTAGGACTTACGATTATAATTTAACGTCCTATACGACAACCGGAAACCTTAGGATTACGTATTTATGTTTTCGTACTCCGTTTTTGATGAGACAATTTTTATTAGATTCGTTTTGTGCCGTTGATTCATAACTTATAAAAACGTTTTTCGTAAAACGACCCGAGGGCACGCAAATCGAGGAAACTAGAATCAAGGAATACCCGTAAATTAGTGGGATGAGACAAAACAAGTTTTGCCCCACCCCACTATATGGACGGCTAAATTAGCTCCACCGCACCCCATGAGGTGTCAATATTAAGCTAACAAGTAGTACACTTGTCTAGCTTAACTTGTAAGCTCTCAAAACACCAAAACCACTTTGTGTAAACCATTTTCTCACATACACTCATGCAAACCACTCATCCTCCCTTCCTCTCTCTCTCTAAATTCGTCCCATATCACCCCTAAACACCCTCATTTGATCAAATTTAACCATGAAATCATATGTTATTCACACATATGATGAAGCCCTTTTCAAGCTCTATTGATTGGTGGTGATTTTAATATCCAAGGAGAAGATTTGGTGATGTCCAAGGGCTGATTCCTACAAGAAGTTTACAAAGATTGGTGGTCTTTAAAGTTGGTGTTGATCTATCACAAGTTCTTCCATCAAAATCCAAGCCTTGATCATAAACTACACAACCTTGGTGGTATAGAGATTGTTCTTCCTATCCTCTTGTTATTTTGATTATGTAATCTTGTATTTTCTATAATTATGTATATGTATATGATGATGAATGATGATTAAAATATTATGTGGGGATTTGTTGTTGATATATTTGATAAACATGGGTAAAAAGATTGAAAAACCACATGTAAAAATGGTTAAATCTTTCTTAAATAAGATGGCTGTATAAAAACAGTAAGTAACCAAATGATAAACCGATAAAATGGTAAAGTAGAATCAATATACAGTAAGTATTAGGTGTTATACACATGTGAGAGTTGGCCATGCAATGGAATCATAAGAATGAGTTAGATATGATCAAAACAAATTTAGAGTGCAAATCTGCCTACACTGTTTTGGACTAATTTACTAAAATATTTAGAGGTTGATTCATCAGTAGAAATAAAGGAATACAATGAAGAACATATCATGTAGTTTCTGTGATAAAAATTTGAGGTCCTATCACATTATAGAACTCTAGATATGGATATTTTAGTGAACTTACAATTTAGGACTGATTTTGTGAAATTAAAGTTTAATATTATTATATAAGCACTCAAATAAATATAGTATAAAATGTGAATTAAAACCCACTAACTTATATATTTCATTTATATAAATATGTATAGGGATAAATAAATGGACACTATTTAAAATTGGTAGTTTGGTATGTTTTATAAGTTATAAAAACTATATACTAAGTTTTACGTCTTTTCGGCTAAACCGAAAGATTAACGTCTAACACCCCCAAATTTATACAACTCAATACAGCGGAAGACTAGTTGGTGTTACGGGATAGCACATTACTCACATCATAGAAAACGCATAAAAATCGCGTCGTTTAATAATAAAGCATTTCCATTCATAAATATCAAAGTTACATCGGTCCCAAGTCATTATATTTAATACATGTTTTACAAAGCATTTGAATGGAAATAAGTATTTAGGTGCGGGCCATGAATTCTTGTTGCCTTCCCTAGAATTACCTTCAAGTACCTGAGATAAAACATGTTAAAAGAAAAGGTCAGCGATAACGCCGAGTGAATTCATAGAGTTTAATAAATTCCATCAATATAATATCAGTATAAAATTATTACTGAAAATCATTTTGTACAAATCATTTTAATAGGCCATAAAATAGCCAAAGTCATTTTATACAAATCTTTATCAAAATCATAATATAGGCGTTTGCCTTAAAAATCATTATACGAGCCAATGTCGTAAAAACATCATACAATACGTCTTACGACGTTGTATGAAAATAAAAACCGTTATATGAATATGGTTATAAAAACCAAAACACAAACATAATATGAATAGTATGACCCTGTATTGCTAGTCAGGCAATACATCGTAATTCTGAGCGTCTAGTAGTATTTCGTTAGTTTTTGGATTATTATAAGCCGCATGACATTGTTACCTTACTAAACCAAAACGGGTAGCTAACCCGATACCAATTTTGACCATCTAAAGTAGCGTGTCGTCACAAAGGTCACGCTATGGAAATCTTCTCATACATAAATTCGCTTACCAATCAATGTGGCACGACGGGGATCAACCGTCAAGGCGCGAACTGGGGTGATCGTCCCCAAATAGTACTATTAAATGCATAAGCGTCTACCAAATCCCGGTAGTTCACAATTCATGCTAATGGGACTTTTAGTGACATAACCTAACTTTAATAATCCATTTGATTTCATCTATCGGGTCCTTTAATCATTTATCAGGTCATACAATCGGGTCATTCAATCATTCGGGTCCAAATCAATAAACAAGCAATCAGGACAAATGGTGTCCTAATTTTATAAAACTAACATGTTATCTCCCTCGCGGGTTTATAAAACATTTATAAAATCATTTAAAAAGAGTGTGAGGCTATGAACTCACGTTGATGTGGGAAGGCGGGTTATCGGTAATTCGGACGTACGGTACGTGCTTCAATCACGGAAACCTAGACAAATAATACTCGTCTTAGACTCATGTCCAATGACTTTATAAAAATAACAATTATGTATACATATTATGATAATTTATATTTGATGATCAAGTGGGTTTACATATTCTCGTTTACTCATTCTAGTGTTATATGTCGATAACTTTTATACTAGTTTACTAGTTTTACCTATTTACACGTTTTAAGTCCAATAAACTTTTTATAAGTTATTTAAATTGTTTTAATCCATTTTGTACTTATATTATCAGTATTTAAACTTTCCATGTTGGGCCCAAATGGGTTAAGCCCAATAAGTTCTTTTTACAAGTATTTATCTTATTAAGTCCAATATGTTTAGTTAGCTCGTAAATGTCCGTATTTCTTATAGTTCGGGTTTTATCGGTTTTTACTTGTATTAGTTACTTATACATCAGTATATGACTTTTATAAACTTTACATTAGACGGGTTTGGTCGTCTAAGTTTTATTTGGCGAAAAACGTTAATTTTACGGCAATAGCCGAAAAAGTCGTAAAAATCAAGTTTATAGTTTTTATTACTTATAAATATTATTTCATTACCATTTATATAATTTATCCAGCTAATTAACCTTTTATATATTTATATAAATAAGTATTATAAGTTAGTGGCTTTTTATACATTAAAATGTGAATGCTTATATAATAATAATAAACATTAATTCCAAAAATCTGATTTTTATCTTCATGTTCACCATTTTTACCATATCTAGAGTTCTATAATGAATTAGAAGCTCATTTTTGGGTGACATGTTCTTCATATTATGTGCTACATTTAACTTAGTTATAGCTACTGCCCATTTTGAGTTTATCATGCCTTAACAGTCCCTACAAAACTGCTTATTCAGATTAGACCACCTAACTTGTTTTGATCATATCTCACTCATTATTTTGATTCCATTGCATGGCCAACTCTCACATGTGTATAACATCTTGTAATTACTGTAAATGGATTCTACTTCATCATTTTATCAGTCCATGACCTGTTTCTTTACTGTTTTATACAGCCAACAAATTAAACCAAGAATTTAACCTTGTTTCTTATGGTTTTTCACCTTTTTAATCATGTTTATCAACACCAAATCCCCACATAACATTTTTATCATCATATAATCATCATATACATATACAATAGGAAATAAAAAACATGTTTACATAATCAAAATAACAAGAAGATGAGAAGGACAATCTTTATACCACCAAGTTGATGTAGGTTATGAGTTTGACATGGATTTGGATGGAGAAACTTGTGCATAGCCAAGACCATCTTCAAGACCACCAATCTTCATATACTCCTTGTGGAAAATCAGCCCTAAGACACCATGAATACTCCTCCTTGGATGTTATAAGTACCACCAATCAATAGGGTTTCAAAAGGGCTTCAACATATGCAAGTATAACATAGGATTTCATGGTTGAATCAAGATCAAAGGGTGTTTTTGGGGTGGATATGGGACGGCACCATGAGAGAGTGAGAGAGGATGTTGAAGTGGTTTTGCATGGTGAAAATGATGTGTGTGGTATTTGCTAGTTGTTTAGCTAGTTTTGGTGGGTGGAAAGCTTACAAAGTAAGCTAATTAGACAAGTGTAAGTTACAAGAGTGTAAACTTGACACCAAGTTGCTTTGGTGGAGTGTAGTGGCCGGTTTTGAAGGGGGTGGGACAAGTGTCCCACTTGTCTCATCCCCATTAATTTACGGGTACTCCTCGATTCTAGTTTCCTTGATTTGCGTGCCCTCGGGTCGTTTTACGAAAAAAAGTTTTTATAAATTATGAATCACCGTCACAAAACGAATCCAATAAAAATTGTCTCATCAAAAACGGAGTTCGAAAACGTAAATACGTAATCCTAGGGTTTCCGGTTTAGTCGTAAAGGACGTTAAAATAAAATCGTAAGTCCTAATCTCTTCTCGTAAATTTGTGAGTTTATGAACCAACACAAATTTAAAACTCCAAAATAATATTCACGGATAAATTTATTTTCTGAAATGTCGGACTATCACCAAAGACGGTGTATGCAAACGTAAGCACGTAACGTTGAATCCTCCGGTTTAGACGTAGTCGATGCTACTCCAAGACGTAAATCCAAATTTCTTCCCAAAGATAAGTGAGTTCATAAAATAATATTTTCAAATAAATATTGAGAATAAAATATTGACCACAAATTTACGGATTGTAACAGCATTTACCCCTAAACAGGATCTTTGTCCTCAAAGATCATCTTACCTTACTACTCGCTTCTTATAGAGTTAAAGCCATGTGGGTATTTCCTCCACATTCGGTCTTTTCTCACAAGTGTAATCCATTATAATACGCGAGTTTCATCAAACATAACTACGGGAATAAGATCAGGCTAAATGTTGACTTACTTTCTCTATCCATGATGTTCACGGGTTTCTGATGAATGCAACTTTTCGCCGATCTAAGCTTTACTAAGAACAATCAGATTTTCACTTCATAGATATTCCATCAACTTCGATTTACGAAACATAATTCACGCAGTCTTTGAAGTCCTAGGGTAGATCCAGCTTATATGCCTTTCAATCCCAACTTTTACATCATCTCAACGGTCCCATACAACGGGGACTTATATCCCATGATTTGTCAGATCATGAATTCATTTTTCCAAGGTTAAAAATTGTTGCATAACTATGCTACCCATTTGGCACTTCAAGATCTACTTTTCATATTCACATATCCTCTTGCCCACTATCGGCAGTTAATAATCAAATCCTAATTTCAACAATCATTTCAGATCTCGCGGGTCGGGTATTTTGCAAGGTTAGGTTTGCCATCATAGGAAACCTTAAACCTAAAAGACATGTCCTACTCACAATGGGTGTATGTCGGATGTCTTCATCTCAACTCCTGCTTACAGATGCTCTAAGATTCAGATCCTAACAAGATTCGATCTCGATCCTAATACGATAATTATTAATGATAATCTCTCCAAAGGAAAACGATTATACGGTCTATATTCAAAGGTCAATCATTCAAACATAGAACAGCGCTTATAGTATTTTGTATCGTTACTTTACCTCGTCCCATCGATTGGGGTGCTACATAGTACTCTCATCAAGGTTCGTTCTCAATGACTTCTGAGAAAATCTCTAGAAATTCGATGCGAAGCGAGGATCTTGATATATAGATGATCGATACAGGCACACTATGTTTACATAACTCTTTTAAACAAAAGAGTTTATTTCTTCATCAAGATTCTATCATTAACGAGAATGATATTAGTAGATTTGGTCAGTCTGTCGACAATGACCCAATCGAATCAAATTCAGATGATGACCTCTGAAATAGCTAGACGTTTACTAATGTATGAGGCGATGTCCGCCTTCATAATTGCCATTAGTACAACTTCTTCAGACAAAGATACTTTTAGTCATAAATGACATAAATAGAATACTTATACTTACAAATTCCAACACAACTATATCTCACAATCTCCATATTTAGGCAACCACAAGTGGCTTTTAAAACATTTAACGCTATCGGCTTCTCACTTTTAATGGTTCACTTTCGTCGCGAATCCCTTTTTTTTTAAAACATCGTTCATATTTAAATTGTTTGGCAATTTATTTTGCACGTTCATTATTAAGAAATATATCCTAATTGGTTCTTTATCCTTTTTATATAATACGTCAGTATCTATATTCATTTCTCATGATGATATAATTATCATGTCCACAATTCACTCAGATATTATTTCTATATTATGCGTCAGTAATTACGTTCACCTTCCTGATGAAATAAATATCACAACCGTATTTATTCAAAATTCTTTCTTCATATCTTCTATGTTTTAGTTTCGTCTTATCTATCATTTTTTTATCAGTTTTCTCAATCCGGCGTCTAAAGCGTCGATAATTATTACAATTAATTATTAAAATTTTATGAAACGTAAACGTAAAAAAAAATTTAAATTTCTTAGTTCAACCAATTATATAAAATGTTCAAAATAAATTTTAGTTAACAAGATTTTTGTTGATTTATCGAAAATATTTAATAAAATTCGTAAATGTTCGAAAAACCTTTGTTTATACTTTGGTAAAAGTTTTCTTAGTTTGAAAAGCAAAAATTTTCGTTTCAGATTTCAAATCATGTTTTAAATGGTTTTACTCAATCCTTCTTAAGTTGTCTTAAGTTATACACAAACATTTACCCCTAAACAGAAGTTTAGTTAAATATTTTCGTTATAAGGGAATGATTCCTTAAATATTCTTTTGATAAAACATTTGTCAAAACATTTCTCCATTTTTTTTTAGTATAACTCAAAGTCTTAAATGACTTCTAAATTTTAGAGAGTCACTTTATATTCCATTATCTATTAATCACACGGTTAAATCATGTAAATGATTAAGTCTTATGTTTTACATTTAAATATCAAGGTACAAGTTTTAGTTGTTCGGCCAATTTAAGGCAGTCTATAAATAATTATTAACTCATTCTTATTCTTATAAACAAAAAAATGGTCCTTAATGATCGCAAGCATGAATTTATCAATTTACAGCCTACACACGTGATTCACCAAATTTATGAATGCTACATGTGCATTGGTCAATCCAAACGACTTCACGTGAAACTCATAATGTTCATTACAAGTACCGGATGTAGTGATTGGAATACATAATCTTTTTCGCAGATGCGAAATTGATGATAACCATGCCATGGATCAAAAACATTGTAAATGATCGAACAAGTCTTCCATTTCGAGTTATGGATATCGTTTTCGATTGTCAATTTACTCAGTTCACAGTAGTCTATAAATATAAGGAATGATAACACCATAGCTCTTCATGATGACAGGCTTGGTAGAATAAAATCTTTCTCCGACAACTCTCTCAGTTGTACGGTATTTCCTTAAATTCAGATGGTGCTGACGTATAGTGCACAAGCCACAAGTGCAGCACCGGAAATATAATCAATGCCAATTTCAACTTGCCTTAATGGCGAAAGTCTAGGTAATTCATCAACAATACCTCCTAAAGTTTCAAATAACAACATTATCTTTTAATACATTCATATTAGGTTCTTCTAGATTACAATATCTATAACTAGTTCACAATCATTCATGGTATACTTTTTAAGTCTAAATGCAGGATATGGTCATCCATCACGAATTATTTAGATCACTTTTGATAATCAACATCTTATCTTTTAGGGAATTCTACTCGAGTTCCCATCAATTAAGACAATATCGTCATGTCATAATCAATCAATCCATTCTACCGGCATTATCAACTTTTTCAGTTTTATTGCTCTCGATAAGATGTGAACTTCTCAAAAGACTAATAATAACTCATAATTCTTCATAAATCAAGGATATCAGGATACACAATTACTATTAAAAGAGTAAGGTCAACGCATAATCTATGCGAGAGAATTTCAAATCAAATACAGACGAAAACATTTAACGAATATGAATATATTCCATGTTTTCATAATTTGAATACGCATTCGAAAGCTCCTCGGATCGTTACCCAGGTCATTCAAATGAAATAAAATCAAAAGAAATGATAGGAACGTCGATACATCCAGTCGGGTATCAACACTCGATAATCAAATACTTTTCCTAAGAATCTCACTACGGGAAAATTGGACAAGAACGGAATATCAATTGTCAAATAAGGCAAATTCCACAGATGAGTAAATTCGACTCAGAAGAATAGGTGTTACAGGCATATATGTAGGTGTCCCTAACATTATGTCCTTATTTTTCACTTCTTGCAGATCTCACAAAAATTTAATCTTCCACAACCTTTTAAAGAGAATGTAGTGTTTATTAATCAGTTTTATGGTGACTACTATTCAGCCTTGCATGGTCCATTCCAAATTGTATGTAGGCGCGCAACTATATACAATTTCAAGATTAACGATGCAATACTCAGTTCGTCAAAATTTTATCATCCATGTTTATAGTAAAATCATTTTCATGCTTAATTCTTAGATAAGAATCAAGAATAAATTTACAAAGATTTTCTTTGTTATGAAAACAGTTAAGTTTTCCAAAGTGTTTCATAAACAGCTTCATTTTGATATCAATCACTTTTAAATCTCACTTTGAATAATCATTATTGTGATGAAAATTCAATTTTTCTCAAGGGATACTGTTTTAACTTATAAAAACAATGAGTGATCTGCAAAAGAGTGATGAAGAGTTGTTCACCAAGAACTAACTACAATATACCAGGAAATGAGCTTTAGCCAAATAATCATGAGGTTCATGATCTCGATGGCGCTCAAAAAGAATAATTCACAATGTAACTCAAATCGAGATGAGTACTTGTTCAATGGTTGCATCACTAATGCGAACATTAGGATGAAGCAATAAGAGATAGGTAACATCGATACATGTAGAGTTTAGCAATCAAAGGTAGTCTTTTCATTAATCACAAACAAGTCAAAATTGTACCGTAACACATTACGTGTCACTATGTCATACAATTCTCAGAACTCATCCTACCAACTGATATCTCAGTTAAGTTAGGGATTTTTAAAAGATACCACAATGAATACTAATCTACAAGAGTTATTAGGTGTCCCACCTGTCCCGGAAGATCCATCGGTCCCAATTCAGAAGAAGATTTCTTCAATTTATTTATTGGACGCTGGGTATCCTCGTCAGTGGAAAATGGCTTAGGAACAACCCTTAACACGAACTAACAATCATTTAAAACCTTATAATTCAATCACAGAACTTAACGACTTCTATTAATAATCTCATATTCCATATGGTTAAATTTTACTTTATTTAAGTTTTAACCAATTTTATACTCAATGCGATATCCTACCTCATATTCCAATACTTTCATCTTTATTCTTAGGCCTTGTAAAGGCAATGAAAGCTCAATATGATCAATACTTAATTTCAATCCTATAGCTCTTACAACAACAATTATCAAATGGGTCACTAGTATGAAATGACTTGATCATTCAACTAGACTTCTCGGAAAGGTACTAGTGGCATGAGGCTTTTGGGTAATGGTCCCAGTGACAGCCTCAAGTGCAACATTCACCCTTTCGATTTAAATTTAAGAATTGGATGACAACGAATCATATGACATCTTTCTAGGTGGTAACGTTTTGTCAAACTCCACTCTATAAGGAAAGATCGTCATGACATCGATATCGGATTTAATCTCGCCAATTCTTCTTCAATATCGCAATCAACTAATATCTATACTTCTACGAATATCAACCATTTGTTGGGATCATAAATATCCACAACTTGGTTTTAGATCTAGGATAGCTAGAATTCCTACGAGAATAGCTTCGATTACTTTACTAGGGGATTTAGGGTATATTGTGACAATCTACGTCGTATAAATACCTCGTATAAATATTAAAATAATCATCAAACAATCATGTAATAAAATTACATCATATATATATATAATCCAAGTTATATATATATATTAAAATAACACTTCTCAGTCTTGGCCTTGTCGGTAACTCGGGAATTCTTCGGCACCGTTACAGTCAAAATATTTTTAGACATTTTTAGAAAAACGTTTATAGTTAAAAGATTTTGAAAAGTTTTATTCAAAACCTTAGTTTTTAAAAATCTTTCGTTCTCTAAAACGAGAGCTCTGGTACCAAACTGTAACACCCCCAAATTTATACAACTCAATACAGCGGAAGACTAGTTGGTGTTACGGGATAGCACATTACTCACATCATAGACAACGCATAAAAATCGCGTCGTTTAATAATAAAGCATTTCCATTCATAAATATCAAAGTTACATCGGTCCCAAGTCATTATATTTAATACAGGTTTTACAAAGCATTTGAATGGAAATAAGTATTTAGGTGCGGGCCATGAATTCTTGTTGTCTTCCCGAGAATTACCTTCAAGTACCTGAGATAAAACATGTTAAAAGAAAAGGTCAGCGATAACGCCGAGTGAATTCATAGAGTTTAATAAATTCCATCAATATAATATCAGTATAAAATTATTACTGAAAATCATTTTGTACAAATCATTTTAATAGGCCATAAAATAGCCAAAGTCATTTTATACAAATCTTTATTAAAATCATAATATAGGCGTTTGCCTTAAAAATCATTATACGAGCCAATGTCGTAAAAACATCATACAATACGTCTTACGATGTTGTATGAAAATAAAAACCGTTATATGAATATGGTTATAAAAACCAAAACACAAACATAATATCAATAGTATGACCCTGTATTGCTAGTCTGGCAATACGTCGTAATTCTGAGCGTCTAGTAGTATTTCGTTAGTTTTTGGATTATTATAAGCCGCATGACATTGTTACCTTACTAAACCAAAACGGGTAGCTAACCCGATACCAATTTTGCCCATCTAAAGTAGCGTCTCATCACAAAGGTCACGCTGTGGAAATCTTCTCATACATAAATTCGCTTACCAATCAATGTGGCACGACGGGGATCAACCGTCAAGGCGCGAACTGGGGTGATCGTCCCCAAATAGTACTATTAAATGCATAAGCGTCTACCAAATCCCGGTAGTTCACAATTCATGCTAATGGGACTTTTACTGACATAACCTAACATTAATAATCCATTTGATTTCATCTATCGGGTCCTTTAATCATTTATCGGGTCATACAATCGGGTCATTCAATCATTCGGGTCCAAATCAATAAACAAGCAATCGGGACAAATGGTGTCCTAATTTTATAAAACTAACATGTTATCTCCCTCGCGGGTTTATAAAAAATTTATAAAATCATTTAAAAAGAGTGTGAGGCTATGAACTCACGTTGATGTGGGAAGGCGGGTTATCGGCAATTCGGACGTACGGTACATGCTTCAATCACGAAAACCTAGACAAATAATACTCGTCTTAGACTCATGTCCAATGACTTTATAAAAATAACAATTATGTATACATATGATGATTATTTATATATGATGATCAAGTGGGTTTACATATTCTCGTTTACTCATTCTAGTGTTATATGTCGATAACTTTTATACTAGTTTACTAGTTTTACCTATTTACACGTTTTAAGTCCAATAAACTTATTATAAGTTATTTAACTTTTTTAATCCATTTTGTACTTATATTATCAGTATTTAAACTTTCTATATTGGGCCCAAATGGGTTAAGCCCAATAAGTTCTTTTTACAAGTATTTATCTTATTAAGTCCAATTATTAGTCCAATATGTTTAGTTAGCTCGTAAATGTCCGTATTTCTTATAGTTCGGGTTTTATCGGTTTTTACTTGTATTAGTTACTTATACATCAGTATATGACTTTTATAAACTTTACATTAGACGGGTTTGGTCGTCTAAGTTTTATTTGGCGAAAAACGTTAATTTTACGGCAATAGCCGAAAAAGTCGTAAAAATCAAGTTTATAGTTTTTATTACTTATAAATATTATTTCATTACCATTTATATAATTTATCCATCTAATTAACCTTTTATATATTTATATAAATAAGTTTTATAAGTTAGTGAGTTTTTATACTTACATTTTATACATTAAAATGTGAGTGCTTATATAATAATAATAAACATTAATTCCAAAAATCTGATTTTTATCTTCATGTTCACCATTTTTACCATATCTAGAGTTATATAATGAAATAGAAGCTCATTTTTGGGTGACATGTTCTTCATATTATGTGCTACATTTAACTTAGTTATAGCTACTGCTCATTTTGAGTTTATCATGCCCTAACAGTCCGTACAAAACTGCTTATTCAGATTAGACCACCTAACTTGTTTTGATCATATCTCACTCATTATTTTGATTCCATTGCATGGCCAACTCTCACATGTGTATAACATCTTGTACTTACTGTAAATGGATTCTACTTCATCATTTTATCAGTCCATGACCTGTTTCTTTACTGTTTTATACAGCCAACAAATTAAACCAAGATTTTAACCTTGTTTCTTATGGTTTTTCACCTTTTTAATCATGTTTATCAACACCAAATCCCCACATAACATTTTTATCATCATATAATCATCATATACATATACAATAGGAAATAAAATACATGTTTACATAATCAAAATAAAAAGAAGATGAGAAGGACAATCTTTATACCACCAAGTTGATGTAGGTTATGAGTTTGACATGGATTTGGATGGAGAAACTTGTGCATAGCCAAGACCATCTTCAAGACCACCAATGTTCATATACTCCTTGTGGAAAATCAGCCCTAAGACACCATGAATACTCCTCCTTGGATGTTATAAGTACCACCAATCAATAGGGTTTCAAAAGGGCTTCAACATATGCAAGTATAACATAGAATTTCATGGTTGAATCAAGATCAAAGGGTGTTTTTGGGGTGGATATGGGATGGCACCATGAGAGAGTGAGAGAGGATGTTGAAGTGGTTTTGCATGGTGAAAATGATGTGTGTGGTATTTGCTAGTTGTTTAGCTAGTTTTGGTGGGTGGAAAGCTTACAAAGTAAGCTAATTAGACAAGTGTAAGTTACAAGAGTGTAAACTTGACACCAAGTTGCTTTGGTGGAGTGTAGTGGCCGGTTTTGATGGGGGTGGGACAAGTGTCCCACTTGTCTCATCCCCATTTATTTACGGGTACTCCTCGATTCTATTTTCCTCGATTTACGTGCCCTCGGGTCGTTTTACGAAAAAAAGTTTTTATAAATTATGAATCACCGTCACAAAACGAATCCAATAAAAATTGTCTCATCAAAAACGGAGTTCGAAAACGTAAATACGTAATCCTAGGGTTTCCGGTTTAGTCGTAAAGGACGTTAAAATAAAATCGTAAGTCCTAATCTCTTCTCGTAAATTTGTGAGTTTATGAACCAACACAAATTTAAAACTCCAAAATAATATTCACGGATAAATTTATTTTCTGAAATGTCGGACTGTCACCAAAGACGGTGTATGCAAACGTAAGCACGTAACGTTGAATCCTCCGGTTTAGACGTAGTCGATGCTACTCCAAGACGTAAATCCAAATTTCTTCCCAAAGATAAGTGAGTTCATAAAATAATATTTTCAAATAAATATTGAGAATAAAATATTGACCACAAATTGACGGATTGTCACATAACGTTTTTGTCAAATAAAACTTAGACGGTCGGACCCGTCTAATATAAACTTTTATATACTCACATACTGATATATGAACTTATATAACAAGTAAAAACCGATAAAACCCGAACTTTACAACATATATGTTAATGCAATAATGACTAAAAACGTTACTTGCATTTTTCGGTCTCGCTTAGTTTTGATTACGACAATATGTAAAAACAAGCATTTACGAAAACAACGAAAAATGAATTCTTGAGTTCAAGTATTTTTCATTTTACCCATTTTCACTTAAGGTATGGATAAACAAGTACTAACCTTAATCAAGTGATCAAGTGATTTAATCTTTTCTTAAAACTCACTTTTTATTAAATGTGACAAGTTTTTATTAAACTTTATTTTTAAGAAAATGTTTTATTAAATTAATTATTTGAAATTTGAAAATGGCATATTCTTATTCTGTTAAGAATATCCTTTCAGGATATTTTTATACCCAGATAAGACCTCCACCACTAAAGGACAAAAAGGAGCGGAGTCTAATACGGCGGCACCTTAGCGCCTAGGCGGTACCTTATTGATAAGGTACCGCGGGCTGTGATAAGGTACCGCGGGCAGAACTAGTCGTTGGCTCCTTTGTCCTTTAAATAGTTGGCCATTCTCAGCTTTTCACCTCACCTCTTTTGCACATTCATTTCCAGATTCAAACCCCTTCTTTAATCACTCAAATCTTTGATCATTTGTTTGATTATTACTTGTTTAAGAAGTGAATCTTGTTCTTCCATCTCTTCCTCTCCAAGTGCAAAGAGAAGAACACTATCCTAGTGAAGTGTTGAGTCCACCACCAAAGATCCATTGAAGATCAATTTTTATATACTTATAGTTGTGTCATAGTTGTGAAGATCCAAGTAGTTGTGTCTATTTGGAAGATGTGTATGTACTAAGTATAGTTGTGTAGATTGGTCCTAGCTACGATTAGGGCTCGACTTTTAGCTTAGAGACGGAAATTGGTTAAGCGACGTGTACGGTTTTCTCCACCATAAGGAGCTTGTTGTGTAGTGAACTCTCGAGTAAGGAGTACTCGAGGAGTGGAGTAGGAACGAGGAGTGAGCTTCGTTGCCGAACCACTATAAATCCTTGGTGTTCGGTTTGATCTTTCTTTACCCTTAACTCTTTACATTCCTTATTACTTTTTGCATATACATGTGTTAATATTAGATTAGCTACACTATTATTCTTTATTCTTTGTGGATATATTTTTGTTAGTATTAGTTTAGCTACACTATCATTGTTCATATTTGTGCATAAGAAGATTTCACATATTTCCTCAATCCTAAGTTTTTTGAAAAAAGATTTTTAGAAATCATATTTTAACAAGTAAATTTTAAGAAACTATTCAACCCCCCCTTCTAGTTTCTACAATTGGTATCAGAGCGGGTTGCTCAAGAATTTTTAAAGTATATTGTATTTTAAAACTTGAATCGATCTATGGATTCCAACAAGTACCTAGAAGGGCAATCTATGCAAAGACCACCACTTTTTAAAACGAATAGTTTTATTTATTGGAAAAATAGATTTGAAACTTATGTGAAATCAAAAGATTTAGATCTTTGGCATGTTATTACCAATGGTGATTTTTTACCCTTTCAATTTAATGAAGTTTCTAAAACAAAAGAATTAGTCACTTTTGACAAAGCTAATGATGATACTAAAAAGAAACTTTCAAAAAATAATGAGGCTAAAATGGTGATTTATAATGCTTTCCCTAAGAAAGAGTATGAAAGAATTTTTATGTGTGAAACCGCTAAAGATATTTGGAACACTCTTTTAGTAACCCACCAAGGTAATAGCCAAGTCAAAGAAAGTAAAATCGATCTTCTTGTCCAACAATATGAACAATTTGTCATCTTAGAAGATGAAACTATTGATAGTGCATTTGCTAGGTTTAACACCATTATTACTAGTCTAAAAGCACTTGATGAAGGTTTTTCTAGCAAGAACAATGTTAGGAAGTTTCTAAGGGCCTTACATCCAAAGTGGAGAGCAGAAGTCACGGCTATTGAAGAGTCGAAAGATCTCTCAACTTTATCACTCGATGAACTCATAGGAAACTTGAAGGTTCATGAGATGATAATTTTGAAGGACTCGGAATTAGTAAAAACCAAGAGTGAAAGGAAATCTCTTGCACTTAAAGTCAAGAAGGCACAAAGTGACCATGATAGTTCCTCGGAAAGTGATGACGAGGAGTATGCATTGGCGGTGAGAGATTTCAAGAAGTTCTTCAAGAGACGAGTTCAACACGTTAGGCAACCAAACTATGACAAGAAACCATTGTCAAAGAATCGGTTTGTCAATAACGAAAAAGGTGATAGGAGTTGCTTTAGATGTGGTGATCCAAATCACCTCATTGGTGATTGTCCAAAGCCCGCTCGTGATAAGAACCACACGGCATTCGTTAGTGGCGCTTGGAGCGATAGCGGTGAAGATGATGATGACAACCCCAAAGAGGAGAAATGTCTTATGGCTCATACTTCTAAAGAGGTACATTCCGAAACCGAATATTATAGCAATGATAGTTCCACTTTAGATGATATTGAATTTGAAGGCAAATATGATAGCTTACACAAACTTAGTCTTAAATTCATAGAAAAGAATAAAACCTTAAAATCAACCAAAACTAAGCTTGAAAATGAGATCAATGAACTTAGGGAGAAATTGGCTAAACTTGAGAAAAACAAAGAGGTTGATTTAGGTTGCTTAAGTTGTGAGAAACTTAGATTAGAGAATGATGATCTCAAGAGCAACTCTATTTAATTGGAAAAGTTCATGAAAGGTACTAGTGCTCTTGATGATATGTTAAACAAACAAGTTCATTCTAAGGAAAAACTTGGTCTAGGTTTTAACTCAAATGAAGCCTCAACTAGTGAACCAAAACAAGTCAGGTTTTCACAGAAAACACCTTCTGGACGCGGTTCCACATTGTATGGCGCGGTTCCTTATCACTATGGAACCGCGACCATAGATAAGGTACCGCGGCCAGAAGCTGATTTTTGTGAAAACTCTGAACTTTCTGAAAAAATCTAATTTAAATGAAAAACCAAAGCATCTTACTGTTAATAAGGTTCAATTACCCATACTTGACGACAATGCTATTAGTAAGTTCTATAAGCCGTTAAGTAAACCTCTCATGGAAAATAGAAGTTTATCTAGACTATCTTCTACTCCACCTAGAGTACGGAATGAGTCTAAGCCTAGAAGTAGAACGACAACGCCTACAAGAGATAATCAAAACAACTCACGAACTAGAAGTAAAACTCCAACACCTAGAAAGAATAATAATAACTCTAAACCTAGATCAAACACACCTAGGAGAAGTAATAAACAACAAAATGGTTACATGAATTACTACCCTCCTCCATTTTGTTCTCCATGGGGAATCCCCACCTCATTCATTCATCCCAACCAAATGCAAGGGATGTTTGGAACTAACAATTTTGGACCCATGAGATATTGGGGACCAAATGTTTGATCTTATGTATTGTTACCTAGATGTGCTTGGGAATTGATTTGGAGCCCGATGAGTGGATTAAGGATAGTGGATGTTCTAAACACATGACGGGTAATCGAAGTTTATTCTCGCATTACAAAGCATATGATGGAGGTAACGTCACATTCGCTAGTAGTCTACGTGGTAATATCATTGGCAAAGGTACGGTTTCTCTTGACTCCATGACCATTGAAAATGTTGAGCACGTAGATAACTTAGGTTTTAACCTTTTAAGTATAGGTCAAATTTGTGATAATAAGTGTAAGGTCATCTTTTCGGAACATGACAGTGAAATCGTAAAAGATGGAAAAGTCATTGGAAAAGGTGTTAGAAAGCATGGGCTTTATGTCATGAATGTTAATAAGAAGTCAAAAGACAACATATGTCTTGCGACTATAGATGATAGTTCTACTCTTTGGCATAGGAGATTAGGTCACGCTAATATGCGTTTAATTCAATCTTTAGTCTCTAAGGAGTTGGTAAGACACCTCCCCAAGATTAAGTTTTATAGTCACTTTTGTGATGCTTGCAAAGTTGGAAAGCAAGTTCACTCAAGTCACAAAGCCAAGAATTTGGTTTCGACCTCTCGGTGCTTAGAGCTCCTACATATGGATCTCTTTGGACCTTCCGCCATACGGAGTTATGGAGGTAACCTTTATACCCTAGTTATAGTTGACGACTATTCTAGATTCACTTGGACTAGATTTTTGGCATCTAAGAATGAAGCTTTCGATCACTTCGAAATCTTTAGTCGGAGAATTCAAAATCAACTAGGATGTTCAATTGTTTCTATTAGGACGGATCATGGTAGGTAATTTGATAATGAAGTGCAATTTGGTGCCTTTTGTGAAGCTCGTGGTATTACCTATAACTTCTCGGCTCCTCGCACTCCACAATCAAATGGGGTAGTTGAAAGGAAGAATAGGACTCTCCAAGAGATGAGTAGGACGATGTTAAACGAGCAATCGTTGCCTCAAAAGTTTTGGTGCAATGCCGTAGATACATCGACTTATATTCTCAACCGAATTCTTATTTGACCTTTCCTAGGAAAGACCCCCTATGAGATTCTTAAAGGTAAGAAACCCTCATTAGAATACTTTAGGGTGTTTGGAAGCAAGTGCTTTATCCTCAACACCAAAGACTACCTTACCAAGTTTGACCCAAAGTCTTACGAAGGTATCCTTTTAGGTTATTCCCAAACTAGTAAGGCCTACATAGTCCTAAATAGAACCTCAGGGGTTATTGAAGAATCACTCAACGTAACCTTTGATGAAACCCCTCCTTCACCCAAGACACCACCATTGGTTGATGATGACTTGGATGAATTAGAAGTAGTTAAAGCCAAAGAGGTTAGAAAAATAGGAGTTGAAGACCTTAGTGTTGAAAAGGAAGTAAACATTAAGGAGTCTAGGGATCATACTCTCAATAATGTCATTGGTGACTTAAATCAAAGGACCCTGAGATCTCAAGTCCAAAACCAAAGAAACTTCTTTTGTTTTGTCTCCTTGATTGAACCTAAGAATGTTAAAGAAGCCTTGACGGATGAGAGTTGGGTCATTGCGATGCAAGAAGAATTGAATCAATTCGTTGCCAATGATGTTTGGGAACTTGTTCCTCCACCTAGAAGTTCTACCATTATAGGAACCAAATGGGTATTTAGGAATAAGCTAGATGTGAATGGTGTTGTGTCTCGTAACAAGGCTAGACTTGTAGCTCAAGGCTATAATCAACAAGAAGGGATTGATTATGACGAGACATATGCACCGATAGCTAGATTAGAATCTATTAGAATCCTTTTAGCCTACGCTTGTGCCTTAGATATTAAGCTTCAACAAATGGATGTAAAGAGTGCATTTCTTAACGGTTTGATCAATGAGGAGGTATATGTGGCTCAACCTCCCGGCTTCATTGATTTTGAGAAACCGGACCATGTTTACAAGCTTAAGAAAGCACTTTATGGACTCAAACAAGCACCCAAAGCTTGGTATGATAGACTTAAAGCGTTTCTTGTTAAACATGAGTATACCATGGGTATGGTAGACAATACACTCTTTACAAAGAAGAAAGGTCCTCACCTCATAATCGTACAAATATATGTTGATGACATTATATTTGGCTCAACTTGTCAAGAATTGTGTGATGACTTTGCCAAAATCATGCATGATGAGTTTGAAATGAGTATGATGGGAGAACTTAACTTCTTTTTAGGACTCCAAATTAAACAAATGGACGATGTTATTTTCTTTAGTCAATCTAAGTACGCTAAATAAATGCTAAAGAAATTTGGATTAGAAGAATCTAGACCAATAAAGACCCCTATGGCCTCGGATACTAAACTCACCGTAGATGATGATTGTGAGTCGATAGACAACACCAAATATAGAGGTATGATTGGTAGTTTGTTGTACCTAACGGCAAGTCGACCGGATATCATGTTTAGTGTTTGACTTTGTGCTCGCTTCCAAGAGGCTCCCAAAACCTCTCACCTTGAAGCGGTTAAGCGTATCTTCCGATACATTAAAGGCACTATACATTTAGGATTATGGTATCCTAAAGGGACCGGCGTAGAAACCATTGTCTACGCGGACTCGGATCATGCGGGAGACTATGTGGACCGGAAAAGCACTAGTGGAGTTTGTACCTTCATGGGTTGTTGTTTAACTTCTTGGTTCTCCAAGAAACAAACCGCTCTTGCGATAGCCACCACGGAAGCCGAGTATGTGAGTGCCGGTAAATCATGCCAACAAGCTCTATGGATGAAGCAAGCGCTTGTTTATTACGGGATTTCTCTTGATGATGTTCCCATCATGTGCGATAATAAAGGCGCTATAGACCTAAGCAAGAATCCCGTGCAACATTCGCGAACCAAACACATAGAAATTAGACACCATTTCCTTAGAGATAATGTTCAAAAGGGGAACATTACTATCGAAAAGGTGCCCTCCGAGGACAACTTAGCCGATATCTTCACTAAGCCATATAAGAGGGAACCTTTTTATTACTTGCGTCTAGGTCTAGGATTAATGGAACATCTTCCTTAAATTCTTTTCTTCTTGTGTGTTTTCTCCTACCACCTTGAGTCCTTGAGTCTTTTAAGATTCTTTTGAAAAATCTTCTCATCTTCTTTTCAAAACTCTCAAAGTCTCTTTCGAAAACGGTTGAGAAACTCGCTTAACATTGTTAATTCAATCTAAAAATGATTTTTCATAGATTCTCGCTATTAATATAGAGCTTACATAATTCATATGTATGATTCTCTCAAACATAGCAAGAAAAAGATTGAATCATGGAGGATCATTGTGTCATAAGGTCTTACACACCTCCTATATTGATTTTATTTTTTTTGTATTTTAGTTAAATCTCTTTTTGGTAAGTTTGCATATACTTTTATTGTCTATCTTAGCTTTTAAGCACATCCCTATGATAAGTTAGACTAGAAAAATAAGATTTGCTGAAAAATCTTTCTCCAAACACCAAACCCTGCTTCTGCAGGCGGTTCCATAAGTGAGCCGCGGTACCTTATTGATAAGGTACCGCCAACATAGATAAGGAACCGCCTACAGTGGCCTTCCTTTTCGGGTTTTTGTCTGAAACTCCAGATTTGCTCCAACCTTTTTGAGAATCTTTGTTTCAAACCCTTTGACCACCCCAAAAATACCCTAAGCCTTCCCTATTTAAACCATAAGCATTTTGCATTCTTCACATCCAAAATGTCTTTTTCTCCAAATGAAAGCCTTGAATCTCCTCCATTTTCTTCAATTGCTTTCAATCCAAACCCACCCAAGAACACTCTTAATCACATCTCTCCTACCAAGAATGTTGATTGTGGAACTTCCTTCGTTCCACCACCACCCTTTAGTGTTCTTCCTCCTTCTCATGATAATGTCATGCATCATGGAACATATTGTCATTGTTGTCAATATCAACATCTTGCTATGGCACACATCTATGAGGAGTTGAGCTACATTCAGAGTCTCTTAATCAAGCCTCCTCTTCATTTTGATTATGAGATCTCCAACAAGCCACCACCACCCTCCGCTATTACCTTGTCTTTCATATAAGCATTGGTTGCTTATCCTCAAGACACCAAATTCAAGCAAATCTTAGAATCCTAGAATAACTAGGATTAGATTTATGCTTTTGGCTTGTTTCCTTTTTTTTCTTTTCATACTTCCTTGTATGATGTCTCTTTAGTAACTTATCTTGGATCTTTGTCATTGTGTTTTCTTCTCTTTTAATTTTAATTTTTTTTGTGACCTATTGCTATATATTGTTGGTTGTTTCTTTTGTTCAACTAACCCTTCTATGTAGCTTGTCATCATATCTCGATTCCCCGGTGCCCCAAGCTAGGGGAGTAAGCACCAAGGGGGAGTCTTTGCAAAGTCCGTTTCTTCAACACCAGATTACGCAACCTTTTTGCTTCGACAAAGGGGGAGAAATGAATAAACTCGTCTTCGAAAATCTTGTTTTTTTGTGTGATTGAGTTTATGTATTGTCGGAATCAAAAAGGGGGAGATTGTTAATGCAATAATGACTAAAAACGTTACTTGCATTTTTCGGTCTCGCTTAATTTTGATTACGAAAATATGTAAAAACAAGCATTTACGAAAACAACGAAAAACGAATTCTTGAGTTCAAGTATTTTTCATTTTACCCATTTTCACTTAAGGTATGGATAAACAACTACTAGCCTTAATTAAGTGATCAAGTGATTTAATCTTTTCTTAAAACTCACTTTTTATTAAATGTGACAAGTTTTTATTAAACTTTATTTTTAAGAAAATGTTTTATTAAATTAATTATTTGAAATTTGAAAATGGCATATTCTTATTCTGTTAAGAATATCCTTTTAGGATATTTTTATACCCAGATAAGACCTCCACCACTAAAGGACAAAAAGGAGCGGAGTCTAGTCCGGCGGTACCTTAGCGCCTAGGCGGTACCTTATCGATAAGGTACCGCGGGCTGTGATAAGGTACCGTGGGCAGAACTAGCCGTTGGCTCCTTTGTCCTTTAAATAGTTGGCCATTCTCAGCTTTTCACCTCACCTCTTTTGCACATTCATTTCCAGATTCAAACCCCTTCTTTAATCACTCAAATCTTTGATCATTTGTTTGATTATTACTTGTTTAAGAAGTGAATCTTGTTCTTCCATCTCTTCCTCTCCAAGTGCAAAGAGAAGAACACTATCCTAGTGAAGTGTTGAGTCCACCACCAAAAATCCATTGAAGATCAATTTTTATATACTTGTAGTTGTGTCATAGTTGTGAAGATCCAAGTAGTTGTGTCTATTTGGAAGTTGTGTATGTACTAAGTATAGTTGTGTAGATTGGTCCTAGCTACGATTAGGGCTCGACTTTTAGCTTAGAGTCGGAAATTGGTTAAGCGACGTGTACGGTTTTCTCTACCATAAGGAGCTTGTTGTGTAGTGAACTCTCGAGTAAGGAGTACTCGAGGAGTGGAGTAGGAACGAGGAGTGAGCTTCGTTGCCGAACCACTATAAATCCTTGGTGTTCGGTTTGATCTTTCTTTACCCTTAACTCTTTACATTCCTTATTACTTTTTGCATATACATGTGTTAATATTATATTAGCTACACTATTATTCTTTATTCTTTGTGAATATATTTTTGTTAGTATTAGTTTAGCTACACTATCATTGTTCATATTTGTGCATAAGAAGATTTCACATATTTCCTCAAGCCTAAGTTTTTTGAAAAAGGATTTTTGGAAATCATATTTTAACAAGTAAATTTTAAGAAACTATTCAACCCCCCCCCCCCCCCCCCTTCTAGTTTCTACAATATAGACATTAACGGGCCAAAGTAGCCTTATTGGACTATAAACCCGACTAGTTAGTAAAACACTTATAAATTTACTTATTGGGCTTAACCCACTTGTTTCCAACATGTAAAGTATAATACTGATAACAAAAGTACAAAATGGATTAATACAAGTTAATGGACTTATAAAAGGCTTATTGGACCTAAAACATGTAAATAGGTAAAACTAGTAAACTAATATAAAAGTTGTCAACACATAACACAAAAAAATGAGTGAATGAGAATATATAAACCCACTTGATCATCATTATATGTATAAAGTCATCATATATATACATAATTGTTATGTTGATAAAGTCATTGGACAAAAGTCTAAGACGAGTATTATTTGTCTAGTTTTCCGTAATTGAAGCACGTACAGTACATCCGAATTACCGATAACCCGCTTTCCCACATCAACGTGAGTTCATAGCCTCGCACTCTTTTAAATGTTTTTATGAAATGTTTTATAAACCAGCGAGGGAGATAACATGTTAGTTTTGATAAAATAGGACACCATTTGTCCCGATTGTTTGTTTATTGATATGGACCCGAATGATTGTATGATCTGATGAATGATTAAATGACCTGATAGATGAAATGAAATGGATTATTAAAGTTAGGTTATGTCACTAAAAGTCCCATTAGCATGAATTGTGAACTACCGGGATTTGGTAGACGCTTATGCATATAATAGTACTATTTAGGGACGATCACCCCAGTTCGCGCCTTGACGGTTGATCCCCGTCGTGCCACATTGATTGGTAAGCGAATTTATGTATGAGAAGATTTACACAAGCGTGATTATTGTGACGACACACTAATTTAGATGGGCAAATGAGTTTCCGGTTAGCTACCCGTTGTTTGTTGTTGTAAGGTAACAATGTCATGCGGCTTATAATAATCCCAATAACGAAATACTCCTATATGCACTGAATTACGATATATTGCCTGACTAGCAATACGGGGTCTTACTATTGATGTTATGTTCGTTTTTTGGTTTTTCATAACCATATTCATATAACGGTAATAAAACGTTATAAAACGTATTGTATGATGTTTTACGACTTTGGTTCGTATAATGATTTTGAAGGCAAAAGCCTATATTATGATTTTTGATAAGGATTTGTATAAAATGACTGGCTATTTTATGGCCTATTACAAAGATTTGTACAAAATGATTTTCGGTAATAATTATATACCGATGATATATTAATGGTTTTATTAAACTCTAAGAATTCACTCGGCGTTATCGCTGACCTTTTCTTTTAACATGTTTTATCTCAGGTACTTGAAGGTAATTCTCGGGAAGACAACAAGAATTCATGGCCTGCACTTAAATAATAATTTTCATTCAAATGCTTTGTAAAACCTGTATGAATTACAATCACGTGGGACCTATGTAAATTTGATATTTATGAATGGAAATGCTTAATATTAAACGACGCGATTTTTAAAAGCGTTGTCTATGATGTGAGTAATGTGCTATCCCGTAACACCATCGAGTCTTCTGTTGTATTGAATTGTATAAATTTGGGGGTGTTACAGAGAATTCCATTCCAAAGCCTTCATCTCAACCCAATATACCTTATCCCTCAAGGTTGCGGAAAGAGTAGTTGAAGAACAAGGATGATATTCAGGTTTCTAACTTTCTTAAAATGTTTAAACAACTGAATTTCATCATCTCCTTTGCCGAGGCTCTCACTCACATGCTGAAATATGATAAACTGTTTAAAGATCTTCTCAGTGATAAGTAGAAACTTCTTGATATCGCTTAGACCCAACTTAATGAGAATTGCTCCGCAATGCTCTTAAGGAAATTACCAACCAAACTTGGTGATCCAGGTCGTTTTCTCATTCCTTGCAACTTCCCCGTGGTAGAGAATTGTATGGCCCTAGCCGATCAAGGTGATAGTATAAACTTAATGCCATTAAATGTTTGGAAACAATTATCTCTACCCGAGCTAGTCCCTATACGAATGACATTGGAATTAGCTAACCGTACGGTTGCTTATCCAGTGGGGATAGCCGAAGATGTCTTCGTCGGTGTCGACAAATTCACCTTTCCGGCGGATTTTGTTGTCGTTGACTAGGAGATGGATCCCCGTGTTCCATTAATCGTTGGACGTCCAATCTTGAGGACCGGTCACACTCTCATCGATGTAGCCGCGAGCGAATTAATCATGAGAGTTTGTGACGATAAAATCGTCTTCAACATGGGTAAACTTTCTAAGCAGCCTTCTTGTAACCCCCCCAAATTTATACAACTCAATACAGCGGAAGACTCGTTGGTGTTACGGGATAGCACATTACTCACATCATAGACAACGCTTAAAATCGCGTCGTTTATTAATAAAGCATTTCCATTCATAAATATCAAAGTTACATTGGTCCCAAGTCATATTATTTCGTACAAAGTTTTACAAAGTATTTGAATGGAAATTGTTGTTTAAGTGCGGGCCATGAATTCTTGTTGTCTTCCCGAGAATTACCTTCAAGTACCTGAGATAAAACATGTTAAAAGAAAAGGTCAGCGATAACGCCGAGTGAATTCATAGAGTTTAATAAAATCCATCAATATAATATCAGTATAAAATTATTACTGAAAATCATTTTGTACAAATCATTTTAATAGGCCATAAAATAGCCAAAGTCATTTTATACAAATCTTCATCAAAATCATAATATAGGCGTTTGCCTTAAAAATTATTATACGAGCCAATGTCGTAAAAACATCATACAATACGTCTTATGACATTGTATGAAAATAAAAACCGTTATATGAATATGGTTATGAAAACCAAAACACGAACATAATATCAATAGTATGACCCTGTATTGCTAGTCAGGCAATACATCATAATTCGGTGCGTCTAGTAGCATTTCGTTAGTTTGGATTATTATAAGCCGCATGACATTGTTACCTTACTATCACAACAACGGGTAGCTAACCCGATACTAAATTTGCCCATCTAAGTTAGCGTGTCGTCACAAAGGTCACGCTATGGAAATCTTCTCATACATAAATTCGCTTACCAATCAATGTGGCACGACGGGGATCAACCGTCAAGGCGCGAACTGGGGTGATCGTCCCCAAATAGTACTATTATATGCACAAGCGTCTACCAAATCCCGGTAGTTCACAATTCATGCTAATGGGACTTTTAGTGACATAACCTAACTTTAATAATCCATTTAATATCATCTATCGGGTCCTTTAATCATTTATCGGGTCATACAATCGGGTCATTCAATCATTCGGGTCCAAATCAATAAACAAACAATCGGGACAAATGGCGTCCTATTTTATAAAAAATAACATGTTATCTCCCTCGCGGGTTTATAAAACATTTCATAATAACATTTAAAAGAGTGCGAGGCTATGAACTCACGTTGATGTGGGAAGGCGGGTTATCGGCAATTCGGACGTACGGTACGTGCTTCAATCACGGAAACCTAGACAAATAATACTCGTCTTAGACTCTTGTCCAATGACTTTATAAAAATAACAATTATGTATACATATGATGATTTTATATATATATGATGATCAAGTGGGTTTACATATTCTCATTTACTCATTTTTGTGTTTATGTGTCGATAACTTTTATACTAGTTTACTAGTTTTACCTATTTTAAGTCCAATAAACTTATTATAAGTTCTTTAACTTGTTTTAATCCATTTTATAATTATATTATCAGTATTTAAACTTTACAAGTTGGGCCCAAATGGGTTAAGCCCAATAAGTTCTTTTTATAAGAGTTTAACTTATTTAGTCCAATTATTAGTCCAATATGTTTACTTAGCTCGTTAATGTCCGTATGTCCTATAGTTCGGGTTTTATCGATTTTTACTTGTATTAGATACTTATATATCAGTATATGACTTTTAAAAACTTTACATTAGACGGGTTTGATCGTCTAAGTTTTAATTGGCGAAAAACGTTAATTTTACGGTAATAGCCGAAAAAGTCGTAAAAATCAAGTTTATAGTTTTATAACTTATAAAACTTAACAAGTTACCATTTTTATAAAATGTCCACTTATTTACCGTTGTACATATTTATATAAATGTATTATATGAGTTAGTGGGTTTTTATTTACATTTTATACTATTTTTATTTGAGTGCTTATATAATACTATTATACTTTGATTTCCAAAATCTGATTTTTATTTTCATCTTCACCAAAACTGCCATATCTAGAGTTCTATATGGAGATAGAAGCTCAAATTTTTATGACATAAACTAAATGATATGTGCTCCATTTAACTCTCCTATAGCTACTGTTGAATCATCGTCTAAGTATTTTCTAAAAATCTTCCAAAACAGTGAACTCAGATTTGTACTTTAAACTTGTTTTGATCATATCTCACTCATTACAATGATTCCATTGCATGGCCAACTCTCACATGTGTACAAGACTCATAGCTTACTGTATATCAATTAATCTATGTCATTTTATCAGTTCATCATATGATTCTTTACTGTTTTATACAGTCTAATAATTTAAGCAAGATTAACCCATTTTTACTTATAGTTTTTCATCTTTTTATCCATGATTATTAACACCAAATCCCCACACAATACTTTTATCATCATATAATCATCATATATATATACAATAGGAAATAAAATACATGATTACATAATCAAAATAACAAGAAGATGAGGAGGACAATCTTTATACCACCAAGTTGATGTAGGTTGTGATTTGGACATGGATTTTGATGGAGAAACTTATGAATAAGAAAGACCATATTCAAGATCACCTATCTTCATGAACACCTTGTGGAAAATCAGCCCTTGAATCCCTTGAAAACTTCTCCTTGGATGTTAAAACTTGCACCAATCTTCATCTCTTTGAATGGAGATTAACATATCTTAAGTATAACAAATGTTTGTGGTTAAATTTTGTATGAATGGGGTGTTGTGGTGATGATATGGGACGAAATTATAGAGAGAGGAAGAGAGAGTTTTGGTTTATTTGCATGTATGTAATGAAGGTAGTAGTTTTTGGTAGCTAGTTTTGATGGAAGAATGGCTTACTTTGTAAGCTAGAATGACAAGTGTAAGCTTAGCTTACAACTTGACACCAAATGTGGTGTGGTGGTGTTGTGTGGGATGGTTATAGTGGGGGTGGGGCAAGTGTCCCACTTGTCTCATCCCCATTTATTTACGGGTACTCCTCGATTCTAGTTTCCTCGATTTGCGTGCCCTCGGGTCGTTTTACGAAAAACGTTTTTATAAATTGTGAATCAACGGCACAAAACGAATCTAATAAAAATTGTCTCATCAAAAACGGAGTTCGAAAACGTAAATACGTAATCCTAAGGTTTCCGGTTTAGTCGTAAAGGACGTTAAAATAAAATCGTAAGTCCTAGTCTCTTCTCGTAAATTTGTGAGTTTATAAACTAACACAAATTTAAAACTCCAAAATAATATTCACGGATAAATATATTTTCTGAAATGCCGGACTGTCACCAAAACGGTGTATGTAAACGTAAGCACGTAACGTTGAATCCTCCGGTTTAGACGTAGTCGATGCTACTTCCAGACGTAAATCCAAATTTCTTCCCAAAAATAACTGAGTTCATAATGTAACATGAAAATAACGTTTTCAAATAAATATTGAGAATAAAATATCAACCATAAATTGACGGATTGTCACAGCATTTACCCCTAAACAGGATCTTTGTCCTCAAAGATCATCTTACCTTACTACTCGCTTCTTATAGAGTTAAAGCCATGTGGGTATTTCCTCCACATTCGGTCTTTTCTCACAAGTGTAATTCATTACAATACGCGAGTTTCATTAAACATAACTACGGGAATAAGATCAGGCTTAATGTTGACTTACTTTCTCTATCCATGATGTTCACGGGTTTTTGATGAATGCAACTTTTCGCCAATCTAAACTCTACTAAGAATAATCAGATTCTCACTTGATAGATATTCCATCAAATTCGATATACGAATCATAATTCACGTAGCGCTTGAAGTCCTAGGGTAGATCCAGCTTATATGCCCTTCAAACCAATCTTTTCCATCATCTCAATGGTCCCATACAATGGGGACTTATATCCCATGATTTGTCAGATCATTAATTCATTTCTCCAAGGTTAAAATTTTTGGCATAACGTTGCTACCCATCTGGCACTTCAAGATCTACATTTTATATTCACATAACCTCTTGCCCACTATTGGCAGTCAATAATCAGATCCTAATTTCGACAATCATTTCAGGTCTCGCGGGTCGAGTATTTTGTAAGGTTAGGTTCGCCATCATAGGGAACCTTAAACCTAAAAGACATGTCCAACTCACGATGGTTGTTTGTCGGGTGTCTTCATCTCAACTCCTGCTTAAAGATGCTCTAATATTTAGATCCTAACAAGATTAGATCTCAATCCTAGTACGATGATTATCAATGATAATCCTTCCAAAGGAAAACGATTATACGTTTCATTACCAAAGGTCAATCATTCAAACATAAACCAACACTTATATTACTTTGTATCGTTACTTTACCTCGTCCTTCGATTGGGGTGGTACATAGTACTCTCATCAAGGTTCGTTCTCAATGATTTCTAAGCAAATCTCTAGAAATTCGATGCGAAGCGAGGATCTTGATAAAGATGTTCGATACAGGCACATTATGTTTACATAACTCTTTTTCCTTTATCATTAACGGGAATGATATTAGCAGATTTGGTCAGTCTGTCGACGATGACCCAAATAGAATCAAATTCAGATGATGACCTTTGTAATAGCTAGACGTTTACTAATGTATGAGGCGATGTCTGCCTTCATAATTTGTCATTAGTACAACTTCTTCTAATAATGATACATTAAATCATAAATGTCAAGAATCAAATACTTATACTTACAAGAATTCAATATGACTACATTTCTAAATCTCCATATTTAGGCAACCACAAACGACCTTTTAAATTATTTAACGCCATCGGCTTCTCAATTTTAATGGTTCACATTAGCCGCGAACCACTTTTATTATCTGTGTTATCCTTTTTATAAGCATCGGCTATATTTTAAATTGTTCGGCAATTTTATTTTGTACCATCATTACTAAGGAACACATCCCAATTGGTTCTTTATCCTTTCTATATTATGTGTCAGTACCTACATTCACTTTCCTAGATGGAATAGTTATCATGTCCGTATTTATTCAAAAATTATTTCTTCACATTTTCTTTGTTTTAGTTTCTTCTTTACTATTATCTTTATCTATTTTACTCAATCCGATGTCTAAAGCGTCGATAATTACTACAAGTAATTAAATAATAATTAGTTAATTTTTATGAAACGTAAACGTAAAAATTTTAAATTCCTTAGTTCGACCAATTGTATAAAATGTTCAAAATAAATTTGAATTTAATTAACAAGATTTTGTTGATTTATCGAAAATAATTATTCGTAAATGTTTGAAAAATCTTTGTTTATTCTTTGGTAAAAATTTTCTTAGTTGAAAAGCAAAAATTGTCATTTCAAATTCTAAGTCATGGTTTAAATGGTTTCCTCAATCCCTCTTAGGTTGTCTTGAGGTATACACAAACATTTACCCCTAAACAGGAGTTTAGTTAAATGATTTGTGTATAAGGAAATAATCCCTTAAAAATTTTCTTTGATAAAATATCTGTCAAAACATATTTGCACTTTTTTTTGTGTATCCCAGAGCCTTAAGAGGGCTCTAAATTTTTGAAGAGTCAATATAGGTTCCATTATCTTATTAATCACATGGTCAAATAATGTAAAGGATTAAGCCGTTAATCACATGTTAAATATTTAAAGTACAGGTTTTCATTGTTCAGCCAATTCAGGGCAATTTATAACTAATTATTAACTCATTCTTATTCTTATATACAAACAAATGGTTCTTAATGATCACGAGCATGGGTTTATCAAATTACAGCCTACACATGTGATTCACCAAATTTATGAATGCTACATGTGTATTAGTCAATCTAAACGTCACCACGTGAAACTCATAATGTTCATTACAAGTACATGATGTAGTGATTGGAATACATAACCCTTTTTCGCAGATGCGAAGTTGATGATAACCATGCCGTGGATCAAATCTTTAAAACATACGCTAGAATCTTGTAAATGATCGAACAAATCTTCCATTTCGAGTTATGGATTTCGTTTTCGATTGTCAATTTACTCAGTTCACAGTAATCTATAAATATAAGGAATGATAATACCATAGCTCTTCATAATGACGAGCTTGGTAGAATAAAATCTTTCTCTGACAACTCTCTTTGTTGTACGGTAATTCCTTTAATTCAGATGGTGCTGACGTACAGTGCACAAGCCACAGGTGCAGCACCAGAAATATAATCAATACCAGTTTCAACATGCCTTAATGGAAAAAGTATAGGTAATTCATCAACAAATACCTCCTAAAGTTTCAGTTAATGGAAACATCTTTTAATAAATTCATATTAGGTTCTTTCTAGATTATAATATCTATGACTAATTCACAACCATTCACGGTATAATTTTAAGTCTAATTGCAGGATATGATCATCCATCAAGAATTATTTATATCACTTTTGATAATCAACACCTTATCTTTTACGGGAATTCTATTCGAGTTCCCATCAATTAAGACAATGTCGTCATGTCATAATCAATCAATCCATTCTACTGTCACTATCAACTTTCCAGTTTTATTGCCGTCGATAATATGTGAACTTCTCAAAAGACTAATAATAGCTCATGATCCTTCACAAATTCAAGGATATATGGAGACATAACTAACCTTAAAAGAGTAAGGTCAACGTATAATCTACGCGAGAGAATTTCAAATCAGATACAGACGAAAACATTTAACGAATATGAATATATCCCATGTTTTCATAATTTGAGTACGCATTCGAAAGCTCCTCGGATCGTTACCCAGGTCATTCAAATGAAATCAATTCAAATGAAATCAAATCAAAAGAAATGATAGGAACGTCGATACATTCAGTCGGGTATCAACACTCGGTAATCAGATACTTTTCCTAAGAATCTCGCTACGGGAGAATTGGACAAGAAAGAATTGTCAATTGTCAAATAAGACAATTTCCATAGATGAGTAAATTCGACTCAGAAGAATAAATAGTACGGGCACATATGTAGGTGTCCCTAACACTATGTCCCTATTTTTCACTTCTTGCAGATCTCATAAAATTTAATCTTTCACAATCTTCAAAGAAAATGTAGTGTTTATTCATTAGTTTTATGGTGACTACTAATCAGCCTTGCATGGTCCATTCCAAATTGTATTTAGGCGCGTAACTATATACAATTTCAAGATTAACGATGCAATACTCAGTTCATCAAAATTTTATCATCCATGTTTATAGTAAAATCATTTTCATGCTTAATTCTTAGATAAGAATCAAGAATAAATTTACAAAGATTTTTTTTTGTTATGAAAACAATTAAGTTTTCCAATATGTTTTATAAACAACTTCATTTCGATAAAAATCACTTATAAATCTTACTTTGAGTAATCCTTTTAGTGATGAAAATTCAATTTTTCTCAAGGAATACTGTTTTATCTTTATAAAAACAATGAGTGATCTGCAGAAGAGTGATGAAAGCTTGTTCACCAAGAACTAACTACAATATGATAGGAAATGAGCTTTAGCCAAATAATCATGAGGTTCATGATCTCGATGGCACTCAAAAGAATAATGCACAACGTAACTCAAATCGAGATGAGTACTTGTTCAATGGTTGCATCACTAATGCGAACATTAGGATGAAGCAATAAAAGATGGATAACATCGATACATGTAGAATTTAGCAATCAAAGGTAGTCTTTACATTAATCACAAACAAGTCAAAATTGTACCGTAACACATTACATGTCACTATGTCATACAATTCTCAAAACTCATCCTACCAACTGATATCTCAGTTAAGTTAGGGATTTTTAAAAGATACCACAATGAATACTAATCTACAAGAGTAATTAGGTGTCCTGCCTGTCCCGGAAGATCCATCGGTCCCAATTCAGAAGAAGATTTCTTCAATTTATTTATTGGACACTAGGCATCCTCGTTAGTGTTCAATGGTCTAGGAACAACACTTAACACGAATCAATAATCAATTAAAACCTTATAATTCAATCATAGAACTTAATGACTTCCTTTTAACAACCTCATATTCCATACGGGTTAAATTTTACTTTATTCAAGTTTCAATCAATTTTATACTCAATTCGATATCCTACCTCATTTCCCAATACATTCATCCTTATTCTTACACCTTAAAAGGGCAATAAAAGCTCGATATGATCAATACTTAATTTCCAATCCTATAACTCCTTTATCAATAATTATCAAATGAGTCACTAGCATGAGATGACTCACACATTCAATTAGATTTCTCGGAAAGATATTAGTGGCATGAGGCTTTTGGGTAATGGTTCCAATGACAGCCTCAAGTGCAACATTCACCCTTTCGATTTCAATTTATGAATTGGATGACAACGAATCAGATGACATCTTTCTAGGTGATAACGTTTTGTCAAACTCCACTCTATAAGGAAAGATTGTCATGACATCGATATCAGATTTAATCTCGCCAATTCTTCTTTCAATTTCACAATCAACTAATATCTACATTTCTACTAATATCAACCATTTTTTGGGATCATAAATATCCACAACTTGGTTTAGATCTAGGATAGCTAGAATTCCTACGAGAATAGCTTCGATTGATTTGCTAGGGGAGTTAGGGTTACTTGTGACGATCTACGTCGTATAAATACCTCGTATAAATATAGAAATAATCATCAAACAATCATGTACTAAAATTACATCATATATATATAATCCAAGTTATATATATATAAAATAACACTTCTCAGTCTGGCCTTGTCGGTAACTCGGGAATTTTTCGGCACCGTTATAGTCAAAAGATTTTTAGACATTTTTAGAAAAATGTTTATAGTTAAAAGATTTTGAAATGTTTTATTCAAAACCTTGGTTTTAAAAATCTTTCGTTCTCTATAACGAGAGCTCTGGTACCAAACTGTAACACCCCCAAATTTATACAACTCAATACAGCGGAAGACTCGTTGGTGTTACGGGATAGCACATTACTCACATCATAGACAACGCTTAAAATCGCATCGTTTATTAATAAAGCATTTCCATTCATAAATATCAAAGTTACATCGGTCCCAAGTCATATTATTTTGTACAAAGTTTTACAAAGTATTTGAATTGAAATTGTTGTTTAAGTGCGGGCCATGAATTCTTGTTGTCTTCCCGAGAATTACCTTCAAGTACCTGAGATAAAACATGTTAAAAGAAAAGGTCAGCGATAACGCCGAGTGAATTCATAGAGTTTAATAAAATCCGTCAATATAATATCAGTATAAAATTATTACTGAAAATCATTTTGTACAAATCATTTTAATAGGCCATAAAATAGCCAAAGTCATTTTATACAAATCTTCATCAAAATCATAATATAGGCGTTTGCCTTAAAAATTATTATACGAGCCAATGTCGTAAAAACATCATACAATACGTCTTATAACGTTGTATGAAAATAAAAACCGTTATATGAATATGGTTATGAAAACCAAAACACGAACATAATATCAATAGTATGACCCTGTATTGCTAGTCAGGCAATATATCATAATTCGGTGCGTCTAGTAGCATTTCGTTAGTTTGGATTATTATAAGCCGCATGACATTGTTACCTTACTATCACAACAACGGGTAGATAACCCGATACTAAATTTGCCCATCTAAGTTAGCGTGTCGTCACAAAGGTCACGCTATGGAAATCTTCTCATACATAAATTCGCTTACCAATCAATGTGGCACGACGGGGATCAACCGTCAAGGCGCGAACTGGGTGATCGTCCCCAAATAGTACTATTATATGCACAAGCGTCTACCAAATCCCGGTAGTTCACAATTCATGCTAATGGGACTTTTAGTGACATAACCTAACTTTAATAATCCATTTAATATCATCTATCGGGTCCTGTAATCATTTATCGGGTCATACAATCGGGTTATTCAATCATTCGGGTCCAAATCAATAAACAAACAATCGGGACAAATGGCGTCCTATTTTATAAAAAATAACATGTTATCTCCCTCGCGGGTTTATAAAACATTTCATAAAAACATTTAAAAGAGTGCGAGGCTATGAACTCACGTTGATGTGGGAAGGCGGGTTTTCGGCAATTCGGACGTACGGTACGTGCTTCAATCACGGAAACCTAGACAAATAATACTCGTCTTAGACTCTTGTCCAATGACTTTATAAAAATAACAATTATGTATACATATGATGATTTTATATATATATGATGATCAAGTGGGTTTACATATTCTCATTTACTCATTTTTGTGTTTATGTGTCGATAACTTTTATACTACTTTACTAGTTTTACCTATTTACGTATTTTAAGTCCAATAAACTTATTACAAGTTCTTTAACTTGTTTTAATCTATTTTATACTCATATTATCAGTATTTAAACTTTACAAGTTGGGCCCAAATGGGTTAAGCCCAATAAGTTCTTTTTATAAGAGTTTAACTTATTTAGTCCAATTATTAGTCCAATATATTTACTTAGCTCGTTAATGTCCGTATGTCCTATAGTTCGGGTTTTATCGGTTTTTACTTGTATTAGATACTTATATATCAGTATATGACTTTTAAAAACTTTACATTAGACGGGTTTGATCGTCTAAGTTTTAATTGGCGAAAAACGTTAATTTTACGGTAATAGCCGAAAAAGTCGTAAAAATCAAGTTTATAGTTTTATAACTTATAAAACTTAACAAGTTACCATTTTTATAAAATGTCCACTTATTTACCATTGTAAATATTTATATAAATGTATTATATGAGTTAGTGGGTTTTTATTTACATTTTATACTATTTTTATTTGAGTGCTTATATAATACTATTATACTTTAATTTCCAAAATCTGATTTTTATTTTCATCTTCACCAAAACTGCCATATCTAGAGTTCTATATGGAGATAGAAGCTCAAATTTTTATGACATAAACTAAATGATATGTGCTCCACTTAACTCTCCTATAGCTACTGTTGAATCATCTTCTAAGTATTTTCTAAAAATCTTCCAAAACATTGAACTCAGATTTGTAATTTAAACTTGTTTTGATCATATCTCACTCATTACAATGATTCCATTGCATGGACAACTCTCACATGTGTAGAAGACTCATAGCTTACTGTATATCAATTAATCTATTCCATTTTATCAGTTCCTCATATGATTCTTTAATGTTTTATACAGTCTACTAATTTAAGCAAGATTAACCCATTTTTACTTATAGTTTTTCATCTTTTTATCCATGATTATTAACACCAAATCCCCACACAATACTTTTATCATCATATAATCATCATATACATATACAATAGGAAATAAAATACATGATTACATAATAAAAATAACAAGAAGATGAGGAGGACAATCTTTATACCACCAAGTTGATGTAGGTTATGATTTGGACATGGATTTTGATGGAGAAACTTATGAATCAGCAAGACCATATTCAAGATCACCTATCTTCATGAACACCCACTACCACAAAAAAGCACATAAAGACCCCCTAATAGGAACCGGTTATATAATAACCACTCCTTATGAAGTCTGAAAAACCAGTTGTTATATAATTACCGGTCTTTTTAATATAAAAATAAACAAAAACCTGTTATGCCAAAAGAACCGGTCTAGAAACATTTTCAAAGACACCGGTTTTTAATAAAATATAGTTTTTATTATATTTTAGATATTGACACCGGTAATTTCAGAAAGTAGAGACTTGTAAATATATGTATACAAGTTATATGATCAAAGGAAGAAGGGAATTAAGAAAAGGAATTTAAACAAAGAGTTTTTGGTTGTGCAAAGAGGTATATGATCAAATTTATCAGTGTGCTATTTATACTGAGAGACACACAAACGAAACGTAGCCGGTGCACTTGATGGTGTTTTGGACGAGGAAGACTATAATCAGTTCGACGAGTTATCTCCATTTTCTATTCAGTCTTTAGATGATATTATTAATAATGATCCCGGCTATTTAAAATCGGATCATCAAGAAAGAAATAAAAAATGATGAGTCAAGTAATACAATATTTTACTCAAATTACAATTAAATTTAAGCCAGTACAATTTATTATTTAATCAATCAGTTAATGCATTTTTTACAAATAAATTAAATAACATTTTTTTACAAATAAATTACTGTAAATAAATAGCAAACACTAATCAAATACAGTAAATATTTTTTTCCCCAAAGCAAACAAATAATATCCTTGACTTTATTAAACAATATCCTAACAACTCACAAAGAAGACGTCAAACAAAAACCTCTCCAATTCTTCCCCAATATTTACTGCCAATCAACCCATAACTGCTCCACGATCATCCATCTCCACTCTCAAACTCCTTCCAATCAAACCTTATCATCGAATCCACCTCCACCTCTGCCATCACAAATTTGGGCCCTTCATCTGAGTTTCAGCATATACGAAGGTATTTTTCTTCTTCTTAATTTACAAGTGATACACAATTGCTACTTATTTCAAGGTTAATTTTAGTTAATTAGCTTTTGCAACTTGGATTAAGGCTGGGTTTAGGTAGGTCAAATATTTTTTATATTTATAAATTGTATCATTTAGCTGCTTATGTGTTCACTATGGGCTGCCAATGTTTCACCATTAGGTGGGAATGTGAAATATATAAGTTTTATGATTTACAATTTACATGTTGTTAATTTGTTAATTTTGTGATTTTAGTTGTCAATCATGGGTATGCTAGTTGTTATTGTAAGGCAGCCAATTTCAGATCGAGTAGGATACAGTTGACTTTTAGCTGGATACATGAGTTCCGCTTGAAATGTTAACAGCTACTCCAAAAGAGTCGTTGAAGTCTAGTACATTATTTCAGCCGTGCGTTTGTTTAATTGCTAAACTTTCAGAAGATTAGTTAAGATTTAAAAGCGAAGAGAAGAATCCTCATATATAGATATTTGAATTGTGGTTGGTGGTTTAGTGCCGTGTATGGTGATTTTTTTTGCTCGGATAGTGGGTGGTCCAGTTTGAATACTTATGAGTGTGTGGGTGTGTAAGCCAACACACTGCATGTGTTTAGCTATGTGTATTAAAAGAGGGAGAAAATGTGAGTTCTAAAAAAGGAGACTTGTTTTTTTTAGAACGGAAAATGTTAGTGGTTAGTGGGTCGAGTCGTGCAATGACATTCAAGCGGCAAAATGTCTTCTTCGAACCTTCGCCTAGTTATGTTAAACTCCTAATCCGCTTCGCCTGAGAACCCTTGGCAGGTATTCAACCCAAGACCTCCAGGAAACCTCCCCAAAGAAACCACTTAGTGGAACCTTGGTGGCCAACTGAGCTAAGCCTGTTGGTTAAAAAAAAAGGAGACTTGTGATTGATTTTTAGAAACATGCAAATTAAATGGATTTATAGATCAGCTTTTTAATACAGTAATATGTAGTCTGATATAGATAAACTCACATATGTATAGAGTATAGACACGGGGTTGTGTATATCGTATATGTGCATCGGTGCTTAATAATTGATATCATAGAAATTTCTCTAGCTAGTGCAGGTGCTAAAGTTTATAATGGTTTGGACTTTTCCCTAGTTTAACTTTGAGTCTTCATAGCCTTCACTTCAAATATCTTTTCATCTGTCTACAAATACGTATTCGTCAAACTTTTAGATGACAATGTCTCATGTATTTGTAACTGTAAATCAAATAAGTTGAGCTAAAAAGGAAAGGTTGCAACTAGTGTAAATTAAGGCACATGCATGTGGTTTAACATACACAAATGTGTGAGAAAGTTGTTCATATTTGTTATTTATCTAAATTTCTTTCCCAATATAATGATAAAAGTAATTTTTTGGACTTGATTGACAATTTTATTTAGTAGTAAATCTGATTATGGAACACTCCCAAGAGAAACTTGTTGCAAGCTTCTTCTAAAACTGTTGGTTAACATGGTTTCTCACCGTTCTTTCTTCATAATCTCAGCAGGCTGTCCTACAACAAGCTTACGCAGCCTGGTGTCGCTGTAGTGCCACCAGCTCAGCAACCTACTGCTATTGCTGCTCCCCAATCCTACTACAACACCTACTATTGACTCAGTGACCCCCCTAATCTGCTTTAAAATCTATGTCATTTTGCTTCATTTCCTTGTTGTCTGTAAAATGCAGATCTACTTGTTTTATTATGATATCTAGATAGATTATCAATTGGTAGCAGACATAAATGACGAGTAATTGGTCGATATGTCGGCCCGTCATCCGAGTGTTGCAAGCAGTTACGGGTACATCAATTGATGGGTCGATATCTAGTTTCAGGCTTGTCGGAGTAGTTTATTGCATTGACTAGATAGGTAACCATTATTAAACTTTGCTAAAAAACGACTTGTAAGCTTCAGGTGTGATTCTGTCGACTTTAACTATCTAAAATTGCATCTTATGTTAGCCTCCTTAAGAAAAATCTCCGTATATGCATCTATGTTACATTGCTCATAACCTTGATCTCATAATTGTTTTAATTTGCAGAAGAATCTTCACTTGATTTTGATATATTTTCTAAGTATAGCCTCAAATTTGTAGCAGAATGGTAGGTGCTTTGAATTCTTCGGTGGACACCCGACCAAGGTCAAACCTCACGAGCATCCTTTTTAGGGTCAACCTTTAGGATCTATGTAGGCAACCATTTTTCATTATTTATATTTTTTATGATGCTATTTTTGACATTGCATAATACCTGTTATTCTCTTTGTGATTACCAGGGAGCCATGGAAAACAAGAGTTTGAACGTGTGTGCATATATCATCTTTTTAATACTTCTGTATTCTCACAATTGTTTGTTTAAATTCTAATCTAATTATGTATATTGGTTTTTGAATAGATGTTCAATCCAAAGCTTGTTTTGGCATCACCAGAAACTGCTACTTATTTCTTTCTTTTCAACATAACGACATGTACCTATTTGCAACATAATGACATGTACCTATTTCTTTCTCTATATTGCAGTACTTCCATAACTTGCCGGACTGACAACAGGTTCATTGATCATATCCGCTTGGGTGTGTTGCTTTTGTACTTCCCCTTTCTATTCATTCTGATTACATGAACATAAGTGGCAGAGTCATCCAAGAACTCAGGTCACCACCAGGCTGATATTGCCACTGCAACTTCTAATTCAGTCTTATATATAAGTGGAAATTCACCGTATCTTACGTAATTTGTTTATTAGATGGTGACTTGGTGAGCTGGTCTGATGAGGGGTGTTGTATCTATAGCGTTGGCATGCAAACAGGTATTTGCATCTAAGCATTCTGGTTTCATTCCTATTCAGATTCTTATTTAGTAATTAAAAGGGACACGATTCTTTGTATGGTGGTGTGTAATGGATCCAACTAACGCTACTATGATCACCACCACGATTGTAATAGTGCTCTTCAGCACCATTGTAAGTATCCTTTTCTCAGGTCGTCTTAAAAACAGGAATAACCTTTTGGTCCAGATTAACTGTATTAAATCGACCCTTTAGGTAATAATACTTTACCCATTAGTTTATTTATAAATAATAAAAGGGGCAAAAGGTATATTAGGCAAGAAGATTACACAACCCATACAAATTACTCATTTTGACCCGAATAGTTTATTAAGAGTTCAAGACCCACTAACATATTTCTATATGAAAAATCCTCACCCTTTAATAATTATACATGAAATTTCCATTCATTTATTCATTTTCTACCATTCTGCATTTTGTCGATTGATATGTATTTGACACCTCCTCGTCAAGTCATAATTTCTCATCACATATAATATATTGTGGATAACTTTTAGGTTTTCTATTTTAGTTGGATTTTGCATTGTCAGTATGTCATATTAAAACATGTGTGCAGGAAGAAGTTACAATCGAAATTGGTGAAGCTGTTGTTAGAGCCTTGAAAGGGAGAGCTCACTGCTACTGCCATTCATTTCTAGTTTAAATAAGTTTTGAGTCAAGTTGAGACGATTCGATATGTTGTAATGGAGTTGGTTATATTGGCATGTATAAGACTTTTGCACTTTAGTTTAGTTGTATATTCAGGAATTATACTTTTTTTTTATATTTTCTACAAAAATTATTTTTTAAAAAAAGAAATTCTCACCAAGACCGGTTCTTATATAATAATGGTCTTTTTCCTCTATAATAGGGAATCGTAGACATCGGTTGTAGACACCAGTTCTTGCTAGCAAACCAGTTCTGATGTTCATATTAGACACCGGTTGTGGAACCGGTTTCTATATGTTTTGGTTATAGAAATACCCCCTCGCCTAGATTGGTTCTGAAACCACTCTCCATGAGCCATTCTAACCAGTCTCCATGAGAATTTTTGTAGTAGTGACCTTGTGGAAAATCAGCCCTTGAATCCCTTGAAAACTTCTCCTTGGATGTTAAAACTTGCACCAATCTTCATCTCTTTGAATAGAGATTAACATATCTTAAGTATAACAAATGTTTGTGGTTAAATTTTGTATGAATGGGGTGTTGTGGTGATGATATGGGACGAAATTATAGAGAGAGGAAGAGAGAGTTTTGGTTTATTTGCATGTATGTAATGAAGGTAGTAGTTTTTGGTAGCTAGTTTTGATGGAAGAATGGCTTACTTTGTAAGCAAGAATGACAAGTGTAAGCTTAGCTTACAACTTGACACCAAATGTGGTGTGGTGGTGTTGTGTGGGATGGTTATAGTGGGGGTGGGGCAAGTGTCCCACTAGTCTCATCCCCATTTATTTACGGGTACTCCTCGATTCTAGTTTCCTCGATTTGCATGCCCTCGGGTCGTTTTACGAAAAACGTTTTTATAAATTGTGAATCAACGACACAAAACGAATCTAATAAAAATTGTCTCATCAAAAACGGAGTTCGAAAACGTAAATACGTAATCCTAAGGTTTCCGGTTTAGTCGTAAAGGACGTTAAAATAAAATCGTAAGTCCTAGTCTCTTCTCGTAAATTTGTGAGTTTATAAACTAACACAAATTTAAAACTCCAAAATAATATTCACGGATAAATTTATTTTTTGAAATGTCAGACTGTCACCAAAACGGTGTATGTAAACGTAAGCACGTAACGTTGAATCCTCCGGTTTAGACGTAGTCGATGCTACTTCAAGACGTAAATCCAAATTTCTTCCCAAAAATGAGTGAGTTCATAATGTAACATGAAAATAATGTTTTCAAATAAATATTGAGAATAAAATATCAACCATAAATTGACGGATTGTCACACTTCTGAAAACGAGAGTGTTAATTTCATTGACGTTCTTGATGAGGCTTGTGAAGAGCATTTCAAAGACGCTTGTAAAAGTGGTTCTTATTCTCTACCCATTGTTGAGACCGTTGCCTCTATTGGTCCATCACTAACTCCATTTGGAGAAAGTGATTTCCTTTTAAAAGAATTTGAAGCAACTTTGGGGGATGTGGACTTAAAATATGATGATTCTCCCACCGATTGGGATGAAGACATTCGTACCATTGAGAAACTTCTCAATGAGGACCATCTTTCTCCACCATCTCCTAAGGAAATCTCTATCGATGATCCGAATTTGACTATGCCTTCCATCAAAAATCCTCCGGATTTAGAGCTTAAGGATCTACCGTCTCATCTCGAATACGTGTTCCTTGAAGACAATAAAAAGTTACCCGTCATCATCGCAAAGGATTTGAAAGAAGACGAAAAATCTCGACTTATCGACGTGCTGAAGAATCATATGAAAGTGATTGCTTGGAAAATCTCCGATATTCGTGGCATTAATCCTCACTTTTGCACACATAAAGTTCTCATGGAGGACGACTTTAAGCCCACTATTCAAAACCAAAGAAGGGTGAATCCCAAGATCCATGACGTTATCAAAAAAGAGGTTATCAAACTTCTTGATGCGGGAATGATCTAACCTATCTCGGATTCACCATGGGTTAGTCCGGTCCATTGTGTGCCTAAGAAAGGCGAACTCACCGTTGTGCCCAATGAAAACAACGAGTTGATTCCTACTCGTCTCGTTACAGGGTGGAGAGTTTGTATAGACTATCGTAAACTCAATGATGCTACGAGAAAGGATCATTTTCCCCTTCCTTTTATGGACCAAATGCTTGAACGTCTAGCGCGTAATGATTATTATTGCTTTTTAGACGGTTTCTCCAAGTATTTTCAAATTCCCATCGATCCTAAAGACCAAGAGAAAACCACATTCACTTGTCCCTATGGAACATTTGTTTACAAAAGAATGCCTTTCGGTTTATGCAATGCTCCCGGGACTTTCCAAAGGTGTATGATGGCTATCTTCCATGACATGGTTGAAGAAACTATGGAAGTCTTCATGGATGATTTCTCGGTCTATGGTGATTCTTTCTCTACTTGCCTTGCCAATTTAGAACGTATGCTCAAACGGTGTGAACACACTCGTCTCGTTCTTAATTGGGAAAAATGCCATTTCATGGTAAAATAAGGCATTGTTCTTGGACATAAAATCTCCAAAGCCGGTCTTGAAGTCAACCGTGCTAAAGTTGATGTGATTGCGAAATTACCTCCACCTTCAGTCGTGAAGGGTGTGAGAAGTTTCCTTGGTCATGCGGGCTTCTATCGTCGATTCATTCATGATTTTTCTAAGATCGCTCGCCCGATGACCCACCTCTTGGAAAAACATACTCCCTTTATCTTTTCTAAAGAGTGTCTCGAATCTTTCAATCTTCTTAAAGATAAACTAACTAAGGCACCGGTCTTGGTTTCCCCTAATTGGGAGTTACCTTTTGAATTGATGTGTGATGCTAGTGACTTTGCTATTGTAGCGGTTTTGGGACAAAGAGTGAACAAACACTTCCAACCAATCCATTATGCTAGCAAGACAATGACGGGGGCTTAATTGCATTATACCACTACCGAAAAAGAGCTTTTAGCTGTAGTGTATGCTTTTGAGAAATTCCGCCCCTATCTTGTTCTTTCCACCACGATCGTGTACACCGATCATTCCGCGTTGAAGTACTTGTTGACTAAGCAATATTCTAAGCGAAGACTTCTTCGTTGGGGTTTTCTCCTTCAAGAATTTAAAGTCGAAATTCGTGACAAGAAAGGAGCTGAAAACCTAGCCGCGGATCATCTAAGTAGACTTGAGGATCCTTATCAAGGGATCATCCGAATCAAGAGATCAACGACTCTTTTCCCCTTGAGGCCTTAATGTCTATCAATTCCAATCTTAATGACACCCCGTGGTTTGCAGACATTGCAAACTACTTAGCGGGTGGTATTCTCATCGAAGGGTTAACATCCCAACAAAAGAAGAAGTTATTTAAAGATGTTAAGACTTACTTTTGGGATGACCCTTATCTCTTCAAACAATGTGCTGATCTGATTATTCGTCGGTGTGTTGATGGACCCGCATCTTTAGACATTCTCGAAGCTTTCCATAAAGGACCCACCGGTGGTCACTTTTGTCCCAACTACACCGTGAATAAAGTGTTTGACTCGGGATTCTATTAGCCCACCATTTATCGAGACCCTCACGAGATGGTTAAAAATTGTGAAGCTTGCCAACGCCAAGGCAAGATCACACATAAAGATGAGATGCCTCAAAATTTCATACAAGAATGTGAAATCTTTGACGTATGGGGTATTGATTTTATGGGGCCATTTCCATAATCCAAAGTGAACAAGTACATCCTCGTAGCCGTTGAATACGTATCTAAATGGGTTGAAGCAAAAGCTCTCCCTACGAACGATGTGAGGGTAGTTGTGAACTTTTTGAAGTAGCTTTTTGCTCGATTAGGTGTTCCTCGTGCTATCATCAGTGACCGTGGGACTCATTTTTGCAATGATCAATTTGCATGAGTCATGGCTAAGTACGGTGTCAACCACCGTCTTTCCACCGCTTATCATCCCCAAACAAACGGTCAAGCCGAGATATCTAACCGTGGATTGAAGAGAATTTTAGAGCGAACTGTGAGAGAGCATCGTGCCTCGTGGGCTGATAAGTTAGATGATGCTTTGTGGGCTTTCCGTACCGCATATAAGACACCTATTGGTTGCACTCCATATCGTCTTGTGTACGGGAAGGCATGCCACCTCCCTATTGAATTAGAGCATAAGGCGTATTGGGCCTTGAAGTGGGCCAATTTTGACATCAACAAAGCCGGTGATCTTTGGAAGATTCAACTCAACGAGCTAAATGAACTGAGGAATGAAGCTTATGAGAATTCATTGATCTACAAGGAGAATACCAAGATCATTCATGATGCAAGGATTAAAAACCGAGAGTTTCACATCGGTGATCAAGTCTTACTTTTTAACTCTCGGTTGAAGATCTTCTCGGGCAAGCTGAAGAGCCGTTGGTCTGGGCCATTCACCGTTGCCAAAGTCTTCCCTTACGGCACCATTGAGCTTTCTCAACCAAATGGGCCTAATTTTAAAGTGAATGGCCAGCGTGTGAAGCTGTACTTTGGTGAGGACATCTCTCATTAGATGATTCCATCCCTCACCATGTTTCCCTTGAATTAGTTCTGGGTCGAGTCAGGCTCGTGACTCGGTTAACAAAAACAAGCGCTTCTCGGGAGGAAACCCGTTGATATATCCTTTACCGTTTTCAAAATAAGTGTTGGGGGAGCCCCATATGTGTTTGTTGTCTTGTTTCTTATAATGTGCAGGGATTAAAGCTTCAAAGAGCACTTTTGACGACATTTGACGAACCGTGATCCCGTGTACCCGTCTTCCTGGTTCTATCCTAAACTATCGTGATTTAATATTTCATATCTTACATGTTCACATTGAAATCACCATAGTTGTCCTTTCCTTAGCAAGATTTAAACAAAGTGCACAATGTCCTAAGTCTAGGGGAGTTTACTTCCCCATGCTTAAACATTGAGGACAATGTTTATATCAAGTGTAGGGGGGACTTCTATCGAAGTAAGTGGGCTTTTCCATGAATTTTTCCTCATTTTAACCTGAAAATCTAATTTTTTGACATTTTTCAAAATTTTTAATCTATTTTGGCCTAGTAGTATAGTATTATTTTCCTTTGTTATCGTTATTTACTTTCTGTGTTAGAATAAATTTTCATAAAGTGGTTTTAATTTTTTAACGTTGTGAATCTTTTGACTCAACCCGAGTTTACTTATCTAAGTTTACTCTAGCTAGTATCCTTAACTTGTTAAAGTCAAGTTTTGCTAAGCTTTTATATAGGGAACTTTAAAACACGAAAGTCTTAACTCTCACGGGTTAAGAACAAGAACTTTTCACAAGTTCCTATAATTGATCCTAGAAAGTGGTTTATCAAGGGAACTTTAAAATGCGAATTCTAAACTTGAAAGAGTCTAAGAATTTGCAAGATCCTATAGATGACTTGAAAACCCAAAACTTTGATTTAGTTGGCTAAGCATCCACGAGTCTCATTCCTTGAGATTTTAAATTGTGGAGAACGAGAGATGATAGATTCAATTATAAGTTTGGTATTCTTTCGTGAATTTATGTGAGTTGATTATAAGCTTATTCTCCCATCGCTTGTTAATAAATATATTTGCAATAAATAAGGTTGTACGATTTTAAAAGTTACTTTGCTTCTAGCACAAGATCGAAAAGTTGCTCGGTATTAATTAGAGTTCATAGCCAAGTCATAACTTATTGAAGCGGAATGCAGAAGATTGGCAAGTCCGAAAAGGCCCTAACAAGGCATGAGGGCTACATTTTGTTACTAAAGATCCCATGTGATGTGAAGAATCATTTATCGAAAATCAATATGAAGCATCGAGACACACGACGTAAAGCAAATACTCCCCTAAATATCATGGAGAAGTCTATCCAAAAAGTCCCTAACAAGGTATGAGGATAAATAGATCTAAGTCCTAAAAGGAGGCGGATCGTTGTATATCAAAGTCCAAAATAAGGATTGGAGAAAAATGAAGAAGTCGTGGTCCAAATATGAAGAATCTCTCAAAAACTTCAAGTGAAGAAATTCATATTATGAAGAAAAGACCATAATTTCAAGAACGTATGTAAAGATTCGAAGTATAAAGTCCCTGCCAAACATCGGTCCGAGAAAGGTCTCAAATCGTGAAGCGAGTTATGCCATGATATGAACTTTAAGAGGTCCCGAGAAGTAGTTTTAAAAGATTTTTTCCTTTAGCTAACTATTGATTAAATCGTCCCACTTTATTTTCGGCCTAAATAAACTATCGAAATAAGTCAAACAATGTATCCTCGTGATCATTCAAGACAAAATTAAAATATAAGAGATACACCTAGGAATAAGGGAGTCTAAGTAAATAACTGGATCACATGAGTTCGTATTAGTTTTCTAACTTATAATAACAATGATCTAGTTTTTAAACTTGGTTTGGGGAATGTGAAACTTGAGGATGATAAACATTCATGACAGGCAAAACCCCAATGTAAGTCTTTGATTTCTCTACTTGTTTTGTTTATATTTCTATCTTTTTAATAAAGGCCAGGGTGTGTTATTTATGATGAAAAATGTAAACTGTGCTTTGAAATTAATGCATTGCATGAGGGCATTGTAGTGGTCAAGTGTAGGGGATTTAATAAGTGTGAAAACACTTATCCTTTTACCACTTATTTCCAATAATAACAAGACCAAAACATGTATTTTATGTCGTAAATGTCAGAATTATGCGTGGTTTGTGTTTTTATTGTGTTTCAGGATAAAATATGAAAAAGGAAGAAAAAACGGGCTATCACGGGCTTTTATCGAAGAAAACGAGAAAAGACGAAGTCAAAAGATCAAGAGTGTAAAAAGAACAGAAGTCCAAGGCCTATTCTGAAGATTTATCGAAGAAAAAGTCTAAAGACGGAAGTTTAATGAAGTCGAAAAACTCAAGTCTAATAGAAGAAGAAAATTATAAGACAAGTTCAATTTATATCAAAAATCCTGAGACGACGTCGAGAAAGACAAAGAATTTAAATCGAGTCGAGACGAGAAGAAAAGAAAAAGGAAGCAACACATGCACATCCCCACCTCCTATATATACCCTCCTAATGACACATTAGGAGGGTGTTAGCTAGTTCATTTTCCTTTTGTAGTTTTCATTTTTAGAGAGAGAAAGTGTTTAACTTTCTCTCACTAGAATTTCATCTTTTCTTTATGTTTAAGCTTTAATTCACTCTTGTATTTTGGAATCATTAATCTACAAGTTCAAGTTAAATTTTTCATCCTCAATCTCTTTCTACCTTTCTTGATTTTTACTTATATTTGATCCGAAATCATCTTTGATTTTGTTTAATCTTGATGTTTGATTGATTAAAAAGTTTATCTTTTGGTTTCTATCTAATTTTTATACGGATTAAGCTTTGAGATTACCATGCTTATTGGCTTACTTTGTATTTAGCTTATTAAAATTTAAGTTTTATAAAAAGTTTCGTCTTTTTAAAGTTCATCTTATAAAGTTTGCTTATTTGGTGTTTTGATAAGTTTTCATTCGTAGCTTATTTTTGGTTTTCCTTAATATTGATTTTGGTAAGTTTTTGATAAGTTCTTATTGGAAGTGCTTATTGGTTTGCTAGCTTATTCTAATCCATCTGAATACTTTGTGCTCCATCGTAAAGCTTAGGGTATTCATATTACGACTGAACATTCTGACGGTTTCATTGCGATCGCAATAACCCTTAGGGTTTTACTTTGTGATCGATTATTCAGATAGAGTATTCCGATCACTTATTCCGATCGTTGGTTGCGATTTCCCCTAGCATCGTACATTGCGATCGGGTATAAGGCTTATTGCGACGAAACGCTACCAAAATTTCAACATCCATATTCCTACAGACTTCACATTCCGATAGAATTACATTCCGATAGAATTGGTTTACTATTATTCCGATACTTTAATCATTATTCCGACAGAATTTCTTTTAACACATTCCGATGGGATTCCGATCTAGGGTATTCCGACGGGTTAAAGTTTTCATTTTTACAAAGTTTTAAGTTTTGAATTCACTTTTTAGTTTTAAGGTTTTCAATCATTTGTTTTTAACTCGTAATTTTTAGTTTAATTTTTAAAGCTTTATTTTTACACAACGACATTTTCATATTAGCTTTTAGTAATCAATTCGAAAAGACTGGACGATAACTTTTTACATACAAAATCTCTTGTATTAGTAGACTACCTTAATCTAGCTGAGATGTGAAACATTGTGCGTTAAATATTTAAAGTGGGATGTTAGGCTTGATCCCTTACATTCTTTGACCGTGTGATTAATGGTAGTGAAATCTATGTTGACTCTTCAAAGATTGGAGCCATTAAGGCTTTGGGTTATACTAAAAAGGAAGTGCGAAGATGTTTTGACAGATATTTATCGAAGAATTATGAAGGAATTATTCCCTTATACCCAGATCATTTAACTAAACTCCCTTAGGAATAGATGTTTGTGTATACCTCAAGACAACCTAGGAGGAATTGAGGAAACCATATAGCCCATGACTTGGAATTTAGAGTGGTAGTTTTTGCTCTTCAACTAAGAAAATTTTGACCAACGTTTAAACAAAAAAAAATTTCGAACATTTACGGATCTTGTCTATTATTTTCGATAAATCAACGAAGATCGTGTTAACTAAATTCAAATTTATTTTGAACATTTTTCTATAATTGGACGAACTGAAAATTAAAAACAATAAAAATTACGTTTATGTTTCATAAATTAAATATTTATTATATGTAGGTCCTTAGTTTCTTAGGATTAAGCAATATATGAATTATCTATTGAATGGAAGGGAAGAAGTAAGAAGTAGAGAGAGAAAGGTAGAGGGAGAAAGGAGAGAAAGGAAGAAAGAAAGATGGATTGATGAAAGTGTGTGAAAGAACAAATGAGCAACCCCTCCTAACATGCTAGGAGGGGGTATATATAGCCCACCCTACATGTGGGCTATATGGGCTATATGGATTACATATAGGATCACGAGCCCATTACTTGAATATATCTTTGGAGTGACTGATCCTTTCTAAATACGTAAAAACGTATTTCCAACAATCTCCCCCAAAGGGAGGTCACTCCAAGTTACAATGTCCTAAATAGTCTATAGCTCGTGATCAATGATAACAATGATGTGACCGAGACATTCCTCAGAAAAACGTATTTCCAACAATCTCCCCCAAAGGGAGGTCATACCATTTTACAAAATCTTAAACCTAGCATACTATGCTTGAGTCTTCGATCTTGTTCTTGTGAATATGATTGATGTGATCTTTGACTATAGTCTTGAGCATGTTTCCTTGCCTTGACCTTGTGCATTCATCACTTGTGATATTTGCCTCCTCGTGACTTCATGTTCCATATACTTATACTTTTATAAATTCTTGAAAGCTTCAGAGTTTGATACAGCAGAAGACTTGACTTTTAGACTTTCTTGAATTTGTTGAAGTATTAAGTGCATACAGTATAAGCATGTGGTCACAACTTCTTCGGGATTGTACACCGCAATGCCACCTTCTTGTTATGCTGCATAAGACAGTTAGCAACAAAACATATACACGGATGAAATGTCCTTGAACATTTCATTCTAATTCGGTAGCATTTTACCTCCGGTCGGTGAAGACTGTTGTACGATATAAAAATATCGTACTTGTGACAGGTAGTTTCAACTAAGAACCTCCTTGACAAGATTTCGCGGGTAAACCCGTTCTCTTTATTCGACCTTCCAAAGCTGACAGCGAACATAAAGAGTTAATCATTTGGATAAAAATATCCGCATTATTTGAAGCCGTCAATTCATGTTCCTTGAACAAGTGAAATTCTATTAAGAACCGCACCGTCGTTGCTTTCCAGTTATCACGAGCTTGATTCATATAGAATCTTGCAAGTTACCTACAAAGTGCTGTTTGAGGTTAACACTAGAAGGATTTCCACTCATCACTGTGAACACTAAGGTATCACTCTGAGTGTTCTGGCAAGATCACTAAGATATTGCGTAGAGTCCTAGAACGTGTTTAAATTCATTTAAGAATTAAACCACTGTTGCTTTCCAGTTATCACAAGTTTGATTCATAAAGAATCGCACAAGTCGCCTACCATGAGCTTTTTGATATTCGCTCAAGAAGGATTTCCATCTTCATTGTAAATACTTTCGTATTACTCGGATGTTCACGCAAGATCATGATGATTTTGCGTAGGACTCTTAAGATGTTTCTTACTTTTCACAGTGTGTGAAGAAGCAAGGAATTATGAAAGTATGTCCTAAAGAGATTATTGATGATCTCAAATGGCTCTAGACTCGATCCTGCATTTTGGATTTAAGTGATCGGAGGCTGGAGAGGAGTACCACCATTTCAATACCAACTTATTCGGAGTATATAAATCGATAGAAGACATGTTGATCTCCATGTGTTCAAAACAAATACCTTTTGAGAGATATCTGAGTTAGCTGGGTTGGGTTGTGCATTGCATCACTGGGTCCATGATGTCTATCTTCAATATCGAGCATCATTAAAAATGATCTCAATAGCATATGTGTTGACCTGGTTTCTGCCTAAGTTGTAAGGAGGGCTTCTTTCTTTTCACCCTTTATCTTTACAATTCTTTTTCATTCTTCAACCCCTTCAATGCTTACCAATACGTCATAACTAGCACCTTGTTGTGATTGTTCTAGTGCTAACTTAAGTACATGGTCGGCATTCAGCTACGTTCATAATCTTTCTCCATCTTTCCTAAGGACTACTATTTCTAGCTATGGAATGTCCTTAGGAAGATTCCTTCGGTTATAGAAGAATCATTGGACTTTAACCTATCCTACCATCCTTATGTCACCACAATCTTCATCGTCGTTAAATAAAAGGGTTGTGGTTATGTATAAATCACCATGAAATCTATTTTGAAGTGCAAATCCATTTTGCTCCCCCTTAACATATGCCACGATATCCGAAAACATTTCGCACATGTCGGGATGAGCTATCACGTTAAGTCAAACCATTTGTGATTAATCATTTCCCATATTAAATCACATTTTCTCCCCCATATTAAAAATATTAACCCAATCGATGTTTTTAATATCAATTGATTTAATAGCATTTTAAGAAAATTTGGGAAAAAATGTAAATCCAATTATCTTCATGCTTTGCGCAAGCTCCCCCTCAAAATAATGAGGGTGTACTTGAAACGTGAATGAAGTACCTTTTAAACACAAGTGTAAGGTACTTATCACATGCAAAGATCATATATGTTAATGTATTCACAATATTAGCGATTTATGAGGTTGGACCTGAATGATGGAGAACATCATATGAAAGAAGCACATGGTTCTTGTTCAAGAATGTTGGTCGCCTCATCACGTTTGAAGTTATCTCTTGACTCCATGTGTATGATTGATATCGTTTTCTTGACACCAACATGTGAACTAGTGATGAGACTGCTTTTATACATAGTCTCATCGTCCAAAAAGGGCTTAAAATGCATTAAATATCATCAAAATACCCACATATATGCTTGTGTTTGTTGCTTGTGTATTTTAGGTACGGATATTGAGAAAATGACAAAAGATCACAAGAATCATGCAAAAACGAACACGGGAAACGAAAACTACACAATGAACCAAGCCCTAATGAAGACTTTCCCAAGAAAAATCCTTGAAGATTCGAAGAATTATGAAGAAGGCCCCTCAACTTTGAAGAATTGACAAGTTTAGCCCCTCGACAAAGCTAAATTGTCAACCATTATCCTCCACAAAGTCAATTATATCATGAAGTCCTTCAAAGTACAAGAAATTACAAGTTTGGTCCTTTGAAAATACCAAAATTACAAAAAGGACCCTTAACTTTCAACATTTGGCAAGAATGGTCCCTCATCAAACAAGACTTGGCAATATCAGTCCTCCAAAATACCAATCAAACAATTCAAGACCATTACCATTGAAGAAAATGCCAAATCAGTCCCTCAAGAATCAGAAAATGGCAAGAATTACCCCTGAATTCACTTTGCAAAATGTTTTGGGGCAAAAGTGTAAAGAATGAAAAGTTGTTATAGCTTAATTGGGCGTTGATAGAGTTTAGAAGTGAAAAGACAAGAAGAAAGGAAGTGAAGGACCAAAGCTGGCCAGACAAGATTTAAACCTAGACCAACCAATGGGTGACACCTGTCCCACTTACTCCTCTCCTCCAATCACATCCCACCAATCCTCCACATCACCTTTCCACTCACCACCGGATTAAATAAACTAACAAAACCTTGGCGCCTTAACATTTATTTAAATGTTAATCACCCCTTAATCAGATCAAAACCACCACTATTTACTCCAAGAACACATTTGGGTATTTTTTATTGTGTTGTAATTAAGGGATAATATGCTCCAGAATGATGATTAAGGATATCATAATCATATCCCAAACCTTAAACATGCCACCCCGCCAACCCACATGCTGCATGGGGCCTCCCTGCTACGTCAAAAAGGAAGAAGACAAAGAAAGCCAGCAATCCAACGTCCCATAGTTGTACTTACATCCTAAGCTTCATACAAGCCTTTGGATCACCTTTTTACTTGCCAGCTATCACAACACAACAAAATTCGTCACATGATTCTTCAAGATATTCAAACTCCACAAGGGCATTTTGGGAATTCAAGCATTAGGGTTTAGAACTTTTATCTGTTCTTAGCTCACATGTAAGGCTCTATATAAAGCCATATGGTCTCATTTTCAGAACTGCTTTTGGTTTTTCCTTGTTCAAGCACTTGTAAATCCTCTTTTCAGTATTAATGAAATTGTGTTAAGTATGTTGAAGAAAGACCAAGTGCCATCTTATTTTATGCTTGTTTATGTTATTTGTTCACTAAATTTGAATCTCAAAACCTGTTTTCAAGGAGAGTGCAAAAGTTTGCATTTTTCCTTTAAGCTTGATATTTTGCTAAGTTCTTGTTTCAACATTGGAATTCTTGGGTTATAGGGCTGATCATAGCATCCTAGTTGTGATATTAAGGTGTGGTGAGGCTTATAACTTGGGGATAATCAAGTGTGGGGTAACAAGGTTGCATTAATCAAGGCTTTTTAAGTTTCTGTTTTGATAATCTTGCTTCTAACCTTGTTGAATCTTAGCAGGGGTGTTATTGGAAGCTTGTGCTTGTTCTAGCTAGCACATAAGCTCATAAATTCGTGGGTGTGGATGTACATCCATGAGGTTTGTCTAAAATCCTTGAAAATCTGATAAATATTGGAATTTTTGTGGATTTGTGCTCTATTGGTGTTCTTGTTGATTTCTTGGCTTGAATCTGCTTAGTCTTGCATGATAATGTTGTTTATATGCTAGATTGATCATTTGGTAAACTGAATCTTGCTTTTGATTTGAAAAACTTGGTTTTGAAAAGTTAAAAGGGTGTTTGGGTCTACCTGTTTAAGCTTGAATCTTGTTATTGTGTTGTGGAAAGTTTGTGTTTGTGTTCTATATCTTATATATGTGTGGTTGAGAGTGTTTTGCTGCAAGTTTTTGGGTTTGAAACCTGAATCAAACAATCTGCTATAAAATCTTTGTTATTGCCTGTTTTGACCTAGGATTTTGGGAAAACTTAGGATGTATGCATGCTTAGGGCTAAAAGTGGTTTAAACAAAGTCATTGTAACATGTTTGAGAGATTTGAGGTGTTGAATCTGGCTTGTGTGTCAAATTCATCAGCAAAGTGAAATCTGCTAGTGTTTAGTGTTCATCAGTAACATTCATATGCTTGAATCTTGATTTAGGCTTTAAGCCATTGCATGAAAATTGTTTAGACTTGTTCATTAGAGTTTATAATAGCTTGTGTATGCATTTGGTTGAATTTAGTTGGCTGATTATTGCTAAAACTGCTTATAAGTGCTCAACTGCTTATTTGTTCATGTTTGTGATAGATCTGGTACTTTATTGATTAAGCTGTATCAATTGGGTGATTGTGTTTGAGATCTTTTGATTATTATTGACTCCTTTTGATCCAAAGATCATTTCGGTGCCTTTGTGTAATCTGAATCCCAAAAAAGTTCACTAAAGACAAAAAGTCAAACAAGTCAAGCAGTGGAAAAAGTTTCCACTGCTCAACACCCAAAACTAGCCCCTGCTAGTGTTATTTTGTCATCAGCTTATCAATAAGCTATTTTAGCTTATCCAGACTTGCAACAAACTTATTTTTTGTGATAGATCTTCATTATTTGACCCATTTGATTAGACTGGAGCTTATTGGACTTTGACTTTGACTTTTTGCTAGAAAACCAACTTATTTGACTTTTACATAAGTGCTTATTTGCTTTTTCCAGCTTATTGAGTCAGCTTATTTGAAAACTCTTTGTTGATTTTGCTTAATTAAGTCATTTAAAAGCTTTAGAAACTTGAATCAGCTTTTGGGGTGGCCTAGAACTCAAAAACGACTATTTTGTCGTTTTTTGTAGATTGCTTATTGCATTTTCAGGCTTATTCCTTGGGCTTATTTCAAATTTCTTTTTACAGAAGTCTTATTTAGGACAAAAGAAGCTTGTGTGTCTAATTTCAGCTTATGGCATTGGCTTATAGCTTAATGGGCCAAAAAGCCCATTAAGAATAAACTGTTTGGTATAAGCTAGCTTATTTCACACTTTCAGCTTTTGGGCCTTTGGAAAAAGTTGTTTAAAATTAAATTTTGAGTTAAGTAGTGCTTTTTGGGCTTATTTTGGACCACTTTTTTATATTGGGCCCAAATTTGGCCCAATTAGGATCTGTTTTGGGCTTAGCCCATTTTCTAGGCCCATTAAGGGTATTTACGTAATTTCACTTTCATTGCTGAGTTATTTAGGTTAAATTAAGCTAGTTTGCAAGTTTTTAGAATTTTTTATGATTTTTGGAATTATAATAATATTTTAATATTATATTATTGTTAAAAATTAAAAGTCTGATTTTCTAAGTTTTTATATTTTTCTAGATTGTAGACACTTAATTAGGAATTTTGCAACTTTCCAAATATTTTTAGATCCTTTTAATTATTCTCTAGAATTAATTTAAGTTTTAGTTGATTTTAATAGTTTTTAATTGTTTAAAAATAGTTTTTAGTGGTTTTAAAATTTTGAAAAATAGTTTTTAGCTTAATTAGGGTATTTTTGAGGTTTACAAACTTTAAAATCTTGTTTGGGACTTTTTAATAGTTAATTTTGATTTTTAGGGCTTTAATTAGCATTAAAAAGTCATTATTTAATTAATTAAAAGGTTTTGGCAAGTTTGGATTTTTTGTAAACTCTTTGAATATTTTTGTGGATTTTTAGTGATTTTTATGAATTTTTAGGGTAAAATTTTAATTTTAGTGCTTTTTACGGTTTTACGTGTACACCTTTTTCGTCTTAGTTTAATTCAACATCGTAACCGTCATTCTCTTTTTATCCCCTTTCTATTTTTCTTTCTAAAAAATATAATCACAAAGATAATCTATTCATTACACACACATTAAGCCTCCTTGAGAACGATCCCCATCTTGGGTCATTTGTACACGGTTTTCCTAAATCGTCGTGCTTAATAATTGCCACTTTTGCTCTCTTTTCCTAAAGAGTAGTAAAACCACTACATCATTTTGGCGCCGCTGCCGGGGAGGCGTGTTGTGTTTTGATTTGGAATTGTTGTTTTTATATACTAACCAAAATAGTATGTGTATTAGTAGCACTCTACTAATACGTATTATCGGTTTTCGATTTTTGTGTGAATACTATTACTATATTGTATACGTAGAACAATAAATTCCCAAGTACTCCAAATACGTGAGAAATCACAACCTTGACTTGGGAGGTCATTACCCAATCATTGTATTCGAATCTCAAACCAAAGAAAAAGGTAAAAATAGATAAATACTTTCGTGAGGCTCAATTTTGAAAAATACAAACTATAAGGTGGGTATAAGGCGGATATTATAAAATATATCCTAAGGAAAAAGGCTCTTAAGTGCTTCGCGCCGCCTCGTTTCCCCGCTTGCTTGTGAGTATTTGATTTTGAGAGCTAATCGAGGGTTTTGCCCCCCAAAGTATTACTAAGTATCATATATATTTTCTTGGTTTCCATTGATTAAACCCTCTTGAACGTTTTGGTGTTCCACCAACGTTCTAAAGTCATCGAAGGCGTTCACTTCACGTGATCGTTTTCATTCCTTGAGGCTTCTTTAATCAAGAGATTTGATTAAGGAGGAGATTTCTAGATTTTTGTCTACTTAATACATTCACCAAAATCAAAAAGGTTAATACAATCAAAAACCACAAAAAAAATTGAAAAATACAAAACACCAAAAAGAATCTTCTTTCCTTGTCCCCTCGTTGTACGTGACGTTTATGCTAACTCGTAATCAAGCAAGACGTGCACGTAAACGAAAGAACAAAACTCCCACTCCTAATCTTACTAGTGAGGAGTCTCCTATTGACGAACCCATTGTAAGAGAAGCACCAACCATGGCGAATCGAACTATGATGGAGTTACTTCAAGCACCCACCGAGGGTTATGGAGAGGCTATTGTGATCCCCGCTATCCTTGCGGAGAATTTTGAGGTGAAAACGGGTTTGTTGTCAATGATCCAAAACAAAAAGTTTCGTGGTTATGAGAAGGACAATCCACACAACCATATCCGCCAATTTAATTGTCTTACCGCCACTTGCAAGTTTAAGGATGTCTCGAATGACTCGATTAAGATGATGCTTTTTTCGTATTCCTTAGCGGGGCCCTCTAAGATTTGGTTAGAGAAAGAGCCACCCAATTCTATATTGACGTGGAAGGATCTCGTGTCTAAGTTTGTGAACCAATTTTTTCCGCCCTCTAAGACTACGCACTTGAAAAACGAGATTTCAAAGTTTTCACAAGAGTTTAATGAAAGTTTTTCAACGGCTCGGAATAGGTTTAAGGAAATGTTACATTAATGTCCTCATCACGGTTTTTCCGACTTGCATCAAATTGACACGTTTTACAATGGACTTAATGATCATGAAAGGGATTATTTAAATGCCGCCGCGGGTGGTAATTTTTTATGTAAAACAGTTGAGGAAGCTTTGGTGATAATTGAGAATAGATCTAAGTTGTATAGTCCTCGTAGCACGTCTAGTATTCGTAAGGCTTCGTCTTCGGCTTCACCTTCTTTATCTACTACCATCGATGCTTTCCAAATTGAGGCGAACTTGGAAAACAAGATTTTTGATAAGCTAAAAGGACTTTTGATTGAGTTTAAAGTTGGTGAACCAAGTGCTCCCGCTACGGCTAAAGCGGTTGAGGTTTCGTGCATGTATTGTGGTGGAGGTCATGATTTATCCGAGTGCATTACCGACGGTGGTAACACTTCGAGTGCCTACGCGGCCACGGGAAATTACCACAAAAAGGTCAAGTTTCCCGCTCTAATCAATTGACTCCACCGGGTTTTGGTTCAAATCAAAATGCTAACAACAACTATCGCAACAATCAAGTTGGTTTCAAAAACAATTTCAACAAGGGAAACTATGGTAATCAAGGGGCTAATAATCAAGTTTCAAACAAAAATCAAAATGATTTTCAAAACAACAACAAAGGTTTGCAAACATTGAAAGATATTCCAAATGAATTTGTTGAATACGCTAATGGGAATGATGCTAGGTTTGACAATATTCAAAGAGAAATCATTGGCCTAAGATCCGAGTTTAAGAACGACTTGAAGAAAGAGTTGAAAAATGAGTTAGCTAATGAACATAAGATCCATACCAACAAGATGGAAGGAACCGTAATTAGGTTACAACAAAACCAACAAAAAATGGAACAAGGGCAACATGAGATAAAACAAGAGATGGTCAAAGCCGAGAAGAGGCAATCCAAGTTTGAAGATAAAATCTCATCTATGTTTGAGGCATTTATGTGTAAACCGTCATCGAGTAGTCTTCCTAGAAACACCGTATCTAACCCTAAGGGTGAGATGAAAGTGATTACCACACGTAGTGGTAAGACACTTAAGGAACCGACTCCTCAACCAATTGCTCCTACGGAGGAAGCAATTGAGGAAGAACCCGAGGTGGTGGTCCAAAAGGGCATGTCCCAATCCCACGAAGTAGCGCTCACGTCACACCTACGGTTGACCCTTTACCAACATTGGAACCCGAGATTTTAAAGGCTATGCCTACTATGCCTCAACCCACACCACCTTTGCCCTATCAATCGAGACTTAGGAAGGAGAAACGTCAAGAGCGCGACAATTATCAATTTGAGCTTTTTATGAAAATGTTTCGTGATTTGCACTTTAATGTGAGTTTCGAAGATGCTTTGGTCATGATGCCTCGATTTTCCGCTAACTTTAAGAGTATGTTGAACAACAAGGAGAAATTGCACCAATTGTCTAGTTGTTCGTCGGTTTATCTTAATAACATACCTCAAAAAGTCGGTGATCCCGGTAAATTTTTGATCCCTTGTGCAATCCAAGATATGGAGGAATGCTTCACCTTGGCCGATCTTGGTGCTAGCATTAACTTGATGCCAGTTGCAATCTTTAAGTCGCTCAATCTTCCTATTCTTACTCCTTCACTAATGTCTATCGAGTTGGCCGACCATTTGTAACACCCCCAATTTCGTTCATAGCAGCGGAAGGGTCATTGGGTGTTACTATCATGGTTCAATCTCATAATCATAGAAAACGGCTCAAAACGAGTCGTTTTAATAAACATCCATTCAATTCTATTTAATCAAGATAAAATTTCATACATGGTCCCGGATGATTCAAAAGTGTACAAACTATTATAAATGATAAAAGTTATTTGAATGGATATGTTTTAGAAAAGCGGGCCAAAACATTTCAAATATGCAAGCTTCACGAAACCGCCTTCCTCGAGTGCCTTCTAAATGGACCTGAGATAAAACATGCTAAAAAGTCAGCAAAATTGCCGAGTGAATCTATAGAGTTTTAATTTAAATAAAGTGAACACAAGTATGAAAAATAACCTTCCATGGTTAATAATTTATCAAAGACGACTATGTTGTATGGACATAATTATCGTTGTTATTTCTATAAGTCTCGTGAAATTGAACGTTAACATATATTATTTCAGCCCAACACACCTAGCCAAGTGCGTATATTTCTCTTATACAATTGCATCCGATGTTTCATTACTGGTGCATCACAACACCACGCGATAGCTAGTCGCGACCGGACTGGGCGTCACCCCGATAGATCTATCCATAGTATTAGCGTTCTTTTCGATTAACAATTCACGATTCATGGGTCTTTTAAGGCTAAAACAAACTTATATAACAACTTTCATCTAAGCATACAATCAAGTTCCTTTGTGTTAAACTTTAAAACAAAGAGGGTTTACCACAACTTCTCGTTGCACCCTTTCATTTATAATAAATACTTTTCCAATAATAAGGGTTCCCACAACTTCTCGTTGCACCCCTACTCTTCTAATAAATAGAGTTTCCACAACTTGTTGTTGTACCCTTTAATTTCAATAACTTCAAGTAAAATAAGGGTTTCCACAACTTCTCGTTGTCCCCTTTTATTTTAGTAAAACAAGCATGTTATCCCCCTCGCGGGTTTTATAAAACAAGTAAACATGTTAAGAGCGAGGCTATAGACTCACCTTAGCCATTAGTGGTAATGAGACGATCGCCGACGATTAGTGATGCCCGTTTAAACACGAAAACCGCAACCTACCAAATAAGGCGCGTTCGTAAATAATCGACTTAAGTATAAATCATACTTAAATAATATAAAAATCAAAATTACAAAACCAAAACAATCCCGAAAAAATTAATAATACAAGTGTTATTACTATACCCTTTTTATTCAACACTATTCTTTTAAACACTTGCACTCTCGATATTGACCCGTCATAAGACGCCAAGTCAACGCAAGTCAACTTATCATTTTACTTCCCTCGGACCAGTAGCCAAGTCATTTATATAATGACTTAACACTTGAGTAAATTACCATGTCCAATGGCGAACACTCAACTCACGCCACATAATTATTGAACTACGCGTCCAAAATACCATTCAGTATGTACACTCCAAATGTACACACCAATCTAACCTATCTAGACATGTCCGATTTCGACGAAACTTGGTGACAAACTCACACATAATATGAATAAGACTCAGTAAAAGTTTCATTCAAAAATATTACTTCTAAGACCTTCTGCCCGACACATCTTCGTGTTATAAAAAACCGGACAGTTTTACGTCTTTGAATTGTAAAACCATTTCGACTTATCTAAACAATTCCGTTTATAAAACCGACACTCGGGTTTGAAAATAGACTCATGACCTGAGGTTTAGCAACTTACATCAGTCCTTGAACATTTTTAAAACTCATTCTATAGTCCCCGAGATTCGATCCAAATATCGACAACAATTTTCGGATTGTGCCGATACCCGTCTCCCGGTACACGAATACTAAAAGTAGCATAACTTTTCGCTCGAAATGAGTTAGAAGCTCATTCAAGCGGCAAATCGAAGCTAAAAGAATCCTCTACAAGCCTATCCTATTAGTTTCATCATTTTCAAACAGTAAGATTTTCAAAAATTACGTTTTACCTACTGGTCTAAAATACCTTTCTAAAAATCATACTAAAACAATTTTTCAACCCATTTTAACAATTTTTATACTTCTAATATCATCTATCAATCATCTATATCAAGCCATATAACCTCTAACATCCTTGAATAATCATACAAAAATTTACCCACTTAAAATAATAAACATGCAACACCTCCCACTATGATTATAATATTATTAACACTAATATACAACATAAAAATGGATCAAACACTACTAGTTCATCAAGAAAAATAAATTTTTTGAAAAGTTAATGCATGTGGATAAAAATTATACCAAAATGATCCTTGTTGAATTTGCAAAGTGGGTCTTGTTTTAGTTTCTCTTGATTCAAACTTGATCTTGAAAATCAAATGGGTTTGGGGGTGGTGTTTTTGGCCGTGGGTTTCAAAGAGAGAAAGAGAGATGATGTTAAAAATTTTTAATGAATATAATAAGGTGTGTGTGTTAGTGGAGGCTATTTAAATAGTGGGGTGAGGGTAGTTTTTGCCAATAAGGTATAGTTTTGGTCCAAAATGAAATTAGATAGTTGTAAGGGTATTAAAATGTAAATATTAAATTTTAAAAATATTTACGGGACTCGGGTTTCGTAAAAATACTTTTTAAAAGTTAAAACGCTTCTTAAATATAATAATATTACATCGACACGACTTAAAACGTAATTAAATCGAAAACGTCGAAAATATTAAATATCGAGACAATCGATAATAAAACATAAATTTTTGGGCATCCGTCGGTATCGCGATCATTCGTAGTTCTCGTCATTCGTTAAAACGCAAAATACGAGAAATGAAAATAAATATAATAAAATCATTCATATGATAAATTTGAGAATATATTATCGATACTTAATGTTTTTCTTGTCGGTCTTCATCGAAATGACATTCTTATGTTAAGTTTCAAGCCATAACCTTCTCGGTTAATCGATAATTTAAAATTCTCATTAAAGTGAACGTATAATATTTCATAGTCGAGATTAAAATAATGACCTGAAATTGACGGATTGTCACATTATCCCCACCAAATTGGGATCTTCGTCCCGAAGATCAACTTGCGTTCTTCCTCGATCGCTCGTTGAAATCAAAGAGTTAAACGTATTTTGGTCCTCGTTTAGAGTTCCATCACACATGACAATAAAAATTCGACTTCGTTTCTGTTGCCTAACTTCCTTATCGATAATATCAACAAGTACTTTGATGAAATGCAACTTACTGTCGATTCATACTTCATCAAGAGGGATGATAAGATCTTCGTCGAGAAGAAATTTCTTTAGGTTCGTCATATGAAAAGTATCGTGAATTCCTTGCGGCTCTCGAGGTAATTTAAGTTTTCATGCCATCGGACCTTCCATCGATATCATTTCGAATGGTCCAAACTAACGGGGACTTAACTTCCCACGTTTTCCAAAATACATAACACCTTCTTTATGGTGATAACTTGGCATAACTTTTCCTAGAAAGCGACGTCCCGGCGCTTAATTCGCATACGATAGTCTTCAGTGTAACAGTGAAGAGTGAAAAACAGGAAAGTCATCGTCTAAGTTCCAAAGAAAGTCAAAAGATATTATATGGTACATGTTCTCCATGATCGGACGTCATTGGAAAATGCCGCCTCAAGTTCTCACAACTTACGATCACTCAACTCGATCACATACCACATAAGTACCTAAAAGCAAAGGTCAAACATAAACATCAAATGTAAATCTCCGTCGTTGATCATCGATAAAACCTTGGACTAGCCCTTGATAATACAACTCGATCTCTAAAGTCTTTCCACTTGCAGTGTCGGCAACAACATACTCTTCAAAGTGAAAACGAATTTGTTAATTCCAGTCATTAAGAAATTCGGTCCATTGGCGAGAATTCACAACATATCGGGCATACCATTAAGTTCTACTCCAGTGTTCAACGTACAAAAGCGTCCCACTAATTTTTGCTTCAGCGTTTATCGTACAAAGGCGTCCCAATAATTTCGACTTTAGTGCTCAAGGTGCTGCATCATATTCCTCGTTTTTAGTTCGTCATACTAGCCCCAAGAGTTTCGTCATCAAGAAAAGTCTTCGGTGACCCTTCGATAGTAGCAAGTAAAATTACAAAATCTTCACGTCCACGATAAGTTGTCGTTGATAACTGATCCTCAGTCAATCCGCAAGTACACACATAAATCATGGTGACGCTTAAGTGAGTCGCCTATTCTCGGAACGGTCAACGGTTCTTAACAATCTGTTTATAAAGCTCACAATCATCGAGACACATTAGAAATGGTCTATTAAAACAAATCATAACTCGAGAGAAGTCCAACGGGTTACTTGTACATAGATGATAATCGATGATCATCATAATGACGACAACATCGAACGATTCTTACCAACAAAATACGAGTCGAAGGAAGACGTACGCACAACAAAAATCCACAAATCGAGCCAGACATACTTGGGCCCACTCATTTATAACTCCTTATCTACATCAAAAGGCGTCCCTCTCCATGTATACAAGAGTTTATAAATTTACGGTTCGGGAACTTATAACTTTCTTGTTCAAATGAAAAGGCGTCCCATTCCAATTCAACAAAACGATTATAAGTCAACCTACTCAAGTATTACTACCTCTCAACACGATCATATCAAAATACCATGATAAATACAAGGTGTCAATAAACTTACATCATAATTTCGGTATTCAAACGTCCCATTCCATCTGAATAAGGAAAACACAACAATCTAAGGTCCAGTCGTTTAAAATTTTCTTATTCAAATGTCCTAATCCATTTAAGTAAGACAACATTAAACGACTCTTAGTTGGGTGAGTTAAAATCTATATATCTAAATGTCCCATTCCATTTAGATACACAATATTAAGTCACTCAACCGAATGGCTACTACGAGCATATTATTGTTGTACCCAAACTATATATATTTGATTAGGATATATATATTTTAAGTCCAACATTGGCATCCTCCTTTTCGCCAATAAAACGTGGTCATATAAACTCAAATCACACGTCGCATTACATAGAAGATGTCGCCTCAAATAAATGATTCTTCAAAATCATAAGTAGTAACGAAAACACGAACATCGCATTTATTAATTACGTTTCGAAAGGAGATGTCCAAAAATGGCACATCACGATACGATGATAACAATCGAATTTAAACAAGTCGATATGCGATAGGTTACAAAACCATGACAATCTGCGTCATAATAATACCTCGTATCAATATAAAACTATCATTTATAATTTAAAAAAAAATGAAAACATACCTTGTAATTCACAAGTACAAATAATCGATAAAGATTACAGCAACATATATAATGACATATATATATAAATACTATCATTCTCGTCCATTGGCAACTCGGAGGTTTCGCTTGCAACAGTTATAGTTAAAAGATTTCAAAAATTCATTTTTGGAAAATCTTTTCGTTCTCTATAACTTGAGCTCTGATGCCAATCTGTAACACCCCCAATTTCGTTCATAGCAGCGGAAGGGTCATTGGGTGTTACTATCATGGTTCAATCTCATAATCATAGAAAACGGCTCAAAACGAGTCGTTTTAATAAACATCCATTCAATTCTATTTAATCAAGAGAAAATTTCATACATGGTCCCGGATGATTCAAAAGTGTACAAACTATTATAAATGATAAAAGTTATTTGAATGGATATGTTTTAGAAAAGCGGGCCAAAACATTTCAAATATGCAAGCTTCACGAAACCGCCTTCCTCGAGTGCCTTCTAAATGGACCTGAGATAAAACATGCTAAAAAGTCAGCAAAATTTCCGAGTGAATCTATAGAGTTTTAATTTAAATAAAGTGAACACAAGTATGAAAAATAACCTTCCATGGTTAATAATTTATCAAAGACGACTATGTTGTATGGACATAATTATCGTTGTTATTTCTATAAGTCTCGTGAAATTGAACGTTAACATATATTATTTTAGCCCAACACACCTAGCCAAGTGCGTATATTTCTCTTATACAATTGCATCCGATGTTTCATTACTGGTGCATCACAACACCACGCGATAGCTAGTCGCGACCGGACTGGGCGTCACCCCGATAGATCTATCCATAGTATTAGCGTTCTTTTCGATTAACAATTCACGATTCATGGGTCTTTTAAGGCTAAAACAAACTTATATAACAACTTTCATCTAAGCATACAATCAAGTTCCTTTGTGTTAAACTTTAAAACAAAGAGGGTTTACCACAACTTCTCGTTGCACCCTTTCATTTATAATAAATACTTTTCCAATAATAAGGGTTCCCACAACTTCTCGTTGCACCCCTACTCTTCTAATAAATAGAGTTTCCACAACTTGTTGTTGTACCCTTTAATTTCAATAACTTCAAGTAAAATAAGGGTTTCCACAACTTCTCGTTGCCCCCTTTTATTTTAGTAAAACAAGCATGTTATCCCCCTCGCGGGTTTTATAAAACAAGTAAACATGTTAAGAGCGAGGCTATAGACTCACCTTAGCCATTAGTGGTAATGAGACGATCGCCGACGATTAGTGATGCCCGTTTAAACACGAAAACCGCAACCTACCAAATAAGGCGCGTTCGTAAATAATCGACTTAAGTATAAATCATACTTAAATAATATAAAAATCAAAATTACAAAACCAAAACAATCCCGAAAAAATTAATAATACAAGTGTTATTACTATACCCTTTTTATTCAACACTATTCTTTTAAACACTTGCACTCTCGATATTGACCCGTCATAAGACGCCAAGTCAACGCAAGTCAACTTATCATTTTACTTCCCTCGGACCAGTAGCCAAGTCATTTATATAATGACTTAACACTTGAGTAAATTACCATGTCCAATGGCGAACACTCAACTCACGCCACATAATTATTGAACTACGCGTCCAAAATACCATTCAGTATGTACACTCCAAATGTACACACCAATCTAACCTATCTAGACATGTCCGATTTCGACGAAACTTGGTGACAAACTCACACATAATATGAATAAGACTCGGTAAAAGTTTCATTCAAAAATATTACTTCTAAGACCTTCTGCCCGACACATCTTCGTGTTATAAAAAACCGGACAGTTTTACGTCTTTGAATTGTAAAACCATTTCGACTTATCTAAACAATTCCGTTTATAAAACCGACACTCGGGTTTGAAAATAGACTCATTACCTGAGGTTTAGCAACTTACATCAGTCCTTGAACATTTTTAAAACTCATTCTATAGTCCCCGAGATTTGATCCAAATATCGACAACAATTTTCGGATTGTGCCGATACCCGTCTCCCGGTACACGAATACTAAAAGTAGCATAACATTTCGCTCGAAATGAGTTAGAAGCTCATTCAAGCGGCAAATCGAAGCTAAAAGAATCCTCTACAAGCCTATCCTATTAGTTTCATCATTTTCAAACAGTAAGATTTTCAAAAATTACGTTTTACCTACTGGTCTAAAATACCTTTCTAAAAATCATACTAAAACAATTTTTCAACCCATTTTAACAATTTTTATACTTCTAATATCATCTATCAATCATCTATATCAAGCCATATAACCTCTAACATCCTTGAATAATCATACAAAAATTTACCCACTTAAAATAATAAACATGCAACACCTCCCACTATGATTATAATATTATTAACACTAATATACAACATAAAAATGGATCAAACACTACTAGTTCATCAAGAAAAATAAATTTTTTGAAAAGTTAATGCATGTGGATAAAAATTATACCAAAATGATCCTTGTTGAATTTGCAAAGTGGGTCTTGTTTTAGTTTCTCTTGATTCAAACTTGATCTTGAAAATCAAATGGGTTTGGGGGTGGTGTTTTTGGCCGTGGGTTTCAAAGAGAGAAAGAGAGATGATGTTAAAAATTTTTAATGAATATAATAAGGTGTGTGTGTTAGTGGAGGCTATTTAAATAGTGGGGTGAGGGTAGTTTTTGCCAATAAGGTATAGTTTTGGTCCAAAATGAAATTAGATAGTTGTAAGGGTATTAAAATGTAAATATTAAATTTTAAAAATATTTACGGGACTCGGGTTTCGTAAAAATACTTTTTAAAAGTTAAAACGCTTCTTAAATATAATAATATTACATCGACACGACTTAAAACGTAATTAAATCGAAAACGTCGAAAATATTAAATATCGAGACAATCGATAATAAAACGTAAATTTTTGGGCATCCGTCGGTATCGCGATCATTCGTAGTTCTCGTCATTCGTTAAAACGCAAAATACGAGAAATGCAAATAAATATAATAAAATCATTCATATGATAAATTTGAGAATATATTATCGATACTTAATGTTTTTCTTGTCGGTCTTCATCGAAATGACATTCTTATGTTAAGTTTCAAGCCATAACCTTCTCGGTTAATCGATAATTTAAAATTCTCATTAAAGTGAACGTATAATATTTCATAGTCGAGATTAAAATAACGACCTGAAATTGACGGATTGTCACACCATTCCACGATTCCCGCATGTGGATTGACGGAAGACGTTTTTGTGAAAGTTGGGAAGTTCTACTATCCCGTAGACTTTATCGTTGTTGATATCCCCACGGATCCTCAAGTTCCTCTCATTTTAGGTCGTTCGTTTTTAGATACGTCTATGGCTTTGATCGATGTTCATGCTAGAAATATCACCTTACGTTTCAATGACGAGGAACTTGTTATAAACGCAACTCAAAACTCTCAAATTTCTCATGTCTATTCCGTTGTAACCATAAACCTCGTTGATATGATCGACGTGGTTTGCGTGGAATTTTCACAAGAAGTTCTAGGTTTTGGTGATGAAGAAACTAGTGGCAATCCCACTATGTTAGATCCAATTCTTGATAATTTGACACCAACCTTCACTCCATTTGAAGGTGGTGGTTTTACGTTGGAAGAATTCGATGTTCCACGTATTTGTAACGAAGACCTCGACAACGATGAGGACTTCTCGATTATCAAGGATTTTCTTAACGATTTCCCATTTCCTCCACCCGAGGAGGTTATGAGTATCGAGCCCAAATCTTCACTTGAGGAGCCACCTATCCTTGAGTTGAAATATTTACCTCCTCATCTCGAATATGTCTATTTGGAGGAGGACGAGAAGTTGCCGGTTATTATTGCGAAGGAACTTTCGAATGATGAAAAACCGCACTTGTCGATGTTCTAAAGGATCACAAAGGGGCTATTACGTGGAAGTTATCCGACATTAAGGGAATCGATCCCAAGTTTTGTACCCACAAAATCTTAATAGAGGAGGATTACAAGCCCGCGATCCAATGTCAAAGAAGGGTGAACCCCAAAATTCACAATGTCATCAAAAAGGAAGTCCTAAAACTCCTTGACGCGGGAATGATTTACCCTATTTTCGATAGCCCTTGGGTGAGTCCTATTCATTCTGTCCCTAAAAAGGGAGGAATGACCGTTGTGCCAAACGATGCTAATGAGTTAATTCCCACTAGACTCGTGACCGGATGGAGAGTGTGCATTGACTATCGAAAGTTGAATGAAGCCACTCGAAAAGACCATTTTCCCTTGCCCTTCATGGACCAAATGTTGGAGCGTCTTGCGGGAAACGATTTCTATTGTTTTTTAGATGGTTTTTCCGGTTACTTCCAAATTCCTATCGATCCTCGTGATCAAGAAAAAACTACGTTTACGTGTCCATATGGAACGTTTGCCTATCGTAGAATGCCATACAGACTTTGCAATGCACCGGGAACCTTTCAAAGGTGCATGATGGCTATTTTTGATGATATGATCGAGAAGACGATGGAAGTCTTCATGGATGACTTTTCGGTATTTGGTAATTCGTTCACTTTGTGTTTGTCGAATCTTGAGAGAATGTTGAAACGTTGTGAGGAAACCAACCTTGTGCTCAATTGGGAAAAGTGTCATTTTATGGTTAAGAGTGGAATCCTCTTAGGGCACAAGGTCTCGAAAGCGGGGATTGAGGTAGATCAAGCTAAGGTAGACGTCATCGCTAAATTACCTCATCCCAAAACCGTTAAGGGAGTTAGGAGTTTCCTAGCCCACGCGGGCTTTTATCGTCAATTCATAAAGGATTTTTCAAAGATTTCTCGACCCATTACACATCTTCTTGAAAAAGAGACACGTTTTGTCTTTGACGAGGATTGTGTACGAGCCTTTGAAATCCTTAAGAGGAAACTTACCGAAGCTCCCATTCTTGTTGCCCCCAATTGGAACCTCCCCTTTGAGCTCATGTGTAATGCTAGTGACTATGCTATTGGGGCCGTATTGTGGCAACGTCATGAAAAGCACTTCTTGCCTATTCACTATGCTAGCAAGACAATGACCGAGGCTCAACAAAAATACACTACAACGGAGAAGGAGTTCCTTGCCGTGGTGTATGCATTTGTGAAATTCCGACCTTATCTCGTCTTGACGAAATGCATAGTGTATACGGATCATTCGGCTATCAAGTATCTCATGGCTAAACAAGATGCAAAGCCGAGATTACTTCGTTGGATTCTCCTCCTTCAAGAATTTGATCACAAAATTGTTGACAAAAAAAGAGCCGAGAATCTAGCAGCCGATCCTCTTTCTCGTTTGGAAGATCCTCACCAAAGTGTTTACGAGCCCAAGTAAATCACCGAAACATTTCCGCTCGAGACACTTGGTGTAGTGAATTATAAGCTTGATTCTTCCACCCCATGGTTTGCGGACATCGCAAATTACCATGCGGGTAACTTCATCATCAAGGGTATGACGACTCAAGAAAAACGAAAATTCTTTCGTGACGTCAAGTTCTACTTTTGGAACGACCCTTACTTGTTTCGAACTTGTGCGGATCAAATCATCCGACGTTGTTATTTGGCACCGAAGCTTCTAACATCCTTAGAGCTTGCCATGAGGGACCCACGGGTGGTCACCACGGTGCTAATCTCACGGCTAAGAAGGTGTTTGATTCCGGCTTCTTTTGGCCTACTATTTACCGAGATGTACAAGATCTTGTGAAGTCGTGTGACTCATGCCAACGACAAGGAAACGCCTCACAAAAAGATGAAATGCCACAAAATATCATCCAAGTGTGTGAGATCTTTGACGTTTAGGGTATAGACTTTACGGGACATTCCCATCTTCTCGTGGTAATAAGTACATCCTCGTTGCGGTTGACTACCTATCTAAGTGGGTGGAAGCTAAGGCTTTTCCCACCAATGATGCTCGTGTGGTAGTCAAGTTTTTGAAAAGCTTGTTTTCTCGGTTTGGCACCCCTCGTGCGATCATAAGCGATCGTGGAACCCATTTTTGTAACGACCCATTCGAAAGGGTCCTAAGGAAATATGGGGTTACACATCGGCTTTCTATGGCTTATCATCCACAAACGTGTGGGCAAGTCGAGGTTTCAAACCGAGCTTTGAAGAGGATCTTGGAGAGATCCGTTGGGGAAAACCGACAATATTGGTCGGATAAGTTGGACGATGCTTTATGGGCCTTTAGGACCGCTCATAAGACGCCCATTGGGTGCACTCCCTATAAGCTTGTGTATGGGAAAAATTGTCATTTGCCAATCGAATTGGAACACAAGGCTTATTGGGCCCTAAAGCATTGTAATGATGATATGGAGACCGCAGGAAAACACCGGAAAATGCAATTAAATGAATTGGATGAATTGAGGGGCATTGCTTATGAAAATTCATTGATTTATAAAGAAAAAACTAAAAAGTTGCATGATTCTAAAATTAAAAACCGGGTTTTTAACATTGGGGATCACGTTTTGCTTTTTAATTCTCGCTTGAAAATCTTTTCCGGTAAGTTGAAGTCCTGTTGGTCCGGTCCATTCACCGTGACTCAAGTATTTCCATATGGGACCATCGAGCTAGCTCAAAATGATGGCCCCAATTTCAAGGTGAATGGACATAGGTTGAAGCACTACTTTGGCGGGGAAGTTCCATCCTTGAACTACCTCGACCAAGTCACCTTCCCCAATGATAATTAGTGTTGAGGGGATCGAGTCGAGCTCATGACTCGGTAATTAAAAACGAGGTGCCTTGTGGGGGAGTCCCATGCTTATCCTATGTACATATTATCGCTTTCTAATGTAGTTAACGTGCGGGGATTTGTGCCCTTCCAACCTTTGTTCCGTGGTTGTTTGTGAATTGTGGACTTTAGATGATCATGATCTTCACGATTGGAGCCTCTCATGTTCGTTCTATGGGAGCACTCGATCGTTTTCTTTGAAGACTTTCTCAATATACATATGATATATCCTTGATTGTTCTAACCTTAGGTTTATAGCACACTTCATTAACGGCTTTAAATTAAACTGGTTACACCCTTTCCATGCTAGATTACGAATTCGACTACGTCTCTAGTATGGGGGTGTTTGCACCCCTAGACTCGAAACATTGAGGACAATGTTTAACTTTAGTATGGGGGGGGGGGGGGGTAAATAGATACTTGCCTTGCCAAACCTTCACACTTTCCAAAGTTTATCTTTTTGTTTATCGTTTTGTTACAAAATAAGGCTAAAAATGGCCAAATTTAAAATTTTTTCTCATAAGTGTTTGAAGACACGAATGTAGGTTTTCCGATGGCGAGAATAAGGGTAATTTTTGATTCAACCGTGCGTGTTGAGCACTTAGCTTTGATTCCTTAACTACACATTAGGCTAAGTCTCTTAAATGAGGACGAGAAATGATAGGGTTAATTATAAGTTACTATGCTAAACGTAGAGTACTCGTATTCTTTCAAAAACTCATGTGTTCTCGTTGTTTGCTTATTCTCCCTTCGCATGTAAATATTTTTTTTTGCTTAATAAATATTGACTTAGCTGTTTAGTTAGGATTGTTGGGTTTCTAGTCTTTTCTAGTAGCTTCCATGTAATTAAATTGGGAAGACATTAAGGTATCGCCAGCGTCACGGTTTTGAAGTATTGGCACCCAAATAATCAAAAGCTTCACCCAATAATAAGATTTCAAGTGCTCACCTAAATCAAGCAAACAATTTGAAGCCCCATAAGGCCGAAAAATCTATGCAAAATTGAAAGTGAATCAAGCCTTAATCTTCGAAGCTTTAAAGATCAAAAATTCGCCTTAGCGTGAGGATATACGTCTTTGGCTAATAAAACTACCGATGAGGTGGATAATAAAAGGCAAGGCAAGACCGAAGTCATAATAAAAGCTTCATGGAGAAGTTGAATAAAAGATGGATGTAAACCAAAGATAATAAGGCCCTTTCGTTAGGGGGCGTATAAAAGTCTTGGTAATAAGTCTCATGTTCAAAACCGTTATAAAACTGTGTTTATCGATTCTTTTTGTTGACTTAATTTTTTGACATCGTTGTCTATTGGGAGGGGCTATTGATTTGATGGTCTTGGTTACACCGTTAGGACTCTATTTTTAGACCTAAATCTCTATTATCGCATAAGTCAAACATTGTATCCTCGTGAAACATTCAAGACAAAATAAAATATAAGAGATACAACTTAGGAAAATGGGAGGATAAGTATGTGATTAGGGCATATGAGTAGTGTTAGCATTACTAACTTATAATGACAATGATCTCGTTGCACGCTTGGCATGGAATTGGGGTGAAAATCGAGGACGATGAAATTTGTAACACCCCCAAATTTATACAACTCAATACAGCGGAAGACTCGTTGGTGTTACGGGATAGCACATTACTCACATCGTAGACAACGCATAAAAATCGCGTCGTTTAATAATAAATCATTTCCATTCATAAACATCAAAGTTACATCGGTCCCAAGTCATTACATTTCATACAAAAGTTTTACAAAGTGTTTGAATGGAAAAATATTGTTTAAGTGCGGGCCATGAATTCTTGTTGTCTTCCCGAGAATTACCTTCAAGTACCTGAGATAAAACATGTTAAAAGAAAAGGTCATCGATAACGCCGAGTGAATTCATAGAGTTTAATAAATTCCATCAATATAACTTTGGTATAAAATTTGTACCAAAAATCAATTCATACAAATCATTGTAATAGGCCGTAAAATAGCCAAAATCATTTTATCAATCTTTGTAATAGGCCATAAAATAGCCAAAGTCATTGTATACAAATCCTTATCGAAAATCATAATATAGGCATTTGCCTTAAAAATTATTATACGAGCCAATGTCGTAAAAACATCATACAATACGTCTTATGACGTTGTATAAAATCCAATAAAAACCGTTATATGAATATGGTTATGAAAACCAAAATACAAACATAATATCAATGGTATGACCCAGTATTGCTAGTCAGGCAATACATCGTAATTCGGAGCGTCCAGTAATATTTGGTGATTGGATTATTATAAGCCGCATGACATTGTTACCTTACTAAAACCAAAACGGGTAGCTAACCCGATACCAATTTTGACCATCTAAAGTAGCGTGTCGTCACAAAGGTCACGCTATTGAAATCTTCTCATACATTAATTCGCTTACCAATCAATGTGGCACGACGGGGATCAACCGTCAAGGCGCGAACTGGGGTGATCGTCCCCAAATAGTACTATTAAATGCATAAGCGTCTACCAACTCCCGGTAGTTCACAATTCATGCTAATGGTACTTTTAGTGACATAACCTAACTTTAATAATCCATTTAATTTCGTCTATCGGGTCCATTAATCATTTATCGGGTCATACAATCGGGTCATTCAATCATTCGGGTCCAAAATCAATAAACAAACAATCGGGACAAATGGTGTCCTAAATTATAAAAATACTAACATGTTATCTCCCTCGCGGGTTTATAAAACATTTATAAAAACATTTAAAAGAGTGCGAGGCTATGAACTCACGTTGATGTGGGAAGGCGGGTTGTCGGCAATTCGGACGTACGGTACGTGCTTCAATCACGGAAACCTAGACAAATAATACTCGGTCTTAGACGTTTGTCCAGTGACTTTATAAAAATATCAATCATGTATACATATGATGATTATATATATATATGATGATCAAGTGGGTTTACATATTCTCGTTTACTCATTTTAAAGTTACGTGTTGATAACTTTTATACTAGTTTTCTCGTCTTACCTATTCACGTGTTTTAGGTCCAACAAGCTTATTATAAGTTATTTAACTTATTTTAATCCATTTTGTACTTATATTATCAGTAGATACATTTTCAAGTTGGGCCCAAATAGGTTAAGCCCAATAAGTTCTTTTTATGGGTGTTGATCTTATTTAGTCCAATTATTAGTCCAAGTATAGTCCAACATGTTTACTTAGCCCGTTAATGTCCGTATGCCCTATAGTTCGGGTTTTATCGGTTTTTACTTGTTATACATGTCTATATATCAGTATATAAGTTTTATAAAGTTTTCATTAGACGGGTCCAACCATCTAAGTTTTATTTAACAAAAACGTTAATTTTACGGCAATAGCCGAAAAAGTAGTAAAAATCATGTTTATAGTTTTATAACTTATAAAACTTAACAAGTTTCCATTTTCATCATTTATACACTTATTACACCTTTTATATATTTATATAAATAAGTTTTATAAGTTAGTGGGTTTTTATTTACATTTTATATATTAAAATGTGAGTGCTTATATAATAGTATTATTCTTTAATTTCCAAAAATCTGATTTTTAACTTCATCTTCACCAAAACTGCCATATCTTGAGTTCTACATGGAGATACAAGCTCAAATTTTTATCACATAAACTACATGATATGTGCTACATTTAACTCTTCTATAGCTACTGTTGAATCATCTTCTAAATATATTCTAAAAATCGTCCAAAACAGTAACTTCAGATTTATACCCTAGACTTGTTTTGATCATATCTCACTCATTATTTTGATTTCATTGCATGGCCAACTCTCACATGTGTACAAGACCCATAGCTTACTGTAAATCTATTCCACTTCATCATTTTATCAGTTTATGACTTACTTCTTTACTGTTTTACACAGCCAACATATTTAGACAAGATTTTAGACTTGTTTCTTATAGTTTTTCATCTTTTTATCCATGATTATCAACAACAAATCCCCACATAACATTTTTATCATCATATAATCATCATAAATATATACAATAGGAAATAAAATACATGTTTACATAATCAAAATAACAAGAAGTTGAGGAGGACAATCTTTATACCACCAACTTGATGTAGGTTATGAGTTTGGCATGGTTTTTGATGGTGAAACTTGTGCTTAGCCAACACCATCTTCAAGAACTCCAATCTTCATCAACTCCTTGTGGAGAATCAGCCCCATGACACCATGAAAACTCCTCCATGGATGTTATAAGTTGCACCAATCTTCATCTTTTTGAATGGAGATTAACATATGTTGATTATAACGTATGTTCCTGGTTAAAATTTGTATGAAATTGGTGTTTGAAGATGAATATGGGACGGCATAGATGAGTGAGAGAGAGAGAGAGTTGTGAGTTTTTGAGTGGTATTGCATGTTGTGTGTGTGTGGGAAATGGTTTAGGTAGTAGTTTTTATGGAACTTAGCTTACTTGGTAAGCTTAAGTTACATGTGTAACTTAATAAGGTGTAAACTTGACACATAAGTGTCATTGTGGCTAGTTAGGCCGGTTTTGAGAGTGGGGTGGGACAAGTGTCCCACTTGTCTCATCCCATTTATTTACGGGTACTCCTCGATTCTAGTTTCCTCGATTTGCGTGCCCTCGGGTCGTTTTACGAAAAACGTTTTTATAAATTATGAATCGACGTCACAAAACGAATCCAATAAAAATTGTCTCATCAAAAACGGAGTTCAAAAACGTAAATACGTAATCCTAAGGTTTCCGGTTTAGTCGTAAAAGACGTTAAATTAAAATCGTAAGTCCTAGTCTTTTCTCGTAAATTTGTGAGTTTATGAACCAACACAAATTTAAAACTCCAAAGTAATATTCTCAGATAAATTTATTTTCTGAAATGTCGGACTGTCACCAAAGACGGTGTATGTAAACGTAAGCACGTAACGTTGAATCCTCCGGTTTAGACGTAGTCGACGATACTTCAAGACGTAAATCCAAATTTCTTCCCAAAAATATGTGAGTTCATATTGTAAATTGTTTTTAAATAATATTCAAGAATAAAATATCAACCATAAATTGACGGATTGTCACAGCATTTACCCCTAAACAGGATCTTTGTCCTCAAAGATCATCTTACCTTACTACTCGCTTCTTATAGAGTTAAAGCCATGTGGGTATTTCCTCCACATTCGGTCTTTTCTCACAACTTCAATTCATTATAATACGCGAGTTTCATCAAACATAACTACGGGAATAAGATCAGGCTTAATGTTGACTTACCTTCTCTATCCATGATGTTCACGGGTTTCAATTCATTATAATACGCGAGTTTCATCAAACATAACTACGGGAATAAGATCAGGCTTAATGTTGACTTACCTTCTCTATCCATGATGTTCACGGGTTTCTGATGAATGCAACTTTTCGCCGATCTAAGCATTACTAAGAAGAACTCAGATTTTCACTTGATAGATATTCCATCAAGTTCGATTCACGAATCGTAATTCACGCAGTCTTTGAAGTCCTAGGGTAGATCCAGCTTATATGCCTTTCAATCCCAACTTTTACATCATCTCAATGGTCCCAAACAACGGGGACTTATATCCCATGATTTGTCAGATCATGAATTCATTTTCCCAAGTTTAAAAATTGTGGCATAACTTCGCTACCCATTTGGCACTTCAAGATCTACATTTCACATTCAAATAACCTCTTGCCCACTATCGGCAGTTAATAATCAAATCCTAATTTCAACAATCATTTCAGATCTCGCGGGTCGGGTATTTTGTAAGGTTAGGTTTGCCATCATAGGAAACCTTAAACCTAAAAGACATGTCCAACTCACAATGGGTGTATGTCGGATGTCTTCATCTCAACTCTTGCTTACAGATGCTCTAAGATTTAGATCCTAACAAGATTCGATCTTAATCCTAACACGATGGTTTATCAATGATAATCTCTTCAAAGGAAAACGATTATACGGTCTATTACCAAAGGTCAATCATTCAAACATAAAACAGCACTTATATTACCTTATATCGTTACTTTACCTCGTCCCTTCGATTTGGGGTGGTACATAGTACTCTCATCAAGGTTCGTTCTTAATGATTTCTGAGCAAATCTCTAGAAATTCGATGCGAAGCGAGGATCTTGACATAGATGATCGATACAGGCATGCTATGTTTACATAACTCTTTTGCATTTATCATTAACGAGAATGATATTAGCAGATTTGGTCAGTCTGTCGACGATGACCCAAATCGAATCAAATTTAGATGATGACCTTTGCAATAGCTAAATGTTTACTAATGTATGAGGCGATCTCTGCCTTCATAATTGCCATCAGTACAACTTCTTCAGACAAAGATACTTTTAGTCATAGATGACATAAGTAGAATACTTATACTTACAAATTCCAACAAAACTATATCTCACAATCTCCATATTTAGGCAACCACAAGTGGCCTTTAGAACATTTAACGCTATCGGCTTCTCAATTTTAATGGTTCACATTATCCGCGAACCCCTTTTTATTATCTATATTATCTCTTTTTACAATCATTGACTATATTTTAAATTGTTCGGCAATTTTATTTTGCACCTCCATTATTAAGGAACATGTTCTAATTGATTCTTTATCTTTTATACATAATGCGTCGGTATCTATATTCACTTCTCATGATGATATAATTATAATGTCCACAGTTCACTTAGATATTCTTTCTACATTATGCGTCAGTAATTACGTTCACTTTCCTGATGAAATAAATATCACAACCGTATTTATTAAAAATTCTTTCTTCATATCTTCTATGTTTTAGTTTCGTCTTTACTATCATTTTTATCCGTTTTACTCAATCCGTCGTCTAAAGCGTCGATGATTATTATAATTAATTAAATAATTATTATTCAATTTTTATGAAATGTAAACGTAAAGATTTTAAATTTCTTAGTTCGACCAATTATATAAAATGTTCAAAATAAATTTGAATTTAATTAACAAGATTTTTGTTGATTTATCGAAAATATTTAATAAGATTTCGTAAATGTTCGAAAAACCTTTGTTTATACTTTGGTCAAAGTTTTCTTAGTTGAAAAGCAAAAATTGTCGTTTCAAATTTTAAGTCATGGTTTAGCGGTTCTACTCAATACTTCTTAAGTAATCTTGAGGTATACACAAACATTTACCCCTAAACAGAAGTTTAGTTAAATGGTTTGTGTATAAGGGAATAATCCCTTTAAAAATCCTTTGTTAAAACATTTGTCAAAACATATTTCCATTTCTTTTTGGTAAAATCCAAAGTCTTAAAAGGGCTCTTAGTCTTTAAAGAGTCGATATATTCCATCATCTATTAATCACATGGTTAAATCATGTAAAGGTTCAAGTCTTAAGTCTTATGTTAAATATTTAAGGTACATGTTTTCATTGTTCGGCCAATTCAGGGCAATCTATAAATAATTATTAACTTCATTCTTATTCTTATAAATAAACAAATAGTCCTTAATGATCACGAGCATGAATTTATCAAATTACAGCCTACACACGTGATTCACCAAATTTATGAATACTACATGTGCATTGGTCAATCCAAACGACATCACGTGGAACTCATAATGTTCATTACAAGTACCGGATGTAGTGATTGGAATAGATAATCTCTTTCGCAGATGCGAAGTTGATGATAACCATGCTATGGATCAAATTTGCTAGAACCTTGTAAATGATCGAACAATTCTTCCATTTCGAGTTATGGATATCGTTTTCGATTGTCAATTTACTCAGTCACAGTAATCTATAAATATAAGGAAAGATAACACCATAGCTCTTCAGGATGACAGGCTTGGTATAATAAAATCTTTCTCCGATAACTTTCTCAGTTGTACGGTAATTCCTTTAATTTAGATGGTGCTGACGTACAGTGCACAAGCCACAAGTACAACACCGAGAATATAATCAAATACCAAATTCAACTTGCCTTATTGGCGAAAGTCTAGGTAATTAATTAACAAATACTTACTAAGTTTCAAATAACAGATTTATCTTTTAATAAATTCACTTTAAGTTATTTCTAGATTATAATATCTATAACTAGTTCATAACCATTCACGGTATAATTTCAAGTCTTAATACAGGATATGGTCATCCATCAAGAATTATTTAGATCACTTTTGATAATCAACATCTTATCTTTTCGGGGAATTCTACTCGAGTTCCCATCAATTAAGACAATGTCGTCATGTCATAATCAATCAATCCATTCTACTGGCATTATCAACTTTCCAGTTGCATTGCCATCGATAAGATGTGAACTTCTCAAAAGTCTAATAACTCATAATCCTTCACAAATTCAGGGATATATGGAGATACAACTACCATTAAAAGAGTAAGGTCAACGCATAATCTATGCGAGATAATTTCAAATCAGATACAGACGAAAACACTTAACGAATATGAATATATCCCATGTTTTCATGATTCGAGTACGCATTCGAAAGCTCCTCGGATCGTTACCCAGGTCATTCAAATGAAATCAAATCAAAAGAAATGACAGGAACGTTGATACATCCAGTCGGGCATCAACACTCGATAATCAAATACTTTTCCTAAGAATCTCACTACGGGATAATTGGACAAGAAAGAATTGTCAAATGTCAGATAAGACAATTTCCACAGATGAGTAAATTCGACTCAGAAGAATAGATGGCACGGGCACATATGTAGATGTCTTTAACATTATATCCCTATTTTGCACTTCTTGCAGATCTCATAAAATTTTATCTTTCACAATCTTCAAAGAAAATGTAGTGTTTATTCATTAGTTTTATGGTGACTACTAATCAGTCTTGCATGGTCCATTCCAAATTGTATGTAGGCGCGCAACTATATACAATTTCAAGAGTAACGATGCAATACTCAGTTCGTCAAAATTTTATCATCATGTTTATAAATAAAACATTTTCATGCTTAATCCTTAAATAAGAATCAAAAATAAATTTACAAAGAATTTCTTTGTTATGGAAATAATTAAGTTTCCAAAGCGTCTCATAAACAACTTCATTTTGATATCAATCACTTATAAATCTCACTTTGAATAATCCTTATAGTGATGAAAATTAAATTTTCTCAAAGGATACCGTTTTAACTTTATAAAAACAATGTGTGATCTGCAAAAGAGTGATGAAGAGTTGTTCACCAAGAACTAACTACAATCTAATAGGAAATGAGCTTAACCAAATGATCATGAGGTTCATGACTTCGATGGCACTCAGGAATACAAAGAGAATAATCCACAACGTAACTCAAATCAAGATGAGTACTTGTTCAATGGTTGCATCACTAACGAGAACATTAGGATGAAGCAATAAAAGATAGATAACATCGATACATGTAGAATTTAGCAATCAAAGGTAGTCTTTTCACTAATCACAAACAAGTCAAAATTGTACCGTAACACATTACATGTCACTATGTCATACAATTCTCAAAACTCATCCTACCAACTGATATCTCAGTTAAGTTAGGGATTTTTAAAAGATACCACAAGGAATACTAATCTACAAGAGTCATTAGGTGTCCTGCCTGTCCCGGAAGATCCATCGGTCTCAATTCAGAAGAAGATTTCTTCAATTTATTTATTGGACACTGGGCATCCTCATTAGTGGACAATGGCCTAGGAACAACACTTAACACAAACCTACAATCAATTAAATCCTTATAATTCAATCAAATAACTTAACGACTTATATTAACACTCTCATATTCCATATGGGTTAAATTTTACTTTATCCAAGTTTTAACCAATTTTATACTCAATGCGATATTCTACCTCACTCTCCAATACTTACAACCTTATTCTTCGGCCTTGTAAAGGCAATACAATCTCAATATGAATCAACACTTAATTCCAATCCAATAGCTCTTACAACAACAATTATCAAATGAGTCACTAGTATTAAATGACTCACTCATTCAATTAGACTTCTCGGAAAGGTATTAGTGGCATGAGGCTTTTGGGTAATGGTTCCAATAACAGCCTCAAGTGCAACATTCACCCTTTCGATTTCAAATTTAAGAATTGAATGACAACGAATCAGATGACATCTTTCTAGGTGGTAACGCTTTGTCAAACTCCACTCTATAAGAAAAGATCGTCATGACATCGATATCAGATTTAATCTCGCCAATTCTTTTTCAATATCACAATCAACTAATACTTACATTTCTACGAATATCAACCATTTGTTGGGATCATAAATATCCACAACTTGGTTTAGATCTAGGATAGCTAGAATTCCTACGAGAATAGCTTCGATTAATTTACTAGGGGATTTAGGGTTACTTGTGACAATCTGCGTCGTATAAATACCTCGTATAAATATCGAAATAATCATCAAACATTATGTAATAAAATTACATCATATATATATATATAATCCAAGTTATATATATATTAAAATAACACTTCTCAGTCTGGCCTTGTCGGTAACTCGGGAATTCTTCGGCACCGTTATAGTCAAAAGATTTTTAGACATTTTTAGAAAATGTTTATAGTTAAAAGATTTTGAAAAGTTTTATCCAAAACCTTGGTTTTAAAAATCTTTCGTTCTCTATAACGAGAGCTCTGATACCAAACTGTAACACCCCCAAATTTGTACAACTCAATACAGCGGAAGACTCGTTGGTGTTACGGGATAGCACATTACTCGCATCATAGACAACGCATAAAAATCACGTCGTTTAATAATAAATCATTTCCATTCATAAACATCAAAGTTACATCGGTCCCAAGTCATTACATTTCATACAAAAGTTTTACAAAGTGTTTGAATGGAAAAATATTGCGGGCCATGAATTCTTGTTGTCTTCCCGAGAATTACCTTCAAGTACCTGAGATAAAACATGTTAAAAGAAAAGGTCAGCGATAACGCCGAGTGAATTCATAGAGTTTAATAAATTCCATTAATATAACTTTGGTATAAAATTTGTACCAAAAATCAATTCATACAAATCATTGTAATAGGCCGTAAAATAGCCAAAATCATTTTATACAAATCTTTGTAATAGGCCATAAAATAGCCAAAGTCATTGTATACAAATCCTTATCGAAAATCATAATATAGGCATTTGCCTTAAAAATTATTATACGAGCCAATGTCGTAAAAACATCATACAATACGTCTTATGACGTTGTATAAAATCCAATAAAAACCGTTATATGAATATGGTTATGAAAACCAAAATACAAACATAATATCAATGGTATGACCCAGAATTGCTAGTCAGGCAATACATCGTAATTCGGAGCGTCCAGTAATATTTGGTGATTGGATTATTATAAGCCGCATGACATTGTTACCTTACTAAAACCAAAACGGGTAGCTAACCCGATACCAATTTTGCCCATCTAAAGTAGCGTGTCGTCACAAAGGTCACGCTATTGAAATCTTCTCATACATTAATTCGCTGACCAATCAATGTGGCACGACGGGGATCAACCGTCAAGGCGCGAACTGGGGTGATCGTCCCCAAATAGTACTATTAAATGCATAAGCGTCTACCAACTCCCGGTAGTTCACAATTCATGCTAATGGGACTTTTAGTGACATAACCTAACTTTAATAATCCATTTAATTTCGTCTATCGGGTCCATTAATCATTTATCGGGTCATACAATCGGGTCATTCAATCATTCGGGTCCAAAATCAATAAACAAACAATCGGGACAAATGGTGTCCTAATTTATAAAAATACTAACATGTTATCTCCCTCGCGGGTTTATAAAACATTTATAAAAACATTTAAAAGAGTGCGAGGCTATGAACTCACGTTGATGTGGGAAGGCGGGTTGTCGGCAATTCGGACGTACGGTACGTGCTTCAATCACGGAAACCTAGACAAATAATACTCGGTCTTAGACGTTTGTCCAATGACTTTATAAAAATATCAATCATGTATACATATGATGATTATATATATATATGATGATCAAGTGGGTTTACATATTCTCGTTTACTCATTTTAAAGTTACGTGTTGATAACTTTTATACTAGTTTTCTCGTCTTACCTATTCACGTGTTTTAGGTCCAACAAGCTTATTATAAGTTATTTAACTTATTTTAATCCATTTTGTACTTATATTATCAGTACATACACTTTCAAGTTGGGCCCAAATAGGTTAAGCCCAATAAGTTCTTTTTATGGGTGTTGATCTTATTTAGTCCAATTATTAGTCCAAGTATTAGTCCAACATGTTTACTTAGCCCGTTAATGTCCGTATGCCCTATAGTTCGGGTTTTATCGATTTTTACTTGTTATACATGTCTATATATCAGTATATAAGTTTTATAAAGTTTTCATTAGACGGGTCCAACCATCTAAGTTTTATTTAACAAAAACGTTAATTTTACGGCAATAGCCGAAAAAGTAGTAAAAATCATGTTTATAGTTTTATAACTTATAAAACTTAACAAGTTTCCATTTTCATCATTTATACACTTATTACACCTTTTATATATTTATATAAATAAGTTTTATAAGTTATTGGGTTTTAATTTACATTTTATATATTAAAATGTGAGTGCTTATATAATAGTATTATTCTTTAATTTCCAAAAATCTGATTTTTAACTTCATCTTCACCAAAACTGCCATATCTTGAGTTCTACATGGAGATAGAATCTCAAATTTTTATCACATAAACTAAATGATATGTGCTACATTTAACTCTCCTATAGATACTGTTGAATCATCTTCTAAATATTTTCTAAAAATCGTCCAAAACAGTAACTTCAGATTTATACCCTAGACTTGTTTTGATCATATCTCACTCATTATTTTGATTCCATTGCATGGCCAACTCTCACATGTGTACAAGACCCATAGCTTACTGTAAATCTATTCCACTTCATCATTTTATCAGTTTATGACTTACTTCTTTACTGTTTTACACAGCCAACATATTTAGACAAGATTTTAGACTTGTTTCTATTAGTTTTTCATCTTTTTATCCATGATTATCAACAACAAATCCCCACATAACATTTTTATCATCATATAATCATCATAAATATATACAATAGGAAATAAAATACATGTTTACATAATCAAAATAACAAGAAGTTGAGGAGGACAATCTTTATACCACCAACTTGATGTAGGTTATGAGTTTGGCATGGTTTTTGATGGTGAAACTTGTGCTTAGCCAACACCATCTTCAAGAACTCCAATCTTCATCAACTCCTTGTGGAAAATCAGCCCCATGACACCATGAAAACTCCTCCATGGATGTTATAAGTTGCACCAATCTTCATCTTTTTGAATGGAGATTAACATATGTTGATTATAACATATGTTCATGGTTAAAATTTGTATGAAATTGGTGTTTGAAGATGAATATGGGACGGCATAGATGAGTGAGAGAGAGAGAGTTGTGAGTTTTTGAGTGGTATTGTATGTTGTGTGTGTGTGGGAAATGGTTTAGGTAGTAGTTTTGATGGAACTTAGCTTACTTGGTAAGCTTAAGTTACATGTGTAACTTAATAAGGTGTAAACTTGACACATAAGTGTCATTGTGGCTAGTTAGGCCGGTTTTGAGTGTGGGGTGGGACAAGTGTCCCACTTGTCTCATCCCATTTATTTACGGGTACTCCTCGATTCTAGTTTCCTCGATTTGCGTGCCCTCGGGTCGTTTTACGAAAAACGTTTTTATAAATTATGAATCGACGTCACAAAACGAATCCAATAAAAATTGTCTCATCAAAAACGGAGTTCGAAAACGTAAATACGTAATCCTAAGGTTTCCGGTTTAGTCGTAAAAGACGTTAAATTAAAATCGTAAGTCCTAGTCTTTTCTCGTAAATTTGTGAGTTTATGAACCAACACAAATTTAAAACTCCAAAATAATATTCTCAGATAAATTTATTTTCTGAAATGTCGGACTGTCACCAAAGACGGTGTATGTAAACGTAAGCACGTAACGTTGAATCCTCCGGTTTAGATGTAGTCGACGCTACTTCAAGACGTAAATCCAAATTTCTTCCCAAAAATATGTGAGTTCATATTGTAAATTGTTTTTAAATAATATTCAAGAATAAAATATCAACCATAAATTGACGGATTGTCACAAAATTATTCCTAACGAAGCATTCACGTGTTCTTATTCTATGAACCTAACCGTCCCATTTTGCGATGAAAATCATACATTATGTCTAAAACACAAGTAGTAGTAGCAATAGTAGTAGTGTAGCTAGTTTATTGTTCAATAAAGTGAATAAAAATGAATTTTGGAGGTGCTACGATACTTTATTCTAGCATTGCGTGAGGGTACGGCAATGGTTTAGTATGGGGGAGTGATGAGACTGCTTTTATACATAGTCTCATCGTCCAAAAAGGGCTTAAAATGCATTAAATATCATCAAAATACCCATATATATGCTTGTGTTTGTTGCTTGTGTATTTTAGGTACGGATATTGAGAAAATGACAAAAGATCACAAGAATCATGCAAAAACGAACACGGGAAACGAAGCCGCACAATGAACCAAGCCCTAATAAAGACTTTCCCAAGAAAAATCCTTGAAGATTTGAAGAATTATGAAGAAGGGCCCTCCACTTTGAAGAATTGACAAGTTTAGCCCCTCAACAAAGCTAAATTGTCAACCATTATCCTCCACAAAGTCAATTATAACATGAAGTCCTTCAAAGTACAAGAAATTACAAGTTTGGTCCTTTGAAAATCCCAAAATTACAAAAAGGACCCTTAACTTTCAACATTTGGCAAGAATGGTCCCTCATCAAACAAGACTTTGCAATATCAGTACTTCAAAATACCAATCAAACAAGTCAAGACCATTACCATTGAGGAAAATGCCAAATCAGTCCCTCAAGAATCACAAAATGGCAAGAATTACCCCTGAATTCACTTTGCAAAATGTTTTGGGGCGAAAGTGTAAAGAATGAAAAGTTGTTATAGCTTAATTGGCCGTTGATAGAGTTTAGAAGTGAAAAGACAAGAAGAAAGGAAGTGAAGGACCAAAGCTGGCCAGACAAGATTCTAACCTAGACCAACCAATGGGTGACACCTGTCCCACTTACTCCTCTCCTCCAATCACATCCCACCAATCCTCCACATCACCTTACCACTCACCACCAGATTAAATAAACTAACAAAACCTTGGCGCCTTAACATTTATTTAAATGTTAATCACCCCTTAATCATATCATAACCACCACTATTTACTCCAAGAACACATTTGGGTATTTTTGATTGTGTTGTAATTAAGGGATAATCTGCTCAAGAATGATGATTAAGGATATCATAATCACATCCCAAACCTTAAACATGCCACCCAACCAACCCACATGCGGCATGGAGCCTCCCCTGCTACGTCAAAAGGGAAGAAGACAAAGAAATCCAGCAATCCAACGTCCCACAATTGTGCTTACATCCTAAGCTTCATACAAGCCTTTAGATCACCTTTTTACTTGCCAGCTATCACAACACAACAAAATTCGTCACATGATTCTTCAAGATATTCAAACTCCACAAGGGCATTTTTGGGACTTCAAGCATTAGGGTTTAGCACTTTTATCTGTTCTTAGCTCACATGTAAGGCTCTATATAAAGCCATAGGGTCTCATTTTCAGAACTGCTTTTGGTTTTTCCTTATTCAAGCACTTGTAAATCCTCTTTTTAGTATTAATGAAATTGTGTTAAGTGTGTTGAAGAAAGACCAAGTGCCATCTTATTTTATGCTTGTTTATGTTATTTGTTCACTGAATTTGAATCTCAAAACCTGTTTTCAAGGAGAGTGCAAAAGTTTGCATTTTTCCTTTAAGCTTGATATTTTGCTAAGTTCTTGTTTCAACCTTGGAATTCTTGGGTTATAGGGCTGATCATAGCATCCTAATTGTGATATTAAGGTGTGGTGAGGCTTATAACTTGGGGATAATCAAGTGTGGGGTAACAAGGTTGCATTAATCAAGGCTTTTTAAGTTTCTGTTTTGATAATCTTGCTTCTAACCTTGTTGAATCTTAGCAGGGGTGTTATTGGAAGCTTGTGCTTGTTCTAGCTAGCACATAAGCTCATAAATTCGTGGGTGTGGATGTACATCCATGAGGTTTGTCTAAAATCCTTGAAAATCTGATAAATATTGGAATTTTTGTGGATTTGTGCTCTATTGGTGTTCTTGTTGATTTCTAGGCTTGAATCTGCTTAGTCTTGCATGATAATGTTTTTATATGCTAGATTGATCATTTGGTAAACTGAATCTTGCTTTTGATTTGAAAAACTTGGTTTTGAAAAGTGAAAAGGGTGTTTGGGTCTACCTGTTTAAGCTTGAATCTTGTTATTGTGTTGTGGAAAGTTTGTGTTTGTGTTCTATATCTGATATATGCTTGGTTGAGAGTGTTTTGCTGCAAGTTTTTTGGTTTGAAACCTTGAATCAAACAATCTGCTATAAAATCTTTGTTATTGCCTGTTTTGACCTAGGATTTTGGGAACACTTAGGGTGTATGCATGCTTAGGGCTAAAAGTGGTTTAAACAAAGTCATTGTAACCTGTTTTAGAGATTTGAGGTGTTGAATCTGGCTTGTGTGTCAAATTCATCAGCAAAGTGAAATCTGCTAGTGTTTAGTGTTCATCAGTAACATTCATAAGCTTGAATCTTGATTTAGGCTTTAAGCCATTGCATGAAAACTGTTTAGACTTGTTCATTAGAGTTTATAATAGCTTGTGTATGCATTTGGTTGAATTTGGTTTGCTGATTATTGCTAAAACTGCTTATAAGTGCTCAACTGCTTATTTGTTAATGTCTGTGATAGATCTGATACTTTATTGATTAAACTGTATCAATTGGGTGATTGTGTTTGAGATCTTTTGATTGTTATTGACTCTTTTTGATCCAAAGATCATTTGGGTGCCTTTGTGTAATATGAATCCCAAAAAAATTCACTAAAGACAAAAAGTCAAACAAGTCAAGCAGTGGAAAAAGTTTCCACTGCTCAACACCCAAAAATAGCCCCTGCTAGTGTTCTTTTGTCATCAGCTTATCAATAAGCTATTTTAGCTTATACAGACCTGCAACAACTTATTGTTTGTGATAGATCTTCATTATTTGACCCATTTGATTAGACTAGAGCTTATTGGACTTTGACTTTGACTTTTTGCTAGAAAACCAACTTATTTGACTTTTACATAAGTGCTTATTTGCTTTTTCCAGCTTATTGAGTCAGCTTATTTGAAAACTCTTTGTTGGTTTTGCTTAATTAAGTCAGTTAAAAGCTTTAGAAACTTGAATCAGCTTTTGGGGTGGCCTAGAACCAAAAAACGACTCTTTTGTTGTTTTCTATAGATTGCTTATTGCATTTTCAGGCTTATTCCTTGGGCTTATTTCAAATTTCTTTTTACAGAAGTCTTATTTAGGACAAAAGAAGTTTGTGTGTCTAATTTCAGCTTATGGCATTGGCTTATAGCTTAATGGGCCAAAAAGCCCATTAAGAATAAGCTGTTTGGTATAACCTAGCTTATTTCACACTTTCAGCTTTTGGGCCTTTGGAAAAAGTTGTTTAAAATCAAATTTTGAGTTAAGTAGTGCTTTTTGGGCTTATTTTGGACCACTTTTTTATATTGGGCCCAAATTTGGCCCAATTAGGATCTGTTTTGGGCTTAGCCCATTTTCTAGGCCCATTAAGGGTATTTAGGTAATTTCACTTTCATTTCTAAGTTATTTAGGTTAAATTAAGCTAGTTTGCAAGTTTTTAGAATTTTTTATGATTTTTGGAATTTCAATAATATTTTAATATGATTTTATTGTTAAAAATTAAAAGTCTGATTTTCTAAGTTTTTATTTTTCCTAGATTGTAGACACTTAATTAGGAATTTTGCCACTTTCCAAATATTTTTAGAGTCTTTTAATTATTTTCTAGAATTAATTTAAGTTTTAGTTGATTTTAATAGTTTTTAATTGTTTAAAAATAGTTTTTAGTGGTTTTAAAATTTTGAAAAATAGTTTTTAGCTTAATTAGGGTATTTTTGAGGTTTACAACCTTTAAAATCTTGTTTGGGACTTTTTAATAGTTAATTTTGATTTTTAGGGCTTTAATTAGCATTAAAAAGTCATTATTTAATTAATTAAAAGGTTTTGGCAAGTTTGGATTTTTTGTAAACTCTTAGAATATTTTTGTGGATTTTTAGTGATTTTTAGGAATTTTTAGGGTAAAATTTTAATTTTAGTGCTTTTTACGGTTTTACGTGTACACCTTTTTTGTCTTAGTTTAATTCAACATCGTAACCGTCATTCTCTTCTTATCCCCTTTCTATTTTTCTTTCTAAAAAATATAATCACAAAGATAATCAATTCATTACACACACATTAAGCCTCCTTGAGAACGATCCCCATCTTGGGTCATTTGTACACGATTTTCCTAAATCGTCGTACTAAATACTTGCCACTTTTGCTCTCTTTTCCTAAAGAGTAGTAAAACCACTACATCAACTTGGCACATTCGACATCAAGGATTCTGAATGCTGGAAAATTGCTCCCCCTCAATTGTTGACCCGTGTTCTATTGAAAGAGCTGTAGTCGCCGTTTGAGTAGTCGCATCGTCGAGTATGTAGATATCGATTGTAAGTTTCTATGGTTGGTGGAGATGATAACTTCATAAAAACAAGATTTCTCTTGTTTTAACAAATAAATGCACTAACACGTACATAAATTCGTGTTAGATTGTGTTATTACATAAACACAATCCCTTACATGGTTAAAGTAAACCATGCCCGAGAAAATTAATTCTCGTTGTTGAGTCAAAGCTTTCCGGTGAAATGCTTGACTTGAATAAGAAAAGCGGGTTACTATCTAAAATAATAGCAAGCCATTTTGAGCATGTTTTAAAACATCTGAACTTCTGCTCGAACTTTATTTACAACCCCGTGTCATTATTGAATGACATTTCTAGTATCGTAAAATTATCGATTCCAGAAGACATGCTATTTTTATCAAAACAGTTTTGAACACACAACTTTGAAAGATTTAGAAAAAAACCTTTTTGAGAAATGTAGAACAATGATAATCTATAATCTAATCAAGAGGGTTGTTGTTAATCTAGAGCGAGAGAGTAGAGAGAGAAACAAAGAAACTTTATTAAATGTATAAAAACAAACTAAACAACCAACACCCCTTTCCATGGTGGAAAGGGGTTTATATACACAAGTCCTTAAGTGGACTTGGGCCTCCGGCCCATGAACATGCTCATGGGTCGGGCTAAACATAAGTACTACTTAAACAATACTACGAGCCTATAACTATATAGTTGGAGTGACCGAGACTTTCTTAATACACAAAACATATTTCCAACAATCTCCCCCAAAGGGAGGTCACTCCAAATTTACAACGTCCTAATCTAGCATGTTAGATCTTGTTCTTGAGCTCGTAGTTGATGTAATGTTTTTACTACCCTTTAGGAAAAGAGCAATAAAATAGGGCAAGCGAGCACGACGATTTAGGAAAACCGTGTGTGTATGACCCTAAAAGTGAGTTCGTTCTCGAGGAGGCACGTGTGTTGTGAATTGAGTTGATTTTGATTGATGATTTTATTAAGAAGAAAAGAGAATAGAAATGAGAAAGAAAGACGGTTACGAAAACGGATTAAACTACGACGAAAAAGGCGTAAACGTAAAACCGTAAAAAGGTACAAAAATAAAAATTTTAACCTAAAAAATTAAATAAAAGCTAAAAGTAGTCTAAAATAATATAAAAAAGAAATAAAATCCAATAAAAATATTTTAAAACCTTTTATTAATTAAATGTTCAATTTTAAATGCTAATTAAAGCCCTAAAATTAAATATAATTAATCAAAATGTCCAAAATATGATTTTATTGAACAAATAACTTACTTATATTATCTAAAGACTGAAGAGTATTTTTCCTAATTTTTAAAAACTATTTTTTTATTTTTAAATTACTAAAAACTATTTTAAAACTAAAATAATTTTAAAAAAAATAATAAAATAATGCTAAAAATAATTTACAAATTTTAAAAACCCTAAATTACTCTAATGAACAGAAGAAAAATGAAAAAGATTGAAAAATATTAAATTTACCACTAAAAGACAAAACTAGTTTAATTAAAACCCTAATTAACTTAAATTAATTCTAGAAATTAATAAAAAGATGAACAGTAAAATATTTTTATACCAAAAACCTTAAAATATTATTCTAAGTCCAAGAAAATTGATTAAACTGAAAAATATTACTTTTTGCCACTAAAAGACAAAAACAGAAATATTAAAAATACTATTTAATCTAAAAAATATAAAATGAACAATAACTAAAAATCTAATTAATCAGAAAAATCAAAAAATAAAATAAGAAAAATAACAAAATTGGTTTGAAGGTCTAATTCAAATTTTAAGGCACAAAAGACAAAATTTTAACTTTCTGAAAGTGACATGTCATGGAATTTTGTCTTGTTGCTTAGCAGTACAAGCAAATGAACTACCAGTGGGAAGTTTGTTCCCACTGCTAGTGTAATATTGCTGGTCAGTTGACCAAGAGCTTAGGAAAGCCCTTTGTGAGCTTGTTCTTTGGAACACAAGGCACCCCCACACCAATTGGGTTGTGGGGAGTCTGAGTAAACACAAAAAAACAACAATCACTTCACAAATTAAGCACCAAATAAGCCAATTAAGTTACTGATTAAGCACACATGTTGACTGATGAATATTGACCAATTTTACATGCAGAAAAGTGAAATTCAAGGCCTCAAATCTAGCAATCTAGCTAAACAAATGACATATAAATGATTTACAACCCTTAGACAACCTATTGTCTAGCAGCCTAACAAGAATCAAGCACAAAGTTCACCCAAATCAGTCACAAAGGCACTTATCTGATTTTTGACCCTTATACCAATTTTTAAGCATGCACATGTGTTTAATACTTGACCAAACAGCAAACTATGAGCATGTATCATATAATAACCATCAAAGAAATGTTTTTAACCAGGTTTTAACACTAAATCTTGTCACTTGATTAGGTTAATCCCTTATCCCAAACACCCCTTTACAAACTGAAACTCAACTTTTTAAAACCAAATCTATTCAAACTACAACCAAATGCTTACAATCACTCCTAGCAAGCATATAACCAGTAATAAAACAATATCCAACACTTAAGAAAGCATTCAAACAACTTTCATGCAATCACATAAAATGCATAAATATTCAGAAACTAAAAACTAAAATGAGAAACAAGAGATTACCTTAAGGGACCTACATCCAGGTCCCTTAGTGGTTGAGGAACCACCTCCCTATAGGCCCGGGCCTATGCTGATCCTTGGACAAGCTCCAATGGATTCCTGAAAATAGCAATGAACAACAAACAAACACTTTCTGATTTATACCAAACTTATAAACCTTTTTCACAATCTGAAAAAACCTTTAACCCAATGAAAAGGTTTTTAACCAAGAACAAATTCACAAATTTAAGACTCCAAATCCACTTTCACTTCAATGGGGTCTTAAGTTTCTGAAATTTGAGAAAATATGAAACTTTTTTGAAAATTCAAACTTCAAACACACATGTGTTACATAAATGAAATGGAACTCAGAGATTCTAGCAACCCAATACCAAACTTTTAAAAATAAGATAAAAGGAATTACAATTTCTTTGAAAATACCAAACTTTATATTAATTTAAAAAGGCATTACAAGGATTTGCTAAAAAAACTGGAACAAAGAAAAGGGGTCACAAGTTGACTCCCTTTTATAAAAGTACTAGGAACTATCTAGAATGCTAAAACCCTAGCAGATAAAATGCCCTAAATGCCCTTGATACTTTTGGTTGAAAATGGTCAAATTGTGCCTTCATGTGATCTTTGGAGAATCATGTGAAGATGTCAGCTGCTTAAATTAATCTTGGACGTCCATTTGAACTTGGGGACCAAGTAGAAGAATCTGGGATGTTAAATTGGTCGTGTGTAGGGTTTGAAGGAAAGGGACGGGGCAGGGGAGGGTCCCACAAGACACATGGGTGTGTCTTGTGGTGGTTTGAGGTGTGGGTTTAAGTGAGAAAATGTTTAATTAGCAATCTGGAAAAACCTAGCTAAAAACCCTTTGATTTGCTTTTGATTGTGACTGGGGATTATTAGGGTTTATAGGGTGATTAGTGTGATGTTTAATCTGAAAAGGGGGTTAAGGAACTTAAAAAGGGTGTTTGGTAGGAAAAAGGGGAGAGTTGACTGGGTTTTTGACTTGGTATTTAATTAAAACCGGGTTAAACATTGGGCTGGGTGGACGGGTTGGGTAATGGGTTTGGTGATATGGGTGGGTTTTGTGACGTGGCAAGTTGTGACTGGATGAGGAGGTTTGGCTGTCTTGGCAATAATGGCCCCCAAGCTTTCTTATTTTGTTCATGTTGTAAATAATGCCATCAACGCCCATTTTACTCTTTGACAACTTTTAGTAACTTGTCAAAAATGGCACATCAATTTTCCATACTTCTAACAAGGACTTCAAGTGTAATTTTGGCATTCTTCAAGGGCTGTTTTTGTAATGTCTTCAAACTTTAGGGACCCTATTCATAATTTTGAATATTTGAGGGGTATAAAGTGTAAATCTTCAAAAGTTAAGGGACAAAACTTGACAATCTTCAATTCTTCAAGGGTATTTTTGGAAATTCAAAACATGGGCCCGGTTCATTGTGCGGCTTCGTTTCCCGTGTTCGTTTTTGAATGATTCTTGTGATCTTTTGCCATTTTCTCAATATCCGTACCTAAAATAGAGTCCTAACGGTGTAACTAAGACCATCAAATCAATAACCCCTCCTAATAGACAACGATGTTAAAAAATTAAGTTGACAAGAAGAATAGATAAACACGGTTTTATAACGGTTTTGAACATGAGACTTATTACCAAGACTTTTATACGCCCCCTAACGGAAGGGCCTTATTATCTTTGGTGTACCTCCATCTTTTATTCAACTTCGCCATGAAGCTTTTATTATGACTTCGGTCTTGCCTTGCCTTTTATTATCCGCCTCATCGGTGGTTTTATTAGCCAAAGACGTATATCCTCACGCTAAAGCGAATTTTGGATCTATAAAGCTTCGAAGATTAAGGCTTGATTCACTTTTAATTTTGCATAGATTTTAGGCCTTGTGGGGCTTCAAATTGTTTTCTAGATTTAGGTGAGCACTTGAAATCTTATTATTGGGTGAAGCTTTTGATTATTCGGGTGCCAATACTTCAAAACCGTGACGTTGGTGATACCTTAATGTCTTCCCAATTTAATTACACGGAAGCTACTAGAAAAGACTAGAAACCCAACAATCCTAACTAAACCGCTAATTCAATATTTATTAAGCAAAAAATATTTACATGCGAAGGGAGAATAAGCAAATAACGAGAACACATGAGTTTTTGAAAGAATACGAGTACTCTACGTTTAGCATAGTAACTTATAATTAACTCTATCATTTCTCGTCCTCATTTAAGAGACTTAGCCTAATGTGTAGTTAAGGAATCAAAGCTAAGTGCTCAACACGCACGGTCGAGTCAAAAATTACTCTTATTCTTGCCATCAGAAAACCTACATTCGTGTCTTCAACACTTATAAAATATGAGAAAAAATTTAAAATTTGGCCATTTTTAGCCATATTTTGCAACAAAAACGATAAACAAAAGGATAAACTTTGGAAAGCGTGAAGGTTTGGGAAGGCAAGTATCTATTCACCCTCCCATACTAAAGTTAAACATTGTCCTCAATGTTTCGAGTCTAGGGGTGCAAACACCCCCATACTAGAGACGTAGTCGAATGCCTAATCTAGCATGGAAAGGGTGTAACCATTAAATTAATAGCCGTTTATGAAGTGTGCTAAAAACCTAAGGTTAGAACATCAAAAGGATATATCATTTGGATATTGAGAAATGTCTCCAAAGCAAACGATCGAGTGCTCCCATAAAACGAACACGAGAGGCTCCAATCGTGAAGATCATGATCTAAAAACCACATATCACAAACAACCACGGAACAAAGGTTGGAAGGGCACAAATCCCCTCACATTAAACTAATTAGAAAGCAATAATATATACATGGATAAGCATGGGTCTCCCCCACGAGGCACCTTGTTTTTGATAACCGAGTCAAAAGCTCGACTCGAATCCCCATAAATGTGATCATTTAGGGATTATCATGGTGTGGTCAATTTTCAGTGGGGCTTACATGATAAACAAGGCCCAAAAACAACCGGTATAAAGGACTAAGTCCTTAAATGGTGCAAAATACCGGGATCGAAGATGGCGTTCTCGTTTTCATTGGAAAAATAAATCAATGCCACTTCATCAATGGTCAACAAAAACTCAAAGAGTTTCAAGAAAATAGATGAGAAATAGAAGGGTGGGACAATGGGTAAGTCTCTAAAAACATGAGCTACTCGAGGTAGACTCGCACCAATCAAATGAAAAGATTTTCCATTTATTGCATCGGTGGAAGACCGAGATTTCCCTATATAAGCAATTCCAGGATCAAATATCTCGTCCTCGGTGGAGAAAGGGGAGGGAACATAAGGGGATTCCCCCACACTAAGTCCACACAAAGCATCGTCAAAAAGAGAAGACGAGCTTGTAGTACTCAATAAACGCGGTGATGACAGAGTTAGAGTTGTAGAAAAATCTTTTAAATTCAATTCAAAATCTTTTCCTTTTTCATCTTTTACACTCTCCTTGTGAAAACCCGATTTAATTATGTCAAAAATATTTGGTGTATCTAAAGCAATGTTAGTCACACTAAAAATTCTCACATTTTGAAATCTTTTTGGTTTAGGTGGTGGTAAGTTTTCAAAACGTTTGTCAACAAAGAAAACTTCCCCATCGGGATCAACGTATTCATCATCCGAAGAATCACTCGAGATTGGAATCGTAGGCTTAACACTCTTAACCTCCATCGGCGGAGGGGACGGAACTTCATTTTTCTCAACAACTCCTAAAACTCTATTGGAAATCGTTTTGCAAATGTTTTTGAAGGGATTGACATTGTACAAAGATGTGATCGAATACACATGAGAAAGAGTGGAGTTTTGGGTTGCATTAATGACGAGTTCTTCCTCATTGAAACGAAGAGTGATTTTTCTTGCATGCACATCGATGAGTGCTCTCGAGGTATCCAAAAAAGATCGACCTAAAATTAACGGAACTTTAGGATCGATGGGAATATCAACAACAATAAAGTCTACGGGATAGTAGAACTTTCCAACTTTCACAAAGACGTCCTCGGCAACTCCACAAGCTAGAATCGTAGAATGATCGGCCATTTCGATTGACATTCTTGAAGGAGTGAGATTTGGAAGATTGAGCGATTTAAAAATCTCAAGAGGCATCAAATTAATACTAGCACCAAGATCGGCCAAGGCGTAGCATTCTTCCATGTCTTGGATAGCACATGGGATTAAAAACTTTCCAGGATCACCGACTTTTTGAGGTATGCGGCTTAGAAAAACCGATGAACAACTAGACGATTTTTGCAATTTTTCTTTGTTATTCAACATACTTTTGAAGTTCGCAGCAAATCGAGGCATCATGACTAAGGCGTCAGCAAAACTTATATTGAAATGCAAGTCACGAAACATTTTCATAAAAAGTTCAAATTGATAATTATTTCGTTCTTGTGCCTTTTCCTTGTCTCGTCTTGAAGGTTAGGGTAAAGGTGGTGTGGGTTGGGGCAAAGTAGGCATAGGCATCGGCCTTGGAATCTCGGGTTCCATGATTGGTGTGGGTTCAACCGTAGGTGTGGTTTGAGCGGTACTTCGTGGGCTTGTAATTTGCTCCTTTTCAACCACCACCTCGGGTTCTTTCTCTTTTTCCTTCTCCATAGAAGTACTTGGACGAGAAATGGGCTCTTTGAAAGTTTTACCACTACGAGTAGTAATAACCTTCAATTCTCCTTTCGGGTTCACGATGGTATCACTAGGAAGACCACCCGAAGAAGAGGGCTTACACATGATAGCTTCAAACATCTTAGCCATACGGTCCTTAAACTTAGATTGCCTAGCATCCGCTTTTAACAACTCTTGCTTAATCTCATGTTGACCTTGCTCCATTTTTTGTTGATTTTGTTGGAGTCGTGTGACATTTCCTTCCATTTTATTAGCATGAGTTTTAAGTTCATTAGCAAGTTCGTTTTTTAGCTTGTTTTTCAACTCGGACCTTAAGCTAACCATTTCACGTTGCATATTATCAAACTTAGCATCATTAGCCTTAGCATAATTCAAAAATTCTCCTTGAAGATTTTTGGTGTGATCATTTTGAAAACCTTGGTTAGAAGTTTGAAAATCATGGTTTTGGTTTTGGTTTGAAATTTGCCTATTTCCACTTCGATAATTACCCTTGTTATAATTCCTTTGATTTCCTTGGTAATTTCCACCTTAGTTGTTGTTGCGATAGTTATTAGCATTTTGATTTGGTGGAGCTTGATTTTGGAGGGAACCTTGACCGATTTGGTTATAAGTTCCCGTGGCTACATAAGCACTCGAAGTGTTACCATCCGCGGTAATGCACTCGGAAAGATCATGAGCTCCACCACACGACAAACAACTCTTAGAAACCGCTTTAACCGAAGCGGAATTCGAAGCTTCTTGAGCTTTCCAATGGGACATAAGGGTCGAAAACCTATCAAAAAACCGATTCTCCTCATTTGGTTCATCTTGCAAGGCATTGATACTACGAGACGATGATGAGCCCATTTTGGCAACACTCGGTGTGTTACGAGGGCTATAAACCTTAGACCTATTCTCAATTATGACCAAAGCTTCTTCAACCGTTTTACACAAAAAATTACCACCCGTGGCGACATTTAAATAATCTCTTTCATGATCGTTAAGTCCATTGTAAAACGTGTCTATTTGGTGCAAGTCGGAAAAACCGTGATGAGGACATTCATGTAACATCTCCTTAAACCTATTCCAATCCGTAGAAAAACTTTCATTTGATTCTTGTGAAAATTTGGAAATCTCATTTTTCAAATGTGTAGTCTTAGAGGGCGGAAAAAATTGGTTCACAAACTTTGAAACGAGATCCTTCCATGTCAATATAGAATTGGGTGGCTCTTTCTCTAACCAAATTTTAGCGGGCCCCACTAAGGAATACGGAAAAAGCATCATCTTAATCGATTCATTCGAGACATCCTTGAATTTGCACGTGGCGGTAAGACGATTAAATTGGCGGATATGGTTGTGGGGATTGTCCTTCTCATCACCACGGAATTTGTTGTTTTGGATCATTGACAACAAACCCGTTTCCACCTCAAAATTCTCCGCAAGGATTGCGGGAATCACAATAGCTTCTCCATAACCCTCGGAGGGTGCTTGAAGTAACTCCATCATAGTTCGATTCGCCATGGTTGGTGCTTCTCGTACAATGGGTTCGTCAATAGGAGACTCCTCACTAGAATGAGTTGGAGTGGGAGTTTTGTTCTTTCGTCTACGTGCACGTTTTTCTTGATTACGAGTTAGCATAAACGTCACGTACAACGAGGAGACGAGCAAAGAAGATTCTTTTTGGTGTTTTTTGTTTTTTAATTTTTTTGTGGTTTTTGATTGTATTAACCTTTTGGAATTTGGTGAAATGTATTAAGTAGACAAAAATCTACAAATCTCCTCCTTAATCAAATCTCTCGATTAAAGAAGCCTCAAGGAATGAAAACGATCACGTGGAGTGAACGCCTTCGATGACTTTAGAACGATGGTGGAACACCAAATCGTTCAAGAGGGTTTAATCAATAGAAACCAAGAAAATATATATAATATGTAATAATACTTTGGGCGGCAAAACCCTCGATTCACTCTCAAAATCAAATACGCACAAGCAAGCGGAGGAAACAAGGCGACGCGAACCACTTAAGAGCCTTTTTCCTTTAGGTCGTAAAATACAACCGCCTTATACCCACCTTATAGTTTGTATTATCAAGATTAAGCTTCACGAAAGTATTTATCTATTTTTGCCTTTTTCTTTGGTTTGAGATTCGAATACAATGATCGAGTGATGAAATCCCGAATCAAGGTTGTGATTGCTCACGTATTTGGAGTACTTGTGAATTTATTGTTTTACGTATACAATATATTAATAATATTCACACAAAAACCGAAAAACGATAATACGTATTAGTAGAGTGCTACTAATACAAATACTATTTATGGTCAATATACAAAAACAATGGTTCAATCAAAACACAACACGCCTCCCCGGCAGCGGCGTCAAAAATTGATGTAATGTTTTTACTACCCTTTAGGAAAAGAGCAATAAAATAGGGCAAGCGAGCACGACGATTTAGGAAAACCGTGTGTGTATGACCCTAAAAGTGAGTTCGTTCTCGAGGAGGCACGTGTGTTGTGAATTGAGTTGATTTTGATTGATGATTTTATTAAGAAGAAAAGAGAATAGAAATGAGAAAGAAAGACGGTTACGAAAACGGATTAAACTACGACGAAAAAGGCGTAAACGTAAAACCGTAAAAAGGTACAAAAATAAAAATTTTAACCTAAAAAATTAATTAAAAGCTAAAAGTAGTCTAAAATAATATAAATAAGAAATAAAATCCAAAAAAAATATTTTAAAACCTTTTATTAATTAAATATTCAATTTTAAATGCTAATTAAAGCCCTAAAATTAAATATAATTAATCAAAATGTCCAAAATATGATTTTATTGAACAAATAACTTACTTATATTATCTAAAGACTGAAAAGTATTTTTCCTAATTTTTAAAAACTAATTTTTTATTTTTAAATTACTAAAAACTATTTTAAAACTAAAATAATTATAAAATAATAATAAAATAATGCTAAAAATAATTTACCAATTTTAAAAACCCTAAATTACTCTAATGAACAGAAGAAAAATGAAAAAGATTGAAAAATATTAAATTTACCACTAAAAGACAAAACTAGTTTAATTAAAACCCTAATTAACTTAAATTAATTCTAGAAATTATTAAAAAGATGAACAGTAAATTTTTTTTATACCAAAAACCTTAAAATATTATTCTAAGTCCAGGAAAATTGATTAAACTGAAAAATATTACTTTTTGCCACTAAAAGACAAAAATAGAAATATTAAAAATACTATTTAATCTAAAAAATATAAAATGAACAGTAACTAATAATCTAATTAATCAAAAAAATCAAAAAATAAAATAAGAAAACTAACAAAATTGGTTTGAAGGTCTAATTCAAATTTTAAGGCACAAAAGACAAAATTTTAACTTTCTGAAAGTGACATGTCATGGACTTTTGTCTTGTTGCTTAGCAGTACAAACAAATGAACTACCAGTGGGAAGTTTGTTCCCACTACTAGTGTAATATTGCTGGTCAGTTGACCAAGAGCTTAGGAAAGCCCTTTGTGAGCTTGTTCTTTGGACCACAAGGCACCCCCACACCAATTGGGTTGTGGGGAGTCTGAGTAAACACAAAAAAACAACAATCACTTCACAAATTAAGCACCAAATAAGCCAATTAAGTTACTGATTAAGCACACATGTTGACTGATGAACATTGACCAATTTTACATGCATAAAAGTGAAATTCAAGGCCTCAAATCTTGCAATCTAGCTAAACAAATGACATATAAATGATTTACAACCCTTAGACAACCTATTGTCTAGCAGCCTAACCAGTAATAAAACAATATCCAACACTTAAGCAAGCATTCAAACAACTTTCATGCAATCACATAAAATGCATAAAATTTCAGAAACTAAAAACTGAAATGAGAAACAAGAGATTACCTTAAGGGACCTACATCCAGGTCCCTTAGTGGTTGAGGAACCACCTTCCTATAGGCCCGGGCCTATGTTGATCCTTCGACAAGCTCCAATGGATTCCTGAAAATAGCAATGAACAACAAACAAACACTTTCTGATTTTTACCAAACTTATAAACCTTTTTCACAATCTGAAAAAACCTTTAACCCAATGAAAAGGTTTTTAACCAAGAACAAATTCACAAATTTAAGACTCCAAATCCACTTTCACTTCATTGGGGTCTTAAGTTTCTGAAATTTGAGCAAATATGAAACTTTTTTGAAAATTCAAACTTCAAACGCACAAGTGTTACACAAATGAAATGGAACTCAGAGATTCTAGCAACCCAATACCAAACTGTTAAAAATAAGATAAAAGGAATTACAATTTCTTTGAAAATACCAAACTTTATATTAATTTAAAAAGGCATTACAAGGATTTGCTAAAAAAACTGGAACAAAGAAAAGGGGTCACAAGTCGACTCCCTTTTATACAAGTACTAGGAACTATCTAGAATGATAAAACCCTAGCAGATAAAATGCCCTAAATGCCCTTGATACTTTTGACTGAAAATGGTCAAATTGTGCCTTCATGTGATCTTTGGAGAATCATGTGAAGATGTCAGCTGCTTAAATTGATCTTGGACGTCCATTTGAACTTGGGGACCAAGTAGAAGAATCTGGGATGTTAAATTGGTCGGGTGTAGGGTTTGAGGGAAAGGGACGGGGCAGGGGAGGGTCCCACAAGACACATGGGTGTGTCTTGTGGTGGTTTGAGGTGTGGGTTTAAGTGAGAAAATGTTTAATTAGCAATCTGGAAAAACCTAGCTAAAAACCCTTTGATTTGCTTTTGATTGTGACTGGGGATTATTAGGGTTTATAGGGTGATTAGTGTGATGTTTAATCTGAAAAGGAGGTTAAGGAATTTAAAAAGGGTGTTTGGTGGGAAAAAGGGGAGAGTTGACTGGGGTTTTGACTTGGTATTTAATTAAAACCGGGTTAAACATTGGGCTGGGTGGACGGGTTGGGTAATGGGTTTGGTGGTATGGGTGGGTTTTGTGACGTGGAAAGTTGTGACTGGATGAAGAGGTTTGGCTGTCTTGGCAATAATGGCCCCCAAGCTTTCTTTTTTTGTTCATGTTGTAAATAATGCCATCAACGCCCATTTTACTCTTTGACAACTTTTAGTAACTTGTCAAAAATGGCACATCAATTTTCCATACTTCTAACAAGGACTTCAAGTGTAATTTTGGCATTCTTCAAGGGCTGTTTTTGTAATGTCTTCAAACTTTAGGGACCCTATTCATAATTTTGAATATTTGAGGGGTATAAAGTGTAAATCTTCAAAAGTTGAGGGACCAAACTTGACAATCTTCAATTCTTCAAGGGTATTTTTGGAAATTCAAAACTAGGGCCCGGTTCATTGTGCGGCTTCGTTTCCCGTGTTCGTTTTTGAATGATTCTTGTGATCTTTTGCTATTTTCTCAATATCCGTACCTAAAATACACAAGCAACAAACACAAGCATATATTTGGGTATTTTAATGATATTTAATGCAATTTAAGCCCAATTTGGACGATGAGACTATGTATAAAAGCAGTCTCATCAGTAGTCCACTTTTCTCTTTTCTCTTTTCTTTTTGTTGTAATATGTTGATGTTGATCTTTTAGGCTTTGGCTTTAGAGCATTGTTCTTTTGACCCTTCACTTGCGATCTTTGCCTTCTTGTGATTCTTGCCTCCTCGTGACTTCATGTCCCACACACTTATCTTTGTTGAATTCTTTGAAAGTTTCTGAGTCGATACAGCGGAAGACTTTTTTAGGTCGGACTTTCTTGATTTTTCTGAAGTATTTGAAGCAGAAGGAATAAATATGTGAGAACGACTTCAATAGGTACACCGCAACGCCACCGTCTTCAACAGGTACACCGCAACGCCACCGTCTTCGAATGCAACAACATAATAATACACGAATGAAATGGCTTAGAACATTTCATTCTATATCGATAGCATTTTACCTCCGGTCGGTGAAGACCGTTGGACGATATTATATATCGTACCTGTGACGGATAGTTTCAATTAAGTAACTTCCTGACAGGATTTCGCGGGTAAACCCGTTCTCTTTATTCGACGATCACTAAGCTTGACTGTGAACATAAAGAGTGAATCACTTGGATAAATTATCCTTGTGATTGAAGCCGTCAATTCATGAAACCTAGAACAAGTGAATTTCAACTAAGATTTTCACCATCGTTGCTTTCCAGTTGTCACGAGCTTGATTCAAATAGAATATTTCTTGTCACCTACCAAGTTCTGTTTGATTTTAACACTAGAAGGATTTCCACTCGTCACTGTGAACACTAAAGAGTGTCACTCTGAGTGTTCTGGCAAGATCATACGATAATGCGTAGAGGCCTGGAACGAGTTTAAGTTCAGTTAAGAATTAAACTACTGTTTCTTTCCAGTTTTTCACAGGATTGGTTCTTAAAGAACCGCACGTGTCACCTACCATGAGCTTGTTTGATGATGGCTCAAGTAGGATTTCCATCTTCATTGTAATATTTGCGTATCACTCGGTTGTTCTGGCAATATTACATGAATACTATGTAGGACTCATAAAGATCTCTTACTTTTCATAGTGTGTGAAGAAGCAAGGAATAAAAGGAAAGTGTCCTAAAGAGACTTTTGATGATCTCGTGGCTCTAGACTCGATAATGCGTTTTGATTTAGTGAGCGATGGCTGGAGAGGATTGCCACCTTTTCAATATCAGTCTATTCGGAGAATAGACCAATAGATAACATGTTGAACTCCGTGTGATTAAAACAATTATCTTTTGAGAGATATTTGAGTTAGCTTGGGAGGGTTGTGCATTGCATCATTGGGTCCATGATGTCTATCTTCAATATCGAGAATCATTGAAAAATGATCTCAATAGCATATGTATTGACCCGGTTTCTGCCTAAAGTTGTAAGGAAGGCTTCTTTCTGTACACCCTCTATCTTTACAATTCATTTTCATTCTTCAACCCCTTCAATGCTTACCAATACGTCATCACTAGCACCTTGTTGTGATTGTTCCAGTGCTAGCTTAAGTACTTGGTCGGCATTCAGCTACGTTCACAATCATACTCCATCTTTCCTAGGACTTCTAATTCTATCTAGGGAATTGTCCTTGGGAAGATTCCATCGGTTCTGATGAATCATTGGACTAATACCTATACCTACCACCCTTTTGTCACCACATCCGTTGTGAATTAAGTGTGTTTTGGGTAAGTATTGTCTCCATGAAAAATCCTTGAAAAATCACTTAAAGCACTTGTGATATTATAATCAAAGTTTTTGTGCCTTAAGTGTTCTGATCATCAAAAACGCTCCCCCTTAACATGTGCATGACACATATTAAGTTGGTTTATCTTTTAAGTCTTTTTCATTGTTTAGCCAAATATCATTAAGTCTCCTTAATCCCATTTTCTCCCCTTTCCAAAATGTTAACCATCAATATTTTGGATATTAAATGGATTAACCGGTCTTTGGGTAAAAATGAAATCAATCTATGGCCATAGAACATATTAATGCTCCCCATCAAGGAATGAGGGTTAGTTGTAGTGCTTGAGTATGATATATTTTGAAAGATTTAGAATCTCGTGAGAAATTCTTGAAACATTATCATACTCTCACACTACAACAAGCCACAAAAGCAGAATATTAACAATATTTACATATTCACAACTTTAACAATATCGAGATGACCTGAGGTAGTACGACCCATTAGATGGATCATTCCATGAACTTATGGTGCGCTCCATACGGTCTTCCACCAACGAATCGTTCTAAACTTCTTATGAGACGTCTTTCTCTCAGCTTCTCATCAATCTTCTTGATCGTGTATGTAGCACTCTGTTGATATACCTTGTCCCAATCTACAGTGACCTCTAGAAGAGTCTTGTGCTTGTTGAGATGCACCAACTTGTCCTGAATATGGGTGAGGGTCCCGTCTTTGAATTTCTTGATCTCTGGAATTCTCATGAACTTCATAAGACCACGACCATTCAGGTAGTAAATGCCAGGCATCGGGTCAGAGGTGCTGGTGTAAGGATATTTGTCCGCATGCCTCTGGAAGGCTTTAGTACGTGGTTTTGAAAGGTTGAGCTTCCTTTGATAACTTTCTACTCCAAGTTGCAGATCTTCAACTCTTTTCTTGATGACTACTCGACGTGTGTACATTCGAAGAGCTGAATTCAGGGCAATTAGTTCTTCCGACTTCAAGTGCCTGAGGGCGTTGTGAGTTAGCAAAAGCAGCATGTCCTCAATATCCTCGGGACGAAGAAGTGGAAAATCGCCTTTTTGGATAGTGTAGACTTTTTCATCTTCTCTAATGAGTCTGATCTCTGTCAAATGTTGATAGCCTGTTTTGGGTTCAATCCTAACGCCTTGGATGCTTTTGGTTCGAATTAGGGAGAACACTTGAGAACCTGAGTTGTGCACACTTGCATAGTTGTAGGCGCGTCGCACACGCTCATCCCAATGTGAAGCACCCAATTCAGCATATCGATCATATGCAGAATATTGTTGTGGAACCCAGAGACGGTTAACTTTTTCTTCTAACCAAGGTATCAAATCCCAAGTTGCTGCATTTACGAATGTTAAGGAAGTTGCATACTTGTTTGCTCCCTTGACCAAGTATTCTAGATCCTCACTGACAAAGAAATCAAGTGCAATTTGATCTTCATCTGCAGTTGTAGTAGGAGGAGGTTTTTCAGGCGCATGAAGACCATCCCTTTGAGTAGTTCTCAACGCTGAAGTTCATTTGCGTTATACTCGTATTCCGTGCTGTTGAGCCTTGATTTAACACGAAGGTTGGGATTTTTGAGTCCTCTCACAACCACTGATTGAGTTACATTAGACCCATAGTTGTACTCCAAGTATCTTGAAAAGTCTATTGGATTGCTTAGGAATTGAGAGAAATCAGCTTCATCAGCCTTTGTCAATGGACGAAGTGCAGCAACATTGGACACCCAAGGTTGTACGGGTGCATTTTCATCTTCCTCGAGTGTATCCACCCATGCTGGTTCACTTGACTCTAGAACATCAGGAACTACAATAGAGACTTGAATATCATCAACAGGTTCTGCTACTGCTTCAGTGTCTGGTATGTCTGGTACAGGTTGATCGGGTTCCGTCTGTTGTTGTTGCACTAAAGGTGTAGTGACAGAAGCAACTCGGGCAGATGTAGTTGCAAGAGTGGTTGTGGCTGGAGTATGTGATGAGGCTGTATAAGCATCTACATCATGAAACTTCTTGGTGTGTTTGCCTTGACGAGGTGTAGGTTTTGGAATTGATTTGCCCTTGGTAACCTCATCTTTGGAAGATTTGTCACCTTTGGACTTGTCTTGCTTGTCTCCCTCCTTTTTCCCTGTATCATCGTTCCCTTCTTCTTGATCATCACCATTTTTGCCATTACCATCACCATTACCATTATCATCACCATCGCTGTGTTTAGCACTCTCTTCTTCGTCACTGGTACCTTCTTCGTCATCGGTACCTTTGTCTTCATCACTCCCGCCTTTGTCATCAATATCTTTGTCTTCATCACCCTTGTCATCATCACCCTTGTCATCATCATCATTGTTATCATCAGCATCGTCGTCATCATCGTCGGATTCATCTTCTTCTTTACTTAAGATATCGTAGGGAACTACAGAACCATGTTTCTCGAATATCTTAGTATCTTGATCTATGGCCATCTTAAGAGCTTTGTGAAGGATCTTTTGAGCTTTGGTTTTGTTGTAGGACCCGACTTGAATCATCCGAGCATGTAAGATTTTCTTTAACTCATAATCCGTGAACTCTTGAGCATTTGAGAAAATCTGACTTTTTAGCGTCAGAAGACTTGATCATGACGTTGCTTGCAGCAATTTGTTTCAACTCGTCGCGCAGATTATCAACAGATTCCTTGACATTTTCATCAAGTGATTGAACAATTGCTTCATTAGCTTCTTCAAGAACCTATTTCTCAGCTCGGTGCCTCTTTTTAAGGTCTCGAAGACGAATGAACGTTGCTTCGTGTTTGGCAGCTTCCTTTGCTTTGACGTGAGCTAGTTCTTCTTCATGAAGTTTGCGAGATAATTCTAACTCTTCTTGGATTTTAGCCATGGCGTCTTCTTGAGCTTTTCTTAAGGATTCTTCACTTTGTTGTCTACGAGCTAACTCTTCTTTAATCCGAACCATCTCTTCTTGTTGAGCTATCAAGTTTTGGTCTATCTGAATCATGAACATTGTTGATAAACATGGAATCAACGATATCGGTGCAGCTGTGGTTTGTAGTGTAGGAGTAATGGTAATGGCAGTGCTAGACAATGAAGTGGAGAGAGGTCGACTTGGTAGAGATAACGGGAGTTGCGTTGACGCAGGTGGAGTCTCTGTAATAACCGGTGGTGGTAGAGTTAAAACTAGTGGAGGCACTGTAGTAACTGGTGGAGGCACTGTAGTAACTGGTGGAGGCACTATAGAAACTTGTAGAGGTACTGTTGAAAGTGGTAAAGACACGGTAGAAACTGGTGGGGTCACTGGAGAAACTTGTAAAGGCACTGTAGAAAGTGGTAAAGACACTATAGAAACTGGTGGAGGCATTGTAGATACTGGTGGAGGCATTGTAGGAACGGGTATAGACACTGTAGAACTTATGACTTTGGTAGTATCAACAAATGATGTCGTATCAGTGGACCCGGTAACATCCATATCCTTTAATCCGTCATGAGGTTGTTGTTCATCATAAACATCATCAGCAGTTTGGGCAGATTTGTCACGACGAGGTGTGTGCTCATCAGGTTTCCCAAATTTAGCAATATCAGAAGGTAGTATGGTTTCCTTTGCTGTAACACTCTCATTTTTTGTATCGGTACAGCGGAAGGGTCTTTCAGAGTGTTACGGGATAGCATAATAACTCCAATCATAGACAACACATAAAAATGGTTGTACAAGGTTTAACAAACATTCATTCGATAAAAAGTTTCAAAAGTGTACAACAGGTCCCAAATTATATAGGTCATTAAGTTTACAAAACACAGATCGAATGAACATTTTTAATATTTAGTGTGGGCCATCAGAGTTGGTCTCCATCCGGATTACCTTCAAGCACCTGAGATAAAAACATGCAAAAATCATATCAGCGAATGCCGAGTGAATTCATAGAGTTTAATGAAAACCGTTATATAAAAACAATCATTTACAATCATTTAAAATCAGAACACAAGTATAATATCGGAAGTAAGTCCTTATATTGCTAGTCAGGCAATATATATCAAGCGTACATCTGAAACCGTCCATGAGACCGTAGTCTCTATATTACCATGATAGGTAATATATTCATCGTTAATAGCGTTGTTATTATGTATAGGATACATTTTTATTTGGATTAGGATTATTATTAGCCGCAAGACATTGTTACCATACTGTGAAAACAGCGGGCCGCGAACCCGACAAACAATTTGCCCATCTAAGTTAGCGTGTCATCACAAAAATCACGCTATGGAATCTTCTCATACATAAATTCGCTTACCAATCAATGTGGTACGACGGGGATCAACCGTCAAGGCGCGAACTGGGGTGATCGTCCCCAAATAGTACTATCAAATGCATAAGCGTCTACCAAATCCCGGTAGTTCACAATTCATGCTAATGGGACTTTAAGTGACATAACCTAACTACTAATAATCCTTTTAGTCTCGTTTATAGGGTCATAGCATCATTCGGGTCCATCTCATTTAGCATACAATCGGGACTACTTGTGTTCTACTTTTATAAAATCTAGCATGTTATCTCCCTCGTGGGTTTACAAATCATTTTATAATACATTTAAAAGAGTGCGAGGCTATGAACTCACGTTGTTAATGAAAGGCGGATTATCGGCTACGGGCGTGCTTCGGTCACGGAAACATATATAAATAATAATCGGTCTTAGACTCGGTCCAATGACTTTTATCAAAATAACAATATACATATGATGATTTTGTACATATGATGATGATCAAGTGGGTTTATACATCCTTGTTTACTCATTTTAGTGTTTACGTCTTGGTAACGTCTTACTAGTTCACTAGTTTTACCGATTTACCTATTTTAAGTCCATTAAGCCTTGTATAAGTTCTTTAACTTGTTTTTATCCATTTTATACCTATATTATCAGTATGTATACTTTTATTGTTGGGCCCAAATAGGTTAAGCCCAATAAGCTCTTTTTACAAGTATTTATCTTATTAAGTCTAATTATTAGTCCAATAGGTTTAGTTAACTCGTAAATGTCCGTAATTCTTATAGTTCGGGTTTTATCGGTTTTTACTTGACTTAGTTATCTATACATCAGTATATGACTTTTATAAACTTTACATTAGACGGGTTTGGTCGTCTAAGTTTTATTTGGCGAAAAACGTTAATTTTACGGCGATAGCCGAAAAAGTCGTAAAAATCAAGTTTATAGTTTTTATTACTTATAAATATTATTTTTACCACCATTTATATAATTTACCCATTTAATTAACCTTTTATACATTTATATAAATAAGTTTTATAAGTTAGTGGGTTTATATTTTTACATTTTATACATTATAATGTGAGTGCTTATATAATAATAATAAACATTATTTCTAAAAATCTGATTTTTAACTTCATGTTCACCATTTTTACCATATCTAGAGTTCTATAATGACTTAGAAGCTCATTTTTGGATGACAAGTTCTTCATATTATGTGCTACATATAACTTAGTTATAGCTACTGCCCATTTTGATTTTAAGTTATCTTAACAGTCCCTACAAAACTGCTTATTCAGATTACACCACCTAACTTGTTTTGATCATATCTCACTCATTATTTTGATTCCATTGCATGGCCAACTCTCACATGTGTATAACATCATCTACTTACTATAAATGGATCAAACCATGCAATTTTATCAGTTCATCTTTTAGTTATCTACTGTTTTTATACAGCCAACTAAATAGTCAAGATTTTAGCTTCATTTCTTATAGTTATCATCATTTTTAAGCATATTTATCAACACTTGATCCCCACACAACATTTTTATCATCATATATACATCATATACATATACAAAATGAAATAAAATACATTTGTTCTTTGAAAAATAATAAGAGAAAAATGGAGAGGATGATCTTCTTTACCAATCCAAGTGGATTTCTTGTTTTAGGAAGACAAGAACTTGATGAACACAACAAGTATCTCCAAGACCATCAAAAATCAAGAACATAGGTTGGAAAATCAGCCCTAGGACACAAGCAAATCACCTCCAAAGTTGTTAATATGGCCACCAAATGATCAAGGCTTCAAGAGAACACCTTAATAGGACTAGTAAACATGTGGTTTATGGCTAGAAAAGATCAAATGGGGGGTTTGTTGGCTTATTTGGGACGGCAAGGGGAGAAGTTGAGAGAGTTTTGGTGTTGAGTTGCATGTGAGAAATGGTGTAAATGAAACAAGTTGCTAGTTTAGCTAGTAAGTGGTAAAGGTTAGCTTAATGTGTAAGCATATGCTTACACTTGTTGTAAGCTACTTAACTTGATGCCACATTGGTGTTGTGGTGTCAAGTGTAGCCGTCCCATATTGCTAGTGGGGTGGGACAAAGTGTTTTGTCCCATCTCACTAGTTTACGGGTATTTCTCGATTCTAGTTTTCTCGATTTGCGTGCCCTCAGGTCGTTTTACGAAAAACGTTTTTATAAATTATGAATCACCGTCACAAAACGAATCCAATAAAAATTGTCTCATCAAAAACGGAGTTCAAAAACGTAAATACGTAATCCTAAGGTTTCCGGTTTAGTCGTAAATGACGCCAAATTATGCACGTAAGCCCAAATTTAAATCCGTAAATTGTGAGTTCGTCAACCAACACAAAAATAAGTTTCAAAATATTATACGAGAAAATATTTCACCACCTAAAAATGTTAGATTGTCACAGCTTTTCCTCCTAAAAGGGATCAACGTCCTCGTGATCCATTTCATTTGGATGTCCGTTTCTTATTGAAATCGAAGAGGTGCGGATATTTCTTCCACATTTCATCCTCTCGTTCCCAAGTATACTCCGGTCCATGCTTTGAATTCCATCGGATCTTGACAATAGGTATCCGACTTTGTTTCAGTTGCTTTACCTCACGGTCCATAACTTCTACGGGCTCTTCGATAAAATGCAACTTCCCATCTATTCGAACCTTACCTAACGGAATTTTCTCATCACTCACTGCTAGACATTTCTTCAGATTAGATACATGGAATGTGTTGTGAACACCATGAAGTTCTGGGGGTAACTCTAGTTTGTAAGCCACCGGACCTACTCTAGATAAAATCTTAAAGGGTCCAATATAACGGGGATTCAATTTTCCTCGTTTCCCAAATCTTATAACGCCTTTCCATGGCGATACTTTCAACATTACTCGGTCACCCACTTCAAACTCCATTGGCTTCCGCCGCACATCCGCGTAACTTTTCTGTCTACTACGGGCAGTCAACAACCTCTTCTTAATCTGAACTATCATCTCCGTAGTCTCCCGGATCAATTCCGGTCCCGTGAGCTGGGTATCCCCAATTTCACTCCAACATACAGGAGATCTACACTTCCTACCATACAAAGCTTCAAACGGTGCAGCCTTAATACTAGAATGGTAACTATTGTTATACGAAAACTCTGCTAACGACAAATGTTTATCCCAATTCTTACCAAAGTCTAACACACAAGCTCTCAACATATCTTCCAGTGTTTGTATCGTCCTTTCACTCTGCCCATCAGTCTGGGGGTGATAAGCAGTGCTCATATCGAGATTCGTTCCCAAAGATCTTTGGAGAGATTTCCAAAAATTCGATGCGAATCTAGGATCTCGATCTGAAATGATCGATACAGGCACTCCATGCTTGCATACAACATTATCAAGGTATATTCGAGTCAGCTTCTCCAGTGAGAACTGCTCCTTAACCGGAATGAAGTGTGCTGATTTGGTCAGTCTATCGACTATAACCCAAATCGAATTATTTCCAGATGATGTTCTAGGAAGCTTGGTGATAAAGTCCATTGTAATTCGCTCCCACTTCCATTCAGGAATCTTTGGCTGTTGAAGTAGTCCTGATGGCTTTTGATGTTCCGCTTTAACTCTAGCACAAGTCAAGCATTGAAGAACATACATAGCTATGTCAGCTTTCATATTCGGCCACCAGTACAACTTCTTCAAATCATGGTACATCTTATCAGATCCCGGATGAATGGAATACTTAGATTTATGGGATTCTAACATAATCAAATCTCTTAAGCCTCCAAACTTAGGTATCCACATACGACCTCTTAAGCATTTCACTCCATCAGCTCTAACCTCTAAAGGATCTCCTTCTCCTCGGAACCATTCATTAACAAAATTCTCCTTCTTACAAGCTTCTATTTGCGCATTTCTAATTTGCTCAAGCAAATTATTGTGCACGGTCAAGACTAGAGAACGCACCCTGATAGGCTCTCTATCTTTCCTACTCAACGCATCAGCAACAACATTGGCTTTTCCTGGGTGATATTTTATATCACAATCATAATCACTTAACAACTCTATCCATCTTCGTTGCCTCATGTTCAATTCCTTCTGGTCGAGAATATACTGTAGGCTTTTGTGATCGGTGAATACCGTACACTTGGTGCCATACAGATAATGTCTCCACTACCTAAGAGCAAAGACCACAGCTCCTAACTCAAGATCATGAGTAGTATAATTCTCCTCATTCTTCCTCAATTGCCTAGAAGCATAAGCTATCACTTTCTCTCTCTGCATCAAAACAGCTCCATAACCTCTAAGAGATGCATCACAATCCACTACAAAATCTTCACTCCCGTCGGGTAATGATAAGATTGGCGCACTACATAATTTTTGCTTCAATGTTTGAAATGCTCCATCTTCATCACTTCCCCAAACGAAAGGTTTATTCTTCTGAGTAAGCTTAGTCAAGGGTTTAGCTATCAAAGAAAATTCTTTAATGAATCGTCTATAATAGCCAGCCAATCCTAAGAACTGTCGCACTTCCGTTGGCGTTGTCGGTGCAGACCAATTCTTAATAGCTTCAACCTTTGCAGGATCAACATGAATTCCATCTCTGTTAATCACATGACCAAGAAATTGCACAGAATCTAACCAGAAATCACACTTCGAAAACTTAGCATACAATCTTTCATCCTTCAACAAATTCAAAACAATCCTCAAATGTTCTCTATGTTCATCTTCATTCTTAGAATAGATTAGAATATCGTCAATAAACACAATCACAAATTTATCCAAGTAGGGCTTGCACACTCGATTCATTAAATCCATGAAAACCGCAGGTGCGTTAGTTAACCCAAATGGCATTACTTGAAATTCATAGTGTCCATAACGAGTTCTAAATGCAGTTATAGGAATATCTTCTTCACGGACGCGAAGTTGGTGATATCCTGACCGCAAATCTATCTTAGAATACACACTAGATCCTTGTAGTTGATCAAACAAATCATCAATCCTGGGTAAAGGATATCGATTTTTAATTGTCAACTTATTCAGTTCCCTATAGTCAATGCACATACGAAAAGATCCATCCTTCTTCTTAACGAACAAGACTGGAGCTCCCCAAGGCGATGAGCTCGGTCGAATAAAACCTTTATCAGACAACTCCTTAAGTTGCTCAGATAACTCCTTTAATTCAGAAGGGGCTAATCGGTAAGGCGCACGTGTCACCGGTGCAACACCAGGAATTAAATCGATTCGAAACTCTACTTGCCTTATCGGTGGAAGTCCGGGTAAATATTTAGGAAATACCTTAGGAAATTCACAAATAATAGGTACATCTTCCAATCGTTTCTCCCTAGACTCATTTCCGGTCACTTGAGCTAAGAATAGCTCACAACCGTTCCTGATGTACTTTTGGACTTTAATACATGAAACGATTTTCAAACGGGATTCACCTCGACTACCATCAATTACTAACGTCCAATTCCTAAGAGGAATCTTAACCTTCTTCTCTCCACATAAAATAGTAGCATTATTCAACGACAACCAATCCATACCAATAATAATATCAAAACTACCTAATTCTATCAACATCAAATCAATCGGAAAGGAATGGTTCAAGAGATTTAGAGAGCATCCTTCTAATAGTTTATTAGTTTTCACTAATTTACCATCAGCCAATTCCACCTCGTAACTGGTACTTATCTCAACAGGTTCAATATCAATAAGGGCACTAAATTTAGTGGATACAAAGCTCCTATCGGCACCCGAATCGAATAAAGCAACAGCATAATGATTGTTGAGTAAAAACGTACCGGTAACGACATTCAGATCCTCTTTCTTCACCTCAATTGTTCCAAGTTGGTAGATACCACCCTGGGGGTTTCTTCCAGGTACAATCGCTTTCAACTTGGGGCATTCCGATTTCCTATGACCTTCTTCATTACAGTTGAAGCAAATGGTTCCCTTCTTACACCTTTCAACCTTGTGTCCAAGCTTTCCGCAATTTCGGCACTTCCAGCAGTCGCCAGCATGCCTCTTGTTTCCATACTTAGGACATTTATCATCGTTGCGCGGTGCATTGTTGGTAAGAGCATTTGCATTCCCCTTTCTCTTGTTCTGACAGCGATTGAAATTCTTCCTATTATCACCTCTATCTACACGATCACCGTCTCCTTTTCTTTTCTCACCTACACGGACTTCATCTTCCTTATCTTGAATTATCTGTCCAATGAGTTGGTAAGCCATTCAAACAGCATCATCAATGGTCAGTGGTTTAGATGATGTCACGTCCCCCCGGATATTCCTGGTCAACCCTTTCACATATTGCTCAATTCGGATCTCTTCGGGTTCAACCAATCGAGGACATAGCAAGGCCAACTCATGGAATCGATTCGTGTAACTATCAATGTCCACACCTTTCATTCTCAGATGAATCAACTCTTGTTCTAACCTAATGATCACACTACGAGGACAAAACTCCAAAGTCATCCACTTCTTAATTTCAGCCCAAGGAGTAGCATTAGCAGCATCAAGACCCATGAAAGCAATTCTCCCGTTCCACCAAGTCAACGCACGACCCTTAAGAGTAGCCATAGCAAAAGTCACCTTATCTTCCTCCTTACACTTACTAATCCTAAACACCGATTCAATCTTTTCAATCCACTGGCTTAGTCCTACAACACCTTCCGTTCCATTAAAAGGTAGAGGCTCACACTTCATGAACGTCACATAAGTACAACCACCAACTTCAGGTGCATTAGTTCCAAGTCCTCCTACATTTCCTCCAGCATTAGCATTCACATTATTAGCATTCACATTCACATTAGTACCGCCAATTCCACTACCGCCAGCTCCACTACCGCCAGCTCCACTACCGCCAGCTCCACTACCGCCAGCTTCATTTCTAGCATTTGCCATAAATTCAGTCATAGATGCGGTAACTTGCTCTGTAATAATCCTACGTACATCATCCTCAGTCACAGCCTTCTTGGGCGGCATAGTTCTATAATTCCACAATTTCAAAGTATTAAGCATTCACCCAACAAAGGATTCATATAATATGGATTGAATTTATAATCAAGATACAAATAAGGCACAATATGGAATTCAAGACAAGATACATATTTCATTCGATCTGAAACAAAAGTATTGTCTTAGTACATCCCATATCAAAGTTCTAGCACTATATACACTCAAAATTCGTACCAAGTCTATTACTAACAAGTCGGTTCGGTCAAAGCTACAAAAGCACAAAAGATATAAAGGTCACTACTAAATACAGACTGGTCTACTGAGAACCACCAGATGGTCCATCATCCATCGTCTTCTGAATCTTCGTCGGACGATCACTAGACACATCTTCAGCTGGGCGCTTACGGATTACTCCTCTTTCAACCATGTCAGCATAAAATCTACTATTCCATCCCACGGATATATTCAACTCCTTCTCAGCTTTCTCACGCATCGCACGAGCTACACTCAACTGAATCTCCATAGTATTCACCTTTCTCTTCATTTCAGCATACTCACCACTTTCTAATACCGATAACCTCCTAAAAGACTCATTCAAACCACGTTCTACATCACTTAAATCCAAACTAAGCAATTCTCGCTCTTTCTCGCCAACCTTAGTCTTCGACTCCAAATAAGCAACCTGAGTCTGAACAACACCTAATCCAACCTCTGTCACACAACTCTTAACACGGGAAGCATCTAGATCACGTCTCAAGGCCCATGGTGCAAGACCATCAATATGAGTAGCCTCTCGAGTACTAGACGACTCTCCTATCTCACGTCTACGAGTAGCAATACCATCAGTACCGTCAGGTGCATCATCATCCTCATCCTCCTCTGATTCAGAATCAGACTTAGACGATTCAGGCGTTTCATCCCTAGGTAACTCAACCTCAGAATCAGACAAATCAACTGGTGGGGGCAAAGGCTCGCCCTCTGGAACATCATAAGGGTAAATAAGCTCAGCTTCCTCATCGGCATCAACCTCAATATCTATACCTACATCCTCCTCGACATCCTCGTCGTCAATCTCGTCATCTAAATTATCTAATCCAATCTCATCATCGTTCTCAATATCCACATTCTCAATATCCACATTCTCAATCTCATTCTCAATATCCACATTCTCAATCTCCACATTCTCTACTAAGTCAACCTGAGGGGCAATCTGATCTCCTAGTCCTAACTCGGGCTCGGGATCCTCAAATGGTTCCTCCTCATCATCAATATCAAAATCTACTAAGTCTAAATAAGGATCATCTTCTATATTAGGTTCGGGAATAGCATGGTTTTCTACAGGAATATTAGGGTCAGCCATGACAATCTGCATTTATATATATATATATCTCGTATTAGGATAACATACTAGTTAAACAATTACATAATGAAATCACGATATATACATATATAAAAATTAAATTATATATATCAAAATATATATCTTCTCAATAGGGCTTGTTGGTAACGTCGGAGATCTGTGGCACCGTTATAGTCAAAAGGTTTTTCAAATATTTTCTCAAATGTTCATTGTCAAAAGATTTTGAAAAGTTTTGTTCAAAACCCTTGTTTTTAAAATCTTTTGTTCTCTAAAACGAGATCTCTGGTACCAAACTGTAACACTCTCATTTTTCGTATCGGTACAGCGGAAGGGTCTTTCAAAGTGTTACGGGATAGCACAATAACTCCAATCATAGACAACACATAAAAATGGTTGTACAAGGTTTAACAAAAATTCATTCGATAAAAAGTTTCAAAAGTGTACAACAGGTCCCAAATTATACAGGTCATTAAGTTTACAAAACACAGATCGAATGAACATTTTTAATATTTAGTGTGGGCCATCAGAGTCGATCTCCATCCGGATTACCTTCAAGCACCTGAGATAAAAACATGCAAAAATCATATCAGCGAATGCCGAGTGAATTCATAGAGTTTAATGAAAACCGTTATATAAAAACAATCATTTACAATCATTTAAAATCAGAACACAAGTATAATATCGGAAGTAAGTCCTTATATTGCTAGTCAGGCAATATATATCAAGCGTACATCTGAAACCGTCAATGAGACCGTAGTCTCTATATTACCATGATAGGTAATATATTCATCGTTAATAGCGTCGTTATTATGTATAGGATACATTTTTATTTGGATTAGGATTATTATTAGCCGCATGACATTGTTACCTTACTGTGAAAACAGCGGGCCGCGAACCCGACAAACAATTTGCCCATCTAAGTTAGCGTGTCGTCACAAAAATCACGCTATGGAATCTTCTCATACATAAATTCGCTTACCAATCAATGTGGTACGACGGGGATCAACCGTCAAGGCGCGAACTGGGGTGATCGTCCCCAAATAGTACTATCAAATGCATAAGCGTCTACCAAATCCCGATAGTTCACAATTCATGCAAATGGGACTTTAAGTGACATAACCTAACTACTAATAATCCTTTTAGTCTCGTTTATAGGGTCATAGCATCATCCGGGTCCATCTCATTTAGCATACAATCGGGACTACTTGTGTTCTATTTTTATAAAATCTAGCATGTTATCTCCCTCGCGGGTTTACAAATCATTTTATAAAACATTTAAAATAGTGCGAGGCTATGAACTCACGTTGTTAATGAAAGGCGGATTATCAGCTACGGGCGTGCTTCGGTCACGGAAACCTATATAAATAATAATCGGTCTTAGACTCGGTCCAATGACTTTTATCAAAATAACATTATACATATGATGATTTTGTACATATGATGATGATCAAGTGGGTTTATACATCCTTGTTTACTCATTTTAGTGTTTACGTCTTGGTAACGTCTTACTAGCTCACTAGTTTTACCGATTTACCTATTTTAAGTCCATTAAGCCTTGTATAAGTTCTTTAACTTGTTTTTATCCATTTTATACCTATATTATCAGTATGTATACTTTTCATGTTGGGCTCAAATGGGTTAAGCCCAATAAGCTCTTTTTACAAGTATTTATCTTATTAAGTCTAATTATTAGTCCAATAGGTTTAGTTAACTCGTAAATGTCCGTAATTCTTATAGTTCGGGTTTTATCGGTTTTTACTTGACTTAGTTATCTATAAATCAGTATATGACTTTTATAAACTTTACATTAGACGGGTTTGGTCGTCTAAGTTTTATTTGGCGAAAAACGTTAATTTTACGGCGATAGCCGAAAAAGTCGTAAAAATCAAGTTTATAGTTTTTATTACTTATAAATATTATTTTTACCACCATTTATATAATTTACCCATTTAATTAACCTTTTATACATTTATATAAATAAGTTTTATAAGTTAGTGGGTTTATATTTTTACATTTTATACATTATAATGTGAGTGCTTATATAATAATAATAAACATTATTTCCAAAAATCTGATTTTTAACTTCATGTTCACCATTTTTACCATATCTAGAGTTCTATAATGACTTAGAAGCTCATTTTTGGATGACAAGTTCTTCATATTATGTGATACATATAACTTAGTTATAGCTACTGCCCATTTTGATTTTAAGTTGCCTTAACAGTCCCTACAAAACTGCTTATTCAGATTACACCACCTAACTTGTTTTGATCATATCTCACTCATTATTTTGATTCCATTGCATGGCCAACTCTCACATGTGTATAACATCATCTACTTACTGTAAATGGATCAAACCATGCAATTTTATCAGTTCATCTTTTAGTTATCTACTGTTTTTATACAGCCAACTAAATAGTCAAGATTTTAGCTTCATTTCTTATAGTTATCATCATTTTTAAGCATATTTATCAACACTTGATCCCCACACAACATTTTTATCATCATATATACATCATATACATATACAAAATGAAAGAAAATACATTTGTTCTTTGCAAGAGAAAAATGGAGAGGATGATCTTCTTTACCAATCCAAGTGGATTTCTTGTTTTAGGAAGACAAGAACTTGATGAACACAACAAGTATCTCCAAGACCATCAAATATCAAGAACATAGGTTGGAAAATCAGCCCTAGGACACAAGCAAATCACCTCCAAAGTTGTTAATATGGCCACCAAATGATCAAGGCTTCAAGAGAACACCTTAATAGGACTAGTAAACATGTGGTTTATGGCTAGAAAAGATCAAATGGGGGGTTTGTTGGCTTATTTGGGACGGCAAGGGGAGAAGTTGAGAGAGTTTTGGTGTTGAGTTGCATGTGAGAAATGGTGTAAATGAAACAAGTTGCTAGTTTAGCTAGTAAGTGGTAAAGGTTAGCTTAATGTGTAAGCATATGCTTACACTTGTTGTAAGCTACTTAACTTGATGCCACATTGGTGTTGTGGTGTCAAGTGTAGCCGTCCCATATTGCTAGTGGGGTGGGACAAAGTGTTTTGTCCCATCTCACTAGTTTACGGGTATTTCTCGATTCTAGTTTTCTCGATTTGCGTGCCCTCGGGTCGTTTTACGAAAAACGTTTTTTATAAATTATGAATCACCGTCACAAAACGAATCCAATAAACATTGTCTCATCAAAAACGGAGTTCAAAAACGTAAATACGTAATCCTAAGGTTTCCGGTTTAGTCGTAAAAGACGCCAAATTATGCACGTAAGCCCAAATTTAAATCCGTAAATTGTGAGTTCGTCAACCAACACAAAAATAAGTTTCAAAATATTATACGAGAAAATATTTCACCACCTGAAAATGTTAGATTGTCACATTTGCTTTCATACCAGAACCACTACCCCCAGTGTCTTTCTTACTTTGCATGATAGCTGCCTTGACATTTCGTCTTTCAGTTTTGGCGAAGCATTTCTTCTTCATTGATATCTTCATCTTCATCCTCAAGCATTAGCTCCTTCCCACTAGACTTGGCAACAATTTTTTTTTTGGGCTTAGGTGAAGCTGTTTCATCTAATGGTTCACCTTGTTTGCATTTGCCTTTGCCTTTGGGTTTTGATGAAGAGAACTCTCCCAATGCGGCTCTTTCCTTTTAAAGTTCCATTTCATCCAACAATTGCTTGTATGCCGCACTTGCTTTGAGTTCATCCGTCAACATATGATTAGGAATAGCGGTTGGAATACCTGAGTAAACACCGGTGTGTCCGTCGTGTTTTAAATCCGCAAGAATATCATCGTCATCGGGAGTATGCTGAGGACTTCCTTCAAGCTTATCGATTGAAGCATCTAATTTCATGAAGTGACGAATAATAAGCTTAATTAAACGTGGGAAAGGAAAGTAACCTGTCTTCTTCTTGGTATTGTGGAAGAGTTGATAAGTAAAATCCTCCTATAGTAACTCTGTATAGTTCACATTCTTCCTGTCATAGATGCCCCAAAAGATACAAGCAGTTGAAAAACGCAAAGAGTCATATCCAGTTGATTTAGCAGTAAAACACCGAACGAGTATTCCGAAAAATGTTTTCCAAGGTTGACCCAAGTTAGCTGTAGTAAACCAAGACACCAGTCGTAAATCAGGATCACCATATCCAAGAGAGTGATACATCTTCATAATTGCATTCTTGTTCGGGTCGGCTGTAAACTTTTGACCTGCAGGTGGTATTGGAAATCCGAATATTTGACGAAAGACAGAAATTGTGAGATTAAATTCCTTTTTGTTGATGGTGAATGAGAACTTTTTGTATGTTTGTCGTTTCTTTGAAGCTCAAAATTCATGCATATAATCGGTTGGAACCGAAGCCGTACCCCAAAACACCTTCTTAATTGGAGTTCAAGCAAGAATATATGTGACCACTTTTAAAGCATAGTGAGCTGAGGCATAATCTTCTTTGTCCTCTTTTAGTCAAAAGTTGTTTAGTATGAACTGTAGAGCCTTGGCGGCTTCAAGTGCCTGATTAGCTTTGATTTGCTTCTCGGTAAGTTGAGACATGTTTTCTGCTCAAGACGAACAAACATACAAGATTTATATACCCCAATATATATATCATGGTGTATCTATACCTAAGCAAATCTAGCATATACCATAGACAACAAACAATACACCATCTTTGAATAAAGCTACAATCTTTGGAGAAATGCACATTTTCAGCAAAAAAACACCTTTTACGGAATAACAGACATTTTGAGAAAAAATCCACTTTTTCGGAATAAATGACAATTTCAGAAAAATTATCTTTTTCGGAATTACAAACATTTTCAGCAAAAACACCTTTTTCGGAATAATGACATTTTCAGAAAAATCCACTTTTTCAGAATAAATGACAATTTCAGGAAAATCATCTTTTTCGGAATAATGACTTTTTCAGTTAAAACAATGTTTTCCGAAAAGTGACTTTTTCAGTAAAATAAACTTTTTCGGAATAATTGACATTTTCAGAAAAATCATCTTTTTCGGAATAAACGACATTTTCATAAAAATCATCTTCTTCGTAATAATGACTTTTTCAGTAAAATCACCTTTTTCGGAATAATGACTTTTTCAGAAAAACAACTTTTTCGGAAAAATGACTTTTTCAGTAAAATCAACTTTTTCGGAATAATGACTTTTTCAGTGAAATGCACTTCTTCGGAAAAATGGAATTTTTCAGTGAAACGATTTTTCGGAAAAATGACATTTTCAGAGAAACAATTTTTTTAGAAAAAACATATCTTTTCATATAAATCTACTTTTTCGCAATAAATGAGTTTTTCAGATAAATCCACTTTTTCGCAATAAACGACTTTTTCAGATAAATCTTCGGATAAAGGCCATGTTTTCAGAAAAATTCATGTGTTTCATATCCTCAAATGCCATCTCGTTATAATTCTTGGGGCAAAGAGTGATTCTAAGGCATCCTACACTAAGGCTCTATGTTCTAAATCTAATGGCATACAAAAAACCTCTCTATCAATTAACCAATTAATCGAAAAATCTATAAACCCTAATTAGTTCAGATTCAATGGAAACTTGTTATAGTTATGAAAGGAGTGAGATATAATCATCTAAATAATAAATACTGATAGTAATAAGTATACCTAGATCACACAATCGATTAGCACAAATTGATGGATGAACGAAGCAATATCAATGGCGGTTAGGAGGTTTATTTGTGTGTGAAACAGTTATGACCAAGAGACGAGAAAGGGGGGATATATTTGACTTTGGTCAAACCAAGTTGCAAGAAATTGCAACTTGGTCCCCCTTGTTGCAAATGTGCAATGTTTTACCCCCAAGGATTAGGATGGTAAATAAACACATGTAAAAACACATGAATTAACCAACACCTAAACCCGTAACGTCTTATCTTTGAAACCAAACACGAAAACAAACTCCTAATGCTTAATTGCAAACAAGCTATTCCTCAAACCACATAAAGCACACAAAGCATATAATGATGAGAATGGTTGGTTTATATTTTCTGAAGACCCTTTTTGAAGATAACTTTTAATTCCAACAGCACTATAATATTTGCTCCCCCTTAAACATAGACCCATTTTCTATTTAAAGAGCTGTAGTCATTGTTTTTTAAAAGAACAAATATCCGTGAAGACATTTTCCAGTTTTGTGATTGCTTGGAACGATTCTGGTGGCAATAAGATTTCTCTTATTTTGACAAAATAAGTGCACTGATACGTACACTAATTTGTGTTAGACCAAGTTATAAAGTAAACTTAGTCCCTTACAAGGTTTTAAAGTAAACCTTGCCCGAGAAAATTAATTCCCGTTGTTAGCCAACGTTTACATAAGAAATACGTGACTTTAATGCGAAAAGCGGGTTGCAGTCTGAAATAACTACAAGCCATATGGGCATGTTTTAAAATATGTACAACTTTTCTAAGGCCGTAAATATTACCGTACTAAAAGACATGCCCGTTTTAAAATGAAAAATATTTTTGGATTTTCTTGATTTTATATTTTTTATGGATTTTCTATGTTTTATATTTTTTATGGTTTTTCTATGTTTTATATATTTTATGGTTTTTCTATGTTTTATATATTTGTATTTTTCTTTTGGTTGTTTAAATATATACGATAATATACAAGATCACGATCAAAGGATACTCTAGAATAGTTTACCACTACTATTCTTCAGATTCTTCTGCCAACTCCTTAAGTGTCGCTGGTGAGAATGATTTCATACCTAGCTTTTCGATCAAAAACTCGATACGTCCTCGATCTAAGGCCTTTGTGAATATATCTGCCAGCTGATACTCAGTGTTGATGAAGTACAGTTCAATCACTCCATTTTCCACTTGCTCTTTGATGAAGTGGTAGCGTATGTCAACGTGCTTTGCCCGGGAATGTTGAACGTAGTTGCAGCACAGAGCAATTGCACTTTTGTTATCATAGTACATCGGGATTTTGTTGAAGCCAAGACCGTAGTCAGTTAATTGTGATCTCATCCAAAGAACTTGAGCACAACAACCGGACATAGCAATGTATTCAGCCTTAGTACTTGATATCGCAGCGCTTTTTTGCCTTTTTGATGCCCAACTAACCAATCTATCTCCAAGAAGTTGCACACTACCAGAAGTGCTACGCCTAGTATCTTGACACCCAGCATAATCCGCATCTGCATATGATACTAGTGCAATAGAGGAATCCTTCGGATACCACAGAACACGATGAAGTGTTACTTTAAGATACCGAAAGATCCTTTTCACAACATGTAAGTGCTTTTCGGTAGGCCGAGCCTGATACCGGGCACACATGCATATAGCAAACTGCAAATCAGGCCTACTAGCAGTCAGATAGAGAAGGGTGCCGATCATTCCACGATAAAGTTTAGGATCGACAGCTATCCCTTCCTTATCTTCATCTAACTTGGATCTCCCCACCATTGGAGTATCCACGGGGTCACAATTTTCAAAATGATATTATTTTAATGATTAAAGAGCAAATTTGGATTGATTAATGAAGATGCCTCTGGGATTCTGAGAAATTTGTAACCCTAAGAAAAATGAAAATTTTCCCATCATTGACATCTTAAAACGTGTGGACATAATTTTCTCAAAATGGTCAGACAATCTTTGATTAGTAGCAGCAAATATTATATCATCAACATAAATTTGTACCAGAATCATGTCGTTGTCCTCCTTGAGAATAAATAATGTTGGGTACACTTTGCCTTTGGAGAAGCCTTTCGAGAGGAGATAAGACGACAGGATATCATACCGCGCGCGTGGAGCTTGTTTCAACCCGTAAAGAGCCTTCTTGAGATTGTACATGTGATTAGGATACTCTGAGTTGACGAATCCATTCGGCTGGTTTACGTAGACATCTTCCCTTAATTCACCATTAAGAAATGCCGTCTTAACATCCATTTGGTAAAAGATCATGTTCATGTGAGCAGCATAAGCAAGGAATATTCTAATTGCCTCCAATCTTGCAACATGAGCAAAGGATTCTTCAAAGTCAATACCCAAAGCTTGTTTGTAACCTCTAGCAACCAATCTAGCTTTGTTCTTTAGTACTCCACCTAACTCATCGAGTTTAACCTTATATACCCACAACAATGTAAGGATTTCACCGTTGCTGGGTAAAGGAACTAATTCCCACACTTCAAGACATTGAAATTCATTAAGTTCCTCTTGCATGGCTTCAATCTAAGATGATTTAGTCATGGCTTGTTGCCAGTTTTTAGGTTCAGTGTCGGAAATAAATGCATCAAAGTAGCAATATAATGCATGTTCTTGGAGTTGGTGGTGAGTTAAGACTGGTCGATTAATGTCACCAATAATATTGCGGCTTGGGTGATCCTTTGTCCATTTTGTGTTGTGAGTTTCAATCCGTGGTGGTCGGGAGTGAACGATAGCAGGAGCTTCCTCTGAGGTAGAAGCACCGTCAGGGTTTTCAGGTATGTGTGAACCAAAGAAAGGAAGCTCTTGTAAATGAGAAAATTCCAAATCGTGATCATTGTGATCCTCTTCACCATCATTAGGAATAAGTGGGGGTGAAGATTCAGGTGTGGTTTGTGAATTGGTGGGGGATGGGACATCTTTTTCAAGAGTGACAGTAGATGCCTCTGACTGAATTCCATTATCTTGAACAATAACTTCAGGAATTGGAGCCACTGCTACAGGTGCTGGAGAATCATCACTAGGTGGATCAAAGAATTCATCAAACATATGTTGAAATAACTCATCCCACTCGGGCCTTGTAGGTGGTATAAATGATGAAGAAGTAGGATTGTTGGGAGTTAATCCGGAACTAATTGTACCGGTTCCCATCTCATGTAATGCGGGTTCAGAGTTGTGTTGCTCAGAAGCCATCGCTTTCAACTCATCAAAATCGGCATCCAAATTTTCTACTATCTTGCCAAGACGACGGTTATAAATTCGGTAAGATTTCTTTGCAGGTGAGTAACCAATGAAAATTCCAATGTCAGCCTTCGGTTGAAGTTTGCCCAAATTCTCACTATTAGTATTTGGATAACACAGTGCACCAAATACATGAAGAAATGAAATATCGGGTTTTTGTCCATGAAGTAGCTCATATGGAGTTTTACCATGGTGTTTACGAATGATGGAGCGGTTTTGGGTATAACATGCGGTTGCCACTGCTTCAGCCCATAAGAATAAAGGAGCATTCACATAAATCAACATAGTTCTAGCAGCTTCCATTAGTGTACGGTTACGTCTTTCCACGACACCGTTTTGTTGTAGAGTGCGAGCAACAGAAGTTTCATGTGAAATACCGACCTCTTCATAATAGTCTTGTAGAGTTTGATTAACGAACTTATTTCCATTATCAGTGCGAATGCGGCGAACAGTAGCATTAAGACGTACTTGGATCATCTCTAAGAAAGTAATAATATACTTTGGTGCTTGATCCTTGGATGCTAAAAATTTTACCCATGTAAACCTTGAGAAATCATTGATTGTGGTAAAATTACACCTCTTTTAGGAAAAGGAGGGTAAGTAGTGGTAAGTATCAAACAAATGATTTTAGGAAAAATCAAGTGTTAATGACCCTTAATGGTGAGAAAGTTCGTTTCCCAAGGAGGTATATGTTTGTGACTAAGATGTTTAAGATTTGAGATTGATAATTGGTTTAGAGGGGGATTAGAAGAGAAAATGACGAAGACGTAAAAATAAAAATTATTACCAAGAAAAAAATCACTATTAGAAAGTTAAGACGTAGAACCTTAAAAATCACCAAAATTAAAATAAATTCTAAAAATTACCAAAAATTCACCAAAAATCAAAAATAATAAACTAAGAATTTACCAATGATCAAAAATTTTTCAAACCTTTTAAATAATTAAATATTCAATTTTTAAATGCTAATTAAAGCCCTAAAAATCAAATAAATTATCAAAAAGCCCAAATAAAGATTTTTCAATTGATAAAACTCAAAAATGACCTAAAATGATTAAAAACTATTTTTAGAAATTTTCAAACTAATAAAAACTATTTAAAATGATTTAAAAACTATTAAAACTTAAAATAATTATAAAAATTAATCTAAAGGAGATAAAATTATTCTAAAACTTGCTAAATTCCTATTTTAATGTATTAAACCTAAGAAAAATGTAAAAAGTTTGAAAATGTGAAATTTTAAAAATAATAATAAAATAATATTAAAAATCCAAAAATTATAAAAAATTCTAAAAACTTGCAAACTAGTTTATTTTAACCTAAATAAACAGAAAATCAAAGTGAAATTACCAAAATACCCCTAATGGGCCCCCAAATGGGCCAAATCCAAAATCAGTCAACACAAATGGGCTTTTGGGCCCAAAAAGTCAAACTTGGCCCAATTGACTTGGAAAAGCCCTATCTGACTTAAAATTCAATTCTAAGAACAAAACTCTAAAGGCCCAAAAGCTGAAAATGTGCTTATCACAGCTTATTGAACACAAAGCTTATTCTTATTGGGCTTTTCAGCCCATTAAGCCATAAGCTAATGCCATAAGCTCTAATTTGACACACAACCCTCTTTTAGGATGCCAAAGAGATCTGTCATAAGAAATTTTCAATAAGCTCACTTAATAAGCCAGAAAATAGAAAAGCAAAAATCCACAAAAAGACAAAATAGTCATTTTTGAGAAATAATGCACCTCAGAAGCTGATTCAACTTGCAAAAGCTTTCAAATGGACTCAATAAGCAATATCAATCAACAAAAATCCAATAAGCACAACCAATAAGCCAGAATAAGCACAAAAGAGCTTATGTAAAAGTCAAAGGAGTTGGTTTTCTAGTCAAACCTAAAAGTCAACCACCCAAATGCTCCAGGATGAACAAATGGGTCAAAATATGAGCACCTATTACAAAAACAAAGTTGTTGCTGGTTAAAATAAGCTATTATAGCTTATTGATAAGCTGACACCAAAATTGCACTACCAGTGGTAACCAGCAGGGGAAAGGAGTTCCCACTGCTTTGACTAATTGACCAAGCTTATTTGAGAGTTTTGGTTTGATTCAATTGGAAACAAAGGCACCCTTGTGATCAGTGAACCACAAGGAGTCAATAGCAACAATAAAATCACAAAATGATCTACACAATAAGCCACAATAAGCCAAACAGTCCACAGATATGCTCCAGATATACAAATAAGCAGTTTAGAACTTAATAAGCAGATTTAAGCAAAATAAGCCAACCAAACTTAACCAGATGCATACACAAGCTATATAAACTAACAATAAACACAAAACAACAAGAATCAAACACTGAATCAAAGTAAATAGCAAGATCAAAGCACTAGAAGTTACTGATGAACAATGAACAATAAGTAGAAACAGTTTGCTGATATACTTGACACTTGATCCAATTTCAAGCCTCAAATCCTTCTACCCTGGTGTGATTAACTATGATTTAGCACTTGATACCCTTAACCTATGCTTAGATCTAGGTGTCCTCATAATCCTAGCCAATTTTACCAAGTAATGAAGATTTTATAGCCAATCTATGAATCAATGTGTTCAAAGCCTCAAAACCTGCAAACAGATGAACATATGCTCCCAAATAACAGATACCAATACTTGCATACAACACACAAGCACTTAACAAACCACAAATCCAACTTATGCAGTAATCCCAAACACTCCTTAATCTACCACTTAACAAAGAAACTTTTGATTTTAACTAATAACCTACTGATTTTAATCATCAAAAACACTTAAACAATAGCAACTAACACAATCAAACTCAAAAATTACCAACACAAACATCAATACTCAAAATCAAAGCACCAAATTCAAAACAGCCATAAACATGAAATTTTTAGGGGAATCTTAACCAAGAGATTATACCTGCCTTCCATAACATCCTAGGAAGGCCAGCAATGCTCCTTGGACCTTGTTCAACATCTAGAACAAGACCAAGGTACTTCAAACAAGGAGATGCAAAGTGCCTTGGTTGATGGTTCAAAGTAGAACCTCAAGGACTTTATATCTTCAACACAAGCAGCAAACAAACTCAACCCAAGGCTTAGAATCCTTCTCAGGCTTGGTGTCAACAAGCTTGAAAGAACTCAAGGCTTAAGGCTAAGGGTTAGTACACAAAAATAAGCCAAAATCAGAAACAAGGACTTCAAGGTTTTTGAACCTTGAAAACCTTTCAAACCTAGACGTGCCTTAACCACAAGGTTAAGGAAGGTCTAAACAATCAAATGGAACTCAGAATTAGGCTACTCAAACACCAAACTTTTAACAAAATCAAAAAGAGATTTCAAATTTCAGAAATTCAAATTTTATTAAGCTTAAAAAGGAATTACAAAGATTAATAGCCTAAAACTGGAACCAAGGGACTCTCACATGTTGAGGTCTCCTTTTATAGGCAAATGCCTGGCTAAACACTATTCACAAACCCTAGAACTGAATTCCTTATTATGCCCTTGAGTCTTCTAGACGAATTCTTGGTGTGAGCTATCTAAAGTGATCTTGGCTGTTCATTTTAGCTTTGGAATGAAGCAAGGATCCTAGGCTGTTGATTTGGATACGTCAGATAACTTGGAGGCTAAGTTGTCATATGATTGGCTAAACGGGAATTGGGGGTGGGGTCCATAGTGAGTGGGATTAAGGATTTTAATGTTAGGATAGGTTTCTGCATATGTGAATCAAGTGTGTGCAAAGGGAATTGGTTTTTACCCCAAGTTTAAGTTGAGTAAAATCTGGAGGTGAAGAAGGGTGAATAGTAGTAATTTTGATCCGATTTTGGGGGAAATGGATGTGTTTGGCGCAAATTCGTTTCAAATGTTTCCTTTGTCCATGTTTAGCCCTTCTTTTTCCTTTCTTTTTGCAATTGTGTTGAAAAGTCTATCAGCGCCCATTTTAACTTGTAACAACTTTCACATCTTGTCATTTTTGGCACCAAACTTTGGAAAAAGGATTTCAAGGGTTATTTTTGCCATTTTGAGATATTTCAAGGGCTAATCTTGGACATTCTTGATCTTTAAAGGTCTTCATTGTTTCTTTGACTTCATGAGGGACCATTATTGGCAGTTTTGATTTGTTGAGGGACTAATCTTGCCATTTCTTCAAAGTTGAAGGACCTTTTGTGTAATTTTGACAAACTTAAGGGACCAAACTTGTAATTATGAATATACAAGGGTTTTAAGTGTCATTTCTTCAATAAATGAGGATCAATCTTATTTGTCTTCAAGTCTTCAAGGGTATTTGTTGAGAATTCCATGTTTAGGGCCCGGTTCTTTGTACGGCTTCATTTCTCGTGTCCGTTTTCCTTGTATCTTGTGATCTTTTGTCCTTTTCATGATATCCATACCTAAAATACACAAGTAAACAAACATAAGCATATATATGGTATTTTATGACATTTTTATGCATTTAAAGCCCGAAAAGAACGTTGAGATCATGTATAAATGCCATCTCATCACTCCTCCATACTAAGCCATTGCCGTGCCCTCACGCAATGCTAGAATAAAGTATCTAAGCATCACCAAAGTTAAATTTTATTAACCTTTATTGAAGAGTAAAAGACTTGCAACATACTACGATGATGTGTAAAGACATAATGTATGATTTTCATCACAAAAAGTGACTTTTAGGGTCAAAGAATAGAAACAAGTAAATACCCCATAGAGTAAACTTCGTCATCCTTGATTGTCATACATTCCATGCTAAGTGCAAAAACAAGATCATTGTTGGTACAAGTCACAATGCTAACACTATCATACGTCCAAATTGTGTAATACTTTTTCTCCCCGCAATCCTAGTTATTATAAAAGAAATGGGTTACTAGCATTTTTTTATCTAATTGTCATGGATCACAAGTGATTCATATTGACTTATTTAAGTAGTTATTAGTCCGAAAGCAAAGTAGCATGATTTGATCAATAGTTAGCCGAAGGACAAAATTTTTTAAAACGGCTTCTCGTGTATCTCCTTAAGTTCATATCTTGGCATAACTCGTTTCACGATTTGAGACCTTTCTCGGACCGATATTTGGCATGTACTTCATACTTCAAATCTTGGGAAGACGTTCTTGAAATTATGGTCTTCTCTTCATATATTTGGAATTTCTTCACTTGACGTTTTTGAGAGATTCTTCATATTGGACCACGACTTCATCATTTTTCTTCAATCTTTACTTTGGATTTTGATATATAACGATCCGCCTCCTTTTCGGACTTGGATATATTTATCCTCATACCTTGTTAGGGTCTTTTTGGATAGACTTTCTCCATGATCTTTAGGGGAGTAATAGCTTCTCGTCGTGTGTCTCGATCCTTCATATTGATTTAGGAATAATGATACTTCACATCATCTTGGATCTTTAGAAAAAATAGAGCTCCTCATGCCTTGTTAGGGCCTTTTTGGATAATCGCCAATCTTCGCGTCCCGCTTCAATAAGTTATGCCTTGGCTATGAACTCTATTCAACCCCGAGCAACTTTTAAACGATCTTGCGCTAGAGGCTAAGTAACCTTTCAAATCGTACGACCTTACTTATTGCAATTATGATTTATTCATAATGCATTGATCTTATGGGAAGAAAAAGCCACAATTAAAAACATATGAGTTTTTGAAAGCACACTTTCATGTTCTACATTTAGCATGATCACTTGTCTAACTCTATCATTTCTCGTTCTTCACTATATAAAGACCTATAATTAAAGAGACTCGTGAATACTTAGCCATGCAAGTCAAAATTAAGCCAAATTTGGATTAGCTTTCATTAAGACTATATCAAATCAATGTTTCGGGTTTTCAAGCCACCTATAGGATCTTGCACTTTCTTGGACTTTTTCAAGTTTAGAGAATGCGTTTTATAGTTCCCTTGATAAGTGACTTTCTAGAATCAATTATAGGAACTTGCGAAAAGTTCTTGTTCTTAACCCGTATGAATTAAGACTTTCGCGTTTTAAAGCTCCCTATATAAAAGTCTAGCAAAACTTGAATTGAGCGGGTTAAGGAATGTAAATGGCTCCAAATGCCCATCAAGTCAAAAATTAACTCTTATTCTACCCATCGGAAAATATACATTCGTGTCTTAAAAACACTTATGAAAAACTAAGAAAAATTTTAAAATTTGGCCATTTTTAGCCTTATTAGCAAAACAAAACATTGAAAATTGGAAAGCGTGAGGGCGTAGCAAAGCAAGTACCTATTCACCCCCCCATACTAAAAGTAAACATTGTCCTCAATGTTTCGAGTCTAAAGGTGGAGCACCCCCATACTAGAGACGAAGAGTCGAATGCTTAGGATCTAGCATGGAAAGGGTGCTCAACAATATATCTAAAGCCGTTTATTAAGTATGCTAAAAGATAATTGTTAGAACAATAAAGGATATGTCATGGAATCGTGAAAAACTTCTTCAAACGAACGATGTAGGCTCACGTAAACGAACACGAGAGTCTTCAATCGTAGATGATGATGATCTAGATAACACAATCACAAACAACCACGAGACAACGAGTTGAAAGGGTACAAGTCCCCTTATTAGTGAATAGTGAGCATAAAAATATAAGCATGGGATCTCCCCCACGAGGCACCTCGTTTTTTATTACCGAGTCATGAGCTCGACTCGATCCCCTCAAAATGTGAATATTTAGGGAAAATCATGGTATGGTCCATTTTTGATGGGGCTTACATGATAAACAAGGCCCAAAAAGCAACCGGTGTTAAGGACTAAGTCCATTGATGATGCAAAATACCGGGATCGAAGATGGCGTTCTCGTTTTCATTGGAAAAATAAATTAACGCCACTTCAACATGTGCCATAAACTCAAAGAGTTTGAAGAAAATAGATGAGAAGTAGAAGGGTGGGACAATTGGTAAGACAAGATTTTGAGCTACTCGAGGTAGACTCGCACCAAGCAAATAGAAAGATTTTCCATTTATTGCATCGGGGGAAGACCGAGATTTCCCTTTACATGAAATTCCGGGATCGAATATCTCGTCCTCGGTGGACAAGGATGAGGGAACATAAGGGGCTTCCCCCATACTAGAACCACACAAAGCATCGTCAAAAGGAGTAGACGAGCTTGTAGCACTCAAAACACGTGGTGATGACGGAGTTAGATTTGTAGAAAAATCAATTAAATCACATTTAAGATCTTTTCCTTCTTTATCTTTTAAACTCTCCTTATGAAAACCCTTTTTGATTATGTCGAAAATATTTGGTGTTTCTAAGATGATGTTAGTCACACTAAAAATTCTCACATTTGTAAACCGTTTTGGTTTTGGTGGTGGCAAGTTCTCAAAACGTTTATCGACGAAAAAAACCTCCCCATCGGGGTCAACATATTCATCATCCGAAAGATCTTCCGTAGAAACCGGCAACTTATCAACATTTTTCAAGAATGAATGTTCGAGATGAGGCGAAGGATTTTTCGATTCAAGTATTGACGGTTTCTTCTTTGTAGGCTTTACACTCATAACCTCTACCGGCGGAGGAAATGGTAAATTGTTTTTGGCGACATTTCCTAAAACTCTTGGTGAAAATTCTTTGCAAACGACATTGGTCGAGTCACCATGGTTTAAAGTTGCAATAGAATAGACATGAGAAAGATTGGAGTTTTGTGTTGCATTGATGACAAGTTCTTCCTCATTGAAACGAAGGGCGATTTTTCGAGCATGAACATCGATAAGTGCTCTTGACGTATCCAAAAATGAACGACCCAAAATGAGAGGAACTTTTCGATCGATAGGAATGTCTACAACGATAAAGTCAACGGGATAGTAAAACTTTCCGACTTTAACGAAAACGTCCTCGGCTACTCCACATGCTAAAATCGTAGAATGATCGGCCATCTCGATAGACATGTTCGAAGGAGTAAGATCCGGAAGCGAAAGCGATTTGAAGATCTCGAGAGGCATTAAATTAATACTAGCACCAAGATCGGCCAAGGCGTAGCATTCCTCCATATCTTGAATAGCACACGGAATCAAAAATTTACCGGGATCACCGACTTTTTGTGGTATGCGGCTAAGAAAAACCGATGAACAACTAGACGATTGTTGTAACTTCTCTTTGCTGTTTAGCATACTTTTGAAGTTTGTGGCGAATCGAGGCATCATGATAAGAGCGTCGGCAAAACTTATGTTAAAATGCAAATCACGAAACATTTTCATAAATAGCTCAAATTGATAATTGTCCCGTTCTTGTGCTTTCTCTTTGTTACGTCTCGAAGGGTAGGGTAAAGGTGGTGTGGGTTGGTCATTAGGCAACGGCCTTGGAAACTCGGGTTCCACAATTGGTATTGGTTCAACCGTAGGTGTGGTATGAGCGGTACTTCGTGGGATTGCAATGTGCTCCTTTTCGACCATCATCTCGGGTTCTTTCTCGATTTCCTTCTCCTTAGAAGTACTTGGACGAGAGATTGGTTCCTTGAAAGTTTTACCACTTCGTGTAGTAATAACCTTCATTTCTCCCCTCGGGTTGTTAATGGTATCACTAGGAAGACCACCCGAGGAAGAGGGTTTACACATGATTGCTTCAAACATCTTAGCCATTCGGTCCTCAAATTTTGATTGCCTAGCATCCGCTTTTAATAACTCTTGCTTAATCTCATGTTGTCCTAATTCCATCTTTTGTTGATTTTGTTGAAGACGTTGGACATTTCCTTCCATTTTGTTTGCATGAGTTTTAAGTTCATTAGCAAGTTCATTTTTAAGCTCGTTTTTCAACTCGGATCTTAAGCTAATCATCTCACGTTGCATGTTATCAAATTTAGCATCATTTGCTTTAGCATAATCCAAAAATTCTCCTTGCAAATTTTTAGTGTGAGCATTTTGAAAACCTTGTGTAGTGTTTTGAAAATCACGGTTTTGATTTTGATTAGAAATTTGTCCATTCCCACTTTGATAATTCCCCTTGTTGTAGTTACGTGTGTTGCCTTGGTAATTACCTTGGTTGTTGTTTCGATAATTGTTAACATTTTGGTTTGGTGGAGCTTGATTTGGACGGGAACCTTGACCGTTTTGGTTGTAAGTTCCTGTTGCTACATAAGCACTCGAAGTGTTACCATCCGCGGTAATGCACTCGGAAAGATCATGAGCTCCTCCACAAGATAAACAACTCTTAGCAACCGCTTTAACCGAAGCGGAATTGGAAGCTTCTTGAGCCTTCCAATGGGACATAAGATTAGCAAATCTATCAAAAAACCGATTTTCCTCATTAGCTTCATCATGTAAGGCATTAATGCTACGAGACGATTGTGACGAAGATGACGAACCCATATTGGCAACACTCGGTGTGTTACGAGGGTTATAAACCTTAGATCTATTTTCAATGATTTGTAAAGCCTCATTTGTCGTCTTGCACAAAAAATTACCACCCGCGGCGGCATTCAAATAATCTCGTTCATGATCATTAAGCCCATTATAAAAAGTATCCACTTGATGCAATTCCGTAAAATCATGGTGTGGACATTCATGTAACATTTCTTTAAATCGTTCCCATGCCATTGAAAAACTTTCATTATTACGTTGCACAAATCGTGAAATCTCATTTTTTAAGTGTGTTGTTTTAGATGGTGTAAAAAACTTGTTCACAAACTTAGAAACGAGATCGGCCCATGTCAAAATTGAATTTGGCGGTTCTTTCTCGAGCCAAATTTTTGCGGGTCCATCCAACGAGTATGGAAACAACATCATCTTAATGGCGTCATGTGGAACATCCTTAAACTTGCTAGTGGCGGTGAGACGGTTAAAATTCCTAATGTGGTAATGCGGGTTGTCTTTCTCGTGACCTCTAAACTTATTTGCTTGCAACATAGACATTAAACCCGTCTTAATTTCAAAATTCTCCGCAAGGATGGCGGGAATCACAATAGCCTCTCCAAAACCCTAGGTGGGTGCTTGTAGCAACTCCATGATAGTACGATTAGCCATGACGACTTCTTGTTCTACAATAGGTTCAACAATTGGAGGTTCTTCAACAATCAACGTCTCTTGAATGGCTTGCTTTTGAAGTCGTTTACGAGCTCGTTTTGCTTGATTACGAGTGATCATAAACTTCACGAAGAATGGGAGGTGAGCAAAGAAGATTCTTTTTGGGTGTTTTGCGAATTTTCAATTTTTTTGTGTTTTTGATGATATTTAATTTTTTTGGATTTTGGTGTATCTTCGTAGACAACAATCTACAAAATCTCTCCTCGAATCAAACTCTTGATTAAAGAAGCCTCAAAGGAATGAAAACGATCACGTGGATTGAACGCCTTCGAATGACTTTAGAACTTTGGTGAAAACCAAATTGTTCAAGAGGGTTTAATCACAAAGAAAACCAAGCAAATATACTATACGTAATAATACTTTGGGCGGCAAAACCCTCGATTAGCCTTCAATCTCAAAATACTCACAAGCAAGCGGGGAAACGAGGCGACGCGAAGCACTTAAGAGCCTTTTTCCTTAGGGTATATTTTATAATACCCGCCTTATACCCACCTTATAGTTTGTACCATTCAAAATCGAGCTTCACGAAAGTATTTATCTATTTTTGCCTTTTTCTTTTTGTTTGAGATTCGAATACAATAATTGAGTGATGAAATCCCAATTAAGGTTGTGTTTTCACACTTTTGGAGATATTGTAAATTTATTGTGATAACTAATACAATATAGTAATAGTATTTGTACAAGAAAAACCAAGAAAACCGATAATACGTATTAGTAGAGTTCTACTAATACAAATACTATTTGGTTAATATTAAAAAAACAATGCAAATTAATCACGACACACCTCCCCGGCAGCTGCGCCAAAGTGATTGTGCTAAAATTACACCTCTTTTAGGAAAAGGAGGGTAAGTAGTGGTAAGTATCAAACAAATGATTTTAGGAAAAATCAAGTGATAATGACCCTTAATGGTGTGAAAGTTCGTTTCCCAAGGAGGTATATGTGTGTGACTAAGATGTTTAAGATTTGAGATTAATAATTGGTTTAGAGGGGGATTAGAAGAGAAAATGACGAAGACGTAAAAATAAAAATTATTACCAAGAAAAAAAATCACTATTAGAAAGTTAAGACGTAGAACCTTAAAAATCACCAAAATTAAAATAAATTCTAAAAATTACCAAAAATTCACCAAAAATCAAAAATAATAAACTAAGAATTTACCAATGATCAAAACTTTTTAAAACCTTTTAAATAATTAAATATTCAATTTTTAAATGCTAATTAAAGCCCTAAAAATCAAATAAATTATCAAAAAGCCCAAATAAAGATTTTTCAATTGATAAAACTCAAAAATGACCTAAAATGATTAAAAACTATTTTTAGAAATTTTCAAACTAATAAAACTATTTAAAATGATTTAAAAACTATTAAAACTTAAAATAATTATAAAAATTAATCTAAAGGAGATAAAATTATTCTAAAAGTTGCTAAATTCCTATTTTAATGTATTAAACCTAAGAAAAATGTAAAAAGTTGGAAAATGTGAAATTTTAAAAATAATAATAAAATAATAATAAAATAATATTAAAAATCCAAAAATTATAAAAAATTATAAAAACTTGCAAACTGGTTTATTTTAACCTAAATAAACAGAAAATCAAAGTGAAATTACCAAAATACCCCTAATGGGCCCCCAAATGGGCCAAATCCAAAATCAGTCAACACAAATGGGCTTTTGGGCCCAAAAAGTCAAACTTGGCCCAATTGACTTGGAAAAGCCCTATCTGACTTAAAATTCAATTCTAAGAACAAAACTCTAAAGGCCCAAAAGCTGAAAATGTGCTTATCACAGCTTATTGAACACAAAGCTTATTCTTATTGGGCTTTTCAGCCCATTAAGCCATAAGCTAATGCCATAAGCTCTAATTTGACACACAACCCTCTTTTAGGATGCCAAAGAGATCTGTCAAAATAAATTTCCAATAACCTCACTTAATAAGCCAAAAAATCCACAAAAAGACGAAATAGTCGTTTTTGAGAAATAATGCACCTCAGAAGCTGATTCAACTTGCAAAAGCTTTCAAATGGACTCAATAAGCAATATCAATCAACAAAATCCAATAAGCACAACCAATAATCCAAAATAAGCACAAAAGAGCTTATGTAAAAGTCAAAGGAGTTGGTTTTCTAGTCAAACCTAAAAGTCAACCACCCAAATGCTCCAGGATGAACAAATGGGTCAAAATATGAGCACCTATTACAAAAACAAAGTTGTTGCTGGTTAAAATAAGCTATTATAGCTTATTGATAAGCTGACACCAAAATTGCACTACCAGTGGTAACTAGCAGGGGAAAGGAGTTCCCACTGCTTTGACTAATTGACCAAGCTTATTTGAGAGTTCTGGTTTGATTCAATTGGAAACAAAGGCACCCTTGTGATCAGTGAACCACAAGGAGTCAATAGCAACAATAAAATCATAAAATGATCTACACAATAAGCCACAATAAGCCAAACAGTCCACAGATATGCTCCAGATATACAAATAAGCAGCTTAGCACTTAATAAGCAGATTTAAGCAAAATAAGCCAACCAAACTTAACCAGATGCATACACAAGCTATATAAACTAACAATAAACACAAAACAACAAGAATCAAACACTGAATCAAAGTAAATAGCAAGATCAAAGCACTAGAAGTTACTGATGAACAATGAACAATAAGCAGAAACAGTTTGCTGATATACTTGACACTTGATCCAATTTCAAGCCTCAAATCCTTCTACCCTGGTGTGATTAACTATGATTTAGCACTTGTTACCCTTAACCTATGCTTAGATCTAGGTGTCCTCAAAATCCTAGCCAATTTTACCAAGTAATGAAGATTTTATAGCCAATCTATGAATCAATGTGTTCAAAGCCTCAAAACCTGCAAACAGATGAACATATGCTCCCAAATAACAGATACCAATACTTGCATACAACACACAAGCACTTAACAAACCACAAATCCAACTTATGCAGTAATCCCAAACACTCCTTAATCTACCACTTAACAAAGAAACTTGTGATTTTAACTAATAACCTACTGATTTTAATCATCAAAAACACTTAAACAATAGCAACTAACACAATCAAACTCAAAAATTACCAGCACAAACATCAATACTCAAAATCAAAGCACCAAATTCAAAACAGCCATAAACATGAAATTTTTAGGGGAATCTTAACCAAGAGATTATACCTGCCTTCAACAACATCCTAGGAAGGCCAGCAATGCTCCTTGGACCTTGTTCAACAACTAGAACAAGATCAAGGTACTTCAAACAAGGAGATGCAAAGTGCCTTGGTTGATGGTTCAAAGTAGAACCTCAAGGACTTTATATCTTCAACACAAGCAGCAAACAAACTCAACCCAAGGCTTAGAATCCTTCTCAGGCTTGGTGTCAACAAGCTTGAAAGAACTCAAGGCTTAAGGCTAAGGGTTAGTACACAAAAATAAGCCAAAATCAGAAACAAGGACTTCAAGTTTTTTGAACCTTGAAAACCTTTCAAACCTAGACGTGCCTTAACCACAAGGTTAAGGAAGGTCTAAACAATCAAATGGAACTCAGAATTAGGCTACTCAAACACCAAACTTTTAACAAAATCAAAAAGAGATTTCAAATTTCAGAAATTCAAATTTTATTAAGCTTAAAAAGGAATTACAAAGATTAATAGCCTAAAACTGGAACCAAGGGACTCTCACATGTTGAGGTCTCCTTTTATAGGCAAATGCCTGGCTAAACACTATTCACAAACCTTAGAACTAAATTCCCTATTATGCCCTTGAGTCTTCTAGACGAATTCTTGGTGTGAGCTGTCCAAAGTGATCTTGGCTGTTCATTTTAGCTTTGGAATGAAGCAAGGATCCTAGGCTGTTGATTTGGACACGTCAGATAACTTGGAGGCTAAGTTGTCATATGATTGGCTAAACGGGAATTGGGGGTGGGGTCCATAGTGAGTGAGATTAAGGGTTTTAAGGTTGGGATAGGTTTCTGCACATGTGAATCAAGTGTGTGCAAAGGGAATTGGTTTTTACCCCAAGTTTAAGTGGAGTAAAATCTGGAGGTGAAGAAGGGTGAATAGTAGTAATTTTGATCCGATTTTGGGGGAGATGGATGTGTTTGGCGCAAATTCGTTTCAAATGTTTCCTTTGTCCATGTTTAGCCCTTCTTTTTCCTTTCTTTTTGCAATTGTGTTGAAAAGTCTATCATCGCCCATTTTAACTTGTAACAACTTTCACATCTTGTCATTTTTGGCACCAAACTTTGGAAAAAGGATTTCAAGGGTTATTTTTGCCATTTTGAGATATTTCAAGGGCAGATCTTGGACATTCTTGATCTTTAAAGGTCTTCATTGTTTCTTTGACTTCATGAGGGACCATTATTGGCAATTTTGATTTGTTGAGGGACTAATATTGCCATTTCTTCAAAGTTGAAGGACCTTTTGTGTAATTTTGACAAACTTAAGGGACCAAACTTGTAATTATGAATATACAAGGGTTTTAAGTGTAATTTCTTCAATAAATGAGGATCAATCTTGTTTGTCTTCAAGTCTTCAAGGGTATTTGTTGAGAATTCCATGTTTAGGGCCCGGTTCTTTGTACGGCTTCGTTTCTCGTATCCGTTTTTCCTTGTATCTTGTGATCTTTTGTCCTTTTCACGACATCCATACCTAAAATACATAAGTAAACAAACACAAGCATATATATGGTATTTTATGACATTTTTATGCATTTAAAGCCCGAAAAGAACGATGAGATCATGTATAAATGCCATCTCATCAATCATCCACCATGACGGGGATGTATTTTATACCACTCACACTAGCCGTACGCATTGGCCCGTAAAGATCCATGTGCAAAAGATACAGTGGTTCTTGGTTGGTGTCTTCAGCTTTAGGTTTGTATGATTTCTTGGTGTTTTTTCCCAAAGAACACGCGGAACATAAATGATCCTTGTCGAACTTATGTTTTGGAAGACCACGAACAAGTTAGTTTTTAGCCAAATGGTTTATAGCATCAAAGTTAAGATGAGATAACCGACGATGCCACAACCATGACTTTGTCTTAGATGCTTTGGAAAGAAGGCATACAGGAGAGGCGACATCATGTTTTGAATTTACAATGTGTAGAGATTATCCCCTCGAGAACCCTTTAACAAATCATTTCCTAAAAGATCGCGAATAAAGCAAGTATGTTGTCGAAAAGCCACTTCAAGGTTTGAATCGAAAAATTGTCCCACTAAAAACAAATTATGACCAAGTCCCTCAACATAATATACCCTTGAAATCGTAACATTCCCAATTTGATATTCACCGTAACCCATGATCTTCGCAATATGGTCGTTGCCGAATTTAACCGTTCCTAGAAACTTGCTGACGAAATTTCTGAGCATCGAGCAATCTTCGGTCATATGCTTTGTGCATCCAGAGTCCAAGTACCAGAGGATGATTTGGACCAGCTGAAAATATCACCAGACAAGGACGATGTATCGGAATCTAGTAGTTCCTCTGTGTTAGCAGGTACAGATATAAGTATCTTAGATTTGCTAACCGAAGAATTCTTAGGCTTCCATATTTGCTTCCTAAATGTCAGCTTAGATTCTAGTTGTCTAAGATCCTCAGGTACTTCTTCACTGGTAGGCACAATAGTGGGGGCAGACCTAGTTAAAGGGCGCTTTTTCCATTTCTTAATGCTAGTGTTCCTATTTAAAGGACGCTGAGACCTAACTTCCGAGGATGTGATCCTAGTTAAAGGGCACGTAGTTCCATTAGCAGTGAAGGTCCTACCAGTGGGTTTCCATTGCCAACCAACTTGGGTGAATTTCTTCCCCGTTGGAATCCATTCAAGATTTTTCCTAATTGCATACATTTCATTTACGTGACCAACAAGGCATAAATTATGATGCTTAGAAACCATGCATTCATTACAATTCCAACATCTCAAATTAGAATTCACATTTTGCTTAGGCTGATGCACAAGCGCAGGGCTTTTAGTCTTAGTTACATGATTCTTTTTATTCAAATTTGAAATAACATTCATATGGTGAACTTCTACTTTCTTCTTCACAGTCCTACTAGTGGAAGGCTTGATCCTATTCTTCTTGTCTTGAGATCCTTTAGCCTTAGTAGATACAATTACTCCTGTAGAAGCCAAGGGAACATTAGTACAGATTTTAATTTAGCCTTGATGGGTGTGTTTAATGTAGGCTTAGATCCTGGATTCTTATTGAATGGAGTCATGGCAATGGTGGTGGTTCGTTGTTTCGGGGGTACAGATATCGGTTGCCCAATGTACTCTAAGTTTTCTAAACAATCCTGAATGCGATCCACATATAATAACAGCTCATATAGAAGATGACTTGTGGGATCTAGTTCACGCATGTCATCAACAATCTCTCTATCTAGATCTGCATGTTCTAAGGCATTTTTCATGTATGGGGCAAATTTAGTTGGACTGTTCTTAAATTTTGGGTCCCGATATAGCACACATGGGTTGGGTTTGGGAGCACTAGAGGTCGAGGCAGAGATGGTGGCTGGATTATCAACAACTTCTTGTCCTTTGAGTTGAAGTGTCTCCTTAAATTCTGTGACAATCCGTCAATTTACGATTGATATTTTATTCTCAAATATTATTTGAAAATATTATTTTAATGTTACAATATGAACTCACTTATTTTTGGGAAGAAATTTGGATTTACGTCTTGAAGTAGCATCGACTACGTTTAAACCGGAGGATTCTACGTTACGTGCTTACGTTTGCATACACCGTCTTTGGTGACAGTCTGACATTTCAGGAAATAAATTTATCCGTGAATATTATTTTGGAGTTTTAAATTTGTGTTGGTTCATAAACTCACAAATTTACGAGAAGAGATTAGGACATACGATTTTATTTTAACGTCCTTTACGACTAAACCGGAAACCCTAGGATTACGTATTTACGTTTTCGAACTCCGTTTTTGATGAGACAATTTTTATTGGATTCGTTTTGTGACGTTGATTCATAATTTATAAAAAACGTTTTTCGTAAAACGACCCGAGGGCACGCAAATCGAGGAAACTAGAATCGAGCAGTACCCGTAAATAAATGGGGATGAGACAAGTGGGACACTTGCCCCACCCCCATCAAAACCGGCCACATTTAGCTAGTTACACCATGAGGTGTCAACACCTCATAAACAAATGCTACACTTGTTGCTAAATGCTTACTTTGTAAGCTTCCACTATCAAAAACTACTAGCTACACACAATACCACCATTTACACCATGCAATCAACTCACAAACTCTCTCATCTCCTCTCAAAATGCCATCCCATATTCACCCCAAAAACACCCTTTGATCTTGATTCAACCATGAAATCCTATGTTATACTTGCATATGTTGAAGCCCTTTTGAAACCCTATTGATTGGTGGTACTTATAACATCCATGTAGAAGTATTCATGGTGTCTTAGGGCTGATTATCCACAAGGTATACATGAAGAATGGTGGTCATGAAGATGGTCTTGGTGCATCACAAGTTTCTCCATCAAAAATCCATGTTTTGATCAACCTACATCATCATGGTGGTATAAAGATTGTCCTCCTCATCTTTTTGTTAATTTGATTATGTAAACATGTATTTTATTTCCTATTGTATATGTATATGATGATTATATGATGATAAAAATGTTATGTGGGGATTTGTTGTTGATAATCATGGATAAAAAGATGAAAAACTATAAGTAAAAATGGGGAAATCTTGTTTAAATGATAGGCTGTATAAAAACAGTAAAGAACCATATGGTAATCTGATAAAATGATGAAGTAGAATGGATTTACAGTAAGCTATGGGTCTTGTACACATGTGAGAGTTGGCCATGCAATGGAATCCAAGTAATGAGTGAGATATGATCAAAACAAGTTTAAGGTATAAATCTGAGGTTACTGTATTGGACGATTTTTAGAAAATATTTCGAAGATGATTCAACAGTAGCTATAGGAGAGTTAAATGTAGAACATATCATGTAGTTTATGTGATAAAAATTTGAGCTTCTATCTCCATATAGAACTCAAGATATGGCAGTTTTGGTGAAAGTGAAGATAAAAATCAGATTTTTGGAAATTAAAGAATAATACTATTATATAAGCACTCAAAATTATATTGTATAAAATGTAAATTTAAAACCCAATAACTCGTGAATTTCATTTATATAAATATGTTAAAGGTTAAATAAGTGAACATTTTATAAAAATGATAATTTGTTAAGTTTTATAAGTTATAAAATTATAAACTTGATTTTTACGACTTTTTCGGCTATCGCCGTAAAATTAACGTTTTGTTAAATAAAACTAAGATGGTTGGACCCGTCTAATGAAAACTTTATAAAACTTATATACTCATATATAAACATGTATAACAAGTAAAAACCGATAAAACCCGAACTATAGGGCATACGGACATTAACGAGCTAAGTAAACATATTGGACTAATACTTGGGCTAATAATTGGACTAAATAAGATAAACACTCATAAAAAGAACTTATTGGGCTTAACCCATTTGGGCCCAACATGGAAAGTATACATACTGATAAAATAAGTATAACAAGGATTAAAACAAGTTAAAGAACTTATAATAAGTTTATTAGACTTAAAACACGTAAATGGGTAAAACTAGTAAGCTAGTATAAAAGTTATCGACATATAACACTACAAATGAGTAAACGAGAATATGTGAACCCACTTGATCATCATATATATATAATCATCATATGTATACATAATTGTTATTTTTATAAAGTCATTGGACATGAGTCTAAGACGAGTATTATTTGTCTAGGTTTCCGTGATTGAAGCACGTACCGTACGTCCGAATTGCCGATAACCCGCCTTCCTACATCAACGTGAGTTCATAGCCTCGCACTCTTTTAAATGTTTTTATAAATGTTTTATAAACCCGCGAGGGAGATTACATGTTAGCTTTTATTAAATAGGACACCATTTGTCCCGATTGTTTGTTTATTGATTTTGGACCCCAATGATTGAATGACCCGATTGTATGACCCGATAAATGATTAATGGACCCGATAGATGAAATAAAATGGATTATTAAAGTTAGGTTATGTCACTAAAAGTCCCATTAGCATGAATTGTGAACTACCGGGAGTTGGTAGACGCTTATGCATTTAATAGTACTATTTAGGGATGATCACCCCAGTTCGCGCCTTGACGGTTGATCCCCGTCGTGACACATTGATTGCTAAGCGAATTTATGTATGAGAATATTTCCATAGGGTGACCTTTGTGACGACACGCTACTTTAGATGGGCAAAATTGGTATCGGGTTAGCTACCCATTGTTGGTTTAGTAAGGTAACAATGTCATGCGGCTTATAATAATCCAAAATTAACGAAATACTAATAGACGCTCCGAGTTACGATGTATTGTCTGACTAGCAATACTGGGTCATACTACTGATATTATGTTTGTATTTTGGTTTTCATAACCATATTCATATAACGGTTTTTGTTTTCATACAACGTCATATGACGTATTGTATGATGTTTTTACGACATTGGCTCGTATAATAATTTTTAAGGCAAATGCCTATATTATGATTTTCGATAAGGATTTGTATAAAATGACTTTGGCTATTTTATGGCCTATTACAAAGATTTGTATAAAATGATTTTGGCTATTTTACGGCCTATTACAATGATTTGTACGAAATGATTTTTGGTACTAATTTTATACCAAAGTTATATTGATGGAATTTATTAAACTCTATGAATTCACTCGGCGTTATCGCTGACCCTTTTCTTTTAACATGTTTTATCTCAGGTACTTGAAGGTAATTCTCGGGAAGACGACAAGAATTCATGACCCGCACTTAAACAATATTTTTCCATTCAAACACTTTGTAAAACTTTTGTATGAAATGTAATGACTTGGGACCGATGTAACTTTGATGTTTATGAATGGAAATGCTTTTATTATTAAACGACGCGATTTTTATGCGTTGTCTATGATGTGAGTAATGTGCTATCCCGTAACACCAACGAGTCTTCCGCTGTACTGAGTTGTATGAATTTGGGGGTGTTACAGTTTGGTACCAGAGCTCTCGTTATAGAGAACGAAAGATTTTTAAAACTAAGGTTTTGAATAAAACATTTCAAAATCTTTTAACTAAAAACATTTTTCTAAAATGTCTAAAAATCTTTTGACTATAACGGTGCCGAAGAATTCCCGAGTTACCGACAAGGCCAAGACTGAGAAGTGTTATTTTAATATATATATATATATAACTTGGATTATATATATATGATGTAATTTTATTACATGATTGTTTGATGATTAATTTGATTTTTATACGAGGTATTTATACGACGTAGATTGTCACAAGAAACCCTAAATCCCTAGTAAATTAGTCGAAGCTATTCTCGTAGAAATTCTAGCTATCCTAGATCTAAACCAAGTTGTGGATATTTATGATCCCAACAAATGGTTGATATTCGTAGAAATGTAGATATTAGTTGATTGTGATATTGAAAAAGAATTGGCGAGATTAAATCTGATATCGATGTCATGACGATCTTTTCTTATAGAGTGGAGTTTAACAAAACGTTACCACCTAGAAAGATGTCATCTGATTCGTTGTCATCCAATTCTTAAATTGAAATCGAAAGGGTGAATGTTGCACTTGAGGCTGTCATTGGAACCATTACCCAAAAGCCTCATGGCACTAGTACCTTTCCGAGAAGTCTAGTTGAATGATCAAGTCATTTCATATTAATGACTCATTTGATAATTGTTGTTGTAAGAGCTAATAGGATTGGAAATTAAGTGTTGATCATGTCGAGCTTTTATTGCCCTATTAAGGCCTAAGAATAAGGTTGTAAGTATTGGAGAATGAGGTAGAATATCGAATTGAGTATAAAATTGGTTGAAACTTGAATAAAGTAAAATTTAACCCGTATGGAATAAGAGATTGTTAATATAAGTCGTTAAGTTCTTTGATTGAATTATGTGGTTTTAAATGATTGTTAGTTTGTGTTAAGGGTTGTTCCTAGGCCATTGTCCACTAATGAGGATGCCCAGTGTCCAAAGAAATAAATTGAAGAAATCTTCTTCTGAATTGGGACCGATGGATCTTCCAGGACAGGTAAGACACCTAATGACTCTTGTAGATTAGTATTCATTGTGGTATCTTTTAAGAATCCCTAACTTAACTGAGATATCAGTTGGTAGGATGAGTTCTGAGAATTGTATGACATAGTGACACGTAATGTGTTACGGTACAATTTTGACTTGTTTGTGATTAATAAAAAGACTACCTTTGATTGCTAAATTCTACATGTATCGATAATATCTATCTCTTATTGCTTCATCCTAATGCTCACATTAATGATGCAACCATTGAACAAGTACTCATCTCGAATTGAGTTACGTTGTGGATTATTCTCTTTGAATTCCTGAGTGCCATCGAAGTCATGAACCTCATGATTATTTGGCTAAGCTCATTCCCTATCATATCGTAGTTAATTCTTGGTGAACAAGCTTTCATCACTCTTTTGTAGATCACTCATTGTTTTTATAAGATAAAATAGTATCATTTAAGGAAATTGAATTTTCATCACTATAAGGATTATTCAAAGTGAGATTTATAAGTGATTGTTATATGAATGAAGTTGTTTATAAAACACCTTGGAAAACTTAATGGTCTTCATAACAAAGAAAATATTTGTAAATTTATTTTAATTCTTATTTAAGAATTAAGCATGAAAATGTTTTTATTATAAACATGATGATAAAATTTTGACGAACTGAGTATTGCATCGTTAATCTTGAAATTGTATATAGTTGCGCGCCTACATACAATTTGGAATGGATCATGCAAGGCTGATTAGTAGTCACCATAAAACTGATTAATAAACGCTAAATTTTCTTTGAAGATTGTGAAAGATTAAAATTTATGCGATCTGCAAGAAGTGAAAAATAAGGACATAATGTTAGGGACACCTACATATGTGCCTGTAGCATCTATTCTTCTGAGTCGAATTTACTCATCTGTGGGAATTGTCTTATTTGACAATTGACAATTCTTTCTTGGCCAATTCTCCCGTAGTGAGAATCTTAGGAAAAGTATCTGATTACCGAGTGTTGATACCCGACTGGATGTATCGACGTTCCTATCATTTCTTTTGATTTGATTTCATTTGAATGACCTGGGTAACGATCCGAGGAGCTTTCGAATGCGTACTCAAATTATGAAAACATGGGATATATTCATATTCGTTAATGTTTTCGTCTGTATCTGATTTGAAATTCTCTCGCGTAGATTAGGCGTTAACCTTACTCTTTTAAGGTTAATTATGTATCCAGATATCCTTGAATTTGTGAAGGATTATGAATCATTATTAGTCTTTTGAGAAGTTCACATCTTATCGACGGCAATGCAACTGGAAAGTTGATAGTGCCTGTAGAATGGATTGATTGATTATGACATGACGACATTGTCTTAATTGCTGGAAACTCGAGTAGAATTTCCCTAAATGATAAGATGTTGATTATCAAAAGTGAACTAAATAATTCTTTATGGATGACCGTATCCTGTATTTAGACTTGGGATTATACCGTAAATGGTTGTGAATTAGTCATAGACATTGTAATCTAGAAGAACCTAATATTGAATTATTAAAAGATGTTTATCTTATCTGAAACTTTAGTAAGTATTTGTTAATGGTTTACCTAGACTTTTGCCATTAAGGCAAGTTGAAATTGGTATTGATTATATTCCCGGTGTTGCACTTGTGGCTTGTACACTATACGTCAGCACCATCTAAATTAAAGGAATTACCGTACAACTGAGAGAGTTGTCGGAGAAAGATTTTATTATACCAAGCATGTCGTCCTGAAGAGCTATGGTGTTATCATTCCTTATATTTATAGATTACTGTAAACTGAGTAAATTGACAATCGAAAACAATATCCATAACTCGAAATGGAAAATTTGTTCGATCATTTACAAGGTTCTAGCGTATGTTTTAAAGATTTGATCCACGGCATGGTTATCATCAACTTCGCATCTGCGAAGAAGATTATCTATTCCAATCACTACATCCGGTACTTGTAATGAATGTTATGAGTTTCACGTGATGTCGTTGGGATTGACCAATGCACATGTAGCATTCATAAATTTGGTGAATCACGTGTGTAGGCTGTAATTTGATAACTTAATGCTTGTGATCATTAGTGATCATTTGTTTGTTTATAAGAATAAGAATGAGTTAATAACTATTTATAGATTGCCCTGAATTGGCCGACCAATGAAAACCTATACCTTGAATATTTAACATGAGATTTAAGACTTAATCCTTTACATAAAATGACCGTTGGATTAATAATGGTAAGATGTATGCATATAGACTCTTCAAAAATTAAGAACCCTTTTAAGACTTTGGATTTTACCAAAAAGAAATGGAAATATGTTCTGAAAAATGTTTTAACAAAGGATTTTTAAAGGGGTTATTCCCTTATACACAAACCATTTAACTAAACTTCTGTTTAGGGGTAAATGTTTGTGTACACTTCTAGACAACTTAAGGAGAATTGAGGAAACTATATAATTTATGACTTGAAATTTGAAACGACAATTTTTGCTTTTTAACTAAGAAAACTTTGACCGAAATATAAACAAAGATTTCTCGAACATTTTCGGATCTTATTAATTATTTTCGATAAATCAACCAAAAATCTTGTTAATTAAATTCAAATTTATTTTTGAACATTTTATATAATTGGTCTAACTAAGAAATTCAAAATTTTTACATTTACGTTTCATAAAAATTAACTGATTATTATTTAATTAATTGTAATAATTATCGACGCTTTAAACGTCGGATTGAACGAAACTAAAACATAGAAGATATGAAGAAAGAATTTTTAATAAATACGACTGTGATATTTATTTCATCAGGAAGGTGAACATAATTACTGACGCATAATATAGAAAGAATATCTGAGTAAATTGTGGACATGATAATTACATCATCACGAGAAGTGAATATAGATACTGACATATTATAAAAAAAAAGGTAAAGAACCAATTAGGATATATTTCTTAATAATGAACGTGCAAAATAAATTGCCGAACGATATAAAAATAAACAATGTTTGTAAAAAGGATAATATAGATAATAAAAAGGGATTCACGACTAATATGAATCATTAAGATTGAGAAGCCGATGGCGTTAAATTTATAAAAGGCCACTTGTGGTTGCCTAAATATGGAGATTGTGAGATATAGTTGTGTAGGAATTTGTAAGTATAAGTATTCTATCTATGTCATTTATGACTAAAAGTATCTTTGTCTGAAGAAGTTGTACTGATGACAATTATAAAGGCAGACATCGCCTCATACATTAGTAAACGTCTAGCTATTGCAAAGGTCATCATCTGAATTTGATTCGATTTGGGTCATCGTCGACAGACTGACCAAATCTGCTAATATCATTCCCGTTAATGATAAATGCAAAAGAGTTATGTAAACATTGTGTGCCTGTATCAAACATCTATATCAAGATCCTCGCTTCGCATCGAATTTCTAGAGATTTGCTCAGAAATCATTGAGAACGAAACTTGATGAGAGTACTATGTACCACCCCAATCGAAGGGACGAGGTAAAGTAACGATACAAAATACTATAAGCGCTGTTCTATGTTTGAATGATTGACCTTTGGTAATAGACCGTATAATCGTTTTCCTTTGGAGAGATTATCATTGATAATTATCGTGTTAGGATTGAGATCGAATCTTGTTAGGATCTAAATCTTAGAGCATCTGTAAGCAAGAGTTGAAATGAAGACATCCGACATACACCCATTGTGAGTTGGACATGTCTTTTAGGTTTAAGGTTTCCTATGATGGCGAACCTATTCTTGCAAAATACCCGACCCGCGAGATCTAAAATGATTGTTGAAATTAGGATTTGATTATTGACAGCCGGTAGTGGGCAAGAGGTTATGTAAATGTGAAATGTAGATCTTGAAGTGCCAAATGGGTAGCGAAGTTGTGCCACAATTTTTAACCTTGGAAAAAGGAATTCATGATCTGACAAATCATGGGATATAAGTCCCCGATTGTATGGGACCATTGAGATGATGAAAAAGTTAGGATTGAAAGGCATATAAGTTGGATCTACCCTAGGACTTCAAGAAATGCGTGAATTATGTTTAGTAAATCAAACTTGATGGAATATCTATCAAGTGAAAATCTGATTGTTCTTAGTAAAGCTTAGATCGGCGAAAAGTTGCATTCATCAGAAACCCGTGAACATCATGGATAGAGAAAGTAAGTCAACATTTAGCCTGATCTTATTCCCGTAGTTATGTTTGATGAAACTCGCGTATTGTGATGAATTACACTTGTGAGAAAAGAACGAATGTGGAGGAAATACCCACATGGATTTAACTCTATAAGAAGCGAGTAGTAAGGTAAGATGATCTTTGAGGACAAAGATCCTGTTTAGGGGTAAATGCTGTGACAATCCGTCAATTTACGATTGATATTTTATTCTCAAATATTATTTGAAAAAATTATTTTAATGTTACAATATGAACTCACTTATTTTTGGGAAGAAATTTGGATTTACGACTTGAAGTAGCATCGACTACGTTTAAACCGGAGGATTATACGTTACGTGCTTACGTTTGCATACACCGTCTTTGGTGACAGTCCGACATTTCAGGAAATAAATTTATCCATGAATATTATTTTGGAGTTTTAAATTTGTGTTGGTTCATAAACTCACAAATTTACGAGAAGAGATTAGGACTTACGATTTTATTTTAACGTCCTTTACGACTAAACCGGAAACCCTAGGATTACGTATTTACGTTTTCGAACTCCGTTTTTGATGAGACAATTTTTATTGGATTCGTTTTGTGACGTTGATTCATAATTTATAAAAAACGTTTTCCGTAAAACAACCCGAGGGCACGCAAATCGAGGAAACTAGAATCGAGGAATACCCGTAAATAAATGGGGATGAGACAAGTGGGACACTTGCCCCACCCCCATCAAAACCGGCCACATTTAGCTAGTTACATCATGAGGTGTCAACACCTCATAAACAAATGCTACACTTGTTGCTAAATGCTTACTTTGTAAGCTTCCACTATCAAAAACTACTAGCTACACACAATACCACCATTTACACCATGCAATCAACTCACAAACTCTCTCATCTCCTCTCAAAATGCCGTCCTATATTCACCCCAAAAACACCCTTTGATCTTGATTCAACCATGAAATCCTATGTTATACTAGCATATGTTGAAGCCCTTTTGAAACCCTATTGATTGGTGGTACTTATAACATCCAAGGAGGAGTATTCATGGTGTCTTAGGGCTGATTATCCACAAGGTATACATGAAGAATGGTGGTCATGAAGATGGTCTTGGTGCATCACAAGTTTCTCCATCAAAAATCCATGTTTTGATCAACCTACATCATCATGGTGGTATAAAGATTGTCCTCCTCATCTTTTTGTTAATTTTATTATGTAAACATGTATTTTATTTCCTATTGTATATGTATATGATGATTATATGATGATAAAAATGTTATGTGGGGATTTGTTGTTGATAATCATGGATAAAAAGATGAAAAACTATAAGTAAAAATGGGTAAATCTTGTTTAAATGATAGGCTGTATAAAAACAGTAAAGAACCATATGGTAAACTGATAAAATGATGAAGTAGAATGGATTTACAGTAAGCTATGGGTCTTGTACACATGCGAGAGTTGGCCATGCAATGGAATCCAAGTAATGAGTGAGATATGATCAAAACAAGTTTAAGGTATAAATCTGAGGTTACTGTTTTGGACGATTTTTAGAAAATATTTAGAAGATGATTCAACAGTAGCTATAGAAGAGTTAAATGTAGCACATATCATGTAGTTTATGTGATAAAAATTTGAGCTTCTATCTCCATATAGAACTCAAGATATGGCAGTTTTGGTGAAAGTGAAGATAAAAATCAGATTTTTGGAAATTAAAGAATAATACTATTATATAAGCCCTCAAAATTATATTGTATAAAATGTAAAGTTAAAACCCACTAACTCATGAATTTCATTTATATAAATATGTTAAAGGTGAAATAAGTGAACATTTTATAAAAATGATAATTTGTTAAGTTTTATAAGTTATAAAACTATAAACTTGATTTTTACGACTTTTTCGGCTATCGCCGTAAAATTAACGTTTTTGTTAAATAAAACTTAGATGGTTGGACCCGTCTAATGAAAACTTTATAAAACCTATATACTGATATATAAACATGTATAACAAGTAAAAACCGATAAAACCCGAACTATAGGGCATATGGACATTAACGAGCTAAGTAAACATATTGGACTAATACTTGGGCTAATAATTGGACTAAATAAGATAAACACTCATAAAAAGAACTTATTGGGCTTAACCCATTTGGGCCCAACATGGAAAGTATACATACTGATAAAATAAGTATAACAAGGATTAAAACAAGTTAAAGAACTTATAATAAGTTTATTAGACTTAAAACACGTAAATGGGTAAAACTAGTAAGCTAGTATAAAAGTTATCGACATATAACACTAAAAATGAGTAAACGAGAATATGTAAACCCACTTGATCATCATATATATATAATCATCATATGTATACATAATTGTTATTTTTATAATGTCATTGGACATGAGTCTAAGACGAGTATTATTTGTCTAGGTTTCCGTGATTGAAGCACGTACCGTACGTCCGAATTGCCGATAACCCGCCTTCCCACATCAACGTGAGTTCATAGCCTCGCACTCTTTTAAATGTTTTTATAAATGTTTTATAAACCCGCGAGGGAGATTACATGTTAGCTTTTATTAAATAGGACACCATTTGTCCAGATTGTTTGTTTATTGATTTTGGACCCCAATGATTGAATGACCCGATTGTATGACCTGATAAATGATTAATGGACCCGATAGATGAAATAAAATGGATTATTAAAGTTAGGTTATGTCACTAAAAGTCCCATTAGCATGAATTGTGAACTACCGGGAGTTGGTAGACGCTTATGCATTTAATAGTACTATTTGGGGACGATCACCCCAGTTCGCGCCTTGACGGTTGATCCCCGTCGTGCCACATTGATTGGTAAGCGAATTTATGTATGAGAAGATTTCCATAGCGTGACCTTTGTGACGACACGCTACTTTAGATGGGCAAAATTGGTATCGGGTTAGCTACCCATTGTTGGTTTAGTAAGGTAACAATGTCATGCGGCTTATAATAATCCAAAATTAACGAAATACTAATAGACGCTCCGAGTTATGATGTATTGCCTGCCTAGCAATATTGGGTCATACTACTGATATTATGTTTGTATTTTGGTTTTCATAATCATATTCATATAACGGTTTTTGTTTTCATACAACGTCATATGACGTATTGTATGATGTTTTTACGACATTGGCTCGTATAATAATTTTTAAGGCAAATGCCTATATTATGATTTTCGATAAGGATTTGTATAAAATGACTTTGGCTATTTTATGGCCTATTACAAAGATTTGTATAAAATGATTTTGGCTATTTTACGGCCTATTACAATGATTTGTACGAAATGATTTTTGGTACTAATTTTATACCAAAGTTATATTGATGGAATTTATTAAACTCTATGAATTCACTCGGCGTTATCGCTGACCCTTTTCTTTTAACATGTTTTATCTCAGGTACTTGAAGGTAATTCTCGGGAAGACGACAAGAATTCATGGCCCGCACTTAAACAATATTTTTCCATTCAAACACTTTGTAAAACTTTTGTATGAAATGTAATGACTTGGGACCGATGTAACTTTGATGTTTATGAATGGAAATGCTTTTATTATTAAACGACACAATTTTTATGCGTTGTCTATGATGTGAGTAATGTGCTATCCCGTAACACCAACGAGTCTTCCGCTGTACTGAGTTGTATGAATTTGGGGGTGTTACAAATTCCGCCAAAACCATGTTTTTGTCGATGAGTTGAATATTTAAGTCAGAGATTTCCTCACACTTACGATTCAATTGGTCAACGAGTAACTTTTGCTCTGCCGCATTAATAGCGAAGCGATCTTCTAATGAACCATAAATTTGTGAAAAACCCTGTTTTACTTTATCAAACTCCCCTAGCATAGAAGTAATTCTATCTTCTAAGGCATGATTTTTAATCTCTGCAGCCTCTAGTTCCAATTTCTCTGTGACTGTTTATCTATTAAGTCTCATAATTTCTTCCTCTAATGCCTAATCCACTTGAATCATCTTGTCACTTGTCTCAACGGAGTTTTCACAATCAATTGTTTTTGAAAGAGTTTCATTTTTAGATTGATTTTCAATTTCAAGAGATATACAATGTTGTTGAAGCTCATTAAAACGTTTTGAAAGTGTGTTATAAGAATCTTGAATCTTTAAAAATTCAGCGTTGGATTCATGACAAGAATGATTATATACATTAATCACAGGCTCAACAATATTCACAGACATATCATGCACATCATCACATTTATTCACAGTAGATGAAATCTCATGAGCTTATTTAAGAGTAACAACTTGCATCACTTCGAGAGACACTATATGTTATAAGAATCGGTCATATTCGGATAAAATCTTTTCTTTTTCAATTAAATGTTGTTCATAAGCATCATCCATTTCATAGAAAACTTTTTGAACTTCACCAATTTCAAAAGTTAGATTTCCCGCTAGATCATAGACTCCCTTTTTAATATGGTCTACAAATGGAACGATCTCTTTCTCAAACACCGTTTTCATGTGTTCAAAATCCCATTCTCCAACGGTTTGAGCCGTTGAAGTCGTACATTCCAGGATGACCTTGTAAAACTCGGTAAGGTATCGCTCAATCTCTTCCAAGCTTAGCTTTACCGTACTAACCGGTGGATGATTCTTAGGAATTTCCTTTGGTTCGTCCGAGTTAACGAGTGTAGGAATTATACTAAGGAATTTTCTAGTAGGCATGAAAGTGGATGTTTGGATAGATTTCTTTTGTATATTAAATCGAGTTCTAAGATCTATTTTAGAATTTGTTGCATTCATTTGAGCATAGTCATATTCAGGATATGTAGTAAGTAATTTTAACCGACTCTCTTCATATGGTGTCATGCTCTCCGACTCATTCAAGAACACAATCGGATCTAATACCAATCCTAACTTGGTTGCATCATAAAGTCGTGGGTTGTGGTGAAATGCTTGCTTTGCATACCCCGGGTTAGGTAGTAGGTCTATTAGACGCGATAGATTGAATTCTTGAAAAGAGGAATGAAACAAGTGTAATAAATGTGAAGCAGCATATTGTTTTAAAAGCAAAATTTCAGTCTTTTTAACTCTCTTAGACGCCTTAATTTCCGTTTCAACTCTTTTAGACTCGAGAATTTCGAAATCCTTTGTAGTGTTTGAAAATTATTAACGACTGACTCTTTTTCTTTGAGTTCTTTCGAAAGATTTGCTCTTAAACTCTAAATTTCTAGCAGATTATCCATTTGGACTTGCCTAAACCTATCAAATTCAGGATTGGTTAAGGTAGTGGACACTGGAGTTAATTCCAAGGTTTTAACCTTTTCCTTATGCAAAGCAAGCTCGGCAGATAAAGTCTGATTAACACTGAGGGTTTCAAGGACCGCATTATTCATTTGGCTAAGCAAAGATGCTGAGACCATAACCAAATCAGGTTGATCAGACGAATTGGTAGTCATAATAGCTCCCGGTTGTGGTTCACTCAAAGTCTGGGGACTTTCATTGATATTGATATCATTGTTTGTCTCCTCGATTGAGTTACTAACCACCGGAGGCTGTTCTGAATACTCAGACACTTGCTCAACTTGATAAGGTACAATACTAGTATCTGTAGCAGTATTTGGTACCTCAGAAATTGTGTCAGCTCCATAAAGTGAAAGATTTGCTATGAGAGCTGCTTTGGCGGTATTGAGATCATCACAATCAGAGTCATATGCATCCAAATCAACACATTGATATGCGGCATTGTTTGTGATGGCTGTTGTGAGACCGTCAGTGTCCGCGACTCCCGGATCTACGAGAAATGCCAACTCTTCTTCATCGAGATCACATACTTGGGCTTGAGCATTCAGTAGATCTTCTCCTGAAACCATGTGCTGTCCCTTTTCCTCCTGGGCTGCTTACACTCTCGGGCCATGTGCCCTTCCCCTTTGCAGTTTTAGCATATAATCACCTTCGTTTTACCAGTGTTATTACCTCTTGTAGCAGCAGTGTTAGATGAACGTGCACCAGCAGTAGATGAATTGGGTCTCCCCAGAAGTGGTTGCACCATGACTCTGCCATCTTGAATTGTAGCTTATTGTCGAGAGTTAGAAGAGTTCCTTAACTGATTGTTTGTTGGAGCTGGCCTTCTGTAACCTCGTTTGTTCAATGTTTGAGTTAGATAAGCAGACATTTGAGCAAGTATATCAGTAGGACTATCCCCTTGTCTAAACTCAGGGACAGAAATCTCATCATCACAATAGAACGCTGGTTCTGATTGAGCTACAAGCGGATTTGATGGAGCACTAACTTGTTGTGAGTAATGGGGTTGAGGAGCCTCAAGTTGTTGATATGTAAAAGCAGGGTTTGTTGGAGGTTGATAAGGTGAATACTGGTGCGAAGCATAAGGTAACGGATGTGAATCTCCTTGTGATGATGTTGCTGGTTGCTTGTATTGTTGGTGATAAGATATAGGCGGTTGTGGCAGGATCGAGTACTGTGGGAAGCTTGGTGTTTGATACACTGGTTGATAGGATGATTGGTGTCCCAAAGCAAACAGAGAGTCGTGATATGACAATGTAGGATGGTTTGCCATTAATGTCAATGGTTCTTGATAAGATCCCTGAGAGATGCGTTTTTGGATCACGTGCTTCTCGTGTTGTTGCAAGAAGGCATAGAGTTGATCTAAATTTGACTTGTGCAAATCTCGAATCATCTTAACATCGGTGACATACTGACTCTATTCTTGGGGTAACGTGTTCAAGAACTTTGTGTTAAGTTGAAACTGTTCAATCCTTAGATTATACACGTTCATGTCATTCATCAAAGTAGTGAAACGCCAGTACTAATCGTGAAGAGTCTCCCCTGGAATGTATGTAAACCTATCAAACAAGTCATACAATTGACACTCTCGTTATTGCTTAGTTAGAGAGGTCCCTTGTAACAAAACAGCTAACCGATCCTAAAGATACTTTGCCACTTTATGTTCACTTACCATTCTAAAGATATCGGTTGGAAGGGCTTGAAGAATTGTCTGAATGGCCCTTTCATCTACATCGGCAATGATTTTGTTAGCATCAGTCAGCTCATGATACAACCTTTCCCTCGTCACATTGTTGACGGTAACTTCTCCCCAATCTAATGGACCTTTTTCAATTGATTGAAGCATAAGTCGACCATTGGGTTTACCCATGATGTACGTTTTCATACGACCTTTCCATGCTTCAAATAAATCTTTAATGAGCAAAGGTGGGCGAGTGTCGGTACCCGAGATGATTGAGATATCGGTAAGTGAAGTCCTTGTGGGCATGAATGAATGAGGATTCATTGTTGGAACACTTGATTGAAAAAGATTATCTTTTGATCGTTCAATGATGTAAGAATGTGAAAAATGTTGTTGTCGATTTAGTTCGTGTGTTGATGTATCAATATTGAAATCCACTAAGAATCCTAGAAAAATATTCTAAATAAAACCAATCACTAATCTTCGGAATAATCCCCTATCTTCGGAATATCCTTATCTTCGGAATAACCTTGATTTTCAAAGAAATGTGGATTTTTGGAATACGTGATTTTCAGAGAAATCTTCGGATAAATCTTCGGAATAATTGGGGTTTCAGAAAAAAAACGATCTTCGGAATAATTGAACTTTTCAGAACATTCTTCGGAATAAGAGGATTTTCAGAAAAAGAACGAATCTTCGGAATAAATGACCTTTTCAGAGATTTCTTCGGAATAAGTGGATTTTCAGAACTTTCTTCGGAATAAGTGGGTTTTCAGAACTTTCTTCGGAATAAGTGGGTTTTCAGAAATTTCTTCGGAATAAGTGGGTTTTCAGAAATTTCTTCGGAATAAGTGATCTTTTCAGAGATTTATAAACCCTTTTCCGAAATGAAAAAATTTCGGAATAACAAACCCTTTTCCGAAATTTCTGGTACGTCTGGATGAACAATAACTGAATAATACCCAAAAACACGAATTTTTTTTGTGATTTCTACCAATATAATCAAACCGTATGTTTTTTTTACCACTTTAAACCATAAAATCACAAACATTTTCAAGATTTGAGATGGATTATCCTAAAACACCCACTTACCCAAACAAACACTAAACAACACGAATCAACATACCTTAAATCATCCCATGCTCTTGATACCAATTGTAGAACAATGCTAATCTATAATCTAATCAAGAGGGTTGTTGTTAATCTAGAGAGAGAGAGTAGAGAGAGAAACAAAGAAAATTTATTAAATGTATAAAAACAAACTAAACAACCAACACCCCCTTCCATGGTGGAAAGGGGTTTATATACCCAAGTCCTTAAGTGGACTTGGGCCTCCAGCCCATGAACATGGTCATGGGTCGGGCTAAACATAAGTAATACTTAAACAATACTACGAGCCTATAACTATATATTTGGAGTGACCGAGACTTTCTTAATACACAAAACGTATTTCCAACAATAAATTCTCGAAAAATTGTGTTCAAAGTTTTGAAAACCAATTACTTGAGCTTAAGATGTTGAATATCTTACAAAATGAGCTCAAGTCCGAGAAGTTGTAAACTTACCGTTGTTAAGGATAAGTTTATCATCGGCGATAAACTTTCCTTTTAACTGAAGAACGAGTCCTAAGTTGACATTTACTTAGAAGTCGTTTTCATGAGCTTTAAAAACTTTGAATGTTTTAACGTAAAGCTCATGACCGAGAAAGGTGATGTAAAATCCATGATTTTACCATAAGAATAATGTGATAAAAATCTACTCAACGATCCTAGATCATTTCTCAACCTAGTAATACTAATCGAGTTTCGAAGACGAAGCTCAAGATGGTATGTGGATGGTATAAAACCCTAGATTTTTCATTCATTAAATAATAATGAAGTATGGTTCAAAACACTTTTTGAACAATACAAAAATCATCGGATTGGAGAAGTCGACAAAAGTCATGCAAACCGTGTACCGACAATTTAATAATTTAAGTACATAAATTATTGTCAAGAGATATTTGATAAACGATTTGATTTAAATTTTTTAATATTTCATTTATCTACGGAGAGATTTAATGAGAAGTATCTTCACTAAAACGATTCTTGTTCTTGTTAAAACGATATATGATAAATAATCGTTGTTTAAACGAACGCACACATTATTTATATTATAAGACATATAAATAATACATTTTATTGGAAAAATGATTTTAAAAACAATGGCTCAATTCTCGTGTCTTGAATCGTCTGTTAAGTCGTCCGAATGAGTTCCGAACCGTTTATTATTAAACACATGATAAAATGTTACACTTTAGGCCCTTGTAAAATAATTGCAACCCATGCCCCTCAACTATTCTAAACCTTGCATATTGGCTTTTATATCTTTGAAGGGTATAAATAGGGACATTAGGGTTTTATCCTCACATAACCCTAACCCTAGCCTCCATTTTACACATACACACACAACAATGGCAGCCACCACAAATTCGGCCGCCACAAAAACATGCCGCCGCCACCTTCATCATTATAAGTTCTAGTAGATCTATGGTGTGAACCAATATGGTGACCAAAACCCCACAGCCGCCACCCATTTGAGGGTGTTCGTCTCGGATCCAAGCCCTAGCCGCCACCCTTTTGGCTAATACCACCACCATTTCGTGGCTCCTAATCATGTAGCCGCCACCCTCATTATTTTTGTTATAGGTCTAATGGATCTATGCATGCTCTATGAAATCCACCATCATTCCGTGGCCCCTAGCCACTAGCCGTGGCATCAACATCACCAAATCACCATTTTCATTATTTATACAAGCTCGAATCCTATAATAACTTATTCGTCTATAATCATCACAACCAATAGCGATGTTCATCTACCCATTTGGAGCCTTGAAGAAGGAGATGCATACACTTCGTGGGGCTGAAGTTGAGGGCCATGTTGAATGACTAATGCATGTCTAGATCTTAGTTAGATCTATGATTATATGGGTCTAACTAAGAAGATCTAATTGGTGTATCCGTCCTTTCGTTTCTAGATCTCGGATCTAAGGTCTACCCCACTTTTCTCTTGACATTGATCTCTTCATTTTATTTCTTATATTAACTAGATCTTATATATTCTGAAAATATATATATAAAAGATAATAATGAGTATTTGGACATTGTATATGAGTTGTTGACACTAAAATGAAGCTAAACAAGCCCAAGTAACGATTTGATTCACAACAATTTATGAACCGTAACAAAAACAGATTGCATGTAAAACTCAGTAGGTTTGGGATACTAAAAGCTAACACATTAAGATAGATAATTGTTTTGTGATTAATTCCCCGGGTGGCTCGTCTCGTGACGAATTTTAGATAGTAAGATATGACCAAAATAGTGAAAAATAGTCAGATCTGAACATACTGTTTTGATGGACTGTTTTCTCGTAAAATTTGTATACTGACCTTCGAATATGTAAAACTAAATGTTTTAGATAAAATCATGAAGAACTAGAATCAATTGGATAATTTACCAATTCCTTACGGTTTGAAAATGGTGACCAAAATAGTGAAAACTAGTCAGATCTGAACATACTGTCTTCACGGACTGTTTTCTCATATAAGAACTAAGAATCATTTAAAAAGGTAAAACTGTAGGTTGTAGATAAAATCATGAACAAGTAGAATCAGTTGGATGATTTACCAGTTCCTTACGGTTTGGAAATGGCGACCAAAATGGTGAAAACGAGTTTGGCTTCCCAAAAACAGCCAACTCTTCTAAGTTAGGAAATGGGTTAATTAGCTATGAAAAGTATAAATTTGGGGTAATTAGAAATATAATAAGTGTAGTACATGAGCTAATGATGGTTTCGGTAAAAAGAATACACTTAGATGATTTACGGTTCAAGAGATATAAACAAATTAGCGGTACATGTCCGGAAAATTATAATAAACGGATTATAACTCATTAACGTAAAATATGATGATTTTTATATAAACCAACGTGGTAGGATCCACTTGTCGGGGATCTTGGACTTATTTATATACTGATGACTAGATGACCCGAGACCCGACCAACGTGAAATATTAAGTGTATGTGGTTGTGATGTGTTTTAGAACCCAAAAACTATACAAAGTGGACTTGGGCCATAAAAGCCCAACTTACACTTGTAATGGCTATTGGGCCATTATTGGACGTATGATTAATAACCAATTTAATTAGTATACTGAATTCAAAATGGACTTAAGTCATATACTTGGGTAGTGGACCATTATTGTAACACCCCACTTGGATAAGTGGACCGTTACGTGTATTTATGGCGTGTCATCAAAGCATAAGGTAAATGTCCTAAAATATTAAATGACCATAACGGAAATACCGGTATCAAACATCGGTAATCCAATCTAAGCTCAAAACATGAAAAATAAAATACTGAAGGAAAGGACTAAACAATGTCCAAATAAGCAGAATAATGTAAGAAATGCATAAAGTAAGAAGTCTGTGTAGCTTCCATCCAAATGCACATGCTCTCAGAATCCTAAGAGCGTCCTGGGGTACCTGCTGTTAGAACATGAAAGGGAACTACGGCTGAGCATAACGCTCAGTGAACGGATATAAAGCATGATAAGGAACTACTGGAATGAAACAGATGGTAAAATACTGGAGCTGTAAGACTGATAAGTAAAGTTGCAGCGGAAATCTTTGCATAATCTGTAATGTCTGATTTGTAAATAATAAAGCTGAACTGTTATCTGATAAATCTGAAAACATGCATTTACTGTATTTTAATTTGCCAGAGCTTATATAGGTCACGTGCTGTAACAACCGTGCATGAATAACTGGAGGGGTGACCTCTAAATAACTGTGCTGGGTGGAGGGATCTGCTCCAATGTGAAGGATGTAGAGCACACACCACATTCACCCTGATAACATGAAACACTTATAAGCCTAGGATGCATCCATACGCCCCACTAAAAAAATACTGATAAAATGGCCAAGCTGAGCTGAGTGGGACGATGCAGAATATCACTCTCCTGCATGTGAGTCACGACACCGGTGCCTCTAGTGTCATGGTTACGGTACCTCAGTAACTAGTACATAAACTGGTCGTGCTTGTATATAATGCTCAGGCAATTTATTTAGTTATTAACATGATTTCTGATAAGCTGAAACATATACGGGGAAAACATTTGGCTGCAGACGGGAAATCCTAATCATGCATAAAAGAAAGTCCTTACTGAAAGGACGGAAATCCGTACCTCGTGTCCAGTAACTGACCGAGATCAACTGACCGAAAGTCTACTCTGATTTCACGCGAGCTACATGAATAAAGACGCGAATAAGTTAACTGATATTAGTTTATTTAATTTTTACTGATCTTATTGGCTTCTTAATTATTTATTATATTTCTGAAATTTTGTACGTATATTAACTAATAAATCTGATCTTATAATAATTCTTTTAATGTATTATCGTTCTACTATCAATTACGGTACAAGCATATTTCTGACGCTATAGTAACTGTATTAAGTATCCTGCTTAAAATATAAAGTTTCTTAAATTAGAAAGTTCCCAAGATAATTTAATTCATTTAATAAAATTATACCCATTTAGAATATTAAAGAACTATTTAATTTAATACAATCAAAATATATTTTAACCATTTATTAAACAATTAGATTAAAAGGTATAATATAAAACTCTTCGTTTTATATGTTTAAACTATAACCCGAGCCTACCGAGATACCCCAATCTCGGTCGCACTAAACAATTTCACAACTATATTAAATCTGTCTATATGAACTTTACGACAGAAAAACTGTCACAAAAAGGTGTGACCAAAAGCTGAGTGTTTAAACTGTCTATAAAGAAAACTGTCACAAAAAAGTCTGCGACGGAAAATACTGTCACCAAACCGTCGCTAATCTTAAAATAAAATCCTTTATTTTCTGTTTAGAAAACCAGGTACTGACTTCACCCTTATTCCCACTGTTTTTCTATGTTTTCCCACTGTTTGGTCACGTTTTTCCCCCGTTTATATACACCAAACGCACCCTTATGTTTTCTGCCGTCCCAAACGCCCCCGCTGGGTTTGTTTGGCTGCTGTGGATCAACACAGCCCTGTTTTTGCGATATACCCACTGTTACTAAAAACTAAACGCATCCTAGTTGTTATTTAAGACCCACCGAGAGTCTAGGACTCTCGGTTGCCACTGATTTCCAACAAACACCCCCTTGCGTCCGGAACCAAACGCCCCTGGTTGGTTTGGTGATGCTGCCGACACTACCACAGCCACCACCGCACCCCATTTGGTCGCGGCTGGGCTAAAAATAGAACACACCGAGACCTATTGGTCTCGGTCTTCGTGACTATAACCAAAACGAGCGTCTTTTTCCTAAACATGTTTTCTTATACGATTAATCTGTTTTTTTAACCACATAAGGCTCGGTTCTATGATTGGGAAGGAAAGGGAAATTATCTTTTCGTGCTTATGGATTGATTATGAATAAGAATACCGAACCCAATGATGAATCAAAACCATTCCCGTTCTGTGTTGATCTAGCCGACGGCATATCACCAACCCTAATCTTACATTTCTTTTTTTTTTGTCGTGAAAGAGAAAAGGGGGGTTTCCCCGTGTTTATTTATGAAATGGGCTTAAGCCCAAATTCCCTTTTTCTTCTTCTTTTTACAAACCGCCTCTTTCAATTGTTATATATAGTTTTCCCTTTTTTTTTAAACTATAATGTCGTGTATACTTGTTTTTATTTCTCGTGTTCTTGTTTCTGAATCGCGATAATTATATTTCGTGTAATACTACATACGTAATATATTCTGAAACTTAATAATTATTTTCTGAGACTACGCGTATTTAATATTAATGTTTAATTATTTCTATAAAATAAATAATTCATCTGTAATATTTTCTGAGACTAAATACTTATTATCTGAATAAACTGTAATATTAATAGTATTTAAATAAGCTGGGATTGCGTATTTAATTTCTGCATTTATATCCCTGTCTAATAATTAATACTTATATAGTTTATTAAAATTAAACTGCGTATTTAAATATTCTGATTTTTAAATACGGGTTTTACAATTCTTCCCCTCTAAAAACAATAATTCGTCCCCGAATTAAAGATACAACTATACTGTGTTTTACAATTCTTCCCCTCTAAAAAGGAGAAATCCGTCCTCGAGTTAAAGGTATAAGATGATGAAGTTATAAGAACTGAAAGAACACGTAGACTGAAAAGACAATTAAGCTGAAGGATAAATTGTCTTCTAATTAAGACATAATGCTGCTGATAGGTATAAACCTGACATGACTGAAATGATCATGTAACGTGACATGGCTGAATAGAACATGGAACGTGACATGACTGAAAGAACATAACTGAATTTATTGAAGAACATAATGAGAGGTCCATATGGACTCCTCCGTTTCGAGTGGCCTCCCGCTCGAAACGATTCCTTCAAAGGTCTAACATAATAAATAAAATCTTGGTCCTGATGACCCTGTCCTGATGATGCTAAATAGCTTCTGGTTCCATATTTAAGATGGATTTTCTGAATCTGATAGACTGAATAACTATAGCGTGTATGATACATGAAACGATACGTGTAAATATTCTGAAAAGATAACATTGATAACTCTGAGCAAGCTGCTGAAATATATAGGGATGAACTATGTGAACAATTGTGAACGTGCTACGTGAGCAATTGTGAACGTGGTTCACGATTATATGAGGAATGATGGGCATGGAATATATTGTGCTGATGATACATGAAACATACTGTAAACGTGATGCTAGGACATATCATGAACATATGCTGACTGAGGAAGGAATGAAAACGATATGGCCTGAGACGTGAAACGTCTGACTGGTTATGGAATAGTTGTGCTAAACTTGAGTCTGATCTCCCAAGCTTTCTGTAACCGTATTCGGTAATAAACTGAGAAACGTGTATCATGAAATGGCACACCAACTTGAACGTGAACAATGTTATGAACGCTAACGTGAGCTTAAATTATGAGATATCATAAAGATGAACTAAAACAACATCATACCGCGAATGAGACGTAAACGTGAAAGTGAAAATAAACATGAACTTAAAGTGGGCGTAAACATACACTTGATCGTGAACATGAATTCTGTCTGATATGATGGTCAATGGAATGCCTTGAATTCGTACGATTTACTGCTAAATTTTTCGCAGGTCTGCTACTACGTGATCCTTTCGGATGAAAGAAATGTGCAGGCTGATTACATGGTTGAAGATAACTTAGATAGTATCGTACTTTTCTGAGTCTGCGATAACTGTTAACAATTTCATGGAATCTCGTCTCATTTCTGCTCAGGAATTTCTAAGGATTGTAGTAACTCACTAACATGACGGCGTTCTATCTTGAACCTGCAGTATGTCAGGCGTCCAGATATGAACATAATTTCATCAATGTGTGATACTGGTTCTATCAAAATTCTGCCTGGAATTATGGAACTATCTGGTGGAAATCTGGTTGAATAGTCATGGAAGAGTTTTTAGTGAGGACTGTCAGCGATTTCTGCGGTAGCAGTCAGTTGAGTTCTAGAAATTCTTGTACCTTATTCCAAGGTGTCGGTCGGGACCATCAGGTGATGGCCTTCACCTTCACATGATTGTCTGAAAGTTCTTTCTGCTGACATAGGGTGGCTCAGAAATGTCACTTTGTTCAACTCGAATTCACATCTGGAAAGCTGGGTATAAATTTTCTCCTATATGAAAATTTGCATGGCCATGAGAAGATGATTCTCGCGTTCTTCTCTAGGATTTAGTAGATCGAAATGTGATCAGTGAATATACTGATGATATTGCATGAGAGTCATAAAAAAATTTTATTCATAATTTCATATCTAACTGGAGCGTTAGGGAGCTCAGAAGTATAAAATCAAATTTTTTTTAGAGAGACTGTAATATGTGCAACAGCAGTCTGGAAACGTCATATTCTTTCTCTCACCACTGATGGTAGCATGATCGGAAATTTGTTCTGGAAAATATTTAAGACATCGTAGCAGGTCAGGTAACCTCCTATTCGTGACATCCCGCCTACTCAGACCACAATATTGTCCGCTTTGCCCGCAAGCTCACGGCTTTGCTTTGTGGCCCTCTTGTGAAGACTTCCCGGCAAGTCACCCAAGCCAGTACTACTCTCCCATGAGCACGCTTAACTGCCAGTTCCTAAGAACGCCACTTGCAGTAGACCACAAAACGCGTTGTGTCATGAGAAGGCGACTGTTATCTTATGAACCATGGATCTCATCGTTAACTGAAAAGAAACCTTAATAAGTATAGGTGATTCCGTGGAGTTCTTTCGGCTGGGAGGTAGGTAAATACTTGATTTACATAAAGCTGACATAGGAATACGTGGAGTAACGTGGCGACTTCCACCGAGTGGGTTCTTCTGTAACCTTACAGAATGAATATCGCGTGTTTAATCTGAATAATAGTCTAGTGGTGGTAACTGAATTTTAATGGTCTAATTTATGTGTGGCATAACAGAACGGGTATACCCCCTTGGGGGGGTACCCTGAGTTTCTGAGGACCTGGTTTAGGAGCCATACTGGTGTTATGAATCTGACTCGTACTTTGAGAAAATATTCATATGACGTGTACTATGACTGGTGTCCTGACATGTGTCTTCCGAAATGATACTTGGGACCTACGTCTTGACTGTTGTCTGAACATGTATTTTAATGGGTGAGTGTGAATGCGATTAAGAATTTCTGGTAACTGCTAGGGTTGGCGGACCGGTTAGACTACTGACCTCTGTATTTCTGGTCACGTCCGTTCCGGAGTTCCGATGGTTACTGACTGATTAATTATAAGCACGGTGGTTGTCACTACTGCTTTGTCTGTCAATTTATGACGATCATTATCATGACCCTGATTCATGTAACTATTCTGCTGAGTGGCCGACTGAGTTCCAGTTCCCACTCTTTGAATATACGGTTAGCTGAGTGGAGTGTGACATCTAACTGAGAAGGTAAAAGTATGTAATGGAATGGTAGTGTCTGATGGTTGAAATTTATTCTTGACATAAAGTTCAAATTTATAGTTTTCGTCCTTGCTCTGCGGTGTCTTTATAGTATAACAGCATCAGCATCAGCATCTTGAGAAATCCCCAAAGTATCAGCAGGATCAGAAATTTTGAGGTCTTCAAAGTGTTCGCAGCATCAGTATCTGGTAAAATCTTCAACTCACGAGCAGCATCAGCACCTGGTAAAATATCGACAAGTGGAAATGCCCGAGATGATTGAGGATCGATTAGCAATATCCATGGAGTAGGGTACCTGGTGTACACCTGGACTACTGTACATGAAGTACAAAATGAATATTGCACATGAAGCATATCGTGACATTATACGTGGAGTACACATGTATCACTGTACAAGGAGTATAACTGAGGCACTATACAGAGGGTACATATAGACTACTGTTCATGGCACTGGTGGGAATTTTATTGGATGGTCGATACTGGTGTCGCTTGTCTGACGTGATCTAGGAAATAAATTGATTTAAACGATAGTAAACTGGTCTGAAATAAGTAACATGATAGCCTGTAATTCTTGCGTCGACTTACTGCTAGTTATATCAAGACTGAAAGTATGACATAATCGAAGTCCCAACAGTGGTCAGGATGAAGAATGATTAATGAAGGCCAATCATGATTTATCATGAAAATGGGTTTTACTGAAATTCTTGTGTATCTTAACATGAGAACATCATTACTTTGCTGAAAACATAATCCTCGTAAGGAGACATGAACTGAATCAACCTGAAGACGACATCAACGTGAGGATATGAAAATTTGACTGTTACTAGAACATAAAAGAAAATCAACTGAGTTTTAACATCAACTCGTGTGGATGGCTATGGTTCAATCCACAGGATTCAAGGAACAAAACATATGACTAAGTATGGGCGATTTTGGTTCGATCCATGCTTTTCAAAAATTTCTGAGAACTGTCATGTATAGAAATTCATAATCTGGGACTAAATATGGTTGGCTATAGTCCAGCCCATACTTGTCTAAATTTATGAAATGTCCTGATATGACAAAGGTGAACAACTATGAATCGGTTCACAAGACAACCTTCGACTGAATAGCATGAAATTTGACCTGAACAATGGTGAACGTTTATGGCTGGTTCACCAAGAATTACTTGACTGACAACATGAATCTGTCATGAATAAGGATGAATGCCTAGGTTCAGTTCATCAATACAAAATCTGAACGGGCAAGGGTGAACGCCTATGGGTCGGTTCACCAAAACAAAATTCGCAGAAAAGCACATGTGACTAAGTATGGCCAGTACTGTACCAACCTTTTACTTAGTCAAAATTTAAGAAAACCGACTGATAACTGAAGAAAAATGACTGATACATGCACGAGAAACATGAAAGATAACAACGCCAAAATCTGGGAAGTTCTTGGTGACTACCCACTAGTCACAGGTCAAGTTTTAGAGCCTACAGGTCGAACCTTGCTCTCTGATACCATAATTGTAACACCCCACTTGGATAAGTGGACCGTTACGTGTATTTATGGCGTGTCATCAAAGCATAAGGTAAATGTCCTAAAACATTAAATGACCATAACGGAAATACCGGTATCAAACATCGGTAATCCAATCTAAGCTCAAAACATGAAAAATAAAATACTGAAGGAAAGGACTAAACAATGTCCAAATAAGCAGAATAATGTAAGAAATGCATAAAGTAAGAAGTCTGGGTAGCTTCCATCCAAATGCACATGCTCTCAGAATCCTAAGAGCGTCCTGGGGTACCTGCCGTTAGAACATGAAAGGGAACTACGGCTGAGCATAACGCTCAGTGAACGAATATAAAGCATGATAAGGAACTACTGGAATGAAACAGATGGTAAAATACTGGAGCTGTAAGACTGATAAGTAAAGTTGCAGCTGAAATCTATGCATAATCTGTAAAGTCTGATTTGTAAATAATAAAGCTGAACTGTTATCTGATAAATCTGAAAACATGCATTTACTGTATTTTAATTTGCCAGAGCTTATATAGGTCACGCGCTGTAACAACCGTGCATGAATAACTGGAGGGGTGACCTCATCATGCTGTAGAGGGGTGACCTCTAAATAACTGTGCTGGGTGGAGGGATCAGCTCCAATGTGAAGGATGTAGAGCACACACCACATTCACCCTGATAACATGAAACACTTATAAGCCTAGGATGCATCTATACGCCCCACTAAAAAAATACTGATAAAATGGCCAAGCTGAGCTGAGTGGGACGATGCAGGATATCACTCTCCTGCATGTGAGTCACGACACCGGTGCCTCTAGTGTCGTGGTTACGGTATCTCCGTAACTAGTACATAAACTGGTCGTGCTTGTATATAATGCTCAGGCAATTTATTTAGTTATTAACATGATTTCTGATAAGCTGAAACATATACGGGGAAAACATTTGGCTGCAGACGGGAAATCCTAATCATGCATAAAAGAAAGTCCTTACTGAAAGGACGGAAATCCGTACCTCGTGTCCAGTAACTGACCGAGATCAACTGACCGAAAGTCTACTCTGATTTCACGCGAGCTACATGAATAAGGACGCGAATAAGTTAAATGGTATTAGTTTATTTAATTTTTACTGATCTTATTGGCTTCTTAATTATTTATTATATTTATGAAATTCTGTACGTATATTAACTGATAAATCTGATCTTATAATAATTCTTTTAATGTATTATCGTTCTACTATCAATTACGGTACAAGCATATTTCTGACGCTATAGTAACTGTATTAAGTATCCTACTTAAAATATAAAGTTTCTTAAATTAGAAAGTTCCCAAGATAATTTAATTCATTTAATAAAATTATACCCATTTAGAATATTAAATAACTATTTAGTTTAATACATACAAAATATATTTTAACCATTTATTAAACAATTAGATTAAAAGGTATAATATAAAACTCTTCGTTTTATATGTTTAAACTATAACCCGAGCCTACCGAGATACCCTAATCTCGGTCGCACTAAACAATTTCACAACTATATTAAATCTGTCTATATGAACTTTACGACAGAAAAACTGTCACAAAAAGGTGTGACCAAAAGCTGAGTGTTTAAACTGTCTATAAAGAAAACTGTCACAAAACAGTCTGCGACGGAAAATACTGTCACCAAACTGTCGCTAATCTTAAAATGAAATCCTTTATTTTCTGTTTAGTAAACCAGGTACTGACTTTACCCTTATTCCCACTGTTTTTCTACGTTTTCCCACTGTTTGGTCACGTTTTTCCCCCGTTTGTATACACCAAACGCACCCTTATGTTTTCTGCCGTCCCAAACGCCCCTGTTGGGTTTGTTTGGCTGTTGTGGATCAACACAGCCCTGTTTTTGCGATATACCCACTGTTACTAAAAACTAAACGCATCCTAGTCGTTATTTAAGACCCACCGAGAGTCTAGGACTCTCGGTTGCCACTGATTTCCAACAAACACCCCCTTGCGTCCAGAACCAAACGCCCCTGGTTGGTTTGGTGATGCTGCCGACACAACCACAGCCACCACCGCACCCCATTTGGTCGCGGCTGGGCCAAAAATAGAACACACCGAGACCTATTGGTCTCGGTCTTCGTGACTATAACCAAACCGAGCGTCTTTTTCCTAAACATGTTTTCTTATATGATTAATCTGTTTTTTTACCACATAAGGCTCGGTTCTATGATTGGGAAGGAAAGGGAAATTACCTTTTCGTGCTTATGGATTGATTATGAACAAGAATACCGAACCCAATGATGAATCAAAACCATTCCCGTTCTGTGTTGATCTAGCCGGCGGCATATCACCAACCCTAATCTTACATTTCTTTTTTTTTCTGTCGTGAAAGAGAAAAGGGGGGTTTCCCCGTGTTTATTTATGAAATGGGCTTAAGCCCAAATTCCCTTTTTCTTCTTCTTTTTACAAACCGCCTCTTTCAGTTGTTATATATAGTTTTCCCTTTTTTTTAAACTATAATGTCGTGTATACTTGTTTTTATTTCTCGTGTTCTTGTTTCTGAATCGCGATAATTATATTTCGTGTAATACTACATACGTAATATATTCTGAAACTTAATAATTATTTTCTGAATAATTATTCATTTGTAATATTTAAATAAACTGAGACTACGCGTATATAATATTAACGTTTAATTATTTCTGTAAAATAAATAATTCATCTGTAATATTTTCTGAGACTAAATACTTATTATCTGAATAAACTGTAATATTAATAGTATTTAAATAAGCTGGGATTGCGTATTTAATTTCTGCGTTTATATCTCTGTCTAGTAATTAATACTTATATAGTTTATTAAAATTAAACTGCGTATTTAAATATTCTGATTTTTAAATATGGGTTTTACAATTCTTCCCCTCTAAAAACAATAATTCATCCCCGAATTAAAGATACGACTATACTGGGTTTTACAACTATTGGGCTTAAGATGGGCTAAAAGTGTCAACTTGGAATTTTCACTTAAAATGACTAAGTGTCCACCTAAAAGTTTTATAAAGAATCATAAAACTTATGAAATGTCCAAGAACTTATTAAAACATACTTATTACATATATGTACGATTTATTTCTTGTCTCAAGCCTAAGACGCGCCTCATTATCTTTAGGTCTCGTATGATCATGTATCAATTGTTGACACGTATTCTTGATTGACGTTCGTTCTCTATTAACTATTATGACGATTGTATCAGGTGAGTTTACAGCCCCATTTAAACTTTGATAAAACTTTCCCTTTTGGGAACGAAAATATGCAAACATATATTGGACATGACTGGATTGTATAAACTGGATTATGATTGCTTACTATTGAAACTATTAAATTGTTGTAAATCGCCCGAATGTTATAAATAGATCTATTAGGGATTGACCATCCCCGTCTGGGTGAGTTATGCTCACTGTGCCTTGGTCGGGACAATAGACGTATACCATGTTTGAACAGGAATGGGTATCTTTTTGCAAGACACTACGTCCTCATCTGTTGAGGACTATGGGGTTAAGCTTCAGTTTCTAATAATAAACAAATGTTATTTACATTTTAGTAAGAATGCTTTGTGCATTTTTACTTCTAGGATTATTCTATGTACAAACTAATTAATTTATTAAAATCTATGAATTTACCAACTTTATGTTGACCCCCGTTAGTATTTTTTGCATAGGTTATTTAGCAAGATTATTTGAGCATGGATTGAGCATCATTTAGGAGCATAAAAATGACGGGGGATTATCTTTTACTGGGATATTCATAAAAAATGTTGTTCAACGATTTAAATGATTGTACCAGATCAATGTTTACATCAATTGTATTTCAAAAATCATATAATTATGATCTGTGCTTTGTAAGCTATTTGCTCATCGATCCACCACTGTGATACCCGCTTTATGTGGGTGTTACAGAGAATGGTATCAGAGCTTTAGTTAAAGCGAACCAGATTATTTTTTAAATAAAGTAAGAATAAAAATATTTTTCTATTATTTAAAACTGGACTATAACTTTATAAAAATCTTTTGGGGATTTTTTTGGGGACATACTTAGAAAGCATATAGCATAGAGAGCATGCATAACTATATGATTTTAGTGCGCATTCATTATTCTATGCATTCGTAATTGTTGATTGTATTAGATGCTAACTTGTACATATTTACGTAATATAACTATTTAATATTTATTATAGAAATATTAAATACTCAAGATATTTAATAAAACAAATAAACATGCCATGTTAGTAGGGAGATTTATACTAAAGATGTTCCATCTCGATATTACGTTTTGACTGAGTGGTTGGGTTTAAGATTTAAAGTGCCCTCGCTCCTCAAACGTTTATAGAATGGCTTTTGATGTATGATGGGCCGAACAATGCATTATAACCACGAACAATCTAATACATAACAAACACATGGAAACATTTAAATGAAAATTTAAATAAGAACTTTGGGAATATTAGAAATCTAACAGAATCTCTAGAACCCGTTAGAAAATCTAAGAAGATTTTTAAGTCTCTAAAAATCTAAATAGACTTATCTATTTTATTCAATCTCAGAAAATCTTTAGTAAACTTAATTAGATTTTATAAATATTGAAAAATCTAATAAAATGTTCGGGGAAATCTAAAATTTGATTTTATAAATTTTTCTTTGGATATCTTGAATTAACCCTTAAGAACCAATAAGCTTGTAAGGTTTCATAAACTTCACACCTTGATAAATGGTTAAATATTATTAATGGACTAGTTAAGCACAGGTAACAGTAACCCAAAACTTGAATAGGCCCTATAGGCCCAATACCATATAGCCGAACCATTAACTAAGCATATTTAGCCCATTTAATGCCTAGTAAGCCCACTTAGCAAACCTTGAATTATTAATGGACTAAAATATGTTTAGGACCATTAGGAAGACCATTAGGCCCATTTATTGTCCTATGGACCTATGTAGTAAAACTCTAACATTGATGGATCTAAAACTATAATTAGGCCCATTAAGAAATCCTTAGCTCATAAGAATTGTTAATGTACCTTGTAAGCTCAATAAGGGTTTGGGAAGCTCTTTAGCTCTTTTGGTGCACTTAATAAGCTCAGTTAGTGATTTTACACTTAGGTAAAGTTTTTATACCAAAGATATAACTATAAAAACTTTTAGACTAAGAACATTAGTTTATAAAACTTATGGATTAAAACCATGACAATTAGAACATGTCTTGATAAAACAGAAACTACAAGGACTATTATTGTAAATATTTGAAAGTGTAAGGATTAATAAATGCCATTCGTGACTTATTAGACCTTAAGGACCACTTTTGTAAATTCTTGGAAGTTAGATTGTCATTTTATGACTCTAAGGACTAATTTTGTAATCAGCCGAAGCAATTAGAAGCCCTAAGCTTTAGTTCGCCACTTATTGGAAGTTATAAAACCTAACGTTGAACAGAGGGACTATTTTCACCATCTCCCGAAAATACTAGAAACCCTAAGGACTAAAGCTGTTAAGAACTGGAAAGTGTACATTTGGTAAAATATAGAGGGCCTTGTTTTGTCAATAGCCGAAACTTAGGCAAACCCTAGAACCTTTATTTCATTTAAGGTATTAAAACTTGGGTTACCATCTTTACATAGTTATTCGATGAATAGGAACTAGTTAGTCTATTCTAACCACTAGGATAACAGACATGCCACTTAATGAAAACGAATTTACAACAAACATACAAAATGGAATATTTAAAAACACACTAGGAAGCATTACCTAGCGAACTACATTTCATTAAATGTTTGAATTTGTTGTTATGTGTATATATACATATATACATACCTTATTAGAAGGAACTGTACGATATAATGCCTATGCTTATGATTGTAATATATTATTATATATTATATTATACATATGAACTCCTTGTTTGATGCGTACTCTCGCGCACGTTATCGTGCGTCAACATGTATTTTCTCTCGCTTATGATTTTGTACGTATATCTACGGAACACGACTTATTAACAACTCATATACGCGTTCTTTTTTTAATATCATGTGGTATTATTTGGATAAATTTGCATCTTTAAATGATGCGGTGGGACCCAAAAACAAGGTACTTATGATCCTATATTTTACATATGGGACCAGAGACTCTTGATCTTAAGTTAATTATGATTACGTCTTTAGACGGAATGGGATGTCTAAAGGTGAAATCATAAGCCACCGGACCAGAAGTTTACTTATAAAATTCGTATCACGATGGAAAGGGACGCCCAAAGACGAAAATTATAACTAAACGGGCTGTAAAGTATCTTAATAATATCTATTATCTTAGACGTTATACTTATCCTAAATAATAATCCTTGCCAGGAATATTTAGGTAAGGTGAGCTATGAAAACATTATTGAAACGAGTAAGGACGCTTGTTCGTTTGAATAAAGAAATCATAGGTCACCGAATGGAGTTATAAATTTCACCTTACATGGATAAGGACGCTTATCGATGTAAATAGAAATTTATAATCACATGAGCTTAAATGTATTCGACATAACTCATTATTGATATTATTTTATGTATGCAACCATGTAACGTATCCCTCCTTGACACGCGATTTCCTTCAGTAATATCTTATCGTTATTACATCAGCATCAACTAGAAACCTAAGAAGACTCGTATTCGTCTCTTTTGGATCATAGCATTGTGCTCTTGATTTTTGGGCTTATCCTTAGCCCAAATGTCATTTCCGCTGCATTCAACCGCGTTAGGGGACGTCCATTTCCGTTGCATTTGATTCCTTTAGAAATGTCCATTATCCGCTGCATTTGAATCTTTTGAGGGTGCCTACTTTCTGCTGCATCTGACCCCTTTCAGGGAGAGTTATTTTCTGATGCATTTTGAACCCTTTTTCGGGAGTGCCCACTTTCATTTCATTTGACCCCATTGGGGTGTCACTGAAAAGAGAGCTGGTTCATCTGTAATTGAGAAATGAGACTTCGATCAATCGAGGTGATGATAACACAGACTGTTTGACACTAGACTTAGTGTCATCTCTTGTACCGAAGACCAGAAATACTTGGTAAGAGGATGCCCTATCTTCTTAACCCACATTTCTTAAGTCGACGAGGAAGACAAACCCAAGCATAAAAGTCACGCCAAACTCCCAATGTGTGTATTTTGAAGGGTTATGTTCGTCATCACCCAAAAAGCGTTATTTGATGTCCAAAACTCTTTTGGACAGTCTTTTTTATTTTCGGATCCAATTAGTTCGACAATACCATCACCCACTAGAGGCTGGGAGATGAGAATTCCACTCTTTTGAAGTCAAAATTTATACAAAATTTTGAACCAGTAATAATGAATGCATGACCCTTGTTGCGACACCCTGCAAGGCGCACACTTCTTTGTTCATGGTATCTTCTTTTATTTCCACCATTTGAGGTACTTCTTTTCTGCGCCCCTCTCACTTAGCTTCACGGCAAAGGAAGCAGATTCCTTGCAACCTCTTACGCAAACGCCATCGACAAAGAGTCTTAACCTCCTTGTTGGGTAGAAACTTTAGTACCATTAACTAATGTTTGTACCTCGCTGTCTAGAGGTAAAGATCGTAAGTCTTTTCTTAAAGCTGCTAATATAGGAAGGGTTAAAGTTAAACAAGTTTGTTTTACCTTCAACCCCCAATTTTACATCCGCGGGTATGGATATATAACTTGTATCTCACCCATGAACAAGATGTAGAATTAGTGCGTCCTCGGACCCCCCAGCGGATGAAACAAGTACTATAAACATTGGAAGTACTTCTCCTCCATGCAACTTATTCCCCAGCTCAAATGAAGCAGATTCTTTGTAGCTTCCTACCCAAGCAACACCAACAAAAATCTTAGCCATCTCGCTGAGTGAAGCTTTGGTGTCAAACTAATGTTTGCCTTCCACAGTCTAGAAGTATATCGGGAAACCCTTCGCATGAAAATTTTTGACGCAAGAGCGGTACCAGCCAAAACTATATTTCTAACTTGACATTGCATAAGACTATTAAAGTTTAATAGACTTAAAAATCTCTTGATAAACTAGTAGAAACATTAATGAGATGTTATCTACGCTAATAAAGACACATTGGGGCCCCAGAGGCACATCTAAGAAAAACCAAGACTTAAGACGAGTTTGTCCTAGTCAACCCAACCTGGTAAACTTAAAACTTAAGTTCACAAGATTACACGTTCAAGGAAAAGTGCCCTCACTTGTTCCCTGAACAAGTAACTTCATCTTTAGCTTCGAGAACGAAACTAAAATAACGGGGTGGTGAAAAACCCCAAAACTTTGGGTTACACACATGTCAACGACTTCATTAACGTTATCATTCATCGTACTATATTGTAATAAACTACCTTTACAATGTATCATCACAAGACTTACTGTGATTTGGCGAATGATTTATTAAACTTATAAGTGACTCGTGAATTGTGCATGATAGCTTGAATACAACCTGAAAGCTTATCATGGTAAACAAAAGATCTAGTACATCTACTCAAATCCTGCCCAGCAGGTCTGCTAGATAGGGCTGGTACTGGTAGGGCTGGTAAGGATGCAGGTGCCGACAGGGTACTCTGTAATACCTCTATAAGCCAATCAGGGCTCCTTAAGCAAACTGAGTACAATCAGCAACTAGGACCGCAGTCTGCCAACGACTCCTCGAAGGTAGGCGGTCTCTGCTTTCACTCAATCGTGACAAACAGCTGCAAGATCAAAGAAGGTAGACAAGGACTGCCCTTGTGCATTAAGATAGATGTGGGTCTTATGCTGAAGACCCCCCCTCCAAGGTGTGATTATGCCGATGGAGGAAGTAGTTCTCCTCTAACAACCACTGAAAGGCCTCGTGGCTCAATAACCTCGTGCTATCTGGGTATTTACCCATATGGTCCAAGAGAGAGAGTCTATGCGCTCATGCATGGCAGTGTACTCCACCAGGCCTGATTTCAACAGGCTATGGACGTCCGTCATGTTCTGCTCCTGGCTCATGGTCAGAGCAGCAATCCGAACTTGAACAAGATCAGCATGTCTAGTTCCAGAACCCTCTCCGACTTCAAATCTTGGCTTGTAGATTTTCCAAATGAACATCAATCATCATGAGCTTAACCAACTAAAGGTAGTTAACCCTACCTCGACTCTTCCAAATTGACAACCTCCTAGAGTGTCCTCTCTAAATTTTCATTATTTGTTCTGCGAACATCTACCGCTTTGTCAAATTGATGGCCAAACTTTTCGGATAATTCTGTCCATCTGTGATTGATAGCAGCATCCAAATACTGCTCAAACGGATGTATAGGACGACCCGGATAAAGATCTCCTTGTATTGCCTCCTGTCCATCCGTAGTTGTAGCATCACTCTGATACTGCCCAATCGGACTTATAGAGCAATCTCAATAACTATCTCCTTACATTGTTGGCACCATTTGTTTCTGAGCATGTCTAAGACGAACCTTTAGATCTATGACATCTATACCCTAACAGACGACAAAGTTTTTGATAGCTTCGAGGACGAAGCTAAAATAACGGGGTGGTGCTGTAAAATCCATGATTTTACCATAAGAATAATGTAATTAAAATCTACTCAACGATCCTAGATCATTTCTCAACCTAGTAATACTAATCTAGTTTCGAAGACGAAGCTCAAGATGGTATGTGGATGGTGTAAAACCCGAGATTTTTCATTCATTAAATAATAATGAAGTATGGTTCAAAACCCTTTTTGAACAATACAAAAATCATCAGATTGGAGAAGTCGACAAAAGTCATGCAAACTGTGTACCGACAATTTGATAATTTAAGTACATAAATTATTGTCAAGAGATATTTGATAAACGATTTGATTTAAATTGTTTAATATTTCATTTACCTACGGAGAGATTTATGAGAAGTATCTTCACTAAAACGATACTTATTCTTGTTAAAACGATATATGATAAATAATCGTTGTTTAAACGAACGCACACATTATTTATATTATAAGACATATAAATAATACATTTTATTGGAAAAATGATTTTAAAAACAATGGCATAATTCTCGTGTCTTGAATCGTCCGTTAAGTCGTTCGAATGAGTCCCAAACCGTTTATTATTAAACACATGATAAAATGATACACATTAGGCCGTTGTAAAATAATTGCAACCCATGCCCCTCAACTATTCTAAACCTTGAATATTGGCTTTTATAACTTTGAAGGGTATAAATAGGGACAAGAGGGTTTTATCCTCACATAAACCCTAACTCTAGCCTCCATTTTACACACACACACACACAACAATGGCAGCCACCACAAATTAGGCCACCACAAAAACATGCCGCCGACACCTTCATCTTTATAAGATCTAGTAGATATATGGTGCGCACCAATATGGTGACCAAAACCCCACAGCCGCCACCCATTTGAGGGTGTTTGTCTCGGATCCAAGCCCTAGCCGCCACCCTTTTGGCTAATACCACCACCATTTTGTGGCTCCTAATCATGTAGCCGCCACCCTCATTCTCTTTGTTATAGATCTAACAGATCTATGCATGCACTATGAAATCCACCATCATTTCGTGGCATCAACATCACCAAATAGCCATTTTCATTATGTATACAAGCTCGAATCCTATAATAACTTATTCGTCTATAATCATCACAACCAATAGCGATGTTCATCTACCCATTTGGAGCCTTGAAGAAGGTGATGCATACACTTTGTGGGGCTGAAGTTGAGGGCCATGTTGAATGGCTAATGCATGTCTAGATCTTAGTTAGATCTATGATTATACGGGTCTAACTAAGAAGAACTAATTGGTGTATCCTTCCTTTCGTTTCTAGATCTCGGATGTAAGGTCTACCCCACTTTTCTCTTGACTTTGATCTCTTCATTTTATTTCTTATATTAACTAGATCTCATATATTCTGAAAATATATATATAAAAGATAAATAATGAGTATTTGGACATTGTATATGAGTTGTTGACACTAAAATGAAGCTAAACAAGCCCAAGTAACGATTTGATTCACAACAATTTATGAATCGTAACAAAAATAGATTGCATGTAAAACTCAGTAGGTTTCGGATCTAAAAACATACACATTAAGATAGACAATTGTTTTGTGATTAATTCCCCGGTGGCTCGTCTCGTGACGAATTTTAGATAGTAAGATATGACCAAAATAGTGAAAACTAGTTAGATATGAACATACTGTTTTGATGGACTGTTTTCTTGTAAAGTTTGTATACTAACATACGAATATGTAAAACTAAAAGTTGTAGATAAAATCATGAAGAACCAGAATCAATTGGATGATTTACCAATTCCTTACGGTTTGTAAATGGTGACTAAAATAGTGAAAACTAGTCAGATCTGAACATACTGTTTTCAAGGACTGTTTTCTCATATAAGAACTAAGAATCATTGAAAAAGGTAAAACTGTGGGTTGTATATAAAATCATGAACAAATAGAATCAATTGGATGATTTACCAGTTCCTTACGGTTTGGAAATGGCGACCAAAATGGTGAAAACGAGTTTGGCTGCCCAAAAACAGCCAACTCTTCTAAGTTAGGTAATGAGTTAATTAGCTATGAAAATTATAAATTTGGGGTAATTAGAATTATAATAAGCGTAGTACATGATTTAATTATGGTTTTGGTAAAAAGAACACACTTAGATGATTTACGGTTCAAGAGATATGAACAAATTAGCGGGACATGTCTGGAAAATTATAATAAACGGATTATAACTCATTAACGTAAAATATGATGATTTTTATATAAACCAACGTGGTAGGATCCACTTGTCGGGGATCTTGGACTTATTTATATACTAATTACTAGATGACCCGAGACCCGACCAACATGAAATATTAAGTGTATGTGGTTGTGATGTGTTTTAGAACCCAAAAACTATACAAAGTGGACTTGGGCAATAAAAGCCCAACTTACATTTGTAATGGCTATTGGGCAATTATTGGACCTAAGATTAATAACCAATTTAGAGTAGTATACTAAATTTAAAATGGACTTAAGTCATATACTTGGGTAGTGGACCACTATTGGGCTTAAGATGGGCTAAAAGTGTCAACTTGGATTTTACACTTAAAATGACTAAGTGTTCACCTAAAAGTTTTATAAAGAATCATAAAACTTATGAAATGTCCAAGAACTTATTAAAACATACTTATTACATATATGTACGATTTATTTCTTGTCTCAAGCCTAAGACGCGCCTCGTTATCTTTAGGTCTCGTATGATCATGTATCGATCGTTGACACGTATTCTTGATTGACGTTCGTTCTCTAGTAACTATTATGATGATTGTATCAGGTGAGTTTACAGCCCCATTTAAACTTTGATAAAACTTTCTCTTTTGGGAAAGAAAAGATGCAAAAATATATTGGACATGATTGGATTGTATAAACTGGATTATGATTGCTTACTATTGAAACTGTTAAATTGTTGTAAATCGCCCGAATGTTATAAATAGATCTATTAGGGATTGACCATCCCCGTCTGGGTGAGTCATGCTCACTGTGCCTTGGCCGGGACAACATACGTATACCATGTTGGAACATGAATGGGTGTCTTTTTGTAAGACACTACGTCCTCATCTGTTGAGGACTATGGGGTTAAGCTTCAGTTTCTAATAATAAACAAATGTTATTTACATTTTAGTAAGAATGCTTTGTGCATTATTAGTTCTAGGATTATTATATGTCCAAACTAATTAATTGATTAAAATCTGTGAATTCACCAACTTTATGTTGACCCCCGATAGTATGTTTTGCATAGGTTATTTAGCAAGATTATTTGAGAATGGATTGAGCATCATTTAGGAGCATAAAAATGACGGGGGATTATCTTTTAATGGGATATTTATAACAAATGTTGTTCAACGATTTAAATGATTGTACCAATTCAATGTTTACATCAATTGTATTTCAAAAATCATATAATTATGATCTGTGCTTTGTAAGCTATTTGCTCATCGATCCACCACTGTGATACCCGCTTTATGGGGGTGTTACAGGTGAATTTCTCGTTATGAGGAAAAGTTCTCTTATTTAAAAGATTCACTTTCCTTTCTGAGCTTAAAACTTGGAATGTTTTAATACAAGCTCATGACCGAGAAAAATTAATTTCTCTTTACAAGGATAACTTATCTTTAAAGATAAGCTTTCCTAGATATGAAGTCTGAGTTACAGTCTGATATTTAACTGTAAGTCATTGTGCATGAGCTTAAAAAACTTCGAATGTTGTTAATATTTGTTAGCCTCAAAATATTGAGTCAAACAAGAATGTTCGGTCATAGGTTTCTATTGTAACATTAATTAGAACGTTGTAATAAGTAGTTTATTAGTCGTGGTTTACGGGCTTGGATTTAATCTAATTAAAGTCCAAACATAAAGCCCGGCCCAATATATAGTCCATTAAAGCCCGCATGTGGGTGGACTATATATACTACCCTCCTAGCATGTTAGGAGGGTGGAATGATCATTTGTATTCTAATCACTTTCTTAATCTAAGATTCTACAAGTTAATCCTCTCCTCCTCTCTACTTTCTCTCACTATTTTCTCTCTCTAAAACTCATATCATTTTCCATCTTATTTCTTAATCTATCATCATTTTTTAGGGACAACAATTGGTATCAATCGCCATGGGGTAGATGTGTGTTTAGTTTGTGGTTATCCGTTTTTGATTTCGTTGTGATTTTCATCTTTAAAATCATTTCGTATCAAAAAGATTTGTGTTTTAAAGCTCAAATTCTATATACAAATTGCCAACATAGTTGTGGTAGGAATTTGTGTTTATCATTGTTCGTGATTTTTTTATAAAAAGTTGCTAAATTTGGGTTCATTTTCGGATTGTTTGGAAAAAATCACGTTTTTGAGAGTTTAAGTCTTTATCCGGAATAAGAGGGTTTAAATATTTCGGATAAGTCGAAGTTGGGGATTGAGGATAAGAAGCTTGGCAGCAGATTCCGGATAAGGTAGTTTTGCGAGGTATTCCGGATAAGTGAGACGGGAGGATTCCGGATAAGCTGCTCTAGTTCATTCCGGATAAGCTAGGGTTGCACGTTATTCCGGATAAGCATCACCTGTGTATTCCGGATAAGCGCATTTTCAGGATTTCGGATAAACTAGGGTTGCACGTTATTCCGGATAAGAGATTTGGCATTATATTCCGGATAAACTTCACCTGAGTATTCCGGATAACTCTCGGATTCTATTCCGGACAAGCAGCTTGGCAGGTTTTCCGGATAAAAGGTGCTCAAGGCATTCCGGATAAAAGGGTTAAATCATTCTGGAGAAGAGTTTGATGATATTCCGGATAACAATTTATTCCGGATACGAGGTTCCTATTTTCTCTGGATAAGAGTTTATTCCGGATACGAGTTTTGTAAGATTATTCCGGATAAGATTTTTATTCCGGATAAACCAAACGAGATTTATTCCGGATAAAGAAGAATAAACATTCCGGATAAAAAGTTTTTCCGGATAAGGTCGTTTTTGTATTATTCCGGATAAGTCGAAAAACATTTATTCCGGATAAGAAAGCGACATATTATTCCGGATAAGAAGCACCACAAAGATTCCGGATAACCATACTTTTTGTGATTCCGGATAACTCATCTCACATTTATTCCGGATAAGTCGAACATCAAATATTCCGGATTAGTATTTGTTTTTTCCGGATAAAGTTTTTTCAAATTTCGTCAAGTTTCAACCACAATCTTTTCACAATTTCATCTACTTAAGATCTTATTCACTTCACATCAACTTTGAGATGGATTCTACTCAAGAATATCGTGTCACTAACAACAATATCATGGTGGCGGGTAATAAAGAGAGACCACCAATGCTTGTGTCTGGTAGGTATGCTCAATGGCAATCACGTTTCATACGATATCTTGATACAAGACCCAATGGTGACGCCTTGAGAAAATGTATTACTCATGGACCATATGTATTCAAGAAAATATCGATTCCTCCAAGGGCTGCCACAGATACTACTGATCCAATTCCTGCAAGTGAACGTGATGAAACAAGAGCCGTCACACCTGAAATTTGTGCTTGGCATGATGCGGAGAAGGAAGCCATCTATATGGTTCTATGTGGGATTGGAGATGACATTTATTCCACGGTTGATGCATGCCTGACAGCACATGAAATGTGGACTGCTATTGAATGCTTGCAACAAGGAGAATCACTCAACAAACAAGATGTCAAAACACACTTGTTTAGGAATTTTGGCAAGTTTACTTCAAGGGATGGAGAATCAATTAACTCTTACTACTCCTGGTTTTACAAGATGATGAATGACATGACAAGAAATAATCTGCAAGTCTCCACAATGCAAGTCAATGTCCAATTTCTTCAACAACTTCAACCCGAGTGGACACGGTTCGTCACTTGGGTGAAACAACAAGAAAAGTTAGACGAGGTCTCATATCATCGACTTTTTGATATCTTGAAGCAATTTCAGAATGAAGCCAATGAGATTCAAGCTGAACGTGTTGCCAAGACGGCTAATCCACTTGCTTTAGTGACTACAACTCAACATGTTCAAAGTCATCACTCTCGTGCTCCTAAGCCATATTCCACTACATCATCATCACCACAATATTCTACATCATCTAAGTCTTCATCATCCACAAGATCTCGAGGTAAAATGCCAAGAGCATCATCAACACCATCTGAGTCCTCATATGAAGAAGATAGTGATGAAGACCAAGCTCAAAAGAACCGAAAGATGAAACAACAAATTGCTTTCATAATGAAGACTTACAAGAAAATCTACAAACCCACCAACAACAATCTTCGTACATCATCTAACACCAAGAACCGATATGTTGAGAGTCCTCCAAGGTATGACACACGTCGACGTGGTGAAAGTCCTTCTAGGTATGATCGACATAATCTAACGCATGTTGAGGGTTCTGCAAGATATGATTGACAAACTGCAAAGTATGATACTCAGAGGATTGTTGCTGCTACTGGGAATAGGGAAACGGTTGGAAGTCAAGTGGTTCAGCAGAGCGGGATTCAATGTTTTAATTGCCAAGGATATGGGTATATGGCAAAGGAATGCAGGAAGCCGAAAAGGGTTACAGACTCCGGCTATCACAAGGAAAAGATGCTGTTATGCAAGAAAATGGAAGCAGGGGTTAAATTTTCAGCTGAGGAAGGAGCAATGCTTGATGATACTGATGATGAAGATTCTGATCAAGAGCCCGATGCACATTACTCGTACATGGTAAAGGTTGAAGAAGTTCTCAAAGTCACTGAAGATGACAATGGCCCTATCTTTGACACTGAGCCAATCGATAAGGTACACACTACTGATGAATATAATGTGTTTGGTGATATTCCTGAGCATAGTTATCTACCCAATGCCATTAATGACACATGTATGATGGAAACGGTTGATAGAAATACCACACCCGATTCATCAGACATGTGCAATAATGAGTCTGAGGATGATCAACATGCAAATGAATATGATGAAGAGGAACGTATTGCGCTTGCTAATTTAATTGCTACTTTACAAAAGATGTCACTGAAAATAAAAAGAGTCAAAAGCAATTAAAGAAGGCAAACGCTACGCTCACTCAAAGCTTTGAAGAATGCAAAGCTGCTCTTATCAAATCTACTGAGATGACTGAAAGCTATAGAGATGAGCTCCTTCAGAAAACCAAAGAGCTTGAGGGGTACAAGGGAAGTGCGTTAAAAAGTCAAAAGGACGATTTTGAAAACAAATATAATACAACTCTTGAGTTATTAGCAAAAGAGAACCGTTAATATAATGTTTTCTTAATGAATGAACGCCAAAAAACGTACCTTTCCAACACCAAAGTTAATGAACTTGAACAAAAGCTCTCTATGACCACTACTGATTCTGCTAAAATTCTTGAGGATAAGAAACAAGAGGTAGATGCGTTAAAACAAGACTTCAAAAGTAGATATGATAAAGAAACTGAAAAGGTAACGAAATTAGAAGCACAAGTCGAATTTTTGAAGAACGTTGTTTATAAAAGGCATGATTCTATTCAGTCTGTAAGAATGCTGGCACCTCCTTCGATGTTTAAGGGTCAATCTAGCTTTGCAAGTCCTGAGTACCTTTCCAAAGCTCAAGCTACGAACCCGTGTCTTCATCTTGATGAGACTGAAAGGACAGATCTTGATTGCATGCCTGTTAGTGCCAATAGTGAAGAGACTGCCCTTTGGGATGATGATAGTCAACCACTTGTCAATAAGGAGTTTGTGAAACCATATAATTATGCTTATGAAAATAGTCTTTATGGTCTTTTCAACAAACAAACTCAGAAAACTCGTGAGGAAGTGTTTCTAGAATGCAAACAAAAGAGAATTCAATGGAAGAAAGCATTTGTCCCTAAGAAATCTAATGTTTACAAATACATAAACTACCTCCCTCTAGATGAATCTAAAAGTAAGAGTAGGAAAACATTAGGTATTCTTAAACACCAGATAGATAATGTTAAATCTATTGTTGAAAGAGACTGGGCAAAACGTGAAAATGCTGAGTGGACACGTCCAATTCCTCAAGATATTACCTTGCTTGTGAAAGAACTCTTAATTCCTAACACGGCGTTGATCAAAGAAACTGTTCTTCAACTTGAGGAGTTCATTCGAACTGAAATGTATGATGATTTAAAATATGTTAAATTTCTTGAGAAACACATTGAAGATCTTCAAATGGAGAAGACGGATTTTTCAGATGAATATGATTTACTATTGCAAGAATATGTTTCTAACGATGTTATGTGTGCTTATTTTACATCTTGTGCTGATATTGATGAATATTCTGAAGTTGCATGCCAATATCTTGATAAAAGCAAAGAATGTGAACGTCTTGAAATTGAGCTTTCGAAACGTAAATAAAATGTTGATAAAAATGCTTTTGAGTTACTTCAACACAAAACTGATTTCCTTCAAAAACATTGTCATTCACTTGAACTTTATTTGCAAAAAGACGTTGGTAGTTTTCCACACGATAATAAATTGCAAGAAAAACTTTCCCAAACATTTTGAGAAATGAATGAACAGAATTTGGAAATTAAAGGGTTGAAAGCTCAGTTACAAGACAGGGACAGAACGATAGCAGAGTTTTAGAAACTCATTGCTAAAATGGGTGGGAAAATTGTGGAACCTAGCATTAAGAAAAATGTTGTTAGACAACCCAATGCCTTTAAAGAGAATAGATCCTCTATCTTGGGAAAACCATCTGCTTTATCTAATTCCTCGTTTGCAAAACCTGTGTTTGCCCCCAAGATGGATGGAAAGGAAAGGTTACCACAAGCTCAACCCGTAAGGAATCCTATAGCACCAAGCGTTAAGCACAATAATGTGATTAAACCAGGGATGTATAGAATGACCACTAAGCCCACAAACAAAGTTATTCCATCGCCTCAGACTTCTAGAAACACTAATATTTGTATGTCTTCTACTACAGGAATAGTCTCCACTACTAGTGTTAGCCGGCCTCAGCTTAAGAGCACTCAAGTGAATGATAAGGTGTGGAAACACAAGAATCAAGGGAAGATGAAGGAAGTAGAAGCACACTCTAGGAATTTGAATGTTTTTAAGAATAAAAAGTCTGTAATCGCATGTAATGACGATATGAATGATGTGAATGATTTGAATGCTATGAATGTAAAATTTGTTTGTGTCAAATGTGGCAAGTATGCTAATGCTAATCATTCTATGTGTGCTATGAATAATGTCAACGGCGTAGAAACTAGAACTAAGAAGCAAACTATGATACCTATTAGTGCTAGACAACCCAAGCGCAAAGTGAACCATTCTGATGCTTCCCCCACTAAGAAAAGTAATGCATCAGACTCCACCACTAAGAATCCTAGAAGCAAAATTAAGGAATTATATGAGTCTGCTAGAAAGTCTTGTAAATGGTGGTTTGCTAATTAATGTCCTCCCAGATATAAATGTATGCCGAAAGCTAGGACAGAAAATGTGAAAACGAGTGTTAGTTTGCCTTTAAATGTTGCTAAGGACACTAATGATTCTATTATCACAACTACTGTGGTATACAATTTAGCAAATGCTCCATCGTGTTCTAACTCTTCTGCAGGTGATACAAATAATTCTCTTCATACTGGACTCCGGATGCACGAAGCACATGACGGGAAATCTCAAGCTTCTAATTAACTTCGTAGAGAAGTTCCTGGGTACGGTCCGATTCGGAAATGATCAATTTGCACCAATCCTAGGATATGGAGATTTGGTTCAGGGGAATATCACGATTAAAAGGGTATACTACGTCGAAGGGCTCAATCACAATCTTTTCTTGGTTGCTCAATTCTGTGATGCGGATTTGGAGGTTGCTTTCAGAAAGAAGACATGTTTTGTTCGTGATTATGATGGGAATGACTTACTTACTGGCACACGGGGTACTGATCTTTATACCATTTCACTTCAAGACACAACTTCATCAACTCCAATTTGCTTCATGGCTAAAGCTTCATCGACTCAGGCATGGTTATGGCATCAACGTCTTTCTCATCTTAACTTTGATACCATTAACTTGCTTTCCAAGAAAGATATTGTGAGAGGCCTTCCAAGCTTGAAATTCATCAAAGATCATCTTTGTTCTTCTTGTGAACTTTGTAAAGCTAAACGAAGTAGCTTCAAAACAAAGACCACACCAAGCTCTAAAGGGCGGTTAGATCTTCTTCATATGGATCTGTGTGGTCCCATGCGTGTTCAGAGTATCAATGGAAAGAAATATATTCTGGTAATAGTCGATGATTACTCAAGGTACACATGGAATCACTTCTTGAGGTCCAAGGATGAAACACCTGACGTTCTCATCAGCTTCCTTAAATTGATACAACGTGGTCTTCAAGCTCAAGTTAAAGTGGTTCGTACTGACAAAGGTACCGAATTTTTGAATTCAACATCGAGGAAGTATTTTGAAGCCGAAGAGATTGAACATGAAACATCAATTGCTCGAACACCCGAACAAAACGGCGTTGTTGAAAGACGAAACCGTACTTTGGTTGAAGCTGCTCGAACATTATTATCTGCTCGAACGAAACCGTATTTTGGGCCGAAGCCGTGTCAACCGCATGCTACAAAAAAAAACCGCTCCTTAATTATCCCAAGACACGAAAAGACACCATATCACATAATTCATGATCGAAAACCTTCACTCAAACACCTTCATGTTTTTGGATGTACTTGTTACATTATTCGAGATGGTGAAAATTTGGATAAGATGAAAGAGAAAGGTGATGCATGTATTCTTGTGGGATATGCAACTCAGTCTAAGGGAGATAGAGTGTACAACAAGAGAACAAAATTGCTTGTCGAGACTATTCATATCCGATTTGATGAATTACAAGAAATGGCACTTGAACAAAACAATTTAAGTCCCGATCCATAACGACAAACGACTTCCGTTCACAACCGCAGGGAACTCGAAACTCAAGACCACAACAATGAACCGTCAAGTTCAACGCTGGTTCCAGATAATGTTCCTAGAGCTGATATGACAGTCGACATGACCATTGAAGAGTTTGAAATGTTATATGGACCAATGTATGATGAATATTTCACGGGGGAGAAACAAGTTGTATCGAAGTCTTCCGCTGTCACTCATGATAAGAATGATGATTCCGATCATCGTCAACAACCGGATACAACTTCATCTACTTCAACACGGGTTGATGCAGATTTACCTCCTCAGAATATCACTTCAACAATCGATACTACAACATCCACAACTACTGTCATTGCTCCAGAGAACATAAATCAAGCAGACAATGCATTATCTGACGAAGACGAATTTAACAACCCATTCGGTACACCGGTACACGAAACTGGAGAGTCTTCTACTCGCCATGTTGATCCGTCAAATATGCATACGTTCTACCAACGACATCCTTCAACACATCATTGGACCCGAGATCATACTTTGGTTCATGTCATTGGAAACCCTTCACAGCCCGTTCGCACAAGACGACAGCTTAACACCGATGCCGATGTCTGTATGTTCGCACTCGCCGTGAGTTCAGCTGAACCGAAAAACATCAAAGAAGCATTAGCTGATCATGCTTGGATTGAATCGATGACGGATGAACTTCAACAATTTGAAAGAGTTAAAGTCTTTGAACTTGTTGACATACCATACGATGTAACACCATTAAATCTTCGATGGATCTGGAAAAACAAGATGGATGAAGAAAACACGATCATCAAGAATAAATCTAGGCTAGTGGCTAAAGGTTATGGACAGAGAGAGGGTATTGATTTTGAAGAATCATTTGCACCAGTAGCTCGAATGGAAGCGGTCAGGATTTTCCTTGCTTATGCTGCACATAAGGGATTAATCGTTTATGAAATGGACGTAAAGACGACGTTTCTTAACGGTCCTTTGAAGGAAGAAGTTTATGTCACGCAGCCGGAAGGATTCGTCAATCCTCATTATCTTGACAAGGTGTATCGTCTCCACAAAGCACTATATGGACTCAAGCAAGCTCCAAGGGCGTGGTACGACGAGCTCTCGAAATTTCTGGTCTCCAAAGGTTTCTCAAAAGGTTCCATTGATTTAATTTTGTTCACTTATAAATATGGGGATGACATTTTGCTTGTGCAAATTTATGTTGATAACATTATTTTCGGGTCTACAAACCCAAAACTTTCAAAATGGTTTGAAAAAGTAATGCACAGCAGATTTGAAATGTCTATGATGGGCGAACTAAAATTCTTTCTAGGAATTCAAGTTCACCCATCCCCAAGTGGTATCTTCATTAACCAAGTTAAGTATTGCAAAGAGATAATCACAAAGCATGGTATGACATCATGTGACCCCGTTGGGACACCATTATCAACCACATCCCTAGATGCTGATTTGGAGAGATTACCCATAGATCAAACGAGATATCGTTCCATGATCGGGTCCCTCATGTACTTGACAGCAAGCATACCTGATATACATCATGCTACATGCTATTGTGCACGATTTAAAGCACGACCCACTGAAAAGCACCTCAAGGAGGTTAAACGGATATTTCGGTACCTTAAGAATACCATTCACATGGGACTCTAGTATCTGAGGGAAACTGATTTCTTTCTAACGGCCTATTCAGATTCTGATCATGCAAGGTGTCTTGATACACGTAAAAGTACTTCTGGTGGTGCACAATTTCTAGGTCAAGACAAGCTTGTGGGATGGTCTTCCAAGAAGCAGGATTGCACGTCACTTTCATCAGCCGAAGCGGAGTATGTGTGTCTATCTGCGTGTTGTGCTTAAGTTCTTTGGATGAGAACATAACTCACGGTACAGCATTCCCACACACTCCTGCAATCCGGTACAGCATTCCCGCACAAAGCACATTGATGTCAGATATCACTTCATAAAGGAACAAGTTGAAAGGGGTATTGTTGAATTATACTTTGTTGGAACTGATTACCAATTAGCTGACTTGTTTACAAAAGCTCTTTCGAAAGAGAGGTTTGCGTATCTAGTTAGGCAAATTGGTATGAGATGTTTGACTCCAGCAGAACTGGAGGTTCTGGCAAAGAAGCCTGCTTGATTCATTTATCAAACATCTATCTGTAATATTAATGAAAAAGAAAATACAAAATTAAAAATATTTGAAATCCAAAAATATTCTTCTCGACATGTCTTTTATTATCGATAATATGGGCGTACCTAGAAATGTCGCTCAATAATGACACGGGTGTGTACATAAAGCTCGAATGAAAGTTGTAAATATTTTTCAAAACATGTCATTTCTATCTTTTCAAAAGGAAATTGTCTATTTTGGACAAAATTTCCAACAACAGGTAGAGCAATCTATCATGGGTTGAGCTTGTCACAAAACATTCAACGTTTTGAACTCAACACAATGGCTTGTAATTAATTTCAGATTGCAACCCGGATCTAAATTCACGGGGGAGTGTACGCTTTAGTAATCTTACCCTTAGCAAAAGAAGTTAACTCTTCTTACACTTGAGTGGATTCGTCAAGACATTCAAAGTCTATGAACTCAAGTTTATGCTTTAGAAAAACCTTTTCGTCAAAAAGAATTGATTTTTCAAAAAGCGTTGAACACACTTTTTTCAATAATTTCTCAATGATATTCAAAATCTTTCAAAAATTGTGTGTTCAACAACTCCTATCCTCAAAAGTTTAATATGGATCAAATCCTCGTAATGACAATTCCATTGGATCAATTTTGAGGGGGAGCAATTCAACTTCATACAAAAGATTAACACATCTTTCTCCCGAAGATTTTAAAAACTATTTTTTCAAAATATATTTTAATCAAATTTGGTATCTCTAATATCAAAAGATTTTATATTAGAGATAGGGAGAGAAAATGTGATTAAAATGTGATCTAAAGACTCAAGCACTCATGGTTACGATCATATACCCACAACATCTTTAATTCACGACGTTATTGGTGTCAAAAGGGTGGTTAGGTTTAAGTCTTATGATCCAACCAGAACCGGAGGGATCTTCCTAGGGATAATCCAATAGATTATTAGAAGTCCTTAGGAAAGATGGAGTAGAATGTGAACGAAGCTGAATGCCGACTAAGTACTGATGATAGCACTTGAACAATCACATCAAGGTGCTATTAATGATGTCTTGGTAAGCATTGAAGGGGTTGAAGAATGAAAAAGAAATGTAAGGATAAAGGGTCTAAAGAAAGAAGCCCTCCATACAACTTAGGCAGAAACCGGGTCAACTCATCATGAAGACAAACTCATCATGGACCCAGTGATGTGAAGCACAACCCTTTTCTAGCTACTCAGGCTTCTCTCAAAAGAAGTTTGTTTTATTGTCACGGAGATCAACACGACTTCTATTGACTGTCTCACTCCGAGATAGTTGATATTGAATAGGTGGCATCTGCTCCAGCCTCCGACTACCAAAAGTTCACAAATCGAGTCTAGAGCCAAGAGATCAATCAAATCTCTTTAGGACACACGGATGAAGATCAAGAGAGTCCTACGCTATATCCTTGTGATATTGCTAGAACACTCAGAGTGATACTACTTAGTATTCACAATGATGAGTGGAAATCCTTCCAGTGTTAACATCAAATAGCACTACGGTAGGTCATATGCAAGATTCTTTATGAATTGAACATATGTAAAACTGAAAAGCAACAGTGGTTTGATTCTGAATTGATTCAAACTCGTTTCAGGTGTCTACGCAATATCTTTATGGTCTTGCTAGAACATTCAGAGTGATATTCATTAATATTCACAGTGACGAATGGAAATCCTTCTAGAGTCAACATCAAACAGCGCTACGATAGGTGACTTGTGAGATTCTTATGAATCAAACTTGTGTCAACTGGAAAGCAACAATGTTAAGATTCTTAAATGAATCAAACTTGTTCCAAGAATTTGAATTGACGACTTTAATCAAGCGGATATTTATCCAATTGATTCACTCTTTATGTTCGTAGTCTTGCTTTGAGACGGTCTAGTAAAGAGAACGGCTAGTACAGCCGCGAAACCCTGTCAAGGAGATTCTTAATTGAATCTACCTAATCACAGGTATGATATTTAATATCATATAACGGTCTTCACCGACCGGAGGTAAAACGCTACCGATTTAGGACGAATGTCAAAGCCATTCAGTCCGTGTCTATGTTTTGTCTCGAGAAGGTGGGGTCATGGTGTACTCAGCAAAGTCAAAGATTCAAAACCATATGTTCATGCCCAAAGACTTATTCAGCAATTAAAAGTGTGAGCATGTGGATAAAGACACAAGATCACAAGGTGGCAAAGACAAGTCAAGGATGATTTGAAAATCTCAAGATAAAAGACAAAGTCAAAAGACAATGACAAAGGCTCAAAGATCACAGCATGAAGGAACAACACTATTATTACACGTTCATGACTCACTTATGACGAAATTCATAAATCTCCACTGGAATCCAAATATCGAAGAGGAATGACCTCACATTGGGGGAGATTGTTAGCCTCAAAATATTGAGTCAAACAAGAATGTTCGGTCATAGGTTTCTATTGTAACATTAATTAGAATGTTGTAATAACTAGTTTATTAGCCGTGGTTTACGGGCTTGGATTTAATCTAATTAAAGTCCAAAAGCCCGACCCAATATATAGTCCATTAAAGCCCGCATGTGGGTGGACTATATATACTACCCTCCTAGCATGTTAGGAGGGTGGGATGATCATTTTTACTCTAATCACTTTCTTAATCTAAGATTCTACAAGTTAATCCTCTCTTCCCCTCTAGTTTCTCTCACTACTTTCTCTCTCTAAAACTCATATCATTTTCCATCTTATTTCTTAATCTATCATCATTTTTTAGGGACAACAATATTAGCTCATGCCCGAGAAAAATTAATTTCTCGTTGTAAGGATAAGTTTATAATCGGTGATAAACTTTCCTTTCCTTGAGGTCCGGAGCATAATCTGAAATGTAATTATATGCCAGTTACACAAGCTTAAAACTTTTGAATAGTTTTAATGTAAGCTTGTGTCCGAGATTAATTTCTCGTTAATGAGGATAAGTTTATCATGGCGATAAACTTTCCTTTATTTAAAGAACGGGTCATCATCTGATATTTAATGATGAACCATATACACGAGCTTAAAACCTTTGAATGGTTTTAGGATAAGCTCGTGTTCAAGAAAACTTAATTTCTCGTTAAGAGGGTAAGTTATCGTTACGTAGATAAACTTCCCTTTCTTTGAAGAACGGGTTATAGACTGTGATTTATCTATAAGCCTTTGTGTATGAGCTTAACCGTGAATCCCTTGAGACACTTGTTTCTCCGATATCTGCTTCTTCAATATCCAAACTTTGAGAGTGTCCTTAGTTGAATGGTATACAATGATTGGACCGCTTCATTCTTTTGGAACATCAACTTTGGTACCTGCATTCTCATTAGGAATTTAATGCTTTGAAATGGGTTAGCGATATCTATCTTAGAAGCATGTGGGGATTCACAGTTGTCTTTTCTTGTGCCAGAGGCGACCTGAGTAGATGATTCACTTGTCTTAGCTGGCAAACGTTTCCGTTTATAGAAAACCTTAAGTTCAGGATTAAGTGATGTATCATCCTTTTCAATTTCCTCCCTAGCAGTCTTAGTAGAATCGGAGACTATCCTAGTTAAAGGGCACTCGTTTCCTAAAAGAGTAAAAGTTCTACCAGTGGGGCGCCAAAATTTACCAATGGGTTTGATTTTAGCTATCCACTGGGATTTAAGTCTAGCACGGGAGTTCACCTCATTAAGTAGTTTCTTGACACAAGAGTCATGATTTGCCGTAAAGACACATTTTCTACATGTTTTACAAGTAGCATATTTAATGTCCGACTAATTCCTAGATGATTGATCGATGCTCCTAGGAGATGACATGCTACGGTTAGCAGTGTTGGGTAATCTAGAAGGCATCTGACTAGGTTTGACATTGCTATCTCTTACATGTGTCTTTTGCTTAGCTTCCCTTAGACCAGATTTATGGCAAACGTCATTTGAACTAGTTCTAGACGTGGTTTTGGTATTTTTAGAGAAGCTAGAGGCAATCATGTGATTAGGTCTTGCTAAAGCTGTTTTGGTCACATTTGGCCTAGTTGCTGGAGTGACTGGTCTAGAAAGATGAACCAAATCAACTTGGGAGGCAAACCGCAGTCTCGAGGATTGTGGTCACTCGGTTCTAAATGCAGTCGGTTGTCTAACGAACTGATTTGTAGGCGGTTTCCCCAAGATTGATGGTTTTTCAAGCTTAGTGTCCACACTAGTTCCTTTAGTTTTCCTCAATTCGTTTTTCAACGCAGCTATAGCAAAGACCTTTTCCTGTACTTGAGCCTTTAAAGTCTCATTCTCTTTGAGCAGTTCATCTTGGGATGCCAACTTAGATTCAAGCAACTTAATTTGTTTCAAAAGATTATCCTTTTCAGCTTTAGAATCTAGAACAGATTGATCCAATTTTCTTTCAAGAAAAACGTTTGACTTTTAAAGTTTTTCAAAGTATTTTTCAAATAGGTCCGTTTTTTTAGAAAATTCTAATTTGGCATCCTCAAGATCTTTTGATTGTTGAGCTACAATCGTTTCGAGCTCTCTAATCTTGGAATCAGAAGCAGTTAACAAAGCATTCACTAAGCATTTATCATGATGTACTATAGCATTCTAAACAATCTCTCCCCCATTATGACTCACATCGGATGAATCAGAAGTGGTATTGCTATCACTCTTCTCCATCCCATGTTTGTCATAATTAGGTTCAAAATGCACAATATGCGACATTTCATCAGCATTTTCATCAGCATACACATCATATATAACATTACAATGTACCATGTTTGTAGGCTCTTCGTCATAAACGGGTATGGTGTCATCATAAGAGATGTCTATATCATTCCCTGACACTGTTGATTCCATGCTTTTACACTCTTTAGCAGCCTCCAATTCGTCATTCGTATGACCATGACCATTATCTTCTTGCATCATAAATTCTTGCACTCCATTATCAAACGCGAGTTGAAGTTGTGATCTTGCATAAATCGAAGATGACACCGATGCCATGAGTTTCAATATTGTACCACGGTAATCTTTAAGCTGGGTATGTGTATCTCGAAGAAATGACTGGCAAAATCACTGAACTTTCAGGCTTGACGATATTGAATTGGAGGAAAGGCTTGAGTTGTGTCACAAGAGCCTTATATGTAATTACTGATGCAGAGTGATTAAAGTCTTCATTGTGGAGTTGCTCTACTAGTTGGTTCAAGATGATGAACAACGATTCCATGAATATATGACGATCTTGACCAAAGAGTGTCACAAATTCGCTCCCTCCTTGAAGCCAAGAAAGAGTCACAAGATGGGACTGAAGTAGTTGAAATTACGTGATACCACTTCTTCTAGCATTGTCTTGCATTTGATGCGAGTCTCCCTCTTGAATTTTCGATTTCAACTAATCCACTGAAAGTTTGATGACAAATAATTGTGGTCGTTGTTGATTTCGAGATATTACAGTTCGTGAAGAAACTTAGAAATTGAAATTCACGGGATTTGACAAAACCAACGAAAGATTCGTAATTAACTCTTAAAAAATCCTCGATTGATGATATAACTGTTTTCTCGGCTCAATAATTTTTGTCAGCTCAAACGTTGATAAAATTAACCGGAAACTAATAGGTCTAATAACCTCGGCTCGACAAAGTAACTAAACCCAACCCAAGTCAAAATAACCCTAACACCTAACACAAAGAATTACTTTATCAAAATTTTAAAATAAATTACTTAATTTTAGTAATTTCTTTTTCTGCCCCCACTCACAAAGATAAAAAAAACATGGCAGATACAAAAAAAACGTGCCAGATGCAAAAAAACGTGTCCAAAGCTGAAATGTCTCCTTGGTTTCTTCGTCTGCCTTTTCTTTATATAAATTTAAAAAAACCAACCTAATCTCACTCTCTGGTTTAACATACTCAAAATCATCCAATCCCAATCTCATTTACCTCAAAACTTCCGTCCCATTCACATAATAACATCCTCAAAACAACACCTCAAATTCTCTGTCTCACTCCTACCTCAATCATACCGCCTCTTTCTTATCTTTTTCCCACACCAAATCCCAAACTAAAATCTTCTTCACCAGTCACCAGAATAATCAAATCTCCTTCACAATCTCGAATAATCAAATCTGCTTCACAATCACCAGAATAATCAGAATAATCTCCTTCACAATCTGCTTCGTGATAAGATCAAATCTGCTTCGTCTATCCCCGTCACCAGAATAATAAAATCCCAATCTCGGGTATAAGATCCATCTCTTGATAATTGGCCAAACAAAAAATTAGACACGGCTACAACGGCTTCAAGATCTTCAAATGAAGGTCTCGGGTAGGTTTTTTTTAATGGTATAATTCGATTTGTGGTTTAATAAAACGAAGAGAAGACAGAATGTAACAAACTTGTTATACTTCTTACTTTTGCCTTCGGAAATTAAAAGAGAAGTTATGCTTCTGAAAGATTCGATGATGATGTAAGTTCTTACACTTGATATCTTAAAAGATCTTCAATGTTGTAGAACCAATATGAGATTACTTAAGTTATGGTGTCGAGTCTAGATTGGTGGATTAGGAGACGGATGGGTTGAAGGATAGATAATGGGTGTTTTGGTTTGAGAGTTGGGATTAGATCGTTGGTTGTTGAAGAGTCTATATTTTTGTCCTGAGTCGTGAGTCGTGGTTTAAGAGTCGAGTGTTGTGTCGAGTCAAAATAGTGAGACGAGGGTGAGTTGTTCTTTAGATGAGTCGAGTGATCGAGTGGTGTTTTGAGAAGTCGGAGTCTTGATTCCCTTTACGTTTAAATCGAGTTAGGGATCCTTATCCGGAATAAAGAAACTCGTGATACTATCCGGAATAAAACTTATGGCTTATCCGGAATACTTATCCGGAATAAAATTGTAACTTATCTGGAATACGGTTCAATCTCTTATCCGGAATGATAAGTTCTGCTTATCCGGAATATGTCTCAGCCTTCTTATCCGGAATGATAATTTCTGCTTATCCAGAATATGTCTCAGCCTTCTTATCCGGAATGATAAGTTCTGTGTATCCGGAATAACAAGTTCTACTTATCTGGAATAACAAGTTTTGCTTATCCGGAATAACTGGCAGCCCTCTTATCCGGAATCTATATTTTGAACCCTTATCTGACTACTTATCCGGAATACGGCGTCCTAATGTTATCTGGAATAAAAATTTTGATACTGATGAGACAAACGTGAAAAAGGACTGATGACAATTTGACAGATCCAAGACCAAAAAACTTGATGTAAGACAAAGTTTGATAAAGTTTGGACAAAGTTTGGACCAAAAATCTTACCCGGAATTCAATGATAAAAAAATATAGAAAACTGATAAAAAAATAAATAAAATGATACTTTTGTGATTTTCAATGATCAAAGTTGATAGAAAACAGATAAAAAAACTAATAGAAAACTGATTATAGACAAAAGATGAGACAAAAATAGTATAAGAAACTGATAAAACAATAGATAAAAAATTTAGAAAGAAAAGTTTTTTACCACCAAATCAATAGATAAAAACACTCAAATTCGAAGAATCAACCAAAGCTCTTGATTCCAATTGTAGGTCCTTAGTTTCTTAGGATTAAGCAATATATGAATTATCTATTGAATGGAAGGGAAGAAGTAAGAACTAGAGAGAGAAAGGTAGAGAGAGAAAGGAAGAAAGAAAGATGGATTGATGAAAGTGTGTGAAAGAACAAATGAGCAACCCCTCTTAACATGCTAGGAGGGGGGTATATATAGCCCATCCTACATGTGGGCTATATGGGCTATATGGATTACATATAGGATCACGAGCCCATTACTTGAATATATCTTTGGAGTGACTAATCATTTCTAAATATGTAAAAACGTATTTCCAACATTATCTATTTACTTGTAATATTTATTGACGCTTTAAACGTCATACTTGGCAAAACTAATAAAGAACCACTTAGGATGTGCTTTTTAGTAATGACCATGCAGAATAACTTGCCCGGGCAATTTAGAAATAGCTAATGCTTGTAAGAAGGATAATATAGATGATGAAGGATTTCGAGGCTAATGAGAACCATTAGAGATGGGAGCCGATGGCGTTAAGTGTTTAAAAGGTTGTTTGTGGTTGCCTATAGATGGAGGATTTTGAGATTTAGTCATGTTAGAATCTCATAAGTTTAACTATTCTATTCATGCCATTTCTAATAAAATATATCTTTATCTGAAGAAGTTTTACTGATGGCCAAATATGAAAGCAGACATCGCCACATATGGTAGTAAATATCTAACTTTTGCGAAGGTCAAGGCTGTACACCAAAATCCATCAGGATTGCTTTTACGCCTTATTATTCCTGTTTGGAAGTAGGATAGAATCACCATGGATTTTATCACAAATCTTCCAAGGTCATCATCTGGATTTGATTCGATTTAGGTCATCGTCTACAGACTGACCAAATCTGCTCATATCATTCCAATTAATGATAAGTTCTCATGGAGAAGTTGACTCGACTAGAGTTGTGTAAGCATGGTGTCCCTGCATCGATAATCTCTATCAAGATCCTCGCTTCGCATCAAATTTCTAGAGATCCCCTAAGAAGTCATTTGGAATGAATCTTGATTAGAGTACTGCTTACCGCCCACAATCAGAGGGTTAAGGTAAAGGAACGATACAGACACTAGAAACCTTGTTTTATGCTTGTATGATTAACCTTTGGTAATGAACAGGATGAGCACTTTCCTTTGGATAGAATATCATTGATAATTATCGCTTTAGGATTGAGACCGAATCTTATGAGGATCTATATAAAGTAAAGTTTAAGAGCACCTGTAGGTGGGAGTTAGGATGAAGATACCCGACCCACGAGATCTGAAATGATTATGGAAATTGAGATTTGATTATTGATTGACGGTAGTGGGCAGGAGGTTATGTGAATGTGAGATGTAGATCTTGAAGTGTAGGATGGGTAGCAAAGTTTTGCCGAGAATTTTCATCGTGAAAAAAAGGTGAATTGATGATCTGAAAGATCGTGGGAAGCCATGTCCCCGTTGGTATGGGACCATTGAGACAATGTAAAGATTTGGTCCGAGAGGCATATAAGCTAGACCACCCTAGGAATTCAAGGGCTACATGAAATATGTTCCGTATATCTAACTTGATAAAATGTCTGTCAAGTGAAAATTCGATTACTTCTTAATGAGGTTTGAGTCGGCGAAAAGTTACATTCATCGAAAACCCGTGGACATCACGGAAAGAGAAAGTAAGTCAACTTAAGCATGATCATATTCCCATAGTTATGTTTGATGAAACTCGTGTATTACAATGAATCACGCTTGAGAGAAAAGACCGAATGTGGAGGAAATGCCCACATGTATTTGACTCTATAAGAAGCGAGTAGTAAGATGAATTGATCTTTGAGGACAAAGATCCTCTTTAGGGGAAAATACTGTGAGAATCCGTCAATTTGAGGTCGTTATTTTATTCTCAAGTATTATTTATAATCATTATTTTATTATTAATTTATGAACTCACTTAAATTAGCATCGTCTACGTCTAAACCGGATAGCTCTACGTTACGTGTTTACGTTTACATACTCCGTTTTTGTGACAGTCTGACATTTCAAGTAGTAAATTTATTCTCGTATATTATTTTGAAATTTTATTTTTATGTTGGTACATGAAATCACATATTAACGGGATGAAATTAGGGCTTACGTGCATAATTTAACGTTTTTTTCGTTTAAAACGGGAACACTAGGTTTACGTATTTACGCTTTTGTGATCCGTTTTTTATGAGACAATTTTGTTTAGAATCGTTTTGTGCTGTAGTTTCATAATTTTCAAAAACGTTTTTCGTAAATCGACCCGAGGGCACGTAAATCGAGGAAACTAGAATAGAGGAGTACCCTTAAAATAATGGGGATGAAACAAGTTTACACTTGTCCCACCCCCACTATGGGCGGATTTCACAAGGGTGTAACACCCTTGGTGTCAAATTTCTAGCTAAGTAATGAGACACTTGTCTCATAAGTGTTTAAAGCACAAAACCCTCAAATCTCTCACACACATCTGACACTTGCATATGTATCTAACAAGTTTTCACCAAAACTCTCTCCCTCACCCTCTTTGGCCGTCCATCACCACCATCACACCACCATGATCATCAAATTTTAACCATAAACTTAAGCTATAATCAACATATGTTGATAACTACTTAAAAGGAGGTTGTTTGGAGGTGATTGCTACTTGTGAAAGGAGGTTTTCATGGAGTCCTAAGGCTGAATTTCAGGAAGGTGTTCATGCATTTGAAGATTTCAAAAAGTTGTCTTGCTAAGTTAAATATTTGGTGACAAGATCAAGCCTTATTCATCCAAAATCTCAACCTTTTCATCATATTGGTTGGTATAAAGATTGTTTCTTTCTATCATCCTACTATTTTTGTAATTTTATTCATCTATTTTCTTCAAAATGTATACGTATGATGGAGATAAATGATGATCAATATATTGCATGGGGATTTTGTGTCACTAGATTAAGTTAAAAAGGCTAAAACTACAAGTAAAAGTTGATGAAATCTTAACTAAATAAGTAGGCTGTAATAAACAGTAAATTTCTATATTTTTACTTGATTAAATGGATTATATTATTTTATATAATGATAGATAAATGATTTTTACATAAGTGGTGAATTGGCCACAAAATGGAATGTTAAAAATGAGCAAGATATGGCCAAAACACTTTTGTAGTACTAATCTGACTGATCTGTTATGGACGAATTAAAACTGATATTTAGAGGCTGTTTGAGAAGGATCCATAAGAGAGTTATTTGTAGAGCATATTATTTAGTTTCTACAGTAAATATTTGGGGTTCCAACTCCTTGTAGAACTCAGGATATGGTAAAAATGGTGAACATGAGATTTTACATCAGATTTGACTATAAGGTATATAATATTAAAAGGCCACTTGAAGTAAATAAGTATATAAAATAAGTATATAAAAGTAAATAAATGTTAATAACAACTATAAAATATGTTTATATACTATAATAAATAAAGTATCACATATTTATAAAAATAAAACTCAAATATTTTCTAACTACAAAGTATACATATGATTTTTACGTCTTTTCGGCTAAAACGAAAGGATGGCGTTTTCGCCAAATAAAACTTAGATGGTCGGACCCGTCTAATGTAACATTTTTATAGAACATATACTGATATGTAAACACATTTGACAAGTAAAAATCGACAAACCCAAGATTTATAACATATGGACCCGTAATGGACCAAAATTTGCCTTATTGGACCACTAGGCCCAACTAGTTTGGTTTAGCACTCTTAGACTTGCTCAGGGCTCAACCCACTTGGGCCCAACATATCAGTATAGGCCTGTTCCTAAATAGATAAATGGACTAATAAAAAGATATTGGACTCTTAATGGGCCTATTGGGCCTTAACATACACATGAGCTAAAACTAGTATGATTAGACTAAGTAACTAAATACTTAACAACTAATAATGTTGTATAAAGGAATAAAACCCCACTTGATCATCATGTTTATGACATCATCACATATACATAACAACTTTTTATAAATATTATTCGACATAGTCTAATATCGAGTATTATTTGGTTAGGTGTCCCGTGATCGAGGCACGTACTGTACATCCTAATTGCCGATAACCCGCCTTTCCAAATCAATGTGAGTTCATAGCCTCGCACTCTTTTAAATGTTTTATGAAATGTTTCATAAACCCGCGAGGGAGAAAACATGCTAGTTTTAATAAAAATAGAACACAAGTGGTCCTGACTGTATGTTTATTGATATGGAACTGAATGATTGGATGACCCAATGAATGATTGAAATGGATTATTATTAGCTAGATTATGTCACTATAAGTCCCATTAGCATGAATTATGAACTACTGGGAGTGGGTAGACGCTTATGCATATAATAGTACTATTTGAGGAAGATCACCCCAGTTCGCGTCTTGAGGGCTGATCTCCGTTGTGTCACATTGATTGGCAAGCGAATTTATGTATGAGAAGGATATATTTAGCGTGATTTTCGTGACGACATGCTGTTTTAAATGGGTAAATGAGTTCCGGGCTAGCTACCCGATATATATTATAGAAAGGTAACAATTTCATACGGCTTATAATAATCCGATAATAAAAATGATAATGGTAACACTGAGGCTGCGGTCTCAGGAATAGTGTATGATATATAATTTGAATTATAATATATTGCCTGACTAGCAATATGGGGTCTTATTTATTATTATACCTGTGTTATGGTTTTACATAACTATTTTGTATAATGGTTTTTATTATACTATAAACAACGTTGTAAAATGTATTGTATGGTGCTGTTACGACAATGGTTCGTACAATGGTTTTGACGGCAAAGGCTTATGTTATGATTTACGACTATGATTCGTATAAAATGTTTTTGGCCTATGTTATGATCTATGACAAAGAATTGTATAAAATGTTTATCGGTAAGGATTATATGTCGGTTTTATGTTAATGGTTGTTATTAAACTCTATGGACTCGCTCAGCATTTCGCTGACTTTTAACATGTTTTATCTCAGGTACTTGAAGGTAATTCTCGGGAAGACGACAAGAGTTTATGGCCTGCATTTAAATAAAAATTTCCATTCAAATGTTTGTAAATTTTTAAGACATACTTTGACATGAGGACCTATGTAATTTGATATTTATGAATGGAAAAATGCTTTGTTATTAAACAACACGATTTTCAAGCGCTGTCTATGATCTGAGTAATGTGCTATCCCGTAACACCAACGACTCTTCCGCTGATTCATAATGTGAATATTTGGGGGTGTTACATACAAACCCAGAAGGACCCATTTAAAGAGGTGAAATCGTATGCACACGGTGCGGAACAATTGGGCATCACCCAAGCGTGTGCCCTGTATTTAGACGTAATGAAGCACCAACTAATGACGGAAGGATAAACCACAACAATCATCATAGAGGAACACCAAATCTCTATTATAGACCAAATATCCAAACCGAGAAAAGACAAGTGTACAACGCAAATCATGAGGAGAGATATCATCCGCAAGACCAAGATAGGAGGGTGGGTCCCATACTGTAACAACCCCAAATTTATACAACTCAATACAGCGGAAGACTCTTTGGTGTTACGGGATAGCACATTACTCACATCATAGACAACGCTTAAAAATCGCGTCGTTTAATAATAAAAAGTTTCCATTCATAAATATCAAATTTACATAGGTCCCAAGTCATTGTATTTCATACAGGTTTTACAAAGTATTTGAATGGAAATTATTATTTAAGTGTGGGCCATGAATTCTTGTTGTCTTCCCGAGAATTACCTTCAAGTACCTGAGACAAAACATGTTAAAAGAAAAGGTCAGCGATAACGCCGAGTGAATTCATAGAGTTTAATAAATTCCATCAATATAACATTGGTATAACATTATTACCGAAAATCATTTTGTACAAATCTTTGTAATAGGCCATAAAATAGGCCAAAAACATTTTATACAAATCCTTGTCAAATCATAATATAGGCTTTCGCCTTCAAAACCATTATACGAACTAATGTCGTAAAAATATCCTACAATACGTTTTATAACGTCGTGTAGAGTTAAATAAAAACCGGTATATGAATATGGTTATGAAAAACGAAAACACAAACATAATATTAATAATATGACCCCGTATTGCTAGTCAGGCAATATATTGTAATTCGGTGCGTATAGCAGTATTTCGTTAATTGGATTATTATAAGCCGCATGACATTGTTACCTTACTACAACAAACAACGGGTAGCTAGCCCGAAACTCAATTTGCCCATCTAAATTAGCGTGTCGTCACAATAATCACGCTTGTGTAAATCTTCTCATACATAAATTCGCTTACCAATCAATGTGGCACGACGGGGATCAACCTTCAAGGCGCGAACTGGGGTGATCGTCCCCAAATAGTACTATTATATGCATAAGCGTCTACCAAATCCCGGTAGTTCACAATTCATGCTAATGTGACTTTTAGTGACATAACTTAACTTTAATAATCCATTTCATTTCATCTATCGGGTCATTTAATCATTCATCGGGTCATACAATCATTCGGGTCCAAATTAATAAACATACAATCAGGACAACTAGTGTCCTATTTTATAAAAACTAACATGTTATCTCCCTCGCGGGTTTATAAAACATTTCATAAAAACATTTAAAAGAGTGTGAGGCTATGAACTCACGTTGATGTGGGAAGGCGGGTTATCAGCAATTCAGATGTATGGTACGTGCTTCAATCACGAAAACCTAGACAAATAATACTCGTCTTAGACTTTTGTCCAATGAGTTTATAAAAATAACAATTATGTATATATATGATGACTTTATACATATGATGATGATCAATTAGGTTTATACATCTTTACTTATTTATTATAGTGTTTATGTGTTGGAAATTTTCAAGACTAGTTACACTAGTTCAACTTGTTTACATTTTAAAGCCCAATGGGCCTATTACAAGACCAATACTATTCATTAGCCCAATTATACTTTTATTATCAGTATTATACTTTATATGTGGGGCCCAAATGGGTTAAGCCCAATAATAAGTTTATAAGTGTTTTACTAACTAGTCGGGTTTATAGTCCAATAAGGCTACTTTGGCCCGTTAATGTCTATATGTTGTAAAGTTCGGGTTTTATCGGTTTTTACTTGTTATATAAGTTCATATATCAGTATGTGAGTTTATAAAAGTTTACATTAGACGGGTCCGACCGTCTAAGTTTTATTTGACAAAAACGTTAATCTTTCGGTACTAGCCGAAAAGACGTAAAATTTAGTATATAGTTTTATAACTTGGAAAAACATTTATATTTACAATTTATATAACATATCCCATTTTAATATCAATATATATATAACTCTTTTCTTATAATTATTATCAACTAGTGGGTTTTGTATTTATATATATTTTATATAAATTTTGAGTGCTTATATTATATATTATTTATACAAAATCAGTCTTAAAAATCTAGTTTACTAAAATGATCATATCTAGAGTTCTACATGAAGATAGAGCCCCAAATTTTTATCACCGAAACTACATGATATGTGCTTCATTTTATTCCTTTATAGCTACTGATGAATCAACCTCTAAGTATTTTATAAAATTCGTCCAAAACAGTGTACTCAAATTTACACTCTAAACTTGTTTTGATCATATCTTACTCATTTTTATGATTCCATTGCATGGCCAACTCTCACATGTGTACAAGTCTCAATACTCACTGTATATCAATTCCTCTATACCATTTTATCAGTTCATCATATGGTTATTTACTGTTTTTATACAGCCTACTAAATTAAGCAAGATTAACCACTTTTACATATAGTTTTTCATCTTTTTACCCATGTCTATCAACACTTGATCCCCACATAACATTTTTATCATCATATATTCATCATATACATATACAATAAGAAAGAAAATACATGATTACATAATCAAAATAACAAGAGGATGGGAAGAACAATCTTTATACCACCAAAGTGATGAAATGATGAGGTTTTGGATGAACAAGACTTGGTTTTGGGTAACCAATCTTATGAGATATCAACACCACTTCTAGGATCACCAAGTATTTGTAGATTCCTCCAAAAATCAGCCCTTGTTCTTCATGAAAACTCCTTGAGAAATCAGCCCCAAACTCCCTTGAAAACTCCTTTTTACATGTTAAGATCACCTCCAATCAACAAGACATCAAAAGGCTTTCATCTTGTGCAAGTTAAACATATGATTCATGGTTGAATTTTTGATCAAATTGGGTTTTTTGGGTGGAGTATGGGACGAAATAGGAGAGAGGAAGAGAGAAAATGGAGTGGTATTGCATGTATGAATGAGAAAGTGGGGGGAGTTAGATGATTTTGTGTTAGCTTGGTGGTTTTGGAAGAAACTAAGGACATGTGTCATTGGTTTACACACAAACTTGACACCTATATGGTGTATTGGTTAAGCTTAGATGGTTATAGTGGGGGTGGGACAAGCGTCCCACTTGTCTCATCTCCACTAATTTACGGGTACTCCTCGATTCTAGTTTCCTCGATTTACGTGCCCTCCGGTCGTTTTACAAAAAATGTTTTTATAAATTATGAATCAACGACACAAAACGAATCTAATAAAAATTGTCTCATCAAAAACGGATTTCGAAAACGTAAATACGTAATCCTAAGGTTTCCGGTTTTGTCGTGAAGGACGTTAAATTATAATCGTAAGTCCTAACTCTTCTCGTAAATTTATGAGTTTATGAACCAACACAAATTTAAAACTCCAAAATAATATTCACGGATAAATTTATTTCCTGAAATGTCGGACTGTCACCAAAGACGGTATATGTAGACGTAAGCACGTAACGTAGAATCCTCTGGTTTAGACGTAGTCGATGCTACTTCAAGACGTAAATCCAAATTTCTTCCCAGAAACGTATGAGTTCATAATATAACATTAAAATAATGTTAATAAATAATACTTGAGAATAAAATATCAACCATAAATTGACGGATTGTCACAACATTTACCCCTAAACAGGATCTTTGTCCTCAAAGATCATCTTATCTTACTACTCGCTTCTTATAGAGTTAAAGCCATGTGGGTATTTCCTCCACAGTCGGTCTTTTCTCACAAGTGTAATTCATTACAATACGCGAGTTTCATCAACCATAACTACGGGAATAAGATCAGGCTTAATGTTGACTTACTTTCTCTATCCATGATGTTCACGGGTGTTTGATGAATGCAACTTTTCACCGATCTAAACTTTATCAAGAAGAATTAAGATTTTCACTTAATAGACATTTTATCAAGTTCGATATATGAAACATAATTCACGCAGTTCTTGAAGTCCTAGGGTAGATCCAGCTTATATGCCTTTCAAACCAACTTTTATATCATCTCAATGGTCCCATACAACGGGGACTTATATCCCATGATCTTTCAGATCATCAATTCATTTTTCCATGGTTAAAATTTTTGGCATAACTTCGCTACCCATCTGGCACTTCAGGATCCACATTTCATATTCACATAACCTCCTGCCCACTACTGGCAGTCAATAATCAGATCCTAGTTTCAACAATCATTTCAGGTCTCGCGGGTCGAGTATTTTGTAAGGTTAGGTTCGCCATCATAGGAAACCTTAAACCTAAAAGACATGTCCAACTTACAATGAGTGTATGTCGGGTGTCTTCATCCCAACTCCTGCTTACAGATGCTCTAATATATATCCTCACAAGATTCGATCTCGATCCTAATACGATAGTTTTCAATGATAATCTCTCCAAAGGAAAACGATTTTACAGTTTATTACCAAAGGTCAATCATTCAAACATAAAACAATAGTATTTTGTATCGTTACTTTACCTCGTCCCTTCGATTGGGGTGGTACACAGTACTCTCATCAAGATTCGTTCTCAATGACTTCTGAGCAAATCTCTAGAAATTCGATGCGAAGCGAGGATCTTGATAGAGATGATCGATACAGGCACACCATGTTTACACAACTCCTTTAAATACAAAAGAGTCAATTTCTTCATCAAGAATCTATCATTAACAGGAATGATATTAGCAGATTTGGTCAGTCTGTCGACGATGACCCAAATCGAATCAAATTCAGATGATGACCTTTACAATAGTTAGACGTTTACTAATGTATGAGGCAATGTCTGCCATCATAATTTGCCATTAGTACAACTTCTTCAGATAAAGATATATTTAGTCAGAAATGACATGAATGGAATACTTATACTTACGAGATTTTAATATGACTAAATCTCAAAATCCTCTATATTTTGGCAACCACAAGCAGCCTTTAAAACATTTAACGCCATAGGCTTCTTAAATCTAATGGTTCACATTAGGCGTGAATCCCCTTTCATTATCTATATTATCCTTTTTACAAGCATCGACTATTTTCAAATTGCTCAGGCAATTCATTTTGCACAATCATTATTAAGAAATACATCCTAATTGGTTCTTTATTCTTTCTATATTATGTGTCAGTAATTATATTCACCTTCCTCGATGAAATAAATATCATGACCGTACTTATTCAGAAATTATTCCTTCATATTTTCTAAGTTTTAGTTTCGTCTCAACTGTTATTTTTATCAGTTTTGCTCAATCTGACGTTTAAAGCGTCGATAGGTATTACTAATAATTAAATAATAAATTTTAAATTTTATGAAACGTAAACGTAAAAATTTTAAATTTCTTAGTTCGACCAATTTTATAAAAGTGTTCAAAATAAATTTGAATTTTACTAACAAGATTTTTGTTGATTTATCGAAAATATTAATAAGATTCGTAAATGTTTGAAAAATCTTTGTTTATACTTTGGTCAAAATTTTCTTAGTTGAAAAGCAAAAATTGGCGTTTCAAATTTCAAGTCATGGTTTAAATGGTTTCCTCCATTCCTCTTAGGTTGTCTTGAGGTATGCACGAACATTTACCCCAAAACAAGAGTTTAGTTAAATGTTCTGGGTATAAGGGAATAATCCCTTAAAAATTCTTTGTCAAAACATTTGTCAAAACACATTTGCACTTTCTTTTTGGTAAAATCCAAAGTCTTAAAAGGGCTCTAAATTTTTGAAGAGTCAATAGAGATTCCATTATCTTATTAATCACACGATCAAATAATGTAAAGGATTAAGTCTTTAATCACATGTTAAATACTCAAGGTATAGATTTTAATTGTTCGGCCAATTCAGGGCAATCTGTAAATAATTATTAACTCATTCTTATTCTTATATATAAACAAATGGTCCTTAATGATCACAAGCATGAATTTATCAAATTACAGCCTTCACACGTGATTCACCAAATTTATGAATGCTACGTGTGTATTAGTCAATCCAAACGACATCATGTGGAACTCATAATGTTCATTACAAGTTCTGGATGTAATGATTGGAATAGATAAACTTTTTCGCGGACGCGAAGTTGATGATAACCATGCCATGGATCAAATCTTTAAAACATACGCTAGAACCTTGTAAATGATCGAACAAATCTTCCATTTCGAGTCATGGATATCGTTTTCGATTGTCAATTTACTCAGTTCACAGTAATCTATAAATATAAGAAATAATAACACCATAGCTCTTCATGATGACGAGCTTGGTAGAATAAAAATTTTCTCCGACAACTCTCTTAGTTGTACGGTAATTCCTTTAATTCAAATGGTGCTGACGTACAATGCACATGCCACAGGTGCAGCACCGAGAATATAATCAATACCAAATTCAACTTGCCTTCATGGCGAAAGTCTAGGTAATTCACCAACAATACTTCCTAAAGTTTCAGATAACAGAAAAATCTTTTAATAAATTCATATTAGGTTCTTTCTAGATTATAATATCTATGACTAACTCAGAACCATTCACGGTATAATTTCAAGTCTAATTGCAGGATATGGTCATTCATCAATAATTATTTAGATCACTTTTGATAATCAACATCTTATCATTTAGGGGAATTCTACTCGAGTTCCCATCAATTAAGACAATGTCGTCATGTCATAATCAATCAATTCATTCTACCGGCACTATCAACTTTTCAGTTTCATCACCGTCGATAAGATGTGAACTTCTCAAAAGACTAATAATAACTCATAATCCTTCACAAATTCAAGGATATATTGTGACACCCTAGAACCGAGGTCATTAACATTACCCTAAATTACGCTAATTTTTGAAATTTTTAATAAATATTAATTGCTATATATTTTAGTATTTTGGTTAAAAACGATGTTCGAGGTTATAATTTTTACGATTGACGATTCAAGAAGGACGATGACGAATACGATCCTGATGGATGCCCAAATTTCTATAATTATTGACGTTTTATCGATAATGTAATTTTTTCGAGAATTTTACTTACGGTTCGTGTTAAGTCGAGTCGGGTGAGTTTTATTGCTTTCCGGGTACATTTAAAGTGTCCCAAAAGTATTTTGGAGTGTTTGGGATAATTTCCGACTCCCGTAAATTTTTCTAAAATGACTAGTGAGTTAATCCCGCAAAGTTTTAGTGTCGTTTTTACTTGAGGCCAAAAGAAAGCCTAAATTGCACAAGGGGTCCTTCCAATTTTACAAAAAGGGGAATGTACACACACACTTAACAAAAACACTTGCAAAAATTTTTGGTTCTCTCCCTCTCTTCCTCCTTAGGCCGACGGTCACCCCCAAACCACCAAAAACCACCATTAATTTTTTTCTACTTGGTTTTGATTAAAACTAAGGTTAGACCACCTCTAATCTAATCATTCCCTACCTTTCTATGTAATCAAATCCAACATGCATTCAAATTTTTTTTTTCAAGAATCAAAGGAATTTTTCAAACTCGTTTTTGATGTTAATTGGATAAATGCATGTTAAATTCATGTGTAATGGGAGTATAATCACTAAACAAACCCATCAAAATTGATTTGGTTGTGGTGTTTTGGTCACCCAAACCCCACGGCTAAGGGGGGTGTTTGGGGAGCCATGGTGATTGATGTTTTGAGCATTGGTTTTGTGTTTAATCTTGTGTCCATAGATGTTTTAGATGGATACAAGTGTTTGCATGTTTGTTTTTAGGATTTTAGCTTATGAGGTTGATGATCAATAGGGGTTAGGAACTGAAAATATGGTTTGGTTGTGATTAGGGAAGCTTAGGATGATGCCTAGTGATGATAAATAGGTTTGGAATCGAGCGTAAGTATGATTTTGGTATGGTTAAATTTAGGCAGAAAGTTTAAGGCATTTTTGTAAAAATCATTTTGAAAACAGGTCTTGTGGATAGGATAGAGTTGTAGAGAATTTTCTTAAGGTAGAGCTTACGACTCCTAACGAGTCAAAAGTTACGACGTTTTGAAATTCGTGTACCGGGAGATGAAAACCGTCATAATCCGAAGTTATGATTGGTTGTAGGTCAAATCCCGGGGACTATAAGTCTAGTTTGGTAAATGGTCAAGGACTGAATTTTGGTGTCAAACCTGCACATTTGAGTCTACTTTAGGACTTAGGTGTCAAATGGGTCAATGGAGTATTTTAAACGGGTCAAACGGGTCCGACTTGGTCGAAGTACAATTTCAGTCCGAAAAACGTAGTTTTTGGAAAAGCGTTGAGTAACGGGTCGTAGAAGTAAAAACTTTTATTGGGATTAAATATGTGTTATCTACAGGTCTTATAGTATTTTTGAGAATTTTGTCAAATTTTATAAGGATGGTTAAGTATAGTAAAATAGTCCGTACTTTTGGTAAGTATCGGCGAAAATGAATAAAAATGGATAACGTTAATAATAAGGACGAATGGTGTAAAATGAGTAACGCTTGTTGTTTTGTTTTGGCGTGAGTTGTAATTGTCATAAGTGACTAGTGATTATGTATTTTATACAGTACCATGAGGTTTTAAAATGAGATTACTCATTACGCGTTATTTGGTTGATAGGTGTTGATTTACCCGGGCATCCGTATCGTCGTCAGTGACCGTCTCTCGAACTATCGACTACTTGATATATAAGGTGTGAATTTATAGCCTCGCTTATTATTATTTCAAACTGTTTTACCCGCGAGGGAAATGCATGCTAGTTTTTAAAATGAACATATGTCATGAATGATTGTTGGTCCCGAATGTTGCCTTTGAAATTGTGTTGAGTACCTAGTTGCAAAAGACCCTAATTTCATGAACTATTAACTATTGTTTAGTCCTAGCGTGGATTAGAAATAGCCGCTTATACAAAGTGATAGTACTATGGGGTTGACTACCCTATCCGAGACGATGGCTAGTACGTTGATACCCCCTGCGGACGGATAATTTGTGATAAGAGATAAGGTATAATTGCAACTGATGCCTTATTAGGGGCCTTGGTTTCATCTGAATCACGCCGGTAATTATTACGCGGGTGATTGAGTTAACGGTTTAGTGTCATGAGCTTAAACACAATTGCCAGTATCTTGAATATAGATTGTTTGATCGACAAGTCTATGAATGATCGTGAATGGTTTTTATTTCACATATGTTCAAAATGAATTGTAAAACCTATGAATTCCACTCAACGTTTTCGTTGACCAAATTTTGGCATGTGTTTCAGGTAACCGCTGAAGTGTAGCATGGAGCGTGCATGGCATGGATGTTGTGTGTATGGCTTGGCGTCTGCTTGTTTTTCCTCCCTTTTCTACTAAAACATTTTTAACTTTAATATTATGTTGTTGTGAAACTGTAATTTTTGGGTTGAGATTCATGGGGACCGAAAACGCTAAACTCTGTTGTACCAAGTGGGGTTGGAAAAACCGTAGACATGTATCTTTTAACAATTTTTAATTCAAGTTTTAAGTTGACGTCTCTTTAGAGTCGTTCGATATATCTTGTGTGCGATGATAACTACGTAGCACCCAAATGTTGTAGTTCCGCTGCGCATAGCATTTGGCGGGGTGTTACAGATTGGTAATCAGAGCCATGAGTTATAGAGAACTAGGTCGTTTTTAAAAATCCTAAACTATAACTTTTGGTGTCGTAAGAAATTGTCCAAGCACACACAACTATCCTGCATGGCTCCGGTAAGATTTATTTTTGTATTCATGGCATTTGACGTATACTTTTGAGTTGAAGTATATATGTGGGTAATTATTACGTAAGTATGGAAATTACTATATGTAGACGTTGAAATTATACGTGGAATATCCGACACCGTAATTTTTATATTAATCATGCATGAGCATCATATTATTACATTTTGGGCATATGTACCACCTTTGCATTGCATTTGCATGCATGTATTTATAAATATTGTATAATTACTTACGTACCCTCCGAAATTCGCTGTTACTTCAGGAATGGCCGAGGTACCGCCTAATGGTAATGGAAACGATTAGGTCGTAGGTCACGAAGGGGGACCGTTTCCTCCGAACCCGCCGGATAATGACAATGGATGGATCGATCCAGAAGAAGAAATAGGGCCGGAAAATGAAAATGATGAAAGTGAGGTGGACAACTTTAGCATCAGTAGTGATGAGAGTGAGGATTATGAGGAAGAGCCCGAGGAACTGATGGATGATGGCATTCCCGAGAATGCTGTAGGTCAGACCAAACCTGATTTGTTTCAATCTACGAATTTGCCAAAGGGTTATGAAGTACCTCCAACCGATCGATATGAGCAGCAACCCTTTAGTCGCCCGATGGACAATTGTAAGGACTATTTGAGGACAGTGCCAGGATTTGTTCGAGTAAGTAATGGGAGCGGTGCAGAGTCCAGCAAATCATCAAAATCGCAGTCTATTCATGAGAATATCGCAAGGGTCTACTTTCTGAGACCAAGACACTACTGGGATCCCGTGGGTCGTTTGAGGAGGATGGATAGGTTGATGTATGAGCGGTTTGTGGTTGAGACCAGGGTAATTAAGAGGTTTGATAAGAATGAAAGGGCACACCAAAGACTGTTGGAAAGGACTGCAAGAATTGAGTATGATGGAAATGTAAACAAAAGTGATATCAACAGTCTAAGATTGATGATTGCAAATTTGAGCGCTAGTCTTGACCGTTTTAGGGAAGATCAAGTGAGATTGTCTAGGATGCAGAGTTGGGAGCATCGAGTGAGAGAATCATTGCCCCCAGATTGGAGATTTGTGGACGATTTGGAAATGGAAGCTAATGACTTCATGATCAAGCCACCTACCAGAGGTGCTTGTATCACTGTGGGAAATCAGGTAGCGATTGAGTGTGGGTCTACGTCAGGGACGAAAAAGGAGACTGAATGTGGACCGGATGACAAAGGAAAGAGAAAAATGGATGATGTGGACAAGGATGATAGCGATGAGGAGCCCGAGGAAGATGATGACGAACGCCATCCAAGAGGTCATGTGGATCACCACATGCCTAGTTGCTTGTCTTGTATTTTATCTTTGATCGTTGTAATAGAACTGTTTTAGACTTTTGTATGATGGCATTATGACGAAAAACTTGAGGACTTAAGTTTTATGGTGAATGATTGTAGTGGCAATACTTGTCACAATTTTGGTTGATTATCAATGCAATCCATGTTTACCTTTCATGATCTGTGATATGTCTTAAATTTGATCTTTTGTGATGTGAATTGATGAATATTAGTAACTCTGTAGTGATGTGTCGTTGTATTTATATTATGTCTTGAAAGAGAAATCCATCTTAATCTTGATGTGTGTACTTACATTGTTTTTCTATTTTCCCTGTCTTGCAGAAAGAGATATTCGATAACGCACCATGCCTCCAAAGCTAACCGCCGATCGTGTGAACACGATGATTCAGGAAGCCATTGCGAATGCGCTAGAAGCAGACCGAGCAGGAAGAAATCTAGACCAGGGCAGAAATGCGGGGAGACAGCAAGCCCCAAGGGAATGTACTTACTCTAGTTTCATAAAATGTGGTCCCACACAATTTCGTGGAACTGGTGGAGCTCTAGAACTTAGGAGATGGTTGGAAAAGGTTGAAAGTACTTTCGAGATTAGTGGTTGTTCAGAAGCGGACAAGGTCAAGTTTGCGGCTGCTACGTTTCTTGACGATGCATTAAGTTGGTGGAACACCCAAGTAGCCACTGTTGGATTGGCAGTAGCGAATGCAAGAACATGGACTGCAACTAAAGCTCTTTTGACCAAGAAGTTCTGCCCGGAAGAGGAGTTGGGTCAATTGGAAGATGAGTTGAGGCACCTGACTTTGAAAAACAATGATATCACTGCTTACACCAGGAGGTTTAATGAACTAAGCCTTTTGTGTCTAGACATTTTTGCCGATGGTAACAAGAAGATGAAACAGTACATCAAAGGTTTATCCAGTAATATCAAGGGTGAGACGACTTCGTCTAAACCTGGGTCGTTTGATGAAGCGGTCCAGATGGCTCACGCATTGATGGATGTCAAGCTCCAGGACAAGAAGAACTTCATTGCTAAAGGAAATAAGAGGAAATGGGAAGCGGCACAGAGCAATCAATCTCAGGGTCAAAGCCGAGGTGGAAATCGAAACAACCATGGTCAAAACCGCAATCAGCAGTTTAACCAGCGAAGGAATGAAGGGATGAGAGCTGTGACAAACCCCAGAGGAGTAAAAGTGAATCCCCACTGTGGTAGGTGCAACTTGTACCATGTAGGGAATTGCCCGGCTGCATGCGGCAAATGTGGAAAAGCGGGTCACAGGATGTCTGATTGCCGAACGAAAGGGGTAGCCACTAGGGCGAATGCTATCAGAATGAGGGGATGTTTTGGATGTGGAGAGAGAGGCCATATGCAAGGGAATTGCCCGAAAGCAGGAAACAAACAGGGAGGTAACAATGTTGCTGCCGTGTATCAAGTAGGGACGGCTGATAAACCACAGGGTCCTAACGTGGTTACCGGTACGTTTTTGCTAGACGCTTGTTATGCTAGTATTTTGTTTGATTCTGGCTCCGACAAGAGTTTTGTAGATGTTAAATTTAGTCGTCATATCGATAGAAAACCGGTGTTGTTAGCGACTAGTTATAACGTTGAGTTAGCCGATGGAAAAATTGTTAGTACGAATTCTATACTGAAAGGGTGTACCTTGAAGTTAGGAAATTACGCTTTTAAAATCGACTTGATGCCTATAGAACTAGGATCGTTTGACGTGATTGTGGGAATAGATTGGCTAATGGCGCACAGTGCTATGATCGTCTGTGGCGAGAGATTAGTTCAGATTTCGTTGAGGAATAAAGTCTTGACTGTGAGGGGAGACGAGTGCACTTCTCGTTTGAAAGTGATTTCCTGTTTGAAAATGATGAAGTATGTAGAGAGCGGATGCGATGTGTTTTTGGGACAAGTTTCAAGTGATGGTGATTTAGAGGCGAGGATTGAAGAGGTACCTGTTATCTGCGAATATCCGGAAGTTTTTCCAGACGAGCTGTCGGGTTTACCACCCACCCGTGAGGTCGAGTTTCGAATTGATTTGGTGCCAGGAGCTGCGCCGGTTGCGCGTGCACCCTATCGCTTAACACCATCCGAGTTAAAGGAGTTATCGGATCAACTGAAGGAGTTGATGGACAAGGGATTTATTAGGCCGAGCTCATCACCATGGGGAGCGCCAGTGTTGTTTGTGAAGAAGAAAGATGGGTCATTTCGGATGTGTATTGACTATAGAGATCTCAACAAGCTGACGGTTAAGAATCGGTACCTATTGCCGAGGATTGACGATTTGTTTGATCAATTGCAAGGTTCCAGTGTATACTCAAAGATCGATTTAAGATCAGGGTATCATCAACTACGTGTAAGAGAGGAGGATATTCCTGTAACTGCCTTTCGTACGCGGTATGGACACTTTGAATTTCGAGTGATGCCGTTTGGGTTGACGAACGCGCCTGCTGTATTCATGGACCTTATGAATCGCGTATGCAAGCCGTATCTAGATAAGTTTGTTATTGTTTTCATCGATGATATTCTTATTTACTCTAAGAGTAAGGAGGAGCACGAGAAGCACCTGAGAAAGATTTTTGATCTGCTAAAGAAGGAGAAGCTGTATGCGAAGTTCTCGAAGTGTGAGTTTTGGTTGGAATCCGTGCAATTCCTTGGTCACGTGATTGGTAGCAAGGGAGTTCGCGTGGATCCTGCCAAGGTCGAAGCGATCAGGGAATGGTCGGCACCGACAACGCCGACTGAAGTTCGACAATTCCTTGGTTTAGCTGGGTATTATCGAAGGTTCATTGAAGGATTTTCGTTGATAGCAAAGCCATTGACAAAGCTTACCGAAAAGAATAGGGTGTATGAATGGGGAAATGAGGAAGAATTCGCTTTCAAAACGCTAAAGGACAAGTTATGTTCCGCACCGATATTGTCATTGCCTGAAGGAACCGAAGACTTTGTAGTATATTGTGACGCATCTCGTAAGGGTTATGGAGCGGTATTGATGCAGCGTGAAAAGGTGATAGCTTACGCGTCGAGACAACTAAGGAAGAATGAGGAGAACTACACGACGCATGATTTGGAATTAGGAGCGGTAGTCTTTGCGTTGAAGTTGTGGAGACACTACTTGTATGGGACGAAGTGTGTTGTATTCACTGACCACAAGAGTCTGCAACACATTTTAGATCAAAAGGAGTTGAACATGCGACAGAGACGATGGGTAGAATTACTGAGTGATTATGACTGTGAAATTCGCTACCATCCTGGCAAGGCGAATGTTGTAGCGGATGCACTGAGTAGGAAGGAACGAGAGAAACCTTTGAGAGTCAGAGCTTTGGTGATGACTGAGAGCGTTGACTTAACCGAAACTATACTGAAGGCTCAAGAGAGGGGACTAATGAAAAGGAATGTTGAAGCTGAGAACTTGGGAAGAATGTTGAAACCTCTTTTTGTGATTAGGTCAGACGGATTGAGATATTTCGAGAATCGGATTTGGTTACCATTGTGTTCATCTGATGAAGGAAAGCCTGGAGTACGAGAATCGGTTATGAACGAGTCTCATAAGTCGAAGTATTCGATACATCCTGGATCGGACAAAATGTATCACGACCTGAAGAAAGTTTATTGGTGGCCGAATATGAAGGCGGATATTGCTCGTTACGTTAGTAAGTGTTTGACTTGCGCGAAGGTTCAAGCAGAACATAAGAGACCGTCTGGGTTGTTGGTACAACCAAATATCCCAGAATGGAAATGGGAGAAAATCGCTATGGATTTCGTGACGGGTTTACCTAGAACTCCTAGTGGATGTGATATGATATGGGTAATAGTGGATAGGTTAACGAAATCTGCTCATTTCTTACCTATGAAGAAGACGGACAGTATGGAAAAGCTGGCCAATGTGTACGTGAAGGAGATCGTTTGCAGACATGGAGTGCCGTTATCGATCATTTCGGATCGCGATAGTAGATTTACTTCGGAATTTTGGAAATCGCTTCAACGTGCGATGGGCACTGAATTGAATTTAAGTACGGCTTATCACCCGGAAACTGACGGCCAGAGTGAAAGAACTATACAAACGATGGAGGACATGCTCCGAGCATGCGTGATTGATTTTGGAGGAAGTTGGGAACGCCACTTGCCTCTAGTGGAGTTTTCGTATAATAATAGTTACCATGCGAGTATCAAGGCAGCACCGTTCGAAGCGTTGTATGGAAGGAAATGTAGATCGCCCGTGTGTTGGAGTGAAGTAGGAGAAAGTCAATTGACTGGACCCGAAATGGTTTTAGAAATGACAGAGAAGATTGTGCAGATCAAGAACCGACTACTTGCTGCGAGAAGCCGACAGAAGAGTTATGCCGATAACAGAAGGAAACCGTTGGAATTTGAAGTCGGAGATATGGTTATGCTTAAGGTATCGCCGTGGAAGGGTGTAATTCGTTTTGGGAAGAAAGGAAAGTTAAGTCTGAGGTATATTGGACCATTTAAGATAGTTGAACGAATTGGACCAGTAGCGTACAAGTTAGAGTTGTCGAGCGAGCTTAGTGCTATTCACGACACGTTTCACGTATCGAACCTGAAGAAGAGTTTGGCGGATAAGGAATTGGTGATTCCTTTGGACGAGATTCAACTGGACGACAAAATGCATTTTGTGGAAGAACCTGTGGAAATTATGGACCGAGAGGTCAAGAGGCTGAAGCGTAGTAGAATTCCTATTGTGAAGGTTCGATGGAATTCTAAGCGTGGACCGGAATACACTTGGGAACGTGAGGACTTTTTCAAGGAAAGGTATCCTCATCTGTTCCAACGGTACGAAATGTGAGTATAAGAAGAGGCGAGCGCCGGGACGTCGCTCTCTTTAAGGAGGGGTGGATGTGACACCCTAGAACCGAGGTCATTAACATTACCCTAAATTACGCTAATTTTTGAAATTTTTAATAAATATTAATTGCTATATATTTTAGTATTTTGGTTAAAAACGATGTTCGAGGTTATAATTTTTACGATTGACGATTCAAGAAGGACGATGACGAATACGATCCCGATGGATGCCCAAATTTCTATAATTATTGACGTTTTATCGATAATGTAATTTTTTCGAGAATTTTACTTATGGTTCGTGTTAAGTCGAGTCGGGTGAGTTTTATTGCTTTCCGGGTACATTTAAAGTGTCCCAAAAGTATTTTGGAGTGTTTGGGATAATTTCCGACTCCCGTAAATTTTTCTAAAATGACTAGTGAGTTAATCCCGCAAAGATTTAGTGTCGTTTTTACTTGAGGCCAAAAGAAAGCCTAAATTGCACAAGGGGTCCTTCCAATTTTACAAAAAGGGGAATGTACACACACACTTAACAAAAACACTTGCAAAAATTTTTGGTTCTCTCCCTCTCTTCCTCCTAAGGCCGACGGTCACCCCCAAACCACCAAAAACCACCATTAATTTTTTTCTACTTGGTTTTGATTAAAACTAAGGTTAGACCACCTCTAATCTAATCATTCCCTACCTTTCTATGTAATCAAATCCAACATGCATTCAAATTTTTTTTTCAAGAATCAAAGGAATTTTTCAAACTCGTTTTTGATGTTAATTGGATAAATGCATGTTAAATTCATGTGTAATGGGAGTATAATCACTAAACAAACCCACCAAAATTGATTTGGTTGTGGTGTTTTGGTCACCCAAACCCCACGGCTAAGGGGGGTGTTTGGGGAGCCATGGTGATTGATGTTTTGAGCATTGGTTTTGTGTTTAATCTTGTGTTCATAGATGTTTTAGATGGATACAAGTGTTTGCATGTTTGTTTTTAGGATTTTAGCTTATGAGGTTGATGATCAATAGGGGTTAGGAACTGAAAATATGGTTTGGTTGTGATTAGGGAAGCTTAGGATGATGCCTAGTGATGATAAATAGGTTTGGAATCGAGCCTAAGTATGATTTTGGTATGGTTAAATTTAGGCAGAAAGTTTAAGGCATTTTTGTAAAAATCATTTTGAAAACAGGTCTTGTGGATAGGATAGACTTGTAGAGAATTTTCTTAGCTTCGATTTGTTATAAGGTAGAGCTTACGACTCCTAACGAGTCAAAAGTTACGACGTTTTGAAATTCGTGTACCGGGAGATGAAAACCGTCATAATCCGAAGTTATGATTGGTTGTAGGTCAAATCCCGGGGACTATAAGTCTAGTTTGGTAAATGGTCAAGGACTGAATTTTGGTGTCAAACCTGCACATTTGAGTCTACTTTAGGACTTAGGTGTCAAATGGGTCAATGGAGTATTTTAAACGGGTCAAACGGGTCCGACTTGGTTGAAGTACAATTTCAGTCTGAAAAACGTAGTTTTTGGAAAAGCGTTGAGTAACGGGTCGTAGAAGTAAAAACTTTTATTGGGATTAATTATGTGTTATCTACAGGTCTTATAGTATTTTTGAGAATTTTGTCAAATTTTATAAGGATGGTTAAGTATAGTAAAATAGTCCGTACTTTTGGTAAGTATCGGCGAAAATGAATAAAAATGGATAACGTTAATAATAAGGACGAATGGTGTAAAATGAGTAACGCTTGTTGTTTTGTTTTGGCGTGAGTTGTAATTGTCATAAGTGACTAGTGTTTATGCATTTTATACAGTACCATGAGGTTTTAAAATGAGATTACTCATTACGCGTTATTTGGTTGATAGGTGTTGATTTACCCGGGCATCCGTATCGTCGTCAGTGACCGTCTCTCGAACTATCGACTACTTGATATATAAGGTGTGAATTTATAGCCTCGCTTATTATTATTTCAAACTGTTTTACCCGCGAGGGAAATGCATGCTAGTTTTTAAAATGAACATATGTCATGAATGATTGTTGGTCCCGAATGTTGCCTTTGAAATTGTGTTGAGTACCTAGTTACAAGATCCTAATTTCATGAACTATTAACTATTGTTTAGTCCTAGCGTGGATTAGAAATAGCCGCTTATACAAAGTGATAGTACTATGGGGTTGACTACCCTATCCGAGACGAGGGCTAGTACGTTGATACCCCCTGCGGACGGATAATTTGTGATAAGAGATAAGGTATAATTGCAACTGATGCCTTATTAGGGGCCTTGGTTTCATCTGAATCACGCCGGTAATTATTACGCGGGTGATTGAGTTAACGGTTTAGTGTCATGAGCTTAAACACAATTGCCAGTATCTTGAATATAGATTGTTTGATCGACAAGTCTATGAATGATCGTGAATGGTTTTTATTTCACATATGTTCAAAATGAATTGTAAAACCTATGAATTCCACTCAACGTTTTCGTTGACCAAATTTTGGCATGTGTTTCAGGTAACCGCTGAAGTGTAGCATGGAGCGTGCATGGGATGGATGTTGTGTGTATGGCTTGGCGTCTGCTTGTTTTTCCTCCCTTTTCTACTAAAACATTTTTAACTTTAATGTTATGTTGTTGTGAAACTGTAATTTTTGGGTTGAGATTCATGGGGACCGAAAACGCTAAACTATGTTGTACCAAGTGGGGTTGGAAAAACCGTAGACATGTATCTTTTAACAATTTTTAATTCAAGTTTTAAGTTGACGTCTCTTTAGAGTCGTTCGATATATCTTGTGTGCGATGATAACTGCGTAGCACCCAAATGTTGTAGTTCCACTGCGCATAGCATTTGGCGGGGTGTTACATATATGGAGACACAACTACCATTAAAAGAGTAAGGTCAACGCATAATCTACGCGAGAGAATTTCAATTCAGATACAGACGAAAACGTTTAACGAATATGAATATATCCCATGTTTTCATAATTTGAGTACGCATTCGAAAGCTCCTCGGATCGTTACCCAGGTCATTCAAATGAAATCTAATAAAAAGAAATGATAGGAACGTCGATACATCCAGTCGGGTATCAACACTCGGTAATCAGATACTTCTCCAAAGAATCTCACCACAGGAGAATTGGACAAGAAGGGAATATCAATTGTAAAATAAGACAATTTCCACAGATGAGTAAATTCGACTCAGAAGAATAAATAGTACGGGCACATATGTAGGTGTCTCTAACAATATGTCCCTATTTTTCACTTTTTGCAGATCTCATAAAATTTCAATTTTCCACAATTACAAAGAAAATGTAGTGTTTGTTCATTAGTTTTATGGTGACTACTAATCAGCCTTGCATGGTCCATTCCAAATTGTATGTAGGCGCACAACTATATACAATTTCAAGATTAACGATGCAATACTCAGTTCGTCAAAATTTTATCATCATGTTTATAATAAAAACATTTTCTAGCTTAATTCTTAAATAAAAATCAAAAATAAATTTACAAGGATTTTCTTTGTTATGAAAACAATTAAGTTTTCCAAGGTGTTTCATAAACAACTTCATTTCGATAACGATCACTTATAAATCTTACTTAAATAATTCTTATGGTGATGAAAATTCAATTTTCTCAAAGGATATTGTTTTATCTTTATAAAAACAATGAGTGATCTGCAAAAGAGTGATGAAAGCTTGTTCACCAAGAACTAACTACAATATGATAGGAAATGAGCTTTAGCCAAATAATCATGAGGTTTATGACCTCGATGGCACTCAAAAAGAATAATCCACAACGTAACTCAATTCGAGATGAGTACTTGTTCAATGGTTGCATCACTAATGCGAACATTAGGAACAAGCAAGAAAAGATAGATAACATCGATACATGTAGAATTTAGCAATCAATGGTAGTCTTTTCATTAATCACAAACAAGTCAAAATTTAACCGTAACACATTATGGGTCACTATGTCATACAATTCCAAGAACTCATCCTACCAACTGATGTCTCAGTTAAGTTAGGGATTATTTTTAAAAGATACCACGATGAATACTAATCTACAAGAGTCATTAGGTGTTCCACATGTCCCAGAAGATCCATCGGTCTCAATTCAGAAGAAGATTTCTTCAATTTATTTCTTGGGCACTGGGCATCCTCGTTAGTGGACAATGGCCTAGGAACAATGTGACAATGCGTCAATTTACGATTGATATTTTATTCTCAAATATTATTTGAAAATATTATTTTAATGTTACAATATGAACTCACTTATTTTTGGGAAGAAATTTGGATTTACTTCTTGAAGTAGCATCGACTACGTTTAAACCGGAGGATTCTACGTTACGTGCTTACGTTTACATACACCGTCTTTGGTGACAGTCCGACATTTCAGAAAATAAATTTATCCGTGAATATTATTTTGGAGTTTTAAATTTGTGTTGGTTCATAAACTCACAAATTTACGAGAAGAGATTAGGACTTACGATTTTATTTTAACGTCCTTTACGACTAAACCGGAAACCTTAGGATTACGTATTTACATTTTCGAACTCCGTTTTTGATGAGACAATTTTTATTGGATTCGTTTTGTGACGTTGATTCAGAATTTATAAAAACGTTTTTCGTAAAACGACCCGAGGGCACGCAAATCGAGGAAACTAGAATCGAGGAATACCCGTAAACTAGTGAGATGGGACAAAACACTTTGTCCCACCCCACTAGCTTACATGGGACGGCACAATGTGTACACCACACCACCTTTGGCTTACTAGTTACACACTTGTCTAACTAGCTTCACAATGAAGCTTTATACTCCTCAAAACCATTAGCAAAACCACACACGCTCATTTACAACATGCAAAAACAACTCTCCTCTCTCTCTCACACTCATTTTGGCCGTCCCTACTCCACCATCAAACACCACTTTTGATCTAAATCAACCAAAACATCTCATGTTATTCATATACATGTTGATGCCCTTTTGAATCCCTATTGATTGGTGCAAGTTATAACATCCAAGGAGGAGTTTCCAAGGAGTCTTGAGGCTGATTTTCCACTAGGTTATCATGAAGAATGGTGGTCTTGAAGATGGTCATGGTTATTCACAAGTTTCTACATCAAAAACCATGTTCAAATCACAACCTACATCAACTTGGTGGTATAAAGATTGTCCTCCTCAACTTCTTGTTATTTTGATTATGTAAACATGTATTTTATTTCCTATTGTATATATTTATGATGATTATATGATGATAAAAATGTTATGTGGGGATTTGTTGTTGATATACATGATTAAAAAGGTGAAAAACTATAAACAACAAGGCTAAAATCTTGCTTAATTTACATGGCTGTATAAAACAGTAAAGAAACTTGTTATGAACTGATAAAATGATGAAGTAGAATTGATTTACAGTAAGCTATGGGTCTTGTACACATGTGAGAGTTTGCCATGCAATGGAATCAAAATAATGAGTGAGATATGATCAAAACAAGTTTAGGATATAAATCTGAAGTTACTGTTTTGGACGATTTTTAGAAAATATTTAGAAGATGATTCAACAGTATCTATAGAAGAGTTAATTGTAGCACATATCATGTAGTTTATGTGATAAAAATTTGAGCTTCTATCTCCATATAGAACTCAAGATATGGCAGTTTTGGTGAAAGTGAAGTTAAAAATCAGATTTTTGGAAATAATGTTTATTACTATTATATAAGCACTCACATTATATTGTATAAAATGTAAAGTTAAAACCCACTAACTTATGGATTTTATTTATATAAATATGTAAAAGGTTAAATAAGGGTACATTTTATAAAAATGGTAACTTGTTATGTTTTATAAGATATAAAACTATAAACATGATTTTTACGACTTTTTCGGCTATTGCCGTAAAATTAACGTTTTTGTTAAATAAAACTTAGATGGTTGGACCCGTCTAATGAAAACTTTATAAAACTTATATACTGATATATAGACATGTATAACAAGTAAAAACCGATAAAACCCGAACTATAAGAAATACGGACATTTACGAGCTAATTAAGCATATTGGACTAATGATTGGACTAAATAAAATAAAAACTTGTAAAGTTAAGTACTGATAATATAAGTACAAAATGGATTAAAATAAGTTAAAGAACTTATAATAAGTTGATTGGACTTAAAACACGTAAAAAGGCAAAACTAGTAAACTAGTATGAACGTTATCGACACATAACACAAAAATGAGTAAATGAGGATATGTAAACCCACTTGATCATCATATATATATAATCATCATATGTATACATAATTGATATTTTTATAAAGTCATTGGACAAACGTCTAAGACCGATTATTTTTTTATAGGTTTCCGTGATTGAAGCACGTACCGTACGTCCGAATTGCCGATAACCTGCCTTCCCACATCAACGTGAGTTCATAGCCTCACACTCTTTTAAATGTTTTTATGAAATGTTTTATAAACCCGCGAGGGAGATAACATGTTAGTTTTTATAAAATAGGACACCATTTGTCCCGATTGTTTGTTTATTGATTTTGGACCCGAATGATTAAATGACCCGATTGTATGACCCGATAAATGATTAATGGACCCGATAGATGAACTAAAATGGATTATTAAAGTTAGGTTATGTCACTAAAAGTCCCATTAGCATGAATTGTGAACTACCGGGAGTTGGTAGACGCTTATGCATATAATAGTACTATTTGGGGACGATCACCCCAGTTCGCGCCTTGACGGTTGATCCCCGTCGTGCCACATTGATTGGTAAGCGAATTTATGTATGAGAAGATTTCCATAGCGTGACCTTTGTGACGACACGCTACTTTAGATGGGCAAAATTGGTATCGGGTTAGCTACCCGTTGTTGGTTTAGTAAGGTAACAATGTCATGCGGCTTATAATAATCCAAAAACTAACGAAATACTACTAGACGCTCCGAATTACGATGTATTACCTGACTAGCAATACAGGGTTATACTATTAATATTATGTTCGTGTTTTGGTTTTCATAACCATATTCATATAACGGTTTTTATTTGATTTTATACAACGTCATAAGACGTATTGTATGATTGTTTTTACGACATTGGCTCGTATAATGATTTTTAAGGCAAATGCCTATATTATGATTTTCGATAAGGATTTGTATAAAATGACTTTGGCTATTTTATGGCCTACCAAAATGATTTGTACAAAAAGATTTTCAGTAATAATCTTATACTGATATTATATTGATGGATTTTATTAAACTCTATGAATTCACTCGGCGTTATCGCTGACCTTTTCTTTTAACATGTTTTATCTCAGGTACTTGAAGGTAATTCTCGGGAAGACGACAAGAATTCATGGCCCGCACTTAAACAATATTTTTCCATTCAAATACTTTGTAAAACTTTATATGAAATGTAATGACTTGGGACCGATGTAACTTTGATATTTATGAATGGAAATGATTTAATATTAAACGACGCTATTTTTATGCGTTGTCTATGATGTGAGTAATGTGCTATCCCGTAACACCAACTAGTCTTCCGCTGTACTAAGTTGTATAAATTTGGGGGTGTTATAGTTTGGTACCAGAGCTCTCGTTATAGAGAACGAAAGATTTTTAAAACTATGGTTTTGAATAAAACATTTCAAAATCTTTTAACTATAAACATTTTTCTAAAAATGTCTAAAAATCTTTTGACTATAACGGTGCCGAAGAATTCCCGAGTTACCGACAAGGCCAAGACTGAGAAGTGTTATTTTAATATATATATAACTTAGATTATATATATATGATGTAATTTTATTACATGATTGTTTGATGATTATTTTGATTTTTATACGAGGTATTTATACGACGTAGATTGTCACAAGTAACCCTAACTCCCCTAGTAAATTAATCGAAGCTATTCTCGTAGGAATTCTAGCTATCCTAGATCCAAACCTAGTTGCGGATATTTATGATCCCAACAAATGGTTGATATCCGGAGAAATGTAGATATTAGTTGATTGTGAAATTGAAAGAAGAATTGGCAAGATTAAATCTGATATCGATGTCATGACGATCTTTCCTTATAGAGTGGAGTTTGACAAAACGTTATCACCTAGAAAGATGTCATCTGATTCGTTGTCACCCAATTCTTAAATTGAAATCGAAAGGGTGAACGTTGCACTTGAGGCTGTCATTGGAACCATTACCCAAAAGCCTCATGCCACTAATACCTTTCCGAGAAGTTTAGTTGAATGATCAAGTCATTTCATACTAGTGACTCATTTGATAATTGTTGTTGTAAGAGCTAATAGGATTGGAAATTAAGTATTGATCATATCGAGCTTTTATTGCCTTTACAAGGCCGAAAAATAAGATTGAAAGTATTGGAGAATGAGGTAGGATATCAAATTGAGTATAAAATTGGTTAAAACTTGAATAAAGTAAAATTTAACCCATATGGAATAAGAAATTGTTAAGAGGAAATCGTTAAGTTTTTTGATTGAATTATAAGGTTTTAATTGATTGTAGGTTTGTGTTAAATATTGTTCCTAGGCCATTGTCCACTAACGAGGATGCCCAGTGTCCAACAAATAAATTGAAGAAATCTTCTTCTGAATTGGGACCGATGGATCTTCCGGGACAGGCAGGACACCTAATAACTCTTGTAGATTAGTATTCATTGTGGTATCTTTTAAAAATCCCTAACTTAACTGAGATATCAGTTGGTAGGATGAGTTCTGAGAATTGTATGACATAGTGACGCGTAATGTGTTACGGTACAATTTTGACTTGATTGTGATTAAGGAAAAAGACTACATTTGATTGCTAAATTCTACATGTATCGATGTTATCTATCTTTTCTTACTTCTTCCTAATGTTCTCATTAGTGATGCAACCGTTGAACAAGTACTCATCTTGATTTGAGTTACGTTGTGGATTATTCTCTTTGTATTCCTGAGTGCCATCGAGGTCATGAACCTCATGATTATTTGGCTAAGCTCATTTCTTATCATATCGTAGTTAATTCTTGGTGAACAACTCTTCATCACTCTTTTGCAGATCACACATTGTTTTTATAAAGTTAAAACGGTATCCTTTGAGAAAATTTAATTTTCATCATAATAAGGATTATTTAAAGAGAGATTTATAAGTGATTGATATCAAAATGAAGTTGTTTATGAGACGCTTTGGAAACTTAATTATTCCCATAACAAAGAAAATCTTTGTAAATTTATTTTTGGATTCTTATTTAAGAATCAAGCATGAAAATGTTTTTATTATAAACATGGATGATAAAATTTTGACGAACTGAGTATTGCATCGTTAATCTTGAAATTGTATATAGTTGCGCGCCTACATACAATTTGGAATGGACTATGCAAGACTGATTAGTAGTCACCATAAAACAAATGAATAATAAACACTACTTTTTATTTGAAAATTGCGGAAGATTAAATTTACGAGATCTGCAAGAAGTGAAAAATAAGGACATAGTGTTAGGGACACCTACATATGTGCCTGTAGCATCTATTCTTCTGAGTTGAATTTACTCATCTGTGGAAATTGTCTTATTTGACAATTGACAATTCTTTCTTGTCCAATTCTCCCGTAGTGAGATTCTTAGGAAAAGTATCTGATTATCGAGTGTTGATACCCGACTGGATGTATCGACGTTCATATCATTCCTTTTGATTTAATTTCATTTGAATGACCTGGGTAACGATCCGAGGAGCTTTCGAATGCGTACTCAAATTATGAAAACATGGGATATATTCATATTCGTTAAATGTTTTCGTCTGTATCTGATTTGAAATTCTCTCGCATAGATTATGCGTTGACCTTACTCTTAAGATGATAGTTGTGTCTCCATATATCCTTGAATTTGTAAAGGATTATGAGTTATTATTTGTCTTTTGAGAAGTTCACATCTTATCGACGGCAATAAAACTGAAAAGTTTGTAGTGCCAGTAGAATGGATTGATTGATTATGACATGACGACATTGTCTTAATTGATGGGAACTCGAGTAGAAATTCCCTAAAAGATAAGATGTTGATTATCAAAAGTGATCTAAATAATTCTTGATGGATGACCATATCTTGCATTTAGACTTGAAATTATACCGTGAATGGTTGTGAACTAGTTATAGATATTATAATCTAGAAAGAACCTAATATGAATTCATTAAAAGATGTTTCGATTATCTGAAACTTTAGGAAGTATTTGTTGATGAATTACCTAGACTTTCGCCATTAAGGCAAGTAGAAATTGGTATTGATTATATTTCCGGTGCTGCACCTGTGTCTTGTGCACTGTACGTCAGCACCATCTAAATTAAAGGAATTACCGTACAACTGATAAAGTTGTCGGAGAAAGATTTTATTATACCAAGCCTGTCATCCTGAAGAGCTATGGTGTTATCTTTCCTTATATTAGATTACTGTGACTGAGTAAATTGACAATCGAAAACGATATCCATAACTCGAAATGGAAGAATTGTTCGATCATTTACAAGGTTCTAGCAAATTTGATCCATAGCATGGCTATCATCAACTTCGCATCTGCGAAAGAGATTATCTATTCCAATCACTACATCCGGTGCTTGTAATGAACATTATGAGTTTCACGTGATGTCGTTTGGATTGACCAATGCACACGTAGCATTCATAAATTTGGTGAATCAAGTGTGTAGGCTCTAATTTGATAAATTCATGCTCGTGATCATTAAGGACTATATGTTTGATTATAAGAATAAGAATGGGTTAATAATTATTTATAGATTGTCCTGAATTGGCCGAACAATGAAAACCTGAACCTTGAATAATTGATATGTGATTAAAGACTTAAGACTTAATTCTTTACATGATTTAACCGTGTGATTAATAAATAATGGAAGCTATATTGACTTTTCAAAGATTAGAACCATTAACGCTTAGGGATTAAAAACTTAATCCTTTACATAAAATGACCATTGGATTAATAATGGTAAGATGTATGCATATAGACTCTTCAAAAATTAAGAGCCCTTTCAAGACTTTGAATTTTACCAAAAAGAAATGGAAATATGTTTTGACAAATGTTTTAACAAAGGATTTTTAAAGGGATTATTCCCTTATACACAAAACATTTAACTAAACTTCTGTTTAGGGGTAAATGTTTGTGTATACTTCTAGACAACTTAAGAAGAATTGAGGAAACCCATTAAAACCATAACTTGAAATTTGAAACAACAATTTTTGCTTTTCAACTAAAGAAAACTTTGACCAAAATATAACCAAAGATTTTTCAAACATTTACGAATCTTATTAATTATTTTCGATAAATCAGCAAAAATCTTGATAATCAAATTCAAATTTATTTTTGAAAATTTTATATAATTGGTCGAACTAAAAATTTAAAACTTTTACGTTTACGCTTCATAAAAATTAACTAATAATTATTTAATTAATTATAATAATTATCGACGCTTTAGACGCCGGATTGAGAAAAACTGATAAAAATGATAGTTGAGCCGAAACTGAAACATAAAGAATATGAAGAAAGAATTTTGAATAAATAAAGTTACGATATTTATTTCATCAGGAGAAAGTGAACGTAATTACTGACGCTTAATATAGAAAGAGTATCTGAGTGAACTGTGGACATGATAATGACGTCATCATGAGAAGTGAATATAGATACTGACATATTATATAAAAAGGATAATATAGATAATAAAAAGGGTTTCACGGCTAATGTGAACCATTAGAATTGAGAAGCCGATAGCGTTAAATGTTTTTAAAGGGCCGTTTATGGTTGCCTAAATATGGAAAATTATAAGATATAGTTATGTTGGAATTTGTAAGTATAAGTATTCTATTTATGTCATTTATGACTAAAAGTATCTTGACTGAAGAAGTTGTACTAATGGCAAATTATGAAGGCAGACACCGCCTCATACATTAGTAAACGTTTAACTATTGCAAAGGTCATCACCTGAATTTGATTCGATTTGGGTCATCGTCGACAGACTGACCAAATCTGCTAATATCATTCCCGTTAATGATAAATGCAAAAGAGTTATGTAAACATAGTATGTCTGTATCGAACATCTGTATCAAGATCCTCGCTTCGCATCGAATTTCTAGAGATATGCTCAGAAATCATTGTGAACGAACCTTGATGAGAGTACTATGTTCCACCCCAATCGAAGGGACAAGGTAAAGTAACGATACAAAGTAATATAAGCGTTGTTCTATGTTTGAATGATTGACCTTTGGATATAGACCTTATAGTCGTTTTCCTTTGGAGAGATTATCATTAATAATTATCGTATTAGGATCGAGATCGAATCTTGTTAGGATCTGAATCTTAGAGCATCCGTAAGCAGGAGTTGAGATGAAGACACCCGACATACATCCATTGTGAGTTGGACATGTCTTTTAGGTTTAAGGTTTCCTATGATGGCGAACCTAACCTTGCAAAATACCCGACTCGCGAGATCTGAAATGATTGTTGAAATTAGGATTTGATTATTAACTGCCGATAGTGGGCAGGAGGTTACGTGAATATGAAATGTAGATCTTAAAGTGCCAAATGGGTAGCGAAGTTATGCCACAACTTTTAACCTTGGAAAAATGAATTCATGATCTGACAAATCATGGGATATAAGTCCCCGTTGTATGGGACCATTGAGACGATGTAAAAGTTGGGATTGAAAGGCATATAAGCTGGATCTACCCTAGGACTTCAAGAACCGCGTGAATTATGTTTCGTAAATCGAACTTGATTGAATATCTATCAAGTGAAAATTTGATTGTTCTTAGTAAAGCTTAGATCGGCGAAAAGTTGCATTCATCTGAAACCCGTGAACCTCATGGATAGAGAAAGTAAGTCAACATTTAGCCTGATCTTATTCCCGTAGTTATGTTTGATGAAACTCGCGTATTATAATGGATTACACTTGTGAGAAAAGACCGAATGTGGAGGAGATACCCACATGGCTTTAACTCTATAAGAAGCGAGTAGTAAGGTAAGATGATCTTTGAGGACAAAGATCCTGTTTAGGGGTAAATGCTGTGACAATCCGTCAATTTACGATTGATATTTTATTCTCAAATATTATTTGAAAATATTATTTTAATGTTACAATATGAACTCACTTATTTTTGGGAAGAAATTTGGATTTACTTCTTGAAGTAGCATCGACTACGTTTAAACCGGAGGATTCTACGTTACGTGCTTACGTTTACATACACCGTCTTTGGTGACAGTCCGACATTTCAGAAAATAAATTTATCCGTGAATATTATTTTGGAGTTTTAAATTTGTGTTGGTTCATAAACTCACGAATTTACGAAAAGAGATTAGGACTTACGATTTTATTTTAACGTCCTTTACGACTAAACCAGAAACCTTAGGATTACGTATTTACGTTCTCGAACTCCGTTTTTGATGAGACAATTTTTATTGGATTCGTTTTGTGACGTTGATTCATAATTTATAAAAACGTTTTTCGTAAAACGACCCGAGGGCACGCAAATCGAGGAAACTAGAATCGAGGAATACCCGTAAACTAGTGAGATGGGACAAAACACTTTGTCCCACCCCACTAGCTTACATGGGACGGCACAATGTGTACACCACACCACCTTTGGCTTACTAGTTACACACTTGTCTAACTAGCTTCACAATGAAGCTTTCTACTCCTCAAAACCATTAGCAAAACCACACACTCTCATTTACAACATGCAAAAACAACTCTCCTCTCTCTCACACTCATTTTGGCCGTCCCTACTCCACCATCAAACACCACTTTTGATCTAAATCAACCACAACATCTCATGTTATTTATATACATGTTGATGCCCTTTTGAAGCCCTAATGATTGGTGCAAGTTATAACATCTAAGGAGGAGTTTCCAAGGAGTCTTGAGGCTGATTTTCCACAAGGTTATCATGAAGAATGGTGGTCTTGAAGATGGTCATGGTTATTCACAAGTTTCTACATCAAAAACCATGTTCAAATCACAACCTACATCAACTTGGTGGTATAAAGATTGTCCTCCTCAACTTCTTGTTATTTTGATTATGTAAACATGTATTTTATTTCCTATTGTATATATTTATGATGATTATATGATGATAAAAATGTTATGTGGGGATTTGTTGTTGATAAACATGATTAAAAAGGTGAAAAACTATAAACAACAAGGCTAAAATCTTGCTTAATTTACATGGCTGTATAAAACAGTAAAGAAACTTGTTATGAAATGATAAAATGATGAAGTAGAATTGATTTACAGTAAGCTATGGGTCTTGTACACATGTGAGAGTTTGCCATGCAATGGAATCAAAATAATGAGTGAGATATGATCAAAACAAGTTTAGGATATAAATCTGAAGTTACTGTTTTGGACGATTTTTAGAAAATATTTAGAAGATGATTCAACAGTAGCTATAGAAGAGTTAATTGTAGCACATATCATGTAGTTTATGTGATAAAAATTTGAGCTTCTATCTCCATATAAAACTCAAGATATGGCAGTTTTGGTGAAAGTGAAGTTAAAAATCAGATTTTTGGAAATAATGTTTATTACTATTATATAAGCACTCACATTATATTGTATAAAATGTAAAGTTAAAACCCACTAACTTATGGATTTTATTTATATAAATATGTAAAAGGTTAAATAAGGTTACATTTTATAAAAATGGTAACTTGTTATGTTTTATAAAATATAAAACTATAAACATGATTTTTACGACTTTTTCGGCTATTGCCGTAAAATTAACGTTTTTGTTAAATAAAACTTAGATGGTTGGACCCGTCTAATGAAAACTTTATAAAACTTATATACTGATATATAGACATGTATAACAAGTAAAAACCGATAAAACCCGAACTATAAGAAATGCGGACATTTACGAGCTAATTAAGCATATTGGACTAATGATTGGACTAAATAAAATAAAAACTTGTAAAGTTAAGTACTGATAATATAAGTACAAAATAGATTAAAATAAGTTAAAGAACTTATAATAAGTTGATTGGACTTAAAACACGTAAAAAGGCAAAACTAGTAAACTAGTATGAACGTTATCGACACATAACACAAAAATGAGTAAATGAGGATATGTAAACCCACTTGATCATCATATATATATAATCATCATATGTATACATAATTGATATTTTTATAAAGTCATTGGACAAACGTCTAAGACCGATTATTTTTTTATAGGTTTCCGTGATTGAAGCACGTACCGTACGTCCGAATTGCCGATAACCCGCCTTCCCACATCAACGTGAGTTCATAGCCTCGCACTCTTTTAAATGTTTTTATGAAATGTTTTATAAACTCGTGAGGGAGATAACATGTTAGTTTTTATAAAATAGGACACCATTTGTCCCGATTGTTTGTTTATTGATTTTGGACCCGAATGATTGAATGACCCGATTGTATGACCTGATAAATGATTAATGGACCCGATAGATGAACTAAAATGGATTATTAAAGTTAGGTTATGTCACTAAAAGTCCCATTAGCATGAATTGTGAACTCCCGGGAGTTGGTAGACGCTTATGCATATAATAGTACTATTTGGGGACGATCACCCCAGTTCGCGCCTTGACGGTTGATCCCCGTCGTGCCACATTGATTGGTAAGCGAATTTATGTATGAGAAGATTTCCATAGCGTGACCTTTGTGACGACACGCTACTTTAGATGGGCAAAATTGGTATACGGTTAGCTACCCGTTGTTGGTTTAGTAAGGTAACAATGTCATGCGGCTTATAATAATCCAAAAACTAACGAAATACTACTAGACGCTCCGAATTACGATGTATTGCCTGACTAGCAATACAGGGTCATACTATTAATATTATGTTCGTGTTTTGGTTTTCATAACCATATTCATATAACGGTTTTTATTTGATTTTATACAACGTCATAAGACGTATTGTATGATTGTTTTTACGACATTGGCTCGTATAATGATTTTTAAGGCAAATGCCTATATTATGATTTTCGATAAGGATTTGTATAAAATGACTTTGGCTATTTTATGGCCTACCAAAATGATTTTTACAAAACGATTTTCAGTAATAATCTTATACTGATATTATATTGATGGATTTTATTAAACTCTATGAATTCACTCGGCGTTATCGCTGACCTTTTATTTTAACATGTTTTATCTCAGGTACTTGAAGGTAATTCTCGGGAAGACGACAAGAATTCATGGCCCGCACTTAAACAATATTTTTCCATTCAAATACTTTGTAAAACTTTATATGAAATGTAATGACTTGGGACCGATGTAACTTTGATATTTATGAATGGAAATGATTTAATGTTAAACGACGCTATTTTTATGCGTTGTTTATGATGTGAGTAATGTGCTATCCCGTAACACCAACTAGTCTTCCGCTGTACTAAGTTGTATAAATTTGGGGGTGTTACAAACAACACTTAACACAAACTAACAATCATTTAAGACCTTATAATTAAATCACAGGACTTAACGACTTCCTCTTAAGAATCTCATATTCCATACAAGTTAAATTTTACTTTTATTCAAGTTTCAATCAACTTATACTCAATTCGATATCCTGTCTCACTTTCCAATACTTTCAACCTTATTATTAGGCCTTAATAGGGCAATAAAATCTTGATATGATCGACACTTAATTTCCAATCCTATAGCTCTTACAACAACAATTATCAAATGAGTCATTAATATGAAATGACCGACATATTCAATTAGACTTCTCGGAAAGGTACTAATGGCATGAGGCTTTTGGGTAATGGTTCCAATGACAGCCTCAAGTGCAAAATTCACCCTTTCGATTTCAAATTTAATAACTGGGTGACAACGAATCAGATGACACCTTTCCAGGTGGTAACGTTTTGTCAAACTCCACTCTATAAGGAAAGATCGTCATGACATCGATATCAGTTTTAATCTCGCCAATTCTTCTTCAATTTCACAATCAACTAATATTTGCATTTCTACAAATATCAACCATTTTGTTGGGATTATAAACATCCACGACTTGGTTTAGATCTAGGATAGGTAGAATTCCTACGGGAATAGCTTCTATTGATTTACTAGGGGAGTTAGGGTTCCTTGTGACAATTTACGTCGTATAAATATGTCGTATAAATATAGAAATAATCATCAAACAATCATGTAATCAAATTACATCATATGTACATATATAATCCAAGTTATATATATATTAAAATAACACTTCTCAGTCTGGCCTTGTCGGTAACTCAGGAATTCTTCGGCACCGTTATAGTCAAAAGATTTTTAGACATTTTGTGAAAAATGTTTATAGTTAAAAGATTTTGAAATGTTTTATTCAAAACCTTAGTTTTAAAAATCTTTCGTTCTCTATAACGAGAGCTCTGGTACCAAACTGTAACACCCCCAAATTTATACAACTCAATACAGCGGAAGACTCGTTGGTGTTACGGGATAGCACATTACTCACATCATAGACAACGCTTAAAAAGCGCGTCGTTTAATAATAAAAATTTCCATTCATAAATATCAAATTTACATAGGTCCCAAGTCATTGTATTTCACACAGGTTTTACAAAGTATTTGAATGGAAATTATTATTTAAGTGCGGGCCATGAATTCTTGTTGTCTTCCCGAGATTTACCTTCAAGTACCTGAGACAAAACATGTTAAAAGAAAAGGTCAGCGATAACGCCGAGTGAATTCATAAAGTTTAATAAATTCAATCAATATAACATCGGTATAACATTATTACCGAAAATCATTTTGTACAAATCTTTGTAATAGGCCATAAAATAGGCCAAAATCATTTTATACAAATCCTTGTCAAATCATAATATAGGTTTTCGCCTTCAAAACCATTATACGAACCAATGTCGTAAAAATATCATACAATACGTTTTATAACGTCGTGTAGAGTTAAATAAAAACCGTTATATGAATATGGTTATGAAAAACCAAAACACAAAAATAATATTAATAATATGACCCCGTATTGCTAGTCAGGCAATATATTGTAATTTGGTGTGTATAGCATTATTTCGTTAATTGGATTATTATAAGCCGCATGACATTGTTACCTTACTACAACAAACAACAGGTAGCTAGCCCGAAACTCAATTTGCCCATCTAAATTAGTGTGTCATCACAATAATCACGCTTGTGTAAATCTTCTCATACATAAATTCGCTTACCAATCAATGTGGCACGACGGGGATCAACCGTCAAGGCGCGAACTGGGGTGATCGTCCCCAAATAGTACTATTATATGCATAAGCGTCTACCAAATCCCGGTAGTTCACAATTCATGCTAATGGGACTTTTAGTGACATAACCTAACTTTAATAATCCATTTCATTTCATCTATCGGGTCAGTTAATCATTCATCGGGTCATACAATCATTCGGGTCCAAATCAATAAACAGACAATCAGGACAACTAGTGTCCTATTTTATAAAAACTAACATGTTATCTCCCTCGCGGGTTTATAAAACATTTCATAAAAACATTTAAAAGAGTGCGAGGCTATGAACTCACGTTGATGTGGGAAGGCGGGTTATCGGCAATTCGGATGTATGGTACGTGCTTCAATCACGGAAACCTAGACAAATAATACTCGTCTTAGACTTTTGTCCAATGAGTTTATAATAATAACAATTATGTATATATATGATGACTTTATACATATGATGATGATCAAGTAGGTTTATACATCTTTACTTATTTATTATAGTGTTTATGTGTTGGAAATTTTCAAGACTAGTTACACTAGTTCAACTTGTTTACATTTTAAAGCCCAATGGGCCTATTACAAGCCTAATACTATTCATTAGCCCAATTATACTTTTATTATCAGTATTATACTTTATATGTTGGGCCCAAATGGGTTAAGCCCAATAAATAAGTTTATAAGTGTTTTACTAACTAGTCGGGTTTATAGTCCAATAAGGCTACTTTGGCCCGTTAATGTCTATATGTTGTAAAGTTCGGGTTTTATCGGTTTTTACTTGTTATATAAGTTCATATATCAGTATGTGAGTTTATAAAAGTTTACATTAGACGTGTCCGACCGTCTAAGTTTTATTTGACAAAAACGTTAATATTTCGGTACTAGCCGAAAAGACGTAAAATTTAGTATATAGTTTTATAACTTGGAAAAACATTTATATTTACAATTTATATAACATATCCCATTTTAATATCGATATATATATATATATAACTCTTTTATTATAATTATTATCAACTAGTGGGTTTTGTATTTATATATATTTTATATAAATTTTGAGTGCTTATATTATATATTATATATTTTATATAAATTTTGAGTGCTTATATTATATATTATTTATACAAAATCAGTCTTAAAAATCTAGTTTACTAAAATGATCATATCTAGAGTTCTACATGAAGATAGAACACCAAATTTTTATCACATAAACTAAATGATATCTGCTTCATTTTATTCCAGTATAGCTACTGATGAATCAACCTCTAAGTATTTTATAAAATTCGTCCAAAACAGTGTACTCAGATTTGCACTCTAAACTTGTTTTGATCATATCTTACTCATTTTTATGATTCCATTGCATGGCCAACTCTCACATGTGTACAAGTCTCAATACTCACTGTATATCAATTCCTCTATACCATTTTATCATTTCATCATATGGTTATTTACTATTTTTATACAGCCTACTAAATTAAGCAAGATTAACCATTTTTACATATAGTTTTTCATCTTTTTACCCATGTTTATCAACACTTGATCCCCACACAACATTTTTATCATCATATATTCATCATATACATATACAATAAGAAAGAAAATACATGATTACATAATCAAAATAACAAGAGGATGGAAAGAACAATCTTTATACCACAAAAGTGATGAAATGATGAGGTTTTGGATGAACAAGACTTGGTTTTGGGTAACCAATCTTATGAGATATCAACACCACTTCTAGGATCACCAAGTATTTGTAGATTCCTCCAAAAATCAGCCCTTGTTCTTCATGAAAACTCCTTGAGAAATCAGCCCCAAACTCCCTTGAAAACTCCTTTTTACATGTTAAGATCACCTCCAATCAACAAGACATCAAAAGGCTTTCATCTTGTGGAAGTTAAACATATGATTCATGGTTGAATTTTTGATCAGATTGGGTGTTTTGGGTGGAGTATGGGACGAAATAGGAGAGAGAAAGAGAGAAAATGGAGTGGTATTGCATGTATGAATGAGAAAGTGGGAGGAGTTAGATGGTTTTGTGTTAGCTTGGTGGTTTTGGAAGAAACTAAGGACATGTGTCATTGGTTTACACACAAACTTGACACCTATATGGTGTATTGGTTAAGCTTAGATGGTTATAGTGGGGGTGGGACAAGTGTCCCACTTGTCTCATCTCCACTAATTTCCGGGTACTCCTCGATTCTAGTTTCCTCGATTTACGTGCCCTCCGGTCGTTTTACGAAAAAGGTTTTTATAAATTATGAATCAACGACACAAAATGAATCTAATAAAAATTGTCTCATCAAAGACGGAGTTAGAAAACGTAAATACGTAATCCTAAGGTTTCCGGTTTAGTCGTGAAGGACGTTAAATTATAATCGTAAGTCCTAATCTTTTCTCGTAAATTTATGAGTTTATGAACCAACACAAATTTAAAACTCCAAAATAATATTCACGGATAAATTTATTTCCTGAAATGTCGGACTGTCACCAAAGACGGTATATGTAAACGTAAGCACGTAATGTAGAATCCTCTGGTTTAGACGTAGTCGATGCTACTTCAAGACGTAAATCCAAATTTCTTCCCAGAAACGTATGAATTCATAATATAACATTAAAATAAGGTTAATAAATAATACTTGAGAATAAAATATCAACCATAAATTGACGGATTGTCACACATACGAAGGGAAAGGAATCCCAACAAACCCATAGCCCTAATATGATTCCAAGGAACAGTTATGAAGTTAATAAACCCTATTGTGCCAAGTGCGACTACTATCATCGCAAAGAGTACCCAGAGGGTTGCCTAGATTGTAATAGGCCTGGGCATAAGAAAAGAAACTATAGATCCTCAAAGCAACCCATAAGAATAACACAACCCCAATGAAACTTAAATGAACCTACCCAAGAAGGAAGTTCAAATGAATCTAGTTGGTACACATGAGACAGTATCAACCCTACACAGATGGAACGCGAATTTCCACATATATACGGAATGCTTTGTAGGGATCCTTATTACCATCTCACTAGGAACATAAAGTGAATGATGTAATATTGTACGAATCAAGTGACTCGACAACCGTCGATGTTATAATGTAAGCTTTCATTCTGTGTTCAATAAAATAACGTTTAATTCTTAACAATTGTGAATGAGCGTAACGAAATTCAAGTTCACTAAAAACACCTCCCCAAATTACCACAAAAAATAAAAAAAAATTCATAACCTCACCATCCAAAAGGATAATAAATGAAGAAGGTAAGGCTGATAAAATAATTAACTATCACAAAACACATAATAAAAAAATTAGCTGAAAATAAAAAAAGAACAATGAGAATTAAATGAAACCTTATCAAATAAGGCCATAATATTTCCATTCATAATGTAACAAGGTACAAAGTAATGAGAATACACCAAAGATATAAAATGCTAAAATAAAACAAACATCTCCATCTGAAAAGAAACACATAGGATAGATCAGTAAAACGAGCGACATGAGGATGATACTCATAATGGGAGTAAAAATCTCAATCGGGATGTCCATCGGGAAGAGTAATCAAATTTTTTGAAGGTAAAATGAGGATTTGTGTGTGTGAAAATTTTTTGAAAAATAATCGAGGATGATGTGTGAGAGAAGATTTGAAATTTGAATTTATTAAGAATGGGGCGGTAGGATTTATGGGAATTTGTGAAATAATTTAAATAAAATATTTAGGAATAGTAACGGCAGTTTATTTGTATCGCTTAAAACACAATTACAACTAAAAAAAATAAAAAATGAGTAAATTAAAAAAAAACTATAACATATAACATAAATTGGTAAAATAAAAAATTCATAATTTTACCATATCAAATATAAATACTAATATAAAAGCGTAACTGAAAAGAAACTAAAAACAAATCCCAACGAATATATGTAAAAGTAAAAGGGTAAACAAAGAATAATCGATCACCATGGGATTAAAAGATAAATCATACCATTAAAGAATTTAAAACTACGAAAACTAAAATAAACCACAATTTCATATAAAGCAAGATACGAATAAAAGAGGTGAAGAAAAGGAGGACGCTATATATTGTATCTGAAATATACATAACCTGATCACCTATGTATAATTTAGATTGTACAGTAGTGTGCTCGTAGTAGTTACCATAAATACTATAACTAATTGAACCAATTCAAAAGCGAAGAGTCATAAGCCGAGAGTTTAATACCGAAAACTTAAGTACTATTTCTCTAAAATAACTGAAATAATAAAGAACTACCTAAAACAAGGGTAAATTTTCAAACCTAACTAAAACTTATAAAATTTGAAAAACCTGAATATATGGTACAAAGAATAACTAAATCACGCATAATGAACGAAACAACAATTTATTTAAGAAAATATCCAATTAAAACATTAATACGGAAAGTGAAAATACATCATGAAATTCGATGGTAACACACTACCAACAAACCACTAATACTTAATTCTTCCAAAATACTTCCACACCAATCGCAAAGACAATAAGAGGTAAGATGAACACCATTATAACAATTAGTAACTGTGTATCTTCTTCCGGCAAAACGTTCGCCAAGTAAATTGCGACCACAATGACAAATAGGATCGCGGCTATGGGAACGAGATACGACATCTTCTTGGTAATGAGAATTAGAAACCTATAACTAAGATAAAAAAAATTTGATTGTGTGTTAAGAGTTTGAAAATCTTGATTTGGGGAGAAAAGTAACCGTTTGTTACTATTATTAGCCGTTACACCTCCACTCACCAGTTTCGTCATCTTCTCGACAAATACCTTAATGTAGACGAGGCCTTGATTTTGGGACGAAATCCTCTAAGGTGGGGTGAATGTGACAACCCGTAAATTTGAACTCATTATTTAAAATAATTATCGCTAAATTTATTTTTTGAAAACACAATAAATTATAAACATGAAGATATTCAAAAACAAATTATATTATCACCAATAATACTCATGAAGGACTATTAGTATATTCTATTTGCGATATAGAAATTTATATGTTGCGTGTTTAAATTAATTACTACAAAGTAGAAAATTATTATTGTGCTAATGGGAGATCGTGATTAACTATAATTCGAAGCCATAGAATTAAAAGTTTATGTGTTTTATTTCTTTAACTTAAAATGAATTATTTTAAATTTATAGGTCATATAAGTGTCAATAATAATTAATTTTTAACAGATAACATAAATTATTGAAATCATCGTTAATTAATAATAAAAAGTTATCTAAACGTTTTTAACGCAGGATTTCTTCAAAACAATATATGATGGACTATAAAAAGTCTATAAATCATGTATTTATCACTATTAATTATTGTAAAATATTGTTTTTATGTCAAAATGATCACGAAAATGTATAAATAAATTTTATCAATTAAAAACTAACAAAATTAATTTGGAAACTTCATAATTAATTATATGGTCTTAATTAAATTATTAAATGACTAAAAATAAGCCTGTAATTAATTTTAAAAGCCCATAAACCCAAATTAAATCCAACTAAAAGCACCTAACACCAAATTAAGACTCTAATGACCCATGGCTACTAAATTTCGATGGTAGAAGCCCATAAAACATATAGGAAGATTATTTGCATAGCTAAACTTTAGGAAACCAATTTGAATGTATTTACAAGTTATCTACTTGCCAAAATAATGCATATATCATTCCTGGAACATAATAATTCGACTCATACCCCATCATAACTCAACAACAATTGGAAAATCCCTAAAAACCCTCTCCAATAGTCGACTTTTATCTTCCTTTATTGTTTCATCAATCTCTTGCTATAGTTCTTCATTTTTAGTCATTCTTCTTTATTTTCATTGATGATTGATACATTGGTGGTAAGCATTCAATTTTAGTACAAATATACAGCAACTAACAAGTCTTGAATCACAAAATCATCATAAACCAATCAATCAAATTCTTTCTTTGTTCTTTGTTTGATGCGGTGAACCACCACCATCACACCACCGTTTCCACCACTACAAGAGCATTCAAATACTCCTAAACCATTACCAAGGACCCTCGGTCTTTTTCCTAGAAGCCCAGTAAGTGTGAAGAAGCCTAGGCCAAATGCTAGTCAAGACCGATTTAGGGTTTTCTAAGAAACCCTAATTTTGATTTCTGCTTACTATTTTAGCTGGTGTTCTTGTCACTTAAAAAACTTCTTTAAATTAATTCTGGTCTTCCAAGAAGTCCTAGTATAAGTTCCTAAGTCCTCCAAGTGTTCGTGTACGGTTGTGCAAGCAAAATCCTAGCCGAGTTATTTTTAGGGTTTTCTAGGTTCGATTTTGCTCAAACCAACAATCACTTCGTAAGATCTGATTTACCTAGTACAAGTAACTTTTATTACATGTTAAATCTTGACCTAGTAATGCCTAAAGTTTAAAAATAACATGTAATTGGCTAAATGGTTAAAAACAAGCCCTAACGGGACGTACGGGTAAAAATCGTGCCATAATTTTGCTTGACTTGATTATGAACTGAATTTTAGTGTTTCCTACTGTTAAATGATGTTATTAATTAGTTCATGTTAGTTAAACTCAGTATGTAATGTTATTTAATCAAGTTGTAAAAGTAGCTGAAACTCTCGTTGCTAAACTAGCTTAAAAACGCCTAAACTTTTGTTAAAAAACGACCATCAAATATTGGTCACGTAATTTTTATTCTAAATATTCATATTTTATTTTTCATAAGTTTTACAATTCTCTCTGAACCAAGTAAAAGTACCTAAAAATGAATTAGTGATCACGCTTTTAATTTTATGATTTTATACGAAATTAATGAAATCGTATGCATGTAAAATGGTAGACTTTAGAACATTAGAATGTCACTAATATGAATTTCTTAATGAAATGGTAAGATTATAATGTGAATCAACCTCTACAATAATAATCATGGTAGAAGGTGTTGTCCCATATCCTTTGATGCTTAAACAAGAAAGAAAGGTAGAAGATAGATGAATTCTAGAGAGAGAAAGTAGAGAGAGAAAAGAGAGAGAAGTGTGTGAAACTTGGTGAATATTAAATTAAGAGAATGAGAGAAAAATTAACCAACCAACCTCTCCTTACATGAAAGGAGAGGTATTTATAGCCTTGCCTACATGTGGCATAATGGGCTATATGATAATGGGTCGGGCTTTCCTTTTAGGCTTTAGTTACTTCTGAATGAACTTTAACTTAAAGTTAAGCCCGTAAAACACGACTAATCAACTACCTATTACAACATTTTTAAATACGATACATAATAAACATATGACCGAACTTTCTTGTTTGACTCAGTATATTGAGGCTAACAATCTCCCCCAATGAGAGGTCATTACCCTTTATGAGAGTCATTACCCTTTGTCATTTGGAGATATGTAGAGATTACTAATCTCTCTATAAATGAGTCTTGAACAGGTAATAGTAGTCTTTGTCCTTCTTGCTGTGATCTTTGAGCCTTTGTCGTTGTCATTCGACTTTGTCTTTAATCTTGAGATCTTCAAATCATCCTTAACTTTTCTTTGCCATCTTGCGATCTTGTGTCTTCATCCACATGCTCACACTATTAATTGTTGAATATGTATTTAGGCATGAGTATGTGGTTTTGAATCTTTGACTTTCCTGAGTACACCGTGACGCCACCTTCTCGAGACAAAACATAGACACGGATTGAATGGCTTTGACATTCGTCAAAAATCGATAGAGTTTTACCTCAGGTCGGTGAAGACCGTTATACGATAGTAAGTATCGTACCTGTGATTAGGTAGATTCAATTTAAGAATCTCCTTGACAGGGTTTCACGGAAATACTAGCCGTTCTCTTTATTCGACCGTCTCAAAGCAAGACTGCGAACATAAAGAGTGAATCAGCAGGATAGATATCCGCTTGATTAAAGTCGTCAATTCGAATTCCTGGAACAAGTGTGATTCGTTAAGAATCTTACCATCGTTGCTTTCTAGTTGACACAAGCTTGATTCATAAGAATCTCGCAAGTTACCTATCGTGGCGATGTTTGAGGTTGACGCTAGAAGGATTTCTATTCGTCATTGTGAATATTAATGAATATCACTCTAAATGTTCTGGCAAGATCATAAACATATTACATAGAAACCTGAAACGAGTTTGAATCAATTCAGAATCAAACCACTATTGCTTTTCAGTTTACACGTGTATAATTCATAAAGAATCTTGCACATGACCTACCGCAGTGTTGTTTGATGTTAACACTGGAAGGATTTCCACTCTTCATTATGAATACTGAGTAGTATCCCTCTGAGTGTTCTAGCAATATCACGAGGATATAGCGTAGGACTCTCTTTTTCGTCATCCGTGTGTCCTAATGAGATTTGATTGATAACTAGGCTCTAGACTCGATTTGTGCACTTTTAGTGGTAAGAGGCTGGAGCATATGCCACCTATTCAATATCAACTATCTCGGAGTGAGAAAGCTAATAGAAGTCACGTTGCTCTCTGTGATAATAAAACAAACTTCTTTTGAGAGAAGCCCGAGTCACCTGGGAAAGGGTTGTGCATTACATCATTGGGTCCATGATGAGTTGTCTTCATGATGTGTTGACCCGGTTTCTGCCTAAGTTATATGGAGGGCTTCTTTCTTTACACCCTTTATCTTTACATTTCTTTTTCATTCTTAAACCCCTTCAATGCTTACCAAGACATCATTACTAGCACCTTGTTGTGACTGTTCCAGTGCTAGCATCAGTACTTAGTCGGCATTCAGCTACGTTCACATTCTACTCCATCTTTCCTAAGGACTTCTAATGATCTATTGGATTATCCCTAGGAAGATCCCTCCGGTTCTAGTTGGATCATAGGACTTAAACCTGACCACCCTCTTGACACCAATAACATCGTGGATTAAAGATGTTGTGGGTATTTGATCGAAACCATAAAAACCACTTCAAAAAAGTCTAACAAGGTGTTTGAAAAAACATTTAATCACCTTGATAGTTTTGTCGTTTCAGAAATGCTCCCCCTTCACATGTGCATCGATAATCGAAAGGTTTTCGCACATGTGGGTAAGAGTTAAAAGTGCTTGAGTTTATAGATCTCATTTTAATTACATATTCTCCCCTATCTCTAATATATAAAATCGTTTGATATTAGAGATACCAAATTTGATTAAAATATATTTGTGAAAAATAGTCTAGAAAATCTTCGGGAGAAAGATGTGTCAAATTTAGCATGAATTTAGAAAGCCCCCCCTCAAAAAATTGATCTAATTGAATTGCCATTACGAGGATATGGTCCACATTAAACTTTTGAGGATAGGAGTTGTTGAACACATAATTTTTTGAAAGATTTTGAATAATCATTGAAAAACTCTTGAAAAAATTATTTTCAACGCTTTTCGAAAAACTCTATTTCTTTTTGGCGAAGAGGTTTTTCTAAAGCATAAAGTTGAGTTCATACACTTTGAATGTCTTGACGAATCCACTCAAGTGTAAGAAGATTTCTCTTCTTTTGCTGAGGGTAAGGGCACTAAAGCGTACACTCCCTCGTTAATATAGATCCGCGTTGCAATCTGAAAGTGATTACAAGCCATTTTGTTGAGCTCAAAACGTTGAATGTTTTGTGACAAGCTCAACCCAAGATAGATTGCTCTACCCGTTGTTGGAAAAGTTGTCCAAAATAGACATTTTTCTTTTATTGAAAGATAGAAATGACATGTTTTGAAAAATATTTACAACTTTCATTCGAGCTTTATGTACACACCCGTGTCGTTATTGAGCGACATTTCTAGGCACGTCAATATTATCGATACTGAAAGACATTTCGAGAAGAATGTTTTTGGATGTTGAAAGATTTTTCATTTTGTGTTTTGTTTTTATATGTTTTATATTTTTGTATTTTGCAATGATAGATAAATCAAGCAGGTACCTTTGCTAGAATCACCAGGTCAGCTGGAGTCAAACATCTCTTACCAATTTGCCTAACGAGGTACTCAAACCGATCTTTCGACAGAGCCTTTGTAAACAAGTCGGCTAATTGGTAATCCGTTCCAACAAAGTATAGTTCAACGATACCTCTTTCAACTTGTTCCTTTATGAAGTGGTATCTGACATCGATGTGCTTCGTGCGGGAATGTTGTACCGGATTGCAGGAGATGGCTATGGTCGACATTGAGTCACAATACATAGGTACTTTATAAAAGTGGAAGCCATAATCCTTGAGTTGTGTTCTCATCCAAATAACTTGAGCACAAACGTGGATAGAGACACATACTTCACTTCGGCTGATGACCGTGACGTGCAATCCTGCTTCTTGGAAGACCATCCCATAAGCTTATCTTGACCTAGAAATGTGCACCACCAGAAGTACTTTTTCGTGTATCAAGACACCCTGCATGATCAGAATCTGAATAGGACATGAGAAAGAAACCGGTTTCCCTCGGATGCCAGAGTCCCAAATGAATGGTAGATCCGTTTAACCTCCTTGAGGTACTTTTCAGTGGGTCACGCTTGATATTGTGCACAATAACACGTAGCATGTGAAATATCGGGTCTGCTTGCTGTCAAGTACATTAGGGAGTTGATCATGGAACGATATCTGGTTTGATCTATTGCATTTCCCTCCAAATCAGCATCTAGCGATGTGGTTGATAATGGTGTCCCAACGGGGTCACATGAAGTCATACCATGCTTTTTGATTATCTCTTGACAATACTTAGCTTGGTTTATAAAGATACCACTTGGGGATTGGTGAACTTAAATTCCAAGAAAGAATTTTAGTTCGCCCATCATTGACATTTCAGATTTGTTGTGCATTACTTTTTCAAACCATTTTGAATGTTTTGGGTTTGTAGACCCGAAAATAATGTCATCAACATAAATCTACACAAGCAAAATGTCATCCCATATTTATAATTAAATAAAGTTATATCAATGGAACCTTTTGAGAAACCTTTGGATACCAGAAATTTAGAGAGCTCGTCGTACCACGCCCTTGGAGCTTCCTTGAGTCCATAAAGTGCTTTGTGGAGACGATACACCTTGTCAGGATAATGAGGATTAACGAATCCTTCCGGCTGCGTAAATAGACTTCTTCCTTCAAAGGACCGTTAAGAAATGTTATCTTCACATCCATTTGATAAACAGTGAATCTCTTATGTGCAGCATAAGCAAGGAAAATCCTGACCGCTTCCATAAGAGCAACTGGTGCAAATGATTCGTCAAAATCAATTCCCTCTTTCTGGCCATACCCCTTCGCCACTTGCCTAGCTTTGTTCTTGATGATCGTGTTTTCTTCATCAATCTTGTTTTTCCAGATCCATCGAAGATTTAATGGAATCACATCGTATGGTCTGTCAATAATAAGTCTGAAAACACTTATCCTTTTACCACTTATTTCCAATAATAACAAAACCAATACGTGTATTTTATGTCGTAAAAGTTGGAATTATGTGTGGTTTGTGTTTTTATTGTGTTTCAGAATAAAAATATGAAAAAGGGAGAAAACACGAGCTATCACGAGTTTTTATAGAAGAAAACGAGAAAAGACGAAGTCAAAAGATCAAGAGTGCAAAAAGAACGGAAGTCCAAGGCTTATTCTGAAGATTTATCGAAGAAAAAGTCTAAAGATAGAAGTTTAATGAAGTCGAAGAACTAAGTCTCATTAAAGAAGAAAATTATAAGACGAGTTCAATTAATATCGACAAATCCTGAGACGACGTCGAGAAAGACAAAGAATTTAAGTCGAGTCGATACGAGACAAAAGGAAAAGGAAGCAACACATGAACCTCCCCACCTCCTATATATACCCTCCTAATGACACATTAGGAGGGTGTTAGTTAAGTTAGCTAGTTCATTTTTTCCTTTTGTAGTTTTAATTTTTAGAAAGAGAAAGTGCTTAACTTTCTCTCACTAAGAAAACTTCATCTTTTATTTTCTTTCTCGTTTCAATCTAATCTTTACTTTTTAAAGTTTAATCTAGTCTTAATCTTTATCATTTTAATCTTTCTTTTTAGTTACGATCTTGTGTTCATCATCTTTTTCATCTTACTTTTCTATTCGGCACATAAAGGTTCTTTCTTTACGTGTTTCTTGATTTACGTGTTATGGATTTATAAGTTTGATCATTCGCCTAGCTAATTGGTGTTTTTTTGTGCTTATTGACCCTAAAAAGTTGCTAAAAAGTGCCAAAATCCGTCCTTTATCCGAGATCCTAGTTTTTAGGAATGGTTGATTCAATTTAGCAATTCTTCCAGAATTGCGAAATTGTACTCTTCCAAATTAGCGAAATCATATCCCCTTGACATTGCGAAATCTTTGATTTCGCAAATATTGCGAAATCTTCCTCTTAAAGTAATTGCGAAATCGAACCCTTGGAATTGCGAAATCATTCCCCTGGTTCATTGTGAAATCTATCATTTCTCATTATCGCAAATTTTGTGCATTTCATAATTGTGAAATTGTTGTTTGTTGGAAATTGCAGATTTATTTATGTGTATTGCAAAATCTTCATATATTTGTATTGCGGAATCATGGTTCAAGTTGCGAAATTGAATACTTTATATTCCGGATTTAATTCTAAGATTGCGAATTTAAATCAAAAATCTTATTAATTGCGAAATTAAGTATTTTAATTGCGAAATTATTTCATATTTTTCTAGAATTGCGAAATTAATTAGTTTTTATTCAAATTTAATTTGTAAACTTATTTTTCCCACCATTTTCTTAAGCCTTGTTTTTACTTATTTTGTTTTATTTTTCTAACACTTTATTTTAACTTTTTTTTTCTTAGTTTCTTTTTTAAAAGTGTTTTATTTTATAATTTTCATTTCTTTACGTTTTAACTTCTCGTCATTTATTTTTAAAAAGTCTTTATTTTTAGATTAAACTTTTCTCGCTTTATTTTTATTTTAATTACTCAACGACGCCTTAACTTTTATTTAGTTTTAGACAACGACACCCTTTTATTTTTCCACCAAGAACGACTGAGTCGCACTTTTAACTAGTAATCAATTCGAAAAGACTGGAACAACGAATTTTCATACTTGGTGAAAACCTTATATTAAATGGCGCCGATGTCGGCTCTTTTCGTTAAGATTAACGGTTTTTAGCGAGAGACGCGTTGGATTTTGGGATCCGGTCACTCGTGAACATTATTTTTCTTGCTCAAAAATTTTCAAAAATCCATAAAAATTAAAAACTTTCAAAAATACAAAAACATTAAAAAATCATAAAAAGCATTTCTTTTCAAAAGTTTTGCACCAAAAAGATTTTATTTTTCAAGTACATATATATTCTCTATTTCTTTGGTATCTTTTTCTTTTTCTTTTGCAGGTGTATGCGTACTAGATCTTCATCTTATTCTGAGCCCGAGACTCGTGGAGACATAGATATGGCCGGTGTGCATAACTATAATAACAACCCACCCCACCTCAACATGAATAATAATAACAACAATGGCCCAAAACCCGACTTACGAACAATGGAGGAGCATTGTCAGCCAACAATGAACAGACGCGGAGGACCGATTGCGCCGATGCAAATCACGGCTCCTGAATTTTCGTTGAAGCATCACATGATCCAGCAAGTTCAAAACGCTTGCCCGTTTCGCGGATTACCGGATGATTATGCGAACAAACATCTCGACAAGTTCATCACCGTCACTCAAAGCATGAAACTGCCCGGTGCTTCCATGGATTTTCTTCGCCTTCACCTCTTTCCACACACTTTATCCCACCATGCCGAAAAATGGTTTGATCGTCTTCCCAAAAACACAATTCATACATGGAATGACATGACTAAAAAAATTTGTCGCGCTACTTTCCACCATCCATGGTCACTAGTCTTCGCAACCAAATCAGTGGATTCACTCAAGAACCTGATGAGTCGCTTTTCGATGCTTGGGAATGATATAATGTCTTGATCGACCGTTGCCAAACCATAACATGCTCCCCGTTACTTTGATTGATACTTTCTATAATGGTTTAACTTTTCTTGATCGTGATACGATTAATGCTGCCGCCGGTGGTACATTCATGAAGAGAAGACCTGAGGAGTGTAGAGAGCTTATAGAGAACATGACCACTCACCACAAAAATTGGGATTCATCTACATCTTCAAGGAATAACCAGAGGGCCAATGTTTCTTCTACATCGTCCAACTCAGAGATAACCGAACTTACTCGCCAAGTAGCTAAGAAGATCAAAAACTTCTTAACCATGGCTATAAATCAATTTCAACATGCTAAAGCTGTAGCAACTTCTTGTGAGATTTGTGGGGGTTCTCATTCTTACACTGATTGTCCTTCTACTCATGACAATCCGGAAAATGTGTATGTCGCTAACGGTAACTTTTCTACGGGAGGGTATCTAGCACGTCCTCAAGGAGACCGTAACTTGCTAAGTTATCGTTCCAACAACTTTCTATCTCCACCTGGTTTTCCTCCTCAAAACCAAAACCAAAACAATTTCAACCGCAAAAATCAAAGCCAACCTCGAGCTACCAATCAATATCAATCCCAAAGAAACCCATATCCACCTCAAGGAATTAATCAATCTTACCAAGCCCCACCTCTCAATCAACCCACGGCATTGAACCAAGACCTCGAAACTTACATGAGGACCAATAGAGATATGGTGACGAATCTTCAAAGCCAATTCATTAACTTGAAGGGTGACATGGCGAAACAAGGGAATGATCTTCGATCTGATATGAGAAACTCTATGAGCAAAGTAATCAAGCCTCTGGTTCGGGTTCTCTTCCGAGTAACACCGTTGCTAACCCACGAGGGGAGATGAAAGAAATCACCACTCGAAGTGGAAAAGGTTATAAGGAACCCGAGATTCCTTCACCTACTCCCGTGATTGTGACTAAGGAAAAAGAACAACTTTCACCAACTCCTTTACCTTCCAACCCCACCCATCCACCACCTAAGGATGTGAGTGAGAACTCCATTCCAAAGCCTTCATCTCAACCCAAAATGCCTTATCCCTCAAGGTTTAGGAAAGAGAAGTTGAAGAACAAGGATGATATTCAGGTTTCTATCTTTCTTAAAATGTTTAAACAACTGAATTTCGACATCTCCTTTGTCGAGGCTCTCGCTCACATGCCGAAATATGCTAAAATGTTTAAAGATCTTCTCAGTGATAAGGAGAAACTCCTTGATATCGCTCAGACCTAACTTAATGAGAATTTCTCCACAGTGCTCTTAAGGAAATTACCAACCAAACTTGGTGATCCGGGTCGTTTTCTCATTCCTTGTAACTTCCCCGGGGTAGAGAATTGTATGGCCCTAGCTGATCTAGGTGCTAGTATAAACTTAATGCCGTTAAGTGTTTGGAAACAATTATCTCTACCCGAGCTAGTCCCCACACGTATGACATTGGAAATAGCTAACCGTACGGTTGCTTATCCGGTGGGGATAGCCGAAGATGTCTTCGTCAGTGTCGACAAATTCTCCTTTCCGGCGGATTTTGTTGTCGTTGACCACGAGATGGATCCCCGTGTTCCATTAATCGTTGGACGTCCATTCTTGAGGACAGGCCGCACTCTCATTGATGTAGCCGCGGGCAAATTAATAATGAGAGTTGGTGACGATAAAATCGTCTTCAACATGGGTAAGCTTTCTAAGCAACCTTATGAAAACGAGAGTGTTAATTTCATTGACGTTCTTGATGAGGCTTGTGAAGAGCATTTCAAAGACGCTTGCAAAAGTGGTTCTTCTTCTCTACCCATTGTTGATACCGTTGCCTCTATTGCTCCATCATTAACTCCATTTGGAGAAAGTGATTACCTTTTGAAAGACGTTGAAGCAACTTTAGGGGATGTGGACTTACAATATGACGATTCTCCCACCGATTGGGAAGAAGGCATTCGTACCATTGAGAAACTTCTCAATGAGGACCATATTTCTCCACCGTCTCCTAAGGATATCTCTATCGATGAACCAAATTTGCCTACGCCTTCCATCGACAATTCTCCAGATTTAGAGCTTAAGGATTTACTGTCTCATCTCGAATACGTGTTCCTTGAAGACAATAAGGAGTTACCAGTCATCATCGCTAAGGACTTGAAAGAAGACGAAAAATATCGACTTATCGACGTGCTGAAGAATCATAAGAAGGAAATTGCTTGGAAAATTTCCGACATTCGCGGAATTGATCCGAACTTTTGTACTCATAAAATTCTCATGGAGGATAACTTTAAACTCGCAATCCAAAGCCAAAGAAGGGTTAATCCTAAAATCCATGACGTCATCAAGAAAGAAGTTATCAAACTTCTAGATGCCGGAATGATTTACCCTATTTCGGATTCGCCATGGGTTAGTCCCGTTCATTGTGTGCCTAAGAAAAGCGGAATAACCGTTGTTCCCAATGAAAACAACGAGTTGATTCCCACTCGACTTGTCATGGGTTGACGAGTTTTAATAGACTATCCAAGATCAATGATGCCACTCGCAAGGATCATTTACCTCTTCCTTTCATGGATCAAATGCTCGAGCGTTTAGCGGGTAATGATTATTATTGCTTCTTAGACGGTTTCTCCAGGTATTTTTAAATTCCCATCGATCCTAAAGACCAAGAGAAAACCACATTCACTTGTCCTTATGAAAAATTAGCTTACAAAAGAATGCCTTTCGGCTTATGCAATGCTCCTGGGACTTTCCAAAGGTGTATGATGGCTATCTTTCATGACAAGGTTGAAGAAACTATGGAAGTCTTCATGGATGATTTCTCGGTCTGTGGTGATTCTTTCTCTACTTGCCATGCCAATTTAGAACGTATGCTCAAACGGTGTGAAGATACTCGTCTCGTTCTTAATTGGGAAAAATTCCATTTCATGGTAAAAGAAGGCATTGTTCTTGGACATAAAATCTCCAAAGGCGGTCTTGAAGTCGACCGTGCTAAAGTCGATGTTATTGCTAAATTACCTCCACCTTCAACCGTGAAGGGTGTGATAAGTTTCCTTTGTCATGCGGGCTTCTATCGTCGATTCATTCAAGATTTTTCTAAAATCGCTCGCCCGATGACCCACATCTTGGAAAAATATACTCCTTTTATCTTTCTAAAGAGTGTCTCGAATCTTTCAATCTTCTTAATGATAAACTAACTAAGGCACCGGTCTTGGTTACCCCTAATTGGGAGTTACCTTTTGAATTGATGTGTGATGCTAGCGACTTTGCTATTGGAGCAGTTTTGGGCCAAAGAGTGAACAAACACTTCCAACCAATCCATTATGCCAGCAAGACAATGACGGGTGCTCAATTGCATTATACCACTACCGAAAAAGAGCTTTTAGTTGTAGTGTATGCTTTTGAGAAATTCTGCCACTATCTTGTTCTTTCCACCACCATTGTCTATACCGACCATTCCGCGTTGAAGTACTTATTAACTAAACAAGATTCCAAGCCAAGACTTCTTCGTTGGGTTTTACTTCTTTAAGAATTCAAAATCAAAATTCGTGATAAAAAGGGAGCGGAAAACCTAGCCGCGGATCATCTTAGTAGACTCGAGGATCCTTATCAAGGGGAGCTCCCACATCAAGAGATTAATGACTCTTTTCCCCTTGAGGCCTTGATGTCTATTAACTCCAATCTTGATGAAACCCCATGGTTTGTGGACATTGCAAACTATTTGGCGGGTGGAATTCTCAAGGAAGGGTTAACGTCTCAACAAAAGAAAAAGTTCTTTAAAGACATTGAACACTATTTTTGGGACGACCCTTACCTTTTTAAACAATGTGCGAATCTTGTCATTCGTCGGTGTGTCGATGGGATAGCAACTTTATTAATCCTTGAAGCTTGCCACAAAGGACCTACCGGTGGTCACTTTGGTCCTAATTACACTACGAAGGAAGTATTCGACTCTGGATTCTATTGGCCATCCATTTATCATGATGCTCATCAAATGGTTAAACATTGTGATGCTTGCCAAAGACAAAGGCAAGTTTAGACATAAAGATGAGATGCCTCAAAATGTCATCCAAGAATGTGAAATCTTTGACGTATGGGGCATCGACTTTATGGGGCCATTTCTATCATCCAAAGGGAACAAGTACATCCTCGTAGTCGTTGACTACGTATCCAAATGGGTTGAAGATAAGGCTCTCCCTACGAACGATGCGAGGGTGGTTGTGAACTTTCTGAAGCAGCTTTTTGCTCGATTCGGTGTTCCTCGTGCTATCATCAGTAACCGCGGACTCATTTTTGCAATGATTAATTTGCTCGAGTCATGGATAAGTTGGTGTCAATCACCGTCTTTCCACCGCTTATCGTCCCCAAAATAATGGTCAAGCCGAGATATCTAACCGTAGATAGAACATAATATTAGAGCGTACTGTGGGAGAGCATCGTGCCTCGTGGGCTGATAAGTTAGATGATGCTTTGTGGGCTTTCCGTACCGCATATAAGACACCGATTAGTTGCACTCCATATCGTCTTGTGTACGGGAAGGCATGCCACCTCCTAATTGAGCTGGAACATAAGGCGTATTGGGCCTTGAAGTGTGCCAATATTGACATCAACAAAGCCGGTGATCTTTGGAAGATTCAACTCAACGAGCTAAATGAACTAAGGAATGAATCCTATGAGAATTCATTGATCTACAAGGAGAAGACCAAGATCATTCATGATGCAAGGATTAAGAACCGAGAGTTTCACATTGGTGATCAAGTTTTACTCTTTAACTCTCGGTTGAAGATCTTCTCGGGCAAGCTGAAGAGCCGTTGGTCTGGTCCATTCACCGTCGCCAAAGTCATCCCTTACGGCACCATTTAACTTTCTCAACCAAAAGGGTTGAATTTTAAAGTGAATAGCCAGCGTGTGAAGCTGTACTTTGGTGAGGACATCTCTCATGAGATGATTCCATCCCTCACCACGTTTCCCTTGATTTTTTATGGGTCGAGTTAGGCTCATGACTCGGCTAACAAAAACAAGCGCTTCTCGGGAGGCAACCCGTTGATCTATCCCTTACCGTTTTCATAATAAGTGTAGGGGGAGCCCCGTAGGTGTTTGTTGTCTTGTTTCTTATTCCGTGCAGGGATTAGAGCTTTAAAGATCCACTTTTGATGACTTTTGACGACCCGTGATCCCGTGTACCCGTCTTCCCGGTTCTATCCTAAACTCTCGTGATTCAATATTTCATATCTTATATGTTCACATTTAAATCACTATAGTTGTCCTTTCCTTAGCAAGACTTAAATAAATTGCACAATGTCATAAGTGTAAGGGAGTTTACTCCCACATGCTTAAACATTAAGGACAGTGTTTATATCAAGTGTAGGGGGACTTCTATCGAAGTAAGTGGTCTTTTCCATGAATTTGTACTCATTTTAACCGGAAAATTTGATTTTTCGACATTTTTAAAAAATTTTAATCTATTTTGGCCTAGTTGTATAGTAGTATTTTCCTTTGTTATCATTATTTACTTTCTTTGCTAAAATAAACTTTGAATAAAATGGTTTTAATTTTTCAAAGTCGTGAATCCTTTGACTCAACCCGAGTTTACTTATCTAAGTTTACTCTAGCTAGTATCCTTAACGTGTTTAAGTCAAGTTTTGCTAGGCTTTTATATAGGAAACTTTAAAACGCGAAAGTCTTAACTCTTACGGGTTAAGAACAAGAACTATTCGCAAGTTCCTATAATTGATCCTAGAAAGTCGTTTATCAAGGGAACTTTAAAATGCGAATTCTAAAACTTGAAAAAGTTTAAGAAATTGCAAGATCCTATAGATGACTTGAAAACCCAAAACTTTGATTTAATTGGCTAAGCATCCACGAGTCTCATTCCTTGAGATTTTAAATTGTGGAGAACGAGAGATGATAGAGTCAATTATAAGTATGGTATTCTTTCATGAATTTATGTGAGTTGATTATAAGCTTTTTCTCCCATCGCTTGTTAATAAATATATTTGCAATAAATAAGGTTGTATGATTTGAAAAGTTACTTAGCTTCTAGCACAAGATCGTTTAAAAGTTGCTCGGTATTAATTAGATTTCATAGCCAAGGCATAACTTATTGAAGCGGGATGCGAAGATTGGCGAGTCCGAAAAGGCCCTAACAAGGCATGAGGGCTACATTTTGTTGCTAAAGATCCCAAGTGATGTGAAGAATCATTTATCAAAAATCAATATGAAGGATTGAGACACACGACGAAAATTAAAAACTCCCCTAAAGATCATGGAGAAGTCTATCCAAAAAGACCCTAGCAAGGTATGAGGATAAATAGATCCAAGTCCTAAAATGAGGCGGATCGTTGTATATCAAAGTCCAAAATAAAGATTGGAGAAAAATGAAGAAGTCGTGTGTCTCGATCCTTCATATTGATTTTTGAAGAGAAGTGCTTAACTAAGATATTACTAAGATAGACTGGTCTACTGAGAACTGCTAGAAGGTCCATCATCCATCGTCATCGGTATCTTCCTCGGACGATCACAAGACACATCTTCAGCTGGGCGCTTACGAATCACTCCTTTCTCAACCATCTCAGTATAAAACCTACTGTTCCAACCAACATATATACTCAACTCTTTTTCTGCCTTCTCACACATCGCACGAGCTCACTCAACTGAATCTCCATTGTATTCAACTTTTTCTTCATTTCAGCATACTCACCACTTTCCAACACAGACAATCTTTTAAACGCCTCATTCAAACCACGCTCCACATCAGTCAAATCCAAATTAAGCAACTCTCGCTCTTTCTCACCAATCTTAGTCTTCGACTCTAAATAAGCAACATGAGTCTGAACAACAACTAAACCAATCTCTGTCATACTGCCTTGAACACGAGAAGCATCTAAATCACGTCTCAGGGCCCAAGGTGCAAGTCCATCAATATGAGTAGCCTCTCAAACCCTCGACGACTCTCCTATCACATGCCTACGAGTAGCAATCCCATAAGTACCATCAGGTGCATCATCATCCTCATCATCCTATTATTCAGACTCAGATACAGACGATTCAGACAATTCATCTCAAAGGGAAAATAAGCTCGGCCTCATCATCATCAACCTCATCATCTATACATACCTCCTCTTCGACATCCTCGTCTTCATCCTAATTACTTACATTATCTATCCCAATCTTATCATCTTCCTCAATACCAAGATTATCATTCTCTACAACATCAACCTGAGGGGAAATCTGATCTCCTAGTATCGGGCTCGGGATCCTTAAATGGTTCCTCCTCTTCATTATAATCCACTAAGTCTAAGTAAGGGTTGTCATCTACATTAGGTTCGGGAATAGCATGGTTCTCTACAGGAATATTAGAGTCAGCCATGACAATCTGCATTTATAATATATCTCGTATTAGCATAAAATAATCATTAAATAGTTACATATTAAAACCACGATATATACATATATATAAATTAAATTATATATATCAAAATATATATCTTCTCAATAAGGCTTGTTGGTAACGTTGGAGATCTTTGGCACCGTTATAGTCAAAAGATTTTTCAAAGATTTTAAGAAAAGTTTATAGTTAAAAGATTTTGAAATGTTTTCTTCAAAACCTTGGTTTTAAAAAATCTTTCGTTCTCTATAACGAGAGCTTTGGTACCAAACTGTGACACTCTCACATTTCGTATCGGGTCAGCGGAATGGTCAATAGAGTGTTACGGGATATCACAATAACTCAAATCATAGACAACGCATAAAAAGGGTTGTAAAAAGTTTATCATACATTCATTCGAGTACAAGTTTAAAGTTTACACAAGGTCCCCCAGTTTCATAGTCATAAAGTTTACAAAAGACAGTTCGAATGAATATTATTATTATGTGGGCCATCATAGTTGATGTCTGTCACACTCCCAAAATATCAGAGTATAATGGCGACAAGGGAGTGGTGACGTCATGATTATCATACGCACATAGTCACAAAGAACGACCTCTAAATGAGACATTCGGAAAATAGATCACTTGTAATTAATAAAATAAATAGTTTTAACAAAGTGCGGAAGCATAAACTGAATACGGTTACAAAACATAGTTTTCTCAAATGGTACAAATGATCGTTGTTTCAAAGAAATGACGGAAATGCATGAGACCTCATTTAGCATCTTCCTTCTTAATACCTGAGAAAAACATTGCTAAAGTGTCAACATAAAGTTGGTGAGTTCATAGGTTTAGTTAAGTGGAAATGTTTAATGAACCACAAGATTTTCCCAAATATGATGACAATATAACAGATACAAAGTCATCCCAAAAGTATTTATTACAGTCTAAGCTCGTGACACCGAAGCGTTAACAACACCGGCAGTATAATCATATAAATGTAGCCCAAACTAGATGCCTAAACCCACGACATCCTATATCAGATTCAAATGAAACTGTGCCCGCTTGTCCCCTTTTTGGACAAGACAGACAGGGACGTCAATCCCGATAGATCTATCCATTACATTCGCGCTTACACAAAGTAATTAACGGTTCACGATTCACGGGCCAAAGCAACTGGGTTTTTAGTGGGACTTAGACTAATATATAAATCAGTAAATGCACTTGTGTTCACACGTTAAAATCAAGCAATGTCTCACCCCAAAAAGCAGTGAAAATAGTAAAGTATGGGGCTATAAACTCACCTCGTAAATTCAGCAAAGAGAACGTAGATAAAATAGCTCGAGAGTACGGTTACGCTAGCCGCGACCTAATTAATTATGAGAATCGAGTTACGATACGAATAATTATATTATTAAATGACTCGACACCCTAGTTGTGCTTGACGAAACCATACGTTTATGAAAAGTACGATTTACGGAAAAATACGATAAATAAAAGTCGGTTTATTAAATGGTCGGGTTTCACGGGTTAAATTATAACTTAACTTTACAAAATTCGTTTTGGGCTTATAACTAAACAAATAAACACACAAGGCCCAAATTGGGTCCAAAACCTTTACACACAAACCCGGCCCAAGGTCATTAGACCCGGCCCGGTCCATGGGCGGACATAACAAGGAAACGGAGGGAGTAAATAACGTGTGTTTATCACACACAACTTCCCATATCAGAGAGTTAACTCTCTCTCCTCCCTCGAGAATAACTCCACCGTCCCAAATCTCTCTCTCTCTTAAATCTAGATCGGTTCAATCCTTTTCCATGGCTAATATCTAATCATTTGGGGTATAACAATCATATAAGGGTGGTCTGAGGTGTTTAGATCGCGTGAGATGTGGGGTTTAATCCCCACATCAAACCGATTTGGTTTCCTGATGTGTTCTCCCTTGCGGTTACGTGAATCAATAACCAAAAATCAAAGATAAGTTTACTTTTCCTTTATTTCCTTTTAAGAGTTTATTTGATTTTCGATTTAATAAAGATCAGTGGGTTTGTTTGATTCGTATAAACTTGTTGTGAATCATACGATTCTCGGATTTAAAATGAATGAATTTAGGGTTTTGAAATATTTGGGGGTTTTCATCAAACTCGGGTTTAAACATAATTAATTGATGTTTTCTATTATAAAATCAAACTAATTTTAATATAAAATCGATTTATAAAAATTAGGGTTTCGGTCATTTGGGGGTTTTTGTATAACTCATTTTCAATTAAATTAAATATGGGGTTTGGGTTTAGATTAGGTTTAATTAACGTTTTAATTAATAAAAATTTGATCTAGGGTTTTTATGAAATTGGGGGTTTTTATGTTTGACTGTTTCTCATGTTTATGTGATGTTTCTGAAATATGAAAAGTACTAATTTAATGTTTAAAAAAAGTTTTAAAATAATTAGGGTTTCGATTTGAAATGGGGTTTCTATACCCGCGGCATGATTAATGGTTTTTAAGATGTTTCTGTAAAATAAAACTTGGTTAAGACATTTGGATTGGTTGGTAATAATTGTTGATAATTTTGGCAGTAAGTAAGAACTTGGTTGGTTTGATTGGGTCTCGGTTTGGTTCTTGATTGGGTCTCGGTTTGGTTGGACATGGGTCTCAGTTTGGTTCTTGATTGTGGTTCTGATTTGGTTGGACATGAGTCTCGGTTTGGTTCTAAGTCGGGTCTCGGTTTGGTCTCAATCGGGTCTCGGTTTGGTCTCAATTGGGTCTTGGTTTGGTTGACAGTAAAGTAATATCATATACATGTTTGTATTAGTTGTAAAGTTTAACAAATTTCAGTTTTTAGTTAAAAGTATAAGACCATTACAATGACTAACCATTGTTTCGTTTATTCGCAGGTTCGTACAAAACAAGCACATCTAGACTTCAAAAGGAAAGACGAAAAGACTCCCAAAGGGATGCTGTGTTCGGTTTGCAGGTTCGGACGGGATGGAAGACTTTCGGTTGTGCAGGTTCGGACGGGACGTGTGGGTCGGCTGGACTTAACCTTCACTCTACCCAGAAGTTGTATTTGAATGACTTGTGCAGATTTTTGTGTTTGTAATTTTGGACTGAGATAAACTTGTATTTGGACATTGGATAACTTTGGGTTTGTATATAAACTTGTATTGTTAGTCTAGGGTTAGTGTCATGCTGAAAATGTTTACTTGTGATATACCCAAAAGGGGTAAACTAGGCATGTGTGCTGTCCTTTAGTGAGGCAATAAACTATGAAGTTTATATGTAGTTTAGACATGTGACAGAAATTTGAGACCCTTGTAAGGCAAGCTTGGTAATATAAATGAAGGTTTATACTCAGTTATATGTACACATGCTGTGACAGCTTATACACTCGACTCGGGTTCACAAATGGTTAAGTTTAGACGCGACTGAATAAACACGATACTAAAACCGTTTGACATACGATCCCAAAACAAAACGATTGTGCGAGACGTCACGAAATCTTAATAACTATATCAAATAAACGTACGGCAAAACATAAAACGCTCACAAACTTGTGTATTGCATTCAACTTAATACTCGCGAATACTCGAGATGTTACATATGGTCTCCCTAAAAAGGGCTTTGTCCGTAAAGCAAAATAATTAACACATTCATGTCGACAACTCGTCAGAAACAGTTAAAATACTCGTACTATATGAATAAATTAAGATGGAAATTTGACGAATGTCACAGTATTCCCATGTTTTAGAGATTTCGTCACGAAATCAAGACGTTGTTGTAGTAGGTTGGTTAGCGAAAAGGTGAGGATACTTGCTCTTGAATTGATCTTCACGTTCCCACGTGTATTCTGGACCTCTACGCGCGTTCCATCGGATTTTCACAATAGGTATACGGCTTTGCTTGAGTTGTTTAACTTGACGGTCCATAACTTCTACCGGTTCTTCCACGAAGTTGAGTTTGTCGTCGAGTTGAATCTCCTCCAAAGGGATAACGAGTGCTTCGTCAGCTAAGCATTTCTTCAGATTGCAAATGTGGAACACATTATGCACTCGGCTAAGTTCTTGGGGTAATTCCAAACGATAGGCTACGGGACCAATCCTCTCTATAATCTTGAAGGGTCCAATGTAACGAGGATTTAACTTTCCACGCTTTCCAAAGCGAATCACACCTTTCCAAGGTGAGACCTTTAACATAACTTTATCACCAACTTCAAACTCAAGAGGTTTGCGTCTCATATCAGCATAACTCTTATGTCGATCTCTTGCGGCATGCATACGGCTCTTAATCTTAAAGATCTTCTCAGTAGTCTCGTGTATGATCTCGGGTCCAGTGAGTTGTGCTTCACCGACCTCTGCCCAACACACGGGTGAACGACACTTCCTACCATACAGTGCTTCGAACGGCGCTGCCTTAATGCTAGTGTGATAACTATTGTTGTATGAGAATTCCACCAGAGGTAGGTGTCTATCCCATCTATTTCCAAAGTCAATCACACAAGCTCTCAGCATATCTTCTAGGGTTTGAATGGTCCGTTCACTTTGACCGTTAGTTTGGGGATGATACGCAGTGCTCATATCCAACTGCGTTCCCAATGCCTTCTGCAGTGACTTCCAAAACTGCGAAGTAAATCGGCTGTCTCGGTCGGAGATTATAGACACAGGCACACCGTGCTTCGTGACTACTTCCTCCAAGTACGTCCTTGCTAACTTATCCATTCCATCAGTCTCCTTGATGGGTAGGAAATGAGCCGATTTGGTGAGTCGGTCGACGATTACCCAAATCGTGTCGAATCCGGTTGCGGTCTTTGGTAGCTTGGTAATGAAATCCATAGTGATCCTTTCCCACTTCCATTCTGGCAGTTCGGGTTGGACCAATAATCCTGATGGTTTCATATGTTCGGCTTTGACTTTGGCACAAGTCAAACACTTGCTAACGTATGTAGCAATATCCGCCTTCATGTTCGGCCACCAATACAACATCTTTAGATCTTAATACATTTTATCAGATCCCGGATGTATGGAGTACTTTGACTTATGCGACTCATGCATAATCAAGGATCGTAGGTCACCATGGCATGGTAACCAACTCCTATTATCAAGGCATAACGTTCCATCCGAACGTGCTTCCAACTTCTTTATCATTCCTCCAACATCTTCAGTCTTGAGAATTTCTCCCTCGACTGCTTCTTTCTGAGCCTTGAGAATTAAGGATGGAAGGTCTAAGTCAATGGTCATCATTAAAGCCTTCACCCTAAGAACTCTCTCCTTTCGACTCAAAGCGTCGGCCACGACATTTGCCTTGCCCGGGTGATAACGGATCTCGCAATCGTAATCACTGAGCAATTCTAGCCAACGTCGTTGTCTCATGTTGAGTTCCTTTTGATTCAAAATATGTTGTAGACTCTTATGGTCAGTGAATACAACACACTTAGTACCATAAAGGTAGTGTCTCCAAATCTTCAAGGCAAACACCACTGCTCCCAACTCTAGGTCATGAGTTGTGTAGTTCTTCTCGTGCACTTTTAGTTGTCTTGATGCGTAAGCTATGACCTTAGTCCTTTGCATCAGTACTGCACCTAACCCTTTTATGGATGCATCACAATACACCACAAAGTCTTCATTACCCTCGGGTAGGGCTAGTATAGGTGCTTCACACAACATCTGCTTCAACGTCTGGAATGCCAAATCTTGATCTTCCTTCCACTCAAACTTCTTATCCTTTTGAGTCAATTCCATCATTGGTTTAGCTATCTTGGAGAAACCTTCAATGAATCTCCTATAGTAACCAGCAAGACCTAAAAATTGACGGATCTCCGTGGGTGTTGTTGGAGTCGCCCAATCCTTTACAGCCTCGATCTTAGCAGGATCAACGTGAATACCACTGCTGTCGATCACATGCCCAAGGAATTGCACTGTGTTTATCCAAAACTCACATTTGGAAAACTTTGCATATAACTTCTCCTTCCTTAGCATCTCTAATATGGTCTTCAAATGTTCCTTGTGCTCTTCTTCATTACGAGAATAGATGAGAATGTCATCGATAAATACAATCACAAACTTGTCCAAGTATGGTTTTCAAACTCGGTTCATGAGATCCATGAATACCGCAGGTGCGTTTGTCAAACCAAAAGGCATAACTTGGAACTCGTAGTGTCCGTACCGGGTTCTAAAAGCCATTTTATGAACGTCTTCCTCTCTAACCCTTAGTTGATGATATCCTGACCTTAAATCGATCTTCGAGTATATGCTAGATCCTTGCAATTGGTCGAAAAGATCGTCAATCCTCGGCAATGGGTAGCGGTTCTTTATCGTCAGCTTATTCAATTCTCGGTAATCGATACACATTCTAAAGGATCCATCTTTCTTTTTGACAAATAAGACCGGCGCTCCCCAAGGTGAGGAACTTGGTCTAATGAAACCTTTGTCAGAAAGTTCCTTTATTTGTTCAGCTAACTCTGTCATCTCGGCCGGTGCTAGACGGTATGGGGCTCTAGCAACAGGCGCGGCTCCTGGTGTAAGCTCGATGTGAAACTCCACTTGCCGTGCTGGTGGTAGTCCGGGTAAGTCCTCTGGGAATACGTCCGGAAAGTCTCTAACGATCGGTACATCTTCCACCTTCTTCTCGCGATCTTCTTCTCCTTCCTTTTGTGTTACTTGAACCAAGAATACCGGACATCCCTTCTCAATGTATCTTTGGGTCCTGATACATGAGATGACTTCCAATCTTGATCCATTCTTCACTCCACTTCTTTCGCCTTGTATGATGAGTACATCGTTTCCATAAGGAACACGGACACACTTCTCATGACATACAATCTCCGCGTGATGCTTCGACATCCAATCCATTCCAATGATGACGTCAAAACTTCCCAATTCTATAGGGAGTAGGTCGATACTAAACGAACGACCTTGTAGCCTTACACTACATCCTCTCAGAATAACGTCGGTGGTTACTGACTTCCCATCGGCTAATTCTACATTATACTTAACGTCTAACGCAGTAGGGGTAACATTTAGGCGTTCACTAAATATAGACGACACAAAACTCCTATCCGCACCAGAATCAAATAGTACTGAAGCATAGTTGTTATTGACTAGAAACGTACCAGTCACAACATTGTTGTCTTGCACAGCAGCTTCAGCACAGAGATGATACACTTTGCTAGGTGCCGTGAATCCTCCAGGAGTACTAGTTGTGGCTCGGTTATTCCCTCCTCGGTTCCCTTGATTCTGCTTCTGGTTCCCTTGGTTCTGATTTTGATTCCCTCGAATCTGGTTACTACGACCTTGGTTCCCACTGCTTGGACATTTGTTCTTGTAGTGACCTTTCTCTCCACATCCAAAGCAAGTGACATTTGCTCCTTGGCCACCTTGCGTTCCAGGTCCTCTTTGATTAGTAGAACGAGGTGGTGCTCGGCATTCCTTTGCCTTATGTCCCGCCTTCCCACAATTGTAGCACGTAGGGGGACATGCTCCTTCGTGGTGTCGGCCACATTTTCCGCAGAAAGCTAGTCTTCCAGCGTAGTTTCCAGTATTTCCTTGTCCAGCAGTGAACACTCTTGCTACTTCTTGTCGCTTGTTCTGGTTGTAGTTGCTTGGGTTGTTGTTGTTGCTGGTATTGTTGTTGTAGTGGTTGCCAGACCACTTTCTTTTATCCCCAGTATTTTCTCCCAACTCCTGTACCACTTGGTACATCAGACTCTGAGCCATGTCGATTGCCTCGTGCAAATCAGTCGGCTTGGATGAAGTCACATTCCCTTTGATGCTCAAAGGTAGTCCTTCAATGTATCGCTCCAACAATCGGTCATCGTTGGGCACCATTTCGGGACATAACAAGATCAGCTCTTGAAAGCGCTGATTGTAAGCAGTAAGAGCAGTACCCTTGACCTTCAGGTTCCACAGCTCAACTTCCATCTGCTTGACTTCATTTCGTGGGCAGTATTTCCTCACAAACATAGCTTTAAATTCACTCCAGGGCGTCGCTTGGGCAACGTCAATGGTCACTGCACGAGCATAGACGTTCCACCAAGTCAAAGCACCATCCACTAACGTGCTTGACGCAAACTTCACCTTGTCGGCTTCAGCGACATTGCTAATCCCAAATTGGGATTCTAGCTTCTCAAACCATCTGGTTAATCCTACTGCTCCTTCAGTACCGCGGAAACTTACTTGCGTAACTGCACGAAATTCCTTGTAGGTACAAGTCCGTGCAATAGCATTAGTAGCTCCTTGGTTGGTCTCCTCCTGTGTGCTAGCTGTACGATTTGCTTCAGCGGTCGCGAGTGCCTCGACCACTCGTTCGGCTATCATTTGGCTTAACAGGGCGGTGTCGATTCCACCGGTAGCGGCTGGCGGATTCTGCGTTTCGGATCTTCTAACTGGCGCCATAATCTAACAAGGTAATAGGATAATGAGTTTTTGCCAGACATAACATGCATGGCACACACAACACAATTATGAAATGCTCCAGGATATAATACACAATATATAATGATCTCACAATTTTCGCAACTCATAATATCATTCATGGAATCGTTTGATAATACATCATAGTTTGTCATAACATAATACAAGAAAATAAAATACCAACTAGCTAAGACAAACTTCAAAGCTTAGTGGTCATACAGGGATAGGTCGATGGTACAAGATAAATCTAACTAGTGCCCTCACGGCGCTGATGAAGCTCCTTCTCCAACTCTGCTAACCTCCTCTCAACCACGAGCTCACGAGCCTGGGAATCTCTCAATCTAACATCGGTATCATGACAAGCGGCTCTAAACCTCTTATCCAAGTCTGCAACAGGGTCATCCACTGGTGCCTCTAGTCCGCCTGTCTCCACCAATGGCTCTACTCCCCAACGGGTCATCAGGCTCTCAATCTCCTCAAGACGAGCGTTCGGCATGGATTCCATCTGATCAAAAACAGTAAGAAGCTATCCTCGTAGACGGGTCACACATACTGTCAACACTGTCTCATCCCTGACTGGACTCTTCTTCGCCAGTGCCTCTAACTTATCCTGCACTTCATTATACTCTTCACCTAAAGCCTCTACAGCATCCTCCAACCTGTTCAACCGTGTCGTCACACATCCATCTGCCGCCCCAAGCATCACCACCGTCGACGTAGCTCTCCTAGGAAGAGGAGTCGTAGCTCTCGGTCCTGTAGAGATACCAGCGTCAGTAAGCATCTCCTGGTACACTGCAGGTACAGTCTCTGGTGGTGGTAGTAGTAATGGTGTCTCTGGGACAGAACTGGCAGGTGTGCGGGCTGCATGCCTGTCAGTGGCAGTGAAAGGTATGAGGGGTCGGTAAGGTGAAAGTGGTGGTCGAGCAGCTCTCCCCCGAAGACGTCGTCTCACATAGTAGAAAGGTAGAGTACCAGGTGCTGGAGCAGGAATAGCAGTCCTTTCTCCTTCGTCTTCAGATGAAGATGAGGAGATGTGTGCTAGGGAAACCTCAGGAGTAGCGGCATATGCAGTAGGAGGGTCCTCAGTGTCTGTGACCTCCATAGGCTCTCCTTCCCTATCTGTAAACTCCATCTCATCATCCTCTGTCTCCTCTACCGTCTCATCTCCAGTCACCGATGTCTGACCTGGTGACTGCACCACGTCAGTGTCTAAGTCATCCTCTCCTCCGCCTTCTAGGCTAAGCACATCGTCAGCTGATGCGTCAGGAATACGGATCGGTGAATGACGAACCTCCTCAGCCTCTCTCTCTATATCGTCATCTGAAACCATCCGGTACCACGGATATCCTGACGGCGATCCTCTAGGTAGTCCTACTGATGAACTGATGGTCGACTGCGAACTACGGTTGTAGTACGCTCCTGTAGACGTGGAATCATCGGATGAAGACATCGCTGTAATCATAAACAAAATAAATGTGTGTAAATATCTTATAAAATTAGTCCGTAAAAAGGACATTAACATAACATAGCAATCATTGTTGAATCCACATGTATCCCATATAACATAATTCAGATTTCGTTGTTGCCCATGTAACCCATGTAAATATACCTCGTAATTGTTAATTCACATGTATCCCATTTATTACTTATGTATCTACATATACTTATTACTTACAATCTGTATGATAATCGATTAAACATAGAGCAGTTATAGTCTAGAATTACTAAATGCAACCTAGTTCTCTATAACTATGGCTCTGATACCAATCTGTCACACTCCCAAAATATCAGAGTATAATGGCGACAAGGGAGTGGTGACGTCATGATTATCATACGCACATAGTCACAAAGAACGACCTCTAAATGAGACGTTCGGAAAATAGATCACTTGTAATTAATAAAATAAATAGTTTTAACAAAGTGCGGAAGCATAAACTGAATACGGTTACAAAATATAGTTTTCTCAAATGGTACAAATGATCGTTGTTTCAAAGAAATGACGGCAATGCATGAGACCTCATTTAGCATCTTCCTTCTTAATACCTGAGAAAAACATTGCTAAAGTGTCAACATAAAGTTGGTGAGTTCATAGGTTTAGTTAAGTGGAAAGGTTTAATGAACCACAAGATTTTCCCAAATGTGATGACAATATAACAGATACAAAGTCATCCCAAAAGTATTTATTACAGTCTAAGCTCGTGACACCGAAGCGTTAACAACACCGGCAGTATAATCATATAAATGTAGCCCAAACTAGATGCCTAAACCCACGACATCCTATATCAGATTCAAATGAAACTGTGCCCGCTTGTCCCCTTGTTGGACAAGACAGACAGGGACGTCAATCCCGATAGATCTATCCATTACATTCGCGCTTACACAAAGTAATTAACGGTTCACGATTCACGGGCCAAAGCAACTGGGTTTTTAGTGGGACTTAGACTAATATATAAATCAGTAAATGCACTTGTGTTCACACGTTAAAATCAAGCAATGTCTCACCCCAAAAAGCAGTGAAAATAGTAAAGTATGGGGCTATAAACTCACCTCGTAAATTCAGCAAAGAGAACGTAGATAAAATAGCTCGAGAGTACGGTTACGCTAGCCGCGACCTAATTAATTATGAGAATCGAGTTACGATACGAATAATTATATTATTAAATGACTCGACACCCTAGTTGTGCTTGACGAAACCATACGTTTATGAAAAGTACGATTTACGGAAAAATACGATAAATAAAAGTCGGTTTATTAAATGGTCGGGTTTCACGGGTTAAATTATAACTTAACTTTACAAAATTCGTTTTGGGCTTATAACTAAACAAATAAACACACAAGGCCCAAATTGGGTCCAAAACCTTTACACACAAACCTGGCCCAAGGTCATTAGACCCGGCCCGGTCCATGGGCGGACATAACAAGGAAACGGAGGGAGTAAATAACGTGTGTTTATCACACACAACTTCCCATATCAGAGAGTTAACTCTCTCTCCTCCCTCGAGAATAACTCCACCGTCCCAAATCTCTCTCTCTCTTAAATCTAGATCGGTTCAATCCTTTTCCATGGCTAATATCTAATCATTTGGGGTATAACAATCATATAAGGGTGGTCTGAGGTGTTTAGATCGCGTGAGATGTGGGGTTTAATCCCCACCTCAAACCGATTTGGTTTCCTGATGTGTTCTCCCTTGCGGTTACGTGAATCAATAACCAAAAATCAAAGATAAGTTTACTTTTCCTTTATTTCCTTTTAAGAGTTTATTTGATTTTCGATTTAATAAAGATCAGTGGGTTTGTTTGATTCATATAAACTTGTTGTGAATCATACGATTCTCGGATTTAAAATGAATGAATTTAGGGTTTTGAAATATTTGGGGGTTTTCATCAAACTCGGGTTTAAACATAATTAATTGATGTTTTCTATTATAAAATCAAACTAATTTTAATATAAAATCGATTTATAAAAATTAGGGTTTCGGTCATTTGGGGGTTTTTGTATAACTCATTTTCAATTAAATTAAATATGGGGTTTGGGTTTAGATTAGGTTTAATTAACGTTTTAATTAATAAAAATTTGATCTAGGGTTTTTATGAAATTGGGGGTTTTTATGTTTGACTGTTTCTCATGTTTATGTGATGTTTCTGAAATATGAAAAGTACTAATTTAATGTTTAAAAAAAGTTTTAAAATAATTAGGGTTTCGATTTGAAATGGGGTTTCTATACCCGCGGCATGATTAATGGTTTTTAAGATGTTTCTGTAAAATAAAACTTGGTTAAGACATTTGGATTGGTTGGTAATAATTGTTGATAATTTTGGCAGTAAGTAAGAACTTGGTTGGTTTGATTGGGTCTCGGTTTGGTTCTTGATTGGGTCTCGGTTTGGTTGGACATGGGTCTCAGTTTGGTTCTTGATTGTGGTTCTGATTTGGTTGGACATGAGTCTCGGTTTGGTTCTAAGTTGGGTCTCGGTTTGGTCTCAATCGGGTCTCGGTTTGGTCTCAATTGGGTCTCGGTTTGGTTGACAGCAAAGTAATATCATATACATGTTTGTATTAGTTGTAAAGTTTAACAAATTTCAGTTTTTAGTTAAAAGTATAAGACCATTACAATGACTAACCATTGTTTCGTTTATTCGCAGGTTCGTACAAAACAAGCACATCTAGACTTCAAAAGGAAAGACGAAAAGACTCACAAAGGGATGCTGTGTTCGGTTTGCAGGTTCGGACGGGATGGAAGACTTTCGGTTGTGCAGGTTCGGACGGGACGTGTGGGTCGGCTGGACTTAACCTTCACTCTACCCAGAAGTTGTATTTGAATGACTTGTGCAGATTTTTGTGTTTGTAATTTTGGACTGAGATAAACTTGTATTTGGACATTGGATAACTTTGGGTTTGTATATAAACTTGTATTGTTAGTCTAGGGTTAGTGTCATGCTGAAAATGTTTACTTGTGATATACCCAAAAGGGGTAAACTAGGCATGTGTGCTGTCCTTTAGTGAGGCAATAAACTATGAAGTTTATATGTAGTTTAGACATGTGACAGAAATTTGAGACCCTTGTAAGGCAAGCTTGGTAATATAAATGAAGGTTTATACTCAGTTATATGTACACATGCTGTGACAGCTAATACACTCGACTCGGGTTCACAAATGGTTAAGTTTAGACGCGACTGAATAAACACGATACTAAAACCGTTTGACATACGATCCCAAAACAAAACGATTGTGCGAGACGTCACGAAATCTTAATAACTATATCAAATAAACGTACGGCAAAACATAAAACGCTCACAAACTTGTGTATTGCATTCAACTTAATACTCGCGAATACTCGAGATGTTACATATGCTCTCCCTAAAAAGGGCTTTGTCCGCAAAGCAAAATAATTAACACATTCATGTCGACAACTCGTCAGAAACAGTTAAAATACTCGTACTATATGAATAAATTAAGATGGAAATTTGACGAATGTCACAATGTCCATCCAAGTTACCTTCAATCACCTGAGATAAAACATGCGAAAATTATATCAGCGAATGCCGAGTGAATTCATAGAGTTTAATAAGACCATTATGTAAAACAGTTATAAAAAGCAGAACACAAGTATAATATCAGAAGTGAGTCCTCGTATTGCTAGTCAGCCAATATATTATAAATCAAGTCATACATCTTATACCGTCCAATGAGACCGTAGTCTCAATATTATCGTTATTTGTATTTGCATTGCATTATATTATATCGGATTATATTGGATTATTACCAGCCGCATGACATTGCTACCTTACTAAAATAAACAACGGGCCGCGAACCCGCAACAATTGCCTATCTAAATTAGCGTGTCGTCGAAAAAATCACGCTATGTAAATCTTCTCATACATAAATTCGCTTACCAATCAATGTGGCATGACGGGGATCAACCGTCAAGGCGCGAATTGGGGTGAACTTCCCCAATAGTACCATTATATGCATAAGCGTCTATCAAATCCCGGTAGTTCACAATTCATGCTAATGGTACTTTTAGTGGCATAACCTAACTAATAATAATCCTTTTCATCTCATTCATTGGGTCATAATACCATTCGGGTCCATATAAATAAGCATACCATCGGGACTACTTGTGTTCTATTTTTATCAAAACTAGCATGTTATCTCCCTCGCGGGTTTATAAAACATTTCATAAAACATTTAAAAGAGTACGAGTCTATGAACTCACGTTGATTAGGAAAAGCGTGCTATCAGCGATTGAGATGTACGGTGCGTGCTTCAATCACAGAAACCTAGACAAATAATACTCGGTCTTAGACTTTTGTCAAATAACTTTATAAAAATATTGGTTATGTATATGTGATGATATTATAAGTATGACAATGATCAAGTGGGATTTTATCTCCTCATACAACATTATATTTGTTATGTGTTAGTTAATTTAGACTAGTTATACTAGTTTTAACTTAGTTAAGATTCGTAGTATGAAGTCGCTGCCAAATATCGGTCCGAGAAAGGTCTCAAATCGTGAAACGAGTTATGCCAAGATATGAACTTTAAGAGCTCCCGAGAAGCAGTTTTAAAAGATTTTGTCCTTTAGCTAACTATTGATTAAATCGTCCCACTTTATTTTTGTCCTAAATAAACTATCGAAATAAGTCAAACAATGCATTCTCGTGATCATTCAAGACAATTATAAAATATAAGATATACACCTCGGAATAAGGGAGTCTAAGTAAATAATTGGGCCACATGAGTTCGTGTTAGTTTGCTAACTTATAATAACAATGATCTCGTTTTTAAGCTTGGTATGGGGAACGTGAAACTTGAGGATGATAAACATTCCTGACTGCCTAAACCCTAATGTAAGTCTTTGATTTCTTTACTTATTTTGTACATATTTCTATCTTTTTAGTTTCTTTAAAGTTTAGTACTTAATAAAGGCCAAGGTGGGTTATTTATGATAAGAATTGTAAACTGTGCTTTGAAATTAATGCATTGCATGAGGGCATTGCAATGGTCAAGTGTAGGGGATTTAATAAGTGTGAAAACACTTATCCTTTTACCACTTATTTCCAATAATAACAAAACCAAAACGTGTATTTTATGTCGTAAAAGTCGGAATTATGCGTGGTTTGTGTTTTTATTGTGTTTCAGGATAAAAATATGAAAAAGGGAGAAAACACGGGCTATCACGAGTTTTTATCGAATAAATCGAGAAAAGACGATGTCAAAAGATCAAGAGTGCAAAAAGAACGGAAGTCCAAGGCCTATTCTGAAGATTTATCGAAGAAAAAGTCTAAAGAAGGAAGTTTAATGAAGTCGAAGAACTAAGTCTAATTAAAGAAGAAAATTATAAGACGAGTTCAATTAATATCGAAAAATCCCGAGACGACGTCGAGAAAGACAAAGAATTTAAGTCGAATCGAGACGAGAAGAAAGGAAAAGGAAGCAACACATGCACCTCCCCACCTCCTATATATACCCTCCTAATGACACATTAGGAGGGTGTTAGTTAAGTTAGCTAGTTCATTTTTTCCTTTTGTAGTTTTAATTTTTAGAGAGAGAAAGTGCTTAACTTTCTCTCACTATAAAAACTTAATCTTTTATTTTCGCTTAACTTTCTCTCACTAGAAAAACTTCATCTTTTATTTTCTTTCTTGTTTCAATCTAATCTTTACTTTTTAAAGTTTAATCTTGTCTTAATCTTTATCTTTTTAATCTTTCTTGTTAGTTACGATCTTGTGTTCATCATCTTTTTCATCTTACTTTTCTATTCGACACATAAAGGTTCTTTCTTTACGTGTTACTTGATTTACGTGTTAAGTATTTATAAGTTTTATCATTCGCCTAGCTTATTGGTAGCTTATTGGTGTTTTTGTGTGCTTATTGTCCCTAAAAAGTGCCAAAATCCGTCCTTTATCCGAGATCCTATTTTTTAGGAATGGCTGATTCAATTTAGCAATTCTTCCATAATTGCGAAATTGTACTTTTCCAAAGTTGCGAAATCATATCCCCTTGAAATTGCGAAATATTTGATTTCGCAAATATTGCGAAATCTTCCTCTTCAAGTAATTGCGAAATCGAATCCTTGGAATTGCGAAATCATTCCCCTGGTTCATTGCGAAATCTATCATTTCTCATTATTGTGAATTCTATGCATTTCATAATTACGAAATTGTTGTTTGTTGGGAATTGCGGGTTTATTCATGTGTATTGCGAAATCTTCATATATTTGTATTCCGGAATCATGGTTCAAGTTGCGAAATTGAATACTTTATATTGCGGATTTAATTCTAAGATTGCGAATTTAAATCAAAAATCTTATTAATTGCGAAATTAAGTATTTTAATTGCGAAATTATTTCATATTTTTCTAGAATTGCGAAATTAATTAGTTTTTATTCAAATTTAATTTTTAAACTTATTTTTCCCGCCATTTTCTTAAGCCTTGTTTTTACTTATTTTGTTTTATTTTTCGTACACTTTATTTTAACTTGTTTTTTTTTCTTAGTTTGTTTTTTAAAAGTGTTTTATTTTATAATTTTCATTTCTTTACGTTTTAACTTCTCGTCATTTATTTTAAAAAGTCTTTATTTTTAGTTTAAACTTTTATCGCTGTATTTTTTTTTTAATTACTCAACGACGCCTTTTCTTTTAATTAGTTTTAGACAACGACACCCTTTTATTTTTCCACCAAGAACGACTGAGTCGCACTTTTAACTAGTAATCAATTCGAAAAGACTGGAACAACGAATTTTCATACTTGGTGAAAACATTATATTAGTCAACAAGTTCCCAGACTTTATGTCTTTCAAATTGTTGAAGTTCATCCGTCATGGAGTCAATCCAAGCATGATCAGGCATGGCTTCTTTGATGTTTTTCAGTTCAGCTGTACTCACGGCGAGAGTGAACATACAAACATCACCATCGGTTGCTAGTTGTCGTCTTGTATGAACAGGCTGTGAAGGGTTTCCAATTACGTGAACCAAAGGATGATCTCGGGTCCAATGATGTGTTGAAGGATGTCGTTGGTAGAACGTATGCATGTTTGACGGATAAACATGACGAGTAGAAGACTCTCTAGTTTCGTGTGCCGGTGTACCGAATGGGTTGTGAAAATCGTCAACGTCAGATAATGCATCGTCTGCTTGATTTGTGTTCTCTAGAGCAATGACAGTAGTTGTGGATGTTGTAGGATCGATTGTGTGACAGTCTAACATTTTCAGGTAGTAAATTATTTTCTCGTATATTATTTTGAAACTTATTTTTGTGTTGGTTTGTGAACTCACAATTTACGGGTTGAAGTTAGGGCTTACGTGCATAATTTAACGTCCTTTACGACTAAACCGGGAACCCTAGGTTTACGTATTTACGTTTTTGAACTCTGTTTTTGATGAGACAATTTTTATTAGATTCGTTTTGTGTCGTAGATTCATAATTTATGAAAAAAAATTTCGTAAAACGACCCGAGGGCACGTAAATCGAGGAAACTAGAATCGAGGAGTACCCGTATATTAGTGGGATGAAACAAGTATACACTTGTCTCACCCGCACTATGGGCGGCCAAGACAAGTAACCAACACCAAATGTTGTGTCAAATTTACATAAACTCTAAGGACACTTGTCCTTAGAGTCTTTCAAAACTACTTGACACAAAACCACTTAGCCATAAACTATTTCTCATACATGCAAAACAAGAAACTCACAATCTCTCTCTTTTGGCTCTCCTTTTGTCATCCCATATCCATCAACAAACACCCCATACATAAAAAAATTTAACCAAAAATCTTATGTATAATCTATATATAATGATAACCCATTGAAGACATGATGATTTGAGGTGATCTTAACAAATAAAAAGGATTTTTCAAAGGAGTTTAGGGATGATTTCTAAAAGAGTCTTCATATTCTTGGTGATCTTAGAAGTGGTCTTGATATTTCATAAGATTGGTTACCAAAAACAAAGTCTTGTTCTTAACCTTTCACTATATTGGTTGGTATAAGATCATTTCTTTCCATCATCTTGTTATTTTGTAAATGTACTCATGTATTTTCTTTATAAATGTATATGTATATGATGATAAATGGTGATCAAAATATTGTGTGGGGTATTTGTGTTAATAGATTAGGTTAAAAAGACTAAAATCAACAAGTAAAAATGTTAAAATCTTGGTTAATTACATAGGCTGTATAAAACAGTAAGTATCAATATGATCACTTGGTTAAATGGTTTGGATTATTAAATATACAGATAGATATATGAACTTTACATATGTGGTGAGTTGGCCACTCAATGGAATCATAAAAATGACCAAGTTATGATCAAAATACTATTGAGGTACAAATCGGTATAGTCTGTTTTTGACGAATAGAAATACATAGATGATGATTGAGCAGTATCTATTTCGAGTTATTTGTAGCACACATCATGTAGTTTATACTGTTCAAATTTGAGCTTCTATCTCCTTGTAGAACTCAAGATATGGCAAAAATGGTGGACTAGACTTTAGTAATCAGATTTGTAAATAAACTATATAATATAAAAAGAGCACCCAAGTAAATATTATTATAAAATAAATATATAAAAGCCAGTAACTAATAATAACTATTATAAAATCAGTTGTATACTAAAATAAATAAACATGACATTTTATAAAAGTTAAACTCAAATGTTTTCTAAAACTACAAACTATGTATAAGTTTACGTCTTTTTGGCTAAAACCGAAAGATTAACGTTTTCGCCAAATAAAACTTAGATGGTCGGACCCGTCTAATGTAACATTTTTATTACTAATATACTGATATGTAATCATATTTGACAAGTAAAAATCAACAAAACCGAGCTTTATAACTTGTGGACCATAATGGGCCAACGTAGCCTTATTGGACCATTAGGCCCAACTAGTTTGGCTTAACATTCATGGATGTAATCATGGGCTTGACCTACTTGGGCCCAACATATGAGTATAGGTATGGTATTAAAAGTATAAATGGGCTAATATAATGCATTGAAGTCTTAAGAGGCTTATTGGGCCTTAATATGTAAATAAGTTAAAACTAGTATAACTAGTCTAAATTAACTAACACATAACAAATATAATGTTGTATGAGGAGATAAAATCCCAATTGATCATTGTCATACTCATAATATCATCACATATACATAACCAATATTTTTATAAAGTTATTTGACAAAAGTCTAAGACCGAGTATTATTTGTCTAGGTTTCTGTGATTGAAGCACGCACCGTACATCTCAATCGCTGATAACACGCTTTTCCTAATCAACGTGAGTTCATAGACTCGCACTCTTTTAAATGTTTTATGAAATGTTTTATAAACCCGCGAGGGAGATAACATGCTAGTTTTGATAAAAATAGAACACAAGTAGTCCCGATGGTATGCTTATTTATATGGACCTGAATGATATTATGACCCAATGAATGAGATGAAAAGGATTATTATTAGTTAGGTTATGCCATTAAAAGTCCCATTAGCATGAATTGTGAACTACCGGGATTTGGTAGACGCTTATGCATATAATAGTACTATTTGGGGAAGTTCACCCTAATTCGCGCCTTGACGGTTGATCCCCGTCATGCCACATTGATTGGTAAGCGAATTTATGTATGAGAAGATTTACATAGCGTGATTTTTTCGACGACACGCTAATTTAGATGGGCAATTGTTGCGGGTTCGCGACCCGTTGTTTATTTTAGTAAGGTAGCAATGTCATGCGGCTGGTAATAATCTAATATAATCCGATACAATATAATGCAATGCAAATACAAATAACGATAATATTGAGACTACGGTCTCATTGGACGGTATAAGATGTATGACTTGATTTATAATATATTGCCTGACTAGTAATACGAGGACTCACTTCTGATATTATACTTGTGTTCTGCTTTTTATAACTGTTTTACATAATGGTCTTATTAAACTCTGTGAATTCACTCGGCATTCGCTGATATAATTTCGCATGTTTTATCTCAGGTGCTTGAAGGTAACTTGGATGGAGATCAACTATGATGGCCCACATAATAATAATATTCATTCGAACTGTCTTTTGTAAACTTTATGACTATGAAACTGGGGGACCTTGTGTAAACTTTAAACTTGTACTCGAATGAATGTATGATAAACTTTTTACAACCCTTTTTATGCGTTGTCTATGATTTGAGTTATTGTGATATCCCGTAACACTCTATTGACCCTTCCGCTGACCCAATACGAAATGTGAGAGTGTCACAGTTTGGTACCAAAGCTCTCATTATAGAGAACGAAAGATTTTTTAAAACCAAGGTTTTGAAGAAAACATTTCAAAATCTTTTAACTATAAACTTTTCTTAAAATTTTTGAAAAATCTTTTGACTATAACGGTGCCAAAGATCTCCAACGTTACCAACAAGCCTTATTGAGAAGATATATATTTTGATATATATAATTTAATTTATATATATGTATATATCGTGGTTTCAATATGTAACTATTTAATGATTATTTTATGCTAATACGAGATATATTATAAATGCAGATTGTCATGGCTGACTATAATATTCCTGTAGAGAACCATGCTATTCCCGAACCTAATGTAGATGACAACCCTTACTTAGACTTAGTGGATTATAATAAAGAGGAGGAACCATTTAAGGATCCCGAGCCCTATACTAGGAGATCAGATTGCCCCTCAGGTTGATGTTGTAGAGAATGATAATCTTGGTATTGAGGAAGATGATGAGATTGGGATAGATAATGTAAGTAATTAGGATGACGACGAGGATGTCGAAGAGGAGGAAGGTATAGATGATGAGGTTGATGATGATGAGGCTGAGCTTATTTTCCCTTAGAGATGAATTGTCTGAATCGTCTGTATCTGAGTCTGAATAATAGGATGATGAGGATGATGATGCACCTGATGGTACTTATGGGATTGCTACTCGTAGGCATGTGATAGGAGAGTCGTCGAGGGTTCGAGAGGCTACTCATATTGATGGACTTGCACCTTGGGCCTTGAGACGTGATTTAGATGCTTCCCGTGTTCAAGGCAGTATGACAGAGATTGGTTTAGTTGTTGTTCAGACTCATGTTGCTTATTTAGAGTCGAAGACTAAGATTGGTGAGAAAGAGCGAGAGTTGCTTAATTTGGATTTGACTGATGTGGAGCGTGGTTTGAATGAGGCGTTTAAAAGATTGTCTGTGTTGGAAAGTGGTGAGTATGCTGAAATGAAGAAAAAGTTGAATACAATGGAGATTCAGTTGAGTGAGCTCGTGCGATGTGTGAGAAGGCAGAAAAAGATTTGAGTATATATGTTGGTTGGAACAGTAGGTTTTATACTGAGATGGTTGAGAAAGGAGTGATTCGTAAGCGCCCAGCTGAAGATGTGTCTTGTGATCGTCCGAGGAAGATACCGATGACGATGGATGATGGACCTTCTAGCAGTTCTCAGTAGACCAGTCTATCTTAGTAGTATCTTTTGTAACCTTAACTAAACCGACATATTGGTTAGTAAATCTTGCACGAATTTCGGGCCTGTATAGTGCTAGGAATTATGATGTGGAATGTTAATAAAGACAATGTGGTTGTTTCTAATCCAATGAAATATGTATCTTTGTCTTGAATTCCATATCGTGCCTTACTTGTATCTTGATTATGAATTCAATCCATCTTATATGAATCCCTCATTTGGTGAATGTGACACCCCGGGTAGGATCAAAATATGCGGAAATATCCACGGAGATGTCACTAGGGTGGATCGATAACATATAGTCCATAGAGCATAAGATAAAGTGTAACACCCCCAAATTTATACAACTCAATACAGCGGAAGACTCGTTGGTATTACGGGATAGCACATTACTCACATCATAGACAATGCATAAAAATCGCGTTGTTTAATAATAAAAGCATTTCCATTCATAAATATCAAAGTTACATAGGTCCCAAGTCATTGTATTTTATTCAGGTTTTACAAAGTATTTGAATGGAAAATATTATTTAGGTGCGGGCCATGAATTCTTGTTGTCTTCCCGAGAATTTGTGACAATCTAACATTTTCAGGTAGTAAAATATTTTCTCGTATAATATTTTGAAACTTATTTTTATGTTGGTTGACGAACTCACAATTTACGGATTTAAATTTGGGCTTACGTGCATAATTTGGCGTCTTTTACGACTAAACCGGAAACCTTAGGATTACGTATTTATGTTTTGAACTCCGTTTTGATGAGACAATTTTTATTGGATTCGTTTTGTAAAGGTGATTCATAATTTATAAAAACGTTTTTCGTAAAACGACCCGAGGGCACGAAAATCGAGAAAACTAGGATCGAGAAATATCCGTAAACTAGTGAGATGGGACAAAACACTTTGTCCCACCCCACTAGCAATATGGGACGGCTACACTTGACACCACAACACTAATGTGGCATCAAGTTAAGTAGCTTACACCAAGTGTAAGCATAAGCTTACCTTTCAAGCTAACCTTTACCACTTTACCACAAAACTAGCTACTTGTTTCATTTCTATCATTTCTCACATGCAATCCACTCCAAAAACTCTCTCAAACTCTCCCTTGTGTCGTCCCAAATAAGCCAACAAACACCCTCTTTGATCTTTTCTAGCCATAAACCACATGTTTACTAGTCCTATTAAGGTGTTCTCTTGAAGCCTTGATCATTTGGTGGCCATATTAACATCTTTGGAGGTGATTTGCTTGTGTCCTAGGGCTGATTTTCCAACCTATGTTCTTGATATTTGATGGTCTTGGAGATACTTGTTGTGTTCATCAAGTTCTTGTCTTCCTAAAACAAGAAATCCACTTGGATTGGTAAAGAAGATCATCCTCTCCATTTTTCTCTTGTTATTTTGTAAAGAACAAATGTATTTTCTTTCATTTTGTATATGTATATGATGTATATATGATGATAAAAATGTTGTGTGGGGATCAAGTGTTGATAAATATGCTTAAAAATGATGATAACTATAAGAAATAAAGCTAAAATCTTGACTATTTAGTTGGCTGTATAAAAACAGTAGATAACTAAAAGATGAACTGATAAAATTGCATGGTTTGATCCATTTACAGTAAGTAGATGATGTTATACACATGTGAGAGTTGGCCATGCAATGGAATCAAAATAATGAGTGAGATATGATCAAAACAAGTTAGGCGGTGTAATCTGAATAAGCAGTTTTGTAGGGACTGTTAAGGCAACTTAAACTCAAAATGGGCAGTAGCTATAACTAAGTTATATGTAGCACATATTATGAAGAACATGTCATCCAAAAATGAGCTTCTAAGTCATTATAGAACTCTAGATATGGTAAAAATGGTGAACATGAAGTTAAAAATCAGATTTTGGAAATAATGTTTATTATTATTATATAAGCACTCACATTATAATGTATAAAATGTAAAAATATAAACCCACTAACTTATAAAACTTATTTATATAAATGTATAAAAGGTTAAGTAAATGGGTAAATTATATAAATGGTAGTGAAATAATATTTATAAGTAACAAAAACTATAAACTTGATTTTTACGACTTTTTCGGCTATCGCCGTAAAATTAACGTTTTTCGCCAAATAAAACTTAGACGACCAAACCTGTCTAATGTAAAGTTTATAAAAGTCATATACTGATGTATAGATAACTAAGACAAGTAAAAACCGATAAAACCCGAACAATAAGAATTACGGACATTTACGAGCTAACTAAACACATTAGACTAATAATTGGACTTAATAAGATAAAAACTTATAAAAAGAGCTTATTGGGCTTTAACCATTTGGGCCCAACATGAAAAGTATATATACTAATAATATATGTATAAAATGGATAAAAACAAGTTAAAGAACTTATAAAAGGCTTAATGGACTTAAATAGGTAAAATCGGTAAAACTAGTGAACTAGTAAAACGTTACCAAAACGTAAACGCTAAATTGAATAAACAAGGATGTATAAACCCACTTGATCATCATCATATGTACAAAATCATCATATGTATATTGTTAGTCATTGGACCGAGTCTAAGACCGATTATTATTTATATAGGTTTCCGTGACCGAAGCACGCCCGTAGCCGATTATCCGCCTTTCATTAACAACGTGAGTTCATAGCCTCGCACTCTTTTAAATGTTTTATAAAATGATTTATAAACCCGCAAGGGAGATAACATGCTAGATTTTTATAAAAATAGAACACAAGTAGTCCCGATTGTATGCTTAATGAGATGGACCCGAATGATGCTATGACCCTATATTCGAGACTAAAAGGATTATTAGTAGTTAGGTTATGTCACTTAAAGTCCCATTAGCATGAATTGTGAACTACCGGGATTTGGTAGACGCTTATGCATATGATAGTACTATTTGGGCACGATCACCCCAGTTCGCGCCTTGACGGTTGATCCCCGTCGTACCACATTGATTGGTAAGCGAATTTATGTATGAGAAGATTCCATAGCGTGATTTTTGTGACGACACGCTAACTTAGATGGGCAAATTGTTTTGTCGGGTTCGCGGCCCGCTGTTTTCATAGTAAGGTAACAATGTCATGCGGCTAATAATAATCCTACCTAATCTAAATAAAAATGTATCCTATATATGATAACGACGCTATTACGATGAATATATTACCTATCATGGTAATATAGAGACTACGGTCTCATGGACGGTTTCAGATGTATGCTTGATATATATTGCCTGACTAGCAATATGAGGACTTACTTCCGATATTATACTTGTGTTCTGATTTTAAATGATTGTAAATGATTGTTTTTATATAACGGTTTTCATTAAACTCTATGAATTCACTCGGCATTCGCTGATATGATTTTTGCATGTTTTTATCTCAGGTGCTTGAAGGTAATCCGGATGGAGATCGACTCTGATGGCCCACACTTAATATTAAAAATGTTCATTCGATCTGTGTTTTGTAAACTTAATGACCTGTATAATTTGGGACCTGTTGTACGCGTTTAAAACTTTTTATCGAATGAATGTTTGTTAAACCTTGTACAACCATTTTTATGTGTTGTCTATGATCTGAGTTATTGTGCTATCCCGTAACACTCTGAAAATCTTTTGACAATGAACATTTGAGAAAATATTTGAAAAATCTTTTGACTATAACGGTGCCAGAGATCTCCGACGTTACCAAGAAGCCCTATTGAGAAGATATATATTTTGATATATATAATTTAATTTATATATATGTATATATCGTGATTTCATTATGTAGTTGTTTAACTAGTATGTTATCCTAATACGAGATATATATATATATAAATGCAGATTGTCATGGCTGACCCTAATATTCCTGTAGAAAACCATGCTATTCCCGAACCTAATATAGAAGATGATCCTTATTTAGACTTAGTAGATTATGATATGGATGATGAGGAGGAACCATTTGAGGATCCCGAGCCCGAGTTAGGACTAGGAGATCAGATTGCCCCTCAGGTTGACTTAGTAGAGAATGAGATTGAGAATGTGGATATTGAGAATGTTGATATTGAGAACGATGATGAGATTGGGTTAGATGAGTTAGATGATGAGATTGACGACGAGGATGTCGAGGAGGACGTAGGTATAGATGTTGAGGTTGATGACGATGAGGAAGCTGAGCTTATTTATCCGTATGATGTTCCAGAGGGCGAGCCTTTGCCCCCACCAGTTGATTTGTATGATTCTGAGGATGAGTTACCTAGGGATGAAATGTCTGAATCGTCTGAATCTGATTCTGAATCAGAGGAGGATGAGGATGACGATGCACCTGACGGTACTGATGGTATTGCTACCCGTAGACGTGAGATAGGAGAGTCGTCTAGTACTCGAGAGGCTACTCATATTGATGGTCTTGCACCATGGGCCTTGAGACGTGATCTAGATGCTTCCCGTGTTAAGAGTTGTGTGACAGAGGTTGGATTAGGTGTTGTTCAGACTCAGGTTGCTTATTTGGAGTCGAAGACTAAGGTTGGCGAGAAAGAGCGAGAATTGCTTAGTTAGGATTTGAGTGATGTTGAGCGTGGTTTGAATGAGGCATTTAGGAGGTTATCGGTGTTGGAAAGTAGCGAGTTTGCTGCTATGAAGAGAAAGGTGAATACTATGGAGATTCAGTTGAGTGTGGCTCGTGTGATGCGTGAGAAAGCTGAGAAGGAGTTGAATATATCCATGGGATGGAACAGTAGATTTTATGCCGACATGGTTGAAAGAGGAGTAATCCGTAAGCGCCCAGCTGAAGATGTGTCTAGTGATCGTCCGACAAAGATCCAAAAGACCATGGATGATGGACCATCTGGCGGTTCTCAGTAGACCAGTCTGTGTTTAGTAGTGACCTTTATATCTTTTGTGCTTTTGTAGCTTTGACTTAACCGACTTGTTAGTAATAGACTTGGCACGAATTTTGAGTGTATATAGTGCTAGAACTTTGATATGGATGTACTAAGACAATACTTTTGTTTCAGATTGAATGAAATATGTATCTTGTCTTGAATTCCATATTGTGCCTTATTTGTATCTTGATTATGAATTCGATCCATATTATATGAATCCTTTGTTGGATGAATGCTTAATACTTTGAAATTGTGGAATTATAGAACTATGCCGCCCAAGAAGGCTGTGATTGAGGATGATGTACGTAGGATTATTACGGAGCAAGTTACCGCATCTATGACTGAATTTATGGCAAATGCTAGAAATGAAGCTGGTGGTAGTGCAGCTGGCGGTAATGAAGCTGGTGGTAGTGGAGCTGGCGGTAGTGAAGTTGGCGGTAGTGGAGCTGGCGGTAGTGGAGCTGGTGGTAGTGGAGCTGGCGGTAGTGGAGCTGACGGTAGTGGAGCTGGCGGTAGTGGAATTGGCGGCACTAATGTGAATGTGAATGCTAATAATGTGAATGCTAATGCTGGAGGAAATGTAGGAGGACGTGGAGCCAATGCACCTGAAGTTGGTGGTTGTACTTATGTGACGTTCATGAAGTGTGAACCTCTACCTTTTAATGGAACTGAAGGTGCTGTAGGATTAAGCCAATGGATTGAGAAGATGGAATCGGTGTTTAGGATTAGTAAGTGTAAGGAGGAAGATAAGGTGACTTTTTCTATGGCTACTCTTAAAGGTCGTGCGTTGACTTGGTGGAACGGGAGAATTGCTTTCATGGGTCTTGATGCTGCTAATGCTACTCCTTGGGCTGAAATTAAGAAGTGGATGACTTTGGAGTTTTGTCCTCGTAGTGTGATCATTAGGTTAGAACAGGAGTTGATTCATCTGAGAATGAAAGGTGTGGACATTGATAGTTACACGAATCGATTCCATGAGTTGGCCTTGCTATGTCCTCGATTGGTTGAACCCGAAGAGATCCGAATCGAGCAATATGTGAAAGGGTTGACCAGGAATATCCGGGGGGCGTAACATCATCGAAACCACTGACCATTGATGATGCTGTTCAAATGGCTTACCAACTCATTGGACAGATAATTCAGGATAAGGAAGATGAAGCCCGTGTAGGTGAGAAAAGAAAGGGAGACGGTGAGCGTGTAGATAGAGGTGATAATAGGAAGAATTTCAATCTCCGTCAGAACAAGAGAAATGGGAATGCAAATGCTCTTACCAACAATGCACCGCGCAACGATGATAGATGTCCTAAGTGTGGCAACAAGAGGCATGCTGGCGACTGCTGGAAGTGCCGAAATTGCGGAAAGCTTGGACACAAGGTTGAAAGGTGTAAGAAGGGAACCATTTGCTTCAACTGTAATGAAGAAGGTCATAGGAAATCGGAATGCCCCAAGTTGAAAGCGATTGTACCTGGAAGAAACCCCCAGGGTGGTATCTACCAACTTGGAACAATTGAGGTGAAGAAAGAGGATCCGAATGTCGTTACCGGTACGTTTTTACTCAACAATCATTATGTTGTTGCTTTATTCGATTCGGGTGCCGATAGGAGCTTTGTATCCACTAAATTTAGTGCCCTTATTGATATTGAACCTGTTGAGATAAGTACCAGTTACGAGGTGGAATTGGCTGATGGTAAATTAGTGAAAACTAATAAGCTATTAGAAGGATGCACTCTAAATCTCTTGAACCCTTCCTTTCCGATTGATTTGATGTTGATAGAATTAGGTAGTTTTGATATTATTATTGGTATCGATTGGCTGTCGTTGAATAATGCTACTATTTTATGTGGAGAGAAGAAAGTTAAGATTCCTCTTAGGAATAGGACGTTAGTAATTGATGGTAGTCGAGGTGAATCCCGTTTGAAAATCGTTTCATGTATTAAAGTCCAAAAGTACATCAGGAACGGTTATGAGTTATTCTTAGCTCAAGTGACCGGGAATGAGTCTAGGGAGAAACGATTGGAAGATGTACCTACTATTTGTGATTTTCCTGAGGTATTTCCTAAAGATTTACCCGGACTTCCACCGATAAGGCAAGTAGAGTTTCGAATCGATTTAATTCCTGGTGCTGCACCGGTGGCACGTGCGCCTTACCGATTAGCCCCTTCTGAATTAAAGGAGTTATCTGAGCAACTTAAGGAGTTGTCTGATAAAGGTTTTATTCGACCGAGCTCATCGCCTTGGGGAGCTCCAGTCTTGTTCGTTAAGAAGAAGGATGGATCTTTTCGTATGTGCATTGATTATAGGGAACTGAACAAGTTGACAATTAAAAATCGATATCCTTTACCTAGGATTGATGATTTGTTTGATCAACTGCAAGGATCTAGTGTGTATTCTATGATAGATTTGCGGTCAGGATATCACCAACTTCGCGTCCGTGAAAAAGATATTCCTATAACTGCATTTAGAACTCGTTATGGACACTATGAATTTCAAGTAATGCCATTTGGGTTAACTAACGCACCTGCGGTTTTCATGGATTTAATGAATCGAGTGTGCAAGCCCTACTTGGATAAATTTGTGATTGTGTTTATTGACGATATTCTGATCTATTAAGAATGAAGATGAACATAGAGAACATTTGAGGATTGTTTTGAAATTGTTGAAGGATGAAAAGTTGTATGCTAAGTTTTCGAAGTGTGATTTCTGGTTAGATTCTGTGCAATTTCTTGGTCATGTGATTAACAGAGATGGAATTCATGTTGATCCTGCAAAGGTTGAAGCTATTAAGAATTGGTCTGCACCGACAACGCCAACGGAAGTGCGACAGTTCTTAGGATTGGCTGGCTATTATAGGCGATTCATTAAAAGAATTTTCTTTGATAGCTAAACCCTTGACTAAGCTTACTCAGAAGAATAAACCTTTCGTTTGGGGAAGTGATGAAGATGGAGCATTTCAGACATTGAAGCAAAAATTATGTAGTGCGCCAATCTTATCATTACCCGACGGGAGTGAAGATTTTATAGTGTATTGTGATGCATCTCTTAGAGGTTATGGAGCTGTTTTGATGCAGAGAGAGAAAGTGATAGCTTATGCTTCTAGGCAATTAAGGAAGAATGAGGAGAATTATACTACTCATGATCTTGAGTTAGGAGCTGTAGTCTTTGCTCTTAGGTTGTGGAGACATTATCTGTATGGCACCAAGTGTACGGTATTCACCGATCACAAAAGCCTACAGTATATTCTCGACCAGAAGGAATTGAACATGAGGCAACGAAGATGGATAGAGTTGTTAAGTGATTATGATTGTGATATAAAATATCACCCAGGAAAAGCCAATGTTGTTGCCGATGCGTTAAGTAGGAAAGATAGAGAGCCTATAAGGGTGCGTTCTCTAGTCTTGACCGTGCACAATAATTTGCCTGAGCAAATTAGAAATGCGCAAATAGAAGCTTGTGAGAAGGAGAATTTTGTTAATGAAGGGTTCCGAGGAGAAGGAGATCCTTTAGAGGTTAGAGCTGATGGAGTGAAATGCTTAAGAGGTCGTATGTGGATACCTAAGTTTGGAGGCTTAAGAGACTTGATTATGTTAGAATCCCATAAATCTAAGTATTCCATTCATCCAGGATCTGATAAGATGTACCATGATTTGAAGAAGTTGTACTGGTGGCCGAATATGAAAGATGACATAGCTATGTATGTTCTTCAATGCTTGACTTGTGCTATAGTTAAAGCATAACATCAAAAACCATCAGGACTACTTAAACAACCAAAGATTCCTGAATGGAAGTGGGAGCGAATTACAATGGACTTTATCACCAAGCTTCGTAGAACATCATCTGGAAACAATTCGATTTGGGTTATTGTCGATAGACTGACCAAATCAGCACACTTCATTCCGGTTAAGGAGCAGTTCTCACTGGAGAAGCTGACTCGAATATACCTTGATAATGTTGTATGCAAGCATGGAGTGCCTGTATCGATCATTTCAGATCGAGATCCTAGATTCGCATCGAATTTTTGGAAATCTATCCAAAGATCTTTGGGAACGAATCTCGACATGAGCACTGCTTATCACCCCCAGACTGATGGGCAGAGTGAAAGGACGATACAAACACTGGAAGATATGTTGAGAGCTTGTGTGTTAGACTTTGGTAAGAATTGGGATAAACATTTGTCGTTAGCAGAGTTTTCGTATAACAATAGTTACCATTCTAGTATTAAGGATGCACCGTTTGAAGCTTTGTATGGTAGGAAGTGTAGATCTCATGTATGTTGGAGTGAAGTTGGGGATACCCAGCTCACGGGACCGGAATTGATCCGGGAGACTACGGAGATGATAGTTCAGATTAAGAAGAGGTTGTTGACTGCCCGTAGTAGACAGAAACGTTACGCGGATGTGCGGCGGAAGCCAATGGAGTTTGAAGTGGGTGACCGAGTAATGTTGAAAGTATCGCCATGGAAAGGCGTTATAAGATTTGGAAAACGAGGGAAAGTGAATCCCCGTTATATTGGACCCTTTAAGATTTTATCTAGAGTAGGTCCGGTGGCTTACAAACTAGAGTTACCCCCAGAACTTCATGGTGTTCACAACACATTCCGTGTATCTAATCTGAAGAAATGTCTAGCAGTGAGTGATGAGAAAATTCCGTTAGGTAAGGTTCGAATAGATGGGAAGTTGCATTTTATCGAAGAGCCCGTAGAAGTTATGAACCGTGAGGTAAAGCAACTGAAACAAAGTCGGATACCTATTGTCAAGATCCGATGGAATTCAAAGCATGGACCGGAGTATACTTGGGAACGAGAGGATGAAATGTGGAAGAAATATCTGCACCTCTTCAATTTCAATAAGAAACGGACATCCAAATGAAATGGATCACGAGGACGTTGATCCCTTTTAGGAGGAAAAGCTGTGACAATCTAACATTTTCAGGTAGTAAAATATTTTCTCGTATAATATTTTGAAACTTATTTTTATGTTGGTTGACGAACTCACAATTTACGGATTTAAATTTGGGCTTACGTGCATAATTTAGCGTCTTTTACGACTAAACCGGAAACCTTAGGATTACGTATTTACGTTTTGAACTCCGTTTTTGATGAGACAATTTTTATTGGATTCGTTTTGTGACGGTGATTCATAATTTATAAAAACGTTTTTCGTAAAACGACCCGAGGGCACGCAAATCGAGAAAACTAGGATCGAGAAATACCCGTAAACTAGTGAGATGGGACAAAACACTTTGTCCCACCCAACTAGCAATATGGGACGGCTACACTTGACACCACAACACTAATGTGGCATCAAGTTAAGTAGCTTACACCAAGTGTAAGCATAAGCTTACCTTTCAAGCTAACCTTTACCACTTTACCACAAAACTAGCTACTTGTTTCATTTCTATCATTTCTCACATGCAATCCACTCCAAAAACTCTCTCAAACTCTCCCTTGTGCCGTCCCAAATAAGCCAACAAACACCCTCTTTGATCTTTTCTAGCCATAAACCACATGTTTACTAGTCCTATTAAGGTGTTCTCTTGAAGCCTTGATCATTTGGTGGCCATATTAACATCTTTGGAGGTGAGTTGCTTGTGTCCTAGGGTTGATTTTCCAACCTATGTTCTTGATATTTGATGGTCTTGGAGATACTTGTTGTGTTCATCAAGTTCTTGTCTTCCTAAAACAAGAAATCCACTTGGATTGGTAAAGAAGATCATACTCTCCATTTTTCTCTTGTTATTTTGTAAAGAACAAATGTATTTTCTTTCATTTTGTATATGTATATGATGTATATATGATGATAAAAATGTTGTGTTGGGATCAAGTGTTGATAAATATGCTTAAAAATGATGATAACTATAAGAAATGAAGCTAAAATCTTGACTATTTAGTTGGCTGTATAAAAACAGTAGATAACTAAAATATTAACTGATAAAAATGCATGGTTTGATCCATTTAAAGTAAGTAGATGATGTGATACACATGTGAGAGTTGGCCATGCAATGGAATCAAAATAATGAGTGAGATATGATCAAAACAAGTTAGGTGGTGTAATCTGAATAACTAGTTTTGTAGGGACTGTTAAGGCAACTTAAACTCAAAATGGGCAGTAGCTATAACTAAGTTATATGTAACACATATTATGAAGAACATGGCATCCAAAAATGAGCTTCTAAGTCATTATAGAACTCTAGATATGGTAAAAATGGTGAACATGAAGTTAAAAATCAGATTTTGGAAATAATGTTTATTATTATTATATAAGCACTCACATTATAATGTATAAAATGTAAAAATATAAACCCACTAACTTATAAAACTTATTTATATAAATATATAAAAGGTTAAGTAAATGGGTAAATTATATAAATGGTAGTGAAATAATATTTATAAGTAATAAAAACTATAAACTTGATTTTTACGACTTTTTCGGCTATCACCGTAAAATTAACGTTTTTCGCCAAATAAAACTTAGACGACCAAACCCGTCTAATGTAAAGTTTATAAAAGTCATATACTGATGTATAGATAACTAAGACAAGTAAAAACCGATAAAACCCGAACTATAAGAATTACGGACATTTACGAGCTAACTAAACACATTAGACTAATAATTGGACTTAATAAGATAAAAACTTATAAAAAGAGCTTATTGGGCTTAACCCATTTGGGCCCAACATGAAAAGTATATATACTGATAATATAGGTATAAAATGGATAAAAACAAGTTAAAGACTTATAAAAGGCTTAATGGACTTAAATAGGTAAAATCGGTAAAACTAGTGAACTAGTAAAACGTTACCAAAACGTAAACGCTAAATTGAGTAAACAAGGATGTATAAACCCACTTGATCATCATCATATGTACAAAATCATCATATGTATATTGTTATTTTGATAAAAGTCATTGGACCGAGTCTAAGACCGATTATTATTTATATAGGTTTCCGTGACCGAAGCACGCCCGTAGCCGATAATCCGCCTTTCATTAACAACGTGAGTTCATAGCCTCGCACTCTTTTAAGTGTTTTATAAAATGATTTGTAAACCCGCGAGGGAGATAACATGCTAGATTTTTATAAAAATAGAACACAAGTAGTCCCGATTGTATGCTTAATGAGATGGACCCGAATGATGCTATGACCCTATATTCGAGACTAAAAGGATTATTAGTAGTTAGGTTATGTCACTTAAAGTCACATTAGCATGAATTGTGAACTACCGGGATTTGGTAGACGCTTATGCATTTGATAGTACTATTTGGGGACGATCACCCCAGTTCGCGCCTTGACGGTTGATCCCCGTCGTACCACATTGATTGGTAAGCGAATTTATGTATGAGAAGATTCCATAGCGTGATTTTTGTGATGACACGCTAACTTAGATGGGCAAATTGTTTGTCGGGTTCGCGGCCCGCTGTTTTCATAGTAAGGTAACAATGTCATGCGGCTAATAATAATCCTACCTAATCTAAATAAAAATGTATCCTATATATGATAACGACGCTATTACGATGAATATATTACCTATCATGGTAATATAGAGACTACGGTGTCATGGACGGTTTCAGATGTATGCTTGATATATATTGCCTGACTAGCAATATGAGGACTTACTTCCGATATTATACTTGTGTTCTGATTTTAAATGATTGTAAATGATTGTTTTTATATAACGGTTTTCATTAAACTCTATGAATTCACTCGGCATTCGCTGATATGATTTTTGCATGTTTTTATCTCAGGAGCTTGAAGGTAATCCGGATGGAGATCGACTCTGATGGCCCACACTTAATATTAAAAATGTTCATTCGATCTGTGTTTTGTAAACTTAATGACCTGTATAATTTGGGACCTGTTGTACGCTTTTAAAACTTTTTATCGAATGAATGTTTGTTAAACCTTGTACAACCATTTTTATGTGTTGTCTATGATTGGAGTTATTGTGCTATCCCGTAACACTCTGAAAGACCCTTCCGCTGTACCGATACGAAAAATGAGAGTGTTACAGAATTACCTTCAAGTACCTGAGATAAAACATGTTAAAAGAAAAGGTCAGCGATAACGCCGAGTGAATTCATAGAGTTTAATAAACCATCAATATAACATCGGTATAAAATTATTACCGAAAATCATATTATACAAATCATTTTAATAGGCCATAAAATATCCAAAGTCATTTTATACAATTCCTTATAAAAATCATAATATAGGCTTTCGCCTTCAAAATCATTATACGAGCCAATGTCGTAAAAACATCATACAATACGTTTTATAACGTTGCATAAATCAAATAAAAACCGTTATAAGAATATGGTTATGAAAAAACAAAACACGAACATAATATCAATAATATGACCCTGTATTGCTAGTCAGGCAATATATTGTAATTCGGTGCGTATAGCAGTATTTCGTTAATTGGATTATTATAAGCCGCATGACATTGTTACCTTACGGTACGTGCTTCAATCACGGAAACCTAGACAAATAATACTCGTCTTTGACTCATGTCCAATGACTTTATAAAAATAACAATTATGTATATATATGATGATTTTATATATATGATGATCAAGTGGGTTTACATATCCTCTTTTACTCATTTTAGTGTTATGTGTCGATAACTTTTATACTAGTTTTACCTATTTATATGTTTTAAGTCCAATAAGCTTATTGTAAGTTCTTTAACTTGTATTAATCCATTTTATACTTGTATTATCAGTATTTACACTTTACATGTTGGGCCCAAATGGTTTAAGCCCAATAAATAAGTTCATAAATGTTTTAGCCCATTTTGTTGTATTATTAGTCCAATAACGTTAACTTAGCCCGTTAATGTTCGTATGTTTTATAGTTCGGATTTTATCGTTTTTACTTGTTATATATGTTTATATATCAGTATATGAGTTTATAAAAGTTTACATTAGACGGGTCCAACCGTCTAAGTTTTATTTAACAAAACGTTAATTTTACGGTAATAGCCGAAAAAGTCGTAAAAATCATGTTTATAGTTTTATAACTTATAAAACTTATCAAACTACCATTTTTATAAAATGTCCATTTATTTATCCTTATACATATTTATATAAATGTATTATATAAGTTAGTGGGTTTTAACTCACATTTTATACTATTTTTATTTGAGTGCTTATATAATACTATTATATACTTTAATTTCCCAAAATCTGATTTTTACTTTCACTTTCACCATTTTTATCATATCTTGAGTTCTATAAGGAGATAGAAGCTCATTTTTGGATGACATAAACTTTATATTATGTGATACAAATATGTTAGTTAAAGCTACTGCTCAATCCATGTCTAAGTATCCTTAACAGTCCCTACAAAACAGACTATTCAGATTGGTATACAAATTTTGTTTTGATCATATCTCACTCATTTTGATGATTCCATTGCATGGCCAACTCTCACATGTGTATGACATCTAATACTTACTGTAAATTGATTCCACCATGCCATTTTATCAGTTTAACATTTGGTTACTTACTTTTTTTATACAACCATCATATTTAGCAAGATTTTAACCTTGTTACCTATGGTTTTTCATCTCTTTAATCATATTTATCAACACTTAATCCCCACACAATATTTTTATCATCATATATTCATCATATACATATACAATAAGAAAGAAAATACATGATTACATAATCAAAATAACAAGAGTATGGGGAGAACAATCTTTATACCACCAAAGTGATGAAATGATGAGCTTTCGGATGAACAAGACATGGTTTTGGGTAACCAATCTTATGAGATATCAACACCACTTCTAGGATCACTAAGTATTTGTAGATTCCTGCAAAAATCAGCCCTTGTTCTTCATGAAAACTCCTTGAGAAATCAGCCCCAAACTCCCTTGAAAACTCCTTTTTACATGTTAAGATCACCTCCAATCTTCATAACTTCAATGGGTTTTCATCATATGTAAATTATACATATGATTTATGGTTGAATCAAGATCAAATGGGGGTTGTTTTAGATTAGTTTGGGACGAATTTTAGAGAGAGGGAGGAGAGTGTTTAGTGGTTTGCATGTGTTGAAATGAATGAAAATGGTTTGAGGTGGTGGTTTTGATGTTTGTTGCTAGTTTACAAGTAAACTAAGACATGTGTCTTAGCTTATCTTGTAAGCTTGACACCACATGGTGTTGTTAGCTTTGTTTATCCATGTGTGAGGGTGGGACAATTATGTACTTGTTCCATCCCCAAAAATTTACGGGTATTCCTCGATTCTAGTTTCCTTTATTTGCGTGCCCTCGGGTCGTTTTACGAAAAATGTTTTTATAAATTATGAATCAACGGCACCAAACGAATCTAATAAAAATTGTCTCATAAAAAACGGAGTTCGAAAACGTAAATACGTAATCCTAAGGTTTCCGGTTTAGTCGTGAAGGACGTTAAATTAAAATCGTAAGTCCTAATCTCTTCTCGTAAATTTGTGAGTTTATGAACCAACACAAATTTAAAATCTCAAAATAATATTCAAAGACAAATTTATTTTCTGAAATGTCGGACTGTCACCAAAACGGTGTATGTAAACGTAAGCACGTAACGTAGAATCCTCTGGTTTAGACGTAGTCGATGCTACTTTAAGACGTAAATCCAAATTTCTTCCCAAAAATAAGTGAGTTCATAATATAATATTAAAATAATATTTTTAAATAATACTTGAGAGTAAAATATCAACCATAAATTGACGGATTGTCACATAAAGAGTTATTTAAATCAAATTACATGTTTGTTAAACAACTAAATAAAAATTGTCTTAAACATGAGGAAAGGTGATTGTTTGTGTTTCCCAGATAGAACCCCTGACGAGTGCAGATTACTAAGATGCTAGAGACCATGCACACACCACATACTAACTTCATATTCCTGTGCAAAACATACTAAAGGGGTCAACATAAACTTGGTGAATTTACAAGTTTTAACAATTAGTTGATTTGGACATACATTAATCATAGAAGTAACAATGCCCAAAGCATTCTTACTAAAATGTAGATTACATTTGTTTATTATTAGAAACTGAAGCTTAACCTTCCATAGTCCTCAACAGATGAGGACGTAGTGTCTTACAAAAAGACACCTATTCCTGTTCCAACATGGTATACGTCTGTTGTCCCGGTAAAGGCACATTGAGCATGACTCACCCAGACGGGGATGGTCAATCCCTAATAGATCTATTTATAACATTCGGGTGATTTACAACAATTTAACAGTTCCAATAATAATCAATCATAGTCAATTTATACAATCTTGTTATGTCCATTAAGTGTTTGCATATTTTCTTTCCCAAAAGGGAAAGTTTTATCAAAAGTTTATACGGGGCTGTAAACTCACCTGGGAGTAGGCAATTGCTGTTAAATACGAATAGCAAAATAAAGCTCACGCCAAAAGTTATGCCTAATCAGATAGTACAGTCTTAATAGATAGTACAAAGAACATATATGTATGCTTATACAGATTTTTGTCAGTTCATTTATGCTACAGTATTTATCTAAATAACCGTAGTTCAAGTGTCAACAATATTCATTTAAACTTATTTACATAAGTTTTATTTTTAAGTAAACATAAAATATTTAACCATTAATATCAGTTAGCACATATAATAATCATTCAACTTACAATTAAGTTTCTTATTAAGTGGACATATAATGTCTTACTTAAAATATTAGTTTACATTCGTAGTTCATATATTTTAATCATCTATTTTAACTTATTATTAAGTTTCATAATTAAGTAAACGTAAGTTGTTCTACTTAAATATTGGTATTTAATTTATCCAACGTTCATATAAATTTTATTTTCTAAAAGTATATGTTTTCATGCATTAATAACAATAATACATATCATAACTGTTTATACAATTTATTCCCTAAGCAAATATAATATTTTATTTAAAAAATATAAAATATAATATTTTATTTAACTTCAAAGTTTCCATAAATTATTCTAGCATTTATAAAATAATTTAAGCTTAAGAATTATACATTAATTCTTATGGTCTAAGTATTTAATTATGTTTTATTATAATTAAAATATAGATTTTAGGGTTAGGGCTTGTTAATGTTTCAGAATATGGCAAAACTAGTCCCTCTATATTTTAAACAAGTATAACTTTCGGATTTTACATATTTAGTACATAGGGCTTGTTAAAGTTTTGGCTTATGGTAGATTTAGTCCCCCTAGTTATATCTAGGTTTTGTAACTTTACTAAAATTATAAAAACAGCCCCTAGGGCTTCTTTATGTTTCGGCAATTTACAAGAATGGTCCTTAGGTTTATAAAATGACAAAATAACTTTTAGAAACTTCCCAAAATTGTCCCTAGGGTTTAATTTACCACGGGTAGTATTTATTAAACCTTAAACTTTTGGATATTTACATTTTCAGTCCTTGTGTTTACTAGTCTATCAAAACAAGTTTCATAAGTTACGGTTTTTGTCCTTAAGTTTCATAAATTGTTATTTTCATCCAAAAATTTTCTATAAGTTATATTTTATTATAAAAACTTTTATTTAACATTCAAAATGGTATATGGGCTCATTAAATGGGCTATCTTGTGGGTTTAAATATATCTCAAGTCCACTAATTTATTTAAATGGGCTTTTAAATCAATTATTAGATTTTGATACATTTTTAAAGTCCTTTAATTAGTTAAATGGGCCTAAGTGAAATCTTAATTCCATTAAATATTGGATTAACATTTCATGGGCTTAAATAGTCCATTAACACTACTTCACATTTTTATGTAAGTTTTAACTTAGGATATTCTTATAAGCTTATTATTAGTTTATTCATATTTAGTTTTAAATCAAAAAAATAGAAGAATAAGACTTATAGTTTGTTTTATGTGATGTACCAAATTAGATCTAGGTAGGTTACAAGGTTGCATTCAATTATAGGTGTTTACAAACATCGATCTAGCTATGTACAAATTAAGAAAACAAGTCATAGTCCATGTACACCAAATATATATAGCCTATGGCTAGACCTTTAATCTTGGTATTTCCAAGATGAGGTTTTTAATTAATCTTATGATTTATATACATTCATAAATTCTTATACAATCATGTAATCTTATTGCATGTTTCCAAGATCTTTCATAAACCCACCTAGACAACATATAGCCCACGGCTAGTTTGTCTTTTCCCAAAAATTCCCATTAGATCTTTATGCTAGTTTCATGTTTACCATTTAACCATAGATCTAGGTTCTACATTAGCATGCATGTACACCAAAAGACCATCTAAGTACATATAACATTTTAGTGATTTTTAATAGTCCATTTAACATGTAATGACACATATTCCATCATTTAAACTTAGCACATAAATCATATGTACATTATTCATGTATGCCGTGACTTTCAAGGTAATGGTTTTTCCATGTCTTTTGAGTTACACAAGCTTACTTTATGAGATCCATGATTATTAGTTAACCAAGATTCCAAAAAGTGAGATATGTAACTTATACTTCATTTAAATCTATAAAATGGTTCATATGATTTTTAGTCATGTTAAAACATAGAGTACAAGCCTTAGGGTTCCTTTATTAAAAAGTTTTAACCATGTCTATGGTGGTCTAAAATATGCCGTGACCTAGAATGGCCATGGCTTCACCAAATCTTGATTTTTAACAAGATATATATACATGAGTTTATAGATGGATGATGATGCATGGAAGTGAAAATGAAGAAACATAAGGAGTATACCTTTCTTGCCTAAATGTTACCAAGGAAGATCTATATGAACAAGGAGGCTAGAGATCTAGTCAAGATGGTGAAGAAAACCTTAAAGATAACTAAGCCATGGCCTTTATAGGTTCGGCTTGGGCTTGTTACAATACTTCCAAAGATGATGATGATTCTACTGAACGTTTAGTGATTACTATAGGACAAGGATCTAGTAGGTTAGATGAACAAACTTGGATTTTTGTGGCTTATAGCCGAATCATTTGAGGAAGAGAGATGAAGAAGGAGTGAGACATAGTTGAGAGGGAATGTGAAGAGTGAGAGAGTGTTTTCGGCTAAAAGGGGGAGAGAGAATGCAAGGCATGAGTGTGATTACCTTGGTAAGAACATTTGTGCCAAGTGTTGACACTTGTGTTTCCAAGGCATCCCTTCACTATCCACATAAGGGGGTGCGTGTCATTCTTAGCAAAAAGAGAAACGGGCTCATGTTGTGGGCTTGTGTTGGGCTAGCACCTAAAGGATTTTGGGCTAGTCCAAGGTGTGCATGAATGCCTAAGATGTACACATATACATAGATGGCATAAATACTTATCACAACATATTTCCATGTTTTGTTAAATGTTGCATTCATAGATTTGTTTCATATATATATATATATATATATATATATATATATATATATATATATATATATATATATATATATATATATATATATATATATATATATATATATATATATATATATATATATATATATATAGTTCATCATTTGTTCTCTTACTCTTATATACAAGATGCAAGTTATGTAATCCATCACAAAAATAAAATGATTGTAGATGTAAAAGTACATAATGATAAGTTCAGACACATATATTATAGGATTATAATAAATGAGTGATTGCTCTTAAGATCTTTAGATGAAACATCATTACATAAAATCATGGTAAAATCATGGATTTTACAGCACCACCTCGTTATTTTAGCTTTGTCCTCAAAGCTACTAAAAACATAGTTATCTTTTAAGTGAAAAGATGAGGGTACTTGGCTTTGAATATGTCTTCACGTTCTCAGGTGTACTCGGGGCCTCTCTTCGAGTCCCATCGTACTTTGATTAACGGGATGCGGCTACGTTTCAACTTCTTGGTTATTCTTTCCACGATTTCCACTAGTGTCTCCGTGTATTGGAGTTGGTCATCGATATGGACCCCCTCTAAGGGCATAACCAAAGGTTCCTCGGTGTAGCACTTCTTCAGATTTGATACATGGAAGGTGGGGTGTATCCGACTTAATTGTGGCGGTAGTTCCAAACGGTAAGCCACTTCCCTGATCTTGGCTATCACTTTGAAAGGACCCACATATCATGGATTCAACTTTCCCCGCTTTCCAAATCGTATAACTCCCTTCCACGGTGATACCTTTAGCATGACATGATCTCCTACTTTGAACTGCACAGGTCTGCGTTTCTGATCTACGTAGCTCTTTTGTCGATCACGAGCAGCTTGCAGTCTCTGCTTTATAAGGACAATTCGGTCTGTAGTCTCCTGAATCAACTCAGGCCCAGTGAGTTGGAACTCACCTACCTCTGCCCAACATACAGGAGAGATACATTTCCTTCTATAAAGGGCTTCAAAAGGGGCGGCCTTGATACTGGCGTTATAGCTATTGTTGTAGGATAACTCAACCAAAGGTATATGCTCGACCCAACTGTTCCCAAAATCAGTTACACATGCCCTTAGCATGTCCTCTAGAGTTTGGATGGTTCGCTCACTTTGACCATCCGTTTGTGGATGATAGGCGGTGCTCATATCCAGTTGGGTATCCAGGGCTCGTTGGAGAGCCCTCCAGAAGTTGGAGGTGAATCTGTTGTCCCTATCGCAGATTATTAAGACTGGTACTCCATGTTTGGTTACAATTTCCTTAAGGTAGGTCCTTGCCAACTTGGATAGGGAGTCAGATTCCTTGATGGGTATGAAATGAGCAGACTTGGTGAGTCGGTCGACTATCACCCAAGTGGCATCATATCCACGTGATGATTTTGGGAGTTTGGTCACAAAATCCATGGTGATTTTTCCCACTTCCATTCAGGTATGTCAGTCAATACCAATAAACCGGATGGCCTCTGGTGTTATGTTTTGACACGTGCGCATGTCAAACATTTCTGGACGTAACTGGCGATGTCAGCCTTCATGTTCGGCCACCAATATAATTTCCTCATATCTTGATACATCTTTTCCGATCCCGGATGTATTGAATATTTGGATTTATGTGACTCGTGCATAATTACGTCCCTCAAATTCCCATAACGGGGTAACCAACTCCTCCCGTGCAAGCACAATGTTCCGTCCGCCCTTGGTTCTAGTTTCTCTTTAGAAAGGTCGGTTCGAAGCATTCCTCCTATGTCTTCTTTCCAAAGGTTTTCGGGTTTCTGTGCTTGGGTTTGTGCTTCAAGGATTTGCTTGGGCAGATCCAGATTGATGGTCATGGTTAAGGCTCGAACCCTCATGGGTGGGTCTTTATCTTTACGACTCCGTGCATCAGCGACTACGTTTGCTTTACCTGGATAGTATTTGATTTCACAATCGTAATCGCTTAACAGTTCGATCCAACGAGGCTGCCTCATAATAAGCTCTTTTTGATCTAATATATGTTGCAGACTCTTGTGGTCGGTGTACACTGTACATCTTGTTCCGTAAAGGTAATGCCTCCAAATTTTTAAAGCAACGACTTCCGCTCCAAGTTCCAAGTCGTGGGTAGTGTGGTTCTTCTCATGCTTCTTTAATTGCCTAGAAGTGTAGGCAATCACTTTCTTTCTTTGCATCAATACTGCTCCCAATCCTTTCCGTAAAGGTAATGCCTCCAAAATTCTAAAGCAAAGACTTCCGCTCCAAGTTCTAAGTCGTGGGTAGTGTGGTTCTTCTCATGCTTCTTTAATTGCCTAGAAGCGTAGGCAATCACTTTCTTTCTTTGCATCAATACTACTCCCAATCCTTTATATGATGCGTCACAATATACCTCAAAGTCATCATTTCCCTCGGGCAAGGATAAGAGAGGCGCACTGCACAACCTTTGTTTTATCAACTGGAAAGCTGATTCCTCCTTTTCTCCCCAATTAAATTTTACTCCTTTCTGAGTGAGTTTGGTCATTGGTTTGGCTATCTTGGAGAAGTCTTCGATGAATCAGCGATAGTATCCTACAAGGCCTTGGAATTGGCGGATCTCTGTTGGTGATTTCGGAGATGCCCAACGCTTAACGGATTCAACCTTTTCAGGATCTACGTGAATACCATCACTGTCAATGACGTGTCCTAGGAAATGGACTCTAGGTATCCAGAAGTCACATTTGGAAAATTTTGCATATAGCTGCTCTTCCTTGAGTACTTTCAGTACATGGGCCGGATGCTCAGCATGGTCTTGTTTGTTCTTGGTGTAAACAAGTATGTCGTCGATGAAGACTATCATGAATTTATCCAAATAGGGTTTACACACCCGGTTCATGAGATCCATGAATATTTCTGGTGCGTTTGTCAACCCAAAAGGCATAACTCTAAATTCAAAATGACCATAACGAGTTCTGAAAGCTGTCTAAGGAATATCTTCTTCCCGGACTCTCAGTTGATGGTAACCAGAACTTAGATCAGTCTTAGAATACATACTTGATCCCTGGAGTTGATCAAATAAGTCGTCGATGTGAGGTAATGGATAGCGATTCTTTATTGTTAGTTTATTCAATTCTCGGTAATCGATGCACATTCAAAAAGAGCCGTCTTTCTTCTTGACAAACAGAACAGGGGCTCCCCATGGAGAAGAGCTAGGCCTAATGAACCCTTTTTCGGATAGTTCCTGGAGTTGTTTGGCTAGTTCCTTCAATTCTGATGGTGCTAGCCAGTAGGGGGCCTTAGCTATAGGTGCAGCCCCAGGTATCAAATCAATTTGGAATCCTATTTGTCGCACTGCGGGCATACCAGGCAATTCATCAGGAAATACTTCGGGAAAATCTCGCACAATTGGCACGTCCTCGATTCGTGTCTCCTCGGGTTTATCTTCTTCCTCAATTTTGGATATGTGTGCTAGGAAAATACGGCATCCTCTTGTCAAGTATCTTTATGCTTTAGTGCAAAAAATGACACTAAGTCTAGTGTTGATTATATCAGGGTTACCATCCCGTCGTATAATCAAGGTTTCATCTCTCCAAGGTATAAGGACCAGTTTTTGATCACATAAGATGACTGCATGGTATTTCGACAGCCAATCCATACCAATGATGACATCAAAGCTACCAAGACTTACTGGGATAAAATCGATGTTGAACGGATGATTGGAGAGGTTTAAGGTACAACCTCGAATGATGGTGTCAACTGTCACAATTTTTCTGTTAGCTAGTTCAACAGATGGAGTGATTTCCAATACTCTACTAAATTCCGTTGATATAAAGCTTCGATCTGCCCGGCTGTCAAATAGGACATATGCATATCGTTGGTTTAGTAGAAATGTACTGGTGACGATGTTGGAATTTGGATTGGCTTTGGCATCGCCAACCATATATGCTTGTGATGAAGTTCCTTTGTTGTCCTTCTTCTAGTTGGCCAACTTGGGACAGTTAGGTCTCACATGTCCAGGGGTTCCACACTCGTAACATACTACAACTTTCTTTGGCCCATGGTTACTTCCACTTGCGGGGTTTCGGTTTCCATTGCATTGTTTTCCAGCAACATGATGATAGTCGCACTTTTAACACATAGGTTTGGACCCTGAGTAGTTCCTGGTGCGGGTTGTAGGAGTAGTGTCATCAGTTTGCTCAACATTTTGTCTTTTGGAAGACTGCTGGTGTTGGCTACGAGCATTTTTATCCGATTTTTGCTTGTTGTCCGTTTGTCTTTCGGACAGGTTGTGAGCTCGCTTGTTGATCAGCTTTGTCGCAAATTCCATTGCACCTTCCACGGTAGTGGGTTGTGAAGCTAGCTGATGAGACTGCTTTTATACATATTCTCATCGTCCAAATTGGGCTTAAAATGCATTAAATATCATTAAAACTGCCAAATATATGCTCGTGTTTGTTGCTTGTGTATTTTAGGTACGGATATTGAGGAAATGACAAAAGATCACAAGAAACAAAGAAAAACAAACACGGGAAATGAAGCCGCACAAAGAACCGGACCCGAATCATGGATTTCCAAAAAGACCCTTGAAGAATTAAAGAATGTCAAGTTTAGTCCCTCAACTTTTGAAGATTTACACTTTATACCCCTAAGAATCTCAAAATTTACAAATGGTTTCCCTAAAGTTTAAATACATCACACTTTTAGCCCTTGAAGATTGAACTTAGGTCCTTAAATCAACCATTGTTAGAAAAGGACTAAGATTGTAAGGCACCAAGGACTAACTGTGCAAAAGAAAAGGACTAACGGTGAAAGGGACATGGACTGTTTGTGCAAAGCTATTAAAGGAGAACATAGCTGGAGGGACCTCAGCTGCCTAAACCTAAAACTTAATTAACTAAGCCCCCATTAAACCTAACAGGCCCATATTAACCATTTTACCCAGCCCAAAGTTTAATTAATAAACAGAGGGAAACACATTAATTAAGCAAGAACCCTAACATCACCACCAGGATCAATTAAAATCAATACAAAAGATTGCTTCTAACTAATAAAGGGGTTTTGTAGCTGGGTCCTTTCTTTACAATCCCACATGCTCACTTCATGTCCAGCTCAACAACGGGGGACCAAACAAGCTCATGTCGCCATAATTTTTCAGCATGAAGACCAATCCAATAGTTGTGATTTGGTGGCGTGTTGCCCACAACATATCAACGGTTTTGATGAAGATTCTATCTGCATTACCACATGGTATCATCACATGTTACCTCAAGAACATACTAGAACTCGGATTCAAAATTGGCATCAAATTAGATATTCCAAGCATCTTCAAAAGGATAGTTTAGGGATTTAAGGACGTCTAGGGTTTGTGTTGTAATCCTCACTCACTTGTATATATAGCCTAGCAGATTGTAGTTTAAGGTTGTTCCAAATTTTGTATTTTCAACTTTCTTGTAGACTTAGTAAATTTTGAGATATAAAATTTGAGTTCCGTTTATTTTAAATTGTCTTTTAGTTATTTGTCATTTAAATTTTAGCATTTTAAAATTCTGTCTATCAAAAGTTTCTTCAAGTGATTGCTTAAATTTTTGAGAAACAATAGGTAATAAGCTAGCGTATGGCTTTTCTGACACATCAGCCCATAAGAAAAGTTCATTGCTTATTGTTAATTTCTTGCACCTTTACTTTGTTTGCAAAACTTTACTTTATTTTGTTCATCAAAAGTTCTTTTTTCAAGAAACTTGTTAAAATTCTTTGAGATCCATTAAGATATAAGCTTGTATATAAGCTGTATTGACAACACAGCTTATGTACTTGGCTTATAGCTTAGTGTTATTTTCCTTGCACACTTTTAAGTTCATTGCAAATATCTTTTTCTCCATGTTTTTCAGAAATCAAAGATTTTAATCTTTTTGTTTGTTCACTTACTGTTCCTATAAGCTTGTGACCAACTTATTTGACAAATAAGTTAGCCATTGAGCTTCTAGGAGTTTTTCCTGTTCTTGTTTGTTTCATGTGTTTCAGGTACCAAGAGAAGGGACTAGTAGATTATTCCTTGTAGATCACCGTAGATGAGCTAATTATGATAAGTTGTGGTGATAAGATAAGCTAAAAAAAGGAATTGTGGGATTACTGTGGAAAGATTAGGCTTAGATTCCTTCTTAGACTCAACACAGGCATCTCTATTTTTTTTACCCTTTTTCTGTCCAAACCATTGCTTATATGATATGCTTATGTAGCTTATTTGTTTCATGTTTCTTCTTATCTTTAGTTAATTGTTGCTTATTTACATCTTCATGCCATTTTCTTTGCTTTTCTTAGCTTACTAATCACTTTCCTTTGCTTAATTTGAAAACAGCCTAGTAAAAAGTAGTGTTTGGGATTAGACATAGATCCACCCTAGGATTAGATCTTTAGTTTAGGTATGATTGCATCGTGCTTCCAAGGTTAGTTTAGGCCGATCTCAGCTTTTGTTTTGCGAATTTCCTTTGAAAATCCAAAGTTCTCAGTTCTTCATTTTTTTTACAATTTTCAGTCAGTAGGTGTAGGAATTTGACTGGTACATGTTATTTATTATTGTTAGCTGCTTGAATCCCTTTGTTAACTGAGCTCTTTATATGTCTGAAAGGACTTGTAGTGTCAGTTTGCTTTTAGGCTGGATTTTGAGCACTTAAGTTGAGTTTACTTGGCTACTTTGTGTCCTAGATACATTAGCAGCCATTGTGGACTCTATTTGAGGATTCAGGTGCTATAAATCAGGATTAGGATAGATTTAAATAGATAGTTTTGCTGTTTTAAGATAACTTTTTAGGCAGTAGCTTCTAGGTAGCTTAATATTAAGACCAATGTTCACAAATTTCCCTAAGTGCGAAGTTATTGTTCATCAGAATGTGGTTTTGAGATTTCTAATTTCATTTGCCTAAATTTCATTTTTGCTGAGTGTAATGTGTTTATTTTTGCCGATATAATTGTTCCAGCACTCAACAAACAAGTTGCTTGTGAGTTGCTGGTTGCTTATCCAAAAGCTGCTGGCAGCACAAAATAATAGTCTGAAAAAAAGGGGGATCTTGTGGGTTTCGAACCCCTAACCATACAGGGGCAACACACGCAGCAACACCCACTTGAAGCATCTACTATGGTGGCTAGTTTTGTATCTTATTCCTTTTATACTTATTTCATACTTTGTTTATAGGGATATATATTAAAAAAATAATCTGTTAAAAAGTGGCATACAGTGGGTCTAGAACTCATGACCACTGAGTTCAAACATACGCAACACTCTACAGATTTACCATTTGCTCTAGTTGATTTTTATCTTGTTTTTGTGATTATACAGTTAGTTAACTTGTTTAAAAGAAGCTAAAAAATAAACATTCCAAAAAAAGGTCAAAGGTGGGTTTCGAACCCCTGACTGGTCAGCAACATCAAACGCAGAACCAAACTGTCCTACCATCTGCTCTCCTAGTACTTTTGTGTTAAAGTTCCTTTTATCTTTCCTTTATACATTTCTGTATCTTGTCATTTTTAGCTTATAAGCAGCCCATATTACTTAGTCTTTTGTTTATGTTTAAGCAATCGGGCAACAATTCTTTTAAGTGTCCAATCTTTTTTTTTCCAGCTTTTCTTATGGTCTCGTAAGTTTCGTCTTGATTGGTTACAGTTTTACTAGATTTTCGTGCATTTTGAACTTTACTAGCGTGCTTATTCACACGTTTTGAGCTTATTTGTTGCATCTTTTTGGTCATTTACATTTTTCCTTGTTATATATTAAGTCTAAGATTTTTCAGTCCAAGTTTTGTAATTTTCCTTTTCATAATTTATTTATTAGAATTATTTTATTTTTAAAAAATTTGTAAAGTGATTTAAAAATAGATTTTAGTTATTAAAAGTTTTAAAAAAATATTTTTTAGCTTTTATTAGTTATATTTTAAGTTTACAAAAGTAAAAGTTTGAATTTTGTCCTTTTGTTAGTTATTTTATTTTTTTTGGATTTTTATTTAAATTTAAAAAAAATAATATAAAATAATTTAAAAGTTTTCAAATTTTTTGGTTTTCATATTTTTCTTAATTAGGCTTTCTAGGACTTTTTAGTAATTTTTAATTATTTTTTAGACCAAATTTTCGTTTGGTCGCGTTTTTACGTTCGTACGTTTAAGCGTTTTCGACCGTTTTCAACGTAATTCGTCTCCATTTTCCTTTCTTTCCTTCTATCCAAGAACATAATCACTCGAATTAAATAACGTCTAATATTGTTGGCTAAACACCATACCTCCACCGAGAACGAACTCGACGACGAGTATTCGCGTTTTTCACAAAACGTAATACTTAATACTTACCCGCTTTTGTCGCTTTGTTTTTCCTAAAATAAAGTGTACAAAAATATCGCAATCAAAATGGCGCCGCTGCCGGGGAGGTGTGTTTAGCCATATTTATTTATCGTGTTTATTTGAGTGTTTACGTTTTTATCGTAAATACTTCTTTTTATTTTTCTATATTATTAGCCATACAAATAAATCGTGTTAAACTGAACTCAATTAACACAAAATCGTTTTCTCGTTTTCTTGTGAATAATATATTGTATTTACGTAGAACAATTAACACACAATAATTATCCAAACGCGTAAAAACGCAACCTTAATTGGGATTTCATCACTCAATTATTGTATTCGAATCTCAAACGAAAGTTAAAGGCAAAATAGATAAATACTCGTAATTAGTTTATTCTCGATAAATACAAACTATAAGATGGGTATAAGGCGGTTGTATTTCACGACCTAAAGAAAAAAGGCTCTTAAGTGCTTCGCGCCGCCTCGTTTTCTCCGCTCGCTTGTGCGTATTTTGAAAGTGACGATTAATTAGGGGTTTGCCAACTCAAGTAATAATATATCTATTTTTGTGAGTTTACATTATTGAACCCTCGAAACGTTTTGGCGTTCCGCCAACGTTTCAAAGTCGACGAAGGTTTTTACTTCACGTAATTGCCTTCACTCCTCTTGGATTCATTAATCGAGACCTTCGATTCGTGGATAATTTTTGTAGATTAACTTCTACGTAATACACAAAAATTCCAAAAAATTAAAAAACCAAAAACACAAAAAGATTCTTCGATTTTTCCCTCTATTTTCATAATTATTTTTCTCAACCCCTCTAAATTTTAATTCTTCATGGATTTTCATTGCCTAGGTTGTGGGAGACGATTGTTTGGTTCCGTATCATGTCCATGGTGTATATGCGAAAGGTGCGGAGATTATATCGACTACGTAGATTTTAGATCTTGTCCCTCATGTAATCCGACCAATTGTTTGTATACTTCTAATTAAGAACGTCACCTCCATTGCCTATATTGTGGAAGCCCTTCCCATTGGCACTATGAGTGTCCAATTCAATACCCAAATGGTCACAATCACGAGCCAAATCCGAATTTTGTTGACCAATCTTCGCAATACTCACCGTCATGTGAGTATTATGGAGATGAACCTCACTATAGGTACGATTGTCAACCGATGAACCAAAATACGTATTTCGACAATCAATTTTCCGGTTTTGACGAATCACACGACATGGGTTACAATTACGACAATGGGGATGGTTACCAATACGACGAACCGGATTTTTCTCAAAATCCGTGTTGCAACAATTGTGGGGGGGCTCACGATACTTATTCTTGCCAACCAACGAATTATGATGAACCCAATTCATACGATAATTCCGGTTTTGATAATTTTGAGGCCCCACCATACAATCTCGATCCTCAAAATTCCCATGAGCCCGACCCATGTTACAATTCCGATTTTGACCAATCACCTCCACAAAATTCTTTCGATGATGATCTCGGTTCTAGCCGCATCGACGAAAGTTCTAATCGTTTCAATGAACGAATTGATATGCTCTTTCAACTAATTATGGAAATAAATAATAACCCAACTGTTGAAGAGGTTGAAAAGAGCATCGAAAATGAGGAAACGAGGGTGTCAACGAACGAGGTTTTTGAAAATGTTTTCGAAAATAAACAACAAGAAAAACTCGTAGCACGTGTTGGAACGATGAATGTTAAATCTTTGGAACCTAATTTTTCTAATGAAGTTGAAATTATCAAAGATTTTCAAAATCAAAATACACCAAATTTTGACGAAGATAGTTCGTTAAGTGATTTTGAAAAAGAAGAAATTGATAAGGTTTTAAGGAGAATCATTGACCCCTCGATTTTTGAAGAGTATCAAAATTTAATTCCGGAGGGACGTGTTACTACTATTTCTACGTCTTTTGAGAACCGGCATTCGATCCCTCCGAAGGACCAATTTGAAACCATCAAGGCTACAACGTCTCGTGACGAGCCTTTTATTCCTAATCCCACGCCGTGTGAGATTATGGATTTATCATGTGAGAAGTCCGCCGATGGCCTTGCTCACATTGATACGTTTTTCGACGCCGATGTCGAAACTACTAAGGCAAAATCTTCAAATGAAGAGCCTTTTACTCCTATACCCACTACGGAAACCGATGCCTCTCTAAGCATGGGGGAGACGAATCTTAGCACTAATCCTAGTGTCGAGATCCCTATTCCAATCCAAAGTGAGCCTACGGTTTTCTCCGAAGATGAGGTAAGTGATTTTGCTCTCGATGAACTTTTCCACGAATATTCTAATGAGGCAAATCACAATAGTGAGTGTGATTCTATATCACGTGATGATGTCTCTCCCATTGACACTTCGGGGAGAGAATCAACGACTTTTTCGAACCCTCTTTTCAATGACGATGATTTTTCCGCTAGTGATGACGAGTCACTAATCGACGAGGACGTTCAAAATACCGATTTTAAAATCTTTTCGAACCCTTTATTCGAATTTGATGACGCGTTCATTTTTGGTGATGTAAATCCTCTCTTTGATGAGACGTTCGAGGACATCGAGAGTGAGGATTCTAAGGATCTTAAACTCGATGGGCCGGATTTGCTAGTCACCCACCCGAAGTCTCATACGGTTGAGACTACTCTTTCTACTCATGATGTTTCCATTCTCGAGGGGTTCACCGATGGACCGCCTCTCGACGAGAATGAGGATTTTAATGAGGCTTTTTCCTTCGATCCGGGGGGAGACTTTGAAACTCCTATTTTGCATGATTTACCCTTGTTTCAAAGTGAACCAACCCACCCTCTCGGATTTGATGAGTTTACCTACGTTGTAAGGGGTTTTCTTCCTTACAAGACATATCCTCCAGCTTTGCGTGTTGTATTTTCAACAAAATGTGAGGATACGATCTTCGATCCCGGTATAAAGGCTTTGCCTTTATTCACGGTTGCTTTTGGGCCTTGATTACATGTAAGTCCCACCAAAAATGACCGAACCATGATTATCCCTAAATGATCACATTTGAGGGGATTCGAGTCGAGCTTTTGACTCGGTTATCAAAAACAAGGTGCCTCGTGGGGGAGTTCCCATGTTTATCCTTGTAAATATTATTGCTTTTTAGTTAGCCTAATGAGGGGATTTGTGCCCTTCCAACCTTTGTTCCGTGGTTGTTTGTGACTTGTGGCTATTAGGTCATCATCATCTTCACGATTCAAGCCTCTCGTGTTCGTTTTACGTGAGCCTTGATCGTTTGCTTTGAAGACATTCTCAATATCCACATGATGTATCCTATTATGTTCTAACCTTAGGTTTTTAGCACACTTCATAAACGACTATTAATTTAATGGTTCCACCTTTTCCATGCTAGATTAAGCATTCGACTACGTCTCTAGTATGCGGGTATCCTACCCTTAGACTCGAAACATTGAGGACAATGTTTAACTTTAGTATGGGGGGTGAATAGATACTTCACTTTGCTTACGCCCTCGTGCACTCCAAAATTTTTGTTTTTGTCTCTCGTTTTGTTGCAAAATAAGGCTAAAAATGGCCAAATTTTAAATATTTCTCATGTTTTTATAAGTGTTTAAGACACGAATGTAGATTTTCCGATGGCGAGAATAAGAGTACTTTTGACTCGACCGTGCGTGTTGAGCAGTTAGCTTCGATTCCTTAACTTTTTAGGCTAAGTCTCTTAAGTGAGGACGACAAATGATAGAGTTATTATAAGTTACGTAATCGTCGCGATCTTATGTGTAGTAATTATTGCTTATTCTCCCCACACTTGTATATAAATAAATTGTTAATAAATATTGAATTAGCGGTTTAGTCTCTATTGTTGGTTTCTAGTTTGTTTTGGTAGCTTCCATGTAATTAAATTGGGAAAACATTGAGGATTCGCCAGCGTCACGGTTTTGAAGTATTGGCACCCGAATAATCAAAGGTTTCACCCAATAATAAGATTTCAAGTGCTCACCTAAATCAAGCAAAAAATTTGAAGCTCCCAAAAGCCGAAAAATCTATGCAAAGTTGAAAGTGAATCAAGCCTTAATCTTTGAAACCTTAAAGATCCAAAATTCGCCTTAGCGTGAGGATATACGTCAAGTCAATAAAACCACCGATGATGGTGGATAATAAAAGACAAGGGCAAGACCGAAGTCATAATAAAAGCTTCATGGCGAAGTTGAATAAAAGATGGAGGTAAACCAAGATAATAAAACCACCGATAATGAGGCGGATAATAAAAGTCATGGTAATAAGTCTCATGTTCAAAATCGTTCTAAAACCGTGTTTATCGATCCTCGTTGTTGACTTAATTTTTTGACATCGTTGTCTATTGGGATGAATTATTAATTCGATGATTTAGGTTACACCGTTAAGACTTTATTTTTTGACTTAATCTCTATTCACGCATAAGTCAATGATGTATCCTCGTGATCATTAAGACATAATAAAATATAAGAGATACCAATTAGGAATAAGGGAGATTAGGTACATAATTAACACTCATGAGTAATGATTGTGTTGCTAACTTATAATAACAATGATCTTGTTACACGCTTAGAATGGAATTGGGTGAAAATCGAGGACGATGAAATTATTTCTCACGAAGCATTCACGTGTTCTTATTCTATGAACCTAAACGTCCCATTTTGCGATGAAAATCATGCATTATGTCTAAAACACAGGTAGTAGCAAAAATAGTAGTGTGGCTAGTTTATCATTCAATAAAGTGAATAAAAATGAATTTTGGAGGTGCTACTATACTTTATTCTAGCATTGCGTGAGGGCACGACAATGGTTTAGTATGGGGGAGTGATGAGACTGTTTTTATACATAGTCTCATCGTCCAAATTGGGCTTAAAATGCATTAAATATCATTAAAACTGCCAAATATATGCTCGTGTTTGTTGCTTGCGTATTTTAGGTACGGATATTGAGGAAATGACAAAAGATCACAAGAAACAAAGAAAAACAAACACGGGAAACGAAGCCGCACAAAGAACCGGACCCGAATCATGGATTTCTAAAAAGACCCTTGAAGAATTAAAGAATGTCAAGTTTAGTCCATCAACTTTTGAAGATTTACACTTTATACCCCTAAGAATCTCAAAATTTACAAATGGTGTCCCTAAAGTTTAAATACATCACACTTTTAGCCCTTGAAGATTGAACTTAGGTCCTTAAATCAACCATTGTTAGAAAAGGACTAAGATTGTAAGGCACCACGGACTAACTGTGCAAAAGAAAAGGACTAACGGTGAAAGGGACATGGACTGTTTGTGCAAAGCTATTAAAGGAGAACATAACTGGAGGGAACTCAGCTGCCTAAACCTAAAACTTAATTAACTAAGCCCCCATTAAACCTAACAGGCCCATATTAACCATTTTACCCAGCCCAAAGTTTAATTAATAAATAGAGGGAAACACATTAATTAAGCAAGAACCCTAACATCACCACCAGGAGCAATTAAAATCAATACAAAATATTGCTTCTAACTAATAAAGGGGTTTTGTAGTTGGGTCCTTTCTTTACAATCCCACATGCTCACTTCATGTCCAGCTCAACAAAGGGGGACCAAACAAGCTCATGTCGCCATCATATTTTCAGCATGAAGACCAATCCAACAGCTGTGATTTGGTGGCGTGTTGCCCACAACATATCAACGGTTTTGATGAAGATTCTATCTGCATTACCACATGGTATCATCACATGTTACCTCAAGAACATACTAGAACTCGGATTCAAAATTGGCATCAAATTGGATATTCCAAGCATCTTCAAAAGGGTAGTTTAGGGATTTAAGGACGTCTAGGGTTTGTGTTGTAATCCTCACTCACGTGTATATATAGCCTAGTAGATTGTAGTTTAAGGTTGTTCCAAATTTTGTATTTTCAACTTTCTTGTAGACTTAGTGAATTTTGAGATATAAAATTTGAGTTCCGTTTATTTTAAATTGTCTTTTAATTATTTGTCATTTAAATTTTAGCATTTTAAAATTCTGTCTATCAAAAGTTTCTTCAAGTGAATGCTTAAATTTTTGAGAACCAATAGGTAATAAGCTAGCTTATTGGCTTTTCTGACACATCAGCCCATAAGAAAAGTTCATTGCTTATTGTTAATTTCTTGCACCTTTACTTTGTTTGCAAAACTTTACTTTATTTTGTTCATCAAAAGTTCTTTTTTCAAGAAACTTGTTAAAATTCTTTGAGATCCATTAAGATATAATCTTGTATATAAGCTGTATTCACAACACAGCTTATGTACTTGGCTTATAGCTTAGTGTTATTTTCCTTGCACACTTTTAAGTTCATTGCAAAAATCTTTTTCTCCATGTTTTTCAGAAATCAAATATTTTAGTCTTTTTGTTTGTTCACTTACTGTTCCTATAAGCTTGTGACCAGCTTATTTGACAAATAATTTGGCCATTAAGCTTCTAGGAGTTTTTCCTGTTCTTGTTTGCTTTCATTTGTTTCAGGTTCCAAGAGAAGGGACTAGTAGATTATTCCTTGTAGATCACCATAGATGAGCTAATTATGATAAGCTGTAGTGATAAGATAAGCTAAAAAAAGGAATTGTGGGATTATTGTGGAAAGATTAGGCTGAGATTCCTTCTTAGACTCAACACATGCATCTATATTTTTTTACCCTTTTTCTGTCCAAACCATTGGTTATATGATATGCTTATGTAGCTTATTTGTTTCATGTTTCTACTTATCTTTAGTTAATTGTTGCGTATTTACATCTTTGAAAACAGCCTAGTAAAAAGTAGTGTTTGGGATTAGACATAGATCCACCCTAGGATTAGATCTTTAGTTTAGGTATGATTACATCGTGTTTCCAAGGTTAGTTTAGGCTGATCTCAGCTTTTGTTTTGCGAATTTTTTTGAAAATCCAAAGTTCTCAGTTCTTCATTTTTTTACAATTTTCAGTTAGTAGGTGTAGGAATTTGACTTGTACATGTTATTTATTATTGTTAGCTGCTTGAATCCCTTTGTTAACTGAGCTCTTTATATGTATGAAAGGACTTGTAGTGTCAGTTTGATTTTAGGCTGCATTTTGAGCACTTAAGTTGAGTTTACTTGGCTACTTTGTGTCCTAGATACATTAGCAGCCATTGTAGACTCTATTTGAGGATTCAGGTGCTATAAATCAGGATTAGGATAGATTTAAATAGATAGTTTTGCTGTTTTAAGCTAACTTTTTAGGCAGTAGCTTCTAGGTAGCTTAATATTAAGACCAATGTTCACAAATTTCCCTAAGTGCGAAGTTACTGTTCATCAGAATGTGGTTTTGAGATTTCTAATTTCATTTGCCTAAATTTCATTTTTGCTGAGTGTAATGTGTTTATTTTTGCTGATATAATTGTTCCAGCACTCAACAAACAAGTTGCTTGTGAGTTGCTGGTTTTTTTATCCAAAAGCTGCTGGCAGCACAGAATAATAGTCTGAAAAAAAGGGGGATCTTTTGGGTTTCGAACCCCTAACCATTCAGGGGCAACAGACGCAGCAACACCCACTTGAACCATCTACTCTGGTGGCTAGTTTTTTATCTTATTCCTTTTATACTTATTTCATACTTTGTTTATAGGGATATATATTAAAAAAAGAATCTGTTAAAAAGTGGCATAGAGTGGGTCTAGAACTCATGACCACTGAGTTCAACCATACGCAACACTCCACAGATTTACCATCTGCTCTAGTTGATTTTTATGTTGTTGTGATTATACAGTTAGTTAACTTGTTCAAAAGAAGCTAAAAAATAAACATTCCAAAAAAAGGTCAAAGGTGGGTTTCGAACCCCTGACTGGTCAGCAACATCAAACGCAGAACCAAACTGTCCTACCATCTGCTCTCCTAGTACTTTTGTGTTAAAGTTCCTTTTATCTTTCCTTTATACATTTATGTATCTTGTCATTTTTAGCTTATAAGAATCCCATATTACTTAGTCTTTTGTTTATGTTTAAGCAATCGGGCAACAATTCTTTTAAGTGTCCAATCTTTTTTTTCAGCTTTTCTTATGGTCTCGTAAGTTTCGTCTTGATTGGTTTCAGTTTTACTAGATTTTCGTGCATTTTGAATTTTACTAGCGTGCTTATTCACACGTTTTGAGCTTATTTGTTGCTTCTTTTTGGTCATTTACATTTTTCCCTTGTTATATATTAAGTCTAAGATTTTTCAGTCCAAGTTTTGTAATTTTCCTTTTCATAATTTATTTATTAGAATTATTTTATTTTTAAAAAATTTGTAAAGTGATTTAAAAATAGATTTGAGTTATTAAAAATTTTTAAAAAATATTTTTTAGCTTTTATTAGTTATATTTTAAGTTTACAAAAGTAAAAGTTTGAATTTTGTCCTTTTCTTAGTTATTTTATTTTTTTTGGATTTTTATTTAAATTTAAAAAAAATAATATAAAATAATTTAAAAGTTTTCAAATTTTTTGGTTTTCATATTTTTCTTAATTAGGCATTCTAGGAATTTTTAGTAATTTTTAATTATTTTTTAGACCAAATTTTCGTTTGGTCGCGTTTTTACGTTCGTACGTTTAAGCGTTTTCGACCGTTTTCAACGTAATTCGTCTCCATTTTCCTTTCTTTCCTTCTATCCAAAAACGTAATCACTCGAATTAAATAACGTCTAATATTGTTGGCTAAACACCATACCTCCACCGAGAACGAACTCGACGACGAGTATTCGCGTTTTTCACAAAACGTAATACTTAATACTTACCCGCTTTTGTCGCTTTATTTTTCCTAAAATAAAGTGTACAAAAATATCGCAATCAAAATGGCGCCGCTGCCGGGGAGGTGTGTTTAGCCATATTTATTTATCGTGTTTATTTGAGTGTTTACGTTTTTATCGTAAATACTTCTTTTTATTTTTCTATATTATTAGCCATACAAATAAATCGTGTTAAATTGAACTCAATTAACACAAAATCGTTTTCTCGTTTTCTTGTGAATGATATATTGTATTTACGTAGAACAATTAACACACAATAATTATCCAAATGCGTGAAAACGCAACCTTAATTGGGATTTCATCACTCAATTATTGTATTCGAATCTCAAACGAAAGTTAAAGGCAAAATAGATAAATACTCGTAATTAGTTTAATCTCGATAAATACAAACTATAAGGTGGGTATAAGGCGGTTGTATTTCACGACCTAAAGAAAAAAGGATCTTAAGTGCTTCGCGCCGCCTCGTTTTCTCCGCTCGCTTGTGCGTATTTTGAAAGTGACGATTAATTAGGGGTTTGCCAACTCAAGTATTAATATATCTATTTTTGTGAGTTCACATTATTTAACCCTCGAAACGTTTTGGCGTTCCGCCAACGTTTCAAAGTCGACGAAGGTTTTTACTTCACGTAATTGCCTTCACTCCTCTTGGATTCATTAATCGAGACCTTCGATTCGTGGATAATTTTTGTAGATTAACTTCTAAGTAATACACAAAAATTCCAAAAAATTAAAAAACCAAAAACACAAAAAGATTCTTCGATTTTTCCCTCTATTTTCATAATTCTTTTTCTCAACCCCTCTAAATTTTAATTCTTCATGGATTTTCATTGCCTAGGTTGTGGGAGACGATTGTTTGGTTCCGTATCATGTCCATGGTGTATATGCGAAAGGTGCAGAGATTATATCGACTATGTAGATTTTAGATCTTGTCCCTCATGTAATCTGACCAATTGTTTGTATACTTCTAATGAAGAACGTCACCTCCATTGCCTATATTGTGGAAGCCCTTCCCATTGGCACTATGAGTGTCCAATTCAATACCCAAATGGTCACAATCACGAGCCAAATCCGAATTTCGTTGACCAATCTTCGCAATACTCACCGTCATGTGAGTATTATGGAGATGAACCTCACTATAGGTACGATTGTCAACCGATGAACCAAAATATGTATTTCGACAATCAATTTTCCGGTTTTGACGAATCACACGACATGGGTTACAATTACGACAATGGGGATGGTTACCAATACGACGAACCGGAATTTTCTCAAAATCCGTGTTGCAACAATTGTGGGGGGCCTCACGATACTTATTCTTGCCAACCAACGAATTATGATGAACCCAATTCATACGATAATTCCGGTTTTGATAATTTTGAGGCCCCACCATACAATCTCGATCCTCAAAATTCCCATGAGCCCGACCCATGTTACAATTCCGATTTTGACCAATCACCTCCACAAAATTCTTTCAATGATGATCTCGGTTCTAGCCGCATCGACGAAAGTTCTAATCGTTTCAATGAACGAATTGATATGCTCTTTCAACTAATTATGGAAAGAAATAATAACCCAACTGTTGAAGATGTTGAAAAGAGCATCGAAAATGAGGAAACGAGGGTGTCAACGAACGAGGTTTTTGAAAATGTTTTTGAAAATAAACAACAAGAAAAACTCGTAGCACGTGTTGGAACGATGAATGTTAAATTTTTGACACCTAATTTTTCTAATGAAGTTGAAATTATCAAAGATTTTCAAAATCAAAATACACCAAATTTTGACGAAGATAGTCTGTTAAGTGATTTTGAAAAAGAAGAAATTGATAAGGTTTTAAGGAGAATCGTTGACCCCTCGATTTTTGAAGAGTATCAAAATTGAATTCCGGAGGGACGTGTTATTACTATTTCTACGTCTTTTGAGAACCCGCATTCGATCCCTCCGAAGGACCAATTTGAAACCATCAAGGCTACAACGTCTCGTGACGAGCCTTTTATTCCTAATCCCACGCCGTGTGAGATTATGGATTTATCATGTGAGAAGTCCGCCGATGGCCTTGCTCACATTGATACGTTTTTCGACGCTGATGTCGAAACTACTAAGGCAAAATCTTCAAATGAAGAGCCTTTTACTCCTATACCCACTACGGAAACCGATGCCTCTCTAAGCATGGGGGAGACGAATCTTAGCACTAATCCTAGTGTCGAGATCCCTATTCCAATCCAAAGTGAGCCTACGGTTTTCTCCGAAGATGAGGTAAGTGATTTTGCTCTCGATGAATTTTTCCACGAATATTCTAACGAGGCAAATCACAATAGTGAGTGTGATTCTATATCACGTGATGATGTCTCTCCCATTGACACTTCGGGGAGAGAATCAACGACTTTTTCGAACCCTCTTTTCAATGACGATGATTTTTCCGCTAGTGATGACGAGTCACTAATCGACGAGGACGTTCAAAATACCGATTTTAAAATCTTTTCGAACCCTTTATTCGAATTTGAGGACGCGTTCATTTTTGGTGATGTAAATCCTCTCTTTGATGAGACGTTCGAGGACATCGAGAGTGAGGATTCTAAGGATCTTAAACTCGATGGGCCGGATTTGCTAGTCACCCACCCGAAGTCTCATACGGTTGAGACTACTCTTTCTACTCATGATGTTTCCATTCTCGAGGGGTTCACCGATGGACCGCCTCTCGACGAGAATGAGGATTTTAATGAGGCTTTTTCCTTCGATCCGGGGGGAGACTTTGAAACTCCTATTTTGCATGATTTACCCTTGTTTCAAAGTGAACCAACCCACCCTCTCGGATTTGATGAGTTTACCTACGTTGTAAGGGGTTTTCTTCCTTACAAGACATATCCTCCAGCTTTGCGTGTTGTATTTTTGAGAACCAATAGGTAATAAGCTAGCTTATTGGCTTTTCTGACACATCAGCCCATAAGAAAAGTTCATTGCTTATTGTTAATTTCTTGCACCTTTACTTTGTTTGCAAAACTTTACTTTATTTTGTTCATCAAAAGTTCTTTTTTCAAGAAACTTGTTAAAATTCTTTGAGATCCATTAAGATATAATCTTGTATATAAGCTGTATTGACAACACAGCTTATGTACTTGGCTTATAGCTTAGTGTTATTTTCCTTGCACACTTTTAAGTTCATTGCAAAAATCTTTTTCTCCATGTTTTTCAGAAATCAAAGATTTTAGTCTTTTTGTTTGTTCACTTACTGTTCCTATAAGATTGTGACCAGCTTATTTGACAAATAAGTTGGCCATGAAGCTTCTAGGAGTTTTTCCTGTTCTTGTTTGCTTTCATGTGTTTCAGGTTCCAAGAGAAGGGACTAGTAGATTATTCCTTGTAGATCACCGTAGATGAGCTAATTATGATAAGATGTGGTGATAAGATAAGCTAAAAAAAAGGAATTGTGGGATTACTGTGGAAAGATTAGGCTGAGATTCCTTCTTAGACTCAACACAGGCATCTCTATTTTTTTACCCTTTTTCTGTCCAAACCATTGCTTATATGATATGCTTATGTAGCTTATTTGTTTCATGTTTCTACTTATCTTTAGTTAATTGTTGCGTATTTACATCTTCATGCCATTTTCTTTACTTTTCTTAGCTTACTAATCACTTTCCTTTGCTTAATTTGAAAACAGCCTAGTAAAAAGTAGTGTTTGGGATTAGACATAGATCCACGCTAGGATTAGATCTTTAGTTTAGGTATGATTGCATCGTGTTTCCAAGGTTAGTTTAGGCTGATCTCAGCTATTGTTTTGCGAATTTCCTTTGAAAATCCAAAGTTCTCAGTTCTTCATTTTTTTTACAATTTTCAGTCAGTAGGTGTAGGAATTTGACTTGTACATGTTATTTATTATTGTTAGCTGCTTGAATCCCTTTGTTAACTGAGCTCTTTATATGTCAGAAAGGACTTGTAGTGTCAGTTTGCTTTTAGGCTGCATTTTGAGCACTTAAGTTGAGTTTACTTGGCTACTTTGTGTCCTAGATACATTAGAAGCCATTGTGGACTCTATTTGAGGATTCAGGTGCTATAAATCAGGATTAGGATAGATTTAAATAGATAGTTTTGCTGTTTTAAGCTAACTTTTTAGGCAGTAGCTTCTAGGTAGCTTAATATTATGACCAAAGTTCACAAATTTCCCTAAGTGCGAAGTTACTGTTCATCAGAATGTGGTTTTGAGATTTCTAATTTCATTTGCCTAAATTTCATTTTTGCTGAGTGTAATGTGTTTATTTTTGCTGATTTAATTGTTCCAGCACTCAACAAACAAGTTGCTTGTGAGTTGCTGGTTGCTTATCCAAAAGCTGCTGGCAACACAAAATAATAGTCTGAAAAAAGGGGGATCTTGTGGGTTTCGAACCCCTAACCATACAGGAACAACTGACGCAGCAACACCCACTTGAACCATCTGCTCTGGTGGCTAGTTTTGTATCTTATTCCTTTTATACTTATTTCATACTTTGTTTATAGGGATATATATTAAAAAAAGAATCTGTTAAAAAGTGGCATACAGTGGGTCTAGAACTCATGACCACTGAGTTCAAACATACGCAACACTCCACAGATTTACCATCTGCTCTAGTTGATTTTTATGTTGTTGTTGTGATTATACAGTTAGTTAACTTGTTCAAAAGAAGCTAAAAAATAAACATTCCAAAAAAAGGTCAAAGGTGGGTTTCGAACCCCTGACTAGTCAGCAACATTAAACGCAGAACCAAACTGTCCTACCATCTGCTCTCCTAGTAATTTTGTGTTAAAGTTCCTTTTATCTTTCCTTTATACATTTCTGTATCTTTTCATTTTTAGCTTATAAGCAGCCCATATTACTTAGTCTTTTGTTTATGTTTAAGCAATCGGGCAACAGTTCTTTTAAGTGTCCAATCTTTTTTTTCCAGCTTTTCTTATGATCTCGTAAGTTTCGTCTTGATTGGTTTCAGTTTTACTAGATTTTCGTGCATTTTGAATTTTACTAGCGTGCTTATTCACACGTTTTGAGCTTATTTGTTGCTTCTTTTTGGTCATTTACATTTTTCCCTTGTTATATATTAAGTCTAAGATTTTTCAGTCCAAGTTTTGTAATTTTCCTTTTCATAATTTATTTATTAGAATTATTTTATTTTTAAAAATTTTGTAAAGTGATTTAAAAATAGATTTTAGTTATTGAAAATTTAAAAAAAATATTTTTTAGCTTTTATTAGTTATATTTTAAGTTTACAAAAGTAAAAGTTTGAATTTTGTCCTTTTCTTAGTTATTTTATTTTTTTTGGATTTTTATTTAAATATAAAAAAAACAATATAAAATAATTTAAAAGTTTTAAAATTTTTTGGTTTTCATATTTTTCTTAATTAGGCTTTCTAAGACTTTTTAGTAATTTTTAATTATTTTTTAGACCAAATTTTCGTTTGGTCGCGTTTTTACGTTCGTACGTTTAAGCGTTTTCGACCGTTTTCAACGTAATTCGTCTCCATTTTCCTTTCTTTCCTTCTATCCAAAAACGTAATCACTCGAATTAAATAACGTCTAATATTGTTGGCTAAACACCATACCTCCACCGAGAACGAACTCGACGACGAGTATTCGCGTTTTTCACAAAACGTAATACTTAATACTTACCCGCTTTTGTCGCTTTGTTTTTCCTAAAATAAAGTGTACAAAAATATCGCAATCACTAGCACACTGTAATGAATGTTGTCAGGGAGTCCGCTGACATACTTCTCAATTTTGTCACTCCTTAGAGGGAACATTCTGGTGCACATCAAGCTTAACTCTTGAAATCTTTGGTTGTACCAAAGGATATCATTGTTTTCACACTTTAGATTCCACAACTCGACTTCCAACTTCTTCATTTCTCCTCTGCGACAATACTTCTTAGTCATTCTTTCCTTGAGGTTGGCCCAAGTGAGAGTATAGGCAATGTCATGTCCAAGGGTGGCGACCACAGAGTTCCACCAAGTAAGGGCGCTCTCGAGCAGAGTGCATGTAGCAAACTTAACTCTGTTCTCGTCAGCACAACCGCTAATGCGGAAGAATGTCTCTAGTCTTTCAAACCACTGCATTAATTCAACAACTCCTTCTTTCCCTCGGTAGTATGAGGGTTTTCATTTTAAGAAGTCGGGGTAAGAGCAACCCCCGTTGAATTTGTTTTTGTGCATGTTGTGGTTTGGATAATCATTCACATTAGCTTCTCTGGCTGCCATAGCTACCGTAATACCTTCATCAATCATCTCCCTGAGTTGAGCAACGGTAACATTATGAGTAGCTTCAGGAACTTTGGTATTAGCGGTGTTGGAAACAGTTGCATTATTGGGTTTTGATCGCGTAATCACTATTTGTCTATAATCATACACAAAATGAGATTATTAGTTCAAACGTTAGTACAGTTTTTATATTATTTGCAAGAGATGATTTCATGCGTAAAATTCATAACAAATTTTGATAACCTGTCAGAATTTCATAATATAATACTTTGCACAACAGATATAACATAAGAGAATGATTACATGCAAATTTCCGTAAGGAATTAAACATTCATCGAGCATATCAAATCCGGGACAGAGACTTAGCTACCCTTGTCCTGGGTAGTGGTACACATTGTCTTAAGTACATCAAATCCAAAATACATGCCAGAGAAAGAGAGGTACAGTACAAGGATACATCACCAAAAGCTTGAAAAGAAATAAAAGTACGAAGGTCTTATATCATGATAGCCGGGATACAACCCGTAAGCTTGCCATGATGTACAAGAAGTCTGGTACATCTATACTAATCCTGCCTAGATGGTCCACTAGATAAGGCCGGTGCTGATGGTGCTGATAGAGCTGGTGGTGCTACAGATGCTCTTCGGGAACTCTATAATGTCCGAATAGTCGATCGGGTCTCCTTGAGCACATGGAATGCTGTCAGCAAATGGGTCTGGAGTCTATTGGTGGCTCCTCAGAGATGAGTCATCTCTGCAGTAATCCCGTCATGTCGGACAGTGGCAAGATCACAAAAGATAGACAACGATTACTCCTGAGCGGATAAGGCAGTATGGGTCTGATGCTGAGGACCCTCCATGACCTGAATGCGTTGGTGAAGACGACGATTCTCCTCTATGAGCCACTTCAATGCTTTATCAGTCTTGGCCTTGCCACCCTTAGTGGCTTGGGCTTCTCTCCTCATGGTGCGGGAGAAAGTGTCAATACGATCATGGATGACGGTGTGGCCTTGTCGACCGGCTATCACTAGGCTGCGGAGGTCTGATATCTCCTTCTCCTGGCGTGCAGCTAGTGCGGCAATCTGAGCCTGGACGGAATCGACACGTCTTGCTCCGGAGCCTTCCGCGGTCTCATACGTGGAGACGGGTACGGACCCGGAGAAATAGCCCGATGATAAGAATGGAGGCGCAGAAAATGGTATGCTAGGAAGAACATGGTCCTCCTCCATAGAGGTCGGGGCCAGTATAGCTGATGCGGAGATAGGAAATAGGTCCTTTGGGAGTACAACTTCGATAGTTGGGTCATCCTCTAAATCCGAGGTTGACAACCATCCATACTGCGTCGATCGTGGAGATGAACAAACAACTGGAGTAGGAGCTACTACGGGTAGAAGAGTCGAGGATGTAGTAGGCGGAGTCATGATGCTCTGAAATAGTATTATTTTTTGTTTGAAGTGAGTATAAGCTTACAAACAAAGAACAATATTATTTTAGATTACATGTTTTATGAAAAATATATCTCTTTTTAAACAATTATAATAATGTTTTAAAGTTACATATATTGATACTTATATATATATATATATATATATATATATATATATATATATATATATATATATATATATATATATATATATATATATATATATATATATATATATATATATATATATATATATCATTTAAGCAGTTCATTCAACAATTCGTAAGTGCAAGGTTTGGTCTAATATTACCTATATTCTTATTTCAGTATTTTACTATGTAATTTAAAATCTTCAAGTTTAGCATATCTAAAGTTTTCCATAGCACTGTTTCACTAAACAGTATTAATAATCTAGTTTAGTAACAATATATATATACACTTAGTTCATATAGCATAAAATGCCCTAAGATCTATATGCTTAACTAATACGGTCCCAAAATTAAAATCCCAAAAAGATTTTTATAAGTTATAGTCTAGTTTTAAATAAAAGAAAAATCATTTTATTTTTATTTTATTTAAAAATTTATCTGGTTCTCTATAACTAATGCTCTGATACCATTCTCTGTGACACCCCGGGTAGGGTCAAAATATGCGGAAATATCCACGGAGATGTCACTAGGGTGGATCGATAGCATATAGTCCATAGAGCATAAGATAGAGAGTTATTTAAATCAAATTACATGTTTGTTAAACAACTAAATAAAAATTGTCTTAAACATGAGGAAAGGTGATTGTTTGTGTTTCCCAGATAGAACCCCCGACGAGTCCTACAATGCAGATTACTAAGATGCTGGAGACCATGCACACACCACGTACGAACTTCATATTCCTGTGCAAAACATACTAAAGGGGTCAACATAAAGTTGGTGAATTTACAGGTTTTAACAATTAATTGATTTGGACATACATTAATCATAGAAGTAACAATGCACAAAGCATTCTTACTAAAATGTAGATTACATTTGTTTATTATTAGAAACTGAAGCTTAACCTTCCATAGTCCTCAACAGATGAGGGCGTAGTGTCTTACAAAAAGACACCCATTCCAGTTCCAACATGGTATACGTCTGTTGTCCCGGCCAAGGCACATTGAGCATGACTCACCCAGACGGGGATGGTCAATCCCTAATAGATCTATTTATAACATTCGGGCGATATCCAACAATTTAACAGTTCTAATAATAATCAATCATAGTCAAGTTATACAATCTTGTTATGTCCATTAAGTGTTTGCATATTTTCTTTCCCAAAAGGGAAAGTTTTATCAAAAGTTTATACGGGGCTGTAAACTCACCTTGGAGTAGGCAATTGCTGTTTAATACGAATATCCAAATAAAGCTCACGCCTAAAGTTATGCCTAATCAGATAGTACAGTCTTAATAGATAGTACAAAAAACATATATGTATGCTTATACAGATTTTAGTCAGTTCATTTATGCTACGGTATTTATCTAAATAACCGTAGTTCAAGTGTCAACAATATTTATTTAAACTTATTTACATAAGTTTCATTTTTAAGTAAACATAAAATGTTTAACCATTAATATCAGTTAGCACATATAATAATCATTCAAGTTACAATTAAGTTTCTTATTTAAGTGGACATATAATGTCTTACTTAAAATATTCGTTTACGTTCGCAGTTCATATATTATAATCATCTATTTAAACTTATTATTAAGTTTCATAATTAAGTAAACGTAAGTTGTTCTACTTAAATATTGGTATTTAATTTATCCAACATTCATATAAATTTTATTTTCTAAAAATATGAGTTCATGCATTAATAACAATAATACATATCATAATTGTTTATAGAATTTATTCCCTAAGCAAATAGAAATAATTTATTTAAAAAAAAATATAAAATATAATATTTTATTTAACTTTAAAGTTTCCATAAATTATTTTAGCATTTATAAAATAATTTAAGCTTAAGAATTTATACATTAATTCTTATGGTCTAAGTATTTAATTATGTTTTATTATAATTAAAATATAGATTTTAGGGTTAGGGCTTGTTAATGTTTCGGAATATGACAAAACTAGTCCCTCTATATTTTAAACAAGTATAACTTTCGGATTTTACATATTTAGTACCTAGGGCTTGGTAAAGTTTTGACTTATGGCAGATTTAGTCCCCCTAGAAATATCTAGGTTTTGTAACTTTACTAAAATTACAAAACAGCCCCTAGGGCTTCTTTATGTTTTGGCAATTTACAAGAATGGTCCTTAGGTTATAAAATGACAAAATAACTTTTAGAAACTTCCCAAAATCGTCCCTAGGGTTTAATTTACCATGGGTAGTATTTATTAAACCCTAGACTTTTGGATATTTACATTTTCAGTCCTTGTGTTTACTAGTCTATCAAAACAAGTTTCATAAGTTACGGTTTTTGTCCTTAATTTTCATAAATTGTCATTTTCATCCAAAAAGTTTTTATAAGTTATATTTTATTAAAAAAACTTTTATTTAACATTCAAAATAGTATATGGGCTCATTAAATTGGCTAAACATTCTAATGGGCTATCTTGTGGGTTTAAATATATCTCAAGTCCACTAGTATATTTAAATGGGCTTTTAAATCAATTATTGGATTTTAATACATTTTTAAAGTCCTTTAATTAGTTAAATGGGCCTAAGTGAAATCTTAAGTCCATTAAATCTTGGATTAACATTTCATGGGCTTAAATAGTCCATTAACACTACTTCACATTTTTATGTAAGTTTTAACTTAGGATATTCTTATAAGCTTATTATTAGTTTATTCATATTTAGTTTTAAATAAAAAAAAATAGAAGAATAAGACTTATAGTTTGTTTTATGTGATGTACCAAATTAGATCTAGGTATGTTACAAGGTTGCACGCAATTATAGGTGTTTACAAACATAGATCTAGCTATGTACAAATTAAGAAAACAAGTCATAGTCCATGTACACCAAATATATATAGCCTATGGCTAGACCTTTAATCTTGGTATTTCCAAGATGAGGTTTTTAGTTAATCTTATGATTTATATACATTCATAAATTCCAATACAATCATGTAATCATATTGCATGTTTCCAAGATCTTTCATAAACCCACCTAGACAACATATAGCCCACGGCTAGTTTGTCTTTTCCCAAAAACTCCCATTAGATCTTTATGCTAGTTTCATGTTTACCATTTAACCATAGATCTAGGTTCTACATTAGCATGCATGTACACCAAAAGACCATCTAAGTACATATAACATTTTAGTGATTTTTAATAGTCCATTTAACATGTAATGACACATATTCCATCATTTAAACTTAGCACATAAATCATATGTACATTATTCATGTATGCCGTGACTTTCAAGGTCATGGTTTTTCCATGTCTTTTGAGTTACACAAGCTTTCTTTATAAGATCCATGATTATTAGTTAAACAAGATTCCAAAAAGTGAGATCTGTAACTTATGCTTCATTTAAATCTATAAAATGGTTCATATGATTTTTAGTCATGTTAAAACATAGAGTACAAGCCTTAGGGTTCCTTTGTTAAAAAATTTTAACCATGGCTATGGTGGTCTAAAATATGCCGTGACCTAGAATGGTCATGGCTTCACCAAATCTTGATTTTTAACAAGCTATATATACATGTGTTTATAGATGGATGCTGATGCATGCAAGTGAAAATGAAGAAACATAAGGAGTATACCTTTCTTGCCTAAATGTTACCAAGGAAGATCTATATGAACAAGTAGGCTAGAGATCTAGTCAAGATGGTGAAGAAAACCTTAAAGATAACTAAGCCGTGGCCTTTATGGGTTCGGCTAGGGATTGTTACAATACATCCAAAGATGATGAAGATGCTACCAAACGTTTAGTGATTACTATAGGACAAGGATCTAGTAGGTTAGATGAACAAACTTTGATTTTTGTGGCTTATAGCCGAATCATTTGAGGGAGAGAGATGAAGAAGGAGTGAGATCTAGTTGAGAGGGAATGTGAAGAGTGAGAGAGTGTTTTCGGCTAAAAGGGGGGAGAGAGAATGTAAGGCATGAGTGTGATTACCTTGGTAAGAACATTTGTGCCAAGTGTTGACACTTGTGTTTCCAATGCATCCCTTCACCTTCCACATAAGGGGGTGCGTGTCATTCTTAGCAAAAAGAGAAATGGGATCATGTTGTGGGATTTTGTTGGGCTAGAACCAAAAGGTAAAGGATTTTGGGCTAGTCCAAGGTGTGCATGAATGCCTAAGATTTACACATATACATAGATGGCATAAATACTTATCACAACATAATTCCATGTTTTTCTAAATGTTGCATTTATAGATTTGTTTCATATATATATATATATATATATATATATATATATATATATATATATATATATATATATATATATATATATATATATATATATATATATATGTATATATATATATATATATATATATATATATATATATATATATATATATATATATATATATATATATATATATATATATATATATATATATATATATATATATATATAGTTCATCATTTGTTCTCTTACTCTTATATACAAGATCCAAGTTATGTAATCCATCACAAAAACAAAATGATTGTAGATGTAAAAGTACATAATGATAAGTTCACACACACATCTTATAGGATTATAATACATGAGTGATTTCTCTTAAGATCTTTAGATGAAACATCATTACATAAAATCATGGTAAAATCATGGATTTTATAATGAATGCTTAATATACTTTGAAATTGTGAAATTATAGAACCATGCCGCCCAAGAAAGCTGTGACTGAGGATGATGTACGTAGGATCATTGCGCAGCAAGTTGCCGCATCTATGACTGAATTTATGGCAAATGCTAGAAATGGAGCTGGCAGTAGTGGAGTTGGCGGTAGTGGAGCTGGCGGTAGTGGAGCTGGCGGTAGTGGAGCTGTCGGTAGTGGAATTGGTGGTACTAATGTGAATGTGAATCCTAATAATGTGAATGCTATGCTAGAGGAAATATAGGAGGACTTGGACCTAATGCGCCTGAAGTAGGTGGTTGTACTTATGTGACGTTCATGAAGTGTGAACCTCTACCTTTTATGGAACTGAAGGTGCTGTAGGATTAAGCCAGTGGATTGAGAAGATTGAGTCGGTGTTTCGGATTAGTAAGTGTAAAGATGAGGATAAGGTGACTTTTTCTATGGCTACTCTTAGAGGTCCTGCGTTGACTTGGTGGAATGGGAGAATTGCTTTCATGGGTATTGATGTCACTAATACTACTCATTGGGCTGAAATTAAAAAGTGGATGACTCTGGAGTTATGTCCCCATAGTGTGATTATACGGTTGGAACAAGAGTTGATTCATTTGAGAATGAAAGGTGTGGACATTGATAGCTACACAACCGATTCCATGAGTTGGCCTTGTTGTGTCCTCGATTGGTGGAACCCGAAGATATCTGAATTTAACAATACATTAAAGGATTGACCAAGAATATCTGACGGGACGTGACATCATAAAAACCATTAACCATTGATGATGCTATTCGAATGGCTTACAAACTCACTGGGCAAATAATTCAGGACAAGGAGAATGAAGCACATGCTAGTGAGAAAAGAAAGGGTTATGACGATCGTGGAGGTTGAGGTGACAATAGGCAGAATTTTAATCACCGTCAAAACCAAAGATGTGGGAATGCAAATGCTCTTACCAACAACACACCGTGCAATGATGAAAAGTGTCCTAAGTGTGGTAATAAGAGGCATGCTGGCGACTGCTGGAAGTGCCGAAATTGCGGAAAGCTAGGACACAAAGTGGAAAAGTGTAAGAGGGGAGTTATTTGCTTCAACTATAATGAAGAGGGTCATAAGAAATCGGATTGCCCCAAGTTAAAAAGGATTGGACCTGGAAGAAACCCCCAGGGTGGTGCTTATCAACTTGGAACGGTTGAGGTTAAGAAAGAGGATCTGAATGTCGTTACTGGTACGTTTTTACTCAACAATCATTATGATGTTGATTTATTTGATCCGGGTGCTGATAGGAGCTTTGTATCCACTAAATTTAGTGCCCTTATTGACATTGAACCTGTTGAGATAAATACCAGTTACGAAGTGGAAGTGGCTGATGGTAAATTAGTAAAAACTAATAAGCTATTAAAAGGATGCTCTCTAAATCTCTTAAACTATTCCTTTCCGATTGATTTGATGTTTATAGAACTAGGTAGTTTTGATATTATTATTGGTATGGATTGGTTATCGTTGAATAATGCTACAATTTTATGTGGAGAAAAGAAGGTTAAGATTACTGTTAGGAATAGGACGTTATTAATTGATGGTAATCGAGGTGAATCCCGTTTGAAAATCATTTCATGTATTAAAGTTCAAAAGTATATCAGGAACGGTTGCGAGCTATTATTAGCTCAAGTGACTGAGAATGAGTCTAAGGAGAAACGATTAGAAGATGTACCTATTATCTGTGAATTTCCTGAGGTATTTCCCAATGATTTACCCGGACTTCCGCTGATAAGGCAAGTCGAGTTTCGAATCGATCTATTTCTAGGTGCTTCGCCGGTGGCACGTGCGCCTTACCGATTAGCACCTTCTGAATTAAAGGAATTATCCGAACAACTCAAGGAGTTGTCTGATAAAGATTTTATTCGACCGAGCTCGTCGCCTTGGGGAGCTTTAGTCTTGTTCGTTAATAAGAAGGATGGATCTTTCCGTATGTGCATCGATTATCGGGAGCTAAATAAGTTGACGATTAAAAATCGATATCCTTTACCAAGGATTGATGATTTATTTGATCAACTACAAGGATCTAGTGTGTATTCTAAGATAGATTTACGGTCTGGATATCAACAACTTCGCGTCCGTGAAGAAGATATTCCAATAACTTCATTTAGAACTCGTTATGGACACTATGAATTTCAAGTGATGCCATTTGTATTAACTAACGCACATGCGGTATTCATGGATCTAATGAATCGAGTGTGCAAACCCGATTTGGATAAATTTGTGATCGTGTTTATTGACGATATTTTAATCAATTCTAAGAATAAAGAGGAACATGGAAAACACTTAAGGATTATCTTGAGCTTGTTAAAGGATGAAAAGTTGTATGCTAAGTTTTCGAAATGTGATTTTTGGTTGAACTCCGTGCAATTTCTTGGTCATGTGATTAACAAAGATGGAATTCATGTTGATCCAGCAAAAGGTTGAAGCCATTAAGAATTGGTCTGCACCGACAACGCCAACGGAGGTGCGACACTTCTTAGGATTGGCTGGCTATTATAGATGATTCGTTAAAGAATTTTCTTTAGTAGCTAAACCCCTTACCAAGCTAACTCAGAAAAATAAACCTTTCATTTAGGGAAGTGAAGAAGAAGGAGCATTTCAGATATTGAAGCAAAAATTATGTAGTGCACCAATTCTATCATTACCCGACAGAAGTGAAGATTTTGTAGTATTTTGTGATGCATCTCTTAGAGGGTATGGAGCTGTCTTGATGCAGCGAGAAAAGGTGATAGCTTATGATTCTAGGCAATTAAGGAAGAATGAGGAGAATTATACTACTCATGATCTTGAGTTAGGAGCTGTAGTCTTTGCTCTTAGGTTGTGGAGACATTATCTGTATGGCACCAAGTGTACGATATTCACTGATCATTAAAGCCTACAGTATATTCTCGATCAAAAGGAATTAAATATGAGGCAACGAAGATGGATAGAACTGTTAAGTGATTATGATTGTGATATAAAATATCACACGGGAAAAGCAAATGTTGTTGCCGATGCATTAAGTAGAAAGGATAGAGAGCCTATCCGGGTACGTTCTCTAGTCTTGACTGTGCACAATAATTTGCCTGAGCAAATTAGAAATGCGAAAATAGAAGCCTGTAAGAAAGAAAATTTTGTTAATGAAGGGTTTCGAGGTGAAGGAGATCCTTTAGAGGTTAGAGCTGATGAAGTGAAATTCTTAAGAGGTCGTATGAGGATACCTAAGTTTGGAGGCTTAAGAGATATAATCATGTTGGAATCCCACAAATGTAAATATTCCATTCATCCTAGATCTGATAAAATGTATCATGATTTGAAGAAGTTATACTGGTGGCCGAATATGAAAGTTGATATTGCTATGTATGTTCTTCAATGTTTGACTTGTGCAAGAGTCAAAGCTGAACATCAAAAGCCGCCAGGACTACTTCAACAACTAGAGATTCCTGAATGGAAGTGGGAACGAATCACGATGGACTTTATAACTAAGCTTCCTAGAACATCTTCTGGAAATAACTCGATTTGGGTCATTGTCGACAGACTGACCAAATCAGCTCACTTCATTCCTGTTAAAGAGCAGTTCTCATTGGAGAAGCTGACTCGTATCTATCTTGAGAATGTTGTATGTAAGCATGGAGTGCCTGTATCGATCATTTCAGATCGAGATCCTAGATTCGCATCGAATTTTTGGAAATCCCTCCAAAGATCTTTTGGAACGAATCTCGACATGAGCACTGCTTATCACCCCCAAACTGATGGGCAGAGTGAAAGGACAATACAGATACTGGAAGATATGTTAAGAGCTTGTGTGATAGATTTTGGTAAGAATTGGGATAAACATTTGCCTTTAGCAGAATTTTCATATAACAATAGTTATCATGCTAGTATTAAGGATGCACCGTTTGAAGCTTTGTATGGTAGGAAGTGTAGATCTCATGTATGTTGGAGTGAAGTTGGGGATACCCAGCTCACAGGACCGGAATTGATCCGGGAGACTACGGAGATGATAGTTCAGATTAAGAATCGGCTGTTGACTGCCCGAAGTAGACAGAAAAGTTACGCGCATGTGCGGCGGAAACCGATGGAGTTTGAAGTGGGTGACCGTGTGATGTTGAAAGTGTCGCCATGGAAAGGCGTCATAAGATTTGGAAAGCGAGGGAAGTTGAATCCCCGCTATATTGGGCCCTTTAAGATTTTATCTAGAGTAGGTCCGGTGGCTTACAAATTAGAGTTACCCCAAGAACTTCACGGTGTTCACAACACATTCCGTGTATCTAATCTGAAGAAATGTTTAGCAGTGTGTGATGAGAAAATCTCGTTGGGTAAGGTCCGAATTGATGAGAAGTTGCATTTTATCGAAGAGCCCGTAGAGGTTATGGATCGTGAGGTAAAGCAACTTAAACAAAGTCGGATACCTATCGTCAATATCCGGTGGAATTCAATGCATGGACCAGAATTTACTTGGAACGAGAGGATGAAATGTGGAAGAAATACCCACACCTCTTTGATTACAATAAGAAACGGACATCAAAATTAAATGGATCACGAGGACGTTGATCCCTTTTAGGAGGAAATGTTGCGACAATCTTACATTTTCAGGTAGTAAATTATTTTCTCGTATATTATTTTGAAACTTATTTTTGTGTTGGTTTGTGAACTCACAATTTACGGGTTAAAGTTAGGGCTTACGTGCATAATTTAACGTCCTTTACGACTAAACCGGGAACCCTAGGTTTACGTATTTACGTTTTTGAACTCCGTTTTTGATGAGATAATTTTTATTAGATTCGTTTTGTGTCGTATATTCATAATTTATAAAAACGTTTTTCGTAAAACGACCCGAGGGCACGTAAATCGAGGAAACCAGAATCGAGGAGTACCCGTAAATTAGTAGGGATGAAACAAGTATACACTTGTCTCACCCCCACTATGGGCGGCCAAGACAAGTAAGCAACACCAAATATGGTGTCAAATTTACATAAACTCTAAGGACACTTGTCCTTAGAGTCTTTCAAAACTACTCGACACAAAACCACTTAGCCATAAACCATTTCTCATACATGCAAAACAAGAAACTCACAATCTCTCTCTCTTGTCTCTCCTTTTTCCGTCCCATATCCATCAACAAACACCCCATTCATCAAAAATTTTAACCACAAATCTTATGTATAATCCACATATGATGATAACCCATTGAAGACATGATGATTTGAGGTGATCTTAACAACTAAAAAGGATTTTTCAATGGAGTTTAGGGCTGATTTCTAAAAGACTCTTCATATTCTTTGTGATCCTAGAAGTAGTCTTGATATTTCATACGATTTGTTACCAAAAACCAATTCTTGTTCTTAACCTTTCACTATATTGGTTGGTACAAGATCATTTCTTTCTATCATCTTGTTATTTTGTAAATGTACTCATGTATTTTCTTTAAAAATGTATATTTATATGATTATAAATGATGATAAAAATATTGTGTGGGGTATTTGTGTTAATAGATTAGGTTAAAAAGACTAAAATCAACAAGTAAAAAGGTTATAATCTTGGTTAATTACATAGGCTGTATAAAACAGTAAGTATCAATATAATCACTTGGTTAAATGGCTTGAATTATTAAATATACAGATAAATATATAATATTTACATATGTGGTGAGTTGGCCACTCAATGGAATCATAAAAATGAGCAAGTTATGATAAAAATACTATTGAGGTACAAATCGGTATAGTCTGTTTTGGACGAATTATTAGAAATACTTAGATGATGATTGAGCAGTAGCTATAAAATAGTTATTTGTAGCACACATCATTTAGTTTATGCTGTTTAAACTTGAGCTTGTAACTCCTTGTAGAACTCAAGATATGGCAAAAATGGTGGACTAGACTTTAGTAATCAGATTTGTAAATAAACTATATAATATAAAAAGAGCACTCAAGTAAATATTATTATAAAATAAATATATAAAAGTCACTAACTAATAATAACAATTATAAAATGAGTTGTATAATAAAATAAATAAACATGACATTTTATAAAAGTAAAACTCAAATGTTTTCTAAAACTACAAACTATATATAAGTTTTACGTCTTTTCGACTAAGACCGAAAGATTAACGTTTTCGCCAAATAAAACTTAGATGGTCGGACCCGTCTAATGTAACATTTTTATAACTCATATACTGATATGTAAACACATTTGACAAGTAAAAATCGACAAAACCGAGCTTTATAACTTATGGACCATAATGGGCCAACGTAGCCTTATTGGACCATTAGGCCCAACTAGTTTGGCTTAACATTCATGGACTTACTCATGGGCTTAATCCACTTCGGCCCAACATATGAGTATAGGTCTGGTATTAAAAGTATAAATGGGATAATAGAATGCATTGAACTCTTAATAGGCTTATTGGCTCTTAATATGTAAATAAGTTAAAACTAGTATAAATAGTCTAAATTAACTAACACATAACAACTATAATGTGGTATGAGGAGATAAAATCCCACTTGATCATCATCATACTTATAATATCATCACATATACATAACCATTATTCTTATAAAGTCATTTGACAAAAGTCTAAGACCGAGTATTATTTGTCTAGGTTTCTGTGATCGAAGCACACACCGTACATCTCAATCGCCGATAACACGCCTTTCCTAATCAATGTGAGTTCATAGCCTCGCACTCTTTTAAATGTTTTATGAAATGTTTTATAAACCTGCGAGGGAGATAACATTTAGTTATGATAAAAATAGAACACAAGTAGTCCCGATGGTATGCTTATTGATATGGACCCGAATGATATTATGACCCAATGAATGAGATTAAAAGGATTATTATTAGTTAGGTTATGTCACTAAAAGTCCTATTAGCATGAATTGTGAACTACCGGGATTTGGTAGACGCTTATGCATATAATAGTACTATTTGGGGAAGATCACCCCAGTTCGCGCCTTGACGTTTGATCCCCGTCATGCCACATTGATTGGTAAGCGAATTTATGTATGAGAAGATTTACATAGCGTGATTTTTGTGACGACACGCTAATTTAGATGGGCAATTGTTGTCGAGTTCGCGACCCGTTGTTTATTTTAGTAAGGTAGCAATGTCATGCGGTTGGTAATAATCCAATATAATCCGATACAATATAATGCAATGCAAATACAAATAACGATAATATTGAGACTACGGTCTCATGGACGGTATAAGATGTATGACTTGATTTATAATATATTGCCTGACTAACAATACGAGGACTCACTTCTGATATTGTACTTGTGTTCTGCTTTTTATAACTGTTTTATATAACGGTTTTAAACTCTATAAATTCACTCGGCATTCGCTGATATAATTTTCACATGTTTTATCTCAGGTGCTTGAAGGTAACTTGGATGGAGATCAACTCTGATGGACCATATAATAATAATATTCATTCGAACTGTCTTTTGTAAACTTTATGACTGTGAAACCGGGGGACCTTGTGTAAACTTTAAACTTGTACTCGAATGAATGTATAATAAACTTTGTACAACCCATTTTATGCGTTGTCTATGATTTGAGTTATTGTGCTATCCCTTAACACTCAATTGAACCTTCCACTGACCCGATACGAAATTTGAGAGTGTTACAGATTGTTGAAGTGATATTCTAAGGAGGTAAATATGCAGCAATCCGTGTTGAAGTAGATAAAGTTGTATCCTTTTGTTGACGATGTTCGGTATCATCATTCTTATCATGAGTGACAGCGGAAGACTTTGATACAGCATGTTTCTCCCCCGTGAAATATTCATCAAACATAGGTCCATATAGCATTTCTAACTCTTCAAGTGTCATGTCCACTGTCATATCTGCTCTAGGAACATGTTCAGGAACCAACTTTGAACTTGACGGTTCATTGCTGTGGTCTTGAGTTCCGAGTTTCATGTGGTTGTGCACAGAAGTCTGTCGTCGTTGTGGATCGGGAGTTAAACTGTTTTGGTCAAGTGCCATTTCTTGCAATTCATCGAACCTGATATGAATAGTTTCGATTATGAATTTTGTTCTCTTGTTGTACACTCTGTATCCCTTAGACTGAGTTGCATATCGCACTAGAATGCCTGCATCACCTTTCTCTTTCATCTTATCCAGATTTTCACCATCTCGAATAATATAACACGTACATCCAAAAACATGAAGGTGTTTGAGTGAAGGTTTGCGATCATTAATTATGTGATATGGTTTCTATTCGTGTCTCGGGATAATTAAGGAACTGTTTTGTGTGTAACATGCGGTTGATACGGCTTTGGCCCAAAAGAATAATGGTAGTTTTGAAGCGGATAATAATGTTCGAGCAGCCTCAACTAAAGTACGGTTTTGTCTTACAACAATGCCTTTTGTTCAGGTGTTCAAGCAATAGATGTTTCGTGTTCAATCCCTTCGGCTTCAAAATAATTCTTTAGAGTTGAATTCAAGAATTATGTGCCTCTGTCAGTAAGTACCACTTTTACTTGAGCTTGAAGACCACGTTGTATCAGCTTAAGGAATTTGACGAGAACTTCGGGTGTTTCATCCTTAGACCTCAAGAAGTGAGTCCAAGTGTATCTTGAATAGCCATCGACAATTACCCTAACATATTTCTTTCCATTGATGCTTTGAACACGCATGGGGCCAGACAAATCTATATGGAGAAGATCCAACCGTCCTATAGAGCTTGGTGTAGTCTTTGTCTTGAAACTACTTCGTTTAGCTTTACAAAGCTCACAAGAAGAACAAAGATGATCTTTGATGAATTTTAAATTTGGAAGGCCTCGCACAATATCTTTCTTGAAAAGAAAGTTGATGGTATCCAAGTTAAGATCTGATAATCATTGATGCCATAACCAAGCTTGAGTCGTTGAAGCTTTAGCCATGAAACAGAGTCGGAGTTGAAGTTGTGGAGTCTTGTAGTGAGATAGTGTATAGATTAGTACCCCATGAACCGGTAAGTAAATCATTCCCATCATAATCACGAACAAAACATGTCTTCTTTCTTAAAGCAACCTCCAAATCCACATCACAAAATTGACCAACCGAGAAAAGATTGTGATTGAGTGCTTCAACGTAGTAAACCGTTTTGATTGTGATATTCCCCTGAACCAAGTCTCCATATCCTAGGATCGGTGCAAAATGATCATTTCTAAATCGGACCGTACCTAGGAACTTCTCCACGAAGTTAATTAGAAGTTTGAGATTCCCCGTCATGTGCTTCGTGCATCCGGAGTCTAGTATGAAGAGAATTATCTCGATTACATGCCGAAGAATTAGAGCACGATGGAGCATTTGCTAAATTGGATTCCATGTTAGTTTTGATATCCGAATCATTACTTCCACTTAAAGGCACACTAACGCTCGTTGTCACATTTTCTGTCCTAACCTTAGGCATCTATTTATATCCTAGAGGACATTGATTAGGAAACCACCATTTCCAAGACTTGCTAGCAGACTCATTAAATTCCCTAATTCTGCTTCTAGGGTTCTTAGTGGTGGAGTCTGATGCAGTACTTTTCTCAAGGGGGTTGCACCAGAATGATTCACTTTGCGTTTGGGTTTTCTAGCACTAATAGGCATCGCAGATTGCTTCTTAGTTATAGTATCTACGCATTTGAAATCATTTGAAACACACATAGCATGATTAGTATTAGCACACTTTCCACATTTCACACAAACAAACTTAACATTCAAAGCATTCAAAGTCGAATCATTCAATTCGTCACTACATGCGATTACAAACGTTTTATTCTTAGAAACATTGAAAATCCTATGGTGGTCTTCTACTTTCTTCATCTTCCCTTGACTTTTGTTTTGCCAAACCTTTTCATTCATGCGAGTGCTCTTAAACTGAGGCCGGCTAACACTAGAAGTGGGGACTACTCCTGTAGTAAAAGACACACGTCTATTAGTGTTTCTAGAAGTCTGAGGTGATTGACTTTCTTTGTTGTGTGTGGGTTTAGTGGCCAACCTATACATTCCTGGTTTAATCACATTTGTGTTCTTAATGCTTTGTGATCCAATATGTGTTTTGGGAGTATTCTGTGGTAACCTATCCTTCCCATCCATCTTGGGGGAAAACCCAGGTGATGCAAATGCAGAATTAGTGAAAACATATGGTTTTCCCAAGACAGAGGGTCTAGTCACTTTGTGCGCATTGGGTTGTCTTACTACAGGTTTCTTACCATACTAGGTTCCATAATTTTTCCACCCATCTTAGCAACGAGTTTCTTCAACTCTGCTATCGCTATTTCCCTGTCTTGTAACTGAGCTTTCAACTCTTTAATTTCCAAACTCTTTTCATTCATTTCTCGACACATTTGGGAAAGTTTTTCTTGCAACTTATTATCATGTGGAAAACTTCCTATGTCTTTTTGCAACGCAAGTCAAGAGAATGACAATGTTTTTGAAGGAAATCAGATTTCTGTTGAAGTAACTCAAAAGCCTTTTTATCAACATTTTCTTTACGTTTCGAAAGCTCAAGTTCAAGATGCTCACATTCTTTGATCTTATCAAGATATTTGCATGCAATGTCAGAATATTCATCGATATCAGCACAAGATTGAAGAGTAACACACAAGGTATCTTTGGAGAGACATTCTTCTAAGAGTAGATTACATTCGTTTGAAAAATACGATTTGTCGTTTTGAAGTTCATCAATTTCTTTTTCAAGAGATTCAACATATTTCAAATCATCAAACATTTCAGACCGAATCGATTTTTCCAATTCAAGAACATGTTATTTTATTATCTTTGATGTATCGAGAAAGTGTCGGTGTATTTTAATTAAATACGTTATAGAGCAAATTTAGGAAATTAGCTTTAGGAAAAGGTAATAATCCATAAATAAGCTAAAGACGATTCGTTTTGAATTAGACAATTGATTTGAATTGGGGTTTCGATTTTTATCTAAATTAATTCTACCAATTTTAATCCAAAAGTGCATGAATCGTATCTCGACTTAAATTCTAAAAGACAATTATTTAAACTATGCAAATTTTAAAACATTACTTTTACTATTTAATTTTTTTAAATGAAACAATTTATCTAAACAAATTTATATTTAAACTAATTTTATTAAAAACAATTTTAAAACTATTTAAAATTTTAAAAGTAATAAAATATATTTATTTATTTATTTATTTATTTATTTTTATTTCTTTTATATTATTTAAAAAACTCTCTTTAAACTAATTAATTTTTAATCCATGTTTAAATTGACAAATTTTAAAAGTCATTATATTTTTCTTCTAAACCTTTTATTAAATTTAAATCTAAAAATTAAATGATAAAAAAAAGGTTTGTAAAGTGACAGCTCCAATACATGTAAAATATAAAATTCCAAGTTGAGTATTTAAACAAAAAGAGAACTAGCCCAAGTGGTTAAGGCAGTTGGCTGTTGAAAAAGAGGTCATGGGTTCGAGTCCTAGGAAGGACGTTTTTGTGATTAATTTATTTTGGATACATTATTTTGGAAACGGATTATGTATATCAGCCTACCTAACAATTCGTTTGGAAAAGCTGAATCTTAGTACATTATATAACAAATTAAATCACAAAATTAAACACAAGTCACAGCTAAATCAAACATTCTAAAAATAAACTATGTATTTTAGACTCACACGTTCAAACTAACAGGTAAAACAATTTATCACTACACATCAAATAAATTCCGAAAATAAATTAACCAAATTATAACTAACACTAAGAAATCATTCAGGCAAATTCACAGACATTATCTGTAAATAAATCATTTAAAAACCAGGTCAGATATTTTATAAAAACAAGCAGATTAACAAAACTTCAGAAACCTTAAGTGAAATCTGTTTTGGATCTGCTGAGTCTATTAATTCCAAACGAAAATCAGTTCAACAAAAGCAACAACCATATAAAATCAGATAAAGGAATCCGAAAACAAGCAGATCTAGTAAATCATTCAATAACCATTTCAGCAATAGTTACAATCGAAATCATAATTTATTTATTACACTCTAACAATGTTAAATAAAAAAAAACCAACGGATCCATATCATTTATATTCATTAATCTACATATAAAAACCATTAAATTATAAAATAATATCAAATAATTAATTTAAGAATAATTAAACATCCACAATTAGTTTCACCATCATAAACATAAGCAGATTCATACAAATCAATTATCGACAAAGCTTTTAGCGTTAGCTTGCTGAATAAGCATAAACATCACTTAAAAATTAACAACGATAAACTAATCACAACAGTCAACTATACGAACCAAACAGATTCATACATTTAAACAAAAGCAGACAATATTAAACGAATTTGGAGAAAAACAAAAGTGTGCTTAACCTGATTTTGAAAATAGACCTTTGATGTAGAAGTCTCGCGCTGAGCGGACATATCTAATGCGACACTAAACTATCGACCATCATAAAAACTTCTTAATCCAACACCAAACTCAAACCTAAAACGAGACACCACGAAACAGTATTTTGACTCGAACCAACAGCCTATAAATCGAACACTCGATTTATCATTAAAACCTTATCATCTTTCTTAATTTATCACTATGATAAATTGGATCCCAAACTTTAGCCTAAATTAAACTTGTTAAGCTATTACGGAGCTTAAAAGTCAACATAATATTATAATGCTATAATCAGTAGAATAGGAAAATAATAAAAAAATGATTCGAGAGCAGTTAAGTAAGAAAACAGGATCGTAGCAAGAATAGAACTCAACTTTATTTATTAAAACTAAAATCATTACAAAAACATTACAAGATTAAAAATAAAATTCCTATAACTAATTTAACATTATAACAATAAAACTAAAGAAAGGGATAACTTTACTGATTTTTCAAGGGGTTTTTATAGATGAACTAAGAGGGTGGGTTGTTGGTGGTGAAGTGACTCTCAGCCCTTAGATGATCTTTTCCTCCTTCTCTCTCTTTTCTATTTCGATCTGATGGCTGAGATTGCCCATAAATCACTAGGATTGTCAAGGTGGCATTCCTTTGTGCTTCTTGTGTTTCTTCTTAGCTGAGGTGGAAGGTAGTCATTGGCTCAATAACTTGTTGATAGTAAATCAACCAATCAAAACCCAAGAGTGACGCATCCTATGAGCCACGTAGGATCTTTGCAGCAACATCTTCATCCCTAAATAATTGGCAATTTATTCTAGCGCGTGAGGTGCTACTGCTCTTTAATAAGAAAGCCCCAATTTGGATTAGGGTTTGTGGAGTGGCTGTGTTCTTCTTTTCTGCTTCTCTCTCTTATCTCGCTTCTTTATTTTTTTGTGGTGACTTTGTTTGTAACATAAAGTTTGACCGAATAAACATTAGTGAAAAGTTTATATAATCTTTTCATATTACTCCCATAGTCTTTTTCTTGTCAAGTGAATTGGGCCTTGAGGCTTCCACCGTCTTATTTGCTTATAAATGGGCTTTGTTGCATTATTTATTTGCTGGGCTTTAAATTTGGCTTTTGTAAGTAACAAAACTTGATATTATCCATAAATGGACTTTTGGGCCCATTAAGCATAAGTGTGGGTCCCACTTGGCCCAATTATCTTTTATAAACTCGAATCTCATCTTTAAACGACTTGTCATTTGACTTTTGACAAAATCCTTCAAATCATTTGTCGGTTTTGCCAGTTTTCGTGATCTAGGGTACCTACACACATGAAACAAGAAACATGCACATACAAGGTTATATTCATAGGTTTTATGCATTTTAAACTCATTTAATGATATAAATGATATGAGTAAATTCACTCATATCAAACTCCCCCTTGCTAAGCAATTGATGTGTCCTCACGCAATGATAAAATAAATCTACTAACTACACTTTTATTTGACTTTTGACAGTTTATTTTGCAAAGAAAAAGTGTATTGCTTTCATTATTTGAAAAATAACTTTTTGGATCATAAAACTCAAATAGATTCACGTCCTTGACTTTTCACTCTTTCCTTGCCAAGTTTAAAAACAAGATCATTGTCAATCATAAGTTCCAATGTTAAGTCCACTCATACAAGTAATTTGTGTTAAACACAATCTCCTTTTATTCCTAATTGTATCTCTAGGTTTTAAATTATTCTCGTTCACCCAAAGGCTCATTTGACTTATTTGATAATGATTAGTCCAAAAATGAAGACAAAAACGGTGTAAACTTAACACTCAAAACCTAACCTTGACTTCAAAAATCGTTGTCACTAAAGAAAGCCCACATCAAGGATAACTTAACACGATTTGAGGGATAAATCCACGGATCTGAAATTTGGCTAATTGGTCTACTTAAAGCAACAATAAATCCTCCAAAGTCAATTTTGACCTTATTAATGGAGTTAGCAACATTTACATCATACACCTTGAGGCTCTTTAAGATGTAAAAGTGCTCTTTATTTATAATCCACACCCGAAGGCTCCTTGGACATAAACAAGGGAATTGACATTCACCATCCTACCTTAAGGCTCATGATGATGAAGCAATTTTTATAAACCACGTCGCCATGCGATACACCCTAAGGCTCTAATGACATGGTTAGTGCTACATTACTCCCACCCGAAGGCTCATAGACAACATGTTTTTATTTATTCTTCTTATTATTACGATATATATAGTAAGCCAAATTTAAGCAATCCCATGATCAAAAGTCCATGACGCTGACACCCTCAATGTGTTCTCACTTTAATTACAAGGGAAGAAAAAGAAGGAGTTACGAGTTAAGATATTAAGCCCAAACCGCTAAAAACTTCATTTATTAAGCAATTAACTATTCAAGTGTGAAAAATAAATACGAGGAGATAGAATCAAACACAAAAATGCTTATACAAGGAAGAATTAACCTCTAAAATTATGATTAAACTTTATCATTTCTTGTTCTCCATATTGTAAAATCTCAAAAAGGCGAGACTAATGGACACTTAGCCAATTAAATCAAAGTTTTTGGTTTTCAAGTCATCTATAGGATCTTGCAACTTCTTAGACTTTTTCAAGTTTAGAATTTGAATTTTAAAGCTCCCTTGATAAACGACTTACTAGGATTAATTATAGGAACTTGCGAAAAGTTCTCGTTCTTAAACCCGAATGAGTTATGACTTTCGCGTTTTAAAGTTCCCTATATAAAAGTCTCGCAAAACTTTATTTAAACACGTTAAGGAAAAAGATAAGGTAAAAACTGAGTCGAGTCAAAAATATTTTTATTTTCACCAACGGAAAGCCTACATTTGTGTCAAAAGCACTTATTTTATTTTATTATTAAACACAAAATAACACTAAAAATTAAATTTTTTTATGAAAAACGAGAAAAAACGATTAAGTTTAGACTCGACAAAAGCAATTGCAAGCAATTATATCAATTGACTTCCCATCTCAATGTTTCCTAGCTCAATAGTAACACCCCCTTGCTAAAACACGAAGAGTCGAATGCAAAAGTCCTAACATGGTAAGAGCACACAAATCTATAAGCCGTTTATTAACTATGCTTCAAGATAAAACATTAGTCGATAAAAATCAAAGGATAGTGAGTGCCCATCTTGACAATCAAAGTATGGAAGCTCGAGTGGACCGGTAAAAACCGAACACGAGAGTCTTCAATGATTACGGTCATACATAAGATTCACAACACAACAAAACAAGAGCACGAGCTTGAAAAGATCAAGCCTTATTAGTGTTAGAATATAGATAGAAGATAGAATGTATGAGACTCCCCCACATGGCACCTCGTTTTTGTTAACCGAGTCATGAGCTCGAATCGATCCCCGCATTCATTGGTCCTTAGGGGAAGTGTTGAAAATCGGCATATTGGAATAAATTCCAACATAAACCACGATGTCGGGGTCAAAGATCACATCCTCGTTGTCGGATGACAAACGAAAGGATAAAACTCCAACATAAATCTCTAGAAAGAGATGGTCGTCACAAATCATGAAATGGATATAGCATTCTCCTCGAGATAAACTCGCAACAAGATGATCGAAAAATCTTTCAATTATTGCATCGGTGAAAGGCCGAGATTTCCGTAAATCAATGATTCCGGGGTCGAATACCTCGTCCTCGGGAGAGAAAGGAATAGACAACACGATGTCTTCCCCCCGTGCTAATCCACAATCATATAAAGCACATGGTAATGGTGTGGTAAAAGTCTCAACTATAGTGGTATAAACTTGCATGATTTGATTGACCTTGTCACTCTTAGGAATGTGAACAAAAGGGTTATGGTACTCAAAATGAGTCGCATGAAAAACCCGCACATTAAGATCAAAGCGAGTAAGAGGAGGACTTGGGACGAAATCATCATCAAGTAATTTCTCTAAAAAGAGAGCGTGCCCCTCCGGGTCAAGTTCATCAATACCCGGTGGTATTGAATCATCCGAAGCAAGAAAAGTGTCAAATTCTTCCATAAGCGAATCACTATCCTTAACGGGGATATGAGATGGAGAGAAAGACTTGGCAATAGGCTTAGAATTCAACGCTTCGGTTTTAGAAATGAGAAGATAGACGTTTGATAATTTCTCTCGAAGAATCACGTCTTCCACCTCTAAATGAGTAAGTTCATCGGTGAACTTCTCAAGGATTGGAATAGTCAAATCAACCTCAATTCCCGGTGGAAATTGGTCTAAAGGAGTAAGTTCAAAGGTGAACCTCTCAAAAACCGGATCACTATCATCCTCATTTCCCGGTGGAAATGGGTGAAGAAGAGTAGGTTCATCGAGAAACCCCTCATAATCCGAGTCGTGAATGTCATCTTTATAAGAAAGTTCATCGGAGAACTCCTCATTAGATAATTCACTAGAAGTCGTATCATACTCAAAATCTTCATTTCCATCACAATTTTCATCATTAGAATTGGAGAAAATATCAAAGTTAATGGAAGAAGGATAGTCATCACAATGTGGAAAATCACACGTTCCATTGGAAATACCATCGAACTCTCTTGGGTTTTGGACAAGGATCTCAACACTAGACTTTATTACTTCGTCCGATTCCGTTTTCGGAATAGTACTAATATGCTCGTCCCCCATGCTTAGAGAATTGTCGGGTTCCACGGTAGAAGAATTAAGAATAGGAGTAGTGATTTCATGAGATGGAAAAATATTCTCATCATCGTCATCATCATAAAGACAAGAACGCTCGAGTCCATGAGTGGCAAGATATTTTGCTTCCTCTTGAGCTTGTTCTTTCTTTCGAATCTTAATGCTTAATCCATTATAATCTTGCGAAAGTTGTCTAATCTTAATCTCACACTCTCTTTTAAATTCCTCATCAATTATTTCTCCTCGATATCTTCGAATTCCCAATTCATTAGTTATATCTTTAATCTCTTTATCAATTCGTCTCTTTTCTTGCAACATATCTTCGATACTCTTTTCAACAGTTTCAACATATCCTTGATGCATTATTTGTTGGAACAACGTTTCAGTTCGTTTAAAACCTTCACCATCGAGAGAATAATGTGGGGATTAGTCAAAACCGGAGGGAATAGAATTATAGCAAGGATTGGGCTCATTAAATTTTTAATCCATCGGTTGACAACAAAAACTCTAGTGAGGACCTCCACAATACTTACAAAAAAGTTATTGTTGTGATAAACTCGGTGAATCTTGTGGATAAAAATTATCATTATAGTTTTGATTCTAGCTTGGTTCTTGCTCGTAATTAAGCGAGAATCGATACGAACAATTAATTCCAAAATGAGAATCGTTTCCACATAACTCACACGAGGGTGTTTCGTATATGGGGTGTGGAGGTGGGTAAAAATCGAGAGAGTTATTTGAAAAATTCGGTTTTCCACATGAAGTAATTTCATAACAAGAAGGACAAAATCCAACTCGCAAATTGTTTCGTAAATCAATTCCACAACGCTCACACGTACACCACCGACATGGTAAAAGACCATATAACGGTTCTCCACACCCTACACAACGGACGAAGGAATTTATAGAAGAATTAAAAATTGGAGGGTGAGGAGAAAAGAATTAAACATGATAGAGGATTAAGAAGATTATTTTTGGTACTTTTATTTTTCAAATCAATCATAGATTGATAAAAATAAGGAACAAGAATAATTATTATGGAAGTAATCTACCCTCAGTCGACATTGAAACGTAGGTGAAACCTAACCGTCTCGAGGTTCAATAAGTAAACAACAAAAATAAGATTTAATACTACTTGAGTCGGCAAACCAATAATCGGTCGTCCCTCTCAATATACGCACAAGCAAGCGGGGAAATGAGGTGGCACAAATCACTTAAAAACCTTTTTCCTTAAACGGCCTTTTATAGCTTGTCACCTTATACCCACCTTATAGTTTGTATAAATCAAGTTCAAACTTTTTACTAGTATTTATCTATTTTGCCTTTATTTTTCGTTTTGGGTTCGAATACAATAGCTAGGTGATGAAATCCCAACTAAGATCTTATTTGGAAGTAGGTAAATTTATTGTTCTGCGTAATACAATACAGTAATAACAAAAAATACGAAAAACGATATATACTATATAATAGAAGAATAACAAAACTTCCCGAGGACGAAAAGGGTCTTCAAATCAACGTTCAACAAATCGCAATCGAACGAATCGTACACAAGATCCCCGGCAGCGGCGCCAAAATTTTTTATGTATCAAGAATGTGTCGGTGTATTTTAATTAAATACGTTGTAGAGCAAATTTAGGAAATTACCTTTAGGAAAAGGTAATAATCCATAAATATTCTAAAGACGATTCAATTAAATACGAGAGTGATCCCAGTTCGTTGTACACAAGGAACTTGTGAATTTGAGACGATCGTTTTGAATTGGACAATTGATTTGAATTGGGTTTCGATTTTTATCTAAATTAATTCTACCAATTTTAATCCTAAAGTGCATGAATCGTATCCCGACGTAAATTATAAAAGACAATTATTTAAACTATGCAAAATTTAAAAACGTTACTTTTCCTATTTAATTTTTTAAATGGAACAATTTATCTAAACAAAGTTATATTTAAACTAATTTAATTAAAAACAATTTTAAAACTATTTAAAATTTTAAAAGTAATAAAATATATATATTTTTTTATATTATTTAAAAAACTCTGTTTAAACTAATTAATTTTTAATCCAAGTTTAAATTGAAAAATTTTAAAAGTCATTATATTTTTCTTCTAAACCTTTTATTAAATTTAAATCTAAAAATTAAAAGATAAAAAAAACATTTGTAAAGTGACAACTCCAATAAATGTAGAATATAAAATTCCAAGTTGAGTATTTAAACAAAAAAGAGAACTAGCCCAAGTGGCTGTTGAACAAGAGGTCCTGGGTTCGAGTCCTAGGAAGGACGTTTTTTTGATTAATTTATTTTGGATACATTATTTTGGAAACAGATTATGTATGTCAGCCTACCAAACAATTCGTTTGGAAAAGCTGAATCTCAGTAAATTATATAACAAATTAAATAAAAAATTAAACACAAGTCACAGCTAAATCAAAAAGCTAAATCAAACATTCTAAAAACAAACTATGCATTTTAGACTCACACGTTCAAACTAACAGCTAAAACAATTTATCACTACACATCAAATAAATTCCGAAAATCTATTAACCAACTTATAACTATCACTAAGAAATCATTCAGGCAAATTCACAGACATTATCAGTAAATAAAATCATTTAAAAACCAAGTCAGATATTTTATAAAAACAAGCAGATTAACAAAACTTCAGAAACCTTAAGTGAAATTTGTTTTGGATCTGCCGAGTCTATTAATTCCAAACGAAAATCAGTTCAACAAAAGCAACATCAATATAAAATCAGATAAAGGAATCCGAAAACAAGCAGATCCAGTAAATCATTCAATAACCATTTCAGCAATAGTCACAATCGAAATCATAATTTATTTATTACACTATAACAATGTTAAATCAAAAAAAACAACCAACGGATCCATATCATATCATATTCAGTAATCTACATATAAAAACCATTCAATTATAAAATAATATCAAATAATTAATTTAACAAGAACTAAACATCCACAGTTAGTTTCACCATCATAAACATAAGCAGATTCATACAAATCAATAATCAACAAAGCTCTTGTCGTTAGCTTGATGAATAAGCATAAACATCACTTAAAAATTAACAACGATAAACTAATCACAACAGTCAACTATACGAACCAAACAGATTCATACATTTAAACAAAAGCAGACAATATTAAACGAATTTACAGAAAAACAAAAGTGTGCTTAACCTGATTTTGAAAATACACCTTTGATGTAGAAGCCTCACGCGGATCAGACTTATCTAAAGCGACACTAAACTATCGACCATCATAAAAACTTCATAATCCAGCACCAAACTCAAACCATAAACGAGTCACCACGAAACAGTAATTTGACTCAAACCAACAGCCATATAAATCGAACACTCGATTTATCATTAAACCTTATCTTCTTTCTTAATTTATCACTATGATAAATTTGATCCCAAACTTTAGCCTAAATTAAACTTGTTAAGCTATTACGGAGCTTAAAAGTCAACATAATATTATAATGCTATAATCAGTAGAATAGGAAAATAATAAAAAAAAATGATTCGAGAGCAGTTAAGTAAGAAAACAGGATCGTAACAAGAATAGAACTCAACTTTATTTATTAAAACTAAAATTAATTACAAAAGTATTACAAGATTAAAAATAAAATTCCTAGAACTAATTTAACATTATAACAATAAAACAAAAGAAAGGGATAACTTCACTGATTTTTCAAGGGGTTTTTATAGATGAAGTAAGAGGGTGGGTTGTTGGTGGTGAAGTGACTCTCATCCCTTAGATGATCTTTTACTCCTTCTCTCTCTCTTTTTTGTTTCGATCTGATGGCTGTGATTGCCCATAAATCACTCGGATTGCCAAGGTGGCAATCCTTTGTGCTTCTTGTGTTTCTTCTTTTTTGAGGTGGAAGGTAGTCATTGGCTCAATGACTTGTTGACAGTAAATCAACCAATCAAAGGCCAAGAGTGACGAATCCTATGAGCCACGTAGGATCTTCACAGCAACATCTTAATCCCTAAATAATTGGCAATTTATTCTAGTGCGTGAGGTGTAACCGCTCTTTAATAAGAAAGCCCCAATTTGGATTAGGGTTTGTGGAGTGGCTATGTTCTTCTTTTCTGATTCTCTCTTTTATCTCGCTTCTTTATTTTTTTGTGGTGACTTTGTTTGTAACGCAAAGTTTGACCGAATAAACATTAGTGAAAAGTTTATATAATCTTTTGATATTACTCCCATCTTCTTTTTCTTGTCAAGTGAATTGGGCCTTGAGGCTTCCATCATCTTATTTGCTTATAAATGGGCTTTGTTGCATTATTTATTTGTTGGGCTTTAAATTTGGCTTTTGTAAGTAACAAAACTTGATATTCTCCATAAATCGACTTGTGGGCCCATTAAGAATATGTGTGGGTCCCACTTGGCCCAATCATCTTTTATAAACTCGAATCCCATCTTCAAACGTCTTGTCATTTGACTTTTGACAAAATCCTTCAAATCACATGTCGGTTTTGCCAGTTTTCATGATCTAGGGTACCTACACACATGAAACAAGAAACATGCACATACAAGGCTATATTCATAGGTTTTATGCATTTTAAACTCATTTTATGATATAAATGATATGAGTAAATTCACTCATATCAATCTTCGTATTTGGTATTAAAAGTTCTTTCACAAGCACAGTTATGTCGTGATGAATCTCTGTTTTCCACTTATCCTTTTGACGTTTTTCCCAATCGCTTTCAACAATTGATTTAACATTATCAGTGTGTTGTTTAAGAAAACCAAGTGTTTTTTTACTTTTTCTTTTAGAAGCATAATGAGGAAAATATTTTTTCCTATTCCCTTCTTCACTGGCCTTTGTACAATAGAAGCCCTTTTGATCTGCATATTTTCCTCAATTTCTTCTCTCCTTTCATCTAAGAGAAGCCTCATAGTGTGTGCCTCACAAACTCTTTCCCAAATTGGATAAGCATGAAATTCCAATTCTCCAAAGGATAGCCTCCTCAATCTCTCATAGGTCCATCCACCTTGATGACCCCTAAGAAGCATATAATAGAGCTCTCTCTTATCCTTTTTGAGCTCAGAAAGCACCTAACTAGCCTGGTGCTTCAAGATCACCTTGCAATCTTCTTGTACTCTTAATAGAATCTCTAAACCCCAAATTTGTGCAGTGATTGACATGTCTGGAATTTCATCAATTTTTGATTCCCATGCAAAATACATATCTATAATTTAGGCATATCAGAATCTACTATCTTCTTCAACTCTCTCAGCTTTTCCCTAGCTAACTCATCCTTCCCATACTCTAACCTTTCTGGTTATTTCATTATCATAACACTTAAACCAGAACTCTGATCATCATCACTACCATCCTTAGCCTTTTCTATGGTAGTCTCCATCCTATCCTGTTCTTCTAATTGTGCAGCCAAAACTGAATCAAAATGTACCTGTGCTGCACTCTTTGGTACCTGAACCACTTCCAAAATCCCTTTACCCTTATCCTTAGCTCCAATAGATGGTAAAGTAATGGTTGGCACCTTTGTAGTAACATCCCTAATGATAACTGGTGGTTAGGATACACCAATCATACCTTTAACTCTGTCGGCGTCTAATTTTCTCTTGTCAGTGCTCAAACTCTGAATGTCAGCGGCTGATTCAGAAACCTGCATCATCATCTCTATAAACGATAACTTCTTAGGAGTAATTGAAGAAACATCAAGAATTGGTTTCTCCTTCAAACTAGTTAGTGCTTCAGATATCACCACATTTTTACTTCCAATAGAACCACCTTCTTCTTGTGAGCCCTTGTCACTCAAATTTAATGGCTCAGTAGGTGCATCCTCCTCCCCTGATGAAAGGACTCTAGCCTTCCTTCTCCTATCATTGGAAGCTTCCAAAACAACTATCTTCTCCCTCAATGATTTGAGTTCGAGGCCTTGACTTGTGACAACTTGTACAAGGTCGGCATTTTGCTTTTGCAAGCTAATGCAAACTGCCATCAATTCTGAAACTGATAAAGGTTCCAATCTTCCCTCCTCTATGATGGGAATTTGACCTCCCAAAAGAGATTCATCGGGCATGGATGGGGTCTTAATGATGTTGGGACTGCCTTGACCTGCTTCTAAGCCAGAGTCAATAGTTCCAGCCCCACCCATTTCACCAACCTCACTTGTAGTGGTGGTTCTCTCTACTACATGGCTAGGACCACTAGAGGAGAACACTCTAGCAGTCCTTTGGCGTTTCTCAAACCTATAATCTGGTTGTTCTAAAGAGGAAGTAGATTGGGGGTCTGTTTGGGTGTGGGGGTCTGTTTGGGTTTTAGGAAGAATGGTGTCAGTGTTTGGGTTGTGTGTGTTAGCGCCTACATTTTGAGTGTCAGCGCATGATGGTTGAGGGTCAAGGTCCATGTGTTGGGGTGATGAAGATTGTTCTGGTAGTGGGTCTGGTTGAGGTTGAGGTTGTGCAGCTTCCTCAATGACAGCTAGTATGGCTGGGGTGATATGATAAGTCAACAAATCACCCTAAAACACATAGCAAGTACCTAACTTTTATCCTATAAAGTAGTATTATGTGGTATGTTTTGTGTTTGTGTTTAAATAGGTAACAAGGATACAAATTTCAAGCAAACAAGTGAAATCAAGCTCATTTATGATGAAAAGACACGAGAAGGATCAAAGATGACAAGCCATGAGAAGATAAAGGACCTATCTTGACAATGTTCAAAAGTTGAGGGACTTAAGTGCAATTTTGGAAAAAGTCAAGATAAAAGCCAAACCTGGTCAACTATCAAGTCAACCAAGTCAAAGGACTCAAATATTCAAGAATGCAAGTAAAAGGACTCAATTTGCCAAAGAAATGAAGAAAAGAGCTTAAATGAAGATTCTGCTAAAGAAGAGGGGATGAAATTGCCAAATGTACATCAACTTTGGTATTAATCCGTGTGTTAACCCTTTGGACCAATAGGAGATTAAGAAAAAGAGTGGTTGGATCGCCACATAGGCTGACAACTGGCCACTAACTCAGCTCGCATTAATGAACGAATCAAGCACAGTGCAGCCCACTATCCTATTATCAACCAATCACAATGCGACACTCAATAATCCTTTAATCCAAATTGGATAATGATCCGAGTGACAAGCTGATGACGAATAAGAAGCTGACACGTGTCACTTTCATAGTTAAACGTTCCCGGAACTCAACTTGAGCTACAATGGATTTTAGGACAAGTACAAAACATGCAAATGACTCTAAATCAAGCAACGAATCCATCTTTTATAACAAATTAGACTTAAAGACAATGGATCAAAAATCCCTCTTTGTGTTCTTGAGCTGAATTTGCAATTAAGAGGATGAAGACACCTGGCACTCTCCCATTGGTCAAGACACGTCACCAACCCCAACTACTTCATCATTCCAGCTCTATAAATAGGATAGATTAGCTCATTTTCAAAGTGTAATTTAAAGTGTGAGAAACACACTTCATTTTCTTTCTCTCAATTTACTTCCTTACTTTCAGTTACAACAGCTCTTAAGTGTTTGACACACACTTAAGAGTCTGTTAGTTAGACAGTTAGCTTTTGTATCAAACATTCCTTTCCATAAATAAAACTCAAAAATTCAGTTCACTTTACATTTATTCTACTCTACTCAGTTCTCAATTCCTGTTGATACTGTGTGATGATATTGATCTTAAATGATCAAAAGATGCTTTGTTGATATTTTGGAGTACTAGTAGCTATTCAGTTTCATTTGGAGTTCACTTGGATTCCATTTTTAGCCATTTGCAAAAGCTTGTAGCAGGGGTAGATTATAGCCAAATTTGATGATGATGACGGTTAATTCTAGTTGATTAGTGGTGGTTTATTGTTTGCTAGAGAGCTCAGAGCTCATCTACTCCATCAGAGGAGGCTTCATTGCTAAAAGGTTCTAGAAATCCCATTTTTGTTCCTCTCAAGTGTATTGCATGCTACATTCCTAGTTTAGCTATTATTTGTTGATCTGAAAGTGTGTTTAGATTAATTGTAGCATAACTGAATCAGTTTGATGGAGTGCTAGTAGATTTCCAGCCTTTAATCTTGATTTACTTGATTTCATTTTTGATTCTCATCAGTAATTCATCAATTGTTTCATTTTGTGGTGTGGTCTGTTTTAAAGCTTGTTTTTGGTTCAAATACATCTCATTTGACATATTAAACAAGTTCTGATATAAGTCAAAATCTGTCTCACACTTGTGATTAAAATTCCTTTGAAAAAGTTCCTTAATAGGTTTTTAAGTGGTGTTTGGATTTGATGAATTTTGGTGATTAAAGTTTGCAAAACTGGTTGATTTATGTTCATATAAATTTGGTTAACAAGTGTAAACACTTTTGGTTCAATTTGTGGACAAAATAGTTTCTAAAAAGGAAATTGGTAGTATAAAAAGTTTGGGTCAAAATCTATTTACTTGTTCATCAGTAAACAATTCAACTTTAATACATTGTCATTCTTCATTACTTGATGGATTTGCCTCAAACCAGTTTCAAAGTGTAGCTTAACATCTAAAGTTTAAGTGTCTATAAGGAAATTATACAATATCCACTTTTCAAAGAGTAATCAGCTTTTCAGTTAGCTTATGAGCTTATGCATGTTTCTTTGACAAAGTCATTACTGTTTTCCTATATCTCCATTTCTATGTCACAAACTTGTTAATTTTCTTTTACAACACGTTTTGCCAACATGTCTTGAGTATATTCTGTGATTTTCAGCTTTTTGGAATTTTGGTCAACCTTGGTCAAATAAACACATTTTTGCTTATTTTGGATTCTGGCTTATTCAGTGGACTATTTTCCAAATAAAAAGACATTCCAAGCTTGTTGTCAGTTGATTAATCAGATTATACATTAAAATCAAGTTGTGGAAGTCTGGGTTTCTAGTTAGCTTATTCCTGGCTTATTAGAATAAGCAATCTTGTGATTTACAAGCTTTTAGGCTGATTCCTTTTACAAGCCAAACTCATTTTCCATTTTAAGCAGTTTGAAACAAGCTAGAACAAATTTGGTTCGAAAATAAGCTCTCACCAGCTTATTGAAGTGATTAACCCGTTTTTGTTAAAAATTTCCATTTAATTGTAGTTTGGTCCTTAATGTTTGATAATGTTTGTAATTAGAGTTAAACTTACATGTTTTTAGGGTTTGCAAATAATCAGTCCTTTAAGTTTTAGTTTTTGACATTTTCAATTAGGCAGTTTTGAAAAGTTGTTAGATTTGTTACTAGTTGTTATAATTTTCATATTTGGTCTTTGTAGTTTCCGAATTTTACATTTTGGTCCCTATACTTTCATTTTTCTTACATTTCAAGCAATTTAATTTTTGTGCATTTTAAATTTGTACTTTGTGAATAGTAATTGGCATTTGCACTGTGTTTTATGGATACGTAGCCTATTATTTTTCCTCTTTTTACGTGTTGATTGAATTAGACATAGAATTCCAATATCTTTAACAACCAAGAACAATTAAAAGCTTGAAATATTTAGGACTTTCAATTTGTCAAGAATCGAGAATAAACGAACACATAAATACTCAATTTCAAATGGCAAACTTTAATTTAAACCAAGCCGATTATCATAGAAAGGACCAACTCAATGAAATGGATGAATTGTGAGCCAATGCTTATGAGAATTCATTGCTTTACAAGGAAAAGACAAAGCAATTGCATGATGCTAAGATCAAGAACCGTGAGTTCAAAGTTGGAGAGCCAGTTCTCCTCTTTAACTTAAGGTTGAAACTCTTTGCAGGCAAGCTTAAGTCGAGATGGTCCGGTCCATTCACTATTGCTCAAGTATTTCCATATGAAACTATTGAGTTGTCATAACCCGATGGTCCAAATTTCAAAGTGAATGGTCACCGTGTTAAGCACTATTTTGGGGAGGACATTTATGTTGAAATGGTCCAAGAGACCCCCATTTCCCCATGAATTAATTCATTATGGGATGAGTCGAGCTAGAGACAACATAAATCAAGCTTGAATAACTGGGTTTAGAGTTTTTAGACTTAGAGTGTGGTAGGTTAGAAATAAGGATATAGAGTTGATGAGAAGTGTAGGGGGAGACTTTCCTTTTGTCTTTATGTTGTTTGTAGGGTTGCTTTCTCATCACATGCATTGGATCTTATGGAGGAGGCCCTTGTATCCGGTTCACTTTGTTACTATTGTGATTTTTCATAGACACACTGTGCTTTAAAAATGAATTCACTATAGTTGATCTTTCCTTAGCATGGGTTAAGCAAAGTCTATTCATTGTCATAAGTGTAGGGGAGTTTTTACTCCCATGCTCTTAAACATTAAGGACAATGTTTAGCTTAAGTGTAGGGGGGGTCTTCTATCTATGTGACCTTACCTAGACTTTGTCATTAACCTTCATGATTACTTGAAAATTAATTTTTCAAACATTTTTCAAATTTTTGATCTATTTTGGCCACCAAAAATATGCATTCATAATTTTTGAATCAATAATTTTTCATTTGCATAAGACATTTTCATTGTATATATTTCTTCATTTGTTTTTCATCAAAAATATATAAAAAGGGAGAAATATAATAAAGGATATGGTTTAACAAATTTAGACTTCTTTGACATATTAGGCCCGCCATGGATGTTTTGACTCAACCCGAGTTTGCTTATCTAAGCATTCTCTAGCTAGTATCCTTAACAATTTAGTCCTTCATTGGTCTATTAGGCTAAGCATCCACGACTCTCATTATTTGAGATTTTAAATTTGTGGAGAATGGGAGTTGATAGAGTTGAAGCAAGTATAAAAGGGCTAGATAAACTTCATGACAATTACTTGTGTCTAAACCCTTCTCTTTCTTTTCCTCTATTTTCTTCGCGTGTATATATGTTAATAAATAATCCATAATGGTTTTAATCGGTTCGTAGTCTCTTATGCATTTTTTACTAATCATTCATGGTTGGTATAAGTACGTCTTAAGATTCTAAGTTAAAACATTTTATGTGTACTAGACTTATGTCATGCTTAATACTTAGCGAGCTGTTTTTCCTTTTATTCTTTTCAACTTTCTTAGTGAGGAATAAAAAAAAATAAGAGCGACTTATGAAAAAAATGAGTGGCTAAAAAAAAGAAGAAAAATAAAAAAGAAAAAAAAAGAAAAATAAATAAATAAATAAATGATTATATAAGACTCCCAAGAGGGGCAGTGAAGTGTTAATTATACTGATTATTGATTTCCAATATTACTCTCACAAGGGTTGCGGGGATTTAATAGTTGCTCCAATCCAATATTACCTTGACGGGCTGCGGGATTGAAGATCCAAAGTCTCAAAAAGGCGGAGGATTTAAATTATTACGTGAGTTTTATTGTTCTTTCCTTAGCGAGTGTGTAGCTACTTATTAATGCATGACATAAGGATTTTTACACATAAGGCGGATGAGTTATTACTTTTGAGTCGGACTTATATTAATTGTGAGCGGCTTTTTGAGTAATGGATGAGAGGATTACTTAGGATTAAAACCGTGCTTCCTTATTTTTGGATTTTGCATTTCTTATACTTCACGCTTTAAATAATGACAAATTTGCCCAAAAACAATTTGCTCAAATAATAACCGGTTCCACATTTAATTGTCATGAATAAGTTGATGCACTTTTTACTTGTGAATGCAATGATCCCATATTTAAGCTTGGTATGGGGAAAGTGAAACTTGAGGGTGATGAGTGTTCATGGTACCAAAATCCCTAACTAAGTCTTTGATTTCTTTATGAGTTTTTCCATCAAACCATTTATGAAAAATCAAAAATATATAAATAGAATTTATCTCCTTTGTAGTGCATTGTATAAAATCAAATCATGCATCATATGGTGTAGAGTAGTATTAAAGCATTTCATATTGGCCAAGGTGGATTAATTATGAGAAAAATGTAAATTTGTGCTTTAAAATATGGCATTGGATAAGGTCATGGCAATGATCAAGTGTAGGGGATTTGATATGAGCAAAATCTCATATCAATAAGTCAACAAATCACCCTAAAACATATAGCAAGTACCTAACTTTTATGCTATAAAGCAGTATTATATGGTATGTTTTGTGTTTGTGTTTAAATAGGTAACAAGGATACAAATTTCAAGCAAACAAGTGAAATCAAGCTAATTTATGATGAAAAGACAAGAGAAGGATCAAAGATGACAAGCCATGAGAAGATAAACGACCTATCTTGACAATGTTCAAAAGTTGAGGGACTTAAGTGCAATTTTGGAAAAGTCAAGATAAAAGTCAAACCTGGTCAACTCTCAAGTCAACAAAGACAAAGGACTCAAATATTCAAGAATGCAAGTCAAAGGACTCAATTTGCCAAAGAAATGAAGATTCTGCTAAAGAAGAGAGACTGAAATTGCCAAATTTACATCAACTTTTGTATTAATCCGTGTGTTAACCCTTTAGACCAATAGGAGATCAAGAAAAAGAGTGTTTGGATCACCACATAGGCTGACAGTTGGCCACTAACTCAGCTCGCATTAATGAACGAATCAAGCACAGTGCAGCCCACTATCCTATTATCAACCAATCAAATACGACACTCAATAATCCTTTTATCCAAATTGGATAATGATCCGTGTAACAAGCTGAGGACGAATAAGAAGCTTCCACGTGTCACTTTCAAAGTTAAACGTGCCCATAAATCAACTTGAGCTACACTGGATTTTAGGACAAGTACAAAACATGAAAAGGACTCTAAATCAAGCAACGAATCCATCTTTTAAAACCAATTAGACTGAAAGAAAATGGATCAAAAATCCCTCTTTGTGTTCTTGAGCCGAATTTGCAATTAAGAGGATGAAGACACCTGACACTCTCCCATTGGTCAAGACACGTCACCAACCCCAACTACTTCATCATTCCAGCTCTATAAATAGGATAGATTAGCTCATTTGCAAAGTGTAGCTTAAAGTGTGAGAAACACACACTTCATTTTCTTTCTCTCAATTTAGTTCCTTACTTTAAGTTACAATAGCTCTTAAGTGTTTGACACACACTTAAGAGTTTGTTAGTTTGACAGTTAACTTTTGTAACAAACTTTCCCTTCCATAAATAAAACTCAAAAATTCAGTTCACTTTACATCTATTCTACTCTACTCAATTCTCAATTCATGTTGATACTGTGTGATGATATTGTCCTGAATTGATCAAAAGATGCTTTGTTGATGTCTTAGAGTACTAGTAGCTATTCAGTTTCATTTGGAGTTCACTTGGGGTCCATTTTCAGCCATTTGCAGAAGCTTGTAGCAGGGGTAGATTATAGCCGAATTTGATGATGAGAGCTCAACGCTCCTCTACTCCAATAGAGGAGGCTTCATTACTAAAAGGTTCTAGAAATCCCATTTTTGTTCCTCTCAATTGTATTGCATGCTACATTCCTAGTTTAGCTATTATTTGCTGATCTGAAAGTGTGTTTAGCTTAATTGTAGCATAACTAAATGAGTTTGATAGAGTACTTGTAGATTTACAGCCTTTAACCTTGATTTACTTGATTTCAGTTTTGATTCTCATCAGTAATTCATCAATTGTTTCATTTTGTGGTGTGATCTGTCTTAAAGCTTGTTTTTGGTTCAAATACATCTCATTTCACATATTAAACAAGTTATGATAAAAGTCAAAACATGTCTCACACTTGTGATTAAAATTCCTTTGCAAAAGTTCCTATTTTTAAGTGATGTTTGGATTTGATGAATTTTGGTGATTAAAGTTTGCAAAACTGGTTGATTTATGTTCATATAAATTTGGTTAACAAGTGTAAACATTTTTGGTTCAATTTGTTGTCAAAATAGTTTCTAAAAAGGAAATTGGTAGTATAAAAAGTTTGGGTCAAAATCTGTTTACTTGTTCATCAGCAAACTATTCAACTTTAATCCATTCTCATTTCTTCATTACTTGATGGATTTGCCTCAAACCAGTTTCAAAGTGTAGCTTAACATCTGAAGTTTAAGTGTCTATAAGGAAATTATACAGTATCCACTTTTCAAAGAGTAATCAGCTTTCAGTTAGCTTATGAGCTTATGCATGTTTCCATGACAAAGTCATTACTGTTTTCCTATATCTCCATTTGTACTTCACAAACATGTTAATTTTCTTTCACAAAACGTTTTACCAACATGTCTTGAGTATATTCTATGATTTTTAGCTTTTTGGAATTTTGGTCAACCTTGGTCACATAAGCCCATTTTTGCTTATTTTGGAAACTGGCTTATTTAGTGGACTTTTTCCAAACAAAAAGACATTCCAAGCTTGTTGTTAGTTGATTAATCAGATTTTATAATAAAATCAAGTTGTGGAAGTCTAGATTTCTAGTTAGCTTATTCTTGGCTTATTAGAATAAGCAATCTTGTGATTTACAAGCTTTTAAGCTGATTCCTTTTACAAGCCTAGCTCATTTTCCATTTTAAGCAGTTTGAAAAAAACTAGAACAAATTTGGTTCAAAAATAAGCTCTCGCCAGCTTATTGAAGTGCTTAACCCGTTTTTGTTAAAAATTTCCATTTAATTCCAGTTTGGTCCTTAGTGTTTGATAATGTTTGTAATTAAAGTTAAACTTACAAGTTTTTAGGGTTTGCAAATAATCAGTCCTTTAAGTTTAAGTTTTTGACATTTTCAGTTACGCAGTTTTGAAAAGTTTTAGATTTGTTACTAGTTGTTATAATTTTTATATTTGGTCCTTGTAGTTTTTTAATTTTAAATTTTGGTCCCTATACTTTCATTTAGCTTACATTTCAAGCAATTTACTTTTTGTGCATTTTAAATTTGTACTTTGTGAATAGTTGGTATTTGCACTGTGTTTTACGGATACGTAGCCTATTAATTTTCCTCTTTTTACGTGTTGATTGAATTAGACATACAATTCCAAATATCTTTAACAAACAAGAACAATTAAAATATTGATATTTTTAGGACTTTCAATTTGTCAAGAATCGATAATAAACGAACTCATAAATACTCAATTTCATAGGGTAACGGGTAAGTCTCTATAAGGAGGTGAATTCATATTGCCAAACACAGTTTTCTTTTGAGTGGGGACCTCATAAAAGTTTTCATGGTCCCTACTACAATATCCTTGCATATCAAAAGCCATTTGTAAAAACCTAGGGTAAGCAAGAGTCATCTTGTTACCCTTGTTGTGACACATGCCATCAAAAATCAATTTTGAAAAATTATATCTTTGCTCAGTCGCAATACAAATAATGGCACTCCCAATTGAAAGGTTGATTTCATAGAATGAAGAGTATTTGGGACTCAAACATTGTAGGATGACATGTATAAGGAACGTCCAGGCTGGGGGAAATTGTTGTTTGGTATATTTTTTTAAATGTCCCACTGGGGGAAAAGCATACCCCAAGCCTTAGAGTCCTAACTCTAACTCTACTAGGGGAAGCGTAGTTATACCATCAACATCATCAAGATGCAAAGCTTAGCGAACCAAAGCTTCAGTAACCAACCAGTGAACCTCATGAATAGTAGCAGTCAATGTAATCACTCCATCAATTGTTGTGGAACTTACAGTGTTCCAAAACTGCTTGATGTGTGTGATAGGGACGAGTGGAGTATGTGAAAGTGCATACCTTAAATGAGACGCATTCAAATACGCAGTCATTTGAGTGTATTGGGGATGCAAAGTATTATCCTCTTCTAAGTATGCCACCATGTTGTGTTGGCTTCTGAACCCCAATTTCACTTAAGCAGGTTTAAACTTTGGTGCCATTAAGATTGATTTGAGAAAACTGTGGTATGATAAGAATGGAGATATGAAGGTTTGAGAGTTTTTAGCAGACAAGAAATAGTAGTGACCCTGTTTGAAAGAAAATAGCCAAATTTATAGGAGAGGTAAAAACATACGATTGGTTGAAATATGAGGCAGTTATATTCAAAAAGTAATCATGACAATCTTGAAAAATATATAACTTATCTCATTCATTATTTAAAAGTTACCAACTCTCTAAAATTACGGCCCAAAATATCGTCAAAAATAACAACTGGGTAGGACCCAATGTTTTCAATGGTCAAAAAATAAATGTCAGCGTCTAACGGCTATATTCTTGTCAGCGTTGAAATTTTGCCATGTCAGCGTTGAAATTGGTCTTATCAGCGTTTGGAAAGAAATCATGTCAGTGGCAAAAAAATAAAAAAAGTTAAAAATAAAAAGACCTTAACAAAGAAGTTTACCCTAGTGAAGATAACTCTCAGACTGAAAATGACTATAGGGTGGCAAGCACTGTCCAATCATGCACACTTGCTTAAGCGAGATAGACATAATTATCCTCAAGTTTCCATTGCTAACCAAAGTTCTTAACAATGAAGTTACCTCATATAAACTCTTTGTAACTTCCTAGGTAAGCCCAATAAAAACGTTCTCAAAACGCAAGTTGTTGGTGATAAGAGTGCCTTTGCCGGATATAGTTCCATATCCTCCTCAAAATTACACTTTGTCACCATCTTTAATGGGGGTAAAATTTGTCAAATAATCTTCCTTCCCCGTCATGTGCCTGGAGCATCCACTTTCCCAATATCCATGATCATTGACCTGCTTTTGAATGCCCTGCACATAAAGAAAACAAATTAGTTTTCTTTGGGAACCCAAGCCTGAGCAGACTTGGATTTATGTGGTTGTTCGACAAGAACAGACTTAGTCCTGTTAACAACCCCTTGTTCATCCCTTTATGGCCTGAACACCCAATTTACCCCAATTGGTTTAGTAATGACCTTTGAAACATAATTAAATCTGTTACAGGTCATAGAAATTCCATCAGAATTAGGGTTTTGGTCTTATTTAGGTCTCCATGTCAAACGAGATGAAGCTGTAGACCCCTCTCCCTTAGGTTGTAAATACCTATTGTTACTTGGTCTAACATACGGTCTAACAACAGCTTGTTGTGGTATTTTCATACCAAACTTGGAGCTGTCAGCGTTGAAATTGTTCTTGTCAGCGCCCAAATTAGGGTTTGCTACAGGAACCCATTGTCTGTTAGACCAAGTGTTGGTATTTTTAAAGGGCCTTTGTCCATAAATATTTTTCCCTTTAGAAAAGAAGGGAGATGGTCTAGTGACTTGTGGACTTGGTTGGAAAATAGGTATGGGTTTGACCATGGTTAACGTATTGTCAGTGGGGAATTTAGAGCCACTGACACACTTATAGGCCAAATGAGAAAAACTCCCACATGTGTAACAAACTTTTATAGACATAACCTTAGGTCTAGATTGAAAGAACCCTGTCCCATTAACACAAGCTTGGCTTTGGGGTGATCTAGGTTTTCTATACATTTCAGCATATTTAACACTAGGTTTTCTCTTAATTAGTGAGCCAAGGCCAATAGGTTTTCTAGTAGTGGGGTTGGTCGCAGTGATAGGTGCAGGCATAAATGGACTTTCACTAAGCATTTCACTCTTAACAAAAAGAAAAGGGTTGGCTGCTTTCCATTGTTCAAGACCAGTCACCTTTTGTTGATATTCCTCAACTGGGGTAAGCACTCTAGGTGGAGGAATAAATTCCTCTACTTGGAGTTCTAGAATACCAGTCGAAGAGAGATCATTTCTCTGAACACCATAGAAGTTCCCAGCAGGTGGTGGAACAGCAACATATTCATTCATGCCAATCCCAAACTTGACCCTAGGGTCTCTTTGTTCACTGACACATTTTTCTAGGGTTTGACTAGTTTTATCAAACTTTTCAATCTTAAGCCCTACATTTTCTTTATCTTTAATGGCTTCATCTAACTTAAGTTGCACATTTGCTCTAGATCTCATTATAGTGTCCTTAAGTTCAATACTAACTCTAAGATCATTAGTCAAAACATTAATTTGATCTTTTAGGTCAAATTCCATTTTCTTATATTCCTCAATAGTCCCTTCAGTTTGTGCAACACTACTACAAAATGAATCTAAGGCGACACTCACAAAGTGTTGTCTTATGCACTGTAAGTGATGCATTATGGGTAATGTGACACTTTTTAAAGTGCTGCATTAGGCAACGTCGCCTTAGGGTAAAGCAACACTTTTAGTAGATAATGCAACACTTTTTGAAAGTGCTGCCTCAATTTATAGAATTCAACACTTGAAGTGCAACACTTATGACACTTAAATGCAACATATATTAAAGTTTAAAGCAACACTTTTTACATCAAATGCAACACTTTTCACAAGCAATGCCAACACTTGAAATTATCAAACGTGACATTAGAACTTGTTTCGAGTGCAACGCTTTACGATGCCTATTGTGACACTTGTACATCATTTATTGATATTTTGTTCATGTAACTAAAATCGTGAATACTCCATATTTGTATAACATGCATTTCAAAAGAGTTGATAATACCAATAATAGAATTAACAATAAAACTCATTACAAATTATACAATGTTGTACATTACAATCATTTATAAAATGTCAAAGTAACTACAATCAATGATAGCTATGAGTATAAAATAGTGTCAAATACAATCATAGGAATACTGGAACTCTACTCGCAAGACACGTCACTTTAGACGAATGTACCAAATCAACATAGCCTGAACTCCTGAAGCATAAAAAGGTGAGAAACTAGAAGCCGAGTGTTTTAAAATATGTAAGTTAGTGGAAATACATTTAGTAATACACATACTTGAAGCTTCTTATCATTTCATAAGACAAAATTATGAAACGAAATTCTAAAATCATTACTCCAAATTCAAAATTTAGAAACTAGTTTCAAAGGTTGATTGGCAAATTATACTGTAACTCTAAAAAGATCATACATTGGGGTATCTGCATTTCTTTTATAGATAACCCAATTAAACCCAATTCTTGATTGATATCCCACCTTATCCAATATGACATCTTTTTGTATGTCAACCGAAAAAGTATGCGCTGTGTTGGGTTGGTTCACATTATGTATTGCTCAATGTTTTGAAACCCGGGTCAACCGGTTGATCCAGTTTCGGCCGAAAAACCGGGTCATATTGATTCGGGTTTAACATTTTCGAAACCCGGCTCGACCCGCCGGGTTTGGGGTGACCCGGGTCAACCCGTTTCTCGAGACCCGGCCGGGTTTCGTTTTTTCAGGTTTTTTTAATAAATGTAAATTTTATGTATTTTAAACGAAATTTTACTTTTACATATTATATTGGTTTGTAAACAATTTAAATCTTTAATATACGGGAACTTTTTTGTTTTTATATATAATTTTGTTAATTATAAAAAATATAAAAAAAATTATTGTTTTAGAAAATCGGGTTAACCTAGGTTGACCCGGACCCGGTGACTCGAACGGGTCGATTTGAAACCCGGGTTTTAAAACATTACTATTGCTTTGCGCAAGTTAAAAGAAGTAAAAATCTTTACATGTAATTAATTTTAGATCCCGGTATCCCATAATATAATAACATATAGTAAAATACATTATATCATAATCAAAAAAATATGTGTATACGTAAAATTATATGAGCATTATATAAGAATACACTGGGTTGGGCAAGTGGTAATAAAGAGTTTCAACCTGCTGAGTAACAGTTTCTTCATATTAGTGATGTCCTGCTCATTATCTTACTCTATTATCTTTAGTGTTTTATACATAATAGGTATTATATGTAAATTACCCATCACTAATTATTACTAAAGGAATATAAGCTATGTTTTTCATTTGGCCCATTCAAGATTATTTATTTAACCCGTTGTCCAAACAAACCCAAAACTCCAACACACAGATCCAAATTTACCCAAAACAATGAATTCAGTTAGTTATTTAGATGAACCACAAGAATTACACATGCTTGAGACCAAGTCTTCATGAGATAACAACATCTCAATGGTTTTGGACAAGAATGAATAATAAGTCAAATTTAAGGAACTAAATGACAGAGAACTAAATCTCATTCTGCAACATTAAACTTTACAACTAATGCCAAGACTTAATTTTTATTCAATTGCCTAAAGTCACCGTACTTATATACATACTAAATTTAGGTCAATATGGCCCGTTTTTCGGCCAGAACCGGGTCAACTGGTTGACCCGGGTTTCAAAACATTGCTTATTAGTTCACTAGTTCTTAAGATTGTAGTTTTTTTATGTTTCTTGGTCTACAACATGCGCGTTCACTAGTTCTTAAGATTGTAGTTTTTATGTTCACATGTTGCTTGCTTTAAGTGGCAAGCGCTATTTATGTTGCATTTCTCCAGCTCTCTTCAAGTTTTGTTGAAGAGTGTTCTTCTATTTATATATTTATATCATTTTGCCAAAAAAAAGAACTAACCTTATTAGTTAAAGGAAATTGAGCTTGAGTATACCATTCTTCCACATAGTCAGGAGCATTGAAGCAAGTATTTGAGGTGTGCCACAAACATCAACTTTTTCACTTGAAATGTTCATAATATATTTTGCTCTAGTCAAGACTATTTCACCTGTTGGTGGCTTACACCTTAACTTTCATGAGAGTTTCAGAATAAAACTGTTTAGACAAACAATATAGTATTGTCAAAAATTTAATCGAAGATTGGACATCAGTTCCTACACATGAAGTCATGAACACAAGTGATATAAACTATGATAAACTAATTTCAGAAATGGTAACAGTGAATAAGGTCTAGGAAATCTGAATGTTTGTACACATTTTACTCGCATCACATATATTTATTCGATAAGATATCCATTAAATCAAAAGAAATTAAACTTCACCACATCTACAATCACACATGAAAATTATACATAAAAAAATCAATGTCGAGATTTACCTGACCCGGACCATCAGGAAATGTTGAGAACTATACGTCTAGACAAACTTGTCATCTGCACATACTTGTGAATCTATCAAGTCATAATAAATAGCTTTCCATTATTTTGGATGACCCATTCGTAATATCACAAATCTTGCTCAATTGATTGGATTTTCCTCTTGAATTACAGCTGAGTATGCAAATTTAATCACTGATTACTTGAACAATTAGCATGAAGAAAAAAAATAAGTGTTTAATGTAGAACAAACTTTGAAAAGGTTTGATATAAATATCCGTGATAACACATATAGTACCACTCAAATAATATATCAATGAATCTGGTACCTCTCGATCATCATGTGCTTGAAATTTTTAGCTAGCATTTCGTGTTGATGATTCTTTCTTTAGGGTTATCAGTGCCCGATTCACTTTCTGAATAAGGAATGCAAGAATTTAGCAGAAATTATGTACATGCCAAGAATAGAGAACCATATGCATTATGTTCTCTTTCTAAAATGTTGTTAAGAGGATCAATTTAGCAGAAATTATGTAAATTTTACACTTTGAGGCCATTGCCTTATGAAATTAATAATCATGTGGTCATGCTTCCTTAAATTGTAAATAGACTTATGATATAACAAATAAAAACTATATAACCGGCGGTAGGTTGGTATTAGTAGAAATCAGAATTTTAGTAGTAGTAGTCTCTTATACACTAAAGAACAAACATATAGATGGCACTATTACGACCAAACACGAGAAGCTTCTTTTGTGCTATCTGAGCTTGATATTAGGCATGTTATCGTTGAACATTTTGCTCTGAGTCATCATGAAGACCATGTTCACATGATCATGTAGCATACACCGCCCGAAGTTAGCTTAAGTTTTATTATTATACAATAAATTTTATCAGAATTTAATCCCTAATCGCTAATGATAACGACTCAGTAATACATCCACTGTAGTACATTTACTATTAAATAGTTCCCACGGCTATTATTGGAGTCACTAGTTTGCTAGAAGCGTTAATGATGATGATTGCTTTCTTAAAAAAAATACATTATGGTGTCATTTTCAGTTAATTACCATTTCTCACAATATCAATACTGTCCGCATAGCCTAAAGAGATATAAATTAAAGAAAGAAAAACCTTTGAAATCCATGGTATGAATAACAGAACTATTATTTAGCCCATATCGCATTGATATTCTTATCGAAATCAATTATATAGTAATGGTAACACCTAATATATACAATAGATAAACATTAAACAATATGAGTCTAACTGAAATAATTTAATAACCATAAAGAATGGGAAGATAACCTCAATATACATCCATTGGCTATACAATTAGTAATCAAACATAATACTCTTTTAGAAAACGTAGTTTGTTTACCTTGCTCGAACATGGCTGCAAGATCTGTAGTGGAGTAACAACTTCGATGAAAAAATATTTAGGTGGTTAAAGATTGACAAAGGAGAGAAACACGGAGAAAGAGGAGATGGAAAATGGTAGAAGGGATTGAAATTTTAAATTTTGTGTGAGATAGAGATAAAACTGATTTGGGGAAAAATAATTTTGGAAGGAGCGGCATAAATTTAATCTAATTTTATTTTGGAGGGCAGTTTCAACTTTTAGTAAAAATAAGGTGTTAGAACTGCAACACTTTTAATAAAAATGTTGCATTACATCTACTAGAGCAACACTTTTTTTGCAAATGTTACCTAAAGTTTAGTTTCTTCTAAAATGCAGCAAATTTATAAAGTGTTGCTTATAAAATGTTGCATTAGCTACATTTTGTTGTAGTGCAAGTACCATTTTATAATTTTCTAGCCTGTAATAAGTGTGAAAACACTTATCCTTTTACCACTTAATTATAATAAAAACGAGACCAAAACGTGTATTTAATGTCGTAAAAGTCAGAATTATGCGTGGTTTGTGTTTTTATTGTGTTTTAGGACAAAAATATGAAAAAGGAAGAAGACATGGGCTTTCACGGGCTATTATCGAAGAAAAAGACAAAAGACAAAGTCGAAAGATCAAATGTGCAAGAAGAACGGAAGTCAAAGGCCTATTCTATCGAAGAACTAATCTAAAGACGGAAGTTTGACGAAGTCGAAGAACCAAGTCAACTAAAAGAAGAAAATTAGAAGATGAGTTCATTTTATCATTCGACAAATACCGAGACAAAGTCGAGAAAGACGAGTTATTTAAAAAGACGAGAAGAAAAAAGAAAGAAAGAAGGAAGCAACACACCACACCTCTCATCTCCAATAAATACTACCCTAAAACTTCATTTTAGGGAGAGAGTCATTTTTATTTTTAGTTCATATCTTTGAGAGAGAAGTAAGTGCTTCTACTTTCTCTCTCTAGATTTCTTTCACTTTAATCTTGATTTAATCTTTTCACTTTAATCTTGATTTAATCTTTTCATAATCTATCTTATTCTACCTTTCTTGTTTTAATCTTGATTTTGATTCGGTTCAAAGTAGGTAACTTGTTTCATCTTGGTGCTTATTTGATTAAAGTGTTCATCTTGTTGTTCTTATCAGTTTCTTACGATTGATAAGCTCCATTTTTTGTGCTTTTTGCTTATTTCATGATTAGCTTATTTTCTTTTAAGTGATTTTAGAAGTTTAATCTTTTTAAAGTTTATTTTATAAAACTTGCTTATTGATTGTTTTGAAAGTTTTTCATTTGTGCTTATTTAGTGCTTTTATTATTGATTTGGTTATGTTTTGGTAAGTGCTTATCAGAAAAGTGCTTATTTGGTTTTTGCTTATTTGCCTTGTGTATACCATCGTAACATTCTTAAGGGTTTTACATGTTCCAATCGAGTATTGTGATCGCATAAGCCTTAGGGTTTCTACTTGCGGTCAAATACTGCGATCACAAACTACGATCACAGACTGTGATAACATTCTACGATCCATACTGCGATCACGGGTTGCGATCGAAGGGTGCGATCAAAGACTGTGATCCAGGGCGCGATTGGTTGTCATGATCCAGGTCACGACCCTTTGTTGCGATCTGGGTTCCGATCTGAGTTGTGATTTAGAGTACGATCGTTGACTGCGATCCATATTACGATCCAGACTGCGATCGCGTGCTGTGATCGTAGGGTGCGATCTGACTACAGTTTTTGTTTTATTTTACTTAGTTATTTTTCAAATTTTATTTCCTTCCCATCATTTTTGTCAAGTTTAATTTTAAATTGTCTTGTTTTATTTTATCTTTAATTAGACTTAAATTTGTTTAATCTATTTATATATATTATATTTGTCATTTGTCTTAACTCATTTTAGTAGATATAGATAACCAAAAGCTCCCCCTTTTAGTCACCAAAAACGATAAGTCCACCTTAAACCGTGATCAATTCGATTAGAAACCGAGAACGAACGAGTACAGATATATGCAAAGTCGTCTATTAAAATGGCGCCGCTGCCGGCTCTTTTCGTAAAGATTAACGGTTTTTTATGAGAAAACTTGGATTTTTGGATCCGTTCTTTTGGGAACGTTATTTTCATGCATAAAAATTTTCAAAAAAATCCTAAAAAATAAAAAATTTTCAAAAATCCAAAAAATAATAAAAAAGGATAAAAAAAATAAAAAATATTATTTCATTTTTTGTGTATGCGTACTCGATCTTCGTCTTATCTTGAGCCCAAGACTCGTAGAGACCTAGATATGGCCGGTGTGCATAATAATAATAATCCACCTCACCCCCTTGTGAACAATAATAACAACCATGATCCTCAACCCGACCTTCGTACGATGGAGGAGCTATGCCAACCGACTATGAATGGACGTGGAGGACCGATTTCCCCGATGCAAATCACGGCTCCCAAATTTTCGTTGAAGCATCACATGATCAAACAAGTTTAAAATGTTTGCCTATTTCGCGGATTACCGGATGATGATGCCAACAAACACCTCGATAAATTCATAACCGTCACTCAAAGCATGAAATTGCCCGGTGTTTCCATGGATTTTCTCCGCCTTCATCTTTTTCCACACACTTTATCCCACCATGCCAAAAAATGGTTTGATCGTCTTCCTAAAAACTCACTTCATACATGGGACGAGATGACTCAAAAATTTTTGTCAAGATATTTTCCACCATCCATGGTCACTAGTGTTCGTAATCAAATCAGTGGTTTCACTCAAGAGGCTTGGGAACGTTATAATGTCTTGATAGATCGTTGTCCAAACCATAATATGTTCCCCGTCACTTTAATTGATACTTTCTACAATGTTTTAACTTTTCGTGATCGTGATACGATTAATGCCGCCGCCGGTGGTACATTTATGAAGAGAAGACCTGACGAGTGTAGAGCGCTTATAGAGAACATGACCACTCATCACAAAAATTGGGATTCATCCGCATCTTCTAGAAATAATCCGAGGGTAAATGTTTCTTCTACTTCGTCAAACCCTGAGATAGCCGAACTCACCCAACTCAACCGTCAAGTAGCCGAGATGAACAAATTTTTTTTAATCATGGCTACGAACCAATTTCAACAAGTTAAAGCTGTAGCACTTTCTTGTGAGACTTGCGCATGTCCTCATTTATACACCGATTGTCTTTCTACTCATGACAATCCGGAAAACGTGTAGGCGGCTAACAGTAACTTTTCCACGGGAGGCTATCAAGCACATCCTCAAGGTGACCGCAATTTGCTAAGTTATCGTTCAAACAATTTTCTCTCACCACCCGGTTTCCCTCGCCAAAACCGAAACAACTTCAATCGCAACAATCAAAACCAACCTCGAGCTCCTAATCAATATCAAACCCAAAGAAATCCATATCCACCTCAAGGAAATAATCAAGTTTACCAAACACCCACCTATCAACCACCCGCTTACCAAGCTCCTCCTCCCAACCAACCCACGACATTTAATCACGAGGTTGAAACTTACATGAGGACTAATGACACGCTGGTAAAGAATCTTCAGAGCCAAATTATTAACTTGAAAGGTGACATGGCGAAACAAAGGAATGATCTTCTAGCCGAGCTTAGGAATGACATGCGAAACTCTTTAAGAAATCAAACAAATGACTTAAAGGATATGATGGCTAGTTTCTTCCAAAGTAATCAACCCTCTGCTTCGGGTTCTCTTCCGAGTAACACCATTGCTAATCCAAGAGGGGATATGAAAGCAGTCACCACCCGAAGTGGAAAAGGTTATAAGGAACCCGATATTCCTAAACCTACTCCGGTGATTGTGACAAAGGATAACGAGAAACCTTCACCAATTCCTCCACCTTATACTTCTACCCCTCCTCCACCCAAGGAGGTGAGTGAGAAATCCATTCCAAAGCCTTCATCACAACCTAAAATACCTTATCCCTCAAGGTTGAGGAAAGAGAAATTGAAGAATAAGGATGATATTCAAGTTTCGAACTTTCTAAAAATGTTTAAACAATTGAATTTCAACGTCTCCTTTGCCGAGGCGCTCGCTCACATGCCTAAATATGCTTTAATGTTTAAAGATCTTCTCAGTGATAAGGAAAAACTCCTTGATATTTATCAAACCCAACTTAATGAGAATTTCTCTACGGTTCTTTTAAGGAAATTACCAACCAAACTTGGTGATCCAGGTCGCTTTCTCATTCCTTGCAACTTTCCTGGGGTAGAGAATTGTATAGCCCTAGCCGATCTAGGTTCTAGTATCAACTTAATGTCATTAAGCGTTTGGAAACAATTATCTCTACCCGAGCTTGTCCCCACACGAATGACATTGGAGTTAGCAACTGTACGGTTGCTTATCCGGTGGGAATAGCCGAAGATTTCTTCGTCGGTGTCGACAAATTCACCTTTCCGGCGGATTTTGTTGTTGAAACGAGATGGATCCTCATGTTCCATTAATCATTGGACGTCCATTCTTGAGGACCGGTCGCACTCTTATTGATGTAGCCGTAGGAGAATTAATCGTGAGAGTTGGTGACGACAAAATCGTCTTCAACATGGGTAAACTTTCTAAGCAACCTTATGAACACGAGAGCGTTAGTTTCATTGACGTACTTGATGAGGCTTGTGAAGAACATTTCAAAGACGCTTGTAAAAGTGGTTTTTCTTCTCTACCCATTGTTGAGATTGTTTCCTCTATTGCTCCCTCATTGACTCCATTTGGAGAAAGTGACTTTGTTTTGAAAGAATTTGAAGCAACCTTAGGGGATGTGGACTTAAAATATGACGATTCTCCCTCCGATTGGGACGAATACATTCGTACCATTGAGAAACTTCTCAATGAGGACCATATTTCTACACCTTCGCCTATGGAAATTACAAACGATGATCCGAATTTGACTAAGCCTTCCATCGACAATCCTCCGGATTTAGAGCTTAAGTTATTACCGTCTCATCTTGAATACGTTTTCCTAGAAGACAATAAGAAGTTACCCGTCATCATTGCAAAGGACTTAAAAGAGGATGAAAAATCTCGACTTATCGATGTGCTAAAAAATCATAACAAAGAAATTGCTTGGAAAATTTCCGACATCCGTGGAATTGATCCTAACTTTTGCACACATAAAATTCTCATGGAAGATGACTTTAAACCCGCAATACAAAGCCAAAGAAGGGTTAATCCAAAATTCATGACGTCATCAAGAAAGAAGTTATCAAACTTTTAGATGCCAGAATGATTTACCCTATTTTAGATTCGCCATGGGTTAGTCCCGTCCATTGTGTGCCTAAGAAAGGCGGAATGTAGCACCCCCAAATTTACACAATTCAATACGGCGGAAGACTCGTTAGTGTTACGGGATAGCACATTACTCACATCATAGACAACGCTTAAAAATCGCGTCGTTTAATCATAAAGCATTTCCATTCATAAATATCAAATTTACATAGGTCCCAAGTCATATTATTTCATACAAATATTACAAAGCATTTGAATGGAAATTGTTATTTAAGTGCGGGCCATGAATTCTTGTTGTCTTCCCGAGAATTACCTTCAAGTACCTGAGATAAAACATGTTAAAATAAAAGGTCAGCGAAAACGCCGAGTGAATTCATAGAGTTTAATAAAACCATTAATATATCATCGATATATAATTATTACCGAATATCATTTTGTACAAATCTTTGTAATAGGCCATGAAATAGCCAAAGTCATTTTATACAAATCCTTATCAAAAATCATGATATAGGTTTTTGCCTTCAAAATCATTATACGAACCATTGTTGTAAAAACATCATACAATACGTTTTATAACGTTGTATAAAGTTAAATAAAAACCGTTATATGAATATGGTTATGTAAAACCAAAACACGAACATAACATCAATAATAAGACCCCGTATTGCTAGTCAGGCAATATATCGTAAGTCAATGCGTATAGCAGTATTTTCGTTATTTGGATTATTATAAGCCGCATGACATTGTTACCTTACTACAACAAACAACGGGTAGCTAACCCAAAACTCATTTGCCCGTCTATATTAGCGTGTCGTCACAATAATCACGCTGGTTTAAATCTTCTCATACATAAATTCGCTTACCAATCAATGTGACACGACGGGGATCAACCGTCAAGGCGCGAACTGGGGTGATCGTCCCCAAATAGTACTATTGTATGCATAAGCGTCTACCAAATCCCGGTAGTTCACAATTCATGCTAATGGGACTTTTAGTGACATAACCTAACTTTAATAATCCATTTCATTTCATTTATCGGGTCGTATATTCATTCATCGGGTCATACAATCATTCGGGTCCAAATCAATAAACAAACGATTGGGACAAATGGTTTCCTATTTTATCAAAACTAACATGTTATCTCCCTCGCGGGTTTATAAAACATTTCATAAAAATATTTAAAAGAGTGCGAGGCTATGAACTCACTTTGATGTGGGAAAGCGTGTTATCGGCAATTCGGATGTACGGTACGTGCTTCAATCACGGAAACCTAGACAAATAATACTCGTCTTAGACTTTTGTCCAATGACTATATAAAAATAACAATTATGTATACATATGATGATTTTATACATATGATGATGATCAAGTGGGTTTAGAAATTCTCATTTACTCATTTTAGTGTTATGTGTTGATAAATTTTATACTAGTTTACTAGTTTTACCTATTTACATGTTTTAGGTCCAATAAGCATATTATTAGTCCATTAACTTGTATTAATCCATTTTATACTTTTATTATCAGTATTATACTTTACATGTTAGGCCCAAGTGGGTTAAGCCCAATAATTAAATTTATAAGTGTTTAGCCCATTTAGTTGGATTAATAGTCTAATAATGCTAACTTAGCCCGTTAATGTCCATATGTTATTTAGTTCGGGTTTTATCGATTTTTACTTGTATTAAGTACTTATATATCAGTATATGAATTTTAAAAAGTTTACATTAGACAGGTCTGATCATCTAAGTTTTAAATGACGAAAAACGTTAATTTTACGGTATTAGCCGAAAAGACGTAAACATCATGTTTATAGTTTTATAACTTATAAAACTTACCAAACTACAATTTTTATATAATTTACATTTATTTATCCTTATACATATTTATATAAATGAAATATATAAGTTAGTGGGTTTTAATTTCACATTTTATACTATATTATTTTGAGTGCTTATATAATATTATTAAACTTTAATTTCACAAAATCTGATTTTTAGTTTCACTTTCGCCATTTTTATCATATCTTGAGTTCTATAAGGATATATAAGCTCATTTTTGGATGACATAAACTTCATATTATGTGATACAAATAAGTTAGTTATAGCTACTGTTCAATCAATGTCTAAGTATCCTTAACAGTCCCTACAAAACAGACTATTCAGATTGGTATACTAATTTTGTTTTGATCATATCTCACTCATTTTGATGATTCCATTGCATGGCACTCTCACATGTGTATGACATCTAATACTTACTGTAAATTGATTCCACCATGCCATTTTATCAGTTTATCATTTGGTTAGTTACTGTTTTTATACAGCCATCATATTTAGCAAGATTTTAACCATTTTACATGTGGTTTTCCATCTTTTTACCTCTGTTTATCAAATCTATCAACACCAAATCCCCATATAATATTTTTAATCATCATTAATCATCATATACATATACATAAATAAAGAAATTACAAGATTACATAATCAAAATAACAAGAGAATAGGAAGAACAATCTCTATACCACCAAGATTAAGTAGTTTATGATCAAGGCTTGGATTTTTAATGGCAAAACTTGTGATTGATTAACACCAATCTTCAAGACCACCAATACTTGTAAACTTCTTGTAGAAATCAGCCCTTGGACATCACCAAATCTTCTCTTTGGATGTTAAAATCACCACCAATCAATAGAGCTTGAAAAGGGCTTCATCATATGTGTGAATAACATATGATTTCGTGGTTTAATTTGATCAAATGAGGGTGTTTAGGGGTGGTGGTGGACGCATTTTAGAGAGAGATAGAGGAGAGAATGAGAGTGGTTTGCATGAGTGAAATGTGAGAAATGGTTTTGGGAGAATGGTTTTGAGGTGTAGTTGGTTTGATAGTTAATTGGTAAGCTTAGCTAACAAGTGTTAACTTGTTAGCTATAACTTTGCCACATCTTGTGATGTGGTGTCATTGTGTAGCCGTCCCATATAGTGGGGTGGGGCAAAACTTGTTTTGTCTCATCCAACTAATTTACGGGTATTCCTCGATTCTAGTTTCCTCGATTTGCGTGCCCTCGGGTCGTTTTACGAAAAAACATTTTTATAAATTATGAATCAACGGCACAAAATGAATTTAATAAAAATTGTCTCATCAAAAACGGAGTTCAAAAATGTAAACACGTAATCCTAAGGTTTCCAGTTTAGTCGTAAAGGACGTTAAATTGTGAACGTAAGTCCTAATCTCTTCTTGTAAATTTGTGAGTTTATGAACCAACACAAATTTAAAATCCCAAAATAATATTCACGGATAAATTTATTTCTTGAAATGTCGGACTGTCACCAAAACGGTGTATGTAAACGTAAGCACGTAACGTAGAATCCTCCGGTTTAGACGTAGTCGATGCTACTTCAAGACGTAAACCCAAATTTCTTCCCAAAAATAAGTGAGTTCATATTATAACATTAAAATAATGTATTCAAATATATACTGAGAACAAAATATCGACCATAAATTGACGGATTGTCACAGCATTTACACCTAAACAGGATCTTTGTCCTCAAAGATCAATTTATCTCACTACTCGCTTCTTATAGAGTTAGAGCCATGTGGGTATTTTCTCCACCTTGGGTCTTTTCTTTCAAGTGTAATTCATTACATTACGCGAGTTTCATCAAACATAACTACGGGAATACGTTCAGGCTTAATGTTGACTTACTTTCTCTATCCATGATTTTCACAGGTTTTTGATGAATGCAACTTTTCGCCGATCTAAACTTTACTAAGGAAAAAATCAGATTTTCACTTGATTGACATTTTATCAAGTTAGATATATGAATCATAATTCACGCAGCCCTTGAAGTCCTAGGGTAGATCCAGCTTATATGCCTTTCAAACCAATCTTTTTACATCATCTCAGTAGTCCCATACAACGGGGACTTAATTCCCAAGATCTTTCAGATCATCTATTCATTTTTCCAAGGTGAAAATTTTTGGCATAACTTCGCTACCCATCATGCACTTCAAGATCTAAATTTCATATTCATATAACCTACTGCCCACTACTGGCAGTCAATAATCAGATCCTAATTTAAACAATCAATTCAGGTCTTGCGGGTCGGGTATTTTGCAAGGTTAGGTTTGTCATCATAGGCAACCTTAAAACCTAAAAGACATGTCCAACTCACAATGGATGTATGTCGGGTGTCTTCATCCAAACTCCTGCTTACAGATGCTCTCATATTGATCCCCAAAAGATTCGATCTCAATACTAATACGATAATTATCAATGATAATCACTCCAAAGGAAAACGATTATATGGTTTATTAACAAAGGTCAATCATTCAAGCATAAAACAGCACTTATAGTATTTTGTATCGTTACTTTACCTCGTCCCTTCGATTGGGGTGGTAAACAGTACTCTCGTCAAGATTTGTTCTCAATGACTTCTGAGCAAATCTCTAGAAATTCGATGAGAAGCGAGGATCTTGATAGAGATGATCGATACAGGCACACTATGTTTACACAACTCTTTTAAATACAAAAGAGTCAATTTCTTCATCAAGAATCTATCATCAACAAGAATGATATTAGCAGATTTGGTCAGTCTGTCGACGACGACGCAAATCAAATCAAATTACGATGATGAACTTTGCAATAGTTAGACGTTTACTAATGTATGAGGCGATGTCTGCCTTCATAATTTGCCATTAGTACAACTTTTTCAGACAAAGATACATTTAATCAGAAATGACAGGAATAGAATACTTATACTTACGAGATTCCAACATGACTACACCCCAATATTTAGGCAACCACAAGCGGCCTTTTATACATTTAACGCCATCGGCTTCTCAAATCTAATGGTTCACATTAGCCGCGAACCTCTTTTATTATCTATATTATCCTTCTTTTCAAGTATCGGCTATTTTTAAATTGCTCGGGCGGATTACTTTGCACCGTCATTATTAAGCAACCTAATCCTAATTGATTCTTAATCCTTTCTATATTATGTGTCAATATCTACATTCATATTTCCTGATGAAATATATATCATGACCGTATTCGTTCAAAATTTCTTTCTTCATATTTTCTATGTTTTAATTTCGTCTAAACTATTATTTTTATCAGTTTTGCTCGATCCGACGTCTAAAGCGTCGATAATCATTACAAGTAATTAAATAATAGATATTTAATTTTTATGAAACATAAACGTGAAAATTTTTAAATTTCTTAGCTCGACAAATTATTTAAAAATATTCAAAATAAATTTGAATTTAGTTACCACGATTTTTGTTGATTTATTGAAAATAATTAAATAATTAATAAGATCCGTAAATGTTCGAAAAATCTTTGTTTATACTTTGGTCAAGATTTCTTAGTTGAAAAGCAAAAATTATCGTTTCAAAGTTCAAGTCATGGTTTAAAAGGTGTCCTCAATCCCTCTTAAGTTGTCTAGAAGTATACACAAACATTTATCCCTAAACAGGAGTTTAGTTAAATAATTTGGGTATGAGGGGATAATCCCTTAAAAATCCTTTGATAAAATATTTGTCAAAACATATTTGCACTTTCTTTTTAGTATAACTCAAAGTCTTAAATGGCTCTAATCTTTGAAAAGTCAATATAGATCCCATTTTCTTATTAATCATACGGTCAAATCATGTAAAGGATTAAGTCTTAAATCATATGTTAAATACTCAAGGTATAGGTTTTCATTATTCGGCCAATTCAGGGCAATCTATAAATAATTATTAACTCACTCTTATTCTTAGAAACAAACCAATGGTCCTTAATGATCACGAGCATGCATTTATCAAATTACAGCCTACACACGTGATTCATCAAATTTATGAATGCTACATGTGCATTGGTCAATCCAAACGACATAACATGAAACTCATAATGTTCATTACGAGTTCTGAATGTAGTGATTGGAATAGATAATCTCTTTCGCGGACGCGAAATTGATGATAACCATGTTGTGGATCAAATTCCTGAATATACGCTAGAACCTTGTAAATGATCGAACAAATCTATCATCTTGGGTAGTGGATATCGATTTCGATCGTCAATTAACTTAGTTCACGGTAATCAGTAAACATAAGGAATGATAACACCATAACTCTTCATGATGACGAGCTCGGTAGAATAAAAGCTTTCTCCGACAACTCTCTCAGTTGTACGGTAATTCCTTTAATTCAGATGGTGCTGACATACAGTGCACAAGCCACAGGTGCAGCACCGGGAATATAATCGATACCAATTTCAACTTTCCTTAATGGTGAAAGTCTAGATAATTCACCAGCAAATACCTCCTAAAGTTTTAAATAACAGAAACATCTTTTAATAAATTCATATTAGGTTCTTTCTAGATTATAATATCTATGACTAATTCACAACCATTCACGGTATAATTTCAAGTCTAAATGCAGGACATGGTCATCCATCAAGAATTATTTAGATCACTTTTGATAATCAACATCTTATCTTTTAGGGGACTTCTACTCGAGTTCCCATCAATTAAGACAATGTCATCATGTGTAAATCAATCAATCCATTTTACTGGCACTACCAACTTTCCAGTTTCATTGCCGTTGATAAGATGTGAAGTTCTCAAAAGACTAATAATAACTCATAATCCTTCACAAATTCAAGGATACATGGAGACACAACTACCATTAAAAGAGTAAGGTCAACGCATAATCTACGCGAGAGAATTTCAAATCAGATACAGACGGAAACATTAACGAATATGAATACATCCCATGTTTTCATGATTGAGTTCGCATTCGAAAGCTCCTCGGATCGTTACCCAGGTCATTCAAATGAAATCAAATCAAAAGGAATAATAGGAACGTCGATACATCCAGTCGGGTATCAACACTCGGTAATCATATACTCTTCCAAAGAATCTCACCACGGGATAATTGGACAAGGAGGGGATATCAAATGTCAATTAAGACAATTTCCATAGATGATCAAATTTGATTCAGAAAATAAATGGTACTGGCACATATGTAGGTGTCAGTAACAATATGTCCCTATTTTGCACTTCTTGCAGATCTCATAAAATTTAATCTTTCAAAATTTCAAGGAAAATGTAATGTTTATTAATAATTTCATGGTGGCTACTAATCAGCCTGGCCTGGTCCCTTCCACATTGTATGTAGGCGCGCAACTATATACAATTTCAAGATTAACGATGCAATACTCAGTTCGTCAAAATTTTATCCTCATGTTTAGAATAAAAACATTTTCATGCTTAATTCTTAAATAAGAATAAAAAATAAATTTACGAAGATTTTATTAGTGATGAAAACAATTAAGTTTTCCAAGGTGTTTTATAAACAGCTTCATTTCGATAACGATCACTTATAAATCTCACTTTGAATAATCCTTATAATGATGAAAATTCAATTTTTCTCAAGGAATACTGTTTTATCTTATAAAAACAATGAGTGATCTGCAAAAGAGTGATGAAAAGTTGTTCACAAAGAATTAACCGCAATATAATGGGAAATGAGCTTAGCCAAATAATCATGAGGTTCATGACCTCGATGGCACTCAAGAATACAAAGAGAATAATCCACAACGTAACTCAATTCGAGATGAGTACTTGTTCAATGGTTGCATCACTAATGTGAACATTAGGATTAAGCAATAAAAGATAGATAACATCTATACATGTAGAATTTAGCAATCAAAGGTAGTCTTTTCATTAATCACAAACAAGTAAAAATTGTACCGTAACACATTACGTGTCACTATGTCATACAATTCCAAGAACTCATCCTACCAATATGTCTCAGTTAAGTTAGGGATTTTTAAAAGATACCACAATGAATACTAATCTACAAGAGTCATTGGGGTTTCACCTGTCCCGGAAGATCCATCGGTCCCTATTCAGAAGAAGATTTCTTCAATTTATTTCCTGGACACTGGGAATCCTCATTATTGGAAAATGGCCTAGGAACAACCCTTAACACGAATCTATTATCATTTAAAACCTTTGTAGAAATGCTAAAATGGATCCGGTGGTCTAATGTGGTGGTAAATGGTGGTGGAAGCCATTGTTGGCTTAGAGAGAGAGAAAGAGAGGTTGAGAGTGAAAGTGTGTGTATTCCCAAATGAACAAAATAACAATCAACACCCCTCCTTGGAAGCTAAGGAGGGGTATATATAGTCACGCACATAACCTAAACATTACAACGAACCTAGTCTAGTCTAAATGTGCGTGACTATGATAACTAACGGGAATTCTTAAATGTCGTCACATAAAGTGAGTTTCCAACAATCTTCCCCCATGGGACGACGTGTAGAATTCCTTACAATATTCTTCCTAACAAGTACAAAATAATTAAGAACAAGAGCTTTCATGAAGCATCCAATGCTGATGAAGTCTTCTGAGGCCTTCGTCTTCAAAACAACTCATCTTTAAAGTAACTTGTAGAAGAAATACTGTAACGGCACGAGCTAAGTAACCCATACACTTCTGGTTAAGGAGAAGCTTCTGAATTAGCTTCCCCCTAATTTATGCCACGTAAACTTGATGTAGAAGCATTTTAAATAGATTCCCCCTAAACCATCAATCCTCGTAAGCAACTTCAAAGCTTTCAATAAAGCTTAGAATGATTAAGCGCACAGCGGAATCTAACTAGCAAATCCCATCATATAACATGATAATGTTGCTAAGAGGGATTGAAAGTTTGGGGCACACCAAGTAGATCAACAACTTTTCTTCTCACGCTTGAATAATTCTTCTGAATTTTTCTTCCCCCTGAGAGTTCAAGTTATGCATACCAGAAAGAATCAAGACACTTCTTCCCCCACATAGTTGAAGAAGGTAAATCAATTCCAATTATGAAGCTCAAATACTGAAGTGGACACTTTATCCCATTCATGAAGTTGACATCATAACACCAGAGTCAATTAAGTCCCGGAAATGCACATATCTTCTTCCGGAGATGCACCAGAGTCAATTAAGTCCCGGGAATGCATATAGGATAATGATGATGAATAATTGCAACAATCAAACAATTAAACCTCGAACCAGTAGTGTACCGTTTGAAGATTGATAACGACACGAGTTAAAACACTGATTTTCTCTGCGGCTATGACAAATGTCATCCCGGAATATCTTCAAATCAAAAGAAGGTATGAAGTTCATCACGTGTACTCGTTGTGCGTTCAATGTGTCTTCTTCTTCCCCCTTGATGGTTTCGAAACTCGGAACCATCAATAAATTGTACGCACATGAACCTGAAATCTCGTGAGAATAATAAATAAGCTGAATTATATATTTTGTGAGAATCAGCTGTTGATCGAAAATCTCTTCTCATAAACTCTCCATGGCCACCTTTACCATCCCACGTGAAAGCAATTTGAAGTGACCACTGAAAGAATGAACCGGATACATCAAACGTGAAACTGAATAAGAATCCTTCGATCTTGTGATTTAAGCTTGCACTATTGTTGAATGAAGAACGGTGGAGAAATATCTAAGTACTCAATGCATCACTGAAGAAGTCTATAAGCACAACACCTCTTGAAATTATCCACGTCGACTAAGCGCGTGACACTGAGTACAACAATGTAACCCCTTGAAGTGATAGTTATCCGAGTCATCAACCATCCACCCCGAACCCGGAAACCAGATAACCAAGTCTTCATTCTAGGATTAAGCACTAGCAAGTTATCTAGTAAAAGATAAAATAAATACACGCCTTCGAAAAATCCGTCTTCAACGTCACGTAATTAATACCCGATCAAACAAAATCTGTAGCAACTAAAAAATCGCCCATTTTTTCTTGGTCTCGTCTCAAATGAATCCTCGTCACATTTGTCACGTCAATTTGTCTCGTCACATTTCTCGTCACCCAATCAGTGTCAAGAAAAAATTAAAGAACCACAAATGCAACAAAAAAACTACAAATTCAAAAAAGGAATTTGTTTGTTTGAGCATCCATTCTCCTTAACAATGTCTCGTCACTTTTTGTCTCGACCCGATGACGACCGAAGTATATCATTAGACAAAAAATTTTATTCAAAATAAAAATTTTGAAACAAAAATTTGTGTAAATGAGTAAGAATACACGGCTCAATCCAAATTAACCATAGCCAATGTTTATAAAATAAAACGAGTGTCCAAGGCCCATCAATTTGAAAACTAAAAACTTGGCCCATCAAATTTCCATTACCCGGTTATAACACTCGGTTATAACTCTCCCAACCCTAGATAAACTCACTTAACATAACCCTAAATCCTCTCATTCCTAAAGACTTCCGCCTCTCTCTTTCACTCCCATCTGACACACACCTCACACCTCAAACACTCCGCCCCTTCTAACACAAACACAGCAAATCTCCTCTCCCTATCAAATCATCAAAACATAATCCCCTTAATCTCAATAACCTCATCTCAAAACTCCATCAATCACACATCACAGCCACTTCATTCCTTCCTCCCAGATACCAAAATCTATCAAATCATCTCAAAAACATTCATCTCAAAAACATTAGAACCACTCAAGAAGATTAAAGCCAGGAATGATTTATCTTTAAGATCATAGATCAATGGTCTCAGGTAGGTGAAATCATTGCATGTTGGTTTTATACAATAAATCGAAAAAATAAAGTTTGTAACAATTTTGTTATAAAGCTTTATTTAATTTCGTATATTAAAAAATTTGTTTAAAATACCAAACACGGATCAGTGATGATTTCGATTTCGTGGTAAGATCTTAAAAGATCTCAACATGCATGTTTAAACACGAAAAATGAATCTGAGATCTTTATTAGTTAAGTTTCTGTTTGAGTCTTAGATTGGATTAGGGAGTAGGAGACGATGGGTATAGGTTAGATTGTGGTGTTGTGGAGGTATAAGGATGGATGGGATTGGATTTGATTTTTGGGTCGACTCGGTGAGTTGTCTGAGTCAACTCGGTAATTACCGAGTTGACTCGGTTGGTTTAGACGATGGGTTGGTTTTGGTCACAAAATTTGGTTCACAAGTCTTTTAAAAAAAACACTCCAATCGGAATGACTAACAAAAAAATCCCATCGGAATATTTATTGTTTTTGAGTCAAAGTAATGTCCAATCGGAATATTTGTTTTTACGTCATCAGAATCAAACGAACACCCCAATTGGAATAACCAATCTGAATGTCAATCTGAATGTTCAATCGGAAAGACCAATCTGAAAGTCCAATCGGAAAGGCAATCTGAAACCCAATCTGAAAGTTTAATCTGAAAATCCAATCGGAAACCCAATCTGAATGTCAATCTGAATAAGCTGTCGGAAACCCAATCTGAAAAGGGTTTTGAAGGACCCGAAAATAGTGGATCTACACATTTTGTCCTTTTCTAACTGCATAAACAAGAAAGACAAACCCAGAAAGAGTGACCATATTTGTTATGACTTTGACCAAGAAGATGATGATGAACCGAGACACAAATAAATATGTTAAGGCCCAAAACATGCGACTGTTTTGTCAGATTAGACAAAACATATGACGTGACAAAAAAATTTTGTGATAATGGCCAGAAATAATATAAAACGAGACACAAGAATGAATTAGACCACCAAATCGCATATATAAACACGATCCAAGGATAGAACCGAGGCTCTGATGCCAAATGTAGAAATGCTAAAATGGATCCGGTGGTCTAATGTGGTGGTAAATGGTGGTGGAAGCCATTGTTGGCTTAGAGAGAGAGAGAAAGATAGGTTGAGAGTGAAAGTGTGTGTATTCCCAAATGAACAAAATAACAATCAACACCCCTCCTTGGAAGCTAAGGAGGGGTATATATAGTCACGCACACAACCTAAACTTTACAACGAACCTAGTCTAGTCTAAATGTGCGTGACTATGATAACTAACGGGAATTCTTAAATGTCGTCACATAAAGTGAGTTTCCAAAAACCTTATAATTCAATCGCAGGACTTAACGACTTCCTTTTTAACAATCTCATATTCTATATGGGTTAAATTTTACTTTATTCAAGTTTCAATCACCTTATACTTAATGTGACATCATACCTCATTCTCCAATACTTTCAACCTTATTCTTAGACCTTAATAGGGCAATAAAAGCTCGATATGAACAACACTTAATTTCCAATCATATAGCTCTTACAACAATAGTTATCAAATGAGTCAGTAGTATGAAATGACTCACACATTCAATTAAACTTCTCAGAAAGGTACTAGTGGCATGAGGCTTTTGGGTAATGGTTCCAATGACAGCCTCAAGTGCAACATTCACCCTTTTTATTTCAATTTAAGATTTGGGTGACGACGAATCAGATGACACCTTTCCAGGTGGTAACGTTTGGTCAAACTCCACTCTATAAGGAAAGATTGTCATATCATCGATATTAGATTTAATCTCGCCAATTCTTCTTCAAGATCTTAATCAACTAATATTAACATTTCTATGAATATCAACCATTTTATTGGGATCATAAATATCCACAACTTGGTTTAGATCTGGAATAGCTATAATTCCTACGGGAATAGCTTCGATTGATTTGCTAGGGGAGTTAGGGTTTCTTGTGACAATCTACGTCGTATAAATACCTCGTATAAATATTTAAATTAATTATCAAACAATCATGTAATCAAATTACATCATAGATATATATTCCAAGTTATATATACATTAAAATAACACTTCTCAGTCTGGCCTGTCGGTAACTCGGAAATTCTTCAGCACCGTTATAGTCAAAAGATTTTTAGACATTTTGAGAAAAATGTTTATAGTTAAAAGATTTTGAAATGTTTTATTCAAAACCTTGGTTTTAAAAATCTTTCTATAACGAGAGCTCTGGTACCAAACTGTAACACCCCCAAATTTACACAATTCAATACAGCGGAAGACTCGTTGGTGTTACGGGATAACACATTACTCACATCATAGACAACGCTTAAAAATCGCGTCGTTTAATAATAAAGCATTTCCATTCATAAATATCAAATTTACATAGGTCCCAAGTCATATTATTTCATACAAATCTTACAAAGCATTTGAATGGAAATTGTTATTTAAGTGCGGGCCATGAATTCTTGTTGTCTTCCCGAGAATTACCTTCAAGTACCTGAGATAAAACATGTTAAAAGAAAAGGTCAGCGAAAATGCCGAGTGAATTCATTGAGTTTAATAAAACCATTAATATATCATCGATATATAATTATTATCGAAAATCATTTTGCACAAATCTTTGTAATAGGCCATAAAATAGCCAAAGTCATTTTATACAAATCCTTATCAAAAATCATGATATAGGTTTTTGCCTTCAAAATCATTATACGAACCATTGTCGTAAAAACATCATAAAATACGTTTTATAACGTTGTATAAAGTTAAATAAAAACCGTTATATGAATATGGTTATGTAAAACCAAAACACGAACAAAACATCAATAATAAGACCCCGTATTGCTAGTCAGGCATTATATCGTAATTCAATGCGTATAGCAGTATTTTCGTTATTTGGATTATTATAAGCCGCATGACATTGTTACCTTACTACAACAAACAACGGGTAGCTAACCCGAAACTCATTTTCCCATCTAAATTAGCGTGTCGTCACAATAATCACGTTGGTGTAAATCTTCTCATACATAAATTCAATTACCAAGCAATGTGGCACGACGGGGATCAACCATCAAGGCGTGAACTGGGTGATCGTCCCCAAATAGTACTATTATATACATAAGCGTCTACCAAATCCCGGTAGTTCACAATTCATGCTAATGGGACTTTTAGTGACATAACCTAACTTTAATAATCCATTTCATTTCATTTATCGGGTCGTATATTCATTTATCGGGTCATACAATCATTCGGGTCCAAATCAATAAACAAACGATCGGGACTAATGGTGTCCTATTTTATCAAAACTAACATGTTATCTTACTCGTGGTTTATAAAACATTTCATAAAAATATTTAAAAGAGTGCGAGGCTGTGAACTCACGTTGATGTGGGAAATCGGGTTATCAGCAATTCGGATGTACGGTACGTACTTCAATCACGGAAACCTAGACAAATAATACTCGTCTTAGACTTTTGTCCAATGACTTTATAAAAATAACAATTATGTATACATATGATGATTTTATACATATTATGATGATCAAGTGGGTTTATACATACTTATTTACTCATTTTAGTGTTATGTGTTGATAACTTTTATACTAGTTTACTAGTTTTACCTATTTCCATGTTTTAGGTCCAATAAGTCTATTATAAGTCCATTAACTTGTATTAATCCATTTTATACTTTTATTATCACTATTATACTTTACATGTTGGGCCCAAGTGGGTTAAGCCCAATAAGTAAATTTATAAGTGTTTAGCCCATTTAGTTGGATTAATAGTCTAATAATGCTAACTTAGCCCGTTAATGTCCATATGTTATTTAGTTCGGGTTTTATCGATTTTTACTTGTATTAAGTACTTATATATCAGTATATGACTTTTAAAAAGTTTACATTAGACGGGTCTGGTCGTCTAAGTTTTAATTGACGAAAAACGTTAATTTTACGGTACTAGCCGAAAAGACGTAAAAATCATGTTTATAGTTTTTATAACTTATAAAACTTACCAAACTACCATTTTTATATAATGTCCATTTATTTATCCTTATACATATTTATATAAATGAAATATATAAGTTAGTGGGTTTTAGTTTCACATTTTGTACTATATTATTTTGAGTGCTTATATAATACTATTAAACTTTAATTTCACAAAATCTGATTTTTAGTTTCACTTTCACCATTTTTATTATATCTTGAGTTATATAAGGAGATAGAAGCTCATTTTCGGAGTGACATAAACTTCATATTATGTGCTACAAATAAGTTAGTTGTTGCTACTGCTCAATCCATGTCTAAGTATCCTTAACAGTCCCTACAAAATAGACTATTCAGATTAGTATACTAATTTTGTTTTGATCATATCTCACTCATTTTGATGATTCCATTGCATGGCCAATGTGACAATCCGTCAATTAATGGTTTATATTTTATTTTCAATATTTATTTGAAAACATTATTTTAATGTTATAATATGAACTCACTTATTTTTGGGAAGAAATTTGGATTTACGTCTTGAAGTAGCATCGACTACGTCTAAACCGGAGGATTCTACGTTACGTGCTCACGTTTACATACACCGTCTTTGGTGATGGTCCGAAATTTCAGAAAATACATTTATCTGTGAATATTATTTTGGGATTCTAATTTTGAGTTGGTTCATAAACTCACAAATTTACGAGAAGAGATTAGGACTTACGATTTTAATTTAACGTCCTTTACGACTAAACCGGAAACCTTAGGTTTATGTATTTATGTTTTCGAACTCCGTTTTTGATGAAACAATTTATATTAGATTCGTTTTGTGCCGTTGATTCATAATTATAAAAACGTTTTTCGTAAAACGACCCGAGGGCATGTAAATCGAGGAAACTAGAATCGAGGAATACCCGTAAACTAGCGGGATGGGACAAAACAAGTTTATCCCACCCCACTAGGGACGGCCAAGGATGCAACACCTCATCCCATGAGGTGTCAAGCTTAACCAATAAGCCTTAACACTTGTAACTAGCTTCACATGTAAGCTAAGCTTACAACCACCAAAACCACAAAACCATCCACTCAAACCATTTGTTCATTTGCAACACATGCAAAACCACCAAAATCCTCTCTTTCTCTCTCTAAAATTCGTCAAGAACCACCCCTAATCACCCTCATTTGATCAATTTTAACCATGAAATCATGTGTTAATCACACATATGATGAAGCCCTTTTGAAGCTCTATAGATTGGTGGTGATTTTAACATCCAAGGATATGGATTTGGTGATGTTCAAGGACTGATTTCTACATGAAGTTTACAAGTATTGGTGGCCATGAAGATTGGTGTTGATCTATCACAAGTTCTTCCATCAAAATCCAAGCCTTGATCATAAACTACACAACCATGGTGGTATAAAGATTGTTCTTTCCATCCTCTTGTTATTTTGATTATGTAATCATGTATTTCTTTCTTATTTTATATTTATATGATGAATATATGATGATAAAAATGTTGTGTGGGGATCAAGTGTTGATAAATATGATTAAAGAGATGAAAAACCATAGGTAACAATGTTAAAATCTTGCTAAATATGATGGCTGTATAAAAACAGTAAGTAACCAAATGTTAAACTGATAAAATGGTAAAGTGGAATCAATATAAAGTAAGTATTAGGTGTTATACACATGTGAGAGTTGGTCATGCAATGGAATCATCAAAATGAGTGAGATATGATCAAAACAAGTTTAGAGTGCAAATCTGAGTACACTGTTTTGGACGATTTTTAGAAAATACTTAGAGGCTGATTCAACAGTAGCCATAGAAGAGTTAAATGGAGCACATATCACGTAGCTTATTCCATAAAACTTTGGGCTTCTATGTCCATATAGAACTCTAGATATGGATGTTTTGGTGAACATGAAAGTAAAAATCAGATTTTTGGGAAATTAAAGTATAATAGTATTATATGAGCACCCAAATAAAAATAGTATAAAATGTGATTTAAAAGCCACTAAATTATATAATACATTTATATAAATATTAATAAGGATAAATAAATGGATATTTCATAAAAATGGTAGTTTGATAAGTTTTATAAGTTATAAAACTATAAACATAATTTTTACGACTTTTTCGGCTATTACCGTAAAATTAACGTTTTTCGCCAATTAAAACTTAGACGATCAAACCCGTCTAATGTAAAGTTTTTAAAAGTCATATACTGATATATAAGTATGTAATAAAAGTAAAAACCTATAAAACCCGAACTATAGCACAAACGGACATTAACGAGCTAAGTTAGCATATTGGACTAATAATTTAACTAAATAAGTTAAACACTTATAAAAATTACTTATTGGGCTTAACCCATTTGGGCCCAATATGTAAAGTATAAATACTAATAATAAAAGTATAAAATGGATTAATACAAGTTAATGAACTTATAATAGGCTTATTGAACCTAAAACATGTAAATAGGTAAAACTAGTAAACTAGTAAAAGATTACCAATACATAAACACTAAAATGAGTAAAAGAGAATATGTAAACCCACTTGATCATCATATATATAATCATCATATGTATACATAATTGTTATTTTTATAAATTCATTGGACAAGAGTCTAAGACGAGTATTATTTGTCTAGGTTTCCGTGATTGAAGCACGTACCGTACATCTGAATTACCGATAACCCGCTTTCCCACATCAACGTGAGTTCATAGCCTCGCACTCTTTTAAATGTTTTTATCAAATATTTTATAAACCCACGAGGGAGATAACATGTTAGTTTTACTAAAATAGGACACCATTTGTCCCGATTGTTTGTTTATTGATTTGGACCCGAATGATTGTATGGCCCGATGTATGATTATATGACCCGATAGATGAGATAAACTTGATTATTAAAGTTAGGTTATGTCACTAAAAGTCCCATTAGAATGAATTGTGAACTACCGGGATTTGGTAGACGCTTATGCATATAATAGTACTATTTGGGGACGATCACCCCAGTTCGCGCCTTGACGGTTGATCCCCGTCGTGCCACATTGATTGGTAAGCGAATTTATGTATGAGAAGATTTACACAAGCGTGATTATTGTGACGACACGCTGTTTTAGATGGGCAAATGATTGTCGGGCTAGCTACCCGTTGTTTGTTGTAGTAAGGTAACAATGTCATGCGGCTTGTAATAATCCAATTAACGAAATACTGCTTTAAGCATTAAATTACGATATATTGCCTGACTAGCAATACGGGGTCTTACTATTGATATTATGTTCGTGTTTTGTTATTCATAACCATAATCATATAGCGGTTTTTTTCCATACAACTTTATAAAACGTATTGTATGATATTTTTACGACATTGGTTCGTATAATGATTTTGAAGGCAAAAGCCTATATTATGATTTTGATAAGGATTTGTATAAAATGACTTTGGCTATTTTATGGCCTATTACAATGAATTGTACAAAATGATTGTCGGTAATAATTTTATACCGATGTTAAATTGATAGATTTTATTAAACTCTATGAATTCACTCGGCGTTATCGCTGACATTTTCTTTTAACATGTTTTATCTCAGGTACTTGAAGGTAATTCTCGGGAAGACGACAAGAATTCGTGGCCCGCACTTAAATAACAATTTCCATTCAAATATTTTGTAAAACCTTTATGAAATACAATGACTTGGGACCTATGTAAATTTGATATTTATGAATGGAAATACTTTATTATTAAACGACGTGATTTTTAAGCGTTGTCTATGATGTGAGTAATGTGCTATCCCGTAACACCAACAAGTCTTCCGCTGTATTGAATTGTGTAAATTTGGGGGTGTTACAGTTTGGTACCAGAGCTCTCGTTATAGAGAACGAAAGATTTTTAAAACCAAGGTTTTGAATAAAACATTTCAAAATCTTTTAACTATAAACATTTTTCTCAAAATGTCTAAAAATCTTTTGACTATAACGGTGCCGAAGAATTCCCGAGTTACCGACAAGGCCATACTGAGAAGTGTTATTTTAATATATATATAACTTGGATTATATATATACATATAATGTAATTTGATTACATGATTATTTGATGATCATTTTAATATTTATACAAGGTATTTATACGACGTAGATTGTCACAAGGAACCCTAAATCCCCTAGTAAACTAATCGAAGCTATTCCCGTAGGAATTCTAGCTATCCAAGATCTAAACCAAGTTGTGGATATTTGTGATCCTAACAAATGGTTGATATTCGTAGAAATGTAGATATTAGTTGATTACGATATTAAAGAAGAATTGGCGAGATTAAATCTGTATCGATGTCATGACGATCTTTCCTTATAGAGTGAAGTTTGACAAAACGTTACCACCTAGAAAGATGTCATTTGATTCATTGTCACCCAATTCTTAAATTGAAATCGAAAGGGTGAATGTCGCACTTGAGGCTGTCATTGGAACCATTACCCAAAAGCCTCATGCCAGTAGTACCTTTCCGAGAAGTCTAATTGAATGTATGAGTTATCTCATACTAGTGACTCATTTGATAACTATTGTTGTAAGAGCTATAGGATTGGAAATTAAGTGTTGTTCATATTGAGATTTTATTGCCTTTACAAGGCCGAAGAATAAGGTTGTAAGTATTGGAGAATGAGGTAGAATATCACATTGAGTATAATTTGGTTGAGACTTGAATAAAGTAAAATTTAACTTATATGGAATATGAGATTGTTAAAAGGAATTTGATAAGTCCTGTGATTGAATTATAAGGTTTTAAATGGTTGTTAGTTGTGTTAAGGGTTGTTCCTAGGCCATTGTCCAATGACGAGGATGCCCAGTGTCCAAGAAATAAACTGAAGAAATCTTCTTCTGAATTGAGACCGATGGATCTTCAGGGACATGTGGAACACCTAATGACTCTTGTAGATTATTATTCATTGTGGTATCTTTAAAAAAAAATCCCTAACTTAACTGAGACATCAGTTGGTAGGATGAGTTCTTGGAATTGTATGACATAGTGACACGTAATGTGTTACGGTACAATTTTGACTTGTTTGTGATTAATGAAAAGACTACCTTTGATTGCTAAATCCTACATGTATCGATGTTATCTAACTTTTCTTGCTTATTCCTAATGTTCGCATTAGTGATGCAACCATTGAACAAGTACTCATCTCGATTTGAGTTACATTGTGGATTATTCTTTTTGAGTGCCATCGAGGTCATGAACCTCATGATTATTTGGCTAAGCTCATTTCCTATTATATTGTAGTTAGTTCTTGGTGAACAACTTTTCATCACTCTTTTGCATATCACTTATTGTTATTATAAAGTTAAAACAATATCCTTTGAGAAAATTTAATTTTCATCACCATAAGGATTATTCAAAGTGAGATTTATAAGTGATCGTTATCGAAATGAAGTTGTTTATAAAACACCTTGGAAAAATTAATTGTTTTCATAACAAAGAAAAATAATGTAAATTTATTTTTTATTCTTATTTAAGAATTAAGCATGAAAATGTTTTTATTATAAACATGATGATAAAATTTTGACGAACTGAGTATTGCATCGTTAATCTTGAAATTGTATATAGTTGCGCGCCTACATACAATTTGGAATGGGTCATGCAAGGCTGATTAGTAGTCACCATAAAACTGATTAATAAACACTACATTTTCTTTGAAGATTGTGAAAGATTAAATTTTATGAGATCTGCAAGAAGTGAAAAATAGGGACATAGTGTTAGGGACACCTACATATGTGCCTGTAGCATCTATTCTTCCGAGTCAAATTTACTCATCTGTGGAAATTGTCTTATATGATAATTGACAATTCTTTCTTGTCCAATTCTCCCGTAGTGAGATTCTTAGAAAAAGTATCTGATTACCGAGTGTTGATACCCGACTGGATGTATCGACGTTCCTATCATTTCTTTTGATTAGATTTCATTTGAATGACCTGGGTAACGATCCGAGGAGCTTTCGAATGCGTACTCAAATTATGAAAACATGGGATATATTCATATTAATTATATGTTTTCGTCTGTATCTGATTTGAAATTCTCTCGCATAGATTATGCGTTAACCTTACTCTTTTTAAGGTTAGTTATGTCTCCTGATATCCTTGAATTTGTGAAGGATTATGAGTTATTATTAGTCTTTTGAGAAGCTCACATCTTATCAACGGCAATGAAACTTGAAAGTTAATAGTGCCAATAGAATGGATTGATTGATTATGACATGACGACATTGTCTTAATTGATGGGAACTCGAGTAGAATTCCCCTAAAAGATAAGATGATGATTATCAAAAGTGATTTAAATAATTCCCGATAGGTGGCTGTATCCTGCATTTAGACTTGAAATTATACCGTGAATGGTTGTGAATTAGTCATAGATATTATAATCTAGGAAGAACCTAATATGAATGTATTAAAAGATGTTTATGTTATCTGAAACTTTAGGAGGTATTTATTGGTGAATTACCTAGACTTTTGCCATTAAGGCAAGTTGAAATTGGTATTGATTATATTCCTGGTGCTGCACCTGTGAAATTGGTATTGAAATTGGTCAGCACCATCTGAATTAAAGGAATTACCATACAATTGAGAGAGTTGTCGGAGAAAGATTTTATTCTACCAAGCTCGTCATTATGAAGATCTATGGTATTATCATTCCTTATATTTATTAATTACCGTGAACTAAGTAATTTGACGATTAAAATCTATATCCACTACCCAAGATGATAGATTGTTCGATCATATACAAGGTTCTAGTGTATGTTTTAAAGATTTGGTCCACGGCATGGTTATCATCAATTTCGCGTCCGCGAAAAAGATTATCTATTCCAATCACTACATCCAGAACTTGTAATGAACATTATGAGTTTCACGTGATGTCGTTTGGATTGACTAATACACATGTAGCATTCATAAATTTGGTGAATCACGTGTGTAGGTTGTATTTTGATAAATTCATGCTTGTGATCATTAAGGACTATTTGTTTGTTTATAAGAATAAGAATGAGTTAATAAATATTTATAGATTGCCCTGAGTTGGCTGAACCATAAAAACTTGTACCTTGAGTATTTAACATGTGATTTAAGACTTTGGGTTTTACCAAAAAGAAAGTGCAAATGTGTTTTGACAAATATTTTATCGAAAAGAACTTTTAAGGGATTATTCCCTTATACACAAATCATTTAACTAAACTCCTGTTTAGGGGTAAATGTTTGTGTATACCTCAAGACAACCTAAGAGGGATTGAGGAAACCATTTAAACCATGACTCAAAATTTGAAACGACACTTTTTGCTTTTCAACTAAGAAAATTTTGACCAAAGTATAAACAAAGAACTTTTCGAACATTTACGGATCCTATTAATTATTTTCGATAAATCAACAAAAATCGTGTTAATTAAATTTTAAATTATTTTGAACATTTTCATATAATTGGACGGACTAAGAAATTTAAAATCTTTATGTTTACGTTTCATAAAAATTGAATATTTAATATTTAATTAGTTGTAATGATTATCGACGTTTTAAACGTCGGATTGAGCAAAACTGATAAAAACAATAGTTGAGATAGAACTAAGACTTAGAAAATGTGAAGAAGGAATAATTTCTGAATAAATACGGTCATGATATTTATTTCATCGAGGAAGGTGAATATAATTACTGACACCTTATAAAAAAAAGATAAAGAATCAATTACGATGTATTTCTTAATAATGAATGTGAAAAATAAGTTGCCGAACAATTTAAATATAGCCGATGCTTATAAAAAGGATAATATACATAATAAAAGGGGTTCGCGGCTAATGTGAACAATTAAAATTGAGAAGCCGATAGCGTTAAATGTTTTAAAGGCCACTTGTGGTTGCCTAATTATGGAGATTGTGAGATGTAGTTATGTTGGAATCTTGTAAGTATAAGTATTCTATTCATGTCATTTCTGATTAAATGTATCTTTATCTAAAGAAGTTGTACTGATGGCAATTTATGAAGGCAGACATCGCCTCATACATTAGTAAACGTCTAAACTATTGCAAAGGTCATCATCTGAATTTGATTCGATTTGGGTTATCGTCGACAGACTGACCAAATCTGCTAATATCATTCCTGTTAATGATAGATTCTTGATGAAGCAACTGACTCTTTTGTATTTAAAGGAGTTGTGTAAACATGGTGTGCCTGTATCGATCATCTCTATCAAGATCCTTGCTTCGCATCGAATTTTTAGAGATTTGCTCAGAAGTCATTGAGAACGAATCTTGATGAGAGTACTGTGTACCAACCCAATCGAAGGGACGAGGTAAAGTAACGATACAAAATACTATAATTGTTGTTTTATGATTGAATGATTGACCTTTGGTAATGAACCGTATAATTGTTTTACTTTGGAGAGATTATCATTGATAATTATCGTATTAGGATCGAGATCTAATCTTGTGAGGATATATATGAGAGCCTCTGTAAGCAGGAGTTGGGATGAAGACATCCGACGTACACCCATTGTGAGTTGGACATGTCTTTTAGGTTTGAGGTTTCCTATGATGGCGAACCTAACCTTACAAAATACTCGACCCACGAGACCTGAAATGATTGTTGAAATTAGGATCTGATTATTGACTGCCGGTAGTGGGCAGGAAGTTATGTGAATATGAAATGTAGATCTTGAAGTGCCAGATGGGTAGCGAAGTTATGCCAAAACCTTTCACCTTGGAAAAATGAATTGATGATCTGAAGGATCATGGGATATAAGTCCCCGTTGTATGGGAACATTGAGATGATGTAAAATATTGGTTTGAAAGGCATATAAGCTGGATCTAACTTAGGACTTCAAGAGCTGCGTGAATTATGTTTCGTATATCGAACTTGATAAAATGTCTATCAAGTGAGAATCTGATCACTTCTTGATAAAGTTTAGATCGGCGAAAAGTTGCATTCATCAAAAACCCGTAAACATCATGGATAGAGAAAGTAAGTCAACATTAAGCCTGATCTTATTCCCGTAGTTATGTTTGATGAAACTCGCATATTGTAATGAATTAAACTTTTGAGAAAAGACCGAATGTGGAGGAAATACCCACATGGCTTTAACTCTATAAGAAGCGAGCAGTAAGATAAGATGATCTTTGAGGACAAAGATCTTGTTTAGGGGTAAATGCTGTGACAATCCGTCAATTAATGGTTTATATTTTATTCTCAATATTTATTTGAAAACATTATTTTAATGTTATAATATGAACTCACTTATTTTTGGGAAGAAATTTGGATTTACGTCTTGAAGTAGCATCGACTACGTCTAAACCGGAGGATTCTACGTTACGTGCTCACGTTTACATACACCGTCTTTGTTGATGGTCCGACATTTCAGAAAATACATTTATCTGTGAATATTATTTTGGGATTCTAATTTTGAGTTGGTTCATAAACTCACAAATTTACGAGAAGAGATTAGGACTTACGATTTTAATTTAACGTCCTTTACGACTAAACCGGAAACCTTAGGTTTACGTACTTACTTTTTCGAACTCTGTTTTTGATGAGACAATTTTTATTAGATTCGTTTTGTGTCGTTGATTCATAATTTATAAAAACGTTTTTCGTAAAACGACCCGAGGGCACGAAAATCGAGAAAACTAGAATCGAGGAATACCCGTAAACTAGCGGGATGGGACAAAAGAAGTTTATCCCACCCCACTAGGGACGGCCAAGGATTCAACACCTCATCCCATGAGGTGTCAAGCTTAACCAATAAGCCTTAACACTTGTAACTAGCTTCACATGTAAGCTAAGCTTACAACCACCAAAACCACAAAACCATCCACTCAAACCATTTGTTCATTTGCAACACATGCAAAACCACCAAAATCCTCTCTTCCTCTCTATAAAATTCGTCCAAGAACCACCCCTAATCACCCTCATTTGATCAATTTTAACCATGAAATCATGTGTTATTCACACATATGATGAAGCCCTTTTGAAGCTCTATAGATTGGTGGTGATTTTAACATCCAAGGAGATGGATTTGGTGATGTTCAAGGACTGATTTCTACATGAAGTTTACAAGTATTGGTGGCCATAAATATTGGTGTTGATCTATCACAAGTTCTTCCATCAAAATCCAAGCCTTGATCATAAACTACACAACCTTGGTGGTATAAAGATTGTTCTTTCCATCCTCTTGTTATTTTGATTATGTAATCATGTATTTCTTTCTTATTGTATATTTATATGATGATCATATGATGATAAAAATGTTGTGTGGGGATCAAGTATTGATAAATATGATTAAAGAGATGAAAAACCATAGGTAACAAGGTTAAAATCTTGCTAAATATGATGGCTGTATAAAAACAGTAAGTAACCAAATGTTAAACTGATAAATAGGTAAAGTGGAATCAATATACAGTAATTATTAGGTGTTATACACATGTGAGAGTTGGTCATGCAATGGAATCATCAAAATGAGTGAGATATGATCAAAACAAGTTTAGAGTGCAAATCTGAGTACACTATTTTGGACGATTTTTAGAAAATACTTAGAGGCTGATAAAACAGTATCCATAGAAGAGTTAAATGGAGCACATATCATGTAGTTTATGCCATAAAAATTTGGGCTTCTATGTCCATATAGAACTCTAGATATGGATGTTTTGGTGAACATGAAAGTAAAAATCAGATTTTTGGGAAATTAAAGTATAATAGTATATATGAGCACTCAAATAAAAATAGTATAAAATGTGAATTAAAACCCACTAACTTATATAATAAATTTATATAAATATGTAAAAGGATAAATAAATGGACATTTTATAAAAATGGTAGTTTGATAAGTTTTATAAGTTATAAAACTAAAACATAATTTTTACGACTTTTTCAGCTATTACCGTAAAATTAACGTTTTTCGCCAATTAAAACTTAGACGATCAAACCCGTCTAATGTAAAGTTTTTAAAAGTCATATACTGATATATAAGTATCTAATAAAAGTAAAAACCGATAAAATCCGAACTATAGGACATACGGACATTAACGAGCTAAGTTAGCATATTGGACTAATAATTTAACTAAATAAGTTAAACACTTATAAAAATTACTTATTGGGCTTAACCCATTTGGGCCCAACATGTAAAGTATAAATACTAATAATACAAGTATAAAATGGATTAATACAAGTTAATGAACTTATAATAGGCTTATTGAACCTAAAACATGTAAATAGGTAAAACTAGTAAACTAGTAAAAGATTACCAATACATAAACACTAAAATGAGTAAAAGAGAATATGTAAACCCACTTGATCATCATATATATAATCATCATATGTATACATAATTGTTATATTTATAAATTCATTGGAGAAGAGTCTAAGACGAGTATTATTTGTCTAGGTTTCCGTGATTGAAGCACGTACCGTACATCCGAATCACCGATAACCCGCTTTCCTACATCAACGTGAGTTCATAGCCTCGCACTCTTTTAAATTTTTTTATGAAATCTTTTATAAACCCGCGAGGGAGATAACATGTTAGTTTTACTAAAATTGGACACCATTTGTCCCGATTGTTTGTTTATTGATTTGGACCCGAATGATTGTATGACCTAATGTATGATTATATGACCCGATAGATGAGATAAAATGGATTATTAAAGTTAGGTTATGTCATTAAAAGTCCCATTAGCATGAATTGTGAACTACCGGGATTTGGTAGACGCTTATGCATATAATAGTACTATTTGGGGACGATCACCCCAGTTCGTGCCTTGACGGTTGATCCCCGTCGTGCCACATTGATTGGTAAGCGAATTTATATATGAGAAGATTTACACAAGCGTGAATATTGTGACGACATGCTGTTTTAGATGGGCAAATGATTGTCGGGCTAGCTACCCGTTGTTTGTTGTAGTAAGGTAACAATGTCATGCGGCTTATAATAATCCAATTAACGAAATACTTCTTTAAGCATTAAATTACGATATATTGCCTGACTAGCAATACGGGGTCTTACTATTGATATTATGTTCGTGTTTTGGTTTTCCTAACCATAATCATATAACGGTTTTTTTTCCATACAACTATATAAAACGTATTGTATGATATTTTTACGACATTGGTTCGTATAATGATTTTGAAGGCGAAAGCCTATATTATGATTTTGATAAGGATTTGTATAAAATGACTTTGGCTATTTTATGGCCTATTACAATAAATTGTACAAAATGATTGTCGGTAATAATTTTATACCGCTGTTAAATTGATGGATTTTATTAAACTCTATCAATTCAATCGGCGTTATCGCTGACCTTTTCTTTTAGCATGTTTTATCTCAGGTAATTGAAGGTAATTCTCGGGAAGACGACAAGAATTCGTGGCCCGCACTTAAATAACAATTTCCATTCAAATATTTTGTAAAACCTGTATGAAATACAATGACTTGGGACCTATGTAAATTTGATATTTATGAATGGAAATACTTTATTATTAAACGACGCGATTTTTAAGCGTTGTCTATGATGTGAGTAATGTGCTATCCCGTAACACCAACGAGTCTTCCGCTGTATTGAATTGTGTAAATTTGGGGGTGTTACAGCCAACTCTCACATGTGTATGGCATCTAATACTTACTGTAAATTGATTCCACCATGCCATTTTATCAGTTTATCATTTGGTTAGTTACTGTTTTTATACAGCCATCATATTTAGCAAGATTTTAACCATTTTACATGTGGTTTTCCATCTTTTTACCCATGTTTATCAAATCTATCAACACCAAATCCCCACATAATATTTTTAATCATCATTCATCATTATATACATATACATAAATAAAGAAAATACAAGATTACATAATCCAAATAACAAGAGAATAGGAAGAACAATCTCTATACCACCAAGATTAAGTAGTTTATGATCAAGGCTTGGATTTTTAATGGCATAACTTGTGATAGATCAACACCAATCTTCAAGACCACCAATACTTGTAAACTTCTTGTAGAAATCAGCCCGTGTACATCACCAAATCTTCTCTTTGGATGTTAAAATCACCACCAATCAATAGATCTTGAAAAGGGCTTCATCATATCTGTGAATAACATATGATTTCATGGTTAAATTTCATCAAATGAGGGTGTTTAGGGGTGGTGGACGAATTTTAGAGAAAGAGAGAGAGGAGAGAATGAGAGTGGTTTGCATGAGTGAAATGTGAGAAATGGTTTTGGGAGAATGGTTTTGAGGTGTAGTTGGTTTGATAGCTTACTTTGTAAGCTTAGCTAACAAGTGTTAACTTGTTAGCTACAACTTTTCCAAATCTTGTGATGTGGTGTCATTGTGTAGCCGTCCCATATAGTGGGGTGGGGCAAAACTTGTTTTGTCTCATCCCACTAATTTACGGGTATTCCTCGATTCTAGTTTCCTCGATTTGTGTGCCCTCGGGTCGTTTTACGAAAAACGTTTTTATAAATTATGAATCAACGGCACAAAACGAATTTAATAAAAATTGTCTCATCCAAAACGAAGTTCAAAAACGTAAATACGTAATCCTAAGGTTTCCGGTTTAGTCGTAAATGACGTTAAATTGTGAACGTAAGTCCTAATCTCTTCTTGTAAATTTGTGAGTTTATGAACGAACACAAATTTAAAATCCGAAAATAATATTCACGGATAAATTTATTTCCTGAAATGTCGGACTGTCACCAAAAAGGTGTATGTAAACGTAAGCACGCAATGTAGAATCCTTCGGTTTAGACGTAGTCGATGCTACTTCAAGACGTAAACCCAAATTTCTTCCCAAAAATAAGTGAGTTCATATTATAACATTAAATTAATGTTTTCAAATAAATATTGAGAATCAAATATCGACCATAAATTGACGGATTGTCACACGGAATAACCGTTGTTCCCAATGAAAACAACGAGTTGATTCCTACTAGACTTGTCACGAGTTGGCGAGTTTTAATAGACTATCGTAAGCTCAGTGATGCCACTCGTAAGGATCATTTTCGTCTTCCTTTTATGCATCAAATGCTCGAGGGTTTAGTGGGTAATGACTACTATTGCTTCTTTGACGGTTTCTCCGGGTATTTTCAAATTCCTATCGATCCAAAAGACCAAGAGTAAACCACATTCACTTGTCCTTATGGAACATTTGCTTACAAAAGAATGCCTTTCGGCTTATGCAATGCTCCTGGGACTTTCCAAAGGTGTATGATGGCTATATTTCATGACATGGTTGAAGAAACTATGGAAGTCTTTATGGACGATTTCTCGGTCTATGGTGATTCTTTCTCTTCTTGCCTTGCCAATTTAGAACGTATGCTTAAACGGTGTGAAGACATTTGTCTCGTTCTTAATTGGGAAAAATGCCATTTTATGGTAAAAGAAGGCATTGTTCTCGGTCATAAAATTTCCAAAGCCGGTATCAAAGTCGACCGTGCTAAAGTTGACGTCATTGTTAAGTAACCTCCACCTACCACCGTCAATGGAGTTAGAAGTTTTTTAGGTCATGCGGTATTTTACCGTCGTTTCATCCAAGATTGCTCTAAGATAGCTCTTCCAATGACTCACCTCTTAGAAAAGGATGCTCCTTTCATATTTTCTCGAGAATGTCTCGACTCTTTCGAACTTCTTAAAGGTAAATTAACTAAGGCACCGGTCTTAGTCTCCCAAAATTGGGAGTTACCTTTCGAGCTCATGTGCGATGCTAATGATTTCGTGGTAGGCTCGATTTTAGGTCAACGAGTTAACAAACACTTCCAACCAATCCATTATGCTAGCAAGACAAAGACGGGGGCTTAATTGCATTATACCACTACCGAAAAAGAGCTTTTAGCTGTAGTGTATGCTTTTGAGAAATTCCACCCCTATCTTGTGCTTTCCACCACCATCGTTTACACCGATCATTCCGCCTTGAAATACTTATTGACCAAGCAAGATGCTAAATCGAGACTCTTTCGTTGGGTTTTGCTCCTACAAGAATTTAAAATTGAAATTCGTGATAAAAAAGGGAGCGGAAAACCTAGCCGCAGATCATCTTAGTAGACTCGAGGATCCTTATCAAGGGGAACTTCCAAATCAAGAGATTAATGAATCTTTTCCCCTTGAGGCCTTAATGTCTATTAAATCCAATCTTGACGATACCTTATGGTTTGAGGACATTTCAAACAATTAGCGGGTGGTGTTCTCGTGGAAGGGTTAACGCCCCAACAAAAGAAAAAGTTCTTCAAGGACAATAAGAACAATTATTGGGACGACCCTTTCCTTTTCAAGCAATGTGGGGATCTTGTCATTCGTCGGTGTATTGATGAGCCGACATCTTTACTAATCCTTGAAGCTTGTCACAAAGGACCCACCGGTGGTCACTTTGGTCCTAACTATACCGTGAAGAAAGTTTTCGACTCCGGATTTTATAGGCCCACCATTTATCATGACGCTCATGAAATGGTTAAGCATTGTGATGCTTGCCAAAGAAAAGGCAAGATCACACATAAAGATGAGATGCCTCAAATTTTCATATAAGAATGTGAAATCTTTGACGTATGGGGCATCAACTTTATGGGGCCATTTCCATCATCTAAAGGGAAAAAATACATCCTCGTAGCCGTTGACTACGTATCTAAATGGGTTGAAGCAAAGGCTTTACCTACTAACGATGCGAGGGTGGTTGTGAACTTTTTAAAACAATTATTTGCTCGATTCGGTGTTCCTCGTGCTATCATTAGTGATGGCGGGACTCATTTTTGCAATGATCAATTCACACAAGTCATGGCTAAGTATGGTGTCAATCACTGACTTTCCACCGCGTATCATCCACAAACTAATGGTCAAGCCGAGATCTCTAACTATGGACTTAAGTGAATCTTAGAGCAACTGTGGGAGAGCATCGTGCCTCATGGGCCAATAAGTTAGATGATGCTTTGTGGGCTTTCCGTACCGCATATAAGACACCTATTGGTTCCACTCCATATCGTCTTGTGTTCGGAAAGGCATGCCACCTCCACATTGAGTTGGATCATAAGGCTTGTTGGGCCTTGAAATGGGCTAATTTTGATATCAACAAAGCCGGTGATCTTAGAAAAATCCAACTCAATGAACTTAATGAACTTAGGAATGAGGGTTATGAGAATTCATTGATCTAAAAGAAGAAAGCCAAGCTCATTCATCATTCTAGGATTAAGAACCGAGAGTTTCACATAGGTGATCAAGTTTTACTCTTTAACTCTCGGTTGAAAATCTTTTCTGGAAAGCTTAAAAGCCGTTGGTCCGGCCCATTCACCGTTCCCAAAGTCTTCCCTTATGGCACCATTGAGTTATCGTAACCAAATGGGCCAAATTTAAAAGTGAATGGCCAACGTGTTAAGTTGTACTTTGGTGAGGACATCTCTCATAAGATGATTCCATCCCTCACCAAGTTTCCTTTGAATTAGTTCTGGGTCGGGTCAGGCTCGTGTCTCAGTTATAAAAAACAAGCTATTCTCGGAAGGTAACCCGTTGATATATCCTTTACCCGTCTTCATAATAAGTGTAGGGGGAGCTACATAGGTTTTTGTTGTCTTGTTTCTTATGATGTGCAGGGATTAAAGTTTCAAAGAGCACTTTTGATGATATTTGATGACCCGTGATCCCGTGTTCCCGTCTTCCTGGTTCTATCCTAAACTCTTGTGATTCAATATTTCTTATCTTATATGTTGACATTGAAATCACTATAGCTGTATCTTCCTTAGCAAGATTTAAACAATGTGCACAATGTCCTAAGTGTAGAGGAGTTTACTCCCACATGCTTAAACATCGAGGACAATGTTTATATCAAGTGTAGGGGGACTTCTATCGAAGTTAAGTGGGCTTTTCCATTAATTTGTCCTCATTTTAACCGGAAAATTTAATTTTTCGACGTTTTTCAAAATTTTTAATCTATTTTTGCCTAGTAGTATTTCTCATTTATTCTCTTTTATGTTCTTTCCTTTTGTTATCGCATCGTATGTATATATTTCATTCCAAGAATAAAAGTCAAAAGAGAAAAATAAAGTTAAATAAAATGGTTTTAACAAGTTTAGATGTATTTGATATATTAGGCCCGTCATGAATATTTTGACTCAACCCGAGTTTACTTATCCAAGTTTACTCTAGCTAGTATCCTTAACCTATTTAAATCAAGTTTTGCTATGCTTTTATATAGGGAACTTTAAAACGCGAAAGTCTTAACTTTTACGGGTTAAGAACAAGAACTTTTCGCAAGTTCCTATAATTGATCCTAGAAAGTCGTTTATCAAGGGAACTTTAAAATGCGAATTCTAAACTTGAAAAAGTCTTAGAAGTTGCAAGATCCTATAGATGGCTTGAAAACCCAAAACATTGATTTAATAGGCTAAGCATCCACCAGTCTCATTCCTTGAGATTTTAAATTGTGGAGAACGAGAGATGATAGAGTCAATTATAAGTTTGGTATGCTTTGATGAATTTATGTGAGTTAATTATGAGCTTTTACTACCATAGCTTGTTAATAAATATAATTGCAATAAATAAGGTCTTACGATTTGAAAAGTTACTTAGCTTCTAGTCCAAGATCGTTTAAAAGTTATAAAACTATATATAAGTTTGACGTCTTTTCGGCTAAACCGAAATATTAACGTTTTCGCCAAATAAAACTTAGACGGTCGGACCCGTCTAATGTAACATTTTTATAACTCATATACTGATATGTAAACACATTTGACAAGTAAAAACCGATAAAATTGAGCTTTATAACTTATGGACCATAATGGGTCAAAGTAGCCTTATTGGACCATTAGCCCAACTAGTTTGGCTTAACACTAATAGACTTAGTCATAGGCTTAACCCACTTGGGCCTAACATATGAGTATGGGCCTGGTATTAAAAAGATAAATGGATTAATAAAATGATATTCGACACTTAATGGGCTTATTGGGCCTTAATGTGTAAATGAGCTAAAACTAGTGTAACTAGTATGATAAGCCTAAGTTAACTAATACTTTGTGTGACAATCCGTCAATTTATGGTTGATATTTTATTCTCAAGTATTATTTAAAAACATTATTTTAATGTTATATTATGAACTCACCCATTTATGGGAAGAAATTTGGATTTACGTCTTGAAGTATCATCGACTACGTCTAAACCGGAGGATTCTACGTTACGTGCTCACGTTTACATACACCGTCTTTGGTGACAGTCCGACATTTCAGAAAATAAATTTGTCCGTGAATATTATTTTGAGATTTTAAATTTGTGTTGTTTCATAAACTCACAAATTTACGAGAAGAGATTAGGACTTACGATTATAATTTAACGTCCTTTACGACTAAACCGGAAACCTTAGGATTACGTATTGACATTTTCGAACTCCGTTTTTGATGAGACAATTTTTATTAGATTCGTTTTGTGCCGTTGATTCATAATTTATAAAAACGCTTTTCGTAAAACGACCTGAGGGCACGCAAATCGAGGAAACTAGAATCGAGGAATACCGTAAATTAGCGGGATGGGACAAAACAAGTTTATCCCACCCCACTAAAAGGGACGGCCCAAAAGAGGACACCACATCTCTTGATGTGGCACCCTTATAACTACTAAGCTTAACATGTAAGCTACACCTTTCACAAAACCACTAACTAGCTAAACACATACCACTAGCTTCATTTCCTCCATGCAAATCTCACACAGCTCTCCTCCCTCTCTCTCTAAAATTCGTCCAAGAACCACCATCAAACACCCCATTTTGATCAATTCTAGCCATAAACTATGTGTTATCTACACATATAATGAAGAAACCTTTGTTGATCCCAAAATTAGATCGATTTAGCTTTATGTATACGAGATTAGATCAAGTAATACACTTAGAGAAACCTTTGTATATGTATATGACAATCTAAGTGTTATGCGGAATTAACACTTAAACAAGAACACACAAGATGTAAACAAACTTTCACTTTGATTAATGATATCAAACTTGCTTACAATGAAAGTGTTTAGCGTATGAAAACTTATATTGAACATTAATCTAAAGGTCTTCTTTTATAGACATAAGAAGCCTTGTACAATAATCTACGTATCAACTATTCTAGGTAAAGATAAATATACAAAATACATTGTTGTTCCTATCTTTACTAGAAGTAATCTAGAATACAATAAACGTGTAGATCATATACTTCCATCAGTGCTTGTCTTCAATGTGTCAACGCTTGACTTCTTCTTGTCAACGCTTGATCTGTCAGCGTTTGTTTTACTCCTGTCAACGCTTGTTTTACTCTTGTCAGTGCTCAGGTAGACTGCTATAATTTATTCCCAACAATCCTCCCCTAAACTTGATATCTACTATAGTAATCAAGTTTCTGAATATAAATTAAGAACTAGGAGGAATCTTACAAACCTTCTCATATTGGTAATAAATAAATCTGATCAAATCTTTGGCCACGTCACTTGAATAATCAATTTCCAGCTGTGTGTTTTTCATCTTCTCCAAGACTTCCTTGGACATGAAATACTGACCATCTACAAGTAGATACTCAGCAAACTTTGTAGAACTCAAATAATAAACTCCAGCAGCTGAATACAATCTCCATTGAAGACCACTGAGGTCATCTTCAAGATCCTTCCAAATAGCAGGATCTTCATCATTTGGTCCACACATTCTCTTGAATGTTGACCACAGTTTTATTCCATTGACTAAAGTGGGAGCTTCAGTCTCATACTTGGCCTCTAACAACCTCCATAGGTCTATCAAGTCTTCACTATCAAAACTTGCAAACAGAGATATAAGGGTGGTAAAAGTGTGCACCTCTTTTCCATACCTGCCAATCTTCCAAAACCCACATTCATCTTCTTCATAGCTTATAATAGGGTTTCTGGAATCAAGTGGTAACACTTGTACCATATCTGAAGTTTCTAATGGTGAGAGCTTGAGGCTCCTTCTTATAACAGCTTCACTTGGATTTAATGGATCCATATCTTTGGGAAACTCAAGAGGGACTCCCTTTTTCACTAGTCTGGGAACAAACATTGCCTTCTTAAGCTCCATTTCCTCAGCAAGTTCTTCTTTTCTTTCATCAGAAAGAAGTCTTAGAGTGTTTTCTTCCTGCACTCTAACCCAAATGGGATAAGCTCTGCACTCCAACTCTTCAAATGTCAATCCAATCAATTTCTTATAAGTCCACCTTGTTCCATGACATCTGAGCAAAATGCAGTACAACTCCCTTCTATCCCTTTTCAAATTTGAGAGAACATTGCTTGCTTTGTGTTTTAGAATGACCTTGCAATACTTTTGTACTCTGAGAAGAATCTCCAAACCCCATATCTGATCTGAAATGGTCAAATGTGAATTCTCCATACACCTATCTTCCCAAGCATGGTACATCTGAACAACCTCTGGCATATCAAAATCAACCTGCAATTTCAACTCATTCAACTTCTCTTTGGCCAACTCATCACCATACTCAGGTCTTTCTAGTTGCTCTATGATCATTACACTTGAGTCTGAACTGGCTTCATCACTTTCTTCTTGCTCTTCTGAAGTGACAACAAAAGGTGATTCACCCACCTTCTTTCTTTCTTGTTCCACAATTTGTGCAGCCAACCTTCTATCAAACTCAATTTGTGCTGCATTCTTTGGAACAACTTCTTCTACCATAATACCCTTACCCTTATCTAATTGATCAACTGTTGGTAAGGTATATTACCTGTGAAGAAACCTCTTTGATGATGGATGATGACTGGAATACATCAACCTCATTTGCAGGTCTGTCAACGCCCAATTTTGCTTTGTCAGCGCCCAAGATACTCATGTCAGCGTTCAAATTCTGCTTGTCAACGCTCAAATTACCTGTATCAGCGCCTCTTGCAATTTCCTCCAACATGGCTGTAAATGAAAATTTTAAGTTTGTAGGAGAGACTAGAGACGTATCAAAACCTGTTTGTTTCTTCAAACTTTTTAGAGCCTCAGCAACATCCAAAGATTGACCATCATGAGAGCCCTTATCACTCACATTTATTTGTTCATCCTCCCCTTTGGAAGATTCCTCCATCCCTCTCCTTCTGCTAGCATTCTCCAAGATAACAATCCTCTCCCTCAATTGCTTGAGTTCAAGGCCTTGTGTACTGACAATATGTACCAAGTCTGCATTTTTCTTTTGCAAGCTTATGCAGACAGCCGTCAATTCCATTAGGGTCATTGGTTCCAATCTGCCCTCTTCTAAAATGGGTATTTGACCTCCCATGTTAGATTCATTGGGCATGGATGAGGTCTTAATGATGGTAGGACTGTCTTGGCCAGCTTCTAAGCCAGAACCAATAGTCCCAGCCTCATCCATAGCACCAACCACACTTGTGGTGGTGGTTCTCTCTGCTACATGGCTAGGACCACTAGAGGAGAACACTCCAATAGTCCTTTGGCGTTTTTGTAACCTATATTGGGTTGGGGGAGAAGAAGATGTGGATTGGGTGGATGTGGGTTGGTTAAGGGGTGTTTGGGTCTGTGAAGGATTGGTGTCAATGTTTGAAATAGGCACATCAACGCCAACATTTTATGTGTCAGCGTCGAAGGGTTCTTGTTCAGTTTGCATATGTTGTGGTGAAGGTAAAGGTTCAGGTATTGGGTCAATTTGGGGTTGAGGGTCTGGTTGGGGTTGTGCTGCTTCAATGACAGCAATCATAGCAGGGGTTAGGGGTAGGTCACGATGTGGGGGTGAGTTCATCTTTACAAAAATTACTTTCTTTTGCACAGGGATCTCATAAAAATCATCATGATCCCTTGTGCAGTAATTTTGCACCTCAAAAACCATTTGTAAAAATCTGGGATAAGCTAAAGTCATTTTGTTCCCTTTATTTTTACACATTCCTTCAAAAATCATTTTGGAATAATTAAACTTTTGCCCAATAGCAATGCACACAATAGCACTAGCAATAGATCTATTGATCTCATTGTGTGCAGTACACTTGGGACACAAACATTGCAAGAGGACATGTATTAGGTACTTCCAGGCTGGGGGAAACTCCTGTTTATGATATTTATTTAAAGTTCCTTCAGCAGGAAAAGGATAACCCAAAGCCCTTAGTCCTTGTTCTATTTCACTAATGGGGAGGATGGTTATACCAGCAGCATCATCAAGATGCAAAGCTTGGCGTACCAAAGCTTTAGTAACCACCCATGTGCGCCCATGAACAATAGAAGATAATGTAGTCACTCTATTAACTGTTGAGGAACTGACATTGTTCCAAAACTGTTTAATATGTGTGACAGGAATGAGTGGAGCATGAGAAAGAGCATACCTAAGAGGGGATGCATTCAAATACGCCACCTAAGAGGGGATGCTATCATGTTGTGTTGACTCCTGAATCCCAATTCCAAATCACTTGGTTTGAATTTTGGTGCCATTGTTGAAAGCTGTTTGAATGATTGATAAAGATGAAGTTTATAGGAGAAAATTGTGTTAGACAAGAATAATAGGTACCTTGTTTAAAAATAGGAGCCAAATATATAGGAGAGAAAAATGCATGTGATTGGCCCAAAAATAGGCAAGTATTTTCAAAATGCAATCATGAAAATATTGAAAAAGAATAAGTTTATCTCATGCATTAAATGAAAGTTATCAGCTCCCAAAATTACGGCCTAAAAATATGTCAAAAAGTAACAAATGGGTAGGACCCATTGAGTGTCAACAGTCAAAAATAACCTATCAACGCCCAACGGCTATATTCTTGTCAACGTTTTCCAAATCCATGTCAGCGTCAAAATTGGTCACAACAACGCTTGAAAAAATACTTGTCAGCGTCCAAAAATAAAAAAAGTTTAAAAATGAAAAATGACCTTAACAAAGTAATTTATCCTAGAGAAGATAACGAAAAAGTTGATAATTATTATAGGGCGGCAAGCACTGTCCAGTTATGCACACTTGCTTATGCAAGATAGACATAACAGTCCTCTAGTGTCCCTTGATAACCAAAATTCTTAACCACTAAGTTACCTTATAAAATCCCATGTTACTCCCAAGTAAAACCCATGATAAAATCATTCCCAAGTCTCCCAACAGACCAAAACCAATTCTAGGCCAAAAATGTCTTGGCAGCATGCATAGTATATCAACTTTGCATGCTACAGTGCCTCATGATTTAGTAAAACTAACTCATACTCACCTGTGGACACAATCTAGAATTGTGATAAGAGTATCATAAGGATACCCAAAAATCCTAAAGGTTCCTAAAACCTCCCTTAAACTGTGATACAAAAGTTGCCAAAAATATGCATGAACATAAAAAGTTTATGTCAAGATAGGAATTGACAATTCCAACCATCATCCATAAACAAAAACATGCCCAAATGCTTATCCAATGATCCATAAGAAACTCTGTATCCAATGGTATGATGCTAATACCACCTGCACATTGAAAACCACAAAACTAACATTGTTGCTGACAACGCCCCGATAACACTTGTCAGCGTTAAGAAAAGCTTTGTCAGCGTTAGACAAATATATTGCTAACAACGTCACAAAAATACTTATCAGCGTTCAAGCAACCTTTGTCAGTGTTAGAAAAACATAGTGGAAAACCTAATTCCTCAAAAAGACCAATAACAATGCATTATCCTGTACATACTTTTACAAAAAGACTCCAAAACACATATTATGTGAGATTGATCATTCCCATACTTGTTACCAAGTATTGAAACCTTCCAGCATCAAAAGGTTTAGTTAGTAAATCTGACACATTTTCTTCTTTGTCAACCCTATCTGGTTGTATTAAACCTTTTTCAAAACAATCTCTTATAAAATGGTGTCTTATTTCTATGTGTTTAGTTTTAGAATGATGTACAGGATTCTTAATAATGCATAATGTGCTGTTATTGTCAACAAATATCTTGGTATGCATGAAATTATACCCATAGTCCAACAGCTGGTTCTGAATCCATAAAACTTGTCCACAACAAGCAGCTGCAGCCACATACTCTGCTTCAGTTGTAGAATTAGCCACCACTGTTTGTTTCTTGCATTGCCAAGATATCAACCTGCTCCCAAGAAACTGACATCCACCAGTTGTGGATTTTCTGTCAAACTTATCACCTCCATAATCACTGTCTGAATATGCAATGAGCTCCAAAGGTGAATCTTTTGGATACCACAAGCCAAGACTGGGATAACATCTTAGGTACCTAAAGATCCTCTTAACAGCATAAATGTGACATTCTTTGGGAGTCACTTGATGGCGTGCACAAGCACACACAGCAAACATGATGTCTGGTCTAGAGGCTGTGAGATACATCAATGAACCAATCATTGATCTATAGTGTCTGACATCAACATCCTTTCCATCTCTAATCTTTCCCCAAGGGTGTTCTCTATCCATAGGAGTAGTAGCCCTCTTTTCATGTGGAGAAAAGCCAAACTTCTTCAAGATCTCTACCACATATTTATCCTGGGAGATGAAGATACCATCTTCTTTCTACTGAACTTGTAACCCTAGAAAGAAGTTCATCTCCCCCATTGCACTCATCTTGAATTTTTCTATCATCAGTTTGGAGAAATCCTCACTCATCTTTGGATCAGTAGACCCAAAAATGATATCATCAACATAGACCTGAACAAGTAGAACATCCTTACCATTCTTCTTTGTAAACAAAGTCTGATCTATGGTGCCCCTCTTGAATCCATTGTCCACCAAATAAGTAGACAAAGTACCATACCATGCTCTTGGGGCTTGATGAAGTCCATAGATAGCCTTCTTGACTCTATACACCTTGTGTGGATTCTCTGGATCTTCAAAACCAGGAGGCTGCATGACATACACCTCCTCAAAAATTGTTCCATAGAGGAAGGCACTCTTGAAATCCATTTGATAGACAGTGAAGCCCATGCAGGATGCATAGGCTAGAAAGATCCTTATAGCTTCAATCCTTGCAACTGGTGCAAAGACCTCCTCATAGTCTATCCCCTCCTCTTGTGTATATCCCTGAGCCACTAATCTTGCCTTGTTTCTGACCACAATACCTCTTTCATCTCTCTTGTTTCTTAGAACCCATCTTGTCCCAATAGGTCTGACATATCTGGGACAATCAACCAGCTCCCAAACATCCTGAATTGCAAATTGGTGAAGCTCATCCTGCATTGCTTCCACCCAACTTGGTTCTTTGAGAGCATCAAATATCTTCTTGGGTTCCTGTTGTGACAGAAAACAGGCAAACAAACATGCTTACACAAGAGGGGTATCAACCTTCTTGTGAATATTGGCAATGAATCCACCAAGACCTTGATGAGATCTTCTAGTCTGAACAGGAGTCATAATATCACCAATGATTTGAGAAGTAGGGTGATTCTTCATAGTGGAAGTGAGAACTCCTCCTTCAAAAAGTCTGGTGTCTTCAATCTCATTATCCATGTTGCCAATATCTTCTTCTTCAGACACTCTTTCATCAATATGAGGATGAACCTCTTCATATAAATTAGAAGGTTCACCCTGTTCAAAAGTAGAAGAGAAAAGATGCGCAAAAGTATTGTCAACACCTGAACCTTGGTTGTCAGCGTTTGGGATAACAACGCTTGAACTGTTGTTGTCAACGTTTGAGCCATCAACGTCTGAATTTGTCCTGTCAGCGCTAGATTTGCCTTTGTCAGCGCCTGAAGGACCATGCATGTTCTTATCTGGTGGTACTTGGGGACCACCATTATCTTTTCCAGCAGCAGCAGCAGCAGCAAAAGCATCTGTCCATATGCGAATTGTGACATACTCTAGTATAGGAGATGACTTTTCTGCTTTTGATCCAACCTCTGCATTGACCTGTGTACCTGGAACATCGACAACTTGTTCTTCCACAACATTTGAAGTTACCTTCACAATGTCTGGATTAGTGACAGGCATATAATTTAATGTCCTAGATAAAGGTTCCAAGTCAAACAACCAATTTGGACCACTTTCAGGATCACTAGGTTTACTCTCTAAAAACCTAACATGTACTCTCTCAAGAATACATTTTTCCTTCTTAAGGTAAACCCTATAGTCCTTGCTCTGCACTGAATACCCCATGAAATAGACTTCATTACCTTTTGCACTAAATTTACCTAAGGCATACCTAGTATCTAAAACAACTACATGACAACCAAAAGGTCTAAGAAAACAAATATTGGGTTTTCTTCCCCAAAGTAATTCATAAGGTGTTTTGTTCTGTATCTTGTTGACCAATGCTCTATTTTGAACATAGCAAGCTGTATTAACAGCCTCAGCCCAAAAAGTTATAGGGAAATGAGCATCAGCCAACATAGTCCTGGCTGCTTCAATTAGGGTTCTATTCTTTCTTTCTGCAACCCCATTTTGTTGTGGGGTTCTAGCAACACTAAACTGCCTAGTAATCCCTTTTCTGGCACAAAAATCATCTAAAACTTTATTCCTAAATTCACCACCATTATCACTCCTAAGCATTTTAACTTCATTACCAATCTTCTTCTCAATCTGAGTGATAAAATCAATTAAAGTGTCAGCTGTATCACTCTTCATAGCTAAAAAGAAAGTCCAAGTAAACCTAGAAAAGTCATCTGTGATGACAAAGCAGTAGGATTTACCATTCAAACTTTCTATATTGGTTGGACCAAATAGGTCCATATGAAGCAAGTGAAGAGGTCTAGTACTAGAGTGCACCTGTTTGGACTTGAATGAGACCTTGTGCTGCTTGCCTTTAAGACATGCAACACAAGAGTCATCATTGTGGAAGGCCTTTTCAGGCAAACCATCAACCAAGCCAAGTCTCACAAGCCTGTTTATATTCTTAAAGTTTATGTGCCCTAGTCTCCTGTGCCATAGATTACTCTCATCTACTGAAGCTTTAGCATAAAAACATGACATATTGTTATTCATCCTAATCCTATTCAGATTCACATTATATATGTCTTTATGTCTAGGTGTTCTATAGTCAATATATTTCTCATCAGGGATCTTATAATCCTTGCTTAACACCAAACATTCAGTATCAGTAAACAAAACTTTATTTTTGTTATCACAGACTTGTGATACACTAAAAAGATTGTAATCAAGTTCCTTTACCAGAAATACGTTCTCAAAACGCAAGTTCTTGGTGAGAAGTGTTCCTTTGCCTGTGATAGTTCCATATCCGCCTCCAAAGTAAATTTTATCACCATCCTTAATGGGAGTGAAGTTAGTCAGATAATCTTCCTTCCCTGTCATGTGCCTTGAGCATCCACTATCCCAATATCTATAATCATTGACCTGTTTTTGAATGCCTTGCACATAAAGAAAACAAGTTAGTTTTCTTTGGGAACCCAAGCCTTAGCAGACTTGGATTCATCTGGTTGTTCAACAAGAACAGACTTAGTTCTCATAACAACCCCTTGTTCATCCCTTTTTGGATGAAATACCCAGTTAACCCCAATAGGTTTTGTAATGACCTTTGAAATGTAATTAAATCTATTGCAGGTCATTGAAATCCTATTATCATTAGGGTTTTGATCTTTCTTAGGTCTCCATGTAAAACTTGAAGAAGCTTTAGACCCCTTACCCTTTGGTTGCAAATATTTAGGTCTGGTCACATTTCTGTCAGCGTTAGATTTGGTCTTGTCAACGCTGAAATTACCCTTGTCAGCGTTGAACCTAGGGTTTGCTACAGAAACCCATTGCCTATTAGACCAAGTATTTGTCTTTTGAAATGGTCTTTGTCCATGAGTGTTAGACCATCTAGTGAAGAATGGGGCAGGTGTAACAACTTGTAGACATTGATGCACACAAGGTTTGGGTCTGACAACGTTTGCTTTCTAACAGTGTTGACATTGGAAGCGCTGACACACTTATATGCTAAATGTGAAAAGCTACCACAAGTGTAACAGGCTTTTCTAGACACAACCCTAGGTCTAGAAGAGAAGAAGCTTGTTCCATCATTACTAACTTGGATTTTAGGTGACCTAGTATTCCTATACATTTCTGCATACTTGACACTAGGTTTTCTAACAGTGTTTGAGCCAAGGTCAACAGCCTTACCAGTGATTGGGTTTGTTACTTTAATAGGAGTTGACTCATTAGGACTTTCACATAATAAGCCACCCTTAACAAATAAGGTAGGATTGGCTTTCTTCCATTTATTCAAGTCAGTCAACTTCTGTTAATACTCTTCAACTGGGGTAACAACTCTTGGTGGAGGAATGAATTCCTCCTCTTGGAGTTCTGGTAAACCAGTCCAAGATAGGTCCTTTTGTTAGACACCATAGAAGTCACCAGCTGGTGGTGGAACCACAGAGTAGTCTTTTATCCCAATCCCAGTCATGTCCTTAGCATCCCTTTGTTTATTAACACATTCTCCTAGGGTTTGTGTGGCCCTATCAAATCTCTGAATTTTAAGGCCATCATTATCTTTATTCTTAATGGCCTCATCTAACTTAGCATGTAATTCACTATTAACCCTTTCTATGATGTTCCTAACATCATTACTAGCATCTAACTCATGTTTTAAGATATTTATTTTATCTTTTAAATCAAATTCCATTTTCTTGTATTCAGAAACTGTTTTCTCAGTTTGAGTGAGAGCTAATTGATAGTTAGACAGTTTGCATCTCTTAGTACTCACATCATCTAACAACCTTACCACCTCTTTGTTAAGTTTCTCAGTATTTAACCTACAACCCTTACTACAAAAAACATCATCGTATACCTCATTATCTGATGAAGAGGAGGAGTGTGCCATGAAAGCATATTGAACATGCTCTTCTTCTTCAATCTCAGCAGCCAAAGCTTTATCCTCTTCCACATCTTTAGCCAAATAGCTCCAATCCCATCCCATACCATCAATTTCCTGAACTGCAACCATGGCCTTAGGATCCTGAGCCTTAACAATTTGGCTTGAGGGTTTACCAACATCAGATCTTCTAAGAGATCTGCATTCCGTCATGAAGTGCCCCATACGATGACAGTTGTAGCACTCAACTTTGGATTTATCAAATCCAGCTGTGTCCTTTGCATTGAAGGTCATCTTCTTCTTAAACCTTCTATTCCACCTGTTTGCTCTTATACTAGCAAGAGCCATGTTCCATTTAATATCCATCTCTTCTAAGTGCTCATCACTTATTTGCTCAAGGTCCTCATATGTAATCACTGAACCATTGGGCAAAGAAGCAATATAAGCACATACAGTATCCAGATCCAAACCAACAGGTTTAACTCTTGGTGAGTCACTTTTGTATGTGTCAGCGTCTGAATATGAGGCGTTGATAGGACATGTTCCAGCGTTGACACATGTTGATCCAGTAACTGGATGCATGTAAGAGTCCTTCTGATTAAATTGACCTTCACTATGTGAGAAGAAGGCCATATTACTATTAGTAGACTTACTTCCATGCTCCAAAAGGGTTTCATTCTCCAACAGCCTTAGTTTGTTGTAGATATCATCAATAGTAGAACTTTTGTGAGTGTTGTTGGCAAGTATAGATCTTGCCTCAATCTTCCACGCATCACCAAGACTTTTAAGAAAAGTGGAATTAATGTCAACATCACCAAGTTGTGTCCCCATGAAGGACAACTTGCTTGTAATGTCAAGCAGTCTGCTTCTCACACTACTAAGCTTCTCATTAGGTTGAGCCTTGAAAATAGCATAATCATGCATGAGTTGCTTCTTCTTTTCTTCCCTAGTATCTTCATTGCCACCATATGCAACTTCAAGAGCTGCCCAAAGGTCTTTAGCAGAGTCATAACCTCCTAGTTCTTAATGTTTATTCAGAAACTTTATTACTAGAGTAGATATCAAGTTTAGGGGAGGATTGTTGGGAATAAATTATAGCCAGTCTACTTGAGCGCTGACAAAAGTAAAACAAGCGTTGACAGGAGTAAAACAAACGCTGACAGATCAAGCATTGACAAGAAGAAGTCAAGCATTGACACATTGAAGACAAGCACTGATGGAAGGATATGATCTACACGTTTATTGTATTCTAGATTACTTCTAGTAAAGATAGGAAAAACAATGTATTTTCTATATTTATCTTTAGGAATAGTTGATACGTAGATTATTATACAAGGCTTCTTATGTCTATAAAAGAAGACCTTTAGGTTAATGTTCAATACAAGTTTTCATACGTTAAACACATTCATTGTAAGCAAGTTTGATATCATTAATCAAAGTGAAAGTTTGTTTACATCTTGTGCGTTCTTGTTTATGTGTTAATTCCGCATAACACTTAGATTGTCATATACATATACAAAGGTTTCTCTAAGTGTATTACTTGATCTAATCTCGTATACATAAAGCTAAATCGATCTAAGTTTGGGATCAACAACCTTGAAGCCTTGAAGATTGGAGATGATCCTAACATCCAAGATGGTGATTTGGTGATGTCAAAGGGCTTATTTCTACAAGAAGTTTACAAGTATTGGTGGTCTTGAAGATTGGTGTTGATCTATCACAAGTTTTGCTATCAAAAATCCAAGCCTTGATCATAAACTACTTAATCTTGGTGGTATAAAGATTGTTCTTCCTATCCTCTTGTTATATTGATTATGTAATCTTGTAATTTCTTTATTTATGTATATGTATATGATGATGAATGATGTTTAAAAATACTATGTGGGGATTTGGTGTTGATAGATTTGATAAACATGGGTAAAAAGATGGAAAACCACATGTAAAATGGTTAAAATCTTGCTTAATGTGATGGCTGTATAAAAACAGTAAGTAACCAAATGTTAAACTGATAAAATGGTAAAGTGGAATCAATATACAGTAATTATTAGATGTAATACACATGTGAGAGTTGGACATGCAATGGAATCATCAAAATGAGTGAGATATGATCAAAACAAAATTTGTATACCAATCTGAATAGTCTGTTTTGTAGGGACTGTTAAGGATACTTAGACATGGATTGAGCAGTATCTATAACTAACTTATTTGTATCACATAATATGAAGTTTATGTCATCCAAAATTGAGCTTCTATCTTCTTATAGACCTCAAGATATGATAAAAATGGTGAAAGTGAAACTAAAAATCAGATTTTGTGAAATTAAAGTTTAATAATATTATATAAGCACTCAAAATAATATAGTATAAAATATGAAATTAAAACCCACTAACTTATATATTTAATTTATATAAATATGTATAAGGTTAAATAAATGGACATTATATAAAAATGGTAGTTTGGAAAGTTTTATAAGTTATAAAAACTATATTCTTGATTTTTACGTCTAATCGGCTAGTACCGTAAAATTAACGTTTTTCGTCAATTAAAACTTAGACGATCGGAACCGTCTAATGTAAACTTTTTCAAAGTCATATACTTATATATAAGAACATAATACAAGTAAAAACCGATAAAACCCGAACTATATAACATACGGACATTAACGGGCTAAATTAGCATTATTGGGCTATTAATCCAACTAAATGGGCTAAACACTTATAAATTTACTTATTGGGATTAACCCACTTGGGCCCAAAATGTAAAGTATAATACTGATAATAAAAGTATAATTGGGCTAATGAAATGTATTGGGCTTGTAATGGGCCTATTGGGCCTCAAAAATGTATACAAGTTGAGCTAGTGTAACCAGTATAAAAGTTACCAACACATAAACACTATAATGAATGAGTAAAGATGTATAAACCCACTTGATCATCATCATATATATAAAATCATCATATGTATACATAATTGTTATTTTGATAAAGTCATTGGACAAAAGTTTAAGACGAGTATTATTTATCTAGGTTTCCGTGATTGAAGCACGTACCGTACATCCGAATTGCCGATAACCCGCTTTCCCACATCAACGTGAGTTCATAGCCTCGCACACTTTTAATTATTTTAATGAAATGTTTTATAAACCGGCGTGGGAGATAACATGTTAGTTTTGATAAATAGGACACTATTTGTCCCGGTTGTTTGTTTATTGATTTGGACCCGAATGATTGTATGACCCGATGAATGATTATATGACCCGATGTATTGAATAAAAAGGATTATTAAAGTTAGGTTATGTCACTAAAAGTCCCATTAGCATTAATTGTGAACTACCGGGATTTGGTTGACGCTTATGCATATAATAGTACTATTTGGGGACGATCACCCCAGTTCGCGCCTTGACGGTTGATCCCCCGTCGTGCCACATTGATTGGTAAGCGAATTTATGTATGAGAAGATTTACACAACCGTGATTATTGTGACGACACGCTAATTTAGATGGGCAAACGAGTTTCGGGTTAGCTACCCGTTGTTTGTTGTAGTAAGGTAACAATGTCATGCGGCTTATAATAATCCAAAAATAACGAAAATACTACTTTATGCATTGAATTATGATATATTGCCTGACTAGCAATACAGGGTCTTATTATTGATAGTATGTTCGTGTTTTGGTTTTATATAACCATATCCATATAACGGTTTTTATTTAACTTTATACAACGTTATAAAACGTATTGTATGATGTTTTTAACGACAACGGTTCATATAATGATTTGAAGGCGAAAGCCTATATTATGATTTTTGATAAGGATTTGTATAAAATGACTTTGGCTATTTTATGGCCTATTACAAAGATTTGTACAAAATGATTTTCGGTAATAATTATATATCGATGATATATTAATGGTTTTATTAAAATCTATGAATTCACTCGGCGTTTTCGCTGACCTTTTCTTTTAACATGTTTTATCTCAGGTACTTGAAGGTAATTCTCGGGAAGACAACAACAATTCATGGCCCGCACTTAAACAACAATTTCCATTCAAATCTTTTGTAAAATTGTATGAAATGACTATGACTTGGGACCTATGTAAATTTGATATTTATGAATGGAAATGCTTTATTATTAAACGGCGCAATTTTTATGCATGGTCTATGATGTGAGTAATGTGTTATCCTGTAACACCGAGTCTTCCGCTGTATTGAATTGTATAAATTTGGGGGTGTTACAGTTTGGTACTAGAGCTCTCGTTATAGAGCACGAAAGATTTTTAAAAACAAGGTTTTGAATAAAACATTTCAAAATCTTTTAACTATATACATTTTTCTCAAAATGTCTAAAAATATTTTGACTATAACGGTGTCGAAGAATTCCCGAGTTACCGACAAGGCCAGACTGAGAAGTGTTATTTTAATCTATATATATATATATATATATATATATATATATATATATATATATATATATATATATATATATATATATATATATATATATATATATATATATATATATATATATATATATATATATATATATATATATATATATATATAGCTTGGGTTATATATATATATATATATATATATATATATATATATATATATATATATATGATGTAATTTGATTACATGATTGTTTGATGATTATTTCTATATTTATACGAGGTATTTATATGACGTAGATTGTCACAAGAAACCCTAACTCCCCTAGCAAATCAATCGAAGCTATTCCCGTAGGAATTCTAGCTATCCTAGACCTAAACCAAGTTGTGGATATTTATGATCCCAACAAAATGGTTGATATTCGTAGAAATGTAGATATTAGTTGATTGTGATATTGAAGAAGAATTGGCGAGATTAAAACTGATATCGATGTCATGACGATCTCTCCTTATAGAGTGGAGTTTGACAAAATGTTACCACCTGGAAAGATGTCATCTGATTCGTTGTCACCCAATTCTTAAATTGAAATCGAAAGGGTGAATGTTGCACTTGAGGCTGTCAATGGAACCATTACCCAAAAGCCTCATGCCACTAGTACCTTTCCGAGAAGTCTAACTGCATGTGTGAGTCATTTCATACTTGACTCATTTGATAATTATTGTTGTAAGGAGCTATAGGATTTGAAATTAAAGTGTTGTTCATATCGAGCTTTTATTGCCCTTTTAAGGTCTAAGAATAAGATTAATGTATTGGAGAGTGAAGTAGGATATCGCATTGAGAATAAGATTGATTGAAACTTGAATGAAGTAAAATTTAACTTGTATGGAATATGAAATTGTTATGAGGAAGTCGCTAAGTCCTGTGATTGAATTATAAGATTTTAAATGATTGTTAGTTTGTGTTAAGAAGTTATTCCTAGGCCATTGTCCACTGACGAGGATGCCCAGTGTCCAATAAATAACTTGAAGAAAACCTCTTCTGAAATTGGACCGATGGATCTTTCAAGACATGTGGAACACCTAATGACTCTTGTAGATTAGTATTCATTGTGGTATCTTTTAAAATTAATCCTTAACTTAACTGAGACATCAGTTGGTAGGATGAGTTCTTGGAATTGTATAACATAGTGACACATAATGTGTTATGGTACAATTTAGAATTGTTTGTGATTAATGAAAGACTACCTTTGATTGCTAAATCCTACATGTATCGATGTTATCTATCTTTTTTTGTTTCTTCCTAATGTTCGCATTAGTGATGCAACCATTGAACAAGTACTCATCTCGAATTGAGTTACCTTGTGGGTTATTCTTTTTGAGTGTCATCGAGGTCATGAACCTCATGATTAAGTGGCTAAGCTCATTTAGTATTATATTGTAGTTAGTTCTTGGTGAACAACTTTTCATCACTCCTTTGCAGATCACTAATTTTTTTATAAGTTAGAACAATATCCCTTGAGAAAAATTGGGTTTTCATCACCATATGGATTATTTAAAGTGAGACTTATAAATAATCGTTATCGAAATGAAGTTGTTTATAAAACACCTTGGAAAACTTAATTGTTTGCATAACAAAGAAAATATTTGTAAATTTATTTTGATTCTTATTTAAGAATTGAGCATAAAAATGTTTTTATTATAAATGTGATGACAAAATTTTGACGAACTGAGTATTGCATCGTTATTCTTGAAATTGTATATAGTTGCGCGCCTACATACAATTTGGAAGTGAACATGCAAGACTGATTAGTAGTCACCATGAAATTATTAATAAACATTAAATTTTCTTGGAAGATTGCGAAAGATAAAAGTTTTATGAGATCTACAAGAAGTGAAAAAATAGGGACATATTGTTAGGGACAACTACATATGTGCCCGTACCATTTATTTTTCTGAGTCGAATTTACTCATAATGGATATTGTCTTATTTGTCAATTGATATCCCCTTCTTGTTCATTTCTGTAAATGATAAGATTCTTTGGAAAAGTATTTGATTACCGAGTATTAATACCCGACTAGATGTATCGACGTTCCTATCATTTCTTTTGAATTGATTTCATTTGAATGACCTGGGTAACGATCCGAGGAGCTTTCGAATGCGTACTCAAATTATAAAAACATGGGATATATTCATATTCGTTAAATGTTTTCGTCTGTATCTGATTTGAAATTATCTCGCGTAGATTATGCGTTGACCTTACTCTTTTAAGGTTAGTTATGTCTCCAGATATCCTTGAATTGTGAAGAATCACGAGTTATTATTAGTCTTTTGAAAAGTTCACATCTTATCGACGGAAATAAAACTGAAAAGTTGGTAGTGCCAGTAGAATGGATTGATTGATTATGACATGACGACATTGTCTTAATTGATGGGAACTCGAGTAGAATTCCCCTAAAAGATAAGATGTTGATTATCAAAAGTGATCTAAATAATTCTTGATGGATGACCATATCCTACATTTAGACTTGAAATTTTACCGTGAATGTTTGTGAATTAGTCATAGATATTATAATCTAGAAAGAACCTAATATGAATTTATTAAAAGATGTTTCAGTTATCTGAAACTTTAGGAGGTATTTGCTGGTGAATTACCTTGACTTTCGCCATTAAGGAAAGTTGAATTTGGTATTGATTATATTCCCGGTGTTGCACCTGTGGCATGTGTACTGTACGTCAGCATCATCTGAATTAAAGGAATTATCGTACAACCGAGAGAGTTGTCAGAGAAAGATTTTATTCTACCGAGCTCGTCATCATGAAGATCTATGGTGTTATTATTCCTTTTATTTATTGATTACCGTGAACTAGGTAAATTGACGATTAAAAATCTATATCCACTACCCAAGATGATAGATTTGTTCGATCATTTACAAGGTTCTAGTGTATATTTAAGATTTGATCCACGGCATGGTTATCATCAATTTCGCGTCCGCGAAAAAGATTATCTATTCCAATCATTACATCCAGAACTTGTAATGACCATTATGAGTTTCATGTTATGTCGTTTGGATTGACTAATACACATGTAGCATTCATAAATTTGGTGAATCACGTGTGTAGGCTGTAATTTGATAAATTCATGCTTGTGATCATCAAGGACTATTTATTTGTTTATAAGAATAAGAATGAGTTAATAATTATTTGTAAAGTGCCCTGAGTCGACCGAGTAGTGAAAACCTGTACCTTGAATATTTAACATGTGATTTAAGGCTTGATCCTTTACATAAAATGACAGTTTGATTAATGATGGTAAGATATATATATTGACTCTTCAAAAATTAGAGCTATTAGAGACTTTGGGTTTTACCAAAAAGAAAGTGCAAATATGTTTTGACAAATGTTTTAACAAAGGATTTTTAAGGGATTATTCCCTTATACCTAAATCATTTACTAAACTCCTGTTTAGGGGAAAATATTTGTGTATACCTCAAGACAACCTAAGAAGGATTGAGGAAACCATTTAAACCATGACTTAAAATTTGAAACGACAATTTTTGATTTCAACTAAGAAAATTTTGACCAAAGTATAAACAAAGATTTTTCGAACATTTACGAATCTCAATAATTATTTTCGATAAATCAACAAAAATCGTGTTAATTAAATTCAAATTTATTCTTTTGAACATTTTCCTATAATTGGAGGAACCGAGAAAATTTAAAACTTATTACGTTTACGTTTCATAAAATTTAATATTTATTATTTAATTACTAGTAATACTTATCGACGCTTTAGACGCCGGATTGAGAAAAACTGATAAAAATGATAGATGAGACGAAATTAAAACTTAGAAAATATGAAGAAAGAATATACGAATAAATATGGTCATTGATAGGTGTGTAAACACCCATCCTTTTACCACTTAATTCGGGCTAAAACGAGACCAAAACACGTATTTAATATCATTTGTTTGGAATTATGCGTGGTTTTTGTGTTTATTGTATTTTCAGAGCCAACCGGATGAATACTGAAGAAAACATGGGATTGCACGGGTTTTACTGAAGAAAAAGACTCAAGATAAAGTCTATTGTCCAAGAGATACAAAAGATTTGAAGTCACTGGGCCTATTCGAAGATTTATCGAAGAAAAGGACCAAAGATGGAAGATTTATATAAGTCGAAGAAACTCAAGTCTATTAAACGAAGAAATTAAAAGACGAGTTGAATTTAATCGACGACAAATCCCGAATCAGAATCAAAAACGGAAACTTTTCTGAAAAGACGAAAAGACAAGAAGAACGGGAGAAAGCCCACTCACCAACCAAAAGACAAGGCTATAAATAGCCTTTCCCTCACACATTTTTAGAGCTAGCTTTCATTTTTCTTTTCCCCATTTTTTCTCTCCCTGTTTTCGTTTCATCACCATCACCATTAGGGTGATTGGTGATTTTTAATCTTTAATTTTCTCATCTTGTAATTTTAATCTTTGGTTTATCTTGTCAAAACATTAATCATTCAATACAAAGATTTTGTTTAATCTTTCCATTTAATCTTGTTCATCTTCATCTTTATCTTCAAGTTCTTAAGTTTTTATTTTTCTTGATTTGATCTTCAAAAGTTGATGGGATTTGTGTTTTTATTGGTGGGATTCGTTGCTTATGGTGTCTAAATGATTTGTGTTTAATTTGGTAAATCCTTTTTAAGTATTTGATTTGATTTTGATTAAAATTCGTGTTCCGTGTTCTTCGCATGTCTGCTACTGTATCTGGGTTTCAAAACTTCCGAACCAGCTAAAAGTTCCGAATGAAGCCATCATTCGGAAGGTTCCGAACCAATCATTAAGTTCCGGATAAGTCTCAAACTTCCGAACCAACCTCTAAGTTCCGAACCAGGCAAAATCTTCCGAATCAATTTCAATACTTCCGAACCGAACCTTCATTCGGAAGGTTCCGAACCAAGCAGGACTTCCGAATCAAACCTTCATTCGGAAGGTTCCGAACCAAGCTAGACTTCCGAACCAATTGCTTTTCAAAAAGTTCCGGATGAATGAACAGTAACTTCCGCATCAGAAAGTTCCGAATGAGTTCTCAAGTTCTGGATGAATGAAAGTTCCGAACAAAGGTTAAAGTTCCGAATCAATGTTTCTTTTAGGTTACTGTTTGTTTGCTTAACTGCTCCTTTGTGTTTATTGAACTTTAAATTTCAATTTTAATTTTAATCTTGATTTTAATCTTAAGTTTAATTCAAGTCTTTGTTAATCATAATTAAAGTAATTGTCTTTGATTTAAATTTTCATTTCCACTTCTTATTAGACTAGAAAACCAAACCCGTTTTCTTTAGTAACCAAGAACAATCATTCCACTTAAGACCTAGATCAATTCGAGAGGATTCCGAGAGAAATTAGAACCCATATAAAATCAAAGTATCAAATGGCGCCGCTGCCGGCTCTTCTCGTTAAGATCAAAAGTTTTTTGTGAGAACTTGGATTTTGGGATCCGTTCCCCGTGAACGCTACTTTTTCAAAAATTTTCAAAAACAACTAAAAAATATAAAATTTTCAAAAATCCTAAAAATTAAAAAAACAATAAAAACCAAAAATATTTTTGCTTTGTTTTTCTTTGTTCGTTCTTTTGCAGGTGTATGCGCACTCGATCCACGTCTTATCAAGAGCCCGAGCCTCTCGATAACTTAGACATGGCTGGTGTACAAAACAACAATAACATACCACCTCCGAACAACAATAATAACAACAACAATCCGCCTTTCAACAACATGAACAATAACAACAACAATGAGCACCTTCCGGATAATCGCCCAATGATTGAATTGCTGCAAGCTCATGTCGATGGCAATACGGATCCAATTGTTATACCACCAATTGCCGCCAACAATTTCGAGCTAAAGTCAGGATTTATCCAGATGGTATCCGCTCAACCGTTCTTGGGACGAACCATTGATGACCCACATGACCATATCAAGAGATTTCTACAACTCACCAACACGGTCAAGTTCAATGGAGTTCCACAAGAAGTGATAAGGTTACAACTTTTTCCCTTTTCTTTAGAGGGACAAGCCCGGCATTGGCTTGCTAAGGAACCGCCACAGAGTATTCTCTCGTGGACGGATTTGGAAACAAAGTTTATCAACTACTTTTTTCCACCCTCTCGTACTACCGCTTTGCGGAATGAGATTATAAACTTTGAACAAAAGTACGATGAGTCATTCAGTGAATCTTGGGATCGCTTTAAAGATCTTTTAAGAAAATGCCCACAACATGGTTTTACCAAAGTACATCAAATAAATACTTTTTACAATGGTTTAAGCATGAGTGACCAAGATTCACTGAATAGTGCTTCGGGGGGTAATCTATTGGCTAAGACTTCCAATGCTGCTTGGGATATCATTGAGAACAAATCTCGTGTGCAAACCAAGAGTGTTAGGACCAATGTTGCTAGTGCTAGCACTAATGACAGCGACAAGCGATTAGACAAAATCACCACGCTTCTTGAATCGCTTGTCACCCACACCGTCAGCAACAACAACAGCAACAACGCCAAAAACGCTCAAGTGAACGCTGTCAGCCAACCTTGTGAGATATGCGGTGGTCCCCACTCTTACACAACTTGTACCGCCACCCAAGATTACCCTGCTGAGAATGTGAATGCGGCATATGGCACCTACCAACAACCTGCTTATCAAGCCCGACCTCAAGGTGACCGTAACTTGCTTAGCTATCGCTCAAACAACTATCTTTCACCACCTGGCTTTCCTCCTACCAACACAAACCAACAACAAAACCTCAACCGCCCCCCTCAACAACAACAACAACCTCGACAACCATACATCCCACCTCACAAGCAACAACAACCACCTCAACGTAACAATCAAATCTACCAACAACCTGCTTACCAACCACCTGCATACAATGCTCCTCCTACCCAAACAACCACTGCATTACACCAAGAGGTTGCAACCTATATGAGGACCAATGATGTGATCGTGGGAAATCTCCAAGAGGAAGTGCGCAATTTGAAGGCAGACTTGGTCAAGCAAGGAAACGATTTGAGAGCCGATATGAGAAATACGTTGGATACCCAAACAAATGACCTGAGGAACATGATGGCTAGTTTCTTCCAAGGTAATCAACCCTCTTCTTCGGGTACTCTTCCGAGTAACACCGTTGCGAACCCAAGAGGGGAGATGAAAGCAATCACTACTCGAAGTGGTAAAGGTACCAAGGAACCCGAGCTTCCTATACCTCCACCGGTGGTTGTGACTAAGGAGAACGAGTCGCCTGCTCCTATTCCTCCTCCTTCTCCTTCCCCAATTTCTCCACCTCTTCTTTCTACCCCTCCTCCACCCGTGGTTGTGAGTGATCCTATTCCCCTAAAGCCTTCCTCTTCTTCCAATATACCTTATCCTTCAAGGTTGAGGAAAGAGAAGCAAAAGAGCAAGGATGATATTCACGTTTCGAATTTCCTTAATATGTTCAAACAACTGAATTTCAATATCTCCTTCGCTGAGGCTCTCGCTCACATGCCCAAATACGAAAAAATGTTTAAAGATCTTCTGAGCGACAAGGAAAAGCTCCTCGATATTTCTAACACCCAACTTAATGAGAACTGCTCTGCAGTGCTCTTAAGGAAATTGCCAACCAAGCTTGGTGATCCGGGTCGTTTTCTTATCCCTTGCAATTTCCCGGGAGTAGAGAATTGCATGGCCCTAGCCGATCTAGGTGCCAGTATTAATCTCATGCCTCTAAGTGTTTGGAAGCAATTATCTCTCCCAGAGCTAGTCCCCACCAAAATGACTTTGGAATTAGCTAACCGTACGGTTGCTTATCCAGTGGGGATAGCCGAAGACGTCATTGTAGGAGTCGACAAATTCACCTTCCCTGCCGATTTTGTTGTCGTCGACTACGAGATGGACCCCCGTGTGCCACTCATTGTTGGTCGTCCATTCTTGAGGACCGGTCGCACTCTCATTGATGTTGAAGCCGGTGAGCTTATCATGAGAGTGGGTGACGATAAAGTAGTCTTCAACATGGGAAAGTTATCTAAACAGCCTTCTTCTTACGAGAATGTTAATTGTATTGACGTTCTTGATGAGGCTTGTGAAGAACACTTCAAGGATGCTTGTAAAAACATTCCTACCTCTCTTCCCAATGTTGAGACCGTTTCCTCTATCGACTCATCACTATCTCTATTTGGAGAAAGTGATTTCCTTTGGAAAGATTTGGAAGCCACCTTGGAAGATGTGAAGCAAGACAATGACGATTCTACTGCCACTTGGGATGACGATCTCAGTTTCATTGCAAACATCCTCAGAGAAGACAATCCTTCCCCTCCATCTCCCACTGTTATTGCTATCGAGACTCCGACTTCGAATACGCCTCCCGTCGACAATCCTCCGGATTTGGAACTTAAGGAGTTGCCACCCCATCTTGAGTATGTATTCCTCGAAGAAGAGAAGAAGTCGCCAGTCATCATTGCTAAGGATTTGAAGGATGAAGAGAAAGCCCGACTCGTCGCTGTGTTGAAAGATCATAAGAAGGCTATCGCTTGGAAAATTTCCGATATTCGTGGAATTGATCCTCACTTCTGCACACACAAAATTCTCATGGAGGACGACTTCAAGCCCACTATTCAAAGCCAACGAAGGGTGAATCCAAAAATCCATGAAGTCATCAAAACAGAGGTTATCAAACTTCTTGATGCGGGTATGATTTACCCTATTTCGGATTCACCGTGGGTTAGTCCAATCCATTGTGTGCCCAAGAAGGGCGGAATAACCGTTGTTCCCAATGAACACAACGAGTTGATTCCCACTCGTCTCGTTACTGGGTGGAGAGTTTGTATAGACTACCGCAAACTCAATGATGCCACGAGAAAGGATCATTTCCCTCTACCTTTCATGGACCAAATGCTTGAACGATTAGCCGGTAATGAATATTACTGCTTTCTTGATGGTTTCTCGGGTTATTTTCAAATACCCATCGATCCCCAAGATCAAGAGAAGACTACATTCACTTGTCCCTATGGCACTTTCGCTTACAAAAGAATGCCTTTTGGCTTATGTAATGCGCCCGGGACTTTCCAAAGGTGCATGTTAGCTATCTTCCATGACATGGTTGAACAAACCATGGAAGTCTTCATGGATGATTTCTCGGTCTTCGGGGATTCCTTCTCTGCTTGTCTTGCCAATTTAGAACGTATGCTAAAGCGGTGCGAAGACACTCGCCTTGTTCTAAATTGGGAAAAATGCCATTTTATGGTAAAAGAAGGCGTCGTGCTTGGACATAAGATCTCGAAAGCCGGTCTTGAAGTTGACCGTGCTAAATTCGATGTTATCGCAAAGTTGCCTCCACCTTCAACCGTGAAGGGTGTGAGAAGTTTTCTGGGTCATGCGGGTTTCTATCGTCGATTCATCAAAGATTTTTCTCAAATCGCTCGCCCGATGACCCACCTCTTGGAAAAAGATACTCCTTTTATCTTCTCCAAAGAGTGCCTTGAAGCCTTCAAGTCGCTTAAGGATAAGCTAACTAAGGCACCCGTCTTGGTTACCCCTAATTGGGAGCTTCCTTTTGAGTTGATGTGCGATGCTAGTGATTTTGCTATTGGAGCGGTTCTTGGACAAAGAGTGAACAAACACTTCCAACCGATCCATTACGCTAGCAAGACAATGACTGGGGCACAATTGCATTATACGACAACCGAAAAAGAGCTTTTAGCTGTTGTCTATGCTTTTGAAAAATTCCGCCCCTATCTTGTCCTTTCTACCACCATTGTGTACACCGATCATTCCGCGCTGAAGTACTTGTTGACAAAGCAAGATTCCAAACCAAGACTTCTTCGCTGGGTTTTGCTGCTCCAGGAATTTAAAATCGAAATCCGCGATAAAAAAGGAGCAGAAAACTTAGCCGCGGACCATCTTAGTAGACTTGAGGATCCTTACCAAGGGGATCATCCGACCAAAGAAATCAATGATTCTTTTCCCTTGGAGACCTTAATGTCTATAAACTCGAAGCCGAATGAAACCCCGTGGTTTGCGGACTTTGCAAACTACTTGGCGGGTGGAATTCTCAAGGAAGGGTTGACGTCCCAGCAAAAGAAAAAGTTCTTCACCGACATCAAAACTTACTTTTGGGACGACCCTTACCTATTCAAACAATGTGCTGACCTGATTATTCGCCGATGTGTTGATGGACCGGCAGCGTCTAAAATCCTTAATGCTTGCCACAAAGGACCCACCGGTGGTCACTTTGGTCCTAACTACACTGCTAAAAAAGTGTTTGATTCCGGATTTTATTGGCCCTCCATATACCGTGACGCTCACGATATGGTTAAAAAATGTGATGTTTGCCAAAAGCAAGGCAAAATCACACATAAAGACGAGATGCCTCAGAATTTCATTCAAGAGTGTGAAATTTTTGATGTTTGGGGTATCGACTTTATGGGGCCATTCCCTTCGTCTAAAGGAAACAAATACATCCTTGTAGCCGTTGACTACGTTTCAAAGTGGGTTGAAGCCAAAGCTTTGCCTACTAATGACGCAAGGGTGGTTTGTAACTTTTTGAAGGCTCTATTCGCTAGATTCGGCGTGCCTCGCGCCATTATTAGTGATCGTGGGACTCATTTCTGCAATGACCAATTTGCTCGAGTCATGGCTAAGTACGGTGTAAATCATCGTCTTTCCACAGCCTACCACCCACAAACTAATGGCCAGGCTGAAATATCCAACCGAGGGCTAAAGCGAATTCTTGAAAGAACCGTGGGAGAGCATCGTGCCTCATGGGCTGATAAACTTGATGATGCTTTGTGGGCTTTCCGTACTGCTTACAAGACCCCGATCGGCTGTATGCCTTATCGTCTTGTGTACGGGAAAGCGTGCCACCTCCCCATTGAGTTGGAGTACAAGGCTTATTGGGCCTTGAAGTGGGCTAATTTTGATATAAACAAAGCCGGTGACCTACGCAAAATCCAACTCAATGAGCTGAATGAACTCCGTAATGAGGCTTATGAAAATTCTTTGATCTATAAAGAAAGAACTAAGCTCATTCACGACTCCAAGATCAAAAACCGAGAGTTCCATGTTGGAGACAAAGTCTTACTTTTTAACTCTCGGTTGAAAATCTTTTCGGGAAAGCTCAAATCTCGTTGGTCCGGCCCATTCACCATTGCCCAAATTTTTCCATATGGTACTCTCGAGCTCGCTCAACCTGATGGACCAAATTTTAAGGTGAATGGCCAACGAGTGAAGTTGTACTTTGGTGAGGACACCTCTCAGGAGGTGATTCCATCCCTCACCACGTTCCCCATGAACTAATTTTGGGTCGAGTCAGGCTCGTGACTCGGTTATCAAAAACAAGCGCTCCTCGGGAGGCAGCCCGAGTATCTATCCGTTTATGTTTTAATCCCCTAAGTGTAGGGGGGACTTCTATATGTGTTTGTCTTTGTATGGTGATGTGATTACAGGGATTAGTGCACTCTTGGAAGTTTTTAAAGAACCGTGCTCCCGTGTTATCCGAAATCCGGTTCTATCTCTCAACTATCGTGATTCAATTTTCTTCATACTCACATTTGAAATTGATCACTTTAGTCGTCTCTTCATTAACTTGAGTTAACCAACGTGCACAATGTCATAAGTGTAGGGGAAACTTTTCCCACATGCTTAAACATTAAGGACAATGTTTATTTTAAGTGTAGGGGGGACTTCTATCGAAGTTTTAAGTGGACTTTTCCATGAAAATGCCTTCAATTAACCAGAAAATCCTATTTTTCAACATTTTTCAAATTTTTTTATTAACTTTGGCCATTTAGTCGTAATTTTTAAATTTTTATCTTTGCTTTCATATGTATATATCCCGCAATAAAGTCAAAAATATTAATAAAGAGGTGTAGCTAGTTTAGAAGTCTTTGACATATTAGGCCCGTTGCGTTTATTTTGACTCAACCCGAATAGACTTATCCAAGTTTATTCTAGCTAGTATCCTTAACCATGTAAACCTTAATTGGTTTATTAGGCTAAGTATCCACGAGTCTCATTACTTGAGATTTTAAATTGTGGAGGACGAGAAATGATAGAGTCAATTATAAGTCGGTATTCTTGCGCAAGCCCACTTGGTGTAATTATTTGCCTATTCTCCCATCACTTGCTAATAATTTATCTGCAATAAGTAAGGTCGTACGATTTGAAAAGTTACTTAACTTCTAGCCCAAGATCGTTTAAAAGTTGCTCGGTAATGATGAGAGTTCATAGCCAAGGCATAACTTATGAAGCGGGGCGCGAAGATTGGCGAGTCCAAAAAGGCCCTAACAAGGCATGAGGATTCAATTTTATTGCTGAAGATCCAAAGTGATGTGAAAAGCATTATTCCTAAAATCAATATGAAGGATCAAGACTCACGACGAAAAGCAATCAACTCCCGTAAAGATCATGGAGAAGTCTATCCGAAAAGACCCTAACAAGGTATGAGGATAAATAGATCCAAGTCCGAAAAGGAGGCGGATCGTTGTATCTCAAAATCCCAAATAGAGATCGAAGAAATAATCATGAAGTCGTGGTCAACAAAGTTGGAGTACCCCTCAAAAGTCTCCAAGTGAAGAAATTCTATTATGATGAGAAGACCATTATCTCAAGAACGTCTCTCGAAGATATGAAGTATGAAGTACATGCCAAATATCGGCTCGAGAAAGGTCTCAAATCGTGAACCAAGTTATGCCAAGATATGAACTTTTTGATATCCCGAGAAGCAGTTTTAAGAGATTTTGTCCTTTAGCTAACTATTGATCAAATCGTCCTACTTTGCTTTCAGCCCTAATAAACTATCGAAATAAGTCCAAAAATGCATCTTCATGATCATTCTAAGACAAAAATAAAATATAAGAGATACACCTAGGAATAAGGGAGTTTAAGCATTTAATTAAGCCATGTGTGTAAGTGTTTGAATTGCTAACTTATAATAACAATGATCTCGTTTTTAAGCTTAGTTTGGGGAACGTGAAACTTGAGGGTGATAAATCTTCGCAGCACCAAAGCCCTAATGTAAGTCATCGATTTCTTTGCAAGTTATTTCCATATAGCTATTTTCAAGTGAAAATGGTTTTCTATCCTTTTGTTTCCTTTAAAGTCTTAATTCCCTTTAGTACTTTAATTTTTGTTTAGTAGTATTTTAAATAAGGCCAAGGTTGATTAATTATGAGAAAAGTGTAAACTTGCTTTATCACTAAGCATTGCATGAGGGCATGGCAATGGTTAAGTGTAGGGGATTTGATAGGTGTGTAAACACCCATCCTTTTACCACTTAATTCGGGCTAAAACGAGACCAAAACACGTATTTAATATCATTTGTTTGGAATTATGCGTGGTTTTTGTGTTTATTGTATTTTCAGAGCCAACCGGATGAATACTGAAGAAAACATGGGATTGCACGGGTTTTACTGAAGAAAAAGACTCAAGATAAAGTCTATTGTCCAAGAGATGCAAAAGATTTGAAGTCACTGGGCCTATTCGAAGATTTATCGAAGAAAAGGACCAAAGATGGAAGATTTATATAAGTCGAAGAAACTCAAGTCTATTAAACGAAGAAATTAAAAGACGAGTTGAATTTAATCGACGACAAATCCCGAATCAGAATAAAAAACGGAAACTTTTCTGAAAAGACGAAAAGACAAGAAGAACGGGAGAAAGCCCACTCACCAACCAAAAGACAAGGCTATAAATAGCCTTTCCCTCACACATTTTTAGAGCTAGCTTTCATTTTTCTTTTCCCCATTTTTTCTCTCCCTGTTTTCGTTTCATCACCATCACCATTAGGGTGATTGGTGATTTTTAATCTTTAATTTTCTCATCTTGTAATTTTAATCTTTGGTTTATCTTGTCAAAACATTAATCATTCAATACAAAGCTTTTGTTTAATCTTTCCATTTAATCTTGTTCATCTTCATCTTTATCTTCAAGTTCTTAAGTTTTTATTTTTCTTGATTTGATCTTCAAAAGTTGATGGGATTTGTGTTTTTATTGGTGGGATTCGTTGCTTATGGTGTCTAAATGATTTGTGTTTAATTTGGTAAATCCTTTTTAAGTATTTGATTTGATTTTGATTAAAATTCGTGTTCCGTGTTCTTCGCATGTCTGCTACTGTATCTGGGTTTCAAAACTTCCGAACCAGCTAAAAGTTCCGAATGAAGCCATCATTCGGAAGGTTCCGAACCAATCATTAAGTTCCGGATAAGTCTCAAACTTCCGAACCAACCTCTAAGTTCCGAACCAGGCAAAATCTTCCGAATTAATTTCAATACTTCCGAACTGAACCTTCATTCGGAAGGTTCCGAACCAAGCAGGACTTCCGAATCAAACCTTCATTCGGAAGGTTCCGAACCAAGCTAGACTTCCGAACCAATTGCTTTTCAAAAAGTTCCGGATGAATGAACAGTAACTTCCGCATCAGAAAGTTCCGAATGAGTTCTCAAGTTCCGGATGAATGAAAGTTCCGAACAAAGGTTAAAGTTCCGAATCAATGTTTCTTTTAGGTTACTGTTTGTTTGCTTAACTGCTCCTTTGTGTTTATTGAACTTTAAATTTCAATTTTAATTTTAATCTTGATTTTAATCTTAAGTTTAATTTAAGTCTTTGTTAATCATAATTAAAGTAATTGTCTTTGATTTAAATTTTCATTTCCACTTCTTATTAGACTAGAAAACCAAACCCCTTTTCTTTAGTAACCAAGAACAAACATTCCACTTAAGACCTAGATCAATTCGAGAGGATTCCGAGAGAAATTAGAACCCATATAAAATCAAAGTATCAGTCATGATATTTATTTTATCGAGAAAGGTGAACGTAATTACTGACACATTATGTAAAAATAAAGAAACAATTAGGATGTGTTACTTAGTAATGACTGTGCAAAATAAGTTGCCAAGCAATTTGAAATATAGCTGATGCTTGTAAAAAGGATAATATAGATAATAAAAGGGGTTCGCTGTTAATGTGAACCATTAGAATTGAGAAGCCGATGGCGTTAAATGTATAAAAGGCCACTTGTGGTTGTCTAAATATGGAGGATTTTTAGATTTAGTCATGTTAGAATCTCGTAAATATACGTATTTTATTCATGTCATTTCTGATTAAATGTATCCTTATCGAAAGAAGTTGTACTGATGGCAAATTATGAAGGCAGACATCGCCTCATACATTAGTAAACGTCTAAACTATTGCAAAGGTCATCATCTGAATTTGATTCGATTTGGATCATCGTCGACAGACTGACCAAATCTGCTAATATCATTCCTATTGATGATAGATTCTCGATGAAGAAATTGACTCTTTATATTTAAAGGAGTTGCGTAAACACAGTGTGCCTGTATCGATCATCTCTATCAAGATCCTCGCTTCACATCGAATTTCTAGAGATTTGCTCAGAAGTCATTGGGAACGAACCTTGATGAGAGTACTGTTTACCACCCCAATCGAAGGGACGAGGTAAAGTAACGATACAAAACACTAGAAGTCTTGTTTTAAGTTTGAATGATTGACCTTTGGTAATAAACCGTATAATCGTTTTCCTTTGGAGAGATTATCGTTGATAATTATCGTATTAGGATCGAGATTGAATCTTGAGATGATCTATATGAGAGCATCTGTAAGCAGGAGTTGGGATGAAGATACCCGACATACACCCATTGTGAGTTGGACATGTCTTTTAGGTTTAAGGTTTCCTATGATGACAAACCTAACCTTACGAAATATCCGACCCGCGAGACCTGAATTGATTGTTGAAATTGGGATTTGATTATTGACTGCCGGTAGTGGGCAGGAGGTTATGTGAATATGAAGTGTAGATCTTGAAGTGCCAGATGGGTAGCGAAGTGATGCCAAAAATTTTCATCTTGGAAAAATGAATAGATGATCTGAAAGATCATGGGAAATAAGTCCCCGATGAATGGGACCATTGAGATGATGTAAAAATTTGGTTTGAAAGACATATAAGCTGGATCTACTCTAGGAATTCAAGGGCTGCGTAAATTATGATTCGTATATCTAACTTGATAAAATATCTATCAAGTAAAAATCTGAATTCTTCTTGATGAAGTTTAGATCGGCGAAAAGTTGCATTCATAAAAAACCCGTGAACATCATGGATAGAGAAAGTAAGTCAACATTAAGCCTGATCTTATTCCCGTAGTTATGTTTGATGAAACTCGCGTATTGTAATGAATTACACTTGTGAGAAAAGACCGAATGTGGAGGAAATACCCACATGGCTCTAACTCTATAAGAAGCGAGTAGTAAGATAAATCGATCTTTAAGGACAAAGATCCTGTTTAGGGGTAAATGCTGTGACAATTCGTCAATTTATGGTTGATATTTTATTCTCAAGTATTATTTAAAAACATTATATTAATGTTATATTATGAACTCACCCATTTCTGGGAAGAAATTTAGATTTACGTCTTGAAGTATCATCGACTACGTCTAAACCGGACGATTCTACGTTACGTGCTCACGTTTACATACAACGTCTTTGGTGACAGTCCGACATTTCAAAAAATAAATTTGTCCGTGAATATTATTTTGAGATTTTAAATTTGTGTTGGTTCATAAACTCACAAATTTACGTGAAGAGATTAGGACTTACGATTATAATTTAACGTCCTTTACGACTAAACCGGAAACCTTAGGATTACGTATTTACGTTTTCGAACTCCGCTTTTGATGAGATCATTTTTATTAGATTCGTTTTGTGTCGTTGATTCATAATTTATAAAAACGTTTTTCGTAAAACGACCCGAGGGCACGCAAATTGAGGAAACTAGAATCGAGGAATACCCGTAAATTAGCGGGATGGGACAAAACAAGTTTATCCCACCCCACTAAAAGGGACGGCCCAAAGAGGACACCTCATCTCTTGATGTGGAACCCTTATAAGTACTAAGCTTAACATGTAAGCTACACCTTTCACAAAACCACTAACTAGCTAAACACATACCACTAGCTTCATTTCCTCCATGAAAATCTCACACAACTCTCCTCCCCTCTCTCTAAAATTCGTTGATAACTAGATTTTACCTAGTTATAAATTAAAGATTAAGTTCGTGTTCTCGGTATCTTAACGAATTGATTTAGGCTCCTATGTGTGACTTAGTTGATCTTTGGTGAAAAAGAATATTTTTGGGTGATTTTAAATTTAAATGCAAAGACTTAAAAGTAAAAGTGCTCTTAAAGTAAATATAAGTCTAATTAAAGTAAAGGTGCAAGTATTAAAGTAAAGTGGCTGAAATTAAAGGCTCTAAAGTAAATTGACGTAAACTTAAATCTATCTAAGGCAAACTTAAAGTGCGACTAAAACTAAGGCAAATAATCTAAAAGTGCAATTAAATAAAAGGCAGGAAAAATAAAGCTTGAAAATAAAAATCAAAGACAAAAGCTAATAAGAACCTGAATACAGCTCATTCAGAATAAACCTTTGTTTGGAACAATCACTCATCCTAAATGTCACCTTTGGTTGGAATGATTCTTCTTCACTTGGAATATTACCAAAATCCTTGATCCGGAACAAATTGGTCTGAATATGTCACTTATCCAAAACAATGCTTCGTTCGGAACTTGCTGATTCGGAACTTGTAAATTCTGCCTTGATTCGGAAGTCTTTGGTCACCCCTTGATTCGGAACTTTCCGAATGAAACCCCTTGATTCGGAAGTTTAGAACTTCCGAATGAACCTTTCTTGAGTCGGAAGATTTCCCTTGGTTCGAAAGTTTGAAGTTCCGAATGAACAACCTTGACTCGGAAGTTTTTGACTTCCGAATGAACAGCCTTGATTCGGAACTTTGGTCCTTGATTCGGAACATTGAGTTGATTCGGAACTTTTGAAAAGTTCCGGATGAAACCCTTGGTTCGGAACTTTGGAGTTCCGAATGAGTATGTTTGGTTCGGAAGTTTTGACTTCCGAATGAACAAGTTTAATCTTCCGAATGAAGCCTTGATTCGGAACTTCAGAAGTTCCGAATGAATACTTTCCACCTTCTTGGTTCGGAACTAAATCTGGAAAGATCAGAAACAAGCAAATTCCCCCGAAGAACAAGGAACAAACAGTAATAGCAGATATGAACAAAAAGTAAACAAAATCAAACACACGAATTAATAAAATCAGTTTCGAATCAACAAATAAACACCAAACAATTTAAAACATGAAATTAAACAACTTTTACCAAAATAATCAAAAACCACTTTGGATCAAAATAAAAGCATGAACATAAATATAAACACAACAAATCAAAGATTAAGGAAGGTAGATAAGAGGTTGACAAGATAAAGTAAAGATTGACAATAATTAAATGAAGACTTACTTGAAATTAAATGAATTTAAGGTGCGAGACAAGGTAATTAAATTGACAATTAAGTAAATGACAAGTAATTAAAATGATGGAAGAACTAGTGTCACCCTAGCCAACAAGAAAGAAAAGTAATCAAGCCTAATCTATTTATAGGGGAGGATTAGGAAGCTTCCTCCCCTCTTTCCTTTTCTCTTAATTGCATAATTAAGTCCCTCCTTCTTTAATCTTCATTTAATTGCGTACTTAGTCCTTTTCTTCTAATCTTCTTTAATCTTGGACTTAAGGGACTTTTTGACTTCGGGATTTCTTTTGAACTCGTCTTTAAATTCTTCAATAAAATAGACTTGAATTCTTCGGCTTTTGATAAACTTCCGTCTTTTGACTTTTTCTTCGATAAATCTTCAGAATTGGTCGTGGACTTCCGTTCTTTTTCCACTCTTGACTTCTCAACTTCGTCTTTTATCCTTTTCTTCAATAAAAGTCTATAAATGCCCGTGAATGTCCGTGTTTTCTCCATTTTTAACCTTTTCATCCTAAATCACAACAAAAACACAAACCACGCATAATTCCGACATAAAAGACATAAAATACATGTTTTGGTCCGGTTATTATTATAATTAAGTGGTAGAAAAGATGGGTGTTTACACACCTATAAAATCCCCTACACTTGACCATTGCAATGTCCTCATGCAATGCATTAGTTACAAAGCAAGATTACACTTTTCATCATAATCAATCCACGTTGGCCTTTATTAAAGAGATAGAAAATAAAAACATACAAAATAAAGAAATCAAAAGCATACCTTGGGTTTTGGAAAAGTTATGAATAATTATCATCCTCAAGTTTTCACTTTCTCCAAACCAAGCTTAAAAACGAGATCATTGTTATTATAAGTTAGTAAACTAACACGAACTCATGTGGGCCAATTATTCACTTAGACTCCCTTATTCCTATGGGTATCTCTTATATTTTATTATTTGTCTTGAATGATAACGAAGATGCATTGTTTGACTTATTTCGATAATTATTTAGTCTGAAAATAAAGTGCACGATTTAATCAATAGTTAGCTAAAGGACCAAATCTTTTAAAACTGCTTCTCGGGATATCAAAAAGTTCATATCTTGGCATAACTTGGTTCGCGATTTGAGACCTTTCTCGGGCCGATATTTGGCAGCGACTTCATACTTCAAATCTTGAGAGACGTTCATGAAATAATGGTCTTCTCTTCATAATTGGAATTTCTTCACTTGAAGTTTTGAGAGATTCATACTCGGACCACGACTTCTTCATTTTTTTCTCCAATCATTATTTTGGACTTTGATATACAACGATCCGCCTCCTTTATTGACTTGGATCTATTTATCCTCATACCTTGCTAGGGTCTTTTCGGATACACTTCTCCATGACTTTTAGGGAGTTTTTGCTTTACGTCGTGTGTCTCGATCCTTCATATTGATTTTCGATAAATGATTCTTCACATCACTTTGGATCTTTAGCAAAAAAACATAGCCCTCATGCCTTGTTAGGGCCTTTTCGGACTCGCCAATCTTCGCGCCCCGCTTCATAAGTTATGCCTTGGCTATGAACTCTCGTCATTACCGAGCAACTTTTAAACGATCTGGGGCTAGAAGCTAAGTAACTTTTCAAATCGTACAACCTTATTTATTAGCAAATAAATTATTAGCAAGCGATGGGAGAATAGGCTCATAATTAACTCACATAAATTCATGAAAGAATACCGAACTTATAATTGGCTCTATCATCTCTCGTTCTCCACAGTTTAAAATCTCAAGTAATGAGACTCGTGGATACTTAGCCTATTAAATCAAAGTTTTGGGTTTTCGAGTCGCCTATAGGATCTTGCAAATTCTTAGACTTTTTCAAGTTTAGAAATCGCATTTTAAAGTTCCTTTGATAAACGACTCTCTAGGATCAATTATAGGAACTTGCGAAAAGTTCTTGTTCTTAACCCGTGAGAGTTAAGACTTTCGCGTTTTATAGCTCCCTATATAAAAGCCTAGCAAAACTTGACTTAAACACGTTAAGGATACTAGCTAGAGTAAACTCGGATTGAGTCAAAAGATTCACAACGTTTGAAAATTAAAACCACTTATTAAACATTTATTCTAGCAGAGAAAGAAAATAACTATACAAAGATAACAACTAATAGGCCAAAATAGATCAAAAATTTTGAAAAATGTCGAAACATTGATTTTCCGGTTAAAATGAGGACAAAAACAAGGAAAAGACCACTTAACTTCGATAGAAGTCCCCCCTACACTTAAGATTAACATTGTCCTCAATGTTTAAGCATGTGGGATTAAGCTCCCCTACACTTAGGACATTGTGCACGTTGTTTAAATCTCGCTAAGGAAAAGACAACTAAAGAGATTCCTATTTTAATATTGAGAAAATATAAAATAGTGAATCGAAAAGAGTTTAGGATAGAACCGGGAAGAAGTAGAACACGGAATCACGGGTCGTCAAGAATCATCAAGAGTGGATCATTGAAGCTCGAATCCCTGATTAACAAGTGAGGAGAGGAAATAGCAATCCAAAGGGTCCCCCCTACACTTATGGTAAAGAAAGCGAAAGGATAGATGCATGGGTTGCCTCCCAAGAAGCGCTTGATTTTTGTTAACCAAGTCGTGAGCCTGACTCGACCTTGATTATCAACGGAAGAAGCATGAGACATATCCACCCGGATCAAAGACATAGTTTTCATCCATCAATAAGCAAGAGCTTAAGGCGAACAAGGCAAGCCAAAAGAGAAGTGGCAAGGTTCCCTTAAGCAGTGATGGAGCACAGTAGAAGTAAGTATGGTGCGGTTCAAGCATGTCTTCAATGGGTCCAAAGATTTTTCCTTTTATTTCATCAGGTGGATACTGAGATGGCTTAAAGACTTCAATACCGGGGTCGAACACCTTTTCCTTCAAGGGAAAATAGCACTCAGGCTCAGCCGAGTGTGAAGAAGATCCGCAAAGAAGCACAACCTCGTCCTCCGAAGTGGGACAAAGAGGTGTCAAATCATACGTGCAACGGATTTCAGTGTCGACCGGTTTCTTCTCCTTTGACAAAATGTTCTTTAAATCCAAAGTAGGATCAAGACGATAATCTTCAAAGTCAAAAGGAGGAGCATCACTCTCATGAGGGAAGTATGTGTTGAGAAATTCAGAGAAATCTTCCTCAAATGAATAATCGTCCAAAGTAGGATCGAGTGATGGTGGAGGATCTTCATCATGTGAAGAATCGCTCGATAGAGTATCAGCCTCATCGAAATCATCGAAAGTAGGCAGCTCGGGATACTCAGAATTACAATCAAAATCATCCGAATATGAGCTAGAATCATCATCATCATAAGCATCGAAGACCGGTGGAGAATCAAAAATGGGAGAAGCGTCCAAATGAGGGGGAGAATCATCCACATTATCTTCAAAGAGTGGATTATCAGTAGAAGACTCGAATAGAGGATTGTCATAGACGGTAAAGTCATTGAGCACATTTATCATATTCACTGATTCTCGGCCTCCAAAAGATTTGCCTGTAAGCTTCCCTATTTTAAAAACTTTAGAATCATCCCCGACTCTTAAGATTAACTCACCTTCGGCCACATCTACTAAAGCACGTCCGGTTCTTAAAAATGGCCGACCAAGTATTAAAGGAATACGAGGGTCCATTTCATAATCAACTACGACAAAATCGACCGGCAAAGTAAATGTGCCAACTTTAAGAAACACATCTTCGGCTATACCAACGGGGTAAGCGAGAGTGCGATTTGCAAGTTCGAGAGTCATCTTTGTTGGAATGAGATCGGGCAATGATAGTGTTTTCCAAACACTGAGTGGCATAAGATTAATACTAGCCCCGAGATCAGCAAGGGCAGTAAATTCTTCAGTTTTATTGAACACGCAAGGCAACACAAAACGACCGGGATCTCCAAGCTTTTCCGGAAGTTCTCTAAGAAGGACTGCAGAGCAGTTTTCATTTAATCGTGTGTTGGCGAGTTCAATCAGCTTCTCCTTCTTGCTAAGCAATTCCTTGAATGCTTTGACAAATTTCGGCATGTGGCAAAGTGCTTCAACAAGGCTAATGTTGATGGCCATTTTAGATAGCATATCCACATATTTCATTACATTACAGTCATTCTTGGTTAGCTCGTTGGTCTTGCCTATGCGAGAAGGGTATGGGATTCTGGGTTGATAAGGGTTAGGTGGAGGTGTAGTTGGTGAAGGTTGTGATGTTGAAGGGTCCTTCCGAGATACATCGTCATGACGAGGCGGAGACGGTAATGGTGTACTACTACTAGGTGGAAGAGTAATAGGGATACATGGTGGTGGAGAAGGTGTAGATGATGGTGGTGGGGAGGGTGGATTGACAATGGTAATTCCACTACGCGTAGTTATAGCACTCACATTAGCTCGCGGATTGGTGACGGTGTTTGAAGGTAAAGAACCCGAAGAAGAAGAAGGTTGAGCTTCGGGCAAGAAACTAGCCAACAGATTCTTTAATTCAGTTGTTTGAGTGATGAAGGAAGATTGAAGATTTTCACGAACCTCGGTTCTGATGTCATTACCTTGCTTCAAGATATCTCCTTTCAAATTGATTATTTGGCTATGTAGATTCTTGATTTGCTCACCTTGAGTTCTCATGATGGTGTCAACATCGGGATTAATGGGTGGGTGTTGTTGGGTGGGTGGTTGATAAGGGTTAGAAGCACGAGGTGGGATTTGGTTGCTTCTATTGTAGTTGTTGGCGGGGTTTTGGTTTTGAGGAGAAAAACCGGGTGAAAGGTAATTGTTTGAACGGTAGCTCAGCAGGTTTCTATCCCCTTGTTGTCTAGCTTGATAATTTTCCGGTGAATAATTACCGTAAGCAGCATACACATTTTCCGGATTTCCTTGTGTCGAAGGACAATCGGTGTATGAGTGAGGACCGCCACATGTTTCACAAGGATTAGCAACCGCTTTAACTTGTTGTTGTTGTTGGTTTGAAGCGAGAAGCGTAATACTTTTGCTCATTTCGGCCATCATGCGGGTGAGTTCGGTCATCTCAGGGTTTGCTGAGGTTGAAAAAACATTGACTCTCGTGTTGTTTCTAGAAGAAGCAGAGGAATCCCAGTTCTTATGATGAGTAGTCATGTTTTCAATTAACTCTCTACACTCCTCGGGTCTCCTTTTCATGAATGTGCCACCGGCAACTGCATTAATCGTATCACGATCTCGAAAAGTCAATCCGTTGTAAAAAGTATCGATCAAGGTGACCGGAAGCATGTTGTGGTTTGGACATCTATCGATCAAGACATTATATCTTTCCCAAGCGTCAAAAAGAGATTCATCAGGGTCTTGCATGAAACCGCTGATCTGATTGCGAAGGCTTGTGACCATGGATGGTGGAAAGTAGCGCGATAGAAAGCGTTGAGTCATATCATCCCAAGTGTGAATAGAATTCTTCGGGAGATGATCAAACCATTTCTCGGCATGATGCGATAAAGTATGTGGAAAGAGTTGTAGGCGGAGTACATCCATTGTGGCCCCGGGCAGCTTCATGCTTTGGGTGATTGTAATGAACTTGTCGAGGTGTTTGTTGGCATCATCATCAGGCAATCCTCTAAATGGGTTTGTTTGCACTTGCTGAATCATGTGGTGCTTCAACGAAAACTCAGGAGCGTTGATTTGCATCGGCGCAATCGGTCCTCCTCGTCCAAACATTGTTGGTTGACAAAGTTCCTCCATGGTCCGAAGATCGGGTTGTGGAAGAGCATTGTTGTTATTATTGAGGTGCGGTAGTTGATTATTGTTGTTAACACCTGCCATATCTAAATCTTCTTGAGGCTCTGGCTCTTGGTAGTTAGAAGATCTAGTACGCATACACCTGAAAATGCAAAAGAAAAAGAAACCAAACGCGAAGGCAATATATATAATAAAGATAAAATCTTTTTGGATATTTAAAATTTTTAATTTTTATGGTGTTTTATCAAATTTTTTAATTTTTATGATTTTTGAATTTTTTAGGCAAGAAAATTAACGTTCACAAGTGAACGGATCCCAAAAAGCAACGTGTCTAGCACAGAAAGCTGTTGATCTTAACGAAAAGACCCGGCAGCGGCGCCATTTGATAACTAGATTTTACCTAGTTATAAATTAAAGATTAAGTTCGTGTTCTCGGTATCTTAACGAATTGATCTAGGCTCCTATGTGTGACTTAGTTGATCTTTGGTGAAAAAGAATATTTTTGGGAGATTTTAAATTTAAATGCAAAGACTTAAAAGTAAAAGTGCTCTTAAAGTAAATATAAGTCTAATTAAAGTAAAGGTGCAAGTATTAAAGTAAAGTGGCTGAAATTAAAGGCTCTAAAGTAAATTGACGTAAACTTAAATCTATCTAAGGCAAACTTAAAGTGCGACTAAAACTAAGGCAAATAATCTAAAAGTGCAATTAAATAAAAGGCAGGAAAAATAAAGCTTGAAAATAAAAATCAAAGACAAAAGCTAATAAGAACCTGAATACAGCTCATTCGGAATAAACCTTTGTTTGGAACAATCACTCGTCCTAAATGTCACCTTTGGTTGGAATGATTCTTCTTCACTTGGAATATTACCAAAATCCTTGATCCGGAACAAATTGGTCTGAATATGTCACTTATCCAAAACAATGCTTCGTTCGGAACTTGCTGATTCGGAACTTGTAAATTCTGCCTTGATTGGGAAGTTTAGAACTTCCGAATGAACCTTTCTTGAGTCGGAAGATTTCCCTTGGTTCGGAAGTTTGAAGTTCCGAATGAACAACCTTGACTCGGAAGTTTTTGACTTCCGAATGAACAGCCTTGATTCAGAACTTTGGTCCTTGATTCGGAACTTTGAGTTGATTCGGAACTTTTGAAAAGTTCCGGATGAAACCCTTGGTTCAGAACTTTGGAGTTCCGAATGAGTATGTTTGGTTCGGAAGTTTTGACTTCCGAATGAACAAGTTTAATCTTCCGAATGAAGCCTTGATTCGGAACTTCAGAAGTTCCGAATGAACACTTTCCACCTTCTTGGTTCGGAACTAAATCTGGAAAGATCAGAAACAAGCAAATTCCCCCGAAGAACAAGGAACAAACAGTAATAGCAGATATGAACAAAAAGTAAACAAAATCAAACACACGAATTAATAAAATCAGTTTCGAATCAACAAATAAACATCACCAAACAATTTAAAACATGAAATTAAACAACTTTTACCAAAATAATCAAAAACCACTTTGGATCAAAATAAAAGCATGAACATAAACATAAACACAACAAATCAAAGATTAAGGAAGGTAGATAAGAGGTTGACAAGATAAAGTAAAGATTAACAATAATTAAATGAAGACTTACTTGAAATTAAATGAATTAAGGTGCGAGACAAGGTAATTAAATTGACAATTAAGTAAATGACAAGTAATTAAAATGATGGAAGAACTAGTGTCACCCTAGCCAACAAGAAAGAAAAGTAATCAAGCCTAATCTATTTATAGGGGAGGATTAGGAAGCTTCCTCCCCTCTTTCCTTTTCTCTTAATTGCATAATTAAGTCCCTCCTTCTTTAATCTTCATTTAATTGCGTACTTAGTCCTTTTCTTCTAATCTTCTTTAATCTTGGACTTAAGGGACTTTTTGACTTCGGGATTTCTTTTGAACTCGTCTTTAAATTCTTCAATAAAATAGACTTGAATTCTTTGGCTTTTGATAAACTTCCGTCTTTTGACTTTTTCTTCGATAAATCTTCAGAATTGGTCGTGGACTTCTGTTCTTTTTGCACTCTTGACTTCTCGACTTCGTCTTTTATCCTTTTCTTCAATAAAAGTCCATAAATGCCCGTGAATGTCCTTGTTTTCTCCATTTTTAACCTTTTCATCCTAAATCACAACAAAAACACAAACCACGCATAATTCCGACATAAAAGACATAAAATACACGTTTTGGTCCGGTTATTATTGTAATTAAGTGGTAGAAAAGATGGGTGTTTACACACCTATCATTCGTCCAAGAACCACCATCAAACACCCCATTTTGATCAATTCTAGCCATAAACTATGTGTTATCTACACATATAATGAAGAAACCTTGAAGCCTTGAAGATTGGAGGTGATCCTAACATCCAAGATGGTGATTTGGTGATGTCCAAGGGCTGATTTCTACAAGAAGTTTACAAGTATTGGTGGTCTTGAAGATTGGTGTTGATCTATCACAAGTTTTGCTATCAAAAATCCAAGCCTTGATCATAAACTACTTAATCTTGGTGGTATAAAGATTGTTCTTCCTATCCTCTTGTTATATTGATTATGTAATCTTGTAATTTCTTTATTTATGTATATGTATATGAGGATGAATGATGATTAAAAATATTATGTGGGGATTTGGTGTTGATAGATTTGATAAACATGGGTAAAAATATGGAAAACCACATGTAAAATGGTTAAAATCTTGCTTAATGTGATGGCTGTATAAAAACAGTAAGTAACCAAATATTAAACTGATAAAATGGTAAATTGGAATCCAAATACAGTAATTATTAGGTGTTATACACATGTGAGAGTTGGCCATGCAATGGAATCATCAAAATGAGTGAGATATGATCAAAACAAAATTTGTATACCAATCTGAATAGTCTGTTTTGTAGGGACTGTTAAGGATACATAGACATGGATTGAGCAGTAGCTATAATAACTTATTTGTAGCACATAATATGAAGTTTATGTCATTCAAAAATGAGCTTCTATCTCCTTATATAACTCAAGATATGATAAAAATGGTGAAAGTGAAACTAAAAATCAGATTTTGTGATATTAAAGTTTAATACTATTATATAAGCACTCAAAATAATATAGTATAAAATGTGAAATTAAAATCCACTAACTTATATATTTCATTTATATAAATATGTATAAGGATAAATAAATGGACATTATATAAAAATGGTAGTTTGGTATGTTTTATAAGTTATAAAAACTATAAACATGATTTTTACGTCTTTTCGGCTAGTACCCTAAAATTAACGTTTTTCGTCAATTAAAACTTAGACGATCGGACCCGTCTAATGTAAACTTTTTAAAAGTCATATACTGATATATAAGTACTTAATACAAGTAAAAACCGATAAAACCCGAACTATATAACATACGGACATTAACGGGCTAAATTAGCATTAGTGGGCTATTAATCCAACTAAATGGGCTAAACACTTATAAGTTTACTTATTGGGCTTAACCCACTTGGGCCCAAAATATAAAGTATAATACTGATAATAAAAGTATAATTGGGCTAATGAAATGTATTGGGCTTGTAATGGGCCTATTGGGCTTCCAAAATGTAAACAAGTTAAGCTAGTGTAACTAGTATAAAAGTTACCAACACATAAACACTATAATGAATGAGTAAAGATGTATAAACCCACTTGATCATCATCATATATATAAAATCATCATATGTATACATAATTGTTATTTTGATAAAGTCATTGGAAAAAAGTCTAAGACGAGTATTATTTGTCTAGGTTTCCGTGATTGAAGCACGTACCGTACATCCGAATTGCCGATAACCCGCTTTCCCACATCAACGTGAGTTCATAGCCTCACACTCTTTTAAATATTTTTATGAAATGTTTTATAAACCCGCGAGGGAGATAACATGTTAGTTTTGATAAATAGGACACTATTTTTCCCGATTGTTTGTTTATTGATTTGGACCCGAATGATTGTATGACCCGATGAATGATTATATGACCCGATGTATTGAATAAAATAGATTATTAAAGTTAGGTTATGTCACTAAAAGTCCCATTAGCATGAATTGTGAACTAACGGGATTTGGTAGACGCTTATGCATATAATAGTACTATTTGGGGACGATCACCCCAGTTCGCGCCTTGACGGTTGATCCCCGTCGTGCCACATTGATTGGTAAGCGAATTTATGTATGAGAAGATTTACACAAGCGTGATTATTGTGACGACACGCTAATTTAGATGTGCAAATGAGTTTTGGGTTAGCTACCCATTGTTTGTTGTAGTAAGGTAACAATGTCATGCGGCTCATAATAATCCAAAAATAACGAAAATACTGCTTTATGCATTGAATTACGATATATTGTCTGACTAGCAATACAGGGTCTTATTATTGATATTATGTTCGTGTTTTGGTTTTATATAACCATATCCATATAACGATTTTTATTTAACTTTATACAACGTTATAAAACGTATTGTGTGATGTTTTTAACGACAATGGTTCGTATAAAGATTTGAAGGCGGAAGCCTATATTATGATTTTTGATAAGGATTTGTATAAAATGACTTTGCTATTTTATGGCCTATTACAAAGATTTGTACAAAATGATTTTCGGTAATAATTATATACCCATGATATATTAATGGTTTTATTAAACTCTATGAATTCACTCGGCGTTTTCGCTGACCTTTTCTTTTAACATGGTTTATCTAAGGTACTTGAAGGTAATTCTCGGGAAGACAATAAGAATTCATGGCCCGCACTTAAATAACAATTTCCATTCAAATCTTTTGTAAAATTGTATGAAATGACTATGACTTGGGACCTATGTAAATTTGATATTTATGAATGGAATTGCTTTATTATTAAACGACGCGATTTTTATGCGTTGTCTATGATGTGAGTAATGTGCTATCCTGTAACACCAACGAGTCTTCCGTTGTATTGAATTGTATAAATTTGGGGGTTTTACACTTTGTAACTAATAATGTTGTAAGGTGATAAAACCCCACTTGATCATCATGTTAAGACATCATTACATATACATAACAACTTTTTATAAAGTTATTGGGCATAGCCTAAGACCGAGTATTATTTTTCTAGGTTTCCCGTGATTGAAGCATGTACTGTACATCCAAATCGCTGATAACCCGTCTTTCCCAATCAACGTGAGTTCATAGCCTCGCACTATTTTAGATGTTTTATGAAATGTTTTATAAACTCGCGAAGGAGATAACATGTTAGTTTTGATAAAAATAGGACACCAGTTGTCCCGATTGTTTGCTTATTGATATGGACCCAAAATGACCCGATGAATGATTATATGACTCGATGAATGAAATGAAATGGATTATTATTAGTTAGGTTATGTCACTAAAAGTCCCATTAGCATGAATTGTGAATTACCGGGATTTGGTAGACGCTTATGCATATAATAGTACTATTTGGGGAAGATCACCCCAATTCGCGCCATGACGGTTAATCCCCGTCGTGCCACATTGATTGGTAAGCGAATTTATGCATGAGATGATTTATATAAGCGTGATGTCATGCGGCTTATAATAATCCAATAACGAAAATACGGCTATACGCATTGAATTATAATATATTGCCTGACTAGCAATACGGGGTCTTATTACTGATATTATGTTCGTGTTTTGGTTTTACATAACCATTTTCATATAACGGTTTTTATTTAACTCTATACAACGTTATAAAACGTATTGTATGATGTTTTTTGTGACAATGTTTCGTATAATGGTTTTGAAGGCAAAATCCTATATTATGATTTACAACAAAGATTTTTATAAAATATCTTTTGCCTATTTATAGCCTACGACAAAGATTTGTACAAAATGATTTTTGGTAATAATTATATACCCGTGATATACTAATGGTTTTTATTAAACTCTATGAATTCACTCGGCGCTTTCGCTGACTTTTTAACATGTTTTATCTCACGTACTTGAAGGTAATTCTCGGGAAGACGACAAGAATTTATGGACCGCATTAAAATAAAATTTCCATTCAAATGTTTTGTAAATTTGTATGACATATTATGACCTGAGGACCTATGTAATTTGATATTTATGAATGGAAAATGCTTTATTATTAAACGACGCGATTTTTAAGCGTTGTCTATGATTTGAGTAATGTGCTATCCCGTAACACCAACGACTCTTCCGCTGAACTAAATTATGAATATTTGGGGGTGTTACAGCTTTGTACCAGAGATCTCGTTATAGAGAACGAAAGATTTTTAAAACCAAGGTTTTGAATAAAACATTTCAAAAACCTTTTAACTATAAACATTTTACTCAAAATATTTAAAAATCTTTTGACTATAACAGTGCCGAAGAATTCCCGAGTTACCGACAAGGCCAGACTGAGAAGTGTTATTTTTAATATATATATATATATATATAAATTGGATTATATATTCTAACACCCACACAAATGATATGCGCAGCGGAACTACAACATTTGGGTGCTAGGCAGTTATCATCACACACAAGCTATATTAAACGACTCAAAGAGACGTAAAAGTTTTAACATAAATTAAACATTGTTAAAAACATACAAGTCTACGGTTTTCCAAAACCCAAGATGATACAACACAGAGTTAGCGTTTTGGTCCCCACGAATCTCAACCCCAAAAGATACATTTTCGTTAACATGACAGAAAATTAAAAGTGTTCAAGTTAAATAATGGGTGGAAAACAAGTAGACGCCAAGCCACACACAACTCCCATCCTTTGCATGCTCCATGATATACTTCATCGATTACCTGAAACACATGCTAAATTGGGTCAACAAATAATGTTGAGTGGAATTCATAGGTTTTACAATCTCTTTTTGAACATATGTGTTATAAAAATCATTCACGATCATTCATAGAATTGTCGATCAAACAATCTATTATCAAGGTTATGACAATTGTGTTTAAGCTCATGACACTAATCCTTTAACTCAATCACCCGCGTAATTATTACCGGCGTGATTAAGATGAAACCATTGCCCCTTCTAAAGGCATCAGTTGCAGTTATACCTTATCTCTTATCACAAGTTATCCGTCCGCATGGGGTACTCAACGTACTATCCCTCGTCTCGGATAGGGTCGTCAACCCCATAGTACTATCAATTGTATAAGCGGCTATTTCAATCCACACAAGGATTAAACAATAGTTAATAGTTCATGAATATAGGGTCTTTTGCAACTAGGTACTCAACACAATTTAAGGCAACATTCGGGTCCAACAATCATTCATGACATATTCATTTTAAAAAACTAGCATGCATCTCCCTCGCGGGTAAAAACAATTTAAAACAGTAGTAAGCGAGGCTACAAATTCACACCTTATGTATATAGAAGTAGTCGACGATACGAATGACGATCACTGACGATAATGAGGATGCCCGAGAAATTCAACACCTAACAAACAATAATGCGTAATGAGTAAATCTCATTTATAAACTTCAAGTACTGTATAATATGTACATATTAGTCAATTGTGATAATTACAAACTCACGCCAAAACCAAACAAATAATTGTTATTAGTTTTATACGATACATCTACGTTATTAACGTTATTACCCTTTTTACGTTTTTTGCCGATACTTACCAAAAGTATGGGCTGTTTTCTAAGACTTAAACCCTTTTATAAAATTTAGGAAAATTCTCAAAAATACATTAAGATCTGTAGAAAACTCATTTCTAATCCCATTAATAGTTCTCACTTTTATGACCCGTTACTCAACACAATACTAAACATACGTTTTTTGGACTGACTTTGCACATTGACCATGTTGGACTTGTTTGACCCATTTAAAATACACCATTGACACGTTAAACACCTAAGGCTAATAACAGACTCACAAATGCAGGTTTAAGACCAAAAATCAACTTTTAATCAATTACCAAACTATATCTATGGTCCCCGGGATTTGACCCAAAACCAAACATAATTTCGGATTATGTAGGTTCTCATCTCCCGGTACACGTAATTTCAAAACATCATAACTTTTGACTCGTTAGGAGTCGTAAGCTCTTTCTTATACCAAATCGAAGCTAAGACGACGGTCTACAACTATATCCTAGTCTCATGACATGTTTACAAAGTCAAACCCATGAAAACAAGCCTAAACAATCTGCCTAAAATTACCCTTCTCAAAATCAACCCAACACTCGTTTCCAAACCATTTTATCGACACCTAGCCTTAACTTAATCACTTCTAACCATGTCTAAACACCCTAATCAGTCCTTAACACTAAAAATATCAAATCCACTCTAAGACCCATTCACTAAATCAAACATGCAATAAGCTTTACCCATTCAAAATCATCTAAAACAATAATTTAAACATGAACCCACAAGCAAAACATCAATCACCAAGATCCACCAAACACCCCCATATTGCCGTGGGGTGTTGGTGATCAAAACACCCCAACCAAATTGATTTTGGTTGGTTTGTTGGGTGATTATTCATCACTGACACACTAATTAAACATGCATTAACCCCATTAACATCAAAACCAATTTTGAAAAACCCATTTGATTCTTGAAAAAATTTTATGAATGCATGTTGGATTGGAATACATCAAAACACTTGAAATGAATACTCTAAACGTGGTCTAACCTTGTTTTTAATCAAAACAAAGTAGAAAAAAAATGGTGGTGGTGTGGCCGACAGCCAAAAGAGAGAAAAGAGAGAGATGCTGAATTTTTTTTTGAATGTGTTTGTGTTGTGTGTGTTTGATTTTCCTTTTTGTAAATTGGGAGGTCCTTGTGTGCAATTTAGGCATTCTTTTGGCCTTGTTTAAGAACGACCTCAAATTTTTGCGGGAATGACTTACTAGTCGACTTGGAAAATTTTGCAGGAGTCGGGGGTCATCCCGAACACTCAAAAATACTTTTAGGACAATTTAAATGCACCCGGAAAGCAATAAAACACACTCGACTCGACTTAGCACGAACTGAAAGTAAAATCCTCAAAATATAATAATATCGATAAAACAACAATGAACATCGAAATTTGGGCATCCATCGGGATCGTAATCGTCATCGTTCTTCTTAAATCGTCAATCGTCAAGATTACGACCTCAAACATTGGTTTCAACCAAAACGATAAAATATATAGTAAATAAAATTGCTAAAAATTTCAAAAATAGGCGTAATTTAAGGTAAGACAAGTGACCTCGGTTTCTGGGTATCACATCCACCCCTCCTTAAAGAGAGCGACGTCCCGACGCTCGCCACTCCTTATACTCACATTTCGTGCCGTTGGAATAGATGAGGATATCTCTCCTTGAAAAAGTCCTCACGTTCCCAAGTGTATTCCGGTCCACGCCTATAATTCCATCGCACCTTCACAATGGAAATTCTACTATGCTCCAGCCTCTTGACCTCTCGGTCCATAATTTCCACTGGTTCCTCCAAGAAATGCATTTTATCATCAAGCTGAATCTCGTCCAAAGGAATCACCATTTCCTTATCCGCCAAACTCTTCTTCGAATTTGATACATGAAACGTGTCGTGAATAGCACTAAGCTCCTTCGGAAATTCTAACTTATATGCTACCGGTCCAATTAGTTTAACAATCTTGAATGGTCCAATATACCTCAGACTCAACTTTCCTTTCTTCCCAAAACGAATCACACCCTTCCACGGCGAAACCTTAAGCATGACCATGTCTCCGACCTCAAACTCCAACGGTTTTCATCTATTATCGGCATAACTCTTCTGTCGGCTTCTTGCAGCAAGTAAACGGTTCTTAATTTGCACAATCTTCTTTGTCGTCTCCAAAACCATTCTGGGCCCAGTCAATTGACTCTCTCCTACTTCGCTCCAACACACAGGAGATCTACACTTCCTTCCATACGACGCTTAGAATGGTGCAGCCTTGATGCTCGCATGATAACTATTATTATACGAAAACTCCACTAAAGGTAAGTGGCGTTCCCAACTTCCTCCGAAATCAATTACGCATGCTCGGAGCATGTCCTCCATCGTCTGAATAGTTCATTTTCTTTGCAAATCAGTCTCCGGGTGATAGGCCGTGCTCAAACTCAATTCGGTGCCCATCGCACGTTGAAGAGATTTCCAAAATTCCGAAGTCAACCTACTATCGCGATCCGAAATGATCGATAAAGGTACACCATGTCTGCAAACAATCTCCTTCACGTACACACTGGCAAGTTTCTCCATGCTGTCCGTCTTCTTCATAGGTAAAAAGTAAGCAGATTTCGTCAATCTATCCACTATTACCCAAATCATATCACATCCACTAGGAGTTCTAGGTAAACCCGTCACGAAATCCATAGCGATCTTCTCCCATTTCCATTCTGGGATCTCAGGTTGTACCAACAGCCCAGACGGTTTCTTATGTTCGGCTTTAACCTTCGCACAAGTCAAACACTTACTAACGTAAGGAGCAATCTCCGCCTTCATATTCGGCCACCAATAGACTTTCTTCAGATCGTGATACATCTTATCAGCTCCAGGATGTATCGAGTACTTCGACTTATGAGACTCGTTCATAACCAAATCACGTACTCCAGGCATTCCTTCCTCGGATGGAGACAACGGTAACCAAATCCGATTCTCAAAATATCTCAGCCCGTCTGACCTAACCACAAAAAGAGGTTTCAACAGTCTCCCAAGATTCTCAGCACCAATATTTTCTTTCATTAATCCCTTCTCTTGAGCCTTCAATATGGTTTCGGTCAAATCAACACACTCAGTCATCACTAATGCTCTGACTCTCAAAGGTTTCTCTCTATCCTTCCTACTAAGTGCATCCGCTACAACGTTCGCCTTGCCAAAATGGTAGCGAATCTCGCAGTCATAGTCACTCAGTAGTTCCACCCATCGCCTTTGTCTCATATTCAACTCCTTTTGGTCTAAAATGTGCTACAAACTCTTGTGGTCAGTGAATACAACACACTTCGTCCCATACAAGTAGTGTCTCCACAACTTAAGCGCAAAAACTACAGCTCCCCATTCCAAATCATGCGTAGTGTAGTTTTCTTCATTCTTCCTCAATTGTCTCGACGCGTAAGAAATCACCTTCTCACGCTGCATCAACACAGCTCCATAACCCTTACGAGACGCGTCACAATACACCATGAAGTCTTCGATTTCTTCTGGCAATGACAAAATCGAAGCAGAACACAATTTGTCCTTAAGTGTTTTGAAAGCGATTTCTTCATCATCTCCCCATTCAAACACCTGATTCATCTCAGTAAGCTTGGTCAACGGCTTTGCAATAAACGAAAAACCTTCGATGAATCTCCGATAATACCCAGCTAAACCAAGAAATTGTCGAACTTCAGTCGGTGTTGTCAGTTCTGACCATTCCTTGATTGCCTCAACTTTGGCAGGATCCACACGAACTCCTTTGCTATCAATTACGTGCCCAAGGAATTGCACAGATTCTAACCAAAACTCACACTTTGAGAATTTCGCGTACAGCTTCTCTTTCTTCAGCAGATCCAATATCTTCCTCAGGTGCTTCTCGTGTTCTTCCTTGCTCTTGGAGTAAATAAGAATATCATTGATGAATACAATGACAAACTTTTCCAAATACGGCTTGCACACTCGATTCATAAGATCCATGAATACTCCAGGCGCATTTGTTAGCCCAAAAGGCATCACTCTGAATTCAAAGTGTCCATACCGCGTACGGAAGGCAGTTATAGGAATATCCTCCTCACTAACTCGCAGTTGATGATACCCTGATCTCAAGTCGATCTTTGAGTACACACAGGAACCTTGCAATTGATCAAACAAATCATCAATCCTCGGCAATGGATACCGATTCTTAACTGTCAGCTTGTTGAGCTCTCTATAGTCGATACACATCCGAAACGACCCATCCTTCTTCTTTACAAACAACACTGGCTCTCCCCATGGTGATGAGCTCGGTCAAATAAATCCCTTATCCATCAACTGTTTCAATTGATCCGATAACTCCTTCAACTCTGACGGTGCTAATCGATTGGGTGCACGAGCAACTGGTGCAGCTCCCGGCATCAAATCGATTAGAAATTCGACTTCACGAGTGGGCGGTAAACCCGGCAACTCATCAGGAAAAACTTCTGGATATTCTCGAATTACAGGTACCTCTTCCAACTTTGCCTCTAAGTCACCATCACTAGAAACTTGTGCCAGAAACAGATCACATCCATCTTCTACATACCTCATCATTTTCAAGCAAGATATCACTTTCAAACGAGAGGTACATTCATCTCCCTTCACAGTCAAAACCCTATTCCTCAACGGGATTTGAACTAATCTTTCTCCACAAACGATCACGACACTATGCGCCATTAGCCAATCCATCCCAACGATCACATCGAACGATCCTAGCTCTATAGGCATTAAGTCGATATCAAAGGCATAATTCCCTAACTTCAAGGTACACCCTCTTAGTATAGAATTTGTACTAACGATCTTCCCATCGGCTAATTCCAAGTTATAATTAGTCGTTAGCATTACCGGTTCTCTATTGATATGACGACTAAATTTTACATCTACAAAGCTCTTGTGGGAACTAGAATCAAACAATATACTAGCATAACGAGCGTCAATTAGAAACAAACTGGTAACCACATTCGGGCCTTGCGGTTTATCAGCGGTACCTACTCGATACACAGCAGCAACAACATTATTTCCTCCTTGCCTATTTCCAGTCTTCGGGCAGTTCCCCTGCTTATGCCCCCTTTATCCACACCCAAAGCAAACCATCACCTTCGTGGCATTTGCCCTAGTAGCCACCCCTTTAGCTCGGCAATCTGCAATTCTATGACCCGCTTTTCCGCACTTTCCACACGCAGCTGGGCAGTTCCCTATATGGTACAAATTACATCGACCACAATGAGGATTCACCTTAGCTCCTCTAGGGGTAGTGACAGCCCTCATCCCATCATTTCTTCTCTAGTTGAACTGCTGGTTGCGGTTCTGACCTTGGTTGTTACGGTTTCCTCCATGATTTTGACCTTGGGATTGATTCCCCTGAGCTGCTTCCCACTTTCTCTTGTTCCCCTCGACAATGTAGTCCTTCTTATCTTGCAGCTTGACATCCATTAGTGCGTGAGCCATTTGGACTGCTTCATCGAATGACCCAGGCTTAGATGAAGTTGTCTCACCTTTGATATTACTTGACAAACCCTTGATGTACTGCTTCATTTTCTTGTGATCATCAGCAAAGGCATCGGGACACAAAAGGCTCAACTCAATAAACCTCCTTGTATACGCGGTGATGTCATTGTTCCTCAAAGACAAATGCCTTAACTCATCTTCTAGTTGACCCAACTCTTCTTCGGGACAAAACTTTTTGGTCAAGAGTGCCTTGGTAGCAGTCCAAGTCCTCGCATTTGCTACCGCTAATCCGACAGTGGCCACTTGATTGTTCCACCAACTTAAGGCGTCATCGAGAAAAGTGGTAGCTGTAAACTTGACTTTATTTGCCTCTGAACATCCGCTAATTTCAAAAGTGCTTTCGATCTTCTCCAACCACCTTCGGAGTTCTAAGTCTCCGCCAGTACCACGAAACTGTGTGGGACCGCATTTCATAAAACCAACATAAGTACACTCCCTCGGGGCTTGCTGTCTTCCTGCATTTCCACCTTGATCTGGGTTTCGGTTTGCACAATCCGCTTCGAGTGCATTTGCAATTGCTTCTTGAATCATTGTGTTCACACGGTTAGCTGTCAGCTTTGGAGGCATGGTGAATTCTCAAGTACACCTCTCGGCAAAGACAGGGAAAATAGAAAACAAGGTAAGTATACACATCAAGATTAAGATGGATTTCTCTTTCAAGACATTATATAAGTACAACAACACATCACTACAAGGTTACTAATATTCATCAATCACGTCACAAAAGAGCAAATTAAATACATATCATAGATTATGAAAGGTAAACATGGATTGCATTGATAAATTAACCAAAATCTATGACAAGTAATGCCACTACAACCATACACCAACAAACTTAAGTCATCAAGTTTTCATCACAATACCATCATACAGGAGTCTAAAATAGTTCGATTACAACGATCAAAAGATAAAATAAAATACAAGTAACTAGTCACGTGGTGATCCACACGACCTCTTGGATGGTGGTTCTTCTTCATCCTCCTCGGGCTCTTCGTCACTGTCTTCTTCGTCCTCGTCCATCTTCCTCTTTCCCTTATCACTCGGCTCACACTCAGTTACCTTCTTCTATCCAGAAGTAGATCCACACTCCACTGCTACCTGATTCCCTAAAGTGATACACACACCCCTGGCGGGTAGCTGGACCATGAAATCATTAGCCTCCAGCTCCGAGTCATCTACAAATCTCCAATCTTGTGGTAGGGATGCTCTAACACGATGCTCCCAACTTCGTATCCTAGCCAACCTCGCCTGATCCTCCCTAACTTACTCAAGACTAGTACTCAGGTTTGATATCATCGATCTCAAACTATTAATATGACTCTTATTCGCTACTCCATCAAATTCAACCCTTGCAGTTCTTGCCAACAACCGCTGATGTGCCCTCTCATTTTCGTCAAACCTTTTGATTACTCTAGTTTCCACCACGTACCGTTCGTACATCAATCTATCCATTCTTCTCAAGAGATTTTCAGGATCCCAATAGTTTCTTGGCCTCGGAAAATAGACCTTCGCCACATTTTCATGAATAGAACGCGATCTAGATGCATTACTGGATTCCGCACCACACTCATTACTCACCCGAGTAAACCCCGGCACCGTCCTCAGGTAATCCTTACAAATGTCCATTGGGGGACGAACGGGTTGCTGATCATATCGGCCTGTCGGAGGCACTTCATATCCCTTCGGTGAATTTGGAGATTGAACTAATTCGGGCTCGGTCTGACCGACGGCATTTGCTGGAATTCCATCATCCACCGGATCCTCTTCCTCAGAATCCTCTCCACCATCGTCACTAACGCTGAAGTTGTCCACATCACTTTCATCACTGTCATTTGACGGCTCTATCGCTTCTTCTTGAGCTATCCATCCATTGTCACCATTTGGCGGGTTCGGAGGAAACGGTCCCCCTTCGTGTCCTACGACGTATTCGTCTCCATTTCCGTTAGGCGGTACCTCGGCCATTCCTGCAATAACAGAGAATTTTGGACGGTACGTAAGATTATTATTCAATATTTATAAATATATGCATGCAAATGCAATGCAAAGGTGGTACACATGCCCAAAATGCGATAATATGATGCTCATGCATATGCAATATAAGAATTATAGTATCAAGTACTCCACGTACAATTTCAACGTTTACATATAGTAGTTCAATATCTACGTAATAAATACTCACATATATTACTTCAACTCAAAGGTATACATCTATACCATCAATACTAAAAATAAACCTTACCGGAGCCATGCAGGATAGTTGTGTGCTTGGACAATTTCTTACGACACCAAAAGTTATAGTCTAGGATTTTTCAAAACGACCTAGTTCTCTATAACTCATGGCTCTGAAACCAATCTCTAACACCCCCACAAATGCTATGCGCAGCGGAACTACAACATTTGGGTGCTAGGCAGTTATCATCACACACAAGCTATATCAAACGACTCAAAGAGACGTAAAAGTTTTAACATTAATTAAACATTGTTAAAAACATACAAGTCTACGGTTTTCCAAAACCCAAGATGATACAACACAGAGTTAGCGTTTTGGTCCCCACGAATCTCAACCCCAAAAGATATATTTTCGTTAACATGACAGAAAATTAAAAGTGTTCAAGTTAAATAATGGGTGGAAAAAAAGTAGACGCCAAGCCACACACAACTCCCATCCTTTGCATGCTCCATGCTATACTTCATCGATTACCTGAAACACATGCTAAATTAGGTCAACAAATAATGTTGAGTGGAATTCATAGGTTTTACAATCTCTTTTTGAACATATGTGTTATAAAAATCATTCACGATCATTCATAGAATTGTCGATCAAACAATCTATTATCAAGGTTATGACAATTGTGTTTAAGCTCATGACACTAATCCGTTAACTCAATCACCCGCGTAATTATTACCGGCGTGATTAAGATGAAACCATTGCCCCTTCTAAAGGCATCAGTTGCAATTATACCTTATCTCTTATCACAAGTTATCCGTCCGCAGGGGGTACTCAACGTACTAGCCCTCGTCTCGGATAGGGTCGTCAACCCCATAGTACTATCAATTGTACAAGCGGCTATTTTCAATCCACACAATGATTAAAAAATAGTTAATAGTACATGAATATAGGGTCTTTTGCAACTAGGTACTCAACACAATTTAAGGCAACATTCGGGTCCAACAATCATTCATGAAATATGTTCATTTTAGAAAACTAGCATGCATCTCCCTCGCGGGTAAAAACAATTTAAAACAGTAGTAAGCGAGGCTACAAATTCACACCTTATGTATATAGAAGTAGTCGACGATACGAATGACGATGATGAGGATTCCCGGGAAATTCAACACCTAACAAACAATAACGCGTAATGAGTAAATCTCATTTATAAACTTCAATTACTGTATAATATGTACATATTAGTCAATTGTGATAATTACAAACTCACGCCAAAACCAAACAAATAATTGTTATTAGTTTTATACGATTCATCTACGTTATTAACGTTATTACCCTTTTTATGTTTTTCGCCCATACTTACCAAAAGTATGGGCTGTTTTCTAAGACTTAAACCCTTTTATAAAATTTAGGAAAATTCTAAAAAATACCTAAAGACCTGTAGAAAACTCATTTCTAATCCAGTTAATAGTTCTCACTTTTATGACCCGTTACTCAACACAATACTAAATATACGTTTTTCAGACTGATTTTGCACATTGACCATGTTGGACTTGTTTGACCCATTTAAAATACACCATTGACCCGTTCAACACCTAAGCCTAATAATAGACTCACAAATGCAGGTTTGAGACCAAAAATCAACTTTTAATCAATTACCAAACTATATCTATGGTCCCCGGGATTTGACCCAAAACCAAACATAATTTCGGATTATGTAGGTTCTCATCTCCCGGTACACGTAATTTCAAAACATCATAACTTTTGACTCGTTAGGAGTTGTAAGCTCTTTCTTATACCAAATCGAAGCTAAGACGACGTTCTACAACTAAATCCTAGTCTCATGACCTGTTTAGAAAGTCAAACCTATGAAAACAAGCCTAAACAATCTGCCTAAAATTACCCTTCTCAAAATCAACCCAACACTCGTTTCCAAACTATTTTTCGACACCTAGACTTAACTTAATCACTTCTAACCATGTATAAACACCCTAATCAGTCCTTAACACTAAAATATCAAATCCACTCTAAGACCCATTCACTAAATCAAACATTCAATAAGCTTTACCCATTCAAAATCATCTAAAACAATAATTTAAACATGAACCCACAAGCAAAACATCAACCACCAAGATCCGCCAAACACCCCCATATTGCCGTGGGGTGTTGGTGATCAAAACACCCTAACCAAATTGATTTTGGTTGGTTTGTTGGGTGATTATTCATCATTTACACACTAATTAAACATGCATTAACCCCATTAACATCAAAACAAATTTTGAAAAACCCATTTAATTCTTGAAAATTTTTTATGAATGCATGTTGGATTGGAATACATCAAAACACTTGAAATGAATAATCTAAACGTGGTCTAACCTTGTTTTTAATCAAAACAAAGGAGAAAAAAATATGGTGGTGGTGTGGCGGTGTGGCCGACGGCCAATAGAAAGAAAAGAGAGAGAGGGTGAAATTTTTTTTGAATGTGTTTGTGTTGTGTGTGTTTGATTTTCCTTTTTTAAATTTGGGAGGTCCTTATGTGCAATTTAGGCATTCTTTTGGCCTTGTTTAAAAACGACCTCAAATGTTTGCGGGAATGACTTACTAGTCGACTTGGAAAAATTTGTAGGAGTCGGGGGTCATCCCGAACACTCCAAAATACTTTTAGGACAATTTAAATGCACCCGGAAAGCAATAAAACGCACCCGACTCGACTTAACACGAACCGAAAGTAAAATTCTCGAAAAATTATAATATCGATAAAACGACAATGAACATCGAAATTTGGGCATCCATAGTGATCGTAATCATCATCGTTCTTCTTAAATCGTTAATCGTCAAGATTACGACCTCAAACATTGGTTTAAACCAACACGATAAAATATATAGTAAATAAAATTTCTTAAAAATTTCAAAAATAGGCGTAATTTAGGGTAAGACAAGTTTCCTCAGTTTCTGGGTATCACATATATATGTTGTAATTTGATTACATGATCGTTTGATGATTATTTTAATACTTATACGAGGTATTTATATGACGTAGATTGTCACAAGAAACCCTAACTCCCCTAGTAAATCAATCGAAGCTATTTCTGTAGGAATTTTAGCTATTCTAGATCTAAACCAAGTTGTGGATGTTCATAATTACAACAAAATGGTTGATATTCGTAGAAATGCTGATAGTAGTTGATTATGATCTTGAAGAAGAATTGGCGAGATTAAAACTAATATCGATTTCATGACGATCTTTCCTTATAGAGTATAGTTTGACAAAACCTTACCACCTAGAAAGGTGTCATCTAATTCGGTGCCACCCAATTCTTAAATTGAAATCGAAAAGGTGAATTTTGCACTTGAGGTTGTCATTGGAACCATTACCCAAAAGCCTCATGTCACTAGTATCTTTCCGAGGAGTCTAATTGAATGTGTGAGTCATTTCATACTAGTGACTCATTTGATTACTATCGTTGTAAGAGCTATAGAATTGGAAAATAAGTGTTCTTCATATCGAACTTTAATTGCCTTTACAAAGACGAAGAATAAGGTAGTAAGTAATGAAGAATAAGGTAGAATGTCGCATTGAGTTTAAGTTGGTTGAAACTTGAATAAAGTCAAATTTAACTCGTATGGAATACGAGATTGTTAAGAGGAAGTCGTTAAGTCCTGTGATTGAATTATAAGGTTTTAAATGATTGTTGGTTCGAGTTAAGGGTTGTTCCTAGGCCATTGTCCAATGACGAGGATTCCCAGTGTCCAAGAAATAATTTGAAGAAATCTTCTTCGGAATTGGGACCGATGGATCTTCCAGGACAGGTGGAACACCTAATGACTCATGTAGATTAGTATTCATTGTAGTATCTTTTAAAATCCCTAACTTAACTTAGACATCATTTGGTAGGATGAGTCCTTGGAATTGTATGACATGGCGACACATAATGTGTTACGGTACAATTTTTGACTTGTTTGTGATTAATGAAAAGACTACCTTTGATTGCTAAATTTTACATGTATCGATGTTATCTATCTTTTCTTGCTTCTTCCTAATGTTCACATTAGTGATGCAACCATTGAACAAATACTCATTTCGGATAGAGTTGCGTTGTAGATTCTTCTCTTTGTATTCCTGAGTGCCATCGAGGTCATGAACCTCATGATTATTTGGCTAAGCTCATTTCATATTATATTGTAATTAGTTCTTGGTGAATAACTTTTCATCACTCCTTTTGCAGATCACTCATTGTTTTTGTAAGAAATACAATACCATCTGGGGGAAAATATGAAATTCTTATTTTCATATGAGTTATTTAAATCCGTACTATTAAGTAACTACTATCGAAATAATGTTTTTATTAAACACCTTGTAAATGGAAATGCTTCCATAATGATGAACATTTCGGTAAAATCCTTTTTATTTTTATTTCATAATTAAACATGAATATATATTTTAAACATGATGAAAATGTTTTGACGAACTGAGTATTGCATCGCTAATCATAAAATTGAATATAGTTGCACGCCTACGTTTAATTTGGAAGGGACCATGCAAGGCTGATTAGTAGTCACCATGAAATTGTTAATAAACATTGCATTTTTGTAATTGTGAAAGATTGAATTTTTATGAGATCTGCAAGAAGTGCAAAATAGGGACATATAGTTAGGGACACCTACATATGTTCCCGTACCATTTATTTTTCTGAATCGAATTTACTCATCTGTGGATATTGTCTTAATTGGAAATTGATATCCCCTTCTTGTCCAATTATTTCAAGGCAAGATTCTTTGGAAACTTTACTAATTATCGAGTGTTGATGCCCGACTGGGTGTATTGGCGTTCCTATCATTTCTTTAATTAGATTCCATTTGAATGACATGGGTAACGATCCAATGTGCTATCGAATTCGTACTCAAATCATGAAAACATGGGATATATCCATGTTCGTTAATATTTTTGTCTTTATCTGATTTGAAATTCTCTCGCGTAAGTCATGTGTTGACCTTACTCTTTTGATGTTAGTTATGTCTCCAAATATCCTTGAATCTGTGAAGGGTTATGAGTTATTATTAGTGTTTTTAGAAGTTCACATCTTATAAACGGTAATAAAACTGGAAAGTTGGTAGTGCCATTAGAATGGAATTGTTGATTATGACATGGTGTCATTGTCTAAATTGATGGGAACTCGAGTGGAATTCCCCTAAAAGATAAGATGTTGATTTCAAATGTGTGACAATCTAACATTTTCAGGTAGTGAATTATTTTCTCGTATAATATTTTGAAACTTATTTTTATGTTGGTTGACGAACTCACAATTTACGTATTTAAATTTGGGCTTACGTGCATAATTTAGCGTCTTTTACGATTAAACCGGAAACCTTAGGATTACGTATTTACGTTTTTAAACTCCGTTTTTGATGTGACAATTTTTATTGGATTCGTTTGGTGACGTTGATTCATAATTTATAAAAACGTTTTTCGTGAAACGACCCGAGGGCACGCAAATCGAGAAAACTAGAATCGAGGAATACCCGTAAAGTAGTGAGGTGGAACAAAATACATTATCCCACCCCACTAATATACATGGGACGGCACATATGACACCACATCTAAGGATGTGGCATCATGTTAGCTAAGTAGCTACAAGTGTAAGCATTAGCTTAACACTTAAGCTTACTCTTTCCACTCAAACTAGCTAAAACCACTAGCTACTCATTCATACCATTTTTACTCATGCAAACTACTTCGAACTCTCTCAAAACCCCCACCCTTTCCGTCCACTTTGAAGAACAAAACACCCCTTCTTGATCTTTCTAGCCATGAAATACATGTTATCTAGCTCTATCATGGAGTTATCTTGAAGCCTTAATCATTTGGTGGCCATTTTAACAACAAAGAAGGTGATTTGCTTGTGTCCTAGGGCTGATTTCTCAACTATTGTTCTTGGTGTTTGATGATCTTGGAGTTACTTTTGGTGTTCATCAAGTTCTTGTCTTCCAAAAACAAGAAATACAATTGGTTGGTAAAGAAGATCATCCTCTCCATTTTCTCTTGTTATTTTTGTAAAGAACAAATGTATTTTCTTTCTTTTTGTATATGTATATGATGAATATATGATGATAAAAATATTGTGTGGGGATCAAGTGTTGATAAATATGCTTAAAAAGGTTAATAACCATAAGAAATAAGGCTAAAATCATGATTAATTTGTTGGCTGTATAAAAACAGTATGTAACTAAAACTTGAACTGATAAACTTGCATGGTAGAATTCATTTACAGTAAGTACAATATGTTATACACATGTGAGAGTTGGCCATGCAATGGAATCATTATAATGAGTGAGATAGGATCAAAACAAGATGAGTGTGCTAATCTGAATAAGCTGTTTTGTAGAGACTATTAAGCATAGATAAACTTAAAATGAGCAGTAGCTATAACTAAGTTAAATGTAGCACATAATATGAAGATCATGACATCCAAAAATGAGCTTCTAATTCATAATAGAACTCTAGATATGATAAAAATGGTGAAGATGAAAATAAAAATCAGATTTTGAGAATTAATGTTTATTATTATTATATAAGCACTCAAATTTTATTGTATAAAATGTAAAATAAAAACCCACTAACTTATGAATTTTATTTATATAAATATGTAAAAGGTTAAATAAATGGATAAATTATATAAATGGTAGTGGAATAATACTTATAAGTAATAAAAACTATAAACTTGATTTTTACGACTTTTTCGGCTATTACCGTAAAATTAACGTTTTTCGCCAATTAAAACTTAGACGATCAAACCCGTATAATGTAAAGTTTTTAAAAGTCATATACTGATATATAAGTAACTAATACAAGTAAAAACCGATAAAACCCGAACTATAGGACATACGGACATTAACGAGCTAACTAAACATATTGGACTAATAATTGGACTAAATAAGTTAACCACTTATAAAAAGAAATTATTGGGCTTAACCCATTTGGGCCCAAAATGGAAATTATAGATACTGATAATATAAGTATAAAATGAAACAAAACAAGTTAAAGAACTTATACTAAGCTTATTGGACTTAAAATAGATAAATAGGTAAGACTAGTAAACTAGTAAAAAGTTACCAAAACGTAAACACTAAAATGAGTAAACAAGGATATATAAACCCACTTGATCATCATCATATGTACAAAATCATCATATGTATGTTGTTATTTTGATAAAAGTCATTGGAAAAAGTCTAAGACCGATTATTATTTATATAGGTTTCTGATGAGACTGCTTTTATACATAGTCTCATCGTCCAAATCGGGCTTAAATTGCATTAAATATCATTAAAACTGACAAATATATGCTCGTGTTTGTTGCTTGTGTATTTTAGGTACGGATATTGAGGAAATGAGAAAAAGATCACAAGAATCAATCAAAAACGAACATGGGAAACGAGGCGGCACAATGAACCGGGCCCAAGAATGAAATTTCCAAAAATGACCTTGAAGAAATGAAGATTGGCAACATTGGTCCCTCATTTTTGAAGACTTGGAAATTTATACCCTTGCAATACTCTCTATTTGCATTTGGGTCCCTAAATTATCAAGATGTTACAAGTTCAGTCCTTGGAGAATGAAGAAATTACATTTGAAGTCCTTGTCTTAAGTATTGAAAACATGTTGTGCCAAAATTAACAAATTGGCAAACTTGTTATAAAGGGAATGAAGATTGTTGCTGTTTAATATAAAGTGAAGAAAGGAAGATACTTTGGGGGCCAAAACTGCCAGACAATACAACTCATCCCCACCAATCACCACTCCACATCACACCTCACAACCAATCACACCCCACCACCTCATCCTCCACTCCACGTCTGATTCCCACCCAACTTAAATAATCAGATTAACTGATTATTTAATCTTCCCACCAAAACACTTATTTAAAACCCATTAATCCCCAAATCAGATTAAATAACCCCTAATCCCTTATAAACCCTAAACACAACCCAGGATCAAATCAATCCAAAACAAAGGGGTTTTACCCCAATCTTTCCAGATTACAAATTAACCTTACCCTCACCTCAACCCACACAAAAACCGTGACCAAGACCAACCCATGTGAGTGTAGGGCCCTCCCCTGCACATCACTTTCCCCTCAAAACCCTAAAACCGACCAGATAAACAGCTCATATCCACTCCTTTGTCCCCAAGGACTAATAAACGGCTTAGATCACAACAATCCAACTGGCAACATCACATGGTTCCATTTGACCAAGATTTGAAGATTCGTCCAAGGGCATGTTGGAAATTTCAAGGATTAGGGTTTAGCAAACGTATTATTTTATTCAGTAGCACTAGAACCTTCTACCTAGCATTATAAAAGGAACTCCAACATGTGGAAGCCCTTTGTTCCAGTTTTTTAGCTAAATTCATGTAATCCCTTTTTATGAATATAAAGTTGGTGTTTTGTGTTAAATTGTAATTCCTTTTATTTTTTATAAAAGTTGGTATTGATTTAGCTAAGTTCTGAGTTCCACATTTGTGATTTAAGTACAAGGATTTTCAAAAATCAGTCTCATTTTCAAGGTTTCTGAAAAAGGTGATTTTTTGGTGAAATCTTGTTCCAATTTGGTTTTCCAAGTTTGTAAGAAGTTTGTGTAAGTGTTTTGAAAAGAAAAAAATTTTAGAAATTATCTGAAAGGATTGTGAAGAAGTTTTAAAAACAAATTATTTGTATTTGTGTGCTATTTTTCTTAGCAGGAAATCCCTTGGAGATTTGGATTGTTTTTTCAAAGGGTCAGCTCAGGCCCCAGCCTGAAAGGAGGTGGCAAAGCAGCCATTGAGGGGCCTGGATGTAGGTCACTCTAAGTAACTTGTCTTGTCCTTGTTTCAGTTTTCAAAATCTGTGATATTTCTGATTTATGTGACTTTGTGAAGAAAGTTGTTCATGTGTGTGTTAAGTGGTTTAATATTAGCTTAATAGGTTTGTATGCATGTTAGAGTAAGTTTGAATCAATTTGGTTTGGATTTGATGTGATTTGGTTTGAAAAAAATTGGTTTTCTGAAAATAAAGGGGTGTTTGGGTCTAGGTTTTCAGGTAGGAGTTTGATAAGCTGTTGGTTTGAAATCTACCTGAACATGCTCTTTTTGATGTTATTACATGTTCTCAGTACTTGGATTTCAGTTTGGTAGAGTCTTAAACAAATTTGCATGTTAAAATTTGGCTTAAGTAGTAAAAATCAGTAAAGTGCCCTTAAGTGACTGTTTTCTGAAAATTTGTGCCTTCAATCTTGCTAGTTGTTAGATACTTGTCCCACCTAGGGTTTGTAATAGCTTATATGTGATTTGGTACACTTGTATGCAAGTTCTTGGGGTTTAAAATCCATCATTGTGCCATTTGCATCAGAGTTATCCTTCATCAGTAAAAGTTAAGCTTCATCAGTAAGCTTTTGTTGATTTTGTGATTGATTGTGTGAAGCAACTTGTGTTTATTTCTTGTTTATTTGACTTCCCACAACCCAACTGGTTGTGGGAGTGCCCATTTGTCCAAAGAAAACCAAGCCATAAGCTTTCCTAAGCTAAAAAGGTCAACTGACCTTGAAATTACACTAACAGTGGGAAAAAGGTTCCCCCTACTTGCACAATTTTTACCACTGCTTTGCAAAAAGACAAATCCAGCACATGTCACTTTCAGCTTATTAGTTTTTTTTGTCTTTAGTGACTAAAAATTGGAATTAGGACCTGATTTTTGTTTCAATATTTTTCTTATTTAATTTTGGATTTTTCTGTTTAATTAGAATTTTTATTACTGTTCATTTGCTATTTTTTAGGTTTAATAGCTATTCTAATTACTTTTTAATTTCTGATTTTTGGCATTTAGTGGCAAAAATTATTATTTTTCAGTATTAAGATTTTTCTTAGATTTAGAAAAACATTTTAAGATTTTTAGTTCAAAAAGTTTTTACTGTTCACTTTTTATTTATTTTTTAGAATTAAATTAGTTTAATTAGGGTTTTAATTCAAACTGTTTTGTCTTTTAGTGCAAAATTTTATATTTTTCAAACTTCTTCATTTTTCTACTCTTCCTTAGAGTAAATTAGGATTATTAAAAGTGTCAAATTATTTTTGGCATTATTTTATTATTTTTTATAATTATTAGGGTTTAAAAATAGTTTTTAGTGATTTAAAAATAGAAAAAATAGTTTTTAAAATTTAGGAATACTTTTTAGTCTTTAAATAATATAAGTAAGTTATTTGTTCAATAAAATAATATTTTGGACATTTTGATTAATTATATTTAATTTTAGGGCTTTAATTAGCATTTAAAATTGAATATTTAATTAATAAAAGGTTTTAAAATATTTTTATTGGATTTTAATTCTTATTTGTATTATTTTAGACTTACTTTTAACTTTTAATTAATTTTTTGGTTTAAAATTTTTAATTTGTAGCTTTTTACGGTTTTACGTGAACGCCTTTTTCGTCTTAGTTTAATCCGTCTTCGTAACCGTCATTCTCTTCTCACCCCATCTCTATTTTCTTTTTCTCAATATAATCACCAATCAAAATCAATTCATTAAACAACGCTCTAACCTCCTCGAGAACGAACTCACTTCACTTTAGGGTCATTTACACACGGTTTTCCTAAATCGTCGTGCCTACTTGCCCTATTTTGTTGCTCTTTTCCTAAAGGGTATACAAAAACTTAACTATCATTTTGGCGCCGCTGCCGGGGAGGCGTGTTGTGTTTTGATTAGAATTGTTGTTTTTATATACTAACCATAATTAGTATTTGTATTAGTAGCACTCTACTAATACGTATTATCGGTTTTAGGTTTTTGTGTGAATACTATTACTATAGTGTATACGTAGAACAATAAATTCACAAGTACTCCAAATACGTGAGAAATCACAACCTTGACTTGGGAGGCCATTACCCAATCATTGTATTCGAATCTCAAACCAAAGAAAAAGGCAAAAATAGATAAATACTTTCGTGAAGCTTAATTTTGATAATACAAACTATAAGGTGGGTATAAGGCGGATATTATAAAATATATCCTAAGGAAAAAGGCTCTTAAGTGCTTCGCGCCGCCTTGTTTCCCCGCTTGCTTGTGAGTATTTGATTTTGAGAGCTAATCGAGGGTTTTGTCGCCCAAAGTATTATTAAGTATCATATATATTTTCTTGGTTTTCATTGATTAAACCCTCTTGAACGTTTTGGTGTTCCACCAACGTTCTAAAGTCATCGAAGGCGTTCACTTCACGTGATCGTTTTCATTCCTTGTGGCTTCTTTAATCGAGAGATTTGATTAAGGAGGAGATTTGTAGATTTATGTCTACTTAATACATTCACCAAATTTCAAAAAAGGTTAATACAATCAAAAACCACAAAAAAAAAATTTTAAAAATACAAAACACCAAAAAGAATCTTCTTTTCTCGTCCCCTCGTTGTACGTGACGTTTATGCTAACTCGTAATCAAGCAAGACGTGCACGTAAACGAAAGAACAAAACTCCCACTCCAAATCATTCTAGTGAGGAGTCTCCTATTGACGAACCCATTGTAAGAGAAGCACCAACCATGGCGAATCGAACTATGATGGAGTTACTTCAAGCACCCACCGAGGGTTATGGAGAGGCTATTGTGATTCCCGCTATCCTTGCGGAGAATTTTGAGGTGAAAACGGGTTTGTTGTCGATGATCCAAAACAACAAATTCCGAGGTGATGAGAAGGACAATCCACACAACCATATCCGCCAATTTAATCGTCTTACCGCCACTTGCAAATTTAAGGATGTCTCGAATGACTCGATTAAGATGATGCTTGTTCCGTATTCCTTAGCGGGGCCCGCTAAAATTTTGTTAGAGAAAGAGCTACCCAATTCTATATTCACGTGGAAGGATCTCGTTTCAAAATTTGTGAACCATTTTTTTCCGCCCTCTAAGACTACGCACTTGAAAAACGAGATTTCAAAATTTTCACAAGAATCAAATGAAAGTTTTTCAACGGCTTGGAATAGGTTTAATGAGATGTTACATGAATGTCCTCATCACGGTTTTTCTGACTTACATCAAATTGACACGTTTTACAATGGACTTAATGATCATGAAAGAGATTATTTAAATGCCGCCGCGGGTGGTAATTTTTTGTGTAAAACGGTTGAGGAAGCTTTGGTGATAATTGAAAATAGGTCTAAAGTTTATAGCCCTCGTAACACACCGAGTGTTGCCAAATTGGGTTTATCATCGTCATCATCGTCTCGTAGCATTAATGCCTTACATGATGAGGCAAATGAGGAGAATCGGTTTTTCGATAGGTTTTCGACTCTTATGTCCCATTAGAAAGCTCAAGAAGCTTCAAATTCCGCTTCGGTTAAAGCGGTTTCTAAGAGTTATTTGGCTTGTGGTGGAGCTCATGATCTTTCCGAGTGCATTACCGCGGATGGTAACACTTCGAGTGCTTATATAGCCACGGGAACTTATAACCAAAACGGTCAAGGTTCCCGCCAAAATCAAGCTCCACCAAATCAAAATGCTAATAACTATCGAAACAACAATCAAGGTGGTAATTATCAAGGCAATCAACGTAATTACAATAAGGGTAATTATCAAAGTGGAAATGGGCAAATTTTTAATCAAAACCAAAACCGTGATTTTCAAACTTACACTCAAGGTTTTCAAAATGATCACACCAAAAATCTTCAAGGAGAATTTGAATTATGCTAAGGCAAACGATGCTAAGTTTGATAATATGCAACATGAAATGGTTAGCTTAAGATCCAAGTTGAAAAACGAGCTTAAAAACGAACTTGCTAATGAACTTAAGACTCATGCTAATAAAATGGAAGGAAATGTTCAACGACTCCAACAAAATCAACAAAAAATGGAGCAAGGTCAACATGAGATTAAGCAAGAGTTGTTAAAAGCGGATGCTAGGCAATCTAAGTTTGAAGACCGAATGGGAAAAATGTTTGAAGTTATCATGTGTAAACCCTCTTCTTCGGGTGGTCTTCCTAGTGATACCATCGTGAACCCGAAAGGAGAATTGAAGGTTATTACTACTCGTAGTGGTAAAACTTTCAAATAACCCATTTCTCGTCCAAGTACTTCTACGGAGAAGGAAAAAGAGAAAGAACCCGAGGTGGTGTTAGAAAAGGAGCAAATTACAAGCCCACGAAGTACCGCTCAAACCACACCTACGGTTGAACCTACACCAATAGTGGAACCCGAGATTCCAAGGCCGATGCCTATGCCCCAACCCACACCACCCTTACCTTACCCTTCAAGACGAGACAAGGAAAAGGCACAAGAACGAAATAATTATCAATTTGAACTTTTTATGAAAATGTTTCGTGACTTGCATTTTAATATAAGTTTTGCCGACGCCTTGGTCATGATGCCTCGATTTGCCGCAAACTTCAAAAGTATGTTGAATAACAAAGAGAAATTGCAAAAATCGTCTACTTGTTCATAGGTTTTTCTTAGCCGCATACCTCAAAAAGTCGGTGATCCCGGCAAGTTTTTAATCCCATGTGCTATACAAGATATGGAGGAATGCTACGCCTTGGCCGATCTTGGTGCTAGTATTAATTTGATGCCTCTTGAGATTTTTAAGTCGCTCAATCTTCCCAATCTCACTCCTTCAAGAATGTCAATCGAGATGGACGATCATTCTACGATTCTAGCTTGTAGAGTAGCCAAGGACGTCTTCGTAAAAGTTGGAAAGTTCTACTATCCCGTAGACTTTATTGTTGTTGACATCCCCATCGATCCTAAAGTTCCTCTAATTTTAGGTCGATCATTTTTGGATACCTCGAGAGCACTTATCGATGTGCATGCTAGGAAAATCACTCTTCGTTTCAATGAGGAAGAACTCATCATTAATGCAACTCAAAACTCCACACTTTCTCATGTGTATTCTATCACGTCTTTGAACAATGTTAGTCCCATCAAAAACATTTGTAAAAGGATTTCAAAAATAGTTTTAGGAGTTGATGATAAAAATGAAGTTCCGTCCCCTCCGCCGGTGGAGGTTAAGAGTGTTAAGCCTACGATTCCAATCACGAATGATTCTTCGGATGATGAATGTGTTGATCTTGATGAGGGAGTTTTCTTTATCAACAAACGTTTTGAGAACTTACCACCACCTTTACCAAAACGGTTTCAAATGTGAGAATTTTTAGTGTGACTAACATTGCTTTAGAAACACCAAATATTTTTGACATAATTAAGTCGGGTTTTCATAAGGAGAGTTTAAAAGATAAAAAAGGAAAAGATTTTAAATTGGATTTAAAAGATTTTTCTACAACTCTAACTCTGTCATCACCACGTGTATTGAGTACTACAAGCTCGGCTTCTCCTTTTGATGATGCTTTGTGTAGACTTAGTGTGGGGGAAGCCCCTTATGTTCCCTCCCCTTTCTCCACCGAGGACGAGATATTTGATCCCGGAATTGCTTATAAAGGGAAATCTCGGTCTTCCACCGATGCAATAAATGGAAAATCTTTTCATTTGATTGGTGCGAGTCTACCTCGAGTAGCTCATGGTTTTTATGACTTACCCATTGTCCCACCCTTCTATTTCTTCTCATCTATTTTCTTGAAACCCTTTGGGTTTATGTTGGCACATGATGAAGTGGCGTTAATTTGTTTTTCCAATGAAAACGAGAACGCCATCTTTGATCACGATATTTTGCACCATCAATGGACTTAGTCCTTTATACCGGTTGTTTTTGGGCCTTGTTTATCATGTAAGCCCCACTAAAAATTGACCACACCAAGATAGTCCCTAAATGATCGCATTTATGGGGATTCGAGACGAGCTTTTGACTCGGTTATCAAAAACAAGGTGCCTCGTGGGGGAGACCCATGCTTATCCATGTACATATTATCGCTTTCTAATGTAGTTAACGTGTGGGGATTTGTGCCCTTCCAACCTTTGTTTCGTGGTTGTTTGTGAATTGTGGACTTTAGATGATCATGATCTTCACGATTGGAGCCTCTCGTGTTCGTTTTATGGGAGCACTCGATCGTTTGCTTTGAATACTTTCTCAATATCCATGATATATCCTTTTGATTTTCTAACCTTAGGTTTTTAGCACACTTCATAAACGGCTATTAATTTATTGGTTACACCCTTTCCATGCTAGATTAAGCATTCGACTATGTCTTTAGTATGGGGGTGTTTGCACCCCTAGACTCGAAACATTGAGGACAATGTTTAACTTTAGTATGGGGGGTGAATAGATACTTGCCTTGCCAAACCTTCACGCTTTCCAAAGTTTATCTTTTTGTTTATCGTTTTGTTGCAAAATAAGGCTAAAAATGGCCAAATTTTAAAAATTTTCTCATGTTTTATAAGTGTTTGAAGACACGAATGTAGATTTTCCGATGGCGAGAATAAGAGTAATTTTTCACTCGACCGTGCGTGTTGCGCACTTAGCTTTGGTTCCTTAACTTTACATTAGGCTAAGTCTCTTAAATGAGGACGAGAAACGATAGAGTTAATTATAAGTTACTATGCTAAACATAGAGTACTCGTATTCTTTCAAAAACTCACGTGTTCTCGTTATTTGCTTATTCTCCCTTCGCATGTAAATATTTTTTTTGCTTAATAAATATTGACTTAGCGGTTTAGTTAGGATTGTTGGGTTTCTAGTCTTTTCTAGTAGCTTCCGTGTAATAAAATTGGGAAGACATTAAGGTATCGCCAGCGTCACGGTTTTGAAGTATTGGCACCCGAATAATCAAAAGCTTCACCTAATAATAAGATTTCAAGTGCTCACCTAAATCTAGCAAACAATTTGAAGCCCCACAAGGGCGAAAAATCTATGCAAAATTGAAAGTGAATCAAGCCTTAATCTTCAAAGCTTTAAAGATCCAAAATTCGCTTTAGCGTGAGGATATACGTCTTTGGCTAATAAAACCACCGATGAGGCGGATAATAAAAGGCAAGGCAAGACCGAAGTCATAATAAAAGCTTCATGGCGAAGTTGAATAAAAGATGGAGGTAAACCAATGATAATAAGGCCCTTCCATTAGAGGGTGTATAAAAGTCTTGGTAATAAGTCTCATGTTCAAAACCGTTATAAAACCGTGTTTATCGATTCTTCTTGTCAACTTAATTTTTTAACATCGTTGTTTATTAGGAGGGGTTATTGATTTGATGGTCTTGGTTACACCGTTACGACTCTATTTTTAGACCTAAATCTCTATTATCGCATAAGTCAAACAATGTATCCTCGTGAAACATTCAAGACAAAATAAAATATAAGAGATACAACTTAGGAATAATGGGAGGATAAGTACGTGATAAGGGCATATGAGTAGTGTTAGCATTACTAACTTATGATGACAATGATCTCGTTGCACGCTTGGCATGGAATTAGGGTGAAAATCGAGGACGATGAAATTATTTCTAACGAAGCATTCACGTGTTCTTATTCTATGAACCTAAACGTCCCATTTTGCGATGAAAATCATACATTATGTCTAAAAACACAAGTAGTAGTAGTGTAGCTAGTTTATCATTTAATAAAGTGAATGAAAATGAATTTTGGAGGTGCTACGATACTTTATTCGAGCATTGCGTGAGGGCACGGCAATGGTTTAGTATGGGGGAGTGATGAGACTGCTTTTATACATAGTCTCATCGTCCAAATCGGGCTTAAATTGCATTAAATATCATTAAAACTGACAAATATATGCTCGTGTTTGTTGCTTGTGTATTTTAGGTACGGATATTGAGGAAATGACAAAAAGATCTCAAGAATCAATCAAAAACGAACACGGGAAACGAAGCCGCACAATGAACCGGGCCCAAGAATGGAATTTCCAAAAATGACCTTGAAGAATTGAAGATTGGCAACATTGGTCCCTCATTTTTGAAGACTTGGCAATTTATACCCTTGCAATACTCTCTATTTGCATTTGGGTCCCTAAATTATCAAGATGTTACAAGTTCAGTCCTTGGAGAATGAAGAAATTACATTTGAAGTCCTTGTCTTAAGTATTGAAAACATGTTGTGCCAAAATTATCAAATTGGCAAACTTGTTATAAAGGGAATGAAGATTGTTGCTATTTAATATAAAGTGAAGAAAGGAAGATACTTTGGGGGCCAAAACTGCCAGACAATACAACTCATCCCCACCAATCACCACTCCACATCACACCTCACAACCAATCACACCCCACCACCTCATCCTCCACTCCACGTCTGATTCCCACCCAACTTAAATAATTAGATTAACTGATTATTTAATCTTCCCACCAAAACACTTATTTAAAACCCATTAATCCCCAAATCAGATTAAATAACCCCTAATCCCTTATAAACCCTAAACACAACCCAGGATCAAATCAAGCCAAAACAAAGGGGTTTTACCCCAATCTTTCCAGATTACAAATTAACCTTACCCTCACCTCAACCCACACAAAAACCGTGACCAAGACCAACCCATGTGAGTGTAGGGCCCTCCCCTGCACATCACTTTCCCCTCAAAACCCTAAAACCGACCAGATAAACAGCTCATATCCACTCCTTTGTCCCCAAGGACTAATAAACGGCTAAGATCACAACAATCCAACTGGCAACATCACATGGTTCCATTTGACCAAGATTTGAAGATTCGTCCAAGGGCATGTTGGGAATTTCAAGGATTAGGGTTTAGCAAACGTATTATTTTATTCAGTAGCACTAGAACCTTCTACCTAGCATTATAAAAGGAGCTCCAACATGTGGAAGCCCTTTGTTCCAGTTTTTTAGCTAAATTCATGTAATCCCTTTTTATGAATATAAAGTTGGTGTTTTGTGTTAAATTGTAATTCCTTTTATTTTTTTATAAAAGTTGGTATTGATTTAGCTAAGTTCTAAGTTCCACATTTGTGATTTAAGTACAAGGATTTTCAAAAATCAGTCTCATTTTCAAGGTTTCTGAAAAAGGTGATTTTTTGGTGAAATCTTGTTCCAATTTGGTTTTCCAAGTTTGTAAGAAGTTTGTGTAAGTGTTTTGAAAAGAAAAAAATTTTAGAAATTATCTGAAAGGATTGTGAAGAAGTTTTAAAAACAGATTATTTGTATTTGTGTGTTATTTTTCTTAGTAGGAAATCCCTTGGAGATTTGGATTGTTTTTTCAAAGGGTCAGCTCAGGCCCCAGCCTGAAAGGAGGTGGCAAAGCAGCCATTGAGGGGCCTGGATGTAGGTCCCTCTAGGTAACTTGTCTTGTCCTTGTTTCAGTTTTCAAAATCTGTGATATTTCTGATTTATGTGACTTTGTGAAGAAAGTTGTTCATGTGTGTGTTAAGTGGTTTAATATTAGCTTAATAGGTTTGTATGCATGTTAGAGTAAGTTTGAATCAATTTGGTTTGGATTTGATGTGATTTGGTTTGAAAAAATTGGTTTTCTGAAAATAAAGGGGTGTTTGGGTCTAGGTTTTCAGGTAGGAGTTTGATAAGCTGTTGGTTTGAAATATACCTGAACATGCTCTTTTTGATGTTATTACATGTTCTCAGTACTTGGATTTCAGTTTGGTAGAGTCTTAAACAAATTTGCATGTTAAAATTTGGCTTAAGTAGTAAAAATCAGTAAAGTGCCCTTAAGTGACTGTTTTTTGAAAATTTGTGCCTTCAATCTTGCTAGCTGTTAGATACTTGTCCCACCTAGGGTTTGTAATAGCTTATATGTGATTTGGTACACTTGTATGCAAGTTCTTGGGGTTTAAAATCCATCATTGTGCCATTTGCATCAGAGTTACCCTTCATCAGTAAAAGTTAAGCTTCATCAGTAAGCTTTTGTTGATTTTGTGATTGATTATGTGAAGCAACTTGTGTTTATTTCTTGTTTATTTGACTTCCCACAACCCAACTGGTTGTTGGAGTGCCCATTTGTCCAAAGAAAACCAAGCCATAAGCTTTCCTAAGCTAAAAAGGTCAACTGACCTTGAAATTACACTAACAGTGGGAAAAAGGTTCCCCCTGGTTGCACAATTTTTACCACTGCTTTGCAAAAAGACAAATCCAGCACATGTCACTTTCAGCTTATTAGTTTTTTTTTGTCTTTAGTGACTAAAAATTGGAATTAGGACCTGATTTTTGTTTCAATATTTTTCTTATTTAATTTTGGATTTTTCTTTTTAATTAGAATTTTTATTACTGTTCATTTGCTATTTTTTAGGTTCAATAGCTATTTTAATTACTTTTTAATTTCTGATTTTTGGCATTTAGTGGCAAAAATTATTATTTTTCAGTATTAAGATTTTTCTTAGATTTAGAAAAACATTTTGAGATTTTTAGTTCAAAAAGTATTTACTGTTCACTTTTTATTATTTTTTAGAATTAAATTAGTTTTATTAGGGTTTTAATTCAAACTGTTTTGTCTTTTAGTGCAAAATTTTATATTTTTCAAACTTTTCATTTTTCTACTGTTCCTTAGAGTAAATTAGGATTTTTAAAAGTGTCAAATTATTTTTGGCATTATTTTATTATTTTTTATAATTATTTGGGTTTAAAAATAGTTTTTAGTGATTTAAAAATAAAAAAATAGTTTTTAAAATTTAGGAATAATACTTTTTAGTCTTTAAATAATATAACTAAGTTATTTGTTCAATAAAATAATATTTTGGACATTTTGATTAATTATATTTAATTTTAGGGCTTTAATTAGCATTTAAAATTGAATATTTAATTAATAAAAGGTTTTAAAATATTTTTATTGGATTTTTATTCTTATTTATATTATTTTAGACTTACTTTTAACTTTTATCAAAGGATTTTTAAGGAATCATTCCCTTATACCCAGATCATTTAACTAAATTCCCTTAGGAGTAGATGTTTGTGTATACCTCAAGACAACCTAAGAGGTATTAAGGAAACCATTAAAACCATGACTTGGAATCTGGAACGACAATTTTTTCTTTTCAACTAAGAAAATTTTGAACAAAGTATAATTAAAGATTTTTCGAACAATTACGGATCTTATTAATTATTTTTCGATAAATCAAAAAAAAATTGTGTTAACTAAATTCAAATTAATTTTGAACATTTTTCTATAATTGGACGAACTGAGGAATTTAACTTTTTTACGTTTACGTTTCATAAAAATAAAATATTTATTATTTAATTACTAGTAATATTTATCTACGCTTTAGACGTCGGATTGGGCAAAACTAATAAAGATGATAGTTGAGACGAAACTAAAACTTAGAAAAGGTGAAGAAAGAATTTTTAATGAATACGTTCATGATATTTATTTCATCGGGGAAGGTGAATGTAGTTGCTGACATATTATGTAGAAAGAATAAAGAACCAATTAGGATGTGCTCCTTAGTAATGACCGTGCAGAATAATATGCCTGAGCAATTTAGAAATAATTGATGCTTGTAAGAAGGATAATATAGATAATAAAAGGGGCTTCGCGACTAATGTGAACCATTAGAAATGAGAGCCGATAGTGTTAAATGTTTAAGAGGCCGCTTGTGGTTGCCTAACTATGGAGGATTTCGAGATTTAGTCATGTTGGAATCTCATAAGTTTACTTATTCTATTCATACCATTTCTGATAAAATATATTTTTATCTGAAAAAGTTGTACTGATGACCAAATATGAAAGTAGACATCGCAACATACGTTGGCACATGTCTAACTTTTGCGAAGTTCAAGGATGAACGCCAAAACCCATAAGGATTGCTTCTACAGCTTATATTTCTTGTTTAGAAGTAGGATAGAACCAGCATGGATTTTCATCATAAATGTTCCAAGGACATCATCTGAATATGATTTGATTTGGGTCATCGTCGAATTATTGACCTAATCTGCTAATATCATTCCCGTTAATGATAGGTTCTCGATGGAGAAGTCGACTCTTTTGTATTTAAAGGAGTTGTGTAAACATGGTGTGCCAGTATCGAGCATCTCTAACAAGATCCTCGCTTCGCATCGAATTTCTAGAGATTTGCTCAGAAGTCATTGGGAACGAATTTTAATGAGAGTACTCTTTACCACCCCAATCGAAGGGACGAGGCAAAGTAACGATACACACACTAGAAGTCTTGTTTTATGTTTGAGTAATTGACCTTTGGTAATGAACGGGATAATCGTTTTCCTTTGGAGAGATTATCATTGATAATTATCGTATTAGGATCGAGATCGAATCTTGTGAGGATCTAAATATAAGAGCATCTGTAAGCAGAAGTTGGGATGAAGATACCCGATATACACCCATTGTGAGTTAGACATGTCTTTTAGGTTTATGTTTCCTATGATGACAAACATAACCCTACAAAAGACACCCATTGTGAGATGTAGATCTTGAAGTGCAGGATGGGTAGCGAAGTTATGCCAAAAAATTTCACCATGGAAAAGCGAATTGATGATCTGAAAGATCATGGGAAAATAAGTCCCCGTTGTATGGGACCATTGAGATAATGTAAAGAGTAGGTTTGAAAGGCATATAAGATGGATCTACCCTGAGACTTCAAGGACTGCATGAATTATGTTTCGTATAACGAACTTGATAAAATGTCTATTAAGTGAAAATCTGATTATTTCTTAATGAGGTTTGGATCGGCAAAAAGTTGTATTCATCAAAAACCCATGAACATCATGGATAGAGAAAGTAAGTCAACTTAAGCCTGATCGTACTCCAGTAGTTATGTTGATGAAACTCGCGTATTGTAATGAATTACACTTGAGAGAAAAGACCGAATGTAGAGAAAATACCCACATGGCTTTAACTCTATAAGAAGCGAGTAGTAAGATAAATAGATTTTTGAGGACAAAGATCCTCTTTAGGGGTAACTGCTGTGACAATCCGTCAATTAGAGGTCGATATTTTATTTCTCAAGTATTATTTAAAAATCATTATTTTATTATTAATTTATTAACTCACTCACTTTTGGGAAGAAATAAGGGTTTACTTCTTAAAGTAGCATCGACTACGTCTAAACCGGAGAACTCTACGTTACGTGCTTACGTTTACATACACCGTTTTTATGACAGCCCGACATTTGAGGAAAATAAACTTATTCTCGAATATTATTTTGGAATTGTAATTTGTATTGGTTCATAAACACACAAATTTACGAGAAGAGATTAGGACTTACGTGCATAATTTAGCGTCTTTTACGATTAAACCAGAAACCCTAGGTTTACGTATTTACGTTTTTGAACTCCGTTTTTGATGAGACAATTTTTATTAGAATCTTTTTGTTTCGTAGAATCATAATTTATAAAAACGTTTTACATAAAACGACCCGAGGGCACGTAAATCGAGGAAACTAGAATCGAGGAGTACCAGTAAATTAATGGGGATGAGACAAGTTTACACTTCCCCACCCCCATACGAGTGGTGGTAAACTAGCCACAACACCACACTTGGTGTCAACATTTTATAAATCACAAGTACACTTGTCCTATCCTTACAAAAACTACTAAACACAAAACTAGCTAAACCATTACCACTTTCTCATACATGCAAGTTTAATCAAAAAAATGTTCTCCAACTCTCTCCCTCTCTCCCTTCTTGCCGTCCTATAATCACCATAACACCACCACTAACAAAAATCTAGCCCTAAACAAAGGCTATAGTCAACATATGTTGAAGCCTATTTGAAAAGATGATGATTTGAGGTGATCTTAACAACTAAAAAGGAGTATACATGGAGTTCAAGGGCTTACTTTCAAGAAGGTGATCATCCACTTGAATATTTCAAAAAGTCCATTGCTAAAGTTGAAGATTTGGTAACAAGAACCAAACCTTGTTCATCCAAAATCTCAACCTTTTCATCACTTTGGTGGTATAGAGATTGTTTCTTCCTTTCCTATTGTTATTTTATAAAAGTAATCATGTATTTTCTTTATAAATGTATATGTATATTGTGACACCCTAGAACCAAGGTCATTAACGTTACCCTAAATTACGCTAATTTTTGAAATTTTTAATAAATTTTAATTTCTATATTTATAAGTATTTTGGTTAAAGCCGATGTTCGAGGTTATAATTTTTACGATTGACGATTTAAGAAGGACGATGACGATTACGATCCCGAGGGATGCCCAATTTTATATAATTATTGACGATTTATCGATAATGTAATTTTTCGAGAATTTTATTTACGGTTCGTGTTAAGTTGAGTCGGGTGAGTTTTATAGCCTTCCGAGTACATTTAAAGTATCCCAAAAATATTTTGGAGTGTTCGGGATGATTTCCGACTCCCGTAAAATTTTCAAAATTGACTAGTGAGTCGAAACCGCAAAGTTTTGAGGACGTTTTTAACTTAAGGCCAAAAGAAAGCAAAATTTACCATTTTGGTCCCTCCCAATGTACCAAAACTACACAAACACAAACACATAGATTCATTTCACAAAAACAAAATCCAACTCTCTCTCTCTTTGCCCCATAGCCGACGGCTAACCCCCAAACCACCAAGAACACCATCAAAAAATTTTTTCACTTGATTTTCATTAAAATTAAGGTTAGACCACATCTAATTTGGTCATTCCCTACATTTCTATGTGCTTAAATCCCACATGCACTAACAAAAATTTTCCAAAAATTTTCAAGATGATCCAAATTCGTTTTTGAGGCTAATTGTTGTAATGCATGTTGAATTCATGTTTAATGGAAGCATAATCACCAATAAAAACCCACCAAAATCAATTTGGTTGTGGTGATTGGGGCACCCAAACCCCACGGCACAAGGGGTGTTTGGGGAGCCATGGTGGTTGATGATTTTGAGTGTTATTCTTGTGTTTGGTTAGGTGTTTAATGATGTTTTACATAGGTTTAATTGGTTGCATGTTCATTTTTAGATGATTAGGATTTTGAGTTTGGTTGATCAATAGGGGTAGGACTGAAAATCTTGTGTTTGGATATGTTTAGGAGGCTTAGGATGATGCCTAGTAGTGATGGATAGGCTTGGAATCGAGTGTAAGCGTGATTTTGGAGTAGCCAAATTTAGGCAGAAACTTTATGGTCATTTCATAAAAATTATTTTTCTTCCAGGTCTTAAAAACAAAATGTAGTTTTATAGGGTCTTTTTATCTTTAATTTGGTATAAGGTAGAGCCCGTGACTCAAAACGAGCTAAAAGTTATGACGTTTTAAAGATCGAGTACCGGGAGACGAGGACTTTCATAATCCGAATTTATGTAAAGTTTTAGTCAAATCCCGAGGGTCACAAGTATGAATTGGTAAATGGTCAAGGGTCAAAATTTGGTCCCAAACCTGTATAAATGGGTCTATATGTTGACTTAGGAGTCAAAGAAGTCAAAGGTACTTTTCATATAGGTCAAAGAGGTCAAAATTGGTCGAAGTGCAATTTCAGCCCGTAAAATGTAGATTTGGAAAAGCGTTGCGTAACGGGTCGTAAAAGTAAAAACTTTTATTGGGCTTAAAAACATGTCATCTACAGGTCTTATAGGATTTTTGAGAATTTTGTCAATTTTTATAAGTGTGGTTAAATAGGGTAAAACAGCCCGTACTTTCGGCAAGTACCGGCGAGAATGGATAAAAATGGATAGCGTAAGTAGTAAGAACGAATGGTATAAAATGAGTGATGCTTGTTGTTTTGTTTTTGGCGTGAGTTATAATTGTCCTAAGTGACTATTACTTATGTATTTTATACAGTACCGTAAGGTATTTAAATGAGATTACTCATTACGCGTTATTTGTGATAGGTGTTGATTTAACCGGGCATCCGTTTCATCGTCAGTGATCATCCCTCGAACTACCGACTACTTAATATCTAAGGTGTGAATTTATAGCCTCGCTATGTTTATTTCAAATTGTTTTACCCGCGAGGGAAATGCATGCTAGTTTTTAAAAGGAACGTATATCATGAATGATTGTTAGACCCGAAAGTTGCCTTAGAAATTGTGTTGAGTACCAAAGTTGCAAAAGTCCCTAAAATCATGAACTATTAACTATTTTCCTGCCCTCGAGTAGGGGGAAATAGCCGCTTATGCAATTTGTAGTACTACGGGGTTAACGACCCAATGCTAGCCGAGAAGCTGTACGTTGAGTAAGTTCTGCGGTAGATTATTTTGTATGAGAAATAAGGTATAATTGCAACTGATGCCTTTAGAAGGGGCACTGGTTTCATCTGAATCACGCCGGTATTTATTACGCGGGTGATTGAGTTAACGGATTAGTGTCATGAGCTTAAACACAATTGTCAGTATCCTGATTATAGATTGTTTGATCGACAAGTCTATAAATGATCACGAATGGTTTTTATTTTATATACGTTCAAATTGATTGTAAAACCTATGAATTCCACTCAACGTTTTCGTTGACCAAAATTTTGGCATGTGTTTCAGGTAACCGCTGAAGTGTAGAATGGAGCATGCATGGGATGGATGTTGTGTGTATGGCTTGGAGTCCGCTTGTTTTTCCTCCTTTTTCTACTTAAACAATTTTTAAGTTTAATGTCATGTTGTTGTAAACTGAAATTCTTGGGTTGAGATTCATGGGGACCGAAAACGCTAAACTCTGTTGTACCAAATTGGGGTTGGAAAAAACCGTGGACATGTATCATCTAGCTATTTTTAATTCAAGTTTTATGTTGACGTCTTTTTAGCGTCGTTTGATATATCTTGTGTGCAATGAATACTGTGTAGCACCCATTGTTGTAGTTCCGCTGCGCATAGCAATTGTGGGGGTGTTACAGATTGGTATCAGAGCCACGAGTTATAGAGAACTAGGTCGTTTTTAAAAATCCTAAACTATAACTTTTGGTGTCGTAAGAAATGGTCCAAGCACACACAACTATCCTGCATGGCTCCGGTAAGATTTATTGTTGTATTTATGGCATTTGACGTATACTTTTGAGTGAAGTATATATGTGGGTAATTATTACGTAAGTATGGAGATTACTATATGTAGACGTTGAATTTTACGTGGAATATCCGACATCGTAATTTTTGTATTAATCATGCATGAGCATCATATTATTTCATTTCGGGCTTATGTACCACCTTTGCATTGCATTTGCATGCATGTATTTATAACTATTGTATAATTACTTATGTACCCTCCGAAATTCGCTGTTATTGCAGGAATGGCCGAGGTACCGCCTAATGATAATGGAAACGATTACGTCGTAGGTCACGAAGGGGGACCGTTTCCTCCGAACCCGCCGGACAATAATAATGGATGGATCGCTCTAGAAGACGAAATAGGGCCAGAAAACGACAATGATGAAAGCGAGGTGGATAATTTTAGCATCAGTAGCGACGAGAGTGAGGATTCTGAAGAAGAGCCCGAGGAACTAATGGATGATGGCATTCCCGAGAATGCCGTAGGCCAGACCGAACCTGATTTGTTTCAATCCCCGAATTCGCCGAAGGGTTATGAAGTACCACCAACCGGTCAATATGAGCAGCAACCCTTTAATCGCCCGATGGACAATTGTAAGGACTATTTGAGAACAGTGCCAGGATTTGTTCGAGTAAGTAACGAGAGCAGTGGAGAGTCCAGCAAATCATCCAAGTCGCCATCGATTCATGAGAATATTGCAAGGGTCTACTTTCCGAGACCGAGACACTACTGGGATCCCGCAGGTCGTTTGGGGAGGATGGAAAGGTTGATGTATGAGCGGTTTGTAGTTGAGACCAGGGTAATTAAAAGGTTTGATAAGAATGAAAGGGAACATCAAAGACTGTTGGAAAGGACTGCAAGAATTGAGTATGATGGGAATGTGAACAAAAGTGACATCAACAGTTTAAGATCAATGGTTGCAAATTTAAGTGCTAGTCTTGACCGTGTGAGGGAAGATCAGGTGAGGTTGTCGAGGATGCAGAGTTGGGAGCATCGTGTGAGAGATTCATTGCCCCCGGATTGGAGATTCGTGGAAGATTTGGAGATGGAGGCGAATGACTTTATGATTCAGCCGCCTACTAGAGGTGCTTGTATTACGGTGGGAAATCAGGTAGCGATTGAGTGTGGATCCACATCAGGGACGAAAAAGGAGATGGAATGTGGGCCGGATGAGAAAGGAAAGAGAAAAATGGATGATGTGGTTGAGGACGATAGCGATGAGGAAACCGAGGAAGATGACGACGAGCCGCCATCCAAGAGGCCGTGTGGATCACCACATGCCTAGTTACTTGTTTTGTATTTTCTTTGATCATTGTAATAGAACTATTTTAGACCTTTGTATGATGGTGTTATGACGAGAAACTCAAGTACTTGAAGTTTTGTGGTGAACGATTGTAGTGGCAATACTTGTCACGATTTTGGTTAATTATCAATACAATCTATGTTACCTTTCATGATCTGTGATATGTCTTAAATTTGATCTTTTGTGATGTGAATTGATGAATATTAGTAACTCCGTAGTGATGTGTCGTTGTATGTATATTATGTCTGGGAAACTTGATGTGTATACTTACATTGTTTTTCTATTTTCCCTGTCTTGCAGAAAGAGATATTCGATAACACCATGCCTCCAAAGTTGACCGCCGATCGTGTTAACACCATGATTCAGGAAGCTATAGCAAATGCGTTGGAAGCGGACCGAGCTGGGAGAAATCAGGACCAGGGAAGGAACGCGGGGAGACAGCAAGCCCCGAGAGTGTGTACCTATTCTAGTTTTATGAAGTGCGGTCCCACGCAGTTCCGTGGAACGGGTGGAGCTTTAGAACTTAGACGATGGTTGGAAAAGGTTGAAAGTACGTTCGAAATCAGTGGTTGTGCAGAAGCGGACAAAGTGAAGTTTGCAGCTGCTACGTTTCTTGATGATGCGTTAAGTTGGTGGAATACTCAGGTAGCTACGGTTGGATTGGCTGTAGCGAATGCAAGGACGTGGAATGCAACAAAAGCTCTGTTGACTAAGAAGTTTTGCCCAGAAGAGGAATTGGGGCAATTGGAAGATGAGTTGAGGCATTTGACCTTGAAGAACAACGATATAGCTGCCTACACTAGGAGGTTTAACGAATTAAGCCTGTTGTGTCCGGATGTTTTTGCCAATGACACCAAGAAGATGAAACAGTATATTAAGGGTTTATCCAGCAACATTAAAGGTGAAACAACTTCGTCGAAACCTGGATCGTTTGATGAAGCGGTTCAGATGGCACACACTTTGATGGACGTCAAGCTACAGGACAAGCAGAACTCCATTGCTGAAGGCAACAAGAGGAAATGGGAAGCGGCACAAAGCAACCAATCCCAAGGTCAGAACCGAGGTGGAAATCGAAACAACCATGGGCCGAACCGAAATCAGCAGTTTAACCAAAGAAGGAACGAAGGAATGAGGGCAGTGACGAACCCTAGAGGTGTAAAAGTGAATCCCCATTGTGGTAAGTGCAATTTGTATCATGTTGGAAATTGCCCGCCTGCATGCGGCAAATGTGGGAAAGCAGGTCATAGGACATCTGGTTGCCGAACGGGAGGAGTAGCCACTGGGGCTAATGCTATCAGGACGAGGGGATGTTATAGTTGTGGAGAAAGGGGTCATGTGCAAGCGAATTGCCCGAAGGCAGGAAACAAGCGGGGAGGCAACAATGCGGCTGCTGTGTATCAAGTGGGAACGGCTGATAAACCACAGGGTCCTAATGTGGTTACCGGTACGTTTTTGCTAGACGCTTGTTATGCTAGTATTTTGTTTGATTCTGGCTCCGACAAGAGTTTTGTAGACGTTAGATTTAGTCGTCATATTGATAGAGAACCGGTGTTGTTAGCGACTAGTTATAATGTTGAGTTAGCCGATGGAAAAATTGTTAGTACGAATTCTATACTGAAAGGGTGTACCTTGAAGTTAGGAAATTACGCTTTTAAAATCGACTTGATGCCTATAGAGCTAGGATCGTTTGACGTGATTGTGGGAATGGATTGGCTAATGGCGCACAGTGCTATGATCGTCTGTGGCGAGAGATTGGTTCAGATTCCGTTGAGGAATAAGGTTTTGACGGTAAAGGGAGACGAATGCACTTCTCGTTTGAAAGTGATTTCCTGTTTGAAAATGATGAAGTACGTAGAGAGCGGATGCGATGTGTTTTTGGCACAAGTTTCGAGTGATGGTGATTTAGAGGCGAGGATTGAAGAGGTACCAGTTATTTGCGAGTATCCGGAAGTTTTTCCAGACGAGTTGCCAGGTTTACCGCCTACCCGTGAGGTCGAGTTTCGAATTGATTTAGTGCCAGGAGCTGCGCCGGTTGCACGTGCACCTTATCGCTTAGCACCATCTGAGTTAAAGGAGTTATCGGATCAACTGAAGGAGTTGATGGACAAAGGATTTATTAGGCCGAGCTCATCACCTTGGGGAGCGCCAGTGTTGTTCGTAAAGAAGAAAGATGGTTCGTTTCGGATGTGTATTGACTATAGGGAACTCAATAAGCTGACGGTTAAGAATCGGTACCCATTGCCGAGGATTGACGATTTGTTCGATCAATTGCAAGGTTCCAGTGTATACTCAAAGATCGACTTAAGATCAGGGTATCATCAACTGCGTGTAAGAGAGGAGGACATTTCTGTAACTGCCTTTCGTACGCGGTATGGACACTTTGAATTTCGAGTGATGCCGTTTGGGTTGACGAACGCGCCTGCTGTATTCATGGATCTTATGAATCGCGTGTGCAAGCCGTATCTAGATAAGTTTGTTATTGTGTTCATCGATGATATACTTATTTACTCTAAAAGTAAGGAGGAGCACGAGAAGCACCTGAGGAAGATTTTGGAGTTGTTAAGGAAGGACAAGTTGTATGCAAAATTCTCTAAGTGTGAATTTTGGTTGGAATCAGTGCAGTTTCTAGGTCATGTGATTGATAGTAAGGGAGTTCGTGTGGATCCTGCCAAGGTCGAAGCGATCAGGGAATGGTCGGCACCGACAACGCCGACTGAAGTTCGACAATTCCTTGGTTTAGCGGGGTATTATCGAAGGTTTATTGAAGGATTTTCGTTGATTGCAAAACCATTGACGAGGCTTACCGAAAAGAATAGGGTGTATGAATGGGGAATTGAGGAAGAACTTGCTTTCAAAACGCTCAAGGATAAGTTATGTTCCGCACCGATATTGTCATTGCCTGAAGGAACCGAAGACTTCGTAGTGTATTGTGATGCGTCTCGTAAGGGTTATGGAGCGGTATTAATGCAACGTGAAAAGGTGATAGCTTATGCGTCGAGGCAACTGAGGAAGAATGAGGAGAACTACACGACGCACGATTTGGAATTAGGAGCGGTAGTTTTTGCGTTGAAGTTGTGGAGACACTATCTGTATGGGACGAAGTGTGTTGTATTCACTGACCACAAGAGTTTGCAGCACATTTTAGATCAAAAGGAGTTGAATATGCGACAAAGACGATGGGTTGAACTACTGAGTGATTATGACTGCGAAATTCGCTACCACCCTGGCAAGGCGAATGTTGTAGCGGATGCACTAAGTAGGAAGGAACGGGAGAAACCTTTGAGGGTTAGAGCTTTAGTGATGACTGAGAGCGTTGGCTTAACCGAAACTATACTGAAGGCTCAGGAGAAAGGAATAATGAAAGGGAATGTTGAAGCCGAAAACTTGGGACGAATGTTGAAACCTCTTTTCGTGATTAGGTCTGACGGACTGAGATATTTTGAGAATCGGATTTGGTTACCACAGTGTTCATCTGAGGAAGGAAAGCCTGGAGTTCGAGAATTGGTTATGAATGAGTCGCATAAGTCGAAGTATTCGATACATCCTGGATCGGATAAAATGTATCACGACCTGAAGAAAGTTTATTGGTGGCCGAATATGAAGGCGGATATTGCTCGTTACGTTAGTAAGTGTTTGACTTGCGCGAAGGTTCAAGCAGAACATAAGAAACCATCTGGATTGTTGGTACAACCAGAAATCCCAGAATGGAAATGGGAGAAAATCGCTATGGATTTCGTGACGGGTTTACCTAGAACTCCTAGTGGATGTGATATGATATGGGTGATTGTGGATAGGTTAACGAAATCTGCTCTTTTCTTACCTATGAAGAAGACGGATAGCATGGAAAAACTCGCCAGCGTGTACGTGAAAGAGATCGTCTGTAGACATGGAGTGCCGTTATCGATCATTTCGGATCGCGATAGTAGATTTACGTCGGAATTTTGGAAATCGCTTCAACGTGCGATGGGAACTGAATTGAGTTTAAGCACGGCTTATCACCCGGAAACTGACGGCCAGAGTGAACGAACTATTCAAACGATGGAGGACATGCTCCGAGCATGCGTGATTGATTTTGGAGGAAGTTGGGAACGCCACTTGCCTCTAGTGGAATTTTCGTACAATAATAGTTACCATGCGAGTATCAAAGCAGCACCGTTCGAAGCATTGTATGGAAGGAAGTGTAGATCGCCAGTGTGTTGGAGTGAAGTAGGGGAAAGTCAATTGACTGGACCCGAAATGGTTTTAGAAACGACAGAAAAGATTGTGCAAATCAAGAACCGACTACTTGCTGCGAGAAGCCGACAGAAGAGTTATGCCGATAACCGAAGGAAACCGTTGGAGTTTGAAGTTGGAGATATGGTTATGCTCAAGGTATCGCCGTGGAAGGGTGTAATTCGTTTTGGGAAGAAAGGAAAGTTGAGTCCAAGGTATATTGGACCGTTTAAGATCGTTGAACGAATTGGACCAGTAGCGTATAAATTAGAATTGCCGACCGAACTTAGTGCTATTCACGACACGTTTCACGTATCGAACCTGAAGAAGAGTTTGGCGGACAAGGAATTGGTGATTCCTTTGGACGAGATTCGACTAGACGACAAAATGCATTTTGTGGAAGAACCTGTGGAAATTATGGACCGGGAGGTCAAGCGGTTGAAGCGTAGTAGGATTCCTATTGTGAAGGTCCGATGGAATTCTAAGCGTGGACCGGAATACACTTGAGAACGTGAGGACTTTTTCAAGGAAAGGTATCCTCATCTGTTCCAGTAGAACGAAATGTGAGTACAAGAAGAGGCGAGCGCCGGGACGTCGCTCTCTGTAAGGAGGGGTGGATGTGACACCCTAGAACCAAGGTCATTAACGTTACCCTAAATTACGCTAATTTTTTAAATTTTTAATAAATTTTAATTTCTATATTTATAAGTATTTTGGTTAAAGCCGATGTTCGAGGTTATAATTTTTACGATTGACGATTTAAGAAGGACGATGACGATTACGATCCCGAGGGATGCCCAATTTTATATAATTATTGACGATTTATCGATAATGTAATTTTTCGAGAATTTTATTTACGGTTCGTGTTAAGTTGAGTCGGGTGAGTTTTATAGCCTTCCGAGTACATTTAAAGTATCCCAAAAATATTTTGGAGTGTTTGGGATGATTTCCGACTCCCGTAAAATTTTCAAAATTGACTAGTGAGTCGAAACCGCAAAGTTTTGAGGACGTTTTTAACTTAAGGCCAAAAGAAAGCAAAATTTACCATTTTGGTCCCTCCCAATGTACCAAAACTACACAAACACAAACACATAGATTCATTTCACAAAAACAAAATCCAACTCTCTCTCTCTTTGCCCCATAGCCGACGGCTAACCCCCAAACCACCAAGAACACCATCAAAAAAATTTTTCACTTGATTTTCATTAAAATTAAGGTTAGACCACATCTAATTTGGTCATTCCCTACATTTCTATGTGCTTAAATCCCACATGCACTAACAAAAATTTTCCAAAAATTTTCAAGATGATCCAAATTCGTTTTTGAGGCTAATTGTTGTAATGCATGTTGAATTCATGTTTAATGGAAGCATAATCACCAATAAAAACCCACCAAAATCAATTTGGTTGTGGTGATTGGGGCACCCAAACCCCACGGCACAAGGGGTGTTTGGGGATCCATGGTGGTTGATGATTTTGAGTGTTATTCTTGTGTTTGGTTAGGTGTTTAATGATGTTTTACATAGGTTTAATTGGTTGCATGTTCATTTTTAGATGATTAGGATTTTGAGTTTGGTTGATCAATAGGGGTAGGACTGAAAATATTGTGTTTGGATATGTTTAGGAGGCTTAGGATGATGCCTAGTAGTGATGGATAGGCTTGGAATCGAGTGTAAGCGTGATTTTGGAGTAGCCAAATTTAGGCAGAAACTTTATGGTCATTTCATAAAAATTATTTTTCTTCCAGGTCTTAAAAACAAAATGTAGTTGTAGAGGGTCTTTTTATCTTTAATTTGGTATAAGGTAGAGCCCGTGACTCAAAACGAGCTAAAAGTTATGACGTTTTAAAGATCGAGTACCGGGAGACGAGGACTTTCATAATCCGAATTTATGTAAAGTTTTAGTCAAATCCCGAGGGTCACAAGTATGAATTGGTAAATGGTCAAGGGTCAAAATTTGGTCCCAAACCTGTATAAATGGGTCTATATGTTGACTTAGGAGTCAAAGAAGTCAAAGGTACTTTTCATATAGGTCAAAGAGGTCAAAATTGGTCGAAGTGCAATTTCAGCCCGTAAAATGTAGATTTGGAAAAGCGTTGCGTAACGGGTCGTAAAAGTAAAAACTTTTATTGGGCTTAAAAACATGTCATCTACAGGTCTTATAGGATTTTTGAGAATTTTGTCAATTTTTATAAGTGTGGTTAAATAGGGTAAAACAGCCCGTACTTTCGGCAAGTACCGGCGAGAATGGATAAAAATGGATAGCGTAAGTAGTAAGAACGAATGGTATAAAATGAGTGATGCTTGTTGTTTTGTTTTTGGCGTGAGTTATAATTGTCCTAAGTGACTATTACTTATGTATTTTATACAGTACCGTAAGGTATTTAAATGAGATTACTCATTACGCGTTATTTGTGATAGGTGTTGATTTAACCGGGCATCCGTTTCATCGTCAGTGATCATCCCTCGAACTACCGACTACTTAATATCTAAGGTGTGAATTTATAGCCTCGCTATGTTTATTTCAAATTGTTTTACCCGCGAGGGAAATGCATGCTAGTTTTTAAAAGGAACGTATATCATGAATGATTGTTAGACCCGAAAGTTGCCTTAGAAATTGTGTTGAGTACCAAAGTTGCAAAAGTCCCTAAAATCATGAACTATTAACTATTGTCCTGCCCTCGAGTAGGGGGAAATAGCCGCTTATGCAATTTGTAGTACTACGGGGTTAACGACCCAATGCTAGCCGAGAAGCTGTACGTTGAGTAAGTTCTGCGGTAGATTATTTTGTATGAGAAATAAGGTATAATTGCAACTGATGCCTTTAGAAGGGGCACTGGTTTCATCTGAATCACGCCAGTATTTATTACGCGGGTGATTGAGTTAACGGATTAGTGTCATGAGCTTAAACACAATTGTCAGTATCCTGATTATAGATTGTTTGATCGACAAGTCTATAAATGATCACGAATGGTTTTTATTTTATATACGTTCAAATTGATTGTAAAACCTATGAATTCCACTCAACGTTTTCGTTGACCAAAATTTTGGCATGTGTTTCAGGTAACCGCTGAAGTGTAGAATGGAGCATGCATGGGATGGATGTTGTGTGTATGGCTTGGAGTCCGCTTGTTTTTCCTCCTTTTTCTACTTAAACAATTTTTAAGTTTAATGTCATGTTGTTGTAAACTGAAATTCTTGGGTTGAGATTCATGGGGACCGAAAACGCTAAACTCTGTTGTACCAAATTGGGGTTGGAAAAACCGTGGACATGTATCATCTAGCTATTTTTAATTCAAGTTTTATGTTGACGTCTTTTTAGCGTCGTTTGATATATCTTGTGTGCAATGAATACTGTGTAGCACCCATTGTTGTAGTTCCGCTGCGCATAGAAATTGTGGGGGTGTTACATATATGATGATGAATGATGATCAAAATATTATGTGGGGATTTTGTGTTAATAGATGGTTAAAAAGACTAAAATCAACAAGTAAAGATGATAAAATCTTGTTTAGATTCATAGGTTGTATAAAGCAGTAAGTATCAACATGATAACTTGGTAAAATGGCTTGGATTATTAAATATACAGTTAGGTATATGATTTTTACATATGTGGTGAGTTGGCCACTCAATGGAATCATTAAAATGAGCAAGATATGATCAAAATACTATTGAGGTACAAATCTGTATAGTCTGTTTTAAACGAATTATTAGAAATACTTAGAGGATGATTGAGCAGTAGTTATACGGGAGTTATTTGTAGCACGTATCATTTAGTTTGTGCTTCCCAAATTTGAGCTTCTATCTCCTTGTAGAACTCAAGATATGGCAAAAATGATGAAAGTGACTTTGATAATCAGATTTGTAAATAAAACTATATAATATAAAATGAGCACTCAAGTAATATTATTATAAAATAAAGATATAAAACCCACTAACTAATAATAATATTTATAAAATAAGTTGTATACTATGATAAATAAGTATGACATTTTTATAAAAGTACAAACTCAAATGTTTTCTAAAGTTATAAAACGATATATAAGTTTTACGTCTTTTCGGCTAAAACCGAAAGATTAACGTTTTCGCCAAATAAAACTTAGACGGTCGGACCCGTCTAATGTAACATTTTTATAACTCATATACTGATATTTAAACACATTTGACAAGTAAAAACCGATAAACCCGAGCTTTATAACTTATGGACCATAATGGGCCAAAGTAGCCTTATTGGACCATTAGCCCAACTAGTTTGGCTTAACACTAATGGACTTACTCACAGGCTTAACCCACTTGGGCCCAACATATGAATATGGGCCTGGTATTAAAAATATAAATGTATTAATAAGATGATATTAGACTCTTAATGGGCTTATTGGGCCTTAATGTGTAAATGGGCTAAAACTAGTGTAACTAGTATGATAAGCCTAAGTTAACTAATACTTTGTAACTAATAATGTTGTAAGGTGATAAAACCCCACTTGATTATCATGTTAAGACATCATTACATATACATAACAACTTTTTAAAAAGTTATTGGGCATAGCCTAAGACCGAGTATTATTTGTCTAGGTTTCCCGTGATTGAGGCACGTACCGTACATCCAAATCGCCGATAACCCGCCTTTCCCAATCAACATGAGTTCATAGCCTCGCACTCTTCTAAATTTTTATAAAATGTTTTATAAACCCGCGAGGGAGACAACATGTTAGTTTAAATAAAAATAGGACACCAGTTGTCCCGATTATTTACTTATTGATATGGACCCGAATGATTATATCACCCGATGAATGATTATATGACCCGATGAATGAAATGAAATGGATTATTATTAGTTAGGTTATGTCACTAAAAGTCCCATTAGCATGAATTGTGAACTACCGGGATTTGGTAGACGCTTATGCATATAATAGTAATATTGGGGGAAGATCACCCCTGTTCGCGCCTTGACGGTTGATCCCGTCGTGCCACATTGATTGGTAAGCAAATTTATGTATCAGAAGATTTATATAAGCGTGATTATTGTGACGACACTCTGTTTTAGATGGGCAAAGGAAATTACAGGTTAGCTACCCGTTGTTTGTTATAGTAAGGTAGAAAGGTCATCCGGCTTATAATAATCCAATAACGAAAATACTTCTATACGCATTGAATTATAATATATTGCCTGACTAGCAATACGGGGTCTTATTACCGATATTATGTTCGTGTTTTGGTTTTACATAACCATTTTCATATAACGGTATTTATTTAACTCTATACAACGTTATAAAACGTATTGTATGATGTTTTTACGACAATGGTTCGTATAATGGTTTTGAAGGCAAAAGCCTATTGTATGATTTACGACAAAGATTTGTGTAAAATGTCTTTGGCCTATTTTATAGCCTACGACAAAGATTTGTACAAAATGATTTTTGGTAATAATTATATACCGGTGATATACTAATGGATTTTATTAAACTCTATGAATTCACTCGGTGCTTTCGCTTACTTTTTAACATGTGTTTATCTAAGGTACTTGAAGGTAATTCTAGGGAAGACGACAAGAACTTTTGGCCCGCATTTAAATAAAATTTCCATTCAAATGTTTTGTAAATTTGTATGACATATTATGACCTGAGGACCTATGTAATTTGATATTTATGAATGGAAAATGCTTTATTATTAAACGACGCGATTTTTAAGCGTTGTCTATGATTTGAGTAATGTGCTATCCCGTAACACCAACGACTCTTTCGCTGAACTAAATTATGAATATTTGGGGGTGTTACACCTAGTGTCCAAGAAATAAATCGAAGAAATCTTCTTTTGAAATTGGGACCGATGGATCTTCCGGGACAGGTGGAACACCTAATGACTCATGTAGATTAGTATTCATTGTAGTATCTTTTAAAATCCCTAACTTAACTGAGACATCAGTTGTTAAGAGGAGTCCTTGAAGTTGTATGACATAGTCACATGTAATGTGTGACAGTACAATTTTTGAATTGGTTGTGATTAATGAAAAGACTACCTTTGATTGCTAAATCCTACATGTATCGATGTTATATATCTTTACTTGCTTCTTCCTAATGTTCGCATTAGTGATGCAACCATTGAACAAGCACTCATCTCGGTTTGAGTTGAGTTGTAGATTCTTCTCTTTGTATTCCTGAGTGCCATCGAGGTCATGAACCTCATGATTATTTGGCTAAGCTCATTTTCCATAATATTGTAGTTAGTTCTTGGTGAATAACTCTTCATCAATCCTTTTGCAGATCACTCATTGTTTTTATAAGTAATACGATACCATCTGTGGGAAAAATATGGAATTCTCATTTTATATGAGTTATTTAAATCGGTACTATTAGTAATTACTGTCAAAATAAAGTTTTTATTAAACATCTTGTAAATGGGAATGCTTTCATAATGATGAACATTTCGATAAAATCATTTTTATTTTTATTTTTTTAAACATGAATATATATTTTAAACATGATGGCAAAAATTTTACGAACTGAGTATTGCATCGCTAATCCTTAATTGTACATAGTTACGCGCCTACGTACAATTTGGAAGGGATCATGCAAGGTTGATTAGTAGTCACCATAAAATTGTTAATAAACATCACATTTTCTTTGTAATAACGAAGGATTGAATTTTTATGAGATCTGCAAGAAGTGCAAAATAGGGACATATTGTTAGGAACACCTACATATGTGCCCGTACCATTTAGTTTTCCGAATCGGATTTACTCATCTATGGATATTGTCTTAATGACAATTGATATCCCCTTCTTGTCCAATTCTTTCATGGCAAGATTCTTTGGAAATTATCTAATTACCAAGTATTGATACCCGACTGGGTGTATCGACGTTCCTATCATTTCTTTTATTATATTCCATTTGAATGACATGGGTAACGATCCGATGTTCTTTCAAATGCATACTCAAATCATGAAAACATGGGATATATTCATATTCGTTAGTGTTTTCATCTGTATCTAACTTGAAATTTTCTCGCGTAAATTATGCGATGACCTTACTCTTTTAATGTTAGCTATGTCTCCAGATATCCTTGAATTTGTGAAGGGTTATGAGCTATTATTAGTCTTTTGAAAATTTCTCATCTTATCAACAACAATAAAACTAGAAAGTTGATAATGTCAGTAGAATGGATTGATTGATTATGACATAATGTCATTGCCTTAATTGATGGGAACTCGAGTAGAATTCACCTAAAAGATCAGATGTTGATTATCAAAAGTGATCTAAATAATTCTTGATGGATGACCATATCCTGCATTTAGGCTTGAAATTATACCATGAATGGTTATGAACTAGTCATAGATCTTGTAATCCAGAAAGAACCTAAAGTAGATTTATTAAAAGATGTTCATGTTATCCGAGACTTTCTAAGGTAATTGTTGATGAATTACCTAGACTTCCGCCAATAAGGCAAGTTGAAATTGGTATTGATTATATTCCTGGTGCTGCACCTATGGCATGTACACTATACATCAGCACCATCTAAATCAAAAGAATTACCGTGCAACTGAGAGAGTTGACGGAAAAAGCTTTTATTCTACCGAGCTCGTCATCATGAAGAGATATGGTGTTATCATTCCTTGTATTTATGGATTACCGTGAACTGAATAAATTGACGATCAAAATTTATATCCATTTCCCAAGATGGAAGATTTGTTCGATCATTTACAAGGTTCTAGCGTATATTTAAAAATTTGATCCACGACATGGTTATCATCAACTTCGCGTCCGCGAAAAAGATTATCTATTCCAATCACTACATCCATAACTTGTAATGAACATTATGAGTTTCATGTGATGTCGTTTGGATTGACCAATGCACATGTAGCATTCATAAATTTGGTGAATCACTTGTGTAGGCTGTAATTTGATAAATTCATGCTTGTGATCATTAAGGACCATTTGTTTGTTTCTAAGAGTAAGAAGGAGTTAGTAATCATTTGTAGAATGCCCTGAGTTGGCCGAGCAGTGAAAACCTGTACCTTGAGTATTTATCATGTGATTTAAGGCTTGATCTTTTACATTATTTGACCGTGTGATTAATGGTAATGGAATCTATATTGACTCTTCAAAGATAAGAGCCATTAAGGCTTTGGGTTATACCAAAAAGAAAGTGCAAAATTTTTTTGACAAATATTTATCAAAGGATTTTTTTAAGGAATCATTCCCTTATACCCAGATCATTTAACTAAACTCCCTTAGGAGTAAATGTTTGTGTATATCTCAAGACAACCTGGAAGGAATTAAGGAAAACCATTTAAACCATGACTTGGAATTTGAAACGACCATTTTTGCTTTTCAATTAAGAAAATTTTGACCAAAGTATAAACAAAGATTTATCGAACATTTGCAAATCTTGTTAATTATTCTTGATAAATCAACAAAAATCGTTTTAACTAAATTCAGCTTTATTTTGAACATTTTTTTATAATTGAACGAACTGAGAAATTTAAAAATTTTATGTTTACGTTTCATAAAATTTAATATTTATTACTTAATTACTTGTAATATTTATCGATGCTTTAAACGTCCGATTAAGCAAAACTAATGAAGATAATAGTTGAAACGAAACTAAAACTTAGAAAATATAAAGAATGATTTTCTGAGTGAATTGTGGTCATGATAATTATTTCATTAGGGAAGGTGAATGTAGATACTGACACATTATGTAGAAACGATAAAGAATCAATTAGGATGTGTTCCTTAGAAATGACTGTGCAAAATAATTTGCCCGAACAATTTAAAAATAGCTGATGCTTGTAAGTAGGATAATATAGATAATAAAGAGTTTCACGGCTAATGAAAACCATTAGAAATGAGAGCCGATGGCGTTAAATGTTTAAAAGGCCACTTGTGGTTGCCTAAATATAGAGGTTTGTGAGATGTAGTCATGTTGGAATCTCATAAGTTTAAGTATCCTATTCATGCCAATTCTGATTAAATGTATCTTATCTGAAGAAGTTGTACTGATGGCCAATTATGAAGGCAGACATCATCTCATACATTAGTAAACATCTAACTCTTTCAAAGGTCAAGGCTGAGCACCAAAATCCATAAGGATTGTTTCTACAGCTAATTAATTCTTGTTTGGAAGTGACATAGAACCACCATGGATTTTATCACAAATCTTTCAAGGTCATCATCTGAATTTGATTCGATTTGGGCCATCGTCGACAAACTGATCAAATCTGCTAATATCATTCCCGTTAATGATAGATTCTCGATGAAAAAATTGACTCTTTTGTATTTAAAGGAGTTGTTTAAGCATGGTGTGCCCGTATCGATCATCTCTATCAAGATCCTCACTTCGCATCGAATTTCTAGAGATTTCCTCAGAAATCATTGGGAACGAATCTTGATGAGAGTACTATTTACCACCCCAATCGAAGGGACAAGGTAAAGTAATGATACAAACACTAGAAGTCTTGTTTTATGTTTGAATAATTGACTTTTGGTAATGAAGGGATAATCGTTTCCCTTTGGAAAGATTATCATTGAGAGTATCGCATTAGGATCGAGATCGAATCTTGCGAGGATCTAAATATAAGAACACATGTAGGTGGGAGTTGGGATGGAGATACCCGACATACACCCATTGTGAGTTGGACATGTCTTTTAGGTTTAAGGTTTCCTATGATGAAAAACCCAACCTTTCAAAATACACCCATTGTGAGATGTAGGACTTGAAGTGCAGGATGGGTAGCGAAGTTATGCCAAAAATTTTCACCATGGAAAAGTGAATTGATGATCTAAAAGATCATGGGAAAATAAGTCCTCGTTGTATGGGACCATTGAGATAATGTAAAAAGTTGGTTTGAAAGGCATATAAGTTGTATCTACCCGAGGACTTCAAGGGCTGCATGAATTACGTTTCGTATATCGAACTTGATAAAATGTCTATCAAGTGAAAATCTTATTACTTCTTAATGAAGTTTGGATCGGCGAAAGTTGCATTCATCGAAAACATGTGGACATCATGGATAGAGAAAGTAAGTCAACTTAAGCCTAATCGTATTCCCATTGTTATGTTTGATGAAACTCGCATATTGTAATGAATTACACTTGTGAGAAAAGACTGAATGTGGAGGAAATGCCCACATGTCTTGATTCTATGAGAAGCGAGTAGTAAGACAAATCGATCTTTGAGGACGAAGATCCTCTTTTGGGGTAACTGCTGTGACAATCCGTCAATTTATGGTCGATATTTTATTCTCAAGTATTATTTAAAATCATTATTTTAATGTTATATTATGAACTCACTCATTTTTGGGAAGAAATTTGGGTTTACATCTTAAAGTAGCATCGACTACATCTAAACCGGAGAACTCTACGTTACGTGCTTACGTTTACATACACCGTTTTTGGTGACAGTCCGACATTTTAGGAAATAAATTTATTCCCGAATATTATTTTGGAATTTTAAATTGTGTTGGTTCACAAACTCATAAATTTATGAGAAGAAATTAGGACTTACGATCATAATTTAGCGTCCCTTTATGACTAAACCGGAAACCCTAAGTTTACGTATTTACGCTTTTGAATTCCGTTTTTGATGAGACAGTTTTTATTAGAATCGTTTTGTGCCGTTGAATCATAATTTATAAAAACGTTTTTTTGTAAAACGACCCGAGGGCACGTAAATCGAGGAAACTAGAATCGAGGAGTACCCGTAAATTAATAGGGATGAGAAAAATTTACACTTTCCAACCCCCATACATGTGGCGGCCAAAGCTTAACCAACACATCCAAGATGTGTCAAATTTATATTAAAACTAAGGACACTTGTCCTTGGTTTCTAACTAAAACCACCTAAACCTTAAAACTAGAAACTCATACCATTTACCTTTATTTTATACATGCAAACCACACACAAACTCTCTCTACTCCTCCCTTTGCCGTCCATACTCCACCACCAAACACCACCATTGATCAGCTATCATAAATCTTATGTTTAACATGCATAAGATGATAACCCTTTGAAGACTTGATGATTTGAGGTGATCTTAACAACTAAAAACGAGTTTACATGGAGTTCAAGGGCTGATTTCCCTGAAGGTGTTCATCCACTTGAAGGTTTCAAAAATTACATTGCTAAAGTTGAAGATATGGTAACAAAAACCAAGCCTTGTTCATCCAAAATCTCAAACTTTTCATCACTTTGGTGGTATAGAGATTGTTTCTTCCTATCCTCTTGTTATTTTATAAAAGTAATCATGTATTTTCTTTATAAATGTATATTTATATGATGATGAATGATGATCAACATATTATGTGGGGATTTTGTGTTAATATATTTGGTTAAAAAGACTAAAATCTACATGTAAAGATGTTAAAATCTTGATTAAATATATAAGCTGTATAAAAAAGTAAGTAACCATATGAACACTTGGTAAAAAGACTTGGATTATTAAATATACAGTTAGATATATGATTTTTACATATGTGGAGAGTTGGCCACTCATTGGAATCATTAAAATGAGCAAGATATGATCAAAATACTATTGAAGTACAAATCTGTATAGTCTGTTTTGGACGAATTATTAGGAATACTTAGAGGATGATTGATCAGTAGCTAAACAGGAGTTATTTTTAGCACGTATTGTGTAGTTTGTGCTGCCCAAATTTGAGCTTCTATCTCTTTGTAGAACTCAAGATATGGCAAAAATGGTGGAAGTGACTTTGATAATCAGATTTGTAAATAAAAGTATAAAATATAAAATGAGCACTCAATTAATATTATTATAAAACAAATACATAAAACCCACTAACTAATAATACGTAATATTTATAAAATGAGTTGTATGCTATGATAAATAAGTATGTCATTTTTATAAAAGTAAAGACTCTAATGTTTTCTAAAGTTATAAAACTATATATAAGTTTTACGTCTTTTCGGCTAAAACCGAAAGGTTAACGTTTTCGCCAAATAAAACTTAGACGGTCGGACCCGTCTGATGTAATATTTTTATAACTCATATACTGATATGAAAACCTATTTGACAAGTAAAAATCAATAAACAAGAGCTTTATAACTTATAGACCGTAACGGGCCAAAGTAACCTTATTGGACTATTAGCCCAACTAATTTGGCTAAACACAAATGGACTTACTCATGGGCTTAACCCACTTGGGCCCAACATATGAGTATAGTCTTAGTATTAAAAGTATAAATGGGATAATATAATTAAATTGAACTCTTAATGGGCTTAATATGTAAATGGGTTGAAACTAGTGTAACTAGTCTACATTGACTAACACATAACAACTATAATGTTGTATGAGGAGATAAAATCCCACTTGATCATCATCATACTTATGATATCATCATATATATATAACCACTATTTTTATAAAGTCATTGGACAAGATTCTAAGACCGAGTATTATATGTCTAGGTTTTCATGATTAAAGCACGTACCGTACATCTAAATCGCCGTTAACCCACCTTCCCACATCAATATGAGTTCATAACCTCACACTCTTTTAAATGTTTTATAAAATGTTTTATAAACCCACGAGGGAGTAACATGTTAGTTTTAATAAAAGTAGGATACCAATTGTCTGATTGTATGCTTATTGATATGGACCCAAATGATTATATGACCCGATGAATGAAAAGAAATGGATTATTATTAGTTAGGTTACGTCACTAAAAGTCCCATTAGCATGAATTGTAAACTACCGGGATTTGGTAGACGCTTATGCATATAATAGTATTATTTGGGGAAGATGACCCCAGTTCGCGCCGTGGCGGTTGATCCCCGTCGTGCCACCTTGAGTGGTAAGCGAATTTATGTATGAGAAGATTTATATAAGCGTGATTATTATGATGACACGCTATTTTAGATGGGCAAAGGAATTACGGGTTAGCTACCTGGTTTTTGTTATTGTAAGGTAGCAATGTCATGCGACTTATAATAATCCAATAACAAAAATACTGATATACGCATTGAATTATAATATATTTCCTGACTAGCAATACGGGGTCTTATTACTGATATTATGTTCGTGTTTTGGTTTTACATAACCATTTTCATATAATGGTTTTTATTTAACTCTATACAACGTTATAAAACGTATTGTATGATGTTTTTGCGACAATGGTTCGTATAATGGTTTTGTAGGCAAAAGCCTGTATTATGATTTACGACAAAGATTCGTATAAAATGTCTTTGGCCGATTTTATAGCCTACGACAAAGATTTGTACAAAAATGATTTCGGTAATAATTATATACCGGTGATATATTAATGGTTTTTATTAAACTCTATGAATTCACTCGGCGTTTTCGCTGACTTTTTAACATGTTTTATCTCAGGTACTTGAAGGTAATTCTCGGGAAGACGACAAGAATTTATGGCCCGCATTCAAATAAAATTTCCATTTAAATGTTTTGTAAATTGTATCACATACTATGACCTGAGGACCTATGTAATTTGATGTTTATGAATGGAAAATGCTTTATTATTAAACGACGCGATTTTGAAGCGTTGTCTATGATTTGAGTAATGTTCTATCCGGTAACACCAACGACTCTTCCGCTGGACTAAAGTATGAGTATTTGGGGGTGTTACAACTCTTATGATCATTGGTAGCAATGATTGACCTAGCCTCAATTTTCCATGCATCACCAAGACCTTTAAGGAAAGTAGCAAATATATCAGCATCATCATGTTCTGTTCCCATAAAAGACACCTTGTAGTGATGTCTAAGAGCCTACTTCTCACCTCACTTAGATTCTCATTTGGATGAGCCTTAAACACAGCATATTCATGCAAAAGTATATTCTTCTTTTCTTTGGCAGTATCTTCATTACCAACATAGGTGACTTGAAGAGCTGCCTAAAGATTTTTAGCAAAATCAAAACTTTTGTGCTTGTGTTGATTCTTTGGACCCAAGGAGAGTTTAAGAATGTTCAAAGTCTTCATGTGATTACTTCTTGCGGCTATATCAGCAGTTGAGACGGATCTTCCATCTTCAGGTCTTTTAGCATGTTCTGGAGTAGTAGAACCAGCTGTACTTCTTCCTGTAATAGCAGCAGCAATCCTAGCTGCTTTATCAAATTGATTCCTATTTTTAATGATTTCCCAGAGAGTATGGTCATGAATTTGAATGTATTGTTCAAAATTGAACTTCCATTGTTTAAAGTTGTTAGTGTCGAGCATAGGGATTTTTAGGTTGTGATTTGATGAGGATGAAAATTCTGTGGCAGACATCTTGTATGGTTTTAGGGTTTTTGGTGTTTTTAGGGTTTACTGTTCTTTTTAGATCAAAGTTCCTCAACAAGCTCTGATACCACTTTTTGATCCCAAACTTAGATCGATTAGCTTTGTATTAAACGAGATTGAATCAAGATTAATACTTAGAGAAACTTTGTTGTATTTAACAATTCATATGTTATCCAGAATTAAAACTTAGAATAAAGAACAAAATAAACAAAGTAAACCAAACTTTCACTTTAGATTGATAAACGAACTTGCTTACAATGAAAGTTGTAAAACTGAATAATATGTGTCAACTACAAACCCTACGACCTCCTCTTATAACACAAGGAGTCGTGTACAAAGGTTTACCTATCAACTATTCTAGGTAAAGATAAATATAGAAAATACAATAATGAGCATATCTGTACTTCAAATATAAAACGTGTTGACTAAGTATTCCTATAAGTGGTTGGACTTCTTCTTGTCAGCGCTTGAATATTTCTTGTCAGTGCTTGATCTGTCAGCGCTTCATTTCCTCTTGTCAGTGTCCAAATTACTTTTGTCAGCATCTTAGTGACTTAGCTCATTTTATTCCCAACAAGCCAGATATTCATTCTGAATCTAATTTCTAATCTAAGGGAGCATAGCTTGAAAAGCTGCATTGACAGCTGCAGCAAGTTTCTCGTTGATGCGTGTGTTAACCATCTGGTAGTTTCAAAGAAGAAATAAAATGATCAATTTGTTATAAAGATGGAATAATAGAGATATGCATGAATGAGTTTATGAAGGCATAGCCAACGAAAACTGACATGAGCAAGTGTGGACGACCATGGTTCAAACCACAAAACAAAATTCGAAGAAAAGCACATGCGACTAAGTATGGCCAATTTTGTCTCAGCCCTTACTTAGTCAAAAACTTAAAGAAAACAAGTTACATGAATAAAATTTATTGTCAGTTTAGGAAGAGCCTGGTGACTCCCCACTAGTCATGGGTGAGTTTAAGAGCCTACATGTCAAAACCTTGGCTCTGATACCATAAATATAACACCACACTTTGACAATTGGACCGTTACATGATAATTATGGCGCGTCATCAAAGCATGCATGGTAAATGTCTTAAAACATAAATGACCATAAAGGAAACTAGAATCAAACATCGGTCCTAAAACATAAGCTCACACATGCATAAGTAAAGAATGTAAAGAAAGGACTAAACAATGTCCGTATAAAGCATAGTATAAGAGTGCATAAAGGAAATGAAGTCAAAGGAAGCCTCCATCCTATGAATGTACTCTTGATTGCTTAACTCTGTCCTTTAGTACCTGCTGTATGGGAACATGAAAAGAAAATACGGATGAGCAATACGCTCAGTGAACAGATATATGACATGATATGAATAACTGAAACATAAATAGAGTATGAAAGTGCAGCTGAATGATGTATGTCCTGGAAAACCTGGAATCATGTTTTATAACTGGTTATATTTGAAAAGCCTTATGTTTTATCATGAAAACATGTTTTAAATGCCAAAGCCCATATAGGTCATGTAAGGTATCAACGAGCATGAATACATAGAAGGGTGGCCTCATCATACAATTAGAGGGGTTGCCTCTAATTATATTAGTCTGAGTGGAGGGATCAGCTCCATGTAACGGATGTAGAGCACACACCATAATTAACGTGTAATTTGATAAACATGTACTAGGATGCACCCATTCGCCCTACATGATAATAATAATAATACTGGCCAAAATGTGAAGGGACGCCACGAGCAATCACTCTTGTCACGGAAAAGTCATAACACCGGTGCCTCAAGCGTTATGGTTATGGTGCCTTCATAACTAGGTGAAACATGGCATGCGTGTATATAGCTTAGGCAATTTAAATATCATGGCATGGTAATTACTGATAAGTTAAATGACATGTAATCTACTCGAGAAAACAGATGGCAGCAGACAGGAAATCCTAATCATACTTAGAAAAGGTTTGTCCTTACTGAAGGACGGAATATCCGTACCTTATGTCTAGTAACGAAGAAGATGAAAGGTGAAAAGAAACTCTAGTCCGATTTCACGAGTGTTACGTAATAAAGGACGTGAATAAGTCGTGTGTTCATGTATCACTTTCTAAGTATTAGTTACTTTACTTGTTCTTGGCTTGTATTACTTGTTCTTTACTTGCTTTATATGTTCTTGACTTGTTTTACATGTTCTTGACTTGTTTTACTGTTTCATGTGGTATCATGTATTTCTTAGTGTTTTTATGTGTTCTTTATTAATTAAATTCATGTTTCATGTGTTAGTATACTTGATGTTTCATAATGAGTAACTTTCTAAAAATCGCAGGTTTCTATATATAGTAACTTTCCAAAAGTAGCAGGTTTCCATATATAGCAACTTTCCAAAAATAGTATGTTTCCATAAATATTAAGTTTCCAAGAATATAAGGTTTTCATAATTAGTAAGTTTCTAAAAATAGAAAGTTTCCATTATTAGTATGTTTGTCTTATTGATCATGTGAATGAAATGAATGCCATTAGGAATAATCTTGAATGGAAGCCAACTGGTAGAACTCGTGCCCAAGTTGGCTGGCAATGGCGTCCCACTAGTAGGACCTTTACATTAGATGGAAAAATGTGCCCTTTAACTAGGAATGCATCCATTAAGGTTAGGTCTGAGCGTCCTTTAGTTAGGCACACTAGCACTAAAGTATGGAAACAACGCCCTTTAATTAGGTCAGCCCCCACTATAGTGCCTATCAGTGAAGAAATACCTCAGGATTTGAGCCAACTAGAATCTACACCACCAACTAGGAAGAAGAAGGCTAGGAAATCTAAGAAACCTAAAATTAGCAAATCTAAGATTATTAAATCTGTACCTGCTAATAACAAGGAACATTCAGATTCCGATACCTCTACATTGTCCTCGTCTGGTGATATTTTCAGGTGGTCCAAATCATCCTCTGGTATTTGGACTCCGGTTTTTCAAAGCATATGACCGGAGATCGCTCGATGCTCCGAAATTTCGTCAGCAAGTTTCTTGGTACGGTTAAATTCGGTAATGATCATATAGCAAAGATAATTGGATATGGTGAATATCAGATTGGAAACGTTACGATTTCAAGGGTATACTATGTAGAAGGTCTTGGTCATAACTTATTTTCAGTAGGACAGTTTTGTGATTCCAACCTAGAGGTTGCTTTTCGACAACATAATTGTTTCATCCGCAACTTGGAAGGAAAAGATTTGTTGAAGGGATCTCGTGGTGCAAATCTTTATACGTTTTCCCTACAAGACATGATGGCCGCCTCTCCAGTATGTCTTCTCTCTAAAGCATCTAAGACCAAGTCATGGTTATGGCATCGCAGATTATCTCATCTTAACTTTGATGCTATTAATCATCTGGCTAAAAACGAATTAGTTCGTGGTCTTCCAAAGCTCAAATTTCACAAGGACCATTTATGTTCCGCGTGTTCAAGGGGGAAAAGTACCAAGAAATCATACAAGCCCAAAGCTGAAGACACCAATCAAGAAAAACTTCATCTTTTGCATATGGATCTTTGTGGGCCAATGAGAACTGAAAGTGTGAGCGGTAAGAAATTCATTCTCGTTATTGTGGATGATTTCTCCAGGTTTACATGGGTTAGATTTCTACGTATAAAGGATGAAGCACCGAAGGCTATCATCACTTTTCTGAAATTCATTCAGGTACGTTTGAATACTACTATCCGCCGAATTCGTACAGATAATGGAACAGAGTTCGTCAACCAGACTCTTCGTGCTTACTATGAAGATGTTGGTATCTCACATGAAACATCCGCTGCACGCACTCCACAACAAAACAGTGTCGTTGAAAGAAGGAATCGTACGCTTATGGAAGCTGCTAGGACTATGCTGATTTATGCGAACGCTCCATTGTTCTTGTGGGCAGAAGCTATATCTACTGCATGTTTCACCCAAAACCGTTCTATCATTCGGAAACGCCATGGAAAAACACCTTACGAGCTTCTACATGATCGTAAACCGGATGTTTCATTTTTTCATGTGTTTGGTGCTCTTTGTTATCCAAACATTAATAGTGAGAACTTGGGCAAGCTTCAACCGAAAGCCGATATAGGTATTTTCATTGGTTACTCACCCTCCAAGAAAGCATACCGAATTTACAACCGTCGTCTTGGTAAGATTGTAGAAACTATGGACGCAGATTTCGATGAGCTGATAGCGATGGCTTCTGAGCAACGCAGCTCTGAACCCGCGCTTCATGAGATGGGAACCGGTGCTATTAGTTCCGGATTAGTTCCCAATAATCCTACTTCTACATCATTTTTACCACCTACAAGGCCCGAGTGGGATAAATTGTTTCAACCGTTGTTTGATGAATTCTTTGATCCCCCGACTGATGAAGTTCCAGCACCTGTAGTGATCGCTCCAATCCCTGAAGTGGTTGCTCAAGCTAATGAAGCTTTATCAAATGCATCTTCAATTAACATTGAACCGGATGCACCTTTACCAAGTGATTCTCAAACTACACCTGAATCGTCACCCTTACTTGTGCCTAATGATGTGGAAGAGGATTCTATTGATCACGATCTGGAATATGCTCACCTGCAAGAGCTTCCTTTCTTTGGTGTAGCGATACCTGAAAACCCTTCAGCCGCGTCTACCTCAGAAGAAGCTCCTTCTATTGTTCACTCCAAACCACCTAGGATTGAAAAACATAGCACCAAATGGACAAAAGATCACCCAATTAGGAATGTCATTGGTAATCTCGATCGACCAGTCTCTACACGCCATCAATTACAAGAGAGTGCACTCTATTGCTACTTTGATGCATTTCTCTCCGAAGTTGAACCTAAAAACTGGCAACATGCTATGACTCAATCATCTTGGATTGAAGCTATGCAGGAGGAACTAAATGAATTCCAAAGTCTTGAAGTATGGGAATTAGTTCCTCTCCCTGACAAGGTTAACATCCTTACTTTGTTGTGGGTCTATAAGGTTAAACTTGATGAGATGGGTGCAGTATTGAAGAATAAGTCTAGATTGGTTGCTAGAGGATATAAACAAGCCTTGGGTATAGACTTTGAAGAATCTTTTTCTCCTGTTGCGAGATTGGAGGCTATTAGACTATCCCTTGCGTATGCTGCTCATATGAACATGATCGTCTATCAAATGGATGTGAAGACGGCATTTTTGAACGGTGAACTAAGGGAAGAAGTCTATGTTAGTCAGCCGGATGGGTTCGTTAGCACGGAGTTTCCTAATCATAAGAAGGCTCTCTATGGGTTGAAACAAGCTCCACGTGCGTGGTATGATCTCCTTTCAACATATCTCATCTCGGAAGGCTTCTCCAAAGGCAAGGTGGACCCCACTCTATTCACTCTCAAGGAGGACAACGACATGATTCTGGTACAAATTTATGTTGATGATATAATATTTGCTGCCACTAACATAGACTTGTCAAATCGCTTTGAGAAGATAATGTCCACACGCTTTCAGATGTCAACGATGGGAAAAATTTCATTTTTCTTAGGATTACAGATTTCTCAGAATCCCAGAGGCATCTTTATTAATCAATCCAAATACGCTCTAGAATCTTTAAAGAAGTATAACTTTGAAAATTGTGACCCCGTGGACACTCCAATGGTGGAGAAATCCAAGTTAGATGAAGATAGGAATGGGATTATTGTCGATCCAAAACTTTACCGTGGGATGATCGGCACCCTTCTATATCTGACTGCTAGCAGGCCTGATTTGCAATTTGTTGTATGCATGTGTGCCTGGTATCAGGCTCGGCCTACCGAAAAGCACCTACATGTTGTTAAAAGGATCTTTCGGTATCTAAAAGGAAAACTTCATCGTGGTCTATGGTATCCGAAAGATTCCTCTATTGCTTTAATATCATACGCAGATGCCGATCATGCTGGATGTCAAGACACGAGGCGTAGCACTTCTGGATCTGTGCAACTCCTTGGAGATAGATTGATCAGTTGGTCCTCAAAAAGGCAGAAAAGCGCTGCAATTTCTAGCACGGAGGCTGAATACATCGCCATGTCCGGTTGTTGTGCTCAAGTCCTTTGGATGAGATCACAATTAACTGATTACGGTTTGGGATTCAACAAAATCCCGATGTATTGTGACAACAAGAGCGCCATTGCCCTTTGCTGCAACTATGTTCAACACTCCCGGGCCAATCACATAGACATTCGCTACCATTTCATTAAAGAGCAGGTGGAGAACGGAGTGATCGAGCTGTATTTTGTCAATATTGAGTATCAGCTGGCAGATATGTTCACCAAAGCCTTAGATCGAGGACGAATCGAGTTTTTGATCGACAAGCTTGGCATGAAATCATTCACTCCAGCGACTCTCAAAGAATTGGCAGAAGAATCAGCTGAATAGTGGTGGTAAACTATTCAGAGTATCCTTTGTTCGTGATCATGTATATTATCGTAAATATATAAACCACAAAAAGAAAAATACAAAAATATAAAACCAGGAAAAACCATAAAAAATATAAAACCAAGAAAAACCATAAAAATATAAAACCAAGAAAAACCATAAAAAATATAAAATCAAGAAAAACCAGAAATATTTTTCGTTTTTAAATCGGGCATGTCTTTTAGTACGGTAATATTTACGGCCTTAGAAATGTCGATCAATATTGACACGGTGCCATAAATAGAGTCCGTATAAAAGTTGTACATTTTTTTAAAACATGCCCATTATGGCTTGTAGTTATTTCAGACTGCAACCCGGTTTTCATATTAAAGTCACGTATTTCCTTGGAAAACGTTGGCTCACAACGGGAATTAATTTTCTCGGGCATGATTTACAAGCCAAATCATGCAAAGGGATCAAGTTTACTTTATAACTTGGTCTAACACGAATTTGTGTACGTCTCAGTGCATTAATTTGTCAAAATAAGAGAAATCTTATTGCCACCACGAATCAATCTTTTTCAAGATACTAATTGGAAATGCTTTCATCAATATTTGACTCTTTAAACAATGACTACAGCTCTTTAAATAGAAAACGGGTCATCGTTTAAGGGGGAGAAAATATTAAATCATCTTTGTCATCAAAACGATTTTCAACAGTGGTTGTGGGAAATTAATTGGCTAAATGATTTATGAGTGGTTTTGCTTTAGAATACGACTTGTGATTGGACTGGTTTTAGATGTTGGAGATTTGCTAATAGGATGCGATGCTTAAGTTGGAAAATTAATTCGCCTAATTCATTTAAATTCACTTAATTAAGTTAATCAAGATTAGGGTTTCTGCCTTAATTTAGGATTAATTAATTAGGGGTTTTAGTTGGGTTTCATGCGGATTAGGATTAGAAGGAAGTTCCGAATGAAGGAAGTTCCGAATGAAGGAAGTTCCGAATAAAGGAAGTTCCGAATGATGAACTTCCGAATGAAGGAAGTTCCGAATGAAGGAAGTTCCGAATGAAGGAAGTTCCGAATGAAGGAAGTTCCGATTGAAGGAAGTTCCGAATGAAGGAAGTTCCGAATGAAGGAAGTTCTGAATGAAGGAAGTTCCGAATGAAGGAAGTTCCGAATGAAGGAAGTTCCGAATGAAGAAGTTCCGAGTGAACTTCCGAATGAAGAAGTTCCGAGTGAACTTCCGAATGAAGAAGTTCCGAATGAAGGACTTCCGAATGAAGAGTTCCGAATGAAGAACTTCCGAATGAAGAAGTTCCGAATGAAACTTCCGAATGAAGGAGTTCTGAATGAAACTTCCGAATGAAGAGGTTCCGAGTGAACTTCCGAATGAAGAGTTCCAAGAACTTCCGGATGAAGAGTTCCGAATGAAGGACTTCCGGATGAAGAGTTCCGAATGAAGAACTTCCGGATGAAGAGTTGTTGGATTGATAGTTGTTTGCCTAATATAATTACTTCTTGAAATGTGTTATGCTTAGAAGTCATAATGATATATATCTATATATTGTTTGTGCATCAACCTTTCATGTCTTATCTTAAGCAAATACGATGACTAATCCAACAGTACAAGCACTCCAAGATTCTAGAGCAGCCGTAATTGCCGAAGCAAGAACCCTTCAACGAAGATTGATGAGGAGTTTAGAAAGATTCGTTGGTGGAAGACCATATTTAGTGCACCACAAGTTACTGCAACGATCCATCTAATAGGTCGTACATTTCAGGTCCACTTTATATTGGTATTTAATTGTGAATATGTATATTTGTGAATAGTGTGCTTTTACGGCTTGATGTAGTGTTAAGGTATGATAATTTTTCAAGAATTTCTCACGAGATTCTAAATCTTTCAAAATATATCATACTACAGCACTACAACTATCCTTTATTAAATTAAGGGGGAGCATTAACATGTTCTATGGCCAAACATCGATTTCATTTTTACCCAAAGACCGGTTAATCCATTCAATATCCCAAATATTAATGGTTAACATTTTGGATAAGGGGAGAAAATGGGATTAAGGAGACTTAAATGATACTTGGCTAAAAGATGAAAAAGACTTAACGATAATCCAACTTAATATGTGTAAAGCACGTGTTAAGGGGGAGCGTTTTTGATGAACAAAACACCTAAGGTACAAAACTTTTGATTTCAATATCTCAAGTACCTTAGGTGATTTTCAATGATTTTTCATGGTGGCTATACTTTCCCAAAACACGCTTAATTCACGACGAATGTGGTGACAAAAGGGTGGTAGAAATAGGTTTAGTCCAATGATTCATCAGTGCCGATGGAATCTTCCCAAGGACAATTCCGTAGATAGAATTAGAAGTCCTAGGAAAGTTGGAGAAAGATTGTGAACGTAGCTGAATGCCGACCAAGTACTTAAGCTAGCACTGGAACAATCACAACAAGGTGCTAGTGATGACGTATTGGTAAGCATTGAAGGGGTTGAAGAATGAAAAAGAATTGTAAAGATAAAGGGTGTAAAGAAAGAAGCCCTCCTTACAACTTTAGGCAGAAACCGGGTCAATACATATGCTATTGAGATCATTTTTGTTAATGATTCTCGATATTGAAGAAAGACGTCATGGACCCAGTGATGCAATGCACAACCCTTCCCAGCTAACTCAAATATCTCTCAAAAGGTATTTGTTTTAATCACACGAAGATCAACACGTTATCTATTGGTTTATTCACTCCGAATAGACTGGTATTGAAAAGGTGGCACTCCTCTCCAGCCATCGCTCACTAAATCAAAACGCACTATCGATTCTAGAGCCAAGAGATCATCAAAAGTCTCATTAGGACACTTTTCATTTATTCCTTGCTTTCTCACACACTGTGAAAGGTAAGAGATTTTCATGAGTCCTACGCAGTATTCCTGTAATATTGCTAGAACATCCGAGTAATACGCAAGTATTACAATGAAGATGGAAATCCTGCTTGAGCCAACATCAAACAAGCTCATGGTAGGTTACACGTGCGGTTCTTTTAGAACCAATCTTGTGAAAAACTGGAAAGAAACAGTGGTTTAATTCTTAATTAAACTTAAACTCGTTCCAGGCCTCTACGCATTATCATATGATCTTGCCAGAACACTCAGAGTGACTCTTTATTGATCACAGTGACGAGTGGAAATCCTTCTAGTGTTAACATCAAACAGCGCTTGGTAGGTGACGTTCAAGATTCTTTATGAATTGAGCTCGTGATAACTGGAAAGCAACGATGGTGAAAATCTTAATTGACATTCACTTGTTCCAGGTTTCATGAATTGACGGCTTCAAATCACAAGGATAATTTATCCAAGTGATTCACTCTTTATGTTCGCAGTCAGCTTTGGACGGTCGAATAAAGAGAACGGGTTTTACCCGCGAAATCCTGTCAGGAAGTTACTTAATTGAAACTATCCGTCACGGATACGATATCTAATGTCGTCCAACGGTCTTCACCGACCGGAGGTAAAATGCTACCGAATTAGAATAAAATGTCAAAGCCATTTTATTCGTGTCGTTGCTGTGTACCTGTTGAAGACGGTGGTGTTGCGGTGTACCTGTAGAAGTCGTTCCCACATGCTTATGTTTTTCTGCATCAAAGTTCAGCAAAATTCAAGAAAGTGCAAAATGAAGTCTTCCGCTGTACTAAACTCTGAATCTTTCGAGAATTCAACAAAAAGACATAAGTGTGTGGAACATGAAGTCACGAGGAGGCAAGTTTCACAAGAAGGCAAAGATCGCACGTGAAAGGCCAAAAGAACAATGCTCTCAAGTCAAAGCCTAAAAGATCAAATCAAAATATTCACAACAAAAAGAAAGAAGAAAAGACTACGAGCTAAAGAACGAAGACTTAGTATAGTATGCTAGGTTTAGAACTTTGTAACGTGGAGTGACCTCCCTTAGGGGGAGATTGTTAGAAATACGTTTTTACTTATATTAGAAGTATCGGTCACTCCACTATATTATTAATGTTGTAATAGCTCATAGTTAATAGTTACTTATTTAGTTAAGTAAGAACTTGCCCATGGGCTTGTCATGGGTCGGCCCAAGTCCATTAGTGGCTTGGAAGTATAAATACCCCTTTCCTACTTAAAAGGGGTTGGTTGTTGTTCACTTTCTAGTTTCCACTTAATAAAAAGACACATAGTTTTCTCTCACTTTCTCTCTCTAGTTTCTCTCTCTAGAAAACATCAACCCACTTCAAGATTCTACATCATGGGATATAAGTCCCCGTTGTATGGGACCATTGAGATGATGTAAAAGATTGGTTTGAAAGGCATATAAGCTGGATCTACCCTAGGACTTCAAAAGCTGCGTGAATTATGTTTCGTAGATCGAACTTGATAAAATGTCTATCAAGTGAAAATCTGATTGTTTCTTAGTAATGTTTAGATCAGCGAAAAGTTTCATTCATCAAAAACCCGTGAACATCATGGATAGAGAAAGTAAGTCAACATTAAGCCTGATCTTATTCCCGTAGTTATGTTTGATGAAACTCGCGTATTGTAATGGAATACACTTTTGAGAAAAGACCGAATGTGGAGGAAATACCCACATGGCTTTAACTCTATAAGAAGCGAGTAGTAAGGTAAGATGATCTTTGAGGACAAAGATCCTGTTTAGGGGTAAATGCTGTGACAACCCGTCATTTTATGGTTGATATTTTATTCTCAAATATTATTTAAAAACATTATTTTAATGTTATAATATGAACTCACTTATTTTTGGGAAGTAATTTTGATTTACGTCTTGAAGTAGCGTCGACTACGTCTAAACCGGAGGATTCAACGTTACGTGCTTACGTTTACATACACCGTCTTTGGTGACAGTCTGACATTTCAGAAAATAAATTTATCCGTGAATATTATTTTGAGATTTTAAATTTGTGTTGGTTCATAAACTCACAAATTTACGAGAAGAGATTAGGACTTACGATTTTGATTTAGCGTCCTTTACGACTAAACCGGAAACCTTAGGATTACGTATTTACGTTTTCGAACTCCGTTTTTGATGAGACAATTTTTATTAGATTCGTTTTGTGCCGTTGACTCATAATTTATAAAAACGTTTCTCGTAAAACGATCCGAGGGCACGCAAATCGAGGAAACTAGAATCGAGGAGTACCCGTAATTTAATGGGGATGAGACAAGTGGGACACTTGCCCCACCCCCACTATAACCGGCCACAACTTGACAACACATCAAAGATGTGTCAACACTTACACAATAAGCTAAGACAAGTGTCTTAGCCTAGTTTCAAAGCCACTTTCCATCAAAAACCACTAACTAAACAATTTCATTCATTTCCTCCATGCAAACTACTCTCCAAAACCTGTCATTTCTCTCCATTGTGCCGTCCCATCTCACCCTCAAAAGTTCCATTTGATCAAAATTAACCACAAAATCTCATGTTATTCATACATAAGTTGAAACCCTTTTGAAGCCCTATTGATTGGTGGTGATTATAACATCCAAGGAGGAGTTTCTATGGTGTCTTGGGGCTGATTTTCCACAAGAGGTTCATGAAGAATGGTGGTCTTGAAGATGGTCTTGGTTTATCACAAGTTTCTCCATCAAAATCCATGTCTTGATCATAACCTACATCATCATGATGGTATAAAGATTGTTCTCCCCATCCTTTTGTTATTTTGATTATGTAAACATGTATTTTCTTTCCTATTGTATATGTATATGATGATTATATGATGATAAAAATATTGTGTGGGGATTTGGTGTTGATAATCATGGGTAAAAAGATGAAAAACTATATGTAAAAAGGTTAAAATCATGCTTAAAAATGATGGCTGTATAAAACAGTAAAGAACCATGTCATGAACTGATAAAATGGCATAGATTAATGGATATATAGTAAGTAATATGTCTTTTACACATGTGAGAGTTGGCCATGCAATGGAATCATTAGGATGAGTGAGATATGATCAAAACAAGTTTAGAATGCAAATCTGAGTTCACTGTTTTGGACGATTTTTAAAAAATACTTAGAGGCTGATTCAACAGTTGCTATAGAAGAGTTAAATGGAGCACATATCATGTATTTTATGTCATAAACATTTGAGCTTCTATCTCCATATAGAACTCTAGATATGGAAGTTTTGGTGAACATGAAGATAAAAACCAGATTTTGGGAAATTAAAGTATAATAGTATTATATAAGCACTCAAATAAAAATAGTATAAAATGTGAATTAAAACCCACTAACTTATATAATACATTTATATAAATATGTATAATGTGACAATCCGTCAATTTATGATTGATATTTTATTCCCAATAACTATTGGAAAACATTATTCTAATGTTACAATATGAACTCACATATTTTTGGGAAGAAATTTGGATTTACGTCTTGAAGTAGCATCGACTACGTCTAAACCGGAGGATTCAACGTTACGTGCTTACGTTTACATACACCGTTTTGGTGACAGTCCGACATTTCAGAAAATAAATTTATCCGTGAATATTATTTTGAGATTTTAAATTTGTGTTGGTTCATAAACTCACAAATTTACGAGAAGAGATTAGGACTTACGATTTTATTTTAACGTCCTTTACGACTAAACCGGAAACCTTAGGATTACGTACTTACGTTTTCGAACTCCGTTTTTGATGAGACAATTCTTATTGGATTCGTTTTGTGCCGTTGATTCATAATTTATAAAAACGTTTTTCGTAAAACGACCCGAGGGCACGCAAATCGAGGAAACTAGAATCGAGGAGTACCCGTAAATAAATGGGGATGAGACAAGTGGGACACTTGTCCCACCCCCACTCAAACCGGCCAAAACTAGCAACTTAACACCCATGAGGTGTCAAGTTTATTTAACCATTCTTACACTTGTCTTTAGCTTAGTTTGTAAGCTAACACTTACCACCAAAACTAGCTAAAACCATTAGCTTCTTCATTCACACATTTCCACTCATGCAAAACCACCTCAAACACTCTCTTCCTCCTCCATTGTGCCGTCCAAAAACACTCCACCATAACACCCCTTTTGATCAATTTCATCCATGAAATCATGTGTTATTCATACACATGTTGAAGCCCTTTTGAAACCCTATTGATTGGTGCAAGTTATAACATCCAAGGAGGAGTTTCCATGGAGTATTAGGGCTGATTTTCCACAAAGTGATCATGAAGATTGGTGGTCTTGAAGATGGTCTTGGCTATGCACAAGTTTCTCCATCAAAATCCATGTTTTGATCACAACCTACATCATCATGGTGGTATAAAGATTGTCCTCCTCATCCTCTTGTTATTTTTGGTTATGTAATCATGTATTTTATTTCCTATTGTATTGTTTATGATGATTATATGATGATAAAAATGTTATGTGGGGATTTGGTGTTGAAAAATATGATTAAAAAGGTGAAAAACTATAAGAAACAAGGCTAAAATCTTGTTTAAATTTGATGGCTGTATAAAACAGTAAAGAAACATGTCATGAACTGATAAAATGATGAAGTAGAATTGATATACAGTAAGCTATGAGTCTTGTACACATTTGAGAGTTGGCCATGCAATGGAATCATTGTAATGAGTAAGATATGATCAAAACAAGTTTAAGATACAAATCTGAGTTCACCGTTTTGGACGATTTTTAGAAAATACTTAGAAGATGATTCAACAGTAGCTATAAAAGAGTTAAATGGATCACATATCATGTAGTTTATGTGATAAAACTTTGAGCTTCTATCTCCCTATAGAACTTAAGATATGGCAGTTTTGGTGAAAGTGAAGATAAAAATCAGATTTTGGAAATTAAAGTATAATACTATTATATAAGCACTCAAAGTTTAATAGTATAAAATATAAATTAAAACCCACTAACCTATATAATACATTTATATTAATATGTACAATGGTAAATAAGTGGACATTTTATAAAAATGGTAACTTGTTAAGTTTTATAAGTTATAAAACTATAAACATGATTTTTACGACTTTTTCAGCTATTACCGTAAAATTAACGTTTTTGTTAAATAAACCTTAGACGGTTGGACCCATCTAATGTGAACTTTATAAAACTTATATACTGATATATAAACATGTATAACAAGTAAAAACCGATCAAACCCGAACAATAGGACATACGGAAATTAACGAGCTAACTAAGCATATTGGACTAATAGTTGGACTAAATAAGATAAACACTTATAAAAAGTACTTATTGGGCTTAACCCATTTAGGCCCAACATGTAAAGTACAAATACTGATAATACAAGTATGAAATGGATTAATAAGAGTTAAAGAACTTATAATAAGTATATTGGACCTAAAACACGTAAATAGGTAAAACTAGTAAACTAGTATAAAAGTTATCGACACATAACACTAAAATGAGTAAACGAGAATATGTAAACCCACTCGATCATCATATATATATAATCATCATATGTATACATAATTGTTATTTTTATAAAGTCATTGGACATGAGTCTAAGACGAGTATTATTTGTCTAGGTTTCCGTGATTGAAGCACGTACCGTACGTCCGAATTGCCAATAACCCGCCTTCCCATATCAACGTGAGTTCATAGCCTCGCACTCTTTTAAATGTTTTTATAAATGTTTTATAAACCCGCGAGGGAGATAACATGTTAGTTTTTATAAAATAGGACACCATTTGTCCCCATTGCTTGTTTATTGATTTGGACCCGAATAATTATATGACCCGATTGTATGACCCGATAAATCATTAAAGGACCCGATAGATGAAATTAAATGGATTATTAAAGTTAGGTTATCTCACTAAAAGTCCCATTAGCATGAATTGTGAACTACCGGGATTTGGTAGACGCTTATGCATATAATAGTACTATTTGGGGACGATCACCCCAGTTCGCGCCTTGACGGTTGATCCCCGTCGTGCCACATTGATTGGTAAGCGAAATTATGTATGAGAAGATTTCCATAGCGTGACCTTTGTGACGACACGCTACTTTAGATGGGCAAATTGAGTATCGGGTTAGCTACCCGTTGTTTGGTTTAGTAAGGTAACAATGTCATGCGGCTTATAATAATCATAATTAACGAAATACTACTAGACGCACCGAATTACGATGTATTGCCTGACTAGCAATACGGGGTCATACTATTGATATTATGTTCGTGTTTTGGTTTCTATAACCATATTCGTATAACGGTTTTTATTTTCATACAACGTCATAAGATGTATTGTATGATGTTTTTACGACATTGGCTCGTATAATGATTTTAAGGCAAATGCCTATATTATGATTTTCAACAAGGATTTGTATATAAATGACTTTGGCTATTTTATGGCCTATAACAAAGATTTGTACAAAAAGATTTTCAATAATAATTTTATACTGATATTATATTGATGAAATTTATTAAACTCTATGAATTCACTCGGCGTTATCGCTGACCCTTTTATTTTAACATGTTTTATCTCAGGTACTTGAAGGTAATTCTCGGGAAGACAACAAGAATTCATGGCCCGCACTTAATTAACAAATTTCCATTCAAATGTTTTGTAAAACCTGTATTAAATACAATGACTTGGGACCTATGTAACTTTGATATTTATGAATGGAAATGCTTTATTAATAAACGACGCGATTTTTATGCGTTGTCTATGATGTGAGTAATGTGCTATCCCGTAACACCAACTAGTCTTCCGCTGTATTGAGTTGTATAAGTTTGGGGGTGTTACAGTTTGGTATCAGAGCTCTCGTTATAGAGAACGAAAGATTTTTAAAACTAAGGTTTTGAATAAAACATTTCAAAATCTTTTAACTATAAACATTTTTCTTAAAATGTCTAAAAATCTTTTCACTATAACGGTGCCGAAGAATTCCCGAGTTATCGACAAGGCCAGACTGAGAAGTGTTATTTTAATATATATATATAACTTGGATTATATATATATATATGATGTAATTTTATTACATGATTGTTTGATGACTATTTTGTTATTTATACGAGGTATTTATACGACGTAGATTGTCACAAGAAACCCTAAATCCCCTAGTAAATTAATCGAAGCTATTCTCGTAGGAATTCTAGCTATCCTAGATCTAAACCAAGTTGTGGATATTTATGATCCCAACAAATGGTTGATATTCGTAGAAATGTAGATATTAGTTGACTGCGATATTGAAAAAGGATTGGCGAGATTAAATCTGATATCGATGTTATGACGATCTTTTCTTATAGAGTGGAGTCTGGCAAAACGTTACCACCTAGAAAGATGTCATCTGATTCGTTGTCATCCAATTCTTAAATTTGAAATCGAAAGGGTGAATGTTGCACTTGAGGCTGTCACTGGAACCATTACCCAAAAGCCTCATGCCACTAGTACCTTTCCGAGAAATCTAATTGAATGTGTGAGTCATCTCATGCTAGTGACTCATTTGATAATTGTTGTTGTAAGAGCTATAGGATTGGAATTAAGTGCTGAACATATCGAGCTTTTATTTCCCTTTTAAGATTTATGAATAAGGTTGAAAGTAATGGGAAATGAGGTAGGATATCGAATTGAGTATAAGTTGATTGAAACTTGAATAAAGTAAAATTTAATCCGAATGGAATATGAATTTGTTAAGAGGAAGTCGTTAAGTTTTGTGATTGAATTATAAGGTTTTAAATGATTGTTGGTTCGTGTTAAGTGTTGTTCCTAGGCCATTGTCCACTGACGAGGATGCCCAGTGTCCAAGAAATAAATTGAAGAAATCTTCTTCTGAATTGAGACAGATGGATCTTCTAGGACATGTGGAACACCTAATGACTTTTGTAGATTAGTGTTCATTGTAGTATCTTTTAAAAATCCCTAACTTAACTGAGACATCAGTTGGTAGGACGAGTTCTGAGAATTGTATGACATAGTGACACGCAATGTGTTACGGTACAATTTGACTTATTTGTGATTAAAGAAAAGACTACCATTGATTGCTAAATTCTACATGTATCGATGTTATCTATCTTTAATTGCTTCACCCTAATGTTCGCATTAGTGATGCAACCATTGAACAAGTACTCATCTTGAATTGAGTTAAGTTGTGGATTATTCTTTTGAGTGCCATCGAGATCATGAACCTCATGATTAATTCGCTAAGCTCATTTCCTATCATATCGTACTTAATTCTTGGTAAACAAGCTTTCATCACTTTTCTGCAGATCACTCATTGTTTTTATAAGATAAAATCGTATCCATTGAGAAAAATTGAATTTTCATCACTATAAGGAATATTAAAAGTAAGATTTATAAGTGATTGTTATCAAAATGAAGTTGTTTATAAAATGCCTTGGAAAACTTAACTGTTTTCATAACAAAGAAAATCTTTGTAAATTTATTCTTGATTCTTATTTAAGAATTAAGCGTCAAAATGTTTTTATTATAAACATGATGATAAAATTTTGACGAACTGAGTATTGAATCGTTAATCTTGAAATTGTATATAGTTGCGCGCCTACATACAATTTGGAATGGACCATGCAAGGCTGATTAGTAGTCACCATAAAACTGATTATTAAACACTACATTTTCTTTGAAGAATGTGAAAGATTAAATTATATGAGATCTGCAAGAAGTGAAAAATAGGGACATAGTGTTAGGGACACCTACATATGTGCCTGTAGCATCTATTCTTGTGAGTTGAATTTACTCATCTGTGGAATTTTTCTTATTTGACAATTGATATTCCCTTCTTGTCCAATTCTCTCGTAGTGAGATTCTTAGGAAAAGTATCTGATTACCAAGTGTTGATACCCGACTGGATGTATTAACGTTCTTATCATTTCTTTTGATTTGATATCATTTGAATGACCTGGGTAACGATCCGAGGAGCTTTCGAATGCGTACTCAAATTATGAAAACATGGGATATATTCATATTCGTTAAATGTTTTCGTTTGAATCTGATTTGAAATTCCCTCGCATAGATTATGCGTTGACCTTACTCTTTTAATAATAGTTGTGTCTCCATATATCCTTGAATTTGTGAAGGATTATGAGTTATTATTAGACTTTTGAGAAGATCACATCTTATCGACGGCAATAAAACTGAAAAGTTGATAGTGCCAGTAGAATGGATTGATTGATTATGACATGACGACATTGTCTTAGTTAATGGGAACTCGAGTAGAATTCCCCTAAATGATAAGATGTTGATTATCAAAAGTGATCTAAATAATTCTTGATGGATGACCATATCCTACGTTAAGACTTGAAATTATACCATGAATGGTTGTGAATTAGTCATAGATATAATAATCTAGAAGGAACCTAATATGAATTTATTAAAAGATGTTTATGTTATTTGAAATTTTAGTAAGTATTTGTTGATGAATTACCTAGACTTTGGCCATTAAGGCAAGTTGAAATTGGTATAGATTATATTCCCGGTGCTGCACCTGTGGTGTGTGCACTGTACGACAGCACCATCTGAATTAAAGGAATTACCGTACAACTGAGAGAGTTGTCGGAGAAAGATTTTATTCTACCGAGCTCGTCATCATGAAGAGCTATGGTGTTATCATTCCTTATATCTATAGATTACTGTGAACTGAGTAAATTGACAATCGAAAACGATATCCATAACTCGAAATGGAAGATTTGTTCGATCATTTACAAGGTTTTTGATACTCAGCAAGGTTATCATCAACTTCGCATCTGCGAAAAGGATTATCTATTCCAATCAATACATCCGGTACTTGTAATGAACGTTTGACTTTCACGTGATGCCGTTTGGATTGACTAATGCACATGTAGTATTCATAAATTTGGTGAATCACGTGTGTAGGCTATAATTTGATAAATTCATGCTTGTGATCATTAAGGATCATTTGTTTGTTTATCAGAATAAGAAGGAGTTAGTAATTATTTATAGATTGCCCTAAATTGGCTAAGCAATAAAAACATGTACCTTGAATAATTAACATATGATTTAAGACTTAATCCTTTATATTAATTGACCGTGTGATTAATAGATAATGGAATCTATATTGACTCTTCAAAAATTTAGAGCCCTTTTTAGGCTTTGGAATTTACCAAAAAGAAAATAGAAACGTGTTTTGACAAATGTTTTAACAAAAGGATTTTTAAGGGATCATTCCCTTGTAACCAAAACATTTAACTAAACTCCTGTGTAGGGGTAAATGTTTTTGTATACTTCTAGACATCCTAAGAAGAATTGAGGAAACCATTTAAACCATGACTTTAAATTTGAAACGACAATTTTTGCTTTTCAACTAAGAAAATTTTGACCAAAATATAAACAAAGATTTTTCGAATATTTACGGATCTTACTAATTATTTTAATTATTTTCGATAAATAAACAAAAATCTTGTTAATTAAAATTTATTTTGAACATTTTATATAATTGGTCGAACTAAGAAATTTAAAATTTTTACGTTTACGTTTCATAAAAATTAAATAATTATTGTTAATTTACATGTAATAATTATCGACGCTTTAGACGTCGGATTGAGTAAAACAGATAAAGATAATAGTAAAGTCGAAACTAAAACATAGAAGATATGAAGAAATAATTTTGAATAAATACGGTTATGATATTTATTTCATTAGGAAAGTGAACGTAATTACTGACACATTATGTATAAAAGATAAAGAACCAATTAGGACATGTTCCTTAATAATGAAGGTGCAAAATAAATTGCCAAATGATATAAAAATAAACAATGTTTGTAAAAAGGATAATATAGATTATAAAAGAGGTTCGCGGCTAATGTGAACCATTAAAATAGAGAAGCCAATAGCGTTAAATGTATAACAGGCCACTTGTGATTGTCTAAATATGAAGGATTGTGAGATATAGTTATATTGGAATCTTGTAAGTATAAGTATTCTATTTATGTCATTTCTGACTAAAAGTATCTTTATCTGAAGAAGTTGAACTAATGGCAAATTATGAAGGCAGAGATCGCCTCATACATTAGTAAACGTCTAGCTATTGCAAAGGTCATAATCTGAATTTGATTCGATTTGGGTCATCGTCGACCGACTGACCAAATCTGTTAATATCATTCCCGTTAATGATAAATGCAAAAGAGTTATGTAAACATTGTGTGCCTGTATCGAACATCTATATCAAGATCCTCGCTTCGCATCGAATTTCTAGAGATTTGCTCAGAAATCATTGAGAACGAACCTTGATGAGAGTACTATGTACCACCCTAATCGAAGGGACGAGGTAAAGTAACGATACAAAGTAATATAAGTGCTGTTTTATGTTTGAATGATTGACCTTTGGTAATAGACCGTATAATCGTTTTCCTTTGGAGAGATTATCCTTGATAATCATCGTATTAGGATCGAGATTGAATCTTGTTAGGATCTAAATATTAGAGCATCTGTAAGCAGGAGTTGAGATGAAGACATCCGACATACACCCATTGTGTGTTGGACATGTCTCTTAGGTTTAAGGTTTCCTATGATGGCGAACCTATCCTTGCAAAATACCCGACCCGCGAGATCTGAAATGATTGTTGAAATTAGGATTTGATTATTAACTGCCGATAGTGGGCAGGAGGTTATGTGAATATGAAATGTAGATCTTGAAGTGCCAAATGGGTAGCGAAGTTATGCCAAAATTTTTAACCTTGGAAAAATGAATTCATGATCTAACAAATCATGGGATATAAGTCCCCGTTGTATGGAACCATTGAGATGATATAAAAGATTGGTTTGAAAGGCATGTAAGCTGGATCTACCCTAGGACTTCAAAGACTGCGTGAATTATGTTTCGTATATCGAACTTGATGGAATATCTATCAAGTGAGAATCTGATTATTCTTAGTAGAGCTTAGATCGGCGAAAAGTTGCATTCATCAAAAACCCGTGAACATCATGGATAGAGAAAGTAAGTCAACATTTAGCCTGATCTTATTCCCGTAGTTATGTTTGAGGAAACTCGCGTATTGTAATGGATTACACTTGTGAGAAAAGACCGAATGTGGAGGAAATACCCACATGGCTTTAACTCTATAAGAAGCGAGTAGTAAGATGATCTTTGAGGACAAAGATCATGTTTATGGGTAAATGCTGTGACAATCCGTCAATTTATGATTGATATTTTATTCTCAATAATTATTGGAAAACATTATTTTAATGTTACAATATGAACTCACATATTTTGGGAAGAAATTTGGATTTATGTCTTGAAGTAGCATCGACTACGTCTAAACCGGAGGATTCAACGTTATGTGCTTACGCTTACATACACCGTTTTGGTGAGAGTCCGACATTTCAGAAAATAAATTTATCCGTGAATATTATTTTGGAGTTTTAAATTTGTGTTGGTTCATAAACTCACAAATTTACGAGAAGAGATTAGGACTTAAGATTTTATTTTAACGTCCTTTAAGACTAAACCGGAAACCTTAGGATTACGTATTTACGTTTTCGAACTCCCTTTTTGATGAGACAATTTTTATTGGATTCGTTTTGTGCCGTTGATTCATAATTTATAAAAACGTTTTTCGTAAAACGACCCGAGGGCACGCAAATCAAGGAAACTAGAATCGAGGAGTACCCGTAAATAAATGGGGATGAGACAAGTGGGACACTTGTCCCACCCCCACTCAAACCGGCCAAAACTAGCAACTTAACACCCATGAAAGGAGGAGTTTCCATGGAGTATTAGGGCTGATTTTCTACAAGGTGATCATGAAGATTGGTGGTCTTGAAGATGGTCTTGGCTATGCACAAGTTTCTCCATCAAAATCCATGTTTTGATCACAACCTACATCATCATGGTGGTATAAAGATTGTCCTCCTCATCCTTTTGTTATTTTTGGTTATGTAATCATGTATTTTATTTCCTATTGTATATGTTTATGATGATTATATGATGATAAAAGTGTTATGTGGGGATTTGGTGTTGAAAAATATGATTAAAAAGGTGAAAAACTATAAGAAACAAGGCTAAAATTTTGTTTAGATTTGATGGCTGTATAAAACAGTAAAGAAACATGTCATGAACTGATAAAATGATGAAGTAGAATTGATATACAGTAAGCTATGAGTCTTGTACACATGTGAGAGTTGGCCATGCAATGGAATCATTGTAATGAGTAAGATATGATCAAAACAAGTTTAAGATACAAATCTGAGTTCACTGTTTTGGACAATTTTTAGAAAATACTTAGAAGATGATTCAACAGTAGCTATAGTATATTTAAAAGGAGCACATATCATGTAGTTTATGTGATAAAAATTTGAGCTTCTATCTCCATATAGAACTCAAGATATGGCAGTTTTGGTGAAAGTGAAGATAAAAATCAGATTTTGGAAATTAAAGTATAATACTATTATATAAGCACTCAAAATTTAATAGTATAAAATATAAATTAAAACCCACTAACCTATATAATACATTTATATAAATATGTACAATGGTAAATAAGTGGACATTTTATAAAAATGGTAACTTGTTAAGTTTTATAAGTTATAAAACTATAAACATGATTTTTACGACTTTTTCGGCTATTACCGTAAAATTAACGTTTTTGTTAAATAAAACTTAGACGGTTGGACCCATCTAATGTGAACTTTATAAAACTTATATACTGATATATAAACATGTATAACAAGTAAAAACCGATAAAACCCGAACTATAGGACATACGGACATTAACGAGCTAACTAAGCATATTGGACTAATAGTTGGACTAAATAAGATAAACACTTATAAAAAGTACTTATTGGGCTTAACCCATTTAGGCCCAACATGTAAAGTACAAATACTGATAATACAAGTATGAAATGGATTAATAAGAGTTAAAGAACTTATAATAAGTATATTGGACCTAAAACACGTAAATAGGTAAAACTAGTAAACTAGTATAAAAGTTATCGACACATAACACTAAAATGAGTAAACGAGAATATGTAAACCCACTTGATCATCATATATATATAATCATCATATGATACATAATTGTTATTTTTATAAAGTCATTGGACATGAGTCTAAGACGAGTATTATTTGTCTAGGTTTCCGTGATTGAAGCACGTACCGTACGTCCGAATTACCGATAACCCGCCTTCCCATATCAACGTAAGTTCATAACCTCACACTCTTTTAAATGTTTTTATAAATGTTTTATAAACCCGCGAGGAAGATAACATGTTAGTTTTTATAAAATAGGACACCATTTGTCCCGATTGCTTGTTTATTGATTTGGACCCGAATAATTATATGACCCGATTGTATGACCCGATAAATGATTAAAGGACCCGATAGATGAAAATAAATGGATTATTAAAGTTAGGTTATGCCACTAAAAGTTCCATTAGCATGAATTGTGAACTACCGGGATTTGGTAGACGCTTATGCATATAATAGTACTATTTGGGGACGATCACCCCAGTTCGCGCCTTGACGGTTGATCCCCGTCGTGCCACATTGATTGGTAAGCGAATTTATGTATGAGAAGATTTCCATAGCGTGACCTTTGTGACGACACGCTACTTTAGATGGGCAAATTGAGTATCGGGTTAGCTACCCGTTGTTTGGTTTAGTAAGGTAACAATGTCATGCGGCTTATAATAATCATAATTAACGAAATACTACTAGACGCACCGAATTACGATGTATTGCCTGACTAGCAATACGGGGTCATACTATTGATATTATGTTCGTGTTTTGGTTTCTATAACCATATTCGTATAACGGTTTTTATTTTCATACAACGTCATAAGACGTATTGTATGATGTTTTTACGACATTGGCTCGTATAATGATTTTAAGGCAAATACCTATATTATGATTTTCGACAAGGATTTGTATAAAAATGACTTTGGCTATTTTATGGCCTATAACAAAGATTTGTACAAAAAGATTTTCAGTAATAATTTTATACTGATATTATATTGATGAAATTTATTAAACTCTATGAATTCACTCGGCGTTATCGCTGACCCTTTTCTTTTAACATGTTTTATCTCAGGTACTTGAAGGTAATTCTCGGGAAGACAACAAGAATTCATGGCTCGCACTTAATTAACAAATTTCCATTAAAATGTTTTGTAAAACCTGTATTAAATACAATGACTTGGGACCTATGTAACTTTGATATTTATGAATGGAAATGCTTTATTAATAAACGACGCGATTTTTATGTGTTGTCTATGATGTGAGTAATGTGCTATCCCGTAACACCAACTAGTCTTCCGCTGTATTGAGTTGTATAAGTTTGGGGGTGTTACATATAAGGATAAATAAATGGACATTTTATAAAAATGGTAGTTTGATAAGTTTTATAAGCTATAAAACTATAAACATGATTTTTACGACTTTTTCGGCTATTATCGTAAAATTAACGTTTTTGCTAAATAAAACTTAGACGGTTGGACCCGTCTAATGTGAACTTTATAAAACTCATATACTGATATATAAACATATATAACAAGTAAAAACCGATAAAACCCTAACTATATAACATACGGACATTAACGGGCTAAGTTAACGTTATTGGACTAATAATACAACAAAATGGGCTAAAACACTTATAAACTTATTTATTGGGCTTAACCCATTTGGGCCCAACATGTAAAGTATAAATACTGATAATACAAGTATGAAATGGATTAATACAAGTTAATGGACTTATAATAGGCTTATTGGACCTAAAACATGTAAATAGGTAAAACTAGTAAACTAGTATAAAAGTTACCAATACATAACACTAAAATGAGTAAATGAGAATGTAGAAACCCACTTGATCATCATCATATATATAAAATCATCATATGTATACATAATTAATATTTTTATAAAGTCATTGGACATGAGTCTAAGACGAGTATTATTTGTCTAGGTTTTTGTGATTGAAGCACGTACCGTACGTCCGAATTGCTGATAACCCGCCTTCCCACATCAACGTGAGTTCATAGCCTCGCACTCTTTTAAATGTTTTTATAAATGTTTTATAAATCCGCGAGGGAGATAACATGTTAGTTTGTATAAAATAGGACACCATTTGTCCCGATTGCTTGTTTATTGATTTGGACCCGAATGATTGTATGACCCGATGAATGATTAAATGACCCGATAGATGAAATAAAATGGATTATTAAAGTTAGGTTATGTCACTAAAAGTCTCATTAGCATGAATTGTGAACTACCGGGATTTGGTAGACGCTTATGCATATAATAGTACTATTTGGGGACGATCACCCCAGTTCGCGCCTTGACGGTTGATCCCCGTCGTGCCACATTGATTGGCAAGCGAATTTATGTATGAGAAGATTTACATAGCGTGACCTTTGTGACGACACGCTAATTTAGATGGGCAAATGAGTTTCGGGCTAGCTACCCATTGTTTGTTGTAGTAAGGTAACAATGTCATGCGGCTTATAATAATCCAAATTAACGAAATACTGCTATATGCACCGAATTACGATATATTGCCTGGCTAGCAATACGGGGTCTTACTATTGATATTATGTTCGTGTTTTGGTTTTCACAACCATATTCATATAAAGGTTTTTATTTAACTTTATACAACGTCATAAGACGTATTGTATGATGTTTTTACGACATTGGCTTGTATAATGATTTTTAAGGCAAATGCCTATATTATGATTTTCGAGAAGGATTTGTATAAAAATGACTTTGGCTATTTTATGGCCTATTACAATGAATTGTACGAAATGATTTTTGGTAATAATTTTATACCAAAGTTATATTGATGGAATTTATTAAACTCTATGAATTCACTCGGCGTTATCGCTGACCTTTTCTTTTAACATGTTTTATCTCAGGTACTTGAAGGTAATTCTCGGTAAGACAACAAGAATTCATGGCCCGCACCTAAATAATATTTTCCATTCAAATACTTTGTAAAACCTGTATAAAATACAATGACTTGGGACCTATGTAACTTTGATATTTATTAATGGAAATGCTTTATTAATAAACGACACGATTTTTAAGCGTTGTCTATGATGTGAGTAATGTGCTATCCCGTAACACCAACGAGTCTTTCGCTGTATTGAGTTGTATAAATTTGGGGGTGTTACAAAAACAGTTTGAACGATTAGTATATATATTGAGAGGTTTTTAATAAAGGAAATAAATAAAGTAAAAGTGTAATAGGTGTACATATGTAGGAATTATTTAAATAGAATGGTGTGAGTTTTATTTTGACTTTGAATTATTTATTTTATTTTATTAAGTATGAGATATTACTTGAATATATTATTGAAGGTGCGTGTTTTATTTTGATAGATTGTGAATGTCGTGTTCGTCGGGCATCGTCAATCGTTGAAAGTCATCTAACCTCCTTACGCCGGTGCAAATAAGGCATAGATATTACTCAAGGTGAGTCTATAGCCTCGCTTCTACTTGTTTTTAATGATTTTAAAAGCCGCGAGGGGGATACATGCTATTTGAAATAAAATGAACACATGTCATGAATAATTGTTGGACCCGAATATTGCCTTTGTTGCCTGTTGTTGCCTTGAATTGTATAAGTACCAAAGTTGCAAAAGTCCCTAATTTCATAAACTGTTAACTATGTTCTAGCTCTTTGTTGTGAGTTGGGAATAGCCGCTTATTCAAATGATAGTACTATTGGGCTGACAACCCTATCTGAGACCAGTGCTTTATGCTGAGTAACCTCTGGAAGGATAATTACGTGAATGAGAATGTGGTATACTTGCAACTGATACCGTAGTAGGGGCAATGGAATTCATATAGTCATGATGGCATTTGGCGTGGGTGACTAAGTTAAGGGATCTGTGTCATGAGCTTAATACAATTCATTAGCTATTACTATAAGATGAAATGCCAGATTAATAGATTGTATACGTAGCAATTCTATTAAACGATTATGATTGATTTTTATGATGTGTTCAAAAGTGTTTTGTTATACCTATGGACTCGCTCAACATTATTGTTGATTTGTTTAATCATGTATTTCAGGTAATCTGATGTGTTGATCAAGGAGCTTGCTGAGGAAGGTTGTGGTGTCGCTTTTATAGTTGTTCAGTCTGAAACCGTTTTCTTCCCTGTCATTATTAAATGTTATCTTTTATCTGCAGAAAATTATAAAAATCATTTGAGTATTTTAGAGTTGATAAAAGGTTTGTATTTTTGGGATGGTACTTTGAAGGGACCGAAATGCTACTCTGATATTTTATAAAATTTCTTCATTGGGATTGAAAACTTTAGACTAAAAGATAGTATTATTCTATCTTATATTTTAAATGTCTCATTTTGAGATCGTATAAAGTGTTTTAGTGACGAGGTTTGAGTTTAGCACCCAAATGTGTATTTTCGTTGCGCAATGTAATTTGGGGGTGTTAGAGATTGGTAAACAGAGCTTTTTAGTTATAGCGAATTAGGTCGACTTTTGAAAATGTCCTAAAATATAACTTTGGTGTCGAAAGTATTTTATAAAAGCAACGCAACTTCTCTGCAAGGCTCCGGTAAGATTATTTATTTTTGTTATGCTTTATTATTATAGATGTATCCCTCAAAACTGTTCTGAATCCCTGGGTATTTATTTAGTAAATACTACGATAAGATATTGGTATTAATGAAAGGACGCGGAGTGCTTTCATCATAATTTCTTTTTATGAGTATTGCATAATTATCATTTGCATTGCATTGCATTGCATCGCATACATATATATTGGCATACGTAAATCATTTGCATTTGCATGACCATGCATTGCATATATATTTTTGAATAATGACCTTATGTACTCTTGAATTATCTATGATTGCAGAAAATGGCCGATATACCACCTAATAGCAGTAGGCAGGGATATGCTGTAGGCAAACCGGGTGTTCTATTTCCGTGTGGTAAAGGTGGATGCTGGATAGATAACGAGGATGATACGGATAATAAGAATAAATTTGTGGAGTCTGAGAGTGATAATTTAAGGACTGAGAGTGAAGTTGGAAAACTGAGGTTAGAGCTGAGGTAAGGAGTTGTGGAACTAACTTTAAGATGTATCAGGAAGAGAGAGATAGGCTACGCAGGATAAGTAATTATAAAGCTCATCTTAGGCCATATCTTGAACCGTATTGGAAGTTTCAGGACAGTGAGAAGTATGCTAATACCAACTATATGAAGTATCCGCCATGCCAAGGAGCGTATCTGAAGTATGGATTAGAGGATCCGCCGTGCTATTATCCAGAAAGGAGGTGCAGCAAGTTGGAATCGGATGAGGACGAAGCTGAGACTAGCCAAGTTGGAGAAAATGATGTGCCATATCCTATGGAGCAGTGAAGTGATGGATCTTTGTTGTATTCCAGTTTATGTATTGTTGTGTTGTATTTGGATTATTTAGATTATATGATGTAGTACTATGATGGAACATGTTGTTGTTTAGGTTGATAAGGGTAAGTGACTGTAGTGACAGATCTTGTCATGATTTTCTCGGATTTGATGGATGCAATCTACTATTACCCTTTATTATCTTGATGTGTCTTTATTATTTTCTTTTGTAAGCTGATTTGGTGAACTTAGGTAGTATTTTGTTGGTTGCACATGTAATATCCATGATATATCCTGATGAAAAGATCCTTCTTTCTATCTCGATGTGTATACTTATCATGTTTCTTTCATCTGTGATAATAGTAGAAAGAATGGAGTGAGATATTTTTCTGTCTTTAGGGGATTCCACGTGACTGAGTTTCTTGAAATATGTCACCAAAATTAACAACCTCTAGGGTAGATTATTGTATTATGGAAATAATAGTTAGAACGTTTGAAGCTGAATGTGCTGCAAGGAATCAAAGTGTCGAGACTGAAGATGTTGATGTTCTAGTTGAAGATGCTGCTACTATTCTGCAAGATTGTAAAGGATGTCTGCATGCTAGATTCCTAGAAATGAGAAGGGATGCTGTGAAGATTGTCGTACGATACTAAGGGTGATTGGAAATTTAAAACTATATGGACAAGTTTGAGTAAATGATAGATATATCAAAATATCAGTAGTAATTTGGAATTTTACAAATAGACAGAAAGGAAGTAGTAATTTAAAGATTGATCCTGATTCAAAATTAAGTGTAGCAGAAAAGATAAAAAGGATGGTATTGCTGCAAATGTCAACAGAGAATGAAAAATTATCTCCTCTAACAGAAAATAAACTCAGAATTCAACAGTATAAGATAAAAAAAGATGGTATTCATGTTGTTACTGTAAATTGTGTAAGCAAGAAGAATTATAATGTGTAGACGATGTATTTTGTACCACATGGGTTATTGTATATCTACTTGTCGCAAGTATGGACTAGCTGGATGTCGAGTTGCTGAGGGAAGAACAAGGAATGTAGTTATAGGAGCTAGTAGTTCGGAAGCAGTGAAATGTTTTCATTATGGTAAAGGAGTATGGATAAAGGAATTGTTCAGCTAAGAAAAATCAATAGGAAAGGAATGTTGCTGTTGTTGCAGCCTATATTTTTGGAAATGTTGATAAGTCTTGAGATTCAGATGTTGTAATTTGCATATTCTTATTTAACAATCATTGAGTTAGCCTATTGTTTGAATAATATATCCGATGAAATTCTGAAGGTGTTAGATTTCGTTGACCTGAGGATGAAAAATCAGTAGGAATTAGCAATTAACTTAAACGAGAAATTAACCGATGGAAGGATTGTTAATAATTATATACATTAAGAAGCTATTTTCTGGACTTACGGAATTAAGTTATATCACGCAATTAACCGAGATAGATCTTTGTTGGGAATTACTAGAATGAGGATGAAAGTTGTAGGGTATGATAAGTAAAAGATGGAAATGATTGATTTGAAATGTTGTTGAGCATTGTGTACTGACTACAAGAATTAATAAGTGGAAATTCTATTAAATATTTTGTTTGGTCAAAAATGAGAAGGTATGCAGGGAGGAAACTGTAATAGGTCGTATTCTCAGTGCACTTCACCAGTAGTAGTCGAAAGAGAATGAGAAAACGAGTTAGTATTTAAGAGCATTTTGTGATCGTCCTCCAGAATCGTAGAGTTTACTGTCGTCTTGGGAAAAGAAGCTTTGTGTTAGCTTAGTGATGGAAGTTATGTAAGCTTCTTCTGTATTTTGTCATTTGACACTGTTAGGAAATAGAGGATGGTAATTTGATCAATTGTAAGGATTGGCGGATGAGACAACAAGAATAATCTGATAGGACTGGAAGGGTAAGTCATAAGAAACATAGTATTGAAAGAAAGAAAAGAAGCTGGATGTTTTGGGAATGAGATGATTGTTGTGAGATTGAGCAAATTGATTACCAAGAATCGGTATCCATTACTGATGATTGATGTTTTGTTTGGTTAATATTAAAGAAAGTAAGGAAGGTATTTGATAACAATTGAAAATTTTTTAAGGAAAGGGTAATGGTGTGTGAAATTCTTTTGATACGAATTTTAGCTGAAGTTGATGTAAATTCTGATATGTGTGATTTATGGCTGAAGTATTCGTGGAAATCTTGACTAGATTGAAGCGATTGAGGATTTTTCGATACTGACGAAGTCGACTGAAGCTTGTTAATTCCTTTGTTTAAGCTGAGTATTATCGAAGGTTTATCGAAAGGTTTTCACTAATTGTTGAACCATTGATAAAGCTGACAAAGAAGAACTAAATGTGTGAAATCCATTCATGCATCCAAGTTGTAGTTTTGAGATCTGATTTTCCCTAGTTAAGAAATTTGTTTATGAGTACTGAGGATAGGTTGAGTTATGTGGCCGTATTATCAGTATCGGAGGAATCTGAAGGAATTGTAGAGCTGCGGTGATGATATCTTAACGTTATCAAATGGTAGGAGAAAATAATAGTAGTGTGTTGACTTAATTAGAAAAGTATAAAGGGAATTATATAATTTTGAGTTTCGACGATGTGGTATCTATTTTGGAACTGTGAAATACTACTTGTATGGGATCAAGTATGTAGTAATTTTTAACCAAAAGTGATCATGATCACGAGATGTAATTTTGTAGGAAAGTGTGGTAGTCGAATTATTCAGTAAGAAGGAAAAGGAAAAAGGTTTATAAAATTTTAAAAAAGGTATTAGAAAGTCGACTCTTGAGTTTTGAGATTTTTGAATATTGGTAATAACAAAGCAGAGCGGATGGAATGGAATGAAAAATTAGAATCGAATTGATGAATTAATGGAAAAGGAATACTAAGGAAAGAAGATCAACAGGGTGTCAGAAATTTTGAAATGGATTGGTAGTAGGGATGAGAGGGATGAAATGTTTTAGAGGAACGAAAATGACTATTATAATCATCTATTTGAAGAGGATGTGTTATGAATACGAGAACCGGTGGTGAATGAATTTTTCAGATCAGAGAGAATTCAATTATTCTAAGAGTGCTGAAGGTACTATATTTAGTATTGAAGGAATTTCACAAGTTGAAGTATTGGTGCATTCTGGCTGGGGTAAGTATAACAACCCGAAAATTTTGACCAACGTTTAAATTAAGATTTTTTGAACATTTACGAAATGTGTTATTTATTTTTGATAATTTAACGAAGATCGTGTTAGCTAAATTCAAATTTATTTTGAATATTTTCTTTTAGTTTATGAACTGAGAAATTTAAAAATTTTACGTTTACGTTTACGTTTCATAAATTATATTATTATTTAATTACTTGTAGTATCTTTCGACGTTTTAAAGACGGAGTGAGCAAAAATAATAAAAATAATAGTTGAAACAATTCAAAACAAAAACTTCGAAAACATAAGAAGAAATAGTATTTTTCATTATATCTTAAAACGTTGCTAATAACGTGATTAATAGAGTTTACATTTTATTTTATGGAGAAATCTAACTGAAATAGCTAGAAATGATTAAACGGGCATTTAAATCAATAACAACATATGTTTTCGAAACACGACGAAGTAAGGACCCATTTTTATTGAAAAAATGATTTTAAAAACGATGGCGCAAGTCTCGTGTCTTGAATCGTTCGTTAAGTCGTCCAAACGAGCCTCGAACGCTTATTGTACAAAAGTAAACAAAACATTTACAGAAAATACCCTAAACTATTATCTAGTTGCCACTTTGTTTTAAATTATTTTAATATAAATAGATTCCACCCTCATTTCTCTCACTTCACCTCAAACAAAACACACACACATCCTCAAAAAGCTCTCAAGCTTCATCAATGGCTTCCACCGGAAAACTTTTCCGGTCGTGTTTTTCCGGCGACCTCCATATTTTCCGGCGACCTTCTTTTTTCCGGCCAAGACCAAAAATGCTCCAAAACTCCGGATCTATCCATGCATGGTGGTTACATCAAGTGAAACTTGTAGATCTAGTCCGGATCTATCCATGCATGGTGGTTGCATCAAGTGTTGACAAGATCTTGGATGGTTGCTTGCATGCATCACTCACTAGTACTACGACTTTGATAAGCCTCGTAAGATCTACATCTCGTTCTTATTTATTATTCCTTTTATTTTTCTTGATCTTATATATATATATATTCCGAATATATATATATATATATATATATATATATATATATATATATATATATATATATATATATATATATATATATATATATATATATATATATATATATATATATATGTATATATATATATATATATATATATATATATATAAATTGATTAATGAGTATTGGACATTGTATATGAATTTTTGACACTAAAATAAAGCTAAACAAGTCCTAGTAATGATTTGATTTATACGACTTTTGAACAGTAGCTAAAACAGATTATATGGCCAAACTCAGTAGGTTGGGATACTGAAAACTTACATATTAAAATAGATAGTTGTTTTGTGATTAATTCCCCGGGTGGCTTGTCCCGTGACGAATTTTAGATAGCAAGATATGACCAAAATAGTGAAAACTAGTCAGATCTGAACATACTGTTTTGATGGACTGTTTTCTCGTAAAATTTGTATACTGACCTATAATTATGTAAAACTAAAATTTGTAGATAAAATCATGAAGAACTAGAATCAATTGGATGGTTTTCCAATTCCTTACGGTTTGGAAATGGTGGCCAAAATAGTAAAAACTAGTCAGATCTGAACATACTATCTTGACAGACTGTTTTCTCATATAAGAACTCAGAATCATTGAATAAAGTAAAACTGTAGGTTGTAGATAAAATCATGAAAAAGTAGAATCAATCGGATGGTTTACCAATTATTTATGTTTTGGAAATGGCGGCCAAAATGGTGAAAAAGAGTTTGGATGCCCAAAAATAGCCAACTCTTCTAAGTGATAAAATTTATACATTAGCTATGGTAAGTATAAATTTGGGGTAATTAGACTTATAATCAGTAAAGTACATGAGTTAATAATGATTTTGGTAAAAAGAACACACTTAGATGATTTAGGGTTCAAGAGATATGAACAAATTAGCGGGACATGTCGGAAAAATTATAATAAACGGATTATAACTCATTAACGTAAAATGTGATGATTTTTATATAAACCGACGTGGTAGGACCCACTTGTCGGGAATATTCGACTTAGTTATATACTGATAATTATGAAACCCGAGACCCGACCAACATAAAATATTAAGTGTACGTGTTTGTGATGCGTTTTAGAACCCCAAAACTATATAAAGTGGACTTGGGCCATAAAAGCCCAACTTACACTTGTAATGGCTATTGGGCCATTATTGGACCTGAGGTTCATAACCTATTTAGAGTAAAATACTGAATTTAAAATGGACCTAAGTTATATAATCATGTAATGGACCACTATTGGGCTTAGGATGGGCTAAAAATGTCAAATTGGATATTACACTAAAATGGTTAAGTTTTCACCTAAAAGTTTTATAAAGAATCATAAAACTTATGCAATGTCCAAGAACTTATTTAGATATAATTATAACATATATGTACGATTTATTTCTTGTCTCGAGCCTAAGACGCGCCTCGTTATCTTTAGGTCTCGTGTGATCATGTATCGACTGTTGACATTTATTCTTGATTGACGTTCGTTCTCTATTAACTATATTGCTGATTGCATCTAAGGTAAGTCTATAGCCTCGCTTTTATACTATCTTGTAAATGATTTTAAACCCGCGAGGGGAATACAAGTTTTATAAACTTAGAACACAAGTATTTTATGGTATGATTGTCCCTCTATGAATGGACCCGTGGTTGCCTTTAAATTGCATTAAGTGATTTCCATTATTAAAGCCTCAATTATGGACCGTTAATTAACCTATGATGGGTTAACCGCTAGTATAATTAATAGATCTATGGGGGAAGCCGCCCCGGTTCAGTTTGTGTGGACTTGTCACAGAAGCTTAGGCCCGACCTCCATACTGTTTGAACATATTGTATTGAGAAGTCAGGTATACAGCAATGTACCAATAATCTGGAGGTAACGACAATTAATAAATCTCCTGTCTTATTAGACCTACAAGGGAGTGTCTAAGGGCTCGGTTCCATGAGCTTATTGCAATTTATGCTATATACAATTATTATTGTTGATGCAAATTAGATGTTTGTTGCCTTCAAGTATGCCACAAACTTATAATCTTTTCTTGTGTTCAAAATGATTTGTAAAACCTATAGACTTGCTCAACCTTTGTGTTGATGATTTTACACATGTATTTCAGGTAATCAAGATGGATAGCAGCGGAGCATGCGAGGAGGAAGTTGGTGCTTATTTGTCTAAATCTTTGTTACTTTTCCATCCTTTGAAATGAATAAACTGGTTTTAAGCATTTAATGTATTGTGATTGGTAACGGTTTTTGGGACTAAACACTACCCTGATTTATATATATTGGGATGGGAATCTTTTTAGACAAAATTGTATAATATTTTAACGTCTCTTTTGAGGTTGTTTTCTATGATTGTGTGTGATGTGCTATGAGTAGCGCCCCAAAGTGGTTTTCCGCTGCGTGGTAATTTGGGGGTGTTACAGATTGGTATCAGAGCCACAAGTTATAGAGAACTAGGTCGATTTTGAAAAACCTAAACTATAACTTTTGGTGTGTTCTAAAAAGTTTTAAGCACGCAACTACTCCGCATGGCTCCGGTAAGACTATTCTGGCATTATTGATAGTTGAGTTTTTACGTCTTTTAGGAAAAAGAGCGTAATTAGGGCAAGTGTTAACAAGTAGTTTAGGAAAACCACAAGTTATGACCCTCAAATGAGTTCATTCTCAAGGAGGCTTAGTGTGTGTGTAATGAAATGATTATCTTTGTGATTATATTTGTGAGAAAGAAAAATAGAAAAGGGATAAGAAGAGAATGACGGTTACGATGTCGTATTAAACTAAGACGAAAAAGGTTACACGTAAAACCGTAAAAAGCCCTAAAATTAAATTTTTACCCTAAAAATTCCTAAAAATCACTAAAAATCCACAATAATATTCTAAGAGTTTACAAAAAAATCCAAATTTGCCAAAACCTTTTAATTAATTAAATAATGACTTTTTAATGCTAATTAAAGCCCTAAAAATCAATATTAACTATTAAAAAGTCCAAAACAAGATCTTAAAGTTTGTAAACCTCAAATATATTCTAATTAAGCTAAAAAGTATTTTTCAAAATTTTAAAACCACTAAAAACTATTTTTAAACAGTTAAAAACTATTAAAATCAATTAAAACTTAAATTAATTCTAGAAAATAATTAAAAGACTCTAAAATTATTTGGAAAGTTGCAAAATTCCTAATTAAGTGTCTACAATCTAGGAAAATGTAAAAACTTAGAAAATCAGATTTTTAATTTTTAACAATAAAATAATATTAAAATATTATTAAAAATCCAAAAATCATAAAAAATTCTAAAAACTTGCAAACTAGCTTAATTTAACCTAAATAATTCAGAAATGAAAGTGAAATTACCTAAACACCCTTAATGGGCCTAGAAAATGGGCTAAACCCAAAACAGATCCTTAATGGGCCAAAATTTGGGCCCAATATAAAAAAGTGTCCAAAATAACCCCAAAAAGCACTAATTGACTCAAAATTTGATTTTAAACAACTTTTTCCAAAGGCCCAAAAGCTGAAAGTGTGAAATAAGCTAGCTTATACCAAACAGCTTATTCTTAATGGGCTTTTTGGCCCATTAAGCTATAAGCCACTGCCATAAGCTGAAATTAGACACACAAGCTTCTTTTGTCCTAAATAAGACTTCTTTTAAAAAAAATTTGAAATAAGCCCAAGGAATAAGCCTGAAAATGCAATAAGCAATCTACATAAAACGACAAAATAGTCGTTTTTGAGTTCTAGGCCACCCCAAGTGCTGATTCAAGTTTCTAAAGCTTTTAAATGACTTAATTAAGCAAAATCAACAAAGAGTTTTCAAATAAGATGACTCAATAAGCTGGAAAAAGCAAATAAGCACTTATGTAAAAGTCAAATAAGTTGGTTTTCTAGTAAAAAGTCAAAGTCAAAGTCCAATAAGCTCCAGTCTAATCAAATGGGTCAAATAATGAAGATCTATCACAAAAAATAAGTTGTTGCGGGTCTGGATAAGCTAAAATAGCTTATTGATAAGCTGAGTTCAATTTAACACTAACATGGGCTAGTTTTGGGTGTTGAGCAGTGGAAACTTTTTCCACTGCTTGACTTGTTTGACTTTTTGTCTTTAGTGAACTTTTTTGAGATTCAGATTACACAAAGGCACCCAAATGATCTTTGGATCAAAAGGAGTCAAGAACAATCAAAATATCACAACCACACACACCCAATTGATACAGTTTAATCAATAAAGTACCAAATGTTGCACAGACATGAACAAGTAAGCAGTTTAGGTTCAAAAAGCAATTTAACACAATTCAGCCAGCCAAATTCAACCAAATGCATACACAAGCTATATTAAACTCAAATAAGCAAGTCTAAACAGGTTTCATGCAATGATTTAAAGAATTAAGCAAGATTCAAGCTAATGAATGTTACTGATGAACACTAACACATGCAGTTTTTCACTTTGCTGATGTATTTGACACCCAAGCCAGATTCAACACCTCAAATCTATCAAGTATGTTATATTAATGATGTTTCAACAGCTTTTATCCCTAAACATGCATAAACTCTAGGTTTTCCCAAAATTTTAGGTCAAAAACAGTCAAACTCAATAAGTTATAGCACAATATTTGATTCAAGGTTTCAAACCACAAAACTTGCAGCAAAACACTCTTAAACAAGTGTATATCAGATATAGAGCACAAACACAAACTTCTAACAACACAATACCAAGATTTCAACTTAAACAGGTAGACCCAAACACCCCTTTATCTTTTCAAATCCAATTTTAAACAAGAAAAAGTGTGATTCAATTATCCCAATGATTAATCTAGCATACAAACAACATTATCATGCAAGACTAAGCAGATTTAAGCCAAGAAATCAACAAGAACACCAATAGATCACAAATCCACAAAATTCCAATATTTATCAGATTTTCAAGGATTTCAAGACAAACCTCATGGATGTACATCCACACCCACGAATTTATGAGCTTATGTGCTAGCTAGAACGAGCACAAGCTTCCAATAACAACCCTGCTAAGATTCAACAAGGTAAGTAGCACAATATCAAAATCAGGAACATAAAAAGCCTTGATTAATGCAACCTTGTTACCCCACACTTGATTATCCCCAATTTATAAGCCTCACCACACCTTAATATCACAATTAGGATGCTATGATCAGCCCTATAACCCAAGAATTCCAAGGTTGCAACAAGAACTTAGCAAAATATCAAGCTTGAAGGAAAAATGCAAACTTTTGCACTCTCCTTAAAAACAGGTTTTGAGATTCAAAATTCAGTAAACAAATATCATAAACAAGATAAAATAAAGGTGGCACTTGGTCTTTCTTCAATAAAACTCAACACACTTTCATTAAATGAAAAGAGGATTTACAAGAAGTTGAACTAGGAAAAACCAAAAGCAGCTGAAATGTAAAGTCCTGGGGCCTTTATATAGGCATACAATGTATCTAGAAATGCGAAGGAAAACGTAAACCCAGCTGTGAAGTCCCCAATTTGCCCTTTGAAAATTTGAATATCTTGGCTTCATGTGACTGATTTTTGTATGTTTGTGAAGGAACATGTGATGCCAGTGGTGGATATGTAATCTTGGACGTCCATTCTAGGCTTGAAAAGTAAGCAAGGCTTTGGGGCGTTGATCTTCTGGCTCATTCTTGTTTGGACGTGAAGGGTGTGGCAGGGGAGGTAGCATGTGACAAAAGGGATGATGAGGTGGCAGGTTTTAAGGTTGGGTTGTGATATTAGCACCCTTAATCATTATTCTAGAAAGAATTAGCCTCTAATTCATAATAATTAAGGAATGCCTAATTGTGTTCTTGAGCTGATGAACACAAGTTTTGATATTGTTTAAGGGTGGGTTAAGTTTAAATTGTTGATAAGGCGCCAAGGTTAATATATTAATTAACCCGGGTGAGTGGAAGGCTGAGGTGGAGGAAAGGTGAAGTGTGATTGGCTATGGTGAGTGAGTGGGGCACGTGTCATGTTGTCACTGGTCTATGTAAGTATGGTTGTCTGCCCCTTTTGGTCCTTAATTCCTTTCTTCCTTTCACTTTGTAAATAATCACTTAAAACTGAATTCCCTTTGTAATTAAACTTTCAGTTTTCACACTTTTGCCCCAAAAACTTTTGTAAAATGATTTCAAGGGTATTTCTTGCCAATTTTGGATTCTTAAAGGGCTGATTTGGTAATTTCTTCAATGGTAATGGTCTTGACTTTTATGATTGGCATTTTGGAGGACTGAAATTGCCAAGTCTTGTTGGATGAGGGACCATTCTTGCCAAATGTTGAAATTTAAGGGTCCTTTTCGTAATTTTGGGATTTTCAAAGGACCAAACTTGTAATTTTCTTATACTTTGAAGGACTTCATGATGTATTTGACTTTGTGGAGGATAATGGTTGACAATTTAGCTTTGTTGAGGGGCTAAACTTGCCAAGTCTTCAAAGTGGAGGGCCCTTTTTGTAATTTTGAAAAACTTTAGGGACCAAACTTATAATTATGAGGATACAAGGGTATAAAGTGTCAGTTCTTCCATATTGGAGGACCCTTCTTCATAATTCTTCAAATCTTCAAGGGTTTATCTTGGGAAAGTCTTCATTAGGGCTTGGTTCATTGTGCGGCTTCATTTCCCGTGTTCGTTTTTGCATGATTCTTGTGATCTTTTGTCATTTTCTCAATATCCGTACCTAAAATACACAAGAAACAAACACAAGCATATATATGGGTATTTTGATGATATTTAATGCATTTTAAGCCCTATTTGGACGATGAGACTATGTATAAAAGCAGTCTCATCACTCCCCCATACTAAACCATTACCGTGGCCTCACGCAATGCTAGAATAAAGTATCGTAGCACCTCCAAAATTCATTTTTATTCACTTTATTGAATGATAAACTAGCTACACTACTACTATTGCTACTACTATTTGCGTTTTAGACATAATGTATGATTCTCATCGCAAAATAGGACGTTTAGGTTCATAGAATAAGAACAAGTGAATGCTTCGTTAGAAATAATTTCATCGTCATCGATTTTCACCCCAATTCCATGCCAAGCGTGCAACGAGATCATTGTCATTATAAGTTAGTAATGCTAACACTACTCATATGCCCTAATCACGTACTTATCCTCCCATTATTTCTAAGTTGTATCTCTTATATTTTATATTGTCTTGAATGTTTCATGAGGATACATTGTTTGACTTATGCGAGAATAGAGATTTAGGTCTAAAAATAGAGTCCTAACGGTGTAACCAAGACCATCAAATCAATAACCCCTCCCAATAGAAAACGATGTTAAAAAATTAAGTTGACAAGAAGAATCGATAAACACGGTTTTATAACGGTTTTGAACATGAGACTTATTACCAAGACTTTTATACGCCCCCTAACGGAAGGGCCTTATTATCTTTGGTTTACCTCTATCTTTTATGCAACTTCGCCATGAAGCTTTTATTATGACTTCGGTCTTCCCTTGCCTTTTATTATCCACCTCATCGGTAGTTTTATTAGCCAAAGATGTATATCCTCACGCTAAGGCGAATTTTGGATCTTTAAAGCTTCAAAGATTAAGGCTTGATTCACTTTCAATTTTGCATAGATTTTTCGGCCTTGTGGGGCTTCAAATTGTTTGCTTGATTTAGGTGGGCACTTGAAATCTTATTATTGGGTGAAGCTTTTGATTATTAGGGTGCCAATACTTCAAAACCGTGACGCTGGCGATACCTTAATGTCTTCCCAATTTAATTACACGGAAGCTACTAGAAAAGACTAGAAACCCAACAATCCCAACTAAACCGCTATGTCAATATTTATTAAGCAAAAAATATTTACATGCGAATGGACAATAAGCAAACAACGAGAACACATGAGTTTTTGAAAGAATACGAGTACTCTACGTTTAGCATAGTAACTTATAATTAACCCTATCATTTCTCGTCCTCATTTAAGAGACTTAGCCTAATGTGTAGATAAGGAATCAAAGCTAAGTGCTCAACACGCACGGTCGAGTCAAAAATTACTCTTATCCTCGCCATCGAAAAACCTACATTCGTGTCTTCAAACACTTATAAAACATGAAAAAAAAATTAAAATTTGGCCATTTTTAGCCTTATTTTGCAACAAAACGATAAACAAAAAGATAAACTTTGGAAAGCGTGAAGGTTTAGCAAGGAAAGTATCTATTCACCTCCCCATACTAAAGTTAAACATTGTCCTCAATGTTTCGAGTCTAAGGGTGCAAACACCCCCATACTAGAGACGTAGTCGAATGCCTAATCTAGCATGGAAAGGGTGTAACCGTTAAATTAATAGCCGTTTATGAAGTGTGCTATAAACCTATGTTTAGAACATCAAAAGGATATATCATGGATATTGAGAAAGTCTTCAAAGCAAACGATCGAGTGCTCCCATAAAACGAACACGAGAGGCTCCAATCGTGAAGATCATGATCATCTAAAGTCCACAATTCACAAACAACCACGGAACAAAGGTTGGAAGGGCACAAATCCCCACATGTTACTACATTAGAAAGCGATAATATATACATAGGATAAGCATGGGACTCCCCCACGAGGCACCTTGTTTTTGATTACCGAGTCATGAGCTCGACTCGATCCCTTAATTCTAATTATCATTGGGGAAGGTGACTTGGTCGAGGTAGTTCAAGGATGGAACTTCCCCGCCCAAGTAGTGCTTCAACCTATGTCCATTTACCTTGAAATTGGGGCCATCATTTTGAGCTTGCTCGATGGTCCCATATGGAAAAACTTGAGTCACGGTGAATGGACCGGACCAACGGGATTTCAACTTACCGGAAAAGATTTTCAAGCGAGAATTAAAAAGCAAAACTTGATCCCCAATGTTAAAAACCCGGTTTTTAATTTTAGAATCATGCAACTTTGTAGTTTTTTCTTTATAAATCAATGAATTTTCATAAGCAATGTCCCTCAATTCATCCAATTCATTTAATTGCATTTTCTGGTGTTTTCCCACGGTCTCCATATCATCATTACAATGCTTTAGGGCCCAATAAGCCTTGTGTTCTAATTCGATAGGCAAGTGGCAATTCTTCCCATACACAAGCTTATAGGGAGTGCACCCAATGGGCGTCTTATGAGCGGTCCGAAAGGCCCATAAAGCATCGTCCAACTTATCCGACCATGATTGTCGGTTTTCCCCAACGGATCTCTCCAAGATCCTCTTCAACGCTCGGTTTGAAACCTCGACTTTCCCACTCGTTTGTGGGTGATAAGTCGTAGAAAGCCGATGTGTAACCCCATATTTCCTCAGGACCCTTTCGAATTAGTCGTTACAAAAATGGGTTCCACGATCGCTTATGATCGCACGAGGGGTTCCAAACCGAGAAAACAAGCTTTTCAAAAACTTGACTACCACACGAGCATCATTGGTGGGCAAAGCCTTAGCTTCCACCCACTTAGATAGGTAATCAACCGCAACGAGGATGTACTTATTACCACGAGATGATGGGAACGGCCCCATAAAGTCTATACCCCAAACGTCAAAGATCTCACATACTTGGATGATATTTTGTGGCATTTCATCTTTTTGTGAGGCTTTTCCTTGTCGTTGGCATGAATCACATGATTTCACAAGATCTTGTGTATCTCGGTAAATAGTAGGCCAAAAGAAGCCGGCATCAAACACCTTCTTAGCCGTGAGATTAGCACCGTGGTGACCACCCGTGGGTCCCTCATGGCAAGCTCTAAGGATATTAGAAGCTTCGGTGCCAAATACACAACGTCGGATGATTTGATCCGCACAAGTTCAAAACAAGTAAGGGTCGTTCCAAAAGTAGAACTTGATGTCACGAAAGAATTTTCGTTTTTCTTGAGTCGTCATACCCTTAATGATGAAGTTGCCCGCATGGTAATTTGCAAAGTACGCAAACCATGGGGTGGAAGAATCAAGCTTAGAATTCACTACACCAAGTGTCTCGAGCGGAAATGTTTCGATGATTTCCTTGGGCTCGTAAACACTTTGGTGAGGATCTTCCAAACGAGAAAGATGATCGGCCGCTAGATTCTCGGCTCCTTTTTTGTCAACAATTTTGTGGTCAAATTCTTGAAGGAGGAGAATCCAACGAAGTAATCTCGGCTTTGCATCTTGTTTAGCCATGAGATACTTAATAGCCGATTGATCCGTATACACTATGCATTTCGTCAAGACGAGATAACGTCGGAATTTATCAAATGCATACACCACGGCAAGGAACTCCTTTTCCGTTGTAGTGTATTTAAGTTGAGCCTCGGTCATCGTCTTGCTGGCATAGTGAATAGGCAAGAAGTGCTTTTCATGACGTTGCCCCAATACGACCCCAATAGCGTAATCACTAGCATCATACATGAGCTTAAAGGGGAGGTTCCAATTGGGAGCAACAAGAATGGGAGCTTCGGTAAGTTTCCTCTTAAGGATTTCAAAGGCTCGTACACAATCTTCGTCAAAGACAAAACGTGCCTCTTTTTCAAGAAGATGTGTAATGGGTCGAGAGATCTTTGAAAAATCCTTGATGAATCGACGATAAAAGCCCGCGTGGCCTAGGAAACTCCTAACTCCCTTAACGGTTTTGGGATGAGGTAATTTGGCGATGACGTCTACCTTAGCTTGATCTACCTCAATCCCCGCTTTCGAGACCTTGTGCCCTAAGACGATTCCACTCTTAACCATAAAATGACACTTTTCCCAATTGAGCACAAGGTTGGTTTCCTCACAACGTTTCAACATTCTCTCAAGATTCGACAAACACGAAGTGAACGAATTACCAAACACGGAAAAGTCATCCATGAAAACTTCCATCTTCTTCTCGATCATGTCATGAAAAATAGCCATCATGCACCTTTGAAAGGTTCCCAGTGCATTACAAAGTTCGAATGGCATTCTACGATAGGCAAACGTTCCATATGGACACGTAAACGTATTCTTGATCACGAGGATAGATGGGAATTTGGAAGTAACCGGAAAAACCATCTAAAAAGCAATAGAAATCGTTTCCCGCAAGACGGTCCAACATTTGGTCCATGAATGGCAAGGGAAAATGGTCTTTTTGAGTGGCTTCATTCAACTTTTGATAGTCAATGCACACTCTCCGTCCGGTCACGAGTCTAGTAGGAATTAACTCATTGGCATCGTTTGGCACAACGGTCATTCCTCCCTTTTTAGGGACACAATGGATAGGACTCACCCAAGGGCTATCGGAAATAGGGTAAATCATTCCCGCGTCAAGGAGTTTAAGGACTTCCTTTTTGATGACGTCGTGAATTTTGGGGTTCCCCTCCTTTGACATTGGATTGCGGGTTTGTAATCCTCCTCCATTAAGATTTTGTGGGTACAAAACTTGGGATCGATCCCCTTAATTTCGGATAAATTCCACGCAATTGCCCCTTTGTGATCCTTTAGAACATCGACAAGTGCGGTTTTTTCATCATTCGAAAGTTCCTTCGCAATAATAACAGGCAACTTGTCGCCCTCCTCCAAATAGACATATTCGAGATGAGGAGGTAAATCTTTCAACTCGAGGATAGGTGGTTCCTCAAGTGAAGATTTGGGCTCGATACTCATAACCTCCTCGGGTGGAGGAAATGGGAAATCGTTAAGAAAATCCTTGATAATCGAGAAGTCCTCATCGTTGTCGAGTTCTTCGTTACAAGTACGTGGAACATCGAAATCTTCCAACGTAAAACCACCACCTTCAAATGGAGTGAAGGTTGGTGTCGAATTATCAAGAATTGGATCTAACATAGTGGGATTGCCACTAGTTTCTTCATCACCAAAACCTAGAACTTCTTGTGAAAATTCCTCGCAAACCACGTCGATCATATCAACGAGGTTTATGGTAGCAACGGAATAAACATGAGAAATTTGAGAGTTTTGAGTTGCGTTTATAACAAGTTCCTCGTCGTTGAAACGTAAGGTGATCTTTCTAGCATGAACATCGATCAAAGCCATAGACGTATCTAAAAACGAACGACCTTGAGGATCCGTGGGGATATCAACAACGATAAAGTCTACGGGATAGTAGAACTTCCCCACTTTCACAAAAACGTCTTCCGCCAAACCACATGCGGGAATCGTGGAATGGTCGACCAACTCGATAGACATTAGTGAAGGAGTAAGATGAGGAAGATTAAGCGACTTGAAGATTGCAAGTGGCATCAAATTAATGCTAGCACCAATATCGGCCAAGGCGAAGCATTCCTCCATATCTTGGATTGCACAAGGGATCAAAAAATTACCGGGATCACTGACTTTTTGAGGTATGCGATTAAGATAAACCGATGAACAACTAGACAATTGGTGCAATTTCTCCTTGTTGTTCAACATACTCTTAAAGTTAGCGGCAAATCGAGGCATCATGACCAAAACATCGGCGAAACTCACATTAAAGTACAAATCATGAAACATTTTCATAAAAATATCAAATTGATAATTGTCGCGCTCTTGACGTTTCTCCTTCCTAAGTCTCGATGGATAGGGCAAAGGTGGTGTGGGTTGAGGCATAGTAGGCATAGCCTTTGGAATCTCGGGTTCCAATGTTGGTAAAGGGTCGACCATAGGTGTGGCATGAGCGGTACTTCGTGGGATTGGGACATGCTCCTTTTGGACCACCACCTCGGGTTCTTCCTCAATTGATTCCTCCGTAGGAGCAATTGGTTGAGGAGTCGGTTCCTTAAGTGTCTTACCACTACGTGTGGTAATCACTTTCATCTCACCCTTAGGGTTTGATACGGTGTTGCTAGGAAGACTACTCGATGACGGTTTACACATTATTGCCTCAAACATAGACGAGATTTTATCTTCAAACACGGATTGCCTCTTCTCGGCTTTAATCATTTCTTGTTTAATCTCATGTTGCCCTTGTTCCATTTTTTGTTTGTTTTGTTGTAACCTTGTGACATTTCCTTCCATCTTGTTGGTGTGGATTTTAAGTTCTTTTGCTAACTCATTTTTCAACTCTTTCTTCAAGTCGTTCTTAAACTCGGATCTTAGGCTAATGATTTCTCTTTGAATATTGTCAAACCTAGAATCATTCCCATTAGCGTATTCAACAAATTTATTTGGAAGATCTTTTAATGTTTGCAAACTTTGTTGTTGTTTTGAAAATCATTTTGATTTTTGTTTGAAACTTGATTATTAGCCCCTTGATTACCATAGTTTCCTTTGTTGAAATTGTTTTTGAAACCAACTTGATTGTTGCGATAATTGTTGTTAGCATTTTGATTTGAACCAAAACCCGGTGGAGTCAACTGATTAGAGCGGGAAACTTGACCGTTTTGGTTGTACTTTCTCGTGGCCGCGTAGGCACTCGAAGTGTTACCACCGCTGGTAATGCACTCGGAGAAATCATGACCTCCACCACAATACATGCACGAAACCTCAACCGCTTTAGCCGTAGCGGGAGCACTTGGTTCACCAACTTTAAACTCAATCAAAAGTCCGTTTAGCTTATCAAAAATCTTGTTTTCCAAGTTCGCCTCAATTTGGCAAGCATCGATGGTAGTAGACAAAGAAGGTGAAGCCGAAGACGAAGCCTTACGAACACTAGACGTGCTACGAGGACTATACACCTTAGATCTATTCTCAATTATCACCAAAGCTTCCTCAACCGTTTTACAAAAAAAACTACCACCTGCGGCGGCATTTAAAAAATCCCTTTCATGATCATTAAGTCCATTGTAAAACGTGTCAATTCGATGCAAGTCGGAAAAACCGTGATGAGGACATTCAAGTAACATCTCCTTAAACCTATTCCAAGCCGTTGAAAAACTTTCATTAAACTCTTGTGAAAACTTTGAAATCTCGTTTTTCAAGTGCGCAGTCTTAGAGGGCGGAAAAAATTGGTTCACAAACTTAGACACGAGATCCTTCCACGTCAATATAGAATTGGGTGGCTCTTTCTCCAACCAAATTTTAGCGGGCCCCGCTAAGGAATACGAAAAAAGCATCATCTTAATCGAGTCATTTGAGACATCCTTAAACTTGCAAGTGGCGGTAAGACGATTGAATTGGCGGATATGGTTGTGTGGATTGTCCTTCTCATCACCACGGAATTTGTTGTTTGGATCATCGACAACAAACCCGTTTTCACCTCAAAATTCTCCGCAAGGATAGCGGGAATCACAATAGCCTCTCCATAACCCTCGGTGGGTGCTTGGAGTAACTCCATCATAGTTCGATTCGCCATGGTTGGTGCTTCTCTTACAATGGGTTCGTCAATGGGAGACTCCTCACTAGAAAGATTGGGAGTGGGAGTTTTGTTCTTTCGTTTACGTGCACGTCTTGCTTGATTACGAGTTAGCATAAACGTCACGTACAACGAGGGGACGAGCAAAGAAGATTCTTTTTGGTGTTTTGTATTTTTTCAATTTTTTTTGTGGTTTTTGATTGTATTAACCTTTTTGGATTTTGGTGAATGTATTAAGTAGACACAAATCTAAAAATCTCCTCCTAAATCAAATCTCTTGATTAAAGAAGCCTCAAGAAATGAAAACGATCACGTGAAGTAAACGCCTTCGATGACTTTAGAACGTTGGTGGAACACCAAAACGTTCAAGAGGGTTTAATCAATGAAACCAAGAAAATATATATGATACTTAGTGATACTTTGGGCGGCAAAACCCTCGATTATCTCTCAAAATCAAATACTCACAAGCAAGCGGGGAAACGAGGCGGCGCGAAGCACTTAAGAGCCTTTTTCCTTAGGATATATTTTATAATATCCGCCTTATACCCACCTTATAGTTTGTATTTTTCAAAATCGAGCTTCACGAAAGTATTTATCTATTTTTGCCTTTTTTTCTTTGGTTTGAGATTCGAATAAAATGATTGGGTAATGACCTCCCAAGTCAAGGTTGTGATTTCTCACGTATTTGGAGTACTTGTGAATTTATTGTTCTACGTATACACTATAGTAATAGTATTCACAAAAAAATCGAAAACCGATAATACGTATTAGTAGAGTGCTACTAATACAAATACTATTTTGGTTAGTATATAAAAACAACAATTCCAAATCAAAACACAACACGCCTCCCCGGAAGCGGCGCCAAAATGATAGTTGAGTTTTACGTCTTTTAGGAAAAAGAGCGTAATTAGGGCAAGTGTTAAAAAGTAGTTTAGGAAAACCACAAGTTATGACCCTAAAATGAGTTCGTTCTCAAGGAGGCTTAGTGTGTGTGTAATGAAATGATTATCTTTGTGATTATATTTGTGAGAAAGAAAAATAGAAAAGGGATAAGAAGAGAATGACGGTTACGATGACGTATTAAACTAAGACGAAAAAGGTGTACACGTAAAACAGTGAAAAGCCCTAAAATTAAAAATTTACCCTAAAAATTCCTAAAAATCACTAAAAATCCACAATAATATTCTAAGAGTTTACAAAAAATCCAAACTTGCCAAAACCTTTTAATTAATTAAATAATGACTTTTTAATGCTAATTAAAGCCCTAAAAATCAATATTAACTATTAAAAAGTCCACAACAAGATCTTAAAACCTCAAATATATCCTAATTAAGCTAAAAAGTATTTTTCAAAATTTTAAAACCACTAAAAACTATTTTTAAACAGTTAAAAACTATTAAAATCAATTAAAACTTACATTAATTCTAGAAAATAATTAAAAGACTCTAAAATTATTTGGAAAGTTGCAAAATTCCTAATTAAGTGTCTATAATCTAGGAAAATGTAAAAACTTAGAAAATCAGACTTTTAATTTTTAACAATAAAATAATATTAAAATATTATTAAAAATCCAAAAATCATAAAAAAATTCTTGCAAACTAGCTTAATTTAACCTAAATAATTCAGAAATGAAAGTGAAATTACCTAAATACCCTTAATGGGCCTAGAAAATGGGCTAAACCCAAAACAGATCCTTAATGGGCCAAAATTTGGGCCCAATATAAAAAAGTGTCCAAAATAAGCCCAAAAAGCACTAATTGACTCAAAATTTGATTTTAAACAACTTTTTCCAAAGGCCCAAAAGCTGAAAGTGTGAAATAAGCTAGCTTATACCAAACAGGTTATTCTTAATGGGCTTTTTGGCCCATTAAGCTATAAGCCAATGCCATAAGCTGAAATTAGACACACAAGCTTCTTTTGTCCTAAATAAGACTTCTGTAAAAAGAAATTTGAAATAAGCCCAAGGAATAAGCCTAAAAATGCAATAAGCAATCTACAGAAAACGACAAAATAGTCGTTTTTGAGTTCTAGGTCACCCCAAGTGCTGATTCAAGTTTCTAAAGCTTTTAAATGACTTAATTAAGCAAAATCAACAAAGAGTTTTCAAATAAGCTGACTCAATAAGCTGGAAAAAGCAAATAAGCACTTATGTAAAAGTCAAATAAGTTGGTTTTCTAGTAAAAAGTCAAAGTCAATGTCCAATAAGCTCCAGTCTAATCAAATGGGTCAAATAATAAAGATCTATCACAAAAAATAAATTGTTGCAGGTCTGGATAAGCTAAAATAGCTTATTGATAAGCTGAGTTCAATTTAACACTAGCAGGGGCTAGTTTTGGGTGTTGAGTAGTGGAAACTTTTTCCACTGCTTGACTTGTTTGACTTTTTGTCTTTAGTGAACTTTTTTTAGTTTCAGATTACACAAAGGCACCCAAATGATCTTTGGATCAAAAGGAGTCAAGAACAATCAAACTATCACAACCACACACACCCAATTGATACAGTTTAATCAATAAAGTACCAGATGTTGCACAGACATGAACAAGTAAGCAGTTTAGGTTCAAAAAGCAATTTTAGCACAATTCAGCCAGCCAAATTCAACCAAATGCATACACAAGCTATATTAAACTCAAATAAGCAAGTCTAAATAGGTTTCATGCAATGATTTAAAGAATTAAGCAAGATTCAAGCTAATGAATGTTACTGATGAACACTAACACATGTAGTTTTTCACTTTGCTGATGTATTTGACACCCAAGCCAGATTCAACACCTCAAATCTATCAAGTATGTTATATTAATGATGTTTCAACAGCTTTTATCCCTAAACATGCATAAACTTTAGGTTTTCCCAAAATTTTAGGTCAAAAACAGTCAAACTCAATAAGTTATAGCACACTATTTGTTTCAAGGTTTCAAACCACAAAACTTGCAGCAAAACACTCTCAAACAAGTGTATATCATATATAAAGCACAAACACAAACTTCTAACAACACAATACCAAGATTTCAACTTAAACATGTAGACCCAAACACCCCTTTATCTTTTCAAATCCAATTTTAAACAAGAAAAAGTGTGATTCAGTTATCCCAATGATGAATCTAGCATACAAACAACATTATCATGCAAGACTAAGCAGATTTAAGCCAAGAAATCAACAAGAACACCAATAGTGCACAAATCCACAAAATTCCAATATTTATCAGATTTTCAAGGATTTCAAGACAAACCTCATGGATGTACATCCACACCCACGAATTTATGAGCTTATGTGCTAGCTAGAACAAGCACAAGCTTCCAATAACAACCCTGCTAAGATTCAACAAGGTAAGTAGCACAATATCAAAATCAGAAACTTAAAAAGCCTTGATTAATGCAACCTTGTTACCCCACACTTGATTATCCCCAAGTTATAAGCCTCACCACACCTTAATATCACAATTAGGATGTTATGATCAGCCCTATAACCCAAGAATTCCAAGGTTGAAACAAGAACTTAGCAAAATATCAAGCTTGAAAGAAAAATGCAAACTTTTGCACTCTCCTTTAAAACAGGTTTTGAGATTCAAAATTCAGTAAACAAATATCATAAACAAGCTAAAATAAAGGTGGCACTTGGTCTTTCTTCAACAAAACTCAACACACTTTCATTAAATGAAAAGAGGATTTACAAGAAGTTGAACTAGGAAAAACCAAAAGTAGATGAAATGTAAAGTCCTAGGGCCTTTATATAGGCATACAATGTATCTAGAAATGCAAAGGAAAACGTAAACCCTAGCTGTGAAGTCCCCAATTTGCCCTTCGAAAATTTGAATATCTTGGCTTCATGTGACTGATTTTTGTATGTTTGTGAAGGAACATGTGATGCCAGTGGTGGATATGTAATCTTGGACGTCCATTCTAGGCTTGAAAAGTAAGCAAGGCTTTGGGGCGTTGATCTTCTGGCTCATTCTTATTTGGACGTGAAGGGTGGGGCAGGGGAGGTAGCATGTGACAAAAGGGATGATGAGGTGGCAGGTTTTAAGGTTGGGTTGTGATATTAGGACCCTTAATCATTATTCTAGAAAGAATTAGCCTCTAATTCATAATAATTAAGGAATGCCTAATTGTGTTCTTGAGCTGATGAACACAAGTTTTGATCTTGTTTAAGGGTGGGTTAAGTTTAAATTGTTGTTAAGCCGCCAAGGTTAATATATTAATTAACCCGGGTGAGTGGAAGGCTGAGGTGGAGGAAAGGTGAAGTGTGATTGGCTATGGTGAGTGAGTGGGGCACGTGTCATGTTGTCACTGGTCTAGGTAAGTATAGATGTCTGCCCCTTTTGGTCTCTTAACTCCTTTCTTCCTTTCACTTTGTAAATAATCACTTAAAACTGAATTCCCTTTGTAATTAAACTTTCAGTTTTCACACTTTTGCCCCAAAAACTTTTGTAAAATGATTTTAGGGGTATTTTTTGCCAATTTTGGATTCTTGAAGGGCTGATTTGGTAATTTCTTCAATGTTAATGGTTTTGACTTGTATGATTGGCATTTTGGAGGACTGAAATTGCCAAGTCATGTTTGATGAGGGACCATTCTTGCCAAATGTTGAAAGTTAAGGGTCTTTTTTTTGTAATTTTGGGATTTTCAAAGGACCAAACTTGTAATTTTCTTGTACTTTGAAGGAATTCATGATGTATTTGACTTTGTGGAGGATAATGGTTGACAATTTAGCTTTGTTGAGGGGCTAAACTTGCCAAGTCTTCAAAATGGAGGGCCGTTTTTGTAATTTTGACAAACTTTAGGGACCAAACTTGTAATTATGAGGATACAAGGGTATAAAGTGTCAGTTCGTCCATATTGGAGGACCCTTCTTCATAATTCTTCAAATCTTCAAGGGTTTATCTTGGGAAAGTCTTCATTAGGGCTTGGTTCATGGTGCGGCTTCGTTTCCCGTGTTCGTTTTTGCATGATTCTTGTGATCTTTTGTCATTTTCTCAATATCCGTACCTAAAATACATAAGAAACAAACACAAGCATATATATGGGTATTTTGATGATATTTAATGCATTTTAAGCCCTATTTAGACGATGAGACTATGTATAAAAGCAGTCTCATCACTCCCCCATACTAAACCATTGCCGTGCCCTCACGCAATGCTAGAATAAAGTATCGTAGCACCTCCAAAATTCATTTTTATTCACTTTATTGAGTGATAAACTAGCTACACTACTACTATTGCTACTACTATTTGCGTTTTAGACATAATGTTTGATTCTCATCGCAAAATACGACGTTTAGGTTCATAGAATAAGAACACGTGAATGTTTCGTTAGAAATAATTTCATCGTCCTCGATTTTCACCCCAATTCCATGCCAAGCGTGCAACGAGATCATTGTCATTATAAGTTAGTAATGCTAACACTACTCATATGCCCTAATCACGTACTTATCCTCCCATTATTCCTAAGTTGTATCTCTTATATTTTATATTATCTTGAATGTTTCACGAGGATACATTGTTTGACTTATGCGAGAATAGAGATTTAGGTCTAAAAATAGAGTCCTAACGGTGTAACCAAGACCATCAAATCAATAACCCCTCCCAATAGAAAACGATGTCAAAAAATTAAGTTGACAAGAAGAATCGATAAACACGGTTTTATAACGGTTTTGAACATGAGACTTATTACCAAGACTTTTATACGCCCCTAACGGAAGGGCCTTATTATCTTTGGTTTACCTCTATCTTTTATTCAACTTCCCCATGAAGCTTTTATTATGACTTCGGTCTTGCCTTGCCTTTTATTATCCACCTCATCGGTAGTTTTATTAGCCAAAAACGTATATCCTCACGCTAAGGCGAATTTTGGATCTTTAAAGCTTCAAAGATTAAGGCTTGATTCACTTTCAATTTTGCAGAGATTTTTCGGCCTTGTGGGGCTTCAAATTATTTGCTTGATTTAGGTGAGCACTTGAAATCTTATTATTGGGTGAAGCTTTTGATTATTAGGGTGCCAATACTTCAAAACCGTGACGCTGGCGATACCTTAATGTCTTCCCAATTTAATTACACGGAAGCTACTAGAAAAGACTAGAAACCCAACAATCCCAACTAAACCGCTAAGTCAATATTTATTAAGCAAAAAATATTTACATGCGAAGGGAGAATAAGCAAACAACGAGAACACATGAGTTTTTGAAAGAATACCAGTACTCTACGTTTAGCATAGTAACTTATAATTAACCCTATCATTTCTCGTCCTCATTTAAGAGACTTAGCCTAATGTGTAGTTAAGGAATCAAAGCTAAGTGCTCAACACGCACGGTCGAGTCAAAAATTACTCTTATCCTCGCCATCGGAAAACCTACATTCGTGTCTTCAAACACTTATAAAACATGAGAAAATTTTTAAAATATGGCCATTTTTAGCCTTATTTTGCAACAAAACGATAAACAAAAAGATAAACTTTGGAAAGCGTGAAGGTTTAACAAGGCAAGTATCTATTCACCCCCCCCCCCCCCCCCATACTAAAGTTAAACATTGTCCTCAATGTTTCGAGTCTAAAGGTGCAAACACCCCCATACTAGAGACGTAGTCGAATGCCTAATCTAGCATGGAAAGGGTGTAACCGTTAAATTAATAGCCGTTTATGAAGTGTGCTATAAACCTAAGGTTATAACATCAAAAGGATATATCATGGATATTGAGAATGTCTTCAAAGCAAACCATCGAGTGCTCCCATAAAACGAACACGAGAGGCTCCAATCGTGAAGATCATGATCATCTAAAGTCCAAAATTCACAAACAACCACGGAACAAAGGTTGGAAGTGCACAAATCCCCACACGTTACTACATTAGAAAGCGATAATATATACATAGGATAAGCATGGGACTCCCCCACGAGGCACCTCGTTTTTGATTACCGAGTCATGAGCTCGACTCGATCCCCTCAATTCTAATGATCATTGGGGAAGGTGACTTGGTCGAGGTAGTTTAAGGATGAAACTTCCCCGCCAAAGTAGTGCTTCAACCTATGTCCATTTACCTTGAAATTGGGGCCATCATTTTGAGCTAGCTCGATGTTCCCATATGGAAAAACTTGAGTCACGGTGAATGGACCGGACCAACGGGATTTCAACTTACCGGAAAAGATTTTCAAGCGAGAATTAAAAAGCAAAACTTGATCCCCAATGTTAAAAACCCGGTTTTTAATTTTAGAATCATGCAACTTTTTAGTTTTTTCTTTATAAATCAATGAATTTTCATAAGCAATGTCCCTCAATTCATCCAATTCATTTAATTGCATTTTCCGGTGTTTTCCAGCGGTCTCCATATCATCATTACAATGCTTTAGGGCTCAATAAGCCTTGTGTTCTAATTCTATAGGCAAGTGGCAATTATTCCCATACACAAGTTTATAGGGAGTGCACCCAATGGGCGTCTTATAAGCGGTCCTAAAGGCCCATAAAGCATCGTCCAACTTATCCGACCATGATTGTCGGTTTTCCCCAACGGATCTCTCCAAGATCCTCTTCAACGCTCGGTTTGAAACCTCGACTTTCCCACTCGTTTGTGGGTGATAAGTCGTAGAAAGCCGATGTGTAACCCCATATTTCCTTAGGACCCTTTCGAATTGGTCATTACAAAAATGGGTTCCACGATCGCTTATGATCGCACGAGGGGTTCCAAACAGAGAAAACAAGCTTTTCAAAAACTTGACTACCACACGAGCATCATTGGTGGGCAAAGCCTTAGCTTCCACCCACTAAGATAGGTAGTCAACCGCAACGAGGATGTACTTATTACCACGAGATGATGGGAATGGCCCCATAAAGTCTATACCCCAAACGTCAAAGATCTCACACACTTGGATGATATTTTGTGGCATTTCATCTTTTTGTGAGTCTTTTCCTTATCGTTGGCATGAATCACATGATTTCACAAGATCTTGTGCATCTCGGTAAATAGTAGGCCAAAAGAAGCTGGCATCAAACACCTTCTTAGCCGTGAGATTAGCACCGTGGTGACCACCCGTGGGTCCCTCATGGCAAGCTCTAAGGATATTAGAAGCTTCGGTGCCAAATACACAACGTCGGATGATTTGATCCGCACAAGTTCGAAACAAGTAAGGGTCGTTCCAAAAGTAGAACTTGACGTCACGAAAGAATTTTCGTATTTCTTGAATCGTCATACCCTTAATGATGAAGTTGCCCGCATGGTAATTTGCAAAGTCCGCAAACCATGGGGTGGAAGAATCAAGCTTAGAATTCACTACACCAAGTGTCTCGAGCGGAAATGTTTCGATGATTTCCTTGGGCTCGTAAACACTTTGGTGAGGATCTTCCAAACGAGAAAGATGATCGGCCGCTAGATTCTCGGCTCCTTTTTTGTCAACAATTTTGTGGTCAAATTCTTGAAGGAGGAGAATCCAACGAAGTAATCTCGGCTTTGCATCTTGTTTAGCCATGAGATACTTAATAGCCGAATGATCCGTATACACTATGCATTTCGTCAAGACGAGATAAGGTCGGAATTTCTCAAATGCATACACCACGGCAAGGAACTCCTTTTCCGTTGTAGTGTATTTAAGTTGAGCCTCGGTCATTGTCTTGCTAGCATAGTGAATAGGCAAGAAGTGCTTTTCATGACGTTTCCCCAATACGGCCCCAATAGCATAATCACTAGCATCACACATGAGCTCAAAGGGGAGGTTCCAATTGGGAGCAACAAGAATGGGAGCTTCGGTAAGTTTCCTCTAAAGGATTTCAAAGGCTCGTACACAATCTTTGTCAAAGACAAAACGTGCTTCTTTTTCAAGAAGATGTGTAATGGGTCGAGAGATCTTTGAAAAATCCTTGATGAATCGACGATAAAAGCCCGCGTGGCCTAGGAAACTCCTAACTCCCTTAACGGTTTTGGGATGAGGTAATTTGGCGATGACGTCTACCTTAGCTTGATCTACCTCAATCCCCGCTTTCGAGACCTTGTGCCCTAAGACGATTCCACTCTTAACCATAAAATGACACTTTTCCCAATTGAGCACAAGGTTGGTTTCCTCACAACGTTTCAACATTCTCTCAAGATTCGACAAACACGAAGTGAACGAATTACCAAACACGGAAAAGTCATCCATGAAAACTTCCATCGTCTTCTCGATCATGTCATGAAAAATAGCCATCATGCACCTTTGAAAGGTTCCCGGTGCATTACAAAGTCCGAATGGCATTCTACGATAGGCAAACGTTCCATATGGACACGTAAACGTAGTTTTTTTTATCACGAGGATCGATGGGAATTTGGAAGTAACCGGAAAAACCATCTACAAAGCAATAGAAATCGTTTCCCGCAAGACGCTCCAACATTTGGTCCATGAAGGGCAAGGGAAAATGGTCTTTTTGAGTGGCTTCATTCAACTTTCGATAGTCAATACACACTCTCCGTCCGGTCACGAGTCTAGTGGGAATTAACTCATTTGCATCATTTGGCACAACGGTCATTCCTCCCTTTTTAGGGACACAATGGATAGGACTCACCCAAGGGCTATTGGAAATAGGGTAAATCATTCCCGCGTCAAGGAGTTTAAGGACTTCCTTTTTGATGACGTCGTGAATTTTGGGGTTCACCCTCCTTTGACATTGGATTGCGGGCTTGTAATCCTCCTCCATTAAGATTTTGTGGGTACAAAACTTGGGATCGATCCCCTTAATGTCGGATAACTTCCACGCAATTGCCCCTTTGTGATCCTTTAGAACATCGACAAGTGCGGTTTTTTCATCATTCGAAAGTTCCTTCGCAATAATAACTGGCAACTTGTCGCCCTCCTCCAAATAGACATATTCGAGATGAGGAGGTAAATCTTTCAACTCGAGGATAGGTGGTTCCTCAAGTGAAGATTTGGGCTCGATACTCATAACCTCCTCGGGTGGAGGAAATGGGAAATCGTTAAGAAAATCCTTGATAATTGAGAAGTCCTCATCGTTGTCGAGGTCTTCGTTACAAGTACGTGGAACATCGAATTCTTCCAACGTAAAACCACCACCTTCAAATGGAGTGAAGGTTGGTGTCGAATTATCAAGAATTGGATCTAACATAGTGGGATTGCCACTAGTTTCTTCATCACCAAAACCTAGAACTTCTTGTGAAAATTCCTCGCAAACCACGTCGATCATATCAACGAGGTTTATGGTAGCAACAGAATAAACATGAGAAATTTGAGAGTTTTGAGTTGCGTTTATAACAAGTTCCTCGTCGTTGAAACGTAAGGTGATCTTGCTAGCATGAACATCGATCAAAGCCATAGACGTATCTAAAAATGAACGACCTAAAATGAGAGGAACTTGAGGATCCGTGGGGATATCAACAACGATAAAGTCTACGGGATAGTAGAACTTCCCCACTTTCACAAAAACGTCTTCCGCCAAACCACATGCGGGAATCATGGAATGGTCGGTCAACTCGATAGACATTAGTGAAGGAGTAAGATTAGGAAGATTGAGCGACTTGAAGATTTCAAGTGGCATCAAATTAATGCTAGCACCAAGATCGGCCAAGGCGAAGCATTCCTCCATATCTTGGATTGCACAAGGGATCAAAAAATAACCGGGATCACCGACTTTTTGAGGTATGCGATTAAGATAAACTGATGAACAACTAGAAAATTGGTGCAATTTCTCCTTGTTGTTCAACATACTCTTAAAGTTAGCGGCAAATCGAGGCATCACGACCAAAACATCGACGAAACTCACATTAAAGTGCAAATCATGAAACATTTTCATAAAAAGCTCAAATTGATAATTGTCGCGCTCTTGACGTTTCTCCTTCCTAAGTCTCGATGGATAAGGCAAAGGTGGTGTGGGTTGAGGCATAGTAGGCATAGCCTTTGGAATCTCGGGTTCCAATGTTGGTAAAGGGTCGACCGTAGGTGTGGCATGAGCGGTACTTCGTGGGATTGGGACATGCTCCTTTTGGACCACCACCTCGGGTTCTTCCTCAATTGCTTCCTCCATAGGAGCAATTGGTTGAGGAGTCGGTTCCTTAAGTGTCTTACCACTACGTGTGGTAATCACTTTCATCTCACCCTTAGGTTTTGATACGGTGTTGCTAGGAAGACTACTCGATGACGGTTTACACATTATTGCCTCAAACGTAGACGAGATTTTATCTTCAAACACGGATTGCCTCTTCTCGGCTTTAATCATTTCTTGTTTAATCTCATGTTGCCCTTGTTCCATTTTTTGTTGGTTTTGTTGTAACCTTGTGACATTTCCTTCCATCTTGTTGGTGTAGATTTTAAGTTCATTTGCTAACTCATTTTTCAACTCTTTCTTCAAGTCGTTCTTAAACTTAGATCTTAGGCTAATGATTTCTCTTTGAATATTGTCAAACCTAGCATCATTCACATTAGCGTATTCAACAAATTCATTTGGAAGATCTTTCAATGTTTGCAAACCTTTGTTGTTGTTTTGAAAATCATTTTGATTTTTGTTTGAAACTTGATTATTAGCCCCTTGATTACCATAGTTTCCTTTGTTGAAATTGTTATTGAAACCAACTTGATTGTAGAGATAGTTGTTGTTAGCATTTTGATTTGAACCAAAACCCGGTGGAGTCAATTTATTAGAGCGGGAAACTTGACCGTTTTGTTTGTAATTTCCCGTGGCCCCGTAGGCACTCGAAGTGTTACCACCGTTGGTAATGCACTCGGAGAAATCATGACCTCCACCACAATACATGCACGAAACCTCAACCGCTTTAGCCGTAGCGGGAGCACTTGGTTCACCAACTTTAAACTCAATCAAAAGTCCTTTTAGCTTATCAAAAATCTTGTTTTCCAAGTTCGCCTCAATTTGGCAAGCATCGATGGTAGTAGACAAAGAAGGTGAAGCCGAAGACGAAGCCTTACGAACACTAGACGTGCTACGAGGACTATACACCTTAGATCTATTCTCAATTATCACCAAAGCTTCCTCAACCGTTTTACACAAAAAATTACCAGCCGCGGCGGCATTTAAATAATCCCTTTCATGATCATTAAGTCCATTGTAAAACGTGTCAATTTGATGCAAGTCGGAAAAACCGTGATGAGGACATTCATGTAACATCTCCTTAAACCTATTCCAAGCCGTTGAAAAAATTTCATTAAACTCTTGTGAAAACTTTAAAATCTCGTTTTTAAAGTGCGTAGTCTTAGAGGGCGGAAAAAATTGGTTCACAAACTTAGACACGAGATCCTTCCACGTCAATATAGAATTGGGTGGCTCTTTCTCCAACTAAATTTTAGCGGGCCCCGCTAAGGAATACGGAAAAAGCATCATCTTAATCGAGTCATTCGAGACATCCTTAAACTTGCAAGTGGCGGTAAGACGATTGAATTGGCGGATATGGTTTTGTGGATTGTCCTTCTCATCACCACGGAATTTGTTGTTTTGGATCATCGACAACAAACCCGTTTTCACCTCAAAATTCTCCGCAAGGATAGCGGGAATCACAATAGCCTCTCCATAACCCTCGGTGGGTGCTTGAAGTAACTCCATCATAGTTCGATTCGCCATGGTCGGTGCTTCTCTTACAATGGGTTCGTCAATAGGAGACTCCTCACTAGAAAGATTGGGAGTGGGAGTTTTGTTCTTTCGTTTACGTGCACGTCTTGCTTGATTACGAGTTAGCATAAACGTCACGTACAACGAGGGGACGAGCAAAGAAGATTCTTTTTGGTGTTTTGTATTTTTTCAAATTTTTTTTTGTGGTTTTTGATTGTATTAACCTTTTTGGATTTTGGTGAATGTATTAAGTAGACACAAATCTACAAATCTCCTCCTTAATCAAATCTCTTGATTAAAGAAGCCTCAAGGAATGAAAACGATCACGTGAAGTAAACGCCTTCGATGACTTTAGAACATTGGTGGAACACCAAAACGTTCAAGAGGGTTTAATCAATGAAACCAAGAAAATATATATGATATTTAGTAATACTTTGGGCGGCAAAACCCTCGATTATCTCTCAAAATCAAATACTCACAAGCAAGCGGGGAAACGAGGCGGCGCGAAGCACTTAAGAGCCTTTTTCCTTAAGATATATTTTATAATATCCGCCTTATACCCACCTTATAGTTTGTATTTTTCAAAATCGAGCTTCACGAAAGTATTTATCTATTTTTGCCTTTTTTTTCTTTGGTTTGAGATTCGAATACAATGATTGGGTAATGACCTCCCAAGTCAAGGTTGTGATTTCTCACGTATTTGGATTACTTGTGAATTTATTGTTCTACTTATACACTATAGTAATAGTATTCACACAAAAATCAAAAACCGATAATACGTATTAGTAGAGTGCTACTAATACAAATACTATTTTGGTTAGTATATAAAAACAACAATTCCAAATCAAAACACAACACGCCTCCCCGGCAGCGGCGCCAAAATGATAGTTGAGTTTTTACGTCTTTTAGGAAAAAGAGCGTAATTAAGGCAAGTGTGAACAAGTAGTTTAGGAAAACCACAAGTTATGACCCTAAAATGAGCTCGTTCTCAAGGACGCTTAGTGTGTGTGTAATGAAATGATTATCTTTGTGATTATATTTGTGAGAAGGAAAAATAGAAAAGGGATAAGAAGAGAATGACGGTTACGATGTCGTATTAAACTAAGACGAAAAAGGTGTACACGTAAAACCGTAAAAAGCCCTAAAATTAAAATTTTACCCTAAAAATTCCTAAAAATCACTAAAAATCCACAATAATATTCTAAGAGTTTACAAAAAATCCAAACTTGCCAAAACCTTTTAATTAATTGAATAATGACTTTTTAATGCTAATTAAAGCCCTAAAAATCAATATTAACTATTAAAAAGTCCAAAACAAGATCTTAAAGTTTGTAAACCTCAAATATATCCTAATTAAGCTAAAAAGTATTTTTCAAAATTTTAAAACCACTAAAAACTATTTTTAAGCAATTAAAAACTATTAAAATCAATTAAAACTTAAATTAATTCTAGAAAATAATTAAAAGACTCTAAAAATATTTGGAAAGTTGCAAAATTCCTAATTAAGTGTCTACTATCTAGGAAAAATGTAAAAACTTAGAAAATCAGACTTTTAATTTTTAACAATAAAATAATATTAAAATATTATTAAAAATCCAAAAAACATAAAAAATTCTAAAAACTTGCAAACTAGCTTAATTTAACCTAAATAATTCAGAAATGAAAGTGAAATTACCTAAATACCCTTAATGGGCCTAGAAAATGGGCTAAACCCAAAACAGATCCTTAATGGGCCAAAATTTGGGCCCAATATAAAAAGTGTCCAAAATAAGCCCAAAAAGCACTACTTGACTCAAAATTTGATTTTAAACAACTTTTTCCAAAGGCCCAAAAGCTGAAAGTGTGAAATAAGCTAGCTTATACCAAACAGCTTATTCTTAATGGGCTTTTTGGCCCATTAAGCTATAAGCCAATGCCATAAGCTGAAATTAGACACACAAGCTTATTTTGTCCTAAATAAGACTTCTGTAAAAAGAAATTTGAAATAAGCCCAAGGAATAAGCCTGAAAATGCAATAAGCAATCTATAGAAAACGACAAAATAGTCGTTTTTGAGTTCTAGGTCACCCCAAGTGCTGATTCAAGTTTCTAAAGCTTTTAAATGACTTAATTAAGCAAAATCAACAAAGATTTTTCAAATAAGCTGACTCAATAGGCTGGAAAAAGCAAATAAGCACTTATGTAAAAGTCAAATAAGTTAGTTTTCTAGTAAAAAGTCAAAGTCAAAGTCCAATAAGCTCCAGTCTAATCAAATGGGTCAAATAATAAAGATCTATCACAAAAAATAAGTTGTTGCAGGTCTGGATAAGCTAAAATAGCTTATTGATAAGTTGAGTTCAATTTAACACTAACAGGGGCTAGTTTTGGGTGTTGAGCAGTGGAAACTTTTTCCACTGCTTGACTTGTTTGACGTTTTGTCTTTAGTGAACTTTTTTGAGATTCAGATTACACAAAGGCACCCAAATGATCTTTGGATCAAAAGGAGTCAAGAACAATCAAAATATCACAACCACACACACCCAATTGATACAGTTTAATCAATAAAGTACCAGATGTTGCACAGACATGAACAAGTAAGCAGTTTAGTTCAAAAAGCAATTTTAGCACAATTCAGCCAACCAAATTCAACCAAATGCATACACAAGCTATATTAAACTCAAATAAGCAAGTCTAAACAGGTTTCATGCAATGATTTAAAGAATTAAGCAAGATTCAAGCTAATGAATGTTACTGATGAACACTAACACATGCAGTTTTTCACTTTGCTGATGTATTTGACACCCAAGCCAGATTTAACACCTCAAATCTATCAAGTATGTTATATTAATGATGTTTCAACAGCTTTTATCCCTAAACATGCATAAACTCTAGGTTTTCCCAAAATTTTAGGTCAAAAACAGTCAAACTCAATAAGTTATAGCACAATATTTGATTCAAGGTTTCAAACCACAAAACTTGCAGCAAAACACTCTCAAATAAGTGTATATCATATATAGAGCACAAACATAAACTTCTAACAACACAATACCAAGATTTCAACTTAAAGAGGTAGACCCAAACACCCCTTTATCTTTTCAAATCCAATTTTAAACAAGAAAAAGTGTGATTCAGTTATCCCATTAATCTAGCATACAAACAACATTATCATGCAAGACTAAGCAGATTTATGCCAAGAAATCAACAAGAACACCAATAGAGCACAAATCCAAAAAATTCCAATATTTATCATATTTCAAGGATTTCAAGACAAACCTCATGGATGTACATCCACACCCACGAATTTATGAGCTTATGTGCTAGCTAGAACAAGCACAAGCTTCCAATAACAACCCTGCTAAGATTCAACAAGGTAAGTAGCACAATATCAAAATCAGAAACTTAAAAAGCCTTGATTAATGCAACCTTGTTACCCCACACTTGATTATCCCCAAGTTATAAGCCTCACCACACCTTAATATCACAATTAGGATGCTATGATCAGCCCTATAACCCAAGAATTCCAAGGTTGAAACAAGAACTTAGCAAAATATCAAGCTTGAAGGAAAAATGCAAACTTTTGCACTCTCCTTAAAAACAGGTTTTGAGATTCAAAATTCAGTAAACAAATATCATAAACAAGCTAAAATAAAGGTGGCACTTGGTCTTTCTTCAACAAAACTCAACACACATTCATTAAATGAAAAGAGGATTTACAAGAAGTTGAACTAGGAAAAACCAAAAGCAGCTGAAATGTAAAGTCCTTGGGCCTTTAAATAGGCATACAATGTATCTAGAAATGCAAAGGAAAACGTAAACCCTAGCTGTGAAGTCCCCAATTTGCCCTTTGAAAATTTGAATATCTTGGCTTCATGTGACTGATTTTTGTATGTTTGTGAAGGAACATGTGATGCCAGTGGTGGATATGTAATCTTGGACGTCCATTCTAGGCTTGAAAAGTAAGCAAGGCTTTGGGGCGTTGATCTTCTGGCTCATTCTTGTTTGGACGTGAAGGGTGGGGCAGGGGAGGTAGCATGTGACAAAAGGGATGATGAGGTGGCAGGTTTTAAGGTTGGGTTGTGATATTAGGACCCTTAATAATTATTCTAGAAAGAATTAGCCTCTAATTCATAATAATTAAGGAATGCCTAATTGTGTTCTTGAGCTGATGAACACAAGTTTTGATCTTGTTTAAGGGTGGGTTAAGTTTAAATTGTTGTTAAGCCGCCAAGGTTAATATATTAATTAACCCGGGTGAGTGGAAGGCTGAGGTGGAGGAAAGGTGAAGTGTGATTGGCTATGGTGAGTGAGTGGGGCACGTGTCATGTTGTCACTGGTCTAGGTAAGTATGGTTGTCTGCCCTTTTTGGTCCCTTAACTCCTTTCTTCCTTTCACTTTGTAAATAATCACTTGAAACTGAATTCCCTTTGTAATTAAACTTTCAGTTTTCACACTTTTGCCCCAAAAACTTTTGTAAAATTATTTCAGGGGTATTTCTTGCAAATTTTGGATTCTTGAAGGGCTGAGTTGGTAATTTCTTCAATGGTAATGGTCTTGACTTGTATGATTGGAATTTTGGAGGACTGAAATTGCCAAGTCTTGTTTGATGAGGGACCATTCTTGCCAAATGTTGAAAGTTAAGGGTCCTTTTGTAATTTTAGGATTTTCAAAGGACTAAACTTGTAATTTTCTTGTACTTTGAAGGACTTCATGATGTATTTGACTTTGTGGAGGATAATGGTTGACAATCTAGCTTTGTTGAGGGGCTAAACTTGCCAAGTCTTCAAAGTGGAGGGCCCTTTTTGTAATATTGACAAACTTTAGGGACCAAACTTGTAATTATGAGGATACAAGGGTATAAAGTTTCAGTTCTTCCATATTGGAGGACCCTTCTTCATAATTCTTCAAATCTTCAAGGGTTTATCTTGGGAAAGTCTTCATTAGGGCTTGGTTCATTGTGCGGCTTCGTTTCCCGTGTTCGTTTTTGCATGATTCTTGTGATCTTTTGTCATTTTCACAATATCCGTACCTAAAATACACAAGCAACAAACACAAGCATATATATGGGTATTTTGATTATATTTAATGCATTTTAAGCCCTATCTGGACGATGAGACTATGTATAAAAGCAGTCTCATCAATTACTTTTTGATTGATTGTGATTATGTGAACGTATGTGTATGTAGGAATGGTAATATGTATATTTATGTATATACTATGGTATTTAAAGGCATTGTACGCGAAGCAATGTTCCTTGAACGATTGTCGTACATCTTATAATACGGTTTTGTATAGGATTTGGTCTCACCAACTATCACCGATCTTGATAATTATGTATTATCTGAATACGAGTATGAAACTCGTTTGATTCTTTTAGTATGTATATATTGTTTCATAATTTATCGCATATCGACTTGTTTAAGTTCGATTGTTATCATCATATCGTGATGTGACATTTTAGGACATCTCCTTTTGAAACGTAGTTGATTGATGTGATATTCGTGTTCTGACTACTTCTTATGATTTTGAAGAATCATTTATCCGAGACGACATCTTCTATGTAATACGATGTGTGATTTGATTTATATGACTACGTTATTTGACGAAAAGGAGGATGTCAATGTTGGACTTAAGATATATATATCCTAATTAAATATATATAGTTTGGGTACAACAATGATATGCTCGTAGTAGTCATTCGGTTGAGTGACTTAAAAATTTGTATCTAAATGCAATAGGACATTTAGATATAGAGATTTTAACTCGCCCAACTATGAGTCGTTTAAGGTTGTATTATTTAAATGGATTGGGACATTTGAATAAGAAAATTTTAAACCACTAGACCTTAGATTCTTGTGTTTTCCTTGTTCAAATGGAATGGGACATTTGAATACGGAAATCATGATATAATTTTATTAACACCTTGTATTTACTATGGTATTTGATATGATATCGTGTTGAGAGGTAGTAATACTTGATTAGGATGACTTATAATCGTTTTGTTGAAATGGATTGGGACGCCTTTTCATTTGAACAAGAAATTTATAAGTTCCCGAACCGTAAATTTATAAATTCTTGTATACATGGAGGGGGACGCCTTTTGATGTAGACAAGGAGTTATAAATAAATGGACCCAAGTATGTCTGGCTCTATTTGTGAGTGTTTGTTATGCATACGTCTTTCGTCGAACCCTGTTTCGTTGATAAGAATCGTTCAGTGCTATCGTCATTATGATGATTGTCGATTAGCATCTATATACGAATAACCCGTTGTACTTCTCTCGATTTGTGATTTTTTTGATGGACCATTTCTAATGTGTCTTGATGATCGACGACGTAAATCTGTATTTGATGTTTATGTTTGACTTTTGCTTTTAGATACTTATGTGGCATGTGATCTAGTCGAATGATCGTAAGTTGTGAGAACTTGAGACGGCATTGTCCAATGACGTCCGATCATGGAGAACGTGTACCATATAATATCTTTTGACTTTCTTTGGAACCTAGACGATGACTTGTCTGTTTTTCACTCTTCATTGTTAGACTAAAGACTGTTATATCCGAATTAAGCGTCGGGACGTCGCTTCCTAAAGAAGTGGATGATATAACAACCCGAAAATTTTGACCGACGTTTAAATTAAGATTTTTCGAACATTTACGAAACTTGTTATTTATTTTCGATAATTTAACGAAGATCGTGTTAGCTAAATTCAAATTTATTTTGAAAATTTTCTTTTAGTTTATGAACTGAGAAATTTAAAATTTTTACGTTTATGTTTCATAAATTAAATAATTATCATTTAATTACTTGTAGTATCTTTCGACGTTTTAAAGACGGACTGAGCAAAAATAATAAAAATAATAGTTGAAACAATTCAAAACAAAAACTTCGAAAACATATGAAGAAATAGTATTTTTCATTATATCTTAAAATGTTGCTAATAACGTGATTAATATAGTTTACATTTTATTATTATGGAGAAATCTAAACGAAATAGCTAGAAATGATTAAACGGGCATTTAAATAAATAACAGCAAATGTTTTCGAAACGCGACGAAGTAAGGACTCATTTTTATTGGAAAAATGATTTTAAAAACGATGGCGCAAGTCTCGTGTCTTGAATCGTCCGTTAAGTCGTCCAAACGAGCCTCGAACACTTATTGTACAAAAGTAAACAAAACATTTACAGAAAATACCCTAAACTATTATCTAGTTGCCACTTTGTTTTAAGTTATTTTAATATAAATAGATTTCACCCTCTTTTCTCTCATTTCACCTCAAACAAAACACACACACATCCTCAAAAAGCTCTCAAGCTTCATCAATGGCTTTCACCGGAAAACTTTTCCGGTGGTGTTTTTCCGGCGACCTCCATATTTTCTGGCGACCTTTATTTTTTCCGGCCAAGACCAAAAATGCTCCAAAACTCCGGATCTATCCATGCATGGTGGTTACATCAAGTGAAACTTGTAGATCTAGTCCGGATCTATCCATGCATGGTGGTTGCATCAAGTGTTGACAAGATCTTGGATGGTTGCTTGCATGCATCACTCACTAGTACCACGACTTTGATAAGCCTCGTAAGATCTACATCTCGTTCTTATTTATTATTCCTTTTATTTTTCTTGATCTTATATATTTATATATATATATATATATATATATATATATATATATATATATATATATATATATATATATATATATATATATATATATATATATATATATATATATATATATATATATATATATATATATATATATATATATATATATATATATATATATATATATATATATATATATATATATATATATATATATATATATATATATATATATATATATATATATATATATATATATATATATATATATATATATATATATATATATATATATATATATATATATATATATATATATATATATATATATATATATATATATATATATATAGAGTAAGGATCCAGTGAGAAGAAACTTAAAATAAGAAGTGGTGAGATGCATCTCGAATATTCGGTTATAGTTTCTTCTTATCCTTCTTATTTTAAGGTTTCTTCTCATTTGATCCTAACTATATATATATATATATATATTCCGAATATATTTATATATATATATATATATATATATATATATATATATATATATATACAAATTGATTAATGAGTATTGGACATTGTATATGAATTTTTGACACTAAAATAAAGCTAAACAAGTCCTAGTAATGATTTGATTTATACGACTTTTGAAAAGTAGCTAAAATAGATTATATGGTCGAACTCAGTAGGTTGGGATACTGAAAACTTACATATTAAGATACATAATTGTTTTGTGATTGATTTCCCCGGGTGGCTCGTCCCGTGACGAATTTTTGATAGCAAGATATGACCAAAATAGTGAAAACTAGTCAGAGCTGAACATGCTGTTTTGATGGACTGTTTTCTCGTAAAATTTGTATACTGGCCTATGATTATGTAAAACTAAAAGTTGTAGATAAAATCATGAAGAACTAGAATCAATTGAATGGTTTACCAATTCCTTACGGTTTGGAAATGGTGGCCAAAATAGTAGAAACTAGTCAGATCTTAACATACTGTCTTAACGGACTGTTTTCTCATATAAGAACTCAGAATCATTGAAAAAGGTAAAACTGTAGGTTGTAGATAAAGTCATGAAAAGTAGAATCAATCGGATGGTTTACCAATTCTTTACGGTTTGGAAATGGCGGCCAAAATGGTGAAAACGAGTTTGGCTGCCCAAAAACAGCCAACTCTTCTAAGTGATAAAACTTGTACATTATCTATGGTAAGTATAAATTTTGGGTAATTAGACTTATAATCAGTAAAGTACACGAGTTAATAATGATTTTGGTAAAAACAACACACTTAGATGATTTAGGGTTCAAGAGATATGAACAAATTAGCGGGACATGTCGGAAAAATTATAATAAACGGATTATAACTCATTAATGTAACATGTGATGATTTTTATATAAACTGACGTGGTAGGACCCACTTGTCGGGAATTTTCGACTTAGTAATATACTGATAATTATGTAACCCGAGACCCGACCAATGTAAAATATTAAGTGTACGTGTTTGTGATGCATTTTAGAACCCCAAAACTATATAAAGTGGACTTGGGCAATAAACGCCCAAGTTACACTTGTAATGGCTATTGGGCCATTATTGGACCTGAGGTTCATAACCAATTTAGAGTAAAATACTAAATTTAAAATGCACCTAAGTTATATAATCATGTAATGGACCACTATTGGGCTTAGGATGGGCTAAAAATGTCAAATTGGATATTACACTAAAATGGTTAAGTTTTCACCTAAAAGTTTTATAAAGAATCATAAAACTTATGCAATGTCCAAGAACTTATTTAGATATAATTATTACATATATGTACGATTTATTTCTTGTCTCGAGCCTAAGACGCGCCTCGTTATCTTTAGGTCTCGTGTGATCATGTATCGACTGTTGACATTTATTCTTGATTGACGTTCGTTCTCTATTAACTATTGTCACGATTGCATCTAACATAAGTTTATAGCCTCGCTTTTATACTATCTTGTAAATGATTTTAAACCCGCGAGGGGAATACATGTTTTTATAAACTTAGAACACAAGTCTTTTATGGTATGCTTCTCCCTCTATGAATGGACCCGTGGTTGCCTTTAAATTGCATCAAGTGATTGCCATAATTAAAGCCTCAATTATGGACCGTTAATTAACCTATGATGGGTTAACCGCTAGTACAATTAATAGATCTATGGGGGAAGCCGCCCCGGTTCAGTTTGTGTGGACTTGTCACAGAAGCTTAGGCCCGACCTCCACATTGTTTGTACATATTGTATTCAGAAGTCAAGTATACGGCAATGTACCAATAATCTGGAGGTAACGACAATTAATAAATCTCTTGTCTTATTAGACCTACAAGGGAGTGTCTAAGGGCTCGGTTCCATGAGCTTTTTTCAATTTATGCTATATACAATTATTATTGTTGATGTAAATTCGATGTTTGTTGCCTTCAAGTATGCCACAAACTTATAATCTTTGCTTGTGTTCAAAATGATTTGTAAAACATATAGACTTGCTCAACCTTTGTGTTGATGATTTTACAAATGTATTTCAGGTAATCAAGATGGATAGCAGCGGAGCATGCGAGGAGGAAGTTGGTGCTTATTTGTATAAATCTTTGTTACTTTTCCATCCTTTGAAATGAATAAACTGCTTTTAAGCATTTAATGTGTTGTGATTGGCAACGGTTTTTGGGACTAAACGCTACTCTGATTTATATATATTGGGATGGGAAACTTTTTAGACAAAATTGTATAATATTTTAACGTCTCTTTTGAGGTCGTTTTCTATTATTGTGTGTGATGTGCTATGAGTAGCACCCCAAAGTGGTATTCCGCTGTGTGGTAATTTGGGGGTGTTACAGTAAGATGTATTATGACATCAGGAAAATGTATTAGTAATCAGATTTGAGTATAGGAAATCACTGGAGTTATCTAAACAATATATGATATAAGAAAGATGGGATGATGTAATATGGAAGGTACAGTAGTTCAGTATAGTGATTGTTAGATTGAATGAAATTGGAATATGAGCATAGGAAATTATATAGGTGACTAGTACGAGATGCAATCTGTGAATAAAGGAGAAAGAAAGAAATCACTAGGAATTTAGTGATGAAATTGTCAATAACCCCGGATCGTAGTGTCAGTATTTTTTTGAATTTTTGGAAATCGCTGTAAGAATAAATGAGAATGGAATAAAGTTTGAATATAATATATGTAGATGTAACCCAGAGACTAAAGTTAACTTTTAACTTTTAGAGATATTTAACAGAAAGTGAGAGGAATCGAGTCAAGAAAGAATATTGCGTGTTGTCGGAAATCAACGGACAGAGTGAGAGGATAATATGAACAATGGAAATTGGACTTGTGTTGATGTGATTGAAACTTGGTATGATGTTATCTTTAAATATATTAATATGAGGTCAAACGAAATCTATTGATGATGGAATCTTTATGCGATGATAGTCGTCATATCATTAATTAGGATGTGCAACTTGAGATTTTACATGGTCGTAAGCTAGGTTATCAGGATATTGAAGTAGGAAACGGAACTGAGGAAGTGATACAGAAGGATTATGAATGATGAAAGATTGGAATTATTAGAAGATGAAATTTGGAAGTTGAAATGTGATATTATTCTTTAGTATGGTGATATTATAGGAACTGAGTTGAACTGGTGTGAAGGACATGAGGATTTCTTAAGGAAAAGAGGTCTCATTGATTTTAGAGGTGAGAAATTGCGAGTGTGAGGCGGGTCGAGCGCCTGGACGTCGCTCTCTTTTAGGAGGGTAGGATGTGATAACCCGAACCCGTGGTCATTATTTAATTATATTTTTACGTATATTTTTGAAATTTTTGACGAGATTGAAAGTTATGATGTTTGGTGATTTGAATTTAACGAATGTTGAAAGTTATATTTTTACGTTTTGACGAGTTAAGAGGATTATTAGTGATCACGATATCAACGGATGCCCGAAATTTTACGTTTTATTTTTAGTCATGTCGATGTTTGATATTTTGTACGTTTTTATTTTAATTTCGTATTAATTCGTGCCAGGACTATATAATATCATATTTTGTGTGCGTTTTAAGCTTTGGGAAGTATTTTTATGAAACCCGAGACGCGTAAATATTTTCAAAATTGACTAATAGTCATTTCTCGCTTTTTAAACAAGTATTTGCATTTTGTTCCACAAGAATCACAACTGGCAAAAACTACCCTAAACTTTCCCCATATTAAAGGAAAAATGAATACACAAAACACATACAAACCCCACTAACTCAAAAATCAACTCTCTCCTCTCTTTCTCATCTCCATGTCGTCACCCCTATCACCACAAAAACCATGATCATCTAAATTTCTAGCTTGAATCTATAAAAACCAATCAAAGACCCATCTTAGTTACTCCAATCTCTACATTTTGGTATAAAATTTACCCACATGCAAGAACTTTTTGTAAAAACTCGTTTTTGATGAAAATCTATTGTTTTGATCTTGTTTATGTGTTGTAAATAGGTGTTTATAATGATATATACAATTTTTATTTGTTGCATGTTGAAATTTTTGAGTTGGGTTTTATATTATTTGATCATCTAGGGTGATATAGGATGTTAGGATTGAAAGAAGTAATATTAGTATGATTATAGTGATAAAAATGAGGTTAAAATGGGTGAAAATATGATTTTGAGTGATTTTTAAGTAGGTAATTTTAATCAGCAGCTAAAAGGCAATTTTTGGAAAACTTAAGTTTGTGTATGATATGATTTGATTAGGTATTGTTGTAGAGAATTTCATAAGCTTCGATTTGGTATAAAGTAGAGCTTCTAGCTCCAAACGAGCGAAAAGTTATTATAGTTTGATTATTCGTGTACAGGGAGACGAGTATCGGCACAATATATAGTTGTTGTCGATATTTGGATCGAATCTCGGGGACTATAGAAAGGATTTTAAAATGAGTCAAGGACTGATGTAGAAGTGTAAACATTAGGATGTTGAGTCTATTTTCAAACATGAGTGTCGGTTTTGCAAATGGATTCGTTTATAGAGGTCAAAATAACTATATGAGTTGATTACATAAAACTGTCCGGTTTTTGTAGTTCGAAGATGTGTCGGGCAGGGAACCTTAAAAGTAAAATCTTTTAACCAACTTTTGGGAGTACTTTATATATATAGTAAGTGAAGTCTCTGAGTAGTATCGTGAACATTTGACGTGTCTAAGTAGGTAAAACAGTTTGAACGATTAGTATATATATTGACAGGTTTTTAATAAAGGAAATAAAGTAAAAGCGTAAGAGGTGTACATATGTAGGAATTATTTAAATAGAATGGCGTGAGTTTTATTCTGACTTTGAATTATTTATTTTATTTTATTAAGTATTTGATATTACTTGAATATATTATTGAATGTGCGTGTTTTATTTTGATAGATTGTGAATTTTGTGTTCGCCGGGCATCGTCAATCGTTGAAAGTCGTCTTACTATAGCTATTACTCAAGGTGAGTCTATAGCCTCGCTTCTACTTGTTTTAATGATTTTAAAATCCGCGAGGGGGATACATGCTATTTGAAATAAAATGAACACATGTCATGAATAATTGTTGGACCCGAATGTTGCCTTTGTAGCCTGTTGTTGCCTTGATTTGTATAAGTACCTAAGTTGCAAAAGTCCCTAATTTCATGAACCGTTAACTATGTTCTAGCTCTTTGTTGTGAGTTGGGAATAGCCGCTTATTCAAATGATAGTACTATTGGGCTGACAACCCTATCTGAGACCAGGGCTTTACGCTGAGTAACCTCTGGGAAGGATAATTTACGAGAATGAGAATGTGGTATACTTTCAACTAATTCCGTAGTAGGGGAAATGGAATTCATATAGTCATGATGGAATTTGGCGTGGGTGACTAAGTTAAGGGGTCGGTGTCATGAGCTTAATACAATTCATTAGCTATTGCTATAAGATGAAATGCCTGATTAATAGCTTGTATACGTAGCAATTCTATTAAATGATTATGATTGATTTTTATGATGTGTTCAAAAGTGTTTTGTTATACCTATGGACTCGCTCAACATTATTGTTGATTTGTTTAAGCATGTATTTCAGGTAATCTGATGTGTTGATCAAGGAGCTTGCTGGGGAAGGTTGTGGTGTCGCTTTTATAGTTGTTTAGTTTGAAACCGTTTTCTTTCCCTGTCATTATTAAATGTTATCTTTTATCTGCAGGAAATTATAAAAATCATTTGAGTATTTTAGAGTTGATAAAAGGTTTGTATTTTTAGGATGGTACTTTGAAGGGACCGAAACGCTACTCTGATATTTTATAAAATTTCTTCACTGGGATTGAAAACTTTAGACTAAAAGATAGTATTATTTTGTCTTATATTTTAAATGTCTCATTTTGAGATCGTATAAAGTGTTTTAGTGACGAGGTTTGAGTTTAGCACCCAAATGTGTATTTTCGCTGCGCAATGTAATTTGAGGGTGTTAGAGTCACTTCGACAGAAGTCTCCCCTACACTTAAGATAAACATTGTCCTCAATGTTTAAGAGTATTGGAGTAAAACTCCCCTACACTTATGACATTGATAACTTTGTTTAACTCGAGCTAAGGAAGAGACAACTAAAGTGTATTCATTTTAAGCACAAGTGTTTTGAATATCACAATAGCAAAAACTTATCAATGTGAACCGGATACACGGCCTCCTCCATAAGCTGCACGAATAAAATGAGAGAGACCAACCCTTGAAACAAACACCAAAAGTTGAAGAAAGGCCACCCCTCTATTTCAACTCTACTATAACACCCTTTTATTAAACCTAACCTATTTAGATCTACTCTACGTTTTCTAACCTAGTTATTCAATGCTTGATTTTTTTAACCCTAAGTCTCTAGCTCGACTCGGCCCCGAATTAGGTTGTCCTTGGGGAAACCATCATGGAGAATAAATGATATCCACTTTGAAGAACATCTCACATGATACACTCAAACTTAGCACGTTGCCATTTACTATAAGATTTACAATATTCGTCTCGATAAATGGAACGGTCCAACGTGTCTCAAGTTTGTCCAACATACAAAATCTCTCAAATAGGAAGCACACCATGATCAAATACATAGTTTCCATATCTACACGTGAACAACTCCAAAGTAGGTAACATCAACAAAGTAAGCTCATACGAGAAGCCCATATCAATAGATGTCACACTCTTAAGTAGAGTAGATGAAAACCAATATTTCCCAAACATACGTATCCTAGGATCAAAAACCTTTCCCTTCATGGGAAAATAAGAAGATGGGCTTGTATCAACCATATGAGATTCCTCCTTAGATATCAAAGCATCATGAGACAATGAAGGTGTAGGAATCAAGACATTCATAACAAGTATATTTATGTGGTGCTCCTCATCATCATCAAAAGGTGGATAATCTTCCATAGAAGGCATAGTGAAAAGAGGATCAAGAGTAATAGTGTCTTGTGAAGGAGGTGTAGGCTTTATATTCCCAAAAAGCAAGTTCTCACTAAGATGAATCTCCTCTTCCCACTTAGAATCACTATCATCAACCTCAATATCAATTTTAGCAAGATTAGCCTCTATGGTGGCATCAATCTCCATAAGATAATCCATATCAAAGGTTTTGGGTTCTAAACCTGCCTTAGGTAAAAAAGGATCAATCTCTAAGAGTATAGGATTTTCTTCATCAATAACCAACTTCAAGGGTGGAAGGGTGGGAGAAAGTGTATTAATGAGAGAATCACTCAAAAGGATGATATGATCATGAAAATCAATAGGTGCAACCTCAAAAACCGGTAAAGAAATATCAATGAAAGGTTCTTCTTCTATGGACTCATCATTATGGTGTGTTTTCAATGCTTCAATCTAGGAGATAAGAAGATAAACGTTTGATAAAACCTCACGAATATGAACATCTTCCACTTCTTCTAAAAGAGCAACATCTTCATCCAAATTAGGAAGGTCATCTTGATATGAAAAGTCATCGGATGATATATCATAAGATGCTTCACTAGAATCACAATCATCATCCTCCATTTATGGCAAGTCTTGCAAAAACTCTTCCTCAATCTCATTATCCCTTTCTATGAACAATTCACCAAGATCAAAATTACTAAAATCACTAGTAGTAGCATGAATGTCATCATGGGATGAAATCTCAATGTGATCGTGAGGAGAAAAGGTATCAATACAAAACTCGTCACATGGTTCATCGGAATCACCCTCAAGCTCTCTTTGGATTGGGATAAGGTTCTCAACACTAGAGGCGGTAAATTCATCTAAATCGGTGTTTGTATTAGTGCTAAGAGGCTCGTCCCCCATGGTTAAAGAGTTTTTGGGTTCCATGTGAGGTAAAGGTGATGAAGGTATGTCATCATTAAGTGTCATGCAAATCGAAGGTTCGTCATCATCGTCATAAAATAATGGATAAGGCCTACAAGCACAAGAAGTAAGACATTCTTCTTCTGTAAATCATCTAAATTTTCCTTGAGGAACCGATAGGAATTGTTCAACGATTCACTATACATATCACCAATTTTCTTGTTATAAAACCGTTTGTTCCTTACATGATCCTCAAGAGACTTAATTTCCTCCCTTAACCTCCGAGACTCTTCTCTCATTTCCTCTAGGCTCATTTCTTTCTTACGAGTAAGAGCCTTTGAAAAATATGCATTATCTCTTCGTATTTGCTCGAATATAAAAGAAAGCTCATTGGAAAAATTAGGGGCATAAGAAGGAGGATCCCTTGGTCGACAATCATAACCATAATGGGGTTCTTTTCCACAAAACTCGAACATGTAAGTAGAAGAATAGGGTGGAGGTGAATTTCCATAATTAGGTGGATTATAGTTTTGAAAAGATCCTTGATTATGAAATGTCTCTTAATTATAACCTTGAAAATTCCCTTCATTTTGAAAACCCTCGTAATTTGAAAATCCTTGATTTTGAAAAGTATCTTGATTATAGCATTAAAAATTTTCATCATTTTGAAAGCCTTCATTGTTCGAAAATTATTGATTATGAAAGGTTCCTTGATTATAGCCTTGAAAATTATCATTATTTTGAAAACCCTCATGATTGTAAAATCCTTGGTTTTGGTATGGCTCATTATAGGTTTGATCATGAAATGATGGTGAAGGTTGTGATGAAAAACCGGAATATCCCATATAGTCATTACAAGTGTAGTCCATTTGAAAGTTAGGTTGAAAATTAGGGTTCTCGGTTCCATTATAAGCATGACCCTCCCCATAATGGTCATTGTTTTGATCACATAAATAAGTATCATGTGGACCTCCACAAGTCGAACAAGACGGATGCAACATCTCCCACAAGGAACGAGTATCCATGTTTAGCAAGGTGGCCGAATGTATATACAAGTGAATGACGTTTTAACACATCCTCGGGGAAGGAAGTAATACACCAAACGTGGTATGGTTACACGTGTGCGAGTACATGTGTAAGTAAACTCGAGTAGTGAGAGAAGAGCTCTCGGTCGACTTTTGAGAAGGAAGAGATTATTGTAACACCCCAAAATGTGATATGCGGAAGCGGTGAAGCTCGGGGGCTGTTACGTCATTGTATCATAGTTCAAGGTACAAGAGAACGACTCTAAATGAGACGTTTTATAAAAATACCTCGTTGAATTTAATAAAAAGCATCCAAGTACAAAAGGTGTCAGTTTCAAAAGATAGCATAGCGGAATATAAAAGTTTTAAACTTCAACAAGATAACAGTTCAAAAGCATAAGTAGATAAATGTCCGAAGATAGCCATGAAATGCATGCGGACTCCAAGTACTTCACAAAGCAGATACAAATCATCACCAATTACCTGAGATAAATGCTAAATTGGGTCAACATAAAGTTGGTGAGAATATAAGTTTCAAGTAAAAATTCATAGTAATTCGATTTCAGATTTTATTTCATGTACACATGCAACTATAGGAGGTATAGTGCCAAGTGTAGGATAAATTGGGTGTTCACAATATTTATGATAGCTAAGCTCGTGACATCGAAACTAATGATCCAGTACATACAATAGATTGTATATATAAATTTTGCCCCAATAGAGTACCTAGCCAAGATAACTCTGTTCACACAATTGGTATACACTCGTCCAACGTCAGAATGCCCGAGTGGAGGTTGTCAACCCTCAATAGATCTATCCATATCATAAGAGCTTACTCCAGCAGAGTAATTAACGATTCACGATAGTGGGGACTATGGCTAAAGCAACTTAAGCTATCTCATAAACAGTGTTCACAAAACGTTCACAGAAATCTAGTTTTACTTGCGTCCAGAAGCAAGCATCGAAAGCATTTATCACATCCCAAAACATTAAACATATAAAACAGTTTAATAGGGATCTATAGACTCACCTCAAGCAATTATTCAAACCGCACAAGTATGATCAAATAGTAGCGAGCAACTCTAGCAACAACCTAAATATAATACTATAGTTTAGGCGCTAGCAAATAAGTCACAATAGTTCGTCACGTACGTTACTCATCAATCATATATATATTTTGTAGTTAAAATCGTGACTTGTAGATATCATATCGTTATAAGCATTATAGTATATATACTTAGACAAAAATATTTATTTTTGACTCGACGAAATTTCGACAGCCTTTCGGTGTAAATTTTAATTTATCCAAATTTATCTTAATAAATTTTCCAACACAATTTCTATAGAAAATTCGGCAGCCTTTCGGCGTCACATTAAAATTTGCCATTTTTAGAAAGTACCCAAATCTCGTCCTAAAATCCCTAATTTCAGCACTTCTCAATCACAATACTTCAACAAGTCATTTTCTCCGCAATAATACCAATTTCCACTTTTAACGCTCAAACTTTTAACGACGCACCAAGTATTCACATTTCGCGCTTATATCCTTTTACAAAACGATCCCAACATTCATATACAACATTCAGTGCCCATTTCGACACTTAAAACTACTTCGTCTAACTCGAAAACGTCGTTTCGACCACTTTAAAAATCTAGACAGCAAGCTAATTATAGTCTTTTTCACAAAAATTAAGTTTTCCGACAACGAAATTTAAACGACCATATCTAACTCATTTTACTCCGTTTTTAGCCCATAATATATCGAAACGAAGGTAATAACTTATATTTTCATAATATCGAAGTAAATTAGTGTCAAAAAAATTTTTACGACCCTCTATGCCTCTTATAAAAATCGAACAGATTATACACTTTTCGTAAAAACTCGTTTTCGACCATTTTCAAGCGTACCCACTAGTAGTAACACTACTAGTTCCCTTCAATTATTCATAAACACACTCAAAATACAAGATTTATCTACAAGTCCATAAATCAAAAAAAATATACATTTTTATATTTTACAAGTCTTTAAATTAAAACATTTTCATGCATGGATCTAATAGATCCACACATAATTTTCATAGATCTAAATTTTCATGACCAAAAATAATTTTTATCTTTTAATTTCAAGAAAATAGTTGATGAGTAACATGCATGCATAGATCTACATAGATTATGCATGAAAAAGAAAGAATCGAAAAAGGTTCAAGAAATAACCTCGAGTAACGATTCTACGTAACCACGATAACCCGATCTACGCTCTAATCAACGAAAAATCTACAAAACCCAACTTCTATAAACTTCAACCAAAAACTTCTCAAATCAACAAACCAAGAAAACACATTCTTCTATAAGCTTGTATAAACCCTAGGATGTATTTGTTTTGTGCTAAATGTTCTTAAAATGGAGCTTCAAGAAATCAACAATGGAGGATTTGGTGTGTGTGTTTGTGCCGTGTGTTTTTGAGAGAGAAAGAGAGATGTGTGTTTTTTTTAGTGAAGTGAATGAGTTAAAGTGAGATATGAGTTGAGGTAAATATGGGTAATAAGTTAAAAGGGTTTAAGGTGTGTAAGGTTTAAGCTTATTTTGGCAAAGAGTAAAATTTTGGTTATCTTGCATGTGGTGGAGTTTTTGGCCGGTTATGGGGTGGTCCCACATAGGTAAATATTTCAAATTTTTTACTATTGTAACTAGTTAGAAGGTTTAAGGTAAAAAGGTTAGTTAGTTTTAGGTAAATGTCGAAAAGTATATAGTTAAGTTTAAAATTACGTAAAACTTAAAAATTTGACGAAATATATTAAATTTATGATTTTTCGATGAAAACTGATATTTTATAATTTATAAAGTATTTTATGCACGCTAACGACGGTTGAACGTAAAAACGACGTAAAATACGAAAACGCGATACGTTAATTAAATATTCACTGAAAATACGATTTATTACTATAAATAGCAAAAATACAAAAATACAGGCATATAAGCATATACAGAAATATTTAAATACGCTGCTCATGAAAATACGATCACGCTGTTAAAACTAAACAGTTAAGCACATAATTCACAGATAACGAATAATCTCACGGATTATTGTCAATTCATTGACCGTCTCAGCATTCTGGTCAGATTCACAGAAAGTGTTCAGAATAATGACTGAGCACAGTGTCGAGTCATTACTCGTCATCAAACAGTTTTTCAGAAAACGCGGGATAACCTCCCGGTTCCAACATAGTTAAATCACATAGTTGACTAAATAAAAAGTCAAAGGGTAAAATAGTCATTTTAAAAAGTAGGAAAATTACCAGGTGTTACATCATCCCCTTGATAGAGAAGCTTTGTCCTCAAAGCTTAGGAGTGTCACGGTTTCTAGAGTTGTCAAAGAGTTGCGGATATTTCTTGCGAAACTGTTCCTGACGCTCCCAAGTGAATCCAGGTCCACGTTTAGAATTCCACCTCACCTTGATGATTGGAATACGACTTTTCTTCAATCGTTTAACCTCACGGTCCATGATTTCAACAGGTTCTTCGACAAATTGCATTTTGTCGTCGATTCGGAGTTCCTCCAATGGTATAACGAGTGTCTCATCATTAAGGCACTTCTTCAAGTTCGATACATGAAAAGTGTTGTGCACACGGCTCAACGCTTGTGGTAGTTCGAGACGATAGGCTACGGTCCCAACCTTTGCCAGAATTTTGAAAGGTCCAATATAACGGGGGTTCAGCTTTCCTCGCTTGCCAAAACATACCACACCTTTCCAAGGCGATACTTTTAGCATCACTTTGTCTCCCACTTGAAATTCGAGAGGCTTACGTCGAACGTCGGCGTAACTCTTTTGACGAGCACGGGCTGCTTGAATTCAGCTCTTGATTTGAACAATCTTCTCAGTTGTTTCATGAATGAGTTCAGGGCCAGTGAGTTAAATATCCCCAACCTCACTCCAACACACAGGCGAGCGACATTTACGACCATACAACGCTTCAAACGGTGCAGCCTTAATACTGGTATGGGAACTGTTGTTGTAAGAGAATTCCACTAGAGGCAAATGTCTGTCACATTGCTTCCCAAAGTCAAGCACGCAACATGTCCTCCAGCGTTTGAATAGTTCTCTCACTCTGTCCATCAGTCTGGGGTGATAAGCAGTACTCATGTCCAATTGCGTACCCAACACTTTCTGAAGTGATTTCTAGAACTCTGAAGTGAATCTACCGTCTCTATGTGAAATTATTGAGATCGGTATTCCATGTTTTGCGACTACTTCCTTCAGGTAAAGTCTCGTAAGCTTATCCATTGAATCATCTTCCTTCATAGCCAAGAAGTATGCAGATTTCATAATTCGATCCACAATTACCCAAATTGTGTCGTATTCGTTTGTCGTTTTATGTAGCTTAGTTGTGAAATCCATGGTTATGTTTTCCCACTTCCACATAGGAATTATAGGTTGAACCAACAATCCAGATGGTTTTTGATGTTCCGTTTTCACTCTAGCACAAGTCAGACACTTCCCTACATACGTAGCGATTTCAGCTTTCATATTTGGCCACCAATATAGCTTCTTCATATCCTGATACATTCTGTCAGATCCTGGGTGAATCGAATACTTAGATTTATGCGAATCGTGCATAATCATGTCCCTTAGTCCTCCAAACCGTGGTAACCAACTTCTACCATTCAGACATAGCGTTCCATTAGTGCTAGTCTCCAATTTCTTAGTAACCATTCCTCCTAATTTCCCAGCTTCAACATGTTCAGGCTTAAGGGCTTCGGTTTGTGCTTCACGAATTTGTATAGGTAAGTTCGAACTGATAATCATAGCTAACGATCTAACTCTACGTGTCATCAATTGCTCCTTTCTACTTAGCGCATCCTCCACTACGTTTGCCTTCCCAGGGTGGTAGCGGATTTCAAAGTCATAATAGCTGAGCAACTCGATCCATCGACGTTGTCTCATGTTCAGTTCCTTCTGGTCAAGAATATGTTGTAAACTCTTGTGATCGGTATAGACGACACACTTGGTTCCATACAAGTAGTGTCTCCACAATTTCAAGGCAAATACCACCGCTCCTAGCTCCAAGTCGTGCGTAGTGTAGTTTTTCTCGTGTGTTTTCAATTGTCATGACGCGTAGGCGATAACTTTCTTCCTTTGCATCAACACAGCTCCCAATCCTTTTGCTGATGCATCACAGTAGACCACAAAGTCTTCCGATCCTTCTGGTAACGATAGAATAGGCGCGCTACACAACATTTGTTTCAACTTCTGGAATGCTAATTCCTCTTTATCTCCCCATTCGTATTTCACCTTCTTTTGAGTCAACTTCGTCAATGGTTTCGCGATCTTCAAGAATCCCTCGATGAATCTTCGGTAGTATCCGACGAGTCCTAAGAATTGGCGAATTTCAGTCGGTGTCGTAGGAGCAGTCCACTCCCTAATTGATTCAATCTTGGTGGGATCAACATGAATCCCCTTGCTATCAATAACGTGACCTAGAAATTGTACTCTTGGCAACCAAAAATCACATTTCGAGAACTTAGCGTACAATTCCTACTTCTTAAGCAATTCCAATATTATCTTAAGATGTTCCTCATGTTCTTTCTCATTCCTTGAGTAAATCAGTATGTCATCGATGAACACAATGACAAACTTGTCCAAATACGGTTCACACACCCGGTTCATGAGGTCCATAAACACAGCAGATGCGTTTGTCAAACCAAATGACATCACTTGGAACTCATAGTGTCCATACCTAGTCCTAAAAGCAGTCTTTGCAACATCTTCCTCACGGACTCTTAATTGGTGATAACCAGACCTAAGGTCAATCTTCGAGTAAACGCTCGATCCTTGCAACTGATCAAACAGGTCATCTATCCTAGGTAACAGGTAACCGTTCTTAATGGTAAGTTTGTTCAACTCACGATATTCGATACACATCCGAAAACTTCCATCCTTCTTCTTCACAAATAAGACTGGAGATCCCCAAGGTGAAGATCTCGGTCTTATGAATCCTTTATCGGTCAACTCTTGTAGTTGCGTCGCTAGTTCTTGCATTTCCGATGGTGCTAAACAGTAAGGCGCTCGAGCAACAGGTGCAGCTCCCGGTATTAAATCGATCTGCAATTCAACTTGTCTGGACGGTGGTAATCCAGGCAAATCTTCAGGAAATACTACCGGAAAATCTTGTACGATAGGTACATCTGCCAACTGTTTTTCTTCCGTCTGCTTTTCAGTCACACGGGCTAAAAATACGTGGCAACCTTCCGACAACAACTTCTGAGCCTTGACACGCGAGATAATGTTCAGTCGTGACTTCCCTTTTCCGTTACGTGTATCCCCTTGTACCTCCAAAACCTCATCACCGAATGGTAAACGAACGATCTTCTCGTCGCACACAATCGTAGCATGATATCTCGACAACCAATCCATTCCGATAATCACGTCAAAACTCCCTAACTCAACAGGCATAAGGGCTATTACGAAAGGATGACCTAGAAGATTTAAAGTGCATCCGCGAAGTATAGTGTCGGCTTCTATCAACTTTCCATTAGCTAACTCAATAGTGTACTTAGTGTCTAAGGGCGAAGGGGTCACATCAAGTAAAGCAATAAAAACAGTCGACACAAAACTCCTATCGGCTACAGTATCAAATAAAATAGAAGTATAACAAACATTGAGAAGGAACGTACTCATAACGACGTCGGGGTTTTGTTGCGCTTCTCCTCCTCCTATCACATAGACCCTTCCACGAGCTTCCCCAGCTTTAGCAATCTTTCCTTGGTCCTTGTTCTTTTTCTTTGGGCACTCATTGCTGTAGTGTCCTTTTTCTGACATTCAAAACAAGTGACGTTGGCTTTCGAGTTGGGTGGTGACTTACAGTCTCTAGCAATGTGTCCAGTTTTCTTGCAGTTGTGACATTGTACATTGCATTGTCCATTATGGTGACGCTTACATCGGTTGCACAAAGGTAACGTCCCATTGTATACTCCCTTTTTCCCAGTACCAGCAGTGTACGCCTTCACGGTTTCTTGCCTCCTATTCGGATAGTTTCCATGGTTGTTCCTTTGGTTATTTCCCCATTTTCTCTTGTTATCCGCGGCATTTCCAGCATTTGCTCGAACAACTTGGTCCATCAGATTGTGAGCCATCCTTATAGCATCACTAAATTTTGTCAGTCCAGACGATGTCACATTCCCTTGAACTCTACCAGGTAAACCCCAAATATAGTGCTCAACCTTCTTTTCTGTTAGCCTCAAAATATTGAGTCAAACAAGAATGTTCGGTCATAGGTTTCTATTGTAACATTTATTAGAACGTTGTAATAAGTAGTTATTTCGTCGTGGTTTACGGGCTTGGATTTAAACTAATTAAAGTCCATAAAGACAAGCCCGGCCCAATATATAGTCCATTAAAGCCCGCATGTGGGTGGACTATATATACTACCCTCCTAGCATGTTAGGAGGGTGGATGGTCATTTGTAACAAATCTTTTCTTAATCTAATCTCACCAAGTTAATCATCTCCTCTCTACTTTCTCTCACTACTTTCTCTCTCTAGGAATTCATCTCTTCTTCATCTATTTTCTTTCTCTCTTCATTGCTTAATCATCACAAATACATGGGACAATATTTGGTATCAATCGCCACGGGGTAGATTTGTGATTGGTTGGTGTTATTATATTTGATTCGAATGATTTAATCCATAAATCATCTCGGATTCAAATTTTTTTTGTGTTTTCCGTGCTTTGCTTAATCATCTACATCTTTTACATAGTTGTACTAGTGATTTGGTATATTTTCTTTGGCTAAAAACACAAAATTTTTGGGTTTTTTGATCATTTTTGGGCTTAAAATCACGTATTGGTTGAGTTTTGTCCGAGAAAAGGGGGATACATTCCGATTGGTGTAATCTGAAAAGGGTTTCGTGATTCAGATTGGTATTCCGATTGGTACATTCAGATTGGTATTCCGATTGGTACATTCAGATTGGTATTCCGATTGGTACATTCAGATTGGTATTCCGATTGGTACATTCAGATTGGTATTCCGATTGGTACATTCAGATTGGTATTCCGATTGGTACATTCAGATTGGTATTCCGATTGGTTCATTCAGATTGGTATTCCGATTGGTACATTCAGATTGGTATTCCGATTGGTGATTCAGATTGACATTCCGATTGGTGATTCAGATTGACATTCCGATTGGTTATTCCGATGACATTCCGATTGGTTATTCCGATAACATTCCGATTGGTTATTCCGATGATGTGTTTTGCTAAATTTTGTTTGAGTATTTTTTAGACTTAGCCACCATCTAGACTAGTTTCGGAATATCGTTTCCACGAAGATCAAAAAAAAAAAAAAAAAAAAAAAAAAAAAAAAAAAAAAGTTAAAAATTTTTCGTCAAGTAAATTCAAATTTTTTCCACACTAGTTTTAGGACATTTATAGCTCGATTTCAAATTTTGGCGATTACAAAATTTTTGGACTACCGTTTTAGTCGGACTGGAGAATTTATTGTCGGCCTGAAGAAAAATTGCAATTTTCGGAATTTAAACCACAACAACAATCACAATAAATCTACTTAAGATCCATATTCACTTCATCATTTCAGAGAATATTGAGATGGATTCTACTGCCGAATATCGTGTGACGAACAACAACATAATGGTGGCGGGTAACAAAGAGAGACCACCAATGCTTGTATCTGGTAGGTATGCTCAATGGCAATCACGTTTCATACGATATCTTGATACAAGACCTAATGGTGATGCCTTGAGGAAATGTATTACTCATGGACCATATATATTTAAGAAGATCTCAGTTCCTCCAAGAGCAGCCACAGATACTACTGATCCAATACCTGCAAGTGAACGTGATGAAACAAGAGCTGATCTCACACCTGAAAATTGTGCTTGGCATGATGCGGAGAAGGAAGCCATCTATATGGTTTTAAGTGGGATTGGAGATGATATTTACTCCACGGTTGATGCATGCCCGACAGCACATGAAATGTGGACTGCTATTGAACGCTTGCAACAAGGAGAATCACTCAACAAACAAGATGTCAAAACAAACTTGTTCTGGAATTTTGGCAAGTTTACTTCAAGGGATGGAGAATCAATTGACTCTTACTACTCCAGGTTTTATAAGATGATGAATGACATGACAAGAAATAACCTGCAAGTCTCCACCATGCAAGTCAATGTCCAATTTCTTCAACAACTTCAACCCGAGTGGACACGATTCGTCACTTTGGTGAAACAACAAGAAAAGTTAGACGAGGTCTCATATCATCGACTCTTTGACATCTTGAAGCAATTTCAGAATGAAGCAAATGAGATTCGTGCTGAACGTGTTGCCAAGACGGCTAATCCACTTGCTTTACTGACTACCACTCAACATGTTCAAGATCCTCACTCTCGTGCTCCTAAGCCATACCCCAATACATCATCCTCACCACGATATTCCACATCATCTAAGTCTTCATCTTCCACAAAATCTCGAGGTAAAGCGCCAAGAGCACCATCACCACCATCTGAGTCCTCATCTGAAGAAGATAGTGATGAAGACCAAGCTCAAAAGAACCGAGAGATGAAACAACAAATTGCTTACATAATGAAGACTTACAAGAAAATCTACAAACCCACCAACAACAATCTTCGCACATCATCTAACACAAAGAACCGATATGTTGAGAGTCCTCCAAGGTATGACACACGTCGACGTGGTGAAAGTCCTTCTAGGTATGATCGACATAATCCAATACATGTTGAGGGTTCTGCAAGATATGATCGACAAACTGCCAAGTATGATGCTCAGAGGATTGCTGCTGCTACTGGGAATAGGGAAACGGTTGGAAGTCAAGTGGTTCAGCAGAGCGGGATTCAATGTTTTAATTGCCAAGGTTATGGACATATGGCAAAGGAATGCAGGAAACCGAAAAGGGTTAGAGACTCCAGCTATCACAAGGAAAAGATGCTGCTATGCAAAAAGATGGAAGCAGGGGTTAAATTGTCAGCTGAGGAAGGAGCCATGCTTGATGATACTGATGATGAAGATTCTGATCAAGAGCTTGATGCACATTACTCGTACATGGCAAAGGTTGAAGAAGTTCTCAAAGTCACTGAAGATGACAATGGTCCTATCTTTGACACTGAGCCAATCGATAAGGTACACACTACTGATGAATATAATGTGTTTGGTGATATTCCTGAGCATAGTGATCTACCCAATGCCATTAATGACACGTGTATGATGGAAACGGTTGATAGCAATACCACACCCGATTCATCAGACATGTGCAATAATGAGTCTGAGGATGATCAACATGCAAATGAATATGATGAAGAGGAACGTATTGCGCTTGCTAATTTAATTGCTACTTTACAAAAAGATGTCACTGAAAATAAAAAGAGTCAAAAGCAATTAAAGAAGGCAAACGTTACGCTCACTCAAAGTTTTGAAGAATGTAAAGCTGCTCTTATCAAATCTACTGAGATGACTGAAAGCTATAGAGATGAGCTCCTTCAGAAAACCAAAGAGCTTGAGGGGTACAAGGGAAGTGCGTTAAAAAGTCAAAAGGACGATTTTGAAAACAAATATAATACAACTCTTGAGTTATTAGCTAAAGAGAAGCGTCAATATAATGTTTTCTTAATGGATGAACGTCAAAAAACGTACCTTGCTAATACCAAAGTTAATGAACTTGAAAAAAAGCTCTCTATGACCACCACTGATTCTGCTAAAATTCTAGAGGATAAGAAACAAGAGGTAGATGCGTTAAAACAAGACTTCAAAAGTAGATATGATAAAGAAACCGAAAAAGTTACGAAACTAGAAGCACAAGTCGACTTTTTGAAGAACGTTGTTTATAAAACGCATGATTCTATTCAATCCGTAAGAATGCTAGCACCTCCATCGATGTTTAAGGGTCAAGCTAGCTTTGCAAGTCCTGAGTACCTTGCCAAAGCTCAAGCTGCGAACCCGCATCTTTATCTTGATGAGACTGAAAGGACAGATCTTGATTGCATGCCTGTTAGTGCCGATAGTGAAGAGACTGCCCTTTGGGATGCTGATAGTCAACCACTTGTTAATAAGGAGTTTGTGAAACCTTATAATTATGCTTATGAGAATAGTCTTTATGGCCTGTTCAACAAACAAACTCATAAAACTCGTGAGGAAGTGTTCTTAGAATGCAAACAAAAGAGAATTCAATGGAAGAAAGCATTTGCCCCTAAGAAATCTAATGTTTACAAATACATCAACTACCTCCCTCTAGATGAATCTAAAAGCAAGAGTAGGAAAACATTAGGTATTCTTAAACATCACATAGATAATGTTAAATCTATTGTTGAACGAGACTGGGCAAAACGTGAAAATGCTGAATGGACACGTCCGATTCCTCAAGATATTACCCTGCTTGTCAAAGAACTCTTAATTCCAAACACGGCGTTGATTAAAGAAACTGTTCTTCAACTTGAGGAGTTCATTCGGACCGAAATGTTTGATGATTTAAAATATGTTGAATCTATTGAGAAACACATTGATGATCTTCAAATGGAGAAGTCTGATTTCTCAGATGAATATGATTTACTCTTGCAAGAATGTGTTTCTAAAGATGTTATGTGTGCTTATTTTACATCTTGTGCTGATATTGATGAATATTCTGAAGTTGCATGCCAATATCTTGATAAGATCAAAGAATGTGAACGTCTTGAAATTGAGCTTTCGAAACGTAAAGAAAATGTTGACAAAAAGGCTTTTGAGTTACTTCAACACAAAACTGATTTCCTTCAAAAACATTGTCATTCACTTGAACTTGCTTTGCAAAAAGATGTTGGTCGTTTTCCACATGATAATAAATTGCAAGAAAAACTTTCTCAAACATTTCGAGAAATGAATGAACAGAATTTGGAAATTAAAGGGATGAAAGCTCAATTACAAGACAGGGACAGAGCGATAGCAGAGTTGCAGAAACTCATTGCTAAAATGGGTGGGAAAATTGTGGAACCTAGCATTAAGAAAAATGTTGTTAGACAACCCAATGCCTCTAAAGAGAATAGATCCTCTATCTTGGGAAAACCATCTGCTTTATCTAATTCCTCGTTTGCAAAACCTGTGTTTGCCCCCAAGATGGATGGAAAGGAAAGGTTACCACAAGCTCAACCCATAAGGAATCATGTAGCACCAAGCGTTAAGCACAATAATGTGATTAAACCAGGGATGTATAGAATGCCCACTAAGCCCACAAACAAAGATACTCACTCGCCTCAGACTTCTAGAAACACTAATATTCGTGTGTCTTCTACTACAGGAATAGTCTCCACTACTAGTGTTAGCCGGCCTCAGCTTAAGAGCACTCAAGAGAATGATAAGGTCTGGAAACACAAGAATCAAGGGAAGATGAAGCAAGTAGAAGAACACCCTAGGATTTTCAATGTTTCTAAGAATAAAACGTCTGTAATCGCGTGTCATGACGATTTGAATGATTCAACTTTGAATGCTATGAATGTGAAATTTGTTTGTGTCAAATGTGGCAAGTGTACTAATGCTAATCATTCTATGTGTGCTATGAATAATGTTAAAGGCGTAGAAACTAGAACTAAGAAGCAAATTGTGATGCCTATTAGTGCTAGTAAACCCAAACGCAAAGTGAACCATTCTGGTGCTACCCCCACTAAGAAAAGTATTGCATCAGACTCCATCACTAAGAATCCTAGAAGCAAAATTAAGGAATTATATGAGTCTGCCAGTAAGTCTTGGAAATGGTGGTTTGCTAATCAATGTCCTCCCGGATATAAATGGATGCCTAAAGTTAGGACAGAAAATGTGAAAAAGAGTGTTAGTTTGCCTTTAAATGTTGATAAGGACACTAATGATTCTACTATCACAACTACTGTGGTATCCAATTTAGCAAATGCTCCATCGTGTTCTAACTCTTCTGCAGGTGATACAAATAATTCTCTTCATAATGGACTCCGGATGCACGAAGCACATGACGGGGAATCTCAAGCTTCTAATTAACTTCGTGGAGAAGTTCCTAGGTACGGTCCGATTCGGAAATGATCAATTTACACCGATCCTAGGATATGGAGATTTGGTTCAGGGGAATATCACGATTAAAAGGGTATACTACGTCGAAGGGCTCAATCACAATCTTTTCTCGGTTGGTCAATTCTGTGATGCGGATTTGGAAGTTGCTTTCAGAAAGAAGACATGTTTTGTTCGTGATTATGATGGGAATGACTTACTTACCGGTACACGGGGTACTGATCTTTACACAATTTCACTTCAAGACACAACTTCATCAACTCCAATTTGCTTCATGGCTAAAGCTTCAACGACTCAGGCATGGTTATGGCATCAACGTCTTTCTCATCTCAACTTTGATACCATTAACTTGCTTTCCAAGAAAGATATTGTGAGAGGCCTTCCAAGCTTGAAATTCATCAAAGATCATCTTTGTTCTTCTTGTGAACTTTGTAAAGCTAAACGAAGTAGCTTCAAAACAAAGACAACACCAAGCTCTAAAGGACGGTTAGATCTTCTTCACATGGATCTGTGTGGTCCCATGCGTGTTCAGAGTATCAATGGAAAGAAATATATTCTGGTCATCGTTGATGATTACTCAAGGTACACATGGACTCACTTTTTGAGGTCCAAGGATGAAACACCCGATGTTCTCATTAGCTTCCTTAAATTGATACAACGTGGTCTTCAAGCTCAAGTTAAAGTGGTTCGTACTAACAGAGGTACAGAATTTTTGAATTCAAATCTGAGAAAGTATTTTGAAGCCGAAGGGATTGAACATGAAACATCTATTGCTCGAACACCCGAACAAAACGGCGTTGTTGAAAGACGAAACCGTACTTTGGTTGAAGCTGCTCGAACATTATTATCCGCTTCAAAACTTCCACTATATTTCTGGGCCGAAGCCGTGTCAACCGCATGCTACACACAAAACCGATCCTTAATTATCCCAAGACACGAAAAGACACCATATCACATAATTCATGATCGAAAACCTTCACTCAAACACCTTCATGTTTTTGGATGTACTTGCTACATTATTCGAGATGGTGAAAATTTGGATAAGATGAAAGAGAAAGGTGATGCATGTATTCTTGTGGGATATGCAACTCAGTCAAAGGGATATAGAGTATACAACAAGAGAACAAAATTGATTGTCGAGACTATTCACATCCGATTTGATGAATCTCAAGAAATGGCACTTGAACAAAACAGTTTAAGTCCCGATCCACAACGACAAACGACTTCTGTTCACAACCGCACGGAACTCGAAACTCAAGACCACAGAAATGAACCGTCAAGTTCAACGCTGGTTCCAGAAAATGTTCCTAGAGCTGATATGACAGTCGACACGACCATTGAAGAGTTAGAAATGTTATATGGACCAATGTATGATGAATATTTCACGGGGGAGAAACAAGTTGTATCGAAGTCTTCCGCTGTCACTCATGATAAGAATGATGAAACCGATCATCGTCAACAACAAGATACAACTTCATCTACTTCAACACGGGTTGCTGCAGATTTACCTCCTCAGAATATTACTTCAACAATCGATCCTACAACCTCCACAACTACTGTCATTGCTCCAGAGAACACAAATCAAGCAGACAATGCATTATCTGACGAAGACGAATTCATCAACCCATTCGGTACACCGGTACACGAAACTGGAGAGTCTTCTACTCGCCATGTTGATCCGTCAAATATGCATACTTTCTATCAACGACATCCTTCAACACATCATTGGACCCGAGATCATCCTTTGGTTCATGTCATTGGAAACCCTTCACAGCCCGTTCGTACAAGACGACAGCTTGAAACCGATGGCGATGTTTGTATGTTCGCACTCGCCGTGAGTACTGCTGAACCGAAAAACATCAAAGAAGCCATGGCTGATCATGCTTGGATTGAATCGATGACGGATGAACTTCAACAATTTGAAAGACTTAAAGTCTGGGAACTGGTTGACAGACCATACGATGTAACACCATTAAATCTTCGATGGATCTGGAAAAACAAGATGGATGAAGAAAACACGATCATCAAGAATAAATCTAGGCTAGTGGCTAAAGGGTATGGACAGAAAGAGGGTATTGATTTTGAAGAATCATTTGCACCAGTTGCTCGAATGGAAGCAGTCAGGATTTTTCTTGCTTATGCTGCACATAAGGGATTCATTGTCTATCAAATGGACGTAAAGACGGCGTTTCTTAACGGTCCTTTGAAGGAAGAAGTCTATGTCACGCAGCCGGAAGGATTCGTCAATCTTCATTACCCTGACAAGGTGTATCGTCTCCACAAAGCACTATATGGACTCAAGCAAGCTCCAAGGGCGTGGTACGACGAGCTCTCAAAATTTCTGGTCTCCAAAGGTTTCTCAAAAGGTTCCATTGATCTAACTTTGTTCACTTATAAATATGGGGATGACATTCTGCTTGTGCAAATTTATGTTGATGACATTATTTTCGGGTCTACAAACCCAAAACTTTCAAAATGGTTTGAAAAAGTAATGCACAGCAGATTTGAAATGTCTATGATGGGCGAACTAAAATTCTTTCTAGGAATTCAAGTTCACCAATCCCCAAGTGGTATCTTTATTAACCAAGCTAAGTATTGTCAAGAGATAATCAAAAAGCATGGTATGACATCATGTGACCCCGTTGGGACACCATTATCAACCACATCCCTAGATGCTGATTTGGAGGGATTACCCATAGATCAAACGAGATATCGTTCCATGATCGGGTCCCTCATGTACTTGACAGCAAGCAGACCTGATATTCATCATGCTACGTGTTATTGTGCACGATATCAAGCACGACCCACTGAAAAGCACCTCAAGGAGGTTAAACGGATCTTTCGGTACCTTAAGAATACCATTCACATGGGACTCTGGTATCCGAGGGAAACCGGTTTCTTTCTAACGGCCTATTCAGATTCTGATCATGCAGGGTGTCTTGATACACGTAAAAGTACTTCTGGTGGTGCACAATTTCTAGGTCAAGACAAGCTTGTGGGATGGTCTTCCAAGAAGCAGGATTGCACGTCACTTTCATCAGCCGAAGCGGAGTATGTGTCTCTATCTGCGTGTTGTGCTCAAGTTCTTTGGATGAGAACACAACTCACGGATTATGGCTTCCATTTTGATAAAGTACCTATGTACTGTGACTCAAAGTCGGCCATAGCCATCTCCTGCAATCCGGTTCAGCATTCCCGCACGAAGCACATTGATGTCCGATATCACTTCATTAAGGAACAAGTTGAAAGAGGTATCGTTGAACTATACTTTGTTGGAACGGATTACCAATTAGCTGACTTGTTTACAAAAGCTCTTTCGAAAGAGAGGTTTGCGTATCTAGTTAGGCAAATTGGTATGAGATGTTTGACTCCAGCAGAACTGGAGGTTCTGGCAAAGAAGCCTGCTTGATTCATCTATCAAACATCTACCTGTAAATATTAATCAAAAAGCAAAATACAAAATTAAAAAATCTTTGATAATCCAAAAATATTCTTCTCGACATGTCTTTCAGTATCGATAATATGGACGTACCTAGAAATGTCGCTCAATAACGACACGGGTGTGTACATAAAGCTCGAATGAAAGTTGTAAATATTTTTCAAAACATGTCATTTCTATCTTTTTCCAAAGGAAATTGTCTATTTTGGACAATATTTCCAACAACGGGTAGAGCAATCTATCTTGGGTTGAGCTTGTCACAAAACATTCAACGTTTTGAGCTCAACACAATGGCTTGTAATCACTTTCAGATTGCAACCCGGATCCAAATTCACGGGGGAGTGTACGCTTTTGTACTCTTACCCTTAGCAAAAGAAGTTAAATCTTCTTACACTTGAGTGGATTCGTCAAGACATTCAAAGTCTATGAACTCAAGTTTATGCTTTAGAAAAACCTTTTCGTCAAAAAGAATTGATTTTTCAAAAAGCGTTGAACACAATTTTTTCAAGAATTTCTCATTGACATTCAAAATCTTTAAAAAATTGTGTGTTCAACAACTCCTATCCTCAAAAGTTTAATGTGGATCAAATCCTCGTAATGACAATTCCATTGGATCAATTTTTGAGGGGGAGCAATTCAACTTCATGCAAAAGAGTAACACATCTTTCTCCCGAAGATTTTCAAGACTATTTTTCAAAATATATTTTAATCAAATTTGGTATCTCTAATATCAAAAGATTTTATATATTAGAGATTGGGGGAGAAAATGTGATTAAAATGTGATCATATATAAGACTCAAGCACTTTAACTCTTACCCACATGTGCGAAACACTTTCGATTATCGATGCACATGTGAAGGGGGAGCTTTTCTGAAACGACAAAACTAGCAAAGTGTTAAATGTTTTTCAAACACTTTGTTAGAATTTAAAGTGGTTTTCATGGTTACGATCAAATACCCACAACATCTTTAATTCACGACGTTATTGGTGTCAAAAGGGTGGTTAGGTTTAAGTCCTATGATCCAACCAGAACCGGAGGGATCTTCCCAGGGACAATCCAATAGATTATTAGAAGTCCTTAGGAAAGATGGAGTAGAATGTGAACGTAGCTGAATGCCGACTAAGTACTGATGATAGCACTGGAACAATCACAACAAGGTGCTATTAATGATGTCTTGGTAAGCATTGAAGGGGTTGAAGAATGAAAAAGAAATGTAAGGATAAAGGGTGTAAAGAAAGAAGCCCTCCATACAACTTAGGCAGAAACCGGGTCAACTCATCATGAAGACAAACTCATCATGGACCCAGTGATGTGAAGCACAACCCTTTCCTAGCTACTCAGACTTCTCTCAAAAGAAGTTTGTTTTATTGTCACGGAGATCAACACGACTTCTATTGACTTTCTCACTCCGAGATAGTTGATATTGAATAGGTGGCATCTGCTCCAGCCTCCGACCACTAAAAGTGCACAAATCGAGTCTAGAGCCAAGAGATCAATCAAATCTCGTTAGGACACACGGATGAAGATCAAGAGAGTCCTACGCTATATCCTTGCGATATTGCTAGAACACTCAGAGTGATACTATTTAGTATTCACAATGATGAGTGGAAATCCTTCCAGTGTTAACATCAAACAGCACTGCGGTAGGTCATATGTAAGATTCTTTATGAATTGAACATATGTACAACTGAAAAGCAACAGTGGTTTGATTCTGAATTGATTCAAACTCGTTTCAGGTTTCTACGCAATATCTTTATGGTCTTGCCAGAACATTCAGAGTGATATTTATTAATATTCACAGTGATGAATGGAAATCCTTCTAGCGTCAACATCAAACAGCGCTACGGTAGGTGACTTGTGAGATTCTTATGAATCAAACTTGTGTCAACTGGAAAGCAACAATGGTAAGATTCTTAATGAATCAAACTTGTTCCAGGAATTTGAATTGACGACTTTAATCAAGCGGATATTTATCCAATTGATTCACTCTTTATGTTCGCAGTCTTGCTTTGAGACGGTCGAGTAAAGAGAACGGCTAGTACAGCCGCGAAACCCTGTCAAGGAGATTCTTAATTGAATCTACCTGATCACAGGTACGATATTTAATATCGTATAACGGTCTTCACCGACCGGAGGTAAAACGCTACCGATTTAGGACGAATGTCAAAGCCATTCAGTCCGTGTCTATGTTTTGTCTCGAGAAGGTGGCGTCACGGTGTACTCAGCAAAGTCAAAGATTCACAACCACATATTCATGCCCAAAGACTTATCCAACAATTGATAGTGTGAGCATGTGGATAAAGACACAAGATCACAAGATGGCAAAGACAAGTCAAGAATGATTTGAAGATCTCAAGACTTAAAGACAAAGTCGAAAGACAACGACAAAGGCTCAAAGATCACAGCATGAAGGAACAAAACTACTGTTACACGTTCAAGACTCATTTATGACGAAATTCATAAAACTCCATTGGAATCCAAAATATCAAAGAGGAATGACCTCACATTGGGGGAGATTGTTAGCCTCAAAATATTGAGTCAAACAAGAATGTTCGGTCATAGGTTTCTATTGTAACATTTATTAGAACGTTGTAATAAGTAGTTATTTCGTCGTGGTTTACGGGCTTGGATTTAAACTAATTAAAGTCCATAAAGACAAGCCCGGCCCAATATATAGTCCATTAAAGCCCGCATGTGGGTGGACTATATATACTACCCTCCTAGCATGTTAGGAGGGTGGATGGTCATTTGTAACAAATCTTTTCTTAATCTAATCTCACCAAGTTAATCATCTCCTCTCTACTTTCTCTCACTACTTTCTCTCTCTAGGAATTCATCTCTTCTTCATCTATTTTCTTTCTCTCTTCATTGCTTAATCATCACAAATACATGGGACAACATTTTCTTCATCTGGAACCATTCCATGACATAGCAAACACAACTCTTTGAACCTCCTAGTGTATGCACCAATGTCATTGTTCTTCACAGTCAGGTTCCACAGTTCAATTTCCATTTTCTGAATCTCATTACGAGGATAGTATTCCTTAGTCAACAACTTCTTAAGTTCCTCCCAACTCATTCCATACGCCTCCTCGACTCCAACCGTCTGCACATGGGTGTTCCACCATGTCAACGCCCCAACAGCTAAAGTACAAGTAGAATAAGTCACTCGGTTTTCAACAGTACATCCACTGACACGGAACACAGATTCCATCTTATCAACCCAACGAGCTAATCCAACAGCTCCTTCAGTACCATTAAAATTCAAGGGGTCACAACTCCTAAAGTCCTTGTAAGTACACGACTTAGGTGGTCGATTGTCAACATCGTTCGGCGGTGCTTGGTTCACGTTGTTGTTAGCTTGGATGTTTGCCAATACAGCGGTCACTAGTTGTGTAATTAGTTCTTCCAATTGTTCGCCAATCATTCCGTTACGTGTGTTCACCATTGTTTCTCTGCGTTAAGACAACAATGCAAATAGGGTTCAAGCACGAATATACACGTTATATATTTCTTATGCTAAAATAAAATGCAGAATTTAACAATACAACAAACATAGAAAGGATATTCATTGATTAAAGTCATAAAGTTAAATTCCCATTCATAATCAAAATATCAAGTACATAGTCATAAAATAAGAGTTTCGATTAAATACCAAAGATCAAAACAAAACCAAAAATAACACCAAAAATGGTGATTGGAATAAAATCAGACTATAGATGTAATCGAAATGATACGTGATAGTATGCGATGACATGTCCTGCAACCACCAAATGTTAGATATCCGCGCGAATGGTTGTAGGGTATGCATGAAATAATCATGTATAGAAATTAAAGTATGCAAATCAGCGAAATGCATATGTATATAATACATATTACGTATTACATAATATATATTACATATTACTTATAGTGTTATCTTACGTAATACATTACGTAGTACATATATGTATACAGAGTAACAAGTAGCCACATCGGTTATAGTCTAGGCCTAAGATGCAAACCTAGTTCTCTATAACCAAGGCTCTGATTACCAAATCTGTAACACCCCAAAATGTGATATGCGGAAGCGGTGAAGCTCGGAGGCTGTTACGTCATTGTATCATAGTTCAAGGTACAAGAGAACGACTCTAAATGAGACGTTTTATAAAAATACCTCGTTGAATTTAATAAAAAGCATCCAAGTACAAAAGGTATCAGTTTCAAAAGATAGCGTAGCGGAATATAACAGTTTTAAACATCAACGAGATAACAGTTCAAAAGCATAAGTAGATAAATGTCTGAAGATAGCCTTGGAATGCATGCGGACTCCAAGTACTTCACACAGCAGATACAAATCATCATCAATTACCTGAGATAAATGCTAAATTAGGTCAACATAAAGTTGGTGAGAATACAGGTTTCAAGTAAAAATTCATAGTAATTCGATTTCAGATTTTATTTCATGTACACATGCAACTATAGGAGGTATAGTGCCAAGTGTAGGATAAATTGGGTGTTCACAATATTTATGATAGCTAAGCTCGTGACATTGAAACTAATGATCCAGTACATACAATAGATTGTATATATAAATTTTGCCCCAATAGAGTACCTAGCCAAGATAACTCCGTTCACACAAATGGTATACTGTAAGAACTAATCACACGACTTATAAGAACAAGAAATAAAGATGAATAAGATCAAGATTAAAACTAAGAATGGAATATTAGATTAGATGAAGAAGAACTAGAAAGATACAAGGTAGATGATTCTAGTGAGAGAAACTAAGGAGAGTTTCTCTCTCTAAAACAAGAAGAAGAGAAAAGATACAATGGGAGAGACACACACACAAATGAGGATGGTTATGCCTTTTATACTAAGGCTTACATGAATAGGAGGCCTTCCTCATTTGTGTGTTCGGGACTAATTCCCGTTTCATGCATAATAATGACATAGAACTCTCGACACTGTTGAATAGCATTTTCCACGAGCTTTGCAACGGTATATTATATGACCATCACTTTAAATACTTCTAACAATCTCCCCCTAAGGGGTGGTCATATAATATGTGACTTCACTTCTTTGATCATCACTTTAAATACTTCTAACAATCTCCCCCTAAGTGGTGGTCATGTATTATGTGACGTCACTTCTTTGTTGTTGCAGACTTTGAAGCTCGTTGTCTTGAGAGTTCTTTCATCGATCCTTTCATGACTTGTGATCTTGGATCTTTGATCTTTGCCTTGACTTGATCTTGTAACTTTGCCAGCTTGTGTTCTTGTGTCTTTGCCCACATACTCATGTTTTGTGTTGTCATGAAAGATTGTTAAAAATCTCCCTTGATCATCAGAGTAGCGGAAGTCTTTGTCTTTAGATGTTCTTGAGCTTTCTTCAATAATCCTGAATATGTGGCCTTGAATTGCGACTCTTGAGATAACGCCACCGTTTGCATTCCACCGGTTTCCCGTTATACAGTACGAATACTGTACCTGTGATCAGGTAAGTTCAAAGAACTTCCTTGACAGGATTTCCAACTGTGGAAGCCGTTCTCAATACTAGAATATATCGAAAGATAACTCAAAGTAAGGAGTGAATCATGCAGTTCCATTCTGCTGATTAAGTCGTCAATTCACTTTCCTGGAACAAGTCTGAATCATTTAAGAATCAAACCATCGTTGCTTTCCAGTTGACACAAGTTTGATTCATATAGAATCGCACAAGTTACCTACCGCAGTGCTGTTTGATGATGACACTGGAAGGATTTCCATTCGTCACTGTAAATACTGAAAAGTATTACTCTGAATGTTCTGGCAAGATCATAAAGATATTGCGTCGAGACCTGGAACGAGTTTGAATCAATTAAGAATCAAACCACTGTTGCTTTCCAGTTAACATATGTTTAATTCAAGTGAATCTTACATATGACCTACCGCAGTGCTGTTTGATGTTAACACTGGAAGGATTTCCATTCATCACTGTGAATACTAAAGAGTATCACTCTGAATGTTCTAGCAATACCACAAGGATAGAGCGTAGGACTCTGTAAATCATCGCTTGTGTTCTAATGATGAACAACAATTGATCTATGGAATAAGTGTCCTAATGAGATTTTTTGATGAATCTCGTTGGCTCTAGACTCTATAAGTGCACGTTTATTTGGTGATCGGAGGCTGGAGCAGACTGCCACCTATTCAATATCTACTATCTCGGAGTGAGGAAGTTGATAGAAATGAGTTGAACTCCGTGACAATAAAACAAACTTCTTTTGAGAGAAGCTTGAGTAGGCTGGGAAGGGTTGTGCATTGCATCACTAGGTCCATGATGCTTTGTCTTCAGTATCAGAAATCATCAAAGTGATTCTGATAATAGATGTATTGACCCGGTTTCTGCCTAAGTTGTATGGAGGGCTTCTTTCTTTACACCCTTCATCCTTACATTTCTTTTTCATTCTTCAACCCCTTCAATGCTTACCAAGACGTCATAACTAGCACCTTGTTGTGATTGTTCCAGTGCTAGCTTAAGTCATTAGTCGGCATTATTCCCGTACACTCAACTACTCCATCTTTCCTAAGGACTTCTAAGTTCTAATGGATTGTTCCTGGGAAGATCCCTCCGGTTCTGGTTGGATCATAGGACGAATACCTAACCACCTTTTGACACCAATACCATCGTGAATTTATGTGTTGAAGGGTATAGATATCGTAACCAGAAAAATCATTTGAAAATGCAGTCAAGGTGTTGATGAAATCAATGTTTACACCTTGAAAGTTTTCTATATCACCAAAAACGCTCCCCCTACATATGTGCATCATAAAAAGGAGAGATTTTTGCACATATTAGGAAGAGAAAGCACTTATATCAAAGATCTTATTAAAGATAACACATTTTAATCACTATTCTCCCCCTCAAAAATTGCATGAAATTGAAATTTTTGTGAAACTAGTGATGAAACATGGAGAGAATAATGTGTCATGAAACTTCGGAACAAATGTTTATAAAAACATTATACTCCCCCTCGAAAAGAGATTGTATTTAAATAGGGGAGTATATGAGCACATTGTTTTGAAATACTTTGAAAAATTGTGCTCAAAAGTCCGAAAAAAATTGTGTTCATGAGCTTAAAACTTTGAATGTTTCGATATAAGCTCATGACCGAGAAAAATGAATTTCTCGTTGTTGAGGATAAGTCAAAGACTTTCCTTTATTTAGGGACCGGGTTATAGTCTGACATGTGACTATAAGCCATTATGTTGAGCTCAAAACGTTGAATGTTTTGTGACAAGCTCAACCCGAGATAGATTGCTCTACCCGTTATTAGGATAAGTTATCTTTAAAGATACACTCTCCTTTATTTGAAGTTCGAGTTACAGTCTGACATTTAACTGTAAGTCGTTTACATGAGCTTAAAACATGGAATGTTTTTATCGGAAGCTCATGACCGAGAAAGTTTTATTTTCTCGTTTTTAAGGATAAGTGATCATCCGTGATCAACTTTCCTTTCTTTGAGGCACGAGTCACAATCTGAGGTAACTGCAAATCATATGAAGAAAGGGGAAATGACATGTTTTGAAAAACATTTGAACTTTCATTCGAGCTTTATGTACACACCCGTGTCGTTATTGAGCGACATTTCTAGGCACGCCCATATTATCGAAACTGAAAGACATGTCGAGAAGAATATTTTTGGTATTTTTGAAAGATTTTTTCGTTTTTTGTTTTGTTTTTATAGGTTTTATATTTTTGTATTTTGATTTTCAATGTTTTTTTAAAAATAATCCAAAATAGACCTTTGTACAGCAGAAGAGGGTGATGTTGTATGTACAGAATTGGAACCCTTTGAAGAAATGGATTCAGAATCCGCTGAAGTACCTGCAATGACAGAAGAAGAATTTGCACAAATACTAGTGTTAGGAGTAACAAATGCATTTTCTACATTCAAGACACTCGCATTAGTGCTGGAGCAGGTGTCATCACTCTTCTTGATGGGAATCCACTTAAGACCGACTTCCTTAAAGATCCTACCCGTGGGTTTCCACTGAAGACTAGATCGAGGATTAGTGTTCTCTTGCACAGCGGAAGACTTCTTTGGAGAGAAACTAGATCCTGCATTGATCCGCCTTGAGGATTTATTGTCATTGCTTTTCTTTGTGACGGGTGGGAATCTCCTTGTTGGCTTATGGGATTCTGCATTCTGTCTCTGTGTGAAAGCACGAGAGTTTACCTCATAGAGGTATTGCAGAATGCAATGAGCATGATTTCCATGGTGAATTCCCTTTTTGCACGTGGGGCATACAGTGAGTTTGGGATTCTCGAAAGGTCTTGTGTACCTAGGATTTGCTGACCGTTCAGGCACTATGTTCGAAACACGGCTACCTATTGGTGATTGCAAATTCCTAGGTTGTTGGGAAGGGGTCCTAGGTTTTGGTTGATTACCATTAGGTGTGTGTTGAACTCTAGTGGTTGTTGGTTTACTAGGTTTTGAATACACATGGTTTACTTTCTGAATGTTCCCTTTTTGCTTACCATCCCCTAGGTTTTTGGTTTGACCAACGTCATTTGAACCATTAGATTCCTTTGTGGGCGTAAGAGTCACACACTTGGGAGTACTCTTAGGAGTAGTGCAAGGTGCATTCACAGAGTTGTGTTTAGCAAGAGTGGGTTTTCTAAATGGAGGAACATAGGGTGAGATGGCTGGTTTTGGTACAGTCGATGGCACATCGGTATTAGGAGGTAACCTAGAAACATTAGAAGGCGGTTTTCCTAAGATAGATGGCTTTGGTACTTTGTACGCATTGGGTTGTCTAACAACTGATTTTACAACCTTAGCTTCCACAGTTTTCCCTCCCATCTTTCCAACAAGTTTCTGCAACTCAGCAATCGCGATGTCTTTGTCTTGCAACTGAGCTTTCAGATCAGAAATATCCTTACTCTTTTCATTCAATTCACGAAATGATTCAGAGAGTTTTACTTATAAATTATTGTCATCAGGAACTTTTCCAACTTTGGTTTGCAAAGCAAGTTCAAGAGAATGACAATGTTTCTGAAGAAAATCATATCGGTGTTGAAGAATCGTGAACTCTTTTTGATTAACATTTGTTGAAGGCTCACTGTCGCGACATTCACCTCCTAACTGAGCTCGTAGCTGTTCGATCGTTTGTTGCAGTTCATTGTAAGCTTTATCATACGAGAGTTTGTCATCCTTACATTCATCACATTTTTTGACATATTTATTCCAAAGATCGGTGAATTCGTTGTCCTTTTTGATGACATAAGACTCCATTTTCTCTTTCGTACGATCAAGCTCATTTTGGAGGGTTTCATTTTCTGACACAGAGATGTTTACCGCAACAGGGTTACTATCAACACAATCACCACTGTCACTTGCTTTCGAGAGACATGCAAGGTCGCTTTCCAAAACTTTAATTTTATCAAGAGATTCATCAGCCTCCTTCGCCAAAGATTTGAAGTCTTCAACAAATTTGGCTAGTTCTTTTAGAAAAGCGTTCTCAAGATTGCCTATCCTCGCATCAACTTGATTAATAATGGGATTGATTTCTGTATGAAGCACTTTTTGTAACTCGACATGAACGGGTGATGTAAAGTTTCCTCCAGTCATTTTGGCGTTAACAACCCGTTTGAGAATGACAAAATTATCTTTGAGCTCATTAAGAAATCGTCGTGCAACACTCGGTTTAGGAGGATCCTCTGTCAATTCCTCACTAGGTAGCAAAAGCAATTCGGTACTAGTTTTAGATCGAACAAAAACCGTTGGAGGATTAACTTTTGGATAGTAAACAGGTGTCACTTCTTTATCAAGCTTTTTCATTCTTAAACGAGTTTCTTCAGCAAGTTCAGTAGTTTCCTCAGAATCATGCACACTAGGAGGATCATGCTCATCAGACAGGAGCACGCTACCATTATATAGAGTTTGATTTATGGCCTGAACCTGCTTAAGGTATTCTGGATTGGGAGGAAGAGGACAACCTAAAGCCATTTTGTAACGGGTGTAATTTATCTCATTCACTTTAGGTGCGAGCATATTTATCATCTGCATAGATTGTCCACGTTTTACCAAAAGGTTGTCTAAGTCCCTAATCCTATCCTGAGCATTGCAAAAATCCTCAAGAAGCCCATCTTCTCGAATTTTGAAATCATGTTTCAGCTTTTTTATTTCTCCTTTTAAGTCAGAAACGATAGATTTTTCAGTTGAAAGCTGTTTATTAAGAGAGGTGATTTCATCATTCAATTCGCTTATCTTTTTTGCACTACTTAAATGTAAGGCATTTAATTTCTTAGTGGTGCATTTTTCTTGATAAACCGATGTAGCATGAGCTTGTTCAAGTTCCTTGATTTTAGCATGATGAATCTCAAAACTTTTCTCCCGTTCCTTATATCCTTTAAGCTCAGTGGTCAATTTGGCATTAGTTTCTCTAAACTTATTATTAACCACATTCGCATGAGCAACATCCTTGGCAAGCTTATCAAATAATGATTTATAATACGCATGCGTCTCGTCAGGACGGGTTGTAGGTTGCGCTACTTGATCCCCACTAAGGTCCACACTGGGTGCATTAGAAATAATATTGCTATTATTCGTTTGAACCCCGTGTGTCTCAGTGGAAGGCTCAAGTGACGCAGTATACTCTTCCTCCTGATTAGACATATTATATAACTCATTAGCATTGAGACGTGGGTGTACCTCAGAGGAACCGTCTGAATCATACACAGGAGCTCTGTCAAGTTGAACTACCGATGTGGATGATTGCTGTGAATTAGCCATCAAGATGGAGTCGGAAGTCACCTCTTCTTCCTCCTCATATGCTGCTGCAGATGCCATGAGATCAAACTCTTCAGCTAGAAGTGGAATTCCTGCTTCTTCCTTTTGTGCTATAAGAAGCTGAGACTGGAGATGAGCAACATTCCCCTTCTTTCTTACATGTCTATCACGATGCTCAAAACCCGCAGCATCCCTATCTTGTTGATAACTCATAGTAGAAGTCGTGTGAAAAACAGGATCTCAATTCGTAGAAAGCGTGTGTTGGGGTGTCAACAAAATCAAAGTTTGCCAAAATTTTCCAGCCCGACAAAAAAATTCCTCAGTCCGACAAAACGGTAATCCGAAAAAATTTTGAAACACTAAAATGTGAAATCGAGTTAGAAATAGCCAATAACTAGTAGGGAAAAAACTTGAAAAAAAATGAAATTTTTTAATAAAAATAAAACCTAAAAATTTGAAATTTGGCCTAAAAATTTGAATTTTGGTCCGAAAATTTGAATTTTCGGTCGAAAATTTTTTCGCATAGCCAAAATTTGAAATTGAAGCTTAAATGGCCTAAAAATGGTCTAGGAAAAATTAAATTTTACTATGGTTTTCCCGCCAAAAAACTCAAACAGAATTACTTAAACAGTCTAGATAGTGGCTAAGTCTAAAAATTACTCAAACAGAATTTCCATCGGAATGTTGATCGGAATGATCCATCGGAATGTCCCTCTATCGCTCTATCGGAATGTGCAGATCGGAATCCTAGATCGGAATGTGTAGATCGAAATCCTAGATCGGAATGTGTTGATCGGAATCCTAGATCGGAATGTGCTTCTATCGGAATGTCCTTCTATCGGAATCCTAGATCGCAATGATGACCTGTCGGAATGCTTAGATCGGAATGTTCAGATCGGAATCTTCAGATCGGAATGTGGCTAAGATCAATTTGGCAGAGTAGCGTCTCAAAGTTCCTTAAAAACCGTCGGAATCCCAGATCGCAAAGAACGATCGGAATGTCCAGATCGGAATAGGTATCGAAATCTTTAGATCGCAAAGTAGAACCTAGAGGTTATTGCGATCTGGCCACACTCCCTTTGTACTTTCCGATGGTGAAACTTGCAAGAATTTCGGAAAGATGAAAAAAACAAGAAATTTCTCAACTTTTGATCCAAAAGACTTGTTTTTAAGCCAAAACCAAGATGCCCAAATCACTACTACACGATTAAGGAAGGTATACGACTTGAAGAACACCAACGAGCTATCCACGAATCCCTTGGCGAATGATACCACTTGTAAGAACTAATCACACGACTTATAAGAACAAGAAATAAAGATGAATAAGATCAAGATTAAAACTAAGAATGGAATATTAGATTAGATGAAGAAGAACTAGAAAGATACAAGGTAGATGATTCTAGTGAGAGAAACTAAGGAGAGTTTCTCTCTCTAAAACAAGAAGAAGAGAAAAGATACAATGGGAGAGACACACACACAAATGAGGATGGTTATGCCTTTTATACTAAGGCTTACATGAATAGGAGGCCTTCCTCATTTGTGTGTTCGGGACTAATTCCCGTTTCATGCATAATAATGACATAGAACTCTCGACACTGTTGAATAGCATTTTCCACGAGCTTCGCAACGGTATATTATATGACCATCACTTTAAATACTTCTAACATATACACTCGTCCGGCGTCAGAATGCCCGAGTGGAGGTTGTCAACCCTCAATAGATCTATCCATATCATAAGAGCTTACTCCAGCAGAGTAATTAACGATTCACGATAGTGGGGACTATGGCTAAAGTAACTTAAGCTATCTCATAAACAGTGTTCACAAAACGTTCACAGAAATCTAGTTTTACTTGCGTCCAGAAGCAAGCATCGAAAGCATTTATCACATCCCAAAACATTAAACATATAAAACAGTTTAATAGGGATCTATAGACTCACCTCAAGCAACTATTCAAACCGCACAAGTATGATCAAATAGTAGCGAGCAACTCTAGCAACAACCTAAATATAATACTATAGTTTAGGCGCTAGCAAATAAGTCACAATAGTTCGTCACGTACGTTACTCATCAATCATATATATATTTTGTAGTTAAAATCGTGACTTGTAGATATCATATCGTTATAAGCATTATAGTATATATACTTAGACAAAAATATTTATTTTTGACTCGACGAAATTTCGACAGCCTTTCGGCGTAAATTTTAATTTATGCAAATTTATCTTAATAAATTTTCCAACAAACTTTCTATAGAAAATTCGGCAGCCTTTCGGCGTCACATTAAAATTTGCCATTTTTAGAAAGTACCCAAATCTCGTCCTAAAATCCCTAATTTCAACACTTCTCAATCACAATACTTCAACGAGTCATTTTCCCCGCAATAAAACCAATTTCCACTTTTAACGCTCAAACTTTTAACGACGCACCAAGTATTCACATTTCGCGCTTATATCCTTTTACAAAACGATCCCAACATTCATATACAACATTTAGTACCCATTTCGACACTTAAAACAACTCCGTTTAACTCGAAAACGTCGTTTTGACCACTTTAAAAATCTAGACAGCAAGCTAATTATAGTCTTTTTCACAAAAATTAAGTTTTCCGACAACGAAATTTAAACGACCATATCTTACTCATTTTTACTCCCTTTTTAGCCCATAATATATCGAAACGAAGGTAATAACTTATATTTTCATAATATCGTAGTAAACTAGTGTCAAAACAATTTTTACGACCCTCCATGCCTCTTATAAAAATCGGTCAGATTAAACACTTTGCGTAAAAACTCGTTTTCGACCATTTTCAAGCGTACCCACTAGTAGTAACACTACTAGTTCCCTTCAATTATTCATAAACACACTCAAAATACAAGATTTATCTTCAAGTCCATAAATAAAAAAAAAATATACATTTTTATATTTTATAAGTCTTTCAATTAAAACATTTTCATGCATGAATCTAATAGATCCACACATAATTTTCATAGATCTAAAATGTTTCATGATCAAAATTAATTTTTATCTTTTAATTTCAAGAAAATAGTTGATGAGTAACATGCATGCATAGATCTACATAGATTATGCATGAAAAAGAAAGAATCGAAAAAGGTTCGAGAAATAACCTCGAGTAACGATTCTACGTAACCACGATAACCCGATCTACGCTCTAATCAACAAAAAATCTACAAAACCCAACTTCTATAAACTTCAACCAAAAACTTCTCAAATCAACAAACCAAGAAACCCATTCTTCTATAAGCTTGTATAAACCCTAGGATGTATTTGTTTTGTGCTAAATGTTCTTAAAATGGAGCTTCAAGAAATCAACAATGGAGAATTTGGTGTGTGTGTTTGTGCCATGTGTTTTTGAGAGAGAAAGAGAGATGTGTGTTTTTTTAGTGAAGTGAATGAGTGAAAGTGAGATATGAGTTGAGGTAAATATGGGTAATAAGTTAAATGGGTTTAAGGTGTGTAAGGTTTAAGCTTATTTTGGAAAAGAGTAAAATTTTGGTTATCTTGCATGTGGTGGAGTTTTTGGCCGGTTATGGGCTGGTCCCACATGGGTAAATATTTCAAAAATTTTACTATGGTAACTAGTTAGAAGGTTTAAGGTAGAAAGGTTAGTTAGTTTTAGGTAAATGTCGAAAAGTATATAGTTAAGTTTAAAATTACGTAAAACTTAAAAATTTGACGAAATATATTAAATTTATGATTTTTCGACGTAAACTGATATTTTATAATTTATAAAGTATTGTATGCACGCTAACGACGGTTAAACGTAAAAACGACGTAAAATACGAAAACGCGATACGTTAATTAAATACTCACAGAAAATACGATTTATTACTATAAATAGCAAAAGTACAAAAATACAGGCATATAAACATATACAGAAATATTTAAATACGCTGCTCATGAAAATACGATCACGCTGTTAAAACTAAACAGTTAAGCACATAATTAACAGATAACGAATAATCTCACGGATTATTGTCAATTCATTGACCGTCTCAGCATTCTGGTCAGATTCACAGAAAATGTTCAGAATAATGACTGAGCACAGTGTCGAGTCATTACTCGTCATCAAACAGTTTTTCAGAAAACGCGGGATAACCTCCCGGTTCCAACATAGTTAAATCACATAGTTGACTAAATAAAAAGTCAAAGGGTAAAATAGTCATTTTACAAAGTAGAAAAATTACCAGGTGTTACAATTATCTCTCTCGAGGTGCAATAATTAATATCCACAAGAAAATATATAGATATGTAATACTAATTTGGTGGCACACCACTCACTACTATCACCTTTGAAAGACCCACAAGGAAGCAGAGAAACGAGGTGGCGCGTAGCACTTAAGAGCCTGCTTCTTAGAATGTGTAATACACTCGCCTTATACCCCCCCCCCCCCCCACACACAGTGGCCTCTTTCTCAAGTTCAAGTAGATTACGGTATTTATCTATTGTGCCTTAATTAACTTTGATCGATACACGTACTTAGGACCGGAACGCCCCCAAATACGGTGTATTACGAAAGCAATACTTATAGAAGTAGGTGGATTGGTTGTTCGTATCTACGTATATGTATTTACATATAATAATATATTAAAAATATTTTTGTATTTATTTGTTTTTTTTAAGAAAATATAGTATGTACGTAAAAACGAGTGAATCCAATATATACAATATATTTTTAGTGTAATCATATAGAAAAAATATTACTTTTGGATTTTTTAATTTTTTTGGTTCAATTCTTTAGGAAAATAATTGATTATGTGATTTTTTATTTTTTTATTTTTATCTTTTTGCTTTTTTATGTTTTGATTTATAATACGTAAAAATAACGTTCACAAAGTGAACGGATTCCAAAATCCAATATGTCTCACTCGAAACCGTTAATCTTCATGAAAAGAACCGGCAGCGGCGCCATTTAATATTTCGTTTTTAGTGTAGTTGTCTCTCGGTCTTACCGAATTGATTTCATGTTTTCTTGTAAAGACTTAATTGTTTTTGGTTAAGAATTGTAATTTTGGTTTTTTAAGCTATTTGCACACAAAACATGTAAAAATGTAAAAATATACTATATTATCTACGTATATTCTACAACACGTTGCAAATACCACATTTTAAAGCACACAATATGAAATGAAAAAGGTAAACTTATTCTACAAATGTAAAATTACAACACGAATAAAAATGCAAAATGTAGTAAACACGCAAATCGAGAAAGCAATGAATATAAAATTTTCTAAACTAAATATACCTGACACTACTTATACAAAAATGAAATTAAAATAAAATGGTATTACACTGAATGTATTTGTATCTTGTTTTAATATTTGGTTACCACTAGTTGAGGCCCACCTAAAAAACAACTCAATCCAAATAACAGATATGGCCCAACAAGAAAGTATAAAGTCCAAATGCTTAAGATAAAAGTAACGTGTAAACCTATACTAGGCTAAACAAAGACATCAATTACTCTAAAATAAACTATTATGGTAAGTCAATAAGCCTATAATAAAAAGAAAAACGTTTTGAAATTGGAAATGAAATTAGACCGAATACCACTAATATCTATCTAAACGAGCAGCTTATTTCTGAACTTATCTAATTGCTAAAACCAAAAGTTCCTACGAGATTAAATCCAACAAAAATGGTCTAAAAATCTTTATAATGAAAATCCAACTAATCAACTAAAGTCACAAATATTAGTCTAAGTCAATCAACATCTTAAATCCTAATCTGCTCAATCAACATTCAATCACAGTGAATGCTATCTGACTAGTTTGACAAAACAAAATCAAACTACTAAACAAGATCAATGAAGCATTTAGTAAACAAATTATACATGAAACTATAGCTACACATATCTAGCAGTTCAATCCAAAATAATGCAGAAAACCAAAAATGCTTGACCTGCTCTTCCAGGGATGAGTCCTTTGATGTCGTAGCACATCGTTGAGCTGGCTTGAACCGATACTTAACCGAAAATGTTATCAAACTACATCGAGAAACTGGAATTGAAACAGATACCAGCTACCACCATAACAACAAATCCAAATACCTGCAAATTTGTTAACCTGCAAAACTGAAACAAAGCAAAGAAAAACCAAATAGAACCTACGAATCTGAAACCTGCATAAGCTGATCTATATCGAACAATTTCTGTGAACTAAGCTTAATTGATCTTATGAACTTTTGGCTTAATATTCACTAACCAAATTCACATAAGAGGAATGAAAACTGAACCGAAATTGAAACCTATTTCTAACTCAAACTAACATTACCAACTGACTTACTCACTATCTACCAAATTCAGTTTATAACCTGCTATCCCTAAACACTGATAATCGAATTTTAACTATGTAAGAAATACGTTTTTACGTATATTAGAAGTATCGGTCACTCGACAATATTATTTATGTTGTAATAGCTCGTAGTTAGAGTATGCTTATTAAGTTAAGTAAGAACCGGTCCATGGGCTTGTCATGGGCCGGCCCAAGTCCAAGTAAGGCCTTGGAAGTATAAATACCCCTTTCCTCCTTGGAAAGGGGTTGGTTGTTGTTCATTTCAAGTTTCCACTTAATAAAATTACACATAGTTTTCTCTCACTTTCTCTCTCTAGTTTCTCTCTCTAGAAAACATCAACCCACTTCATAGATTCATAGGTTATCAAGATTCTACATTTGGTATCAAGAGCTATGGGGTGATTTAAGGTAATGATTTGTGTGGTTTTTTTAGTTTTTGATTGTATTAGTGTTCTTTAAGAAGATCATCTTGATTATTGGAGTTTTTTGGTGTTTTTGTGATTGGGATTAGTAGATAAGTATTAGTTTTTACTTATTATTGTAGAAATCACAAAACTTTTTGGGTTATTTGGTAAAAATCTGGGTTTAAATCACCATTTTTGATCGACTGTTCATCCGTAACAACCTTCTGATTACCCAGCAAAAGTTCCGAACCAACAAGTTCCGGATCAACCAAAGTTCCGAACCAAAAAGTTCCGAACCAAAAAGTTCCGGATCAACCAAAGTTCCGAACCAAAAAGTTCCGGATCAACCAAAGTTCCGGATCAACAAAAGTTCCGAACCAAAAGTTCCGAACGAAAATTTCTGGATCAACAAAAGTTCCGGATCAAGGAAGTTCCGAACCAAAAGTTCCGGATCAAGGAAAGTTCCGGATCAAGGAAGTTCCGAACTAAAAGTTCCGGATCAAGGAAAGTTCCGGATCAAGGTGAAAGTTCCGGATCAAGGAAAGTTCCGGATCAAGGGAAAAGTTCCGGATCAAGGGAAAGTTCCGGATCAAGACTTCCGAACCAAAAGTTCCGAATCAAGGTATTCCAAGCCAAATCTTCCGAATCAAACTTCCGAATCAAAAAAAAGTTCCGAATCAAGGGTTATTTTACTTGTTTTTTCGACGATTTTTTAGAGGATTTAATCTTGGTTTCTTACAACAAAAACTCAACACAATTCACAAGCTTTACTTCACTGCTCGATCAACCGATAATCTTTGTCTCTTTGAAGTTAACAAAATGAATCCGAATTCAGTAATGCCTCAGATGACATCACTTACGGATATTTCCGTCATTACGGGAACGGATAATCGCCCGCCAATGCTCATCAAAGAAGTTTTTGAAGCATGGCAAGGCCGGATGATGTCTTACCTTAAGGGAAAACCGGTATATGGGAGGCTTATGGTCAAGTCAATTTTAAATGGTCCACTTGACTATGGTACCATCGTGGCTAACAACGTGACTCGACCACGAGAATTTGAAGAACTCACTCCAGCTCAACAACTTGTTGTAGATGCAGACGAAAAAGCTCTTCAAACCATTCTCCAAGCCCTTCCACATGACATCTATCGAATGGTAAGTCAGTATACGGTGGCAAAGGATTTATGGGAACGTCTTAAGGTGTTGCTACAAGGTACGTCTCTCACCAAACAGGAAAGGGAATGTCAGTTGTATGATCTGTTTGATAGATTCACGTACAACCCAGGGGAAACGCTTCACGATTATTACTTCAGATTCACCACACTCATGAATGATCTGAATGTATACAATCTCGTGATTGCACCATTCCAGGTTAACACCAAATTCTTGAATACTTTACCTCAAGCTGAATGGGGTGAGTATATTACCGATGTTAAGTTAACCAGGGATTTGCATAAGTGCAATTTGGATCAACTATATGCTTTTCTTCAGCAGCATGAGAAACATGTGATCATGCACCGTTCGCCTCGAGGTATGTACCCTGATTCATTAGCTTTGATGGCGAATCAACCAAGCTTGTCTCACAACAACACTCCTTATATCTTGGGACATCAAGCCTATCATCCATCACCTTACATGACACCAACCTTCCCCCAATACTCGATTTTACCGCAACCACCCACCTCACATCAGCAACAATATCGGTTTAGTACACCCTCATCACAATATGCTACACAACCTCACCCAGCAAGTATTGCACCTTATGCTCAATCTTCATATTCTTCTTATCAATAGAATGCAGCATATCCAACAAGCTACCCTGATCAAATGAGTATTCCTTCTAGTGATTATGCAGCTCATCAAGACCAAGCAATGTACTGTGATGATGAGGAAGTCCCCATTCCTGTATTCAAACAAGGAGCTGACCCAGTTGAAGTGTTAACCACTATGTCTGCTTATCTCACAAGGACTTTAAGCAAACGAGGATTTAGGGGATCAGCTCCTACCAACAATCAGTTGAGGAATTCATCCAATTCTCGCCAACAAGCTACTATTGAGAATGGCAGGGTAATGGTTCAACCTATTCAACCATATCAGGGGAGACCTACCACATCAACTACCAATGCTCGCACGGTCAATACTGCTCCAATGGTCAATCCTGCTCCACGGGCTAATTCCACAGGCAAGTTGAGAATGATTACATGCTACAACTGCAAGGAAGAAGGACACATGTCCAGAGATTGCAAGAAATCCAAGAGGAGAAGGGATGGACAATGGTTTGTAGAGAAGATCTATCTGGTGAATGCTCAGGCACAAGGAAGGGAACTTGATGAAGAGGAGCTTGCATTTCTTGCTGATCCAGGGATTGCTGAACAAGACATTGTCACTACACAGAATGCAGCTTACCAAGCCGATGATCTTGATGCGTATGACTCAGACTGTGATGACTTTCAATCTGCAAAGGCTGCTCTCATGGCAACTATCTCCAGCTTAGGGCCAGAAAAGAGATCTGAGGTACTTATTAATACCACTGATAATACCACTGATGCTAGTATTCAACCACATCAAGTTGTGCAAGAGAGTGCTGATTCGAATGAGTCTTCGGTGGTGTGCCTTTCAAATGAGGAGACAATCAATGATAGAAATATCAATGTGAGTCCCCAGACTTTGAGTGAATCACAACCGGGAGCCATTTCGCATAAGCCTACTCCTGCTCAACAAGATTTGGTCATGGTTCCTGCTACATTACTTAGCCAAATGAATACTGCACTCTTAGAAACATTAGCTAAGAATAAGAATTTGTCTGATGAGCTTGCCTTAAGCAACGAGAAAGTTCAAACTTTGGAGTTAGTGCCTTCGTCTAGTGTTCTAACCAATCCCGAGTATGATCATTTTCGAAACAAACAAATGGGTCACTTGCAAGAAATTGAAAACTTAAGAGCAAATCTTTCTAATGAACTTAAAGAAAAGGAGTTAGTGGTCACTAATTTTCAAAAACTTCAAACGGATTTTGAATCACTCGAGTCTAAGAAGAATGAAATGGAGATTAATGCTACTAATAAGATTAGAAGTCTAGATTATTTGCTTTTAAGACAATACGCTGCTTCTCAACTAGTGCACTTATTTGATGCTTCGTTTAGAGAATTTAACTTATCACGTCAAAAAGGCCTTCCCCCTAACCCAAGGTATGCAAAACAAGCTTTAAGACATAATCCAAGACTTTATAATGCAACTCAATTAGGATTTGCCTTAGACCCGATTGGTTTTTTCGATGATCGAACAAGTAAGGATCTAGTTGATGAGGATCGGTCATACAATTCTACAAAATATCCCGAGTGTGATTATTTTAAAATGAATAAGGAGCTTGCAAAAACGGATTTTAGAATTCGCTTCCATATGGACAAAGATCTCATAACAGCACCAACCTACATATTAGATGAAGAAAACCCTAGCACATTTCCTACACTTGTCAATATGGAAGGTCCTAAGGATCTTCCACCTGTTAGCACTGTATGGTTAAACTTGCAAGAGATTAATCAATACTTTACTAATTTTGACAAGGTCATTTTGGAATGTACGACTTCAAATGGCTTAAACGCCGGAGAATGGGCTTTCGAACATATGAACGAGGTGTTTAAAAATGAGATCAATCCATTTGTCGAAAGTCTAAAAGAAAGTTTTGCATCTCTTAAGGAAAATCTTGTGTTTAAAATTGGGGAAGTTCAAAAAGTGTTTTATGAAATGGACACCGCTTACGAACTACAACTAATTGAAAAAGAAAAGATTTTAACTGAATATGACCGATTCTTGTCTGTAGTAATCTCGTGTGATGTGCTTACTACTGTAAATGTTAATTATTCGAATGAGCTTACATCCGCTATGATTAATTATGATGCTGTGAATATTTGTGATGATGTTTGTGATCTCTCTGTAAATGTTGCTGATACTGTAAATGAGGTAGATAATCATTCTTGTCACGAATCTAACGCTGAGTTTTTAAAGCTACAAGATTCTTACAATTTACTTTCAAAAAGCTTTAATCAACTAGAACAACATTGTATATCCTTAGAATTAAAACAACAAACTCAAAATGAGGATCTTTTGATATCAAATGGTTGTGAAAACGGTGTTGAGACGAGTGACAAGATGATTGCAATAGTTAAGGCATTAGAGGAAGAGACTATGAGATTGAAGAGAGATGTGTCATCAAATGAAACACTAAAATTGGAACTAGAGGCTGCAGAGTCTAAAAACCAGGTCTTAGAAATTAGACTTTCGTCTGTTCTAGGGGAGATGGATCGGACAAGACAGGGACTATCCGCTCTTTATGGTTCACTAGAAGAACGCTTCGCTTTTAATGCCGCACAGCAACAATCTTATGTTGAACAACTGAACCAAAAGTATGAGGAAATCTCGGACTTAAACATCCTGCTCATTGACAAAAACATGGTTTTGGCCGAGTTAAAGGAGACACTTTTTCTCACCCGACAAGAAGTTGTTGATAACTTAGCTACCGACTCTGCACCGTCCACTAGTGCCCCAACAACCAAGTCAGTAGTGCTTTATAAGAACCCGCTTCATAAGAGAAACCCGGTTACCTACGATGATTATATGAGGAATGCCATTAAGCATGTAGATCTTGTTAGGGATATTTTAGACGATCTTTATGCCTTAGATCCCTCAAGTAGCTACTATTATTCGGCTCATGAATATATTAAGCGAGTTCAATATTGCTTAGCATATTTGCAATACATAGGTAAACCAGGCTCGGCACTACTTACTAATAGGCCCATTGCTGTAATTCCATTCAATAAGACTCCAGGAGCAAAACCGTCATTGGCACAATCAAGTAAGGCACCTTTAAAATCTGTTGCTAATGTTCCCACTTTGCCTTCTACAGGATTAAAAGAGACTACTAAGGCTAAAGGATCGCCACTCAAGAAAGATAAGATCAAGCCCTCCACTAGTAGTGCCAAAAAGAAGAAAGTAAAAGGTCACCATAGGAATGTTAGTTCAGTTTTAAATAAAAAGAATCATGTTAAGACTAAAAGCTCTGCGCCTGTGCAGAAGCCTAAACCATTCGTGAATTCTAATTTGAATTGTTGGAATTGTAATGAATGTATGTTTTCCCAACGTCATGATTTGTGTCTTATTGATCATGTGAATGAAATGAATGCCATTAGGAATGGTCTTGAATGGAAGCCAACGGGTAGAACTCGTGCCCAGGTTGGCTGGCAATGGCGTCCCACTGGTAGGACCTTTACATTAGATGGAAAAATGTGCCCTTTAACTAGGAATGCATCCATTGAGGTTAGGTCTAAGCGTCCTTTAGTTAGGAACACTCGCACTCAAGTATGGAAACAGCGCCCTTTAAATAGGTCAGCTCCCACTATAGTGCCTATCAGTGAAGAAATACCTCAGGATTTAAGCCAACTAGAATCTACACCACCAACTAGGAAGAAGAAGGCTAGGAAATCTAAGAAACCTAGAGTTAGCAAATCTAAGATTATTAAATCTGTACCTGCTAATAACAAGGAACACTCAGATTCCGATACCTCTACATTGTCTTCGTGTGGTGATATTTTCAGGTGGTCCAAATCATCCTGTGGTATTTGGACTCCGGTTGTTCAAAGCATATGACCGGAGATCGCTCGATGCTCCGAAATTTCGTCAGCAAGTTTCTTGGTACGGTTAAATTCGGTAATGATCATATAGCAAAGATAATGGGGTATGGTGAATATCAGATTGGAAACGTTACGATTTCAAGGGTATACTATGTAGAAGGTCTTGGTCATAACTTATTCTCAGTAGGACAGTTTTGTGATTCCAACCTAGAGGTTGCTTTTCGACAACACACTTGTTTCATCCGCAACTTGGAAGGAAAATATTTGTTGAAGGGATCTCGTGGTGCAAATCTTTATACGTTGTCCCTACAAGACATGATGGCCGCCTCTCCAGTATGTATTCTCTCTAAAGCATCTAAGACCAAGTCATGGTTATGGCATCGCAGATTATCTCATCTTAATTTTGATGCTATTAATTATCTGGCTAAAAACGAATTAGTTCGTGGTCTTCCAAAGCTCAAATTTCACAAGGATCATTTATGTTCCGCGTGCTCAAGGGGGAAAAGTACCAAGAAATCATACAAGCCCAAAGCTGAAGACACCAATCAAGAAAAACTTCATCTTTTGCATATGGATCATTGTGGGAAATGAGAACTGAAAGTGTGAGCGGTAAGAAATTCATTCTGGTTATTGTGGATGATTTCTCCAGGTTTACATGGGTTAGATTTCTACGTACAAAGGATGAAGCACCGAAGGCTATCATCACTTTTCTGAAATTCATTCAGGTACGTTTGAAGACTACTGTCCGTCGTATTCGTACAGACAATGGCACAGAGTTCGTCAACCAGACTCTTCGTGATTACTATGAAGGAGTTGGTATCTCACATGAAACATCCGCTGCACGCACTCCACAACAAAACGGTGTCGTTGAAAGACGGAATCATACGCTTATGGAAGCTGCTAGGACTATGCTAATTTATGCGAACGCTCCATTGTTCTTGTGGGCAGAAGCTATATCTACTGCATGTTTCACCCAAAGCCGTTCTATCATTCGGAAACGCCATGGAAAAACACCTTATGAGCTTCTACAAGACCGTAAACCCGATGTTTCATTTTTTCATGTGTTTGGTGCTCTTTGTTATCCAAACATTAATAGTAAGAACTTGGGCAAGCTTCAACCAAAAGCCGATATATGTATTTTCATTGGTTACTCACCGTCCAAGAAAGCATACCGAATTTACAACCTTCGTCTTGGCAAGATTGTAGAAACTATGGACGCAGATTTCGATGAGCTGACAGCGATGGCTTCTGAGCAACACAGCTCTGAACCCGCGCTTCATGAGATGGGAACCGGTGCTATTAGTTCCGGATTAGTTCCCAATACTCCTACTTCTACATCATTTTTACCACCAACAAGGCCCGAGTGGGATAAACTGTTTCAACCGTTGTTTGATGAATTCTTCGATCCCCCGACTGATGAAGTTCCAGCACCTGTAGTGATCGCTCCAATCCCTGAAGTGGTTGCTCAAGCTAATGAACCTTTATCTAATGCATCTTCAATTAACATTGAACCGGATGCACCTTTACCAAGTGATTCTCAAACTACACCTGAATCATCACCCCTACTTGTGCCTAATGATGTGGAAGAGGATTCTACTGATCACGATTTGGAATATGCTCACTTAAAAGATCTTCCTTTCTTTGGTATACCGTTCCCCGAAAACCCTTCAGCCGCGTCTACCTCAGAAGAAGCTCCTTCTATTGTTCACTCTAGACCACCTAGGATTGAAAATCATAGCACCAAATGGACAAAAGATCACCCAATTAGGAATGTCATTGGAGATCCAGATCGACCAGTCTCTACACGCCATCAATTACAAGAGAGTGCACTCTATTGCTACTTTGATGCATTTCTCTCCGAAGTTGAACCTAAAAATTGGCAGCAGGCTATGACTCAATCATCTTGGATTGAAGCTATGCAGGAGGAACTAAATGAATTCCAACGACTTGAAGTATGGGAATTGGTTCCTCTCCCTGACAAGGTTAACATCCTTACTTTGTTATGGGTTTATAAGGTTAAACTCGATGAGATGGGTGCAGTATTGAAGAATAAGGCTAGATTGGTCGCTAGAGGATATAAACAAGCCTTGGGTATAGACTTTGAAGAATCTTTTGCTCCTGTGGCAAGATTGGAGGCTATTAGACTATTCCTTGCGTATGCTACTCATATGAATATGATCGTATATCAAATGGATGTGAAGACAGCATTTTTGAACGGTGAACTAAGGGAAGAGGTCTATGTTCGTCAGCCGGATGGGTTCGTTAGCACGGAGTTTCCTAATCATGTGTACAAGCTTAAGAAGGCTCTCTATGGGTTGAAACAAGCTCCACGCGCGTGGTACGATCTCCTTTCAACATATCTCATCTCGGAAGGCTTCTCCAAAGGCAAGGTGGACCCCACTCTATTCACTCTCAAGGAAGACAACGACATGATTCTGGTACAAATTTATGTTGATGATATAATATTTGCTGCCACTAACATAGAATTGTCAAATTGATTTGAGAAGATAATGTCCACACGCTTTCAGATGTCAATGATGGGAAAAATCTCATTTTTCTTAGGATTACAGATTTCTCAAAATCCCAGAGGCATCTTTATTAATCAATCCAAATATGCTCTTGAATCTTTAAAGAAATATAACTTTGAAAATTGTGACCCCGTGGACACTCCAATGGTGGAGAAATCCAAGTTAGATGAAGATAGGAATGGGACTATTGTCGATCCAAAACTTTACCGTGGAATGATTGGCACCCTTCTCTATCTGACTGCTAGCAGGCCTGATTTGCAATTTGTTGTATGCATGTGTGCCCGGTATCAGGCTAGGCCTACCGAAAAGCACCTACATGTTGTGAAAAGGATCTTTCGGTATCTAAAAGGAACACTTCATCATGGTCTATGGTATCTGAAAGATTCCTCTATTGCTTTAATATCATACGCAGATGCCGATCATGCTGGATGTCAAGACACGAGGTGTAGCACTTCTGGATCTGTGCAACTCCTTGGAGATAGATTGATCAGTTGGTCTTCAAAAAGGCAGAAAAGCGCTGCAATTTCTAGCACGAAGGCTGAATACATCGCCATGTCCGGTTGTTGTGCTCAAGTCCTTTGGATGAGATCACAATTAACTGACTACGGTTTGGGATTCAACAAAATCCCGATGTATTGTGACAACAAGAGCGCCATTGCCCTTTGCTGCAACTATGTTCAACACTCCCGGGCCAAGCACATAGACATTCGCTACCATTTCATTAAGGAGCAGGTGGAGAACGGAGTGATCGAGCTGTATTTTGTCACTACTGAGTACCAGCTGGCGGATATGTTCACCAAAGCCTTAGATCGAGGACGAATCGAGTTTTTGATCAACAAGCTTGGCATGAAATCATTCACTCCAGCGACTCTCAAAGAGTTGGCAGAAGAATCAGCTGAGTAGTCGTGGTAAACTATTCAGAGTATCCTTTGTTCGTGATCATGTATATTATCGTAAATATATAAACCACAAAAGAAAAATACAAAAATATAAAACCAACAAAAATCATAAAAAATATAAAACCAACAAAAATCATAAAAAATATAAAACCTAGAAAAACCATAAAAATTATAAAATCAAGAAAAACCAAAAATATTTTTCGTTTTTAAATCGGGCATGTCTTTTAGTACGGTAATATTTACGGCTTTAGAAATGTCGATCAATATTGACACGGCGCCATAAATAGAGTCCGTATAAAAGTTGTACATTTTTAAAACATGCTCATAATGGCTTGTAGTTATTTCAGACTACAACCCGATTTTCATATTAAAGTCACGTATTTCCTTGGAAAACGTTGGCTCACAACGGGAATTAATTTTCTCGGGCATGATTTACAAGCCAAATCATGCAAAGGGATCAAGTTTACTTTACAACTTGGTCTAACACGAATTAGTGTACGTCTCAGTGCATTAATTTGTTAAAATAAGAGAAATCTTATTGACACCACGAATCAATCTTTTTCAAGACATTAATTGGAAATGTTTTCATCAATATTTGACCCTTTAAACAATGACTACAGCTCTTTAAATAGAAAACGGGTCATCGTTTAAGGGGGAGAAAATATTAAATCATCTTCGTCATCAAAACAATCTTTTCAAAAGTGATTGTGGAAAATTAATGGCTAAATGGTAAATGAGTGGGCTTGCTTTAGAATTCGACTTGTGCTCGTTCTATGTGATAGGCATTGCTTTAAGATCTTGGAGATATGCTAATAGGTTGAGATGTTTAAGTTGTGTTGGCAAAATTTAAGGAATGGTTAGGGTGACTAGAAAAGAAAAGGAGTTATCCTAATAGGAGTTATAAAACAAAAAGGAAAAGTATAGAAAAGTAGAGGGACTTAAAGTGACAATGTGTGAAAGTTGTAAAAAAACTTGACCTAAGTCAAACAAAACCCCCCGTCCCTCTATTTCTCCATCACTGTTTCATTTTCTTCCTTGCCGCCATTAAAACACACTTAAGCTTCCAAGAACTTCCGTGTTAATCATCCATCCTGTTCCATTCGATCTAAAAGGTAAATACCCATGTATTATCTTGCTTAAATTCGTGTCTAATCAACTGAATTAATCCACTTTAAGCAGATTTAATCCAATTAGGGTTTGTGTTAATTTAAGGGTTAATTGCTTAGGGTTTTAGATGGGTTATGCTCGGAATATCATTAGATTATGGTTGGTTACCTTAGATTGCTTTAGAACTCACAAACGCGCTTAGATTAAATCATCATAGCTACGTTTGTTAAGTTCCGGATGAACATGGATATAAACTTCCGAATGAAGGAATTTTCTGAAAAAACTTCCGAATGAAGGAAGTTTTGAACAAAACATCCGAATGAAGGAAGTTCCGAATGAAGAACTTCCGAATGAAGGAAGTTCCGAATAAAGGACTTCCGAATGAAGAAGTTCCGAATGAAGAACTTCCGAATGAAGAAGTTCCGAATGAAGGACTTCCGAATGAAGGAGTTCCGAATGAAGGAGTTCCGAATGAAGAACTTCCGAATGAAGAAGTTCCGAATGAAGGACTTCCGAATGAAGAAGTTTCGAATGAAGAACTTCCGAATGAAGAAGTTCCGAATGAAGGACTTCCGAATGAAGAAGTTCCGAATGAAGAAGTTCCGAATGAAGAAGTTCCGAATGAAGAAGTTCCGAATGAAGAACTTCCGAATGAAGAAGTTCCGAATGAAGAACTTCCGAATGAAGGAAGTTCCGAATGAAGAACTTCCGAATGAAGGAAGTTCCGAATGAAGAACTTCCGAATGAAGGAAGTTCCGAATGAAGAACTTCCGAATGAAGAAGTTCCGAATGAAGGAATGTTCCGGATGAAGAGTTGTTTGATTAATATTGTTTGCCTGTTATATGTACTTGTTGTATTATGTTATGAAATGTGTTATGCTTAGAAGTAAGAATGATATATATCTATATGTTTTTGTGCATCAACCTTTCATGTCTTATCTTAAGCAGATACAATGACTAATCCAACAGTACAAGCAATCCAAGACTCTAGAGAAGCCGCTATTGCTAAAGCACGAACCCTCAAGTTCATACCAAACAATTACCGGCTGAAGCAAGTCTCAAAATCCACTCACCATGGATTTAAAGTAGCCATAGCAATCCTTGATCACTCTCATTTCAAGAACGCCCTTAGGAGTACTGCCTCGGTGCCTTATGAGTACATGTATGAGTTCTGGGCTACCAAGGAGAGTACTTCAAACAAGATCACCTTCACCATCGACAACAAGCAGCAGACGCTCACAGTTTCAGACTTCCGTAAGATTTTTGGTATACGGGATACACCCAAAGGCATGTCATTTTCGAGGGATCCTAGTAAAGATGAACTCATGGAGATGTTCGAGGCTCTTGGATGTCCTGACATACGAGTTGCGTCTGAGTTTACCACTGCTAAAGTAGGACAACCTTGGAGAGCAATGTTGGGTATTCTCAGTAGATGTCTTACACCGAAAACAAGTGGGCATGATGCTTTGCGCAGTCCTATTATGAACATCTTCCATGGAATGTATAAAGGCGCAAATGCAGATTATGCATTATTGTTGTGGGAAGAATTCACCTTCCAACTCTTCCAAAACAAGAAGCTGAAGACAAATTCTTTCCTTATCCTCGGTTTATCAAGCTTATCATTAAATATTTTATGAAGAATGATGTTGCTATTGATAGGCGTGTGATACAGGGTTTTTTCTATGGGTCAAAAAATGATTCTCGGAATCCTCTCGAATTGATCTCAGTTTAAAGTGGAATGATTTGTTCTTGGTGACAAAAAGTGGGTTTAGTTTTCTATTCTACTGAACAGAGAAATGAATAAAGTAAAGAAAGACTTAAACTTAAAACAATCAACAATTAAAAGGCAACACTTGAATTTAAACAAAACAGCAACTGAAAAATTACCCTATGCGGAATGTTCCCTATTCGGAATAAATTGGCCCTAAGCGGAATGTTTCAATTCGGAATATTGTGCTCCAAACGGAAAATAAGTCATGCGGAAAACTGAGCTATGCGGAAAAATTGTTCTATGCGGAAAAATTTGTCTATTCGGAAAAACACACCTATGCGGAAAAATTAGTCTATTCGGAAAGATATTCTATGCGGAAAAATTTTTCTATGCGGAAAACAGATCTCTATTCCGAAAAACACAATCTTATGCGGAATAAAAGGCGTATTCGGAAAAACACCCTTATGCGGAAAGTAAGTGCTATTCGGAATATCTGGGATATTCCGAATAAAGAAGAAAAATAACCACTACTCGGAATAATTGAAATATTCTGAATAGACACAACCCCAGAATCCCTATTCGGAATCTGGGAAACTCAGTACTGTAGAAGGCGAAGAACAGGGGACTCGGTTTTAATCCAAAATCAAACTCAATAAGCAAAAAGGTTTTACCAAACTAAACACAAATCATCTAAATACCATAAGTAACAAATCACACCAATAAAAACACTAAATCAACAACTTTTTAAGATCAAACTTGAATCAAATAAAAACTTAAGAACTTTGAATAAAAATGGAGATGAACAAGATGAATAAAAAGATGGAATTAAAGGATTAATGTAAAGGTAACAAGAGTAAAGATTGAACACTTACAAGATTGAAAGAAAATTAAAAATCACCAAACACCCTAATGGTGTTGGTGAAGCTACGAACCGAAGGAACTGGGAAAAAAAATGAAAGCTAACTCCCTAATTGTGTGAAGGAAAATCCGTTTATAGTCCTAATGGTTGGTTGGTGAGTGGGCTTTATCCCTTTCTTCTTGTCTTCTCGTCTTTTCAGAAAAGTTGACGTTTTCGATTCTGATTCGGGATTTGTCGTCGATTAAATTCAACTCGTCTTTTAATTTCTTTGTTAAATAGACTTGAGTTTCTTCGACATATGTAAATCTTCCATCTTTGGTCCTTTTCTTCGATAAATTTTCAAATAGGCCCATTGACTTCAAATCTTTTGCATCTCTTGGACAATAGACTTCGTCTTTAGTCTTTTTCCTTGATAAAACCCGTGCAATCCCATGTTTTCTTTAATATTCATCCGGTTAGCTCTGAAAACACAATAAACATAAAAACCACGCATAATTCCAAACAAATGATATTAAATACGTGTTTTGGTCTTGTTTTAGCCAGAATTAAGGGGTAAAAGGATGGGTGTTTACACACCTATCAAATCCCCTACACTTAACCATTGCCATGCCCTCATGCAATGCTTAGTGATAAAGCAAATTTACACTTTTCTCATAATTAATCAACCTTGGCCTTATTAACATACTACTAAACAAAAATTAAAGTACTAAGAGAAATTTAAAACTTTAAAGTAAACAAAAGGATGGAAATATCTTGCAAAGAAATCAAGGACTTACATTAGGGCTTTGGTGTTGCGAAGATTTATCATCCTCAAGTTTCAAGTTCCCCAAACTAAGCTTAAAAACGAGATCATTGTTATTATAAGTTAGCAAATCAAACACTTACACACATGGCTTAATTAAATGCTTAAACTCCCTTATTCCTAGGTGTATCTCTTATATTTTATTTTTGTCTTAGAATGATCATGAAGATGTATTTTTGGACTTATTTCGATAGTTTATTTAGGCTGAAAGCAAAGTAGGACGATTTGATCAATAGTTAGCTAAAGGACAAAATCTCTTAAAACTGCTTCTCGGGATATCAAAAAGTTCATATCTTGGCATAACTTGGTTCACGATTTGAGACCTTTCTCGGGCCGATATTTGGCATGTACTTCATACTTCATATCTTCGAGAGACGTTCTTGAGATAATGGTCTTCTCATCATAATAGAGTTTCTTCACTTGGAGACTTTTGAGGGGTACTCCAACTTTGTTGACGACGACTTCATGATTATTTCTTCAATCTCTAATTGGGATTTTGAGATACAACGATCCGCCTCCTTTTCGGACTTGGATCTATTTATCCTCATACCTTGTTAGGGTCTTTTCGGATAGACTTCTCCATGATCTTTATAGGAGTTGATTGCTTTTCGTCGTGAGTCTTGATCCTTCATATTGACTTTAGGAATAATGCTTTTCACATCACTTTGGATCTTCAGCAATAAAATGGAATCCTCATGCCTTGTTAGGGCCTTTTCGGACTCGCCAATCTTCGCGCCCCGCTTCATAGGTTATGCCTTGGCTATGAACTCTCGTCATTACCGAGCAACTTTTAAACGATCTTGGGCTAGAAGCTAAGTAACTTTTCAAATCGTACGACCTTACTTATTGCAGATAAATTATTAGCAAGTGATGGGAGAATAGGCAGATAATTACACCAAGTGAGCTTGCGCAAGAATACCGACTTATAATTGACTCTATCATTTCTCGTCCTCCACAATTTAAAATCTCGAGTAATGAGACTCGTGGATACTTAGCCTAATAAACCAATTAAGGTCTACATGGTTAAGGATACTAGCTAGAATAAACTTAGACAAGTTTATTCGGGTTGAGTCAAAATAAACGCAACGGGCCTAATATGTCAAAGATTTCAAAACTAGCTACACCGCTTATTAATATTTTTGACTTTATTGCGGGATATATACATACGAAAGCAACGATAAAAATTTAAAAATTACGACTAAATGGCCAAAGTTAATAAAAAATTTGAAAAATGTTGAAAAATATGATTTTCCGGTTAAATGAAGGCATTTTCATGGAAAAGTCCACTTAAAACTTCGATAGAAGTCCCCCCTACACTTAAGATAAACATTGTCCTCAATGTTTAAGCATGTGGGAAAAGTCTCCCCTACACTTATGACATTGTGCACGTTGGTTAACTCAAGTTAAGGAAGAGACGACTAAAGTGATCAATTTCAAATGTGAGTATGAAGAAAATTGAGTCACGATAGTTGAGATATAGAACCGGATTTCGGATAACACGGGAGCACGGTTCTTCAAAGATTCCAAGAGTGCAGTTATCCCTGTAATCACATCACCACACAAACACAAACGACCAAAATAGGTTCTCCCCTACACTTAGGGGGTTAAAGGGATAGATACTCGGGCTGCCTCCCGAGGAGCGCTTGTTTTTGATAAACGAGTCACGAGCCTGACTCGACCCAAAATTAGTTCATGGGGAACGTGGTGAAGGATGGAATCACCTCCTGAGAGGTGTCCTCACCAAAGTACAACTTCACTCGTTGGCCATTCACCTTAAAATTAGGTCCATTAGGTTGAGCGAGCTCGAGAGTACCATATGGAAAAATTTGGGCAATGGTGAATGGGCCGGACCAACGAGATTTCAGCTTGCCCGAAAAGATTTTCAACCGAGAGTTAAAAAGTAAGACTTTGTCTCCAACATGGAACTCTCGTTTTTTGATCTTGGAGTCGTGAATGAGCTTAGTCTTTTCCTTATAGATCAAAGAATTTTCATAAGCCTCATTACGGAGTTCATTCAGCTCATTGAGTTGGATCTTGCGTAGGTCACCAGCTTTGTTGATATCAAAATTAGCCCACTTCAAGGCCCAATAAGCCTTGTGCTCCAACTCAATGGGGAGGTGGCACGCTTTCCCGTACATAAGACGATAAGGCGTACAGCCGATCGGGGTCTTGTAAGCAGTACGGAAAGCCCACAAAGCATCATCAAGTTTATCAGCCCATGAGGCACGATGCTCTCCCACGGTTCTTTCAAGAATTCGCTTCAGTCCTCGGTTGGATATTTCAGCCTGGCCATTAGTTTGTGGGTGGTAGGCTGTGGAAAGACGATGATTTACACCGTACTTAGCCATGACTCTAGCAAATTGGTCATTGCAGAAATGAGTCCCACGATCACTAATAATGGCGCGAGGCACACCGAATCTAGCGAATAGAGCTTTCAAAAAGTTACAAACCACCCTTGCGTCATTAGTGGGTAAAGCTTTGGCTTCAACCCACTTTGAAACATAGTCAACGGCTACAAGGATGTATTTGTTTCCTTTAGAAGAAGGGAATGGCCCCATAAAGTCGATACCCCAAACATCAAAAATTTCACACTCTTGAATGAAATTCTGAGGCATCTCGTCTTTATGTGTGATCTTGCCTTGTTTTTGGCAAGCATCGCATTGTTTAACCATCTCGTGAGCATCACGGTAGATGGTGGGCCAATAAAATCCCGAGTCAAACACTTTTTTGGCGGTGTAGTTGGGACCAAAGTGACCACCGGTGGTTCCTTTCTGGCAAGCATCAAGGATTTCAGACGCTGCCGGTCCATCAACACATCGGCGAATAATCAGGTCGGCACATTGTTTGAATAGGTAAGGGTCGTCCCAAAAGTAAGTCTTAATGTCGGTGAAGAACTTTTTCTTTTGTTGGGACGTCAATCCTTCCTTAAGAATTCCACCCGCCAAGTAGTTTGCAAAGTCCGCAAACCACGGGGTTTCATTCGACTTCGATTTTATAGACATTAAGGTCTCTAGGGGAAAAGAATCATTGATTTCTTTGTTTGGATGATCCCCTTGGTAAGGATCCTCAAGTCTGCTGAGATGGTCCGCGGCTAGGTTTTCAGCTCCTTTTTTATCGCGAATTTTGATTTTAAATTCCTGGAGCAGCAAAACCCAGCGAAGAAGTCTTGGTTTAGAATCTTGCTTTGTCAACAAGTACTTCAGCGCGGAATGATCGGTATACACAATTGTTGTAGAAAGGACAAGATAGGGGCGGAATTTTTCAAAAGCATAGAGAACAGCTAAAAGCTCTTTTTCGGTTGTCGTATAATGCAATTGTGCCCCAGTCATTTTCTTGCTAGCGTAATGGATTGGTTGGAAGTGTTTGTTCACTCTTTGTCCTAGAACCGCTCCAATAGCAAAATCACTAGCATCGCACATCAACTCAAAAGGCAGCTCCCAATTAGGGGTAACCAAGACGGGTGCCTTAGTTAGCTTATCCTTAAGCGAGTTGAAGGCTTCAAGACACTCTTTGGAGAAGATAAAAGGAGTATCTTTTTCCAAGAGGTGGGTCATCGGGCGAGCGATTTGAGAAAAATCTTTGATGAATCGACGGTAGAAGCCCGCATGACCCAGGAAACTTCTCACACCCTTCACGGTTGAAGGTGGAGGCAACTTTGCGATAACATCGACTTTAGCACGGTCTACTTCAAGACCGGATTTCGAGATCTTATGTCCAAGCACGATGCCTTCTTTTACCATAAAATGGCATTTTTCCCAATTTAGAACTAGTCGAGTGTCTTCGCACCGCTTGAGCATACGTTCCAAATTGGCAAGGCAAGAAGAGAAGGAATCCCCGAAGACCGAGAAATCATCCATGAAGACTTCCATGGTTTGTTCAACCATGTCATGGAAGATAGCTAACATACACCTTTGGAAAGTCCCGGGCGCATTACATAAGCCAAAAGGCATTCTTTTGTAAGCAAAAGTGCCATAGGGACAAGTGAATGTAGTCTTCTCTTGATCTTGGGGATCGATGGGTATTTGAAAATAACCCGAGAAACCATCAAGAAAGCAGTAATATTCATTACCCGCTAATCGTTCAAGCATTTGGTCCATAAAAGGTAGAGGGAAATGATCCTTTCTCGTGGCATCATTGAGTTTGCGGTAGTCTATACAAACTCTCCACCCAGTAACGAGACGAGTGGGAATCAACTCGTTGTGTTCATTGGGAACAACGGTTATTCCGACCTTCTTGGGCACACAATGGATTGGACTAACCCATGGTGAATCCGAAATAGGGTAAATCATACCCGCATCAAGAAGTTTGATAACCTCTGTTTTGATGACTTCATGGATTTTTGGATTCACCCTTCGTTGGCTTTGAATTGTGGGCTTAAAGTCGTCCTCCATGAGAATTTTGTGTGTGCAGAAGTGAAGATCAATTCCACGAATATCCGAGATTTTCCAAGCAATAGCCTTCTTATGATATTTCAACACAGCGACAAGTCGGGCTTTCTCTTCATCCTTCAAATCCTTAGCAATGATGACTTGCGATTTCTTCTCTTCGTCAAGGAATACATATTCAAGATGGGGCGGCAACTCCTTAAGCTCTAAATCCGGAGGATTTTCGACGGGAGGCGAATTCAAAGTCGGAGTATCGATAGCAATGACCGTGGGAGATGGAGGAGAAGGATTGTCTTCAGTGAGAAGATTGTCAAAGAAATTCATGTCTTCATCCCCATCGATAGGAGAATCATTAGTAGCTAAATTCGCATCTCCCATGGTATCTTCAAGATTGTTCCAAAATAAATCACTATCTCCAAATAGAGACAACGATGAATCAATAGAGGACACGGTCTCAACTTTGGGAAGAGAGGTAGGAATACTTTTGCAAGCATCATTAAAGTGTTCTTCACAAGCCTCATCAAGAACGTCAATACAATTAACGCTCTCATATGAATAAGGCTGTTTAGACAACTTTCCCATGTTGAAGACTACTTTATCGTCACCCACTCTCATGATAAGCTCGCCGGCTTCAACATCGATGAGAGTGCGACCGGTCCTCAAGAATGGACGACCAACAATTAGTGGCACACGAGGGTCCATCTCGTAGTCGACGACAACAAAATCAGCAGGAAAGGTGAATTTGTTGACTCCTACAATGACGTCTTCGGCTATCCCCACTGGATAAGCAACCGTACGGTTAGCTAATTCCAAAGTCATTTTGGTGGGGACTAGCTCTGGGAGAGATAATTGCTTCCAAACACTTAGAGGCATGAGATTAATACTGGCACCTAGATCGGCTAGGGCCATGCAATTCTCTACTCCCGGAAAGTTGCAAGGGATAAGAAAACGACCCGGATCACCAAGCTTGGTTGGCAATTTCCTTAAGAGCACTGCAGAGCAATTCTCATTAAGTTGGGTGTTGGCAATATCGAGGAGCTTTTCCTTGTCGCTCAGAAGATCTTTAAACATTTTCGCGTATTTGGGCATGTGAGCGAGAGCCTCAGCGAAGGAGATATTGAAATTCAATTGTTTGAACATTTTAAGGAAGTTCGAAACCTGAATATCATCCTTGCTCTTTTGCTTCTCTTTCCTCAACCTAGATGGATAAGGTATATTGGAAGAAGAGGAAGGCTTTGGAAAAATAGGATCACTCACATCCTTGGGTGGAGGAGGGGTAGAAGGAAGAGGTGGAGAAATTGGGGGAGGAGAAGGATGAGGAATAGGAGCAGGTGACTCGTTCTCCTTAGTCACAACCACCGGTGGAGGTATAGGAAGCTCGGGTTCCTTGGTACCTTTTCCACTTCGAGTGGTGATTGCATTCATCTCCCCTCTTGGATTCGCAACGGTGTTACTCGGAAGAGTACCCGAAGAAGAGGGTTGATTACTTTGGAAGAAACCAGCCATCATGTTCCTCAGATCATTAGTTTGGCTATCCAACGTATTTCTCATGTCGGCTCTCAAATCGTTTCCTTGCTTGACCAAGTCTGCTTTCAAGTTGAGCACCTCTCTCTGAAGATTTCCCACTATTGCATCGTTAGTCCTCATATAAGTTTCTACTTCTTGGTGAAGAGCGGTAGGTTGGTTTGGAGGAGCATTGTATGCGGGTGGTTGATAAGCAGGTTGTTGGTAGACTTGGTTGTTACGTTGAGGTGGTTGTTGTTGCTTATGAGGAGGTATGTATGGTTGTCGAGGTTGTTGTTGTTGTTGAGGAGAGCGATTGAGATTTTGTTGTTGGTTTGGGTTGGTTGGGGGAAAACCAGGTGGTGAAAGATAATTGTTGGAGCGGTAGCTAAGCAAGTTACGGTCACCTTGAGGTCTAGCTTGATAAGCAGGTTGAGGATAGGTGCCATATGCCGCATTCACATTCTCAGCAGGGTAGTCTTGGGGTGGCGGTACAAGTTGTGTAAGAGTGAGGACCACCGCATATCTCACAAGGTTGGCTAACATCGTTCACTTGAGCGTGTTTGGCGTTGTTGTTGTTGTTGTTGCTGACGGTGTGGGTGACAAGCGATTCAAGAAGCGTAGTGATTTTGTCCAATCGCTTGTCGCTGTCACTAGTGCTAGCACTAGCGACATTGGTCCGAACACTCTTGGTTTGCACACGAGATTTATTCTCAATGATGTCCCAAGCAGCATTGGAAGTCTTAGCCAATAGATTACCCCCTGAGGCACTGTTCAGTGAATCTTGGTCACTCATGCTTAAACCATTGTAAAAAGTATTAATTTGATGTACTTTGGTAAAACCATGTTGTGGGCATTTTCTTAAAAGATCTTTGAAACGATCCCAAGATTCACTGAACGACTCATCGTACTTTTGTTCAAAATTTATGATCTCATTCCGCAAAGCGGTAGTACGAGAGGGTGGGAAAAAGTAATTGATAAATTTAGTCTCCAAATCCGTCCACGAGAGAATACTCTGTGGCGGTTCCTTAGCAAGCCAATGCCGGGCTTGTCCCTCTAAAGAAAAGGGAAAAAGTTGTAACCTTATAACCTCTTGTGGAACACCATTGAATTTGACCGTGTTGGTGAGTTGCAAGAATCTCTTGATGTGGTCGTGTGGATCATCAATGGTACGTCCCAAGAATGGTTGAGCGGAGACCATCTGGATAAAGCCTGATTTTAGCTCGAAATTGTTGGTGGCAATTGGAGGTATGACAATTGGATCCGTGTTGCCATCTACATGAGCTTGCAGCAATTCAATCATCGGGCGATTATCCGGAAGGGGCTCATTGTTGTTGTTATTATTGTTTGGAGGTGGTACACCGACCATGTCTAAGTGATCGAGAGGCTCGGGCTCTTGATATGACGTGGATCGAGTGCGCATACACCTGCAAAAGAACGAACAAAGAAAAACAAAGCAAAAATATTTTTGGTTTTTATGTTTTTTTTTAATGTTTTTGTATTTTTGAAAATTTTATATTTTTTAGGATTTTTTGAATTTTTTTTTTTTTTTTTTTTTTTGATGAAAAAGTAACGTTCACGGGGAACGGATCCCAAAATCCAAGTTCTCACAAAAAACTTTTGATCTTAACGAGAAGAGCCGGCAGCGGCGCCATTTGATACAGGGTTTTTTCTATGGGTCAAAAAATGATTCTCGGAATCCTCTCGAATTGATCTCAGTTTAAAGTGGAATGATTTGTTCTTGGTGACAAAAAGTGGGTTTAGTTTTCTATTCTACTGAACAGAGAAATGAATAAAGTAAAGAAAGACTTAAACTTAAAACAATCAACAATTAAAAGGCAACACTTGAATTTAAACAAAACAGCAACTGGAAAATTACCCTATGCGGAATGTTCCCTATTCGGAATAAATTGGCCCTAAGCGGAATGTTTCAATTCGGAATATTGTGCTCCAAACGGAAAATAAGTCATGCGGAAAACTGAGCTATGCGGAAAAATTGTTCTATGCGGAAAAATTTGTCTATTCGGAAAAACACACCTATGCGAAAAAATTAGTCTATTCGGAAAGATATTCTATGCGGAAAAATTTTTCTATGCGGAAAACAGATCTCTATTCGGAAAAACACAATCTTATGCGGAATAAAAGGCGTATTCGGAAAAACACCCTTATGCGGAAAGTAAGTGCTATTCGGAATATCTGGGATATTCCGAATAAAGAAGAAAAATAACCACTACTTGGAATAATTGAAATATTCCGAATAGACACAACCCCAGAATCCCTATTCGGAATCTGGGAAACTCAGTACTGTAGAAGGCGAAGAACAGGGGACTCGGTTTTAATCCAAAATCAAACTCAATAAGCAAAAAGGTTTTACCAAACTAAACACAAATCATCTAAATACCATAAGTAACAAATCCCACCAATAAAAACACTAAATCAACAACTTTTTTAAGATCAAACTTGAATCAAATAAAAACTTAAGAACTTTGAATAAAAATGGAGATGAACAAGATGAATAAAAAGATGGAATTAAAGGATTAATGTAAAGGTAACAAGAGTAAAGATTGAACACTTACAAGATTGAAAGAAAATTAAAAATCACCAAACACCCTAATGGTGTTGGTGAAGCTACGAACCAAAGGAACTGGGAAAAAAATGAAAGCTAACTCCCTAATTGTGTGAAGGAAAATCCTTTTATAGTCCTAATGGTTGGTTGGTGAGTGGGCTTTATCCCTTTCTTCTTGTCTTCTCGTCTTTTTAGAAAAGTTGACGTTTTCGATTCTGATTCGGGATTTGTTGTCGATTAAATTCAACTCGTCTTTTAATTTCTTTGTTAAATAGACTTGAGTTTCTTCGACATATGTAAATCTTCCATCTTTGGTCCTTTTCTTCGATAAATCTTCAAATAGGCCCATTGACTTCAAATCTTTTGCATCTCTTGGACAATAGACTTCGTCTTTAGTCTTTTTCCTTGATAAAACCCGTGCAATCCCATGTTTTCTTTAATATTCATCCGGTTAGCTCTGAAAACACAATAAACACAAAAACCACGCATAATTCCAAACAAATGATATTAAATACGTGTTTTGGTCTTGTTTTAGCCAGAATTAAGTGGTAAAAGGATGGGTGTTTACACACCTATCAGCGTGCAGCAAGTCGGTATCACACTAAAGAAGATGATGATACTGTGGATCTAAGGCATGAAGGACCATCTGGTGGTGTGATTCCTGGTCCTATTCCCGATTATCTTCTGACGGATAAAATCAAAGGCTCTGCTGATTACAAGCTACTGCTGCTAGAGATCAAGAAGCTTAAAGCAAGCCTTCAGACTGGAGAAGACTCCTCTACTACAGTCAAGAGTAAAGGTAAACGCAAGCAACCAGCTGCTTTACCTGAACCCGAAACCAAGAAGAAGAAGACTGAGGTTAAGAAGGGAAAGGGTAAGGCTGATGAGTTAGCTCTACGTGACGAAGAAGATGTTGTTGATCCTACTCTTGACAAGGCAGAGAGAAAAATGATGAAGATAGCAATTCAAAGGAGTAAGAAAGATACTGGCGGTAGTGGTTCAGGTGCAAGGGTAAATATTGAAGAAGAGTACGAGGAGCCAGAGGATATTGATGAGTTTGGGTCACCTGAAAGGTATTCTACTTCGAAGGAGACATCCATCCCGGTTTCAGCAAGCGTTGAAAAGGAGTCCGTTGCTCCTACAATCATGGTGTCTACTCAACCTTTAGCAACTCAACCTTTAGCAACTCAACCTCCACCAATACAACCCTTACCAACCAGACCGGCTTCAACACCATTCCTTCCACCACCAATAACTCCCATCCTTAGTACCATGGTCACAACCGAGCCGCTTCAATCAACCCAGAGCAGCTCTGCAACATCTACAATAGCTGCATTGGTGATGGCCGAAATGTTGGATAAACATACGGATAATCACAAAAGAGAAATGGATGAACTTCGCCAAGAGCTACGTAGACGAGTTCAAAGTGAAGAAGCATCTAGGAAAGCCCAAGAAGAGATGCTTGCTAAGTTCGCTGCAGATATGGAATTGACGCGAAAAGCTCATGCATAAGAACTAGCTCAGGTTAAGCAGGCTGAGGCTGATAAGCATGTTGCACGTATCACGAGACTTCAAGCGATGAGGGATAAATACAAGGAGCAAAAAGAAGCACTTGAAGCTTCTGTTGAAGAGAGAGTGCAAGAATCCGTTGAATCCATTATGCCTAAACTGCGTGATGAGTTGAAGACACTAGCAGCTGATAACTTGATGATCAAGTCATCCAATCCTTCAGAATCCGCCTACAAAATTGCTTATGAGTTAACGGATTTTGAATTAAAGAAGATCCTCAAAGCTCGTATGGTGGAACTTGAATCGTTTGATAAATCTAGGATTCAACGGGCTCTTTACAAATCCCTGAATGACGCTATCATGGAGGATGATAGGTTATTTAAAACGTTTGGAAGTGTGGTACCATACCACATTCTGCCTGAGGAAGAAAGGGAAGAAAGTGAACAGGAAGAGGGTACTGGTGAAGAAGAAGAGGAAGAAGAAGGAGAAGAAGAGGAAAAGGATGATGATGATGATGATGATGAGGATGATGATGATGATGATGACGATGATGGCGATGATGGTGGTGATGGGAATGAGGAGAGTGCTAGGGGGAGCAATGAGGATAACGATGAGGATGATGATGGGGGTAAACAGCCAAAAGAGGGAGATAAGGTTACCAGCTCCAAGAAACCTGCTAAGTCTGGAACCAAGTCCAAGAAAGATGCAGCGCAGAAGGACAAATCAACATCAACGGAATCAAGACGATCTAAGTGGCGCCACGATGTGAATGCTACTACAGCGTCATCGATTCCTGGTACATCTATCGCTGTATCTATACCTGTTACCACTAACCCTGTTAGTTCTGTTGTTGTTGCTCCTGTGATTGCAGAATCGGTAACCGAACCTGAAGCTGCACAACACTCACCCGTTCATGACACCGCTAAGATGCCTGAATCAGAACCAGCACATGTTCACGTTTCCACTCCTCTACAACAAGAACCACAATCTACTGTTCCTGAATCAAGCACACGGGACTGGGCAGACACGTTGGAGATTGACGAGACTGCACCGCCACAGGCTTGGATCACGGCAGCGGCGCAATATGATCCGATCACAGACGCTGACAAAGATGTTTTGTATCTCCGTATCCGCAATCCGATTGACTTATGTGCATTTCTTGCTCATGAGTATAAGACTTCGGTTACTCCATCTTTGGTGAATAAAGCGCTGAAGGATAAGAGACTTCGCGCCAAAACCCGGTTAACCCGAATGGAGTTCGAGTATTATGCCGATGAGATCCTGAAAGCTCTGAATACCGTTCAACGGCCAGGTCTTCATGAATCAGAAAGAGCTCCACCTCCACTTGATCCTACTCAAGATAATCAGATAGCTCTCGACTTCTTCGTCACCTATGATCTTGAGTATCTTCTGAAAGGTTCATCAAAGTACGCAACCTCCTTGACCTTGCTGAAAGCTGCCAACTGGGGGACAATACCCTGGATCGAGGAAAAGGTAAACCGACTCTGGGTCCCAAGGGTAACTCGTAATTATGATATGTATGCTGTTATAGGTGCATCTCATTGGGACGAACGAGTCCGAAGGGCGTACAGGGGTTGCTGCCTAGTCAATTCAGGAAGTAACGTTAGATCCGATATCCGCATCTCCAGCATCTTAGGGTTGAAAACTGAAGCCAAGAATGGCTATTATCATGTGACGGAGATTCGTTTGAAAAGGGAGGATGACAGAGAATACAAAATCCAGCAGGGAGATTTTTCTATCATTCGCCTTGAGGATATCGAAGATATGCTGCTTCTGATGACCCGAGATCAACTCACACATATTCCTCGTGAAGACCTTATTACCTTGAATACAGCACTTCGTATGTTCACACGAAGCATTGTTATCAAGAAACGAGTTGAAGATCTTCAGTTGGGAGTCGAAAGCTATCAAAGGAAGCTTAACCTAACCCGTCCAGTGAATCAAGTGTTACCTCAACATGTAGATAGATGTCCCTATACTGGCATTTCTGTCCCGAATTGCGGCATTTTCTACTTGAACAGTCGAGGTTTAATGAAGTTTATGAGGGTGGGTGAGCTTTATAAGTACAATGATGGGACTCTTCTACAAGTCAGAGGAAAGTTGGAGCATCTTAACTCGGGTAGGACTTTGCCAGAGATGACGGAGGATTGGCATCCGGGTTATCGGAAAATGGCGAAGTACGTGATCAAGAAGATTGATCAAAAGCTCCGTGAACGTAGATTGATGAGGAGCTTGGAAAGATTCGTTGGTGGTACACCATATTTAGTGCACCACAAGCTACTACAACGATCCATCTAATGGGTCGTACATTTCAGGTCCACTTTATATTGGTTTTTTCAATTGTGAATATGTATATTTGTGAATATTGTGCTTTAATGGCTTGATGTAGTGTTAAGGTATGATAATTTTTCAAGAATTTCTCACGAGATTCTAAATCTTTCAAAATATATCATACTAAAGCACTACAACTATCCCTTATTAACTTAAGGGGGAGCATTCACATGTTCTATGGCCAAACATCGATTTCATTTTTTACCCAAAGACCGGTTAATCCATTCAATATCCCAAATATTAATGGTTAACATTTTGGATAAGGGGAGAAAATGGGATTAAGGAGACTTAAGTGATACTTGGCTAAAAGATGAAAAAGATTTAACGAATCCAACTTAATATGTGTAAAGCACGTATTAAGGGGGAGCGTTTTTGATGATCAAAAACACCTAAGGTACGAAACTTTTGATTTCAATATCACAAGTACTTTAGGTGATTTTCAATGATTTTCCATGGTGGCAATTCCTTCCCAAAACACGCTTAATTCACGAAGAATGTGGTGACAAAAGGGTGGTAGGAATAGGTTTAGTCCAATGATTCATCAGAGCCGATGGAATCTTCCCAAGGACAATTCCCTAGATAGAATTAGAAGTCCTAGAAAAGATGGAGAAAGAATGTGAACGTAGCTGAATGCCGACCAAGTACTTAAGCTAGCACTGGAATAATCACAACAAGGTGCTAGTGATGACGTATTTGTAAGCATTGAAGGGGTTGAAGAATGAAAAAGAATTGTAAAGATAAAGGGTGTAAAGAAAGAAGCCCTCCTTACAACTTTAGGCAGAAACCGGGTCAATACATATGCTATTGAGGTCATTTTTGCTAATGATTCTCGGTATTGAAGAAAGACATCATGGACCCAGTGATGCAATGCACAACCCTTCCCAGCTAACTCAAATATCTCTCAAAAGGTATTTGTTTTAATCACACGGAGATCAACACGTTATCTATTGGTTTATTCACTCCGAATAGACTGGTATTGAAAAGGTGGCACTCCTATCCAGCCATCGCTCACTAAATCAAAACGCACTATCGAGTCTAGAGCCAAGAGATCATCAAAAGTCTCATTAGGACACTTTCCATTTATTCCTTGCTTTCTCACACACTGTGAAAAGTAAGAGATTTTTTCATGAGTCCTACGCAATATTCCTGTAATATTGCCAGAACATCCGAGTAATACGCAAGTACTACAATGAAGATGGAAATCCTGCTTGAGCCAACATCAAACAAGCTCATGGTAGGTTACACGTGCGGTTCTTTTAGAACCAATCTTGTGAAAAACTGGAAAGAAACAGTGGTTTAACTCTTAATTGAAATTAAACTCGTTCCAGGCCTCTACGCATTATCATATGATCTTGCCAGAACACTCAGAGTGACTCTTTATTGATCACAATGACGAGTGGAAATCCTTCTAGTGTTAACATCAAACAGCACTTGGTAGGTGACGTGCAAGATTCTTTATGAATTGAGCTCGTGATAACTGGAAAGCAACGATGGTGAAAATCTTAATTGAAATTCACTTGTTCCAGGTTTCATGAATTGACGGCTTCAAATCACAAGGATAATTTATCCAAGTGATTCACTCTTTATGTTCGCAGTCAGCTTTGGACGGTCGAATAAAGAGAACGGGTTTACCCGCGAAATCCTGTCAGGAAGTTACTTAATTGAAACTATCCGTCACGGGTATGATATCTAATATCGTCCAACGGTCTTCACCGACCGGAGGTAAAATGCTACCGAATTAGAATAAAATGTTCAAAGCCATTTTATTCGTGTCGTTGCTGTATACCTGTTAAAGACGGTGGCGTTGCTGTGTACCTGTTGAAGACGGTGGCGTTGCTGTGTACCAGTTAAAGACGGTGGTGTTGCGGTGTACCTGTAGAAGTCATTCCCACATGCTTATGTTTTTCTGCATCAAACTTCAGAAAGAATTCAAGAAAGTACAAGATAAAGTCTTTCGCTGTATCAAACTCTGAAGCTTTCGAGAATTCAACAAAAAGACATAAGTGTGTGGAACATGGAGTCACGAGGAGGCAAAATTCACAAGTAGGCAAAGATCGCACGTGAAAGGCCAAAAGAACAATGCTCTCAAGCCAAAGCCTAAAAGATCAAACCAACATATTCACAACAAAAGAAAGAAAAGAAGAAAAGACTACGAGCTAAAGAACGAAGACTTAGTATAGTATGCTAGGTTTAGAACTTTGTAACGTGGAGTGACCTCCCTTAGGGGGAGATTGTTAGAAATACGTTTTTACGTATATTAGAAGTATCGGTCACTCCACAATATTATTTATGTTGTAATAGCTCGTAGTTAGAGTATGCTTATTAAGTTAAGTAAGAACCGGTCCATGGGCTTGTCATGGGCCGACCCAAGTCCAAGTAAGGCCTTGGAAGTATAAATACCCCTTTCCTCCTTGGAAAGGGGTTGGTTGTTGTTCATTTCAAGTTTCCACTTAATAAAATTACACATAGTTTTCTCTCACTTTCTCTCTCTAGTTTCTCTCTCTAGAAAACATCAACCCACTTCATAGATTCATAGGTTATCAAGATTCTACAAACTAGGATTAATAGGCTACAATTTTAAACAAAACATTACAAAATCAGAAAGCTTACACTAATTCAAATAAGCAGATCCAACAGAATTACTTTATCATTATTCTATAACTACAACCACAAAGAGATTTCTGCAGACTAAAACTAAGGCTTCACAGTTTGACCACAACTTCAACCTCAAACTAAAAACATCTCTATAATTTGTTTATGTCTAATAAACAGTAAAGAATTTACAAGAAAATGAACTTCACTTTACCGATTATAATAACTTTTTGAAACAGCTTTTTACCAACTAGACTTACTGTTTTTCTAAACTATAACCATATAGTAAAAAGTAATAACATAAACTTGGAGGAATTTCATTAATGGCATACATCGGTTACTCCGTTAACAAACTAATAACAGAAATGTATATGAATCAAAAACAGAATATGTAAAACTGGAAGTGAAAGCTCGATTTCTCATTAAAGGAGGAAAACAGAATTTGTTACAACTGATTTAGATGAAAAGAGAACTGAATTGAAACTATGAATTAACAGAAATCAGTTACAATGTGAACAATAAATGTAAAGGAGAAAAATGAAAGCTTTAAGAAAGATAATGGAAGATGTGGTAAAAGCTGTGAATTTCATTAATGGAAGACAGAATAGTTTGTTACAATGACTAAAACAGAAAAGTAACTGATTCTTAAAAACTTTCTAAATGAAAGCTTAAACAGAAAGTAAAAAAACTACGAGAGAATTTATCTAAACTATTTCTATTCTACACCTACTCTAACTATGTGTGTAACTAACACCTATGCTAACCGTCCAGAATGAAGTGATCTTCTTGGTATTTATAGAGGTTGAGAGGAGGAGGTGTGACGAGTGCCAGCCAATCATCTTCTTCCACGTGGATAATACGAGGTTGCAACACCTAGGGTTAATCATCATCAGCAGATTTGGGGTTTTCTTCATTCTTGACTTTGAGTATAATTAATTGGCACCATCTTGTACGGAATGAAAAGATAAGAAACTTTTATGTTCTGATCTTCCTTTGAATCTTTCTTGATCATCTTGAAATCAGCCTTGAAGTTCTTGGAGAATAAAGGAATGATGCGTTTGTTTCTCTCTCTTTGGAATGGGAAAGATGAACACGTTTTAATGCAGAGATAATGACTTCCCATTTTTTATTTTTTTTGTTTTTATTAATAATAAACATATTACTCATTTAGTCCCTTATGTTCCACTCTTGTTTCACTTTGTCATTTCTAGCTTTTAAACTTTCAATCACTTGCACTTGTAAGCATTAATCTTTGTAAATTCAGCAACTCTAGTTCTTGAATGCTTGATTTCTTCTTTTCTTCGTCTTTTGTCAGATAAATCCCTTGAAAACACGTGTTTGCTCCAAAATGTATCTCTTTACCTGAAAACACATAAACACAAAATACCCACGTAAGTCTGAAAATTTACAATTTAAAATAATGTATTTGTTGTGTTTTAAGTGGTTTTTAGGTCATAACTGATGAGTGTTTTCACACTTATCAATCGTGCATAATAACACGTAGCATGTGATATATCTGACCGGCTTGCTGTTAAGTACATGATGGAGCCGATCAAGGAACGATATTTCGTTTGATCTATGGCATCTCCCTCCAAATCAGCATCTAGGGATGTGGTTGATAATGGTGTCCCAACGGGGTCACATGAGGTCATACCATTGTTTTTTATTATCTCTTGACAATACTTAGCTTGGTTAATAAAGATACCACTTGGGGATTAGTGAACTTTAATTCCAAGAAAGAATTTTAGTTCGCCTATCATTGAGATTTCAAATTTGCTGTGCATTACTTTTTCAAACCATTTTGGAAGTTTTGGGTTTGTAGACCAAAAAATAATGTCATCAACATAAATCTGCACTAGCAAAATGTCATCCCCATATTTATAGGTGAACAGAGTTAGATCAATGGAACCTTTTGAGAAACCTTTGGATACCAGAAATTTTGAGAGCTCGTCGTACCACGCCCTTGGAGCTTGCTTGAGTCCATAAAGTGCTTTGTGGAGACGATACACCTTGTCATGATAATAAGGATTGACGAATCCTTCCGGCTGTGTGACATAGACTGCTTCCTTCAAAGGACCGTTAAGAAACATCGTCTTTACGACCATTTGATACACGATGAATCCCTTATGTGCAGCATAAGTAAGGAAAATCCTGACCGCTTCCATTCGAGCTACTAGTGCAAATGATTCTTCAAAATCAATACCCTTTTTCTGGCCATACCCTTTAGCCACTAGCCTAGCTTTGTTCTTGATGATTGTGTTTTCTTCATCCATCTTGTTTTTCCAAACCCATCGAAGATTTAATGGAATTACATCGTATAGTCTGTCTACAAGTTCCCAGACTCTAAGTCTTTCAAATTGAAGAATTTCATCTTGCATCGATTCAATCCAAGCATGATCAGCCATGGCTTCTTTGATGTTTTTTGGTTTAGCTGTACTCAAAGCGAGTGCGAACATACAAACATCTCTATCGGTTTCTAATTGTCGTCTTGTACGAACAGGCTGTAAAGGGTTTCCAATTACTTGAACCAAAGGATGATCTCGGGTCCAATGAGGTGTTGAAGGATGTCGTTGGTAAAACGTATGCATATTTGACGGATCAACATGGCGAGTAGAAGACTCTCCAGTTTCATGTACCGGTGTACAGAATGGGTTGATAAATCCGTCGTCGTCATTTAATGCATGGTCTGCTTGATTTGTGTTCTCTGGAGCAATGACAGTAGTTGTGGATGTTGTAGGATCGATAGTTAAAGAGATATTTTGAGGGGGTAAATCTGCAGCAACCCGTGTTGAAGTAGATGAAGTTGTATCCTTTTGTTGACGATGATCGGTATCATCATTCTTATCATGAGTGACAACGGAAGACTTTGATACAATATGTTTCTCCCCCGTGAAATATTCATCAAACATTGGTCCATATAACATTTCCAACTCTTCAATTGTCGTCTCGACTGTCATATCTGCACTTGGAACATTTCCTTGAACCAGCTTTGAACTTGACGGTTCATTGTTGTGGTCTTGAGTTCTGAGTTTTGTGCGGTTGTGCACATAAGTCTTTTGTCGTTGTGGATCAGGACTTAAAATGTTTTGTTCAAGTGCCATTTCTTGTAATTCATCAAATCTGATATGAATAGTCTCGACTATCAATTTTGTTCTCTTATTGTACACTCTATATCCCTTAGACTGAGTTGCATATCCCACTAGAATGCATGCATCACCTTTCTCTTTCATCTTGTTCAGATTTTCACCATCTCGAATAATGTAACACATACATCCAAAAATATGAAGGTGTTTGAGCGAAGGTTTTCGATCATGAATTATGTGATATGGTGTCTTTTCATGTCTTGGGATAATTAAGGATAGGTTTTGTGTGTAGCATGCGGTTGACACGGCTTCAGCCCAAAAGAATAGTTGAAGTTTTGAAGCAGATAATAATGTTCGAGCAACCTCAACTAAAGTACGGTTTCGTCTTTCAACAACGCCGTTTTGTTCGGGTGTTCGAGCAATAGATGTTTCATGTTCAATTCCTTCGGCTTCAAAATAATTCTTTAGAGTTGAATTCAAGAATTTTGTTCCTTTGTCAGCACGTACCACTTGTATTTGAGCTTGAAGACTACGTTGTATATGCTTAAGGAAGTTGATTAGAACTTCGGGTGTGTCATCCTTTGACCTTAAGAAGTGATTCCATGTGTACCTTAAGTAGTCATCGACAATTAGAAGAATGTATCTCTTCCCATTGATACTTTAAACACGCATGGGACCACACAAATCCATATGAAGAAGATCTAACCGTCCTTTAGAGCTTGGTGTAGTCTTTGTCTTGAAACTACTTCGTTTAGCTTTACAAAGCTCACAAGAAGAACAAAGATGATCTTTGATGAATTTCAAGCTTGGAAGGCCTCTCACAATATCTTTCTTGGAAAGCAATTTGATGGTATCAAAATTGAGATGAGATAGACGTTGATGCCATAACCATGCCTGAGTCGTTGAAGCTTTAGCCATGAAGCAAATTGGAGTTGTAGAAGTTGTGTCTTGAAGTGAAATAGTGTAGAGATCAGTACCCCGTGAACTGGTAAGTAAGTCATTCCCATCATAATCACGAACAAAACATGTCTTCTTTCTAAAAGCAACCTCCAAATCTGCATCAAAGAATTGACCAACCGAGAAAATATTGTGATTGAGCCCTTCAACGTAGTATACCCTTTTTATTGTTATATTCCCCTGAACCAAATCTCCATATCCTAGGATCGGTGCAAATTGATCATTTCCGAATCGGACCGTACCTAGGAACTTCTCCATGAAGTTAATTAGAAGCTTGAGATTCCCCGTCATGTGCTTCGTGCATCCGGAGTCCAATATGAAGAGAATTATTTCGATCACCTATAGAAGAATTAGAACATGATGGAGCATTTGCTGAATTGGATTCCATGTTAGTTGTGATTTCCGATTCATTAGTTTCCCTAGTTTCAGCATTTAAAGGCACACTAACGCTCATTGTCACATTTTCTTTCCTAACCTTAGGCATCAATTTATATCCTGGAGGACATTGATTAGCAAACCACCATTTCCAAGACTTGCTAGCAGACTCATATAATTCGCTAATTCTGCTTCTAGGGTTCTTAGTGGTGGAGTCTGATGCAATACTTTTCTTATTGGGGGTTGCACCAGAATGGTTCACTTTGCGTTTGAGTTTGCTAGCACTAATATGCATCGCAACTTGCTTCTTATTTCTAGTATCTACGCCTTTCACATTATTCATGGCACACATAGAAGGATCAGCATTAGCACATTTTCCACATTTCACAAAAACAAACTTAACATTGAAAGCATTCAAAGCAGTCGAATCATTCAAATCGTCATTACATGCGATTACAGACGTTTTATTCTTAGAAAGATTCAAATTCCTATAGAGGTCTTGTAATTTATTCATCTTCCCTTGACTTTTGTTTTGCCAAACCTTTTCATTCATTCGAGTGCTCCTAAGCTGAGGCCGGCTAACACTAGCAGTGGGGACTACTCCTGTAGTAAAAGACACACGTCTATTAGTGTTTCTAGAAGTCTAAGGCGAGTGACTATCTTTGTTTTGTGTGGGTTTAGTGGCTAATCGATACATCCCTGGTTTGAACACATTTGTTCTTTGTGTTTGAATAACCAGTTTGGGACGAGTCTGTGGTAACCTATGCTTCCCATCCATATTGGGGGCAAACCCAGATGTTGCAAATGAAGAATTTGAGAAAAAGGATGGTTTTCCCAAGACAGAGGATTTAGTTACTTTATACGCATTGGGTTGTCTCACAACAAGTTTCTTAATTCTAGGTTCCACAATTTTCCCAACCATTTTAACAACGAGTTTCTTCAACTCTTCTATTGCTATGTCCTTTTCTTATAATTGAGCTTTCAAATCTGCAATATCAAGACTTGTTTCGTTTAGTAACCTACATGACTCAGATAATTTTACTTCCAAAGGTGTATCATTTGAAAAGCTGCCAACTTTGTTTTGCAAAGCAAGTTCAAGTGAGTGACAATGTTTTTGAAGATAAACATATCTATGTTGAATTAACGAAAAATCTTTTTTGTCAACTTTATTCGAAAGCTCAGTTTCAAGACGTTCACACTCTTTGACTTGATCAAGATATTTGCATGCAACATCAGAATATTCAACAATATCAGCACAAGATGTAACATAAGCACACATAATATATTTTTGAGAGGCATTCTTGCAAGAGTAGATCATAGGCTATAGAAAAATCGTCTCTTTTAGGTTGATGGTCGTCAATTTCTTTTTCAATAGATTCCACATATTTCAAATCGTCAAACATTTATTGCTCTATTAACTTTTCAAATTCCAAAGCATGTTTCTTTGTTCTTTCCGCAAGAGGAATCAAAATAGTTTTCACAAGAACAGTTATATCGTGAGGAATTTCTTTATCACCTTTCAAAAGTTAACGTTTTTTCAAGTCATCATCGACAACCTTTTTAAAATTTTCAATGTTACTCTTAAGAATACTAAGTGCTTGCTTACTCTTGCTTATAGAAGCTTGATGCAGCAAGTACCCAATATATTTTGAAACATTAGTTTTCTTGGTGGCAAAAACTTGTCTCCATTTAATTCTTATTTGTGCACATTCATAAAATATTTGCTCACGAGAATTCTGTTTTTGTGGTTTGAAAATTTCATAAAGACTATTTTCATAAGCATAATTATATGGTTTCACAAAGTCTTTATTCACTGGTGATCTACTCTCCTCTTCAAAACATAGTGACTCATCACTAACGCGCCTAACAAGAAGACAATCAAGGTCGGTTCATTGGGACTCCTCAAGATATAGTCGCGGGTTCTCAGATTGAGCTTGCTCGAGGTAGTTAGGACCAGTAAAACTAGCTTTACCCTTGAAAAACGAACGAGGTGCCAACATACTCATGGTTTGAATGGATTGATTTGTTTTATAAACAATTTTCTTAAAAAAATCAATTTGAACTTCAAGTTCCACGACTTTGTCAATGTCTTTAGCTTGTTTAATTTTGAAATCTTTTTGAAAGTTTGCAACCTCTTCCGTCTTCGCAGTGACTAGTTTAGTTTTATCTTCTTGAAGAAAACCAATCTTTTGAGTTAACTCATTCACTTTGGTGGTAGCAAGATACATTTTGTGTCGTTCCGTACTTAAAGAGGTGTTATAATTATGTTTCTCTTGTTCTAAAAGCTTAAGAGTTTCGTTGTATTTGATTTCAAACGCATCCTTAACAGTAGTAATGACACCCCCTTTGTACCTTGCAAGCTCTTTTTCTTTTTGAAGAAGCTCAGCTCTGCAGCTTGCAAGAAGCTCACTAGATTTTATAACTGCAGCTTTGCTTTCTTCAAAATTTTGAGTGAGCGTAGCGTTTGCCTTCTTTAATTGCTTTTGACTCTTTTTAGTTTCTTTGACATCTTTTTGTAAAGAAGCAATTAAGTTAGCAAGCGCAATACGCTCCTCATCATTATCATACTCGTTTGCATGTTGATCATCCTCAGACTCATTATTGCATATGTCTGATGAATCGGGTATGGTATTGCTATCAACCGTCTCCATCATACATGTGTTAGTAATGGTTGTTGGAAGCTTACTATGCTCATGAATATCACCAAACACATTATACTCGTCGTCGGTATGTACCTTATCGATTGGATCGGTATCAAAAATGGGACCATTGTCATCTTTAGTGACTTTGAGAACTTCTTCAATCTTTGCCATGTATGAGTAATGTGCTTCACGTTCTTGGTCGAAGGCTTCATCATCAGTATCATCAAGCATTGCTCCTTCCTCAGTCAACAATTTAACCCCAGCTTCCATCTTCTTGCATAGCAACATCTTTTCCTTATGATAGCTAGAGTCTCTAACCCGTTTCGGCTTCCTACATTCCTTTGCCATATGCCCATAACCTTGACAATTAAAACACTAAATCCCACTTTGTTGAACCACTTGAGTTCCAACAGTTTCCCTATTCCCAGCAACAGTAGCAATCCTCTGAGTATCATACTTAGCAGATTGTCGATCATACCGTGTAGAACCCTCAACATGTGTTGGATGGCGTCGATCATACCTAGGAGGACTTTCATCATGTCGATGTGTGTCATACCTTGGAGGACTCTCAACATATCGTTTCCTTGTGTTAGATGATGTTCGAAGATTGTTTTTGGTGGGTTTGTATATATTCTTGTAAGACTTCATTATGAAAGCAATTTGTTCTTTCATTTCCCTATCCTTTTGAGCTTGTTCTTCATCCATGTCCTCTTCAGATGATGGCTCAGATGATGGTGATGGTGCTCTTGGTTCTTTGCCTCGTGATCTTGTGGGAGCTGAAGACTTGGATGAAGTGGAGTATCTTGGTGAGGATGATTGAGTAGAGTATGACTTAGGAATACGATAGTGATGATCTTGGACGTGTTGATTGGTATTCACCAAAGCAAGTGGATTAGCAGTCTTTTCTATCCGTTCAGCTCGAAGTTCATTTGCCTCATTCTGAAATTGTTTCAAAATGTCAAAGAGCGTGTGATAGTTGACCTAGTCTAACTTACTTTGTTGTTTCACGAAAGTTACAAACCGTGTCCACTCTGGTTGAAGTTGTTGTAGAAATTGCACATTGACTTGCATGGTGGAGACTTGCAAATTTTTTCTTGTCATGTCTTTTATCATCTTATAGAATCTTGAGTAATATGAATCAATTGATTCTCCATCCAATGAAGTAAACTTTCCAAAGTTTTAGAACAAGTTTTTTTTGATATCTTGCTTGTTAAGTGATTCTCCTTGTTGCAAGCGTTCAATAGAAAACCACATTTCTTTTGCAGTAGAGCACGCATCAACCGTTGAGTAAATATCTTCCCCAATCCCACTTAGAATCAAATAGATTGCGTCCTTCTCTGCATTAATCCAAGCACGTTTCTCTTTCGTAGTGTTCTCATATGTTTCCGCAATAGTCTGCTCATCGGTACTAGGCGTCGATTCGGTTGCTAGAGTTGCAGGAATGTTGATTGTAGTGAGAATATAGGGTCCTTCTTTGATGCAACGTCGGAGAAGATCACCATTTGGTCTTGTATCAAGATATTGAAGAAATCGTGATTGCCATTGTGCATATCGACCATTCACAAGCATTGGTAGTCTCTCTTTGTTACCCGCCACCATGATGTTGTTATTTGTCACATGATACTCTGTAGTAGAATCCATCTTGTTAATCTTTGAATGTTGAAATGAATATGGATCTTAAGTAGATGTGGTAATGATTGTAGTTGTAGAGAAAAGTAGTTGGAATCCCTTAAAAAATGCTCTCCAAAAACCAAAAAATTCTCCAAGACCAAAAACACACGTCAAAAATTTTTAAGTGTATTTTCGGAATATTCAAAAAAAAATTCCTCCAATTTGTCGCAATACCAAAAAATGCTACTTGTCGCAATGTTCACAAAGGAAGTCTTCGCAATGTTGGAAAATGCTACGTGTCGCAATGTTCACAAAGGAAGTCGTCGCAATGCAAAAATGCAACTTGTCGCAATAGTAACACTTGTCGCAATACCTATCTGTCGCAATGCACAAAGTGAATCTATCGCAATACCAAAGAATCTGTCGCAATACCTAAACAAAATTTTGTTACAATACCACAAACAAGTCTGTCGCAATATGTATCGCAAAGATAAATCCTATCGTAAAATTGGTCGCAATAATGGTCACAATACAGAAACCCTAGCCTTTGCGATGGAAATCAAACCAATTCAGTCGCAATAATGTTACTGTTCCGAAACTTGAAGGAAAAAAATGAGATTTTTTCCTAGAAATCCGTGATTTTAACCAATCTAAAGCACCCAAATCCCTACTACAACTATGTAGGAGATTTATATCAAGATTTGGAGCACGGAAAACACAAAAAAATTGAATCTGAGATGATTTATGGATTAAATCATACGAATCAAAGGAAATAACAACAACCAATCACAAAACTACCCATGGATATTGATACCAATTGTTGTCCCTTTAATTTGTGATGATCAAACAAGAAATAAAGAAGAAAGATAGATGAAAATAGATAAATTCTAGAGAGAGAAAGTAGAGAGAGAAAAGAGAGAGATATGTGTGAAACTATGAGAATATTAGATTAAGAAAATGAACAACCAACTTACCTCTCCTAACATGCTAGGAGAGGTATATATAGCCTTGCCTACATGTGGCATAATGGGCTATATGTTTGATTGGGTCGGGCTTGAATAAATGCTTAGTACCTTGAAAGAGGCCTTTTATGCTAGCCATCAAGCCCGTATTGTCACGACTATTATACTACCTATTACAACGTTCTAATAAATGTTACAATAATAAACTATGACCGAGCATTTTTGTTTGACTCAATATTTTGAGGCTAACACTACATACCATTGAACGTTTGTGATCACTCCAAAACATTTATGGATCAACAAGAGTCCAAGAAATCTTCACAAGACCATTTTCACCAAGGGCTTTTCAGACAACTTACAACTAGGGTTTTAGCTTATTGTTTTAGCATTAGAAGATTCCTAGAGTGGTATATAAGGAGTCCTTAACATGTGAGAGACCCTTGTTCTCATATTTTCTTTTCAAGCCTTGTAATTCCTTTTTCTAGTTAATGAAAAGTTGGTATTATGTCTTTGATAAAATCTGAGTTCCATTGATAGTTTCTAGTTCATCTTCATTGAGAAACAAGCCTTAATATTTTCACTACAAGCTTGTGTAATTCCTTTTTCAAAGTTTGAAAAGTTGGTATTAGCAGTTGAAAAGATTCTATGTTTTCAGGCCTTTGTTTATGTTCATAGCTTGTTCATCCGTATCCAAACTTGTTTTCTAAAGTTTTTGTTCAAGTATCAAAAGGTTTTTAGTGTTTAAAATTTGAAAGGAAAAGTTTTTTAAACTTTCTATTAAGATCCTTAGTTGATATTTAGGGCTCAATAGCTTTGCTTTTGGGGTTATACATGATTATAGCACTAAGAATTGAACAAATCCTTGGTGTAGTGAGTGTATAGGCTTGGGAGTAGGCTTGTGGGTGACTCTACTATCACCAAGTTATGTTTTGATATTTTGTTCCACATGGTTATTTTGTGTTAACTTCTTACTGGCCATAAGCTCTCCATAAGCTACTTCACCAGCAGCTTTTGCAAAGTTTTTTAGCCTTAGTTTCCCTTGTTTGTGCTTGTGTTCCAATACAACATCAACAAGATCATATAGGGTCTATTGTTCACCCTATCCCTTGATTGTTGTAGTCTTGGGCTTTTCACCCACATCAAGACACTCCCATAAGCTCCTAGAGCTTATTGGGAGAGCATTACTGACCCTTACTTAGACTGTGAGTGAGGGAGGTTCATATTTCTTTCCCTTTTCTTTTTCTGTCGAAAATGTGCATTGCCATGTATTTTGTGTTCCATGCTTGGAAGTGTTGTTTTTATGGTTTGAATCTGTCACTTAGGCTTATTAGATCTTGTTTGAGTAAAAGATTTCACGTTATAAGGTTAAAATCAAAAGTTTGTTTGAAAACTGAAAGATTAAAGGGTGTTTGGGATTGACTGTCAAAGGCTGTTAAGGTTTTGGACAGTGGTCTATTTATGTTCATAGGTGATTGGTATATGCTTCTTGGTAGTTTGTGATAGCTTGTTTAGTTTGTAGAACATTAACAAGAAATACATGTTAACCACTTTTCTGTCTAAAAATATGGTCAGACACATCAAAAGGCTTAAAACCTTTGTTTGTTGGTATTAAGGTCTGAAATTTGGTTTGCATATAGGTCTTGTGGTTATTCATCTCTACAATATTTGGTATTTCATTTTGGTAGCTTATTGTAGCTTTTAGAGCTTATTGAATCTCACTGATTTGCCAATTATATCAGCAAGTATGCATACCATGTGATTTGTTCTTGCCTTGTGGTTTTTGGTAATTATTTGCTTGTTATTACTTAATCTTCTTTTTGATTATTCTTAGTTAAGCTATTTAAGAGCTTTTGCAAACAGATTCAGCTTCTAAGGTGGTCTAGAACTCAAACTCGACTATTTTGTCCTTTAGTGAAAAAGTAATTTTCTTATTTTTGGCTTATTCCTTAAGCTTTTTCAAAATTTCTTTTTCCAGTTGTTCTTATAAGTCCAAATGAAGAATGTTTGTTGAATTTCAACTTATGGCATGCAGTTATAGCTTAATGGGCTTATTGGCCCATTAAGATTTAGCTTATTTCTTATTAAGTTATGATAAGCTCATTTTTAGCTTTTGGGCCATTAGAGTTTCCTGTTTAAAATTGAATTTTGAGTAAGACTGTGATTTTCTAGCTTACTTGGACAACTATTTGTTTATTGGGCCAAAAAGCTCATTTATACTTTTTGTTTTAGCTTTTAGCCCATTTGGGGGCCCAATAGGGGTATTTAGGTAATTTCAAGTTCATTGTTGCCTTAGTTAGATCAAAATACACTAGTTTACAAGTTTTAAGAATTTTTTTCAAATTTTGGATTTTTAATTAATATTTTATTATTTAATTATTGTTTGTAGGATTTTTAAATAGATTTAATATGTTTAAAATTTTGAAAAAATAGTTTTTAGCTTAATTAAAGTATTTTTGAGGTTTACAAAGTCTTAAATCTTAGTTTGGGCTTTTTGATAATTTATTTGATTTTTAGAGCTTTAATTAGCATTTAAAATTTAAATATTAATTATTTAAAAAGTTACAAGAAGTTTTCTTGATTTGTAAACCTTAGACTTATTTTTAAGGATTTATTGTAATTTTTTGGGAATTTTTAGGATGAGTTTCAATTTTGCCTCGTCTTGCGTGAAAGCGCGTTTTTCGTCTTAGTGTAATTTTAACCATAATCTGTCATTTTCTTTTGTCTTTTCACTCAATATTAATCCAAAACATATCAAGTTCAACACACACTTTAATCCTCCTTTGTGAACGAACTTACATTGGGTCATTAGTGATCGATTTTCCTAAATCAATTACTTAATACTTACCATATATACGTCTTTTTCCTAAAAGCGTATTTTACCACAATCATTTTGGCGCCGCTGCCAGGGAGGTGTGTTGTGTTAGATTTGAAAGTTTTTGTTTTTAATATTAACCAAAAATAGTATTTGTGTGATTAAAACTCTAATCATACGTATTATTATTGTTTGTTTTCTTTGTGAATATTATTACTATACTGTATACGTATTACAATAAATCCAAAGTATCTCCAAATAAGCGAGAAATCGCACCTCATTAGCAAGCGTTCCGGTTGTTAGTGAGTGTATCGAATTCAAATAAGAAAAAGGCAAAATAGATAAATACTTTTAAGAAGCTCAAACTCGATAAGTGCAAACTATAAGGTGGGTATAAGGCGGTTGTATTTGACGACCTAAAGGAAAAAGGCTCTTAAGTGCTTCGCGCCGCCTCGTTTCCTCCGCTTTCTTGTGCGTGCTTAGAAAGTGAGGGCTAATTAAAGGTTTGCCAACCAAAGTATTATCTAAGTATCATATATATTTGCTTGTTTTTGAATTATTGAACCCTCCTAAATGTTTTGGTGTTCCACCAACGTTTTCAAGTCATCGAAAGCTTTCACTTCACGATCATTTTCATTCCTTGAGGCTTCTCTAATCATAAGTTTGATTCAAGGAGAGATTTTGCAGATTTTTGTCTACGTAATTCACAAGAAAAATCCAAAAAAAATAATAACAATCAAAAGCACAAAAAAATGAAAATCAACAAAAACCCCAAAAAAATTCTTCTTTGCTCACCCCCACGTTCTACGTTACGTTTATGCTAACTCGTTCTCAAGAAAAACGTGCACGTAAACGTCGAAATCGAAAGGAAGCAACACCAACCCCTTCTATTGAAGAATCTCCAATTGTCGAAGCCATTGTAGGAAAAGAAGCTTCCATGGCTAATCGTACTATGATGGAGTTGCTTCAAGCACCCACCGAGGGTTTTAGAGAAGCGATTGTGATTCCCGCTATCCTTGTGGAGAATTTTGAGATAAAGACGGGTTTAATGTCTATTCTCCAAGCCAACAAGTTTCTCGGACATGAAAAAGACAACCCTCATTATCACATTCGGAATTTTAACCGTCTCACCGTCGCAAGCAAGTTTAAGGATGTACCACACGATACCATAAAGATGATGCTTTTTCCATACTCTTTAGATGGGCCCGCCAAAATGTGGCTCGAGAAAGAACCACCAAATTCTATATTGACGTGGAACAATCTCGTGTTTAAATTTGTGAACCAATTTTTCCCGCCATCTAAGACCGCACACTTGAAAAATGAGATTTCAAGATTTACACAAAAACCTAATGAAAGTGTAAAACCCGCATGCTTTTACCATGAATAGTACCCTTATAATCGTACGTACATGATTAAAACTTTCCTTTTATAACATGTTTATGTCTCACGAGTATTAATTAGAAGTATTACGTACGTGTTATTACACGATAAGTATTTAAGCATATTAATACACGATAATTATTATCAACAATAATTATAATCACGAACATGAAAAACATGAACGTAAATAATCACGAGCATATTATTATGTATTTACGTAATTATGATTACGATTACGTATAAATATATTTTATAACACGAACAATTAATAAATAAGTCACGTAACCACGACCACGAAAACAGGTAACAATTTAGAACACGAAAAACGTTGGTTTTCCCCTCGTAGGCCCCACATACCCGCGGCAAGACAAAGAAAAGGGGCCAAGCCCACTTTAATTTTTGCTAAAATAGAAAAAGGGAAAAACATGTTTTCATATTACAGAAGATTTAGAAAATTACAAAACCCTAGCTCCCTTTTTCTCCTTCCTTTGGCCGCCGGTTTTAATACCACAAGGAGAGCGTGTTTGTTGATCTTGGTTGATTAAATTCAAGTGTGGTGTTCGTGTCATTTTCATTCAATTTTTTCACGCATTGGTAATTGATGACGTATAGTCCCCAGCCGGGTCATGAACCCGGCCCATGGGTACTACCCGTATCCGGCCCATCACAGATGGGTGGGATAATGTCATTCAGGCTTATGGGCTTGGATGAACAGTGACCGCACACATGTGTGCCGCCCACGGCCCGGTGCGACCGACATAGGGTTAGACAGAATCATATTCTGTCTAGGAATAGCTTTATCCCAATAGAGAAGGATATTCACTACCAAAATTAGAAGATAACAATCATTCTAATTCTGATAGTTATCCTTTCCTTGGGGCCGAAGTATCAAGTGGTAGCCCACTAGGGTTCCACTGCCTATAAAAGGAACCCCCAAGGGTTCCACAAAGGTATTACATTCTACTCTCTCAACTCACATAAACCCTAATCGATTACTTACTCTCACGCCGGAGTCTAATCGTGGGAAACATTCCCACGGTAAGCCTAACGCGTGTTGTTTAGTGTGCAGGATCCCAACCAAACGATTCACTTGGTGCAGGAGCCGGAGCCCAGCCAACCCGAATTAAGCCTAATTCGGGTCTAGCAAGGATCACCCAACTTTTGCATCAACAAGTTGGCGCCATCCGTGGGACCCATTACACTAAGCTAGAACAAAAACCTCATTCTGAATTTTCAATGACGAAGGGACACCAGCAAGCCAATCCCAGGAACACAAATCTTGGAAATCGGAAGTCCCAAGGGGAAGGGATACTCATCCCCAATCAATCACCCAGCCGCCTTGCAGGCGGACCTGGTAACCGTGGCGGCTTTCAGCCCCTGGGGGTAACGAGCACGATCTCCATGAAACCCCCACCTACTTCAACCCTGGACAACCCTGACCCAGGGAGTGCGCCCAACCCTCCTAACAAGGAGCCGCGCAGACCATCGGTAGAGGAAGAAGTAGAGGTCCTACCACTCAGCGAGGAGGATCTTACTCGAGTTCTCACGCAGAACTTCGATAGGATCGTCCCGGGGATCGCATCAAGGTTGAATCTGGGGAGGAACCTCCAATCCAGACTCAACTTTGGTGACACCGGACCAATCACTTCTTCCCAAAACCAGAGGAAAAGGAGAGCTCGGCCTTAGGAGCAGAGCATCTTTGAGGAAACCCCTCAACCCAGGAATGTGTTTGAGCGCATAGGGGATCGCCTCATACAGGAACTAATGCAGTCTCGAGAAGGAGGAGACAAGTCTGATGGTTCACCCGAGCGGCCAGATCTAGAGTTGGCCAGAACCGCTCGTCGCACGAGCGTGTGGGACAGAATGAGCACTGGGAAGAAGGCTTCCGGTTCATCCCAAAAAAGTGGTCCCTACCCAAAGGATGGGGCACCACCACCGTCTCCAGACCCGTCAGGAGAAGACTCAGATGACCATCCGCCTAAGCGTCGCTGACCTAGGCGTACCCCTCCACCACCACCAAACAATGATGAGTATTATGGTGGCCCTTATTATCGAGATGCAGAAGCGGAGGATCTTTCGCGTCCATGGTGTGAACCATGGGATGACCCTAGGCTCACCCGGCCATGGGTGGATCCTAGGGAAGACCCGTTCACCCTCCGCATACGGAACTATTCTGAGGACACCAAACGTCGCATGCCGGCGTGTGTCAAGACCTATGATGGGACTGGTGATCCGGTTGATCACCTTAAAATAGTCGATACGCATGCTAAAAGTGAGCGATGGCCCATGCCTATATGGTGCCAAATGTTCAATTCAACTTTGATCGGAAATGCCCGTGACTTGTTTGAGGCACTCCCTCCTCGGAGCATTGATAGTTTCACGGAACTACGCACTGCGTTCGAGAATAATTATACTCAGAGGAAGAAGTATAATAGGGATCCGGTCTCATTGGCGACTGTCAAACAACGGCCGGGGGAGTCCACAGAAGCCTTCACTGAACGCTTCAATGATGAGTGCACGCGCACGAAAACAATGCCGGAGCTCCTGAAAATCTCTGACTAAATGCACGCCATAACAGACAGGGAGTTGATCAGGCGCCTCAATGACAAGCGTCCGGAGAAATATGATGACCTCATGGAAAGGGTCAGAAATTTCATATAAGGAGAAACAGCTGTTGCCGCGGCCTACCCATCCAGAGGAAATGGGTACCGGTCAAATGACCAGTCTCGGAGACAGTCGGGCGGTCAAGGCAATCAGAACAATAGCAAGGGCTCAGACTATAAGAGCCAGAGCAAAGGAGGACGGCCGGACGATAAGTTCACTTCCCTAAAGATGTCCTACCGGGAGATCTTGCTGACGGAAGGGGCGAACTTTCCAAGGCCTCCCCCAATGACCACTCCGCCGGAACGTCGCTTCTGCGAGTTCCATAATGACAAAGGCCACGGTACAGAGGAGTGTATCCAGCTCAAGAAGCATATTGAGTCGCTGATCAAATCAGGTAAACTCAAGCACCTAGTTAAGGATTGGAAGGATGGAAAAGACAACAACAAGAAGTACGATAAGAAGGATCCCCAAAAGGACAAACCTTCGACCGTATACATGATCCAATCCAGACAACGCCGCACTAGGCAGAAAGTTGACCAAAAATTTTCACGCGGCAGGGAAATCTCGTTCCCTCCCATCACAGCGAGCGATGTGACCGATGCGCCTCTTACCATTGAGATAAGCATTGGAACACACAATGTTCGTCGCATGTATGTGGATGGAGGGTCGTCAGCAGAGGTACTGTATGAACATTGTTTTGTGCAGTTATGCCCAGAAATAAGAAGCCAAATAGTACCGGCCACAGCGCCGCTCACCGACTTTAGTGGAGACACTATCTGGCCAATAGGGCAACTACGACTGCTTGTAACCATTGGGAATGAGGAACACTCCACTACGGCGTGGATGAACTTCATGGTGATACGCTCACATTCTCCGTACAATGGGATAATAGGCAGACCAGGTATTTTGGCTATACGGGCGGTACCCTCCACGGCGCACGGAATGATCAAATTCCCCGTTGAGGGGGGAATTGTTACAATTTACAACACAATCGTACTGGCATCCGAGTGTCACACCGTGACAACACCGGCCCCACCTGTTCCACCCAAGGATGGATCACCACCTCCCAATTGGAAGGTAGCCATTCACCCTGACTATCCGGAACAGGAGGTATCCATAGGAGGGGCGCTCTCGGATAACGGCAAAAAGGCCATGTGCTCTCTTTTAAGTGCAAACTTAGATATATTCGCATGGGAGCCAAAGCATATGACAGGCGTGCCACGTGCGATAGCAGAGCATAAGCTCCAGATCCGCCAAGGGTACCAACCCGTCAAGCAAAAGAAGCGCGTCCAGGCGCCTGAGCGCAGCCGAGTGATATTGGAGGAAGTACGAAAACTAGTGTACACAGGCATCATGCGCGAGGTATACTACCACGAGTGTTTATCCAATCCGGTCATGGTCAAGAAACATGACGGAAGTTGGCGCATGTGTGTGGATTTTACGGATCTAAACAAGGCCTGCCCACAGGATTGTTACCCGTTACCGGAAATCGACTGGAAGGTGGAATCCCTATGTGGGTATCCTTTTATATGCTTCTTGGACGCATATAAAGGGTATCACCAGATCCAGATGGCGGAGGAGGATGCAGAAAAAACGGCGTTCCATACGAGCCAGGGCGTATATTGCTATACGAAAATGCCGTTTGGACTGAAGAACGCCGGTGCTACATATCAACGGCTGGTGGACAAAGCTTTTGAATCACAGATAGGTCGTAACTTGGAAGTCTATGTGGATGACTTGGTTATAAAAAGTCACACGGAGGAGGCACTTCTCCGGGATGTCCAAGAGACATTCGACACACTGAGAAGGATTAACATGAAGTTAAATCCAAATAAATGTACGTTTGGGGCAACGGAGGGAATGTTCCTTAGATATTTGATTGATCCAAACGGCATCAAACCTTGCCCAGAGAAGACGGACGCAGTATTACAACTGCCATCCCCCCAGACACGGAAGGAGGTGCAATCCTTAAATGGGAAACTAGCCGGGCTGAATAGGTTCATATCTAAATCCGCAGAGAAGTCATTACCCCTATTTAAGACACTCAAGAAGTGCATTAGGAAGGGATACTTCCGGTGGACGAAGGAAGTCGAGGAAGCTTTCGGCCAACTCAAGCAGCATCTTGCATCCCTCCCTATGCTAGTAGCTCCCCGGCCAAAGGAGGAACTCGTTATGTATCTCTCAGCCACTCATGGCGCAATAAGCATGGTACTTATGACAGATAGAGATACAGTGCAAACTCCGGTCTACTTTATAAGTAGAACACTACAAGGGCCGGAGCTGAATTACTCCTCTATGGAAAAATTGGTGTTAGCACTAGTATTTGCTACAAAGCGGATGCGCCGGTACTTTCAGGCGCACCCAATTGTAGTCATTACGGATCAGCCAATCAAGCAGGTTATTTCTAGACCAGACGTGGCAGGGAGGCTACAGAAATGGAGCATCTTATTGGGGGAGCACAATATATCTTATAGGCCAAGGACGGCTGTGAAAGGCCAGATCTTGGCAGATTTCCTAATCGAGAAACCGGATGAGGAAGGGCCAATCGTTAAGCAAGACGAGACTCCAACAGAACCATGGGTGTTGTTCATGGACGGATCTTCGTGTACGGACGGGTCCGGAGCTGGTCTCATTCTCACAAATCCGGAAGGAATGGAATTCACGTATGCCCTCCGTTTTGAGTTCACGGCCACCAACAACGAAGCGGAATATGAAGCATTAATTGCGGGTTTGAAAATCGCCACTAGAATGGGAGTCCGCAACCTTGAGGCCTACGTGGACTCACGGCTTGTCGCGAACCATATTCTAGGTGGATATGTGGCTAAGGAGGACAACATGGTCAGGTACTTGGAAAAAGTCAAGTCGCTAATCGTGGTTTCAGTAAGTTTTCCATCAAGCAGGTGCCAAGGGGCGAGAACAAGAAGGCGGACGCTCTTAGTAAGATCGCATCCACAAGCTTCGCTCACTTGTCTAAACAAGTCTTGGTGGAAATACTCAAGGAGAAATCTATAACGGAAGGGGAGGTCGCTACTATAGTTGAGGAGGATGGACCTACATGTATGACCCCGATTATCAACTATTTGACTAGCGAGACCCTTCCAGAAGAAGAAAAAGCAGCACGGCGCATCAGGAGGAAGTCGCAGCATTTCGAACTTTGAGAAGGCATCCTTTACAAGCGCTCTTTCTTGCAGCCGTGGCTGCGGTGTGTTGGACCACGTCAGGCCGCATATGTAATCAGTGACATACATGAAGGATTGTGCGGCATGCATGCAGGTCCACGATCTGTGGTAGCTAGAGCCTTACGGACAGGATATTATTGGCCTACCATGCACAGAGACGCGCGCGACATGTTTCGCAAGTGTAGTGATTGCCAAGTGCATAGGCCAGTACCGCGGCACCCACAGCAGGAGCTTACACCTATTACGTCCCCATGGCCATTCTACGAGTGGGGAATCGACATTGCAGGACCATTTCCTGTAGCTGCGGGGGGAGTTAAATTCTTGATTGTTGCAATGGACTACTTCACACGATGGATAGAGGCCAAGGCAGTCAAATCTATCACAGGCAAACAAGTTAAAAAGTTTGTTTGGGAACATATTGTGTGCCGTTTTGGCCTACCAGGAGAAATCATCTCGGATAACGGTAAACAGTTCACGGACAATCCATTCAAAGACTTGTGTGCATCATTGAACATCAAGCGGCGCTTCGCATCTGTTAAGCATCCGCAGAAAAATGGCCTCGTCGAACGGGCAAATAGAAGCTTGGGAAATGGCATCAAGGGGAGTTTGGATGAACGAAGTGGCAGATGGGTCGATGAGTTGTCACATGTGCTATGGGCACACAGGACTATGATCAAAACAGCCAACGGGGATACACCATTTGCATTGGCCTATGGAACTGAAGCTGTTATACCAGCAGAAATAGGAATGCCTACCATCCGCACGGCGGAGGTTAATGTCATCACGAACGATGAACAGCTGCGAATCAACCTGGATCTGTTGGAAGAAAAAAGGGAAATAGCAGCCATCAATGAGGCTAAGTCCAAGGCTAAAATGAAAGCTTATTATGACGCCAAGGTCAAGGGTGTTTCTTTTCGACCGGGAGACTATGTCTATCGTGCTAATGAAGCGAGTCGAGCAGAGAATACAGGAAAACTGGGCCCTAAGTGGGAAGGACCGTATGAAGTCACGAAGGCCTTGGGACGAGGCGCGTACAAGTTACGTGACATGGATGGCCGCGACCTAGAACGCACATGGAACATTTCCAATCTCAAAAGGTAATTAAACATGTAAATCTAATCACGGGGTAATAAACATAGTTTGGTTTGGGTTGTTTGGTTCGGCCGACACAAGGAACCGAGAGCCGAAGCTCTTGGTGGTCTGGGAATCACCACCAGCCGAGAACCCATGGTCTCTGTGTGGTTTTGTGTGTCTCGGTCGTAAGGAACAAGGGACCCCGACGCATGTCGGGGTGGCCTTGTGGTCTTTTGGGGGGCTTGGCATAAACAAACAAGCACCACCGGACCAAGCCGGTGGCTAGATCGACCAAGCAAGGGCAATCGACCGAGCCGGGTGCCACTATTAAGGGGTTGTTTGTTCGTCCGGTTCATGGCTTCACGGGTCCGGTTCATGACATGTTTTTATAAAATAATACAAGGGGTCGTTTTATTATTTTATTTTACATGTTTAATTAATTTACATTTGCATTTATTTTTACAAGTAGTTAAATTAATGTAACATGTTATACAATTAATTTAATTAAATAATGACTTAGGTTTATTATGATTATTAATAATACATGATTTTAACCTAAGTATTTTTATTATTTAATGTAGACTAAAGTAATTAATTAATTATTAAGACATGACATATAATTAATTAATTTTCATGACTTAGATTATATTAATATAGATATCAATACATGTTTTAACCTAAGTATTATATACTCTTTAATTTAAATAAATCATGTTATATTTAATTAAATCTTATAACATATAGTTTATTTAATTTACATGTATTAATTAATAAACTATACTACTAATCTCATGACTTAGAATATAATCAGTAAAACTTAAGCTTATTCTATTAGCTTAATAATCCAGCTTATTTCTAAATATGGAAACTTTCTATTTTTAGAAACTTATCTATTTTAAGCAGTGAATCTATTTATGGAAACTTTCTATTTTTAGAAACTTATTTATTTTAGGCAGCTATTCTATTTTTGGAAACTTTCTATTTTTGGAAACTTTCTATTTTTGGAAACTTTCTATTTTTGGATACTTTCTATTTTAGGAAACCTACTATTTTTAGAAAGTTACTTATTATTACACAGCAAGTATAATGATACTAGAAATACAAGTAATACTTAATCAGAGTATACAGAATAAATGATAAACACAACATAACATTAAAATCAATAAAACAAGACATGAACATATAAAACAAGCTAAGACATGATATAGAACCAGTTACGTACTCAGTAATCAAAACACTTATACACATATATTATTTATGTAGCATTAGTGAGATCGAAGTAGGACTCTCTTCCGTTCGTCTTCTTCGTTCACTGGACACAAGGTACGGATTCTCCGTCCTTTCAATATGGACATTCTTTCCTTATTAGGATTTCCCCGTATGCAGGCAACTGTTTTCCCAGTATATGTTTTATATGTTTTGATTTGCTCATGTTTAATTAAATGCCTAAGCCATATACATGCATGACCAGTTTCACCTTGTTATGGAGGTACCATAACCATAACACTGGAGGCACTAGTGTTATGACTTCACCACGGCGGAGTGATAGCTCGTGGCTTCCCTTTCAGCTTTTGGCCATATTATTATATTATCATGTGAGGCGTATGGGTGCATCCTAGTTTACATGTTTTACAGATTATTCAGGTGAATGTGGTGTGTGCCTTGCATCCTTCACAAGGAGCTGATCCCTCCTACCCAAACTTATATTAATTAGAGGCAGCCCCTCTAATTGCATTGAGGTCACCCCTAGAAGTATTCATGAACGTTGATATTTCATGACCTATATTGGCTAATGGTTAACATGTTAAACAGTTTTTATAAGATAAACATAAGGCTTTTCAAACTATAAAACCAGTTTTACTAGGTTATACCAGGTTTTCCAGGACTTAATCAATTCCGCTTCTATATGTTGTATATGTTTATGTTATTCATTCTATGCTTGTATATCCGTGCACTGAGCGTTATGCTCAGCCGTTTTCCTTTCATGTTCCCAAAACGGCAGGTACTCAGGGACGCTTGTAGACTTTAAGCGTACGTGCATATGGATTGGAAGCTTACTTGCCTTCATAACTTTATGCATTTCTTCAGACATTTTGCTACTCATTTCCATGTATATTGTTTAGTCCTTTTCATTTACAGTACTTATGTTTGTGTGTGATGAGCTTTTACTTTGGGGTACTGATGTTTGTTTCCGGTGTTTCTTTATGGTCATGTAATGTTTAAGACATTTATCCTTGTATGCTTTGATGACACGCCATAATCACGTGTGACATTCCATTTATCAAAATGAGGTGTTACAATTATGGTATCAGAGCCAAGGCTTCAACTTGTAGGCTCTCAAAACATGACCTGTGATTAGTGGGTAGTCACTATTGTCTTCCTAGAACTGACAGTCGGTTTTCATGCATTCATTGTTTTCATGCATTCATATATATGTCATTGTCGCAGGTTTATGACTAACTAATGGTTGGTACAGGACTGGCCCTATTTAGTCACATGTGTTTTATCGAAACTTTTAACTTTGGGACCGACCCATTGGCCTCCGCTCGCCATGTCTTTTGTTTTGAGTGAACTGACCATAGGCGTTCACTCTCGCGCATATAAAAGTTTTCATAAAATTTCATCATGCATTCATATACTAGTTTTCGTGCATAAAATATTTCTCATGACTTATTGGTATAAAAAATTTTTCATGTATATATTTTATGTTTTGATTAGTTTAATCATGTATTTTTATGTTATGCTATCAGATGGTTCTCACACGCGAGCAGGAACAACTCAATGCAGCAGTCTAAGCTGCGATGCAAGCTATGCTTCCTCAGCTGAGGAACCAAATCAGGGTTGAGGTGTAGGCTGCCAACAATTAGCAACAGCACCCAGTACATCCTCCTCCTGCAACAACATTGGTCACATGGCTGGAGAGATTCAATAAGCTACGCCCTCGATCCTTCGAGAAAACTGATAGCCCCAGCGAAGCTGAAAGCTGGTTGGCTCACATTGAGAAGATCTTTGATGTAGTGGGCTGTGAGCCCGTCTTCAAGTCGAGGTTTGCCTGTTATAGGTTCGAAGGTGATGTGTTGTCATGTTGGAAGGCACTGAAGCAGTCTGAGGGAGGTGATGATTGGGTGGCTGGTTTGACGTGGGCTCAATTCAGGGAGTTAGTGATGAGACAGTTCTTTTCCCAAGGCTGAGCAAGACAAGTTGAAGAGGGAATACCATGGAATCAGACAGAGAGTTGGGGAGAACAGCAACGAGTTCATGCAGTGCTTTTTCGTTTGGCTGGTTTTCTTGGCGTAGCAGCAGGTACTCCTGAAGAGAAAGCATACCACTTCCGGTGGGCTCTTCGTACATCTATCGCAAACAACTTGGTCTGTGCTACGTTCAACACGGTGGCACAAGTGGCCGATGCAGCACGTAAGCTGAGGATGCTGCAAGAAAGAGAAGAGTTTGGGGAAGCAGAGAGACCCGAGAAGAGGTAAATATTCATTATTCAGCGGTGACCATTCCGAATTCTTTCAGTAATTATCCAATATTATATCTCTTTTAACCGCATCTTCTAGGTAGAAGACTGGTGACCGGTCTTAGCTGGCTACTCAGCAACAGCCTACTCAGCCCAAGGTAAACGGTCAGACTCACGACCGTTCTGCTACGGATAGGCGTGGCGGTAATGATAATTACCGTAATAACGCTGGAAACTCCAACAGCAGCAGGTCCTTACACTTACTCATTTTCTTATGTTACATGCAATAGTTCATAATCCTGACACATTAGTAATCTTCTACCAGGAATCATGGTAACGGGAGGGACCAGAACCAAAGAGGTTCACAGCCTAACCGTCCAGCTATCACTGGTATTACATCTTATGAATTTTCCGCATTGTCCTTTGTACCTATAACCATGTCTCATGTATATTGTTCTTAACAGGATCCCAGCCAACAAGGGCACCTGCTGGAGGGTATACTCATCCTCTTTGAACTACGTACAACCGTAGGCACCTAGGGTCATGTCGCCGCGACAGCGACGCATGCTACAGGTGTGGCCTTACTAGCCATCGCATGAAGGACTGTCGCAAGGGCGAGATGGAGGGAACATCTGGACATGATGATTCCAAGCCGCCTCCTACTAGTGGACGCGTTTACACGACTTCTCGCGATCAGGCCAACAAGTCTACAGGTACCATCCTGGAATCTTGTATATGTATGATCAAGCTGCATGTGTTTTATTTGACACGGGTGCTACTCATTCGGTCATTGCTACTACTTATGCTAAGAATGTTAGGATATCCCCAATGCCATTAGAGAATGTACTAAACATTTCCACGCCTTAAAGAGACTCTATACGCATAACCCATGTGTACAAGAGCCTTCCCCTAGAGTTTGACGACAAGATTCGTCCTGTTGACGCACTTCCGCTGAACATGAATGATTTTGACATGATATTGGGCATGGAGTGGCTATCCAAACATCATGCCACCATAGACTGCCATACATATCGGGTCATTTTCAGTGATGTTAATGCACCAGAGTACATTCACAACGGGTTCGTACCCAGAAGGTCTGTACAAATCATATCAACCCTGCAAGCACGTGCGTTACTTTTGCATGGATGCGAGGGCTATCTAGCTACTGTTCATGACATGGATGTTGAATCTCCATCAATTCAGAATCAGCCGATAGTGTCAGAATTTCCAGATCTATTTCTAGATTAACTTCCGGGCATACCACCTGCACGTGAAGTAGAATTTAATATCGAGCTCATCCCAGGAGCTGAGCCGATTTACAAGGCTCCTTATCGCATGGCTCCCATAGAGTTGAAGGAGATGAAGGATCAATTGCAAGAACTTCTGGAATGAGGCTTCATTCGACCGAGCGCATCCCCATGGGGCGCACCGGTCTTATTCGTTAAGAAGAAGGACGACAGTATGCGTATTTGCATAGATTATTGTGAGCTCAACAAGATCACCATCAGGAATAGGTATCCTCTACCACACATTGACGATCTGTTTGACCAACTCCAAGGGGCTAAACATTTCTCTAAAATTGATCTGAGGTCGGGCTATCATCAGTTACGGTTCAAAGAGTAGGACATTGCCAAGACTTCTTTCCGTACACGCTATGGGCACTACGAATTCGTAGTCATGCCTTTTGGCCTTACCAATGCTCCAACTGTTTTCATAGATTTGATAAACAGAATCTTCCATGAATTTCTGGACAAGCTCGCCATTGTCTTCATTGACGACATCCTGATATTCTCTAAGTCCAAGGAGGAACACGAAGACCATCTTCGTATAGCATTACAGATTCTTCGCCAGAAGTAGCTGTATGCTAAATTCTCCAAGTGTGAGTTCTGGTTAGACAAGGTGGCATTCTTAGGTCATATTGTATCAGCAGAAGGAATCACCATGGATCCAGCAAAGGTTGAGGCTATTACCAAGTGGCCAAGACCGACATCAGCGACTGAGGTTCGCAGTTTCCTAGGCTTGGCTGGCTACTACCGTAGGTTCGTAGAGAACTTTTCCCGTTTGGCACTACCATTGACCAAACTGATGCGAAAAAGGGAGAAATTTGTCTGGACTGAAGAAAGAGGGAAGAGCTTTGAAGACCTAAAGCAGAAGTTAGTATATGCACCGATTCTTACTCTCCCATCTGGTATAGGTAGATTTTAAATCTACAGTGATGCATCGGGGAAGGGACTTGGCTGTGTTCTCATGCAACATGGGAAAGTGATCGCGTATGCTTCACGGCAGCTTAAGCCTTATGAGGAAAATTACCCTACGCATGACTTGGAACTTGCAGCAGTCGTGTTTGCATTGAAAAATAGAGGCACTACTTGTGTAGAGAATCATGTGACATCTTCACGGACCACAAGAGCTTGAAGTACATCTTCACTCAACGTGAATTGAACATGAGGCAGAGAAGATGGTTAGTGCTGTTGAAGGATTATGACATTAATCTGCAGTATCATCCCGGCAAGGCGAATGTAGTGGAAGATGCACTTAGTAGAAAGTTCGGAATGATAAACGACATTAAAATTAAGGAGGAAGTTATAAGAGACTTAAAGCGACTAGACATTAAGATCATGGTACGTGGACAGCACGGTTACTGGGCTAATCTTAGAGTGGAACCTGAGTTGCTCTTTAGGATCAAGGAAGCTCAGAAGGATGAAAGTGAAATCTGGGCGATAACTCAGAATTTGGAAAAGCAAACAGAGTTTCGAGTAGAAGCAGACGTTATCTTATGGCAGGGCACGAGACTTTGTGTTCCTGATGATCAAGAACTCCGGGAAGCATTGTTAGCTGAGGCTCGTAGCTCCACATTCCCTATTCATCTTGGTTCGACTAAGATGTACCATGACATCAAGCAATACTTTTGGTGGAGTGGTATGAAACAGGATGTTGCGACTTACGTCTCCAAATAACTTACCTGCCAGCAGGTTAAGATCGAGCATCAGCGATCTGGCGTTCTTCTACAACCGTTAGATATTCCAGAGTGGAAGTGGGACAAGATCACCATGGATTTTGTTACCGGTCTTCCGCAGACAAAGAGGAAGCACGATGCGATTTGGGTTATCGTTGATCGACTTACTAAGTCAGCTCATTTCTTACCGATCCGCAAGGAAGATTCGGTCAGTAAACTTGCTGATACTTACAAGAAGGAGATCATGAGACTTCATGGTGCTCCATCCAGCATCGTCTCGGACAGAGATCCTGGTTTCACTTAGTGATTTTGGAAGAGTCTGCAGAAAGCTTGGGGTACAAAACTTAAGCTTAGCATGGCTTTTCATCCTCAAACAGACGGGCAATCGAAGCGAACGATTCAGACATTAGAAGACATGTTGAGGTCATGTGCGTTGGAATGGATGGGAGACTGGGACGATTACATCTGTGTTGGAAATACGTTTTACGTATTAGAAAGGATCGGTCATTCCGATAATATATTAAGTAGTAGCTCGTAGTTTAGTTATTTACACTTATTAAACAAAGCCCAAACCGAGCCCATGACATGTGTTGTATGGATTCTGAGCAAAGCAGCTCTGAACCTGCACTTCATGAAATAGGACCCAGCAACATTAGCTCTGGTCTTGTCCCAAACAACCCTACTTCATCATCATTCACACCACCTTCTAGGAATGAATGGGATATGTTGTTTCAACCGTTCTTTGATGAATTATTTACTCCTCCAAGTATTGTTGCTCCATAACTTGAGGTAATAGCTCCGGTAACCGAAGTTGTCCCTCCCGCAACCGAAGAACAATCGGATTCGTCTGCACCTACAATTGGTCGAGATATACCTTCAACAAGTAATTCTCAACCAACACATGTTTCAACTACTCATGTCATGCCTATTGATGATGAAGAGGATGATGATGATCACGATTTGGAATTCGCTCAAATGCGTGAACTTCCATTATTTAGTGTACCAATTCCCGACCATAATCAAGTCAGGTCGTCCACCTCAGAGGAAGCTCCTACTACGGTTTATTCCAATCCACGGATTTGTGAACATGACAGCAAGTGGACAAAGGATCATCCTATAGATTCTATTATTGGTGACCCTAATCGTCCGATATCCACACGAAGTCAGTTACAAGAAAATGCAATGTTTTGTCATGTTGATGCTTTTCTCAGTGAAGTTGAACCTAAGACATGGCAAGAAGCCTTTACTCAATCCTGTTGAATAGAAGCTATGCAAGAAGAACTTAATGAATTTATATGTCTTGAAGTATGGGAACTTGTCCCATGCCCAGATCAAGTGCAGTTACTCACATTGAAATGGGTTTACAAGGTGAAACTCGACGAGTTAGGCGGAATATTGAAGAACAAAGCTCGACTAGTAGCTCGTGGATACAAGATATTATTGGGCATCGACTTTATGGAATCCTTTGCACCTATTGCCCGTTTGGAAGCTATTAGACTATTCCTCGCTTATGCAGCCCACATGAATATGATCGTCTATCAGATGGATGTGAAGACAGCATTTCTGAATGGTGAAATCAAGGAAAAAGTCTATGTTCAACAGCCGGATGGTTTTGTGAATCCTAAATATCCTAATCATGTGTACAAGCTTAAGAAGGCTCTTTATGGGTTGAAGCAAGCTCCACGCGCATGGTATGATCTATTGTCACAATTCCTCATTATGCAAAGCTTCGCTAAAGGCAAGGTGGATCCCATGCTGTTTATTCGGAAACGAGGTAAAGATATGATTATGGTACAAATATATGTTGATGATATTATATTTGCAGCCTCAACCCAAACCTTATCTGATAAGTTTGGGACACTCATGTCTTCCAAGTTTAAGATTTCAATGATGGGAAAGGTATCATTCTTCTTAGGACTTCAGATATCTCAGAGTCCCAGAGGCATCCTTATCAATCAATCCAAGTATGCCCTTGAATCTCTTAAGAAATATAAGATGGAATCTTGCGACCCCGTGGATACTCCAATGGTGGAACGAACTAAGCTTGATGCAGATCCACATGGAGTTGCCGTTGATCCGACACTTTATCGTGGAATGATCGGTACTCTTCTGTATATCACAGCTAGTCGACCTGATCTTCAGTTTGATATATGTATGTGTGCTCGGTATCAAACTAGGCCTACTGAGTTACACTTAGCTACTGTTAAACGGATCTTTCGGTATCTTAAAGGAACCATTAATCGGGGACTTTGGTATTCGAAGGACTCTTTGATTGCACTTATGGCATATGCAGATGCGGATCACACGGGTTGTCAAGATACAAGGCGTAGCACGAGTGGAACTTTACAACTACTAGGAGATCGACTAATCAGTTGGGCATCTAAAAGGCAGAAAAGCGCTGCAATTTCAAGTACAGAAGCAGAATACATAGCTATGTCCGGTTGTTGTGCTCAAATTCTTTGGATAAGATCGCAATTAACCAATTATGGTCTAGGTTTCAACAAAATTCTGATGTACTGCGACAACAAGAGTGCAATTGCCTTATGCTGTAACAATGTTCAATTCTCCCGGTCGAAGCATATTGACATTCGCTACCACTTTATCAAGGAGCAAGTGGAAAATGGAGTAATCGAACTTTACTTTGTCCGATCTGAGTATCAATTGGCGGATATTTTAACCAAGGCTTTAGATCGCGCTTGAATGGAATTTTTGGCCGACAAGCTAGGTTTGAGAACATTCTCGCCCGAGACTCTAAAGGAATTGGCAGATGAAGCGAAAGAATAGTGGTGGTAAACTATTCTGCGTATCCTTGGTGATCATTCGTATATATTGTTTATATTTTTATCCACAAAAGCAAAATACAAAAATATAAAACCATAAACCATAAAAATTGAAAAATTCATAAAAATCTAAAAATATTTTTACTTTATTTTTCAAAGGCATGTCTTTTGGTACGATAATATTTACGGCCTTAGAAATGTTGACTAATATTGACACGACGCCATAAATAGAGTTCGTACAAAAGTTGTAAATATTTCATAAAACATGCCCATATGGCTTGTAGTTATTTCAGACTGCAACCCGCTTTTCATATTAAAGTCTATTTCTTATGAAAGCTTTGGCTCTCAACGGAAATTAATTTTCTCGGGCAAGGTTTACTTTAAAACCTTGTAAGGGATGAGCTTTACTTAATAACTTAGTCTAACACAAATCTTTGTACGCTTCAGTGCATTTATTTGTTAAAACAAGAGAAGTCTTGTTTTTATGAAGCTATCATCTCTACAACCATAGCTATCTACAATTGGTATCTACATACTCGACGAAGCGACTACTCAAACGACGACTACAGCTCTTTCAATAGAACACGGGTCAACAGTTGAGGGAGAGCAATTATCAAGCATTCAAAATCTTTGATGCCAGAAGTACCAAGCTCACAAGTTGGTGTCAAGACAAACAATACCAATCGTACATGTGGTGTCAAGAGATGACATCAGACGTGACGAGGCGACCAACATTTGCCGACAAGAACCATGTGAACATATCATATGATGTTCTCATCAATCAGGTCCAACCTTGTCAATTTATTCTAATATGATGAATATGTGATCATGTTACAAATCGGTATCATTTCTCACAAATTGGTCTCATGAAGATTAAAAGGAATTGCATTTTTCTTCCCAAAACCTTTGTTAAAACTTCATTAAATCAATTGATATTAAAAACATCGATTGGGTTAATATTTTTAATATGGGGGAGAAAATGTGAATTAATATGGGAAATTATCACAAATGGTTTGACTTAACGTGATGGCTCATCCCGACATGTGCGAGGCATATGTTAAGGGGGAGCAAAATGGATTTCATGGTGACATATACTTACCCCTAAACTCATTTATTTCACGACGATGAAGATTGTGGTGACATAAGGATAGTAGGATAGGTTAAGTCCAATGATTCTTCTAAAACCGGAGGAATCTTCCCAAGGACATTCCATAGCTAGAAATAGTAGTCCTTAGGAAAGATGGGGAAAGATTGTGAACGTAGCTGAATGTCGACCAAGTACTTAAGTTAGCACTGGAACAATCACAACAAGGTGCTAGTTAAGACGTATTGGTAAGCATTGAAGGGGTTGAAGAATGAAAAAGAATTGTAAAGATAAAGGGTCTAAAGAAAGAAGCCCTCCTTACAACCTTAGTCAGAAACCGGGTCAACACATATGCTATTGAGATCATTTTAATGATGCTCGGTATTGAAGATAGACATCATGGACCCAGTGATGCAATGCACAACCCATCCCAGCTAACTCAGATATGTCTCAAAAGGTATTTGTTTTATTCACACGGAGACAACGCATTATCTATCGATTTATTCACTCCGAATATATTGATATTGAAAAGGTGGCACTCCTCTCCAGCCTCCGATCACTAAAATCCAAAGTGAATGATCGAGTCTAAAGCCATTTGAGATCATCAAATATCTCATTAGAACATATTTCCATATTTCCTTGCTTCTTCACACACTGTGAAAAGTAAGAAAGATCTTAAGAGTCCTGTGAAAAATCTTCATGATCTTGCCTGAACATCCGAGTAATACGAAAGTATTTACAATGAAGATGGAAATCCTTCTTGAGCGAATATCAAAAAGCTCATGGTAGGTGACTTGTGCGATTCATTATGAATCAAGCTTGTGATAACTGGAGAGCAACAGTGGTTTAATTCTTAACTGAATTTAAACACGTTCCAGGCCTCTACGCAATATCTTAGTGATCTTGCCAGAACACTAGAGAGATACCTTAGTGTTCACAGTGATGAGTGGAAATCCTTCTAGTGTTAACCTCAAACAGCACTTGGTAGGTAACTTGCAAGATTCTATACGAATCAAGCTCGTGACAACTGGAAAGCAACTATGGTGCGATTCTTTAATGAATCAAACTTATTCCAGGAGTCAGAATTGACGGCTTCAATCATGCGGATAATTTTATCCAAATGATTCACTCTTTACGTTCGCAATCAGCTTTGGACGGTCGAGTAAAGAGAACGGGTTTACCCGCGAAATCTTGTCAAGGAGATTTTTAATTAAATCTACCTGCCACAAGTACGATATTTTATATCGTCCAACGGTCTTCACCGACCGGAGGTAAAAGGCTACCGAATTAGAATGAAATGTTCAAAGCCATTTCGTTCGTGTCTACTTATGTTGCGGCATTTGGCGACGGTGGCTTTGCGGAATCCGAGAAAAAGTCGTCCCCGCATGCTTATACTTTATGCACTTAATACTTCGTCTAATTCAAGAAAGCCTAAAAGTCAAAGTCTTCCGCTGTATCGAACTCTGAAGCTTTCAAGAATTACGAAGGCATAAGTATGTGGGACATGAAGTCACGAAGAGGCGAATATCACAAGTGATGGATGCACAAGATCAAGGCAAGAGATTAATGCTCAAGATTGATATCAATGATCACATCAGCATGTTCACCAGAAAAGAAAAAGGAAAGAAAGACGAAGACTACGAGCTCAAGACAAACATAGTATGCTAGGTTTATTTTATTATTGTAACTTGGGTAACGCCCTTGTTTGGAGTGACCTCCCTTAGGGGGAGATTGTTGGAAATACGTTTTTTACGTATTTAGGAAGATTTAATCACTCCGACAATATATTAAGTAGTAGCTCGTAGTTTAGATATCTTTATATTAACAAACAAGGAAAGGCTCGGTCCATGTGTTGTATGGTCGGGCCAATATTGTAAGCCCAAGCCCATCTTATGGGCTTGGTATATAAACCATCTCCTTAGATGGAGAGGGTGTGGTTTCATTTTCAATTACACATAGTTCTTTCATTTCTCTCTCTAGAAGTGTGTGAAATCCACCAAGTTTCTATCTCTTTCTCTCTCTAAAACATAAGTTAGATTTATAATATCATACAATCTGTTTGGTATTGTTTGCATACAACAACAGTTGGCACGCAAGTATTAAGTGTGCTCCATTCGAGATGTTGTATGGCAGAAAGTGTCGCGCCCCAATCTGTTGGGATCAGGTTGGTGAGCGAACACTTGAAGAACCAGAAATGATTGAGTTGACCAACGAGAAGGTCGTAGTAGCTAAGCAGAAGTTGCAAGAAGCACGGTCACGTCAAAAGAGTTATGCCGACAAGCATCGTAGGGACTTACATTTTAACGTAGGAGATCACGTCTTCCTTAAGGTATCTCCGGCAAGTGGTGTTAGACGTTTTGGAATCAAAGGGAAACTCAGTTCTCGATTCATCGGACCGTTTGATGTCATTGAGCGAGTCGGTGAAGTATCTTATCGTTTAGCGTTACCTCTGCAGCTTTCTCATGTTCACGATGTTTTCCATGTGTCCTTACTCAGAGGGTACAAGTATCATCCCCTTCACATGGTTCAGTATCCACTGGAACATATTCGTGAAGATCTTACCTTCATAGAGGAACCCGAACGAGTTCTTGACAGGCAAGAACAAGTCATGAGGAGGAAGACGATCCCATTCGTCAAAATCCTTTAGAGGGATCATACCGAGCGGGCAGCCACTTGGGAAACAGAGGAGTCTATCCGGGCTTCTTACCCTCATTTCATATTTTGAATTCGGGTATGTTCCTCTTTTCCAGTTTACGTTATCTATAATTCGGGGACGAATTATTCTTTTTAGGGGGGAGAGTTGTAAAACCCGCATACTTTTACCATGAATAGTACCCTTATAATCGTACGTACATGATTAAAACTTTCCTTTTATAACATGTTTATGTTTCACGAGTATTAATTACAAGTATTACGTACATGTTATTACACGATAAGTATTAAAGCATATTAATACACGATAATTATTATCAACAATAATTATAATCACGAACATGAAAAACATGAACGTAAATAATCAAGAGCATATTATTATGTATTTACGTAATTATGATTACGATTACGTATAAATATATTTTATAACACGAACAATTAATAAATAAGTCAAGTAACCACGACCACGAAAACACGTAACAATTTAGAACACGAAAATTGTTGGGTTTCCCCTCGTGGGCCCCACATACCCGCGACAAGAACAAAAAAAGGGGCAAGCCCACTTTAATTTTTGCTAGAATAGAAAAAGGGAAAAACATGTTTTCATATTACAGAAGATTTAGAAAATTACAAAACCCTAGCTCCCTGATTGTAGTAAAATCGTACACGTTTTAGGAAAAACGCGTATGAGCGGCAAGTATTAAGTTCTACGATTTAGGAAAACCGTAATACCGAATAAGTGCGGATTCGTTCTCGAAGGAGGTGTGTAAATTAAGTGCCAATTATATAAAATCAAAGTTTGGATTAGTGTCGTTTTTGGGTAAAGAGAGAAAAATTAAAGACGACCTACGACTACGATTAAACTACGGCGATTTGACGTAAAACGCGAACGTAAATACGTAAAACGTGACAAAATTATAAATTAAACCTAAAAATTAATTAACAGTTAAAACTAAGTCTAAAATAATATAAATAAGAATAAAAATTCAATAAATAAATTTTAAAACCTTTTATTAATTAAATATTCAATTTTAAATGCTAATTAAGGCCCTAAAATTAAATATAATTAAGAAAAAGCCTAAAATATTATTTTATTGAACTAAAAACTCACTTATATTATTTAAAGACTAAAAACTATTTTTCCTAAATTTTAAATGCTATTTTTCTATTTTTAAAACACTAAAAACAATTTTTAAACTAAACTAATAATTAAAAATAATAAAATATTGCTATAATTAATTTGACTATTTGAAAAATCCTAAATTATATTACTGAATAGTAGAAAAATGAAAAATATTGAAGAAATAAAAAATTTTCACTAAAAGACAAAACAGATTTGAATTAAACCCTAATTAACAAAAATTAAATCTAAAAATTAAATAAAAAGATGAACAGTAAAACTTTTTAAACTGAAAGTCTTAAAATATTTTTCTTAAACTAGGAAAAATGTTAAAACTGAAAAAACTATAAAAGTTTTGCACTAAAAGACAAAAACATAAATAATAAAACTAATTAAATATGCAATTAATTCTAAAAAATGAAAAATGAACAGTAGAGTAAAATTAAACTAACTGAAAAATCTTAAAATAAAATAACAAGTCTAGGAAAATTGAAAAAATTAGAAAAAGCTCGATTTTTATCACTAAAAACAAAAAAGGAAAATCTGACAGTGACACTTGAGGACTTTTTGTCCTTTAGCCTAGCAATGGGAATGAGAACACTAGCAGGGGGAACTTTGTTCCCACTGTTTTAACAGAAACTCAGGTCTGGTGACTTTAAGGCTAAGATCTTGCTCGTTTCTTGGTGTTTTTGGAAACAACATGCACCCCCACAACCAGTTGGGTTGTGGGGAGTCAAGAAAATTATAAAAATCACAACTTGTTCACAGAAAACAAACACACAAAGCACTAATGCAGTCACTTATATGGTATTAAGGCCTGGTGAACAGTAAGCTGATCCAAATGGCCAAATTGTGAGATTCACAACACAATAACTTACTCAAATCCTTAACAAACAAGCTGAATAGAATCCTATATTACACTAACTTCTAACAATATGCAAAGATTTAGTGAAGAAAAATCAACTAAGCTTACTGATTTAAGCCTACTGATTATAAATAACTGTTTTTACTAATATTAACCAAGCAAAATGACTTTTTAAGCTAACTAACTATAAGCACACTACTGATATAACCTAATAGAAACCAGTTGAGTACATTCAACCTGTTTTTAACCAAATTGGTGTCACCCTTTTTAGATAAAACCCAGATCCAAACACCCCACAAAATTCTGTTTAACAAAATTAACAAAGAGAACAGCCTTCAACACATCATAAGTCTAAATAAACCTAATCTATCATTCATTTGCTGATCAAAAATCATGAACTAAACATTACTCAACCAGTCATACCAGCTTTTCACAAAATCATACAAATCATAAAAATCAAGCAACCAAGAGGGTTCAAGCACAGGTTTATACCTTGTGGGACCCACATCCGGGCCCCACTATGGCTGAGGCCATCTCCTAGTTAGCAGGGGTGAACTTATGAGCTTTATGGATTGCTGAATGTAGAGAGAGTGATGGTGGTGAGACTGCACAGTCAACACCACCCAATATGCCTTCAATGAGTGAACCTGAAAAGGAAAAGCAAACCAGGGTAGCCAAAAACTTGAGCCACAAGCTTATTGTCAGCAAGCTTGTGGTTGAAGCTTTTGGTACAGTGAACCACCTCAAAGAACAATAATACTGAATAATCTTAAAAATATATTTTTTCTTGTAACCACTTTTTGAAAAACTAATCTTAACACCAAACTGAAACAAGACTAAATCTTGGGTGCTTTAGTTCGGTTTTCACGTCACCAAAACCCCCCAAAAACTTGAGCTTGGGTCCAAACATTCTCAAGGAAACAGATTTTCTGAAAATACTTTGAAAATGGAAACTTGATAAGTTTTTAAACTACTTTGAAAAAAGTTAAAATTAAACTAAGAAAGCATGAAAAGTGGAACTCATAAATTCTCAAGGCAAGATTTTAAAATTTCTTTAATTAATTCATAAGAAAATATTACAATTGAGAAAAAATGGAACAAAGGGTAATACACATGTTGTGTACTCCTTTTATACTACTACAAGAAGCATAAAAACATAACCCTAGCTAAATGAGTTTCCAATTCTGCCCTTGGATATTCCTTGGTATATGCTTGATTTAAAAATTGTTCTTGAAGCTTCTAAGTAATCTTGGCCTTTAATTTTTTGTGGGGAGCAAGTAATAGCTTATGGTTCGTTGATTTGGTCATAGATGTCAGGGATGTATAGTGTCACGTGAAGATGGGTGAGCTGTGAGGGAACATGGAGATGGTACGTCCCTTTCTGGGCACATGGGAGTGTTTGGTGAGCTGTCAATGACCAAAACCCCTTACTTAATTAGTGTTAGGGTTGGTTAAGAGGGTAATTGATATTGGGGGTGTAGCTAGGGTTTAAGGGTGATGAAGATGATTAAGTGGGAGTTAGATCAGGTTTAGGATATAAAAATGTGTTTCCCACGTTTTAACATATTTGACCAAGTTTTGACTTAATAAACAAACGGGTTAAGTATTTAGTGGGGTGTGGTGACGTGGCCCATGGTGATTGATGGTTATGAGTTTATTGTCTGGGCAAGTTAGGTCCTTGTACTCCCATATTTTCTTCAAACATAGTTTTCAACTGATATGCTCATTTTCCCTTTGTAATAAGTATGGCTGGATTGTCAAATTTGGCACAACAAGTTTTCAAAACTTTTATCAAGGACCATTCTTGCATATTTTGCATTCACCAAGGACTCATAGTGTGAATTCTTGACATTTAAGGGACCATAATGCAATTTATGACTTTTTCAATGGTATAAAATGCCAAGTCTTCATAAGATGAGGGACCAATTTTGCCAATTCTTTAAACTTCAAGGACTTGAATGGAAATTCATGATTCAGGTCCGGTTCTTTGTTCGGATTCGTTTCCCGTGTTCGTTTTTGCTTCATTCTTGTGATCTTTTGTTAATTTCACGATATCCGTACCTAAAATACACAATGAACAAACACAAGCATATATTTGGGTATTTTGATGATATTTTAAGCGTTTTAAGCCCGATTTGGACGATGAGACTATGTAAAATTGCAGTCTCATCACTCCCCCATACTAAACCATTGTCGTGCCCTCATGCAATGCTAGAATTAAGTATCGTAGCATATCCAAAATTTATTTTTAGGATGACATTTATTAAAGACACAAATTTAAATAAATTACTACACGTGTTTTAGACATAATGTATTGTTTTCATCACGATTAAGTGACTTTTGGGATCATAGAACAAGAACGCGTGAATGCTTCGTTAGAAATAATTTCGTCGTCCTCGATTTTCACCCAATTCCATGCTAAGCGTGTAACGAGATCATTGTTATTATAAGTTAGCAACACAATCATATCTCATGAGTGTTAATTACACACCTAAACTCCCTTATTCCTACTTGGTATCTCTTATATTTTATTTTGTCTTAATGATCACGAGTATGCATCATTGACTTATGCGTGAATGGAGATTAAGTCTAAAAATAGAGTCCTAACGGTGTAACCAAAATCATCGAATTAATAATACACCTTAATAGACAACGATGTCAAAACATTAAGTCAACAAGAAGGATCGATAAACACGATTTTATAACGGTTTTGAACATGAGACTTATTACCAAGACTTTTATGCGCCCCCTAACGGAAGGGCCTTATTATCATAGGTTTACCTCCATCTTTTATTCAACTTCTCCATGAAGCTTTTATTATGACTTCGGTCTTGCCTTGCCTTTTATTTTACCTCGCCATGAGGTGTTTATTATGGCCAAAGACGTATATCCTCACGCTAAAAGCGAATTTTGGATCTTTAAAGCTTCAAAGATTAAGGCTTGATTCACTTTCAATTTGGGCATAGATTTTTCGGCCTTGTGGGCTTCAAATTTTTGCTTAATTTAGGTGAGCACTTGAAATCTTATTATTAGGTGAAGCTTTCGACTATTCGGGTGCCAATACTTCAAAACAGTGACGTTGGCGATACCTTAATGTTTTCCCAATTTAATTACATGGAAGCTACTAAAACAAATTAGAAACCAACAACAGTGACTAAACCGCTAAATCAATATTTATTAACATTTTATTATCAAAAGCGTGGGGAGAATAAGCTAATAATTATTATACATGAGATCGTGAAAGAATACGAGACTTATAAATAACTCTATCATTTCTCGTCCTCATTTAAGAGACTTAGCCTAAAAAGTTAAGGAATCGAAGCTAAGTGTTCAACACGCACAATCGAGTCAAAAGTTACTCTTAATCTCACCATCAGAAAACCTACATTCATGTCTTAAACTCTTATGAAAAATACGAAAATTTTTAAAATTTGGCCATTTTTGGCCTTATTTTGCATAAAACGATAACAAAAAGATGAAATTTGGATTGCGTGATGACGTGAGCAAGGTGAAGTATCTACTCACACCCTATACTAAAACTAAACATTGTCCTCAATGTTTCGAGTCCAGGGGTGAAAACACCCACATACTAGAGACGTAGTCGAATGCTTAATCTCAAGCATAGAAAGGGTAAAACGAATAACCTAAAAGCCGTTTATGAATTATGCTAATAAGATAAACGTTAGAACATAAAAGGATATCATCGGATATCGGAATCTTCAAAGGCAATGACCGAAGCTCGAGTGATCCGTAAAACAAACACGAGAGGCTTCAGTAGTGACGATGAACCTAATAAATCACAATCACAAACAACCACGAAACAAAGGTTGGAAGAGCACATGTCTCCTTGTTACACTATTAGAAAACGATAATATTTACAAGGATAAGCATGAGAATCCCCCACGAGGATATTTTACCGGGGTGAAGTCCCTTTTACCCAAAAAAAATCCCCCACGAGGCACCTTGTTTTTGATAACCGAGTCAAAAGCTCGACTCGAATCCCCATAAATGTGATCATTTAGGGATAATCTTGGTTTGGTCATTTTTGGTGGGGCTTACATGATAAACAATGCCCAAAAGTACGTGGAGTACTTTAAAAACCCGATACACGTATTCCGGGGTCAAAGATAGCGTCCTCATTTTCGGATGAAAGACGAGACAACGCCACTCCAACACGTGCTAAAACCCCAAAGGGGTAGAAGAAAAGAGATGAGAAGTAGAAAGGTGGGGCAATGGGTAAGTCAAACTTATGAGCTACTCGAGGTAGACTCACACCAAGCAAATAGATATGATTTCCATTTATTGCATCGGTGGAAGACCGAGATTTCCCTTTACAAGCAATTCTGGGATCGTAAATCTCGTCCTCGGTGGAGAAACGTGAAGGAACATAAGGGGCTTCCCCCACACTAAAACCACACACACCATCGTCAAAAGGAGTAGACGAGGTGGTAGCACTCATAAAACGATGTGATGACGGAGTTAGCAATGTAGAAAAATCTTTTAAAACATTTTTAAAATCTTTTCTTTTTTCATCGTTCAAAAACTCGAGGTAGACTCACACCAAGCAAATAGATATGATTTCCATTTATTGCATCGGAGGAAGACCGAGATTTCCCTTTACAAGCAATTCTGGGATCGTAAATCTCGTCCTCGGTAGAGAAACGTGAAGGAACATAAGGGGCTTCCCCCACACTAAAACCACACACACCATCGTCAAAAGGAGTAGACGAGGTGGTAGCACTCATAAAACGATGTGATGACGGAGTTAGCAATGTAGAAAAATCTTTTAAAACATTTTTAAAATCTTTTCTTTTTTCATCGTTCAAAAACTCTTTATGAAAACCCGATTTTATAATGTCGAAAATATTTGGCGTGTCAAATTCAAAATTAGTCGCTCTAAAAATCCTCACATTTAAGTCATTGGTGGGAGGGGGTGGTGGATTGTATAAATTTTCAAAACGTTTATCAATAAAGAACACAGCCCCCTCGGGGTCTACATATTCGTCATCCTCATGAACGTCGATCTCATCAATTTCTTTATCAAAGATAGGCTTGTCAAACCAAGGTTTGTCATTCCCCTCCTTGAGTATCTTAGAAACTCTCTCGAAAAGATCACGATCAAGCATGAAACCATCATTCATTTGTGGGGATTGTTGATAAGTTAAATCCTTACGAATATGGTAAACGTAATTCTCATTTGAGGAGTGTTGATTAGGTAACTCCTCGAGAATTGGATTTTTGGTGGTCACATGAGTTGGTTCGTCATCAAAAATAAGACGTTCCAACTCATTTAGTTCATCCTCGATTTTGGAAAGATCGACTTCACTTGCAGGTGGAAGTGGAGGCAAAAGAGCTAGCTCTCGTTCAATGATTTCCTCAATCTCGGGATCGAACTTGTAATCATCGTACTTCACATGTGAAGAGGTCTTTTGGGAGAATCCTCAAAAATGGCATGTGGATTTCGAAGTACGTGATCAATCTCGGCAAAATCGCCATCGTCATTGTTAAAGAAAGAGTCGATGTGAGCACTCACAACCATGGTCTTACAAGTCGAATGACTATGCTTAGGTGACTTTTCTAAGACGAGAGGATCGATGTCGATAAAAACTTTCGCCTCAACGGGTGTTGGGCTAGGAAAAGGAGGCACTTCGATGGAGTTAGAAGTTGAAGCCTCAAAGACGTGGTCCTTCGAAGGTGGTGAAGACGATTCCATTTTGGTCATTGTCGTGATGGCACTAACGTCGCCCTTCGGAATTGGTGTGTCACTTGTTTCATCGAATACATCCCAAAGTGATTTTTCATTCATAAATTTACACATACCCTTTTGAATTAGGTACGCGTATTCTTTATCGTTAAAATCATCATCTTTAAAACCGTTTTTCTTAATTCTTTCAAAACATGCATTAAGCCTCGAAGTTTCCGCTAAAGTGAACATTTTGAAATCATTAGGTTTAGAAACATTAGGTTTTGAAACCTTGGTTTTTTCATTATCATAAGACACTTGGGATTTACTCGTGAAAAAGTCCATTTTATCCGCCCCATATCTCATAGTAAGTCTCCCCTCGTGAACATCGATTACGGTTCGAGCCGTCGATAAAAATGGTCGACCTAAAATAATGGGACATTTAGGGTCACACACATAATCAGATATGACAAAATCCGCGGGAAAAACAAACTTTTCAATCCTAACATAGACATACTCGGCTATTCCAATTGGTATAAGTGGCGTATAATTTGCTAGCTCGATTGTCATGTTCGTGGGGGTAAGATTAGGCAATCTCATCAATTTCCATAGAGAATGAGGCATAAGATTGATGCTAGCACCTAAATCGGCAAGGGCTAAACATCCCTCAATCTCGGAAAAATCACAAGGTAATAGAAATTGGCCCGGAACCTCTTCCTTTCTCGGCATATGCCTTTTGGGTTTTTTAAGAAGGATCGATGCACAAGTTTCTTCAAGGTTTACTTTGGTTAGGTCGATAAAGCTCTCTTTTTGAACCGTGGATGGAATTTGAGGTACACGAGGGTGTGCACTTGATACAAGGCTTTTGCCCGTATAAAAATTAAATGTTCTTTGTCGTGGTCTCTTTGAATTGATCCTGGTTAACTATGTGACTCAGTCGTTCTTTGGTGAAACAAATAGTTGTGTCGTTGTAGTAATTAAAAAGTGCGAGATGTAAATAAAAATGACGTTAATTTAAATCTAACTCTAATTTAAAATAAATGACAAGAATTTAAAAGTGTGACGAAAATTAAAAGGCACTAAGAGTAAATAACGCAAACTTAAAACTATCTAAGGTAAACTTAAAACGCAACTAAAACTTAAACTAAGGCAAGGCTAAAATAAATCTAAGGCAAGTAATCTTAAAGTGCGACTAAGGAAAAAGGCGGGAAAAATAAAGCTTAAAAATAAAAACTTAAAAACTGAAATTAAAAAGAACCTGAAAACAACTCATTCGGAATAATCCTTCGTTCGGAATAATCACTCATCCGGAATGTCACCTTCGTTCGGAATGATTCTTCTTCACTCGGAGTATTTACCAAAATCCTTGATCCGGAATAAAATCTCTATTCGGAATATGTCACTTATCCAGAATAAATCCTTCGTTCGGAACTTTTACTAATTCGGAACTTCAATTGATTCGGAACTTCCTGAACAAAAGCCTTGATTCGGAACTTCACTGATTCGGAACTTCCTGAACACTTGATTCGGAACTTCACTGATTCGGAACTTTCTGAACAAAAGCCTTGATTCGGAACTTCACTGATTCAGAACTCCCTGCTGATTCGGAACTTTGAATCTTCCGAATGAACAACCTCTTGATTCGGAACTTTGAAAGTTCCGAATGAAGACCTCCTTGATTCGGAACAATAAATGTTCCGAATGGACTTCTTTGGTTCGGAAGTTCTTGTTGATCCAGAATGTTCCGAACGAAGGTCCTTTATTCGGAATGTTCCGAATGAAGGTCCTTTGATTCGGAATAAACACTGACTCGGAACTTCACTAATTCGGAACAATCAAGGAACAAACCTTCACTCGGAATATTTGGGCTTTGATCCGGAAGGTACCTGGGAATACAGTAACAAAGCGAAGAACAAGGAGAAAGGAAAAAGCTACGGATCTAATTAAAACTAATCAAAATCAAACCAAAAGATTAAGCAAACTAATAACAAATAATCAACTAATGATAATCTATCAAGCCAAAACAATAACACTAACAATAAATACCACAATAATCAAAACCCACTTAATTAAATCAATAAAAATCAAGAACATAAACATGAACAATAAAGCACAAAGATTAAACATAAACCAAGAAAGGTAGATAGGAGATTGACAAGAAAAGTAAAGATTGACAATAATTAAAAGGAAACTTACTTGAAATTAAATGTATTTAAGGTGCAAGACAATGTATTTAAATGGACATGAATTTAAATGACAAGGTAAATAAAATGGAAGAACTAATTGTCACTATTAGCCAACAAGAGAAAATGAAATCTAATCTATTTATAGGGGAGATTAGGGAGGTGCTTAGGAAGCTTCCTCTCCTCTTTCTTCTTTCCTTAATTGCATCATTAAGTCCTTAATCTTCTTTAATCTTTTGACTTTAATGACTTTGTCTCGGGATTTCTTTAAACTCGTCTTCAAATTTCTTCATAAATAAGACTCGAGTTCTTCGGCTTTTAGTAAACTTCCGTCTTTTGACTTTTTCTTCGATAAATCTTCAGAATTGGTCTTGGACTTCCGTTCTTTTTGCACTCTTGATCTTTCGACTTCGTCTTTCGTCTTTTTCTTCGATAAAAGCCCGTGAAATCCCGTGTTTTCTCCCCTTTTCACAATTTGATCCTAAATCACAACAAAAACACAAACCACGCATAATTCCGACATTTACGACATAAAATACGCGTTTTGGTCCGGTTATTCTTTTAGTTAAGTGGTAAAAAGGATGGGTGTTTACACACCTATCAAATCCCCTACACTTGACCATTGCAATGTCCTCATGCAATGCATTAGTTACAAAGCACGTTTACACTTTTCATCATAATCAATCCACTTTGGCCTTTTATTAAAGAGATAGAAAATTATAAACATTCAAAGTAAAGAAATCAAAAACATACCTTCGGGTTTTGGAAATGTCATGAATGATCATCATCCTCAAGTTTTCACTTTCTCCAAACCAAGCTTAAAAACGATATAATTGTTATTATAAGTTAGCAAACTAACACGAACTCATGTGGGCAAATTATTTACTTAGACTCCCTTATTCCTAGGTGTATCTCTTATATTTTATTATTGTCTTGAATGATCACGAGGATGCATTGTTGACTTATTTCGATAGTTTATTAGGCTAAAAATAAAGTGGGACGATTTAATCAATAGTTAGCTAAAGGACAAAATCTTTTAAAACTGCTTCTCGGGACCTCATAAAGTTCATATCTTGGCATAACTCACTTCGCGATTTGAGACCTTTCTCAGACCGATATTTGGCAACGACTTCATACTTCAAATCTTTGAGAGACGTTCATGAAATAATGGTCTTCTCTTCATAATAGGAATTTCTTCACTTGAAGTTTTGAGAGATTCTTCATACTTAGACCACGACTTCTTCATTATTCTCCAATCATTATTTTGGACTTTGATATACAACGATCCGCCTCCTTTTTGGACTTGGATCTATTTATCCTCATACCTTGTTAGGGCCTTTTTGGATAGACTTCTCCATGATCTTTACGGGAGTATTTGCTTTTCGTCGTGTGTCTCGATCCTTCATATTGATTTTTGATAAATGATTCTTCACATCACTTTGGATCTTTAGCAACAAAATGTAGCCCTCATGCCTTGTTAGGGCCTTTTCGAACTCGCCAATCTTCGCATCCCGCTTCAGTAAGTTATTCCTTGGCTATGAACTCTAATCCATACCGAGCAACTTTTAAACGATCTTGGGCTAGAAGCTAAGTAAATTTTCAAATCGTACAACCTTATTTATTGCTGATAAATTTATTAGCAAGCGATGGGAGAATAGGCTTATAATTAACTCACATAAATTCACGAAAGAATACCAAACTTATAATTGACTCTATCATCTCTCGTTCTCCATAGTTTAAAATCTCAAGGAATGAGACTCGTGGATGCTTAGCCTATTAAATCAAAGTTTTGGGTTTTCGAGTCATCTATAGGATCTTGCAAACTCTTAGACTTTTTCAAGTTTTAGAAATCGCATTTTAAATTTCCCTTGATAAACGACTCTCTAGGATCAATTATAGGAACTTGCAAAAAGTTCTTGTTCTTAACCCGTGAGAGTTAAGACTTTTGCGTTTTATAGCTCCCTATATAAAAGCCTAGCAAAACTTGACTCAAACACGTTAAGGATACTAACTAGAGTAAACTTAGATAAGTAAACTCGGGTTGAGTCAAAAGATTCACAACGTTTGAAAATTAAAACCACTTTATTAAAATTTTATTCTAATTAGGAAGGAAAAATAACTATACAAAGGGAAATACTAATAGGCCAAAATAGATCAAAAATTTTGAAAAATGTCGAAAATTTGATTTTCCGGTTAAAATAAGGACAAATACAAGGAAAAGGCCACTTAACTTTGATAGAAGTCCCCCCTACACTTAATATAAACATTATCCTTAATGTTTAAGCATGTTGGAGTAAGCTCCCCTACACTTATGACATTGTGCACGTTGTTTAAATCTCGTTAAGGAAAGGACAACAAAGTGAATCGAAAAGAGTTTAGGATAGAATCGGGAAAATGAGAACACGGAATCACGGGTCATCCAAAATCATCAAGAGTGGAGCATTGAGCGCTCGAATCCCTGAATATTAGAAGAGAGGAGATAGCAAACACCAACGGGTCTCCCCTACACTTAGGATAAAGAAAGCTAAAAGATAGATACATGGGTTGCCTCCCAAGAAGCGCTTGATTTTTGTTCATCGAGTCGTGAGCCTGACTCGACCTTGATTATCATAGGAAGAAGCATGAAACATATCCACTGGGATCAAAGACATAGTTTTCGTCCATCAAATAGCACAAGCTTAAGGCGAACAAGGCAAGCCAAAGAGGAGTAGGCAAGGTTCCCTTAAGCAAAGATGGAGCACGGTGGGAGCAAGTATGGTGAGGTGCAAGCATATCTTCAAAAGTTCCAAAGATTTTTCCTTTTATTTCATTAGATAGATACTGAGATGGCTGAAGAATATCGATACCGGGGTCGAACACCTTTTCCTTTAGGGAAAATAGCACTCAGGCTCAGCAGAATTTGAAGATGATCCGCGAAGAAAATGCACAACCTCGTCCTCAGAAGGTGGACAAAGAAGTGTCAAATCATAAGTGCTGCGGATGTTGGTGTCGTCCGGTTGCTTCTCCTTTGAAAGAATTTTCTTCAAATCCAAAGTAGGATCAAGACCATAATTATCAAAGTCTAAAGGAGGAGCATCACTCTCATGAGGGAAGTAAGTATTGAGAAAAGTAGAGAAGTCTTCCTCAAATGAGTAGTCATCCAAAGTAAGATTAAGCATGGTAGGCGGAGGATCTTCATCATGAGAAGAATCACTCGAAAGAGTATCGGCCTCATCAAAATCATCATAAGTGGGCATTTCGGGATACGCGGAAGTAAAATCATCATCGTATCTAAGCTAGAATCATCATCATAAGCATCAAAGATCGGTGGAGAATCATATATGGGTGAAGGTTCCAAATTGGAGAGAGAATCATCCACATCATCTTGAAACAGTGGATTATCAATGCATGAATCGAATAGAGGATTGTTGTAGACGACAAAATCATCAAGCACATTAATCATATTCGCTGATTCTCGGCCTCCAAAGGATTTGCTTGTAAGCTTCCCCATTTCAAACACTTGTGCATCATCCCCGACTCTTAAAATGAGCTCACATTTATCCACATCAATTAAAGCTATACCGGTTCTCAAAAATGGGCGCCCAAGTATTAACGGAATACGAGGGCCCATTTCATAATCAACAACGACAAAGTCGACCGGAAAAGTGAATGTGCCAACTTTAATGAACACATCTTTGGCAATACCAACGGGGTAAGCGAGAGTGCGATTGGCTAGCTCAAGAGTCATTTTTGTGGGTGTAAGGTCGGACAATGATAACTTTTTCCAAACACTTAACGGCATCAAATTAATACTTGCCCCGAGATCTGCTAAGGCAGTAAATTTGTTGGTTTGGTTAAAAGTACAAGGGAGCACAAAACGACCGGGATCTCCAAGTTTCTCCGGAAGTTCTTTAAGAAGGATTGCAGAGCAATTTTCATTCAAGCGAGTATTAACAAACTCGACCATCTTCTCCTTCTTATTAAGCAATTCCTTAAACATCTTGACAAATTTCGGCATTTGTGATAGAGCTTCGACAAGGGGAAAAGTGACGGTCATTTCCGAAACTTTCTTCAAATAGTTTGACACTTGAATGTCATCCTTGGTTTGCATTTTGGCCTTGCCTAAGCGAGATGGATAAGGAATGCTTGGGTTGGGTGGTGAAGGTGTAGGTGTAGGTAAAGGTTGAGATGTTGAAGGTGGGGTTGGTTGAGGATTCTTGGTGGGTACTTCATCACGTGGAGACGGTAATGGTGTACTAATATGAGGTGTGGGAGTAGTAGGGATAAATGGTGGTGGAGGAGGTGTAGATGATGGGGGTGGGATAGGTGGTCCTACTATGGTAACTCCACTACGGGTAGTAATAGAACTCACATTCGCTCGCGGATTGGTGACGGTGTTTGAAGGTAGAGAACTCGAAGTAGAAGGTTGAGTGGTGGGCAAGAAACTAGCCAGCATATTCTTCAAATCATTCGTTTGATAGTTGAAGGAGGATTGAATATTATCTCGAAGCTCGGATCTAATGTCATTCCCTTGCTTGGTGATATCCCCTTTCAAATTGATAATTTGGCTCTGTAGATTCTTGATTTGCTCACCTTGGGTTCTCATCAAAGCTTCAACATCTTGGTTAATGGGTGGGGCTTGTTGAGCGGGTGGGTGATAAGGATTAGAAGCTCGAGGTGGGATTTGGTTACTTCTATTGTAATTGTTGTTGGGGTTTTGGTTTTGAGGAGAAAAACCGGGTGAAAGGTAGTTGTTGGACCGGTAACTTAGCAAATTTCTATCCCCTTGAGGTCGGGCTTGGTAATTTTCCGGTGAATAATTACCATAAGCCGCATACACGTTTTCCGGATTTCCTTGAGTAGAAGGACAATCAGTGTATGGGTGAGGACCGCCGCATGTCTCACAAGGATTGGCTACCGCTTTAACTTGTTGTTGGTTTGTAGCGAAAAGCAAGATATTTTTATTCATTTCGGTCATCATGCGGGTGAATTCGGTCATGTCGGGGTTTGCTGAAGTAGAAGAAACATTAACTCTCGGGTTGTTCCTTGAAGAAGCGGAGGAATCCCAGTTTTTGTGGTGAGTAGTCATGTTCTCAATAAGCTCTCTACACTCCTCGGGTCTCCTTTTCATAAATGTGCCACCGGTGGCTGCATTAATCGTATCACGATCACGAAAAGTCAAACTGTTGTAGAAAGTATCAATTAAGGTCACAGGGAGCATGTTGTGGTTTGGACAACGATCAATCAAAACATTATATCTTTCCCAAGCATCAAAAAGAGATTCATCAGGTTCTTGCATGAAACCGCTGATTTGATTGCGAAGGCTCGTGAACATGGATGGTGGAAAGTAGCGCGATAAAAAGTGTTGAGTCATGTCATCCCAAGTATGAATGGAATTCTTTGGGAGACGATCAACCTATTTCTCGGCGTGGTGTGATAAAGTATGTGGGAAGAGTTGAAGACGTAGAACATCCATGGTAGCACCAGGCAACTTCATGCTTTGGGTAATAGTAATTAATTTCGCGAGGTGCTTGTTGGCATCATCATCAGGCATTCCTCGAAAAGGATTTGTTTGTACTTGCTGAATCATGTGGTGCTTCAACGAAAACTCTGGAGCCGTGATTTGCATCGGCGCAATCGGTCCTCCTCGTCCGAACATGGTGGGTTGACAAAGCTCCTCCATTGTCCGAAGATCGGGCTGTGGAAGAACATTGTTGTTATTATTGAGGTGCGGTGGATTATTGTTGTTGTTAACACCTGCCATAGCTAAATCTTCACGAGTCTCGGGCTCTTGATAATTAGAAGATCTAGTACGCATACACCTGCAAAGGCAAAAGAAAACAATACCAAACACAAAAAGAATATATATACACTATAAAGATAAAAATAAAATCTTTTTGGATTTTTGAAAATTTTTAATTTTTATGGTTTTTTATCAATTTTTTATTTTTTTGGATTTTTGAAGATTTTTACGCAAGAAAAATAACGCTCACAAGTGAACGTATCCCAAAAAGCAACGCGTAATCTCACAGAAAACCGTTAATCTTCACGAAAAGAGCCGGCAGCGGCGCCATTTGATAACTGAGATTTTGTATGTAAAAAGTTCGTTATAGTATGTCTAATCGAATTGATCCTGGTTTCCTATGTGACTCAGTCGTTCTTTGGTGAAACAAATAGTTGTGTCGTTGTAGTAATTAAAAAGTACGAGACGTAAATAAAAATGACGTTAATTTAAATCTAACTCTAATTTAAAATAAATGACAAGAATTTAAAAGCGTGACGAAAATTAATAGACACTAAGAGTAAATAACGCAAACTTAAAACTATCTAAGGCAAACTTAAAACGCAACTAAAACATAAACTAAGGCAAGGCTAAAATAAATCTAAGGCAAGTAATCTTAAAGTGCGACTAAGGAAAAAGGCGGGAAAAATAAAGCTTAAAAATAAAAACTTAAAAACTGAAATTAAAAAGAACCTGAAAACAGCTCATTCGGAATAATCCTTCGTTCGGAATAATCACTCATCCGGAATGTCACCTTCGTTCGGAATGATTCTTCTTCACTCGGAATATTTACCAAAATCCTTGATCCGAAATAAAATCTCTATTCGGAATATGTCACTTATCCAGAATAAATCCTTCGTTTGGAACTTTTACTGATTCAGAACTTCAGTTGATTCGGAACTTCCTGAACAAAAGCCTTGATTCGGAACTTCACTGATTCGGAACTTCCTGAACACTTGATTCGGAACTTCATTGATTCGGAACTTTCTGAACAAAAGCCTTGATTCGGAACTTCACTGATTCGGAACTCTTGATTCGGAACTCCCTGCTGATTCGGAACTTTGGATCTTCCGAATGAACAACCTCTTGATTTGGAACTTTGAAAGTTCCGAATGAAGACCTCCTTGATTCGGAACAATAAATGTTCCGAATGAACTTCTTTGGTTCGGAAGTTCTTGTTGATCCGGAATGTTCCGAACGAAGGTTCTTTATTCGGAATGTTCCGAATGAAGGTCCTTTGATTCGGAATAAACACTGACTAGGAACTTCACTGATTCGGAACAATCAAGGAACAAACCTTCACTCGGAATATTTGGGCTTTGATCCGGAAGGTACCTGGGAATACAGTAACAAAGCGAAGAACAAGGAGACAGGAAAAAATTACGGATCTAATTAAAACGAATCAAAATCAAACCAAAATATTAAGCAAACTAATAACAAATAATCAACTAATGATAATCTATCAAGCCAAAACAATAACACTAACAATAAATACCACAATAATCAAAACCCACTTAATTAAATCAATAAAAATCAAGAACATAAACATGAACAATAAAGCACAAAGATTAAACATAAACCAAGAAAGGTAGATAGGAGATTGACAAGAAAAGTAAAGATTGACAATAATTAAAAGGAAACTTACTTGAAAGTAAATGTATTTAAGGTGCAAGACAATGTATTTAAATGGACATGAATTTAAATGACAAGGTAAATAAAATGGAAGAACTAATTGTCACTATTAGCCAACAAGAGAAAATGAAATCTAATCTAATCTATTTATAGGGGAGATTAGGGAGGTGCTTAGGAAGCTTCCTCCCCTCTTTCTTCTTTCCTTAATTGCATCATTAAGTCCTTAATCTTCTTTAATCTTTTGACTTTAATGACTTTGTCTCAGGATTTCTTTAAACTCGTCTTGAAATTTCTTCATAAATAAGACTCGAGTTCTTCGGCTTTTAGTAAACTTCTGTCTTTTGATTTTTTCTTCGATAAATCTTCAGAATTGGTCTTGGACTTCCGTTCTTTTTGCACTCTTGATCTTTCGACTTCGTCTTTCATCTTTTTCTTCGATAAAAGCCCGTGAAATCTCGTGTTTTCTCCCCTTTTGACAATTTGATCCTAAATCACAACAAAAACACAAACCACGCATAATTCCGACATTTACGACATAAAATACACGTTTTGGTCCGGTTATTCTTGTAGTTAAGTGGTAAAAAGGATGGGTGTTTACACACCTATCAGCACTTTTTTCCTGGGTCACCACGTTCATCCCCTCGACTTTAGAACATGAAGGCGTCTTAGAAGTCGAGGGTTGAGAAGAAGGAACAACTCGAAATCCATCAAGGTAAGGGGTAATCACACGACTTTTTCCACAAGACGAGGCGGCTTTACATTGTTCCTTCGGATTTGCAACGGTGTCACTAGGTAACGAACTCGATGAAGCACCCGAGGCCTTGTTTATAATATCCGAAAACATCTTTTTTATGTCGATTTGTCCTTGTTCAATTTTCGTGTTTTGAAGTTTCAAAGTATTAGTAAAGTCGTTTTTCAAAGTACCAATTTCTCCCTCTAATCGTCTCATATTAGCCTCATTTGTTTTCATGTAATTTTGAAAAACGTTTGACGAACTATTTTGATTTGAATTAAACTTCCCTTGGTTTTGATTACTTCTTTGAAAATTATTTTGATTCCCACTTGAAAAATTGTTACCTTGATTGTTGTTGTTTGAAAAATTCGAGTTTTGATTGTTGTCTCGATTTTGCCAATTCAAATTACGACCTTGATTATAACCTTGGTTTTGAAAATTCCCTTGTTGATTGTTTCCTTGAAAATTGTTACGGTTTTGATTCGAAAAATTGTTGCCTTGATTAAAATTTCCTTGTTGTGATGGACCGGCGTTATTTTGATTAGAAAAATTGCCGTTTAACGCACTCACATTCGACGTTTGGCCATCCGTATCCGCACACTCGTAATAATTATGAGGTCCACCACAAAACGTACACGATGTCTCAACCGCTTTCACCCTAGCGGGAGCGTCTTTCTTTTGCATTTCGACGAGAAAAGACGTAAACACATTCGTCAACTTATCGACTTTCGCATCAACTCTCTCAATGTCGTGATTAGAACTACTAACATTGGCGACATTGGCAACACTCGGTGCGTTGCGGAGTTGGTAAACCTTGGATCGATTTTCGATAATCATCAATGCATCCTTCGGAGTCTTACACAAAAAGTTGCCACCGGCGGCGAAATTCAACGAATCTTGTTCTTGAAAACTAAGACCGTTGTAAAACGTATCGATTTGGTGCAACTCGGAAAATCCATGGAGAGGACATTGCCTAAGCAATTCCTTAAAACGATCCTACGCGTCTCTAAAAGATTCATTCGGTTTTTGCTCAAATCTCGTAATTTCATTTTTGAAAAACGTCGTCTTAGACGGTGGGAAAAAATGATTAACGAATTTGGAAACGAGATCCTTCTACGTAATTATCGAATTAGGTGGCTCTTTCTCGTACCAATCCTTGGCGGCACCATCGAGCGAGTACGGAAAAAACATAAGCTTGACGACATCGGTGTTGACATTCTTAAACTTGCTCGTGGCTAAAAGACGATCAAAATTCCAAATATGGTCGTGAGGATTATCGGCTTCACGACCTCGAAACTTCGTAGCTTGTATCAACGAAAGCATTCCACTCTTAATCTCAAAATTCTCCGCTTCGATAGCGGGAATTACGATCGCGTCTCCATAACCCTCGGTGGGCGCTTGGAGCAATTCCATCATCGAACGATTGTCGGCCATCTCGTCTACGGTCTCTTCAACAACGATATTAGGAACGTCGGTTTCTAAATCTCGTCTCCGTCTTCGATTCCTTTGATTACGATTGTGTCGATTCGAAGCGTCGCTAGAATTAGAATAATCCTTCGATCGAGTGCGCATGCACTAAGCGTAGAATGGGTGGTAGCAAAGAAGATTCTTTTTGCGGTTTTTCGAATTTTCAATTTTTGGGTTTTTGATTAGTTTTTTATTTTATTTTTTTGGATTTTTTGTGTATTACGTAGACTCAAATCTACAAATCTCTCCTCGAATCGATTTATCGATTAAAGAAGCCTCAAAGAATGAAAACGATCACGTGGAGTGAACGCCTTCGATGACTTTAGAACGTTGGTGGAACACCAAAACGTTCAAGAGGGTTTAATCTTGAAAACAAGCAAATATAGTATACGTAGATAATACTTGGGCGACAAATCCTCGATTAGCCCTCTTTCTCAAAACACGCACAAGCAAGCGGGGGAAACGAGGCGGCGCTAAGCACTTCAGAGCCTTTTTCCTTTAGGTCGTGAAATACAACCGCCTTATACCCACCTTATAGTTTGTGTTAATTGAAATTAAGCCTCACGTAAGTATTTATCTATTTTGCCTTTAAACTTTTACTTTAGATTCGAATACAATGATCGAGTGATGAAATCCCGAATCAAGGTTGCGTTTTCACGCTTTTGGAGTACTTGTATATTTATTGTTCTACGTAAGTACAATATACTAATATATTCACAAGAAAAACGAAAACGATAATGGGATATCTACAATATAGTAAAATGATTGTTGTGTGTTTAGTTTAGGAAAACTAAACACGATTTATTTGGATTCTATAATATAATAAGGAAAAATAACAAAAATGAGTATGTACGTTATATACGCTTTCCAAAAATTGAAAAGCAAAAACGCACTACTCACACCAACACGATAGTAATAATGGCACACTAAAAACACCTCCCCGGCAGTGGCACCAAAAATGATTGTAGTAAAATCGTACACGTTTTAGGAAAAACGCGTATGAGTGGCAAGTATTAAGTTCTAGGATCTAGGAAAACCGTAAAACCGAATAAGTGCGAGTTCGTTCTCGAAGGAAGTGTGTGAATTAAGTGCCAATTATATAAACTCAAAGTTTGGATTAGTGTCGTTTTTAGGTAAAGAGAGAAAAATTAAACTATGACGATTTGACGTAAAACGCGAACGTAAATACGTAAAACGTGACAAAATTATAAATTAAACCTAAAAATTAATTAAAAGTTAAAACTAAGTCTAAAATAATATAAATAAGAATAAAAATTAATAAATAAATTTTAAAACCTTTTATTAATTAAATATTCATATTTAAATGCTAATTAAAGCCCTAAAATTAAATACAATTAAGAAAAAGCCTAAAATATTTTTTTATTGAACTAAAAACTCACTTGTATTATTTAAAGACTAAAAAGTATTTTTCCTAAATTTTAAATACTATTTTCTATTTTTAAAACACTAAAAACAATTTTAAAACTAAAATAATCATTAAAATAATAAAAAATGCTAAAATTAATTTGACTATTTGAAAAATCCTAACTTATATTACTGAATAGTATAAAAATGAAAAAGTTTGAAAAAATAAAAAAATTTCACTAAAAGACAAAACAGATTTGAATTAAACCTTAATTAAACTAAAATAAAATCTAAAAATTAAATAAAAAGATGTACAGTAAAACTTTTTAAACTGAAAGTCTTAAAATATTTTTCTTAAACTAGGAAAAATGTTAAAACTGAAAAATATAAAAGTTTTGCACTAAAAGACAAAAACAGAAATAATAAAACTAATTAAAAATGCAATTAATTCTAAAAAGTGTAAAATGAACAGTAGAGTAAAATTAAACTAACTGAAAAATCTTAAAATAAAATAACAAGTCTAGGAAAATTGAAAATACTAGAAAAAGCTCGATTTTTATCACTAAAAACAAAAAAGGAAAATCTAACAGTGACACTTGAGGACTTTTTGTCCTTTAGCCTAGCAATGGGAATGAGAACACTAACAGGGGGAACTTTGTTCCCACTGTTTTAACAGAAACTCAGGTCTGGTGACTTTAATGCTAAGATCTTGCTCGTTTCTTGGTGTTTTTGGAAACAACAGGCACCCCCACAACCAGTTGGGTTGTGGGGAGTCGTTGTGGTAAATTACGTCTTTTAGGAAAAGGAGCGTAAAAGTGGAAAGTATTAAGTGTACGTTTAGGAAAACGTAAACACTAATGACCCTTATGAAGTTCCAAGTTCGTTTCCCAAGGAGGCATATGTGTGTGACTAAGATGTAAATGATTTGAGATTAATATTTGGTTTAGAAAGGGATGAGAAAAGAAGATGACGAAGACGTGAAAATAATACTACGACGACAAAACGTAAAACCGTAAAAACAACAAAAATAAAAAAATTAATTCTAAAAATTACCAAGATTTCACCAAAAATTACAATTAATAAACTAAGAGTTTACCAATGATCAAAACTTTTTCAAACCTTTTAAATAATTAAATATTCAATTTTTAAATGCTAATTAAAGCCCTAAAAATCAAATAAATTATCAAAAAGCCCAAATAAAAATTTTTCAATTGGTAAACCTCTAAAATGACCTAAAAAGATTAAAAACTATTTTTAGAAATTTTTAAACTAATAAAAACTATTTAAAATGATTTAAAAACTATTAAAACTTAAAATAATTATAAAAATTAATCTAAAAGTGATAAAATTATTCTAAAAGTTGCTAAATTCCTATTTTAATGTATTAAAGCTAAGAAAAATGTAAAAAGTTGGAAAATGTGAAATTTGAAAAATAATAATAAAATAATATTAAAATAATATTAAAAATCCAAAAATTCTAAAAAATTTTAAAAACTTGTAAACTAGTTTATTTTAACCTAAATAATCAGAAAATCAAAGTGAAATGACCAGAATACCCCTATTGGGCCCTCAAATGGGCCAAAACCAAAAACAGTCAACCCTTAATGGGCTTTTTAGCCCAAAAAGTCAAACTTGGCCCAATTGACTTGGAAAAGCCCTATCTGACTCAAAATTTAATTCTAAGAACAAAACTCTAAAGGCCCAAAAGCTGAATGTGAGCTTATCACAGCTTAATAAGCAAACAGCTTATTCTTATTGGGCTTTTTAGCCCATTAAGCAATAAGCTAATGCCATAAGCTCTAATTTGACACACAACCTTCTTTTGGGATGCTTATGAGATCTATAAAAAGAAATTTTGAAAAAGCACACTCAATAAGCCAGAAATAAGCAAAGTAATATTTCACTAAAAGACAAAATAGTCGTTTTGAGAAATAAGGCACCTCAGGACTTGATTCAACTTGCAAAAGATCACAAATGAACTCAATAAGCCAAAACAATCAACAAAACTCCAATAAGCAAAACCAATAAGCCAGAAAAGGCCAATAAGCACTTATGAAAAAGTCAATTAAGTTGGTTTTCTAGTCAAACCCTAAAGTCAACCCACCAAATGCTCCAGTATGAACAAATGGGTCAAATAATGAGCACCTATTACAAAATCCAAGTTGTTGCTGGTTAAAATAAGCTATTATAGCTTATTGATAAGCTGGAACCCAAAATACACTAGCAGTGGTAACCAGCAGGGGAAAGGAGTTCCCACTGCTTTGACTATTTGACTGAGCTTTTTAGAGAGTTCTAGTTGGATTCAATTGGAAACAAGGGCACCCTTGTGATCAGTGAACCACAAGGAGTCAATAGCAATAATAAAATCCAAATTTGGTTCACACAATAAGCCACAAATGATCAAACAGTCACCAGATACCACACAGACATGAAAATAAGCAGTTATGCACTTAATAAGCAGATTTAGACTGAATAAGCCAACCAAACTCAACAGGATGCATACACAAGCTATATTAACTATGAATAAGCACAAAGCAACTTAAATCAAACACTGAATCAAAGTAAACAACAAGATCAAAGCACAAAAAGTTACTGATGAACAAGGTGCATATGTAGAAACAAGTTTGCTGATCTATTTGACACTAGATCCAATTTCAAGCAGTCAAATCTCTTTCCCTGGTGTAATTAACTAAGGTTTAGCACTTGTTAGCCCTAGCCTAAGCTTAGATCTAGGTGTCCTCAAAATCCTAGCCAATTTTACCAAGTATCCAAGATTTTATACCTTATTTTATGAATCTAGGTGTTCAAACCCTCAAAACATGCAAACAGATGTACAATAGCAACCAAATAACAGATACTAACACTTGCAAACACAATACCACAACTTAGCAAACCACAAATCCAAATCATGCAGTTGATCCAAACACCCCTTAATCAACTACTTAACAAAGAAACTTGTGATTTCTACTAATAACCTACTGATTTTAATGATCAAAAACACTTACTAGATAGCAACTAACAGAATCAAACTCAAAAATCACCAGCACAAACACAAGAACACAAAATCAAAGCACTAAATCCAAAATAGGCAGTAACATGAAATTTTTAGAGGAATCTTAACAAGAGGTTATACCTGCCCTCCACAACATCCTAGGAGGGCCAGCTATGCTCCTTGGACCTTGTTCAACAACTAGAACAAGACCAAGGTACTTCAAAGAAGAAGATCAAAGCCTGCTGATGTTCAAAGTAGAACAAGGCTTTGATTATCAAATGTCTTCAACACAAAACAGCAAACAACTCAACCAAGGGCTTAGAACTCTTCCCAGGCTTGGTGTCAACAAGATTGAAGGAGCTCAAGGCTTATGGCTAAGGGTTAGTACACAACAATAAGCAAAAATCAGAAACTAGGATTTCAAGGCTTTTGAACCTTGAAAACCTTATGAACCAAGACGTGCCTTAACCACAAGATTAAGGAAGGTCTAAACAATCAAATGGAACTTAGATTTAGGCTATTCTAACACCAACTTTTAATCAAATCAAAAAGAGAATTCAAAATTTTCAGAAATTCAAATTTATTAACTTAAAAAGGAATTACAAAGATTGATAGCCTAAAACTGGAACAAAGGGACTCTCACATGTTGAGGTCTCCTTTTATAGGCAAATGCCTGGCTACACTATTCACAAACCCTAGAAGTGAATTCTCTAAAATGCCCTTGAGCTCTTGAGGCTGTTTGTTGTTGATGAGCTGTCCAAAATGATCCAAGACGTTCATTTTAGCTTTGTGATGAAGCAATGAGTCTTAGCTGTTGATTTTGCCACGTTGGATGACTTGGAGGGCAAGTAGTCACATGATTGGTGGACGGGTATTTGGGGGTGGGGTCCATTGTGAGTGGGAATAAGGGTTTTAGGGTTGGGATGGGTTTCTGTACATGTGAATCACTCATGTGCAAAGGTAATTGAAAATTACCCCATGTTTAAGTGGAGTAAATTCTGGGTGGTGAAAAAGTGAATAGTAGTGTGTTTGATCCGAAATTGGGGGAAAGAAAGGTGTTTGGCGCATTTTGTGTATTTGAATGTTTCAGTGCACAACTTTGGCCCTTGTATTTTGGAAAAGAGTGAATAACAAGTTTTGGCAAGAAAACGTGTTTCCTTTGTTTTTAACTTTCACAACTTGGCAGTTTTGGCACCAAACTTTGGAAATAGGTTTCAAAGGGTTATTTTTGCCATTTTGAGATATTTCAAGGGCTGATCTTGGACATTCTTGATCTTCAAAGGTCTTCAATGTATCTTAGGGACCATTATTGGTAATTTGAAATTGTTGAGGGACTAAACTTGCCATTTCTTCAAAGTTGAAGGACCATTTGGTAATTTTGACAAACTTAAAGGACCAAACTTGTAATTATCAATATACAAGGGTTTTAAGTGTCATTTCTTCATTCATTGAGGATCAAACTTGCACATCTTTAAGTCTTCAAGGATAAATGTTGAATATTCCATGATCTAGGGCCCGGTTCTTTGTACGGCTTCGTTTCTCGTGTCCGTTTTTCCTTGTATCTTGTGATCTTTTGTCTTTTTCACGATATCCATCCCTAAAATACACAAGTAAACAAACACAAGCATATATATGGTATTTTATGACATTTTTATGCATTTAAAGCCCGAAAAGAACGATGAGATCATGTATAAATGCCATCTCATCAGGGAGTCAAGAAAATTATAAAAATCACAACTTGTTCACAGAAAACAAACACACAAAGCACTAATGCAGTCACTAATATGGTATTAAGGCCTGGTGAACAGTAAGCTGATCCAAATGGCCAAATTGTGAGATTCACAACACAATAACTTACTCAAATCCTTAACAAAACACAAGCAAGCTGAATAGAATCCTAGATTCCACTAACTTCTAACAATATGCAAAGATTTAGTGAACAAAAATCAACTAAGCTTACTGATTTAAGCCTACTGATTATAAATGACTGTTTTTACTAATATTAACCAAGAAAAATGACTTTTTAAGCTAACTAACTACAAGCACACTACTGATATAACCTAATACAAACCAGTTGAGTGCATTCAACCTGTTTTTAACCAAATTGGTGTCACCCTTTTTAGATAAAACCCAGATCCAAACACCCCATAAAATTCTGTTTAACAAAATTAACAAAGAGAACAGCCTTCAACACATCATAAGTCTAAATAAACCTAATGTATCATTCATTTGCTTAACAAAAATCATGAACTAAACATTACTCAACCAGTCATACCAGCTTTTCATAAAATCATACAAATCACAAAAATCAAGCAACCAAGAGGGTTCAAGCCCAGGTTTATACCTTGTGGGACCCACATTCAGGCCCCACTATGGCTGAGGCCATCTCCTAGTTAGCAGGGGTGAACTTATGAGCTTTGTGGATTGCTGAATGTAGAGAGAGTGATGGTGGTGAGACTGCACAGTCAACACCACCCAGTATGCCTTCAATGAGTGAACCTGAAAAGGAAAAGCAAACCAGGGTAGCCAAAAACTTGAGCCACAAGCTTGTTGTCAGCAAGCTTGTGGTTGAAGCTTTTGGTACAGTGAACCACCTCAAAGAACAATAATACTGAATAATCTTAAAAATATATTTTTTCTTGTAACCACTTTTTGAAAAACTAATCTGAACACCAAACTGAAACAAGACTCAATCTTGGGTGCTTTAGTTCAGTTGTCACGTCACCAAAACCCCCAAAAACTTGAGCTTGGTTTCAAATATTCTCAAGGAAACAGATTTTCTGAAAATACTTTGAAAATGGAAACTTGATAAGTTTTTAAACTACTTTGCAAAAAGTTAAAATTAAACTAAGAAAGCATGAAAAGTGGAACTCAGAAATTCTCAAGGCAAGATTTTAAAATTTCTTTAATTAATTCATAAGAAAATATTACAATTGAGAAAAACTGGAACAAAGGGTAATACACATGTTGTATACTCCTTTTATACTAATGCAAGAAGCATAAAAAACGTAACCCTAGCTAAATTAGTTTCCAATTCTGCCCTTGGATATTCCTTGGTATATGCTTGATTTAAAAATTGTTCTTGAAGCTTCTGAGTGATCTTGGCCTTTAATTTGTTGTGGGGAGCAAGGAAAAGCTTATGGTTCTTTGATTTGGTCATAGATGTCAGGGATGTACAGTGTCACGTGAAGATGGGTGAGCTGTGAGGGAACATGGAGATGGTACGTCCCTTTCTGGGCACATGGGAGTGTTTGGTGAGCTGTCAATGACCAAAACCCCTTACTTAATTAGTGTTAGGGTTGGTTAAGAGGGTAATTGATACTAGGGGTGTAGCTAGGGTTTAAGGGTGATGAAGATGATTAAGTGGGAATTAGATCAGGTTTAGGATATAAAAATGTGTTTCCCACGTTTTAACATATTTGACCAAGTTTTGACTTAATAAACAAACGGGTTAAGTATTTAGTGGGGTGTGGTGACGTGGCCCATGGTGATTGGTGGTTATGAGTTTGTTGTCTGGCCAAGTTAGGTCCTTGTACTCCCATATTTTCTTCAAACATAGTTTTCAGCTGATATGCTCATTTTCCCTTTGTAATAAGTATGGCTCGATTGTCAAATTTGGCACAACAAGTTTTCAAAACTTTTATCAAGGACCATTCTTGCATATTTTGCATTCACCAAGGACTCATAGTGTAAATTCTTGACATTTAAGGGACCACAATGCAATTTATGACTTTTGCAAGGGTATTTGATGAGGGACCAATTTTGCCAATTCTTCAAACTTCAAGGACCTGAATGGAAATTCATGATTCGGGTCCGGTTCTTTGTGCGGCTTCGTTTCACGTGTTCGTTTTTGCTTCATTCTTGTGATCTTTTGTTGATTTCACGATATCCGTACCTAAAATACACAATGAACAAACACAAGCATATATTTAGGTATTTTGATGATATTTTAAGTGTTTAAGCCCGATTTGGACGATGAGACTATGTATAAATGCAGTCTCATCACTCCTTTTTTCTCCTTCCTTTGGCTGCTGGTTTTAACACCACAAGGAGAGGGTGTTTGTTGATCTTGGTTGATTAAATTCAAGTGTGGTGTTCGTGTTATTGTCATTTAATTGTTTCACGCATTGGTAATCTAATAACCTTTTCTTTTTAATTATTTTATTAGATCAAGAAGACATGAAATCATGGGTTTATTAAAAACTAGTAATTAAACATGAAAATCTAATCACGGGGTAATTAACATGGTTTGGTTTGGGTTGTTTGGTTCAGCCAACGCAAGGAACCGAGAGCCGAAGCTCTCGGTGGTCTGCGAATCACCACCAGCCGAGACCCCATGGTCTCGATGTGGTTTTGTGTGTCTCGGCCGCAAGGAACAAGGGACCCCGACGCATGTCGGGGTGGCCTTGTGGTCTTTTGGGGGTGTCGGCATAAACAAACAAGCACCACCGGCCCAAGACGGTGGCTAGATCGACCAAGCAAGGACAACCGGCCGAGCCAGGTGCCACTATTAAGGGTTGTTTGTTGGTCCGGTTCATGGGTTCACGGGTCCGGTTCACGACATGTTTTTATAAAATAATACATGGGGTCGTTTTATTATTTTATTTTACAAATTTAATTATTTTACATGTGCATTTATTTTTACAAGTAATTAAATTAAGGTAACATGTTATACAATTAATTTAATTAAATCATGACTTAGGTTTATTATGATTATTAATAATATATGATTTTAACCCAAGTATTTTTATTATTTAATGTAGACTAAAGTAATTAATTAATTATTAAGACATGACATATAATTAATTAATTTTCATGACTTAGGTTATATTAATATAGATATTAATACATGTTTTAACCTAAGTATTATATACTCTTTTATTTAATTAAATCATGTTATATTTAATTAAATCTTATAACATATAGTTTATTTAATTTACATGTATTAATTAATAAACTATACTATTAATCACATGATTTAGAATATTAATCAGTAAAACTTAAGCTTATTCTATTAGCTTAATAATCCAGCTTATTTCTAAATATGGAAACTTTCTATTTTTAGAAACTTATTTATTTTAGGCAGCTATTCTATTTTTGGAAACTTTCTATTTTTGGAAACTTTCTATTTTTGGAAACTTTCTATTTTAGGAAACATGTTATTTTTAGAAAGTTACTTATTATTACACAACAAGTATAATGATACCAGAAATACAAGTAATACTTAATCAGAGTATACAGAATACATGATAATCACAGCATAACGTTAAAATCAGTAAAACAAGACATGAACATATAAAACAAGCTAAGACATGATATAGAACCAGTTACGTACTCAGTAATCAGAACACTTATACACGTATATTATTTATGTAGCATTAGTGAGATCGAAGTAGGACTCTCTTCCGTTCGTCTTCTTCGTTCACTGGACACAAGGTACGGATTCTCCGTCCTTTCAGTATGGACATTCTTTCCTTATTAGGATTTCCCCGTATGCATCCAACTATTTTTCCAGTATATGTTTTATATGTTTTGATTTGCTTATGTTTACTTAAATGCCTAAGCCATATGCATGCATGACCATTTTCACCTAGTTATGGAGGTACCATAACCATAACATTGGAGGCACTAGTGTTATGACTTCACCACGGCGGAGTGATAGCTCGTGGCGTCCCTTATAGCTTTTGGCCATATTATTATATTATCATGTGGGGCGTATGGGTGCATCCTAGTTTACATGTTTTACATATTATTCAGGTGAATGTGGTGTGTGCCTTGTATCCTTCACAAGGAGTTGATCCCTCCTACCCAAACTTATATTAATTAGAGGGAGCCCCTCTAATTGCATGATGAGGTCACCCCTCTAAGTATTCATGCACGTTGATATTTCATGAACTATATTGGCTAATGGTTTACATGTTAAACTGATTTTATAAGATAAACATAAGGCTTTTCAAACTATAAAACCAGTTTTACTAGGTTATACCAGGTTTTCCAGGACTTAATCAAATCCGTTGTTATATGTTATATATGTTTATGTTATTCATTCTATGCTTGTATATCCGTGCACTGAGCGTTATGCTCAGCCGTTTTCCTTTCATGTTCCCAAAACGGCAGGTACTCAGGGACGCTCGTAGACTTTAAGTGTATGTGTATATGGATTGGAAGCTTACTTGCCTTCATTACTTTATGCATTTCTTCATACATTTTGCTACTCATTTCCATGGACACTTTTTAGTCCTTTTCATTTACAGTACTTATGTTTGTGTGTGATGAGCTTTTACTTTGGGGTACCGATGTTTGTTTCCAGTATTTCCTTTATGGTCATGTAATGTTTAAGACATTAATCCTTGTATGCTTTGATGACACGCCATAATCACGCGTGACATTCCATTTATCAAAATGGGGTGTTACAGAAAGTTTTTCAATGGCTTAGGAAAGGTTTAAAGAAATGTTACATGAATTTCCACACCATGATTTTTCCGAATTACATCAAATTGATATGTTTTATAATGGGCTTAATGATCATGATTGAGATTACTTGAATGCCGCCGCGGGTGGTAATATTTTGTGCAAAACGATCGATGAGGCTTTAACGATAATTGATAATAGATCTAAGGTTTATAACCCTCGTAACACACCAAGTGTTGCCATTATGGGTTCATCATCGTCGTCTCATAATATGAATGCCTTGCAAGATGAAGAAAATGAGGAAAATAGGTTTTTTCATAGATTTTCATCTCTTATGATTCATTGGAAAGCACAAGATGTTTTAAGCTCCGCTTCGGTTAAAGCGGTTGAGAAGAGTTGCATATCTTGTGGTGGAGATCATGATTTTTCCGAGTTCACTACCGTCGGTGGTAACACTTCAAGTGCCTATGTGGCCACGGGAACTTACAACCAAAACGGCCAAGGCTCCCGCCCAAATCAATCTCTACAAAATCAAAATGCTAATAACAATCAAAACAACAATCAAGGTGGTGGTTACCAAGGGAATCAAATAAATTATAACAAGGGTAATTACAACAACAATGGTGGGAACAATGAGCAATTAAAGGTTTGCAAAATACAAAAGATCTTCCAAGTGACTTTTTGAATTATACAAAGGCAAATAATGATAGGTTTGACAACATATAAAGGGAGATAATTAGCCTAAAATCCGAGTTGAAAAATAAGTTAAAAAACGAGCTTTCAAATGAACTTAAGACTCATTCTAATAGAATTGAAAGTAATGTGCAAAGGCTACAACAAAATCAACAAAAAATGGAACAAGGCCAACATGAAATCAAGCAAGAGATGCTTAAAGCGGATAAAAGGCAATCTAAATTTGAAGAGAGAATGGCAAGTATGTTTGAGGCTATAATGTGTAAACCCACTTCTTTGGGTGGTCTTCCAAGTGATACCATTGCAAACCCGAAGGAAGAAATGAAGGTCATTACTACACATAGTGGTAAGACTTTCAAAGAGCCAAATTCTCATGCTAGTACTTCTAAGGAGAAGGAAGTCGAGAAAGAACCTGAGGTGATGGTGGAAAAGGAGCATATCTCTATCCCCGAAGTACCGCTCAATCCACACCGACGTTCGAACCTATACCAATTTTAGAAACCGAGATTCCAAAGTTATTGCCTATGCCTCAACCCACACCACCTTTACCCTACCCATCGAGACGAAACAAGGAGAAATTGCATGAACGTAACAATCAACAAATCGAGCTTTTCATTAAAATGTTTCGTAAGGTTTATTTCGACATAAGTTTAGCCGATGCTTTATTGTACATGCCTTGATTCGCCTCCACTTTTAAAGGTATGATGAATGATAAGGAGAAGCTTTTAAAGCTATCTAATTGTTCTTCGGTTTTTCTTAACCGAATACCGGAAAACGTTGGTGATCCCGGCAAGTTTCTCATTCCATGTGATATTCAAGAGATGGAAGGATGCCTCACCTTGGCCGATGTTGGCGCGAGCATTAATTTGATGCCTTTTCCATGTCAAAATCACTTTCACATCCGGATCTTATTCCTTCAAAAATTTCTATCGAGATGGCCGATAATTCTACAATCCTTACATGTGGAACGGCCGAAGACGTTTTTGTGAAAGTCAGAAAGTTCTACTTTCCGGTTGACTTTATCGTTGTAGACATTCCCATGGATCCTCAAGTTCCTCTAATTTTAGGGCGTCCATTTTTAGATACCTCGAAATCGATCATTGATGTGCATGCTAGAAAAATCACTTTGTGATTCAACGAGGAGGAACTTGTTATAAACGCTACTCAAAACTCTACTGTGAGAACCCGTAAATTTGAACTCATTGTTGATCTAAAGAATAAGATAATTATCACTACAATTTTTTTCAATAAAACACTGTAAATCATAAACACGAAGATATTAAAAACTAACAAATGATATTATCACTAATAATACATACGACGGACTATATTATTATTTTGGTTATATAGAAATTTATATGTTACGTGTTTAATTACTACAAAGTGGAAAATAATTATTGTGTTATCTAAAAACCGTGATTTACTCTAACTGGAGGTCATCCAACTAAAAGCTTATGTTTTTTATTTATTTTACTTAAAATGAATTATTTTAAGTTTATAGGTCATATAAGTGTCAATAATAATTAATTTCTAATAGTTAACGTAAATTATCAAAATCACCGTTAATTAATAATAAAAAGTTATCGAAACGTTTTCAACTCACTATTCCTTCAAAATAATATATGACGGATTATGAAAAGTTTATAAATCATATATTTGTCACTTTTAAGTTATTTTTAAGGATTCGGATAATTTACCGACGTAATCGTATTTTATTTTATAAATTGTCGTTTTTATGTCAAAATGATCACGAAAATATCTAAATTAACTTTAACAACTATAAACTAATAAATTTAATTTTTAAACTTCATAATTAATTATATGAGCTTTATTTCGTGGGATTAAGCCCACAAATAACATTAAACCAGTTTATACATCACAGATAATTAAGGAATGTTGAAACTTTACTAATATGAATTATCTACAACTTATATACTTACCAAAACTTCAATTATACCAATCCCTGTAGCTTATAGATTGACCTATACCCCATCACAACTCAGCAACCATTAAAAATCCCTAAAAACAATCACTACAATTCGTTTCTTATCCCCGAGTTACTGTTTTATAATCCCTTTTAATAGTTCTTGTTTCCTGGCCATTCTTTATTGATTTCCAAATACTATTCAAGATCATAACTAAGATTAAGGTTAGTATATAAGGAAGATCATAGCTACAAATTTTATTCATCTCAAGAATCCCAAAAATCAAACAAAACCTTTGTTCCTTCTTGTTTTCTATCGTGACCTAAGCAACATCATAAAATCATCATCAACATTTTTACTAAAGGCCTACGTAATCCTTGGATTATCCTAATCTTGGATTGATCACAAGAGAGAGAGAGAGAGAGAGATGAAGAACTAGAGAGAGAAAGTAGAGAGAGTTTGGAGAGAATAAGAGAATATTAGATTAGATGTATGTAAAGTGTGAGAACCAGCCCCTCCTAACATGCTAGGAAGGAGTATATATAGCCCACCCTACATGTGGGCTTGATGGGTTATATGTTTACATACTAGATCACGAGCCCAAACTAGATGTATCTCGTTGGAGTGGACGATCCTTTCTAAATACGTAAAAATGTATTTCCAACAATCTCCCCCTAAGGGAGTGACTCCAAGAGACAAAGTCCTAAATAGTCTATAAATCGTGATCTATGCTAACGATGATGTGACCGAGACTTTCTTTGGAATTTCGTATTTCCAACAATCTCCCCCTAAGGGAGGTCACACCATTTTACAAAATCTTAAGCCTAGCATACTATGCTTGAGTCTTCGATCTTGTTCTTGTGAATATGCTGATCTAATATTTGACTTTAGTCTTGAGCATGTTTCCTTGCCTTGACCTTGTACATTCATCACTTGTGATATTCGCCTCCTCGTGACTTCATGTTCCACATGCTTACACCCTTATAAATTCTTGAAAGCTTCAGAGTTTGATACAGCGGAAGACTTGACTTTTAGGCTTTCTTGAATTTGTTGAAGTATTAAGTGCAGAAAGTATAAGCATGCGTGGATGACTTCTTCTCGGATACCGCAATGCCACCGTCTTGTTACGCTGCCTAAGACAATTAGCAACAAAACAATGACATGGATGAAATGGCATTGAACATTTCAACCTAATTAGTTAGCATTTTACCTCCGGTCGGTGAAGACCGTTGGACGATATTAAATATCGTACTTGTGACAGGTAGTTTCAATTGAGAACCTCCTTTACAAGATTTCGCGGGTAAACCTGTTCTCTTTATTCGACCGTCCAAAGCTGACTGCGAACATAAAGAGTGAATGATTTGGATAATATTATCCGCATGATTTGAAGCCGTCAATTCATGTTCCTGGAACAAGTGAAATTCAATTAAGAACCGCACCATCGTTGCTTTCCAGTTGTCACGAGCTTGATTCATATAGAATCTTGCTAATTACCTACCAAGTGTTGTTTGATGTTGACACTAGAAGGATTTCCATTCTTCACTATAAATACTAAAAAGTATTACTCTGAATGTTCTGGCAAGATCACTAAGATATTGCGTAGAGGCCTGGAACGCGTTTAAATTCAGTTAAGAATTAAACCACTGTTGCTTTCTAGTTATCACAAGTTTGATTCATAAATAATCGCACAAGTCACCTACCATGAGCTTTTTAATGTTTGCTCAAGAAGGACTTCCATCTTCATCGTAAATACTTTCGTATTACTCGGATGTTTAGGCAAGATCATGAAGATTTTGCGTAGGACTCTTAATATCTTTCTTACTTTTCATAGAGTGTGAAGAAGCAAGGAATTATGGAAGTGTGTCCTAATGAGATATATGATAATCTCAAATGGCTCTAGACTCGATCGTGCATTTTGGGTTTTATTGATCAGAGGCTGTAGAGGAGTGCCACCATTTCAATATCAATATATTCGAAGTGAATAAATCGATAGATAATGCGTTGTCTCCGTGTGAATAAAAAATAGCTTTTAAGAGATATCTGAGTTAGCTGGGATGGGTTGTGCATTACATCACTGGGTCCATAATGTCTATCTTCAATATCGAGCATCATTAAAAATGATCTCAATAGCATATGAGTTGACCCGGTTTCTGCCTAAGGTTGTAAGGAGGGCTTCTTTCTTTAGACCCTTTATCTTTACAATTATTTTTCATTCTTCAACCCCTTCAATGCTTACCAATACGTCACAACTAGCACCTTGTTGTGATTGTTCTAGTGCTTACTTAAGTACTTGGTCCGCATTCAGCTACGTTCACAATCTTTCTCCATCTTTCCTATGGACTACTATTTCTAGCTATGGAATGTCCTTAGGAAGATTCCTCCGGTTCTAGAAGAATCATTAGACTTTAACCTATCTTACCATCCTTATGTCACCACAATCATCATCGTCGTGAAATAGATAGGGTGGGTAAGAATATGTCACCATGAAATCCATTTTGATATCCAAATCCATTTTGCTCCCCCTTAACATATGCCACTATATTCGAAATCATTTTGCATATGTTGGAATGAGCTAGCACATTAAGTCAAACCATTATTAAATCACATTTTCTCCCCATATTAAAAATATTAACCCAATCGATGTTTTTAATATCAATTGATTTAATGAAGTAATACTTGATTTTTTAGGCCTAGTATCAAAATTCGTAGTCCCAAGTCTTTTCGAATTGAGAACCGGTCTTAAGTGTGACTCAATCGTCTTTTGGTGAATCAAGAGAATGGTTTGGGTTTGGTTATCTATTTTATACTAATAGCAAGTAATTAAAGTGTCGTTGAGTAAAATGGAAGAATAAAGATTAATACTAAAATGACGAGTAAAAATAAATGCATGTAAACTTAATGGCAAAATGAGCACACTAAATAAAACTAACACTTGGAAACTTTCTAAAAAATAAGAACTTAGTTGAAAAGTACTAAAAGAAAATAAGATCGGAATACACCAAAATAACTCAATCGGAATAAGCCAAAACAAGCCCAGATCGGAATGTATTCCGATCTGGTGGTCGGAATATGGGGGGAAGAATGCAATCGGAATATAATGCACCACACTGATCGGAATATTGGAGTAGGGAGCAATCGGAATAATGAGTAAGACTGCCAATCGGAATGTCAAACAAAGAAGATGGATTGGAATGATGATGATGCTCAAATCGGAATGTGGAAAAAGGAACAAATCGGAATAATCCTAAAATCAGGCCAATCGGAATACTAACATAAACTCACAATCGGAATGTTCAATTAGGCTCCCGTCGGAATGTGTAAAAATGACCAGATCGGAAAATGAGAAACCCTTTTCCGATTGATCAATCGGAAAGGGTGGTCTGGTGGGCTGCTCGGAATAGGCTACAATCGGAAAGGGGTTTGTACCCTTTCCGAAAATGGTGGGGTTCAATTAAGCTAGGTAATAAACTAAATTTATTAAGCTAACACCCGAAGCTAAACAACCCAATTATAAACCGGATCAAATAAGCAAATATCACAGCTTATTCAGTCTTAAATTAAGCAACTTTTTGGATCAAACAATAAAAACATAAACTTTTTAAGGAAAACTTTTATAAACAAATAAGCTAATCATAAAAATTAGCCAATAAGCACAAAAGTCTTAAAGCTTAATCAAATGAAAACTTATGAAATGATCATAAGATTAACTTTTTAAGCACGAAATCATTTAGAACAACACGGATCATATGATAATCGCACCAAAATCAATCTAAAATCAAAGAAGAGTAGAATGAGATTAAGGATTAAAAGCTTAAAATAGAACTTTGGTTAATGAAATAAGCAATACAAAAGTGTTTAATCTTGAAAGATTAAAAGAAAAGATGAAATTTAGTGAGAGAAAGTTTAAGACTTTCTCTCTCTAAAACTAGAAAGAAAATGAAAAAGTGAAAACTAGCTAAAACTATCTAACCACTAACTACCCTCCTAATGACTATTAGGAGGGTATTTATAGGGAAGGTGGAAGGAGTGCATGTGTTGCATCTTCTTTCTTGCTTTCTTCACGTTTTCTCGACTCGACTTTAATTCTTTGTCTGTGTCGTCTCGGGATTTGAACTTGTCTTTTAATTTTCTTCTTCTATTAGACTTAAGTTCTTCGACTTCGTTAAACTTCCGCCTTTAGACTTTTTCTTTGATAAATCTTCATAATAGGCCTTGGACTTCCGTTCTTTTTGCACTCTTGATCTTTTGACTTCGTCTTTTCCCGTTTTCTTCGATAAAAGCCCGTGAAAACCCGTGTTTTCTTCCTTTTTCATATTTTGGTCCTAAAGCACAATAAAAACACAAACCACGCATAATTCCGACTTTTACGACATAAATCACACGTTTTGGTCTTGTTATTATTGGAAATAAGTGGCAAAAGGATAAGTGTTTTCACACTTATTAAATCCCCTACACTTGACCATTGCAATGCCCTCATGCAATGCATTAATTTTAAAGCACGGTTTACATTTTCCATCATAAATAACCCACGTTGGCCTTTATTAAATACTAAACATAAAAAGCTAGAAACAAATAAAGAAAAATAAAAAAACTTACATTGGTTTTTGGCGGCCATGAACATTTATCATCCTCAAGTTTCACGTTCCCCATACCAAGCTTAAAAACGAGATCATTGTTATTATAAGTTAGCAAACCATCACGAACTCATGTGGGCCAATTACTCACTTAGACTCCCTTATTCCTAGGTGTATCTCTTATATTTTATTTTTGTCTTGAATGATCATGAGGATGCATTGTTTAACTTATTTCGATAGTTTTTTAGTCCGAAAATAAAGTGAACGATTTAATCAATAGTTAGCTAAAGGACCAAATCTTTTAAAACTGCTTCTCGGGACCTCATAAAGTTCATATCTTGGCATAACTCGCTTCACGATTTGAGACCTTTCTCGGACCGATATTTGGCAGCGACTTCATACTTCGAATCTTTGAGAGACGTTCTTGAAATAATGGTCTTCTCTTCATAATAGGAATTTCTTCACTTGAAGTTTTGAGAGATTCTTCATCTTTGGACCACGACTTCTTCATTTTTCTCCAATCTTTATTTTGGACTTCGATGTACAACGATCCGCCTCCTTTTAGGACTTGGATCTATTTATCCTCATACCTTGTTAGGGTCTTTTTGGATAGACTTCTCCATGACTTTTGGGGAGTTTTTGCTTTTCGTCGTGTGTCTCGATCCATCATATTGATTTTCGATAAATGATTCTTCACATCACTTTTGGATCTTTAGCAACAAAATGTAGCCCTCATGCCTTGTTAGGGCCTTTTCGGACTCGCCAATCTTCGCATCCCGCTTCAATAAGTTATGCCTTGGCTATGAACTCTAATCCGTACCGAGCAACTTTTAAACGATCTGGGGCTAGAAGCTAAGTAACCTTTTAAATCGTACAACCCTATTTATTGCAGATAAATTTATTAACAAGCGGAGGGAGAATAGGCTTATAATTAACTCACATAAATTCACGAAAGAATACCGAACTTATAATTGACTCTATCATCTCTCGTTCTCCACAGTTTAAAATCTCAAGGAATGAGACTCGTGGATGCTTAGCCTATTAAATCAAAGTTTTGGGTTTTCGAGTCGCCTATAGGATCTTGCAAATTCTTAGACTTATTCAAGTTTAGAAATTTTTAAAGTTCCCTTGATAAACGACTCTCTAGGATCAATTATAGGAACTTGCGAAAAGTTCTTGTTCTTAACCCGAGAGAGTTAAGACTTTCGCGTTTTATAGCTCCCTATATAAAAGCCTAGCAAAACTTGACTTAAACACGTTAAGGATACTAGCTAGAGTAAACTTAGGTAAGTAAACTCGGGTTGAGTCAAAATGTTCATGACTAAGAAAAATCTAAAACAACTTTATTTAAGCAAGGAAAGAAAATAACCATAATAAAGGAAAGTACAACTATGCAACTAGGCCAAAATAGATTAAAAATTTTGAAAAATGTCGAAAAATCAAATTTTCCGGTTAAAATGAGGGCAAATTCATGGAAAAGACCACTTACTTCGATAGAAGCCCCCCTACACTTGAGATAAACATTGTCCTCAATGTTTAAGCATGTGGGAGTAAACTCCCCTACACTTAGGACATTGTGCACTTTGTTTAAATCTTGCTAAGGAAAGGACAACTAAAGTGAATTCAGTGTGAACATATATAAAATATGAAAAATTGAATCACAAGAGTTTAAATTAGAACCGGGAAGATGGGAACACGGTATCACGGTTCGTCAAAAGTCATCAAGATGCTCTCTAAGCTTTAATCCCTGCACAGCACAAGAAACAAGACAACAAACACATACGGGGCACCCCCTACACTTATTATGAAAGCAGTAAAGGATAGAACACGGGTTGCCTCCCGAGAAGCGCTTGTTTTTGTTCACCGAGTCACGAGCCTGACTCGACCCGATTTTAGTTCATGGGGAACGTGGTGAGGGATGGAATCATCTCATGAGAGATGTCCTCACCAAAGTACAGCTTCAGACGCTGACCATTCACCTTGAAATTGGGCCCATTTGGCTGAGAAAGCTCAATGGTCCCATATGGAAAAACTTTGGCGACGGTGAATGGACCAGACCAGCGGCTCTTCAACTTGCCAGAGAAGATCTTCAACCGAGAGTTAAAGAGTAAGACTTGATCACCAACGTGGAACTCTCGGTTCTTGATTTTAGCGTCATGAATGATCTTCGTCTTCTCCTTGTAGATCAGCGAGTTCTCATAAGCTTCATTCCTCAGTTCATTTAGCTCGTTGAGTTGAATCTTACGATGATCACCGGCTTTGTTGATGTCGAAGTTAGCCCACTTCAAGGCCCAGTGCACCTTATGTTCCAGCTCGATGGGAAGGTGGCATGCTTTCCCGTACACAAGACGATAAGGTGTACAACCGATCGGGGTCTTGTAATCAGTACGGAAAGCCCACAGAGCATCATCTAACTTATCGGACCATGCGGCGCGATGCTCTCCCACAGTACGCTCCAAAATTCGCTTCAATCCACGGTTGGATATCTCGGCTTGCCCATTGGTTTGGGGATGATAGGCGGTGGAAAGACGGTGATTGACACCATACTTAGCCATGACTCTTGGAAATTGATCGTTGCAAAAATGAGTCCCGCGGTCACTGATGATAGCACGAGGAACGCCAAATCGAGCGAAAAGCTGCTTCAAAAAGTTCACAACCACCCTCGCATCATTCGTAGGAAGAGCCTTAGCTTCAACCCATTTAGAAACGTAGTCGACGGCGACGAGGATGTACTTGTTCCCTTTGGAGGATGGAAATGGCCCCATAAATTCGATGCCTCATACATCAAAGATTTCACATTCCTGTATGAAATTTTGAGGCATCTCATCCTTATGTGTGATCTTGCCTTGACGTTGGCAAGCATCACAATGCTTAACCATTTCGTGAGCGTCACGATAAATGGTGGGCCAATAGAATCCAGAATCAAACACTTTTTTAGCGGTGTAGTTGGGACCAAAGTGACCACCAGTGGGTCCTTTGTGGCAAGCTTGGAGAATGTCAAAAGCTGTCGGTCCGCCAACACATCGACGAATGATCAGATCAGCACATTGTTTGAATAGAAAAGGGTCATCCCAAAAGTAAGTCTTAACATCGTTCAAGAACTTCTTCTTTTGTTGGGATGTTAACCCTTTGATGAGAATACCACCCGCTAAGTAGTTTGCAATGTCCGCAAACCATGGGGTGCCATCAAGATTGAGATTTATAGACATTAAGGTCTCAAGGGGGAAAGAGTCATTGATCTCTTTGTTCGGATGATCCCCTTGATATGGATCCTCAAGTCTGCTCAGATGATCCGCGGCCAGGTTTTCGGCTCCCTTCTTGTCACGAATTTCAATGTTGAATTCTTGAAGGAGTAAAACCCAGCGAAGAAGTCTTGGCTTAGAATCATGCTTTGTCATCAAGTACTTCAACGCGGAATGGTCCGTGTATACGATGGTGGGGGATAAAACAAGATAGGGGCGAAATTTCTCAAAAGCATAGACAACAGCTAAAAGCTCTTTTTTGGTTGTCGTATAATGCAATTGAGCCCCCGTCATTGTTTTGCTAGCATAGTGGATTGGTTGGAAGTGTTTATTCACTCGTTGGCCCAAAACCGCACCAATAGCAAAGTCGCTAGCATCGCACATCAATTCAAAAGGCAGCTCCCAATTAGGGGTAACCAAGACCGATGCCTTAGTTAGCTTATCCTTAAGAAGATTGAAGGCTTCGAGACACTCTTTAGAAAAGATAAAAGGAGTATCTTTTTCCAAGAGGTGGGTCATCGGGCGAGCGATTTTAGAGAAATCCTGAATGAATCGACGATAGAAGCCCGCATGACCCAGAAAACTTCTCACACCCTTCACGGTTGAAGGTGGAGGTAATTTGGCTATGACATCAACTTTAGCACGGTCGACTTCAAGACCGGCTTTAGAAATTTTGTGTCCTAGCACAATGCCTTCTTTTACCATAAAATGGCATTTTTCCCAATTTAGAACAAGGCGAGTGTCTTCGCACCGCTTAAGCATACGTTCCAAATTGGCAAGGCAAGAAGAGAAGGAATCCCCGAAGACCGAGAAATCATCCATGAAGACTTCTATGGTTTGCTCAACCATATCATGAAAGATAGCCAACATGCACCTTTGGAAAGTCCCGGGGGCATTGCATAAGCCAAAAGGCGTCCTTTTATAAGCAAATGTGCCATAGGGACAAGTGAATGTTGTCTTCTCTTGATCTTTGGGATCGATGGGTATTTGAAAATAACCCGAGAAACCATCAAGAAAGCAGTAATATTCATTACCCGCTAAACGTTCAAGCATTTGGTCCATAAAAGGTAGAGGGAAATGATCCTTTCTCGTGGCATCATTGAGTTTGCGGTAGTCTATACAAACTCTCCACCCAGTAACGAGACGGGTAGGAATCAACTCGTTGTTTGCGTTGGGCACAACGGTGATTCCGCCTTTCTTAGGCACACAATGGACTGGACTAACCCATGGTGAATCCGAAATAGGGTAAATCATACCCGCATCAAGAAGTTTGATAACCTCTTTTTTTATGACTTCATGGATTTTAGGATTCACCCTTCGTTGGCTTTGAATTGTGCGCTTAAAGTCGTCCTCCATGAGAATTTTATGTGTGCAAAAGTGAGGATCAATTCCACGGATGTCGGAGATTTTCCAAGAGATAGCTCTTTTATGCTTCTTCAACACGGCGACAAGTCGGGCTTTTTCGTCTTCTTTCAGATCCTTTGCGATGATGACCGGTAACTTCTCGTTGTCTTCCAGGAAAACGTACTCAAGATGAGGAGGTAGGTCCTTAAGCTCGAGAGTGGGAGGATCCTCAATAGATGGTGAAACTAACGATGGATCATCATTAATCACCTCTTTAGGAGAAGGAGGAGAAAACGGGTCCTCATGGAGAAGTCTCTTAATAGTACGAATGTCTTCATCCCAATTGGTGGACAAATTATCATACTTAATATCAAGAGGACCCAAGCTAGCTTCGAAATCATCCAAGTCACTTTCTCCAAAAGGAGTCAATGCCGGAGCAATTGAGGCAACGGTCTCAACATTGGGCAGAAAAGAAAGAGTACTTTTGCAAGCATCATGTAAATGTTCTTCACAAGCCTTATCGAGAACATCAATAGCATTAACACTCTCATATGAATAAGGTTGCTTAGAAATCTTACCCATGTTGAAGACAATTTGATCGTCACCAACTCTCATGATTAGTTCGCCCGCGGCTACATCAATAAGAGTGCGACCGATCCTCAGGAATGGACGTCCAACGATTAATGGAACACGAGGGTCCATCTCGTAGTCAACGACGACAAAATCCGCCGGGAAGGTGAATTTATCAACGCCAACAAAGACATCTTCGGCTATCCCCACTGGATAAGCAACCGTACGGTTGGCTAATTCCAAAGTCATTTTGGTGGGGACTAGCTCGGGGAGAGATAATTGCTTCCAAACACTTAAAGGCATTAAGTTTATACTGGCACCTAGATCGGCTAGGGCCATGCAATTCTCTACTCCCAGGAAGTTGCAAGGAATCAAGAAGCGACCCGGATCACCAAGTTTGGTGGACAATTTCCTTAAGAGCACTGCGGAGCAGTTCTCATTAAGTTGGGTATGAGCGATGTCAAGAAGCTTTTCCTTATCACTTAGAAGATCTTTAAACATCTTAGCGTACTTGGGCATGTGAGCGAGAGCCTCGGCAAAGGAGATGTTAAAATTCAATTGTTTAAACATTTTTAGAAAGTTTGAAACCTGAATATCATCCTTGCTCTTTTGCTTCTCTTTCCTCAACCGTGAAGGATAAGGTATATTGGATGAAGAAGAAGGCTTTAAGGGAGTAGGATCACTCACAACCACGGGTGGTGGGGAAATGGGGATAGAAGGTGAAGGAGGTGGGGAAAGTTGCTCTTTTTCCTTGTTCACAATCACGGGTGGAGGTGTAGGAAGCTCGGGTTCCATATAACCTTTTCCACTATGAGTGGTGATTGCTTTCATCTCCCCTCTTGGATTTGCAACGGTATTACTCGGAAGAGTACCCGAAGAAGAGGGTTGATTACTTTAGATGAGCGAACCAATCATATCACGAAGGTGAACCGCTTGATTATTGAAAGAGTTTTGCATGTTTGCATTAATTTCATTGCTGTGTTTGGCCATGTCATTCCTTAGCTCGGCGCGAATATTGTTGGGTCAAAAATTTGATGTGGCAGAAACTCAAAAACGAAGAAAACATCAAGACATTTACTCAAGCGTTGACAAGAGTAATCCAAGTGTTGACAAGAGCAAATTGGGCGTTGACAGAAGTCAACAAAAGTCAAACGCTGTCAACAAAAGTCAATGTTGAAGATTTGATGGAGAAATCTATTTAGGGAATATATTGAGTATATTATTTATGATATACACAATATATAGTTTATCTAAATAGAAGATTTAGATGTTTATTTGATTTTATCTCTTGTAGATTCTGTTCCTTCCACTATAAAAGGAACAAGAGTCTTAGGTTTTTATTCATTCAATTCATTCACAATGTAAACCTAAAGTGTGTGTCGACTAGACGTGGGATTCAATGTATACACGTCTAGTGGATGTTTGTTATTAATATAATGAACATCCCAATTGTTTTAATTCATGTTTTGTGCCTAAACACCTTGTTAATGATTGTTGTTCTAATTCCGCTTTGATTGTATAATCATATGAACAATGATCATTCCTAGTAGCTTAAAAGATCCGGAAACCAAGGTTTCCACAATTGGTATCAGAGCCTCGTGGCTCGTGATGCTAGGACCAACAAGGTGTTCGTGTATGGTGAAAAGAAGAAAAATCCGTCTAGGGTTTTTCTGGGCGTTTTTGTGTGCGCAGCAGTATTCAGAAGGTCATAACTTTTTATTGAACCGTTGGATCGTCACGAAGTTTTATATGTGTGTTCTACATACATATATATAAACATCCACCGGAGGGATTGTCGAGTTTTATCCCCAAGAAAAAGTTATTAAGCGTCTAAGTCAGCAGTGAGTGGATGCAGTTTTCTGTAAACAGCCATGTTCAAAACACGTTTTCTCCTTCGTTAACCGTTGGATCTTCGTGATTTTTGAACTGTAGATTCTTGGCACTTGTGTCTTGAATCTCAACGGAGCGATCTTCGATCTGAGCCCTAATGAAGAAGTTATTCAAGGTCAAAGTTCGCTGGTTAAGGTATTAACGTTTTGCTGATTTTTCACATGAAATCATGAACTAGGGTTACACAAACCCTAGATCAACAGAAAAAGGCGAAGGTTGTGGCTGTTATAAAGCGTGATGGTACATAATATTCAGACCCTAGCAGGTCTGTGAAAAGGATGGTTCGTACCAACGTCATATTGATAGTTCTGATTTGAGATAACAACCGGTCTAAGTAAAGAACGAAATCCTGTGTGATGCTACTCGTTTGTGTGTTCACATGATTTAGTTCACACGATTGTGCTACAACATTATATACACATGAAGTGTGTTCTCACGGTGATGAAGCTATGATTGGATATTATATGGTTACTATGGAATAGCATTCACACGAAGCAAGGTCTCTAATTGGTGGAAAGATAGCATTCACACGGTGAGGGATTTCTGATTGGAGGACATGTTTGTAGTCATGACGCGTTTAAAAGGAAAGTAAACAATGTCTACCAAACAATGTCTGCTGTTACCAAAGGATCTGATTTTAGATGGCTCTTATTCAGTTCCCTAGTTTCTTTATGAGATCTGGTGGTTAAAGTGAATATCGTTTATGGATCACGTGGGATAGAATAATTTCATTGGTCTATTTGGATTAAAGATCTTCAAAAGGAAGAATTGGAAGGCAGTAGGTGTTGTGATGCAGACACTTTATCATTGAACGTTACGTTTTCATGTTGAAGTCAAAAGTTACGGCTGACTTTTGGGATTGATTATTATATGCAACGATTATTGGTCCCAAATCTATTCATGTGATATTAACGTAAAACTTGTGAAGCTATAAGATGCTATTAAAGGTCACGTGACATATGAGTAAAAGGTGAAGGTGGGAGTACAAGCAAATAAGCATTTTATTTGCTTTGGTAAAAGAGACGTGGCATTACAAAGAAAAAGGAGATTTGGTGCTTAATATATCTATGGGTTGATATAGTATAATTCAAAGACATGTGAAGAAAATAAGTGCTGCATATTAAACATTCATTGTCAAAAGAAACTTGGCTGCAAATGACGTCAGTGTTGGGATGAAACGCTGACAAAGAGGAATTTTGACACTGACGAGTGAAAATTTGACGCTGACAGAATAAGTCAACGCTGATAGGTTGACAGTGTTGTCCGTATTTCAAGCGCTGATAAGTATTGTCCGATATTGGACAATACATCTGGTAAAGATATTGGACAGAAGAGGATATTGGACAACAAAAGAATTGCTGCTGTTTGAGAAAATTGGTACGTTTTAAGCACACAAAAAGGAGGAAAATACACACGAAGGTACATGGAATCTCCGTTTTAATATAGAATATCATGTTGATATTTATGGCTCGGATATTTTTGAAAGGGATTAATGATTTTTAAGTAAGTTAGCAACAATTCATGAAGAATTTTATTGGATTATGTAATCGGGATAGCCTTGTGAAAGAGTTATTCGTTGACAGCTTTTACATATGAAGATATTGACTTGTCATGAAGAGGTGTTGGCTTAAGGGGAAGAATTCTTATGGTAAATTTGATGCTTGAAGAAGATTTTCGCGAGTTTGTGTTCTATCATACTTAAAGTCGTGCACTCCCAGTCATAGACTTTAAAGATAACTTGTTCGTGCTTTACATGGTTGGTGATGAAGACTTGTCATAACACTTGAAGGAGTTACATTATCGTGCTCAGTGTCTCACAAAGGATGAGAATATTGACAAGGGATCAAGGTCTACTTATATCTCCTCTATAAGTTCTTCATCATGTGGATAGTACAAGACATGGAACACAAGGTTGGGTTATTCTACTTCTACATCAAAAATATCATATTAATTGTTCTTCAAGATCATTACACAGAGCCTACATTTGGAGAATCTTCAAAGATTGCATACATTGTTTACTTCCTTGTTGATGTGACAAAAAGGGGAAGAAATACATGCTACACTTGAGGGGAAGCAACTTGAAGATCATGTACAACTTACAAGAGATACACATAGAGTTTTGCCACTATCAACTAGGGGAAGATTGTTGGGTCAAAAAGTTGATGTGGCAGAAACTCAAAAACGAAGAAAACATCAAGACATTTACTCAGGCGTTGACAAGAGTAATCCAAGCGTTGACAAGAGCAAACTGGGCGTTGACAGAAGTCAACAAAAGTCAAACGCTGTCAACAAAAGTCAACGTTGAAGATTTGATGGAGAAATCTATTTAGGGAATATATTGAGTATATTATTTATGATATACACAATATATAGTTTATCTAAATAGAAGATTTAGATGTTTATTTGATTTTATCTCTTGTAGATTCTCTTCCTTCCACTATAAAAGGAACAAGAGTCTTATGTTTTTATTCATTCAATTCATTCACAATGTAAACCTAAAGTGTGTGTCGACTAGACGTGGGATTCAATGTATACACGTCTAGTGGATGTTTGTTATTAATATAATGAACATCCCAATTGTTTTAATTCATATTTTGTGCCTAAACACCTTGTTAATGATTGTTGTTCTAATTCCGCTTTGATTGTATAATCATATGAACAATGATCATTCCTAGTAGCTTAAAAGATCCGGAAACCAAGGTTTCCACAAATATCATTCCCTTGTTTTGCCATTTCGCCCTTCAAGTTGCGGACTTGACTCTGAAGATTCGTCACCATCTCCCGATTAGTCTTCATGAATGTCTCGACATCTGGACTCACTTCCATCGGTTGATTGAGAGGTGGAGCTTGGTAAGCTTGAGAATTTCCTTGAGGTGGGTATGGATTTCGTTGGGATTGATATTGATTATTTGCACGAGGTTGGGATTGGTTGTAGCTTTGTTGTTGGTTTTGGTTGACAGGAGGGAAACCAGGTGGAGCAAGATAGTTGTTCGAACGATAACTTAGCAAGCCACGGTCTCCTTGAGGGCGGGCTTGATAGCCTCCCGTGGGATAAGTGTCGTAAGCTGCGTTAACGTTTTCATAAAAATTGCCTTGGGTAGAAGGACAATCATTATAAGAATGAGGACCACCACATGTGTCACAAGAAATAGCAACGGCTTTAGCTTGTTGAAAGTTGTTTGTGGCTATGGACATGAAATCTTTGTGCATATTCGCGATTTGTCGGGAAAGTTCGGATATCTCGGGATTGGAAGTAGTAGAAGAAACATTGACTCTCTGATTAGATCTTGAGGATGCAGATGAATCCCAATTCTTGTGGTGAGTAGTCATGTTTTCGATCAACTCTCGACACTACTCCGGTCTCCTTTTCATAAAAGTACCACCGGCGGCGGCATTGATCGTGTCACGATCACGAAAAGTGAGACCATTGTAGAAGGTGTCAATGAGAGTGACGGGGAGCATATTGTGATTTGGACAACGGTCGATCAAATCATTGTACCGTTCCCAAGCATCGAAAAGAGATTCATCATTCTCTTGCATGAATCCACTGATTTGGTTACGAAGGCTAGTGACCATGGATGGGGGAAAGTAGCGCGATAAAAAGCATTGAGTCATGTCATTCCACGTATGAATAGAATTTTTAGGAAGACGGTCAAACCATTTTTCGGCATGGTGAGAAAGCGAGTGGGGAAAAAGTTGGAGGCGAAGGTCATCCATAGAAACACCAGAGCACTTCATGCTTTGGGTTATGGTAATGAATTTGTCGAGGTGTTTGTTGGCATCATCATCCGGAATTCCACGAAATGGGTTCGTTTGCACTTGCTGGATCATATGATGCTTCAACGAAAACTCCTGGGCCGTGACGTGCATCGGCGCAATCGGGCCTTCGCGTCCGTTCATGGTGGGTTGACACAATTCCTCCATTGTGCGTAAATCCGGTAAGAGGACATTGTTGTTGTTGTTCTTATTATTCAAATTGGGTTGAGGTGGGTGATTATTGTTGTTATTAACACCAGCCATAGCTAAATCTTCACGAGTCTCGGGCTCAGAATAGTTCGAAGATCTAGTACGCATACACCTGCAGAAGAAAAATACACAGAGAAAATATCTATATAATCTTTTTGGTGCAAAACCTTTGGAAAAGGATTGCTTTTTATGATTTTGTAATGTTTTTGTATTTTTGAAGAGTTTTATATTTTTTAGGATTTTTGAAAATTTTTAAAGCAAGGAAAATAACGTTCAAAGAACGGATCCCAAAATTCAATGCGTCTCTCACTAAAAACCGTTAATCGTAACGAAAAGAGCCGGCAGCGACGCCATTTAATACTTGATTTTTTAGGCCTAGTATCAAAATTCGTAGTCCCAAGTCTTTTCGAATTGAGAACCGGTCTTAAGTGTGACTCAATCGTCTTTTGGTGAATCAAGAGAATGGTTTGGGCTTGGTTATCTATTTTATACTAATAGCAAGTAATTAAAGTGTCATTGAGTAAAATGGAAGAATAAAGATTAATACTAAAATGACGAGTAAAAATAAATGCATGTAAACTTAAAGGCAAAATGAGCACACTAAATAAAACTAACACTTGGAAAACTTTCTAAAAAATAAGAACTTAGTTGAAAAGTACTAAAAGAAAATAAGATCGGAATACACCAAAATAACTCAATCGGAATAAGCCAAAACAAGCCCAGATCGGAATGTATTCCGATCTGGTGGTCGGAATATGGGGGAAGAATGCAATCGGAATATAATGCACCACACTGATCGGAATATTGGAGTAGGGAGCAATCGGAATAATGAGTAAGACTGCCAATCGGAATGTCAAACAAAGCAGATGGATCGGAATGATGATGATGCTCAAATCGGAATGTGGAAAAAGGAACAAATCAGAATAATCCTAAAATCAGGCCAATCGGAATACTAACAGAAACTCACAATCGGAATGTTCAATTAGGCTCCTGTCGGAATGTGTAAAAATGGCCAGATCGGAAAATGAGAAAAACTTTTCCGATTGATCAATCGGAAAGGGTGGTCTGGTGGGCTGCTCGGAATAGGCTACAATCGGAAAGGGGTTTGTACCCTTTCCAAAAATGGTGGGATTCAATTAAGCTAGGTAATAAACTAAATTTATTAAGCTAACACCCGAAGCTAAACAACCCAATTATAAACCGGATCAAATAAGCAAATATCACAACTTATTCAATCTCAAATTAAGCAACTTTTTGGATCAAACAATAAAAACATAAACTTTTTAAGGAAAACTTTTATAAACAAATAAGCTAATCATAAAAATAAGCCAATAAGCACAAAAGTCTTAAAGCTTAATCAAATGAAAACTTATGAAATGATCAAAAGATTAACTTTTTAAGCACAAAATCATTTAGAACAACACGGATCATATGATAATCGCACCAAAATCAATCTAAAATCAAAGAAGAGTAGAATGAGATTAAGGATTAAAAGCTTAAAATAGAACTTTGATTAATGAAATAAGCAATACAAAAGTGTTTAATCTTGAAAGATTAAAAGAAAAGATGAAATTTAGTGAGAGAAAGTTTAAGACTTTCTCTCTCTAAAATTAGAAAGAAAATGAAAAAGTGAAAACTAGCTAAAACTATCTAACCACTAACTACCCTCCTAATGACTATTAGGAGGGTATTTATAGGGAAGGTGGAAGGAGTGCATGTGTTGCATCTTCTTTCTTGCTTTCTTCACGTTTTCTCGACTCGACTTTAATTCTTTGTCTTTGTCGTCTCGGGATTTGAACTTGTCTTTTAATTTTATTCTTCTATTAGACTTAAGTTCTTCGACTTCGTTAAACTTCCGCCTTTAGACTTTTTCTTTGATAAATCTTCAGAATAGGCCTTGGGCTTCCGTTCTTTTTGCACTCTTGATCTTTTGACTTCGTCTTTTCCCGTTTTCTTCGATAAAAGCCCGTGAAAACCCGTGTTTTCTTCTTTTTCATATTTTGGTCCTAAAACACAATAAAAACACAAACCACGCATAATTCCGACTTTTACGACATAGATCACACGTTTTGGTCTTATTATTATTGGAAATAAGTGGCAAAAGGATAAGTGTTTTCACACTTATTATGAAGTTTTAAGAAAAATTGGGAAGAAAAATGTGAATCCAATTATCTCTATGATTTACACAAGCTCCTCCTCAAGTGAATGAGGGTGTACTCGAAACCTAAATAAAGTACCTTTTAAACACAAGTGTAAGGTACTTATCACGTGCAAATATTAAATATGATAATGTATTCACAAGATTAGCAATTTACGAGGTTGGACCTGAATGATGGAGAACATCATATGATAGAATCACGTGGTTCTTGTTCACGAAGGTTGGTCTCCCCCGTAACGTCTGAAATTATCTCCTCCTTTTTAAAAAGCGGTAATCTTTCATGACACCACATGTACGATTGATATCGTTGTCTTGAAACCAATTTGTGAACTTGGCACATTCGGCATCGAAGAATCTGAATGCGTGACAATTGCTCCCCCTCAATTGTTGACCCGTGTTCTATCTAAAGAGTTGTAGTCGTCATTTGAGTAGTCGCATCGTTGAGTATGTAGATATTAATTGTAAATTTCTACGGTTTTCTGGAGATGATAACTTCTTAAAAACAAGACTTCTCTTGTTTTAACAAATAAACGCACTGACGCGTACATATACTCGTGTTAGATTGTGTTATTACGTAAACACAATCCCTTACATGGTTATTAAGTAAACCATGCCTGATAAAATTAATTCCCGTTGTTGAGTCAAAGCTTTCCGGTGAAATACTTGACTTGAATATAAAAAGCGGGTTACTATCTCAAATAATAGTAAGCCATATGGAGCATGTTTTAAATCTTTTAAACTTATGCTCGAACTTTATTTACAACCTCGTGTCATTATTAAACGACATTTCTAGGATCGTAAATATTATCGATTCCAGAAGACATGCTCTTTTTATCAAAACATTGTTGAACACACAATTTAAAAGATTTAGAAAAACCTTTTGAAAATATTCTTGAAAAATTGTGTTCAACGTTTTGAAACCAATTACTTGAGCTTAAGATTTTAAATAACTTACTTAACGATCTCAAGTCCGAGAAGTTGTACACTTCCCGTTGTTAAGGATAATTTACCATCGGCGATAAACTTTCCTTTTAACTGAAGAACGAGTCCTAAGTTGATATTTACATAGAAGTCATTTACATGAGCTTGAAAAACTTTTGAATGTTTTAACGTAAAGCTCATGACCGAGAAAGATGAATTTTTCGTTATGAGGAAAAGTTCTCTTATTTAAAAGATACACTTTCCTTTCTAAGCTTAAAACTTGGAATGTCTTAATACAAGCTCATGACCGAGAAAAATTAATTTCCCGTTACGAGGATAAGTTATCATTAAAGATAAGCTTTCCTAAAATTGAAGTCCGAGTTACAGTCTGATATTTAACTTTAAGTCATTGTGCATGAGCTTAAAAACTTTGAATGTTTTTAATATGAGCTCATGCCCTAGAAAAATTAATTTCTCGTTGTGAGGACAAATTTATCATCGCCGATAAACTTTCCTTTCTTTGAAGCGCGGGTTACAATTTGTCATGTGACTGCAAACCGTTTACACGAGCTTAAAACCTTTGAATAGTTTTAATGTAAGCTCGTGTCCGAGAAAATCTAATTTCTCATTTTGAGAGTAAACTATCGTTGCATAGATAAACTTCCCTTTATTTGAAGTCCGGGTCATCGTCTGTCATTTAACAATGAACCAATTTTTTTCTGTAAGCTTAACCGCAAATCCCCTGAGACACTTATTTCTTAGATATCAGTTTCTTCAGCAACCAAACTCTGATAGTGTCCTTAGTTGAACGGTATACAAAGATTGGACCGGTTTGTTTTTGTTGATCCTTGACTTTGGTACCTACACTTGCATCAACAATTTGCATACTTTCACATGGGTTAGCGATATCTATTTTAGAACCAAGTAGGAGTTCACAGTCAACCCTTGTAGTGATAGAAGGAAACATTCTTCGTGTAGGAACCCATTAAAGATTACTCGATTTGATAATCCTACCTGTGGGTTGCCACCTAAGATTGGATCTAGGCGACATGGTTTTCTTATGCACAACGGAAGACTTAGCGGTAGAAAACCTATCTCCTTTAGAACTCCCTCTTTTAGCACTTGAGTTCAGCTCCTTCAAGACTTTAGTTACACAAGCAGCATGATGTGTCGTGAAGACACTTTTCATGCATACGGAACAAACACCGTGTTTGAGGTCCGAATGAGATCTAGAAATCCTAGTTCTTGCTTGTGTCATTTTCTTATATGCATCTACATAGAGATTATTAGGCATGCTATTCGACCTATGTTGTAGCATATTCTTAGAACTATACCTAGAATCACTAGTAGCAGTCTTGTTTGTAGGTTTTGCATAGGCTGATTTGATCACATTAGGCCTAGATAGTGGAGTGACTAGTCTAGAAAGATGAACCAAATCAACTTGGGAGGCAAACCGCGGTCTCGAGGATTTTTCGTCGCTCGGATCTAAATGCAGTTGGTTGTCTAACATACTAATTTTGAGGCGGTTTCCCCAAGATTGATGGTTTTTCAAGCTTAGTGTCCATACTAGTTCCTTTAGTTTTCCTCAACTCGTTTTTCAAAGCCGCTATTGCAAAAACCTTTTCTTGAACTTGAGCCTTTAAAGTCTCATTCTCTTTATGAAATTTATCTTGGGATGCCAACTTAGATTCTAGAAACTTAATTTGTTTCAAAAGATTATCCTTTTTAGCTTTAGAATCTATAACTTCTTGATCCAATTTTCGTTCAAGAACAATGTTTGACTTTTCAAGTTTTTTAAAATATATTTCAAATTTGTCCGTTTTCTTAGAAAATTCTAGTTTGGCATCCTCAAGATCTTTTAATTTCTGAGCTACGATCATTTCGAGCTCTTTAACCTTGGAATCAGAAGCGGTTGATGAAGCAGTCATAAGGCAATTATCATGATTGTTAGCATTTTGAACACTTTCTCCCCCATTATGACGCACATCAGATGAATCAGAAATGGTATCGCTGTCACTCTTTTCTATCCCATGTTTGTCATAATTAGTTTTGAAATGCTCAATATGCGGCATTTCATCAGCATATACATCATATACAACATGACATTGTACCATGTTTTTAGGCTCTTCGTCATAAACGGGTATGGTGTCATCATAAGAGATGTCTGTAACATTTCCTGACGTGCTATTAGTATCATGATTACCTCCTGATTCCATTCTCTTGCAACCTTTAGTCTCCAAATTGTCAACCGTTTGACCATTCTCTTCTTGCATCTGCATCTGATTTTCTTGCTTCCAATTATCATAAGAAAGTTGAAGTCGTGATCTTTCTTGAAACAACTGCGTAAGAGAGTTCACGTATTTGAACACGGTTCCTTGGAAGCCTTGAATCTCGGTATGCATATCTTCAAGGAATGACTTGCAGAGCCCTGAATTTTCTTTCTTGGCAAAATCGAGTTGAAGAGAAATCAATAGTTGTTGTAGAAGAACTTGAAGTGCAGATACGGATTCAATATGCTTAAAGTCTTCTTTATCAATTTTCTGTTGAAGAATATCCAAGTTTATCATCAAGGCGTCAATGAAGAAAGGAGCATCTTGACCAAAGACTGCCACAAAGGGTGGTCCATACGTGAGATTTGTAAGCTTGCCGAGATGACATTCAAATTTTCTAAATAAGACTTGACATCTTTTTCTTGCTTCTTCTTGCATCTTCTGTAATTCTCCCTCTTGAGATGTTGAATTCAACCAATCCATTGAAGTTCGCTGACAAATGAAGGTAAGGATTACTTATTGATCGAGCAATGAAAGAAAGTAATTGTGTTTGTTGTTGTAAATACAGAGTTTTACTAATCGTGGAGAAACCGAGAAATAAATTCGTGGGATTTTACAAACCACCGATTAAACCGAATATAATCCAAAGGCCGTGAGTTGAAGACGATAAAAGTTGTTGAAATCCCCTAAAGATGTGTTCTTGAGAAACCAAAAAATTCCACGACCAAAAAACTCATGAATTTTCAAAATCACGTTTTTTGAAAATCTTGGAATATTTGTAAAGATTTCGCAATACCAAGCTTCAGAGGTTTCGCAAAAACCTCAAAAATATATATTTCGCAATACCGGAAGTGGATGTCTTCGCAATAACTGAAATAATGAAGTCTTCGCAATAATTCAAAAGTCCAATCTTCGCAATACTACAGATGCAATCTTCACAATAATTGAGTATTCCAAACTTCGCAATACTGGAAATACACTCTTCGCAATAATGAAAATACACTCTTCGCAATAACCAAAACGTGGGTCTTCGCAATATTCAAAGTAGTATCTTCGCAATATCACTAAAATTGTATCTTTGCAATAACGGGATGGAAGTCTTCGCAATATTCAACAACTTTGAAACTTCTCAATATTCCAAAACCTTACTTCGCAATATCAGAAACCCTAAATATTCCAAGATGTTTTTGAAGCAAATACTTCGTAATAACTTAAACCCTTAGATATTGCGAAAATACTTAAATCAAAGATTTCGCAATAAGCCCACTGTTTCGAAATAAGTGAATAAAAATGAGAGTTTTGCCTAAAAATTCATGATTTTATCCAATCTAAAGCACCCAAATCCCTAGCACAATAATTTAGGAGATATGTAGATCACTTGGAACAACAAAAACACGAAAAAAAATTGGATCTAGGGTTTTTTGATCTAAAACTCATGAAAATCAAGAAAACAAACACAAGAACAAACCAATCATCCTATGGCTCTTAATACCAATTGAATGCCTACGTAATCCTTGGATTATCCTAATCTTGGAGTGATCACAAGAGAAAGAGAGATGAAGAACTAGAGAGAGAAAGTAGAGAGAGGTTAGAGAATAAGAGAATATTAGATTAGATGTGTGTAAAGTGTGAGAACCAACCCTTCCTAACATGCTAAGAGGGGGTATATATAGCCAACCCTACATGTGGGCTTGATGGGTTATATGTTTACATACTAGATCACGAGCCCATACTAGATGTATCTCGTTGGAGTGACCGATCCTTTCTAAATACGTAAAAACGTATTTCGAATCGTTACTACTACCCAAGAACACCTAAACACCTACCCTTAACACCCTTAAAACAGCTCTAGAAAATTGAGCCTTAAATCTCTTTAAAAAACCAAAAACCGTAAGCGTGAAAAACTAGGGTTTTCCCGAAACCCTAGCTTTGATTTTCTTGCTTGTTGTTTCTCCTAGTGTCCGTGCACTCTCCAGCAGCAAGAAGCCTTAATTCCAGTTTCCTAGGTGATCACGAGGTTGAGTTTTCAGTACCAAGAGGGTTTGGGTCCTAGCTTTGGAGTTATAGTGAAACTAAGACCAAATTTGGGCATCCTAGGGCGTAAACTTGATCAAACCACCAATCCATTGTAAGTAGTGTAATACTCAGTCTTAAACAACTTATTATACATGTTAAACCTCGACCTAGTGGTGCTTAAAGTTTAGAAATATTTATTATGTAGTAAAAGTTGTTAAAAGCCTTATTCGAGTAGTTATAGCTCTTGCACGTTTCCCGAAGTGGACACCTCACCCAGAACTTCTGTCGTACAATAAAATACTAGATTTTTTACGAATCCATAGCCTCTTGAATCACTTAAAACAGAGTTATAACGAACCGGGAAACTTAAAATGAAAATCTAGATAAAAACATTAAAATCTGTCAAGCTGTAAAATTTTCTAAGTCTGGAAACTGTATGGTCGGGTGAGTCATGTTTGGGCTCGATTTTGAGCCTCTTAGAGGCCCAATGGGTAAATTTTGCTCAAGGAAAATATTAATATTCACCTATCCTAGTTTCTAAAACAGTGAGCTGTTTTACCTTAAAGTTAATGAGCAGTAAGATACATGTCTTTAAAGTTTCTGAAAAACCATCCTGTCTAGTGTTAAACTGGCTCGAACTACGTTTTTGTAAGTTAAATTTGACCCATTAAGTATCCAAATCACGACTAGCTCAGGATAACATTATCGTAGCCTACCATGTGGGCTATGCACGGAAACTTCGTTTGTGTCATAACTCTAAAGTATGCAAAAGTTACGGGCTCTCAAAGTAGGCCTGCTGACACTTTTCAAATTTTGAAAAATGTTTAAAATGGTCATTTTATGTAAAACTCAACTAATAACACCTAAAGTAGGACGCCTAGTTAATTTCCGACTATAAAAACTTGACCATTAAAGATTTTACGTGAAAATAACGTTATCGTAGAAAACCTAATTACGCTAAAACCGTTCTAAAAGTCATAGGCACAATACGATGTGAAATCTGTAAATGACATTAATCATGTTAGTCTAATGAAAGTGGCATACGATAGTAGCTCTCAAAATAATGAAGAAAACGATTTTAATTGTAAAACAATAGGTTCTTCTATTCGTACTCTTGTAGAAACTAAATAAAAATTATATGTTAATAATATTATCTTTAAAATTTGAATAAATAAATTTTATTTGAATTCATGTCAATACATCAATGATTAATGCAAAACATGAAAATATAAAATGATAATAATTGATGAAACCCTAGTTTAAAAAGATGAAACTCGACTCTAAATAATTAAACTAATTAATAGCCGAAAATATTTTATAAAACTTTAGTCGTTATTATTCCAACCTAAAGCACCAAATAAGAATGTATTTATACATGTATATTATTTTCATATTGCACATGGTCAAAAAATGTACATTAATCTTATTAGGTTGCCGGTAGATTTTTACTTTGTTTCCGCAACTACTTTCCATCAACAAGGTGAGTTTCTCTAGCCCCTATCTTAAGTTACTTTATCAAAATGTGAGTTACAAGCCCCTCTATCTTTAAAACTGTCTTATCATCTTTTGGGGTGAGAACATTGCTTAATTTCTAAACGCGTGAACACAAGTGAACTATTCTTTACTAGTTGATCTCTCCAAATGACAACTGCCCACGAATCATGAACTGTTAGTCACATAGGTGTGTTATAGTGAAGTGAGCGCGAATGTTATGGATAGATCTATCGGAGTTGACACTCCTATTTACTTTGAATGGGTCTGTTCAAGTAAATACATTTTCATTTGAGGATAACGGGTGACTGGGGTTAGTCACCTACATTGGCACGCATGAAGTCAGTTAGACTCGTTAACGCATCGGTGTCATGAGCTTAAATAGTAGTAAAGATAAACTATGTGACTTTGTATGTGTTATATTGTCATATGTGGATACGAATCTTGTGGTTCATTGAAATGATTTTTATTGTTTTCTTAAACTCAAACATAGGAACTCGCCAACTTTGTGTTGACACTTTAGCAATGATTTTCTCAGGTATGCTACTATGTGGATTGTGTGAAGTCTGCATTATTGTTTTGGCATGTAGAGGTCTTTCTCTCGCATCAAGTCCTTTTCACGCCATGAAGTCGCAGCCCAAATCCAGTCTTCCGGTGCAGTAAAATTTGGGGGTGTGACATTTACACCTTCTCATGTTTATGCAATCGCTACCATAAACCACGTTGACTTAGTCGATGTGGTTTACGATGAGTTCACACAATAAGTGTTAGGTTTTTCTAAAAGTTCGATTAGTGGCAATCCCACTATTTTGGATCCAATCCTTGCTAATTCTACACCAAATCTTACTCCATTCCAAGGAGGCGATTTTATTTTTAATGAAATCGAAAATGAAGATAAGGTGACAATTAGTGAGGACATTCTCAATCAAATTCCACCATATTTTCCGCCGATGGAAATTATGAGTGTTGAACCGAAATCTTCAATCTTGGATCCACCAATCCTTGAATTGAAAGATCTTCCACCTCACCTCGAATACGCATTCTTGGAAGGTGTTAACAAGTTGCCGATTATTATTGCGAAAGATCTTTCCAATGATGAAAAAGCCGAACTTTTGAAAATCTTGAAAGCTCACAAGAGGGCAATTGCGTGGAAACTTTCCGACATTAAGGGTATTGACCCAAAATTTTGTACACACAAGATTTTAATGGAGGAGGACTACAAGCCCGCAATTCAATGTTAAAGAAGGGTAAACCCCAAAATTCACGATGTCATCAAAAGGAAGTCTTAAAACTTCTTAATGCGGGAATGATTTACCCTATATTTGATAGCCCTTGGGTAAGCACAATCCATTGTATCCCTAAAAAGGGAGGGATGACCGTGGTTCCCAATGATGACAATGAGTTAATTCCAACTCATGTTGTGACCAGTTGGAGAGTGTGCATCGATTATCGTAAACTTAACGACGCCACTCGAAAAGACCATTTTCTCTTGTCCTTCATGGATAAAATGTTGGAGCGTATTGCGGGAAACGATTTCTATTGCTTTTTAGATGGTTTTTCTGGTTACTTTCAAATCCTGTCGATCCTCGTGATCAAGAAAAAATTACTTTTACGTGTCCATATGGAACATTTGCCTATCGTATAATGTAACACCCCCAAATTTATACAACTCAATACAGCGGAAGACTAGTTGGTGTTACGGGATAGCACATTACTCACATCATAGACAACGGCATAAAAATCGCGTCGTTTATTTATAAAGAATTTCCATTCATAAATATCAAAGTTACATCGGTCCCGAGTCATATTATTTCATACAAAGTTTTACAAAGTGTTCGAATGGAAAATATTGTTTAAGTGCGGGCCATGAATTCTTGTCGTCTTCCCGAGAATTACCTTCAAGTACCTGAGATAAAACATGTTAAAAGAAAAGGTCAGCGATAACGCCGAGTGAATTCATAGAGTTTAATAAAATCCATCAATATAATATCAGTATAAAATTATTACTGAAAATCATCTTGTACAAATCATTTTAATAGGCCATAAAATAGCCAAAGTCATTTTATACAAATCTTTATCGAAAATCATAATATAGACATTTGCCTTAAAAATCATTATACGAATCATTGTCGTTAAAAACACCATACAATACGTTTTGCAACGTTGTATAGATTAAATAAAACCGTTATATGAATATGGTTATAAAAAGCCTTAAAGATCATTATACGAGCCAATGTCGTAAAAACGTCATACAATACGTCTTACGACGTTGTATGAAAATAAAAACCGTTATATGAGTATGGTTATGAAAACCAAAACACAAACATAATATTAATAGTATGACCCAGTATTGCTAGTCAGGCAATACATCGTAATTCGGAGCGTCTAGTAGTATTTCGTTAGTTTTTGGATTATTATAAGCCGCATGACATTGTTACCTTACTAAACCAACAACGGGTAGCTAACCCGATACCAAATTTTGCCCATCTAAAGTAGCGTGTCGTCACAAAGGTCACGCTATGGAAATCTTCTCATACATAAATTCTCTTACCAATCAATGTGGCACGACGGGGATCAACCGTCAAGGCGCGAACTGGGGTGATCGTCCCCAAATAGTACTATTAAATGCATAAGCGTCTACCAAATCCCGGTAGTTCACAATTCATGCTAATGGGAATTTTAGTGACATAACCTAACTTTAATAATCCATTTAATTTCATCTATCGGGTCCTTTAATCATTTATCGGGTCATACAATCGGGTCATTCAATCGGGTCATTCAATCATTCGGGTCCAAAATCAATAAACAAACAATCGGGACAAATGGTGTCCTATTTAATAAAAAATAACATGTTATCTCCCTCGCGGGTTTATAAAACATTTATAAAAACATTTAAAAGAGTGTGAGGCTATGAACTCACGTTGATGTGGGAAGGCGATTATCGGCGATTCGGATGTACGGTACATGCTTCAATCACGGAAACCTAGACAAATAATACTCGTCTTAGACCCTTGTCCAATGACTTTATAAAAAAAACAATTATGTATACATATGATGATTATTTATATATGATGATCAAGTGGGTTTACATATTCTCGTTTACTCATTTTAGTGTTATATGTCGATAACTTTTATACTAGTTTTCTAGTTTTACTTATTTACACGTTTTAAGTCCAATAAACTTATTATAAGTTATTTAACTTGTTTTAATCCATTTTACACCTATATTATCAGTATATATACTTTCCATGTTGGGCCCTGATGTGTCGTGGATTAACACATATACGTTATAGGACAAATTTAGGTAATTACCTTTAGGAAAAAGTAATTAACCAAAAATCAGTCAAAGACGGATACGATTAAACACGTGAGTGAACCAAGTTCGTTGTACACGAAGATCGAGTGAATTTGAGACGTTTTGTTTTGATTTGGACAATCGATTTGAATTGGTTTTCGGTTTTTAAACTACAATTAAAAACTACGAATTTTAAGCTATTTAAAGTTACCTAAAGTGCATAAATCGTAAAACCCCGCTAATTTAAAAATTCTACAAACGACTAATTATTATTAAAACACTATTTAAAATTTAAACAAATTAAATCTCTATAAAATATTAATTTTACTTAAGGAAATAACTTTTAAACTAATTTAAACTAATTTACTTTATAAAAAAAAGTTACTTTAGAACAAATCTTTTTAAAACTATTTTAAATCTACTTTTATAAAAATCTACTTAATTAAAATTAAACTAATTAAACTATTTAAATAAAAACATTTTTTTTTTCTATTTTTTTTTTTTTTAAATACTTTGTTTAATTATTTATTTTTGAAAACGTTAAAAAAGAAAATTAAAAATGCTTTTAATGTAAATAAATGTTACAGCAAGTATTTAAACTATGGTTAAAAGAACTAACAGTTACTAGTTTACTATATTACTTAAAATGACTAAATTAGAACGCAAAAGAGGAGTTAGAAGAGATGGTTAACATGTTGAGGGCTTGACCTTGAGGTCAAGGGTACGAGTCCAGTGGTGGACAATATTTTTTTGATATATTATTTTTAAGAACAGTAAACGAAAATCACAGCATTCAAACCACAGATACTCAAATTTCAATCATACAGGCAACTAATAAAACAGCTATATCAGTAAACAAAAGGCAGACCAAAATCTAATAATGGAAATAAATTGACAGAAAGGAAATCAAATAGAATCATTAAGCAAAGCAAGATTCTAACAGCAGATTCTTCAAAGAACATTCAGTAAGACTGCTAGGCAAATGCTAAAGTGACAATAGGCACTTGATTTAAAAGCCTAAAAGCTATAAAGAGTACAATTTCAGTTTCAAGAATATGCACAGTAACATCAATCTAGCAGCAAAATCAGAACGGTAGATAAACGCAACAAACAACAGTTCACAATAAACCAAAATAAGAAGATTACAGATTATATATAAACTAAACTCAAACAGATTCCTAGATTAAATCTACTCCAGCAATACATTCACGTAACTTAAATACATCAGCAAAAGTTAAGCTAAAATCATACAAATCAGCAGGCCTAATTCATCTAATTCTATAACAAGTGACTCAGAATCCTAACACTAGATTAATAACATCACTTAAAAATACAATGACATAGCAGAATATCAAACCCAATCAACACACTCTTAGATCCATTAGCCGCATCGAAATCCCAATATCAATACAATAAAACACCAAAAAAAACATCCAAACATCGCGGAAAGTTAACAAGCTAAAATAATTTCATTAAACTTAAACCAAATTAATATTGATCCACAAAATGCCATAAATTCAGAAGCACATAAAAGCAAGCAGAAGACAATTCATACTTGTAAAAACAACCTAGCAGATTATTCAAAATAAGACTAAAGCAAAGTGCGGATCTATAGTACAAAGTAGAACCCTACTCCTATCAAACTTAAATCAATGAAGCAGTAACTTAAAAACTATCAAGCTTATGCATACATTCAGCAGATTCATCAAACAATAGCAAATTCATCATAACACTCGAAAATAACAATTCAGTGATTACTTAATGAACATCATGCAGATTCAATGACAGATTGAACATAACCAGCATTCATCTCAAAGATGTTATAAACGCACTTGATAAACAGCAACGAAAGAAAAATATCCAAAACAGCAACGATTAAGTAACTACAATATTAAACTTAAACAAAGAGTTTAATAAGAATACCTCGGTTCTCTCAGCGGAACAGAGAGAATGGATGCTCTTTAGAGCTTTTTCTTTCGGCCCGTAGCTGACGAGCCACGAGCTTAAACACCAAAACCTTATCAGCCTAATCTAGACCTATCGTCGACCATCGACACTAAAACCACGCCATAAATTCACCATAAAACTCCATTATCCGCAGCTTAAACAACCTGTTTTTAGCTTAACCAGTGGGATTAAGCTTGTTCCCTTCTAATCTTTTCTTAATTATTCAATTAAGCTATAAATGAAGCTTAAACAAATAACATGTTATATATTGTATCATCAATTTTAAATTGATACAGTAAGTATATTTTTTTTTCTTTTACCGAAAATTAAATAAAGCAAGTCAAGAGAAACGATTAACTGGAATCAAAATTTTTATTAAATCATCAAATCATTACAATACTTTAAATTACAAATACCTAAAACTAAATTAACATAATAACATTAAAAGAAAAGAAAGGGATGCCTGATTACAAGAAATTTGGGGGTTTAAATAGGCTAACCCCCAAGGTTGCTGATGAGCATCTTCGAATCTCTAGGGGAATATTCCAAACGATTATTAGCCTTCGATCTTCAATCCTTTTCTCTTTCATCAAACAAACGGCTGAGATGACTTATAGCGCACACGGATTGCCAACGTGGCTTCCGTGTGTGCTTCTTGTGTTTCTTTTGGGGCTTTTGATTGGTGGGATTAGGAGGATGAGGTGTTTAATCCAGTGGAAATATGCCACGTAGCCTAGCTGCCCATCTCTTCTCTTCCGAATCAATTGGGGATTTTATTCCCCATGCGTGTGAAATACCCGTGTGAACAAAACCCCTCTATTAATTTAACTTTTACCCATCTAGGTTTTTTTTTTTTTGGTTTGAACAGTAAATGTTACAGGTTTTTCTTCTTTGTTTTGGGGATGAAGATGAGAGAAGAGAGTGTTACATAGGTAGTATCGAGAGATTAAATTAATAAGTGTGTGTGGGTATTTGTGAAGATATAAATGGGTGGTTGAAACCGATTATTTATTTATGTGGTGGGTTGGTGAAACGAGATGGGGTAAGGGAAAATAAATGGTGTGTATTTTTAATAAGTGAAAAGTGAATTCATATGTTTTGACCAGGCAAACCCTAGAAGCCCCAATATCACAAGAATTCGTTTCATTCTTTTCGTGGCTTGGGCCTTTATACTGTCTTCACTTTATTTCAGTTTAGGCCTGGCCCATATATTCGTCCATTTGCAATTTGGGCCTTATGGGCTATTCACCATTTGTAACTTGATTAGTAAATGGGCTTTTGAGCCCATTTACCATTGTGGGGCCCACTTGACCATAAACTAGCAAACTTATTAAATCCACTATTGTCGAGCTCGGTTTTGGCTTCTCCAATCTTTTTCTTCATTCTCGTGTCGGTTATTGCCGGTTTTCACGAACTTGGTACCTACACACATGAAAACAAGAAACACACATATCCAAGGCATTTTTGATACAAATCATGCATAATTTCATTATTTTAAGCTATAAATGATATGAGTAAAAACACTCATATCAAATTCCCCCATGCTAAGCAATTGCCGTGTCCTCACGCAATGATAAAATAAAACTATATCTACACCATTATTCAACTTTTGACAATTTATTTTGTAAAGACATAAAAGCTTAAATAGATTCATCGTCCTCGACTTTTCACTTTTCCATGCCAAGTGCAAAAACAAGATCATTGTTATTATAAGTTGGTAGACTAACACGAACTCATGTGGGCCAATTACTCACTTAGACTCCCTTATTCCTATGTGTATCTCTTATATTTTATTGTTGTCTTGAATGATCACGAGGATACATTGTTGACTTATTTCGATAATTTATTAGGCCGAAAATAAAGTGAACGATTTAATCAATAGTTAGCTAAAGGACAAAATCTTTTAAAACTGCTTCTCGGGCTCTCATAAAGTTCATATCTTGGCATAACTTGCTTCGCGATTTGAGACCTTTCTCGGACCGATATTTGGCAATGACTATATACTTCCAACCTTGAGAGACGTTCTTGAAATAATGGTCTTCTCTTCATATAGGAATTTCTTCACTTGAATTTTTGAGAGATTCATACTTGGACCACGACTTCTTCATTTTTCTCCAATCTTTACTTGGGATTTTGATTAACAACGATCCGCCTCCTTTTTGGACTTGGCTTCATTTATCCTCATACCTTATTTTTGGTCTTTTTGGATAGACTTCTCCATGACTTTTTGGGAGTATTTTGCTTTTCGTCGTGTGTCTCGATCCTTCATATTGATTTTTGAATAATGAATCTTCACATCACTTGAGATCTTTAGCAATAAAACATAGCCCTCATGTCTTGTTAGGACCTTTTTGGACTCGCCAATCTTCGCATCCCGCTTCAATAAGTTATGCCTTGGCTATGAACTCTAATCCATACCGAGCAACTTTTAAACGATCTTGGGCTAGAAGCTAAGTAACTTTTTAAATCGTTCAACCTTATTTATTGCAATTAAATTTATTAACAAGCGATGGGAGAATAGGCTCATAATTAACTCACATAATTTCCCGAAAGAATACCGAACTTATAATTGGCTCTATCATTTCTTGTTCTCCATATTGTAAAATTCCAAGAATGAAATCAATGGATACTTAGCCTATTAAATCAAAGTTTTGGGTTTTCAAGTCATCTATAGGATCTTGCAACTTCTTATACTTTTGCAAGTTTTAGAATTTGCGTTTTAAAGTTCCCTTGATAGACGACTTTCTAGGATCAATTATAGGAGCTTGCGAAAAGTTCTTGTTCTTAACTCGTATGAATTAAGACTTTCGCGTTTTAAAGCTCCCTACATAATAGCCTAGCAAAACTTAATTCAAATACGTTAAGGAAAAGCTAAGGTTAAAAACCAAGTCGAGTCAAAAACTATTCTTATTGAAAGCCTATATTCGTGTCAAAAACACTTATTTTATCTATTAAAACTTAAAAATAACACCAAAAATTTAAAATTTTATTGAAAAATGAGAAAAACAATACGTTTGGATACGACAAAAGCAATTGCAAGCGATTATATCGATTGACTCCCCCATGCTAAAACCAAACATTGTCCTCAATGTTTCTTAGCTCAAGAGTGACACCCCCTTGCTAAGACACGAAGAGTCTAATGCAAACTCCTAGCATGGAAAGAGCACGCAAATCTATAAGCCGTTTATTAATTATGCCTCAAGATAAAACGTTAGTCAATAAAATCAAGGGTAAAGAGTGTGCCCCTTTTGGCATTCAAAGAATGGAAGATCAAGTGGACCGGCAAAAACCGAACACGAGAGTCTTCAAATATTAGGGTCATACCTAAGATCACAACACAACAAATCACGAACACGAGCTTGAAAGATCAAGCCTTATTAGATGTTAGAAAATAGAAAGAAGATAGAATGTATGGGACTCCCCCACAAGGCACCTCGTTTTTGTTCACCGAGTCATGAGCTCGACTCGATCCCCGCATTCATTGGTCCTTAGGGAAAGTGGTGAAAACCGGCATATTGGAATAAAAACCAACATAAAGCACGATGCCGGGGTCAAAGATCTCATCCTCGTTGTCGGATGACAAACGAAAGGATAAAACTCTAACACGAATCTCTAACAAGAGATGGTAGTCACAACTAATAGTATGGATGTAACATGCTCCACGAGATAAACTCGCACCAAGATGATCGAAAAATCTTTCAATTATTGCATCGGTGAAAGGCCGAGATTTCCCTAAATCAACGATTCCGGGATCGAATACCTCATCCTCGGTGGAGAAAGGAATAGACAACACGGTGTCGTCCCCCCATGCTAATCCTAAGTCATATAAAGCACATGGTAATGGTGGAACAAAAGTCTCAACCATAGTGGTTTCAACTTGCATGACTTTGTTGACCTTTTCACTCTTTTGAATGTGAATAAAAGGGTCATGGTACTCAAAACGAGTCGCATGAAAAACCCGCACATTAAGATCAAAGCGAGTGGGAAGGATAATAGGAGCAAAAGTAATTTCTCCATCCGGGTCAACATTGTCATCATCATAAATCGGGTGATCAAAACAAGAGTTTTCATCACCTTCATTAGACTCTTCCTCAAATTCCGAAGGAATGTCTATATAAAGAAACTCATCATCCTCCTTAAAGAAAAGCTCATCATCACAACAGTTGTGAGATGTAGGAGGCATGATGTTCTCAAAATCCTCTTGAAACAATGGATTATTGTTCATTGAAGGTTCAAAAAGAGGATTTGAGTAAGTCACGAAAGTGTCGTCATCCTTGTCATCACAAGAAATTTCCGACAAAGTATCGAGTGTGTCACATTCGGATACTAGATCATCATTCTCATTTAAAGGCAATTCATCGGCGAATTCCTCGAGAATGGTAGGTAAAACACAAGAATCACGTTCGATCTCGAGATCGGAAACGTCTTCACTTCCCCGTGGAAGTGGATCAAGGATAGCAAAAAGTTCATCGATGAACTTATCACATGAATAGTCACTAACCTCATCCGGTGTGAAGCTAGGAATCAAAGGCTCTTCCAATGAAGATTGTGCCTTAGGAACGTCAACATGATCCTTAGAAAAGAGTGAAAATGAGTCCATTTTCAAAGATTGTTCAATTAAAGCAATATCACTCTCGGGATCAAAATTCTCATTATCAAACTCACTAGCATCGAATGGCTCACTCAAGTAATCATCAATTTGTTTTTCAATCTTATCATCCTCGTGTGGAGTGAGTATAGATGAGGTAACATTACAACATGATTCAACAAAATTAAGTTCTTCACTTTCCGATTTCTTAGGAAGCAATCTTGAAATTTTTTCCGGTTTGAAAATCATATGTTTATCCCCATGAAACAATTTAAGCTCCCCTTCTTTCATATCAACTAAAACACCGGCCGTACACAAAAATGGTCGTCCTAAAATTATAGGCGCACGAGGATTCGGCTCATAATCAATGATAGCAAAATCGGCTAGGTAAACGAACTCCCCCACTTTAACAATGACATTTTCCGCTATACCAACCGGTCGAGTGGTGGTGCCATTAGCAAGCTCAATGATCATTCGAGTGGGAATGAGTCGCAAATAGTCAAGAGTTTTCCAAATGGACAAGGGCATAACGTTAATACTAGCTCCTAGATCGGCAAGAGCTTTGTATTCCCCAAGCTCATCGAAAACACAAGGTATCAAAAAGTGACCCGGATCATTATACTTCTCGGGAAAGAAATCAAAGAAAACCGAGGTACTAATCACATTCAAAGTAGCCTTAGTAACTTCTAGGAAAGTTTCCTTAGGTGGAGGCTTAAACTCGATCACTTCATCTAAATCCTCACAATCATCATAAACGGTTACAGCCTTAAGCTCTCCCTTCGGGTTTGGAATGGTATTACTAGGTAAGCAACCCGAAGAAGATGACGGTTTAGACATGAATCCCTCAAACATAGAAAGCAATTTATTTTGACCTTGCTCCAAATTTTGTTGCATACGATTTTGAGTTTGCTCTAACCTTTGTTGATTAAGCTCAATCTTGTTATTTTGCCCTTTAATCGTGTTTTGAAAATCAAGTCTCAAAGTATTAATTTGCCCTTGGATGTTATTTTGAAAAGCTTTCATGTTTGCCTCATTTGATTTCATGTAGCTTGACAAATCATTTTGATTATTCCCTTGAAAACCTTGATTGTTTTGATTAGCATTAAACCCATTTCCTTGATTGAAATTCCCTTGGTTACCACGGTTAAAATTATTCCCATTGTTTCCATTGTTGTACCTATTTTGAACCGGTGGAAAACCCGGTGGAGCAACATGATTTTGACGAGGAACTTGACCGTTGGAGCCATAAGTTCCCGTCGCGGCATAAGCACTAGCTTGATCAAACCCCGCGTTCAAACAAGCATAATTAGGATGTGCTCCACCACATGATACACAAATATTCTCAATCATATTAATCGATCCATGAGGATTCTTCCTAATCTCACTCAACAAAGTCGCAAATCCACTATCAATCTTAGAATCCAATCTAGAAATCTCGGCATTAGATGAATTCACATTGGAAACAACCGGTGTGTTTCGTGAATATTGTGCTCTAGACTTATCTTCAATTATCCTCCACGCGTCTCTCGGTGTTTTTCTTAAAAGATTACCACCCGCGGCGGCATTTAAAGAATCTTGTTCAATCATATTAAGCCCATTATAGAAAGTATTTATTTGATGCAATTCCGAGAAACCGTGGTGTGGACATTGTCTTAACAAATCCTTAAATCTTTCCCAAGCAACCCCAAACGATTCATGCACTTTTTGTTCGAATCTAGTGATCTCATTTTTAAAGTGTGTTGTCTTGGACGGTGGAAAGAAATAATTCATAAACTTCGACACTAAATCATCCCAAGTTAAAATCGAACCCGGTGGTTCTTTCTCATACCAAAGCTTAGCATTACCCTCGAGCGAGTACGGAAAAAGCATGAGCTTAATCACGTCATTCGGCACATCTCTAAACTTGAGAGTCGAGGTAATTCGATTAAAATTCCGAATGTGAGAATGCGGGCTATCGGCCTCATTGCCACGAAATTGGTCGGCACGAATGAGCGATAGAAGACCCGTCTTAATCTCAAAATGATCCGCCAAAATAGCCGGCACAACGATTGCTTCCCCATACCCTTCGGTGGGTGCACGGAGCAATTCCTCCATTGTTCGGTTATCGGCCATCTCTACAACAATAGGTGGAATCTCGGGTTCCACTATTCGTTGTTGACGATTTCTATTTCTACGAGGAATATTTTCAAGCCTATTAAAATCAATCACAAGACGAGAAGAACGTAATTGCATACACTACAAAGACGAGAATTTAGAGGATTGAAGAAAAGAAATTAGACAAGAAAGAAGATTATTTTTGGTATTTTATTTGGTATTGCTCAATCAAAAATGATCGATAAAAAACAAGGAATAAGGATAACTACTATGGAAGTAAATTACCCTCGGTCGACTTTGAAACGATAGGTGAAAACCTAAACGTCTCGAGGTTCAATAAGTAAACAACAAAAAATAAGATTTATTACTACTTGAGTCGGCAAACCAATAATAGGTTGTCCCTCTCAATATACGCACAAGCAAGCGGGGAAACGAGGTGGCACAAAGCACTTAAAAACCTTTTTCCTTAGACGGCCTTTTATAGCACGTCGCCTTATACCCACCTTATAGTTTGTATAAATCGAGTTCAAACTTCTTATTAGTATTTATCTATTTTGCCTTTATTTTTGTTTTGGGTTCGAATACAATAGCTAGGTGATGAAATCCCAACTAAGGCTTATTTGAAAAGTATTTAAAATTATTGTTCTACGTAATATAATATATTATTCACAAAAAACGAGAAAAACGATACATACTATATAATAGAAAAATAACAAAACTTTCCGAGGACGGAAAGGGTCTTCAAATCCACGATCAACAAATCTCAACAAAGACGAATCGTACACAAGATCCCCGGCAGCGGCGCCAAAATTTTTGATGTGTCGTGGATTAACACATATACGTTATAGGACAAATTTAGGTAATTACCTTTAGGAAAAAGTAATTAACCAAAAATCAGTCAAAGACGGATACGATTAAACACGTGAGTGAACCAAGTTCGTTGTACACGAAGATCGAGTGAATTTGAGACGTTTTGTTTTGATTTGGACAATCGATTTGAATTGGTTTTCGGTTTTTAAACTACAATTAAAAACTACGAATTTTAAGCTATTTAAAGTTACCTAAAGTGCATAAATCGTAAAACCCCGCTAATTTAAAAATTCTACAAACGACTAATTATTATTAAAACACTATTTAAAATTTAAACAAATTAAATCTCTATAAAATATTAATTTTACTTAAGGAAATAACTTTTAAACTAATTTAAACTAATTTACTTTATAAAAAAAAGTTACTTTAGAACAAATCTTTTTAAAACTATTTTAAATCTACTTTTATAAAAATCTACTTAATTAAAATTAAACTAATTAAACTATTTAAATAAAAACATTTTTTTTTTCTATTTTTTTTTTTTTTTAAATACTTTGTTTAATTATTTATTTTTGAAAACGTTATAAAAGAAAATTAAAAATGCTTTTAATGTAAATAAATGTTACAGCAAGTATTTAAACTATGGTTAAAAGAACTAACAGTTACTAGTTTACTATATTACTTAAAATGACTAAATTAGAACGCAAAAGAGGAGTTAGAAGAGATGGTTAACATGTTGAGGGCTTGACCTTGAGGTCAAGGGTACGAGTCCAGTGGTGGACAATATTTTTTTGATATATTATTTTTAAGAACAGTAAACGAAAATCACAGCATTCAAACCACAGATACTCAAATTTCAATCATACAGGCAACTAATAAAACAGCTATATCAGTAAACAAAAGGCAGACCAAAATCTAATAATGGAAATAAATTGACAGAAAGGAAATTAAATAGAATCATTAAGCTAAGCAAGATTCTAACAGCAGATTCTTCAAAGAACATTCAGTAAGACTGCTAGGCAAATGCTAAAGTGACAATAGGCACTTGATTTAAAAGCCTAAAAGCTATAAAGAGTACAATTTCAGTTTCAAGAATATGCACAGTAACATCAATCTAGCAGCAAAATCAGAACGGTAGATAAACGCAACAAACAACAGTTCACAATAAACCAAAATAAGAAGATTACAGATTATATATAAACTAAACTCAAACAGATTCCTGGATTAAATCTACTCCAGCAATACATTCACGTAACTTAAATACATCAGCAAAAGTTAAGCTAAAATCATACAAATCAGCAGGCCTAATTCATCTAATTCTATAACAAGTGACTCAGAATCCTAACACTAGATTAATAACATCACTTAAAAATACAATGACATAGCAGAATATCAAACCCAATCAACACACTCTTAGATCCATTAGCCGCATCGAAATCCCAATATCAATACAATAAAACACCAAAAAAAACATCCAAACATCGCGGAAAGTTAACAAGCTAAAATAATTTCATTAAACTTAAACCAAATTAATATTGATCCACAAAATGCCATAAATTCAGAAGCACATAAAAGCAAGCAGAAGACAATTCATACTTGTAAAAACAACCTAGCAGATTATTCAAAATAAGACTAAAGCAAAGTGCGGATCTATAGTACAAAGTAGAACCCTACTCCTATCAAACTTAAATCAATGAAGCAGTAACTTAAAAACTATCAAGCTTATGCATACATTCAGCAGATTCATCAAACAATAGCAAATTCATCATAACACTCGAAAATAACAATTCAGTGATTACTTAATGAACATCATGCAGATTCAATGACAGATTGAACATAACCAGCATTCATCTCAAAGATGTTATAAACGCACTTGATAAACAGCAACGAAAGAAAAATATCCAAAACAGCAACGATTAAGTAACTACAATATTAAACTTAAACAAAGAGTTTAATAAGAATACCTCGGTTCTCTCAGCGGAACAGAGAGAATGGATGCTCTTTAGAGCTTTTTCTTTCGGCCCGTAGCTGACGAGCCACGAGCTTAAACACCAAAACCTTATCAGCCTAATCTAGACCTATCGTCGACCATCGACACTAAAACCACGCCATAAATTCACCATAAAACTCCATTATCCGCAGCTTAAACAACCTGTTTTTAGCTTAACCAGTGGGATTAAGCTTGTTCCCTTCTAATCTTTTCTTAATTATTCAATTAAGCTATAAATGAAGCTTAAACAAATAACATGTTATATATTGTATCATCAATTTTAAATTGATACAGTAAGTATATTTTTTTTTTCTTTTACCGAAAATTAAATAAAGCAAGTCAAGAGAAACGATTAACTGGAATCAAAATTTTTATTAAATCATCAAATCATTACAATACTTTAAATTACAAATACCTAAAACTAAATTAACATAATAACATTAAAAGAAAAGAAAGGGATGCCTGATTACAAGAAATTTGGGGGTTTAAATAGGCTAACCCCCAAGGTTGCTGATGAGCATCTTCGAATCTCTAGGGGAATATTCCAAACGATTATTAGCCTTCGATCTTCAATCCTTTTCTCTTTCATCAAACAAACGGCTGAGATGACTTATAGCGCACACGGATTGCCAACGTGGCTTCCGTGTGTGCTTCTTGTGTTTCTTTTGGGGCTTTTGATTGGTGGGATTAGGAGGATGAGGTGTTTAATCCAGTGGAAATCTGCCACGTAGCCTAGCTGCCCATCTCTTCTCTTCCGAATCAATTGGGGATTTTATTCCCCATGCGTGTGAAATACCCGTGTGAACAAAACCCCTCTATTAATTTAACTTTTACCCATCTAGGTTTTTTTTTTTTTGGTTTGAACAGTAAATGTTACAGGTTTTTCTTCTTTGTTTTGGGGATGAAGATGAGAGAAGAGAGTGTTACATAGGTAGTATCGAGAGATTAAATTAATAAGTGTGTGTGGGTATTTGTGAAGATATAAATGGGTGGTTGAAACCGATTATTTATTTATGTGGTGGGTTGGTGAAACGAGATGGGGTAAGGGAAAATAAATGGTGTGTATTTTTAATAAGTGAAAAGTGAATTCATATGTTTTGACCAGGCAAACCCTAGAAGCCCCAATATCACAAGAATTCGTTTCATTCTTTTCGTGGCTTGGGCCTTTATATTGTCTTTACTTTATTTCAGTTTAGGCCTGGCCCATATATTCGTCCATTTGCAATTTGGGCCTTATGGGCTATTCACCATTTGTAACTTGATTAGTAAATGGGCTTTTGAGCCCATTTACCATTGTGGGGCCCACTTGACCATAAACTAGCAAACTTATTAAATCCACTATTGTCGAGCTCGGTTTTGGCTTCTCCAATCTTTTTCTTCATTCTCGTGTCGGTTATTGCCGGTTTTCACGAACTTGGTACCTACACACATGAAAACAAGAAACACACATATCCAAGGCATTTTTGATACAAATCATGCATAATTTCATTATTTTAAGCTATAAATGATATGAGTAAAAACACTCATATCAGGCCCAAATGGGTTAAGCCCAATAAGTTCTTTTTACAAGTATTTATCTTATTTAGTCCAATTGTTAGTCCATTATGCTTAGTTAGCTCGTAAATGTCCGTATTGCTTATAGCTCGGGTTTTATCGGTTTTTACTTGTATTAGTTACTAATACATCAGTATATGACCTTTATAAACTTTACATTAGACGGGTTTGGTCGTCTAAGTTTTATTTGGCGAAAAACGTTAATTTTACGGCGATAGCCGAAAAAGTCGTAAAAATCAAGTTTATAGTTTTTATTACTTATAAATATTATTTCACCACCATTTATATAATTTATCCATTTAATTAACCTTTTATATATTTATATAAATAAGTTTTATAAGTTAGTGGGTTTTTATTTTTACATTTTATACATTAAAAATGTGAGTGCTTATATAATAATAATAAACATTATTTCCAAAAATCTGATTTTTATCTTCATGTTCACCATTTTTACCATATCTAGAGTTCTATAACGAATTAGAAGCTCATTTTTGGGTGACATGTTCTTCATATTATGTGCTACATTTAACTTAGTTATAGCTACTGCCCATTTTAAGTTTATCATGCCTTAACAGTCCCTACAAAACTGCTTATTCAGATTAGACCACCTAACTTGTTTTGATCATATCTCACTCATTATTTTGATTCCATTGCATGGTCAACTCTCACATGTGTGCAAGACATATAGCTTACTGTAAATGGATTCTACTTCATCATTTTATCAGTCCATGACCTGTTTCTTTACTGTTTTATACAGCCATCACTTTTAAGCAAGATTTTAGCCTTGTTCTTTATAGTTTTTCACCTTTTTAATCATGTTTATCAACACCAAATCCCCACATAATATTTTTATCATCATATAATCATCATTTACATATACAATAGGAAATAAAATACATGTTTACATAATCAAAATAACAAGAAGATGAGGAGGACAATCTTTATACCACCATGATGATGTAGGTTGTGATCAAAACATGGATTTTGATGGAGAAACTTGGGCATAGCCAACACCATCTTCAAGAACACCATTCTTCATGAATACCTTATGGAAAATCAGCCCTACTACTCCATGAAAACTCCTCCTTGGATGTTATAACTTGCACCAATCTTCATCTTTTTGAATGGAGATTAACATATGTTAATTATAAGATATGATTTTGGTTAAATTTTGTATGAATGGTGGTGTTTTGTGGAGAAATGGGACGGCATAAGATGGAGAGTAGAGAGGATTTGGAGTTGATTTGCATGGTGTAAACGGTGGAAATGGAATGGTTGCTAGTGGTTTTGATTAGATGGTGGGTGGAAGTTGCTTAACTTGTAAGCTTAGCTTACAAGTGTAAGCTTTAAGCTAAAATTTGGACACATCATGGGATGTGTGGCTACTTAGGCCGGTTTTGGAGTGGTGTGGGACAAGTGTCCCACTTGTCTCATCCCCATTTATTTACGGGTACTCCTCGATTCTAGTTTCCTTGTTTTGCGTGCCCTCGGGTCGTTTTACGAAAAACGTTTTTATAAATTATGAATAAACGGCACAAAACGAATCTAATAAAAATTGTCTCATCAAAAACGGAGTTCGAAAACGTAAATACGTAATCCTAGGGTTTCCGGTTTAGTCGTAAAGGACGTTAAAATAAAATCGTAAATCCTAATCTCTTCTCGTAAATTTGTGAGTTTATGAACCAACACAAATTTAAAACTCCAAAATAATATTCACAGATAAATTTATTTTCTGAAATGTCGGACTGTCACCAAAGACGGTGTATGTAAACGTAAGCACGTAACGTTGAATCCTCCGGTTTAGACGTAGTCGATGCTACTTCAAGACGTAAATCCAAATTTCTTCCCAAAAATAAGTGAGTTCATAAAATAATATTTTCAAATAAATATTGAGAATAAAATATTGACCATAATTTGACGGATTGTCACAGCATTTACCCCTAAACAGGATCTTTGTCCTCAAAGATCATCTTACCTTACTACTCGCTTCTTATAGAGTTAAAGCCATGTGGGTATTTCCTCCACATTCGGTCCTTTCTCACAAGTGCAATTCATTACAATACGCGAGTTTCATCAAACATAACTACGGGAATAAGATCGGGCTAAATGTTGACTTACTTTCTCTATCCATGATCTTCACGGGTTTCTGATGAATGCAACTTTTCGCCGATCTAAGCTTTACTAAGAACAATCAGATTTTTACTTGATAGATATTCCATCAAGTTCGATTTACGAAACATAATTCACGCAGTTCTTGAAGTCCTAGGGTAGATCCAGCTTATATGCCTTTCAATCCCAACTTTTACATCATCTCAATGGTCCCATACAACGGGGACTTATATCCCATGATTTGTCAGATCATTAATTCATTTCTCCAAGGTTAAAATTTTTGGCATAACTTTGCTACCCATCTGGCACTTCAAGATCTACATTTCATATTCACATAACCTCTTGCCCACTATCGGCAGTCAATAATCAAATCCTAATTTCAACAATCATTTCAGATCTCGCGGGTCGGGTATTTTGTAAGGTTAGGTTCGCCATCATAGGAAACCTTAAACCTAAAAGACATGTCCAACTCACAATGGGTGTATGTCGGGTGTCTTTATCTCAACTCCTGCTTACAGATGCTCTAATATAGATTCTAACAAGATTAGATCTCGATCCTAATACGATGATTATCAATGATAATCTTTCCAAAGGAAAACGATTATACGGTCTATTACCAAAGGTCAATCATTCAAACATAAAGCAGCACTTATATTACTTTGTATCGTTACTTTACCTCGTCCCTTCGATTTGGGGTGGTACATAGTACTCTCATCAAGGTTCGTTCTCAATGATTTCTGAGCAAATCTCTAGAAATTCGATGCGAAGCGAGGATCTTGATATAGATGATCGATACAGGCACGCTATGTTTACATAACTCTTTTGCATTTATCATTAACGAGAATGATATTAGAAGATTTGGTCAGTCTGTCGACGATGACCCAAATCGAAACAAATTCAGATGATGACCTTTGAAATAGCTAGACGTTTACCAATGTATGAGGCGATGTCTGCCTTCATAATTGCCATTAGTACAACTTTTTCAGACAAAGATACTTTTAGTCATAAATGACATAAATAGAATACTTATACTTACAAATTTCAACATAACTATATCTCACAATCTCTATATTTAGGCAACCACAAGTGGCCTTTAAAACATTTAAAGCTATCGGCTTCTCAATCTTAATGATTCATATTAGTCGTGAATCCATTTTATTATCCTTTTTATATGCGTCGGCTATATTTTTAAATTGTTCGGCAATTTATTTTGCACAGTCATTATCAAGGAACATGTCCTAATTGATTCTTTATCCTTTCTATATTATGTGTCGATATCTACATTCACTTCTCATGATGATATAATTATCATGACCACAATTCACTCAGATATTCTTTCTATATTATGCGTCAGTAATTACGTTCACTTTCCTGATGAAATAAATATCATAACCGTATTTATTTAAAATTTCTTTCTTCATATCTTCTATGTTTTAGTTTCGTCTCAACTACTATTTTTATTAGTTTTTCTCAATCCGGCGTTTAAAGTGTCGATAATTATTACAACTAATTAAATATTAAATATTCAATTTTTATGAAACGTAAGTGTTAAAAGTTTAAATTTCTTAGTTCGACCAATTATATAAAATGTTCAAAAATAATTTGAATTTAATTAACACGATTTTTGTTGATTTATCGAAAATAATTAATAAGATTCGTAAATGTTCGAAAAACCTTTGTTTATACTTTGGTCAAAGTTTTCTTATTTGAGAAGCAAATATTGTCGTTTTAAGTTTTCAGGTTATGGTATAAATGGTTTTACTCAGTCCTTCTTAAGTTATCTTGAGGTATACACAAACATTTACCCCTAAACAGAAGTTTAGTTAAATGTTTAGTGTATAAGGGAATAATCCCTTTAAAATCCTTTGTTAAAATATTTGTCAAAACATATTTCCATATAAGACAATTTCCACAGATGAGTAAATTCGACTCAGAAGAATAGATGCTACAGGCACATATGTAGGTGTCCCTAACGTTATGTCCTTATTTTTCACTTCTTGCCGATCTCATAAAATTTAATCTTTCTCTTCAAGGAAAATGTAGTGTATATTATTCAGTTTTACGGTGACTAGTAATCAGTCTTGCATAGTCCATTCCAAATTGTATGTAGGCGCGCAACTATATACAATTTCAAGATTAACGATGCAATACTCAGTTCGTCAAAATTTTATCATCATGTTTATAATAAAAACATTTTCATGCTTAATTCTTAAATAAGAATCAAAATAAATTTACAAAGATTTTCTTTATTATGGAAATAATTAAGTTTTCAAAGCGTCTCATAAACAACTTCATTTTGATATCAATCACTTATAAATCTCACTTTGAATAATCCTTATTGTGTTGAAAATTAAATTTTCTCAAAGGATACCGCTTTATCTTATAAAAACAATGAGTGATCTGCAAAAGAGTGACGAAGAGTTGTTCACCAAGAACTGACTACAATATGATAGGAAATGAGCTTTAGCCAAGTAATCATGAGGTTCATGATCTCGACGGCACTCAAAAAGAATAATTCACAACGTAACTCAAATCAAGATGAGTACTTGTTCAATGGTTGCATCACTAATGCGAACATTAGGATGAAGCAATAAAGGATAGATAACATCGATACATGTAGGATTTAGAAATCAAAGGTAGTCTTTTTCATTAATCACAAACAAGTCAAAATTGTACCGTAACATATTACGCGTCACTATGTCATACAATTCTCAGAACTCATCTTACCAACTGATATCTCAGTTAGGTTAAGGATTTCTGAAAGATACCACAATGAATACTAACCTACAAGAGTCATTAGGTGTCCTACCTGTCCTGGAAGATCCATTGGTCCCAATTTCAGAAGAAGATTTCTTCAATTTATTTGTTGGACACTGGGCATCCTCATCATTGGACAATGGCCTAGGAGCAACACTTAACACGAACCAACAATCAATTAAAACCTTATAATTCAATCAAAGAACTTAACGACTTCCTCTTATCAATCTCATATTCCATATAAGTTAAATTTTTACTTCATTCAAGTTTCAACCAACTTAAACTCAATTCGATATCCTACCTCATTCTCCAATACGTTCAATCTTTATTCTTAGGCCTTAAGAAGGGCAATATAAGCTCATTATGAATAACACTTAATTTCCAATCCTATAGCTCTTACAACAACAATTATCAAATGAGTCACTAGTATGAATTGACTTGATCATTCAACTAGACTTCTCGGAAAGGTACTAGTGCCATGAGGCTTTTGGGTAATGGTTCCAATGACAGCCTCAAGTGCAACATTCACCCTTTCGATTTCAATGTAAGAATTGGATGACAACGAATCAGATGACATCTTCCTAGGTGGTAATGTTTTGTCAAACTCCACTCTATAAGGAAAGTACGTCATGACATCGATATCAGATTTAATCTCGCCAATCCTTTTTCAAAATCACAATCAACTAATATCTACATTCTACAAGTATTAACCATTTGTTGGGATCATAAATATCCACAACTTGGTTTAGATCTAGGATAGCTACAATTCCTACGAGAATAGCTTCGATTAATTTACTAGGAGATTTAGGGTTACTTGTGACAATCTACGTCGTATAAATACCTCGTATAAATAACAAAATAATCATCAAACAATCATGTAATCAAATTACATCACATATATATATATATAATCCAAGTTATATATATTAAAATAACACTTCTCAGTCTGGCCTTGTCGGTAACTCGGGAATTCTTCGGCACCGTTATAGTCAAAAGATTTTTAGACATTTTTAGAAAAATGTTTGTAGTTAAAAGATTTTGAAAAGTTTTATTCAAAACCTTAGTTTTAAAAATCTTTCGTTCTCTATAACGAGAGCTCTGGTACCAAACTGTAACACCCCCAAATTTATACAACTCAATACAGCGGAAGACTAGTTGGTGTTACGGGATAGCACATTACTCACATCATAGACAACGCATAAAAATCGCGTCGTTTATTTATAAAGCATTTCCATTCATAAATATCAAAGTTACATCGGTCCCAAGTCATATTATTTCATACAAAGTTTTACAAAGTGTTCGAATGGAAAATATTGTTTAAGTGCGGGCCATGAATTCTTGTCGTCTTCCCGAGAATTACCTTCAAGTACCTGAGATAAAACATGTTAAAAGAAAAGGTCAGCGATAACGTCGAGTGAATTCATAGAGTTTAATAAAATCCATCAATATAATATCAGTATAAAATTATTACTAAAAATCATCTTGTACAAATCATTTTAATAGGCCATAAAATAGCCAAAGTCATTTTATACAAATCTTTATCGAAAATCATAATATAGACATTTGCCTTAAAAATCATTATACGAATCATTGTCGTTAAAAACACCATACAATACGTTTTGCAACGTTGTATAGATTAAATAAAACCGTTATATGAATATGGTTATAAAAAGCCTTAAAAATCATTATACGAGCCAATGTCGTAAAAACGTCATACAATACGTCTTACGACGTTGTATGAAAATAAAAACCGTTATATGAGTATGGTTATGAAAAGCAAAACACAAACATAATATCAATAGTATGACCCAGTATTGCTAGTCAGGCAATACATTGTAATTCAGAGCGTCTAGTAGTATTTCGTTAGTTTTTGGATTATTATAAGCCGCATGACATTGTTACCTTACTAAACCAACAACGGGTAGCTAACCCGATAACAAATTTTGCCCATCTAAAGTAGCGTGTCGTCACAAAGGTCACGCTATGGAAATCTTCTCATACATAAATTCGCTTACCAATCAATGTGGCACGACGGGGATCAACCGTCAAGGCGCGAACTGGGGTGATCGTCCCCAAATAGTACTATTAAATGCATAAGCGTCTACCAAATCCCGGTAGTTCACAATTCATACTAATGGGACTTTTAGTGACATAACCTAACTTTAAGCATCCATTTAATTTCATCTATCGGGTCCTTTAATCATTTATCGGGTCATACAATCGGGTCATTCAATCGGGTCATTCAATCATTCGGGTCCAAAATCAATAAACAAACAATCGGGACAAATGGTGTCCTATTTAATAAAAACTAACATGTTATCTCCCTCACGGGTTTATAAAACATTTATAAAAACATTTAAAAGAGTGCGAGGCTATGAACTCACGTTGATGTGGGAAGGCGATTATCGGCGATTCGGGTGTACGGTACGTGCTTCAATCACGGAAACCTAGACAAATAATACTCGTCTTAGACCCTTGTCCAATGACTTTATAAAAATAACAATTATGTATACATATGATGATTATTTATATATGATGATCAAGTGGGTTTACATATTCTCGTTTACTCATTTTAGTGTTATATGTCGATAACTTTTATACTAGTTTTCTAGTTTTACTTATTTACACGTTTTAAGTCCAATAAACTTATTATAAGTTCTTTAACTTGTTTTAATCCATTTTACACCTATATTATTAGTATATATACTTTCCATGTTGGGCCCAAATGGGTTAAGCCCAATAAGTTCTTTTTACAAGTATTTATCTTATTTAGTCTAATTGTTAGTCCATTATGCTTAGTTAGCTCGTAAATGTCCGTATTTCTTATAGCTCGGGTTTTATCGGTTTTTACTTGTATTAGTTACTTATATATCAGTATATGACTTTTATAAACTTTATATTAGACGGGTTTGGTCGTCTAAGTTTTATTTGGCGAAAAACGTTAATTTTACGGCGATAGCCGAAAAAGTCGTAAAAATCAAGTTTATAGTTTTTATTACTTATAAATATATTTCACCACCATTTATATAACTTATGCATTTAATTAACCTTTTATATATTTATATAAATAAGTTTTATAAGTTAGTGGGTTTTTATTTTTACATTTTATACATTAAAAATGTGAGTGCTTATATAATAATAATAAACATTATTTCCAAAAATCTGATTTTTATCTTCATGTTCACCATTTTTACCATATCTAGAGTTCTATAACGAATTAGAAGCTCATTTTTGGGTGACATGTTCTTCATATTATGTGCTACATTTAACTTAGTTATAGCTACTGCCCATTTTAAGTTTATCATGCCTTAACAGTCCCTACAAAACTGCTTATTCAGATTAGACCACCTAACTTGTTTTGATCATATCTCACTCATTATTTTGATTCCATTGCATGGCCAACTCTCACATGTGTGCAAGACATATAGCTTACTGTAAATGGATTCTACTTCATCATTTTATCAGTCCATGACCTGTTTCTTTACTGTTTTATACAGTCATCACTTTTAAGCAAGATTTTAGCCTTGTTCTTTATAGTTTTTCACCTTTTTAATCATGTTTATCAACACCAAATCCCCACATAACATTTTTATCATCATATAATCATCATATACATATACAATAGGAAATAAAATACATGTTTACATAATCAAAATAACAAGAAGATGAGGAGGACAATCTTTATACCACCATGATGATGTAGGTTGTGATCAAAACATGGATTTTGATGGAGAAACTTGGGTATAGCCAACACCATCTTCAAGAACACCATTCTTTATGAATACCTTATGGAAAATCAGCCCTACTACTCCATGAAAACTCCTCCTTGGATGTTATAACTTGCACCAATCTTCATCTTTTTGAATGGAGATTAACATATGTTAATTATAACATATGTTTATGGTTAAATTTTGTATGAATGGTGGTGTTTTGTGGAGAAATGGGACGGCATAAGATGGAGAGTAGAGAGGATTTGGAGTTGATTTGCATGGTGTAAATGGTGGAAATGGAATGGTAGCTAGTGGTTTTGATTAGATGGTGGGTGGAAGTTGCTTAACTTGTAAGCTTAGCTTACAAGTGTAAGCTTTAAGCTAAAATTTGGACACATCATGGGATGTGTGGCTACTTAGGCCGGTTTTGGAGTGGGGTGGGACAAGTGTCCCACTTGTCTCATCCCCATTTATTTACGGGTACTCCTCGATTCTAGTTTCCTTGATTTGCGTGCCCTCGGGTCGTTTTACGAAAAACGTTTTTATAAATTATGAATCAACGGCACAAAACGAATCTAATAAAAATTGTCTCATCAAAAACGGAGTTCGAAAACGTAAATACGTAATCCTAGGGTTTCCGGTTTAGTCGTAAAGGACGTTAAAATAAAATCGTAAATCCTAATCTCTTCTCGTAAATTTGTGAGTTTATGAACCAACACAAATTTAAAACTCCAAAATAATATTCACAGATAAATTTATTTTCTGAAATGTCGGACTGTCACCAAAGACGGTGTATGTAAACGTAAACACGTAACGTTGAATCCTCCGGTTTAGACGTAGTCGATGCTACTTCAAGACGTAAATCCAAATTTCTTCCCAAAAATAAGTGAGTTCATAAAATAATATTTTCAAATAAATATTGAGAATAAAATATTGACCATAATTTGACGGATTGTCACATATAATGCCATTCGGACTTTGCATGCACAGGGAACCTTTCAAGGGTGCATGATGGCTATTTTTCATGATATGATCGAGAAGACGATGGAAGTCTTCATGGATGAATTTTTGGTGTTTGTTGATTCGTTCACTTCGTGTTTAGCCAATTTAGAGAGAATGTTGAAACTTTGTGAGGAAACCAACATTGTTCTCAATTGAGAAAAATGTCATTTTATGTGTAAAGAGGGAATCGTCTCAGGGCACAAGGTCTCGAAAGCAGGGATTGGGGTAGATAAAGCTAAGATAGACGTCATCGACAAATTACCTCATCCAAAAAACGTTAAGAGAGTTAGGAGTTTCCTAGGCCACGCGGGCTTTTATCGTCGATTCATCAAAGATTTCTCAAAAATATCTCGACCCATAACACACCTTCTCGAGAAAGATGCTCCTTTCATCTTTTCCGAATATTGTGTTCGAGCTTTTGAGAATTTGAAAAGGAAACTTACCGAAGCTCTCATTCTTGTTGCTCCAAATTGGAACCTCCCCTTTGAGCTCATGTGTGATGCTAGTGATTACGCTATTGGGGCCGTTTTGGGGCAACGTCATGCCAAACACTTCTTGCCGATCCACTATGCTAGCAAAACGATGACCGAGGCTCAAATGAAATACACCACAATGGAAAAAGAATTACTTGTCGTGGTGTATGCTTTTGAGAAATTCCGACCTTATCTCGTTTCAACCAAAAGCATAGTGTATACGGACTATTCGACTATCAACTTACTCCTAAACTTGATGCAAAGCCGAGATTGATTCGTTGGATTCTCCTCCTACAAGAATTTGATGTCACCATACTTGACAAAAAAGGAGCCGAGAATCTTACGGTCGATCATCTCTCTCGTTTGAAAGATCCTCACCAAAATGTGCATGAGAACAAGGAAATAATCGAAACATTTCCTCTCGAGACACTTGGTGTAGTGAATTCCAGGGAAGGCTCATCTACCCCATGGTTTGCGGACATTGCAAATTACCATGCGGGGAATTTCATAATCAAGGGTATTATGACACAACAAAAGCGAAAATTCTTTCCTGACGTCAAGTTCTACTTTTGAGACGACCCTTATCTCTTTCGAGTTTGTGCGGATCAAATCATTAGACGTTGTGTGTTTGGCATCGAAGCTACTAATATCCTTAGAGCTTGTCATGAAGGCCCTACGGGAGGTCATCACGGTGCTATCTCACGGCTAAGAAAGTGTTCGATGCCGGCTTCTTTTGGCCTACTATTTACCGAGATGTACATGCACTTATCAAGTCATGTGACTCATGCCAACATCAAGGAAAATCATCACAAAAGGATGAATTGCCCCAAAGTATAATCCAAGTTTGTGAAATATTTGATGTTTGGGGAATTGATTTTATGGGTCCCTTCCCATCATCTCATGGTAACATGTATATCCTCGTCGCGGTTGACTCCTTATCTAAGTTGGTGGAAGCTAAGGTTTTACCTACGAATGATGCTCGTGTTATGGTCAAATTCTTGAAGCAATTATTCTCTCGGTTTGGAACCCCTCGTGTAATTATAAGCGATCGTGGAACCCATTTTTGTAATGACCAATTCGAAAAGTTTCTTAAGAAATATGGGGTAACACATCGTCTTTCTACGGCTTATCACCCGTAAACGAGTGGGCAAGTCGAGGTTTCAAACCGAGCTTTGAAGAGGATTTTGAAGAGATCTATTGGAGAGAACCGTGTGTCTTGGTCGGACAAACTTGATGATGCTTTATGGGCCTTTCGTACCGCTTATAAGACACTTATTGGGTGCACTCTTTATAAGTTGGTGTATGGGAAGAATTTCCATTTGCCTATTGAACTCGAACACAAGGCATATTGGGCCCTTAGGCATTCAAATTTTGATTTGAAGACCGCGGGAGATCACCGGAAAATACAATTAAATGAATTGGATGAATTAGGAGATCTTGCTTATAAAATCTCAATGATTTTTAAGGAAAAGACTAAAAAGTTTCATGATGCTAAAATTAAAAACCGGGTTTTAAACGTTGGAGATCAAGTGCTACTTTTAAACTCTCGTTTGAAGTTATTTTCCGGAAATTTGAAATCCCGTTGGTCGGGTCCATTCACCGTCACACAAGTGTTTCCTTATGGGACCATCGAGCTAGCTCAAAATGATGGACCCAACTTCAAGGTGAATGGACATAGGCTTAAGCACTACTTCGGTGGGGAAGTCCCTTCTTTGGAATACCTCGACCAAGTCACCTTCCCTAATGATAATTAGCATTGAGGGGATCGAGTCGAGCTCATGACTCAGTAATAAATAACGAGGTGCTTCGTGAGGGCATTACCATGCTTATCCATGTACATATTTATCGCTTTCTAATGTAGTTAATGTGAGGGGATTTGTGCCCTTCCAAATCGTTGTCTCGTGGTTGTTTGTGAATGTGTTATCTAGATCATCATCATCTCCAGGATTGAAGCCTCTCGTGTTCGTTTACGTGAGCCTCGATCGTTTGCTTGAAGAAGTTTTCACGAATCCATGACATATCCTTTATTGTTATAACGATAATCTTATATCATAATTCATAAACGGCTTTAGATTGATTGTTGCTTACCCTTTCCATACTAGATCCTAAGCATTCGACTCTTCGTCTCTAGTATGGGGGTAATCCACCCTTAGACTCGAAACATTGAGGACAATATTTAACTTTAGTATGGGGGGTGAATAGATACTTGCCTTGCTCACGTCCTCATGCTTTCTAAAGTTTAACTTTTTGTTTATCATTTTGTTGCAAATAAGGCTAAAAAATGGCCAATTTTTCAAATTTTTCTTAGTTTTCATAAGTGTTTTTAAGACATGAATGTAGGTTTTCCGTTGGGTAGAATAAGAGTTAATTTTTGACTTGATGGGCATTTGGAGCCCTTAACATTCCTTAACCCGCTTAAATCAAGTTTTGCTAGACTTTTATATAGGGAACTTTAAAACGCGAAAGTCTTAACTCGAAAGGGCTTAAGAAAAAGAACTTATCGCAAGTTCCTATAATTGATCCTAGAAAGTCATTTATAAAGGAAACTTTAAAACGCATTTTCTAAACTTTTCCAAGTCAAGAATTTGCAAGCTCCTATAGATGACTTGAAACCCCAAAACTTCGATTTAATTTAGTCTTAATGAAGCTAATCCAAATTTAGCTAAATTTTGACTTGCATGGATAAGTATTCACGAGTCTCTTTAATTAAAGGTCTTTAAATGGTGAAGAACGAGAAGTGATAGAGTTAGACAAGTGATCATGCTAAATGTAGAACATGAAAATGTTCTTTCAAAAACTCATGTGTTTTAATTATGGTTTTTTCTCCCATAAGATCAATGCATTAGGACAAATAAATTGCAATAAATAAAGGACATACGGTTTATAAGGTATTTAGCTTCTAGAACAAGATCGTTTAAAAGTTAATTATGATTACATAAAGTACATTTTCAACACATAACTTATCAAAACGGGATGCGAAGACTGGCGAATCCAAAAAGGCCCTTACAAGGCATGAGGATTATCTTTTGTTGCTAAATCCAAAAAGATGCGAAGTTCACAAATCCATATCCAAAATGAAGGATGAAGACACACGACGAAAAGCAAATACTCCAAAGGTTGCGGAAAAGTGTATGAATCCAAAAAGGCCCTTGTAAGGCATGAGGATGAATTTATGAATCCAAGTCCGAAAAGGAGGCGGATCGTTGCATAAACGAAGTCCCAAAATGAGGAAAAGGAAGAGTGAAGAAAGTCGTGGTCAAAGATGAAGCATCTCAAATAAATAAGAAGATGCATATACCAAAAATGAAGAGAAGACCATAACAAAGATCATCTCTCAAGATGAAGTTCGAAACACATGCCAAATATCGGTACGGGAAAGGCCTCACGTCGACAAAGTTATGTCGAGATATGGACTTTTTATGGTTATAAGAAGCGTTTTGAAAGATCGTGTCCTCTAGCTACTTATTAAATAAACCATGTAAACTTTATTTTCGGCTTAATAAATATCTAAATAAGTCAATATGAATCCTAGTGATCCAAGACAAAAATAGCTAAAAAATTCTAGATATCTTTTCATAAGTAGGATTGCGGGGAGAAAAAGTATTACATAATTTGAATGCATGAGTAGTGTTAGCATTGTGACTTGTACCAACAATGATCTCGTTTTTACACTTAGCATGGAATGTATGATAATCAAGGATAACGAACTTTACTCTATAAAACATTAACTTAATTTTATTCTTAGACCCTAAAAGTCACACTCTTGTGATGAAAATTATACATGATGTCTATAACACCAGTAGTAGTTTAGTAAGTTTACCTTTCAATAAAAGTCATAAAAATGAATTTTTGAGATACTTAGATACTTTATTCTAGCATTGTGTGAGGGCACGGTAATGGTTTAGTATGGAGGAGTGATGAGACTGCATCTATACATGGTCTCATCGTCCTAAACAAGCTTAAAATGTGTATAAATGTCGTAAAATACCGTAAAATATACTTGTGTTTGCTCTCTGTGTGTTTTAGGTATGGATATCGTGAAAAAGACAAAATATCACAAGAAACAAGGAAAAACGAACACGAGAAACGAAGCCGCACAAAGAACCGGGCCCAAGATATGAATTTGCCAAAAAGACCTTGAAGAATTGAAGATTGGGAAAACAAGTCCCTCAAGAATTAAAGAATGACACTTTATACCCCTAGGAATCTCAAAAATATAATAGGGGTCCCCAAAGTTTGAAGACTTTACAAGAACAGCCCTTCAAGTTACAAGAATAGTCCTTCGTATCCCTTGTTATCCCAAAAGGACTTAACATGAATAGCTACAAGGACTTGCTGTAAGATTGACAAAGGAGTAACGATGCAAAGATTATAAAAGGAGAGTGTAACGGGGAGGGACCAGATCTGCCAAAAGCTTAAAGTTATTTAACCCTAACAACCAAACTCCCATTAACTCTCTGCCATGTCACACCCCACTCACCTTACCCACCAAGCAAAACACTCTATCTCACCCTACCCTGTCACCTCACAATCCATTAACCCAGATTAATACTTGTTTAATCATTTTAAACCTTGGCGGCAAACACTTAACATAATCCTAAACCAGATCAAATAACATGTTCTTAAACCAAGAACACAAATTGGGTATTCCTTGGTTAATGGTGATTAGACCTTAAGCTGCTCCAGAACGGTGATTAACCATTTGCTAATCACAACCCACCTTCACTTTCGTCCCCTATCACCCCAGCATCCTCCATGTGTCTCCCTACACCAATGGAGTTCGTCTTCTACAACAAGACAAAACTAAACCCTCCATCCAATGGTTTAGAACATTTCCTTGGTCCCTACATACCATTGAACGTTTGTGATCACTCCAAAACAGCTATGCATCAACAAGAGTCCAAGAAATCTTCACAAGACCATTTTCAGCAAGGGCTTTTGGGCAACTCACAAATAGGGTTTTAGCTTATTGTTTTAGCACTAGAAACTTCCTAGAGTAATATATAAGGAGTCCTCAACATGTGATAGACCCTTGTTCTCAGATTTTCTTTTCAAGCCTTGTAATTCATTTTTCTAGTTAATGAAAAGTTGGTATTGTGTCTTTGATAAAATCTGAGTTCTTGGTAGTTTCTAGTTCATCTTCATTGAGCAACAAGCCTTAATCTTTTCACTATAAGCATATGTAATTCCTTTTTCAAAGTTTGAAAAGTTGGTATTAGCAGTTGAAAAGATTCTAGGTTTTGGGGGCTTTGTTTATGTTCATAGCTTGTTAATCCGTATCCAAACTTGTTTTCTAAAGTTTTTGTTCAAGTATCAAAAGGTTTTTAGTGTTTAAAAGTTGAAAGGAGAAGTTTTTCAAACTTTCTGTTAAGATCCTTGGTTGAGATTTAGGGCTCAACAGCTTTGCTTTTGGGGTTATACATGATCATAGCACCAAGAATTGAACAAATCCTTGGTGTAGTGAGTGTATAGGCTTGGGAGTAGGCTTGTGGGTGACTCTATTATCACCAAGTTAAGTTTTGCTATTTTGTTCCACTTGGTTATTTTATACTAACTGCTTACTAGCCATAAGCTCTCCATAAGCTACTTCACCAGTAGCTTTTGCAAAGTTTTTGAGCCTTGGTTTCCCTTGTTTGTGCTTATATTCCAATACAGCAACAAGAAGATCATATAGGGTCTCCTAGAGCTTATTGGGAGAGCATTGCTGACCCTCACTTGGACTGTGAGTGATGGAGGTTCATATTTCTTTCCCTTTATGTGCATTGCCATGTAATTTTGTGTTCTATGCTTGGAAGTGTTGTTTTTGTGGTTTGAATCTGTCACTTAGGCTTATTAGATCTTGTTTGAGTAAAAAGATTGCATGTTATAAGGTTAAAATCAAAAGTTTGTTTGAAAACTGAAAGATTAAAGGGTGTTTGGGATTGACTGTCAAAGGCTATTAATGTTTTGGACAGTGGTCTATTTGTGTTCATAGGGGATTGGTATATGCTTCTTGGTAGTTTGTGATAGTTGGTTTAGTTTGTAGAACAATAAAACAAGAAATGCATGTTAACCTCTTTTTGTCTAAAAATATGGTCAAACACATCAGAAGGCTTAAAACCTTTGTTTGTTGGTATTAAGGTCTGGAATTTGGTTTGCTTATAGGTCTTGTGGTTATTCATCTCTACAATAGATGGTATTTCATTTTGGTAGCTTGTTGTAGCTTTTAGAGCTTATTGAATCTCACTGATTTGCCAATTATATCAGCAAGTATGCATACCATGTGATTTGTTCTTGCCTTGTGGTTTTGGGTAATTATTTGCTTGTTATTACTCAATTGGTGCCTGCTAGTTGTGTTTCAAGTGTTTCAGCTTATTTAGTTGGCTCATAAGCTCACTTGGCTTATTGAGTTTTCTGTCCAAAAATCAAGCAAGTTCACCAACTGGTGAGCCTTGTTCATTGGCTTTTGCACTCAAAAGCTTCCTCCATTAAAGCTTATTCATGCCCTAAAACAGCTTACAAGTCCAAAGGTTCATAAAAATCAAGTTTAACTTTTGTTGACTTTGGTCAAAGTGCTTATTGAATCTGTTTAGCTTATTGGTGTGTGCAACAACTTTAATTTTGTACTTTCCATAGCTTTTATCAGCTTTTTAGTAGATTCTAGGAGTTTAAGCTCATTTGGTTAGCTTTTCATTAAGAAATCAACTTTTTGTGCTTATTCAGTTAGCTTGTTGCCTTTTACAGCTTATTCTACTTAGCTTTTTGGAAATTTTATTTTTGATTATTCTTAGTTAAGCTATTTAAGAGCTTTTGCAAAAAGAATCAGCTTCTAAGGTGGTCTAGAACTCAAACCTGACTATTTTGTCTTTTAGTGAAAAAGTACTTTTCTTGTTTCTGGCTTATTCCTTAAGCTTTTTCAAAATTTCTTTTTCCAGTCGTTCTTATAAGTCCAAAAGAAGAATGTGTTTTGAATTTCAGCTTATGGCATGCATTTATAGCTTAATGGGCTTATTGGCCCATTAAGATTTAGCTTATTGCTTACTAAGCTGTGATAAGCTCATTTTCAGCTTTTGGGCCTTTAGAGTTTTCTGTTTAAAATTGAATTTTGAGTAAGACTGCTTTTCTAGCTTATTTGGACAACTTTTTGTTTATTGGGCCAAAAAGCCCATTTAGACTAGTTGTTTTAGCTTTTAGCCCATTTGGGGGCTCAATAGAGGTATTTAGGTAATTTCAAGTTCATTTTTGGCTTAGTTAGATCAAAATACACTAGTTTGCAAGTTTTTAGAATATTTTATAATTTTTGGATTTTAATTAATATTTTATTATTTAAAAATTGTTTTTAGGATTTTTAAATAGATTTAATTGGTTTAAAATTTTGAAAAAATAGTTTTTAGCTTAACTAAAGTAATTTTGATGTCTACAAAGTCTTAAATCTTAGTTTGGGCTTTTTGATAATTTATTTGATTTTTAGGGCTTTAATTAGCATTTAAAAATTAAATATTAAATACTTTAAAATGTTACAAGAAGTTTTCTTGATTTATAAACCTTAGACTTTTTTTTAGAAATTTATTGTAATTTTTTGGGAATTTTTAGGATAATTTTTAGTTTTGCCTCGTTTTGCCTGAAAGCGCGTTTTTAGTTTTAGTGTAATTTTAACCATAATCCGTCATTTTCTTTTCTCTTTTCTTTCAATATTAATCCAAAACATATCAAGTTTAACACACACTTTAATCCTCCTTGGTAAACGAACTTACATTAGGTCATCAGTGATTGATTTTTCTAAATCAATTACTTAATACTTACCATATATACGTCTTTTTCCTAAAAGCGTATTTTTACCACAATCATATATCATAATCCCCGGTTAATGGTTCCTTTAAGATACCAAAAGATCATTTTTACAACATGTAAGTGCTTTTCAGTAGGTCGAGCCTGATAACTGGCACACATGCAAATAGCGAATTGTAGGTCGTGCCTGCTAGCAGTGAGATAGATAAAGGTACCAATTATTCCACGATAAAGTAAAGGATCAATATCTATCCCGTCTATGTCCTCATCGAGCTTGGATTTCTCCACCATTGGAGTATCCACGGTGTCGCAAGATTCAAAGTGGTATTGTTTCAAACATTCAAGAGAGAATTTGGATTGATAAATAAAGACGCCTTTGGGATTTTGAGAAATTTGTAACCCCAAGAAAAATGAAAATTTTCCCATCATTGACATCTTAAATTTTGAGGAGATGATTTTCTCAAAATGGTTGGACTTTGGGTCATGGCAGCAAATATTTTATCATCAACATAAATTTGTACCAATATCATGTCTTTACCTTCCTTGAGAATAAACAACGTCGGATCCACCTTGCCTTTTATGCAGCCCTCCGAGATGAGGTAATATGAAAGTAGATCGTACCATGCACGTGGAGCTTGTTTCAACCCGTAGAGAGCCTTCTTAAGCTTGTGCACATGGTTGGGAAATTATGGGTTCACAAATCCACCCGGATGGCTTACATAGACTTCTTCCCTTAGTTCACCATTCAGAAATGCCGTCTTAACATCCATTTGGTAGACGATCATGTTCATATGAGCAGCATACGCGAGAAAGAGTTTAATAGCTTCTAATCGGGCAATAGGTGCAAACGATTCCACAAATTCGATGCCCATTGCTTGTTTATATCCCCGAGCAACCAATCTTGCTTTGTTCTTCAATATTCCTCCCATATCATCGACTTTGATCTTAAAGACCCATTTCAAAGTACGTATTTGTACTTTGGCTGGGAGAGGAACAAGTTATCATACTTCAATTCATTGAAATTCATTAAGTTCCTCTTGCATAGCTTCGATCCAACACGATTGTGTATAGGCCTCTTGCCATGTTTTAGGTTCAACGGCTGAGAGAAAGGCATCGAAGTAGCAAAATATTGCACTTTCTTGTAATTGGTGTCGGGTAGAAACCGGTCATTCAATGGCACCGATGATGTTTCTGATAGGGTGATCCGTTGACCACTTGCTATTAGGTTCATTAATCCTTGGTATGGAGTAAACGATAGCAGAAGCTTCCTCTATAGTGGACGAGCCGTCAGTATTTTCGGGGATCAGAACACCAAAGAATGGAATGTCATGTATGTGAGCAAATTCCAAGTCAAGATCATAGTCATCCTCTTCAGCATCATTAGGAACGAGTTGACGTGTAGATTCGGGTGTTGTTTCAGAATTACTGGGGGATGGTGCATCTTGTTCAATAGTAATCATAGATACATCAGATCGTGCTCCATTGTCTTGCGCAACAACTTCGAGAACTTGAGCTATTTTTTTTAAATTTTTTTTTTGTAACCATGATTTCCGACTCATTGGTCGACTAATCCGCAGGGTTTGAGCCCACCACCACACAGTCTCAAACCAGGTAAATCCCTCCCTTTTCAGAAGGTTGGCATCGCCACTTCAAGGTTGTAAACATCACTTGAGCAACATCACTTGGAGGATCGAATAATTCATCAAACATCGGTTAAAATAATTCATCCCACTCGGGCCTAGTTGGTGGTACAAAAGATGATGAAGAAGGATTTTTGGGAACCATTCCGGAACTAATATGCGGGTTTAGAGTTGCGTTGCTTAAAACGATGTCAGCTCATCATAGTCGACATCCATAGTTTCTACAATCTTTCGAGTGCGGCTGTTGTAAATTCGGTATGCCTTCTTTACGGGTGAGTAACCAATGAAAATTCTTATATCATCTTTTGGTTGACGTTCTCTCAAATTCTCACTAGTTATGGTCGGAGAAGCTCATATGGTGTAACATGCGGTTGCCACTGCTTCTGCCCATAAGTATAGTGGAGCCTTTGCGTAAATTAACATTGCTCTAGCCGCTTCCATAAGAGTGCGGTTACGCCTTTCAACGACACCGTTTTGTTGTGGAATGCGAGAAACGGATGTTTCATGAGAAATGATAACTTCTTCATACAATTCACGCAGAGTATGATTGACAAACTCGGTTCCATTATCTGTACGAATACGACAGATAGTAGCATTGAGACGCACTTGAATCAATTTGAGAAACTTAACAATGAATTTAGGTGCCTCATCTTTAGTACTTAGATACCCATGTAAATCTAGAATAATCATCCACAATGATGAGGGTAGATCTCTTTCCAGTCACACTTTTAGTATGCATTGGCCCGCAAAGATCCATATGCAAAAGATATAGTTTCTCTTGGTTAGTGTCTTCAGCTTTGAGTTTGTAAGATTTCTTGGTGCTTTTCCCCATTGAAAACGCGGAACATAAGTGATCCTTGTGAAATTTAAGTTGCAAAAGACCATGAACATGTCCGTTTTTGGCAAAGTGCTTAATAGCGTCAAAGTTAAGATGAGATAACCGGCGATGCCATAACCATGACTTAGTTTTTGATGCTTTAGAGAGAAGACATACGGGAGAAGCGACCATCATATCACTTAAAAACAATGTATACAAATTATCCCTACGAGAACCTTTTAACAAATCAACTCCTTTTAAGTTACAAATGAAGCAAGTATGTTGATCGAAAAGCAACCTCAAGGTTAGAATCGCAAAATTGTCCGATGGAGAATAAATTATGGCCTAGTCCTTCCACGTAATACATACGAGAGACCGTAACATTCCCAATTTGATCACCATAACCCATGATCTTTACAATAGGTTCATTCCCAAATTTTACCGTGCATAGAAACTTGTTGACAAATTTTTGCGCATCGAGCGATCTCAGGTCATATGCTTGGATCAACCGGAGTCCAAATACCAGAGGATGATTTGGACCACCTGAAACTATCAGCCGACAAAGACAATGTATTGGAATCTAGTTGTTCCTCTGTGTTAGCAAGTACATATATAATAATCTTAGATTTGCTCACATTACGTTTCCTAGCTTTCCTTGGTTTAATTTTTACTATTTTTAGGCTTAATCTCAAGTTTTTAGTGACCTAATTTCCTGTATTTTTTCACTAGTAGGCACTATAATACGAGGCTTTTACCCAGTAAGAAAATTTTATCGTCCGATCTTTTCGAATTGAGAAAGGGAAGAATGTGCGACTCAGTCATCTTCTGGTGAAAAACAAGGATTTTTCGTTGTTATAAATAAAAAGTGCAAAACTTTAAAGTAATTGACAGGTAAATAAAGCTACAACTAATTAAAACTTAAATGGTGCAAATTTAAAACTTTGAAAAGTAAATTGATTAAATGACTTAAAATTAAAGCGTGACGAAAATTAAACTGACAATGTAAATAAAATGTGAACTTTTAAAATTACAATAAAGAAAAACAATGATTAAAATGACTTAAAGAAAATTGGTGAGAAATTTAAATGCTTGAGAATGAAACAGAGGATAAACAAAACCTGAGTCGAAGCCCAATTACTGTCACTATTCGGCGTACCCAACAAAGAACTGCTTACCCGGAATAAAGCTGTCACCTTTATCCGCAATCTGAATCTGCTCCTTATCCGGAATAAATATCTATTGCTTATCCGGAATCCACCAAGTGACGCTTATCCGGAATTACCTTTTAAGCGTTATCCGGAATAACCAAATGGAGCCCTTATTCGGAATAATCTTCTGAGAGTTATCCGGAATACACGAATTTGATGCCTTATCCGGAATCCTTCTCTCCAGCAGCTTATCCGGAATAATGACAAGAAAACTATCTGGAATGTTGCTTCTTCGGCTTATCCGGAATAACCTTCAACTTGTTATCCGGAATCAAGAAACTCACCTTGTCCGGAATAACGAACTTCTCTTTATCCGGAATAAACAAAATGAAACTATTCGGAATAATTACTCCGGAGCTTTATCCGGAATACCCAATCTCTGCCTTATCCGGAATACTTGTCCGGAAGCTTATCCGGAATACTTGTCCGGAAGCTTATCCGGAATACTTATCCGGATTCTTGTCCGGAATATGGAGTTCCGAAGCTTTATCCTGAATACCACAAGTGGAGCTTATCCAGAATAAGGTTTGAACCTATATCCGGAAAAAGAGGGTTTACCAGAAATCCGAATAACAGTTGAAATCAAATAAGCTAAAACTATAATTAAGCTAAACACAAATAAGCATTTAACTCAAACTTTTACCAAATCAAACTTAAGAAAAAGCTATAAGACCAAAATTTAAAAACTTTTAAGAAAACTAAATGATAAAAATATTAAAAATCAACTTTTTATAAAAAATAACTAAAAAGCACTTATTTAAATTTAATGAAAAACACAATAAGCTATCAAGTCAATAAGCTAACATAATCAATATCATAAAAACATAACAAGTAATCAAATAAGCATGACAATAAGATAATAAGCACAAAGATTAAGCAAAATAAGAAAGGTAGAATGAGAGATTAATTAAAAACTTGATTAAAGAAAAGATTCAACAACAAAATTAAAAACACTTACTTGGAATTAAAGGAATTAAAGTGCAAGACAAGTATTTAAATTGACAATTAATTAAAATGACATGAAAATAAGGTGGAAAGACTAATGTGTCAAATTAGCTAACAACTCCTAATGACACATTAAGAGTCTATTTATAGTGATTAGGAAAACTAAGCATGTGTTGGTTCATTCTTCTTTCTTTCTCGACTCTCGTCTTCTAATTTCTTCGACTTTTTCGACTTTGTCTCGGGATTAATTAAACTCGTCTTGTAATTTCTTCATTAATTTAGACTTGAGTTCTTCGGCTTTTATTAAACTTCCGTCTTTAGACTTTTTCTTCGATAAATCTTCAGAATTGGCCTTGGACTTCCGTTCTTTTAGCACTCTTGATCTTTCGACTTCGTCTTTTCTCTTTTTCTTCGATAAAAGCCCGTGAAAGCCCGTGTTTTGTTCCCTTTTCACATTTTGATCCTAAATCACAACAAAAACACAAACCACGCATAATTCCGACATTTACGACATAAAATACACGTTTTGGCTTGGTTATTATTGTAGTTAGATGGTAAAAGGATGGGTGTTTACACACTTATAAAATCCCCTACACTTGACCATTGCAATGTCCTCATGCAATGCATTAGTTACAAAGCAAGTTTTACATTTTCTATCATAATCAATCCACATTGGCCTTTATTAAAGAGACAAAATATTTAAAAGAAGGAAACAAGTAAAAAGATCAAAAACTTACCTTAGGGTTTTAGAATGTCATGAATGATTATCATCCTCAAGTTTCACGTTCCCCAAACCAAGCTTAAAAACGAGATCATTGTTATTATAAGTTAGCAAACTAACACAAACTCATGTGGGCCAGTTATTCACTTAGACTCCCTTATTCTTAGGTGTATCTCTTATATTTTATTGTTGTCTTGAATGATCACAAGGATGCATTGTTGACTTATTTCGATAGTTATTAAGGCTGAAAATAAAGTAGGACGATTTAATCAATAGTTAGTTAAAGGACAAAATCTTTTAAAACTGCTTCTCGGGACCTCATAAAGTTCATTTCTTGGCATAACGTGCTTCACGATTTGAGACCTTTACTGATATTTGGCAGCGACTTCATACTTCAAAACTTTGAGAGACGTTCTTGAAATTATGGTCTTCTCTTCATAATAACAATTACTTCTCTTAAACTTTTTGAGAGATTCTTCATATTTGGACCACGACTTCTTCATTTTTCTCCAATCTTAATTTGGGATTTTGATATATAACGATCCGCCTCCTTTTAGGACTTGGATCTATCTATCCTCATACCTTGTTAGGGTCTTTTCGGATAGACTTCTCCATGATCTTTTAGGGAGTTTTTGCTTTTCGTCGTGTGTCTCGATCCTTCATATTGATTTTCGATAAATGATTCTTCACATCACTTTAGGATCTTTAGCAACAAAATGTAGCCCTCATGCCTTGTTAGGGCCTTTTCGGACTCGTCAATCTTCGCATCCCGCTTCAATAAGTTATGCCTTGGCTATGAACTCTAATTAATACCGAGCAACTTTTAAACGATCTTGGGCTAGAAGCTAAGTAACTTTTCAAATCGTACAACCTTACTTATTGCAGATAAAATTTATTAGCAAGCGATGGGAGAATAGGCTTATAATCAACTCACATAAATTCACGAAAGAATACTAAACTTATAATTGACTCTATCATCTCTCGTTCTCCACAATTTAAAATCTCAAGGAATGAGACTCGTGGATGCTTAGCCTATTAAATCAAAGTTTTGGGTTTTCGAGTCGTCTATAGGATCTTGCAAACTCTTAGACTTTTTCAAGTTTAGAAATCGCATTTTAAAGTTCCCTTGATAGACGACTCTCTAGGATCAATTATAGGAACTTGCGAAAAGTTCTTGTTCTTAACCCGTGAGAGTTAAGACTTTCGCGTTTTAAAGCTCCGTATATAAAAGACTAGCAAAACTTGACTTAAACATGTTAAGGATACTAGCTAGAGTAAACTTGGATAAGTAAACTCGGGTTGAGTCAAAAGATTCACAACGATTAAAAATTAAAACCACTTAATTAAAATTTATTCTAGCAACGAAATAAAATAACTAAAATAAAGGAAAATACAACTATACTACTAGGCCAAAATAGATCAAAAATTTTGAAAAATGTCGAAAAATCAATTTTCCGGTTAAAATGAGGATAAAACAAGGAAAAGACCACTTAACTTCGATAGAAGTCCCCTACACTTAATATAAACATTGTCCTCAATGTTTAAGCATGTGGAAGTAAACTCCCCTACACTTAGGACATTGTGTACGTTGTTTAAATCTTGCTAAGGAAGAGACAACTAAAGTGATTCCTATTTCAATCATAAATGATAAAATAATGAATCAAAAGAGTTTAGGATAGAACCGGGAAGACGGGTACACGGGATCACGGTTCGTCAAAAGTCATCAAGAATGGATCTTTGAAAGCTCGAATCCCTGTACATGATTAGAAAGAAGACAACAAACAACATACTAGGATCTCCCCCTACACTTATTATAAAAACAAGAGAAAAATGATAGATACTGCGGGTTGCCTCCCGAGAAGCGCTTGTTTTTGTTAACCAAGTCGTGAGCCTGACTTGACCTTGATTAGCATAGGAAGAAGCTTGAAAAACATCCACCGGGATCAAATACATGGTTTTCGTCCATCAAATAGCACAAGCTTAAGGCAAACAAGGCAATCCAAAGAAGAGTAGGCAGGGTTTCCTTAAGCAGCGATTGAGCACGGTGGTAGCAAGGGTGAAGTGCAAGCATATCTCCATAAGTTCCAAAGATTTTTCCTTTTATTTCATCAGATGGATACTGAGATGACTTAAAGATTCCAATACCGGGGTCGAACACCTTTTCCTTTAGGGGAAAATAACACTCAGGCTCAGCAGATCTTGAAGAAGATCCGATCATAAATCTCGCAATCTCATCCTCAGAAGGTGGATATAGAGGTGTCAAGACATAAGTGTTGCGGATATCGGTGTCGGCCGGCTTTTTCTCCTTTGAAGCGGGTTTCTTTATATCCAAAGTAGGATAAAGACCATAATCATCAAAGTCCAAAGGAGGAGCATCACTTTCATTTAGGAAGTATGTGTTGAGAAAAGTAGCAAAGTCTTCCTCAAATGAGTAGTCATCCAAAGTAGGATCAAGTGTTGTTGGCGGAGGATCTTCATCATATGAAGAATCACTCGAGAAAGTATCAGCCTCATCAAAATCATCATAAGTGTGCATGTCTGGATACTCAGAAGTAAAATCATCATAATCATCTCCAGTAGAACTAGAATCGTCATCATAAGTATCAAAGATCGATGGAGAATCATAAATTGGTGGAGGATCGGAATTAGATAGAGAATCATCCACATCATCTTGGAACAGTGGATTGTCATAGCAAGAATCGAATAGAGGATTGTTGTAGACGACAAAATCATCAAGCACATTAATCATATTCGCTGATTCTCTTCCATATGATTTGTTTGTGATCTTCCCCATTTTGAAAACTTGTTGTGCATTCCCGACCCTTAAAATTAACTCACCTTCGGCAACATAAACTAAAGCTTTTCCGGTTCTCAAGAATGGCCGACCAAGTATTAACAGAATACGAGGGTCCATTTCATAATGAACAACAACAAAGTCGACCGGAAAAGTGAAGGTGCCCACTTTAATAAACACATCTTCGGCAATACCAACGAGGTAAGCGAGAGTGCGATTTGCAAGCTCAAGAGTCATCTTTGTTGGTGTAAGGTCGGGTAATGATAGTGCTGTCCAAACACTTAAAGGCATCAAATTAATACTTGCCCCGAGATCAGCTAGGGCAGTAAATTCTTCGGTTTTGTTAAAAATGCAAGGCAACACAAAACGACCGGGATCTCCAAGTTTTTCCGGAAGTTCTTTAAGAATAACTGCAGAACAGTTTTCATTTAAGCGTGTGTTGACAAGCTCAACCAGCTTTTCCTTCTTGTTAAGCAATTCCTTGAATGCTTTGACGAATTTTGGCATGTGGACAAGTGCTTCAACAAGGCTAATGTTGAAATTCATTTGAGAGATCATCTTCAAATAGTTCGACACTTGAATTTCATCCTTGGTTAGCAAGTTAGGCTTGTCCAAGCGAGATGGATAAGGAATATTAGGTTTATAAGTGGAAGGTGTAGGAGTAGCAGGTAAAGGTTGAGATGTTGAGGGTTTAGAGGTGGAAGGTGGGGTTGGTGAAGGGTTCTTCTTGGGTACTTCTTCATGACGAGCCGGAGACGGTAATGGTGAACTAATACTAGGCGTGGGAAGGAGGGATAAATGGTGGTGGACGAGGTGTATATGGAGTAACTGGGGGAGGGATAGATGGTCCTACTACGGTTGCTCCACTACGTGTAGTAATAGCACTCACATTCGCTCTCGGATTGGTGACGGTATTTGAAGGTAGAGAGCCCGAAGTAGAGGGTTGAGTGGTTGGTAAGAAACTAGCCAGCATATTCTTCAAATCATTAGTTTGAGTGCTAAAGGAGGTTTGTATATCATGTCGAAGCTCGGATCTAATGTCATTACCTTGCTTAGTGATATCCCCTTTCAAGTTGATAATTTGGCTTTGCAGATTCTTAATTTGCTCTCCTTGGGTTCTCATTAAGGTTTCAACATCTTGATTAATGGGCGGGGCTTGTTGAGCGGGTGGGTGATAAGGATTAGAAACTCGAGGTGGGATTTGGTTGCTTCTATTGTAGTTGTTGGGGTTGTGGTTTTGAGGAGATAAACCGGGTGAAAGATAGTTGTTCGACCTGTAACTTAGCAAATTTCGATCCCCTTGAGGTCGGGCTTGGTAATTTTCCGGTGAATAGTTACCATAAGCCGCATACACGTTTTCCGGATTGCCTTGAGTGGAAGGACAATCAGTGTATGAATGAGGACCACCGCAAGTCTCACAAGAAATTGCTACAGCTTTAGCTTGTTGTTGTTGGTTTGTAGCGATGAGCAAGATATTTTTGTTCATTTCAGCCATCATGTGGGTGAATTCGGTCATGTCGGGGTTTGCTGAAGTAGAAGAAACATTGACTCTCGGGTTTTTCCTTGAAGATGCGGAGGAATCCCAATTTTTGTGATGAGTAGTCATGTTCTCAATAAGCTCTCTACACTCCACAGGTCTCCTTTTCATAAATGTGCCACCGGCGGCTGCATTAATCATATCACTATCACGAAAAGTTAAACCATTGTAGAAAGTATCAATTAAGGTGACGGGGAGCATGTTGTGGTTTGGACATCGATCGATCAAAACATTATATCTTTCCCAAGCATCAAAGAGTGATTCATCGGGTTCTTGCATGAAACCGCTGATTTGATTTCGAAGGCTCGTGACCATGGATGGTGGAAAGTAGCGCGACAAAAATCGTTGAGTCATGTCGTCCCAAGTATGAATGGAATTCTTCGGGAGACGATCAAACCATTTTTCGGCGTGGTGGGATAAAGTATGTGGAAAGAGCTGTAGGCGAAGGACATTCATAGTAACACCGGGCAACTTCATGCTTTGAGTAATAGTAATGAATTTGTCGAGGTGCTTGTTGGCATCATCATCAAGCAATCCGCGAAATGGATTAATTTGCACTTTTTGGATCATGTGATGCTTCAACGAAAACTCCGGAGCCGTGATTTGCATCGGCGCAATCGGTCCTCCTCGTCCATACATTGTGGGTTGACAAAGCTCCTCCTTTGTTCTAAGGTCGGGAGGGGGAACATTGTTGTTGTTATTGTTGAGGTGCGGTGGGTTATTGTTGTTGTTCACACCTGCCATAGCTAAATCTTCACGAGTCTCGGGCTCTAGATAAGTTGAAGATCTAGTACGCATACACCTGCAAAAGCAAAAGAAAACAATACCAAAGAAATAGACAATATATATACACTATAGAAATAAAATAAAATCTTTTTGGATTTTTGAAAATTTTTAATTTTTATGGATTTTTGGAAATTTTTAATTTTTATGGATTTTTGGAAATTTTTAAGCAAGAAAACTAACGCTCACGAATGAACGGATCCCAAAATTCAACGCGTCTCTCACAGAAAACCGTTAATCTTTACGAAAAGAGCCGGCAACGGCGCCATTTAATACGAGGCTTTTACCCAGTAAGAAAATTTTATCGTCCGATCTTTTCGAATTGAGAAAGGGAAGAATGTGCGACTCAGTCGTCTTCTGGTGAAAAACAAGGATTTGTCGTCCGATCTTTTCAAATAAGCTATAAACTATAATTAAGCTAAACACAAATAAGTACTTAACTCAAACTTTTACCAAATCAAACTTAAGAAAAAGCTATAAGACCAAAATTTAAAAACTTTTAAGAAAACTAAATGATAAAAATATTAAAAATCAACTATTTATAAAAATTAACTAAAAAGCACTTAATTAAATTTAAAGAAAAACATAATAAGCTATCAAGTCAATAAGCTAACACAATCAATATCATAAAAACATAACAAGTAATAAAATAAGCATGACAATAAGATAATAAGCACAAAGATTAAGCAAAATAAGAAAGGTAGAATGAGAGATTAATTAAAAACTTGATTAAAGAAAAGATTCAACAACAAAATTAAAAACACTTACTTAGAATTAAAGGAATTAAAGTGCAAGACAAGTATTTAAATTGACAATTAATTAAAATGACATGAAAATAAGGTGGAAAGACTAATGTGTCAAATTAGCTAACAACTCCTAATGACACATTAGGAGTCTATTTATAGTGATTAGGAAAACTAAGCATGTGTTGGTTCATTCTTCTTTCTTTCTCGACTCTCGTCTTCTAATTTCTTCGACTTTTTCGACTTTGTCTCGGGATTATTTAAACTCGTCTTGTAATTTCTTCATTAATTTAGACTTGAGTTCTTCGGCTTTTATTAAACTTCTGTCTTTAGACTTTTTCTTCGATAAATCTTCAAAATTGGCCTTGGACTTCCGTTCTTTTAGCACTCTTGATCTTTGGACTTCGTCTTTTGTCTTTTTCTTTAAAAAAAGCCCGTGAAAGCCCGTGTTTTCTTCCCTTCTCACATTTTGATCCTAAATCACAACAAAAACACAAACCACGCATAATTCCGATATTTACGACATAAAATACACGTTTTGGCTTGGTTATTATTGTAGTTAAGTGGTAAAAGGATGGGTGTTTACACACCTATCAAATCCCCGGCAGCGGCGCCATTTAATATGAGGCTTTTACCCAGTAAGAAAATTTTATCGTCCGATCTTTTCGAATTGAGAAAGGGAAGAATGTGCGACTCAGTCGTCTTCTGGTGAAAAACAAGGATTTGTCGTTGTTATAAATAAAAAGTGCAAAACTTTATAGTAATTGACATGTAAATAAAGCTACAACTAATTAAAACTTAAATGGTGCAAATTTAAAACTTTGAAAAGTAAATTGATTAAATGACTTAAAATTAAAGCGTGACGAAAATTAAACTGACAATGTAAATAAAATGTGAACTTTTAAAATTACAATAAAGAAAAACAATGATTAAAACGACTTAAAGAAAATTGGTGAGAAAATTAAATGCTTGAGAATGAAACAGAGGATAAACAAAACCTGAGTCGGAGCCCAATTACTGTCACTATTCGGCGTACCCAACAAAGAACTGCTTACCCGGAATAAAGCTGTCACCTTTATCCGCAATCTGAATCTGCTCCTTATCCGGAATAAATATCTATTGCTTATCCGAAATAAATATCTATTGCTTATCCGGAATCCACCAAGTGACGCTTATCCGGAATTACCTTCTAAGCGTTATCCGAAATAACCAAATGGAGCCCTTATTCGGAATAATCTTCTGAGAGTTATCCGGAATACACGAATTCGATGCCTTATTCGGAATCCTTCTCTCCAGCAGCTTATCCGGAATAATGACAAGAACACTATCCGGAATGTTGCTTCTTCGGCTTATCCGGAATAACCTTCGGCTTGTTATCCGGAATCAAGAAACTCACCTTGTCCGGAATAACGAACTTCTCTTTATCCGGAATAAACAAAATGAAACTATTCGGAATAATTACTCCGGAGCTTTATCTGGAATACCCAATCTCTGCCTTATCCGGAATACTTGTCCGGAAGCTTATCTAGAATACTTGTCCGGAAGCTTATCCAGAATACTTATTCGGATTCTTATCCGGAATATGGAGTTCCGAAGCTTTATCCTAAATACCACAAGTGGAGCTTATCCGGAGTAAGGTTTGAACCCTTATCCGGAAAAAGATGGTTTACCAGAAATCCGAATAACAGTTGAAATCAAATAAGCTATAAACTATAATTAAGCTAAACACAAATAAGCACTTTACTCAAACTGTTTCTAAATCAAACTTAAGAAAAAGCTATAAGACCAAAATTTAAAAACTTTTAAGAAAACTAAATGATAAAAATATTAAAAATCAACTTTTTATAAAAATTAACTAAAAAGCACTTATTTAATTTAAAGAAAAACACAATAAGTTATCAAGTCAATAAGCTAACACAATCAATATCATAAAAACATAACAAGTAATCAAATAAGCATGACAATAAGATAATAAGCACAAAGATTAAGCAAAATAAGAAAGGTAGAATGAGAGATTAATTAAAAACTTGATTAAAGAAAAGATTCAACAACAAAATTAAAAACACTTACTTGGAATTAAAGGAATTAAAGTGCAAGACAAGTATTTAAATTGACAGTTAATTAAAATGACATGAAAATAAGGTGGAAAGACTAATGTGTCAAATTAGCTAACAACTCCTAATGACACATTAGGAGTCTATTTATAGTGATTAGGAAAACTAAGCATGTGTTGGTTCATTCTTCTTTCTTTCTCGACTCTCGTCTTCTAATTTCTTCGACTTTTTCGACTTTGTCTCGGGATTAATCAAACTCGTCTTGTAATTTCTTCATTAATTTAGACTTGAGTTCTTCGACTTTTATTAAACTTCCGTCTTTAGACTTTTTCTTCGATAAATCTTCAGAATTGGCCTTGGACTTCCGTTCTTTTAGCACTCTTGATCTTTCGACATCGTCTTTTGTCTTTTTCTTCGATAAAAGCCCGTGAAAGCCCGTGTTTTCTTCCCTTTTCACATTTTGATCCTAAATCACAACAAAAACACAAACCACGCATAATTCCGACATTTACGACATAAAATACACGTTTTGGCTTGGTTATTATTGTAGTTAAGTGGTAAAAGGATGGGTGTTTACACACCTATCACACTATCGCAGGGGCGGTCCTAGTTAAAGGGTGCAGTTTCCATACTTTAGTGATGGTGTTCCTAGTTAAAGGCATAACTATAGTGGGAGTGATCCTAGTTAAAGGACACTTAGTTCCAACTATAGTGAAGGTCCTACCACTGGGGCACCATTGCCGTCCAACTTGGGTAAAAAGTTTCCCAGTCAGTTTCTATTCTAAATTATGTTTGCGAGCATACATTTCATTCATGTGGTCAACAAGGCACAAATCATGACGCTTAGAAAACATGCATTCATTACAATGCCAACATTTCAAATCAGAATTCATTTTCGGCTTAGGCTGATGCACAACCGCGTAACCTTTAGTTTTAGCTACATAATTCTTTTTATTCAAATTTGAAATAACATTCTTAGGGTGGACTTCTACATTCTTCTTCATAGTACTACTAGTGGAGGGCATGCTCCTTTTTCTCTTTCCTTTGCCTTTTGGCTTTGATTCTTGAGCCCTAGTAGATGAGTTTACTCTTGTAGAAGGCAACACATGAACATTAGAAGCAGATTTTGAGTATGCCTTATTGAATATACCTAGTGTTTGAGATGGATTCACCCCTAGGATTTGGTTAAATGGAGTAATGGCAACTAGCTTTTTGTTAGGTGATTCAGAACCCGGTGGACCAATATAGTCAAGATAAGCCAAGAAATATTAAAGACGGTTAATGTATAAACATTCTGAATAAAAGTCACTATTTTGAGTATCGGATGCACATAATTCCTCAATAACTCCCCTAGCAAGGTCGGCATGATCTAAGGCATTCCTCATATAATCGGCATATATATATATATATATATATATATATATATATATATATATATATATATATATATATATATATATATATATATATATATATATATATATATATATATATATATATATATATATATATATATATATATATATATATATATATATATATATATATATATATATATATATATATATATATATATATATATATATATATATATATATATATATATATATATATATATATATATATATATATATATATATATATATATATATATATATATATATATATATATATATATATGTATTGTTCTTAAAAAGTGGGTTCTGATAAAGCACTATTGGGTTGGGTTTGGAGGCACTAGAGGATGGTGCTCAGATGGTAGCCGCGTTATCAACAAATTCTTTCCCTTTAAGTCGAAGTGTTTCCTTTAACTCAGCTAAAACCATGTTTTTGTCGTTGAGTAGCACGGTTAGATCAGAGATTTCCGCAGACTTTTGGTTTAGTTGGTCAATATATGACTTTAGCTGTGCTTCATTCGAAGCGAATCTTTGTTCTATTGAATCATAAAGTTGTGTACATCCCTGTTTGGCCCGTTCAAACTCTCCTAGAATATAGGTGATCCTATTTTCTAATGCATGGTTTTTAGTCTCAGCGGCCTCTAGTTCTAATTTCATTGATTCTATGAGTGACTCTCTCTTAAGTCTCGTAATCTCTTCCTCTAATGCCTTAATCACCTTGTCACGCTTCTAACCCTTCATTGTTGCTTTGTTTATTCGAAAAATCTTTTCAAATGTCGGATTATCTTTAATCTCACAATCGTTGTTTAATAAAAGAAACTCACGTTTAGATTGTTTGGCAACTTCAAGAGAAATACAATGCTTTTGGAGTTCAACAAAACGTTCTGAAAGTGAATTAAAAGAATCTTGAAGCTTTAAATTATCATCAATATTCACAAGAGAGGCATTCATATCATCACAATTATGCACAAGGACTTTCACAATATCGTGGGACATGACTTGTTCCAGAGTCGGTCATTTTGATACAAAACTTTTTCTTTCACAATTAAATTTTGCTCATAAGCGTCTTCCATTTCATAGAAAACTCTTTGAACTTATTTAATTTCAGATGTTAAGTTTTGATTAAGAGTTTTAAAGTCAGCTTTAAGATTTTCCACTAACTGAATGATCTCACCATTAAAATAGAAAATGGAAATTTGAATTTGGCAGATTCCAAATGGTCTAGGAATATCCACGTGAGGTATAAACTTCACCAGATAGGATTTCCCCACTAAAGGACAAAAAGGAGCGGAATCTACAGCCGGCGGCTCAACATAGGTGCCTGCGGCTCAATATTAATATTGAGCCACCAGCCTATTTAATGAGCCGCAACCAGATAGAACCGTTGAGCCTTTGTCCTATAAATAGTGGAATATTTCCAGATTTCCTTTTCACCTATTTTACACACAAATTATCAGATTCAACCCATCTTCTTTAATCACACAAATCCTTGGTTATTTGGTTAATTATACTTGATGACGTATAGTCCCCAGCCGGGTCAGGAACTCGGCCCACGGGTACTACCCGTATCCGGCCCATCACAGATGGGTAGGAATAATGTCATTCAAGCTTATGGGCTTGAATAAACAGTAACCGCACACATGTGTGCGGCCCACGGCTCGGCGCGGCCGACATAGCGTTAGACAGAATCATATTCTGTCTAGGACTAGGTTTACCCCAAAAGAGGAGGATATTCACTACCGTAATTAGAAGATAACAATCATTCTAATTATGATAGTTATCCTTTCCTTGGGGCCAAAGTATCAGTGGCAGCCCACTAGGGTTCCACTGCCTATAAAAGGAACCCCCAAGGGTTCCACAAAGGTATTACGTTCTATACTCTCAACTCACATAAAACCCTAACTGATTACTTACTCTCACGCTGGAGTCTAATCGTGGGAAACACTCCCACGGTAAGCCTAACGCGTACTGTTTAGTGTGCAGGATCCCAACCAAACGATTCACTTGGTGCAGGAGCCGGAGCCCAGCCAACCCGAATTAAGCCTAATTCGGGTCTAGCAAGGATCACCCAACTTTTGCATCAACAAGTTGGCGCCATTCGTGGGACCCATTACACTAAGCTAGAACAAAACCTCATTCTGAATTTCCAATGACGAAGGGGCATCCGCAAGCCAACCCCAGGAACACGAATCCTAGAAATCGGAAGTCCCAAGGGGAAGGGATACTCATCCCCAATCAATCACCTAGCCGCCTCGCAGGCGGACCTGGTAACCGTGGCGGTTTTCAGCCCTTGGGGGTGACGAGCACGATCTCCATAACACCCCCACCTACTTCAACCCTGGACAACCCTGACCTAGGGAGTGCGCCCAACCCTCCTAACAAGGAGCCGCGCAGACCGTCAGCGGAGGAGGAAGTAGAAGTCCAACCACTCAGCGAGGAGGATCTCACTCGAGTTCTCACGCAGAACTTTAATAGGATCGTCCCGGGGATCGCATCAAGGTTGAATCTGGGGAGGAACCTCCAATCCAGACTCAACTTTGGTGACACCGGACCAATCACCTCTTCCCAAAACCAGAGGAAAAGGAGAGCTCGGCCTCAGGAGCAGAGCATCTTTGAGGAAACCCCTCAACCCAGGAATGTGTTTGAGCGCATAGGAGATCGCCTCATACAGGAACTAATGTAGTCTCGAGAAGGAGGAGATAAGTCTGACGGTTCACCCGAGCGACCAGATCGAGAGCTGGCCAGAACCGCTCGCCGCACGAGCGTGTGGGACAGGATGAACACTGGGAAAAAGGCTCCTGGTTCATCCCAAAAAAGTGGTCCCCACCCAAAGGATGGGGCACCACCGTCGTCTCCAGACCCGTCACCGACTTAGGCGTACCCCTCCACCACCACCAAACAATGATGAGTATTATGGTGGCCCTTATTATCGAGATATAGAAGCGGAGGATCTTTCGCGCCCATGGTGTGAACCATGGGATGATCCTAGGCTCACCCGGCCATGGGCGGATCCCAGGGAAGACCCGTTCACCCTCCGCATACGGAACTATTCCGAGGACACTAAACGTCGCATGCCGGCGTGTGTCAAGACCTATAATGGAACTGGTGATCCGGATGATCACCTTAAAATATTTGATACGCAGGCTAAAATTAAGCGGTGGCCCATGCCTATATGGTGCCAAATGTTCAATTCAACTCTGATCGGAAATGCCCGTGACTGGTTTGAGGGACTCCCTCCACGAAGCATTGGTAGTTTCACGGAACTACGCACTGCGTTCAAGAATAATTATACTCAGAGGAAGAAGTATAATAGGGATCCGGTCTCACTGGCGACTGTCAAACAACGGCCGGGGGAGTCCACAGAAGCCTTCACTGAACGCTTCAATGATGAGTGCACGCGCACAAAAACAATGTCGGAACTCCTGAAAATCTTTGACTACATGCACGCCATAACAGACAGGGAATTGATCAGGTGCCTCAATGACAAGCGTCCAGAGAGATATGATGACCTCATGGAAAGGGTCAGAAATTTCATAGAAGGAGAAACAGCTGTTGCCGCGGCTTACCCATCCAGAGGAAATAGGTACCGGTCAAACGACCAGTCTCGAAGACAGTCGGGCGGTCAGGGAATTCAGAACAATAGCAAGGGCTCAGACTATAAGAGCCAGAACAAAGGAGGACGACCGGACGATAAGTTTACCCCCCTAAAGATGTCCTACCGGGAGATCTTGCTGACGGAAGGGGCAAACTTTCCAAGGCCTCCCCCAATGGCAACTTCGCCGGACCGTCGGCAAGGAAATCGCTTCTGCGAGTTCCATAATGACAAGGGCCATGGTACGGAGGAGTGTATCCAGCTCAAGAAGCACATTGAGTAACTGATCAAATCAGGTAAACTCAAGCACTTAGTTAAGGATTGGAAGGATGGGAAAGACAACAAGAAGTATGATAAGAAGGATCCCCAAAAGGACAAACCTTCGACTATATACATGATCCAATCTAGATACCGCCGCACGAGGCACAAAGTTGGCCAAAAATTTTCACGCGGCAGGGAAATCTCATTCCCTCCCATCACAGCAAGCGATGTGATTGATGCGCCTCTCACTATTGAGATAAGCATTGGAACACACAATGTTCGTCGCATGTATGTAGATGGAGGGTCGTCAGCAGAGGTACTGTATGAACACTGTTTCGTGCAGTTATGCCCAGAAATAAGAAGCCAATTAGTACCGGCCACGTCGCCGCTCACTGGCTTTAGTGGAGACACTATCTGGCCGATAGGGCAACTACGTCTGCTTGTAACCATTGGGAATGAGGAACACTCCACTACGGCGTGGATGAACTTCATGGTGATACGCTCACATTCTCTGTACAATGGGATCATAGGCAGACCAGGTATTTTGGCTATACGGGCGGTACCCTCCACGGCGCACGGAATGATCAAATTCCCTGTGGAGGGAGGAATCGTCACCATTTACAACACAATCATACCAGCATCCGAATGTCATACCGTGACAACACCGGCTCCACCTGTTCCACCCAAGGATGGATCACCACCTCCCAATTGGAAGGTGGCAATTCATCCCGACTATCCGGAACAGGAGATATCCATAGGGGGGCACTCTCGGATAACGGCAAGAGGGCCATGTGCTCTCTGTTATGTGCAAACCTAGATATATTCGCATGGGAGCCAAAGCATATGACAGGCGTGCCACGGGAGATAGGAAAACATAAGCTCCAGATCCGCCAGGGGTACCAACCCGTCAAGCAAAAGAAGCGCGGCCAGGCGCCTGAGCGCAGTCAAGTAATATTGGAGGAAGTACGGAAACTAGTGGACGCAGGTATCATGCGCGAGGTATACTACCACGAGTGGTTATCCAATCCGGTCATGGTCAAAAAACATGACGGAAGTTAGCGCATGTGTGTGGATTTTACGGATCTAAACAGGGCCTGTCCACAGGATTGTTACCCGTTACCGGAAATCGACTGGAAGGTGGAATCCCTATGTGGATATCCTTTTAAATGCTTCTTAGACGCATATAAAGGATATCACCAGATCCAGATGGCGGAGGAGGATGCAGAAAAAACGGCGTTCCATACAAGCCAGGGCGTATATTGCTATACAAAAATGCCGTTTGGACTGAAGAACGCCGGTGCTACATACCAACGGCTTGTGGACAAAGCTTTTGAATCACAGATAGGCCGCAACTTGGAAGTCTATGTGGATGACTTGGTTATAAAATGTCATACGGAGGATGCACTTCTCTGGGATGTCCAAGAGACATTCGACACACTGAGAAGGATTAACATGAAGCTAAATCCAAAGAAATGTACGTTTAGGGCAACGGATGGAATGTTCCTTGGATATTTGATTGATCCAAACGGCATCAAACCTTGCCCAGAGAAGACGGACGCAGTGATACAACTGCCATCCCCTCAGACACGGAAGGAGGTGCAATCCTTAAATAGGAAACTAGCCGGGCTGAATAGGTTCCTATCCAAATCCGCAGAGAAGTCATTACCCCTATTTAAGACACTCAAGAAGTGCATTAGGAAGGGAGACTTCCGGTGGACGAAGGAAGCCGAGGAAGCTTTTGGCCAACTCAAGCAGCATCTTGCATCTCTCCCTATGCTAGTAGCTCCCCGGCCAAAGGAGGAACTCATTATGTATCTCTCAGCCACTCATGGCGCAATAAGCGCGGTACTCATGACAGATAGAGATATAGTGCAAACTCCGGTCTACTTTATAAGTAGAACACTACAAGGGTCGGAGCTGAATTACTCCTCTATGGAAAAATTGGTGTTAGCACTAGTGTTTGCTACAAAGCGGTTGCGCCGGTACTTTCAGGCGCACCCAATTGTAGTCATTACGGATCAGCCAATCAATCAGGTTATTTCTAGACCGGATGTGGCAGGGAGGCTACAAAAATGGAGCATCTTGTTGGGGGAGCACAATATATCTTATAGGCCAAGGACGGCTGTGAAAGGCCAGATCTTGGCAGATTTCCTGATCGAGAAGCCGGATGAGGAAGGGCCAATCGTTAAACAAGACGAGACTCCAACAGAACCATGGGTGCTATTTACGGACGGATCTTCGTGTACGGATGGCTCCGGAGCTGGTCTTATCCTCACAAATCCGGAAGGAATGGAGTTCACGTACGCCCTCCGTTTTGAGTTTACGACAACCAACAACAAAGCGGAATATGAAGCATTAATTGCGGGTTTAAAAATCGCCGCTAGAATGGGAGTCCGCAACCTTGAGGCCTACGTGGACTCACGGCTTGTTGCGAACCATATTCTAGGTGGATATGTGGCTAAGGAGGACAACATGGTCAGATACTTGGAAAAAGTCAAGTCACTAATTGCGGTTTTCAACAAATTTTCCATCAAGCAGGTGCCAAGAGGCGAGAACAAGAAGGCGGACGCTCTCAGCAAGATTGCATCCACAAGCTTCGCTCACTTGTCCAAACAAGTCTTGGTGGAAATACTCAAGGAGAAATCTATAACAGAAGGGGAGGTCGCTACTATAGTTGAGGAGGGCGGACCTACATGGATGACCCCGATCATCAACTATTTGACTAGTGAGACCCTTCCAGACGAGGAAAAAGTAGCACGGCGCATCAGGAGGAAGTCGCAACACTTCGAACTTCGAGAAGGCATCCTTTATAAGCACTCTTTCTTGCAGCCGTGGTTGCGGTGTGTTGGACCACGGCAGGCTGCTTACGTAATCAGTGACATACATGAAGGGTTATGCGGCATGCACGCAGGTCCACGATCTGTGGTAGCTCGAGCCTTACGAACAGGATACTATTGGCCTACCATGCATAGAGACGCGCGCGACATGATTCGCAAGTGTAGTGATTGCCAAGTGCATAGACCAGTGCCGCGACATCCGCAACAGGAGCTTACACCTATTACATCCCCATGGTCATTCTATAAGTGGGGAATTGACATCGCAGGACCGTTTCCTGTAGCTGCGGGGGGAGTGAAGTTCTTGATTGTCGCAATGGATTACTTCACACGATGGATAGAGGCCAAGGCAGTCAAATCCATCACAGGCAAGCAAGTTAAAAAGTTTATTTGGGAGCATATTGTGTGCCGTTTTGGCCTACCAGGAGAAATCATCTCGGACAACGGTAAACAGTTCACGGACAATCCATTCAAAGACTGGTGTGCATCATTGAACATCAAGCGGCGCTTCGCATCTGTTAAGCATCCGCAGACAAATGGCCTCGTCGAACGAGCAAATAGAAGCTTGGGAAATGGCATCAAGGCGCGTTTGGATGAACGAAGTGCCAAATGGGTCAATGAGTTACCACATGTGCTATGGGCGCATAGAACTATGATCAAAACAGCCAACGGAGATACTCCATTTGCATTGGCTTACGGCACTAAAGCTGTTATACCAGCAGAAATAGGAATGCCTACCATCCGCACGGCGGAGGTTAATGTCGTCACGAACGACGAGCAGCTGCGAATCAACCTGGATCTGTTGGAAGAAAAAAGGGAGATAGCAGCCATCAATGAGGCTAAGTCCAAGGCTAAAATGAAGGCTTATTATGACGCCAAGGTCAAGGGTGTTTCTTTTCGACCGGGAGATTATGTCTATCGTGCTAACGAAGCAAGTCGAGCGAAGAATACAGGAAAACTGGGCCCTAAGTGGGAAGGACCGTATGAAGTCACGGAGGCCTTGGGACGAGGCGCGTACAAGTTACGTGACATGGATGGCCGCGACCTAGAACGCACGTGGAACATCTCTAATCTCAAAAGGTGCTATCTTTGAAAGCTACGGCTTCCGCATGGGTGCTTCTCTATATGTGGCTTTAATGAAGAACCATGCGGCTTATCTGTTTTTCTTATGTTTTGTTTAGTTTCCTTTCTTGTTTTCTAGGACTTGTCATTATTGTTCAAACAAAACATGTAAACGTTCTAATAAAATGCCGTGGCGCCTAGCTAGCTCCACGGCTTGTTTCGTGCAAATCATTTTTTAGATTTTTTGTTAGTCATATGAATTTTTTAATTGTTATTATAAATGTCATGTTTCATTCGTATGCATTCATTCAAATTACTGTACATGTACTATACGCATCCAGGCGGGGTAAGAGGATTAAGTGAACCTACTAATTCAACTTGCCGCGTAAGAGGGATGAAACCCCAGCCGCACGGATCATATATCCTTACTAGACACCTTACTCACAAGACGTTGTGGTAAGTTTCGTATGTCGTACTCACGCAGTGCTCCGCATAGTAAAGACGCACGTCGCATGTCTAGTAAATAATAGGCTTGTAGGTATTTTCTTTTTGTGTAAGACGTGACATGTAATGCGGTATTGGCATACAATGTTCAAACAAAATAAAAATACACAAGTTTCAAAAATAAATAACAAAATGGTCGTGGTGATCACGGACTTCCATATAAAAGGCAGTCATTTCGCATATGTCTTAGCCGTGTACATGCACGGACGAATAAAATTACAAATATTTACAACTGATAAATTACAAGGGGGGCAGGAATTCCCCTATGTCCTTCTTCCCGTCTACAATCAGAGCACGGAGAACCTCCCCACGAGCATTCTTCCCATCCTGGGCTTTGACCACAATCGCATCCAACGCTTCTACAAGCAGTTTCTCACCTTTCATCGTCTTGGAGGCGGAATCATAAGTGGCCAAGGTCAAAGGGATGGGATCCGCAGTCAGCCGGGACATTATTGCCTCGTTTAGGGGCGTCTCTAAGTGTCTCAAGCTCATCCAGGAGAGGGTGTTGGATCTCCGCCAAGGCATTCATGGACGCGGTCATATTATCCGCGGCGGAGGGATTGTGGTAGGGATGCTGCATGATGTCTTCATTTTTTCCTATCAGTTTCGTAGCTTTGACCAAGCCCTCATGTCTACCACGGTCGATCCCATCGGATACGACCCCGGCGAATGCCTGCAATAGGTGTGGAGCTTCCAGGGCCCTGCTCACAGCAAGTCGCAGTCTGATACAAGGCTTTTGGCAAGGTAAAAAGATTCGTTTAAGTATGTCTCTTCGAATTGAAAAACTTGTGTTTAATGTGTGACTCAGTCTTATTTTGGTGGAACAAAAGTGTGTCGTTGTAGTTTTTTAAAAAAAATAAAAAGTGCGAAACAATTAAAGTAAAGGTGCTCTTAAAGTAAATCTAAGTCTAATTAAAGTAAAGGTGCAAGTATTTAAAAACGTGACTGAAATTAAAGGGCGCTACAGTAAATGACGTAAACTAAAATCTACCTAAGGCAAACTTAAAACGCAACTAAAACTTAAACTAAGGCAAGACTAAAATTTAACTAAGGCAAATAAACTTAAAGTGCAACTAAAATAAAGGCGGGAAAAATAAAGCTTGAAAATAAAAATCAAAGACAAAAACTAAAAAGAACCTGAATACAGCTCATTCGGAATAATCCTTCGTTTGGAACAATCACTCGTCCGGAATGTCACCTTCGGTTGGAATGATTCTTCTTTGCTCGGAATATTACCAAAATCCTTGATCCGGAACAAATTGATCTGAATATGTCACTTATCCAAAACAATCCTTCGTTCGGAACTTTACTGATTCGGAACTTCTCAAACTTGCCTTGATTCGGAACTTTTGGTCAACCCTTTATTCGGAAGACTTCCGAATGAACACTCCTTGATCCGGAACTTGCCCTTGATTCGGAAGTTGGTTCGGAACTTTTAAGAAGTTCCGAATGAAGCTCTTGGTTCGGAACTTTTGAGTTCCGAATGAATCTCCTTGATCCGGAACTTTTTGAGTTCCGAATGAAGTGTATTGATCCGGAACTTTTAAGTTCCGAATGAACAATTGCTGATCCGGAACTTCCCCTTCGTTCGGAAGTTTGAGACTTCCGAATGAGCAGTCTCGAGTCGGAAGTTGTCCTTCGTTCGGAACTTTGAATGTTCCGAATGAAGCCCTTGGTTCGTAACTTTGGAACTTCCGAATGAACAGACTCCCTCTCTTGATTCGGAAGATTTCCTGGAAATACAGAAACACAAACAAACACCCCCGAAGAACAAGGGATCACAGAAACAAGGAAGATAACACAGATTTAACCAAAATCAACACAAACGATTTAACTAAAACTAATAACGAAACAACTAATAATCATAAACAAACAATTTAAATTAACAAAACAAACAAATTTAACCACAATAATTAAAAACTCATTTGATCAAAATAAAAGCATGAACATGAACACAAAACATAAACATAAAAATCAAAGATTTAGAAAGGTAGATGAGAGATAAACAAGATAAAGTAAAGATTGACAAAGATTAAATGGAAACTTACTTGATATTAATGGAATTTAAGGTGCAAGACAAGGTATTTAAATTCGACAAGTATTTAAATGTGCATAAAATTAAATGACAAGGTAAAGAAAATGGTAGAAGGACTAATTGTCACTATTAGCCAACAAAGAAAATGATTACAACTAATGACTATTTATAGGGGAGGATTAAGGAAGCTTTCTCCCCTCCTTCATTTCTTCTTAATTGCGAGATTAAGTCCCTCCTTCTTTTAATCTTCATTAATTGCATCATTAGTCCTTTATTCTTCTAATCTTCTTTAAACTTAGACTTAAGGACTTTTGGCTTCGGGATTTCTTTGAACTCGTCTTTGAATTCTTCAATAAAATAGACTTGAATTCTTCGGCTTTTGATAAACTTCCGTCTTTTGACTTTTTCTTCGATAAATCTTCAGAATTGGTCTTGGACTTCCGTTCTTTTTGCACTCTTGACTTCTTGACTTCGTCTTTCATATTTTTCTTCAATAAAAGTCCGTAAATGCCCGTGAATGTCCGTGTTTTCTCCACTTTTCACCTTTTCGTCCTAAATCACAACAAAAACACAACCACGCATAATTCCGACATAAAAGACATAAAATATACGTTTTGGTCCGGTTATTATTGTAGTTAAGTGGTAGAAAAGATGGGTGTTTACACACCTATCAAATCCCCTACACTTGACCATTGCAATGTCCTCATGCAATGCATTAGTTACAAAGCAAGATTACATTTTTCATCATAATTAATCCACGTTGGCCTTTATTAAAGAGATAGAAAATTAAAGACATACAAAATAAAGAAATCAAAAGCATACCTTGGGTTTTGGAAATGTCATGAATAATCATCATCCTCAAGTTTTGACTTTCTCCAAACCAAGCTTAAAAACGAGATCATTGTTATTATAAGTTAGTAAGCTATCACGAACTCATGTGGGCCAATTATTCACTTAGACTCCCTTATTCCTAGGTGTATCTCTTATATTTTATTATTGTCTTGAATGATCACGAGGATGCATTTTTGACTTATTTCGATAGTTATTAAGTCTGAAAATAAAGTGAACGATTTAATCAATAGTTAGCTAAAGGACAAAATCTTTTAAAACTGCTTCTCGGGACCTCATAAAGTTCATATCTTGGCATAACTCGCTTCGCGATTTGAGACCTTTCTCGGACCGATATTTGGCAGCGACTTCATACTTCAAACCTTGAGAGACGTTCATGAAATTATGGTCTTCTCTTCATAATGGAATTTCTTCATTTGAAGTTTTGAGAGATTCATACTTGGACCACGACTTCTTCATTTTTCTCCAATTTTTATTTTGGACTTTGATATTCAACGATCCGCCTCCTTTTATGACTTGGATCTATTTATCCTCATACCTTGTTAGGGTCTTTTCGGATACACTTCTCCATGACTTTTGGGGAGTATTTGCTTTTCGTCGTGTGTCTCGATCCTTCATATTGATTTTCGATAAATGATTCTTCACATCACTTTGGATCTTTAGCAACAAAATATAGCCCTCATGCCTTGTTAGGGCCTTTTCGGACTCGCCAATCTTCGCATCCCGCTTCAATAAGTTATGCCTTGGCTATGAACTCTAATCCATACCGAGCAACTTTTAAACGATCTTGGGCTAGAAGCTAAGTAACTTTTCAAATCGTACAACCTTATTTATTAGCAGATAAATTATTAGCAAGCGATGGGAGAATAGGCTCATAATTAACTCACATAAATTCACGAAAGAATACCGAACTTATAATTGGCTCTATCATCTCTCGTTCTCCACAGTTTAAAATCTCAAAGAATGAGACTCGTGGATACTTAGCCTATTAAATCAAAGTTTTGGGTTTTCGATTCGCCTATAGGATCTTGCAAATTCTTAGACTTTTTCAAGTTTAGAAATCGCATTTTAAAGCTCCCTTGATAAACGACTCTCTAGGATCAATTATAGGAACTTGCGAAAATTTCTTGTTCTTAACCCGTGAGAGTTAAGACTTTCGCGTTTTATAGCTCCCTACATAATAGCCTAGCAAAACTTGACTTAAACACGTTAAGGATACTAGCTAGAGTAACTTAGATAAGTAAACTCGGGTTGAGTCAAAAGATTCACAACGTTTGAAAATTAAAACCACTTATTAAACATTTATTCTAGCAAAGAAAGAAAATAACTATACAAAGGTAAAAACTAATAGGCCAAAATAGATCAAAATTTTTGAAAAATGTCGAAAAATTGATTTTCCGGTTAAAATGAGGATAAATACAAGGTAAAGACCATTTAACTTCGATATAAGTCCCCCCTACACTTAAGATAAACATTGTCCTCAATGTTTAAGCATGTGGGAGTAAACTCCCCTACACTTAGGACATTGTGCACGTTGTTTAAATCTTGCTAAGGAAAAGACAACTAAAGAGATTCCTATTTTAATATTGAGAAAATATAAAATAGTGAATCGAAAAGAGTTTAGGATAGAACCGGGAAGAAGTAGAACACGGAATCACGGGTCGTCCAGAATCATTAAGAGTGGATCATTGAAGCTCGAATCCCTGATTAAGAAGTGAGGAGAGGAAAGCAAACCAACGGGTCTCCCCTACACTTATGATAAAGAAAGCGAAAAGATAGATGCATGGGTTGCCTCCCAAGAAGCGCTTGATTTTTGTTAACCGAGTCATTAGCCTGACTCGACCTTGATCATCAACGGAAGAAGCATGAAACATATCCACCAGGATCAAAGACGTAGTTTTCATCGAGCAAATAACACAAGCTTAAGGAGAACAAGGCAAGCCAAAGAAGAGTAGGCAAGGTTCCCTTAAGCTGCGATGGAGCACGGTGGAAGCAAGGGTGAAGTGCAAGCATGTCTTCAAAATTTCCAAAGATTTTTCCTTTTAGTTCATCAGGTGGATACTGAGTTGGCTTAAAGACTTCAATACCGGGGTCGAACACCTTTTCCTTTAGGGGAAAATAGCACTCAGGCTCAGCCAAGTGTGAAGAAGATCCGCAAAGAAGCACAACCTCGTCCTCAAAAGGGGGACAAAGAGGTGTCAAATCATATGTGCAACGGATATTGGTGTCGACCGGTTTCTTCTCCTTTGACAGAATGTTCTTCAAATCCAAAGTAGGATCAAGACGATAATCTTCAAAGTCATAAGGAGGAGCATCACTCTCATGAGGGAAGTAAGTGTTGAGAAATTCAGAGAAGTCTTCCTCAAATGAGTAATCGTCCAAAGTAGGATCGAGTGATGGTGGAGGATCTTCATCGTGAGAAGAATCGCTCGAAAGAGTATCAGCCTCATCAAAATCATCATATGTGGGCAGCTCGGGATACTCAGAAGTACAATCAAAATCATCCGAATCTGAGCTAGAATCATCATCATCATAAGCATCAAAGACCGGTGGAGAATCATAAATGGGAGAAGCTTCCAAAGTGGAGAGAGAATCATCCACATCGTCTTCAAAGAGTGGATTATCGATGGAAGAATCGAATATAGGATTGTCATAGACGGTAAAGTCATCGATCACATTAATCATATTCATTGATTCTCGGCCTCCAAAGGATTTGCCTGTAAGCTTCCCCATTTTAAAAACTTTTGAATCATCCCCAACTCGTAAGATTAACTCACCTTCGGCTACATCTACTAAAGCTCGTCCAGTTCTCAAAAATAGCCGACCAAGTATTAAAGGAATACGAGGGTCCATTTCATAATCAACTACGACAAAATCGACCGGGAAAGTAAATGTGCCAACTTTGATAAACACGTCTTCGGCTATACCAACGGGGTAAGCGAGAATGCGATTTGCAAGTTCGAGAGTCATCTTTGTTGGAATGAGGTCGGGTAATGATAGTGTTTTCCAAACACTCAAAGGCATAAGATTAATACTAGCCCCGAGATCAGCAAGGGCAGTAAATTCTTCAGTTTTGTTGAACACGCAAGGCAACACAAAACGACCGGGATCTCCAAGCTTTTCCGGTAATTCTTTAAGAATAACTGCTGAGTGGTTTTCATTTAAGCGTGTGTTGGCGAGTTCGATCAGCTTCTCCTTCTTGCTAAGCAATTGCTTGAATGCTTTGACAAATTTCGGCATGTGGCAAAGTGCTTCAACAAGGCTAATGTTGATGGTCATTTGAGATAGCATATCCACATATTTCGTTACTTGACAGTCATTCTTGGTTAGCTCGTTGGTCTTGCCTATGCGAGAAGGGTATGGGATTCTAGGTTTATAGGTGGAAGGTGAAGGTGTAGTCGGTAAAGGTTGGGATGTTGAAGGATCCTTCCGAGATACATCGTCATGACGAGGCGGAGACGGTAATGGTGCACTAATACTAGGTGTAGGAGGAGTAGGGATACATGGTGGTGGAGGAGGTGTAGATGATGGGGGTGGGATTGGTGGTCCTACGATGGTGAATCCACTACGAGTAGTAATAGCACTCACATTAGCTCGCGGATTGGTGACGGTGTTTGAAGGTAGAGAACTTGAAGTAGAAGGTTGAGTGGCGGGCAAGAAACTAGCCAATAGATTCTTTAATTCAGTCGTTTGAGTGCTGAAGGAGGATTGAATATTATCACGAACCTCGGTTCTAATGTCATTACCTTGCTTCAGGATATCTCCTTTCAAATTGATTATTTGGCTCTGTAGATTCTTGATTTGCTCACCTTGAGTTCTCATTGTGGCTTCAACATCGGGATTAATGGGTGGGTTTTGTTGGGTGGGTGGTTGATAAGGGTTAGAAGCTCTTGGTGGGATTTGGTTGCTTCTATTGTAGTTGTTGGCGGAGTTTTGGTTTTGAGGAGAAAAACCGGGTGAAAGGTAGTTGTTGGAACGGTAGCTCAGCAGATTTCTATCCCCTTGTTGTCGAGCTTGGTAATTTTCCGGTGAATAATTACCGTAAGCCGCATACACATTTTCCGGATTTCCTTGAGTCGAAGGACAATCGGTGTATGGGTGAGGACCGCCACATGTTTCACAAGGATTAGCAACCGCTTTAACTTGTTGTTGTTGTTAGTTTGAAGCGAGAAACGTAATACTTTTGCTCATTTCAGTCATCATGCGGGTGATTTCGGTCATCTCAGGGTTTGCTGAGGTAGAGGAAACATTGACTCTCGGGTTGTTCCTAGAAGAAGCTGAGGAATCCCAGTTTTTGTGGTGAGTAGTCATGTTCTCAATTAGCTCTCTACACTCCTCGGGTCTCCTTTTCATGAATGTGCCACCGGCGGCTGCATTTATCGTATCACGATCTCGAAAAGTCAATCCGTTGTAGAAAGTATCTATTAAGGTCACAGGGAGCATGTTGTGGTTTGGACATCTATCGATCAAGACATTATATCTCTCCCAAGCATCAAAATGAGATTCATCGGGATCTTGCATGATTGCGAAGGCTTGTGACCATGGATGGTGGAAAGTAGCGCGACAAAAAGCGTTGAGTCATGTCATCCCAAGTGTGAATAGAATTCTTCGGGAGACGATCAAACCATTTCTCGGCATGATGTATTAAAGTGTGTGGAAAGAGTTGTAGGCGAAGTTCATCCATTGTGGCACCGGCCAACTTCATGCTTTGGGTGATTGCAATGAACTTGTCGAGGTGTTTGTTGGCATCATCATCAGGCAATCCTCTAAATGGGTTTGTTTGTACTTGCTGAATCATGTGGTGCTTCAACGAAAACTCAGGAGCGTTGATTTGCATCGGCGCAATCGGTCCTCCTCGTCCAAACATGGTTGGTTGACAAAGTTCCTCCATGGTCCGAAGATCGGGTTGTGGAAGAGCATTGTTGTTATTATTAGGGTGCGGTGGATTATTGTTGTTAACACCAGACATAGCTAAATCTTCTTGAGGCTCGGGCTCTTGATAATTAGAAGATCTAGTATGCATGCACCTACAAAGACAAAAGAAAAAAGAAACCAAACACAAAAACAATATATATACAAAAGAAAGATAAAATCTTTTTGGATTTTTGAAATTTTTAATTTTTATGGATTTTTATCAATTTTTAATTTTTATGATTTTTTTTTTAAATTTTTTATGCAAGAAAAGTAACGCTCACAAGTGAACGGATCCCAAAAAGCAACGCGTCTCTCACAGAAAACCGTTAATCTTTACGAAAAGAGCCGGCAGCGGTGCCATTTGATACAAGGCTTTTGGCCAGGTAAAAAGATTCGTTTAAGTATGTCTCTTCGAATTGAAAAACTTGTGTTTAATGTGTGACTCAGTCTTATTTTGGTGGAACAAAAGTGTGTCGTTGTAGTTTTTTTTTTAAAATAAAAAGTGCGAAACAATTAAAGTAAAGGTGCTCTTTAAGTAAATCTAAGTCTAATTAAAGTAAAGGTGCAAGTATTTAAAAACGTGACTGAATTTAAAAGGGTGCTAAAGTAAATGACGTAAACTAATATCTACCTAAGGCAAACTTAAAACGCAACTAAAACTTAAACTAAGGCAAGACTAAAATTTAACTAAGGCAAATAAACTTAAAGTGCAACTAAAATAAAGGCGGGAAAAATAAAGCTTGAAAATAAAAATCAAAGACAAAAACTAAAAAGAACCTGAATACAGCTCATTCGGAATAATCCTTCGTTTGGAACAATCACTCGTCCGGAATGTCACCTTCGGTTGGAATGATTCTTCTTTGCTCGGAATATTACCAAAATCCTTGATCCGGAACAAATTGATCTGAATATGTCACTTATCCAAAACAATCCTTCGTTCGGAACTTTACTGATTCGGAACTTCTCAAACTTGCCTTGATTCGCAACTTTTGGTCAACCCTTTATTCGGAAGACTTCCGAATGAACACTCCTTGATCCGGAACTTGCCCTTGATTCGGAAGTTGGTTCGGAACTTTTAAGAAGTTCCGAATGAAGCTCTTGGTTCGGAACTTTTGAGTTCCGAATGAATCTCCTTGATCCGGAACTTTTTGAGTTCCGAATGAAGTGTATTGATCCGGAACTTTTAAGTTCCGAATGAACAATTGCTGATCCGGAACTTTCCCTTCGTTCGGAAGTTTGAGACTTCCGAATGAGCAGTCTCGAGTCGGAAGTTGTCCTTCGTTCGGAACTTTGAATGTTCCGAATGAAGCCCTTGGTTCGAAACTTTGGAAGTTCCGAATGAACAGACTCCCTCTCTTGATTCGGAAGATTTCCTGGAAATACAGAAACACAAACAAACACCCCCGAAGAACAAGGGATCACAGAAACAAGGAAGATAACACAGATTTAACCAAAATCAACACAAACGATTTAACTAAAACTAATAACGAAACAACTAATAATCATAAACAAACAATTTAAATTAACAAAACAAACAAATTTAACCACAATAATTAAAAACCCATTTGATCAAAATAAAAGCATGAACATGAACACAAAACATAAACATAAAAATCAAAGATTTAGAAAGGTAGATGAGAGATTAACAAGATAAAGTAAAGATTGACAACGATTAAATGGAAACTTACTTGAAATTAAAGGAATTTAAGGTGCAAGACAAGGTATTTAAATTGGACAAGTATTTAAATGTGCATAAAATTAAATGACAAGGTAAAGAAAATGGTGGAAGGACTAATTGTCACTATTAGCCAACAAGGAAAACGATTACAACTAATGACTATTTATAGGGGAGGATTAAGGAAGCTTTCTCCCCTCCTTCATTTCTTCTTAATTGCGAGATTAAGTCCCTCCTTCTTTTAATCTTCATTAATTGCATCATTAGTCCTTTTTATTCTTCTAATCTTCTTTAAACTTGGACTTAAGGACTTTTGGCTTCGGGATTTCTTTGAACTCGTATTTAAATTCTTCAATAAAATAGACTTGATATCTTCGGCTTTTGATAAACTTCCGTCTTTTGACTTTTTCTTCGATAAATCTTCAGAATTGGTCTTGGACTTCCGTTCTTTTTGCACTCTTGACTTCTTGACTTCGTCTTTCATATTTTTCTTCAATAACAGTCCGTAAATGCCCGTGAATGTCCGTGTTTTCTCCACTTTTCACCTTTTCGTCCTAAATCACAACAAAAACACAAACCACGCATAATTCCGACATAAAAGACATAAAATACACGTTTTGGTCCGGTTATTATTGTAGTTAAGTGGTAGAAAAGATGGGTGTTTACATACCTATCACAGTCCTTGCCCGATTATCCACCTACGTCCAGCTATCGCGGATAGCAGGGGAGGACATAGTCTCTCGGCACAACTTATGGCCATCATGCTTAGCTTCTCATCCGCGGAGGCAGCCTGCTCTTCCAGGTTGGTCTGCGCCTGTGTCAACTCATTCTTCAGCGCATCACGCTCTTGGGCGATGTTGAAGGATTGCACGGTCACGGCCTTGGTAGCAGCTTCGGCCGCAGACACCTGCGTATAAAATTTTGAGTTATTACAAGGATATATACTTTTTTGGGTCAAATAAATACCCAAAGTTTGAGTATATGTACAAAAATTTCGAAAGTATACCTTCTCATTTGATGCGGCTACAAGGGCTTCGAGCTCGGTAATGCGCTTCTCTCGGGTGTCGGCGTGATGAGCTTGCTCTTTTACCGTCGCCTCGGCTGTCACCAGCGCTGCCTGCAAGGATGCGATGGTCTTCTCGTTCTTCACGACCATCTCCTCACGACGGGCTATCTTCTTATCTGCCCGATTCACATTTGTGAGGGCCTTGATTAAACGGCGTCTCAACGCGGCTCCCACCGTCACTTGGTGTGCGGACGACACGTCAAATTGCTCAAGGAGGGCCTCATGATCCAACTCGTCTAGATCTTGTGCGAGGACGGGCGGGGTGATGTGCTCAATGAATTCTGAGTACTCAGATTCTGCCTCCAACCTTGTCAAACTTGACAGGTTCCATGCTAGGCGCAGGCTTTCTTCTGGCCCCTCGGGGTGTGGTTCCTTGGCGTGTGTTGCAGCAGGGGATGGGGGTTTGTTAGTTGGTGCGGGGGATGGATTCCTCCCCACTTCTTCCTCCTGCGCGACGGCCGCCGGATTAGCCCTGTTATTTGACATGGCAAAATTAGTCCACGCATTATACAATGACACGAATCATATTTGAAGGACACTTACGAGGTATCAATGGCAAGGTCTGGGCAGGTAGGAGCTACAGCGCTCACGGGTGTGACTCGCAAGACTGGCCCTCCCATGTTCGGGGTGGGGTCGGCCTGAGCAGTCGCAGTACCACTCCCCTCATGGTACTGCGGATAATCCTTCCTCAGTTTCTTTGGGGGAGCATTCGCGGCTCCGGCCTCGTCCCCTATCTTCTTTGCCACCCTCCTAGTGGTCTTTCTCTTCCTAGATGTGAGCGGGGCGGACCCGGACGCCTGAGTAGTGTCTTCATTGAGGTCATTTCCCTCTTCCTGGTTGGTCGCGCCCCCCTCCAACAGTGGTTCTTCGCCATCTTCATTATGGAAATCCAATGGGGATTTCTCAATGATGGGCTCTTCTTCATCCGATCTGGGCTCGGACGTTTCTTCGAGCGGCATGGTGCGATCAGCGGTCGCCTCCAGCAGGGGGAGCTCATTCTTCTTCAGTGGTCGAAACCCTTCGGGTACCTTCATGGGGTCACCCTGGCGTATTAACCCGTGTAGATTCATTTCTGCGGACATTTATGAGTATGTGGGTTAGTAAGGTTCTACAAATATGCATGGCATTTCACATTTACAAGGTATAAAGTAAACCTACCCTCTCCCTGTTCCGTCAGGAAGCACGGATATAGGTCATCCCTCCCAAAGTAGCGGCGGCTTATTCCTACCAAGCACAGAAAGTGTTCCGGCAACCCTCTATGGAATTCCGTGCGGTGGGTATCTAGTGTCTTTAAGTCTTTGCTGTTATAGTCTTTGGCTTTGGGCGGATAGTCTTTGGGTGCTTTGGTTTTGAGTACAAAAGGGGTAGGGAATACCTTCTCATCTACAAAGAAGTAATGGTCGTACCAGTTCTTAAGGGAGTCTAGAGGCTTCCTATACGTCATAGGGGCATTCCCGGGTCGTTTTTTAAACGACAGCCACCTATTCACTAGCTGGGGAAAGTAAAAGGCCCTAAAAAGGTTCACGGTTAGGGTTACTCCGCAGGTATGGCATGTAATTTCAAACTGGTTGATTTTACACGCCCCTATGCAGTGAAGTTGGGTTATGTGGAAGTCATAATACAATAGTAGGTCTACCAAGAATTTGGACAGGGGGATACGGTAGTTGGTCGAGTCAAACAGGCGTGTGTACACGCCTATTATCCCCGCCGGTGCATCCGTAATCGCTTCACCTTCACCTGGATAGGTGGGGTGTACGCTTTCGGGAATATAATACTTCGACAGGAAGTCGATGTATTTTTCCGCGGACATCACGTTGAGGACATCCGTGATAAGGGGGTTGTCCTTTACCATGTTTTATAAAAAGGTTTTTAAGGGCGTGATGATCTAACCTGCGGCGAAGGAAGTCCGTGGAAAAGAAGGCAAAGTTTTGGGAGTAAAAGCTTGAAAATAACAATGGCGGAAGGAAATGGGAGTTGTGTGTGTAACAAACACACATACCAACTCTTATATAGGGTTGCCTCGGTTTCCGAGGTAACATGGATGCTCGACACGTGTAGGCCACCACGCCTATCCAACGGATAGGATTTCTGACACTTCTGCAAAATCAGAGGGGGGCCCATGGGTCACTTCTTGGCAGTTTTACGTGGCTCAATGATGGGCATTAATGGTGCACTTTTTGCAGGCGTGCGACTGGAAAAATGACTACCATTAATGTTCTTATTCTTGTGTCGGGATATGCGGCTCTTACGTAAGACCGCATTTAATACTACATTTAATTTGTCTCGGCCGTTAAGTGCGGCTGAGGTGCTATTCAAAAAATATTCCTAAGGCATGCCGTCACGTGCGGCCAAAAAGACGTTTCCAATCTTTTTAGTACCCTAGGTCTTTCTTGGTACGTCCGGAGAGCACCTTGATAGTCTAGAGGTTACGCCTACGGCTGTCACAACTAGACTGGGGGGACATGATGACGTATAGTCCCCAGCCGGGTTAGGAACTCGGCCCACGGGTACTACCCGTATCCGGCCCATCACATATGGGTGGGAATAATGTCATTCGAGCTTATGGGCTTGAATGAACAGTAACCGCACACATGTGTGCGGCCCACGGCCCGGCGCGGCCGACATAGGGTTAGACAGAATCATATTTTGTCTAGGAATAGGTTTACCCCAAAAGAGGAGGATATTCACTACCATAATTAGAAGATAACAATCATTCTAATTATGATAGTTTTCCTTTCCTTGGGGCCAAAGTATCAGTGGCAGCCCACTAGGGTTCCACTGCCTATGAAAGGAACCCCCAATGGTTCCACAAAGGTATTACGTTCTATACTCTCAACTCACATAAAACCCTAACCGATTACTTACTCTCACGCCGGAGTCTAATCGTGGAAAACACTCCCACGGTAAGCCTAACGCGTGCTGTTTAGTGTGCAGGATCCCAACCAAACGATTCACTTGGTGCAGGAGCCGGAGCCCAGCCAACCCGAATTAAGCCTAATTCGGGTCTAGCAAGGATCACCCAACTTTTGCATCAACAATACTTGTTTAGAAGTGTATATTTCTCCTCCCCTCTCATCCTCTCAAATGCAAAGAGAAGAACACTTTCATCATTGAAGTGTTGTGTCCAACTCAAGATCCATTGAAGATCAAAACTCTATTTCATTCTTATGTCATTGTGAAGTTCCAAATTGTTGTGTATATTTGGAAGTTGTGTATGTATTGTGGTTAATACTTAGTCCTCAAAGTATATTGGTATAGATTGGTCTTAGCTAAGATTAGGTCTCGACTTTTAGCTTAAAGTCGAAAATTGGTTAAGCGACGTGTACGGTTTCTTCACCTTAAGGAGCTTGTTGATTAGTGAATTCTCGAGTAAGGAGTACTCGAGGAGTGGAGTAGGAACAAATAGTGAGCTTCGTTGCCGAACCACTATAAATCCTTGATGTTCCGTTTGATTTTTCCTTTCCATATCTTTTTCCATTCATTATTCTTTATTGCATATACTTGTGATTATTAGTTTAGAACCGCTATCAATTGTTCATAGGAAGATTTCACATAAATCACTTAAGTCTAGTTTTCCCCTTCTAGTTTCTACCGTTTTTATTTATTTTCATTAATCATGTTTATGTTTGTTGATTATATCTTCTATCTTTTATTCTCTTGTTATGCTAGGCTTAATTTATTGTTATTTATCTATTATTCTGCTATGTGATCTTTTTGTGTTTGGTGCTTCTTAGTTTGATTGTGTGCACGTTAGGCTCTAGAAAGCCAAAGTATATCTTCATATCTTAAATGTTAATATGCCTAGAGAAACGTGGGTGATAAATGATGCCACGCCTCGTAGATCCATGTTCTTGTTCGGGAACTCCTTTGACCGAATCATCAATTGCATGGTAGTCTTGTGTGTTGTTCTGGCGGATACATTTAGGTGTTTGTTAATGCATGTGTTTATGAGTAGATATAGTGTTTGTCTGTGATTCTAGGTTTATCATTTTGTCACATAAATGATTATAAGGATGTATGTCAAGTGGGTATCTGTTTCGCATACTGACTTGTAATTAATACAAACTAAACACACCATGGTTACTTAAATTAGATATATTACGAACCGAACCACTCATATAAAAAGCTCGAAATCGAAACAGTAAAAAACTTGATGAGCTAAATCTAAACGAGCTCGAACTAAAATTTAGTTTTACATTGGTAAATCATATGAATGAGCTAAACCTTGAACGTGTTTAAGGCTAGGCGCAACGCACCTGATTTTTTCGGTCGGGGACTCGGTCGCGACCGAATCGTCGCGTTGCGGCGATTCGGTCGCCGGTAAAAATCTCTCCCAACCCGACCTTGGTCACGGTCTAATCAATTTTGGCTTTGTGTTTGTTTGAAAAAAAAAATAAATGGTTTGTTTGTGTTTAAAAAAAAAAAATTTACTATATAATTTATACTGTATACTGTAAGAAATTGTAAAAATCTTGTATTCGAAAGTTAAAAATTTATTTAATAATAATAAAACTTGAAAATACTGAAATACAATAGGAAATGCAATACAATACTAAAAATAAAATTACATAATACGATATTAAAAATAAAATTACATAATACGATTAGTCAGTTCCCGGATCCGGATCCGAATCCGATAACAGACCACAAGGAAACTCCCAACGCAATGTTTCTTCTTCATCTTCTTCGGCCATAATTTGCGCCTCCAGCTCCCTTCTTTCCCTTTCTTCTTCTTCCTGAGTTTGTCTCAACACTTTTTGATCTAGGTATTCTTGATACACCTCAATGTCAGTCATTCTGCCATCTGTGAGGTTTGGAATTGGAAAGGGTAGATCGGGCGACTCATTTCTTATTCGGTGTTGTTGCGACGAAGAACCGATATGAGTTGTTTGAGATCGGGACGAAGAACCAAAGTTATTCAACCATTTAGTATTTTCTTCAATTCTAGCCTCCAATTTTGACGACTTTCTTGCGCAAGATCTCCGGAGGCTGAAATCCAAATCAGCTTGCTTACTAAGATATGTGTCGATAAACTGACGCTCCTGTGGGGAGAGATCACGGCATTTCTTACATGCCGAGCTCAATTCCCTATTCTCTTCGGACGCAGCATCGAAATCATCACCTAACTTCGTAAGCTGCTCGTAACGGCGTTGTTGTTGAAGTATTTGTCTGTTAACTATAACCTTAATCTCGGCTTCGGTATGTGGGAATGAGCATGCCATTTTTGATTTCTGAATGTGTGTGTGAAAAAACAGAGTTGTGTGTTGAGTTGTGTGTGAAAAAACTGTGTGTGAAAATGTGGTATTTATAAAGAAAAAATAATGATTTTAAATTTTTTTTTTTTTTTTTTATTTAGGTCGCACTAGGTCGCCGGGTTGTGACAAATAAGTCGCACTAGGTCGCCGGCCGAAAAAACGAGGTCGCGACCTCTATGCGTTGCGCCCAGCCTAATAGTATATCACAAGGCAAACTCAAATTTAAATAATAAAACTCGAAACGAGGTGAGAGGCTCGAGGTCGACGCGGCTGTTTGTGCGAATATAATCGATTGATATATTTAAATTTAAAATCAGAAAACGATTAGGAGTGGGAAGAAACAAGAAAAGAAAAGAAAGAAAGAAAGAAAATGTGGGAATCAATATTTTTGACGGTGGCAGCAACAGCCGGAAATAACATCGGAAAAGTTCTTCAGAAAAAAGGGACTGTCATTCTTCCTCCTCTTTCTCTTAAACTCAAGGTCATCAAATATCTTTATTTCTTCATTCAGATCTCATCTTTTCCTTAAGGTGTTTATCTGAGTTAAGTTTTACTTGTATGATAACACTTTTTGCGGCATAAGCTAATCTACAAGCCATTTTTTTTTAATAATGTATTACTCCATTTTACGGAATAATAAGTCGACAATCAGATCAGAAGATGAATTAAGCAATCCTAAGGACCTTGTTAGTGAGTTTCTAGTTAGTTGCAACTGCATATGCGTTTGTTGATTCAGATCTCATGTTATGTTTTCAAACTCAATGCCAAACAACCCCATTTTGTTTTCATCTGTTTTCAAAACAGAATGCCAAATACCCACAATGCTTTAGGTTAAATATAAGGGTAAATAAGTACTTTTAGCTTCATATCAAATAAGCTGGTTCGTGGAGCTTATTCAGAACTCTTTATTTTATCCCAATAAATAAACTACTTTTAGCTTCATGTCATATAAGCACTTTGAAAGACCTCCTCCGACAAGAGTGTGGATAAGTATATATCTGATCTAATAATTAAACCTTAAAGAGACATGCCTTTGATTGCATATAAAATAAGCAAATACGTTGAAGAGTGTGAATGAGCAAATACGCATATAAAATTGCAGTCCCAAACACCTTCTTAGTGGCTTTCTAGTTGAAGTTAGATGAAGTTGAAAATCATTGCAGCTGCTTATGCGTTTAATGTTCTTTTTCTAAATATGCAGTTTGGAATAAGCAACTTTAAATTGCTAATTTAGAAAAGCTTATTTCACTCGTAAATAATCAGTTAAACAGTCATAGATAGCAATCGCAGACACTTCTAAAAGCTGCTTGTCTGCTGTATCATAATGCAATAAACAGTTTCAATAAGCAATGCCAAGCACCCACAAATTTGTTAACCTGTTTAAAGGCTCGGGAAATGACTAGCTTTTCCTAAATAAACCACTTCATTTGGTAGGAAAGAGTTTGGTTTTGATTTATTAGTGGCGAATAACGAGTATTTGGTTTGAAATGCATATCCAAAATATTTGTTTTTCGCTGAGAGGATATAATCATTAGATCAAATGCACACCTTTTAATGATAGCAGATATTCTGGTTAGAAAACTATTAAGTGAGCTCTTAAATTACAACGCCAGAGGTTCTTCGTGATGTTTGTTCATCGAACGTCATGAGCTCTTGAAATGTGGTGGATGAAACTAATTAAGGTATTATAATGTACTTGATGAGTTAGCATGTCTCTTTAGCATGCAATCTAATGCATGACTAAAAGGAAGACCATAAATCCACCATTCAATCTATTATAACAGCATAGTTGATAGCATACCGAACGGAAACCTTAATTTTTTTTTTAAGAATAGAGGATAGTGAGCAGAGATAAACATTTGCAAGATCTTAGCATCCTTCTATATTCAAGCTGTCCATTAATGACATAATACAAGACATCATACCTTGGGATGAAGTTTCATAATTCCCAGAATGTCTATTTGTGGTTGCCAATAATGTTGGGGAATAATCTAGAGATGTCGAGTTTGGACTCTGGATCAGACATGCGTGTATCACTTAGTAAATTAAGAGAACTGTGGCAATGCACGGTTGACAAAATTTTGCCCTTTGATTTGGATTTCGGGTCTTTGAATAAACATACTTTATCAGATTAGGAATCTTAAGACAATGTAGCAAGCTTTCTTTTTAATTTAATGGTTATCCTAGTGAATGAAGAATGTGTAAGATTGGTAAATTCCTTGAATTATTATTAAAGAGATTACAATATATAAACCACTTAGGAAAGATCTAGAATAACATAACTGGGCTAAGGCCTAAACCCAATGGGCGGACATATCAACTAACACTCCCTCGCAGTTTGAGCGGGAGGTAATCGAACACTCAAACTGGTGCGAAATTCTTCAAATAAAGCCGAAGGAAGACCTTTGATATCTGCATACTGGTAACGAGATGGAACATGAAGAACACGGACGTGACCCATAGCTACCATATCACGAACAAAATGAATGTCAATCTCAATGTGTTTTGTTCGTTGATGTTGCACCGGATTAGAAGATAAATATACAACACTAACATTATCACAATATACAAGAGTAGTAGCAGTAGAGGTGTGTGCAGTTCTCGAAGGAGATTGCGTAGCCATGCCGTTTCAGCAACAACTTTAGCAACACCTCGATACTCAGCTTCAACACTAGAACGTGAAAGAGTTTGTTGTCTCTTAGAAGACCATGATAAAATATTATTGCCCAATAATACATAATATTCGGATATAGATCCGCGAGTAGCGGGGCAACCAACCCAATCAGCGTGTCAGAGTAAGCCACAAGAGAAGATCCTGAGGATGCATATAACTGTAAACCGAACTCCAAAGTGCCTTGAACATAACAAAGAATCCTCTTGAGAGCAGCTAAGTGAGGCTCCCGAGGATCATGCATATATAGAAAAATCTGTTGCACAACATAAGACAAATCAGGACGAGTGAATGTAAGATATTGTAGGCCACCTGCAAGACTTCGATACAAAGTAGGATCTGAAATAGGCGCCCCTTCAGGACCAAGCTTAGACTCAGTGTCGACTGGAGTCCGGGTGGGATTGCAGTTAAGCATACGTGCTCTCTTAAGCAATTTCATAGCATATTTCTTCTGAGAGAGAAACATCCCTGTTGTATCACGTGTAACTGAGATCCCTAAGAACTAATTAAGGGCACCAAGATCTGTCATCTAAAACTCCTTGTGTAGAGAGAGAATAATCTTTTGAAGCAATGATGTAGAAGAGGCTGTAAAAACAATATCATCCACATAAATTAATAGATATGCTGTGTCAATCTGTAAATAAATAAAGATGAATCACATCTACTCGAAGAAAATCCAACTCGGGTAGCATAGGCAGCAAATCGATGAAATCAAGCCCGGGGGGCTTGTTTCAACCCATATAATGACCTCTGAAGGTGATATTAGGTTTTGACACCCCGTATAAAAATTAAAGTTCAAGTCTCGATATCTTAACGAATTGATCTAGGTTCTCTATGTGACTCTATTGTTTTTGGTGAAAAAGAATATTTTTGGTTGTTTTTAAATAAAAGTGCAAAACAATTAAAGTAAATGACTTGAAAGTAAATCTAAGTCTAATTAAAGTAAGTGCAAGTATTTAAAAACGTGACTGAAATTAAAGGGCGCTAAAGTAAATGACGCAAATTTAAAACCAACTAAGGCAATCTTAAATCGCAACTAAAATTTAAACTAAGGCAAGTCTAAAATAAAGCTAAGGCAATTAAACTTAAAGTGCAACTAAAATAAAAGGCGGGAAAAATAAAGCTTGAAAATAAAGAATAGATATTTAAAAAGAAAGACTAAAAAGAACCTGAAAGAAACCTTGATTCGGAAGTTCAAAACTTCCGAATGAACTGATTTGACTCGGAACTTCTTGAGTTCCGAATGAGCACAATTGAGTCGGAAGTCCTTGATTCGGAAGACTTCCGGATGAAGCCTTCTTGATCCGGAACTTTTAGACTTCCGAATGAAGCCCCCCTTGATCCGGAACTTTGCCCTTGGTTCGGAACTTTTGAGTTGATCCGGAACTTTTGAGACTTCCGAATGAAACCTTGCTGATCCGGAACTTTTAGACTTCCGGATGAACCTAGCTTGAGTCGGAACTTTGGTTCTGAAGTGTTGATCCAGAACTTTTCGTCCGGAACTTTCCTTCGGAAGTTCTCGTCCGGAACTTTTAATGTTCCGGATGAAGCCACTGGTTCGGAACTTTGAAAATTCCGAATGAACTAACTCCTTCTCTTGGCTCGGAACTCTTCCGAATGAACAAAGACCTGGTCTGAAGCTTTCCTGGGAATCACAAGACACAGAAACAAACTCCCCCGAAGAACAAGGGATCAAAATAACAAGAATCTAACCACAAATTAACCAAAATCAAACACACGATTAAACTAAACTAATAACAAAACATTCAATAATCATAAACTAACAATTTAGATCAACAAAACAAACAAATTTAACCACAATAATCAAAAACCCACTTGATCAAAATAAAAACAAGAACATGAACACAAACATAAACATAAAAATCAAAGATTAAGAAAGGTAGATGAGAGATTAACAAGATAAAGTAAAGATTGACAAAAATTAAATGAAAACTTACTTGAAATTAAAGGAATTTAATGTGCAAGACAAGGTATTTAAATTGACAAGTATTTAAATGACATGAATTAAAGGTGCAAGGTAAGTAAATGGTGGAAGACTAATTGTCACACTTAGCCAACAAGAAAAATAATTATCATCCTAATCTATATATAGGGGAGGATTAGGAAGCTTCCTCCCCTCTTTCCTTTTCTCTTAATTACAAGATTAAGTCCTTCCTTCTTTAATCTTCATTAATTCCACCATTAGTCCTTTATTCTTCTAATCTTCTTAAAACTTGAACTTTAAGGACTTTTGGCTCGGGATTTCTTTGGACTCGTCTTTTAATTCTTCGATAAATAAGACTTGAGTTTCTCGGCTTTAAGTAAACTTCCGTCTTTTGACTTTTTCTTCGATAAATCTTCAGAATTGGTCTTGGACTTCCGTTCTTTTTGCACTCTTGACTTCTTGACTCCGTCTTTCATCTTTTTCTTCAATAAAAGTCCGTAAATGCCCGTGAATTCCCGTGTTTTCTCCACTTTTCACCTTTTCGTCTTAAATCACAACAAAAACACAAACCACGCATAATTCCGACATAAAAGACATAAAATACACGTTTTGGTCCGGTTATTATTGTAATTAAGTGGTAGAAAGGATGGGTGTTTACACACCTATCAGAAGGCGACATACATGATGAGGATACCGAGAATCTACAAAACCTAGAGGCTGATGCATATACACTGTTTCTGACAAATTTCCATTCAGAAAAACGTTCTTAACATCTAGTTGATGAATAGGCCAATGTCTGGTCAATGCAAGACTAGTACGAATAGTAGCTGGCTTGACAACCGGGCTAAAAGTCTCATCACAATCAATGCCAAGTTGTTGACTACTACCGTTGGCAACCAATCGAGCTTTATACCGACTCAATGAACCATCGACATGAAATTTATGCCGAAATAACCACAAACATCGTACAATATTGGCACCAGGAGGTCTTGGAACAAGAACCCAAGTACCATTTTTAATCAAAGTGTTATAATTATCATACATAGCATCCCGCCAGTGCGGATCAGATAAAGCAAGAGACGGGGATTTTGGTATAGGAGAGATATGAGAAACATGAAGATTTAGACGTTGAGTGGTCTTACGTGTGCCATCCTGATTTCGAGTGACCATATGGTGAGTTCGGGTTGGTGGATTAATGGTGATAGGTTGTGTGGTGGTGTCGGTTTGGGTTTGGTTTTCGGTTGAAACTGGGGATGTAGATTGGGCTTGGGTAGTGGGTGGTGTGGGGTGATGTGTGGACTGAGCGGAGGTAAGTGGAGAGAAACGAGGTGGTGGGCCATTAAATGGTCTTGGGCCACTAGACTGGTTTGTGTTGGGAGTAAGGTGGTTATCGGTTGGTGTTTGAGGTGTTGGCGGGTCAACAATAGGTATTGGTGGTGGAGTATTGTGTGGAGGATTATGTATTACATGACGAGTAATTAGTGAAGGAGATGTGTCTAGGAACTCATAGGAGGAGGAAGGTGTAACAGACTGATAAGAAAATTGGTGTTCGTCGAAGGTTACATGTCTAGAGATAATAATTTTGTTTGTGGTTAGGTCGAGACAACGATAACCTTCGTGATAGGCCGGGTAACCTAAAAATATACATGGTGTGGCTCGTGGAGCAAGTTTGTGTGGTGGAAATAAATGGGGATAACACAGACATCCAAAGGTACGAAGTTTGGAATAATTTGGTAGTTTGTTGAACAGTTTGGTAATGGGTATCTCATTTTGAATGGCGGTTGAGGGAAGGAGGTTTAGAAGGTAGGCGGCCATGTGAAGTGCCTCAACCCAAAATGTTGGCGGAAGGTAGGCTTGAAAAAGTAACGTATGAATCATATTGTTGACAGTACGAATCATACGTTCCGATTTCCCATTTTGTTGAGAAGTTTTTGGACAAGAAAATCTCATTTGAATACCATGTGTAGAGAAAAGGTCGAGGATTTGGGTATTGATTTTTAACATAAGAACGAAAGTGCACAAACCTAGTAAACACTTTGGATTTGGTTCGAAGAGGATAGATCCACAGATAATGAGAAAAATGATCAAGAAAAATCACATAATACTTAAAACCACCTGGACTAACTAACAATAGGAGATGTCCAAATATCCGAATGAATAATCTCAAAACAACTCGAAACAATAGAAGTAGAGCTGGAAAAGGGAAGTTTCACATGTTTGCCAAGTTGACAAGCATGACAAACATGAGGAGACTTCTCCTTATTGCAAGAAATAAGATTACGAAAAACAAGAGAGCGTAACACGTCATTACTCGGGTGACCGAGGCGTTGGTGCCACGTAGAAGGATTGAGAGACATCAAAGCACTTGGAAGAGAAGACGACTCGGTTACTGGATAAAGATCACCCGAGCTGTCACATCTGAGGAGGATATTACGAGTGAGGAAATCTTTGACAGAAAAACCAAAAGCGTCAAATTCAGTAGTACAATTGTTGTCCCGAGTAAACTGACGAACATATATAAGATTTTTAATAATATTAGGTGTAACAAGAACATTATTAAGATGTAAAGGGCGATGAAGACTGGGAAGAATGCTATGGCCCGTGTTTGTGACGGGTATAGTTTTACCGTCACCGACACGAACAGATGGATACAAGCAAGAATTAAAAATAGTACTCAAATTATGAACATTAGAATTAAGATGTGAAGACGCACCTATGTCCATATCCCATGATGAATCTTGAATATTCATACTACTAAATGCATTCGTTATTAGTACGTGTTGTGTCGGGTACTTGACCCATAAATAAATGATCCATACTTGTTAACTTGAATACAAATTCAATGATCACTCAAATAGATGATCTCAGCAACCGCAAAACAATAGCAAACCAAACTTCACGAATGTTGAACCAAAAAGGCAACACAATTCAATATATTTAACCAATAAGTGATAAATATCTAACCTTGCACAATTGATTGAAACATATACTGTTCAAGTATTAAATATCCAACCCCACTATAACATCCAATCACAATGGATTTAATACTACAAAACATTCAAGAGATGTAATTGTGTACGAATGATTACGGCGGTAACTGTTATGAACCCTTCTTCTTTTCTTTTTTTTTTTTTTTTTTTTTTTTTTTTTTTGAGAGACATAAGACTGGGCTAAAGATCTAGAATAACATAACTGGGCTAAAGCCTAAACCCAATGGGCCGACATATCAACTAACATAGGAAAGATCTAGAATAACATAACTGGGCTAAAGCCTAAACCCAATGGGCCGACATATCAACTAACAGAATGTTCCAAACTATATGATGTACCATTATCATCACTAATTCACTATGCTAGCTGTATTGTGATAGTATCTACTAAACATACCAGTCACGTGTAAAATGCTTTGATGTAAAATGCTTTCTGAGGGTAAAACCTTACATGTAAAATATTTTTTAAGGAAGTATGTGTGTGCATCTAGCTGCAAACTTCTAAGGCAATGCTTGCTCGGGAAATTGATTTGAGGGTTTGTAAATATTGTTGCTTGCTCTATTTTGTAGGTGGTACGAGCATATGCTTCTAATAAGCCATGGCTGATTGGTTTTCTTATGGATATCTTTGGGGCAATTCTGATGCTACGAGCATTATCTCTAGCTCCTGTAAGTGTTTTGCATCAAGTTCCTCTGTATCTGCGCTGTGAAGTTATATTTCATTTTAGTGGTTTTTGGATGTGCTATATGAAACTAATTATCTGACTTATCCTACTTGAGGTGGCAATGATAAGGGTCTCACCAGCTGCAAAACTGATTATTTCAGTGAAAGCTCAGACTACTTGTTTACTCCTCTTTCTTTACCTCATCTTAAATACTGTTTTGTACACATTTTCTGTAGTTAGTTGCTCTATTTTCAATATTATGGACCTCTCAAACAGCTGATTGTCCGGTTATCACCGAGTCCTACAGGAGAAGCACGTCCTAACATGGTCACGTGCCACACCCTATATTACAGCAGGAATCAAAAGATCACATAGTTTGTTTCAAAACAAACATCAAAACACCCCCCTTTTCTCATGCATATATATATATCTAGCATAATAAACGATGAAAATGGACATTTATTTTCATTTATGTGCATGTTAATAATTTTTTTTTCAAATTTCTGAGTTTGCAAGATGCATCAGACTTACATCTGACCATTTGATTCCTATATATGCTCTAGGTTTCTGTGATTCAACCAGTTTCCGGCTGTGGCCTTGCTATTCTATCCATATTCTCTCATTTCTACCTGAAGGAAGTCATGAATGTTGTTGATTGGTTGGGTATAACCTTGGCTGGCCTTGGCACGATAGGTAATGTGAGTTCCTAAGTTGTCTTCTAACAAAACGATGTACCAAATGTGACCATAGGATATAATCTTTTTGATATGTGCAGGTTAAGTTATATACTGTAAGACACAATAGACTAGTAAGAAAATGTTGTTAGTTTGTTATGTTTAAACTCTACAAGAACTATAATTTGATCCATGTTTATTACTTGGTAATGCAAAGATACGAATGCCATGTTTTTCGTCAGAATATGATCAGAAAATGTTACATTGGATTAAACTTGAATCGATATGATTCTTGAATATGCAGGGGTTGGCGCAGGAGGAGAAGAGCAAAAGGCTTCATCAATCTCTATCTTACACTTACCCTGGTTGGCTTTTGGCGTTGCATTTTTGTTTGTAGGTATCTTATTCTCTGCACTATCTGATGCTTGTTAACATACCATGGGCTTGTTTGTTTCTTGTATATTCTTGATTCTTTGTATGTAGACTGTTAATGTTGATAGCTGTTGTGCAATATTTGCTTCATGCTTGTGCGTATAGACTATAGTGCACAATCAAATAATATATGTTTTTTGCATGACCCAATGAAACATTAATAGCCAGGGAATCTGAGAGCTTATTGCAGACAGGTTCAGTTTTATTACTTAATGTTATTAGTCATCTTATTTTATTAAGTCACAAACAAACATATTTCTTATAACTTAATAAATTCAGTTTTTTCCTATTAAGTCATTAAGTCATTATCAAACACCACCTGACTCATCATTCAGATTTCAGTCTATGTTTTCAACGTCATAATTATGATAGTAGTTTCAGTCTTTGAATAGTATGTAACGGTCCATCTTTGTAAATAGGTTCTCCTTTGGGGTTATAATATATAATCATTAGTCTTATTGTCTAGGTACTCCTTAATGGATGGCTTCGCATTTACAGACGTCAACGAAGAGAGCAAGAGCTGGTAACATGGATTTCAAGCATGATTAATATTTTCCATAAGATTGTCTATCTGTCTATAATGATATTTGTTTTGCGTCTTTTTTACAGATGCAGTCTGAAGTTGTGGAGGAGATTATTTATGGCTTGGAATCTGGCATTTTGTTCGGGTATTTTTTTCTTCTGGCCTACACATTCTTGTCCATTTTAATGTTATTTGTCTAAATGTTATTTATATATCAATGTAGAAGTATGTAAGCATCTGAATACATCTTGGGTGAGTTTTGACTAGTTTCGTTTCTAGCAAGATTGTAAGTTTAACTAGTTGGGATGTAAAAAAGCGTAAACCAAAATTAACACATATTCTGATATTCAAGTAGAAGGGTTGAAAATGCCACCTGTACTTGTAAGGCATGGTGGTCTGTCTATAGGCCTGTAAAGTTATTACAGTTCGTAGCATGCATACTCGTACATTATTACTGACAGATACACTTATTTAGTTATTTTGTCTAAGAATGCCATTTATAATGAAAATTGTATCTCAACTGCAGGATTGCTTCTGTAATTTCAAAGATGGGATTTGTGTTCTTAGAGCAGGGATTCTCGGCATTGTTGGTTCCTGTATGCATCTCAATTAGTATATGCTGTAGTGCTACAGGCTTTGTTTACCAGGTCTGTCAAATTAATGAACTGTTTGAATAGATATTGCAATATACCATCAAACCTAATTTGAAAATATGTTATTATATGTGAATAAGCAGACCCGTGGGTTGAAGCATGGCAGAGCGGTTGTGGTATCAACATGTGCGGCTGTGGCTTCAATTGTGACAGGCGTACTTGCTGGTATGCTTGCTCTTGGAGAGAGATTGCCTGAAAGTCCAACATCTCGTTCGTGGCTTTTGCTTGGATGGTAATATATCATTTTAATTCATGTTCTTTATTCATTGCTCTACAATAATTAGAGGTAAATGGATATGTTTGGATATATCTTAAAAATGGGTGAAATGGGGCAAAATTGAAATTTTGCTTTGAAATGGTTAAATAGGTTGAAGATGGAAGGGTCAAAATCCACCCAAAGTGTAGAGTGCATCTACACTCATAAAATGTTTTATTTAAGAGAGAGTTCATTGCATAAAATGATAAGAAACTATATGCAGCATGTCATTTATTTTGTCTGTCAATCTCATACTTTCGAAAAGATTTGATTGTTGCTAAAAAAAGAACCCGATTGAAGGCAATATTTTACTTTGACAGCATGTTTCCAGTATCTTAAAAACATGTACAAAATAAAAAGAAACCGCAGGTGGTAGTCAACTCTCATATTTCATCGTGTGTTTGACTGCAGGATGCTTATAGTTAGCGGTGTGATTCTATTGGTAACTTCCACACGGCTTGTTCGTTGTCTTCCACGAAAGTGGCGACCATTAGAGAGGAGGCAAGTTAGCTCTCTCAGAAATCGAGAGCCCAGCTCAAACCCAAGTACCATCATCCAAACAGCAACATTGCATCATTTAGTAACATCTCCTTCTAAAGCCAAAACTTCAATGAATTAAAGAAAAGGTAAAGGAGCTGAAATGTCCCATATTGAGGTCGGTCATAAATAGAATTTATACATATTTGAGTCGATTAGAGCATGATGTTCCATATGTATACAAACTGAAATGTTTCCTGGATGGAATTTGTTAGTCTGAGGTGCAAAGATGTTATATGACAAAACGGTGTGGTAATCTGTTGAACTGAACCAAATTTATACATTGGCTGCAATTAAAATTTGACTTTATGTGCTAGATAGAATTTTGAATATGGTTGATCATTTTCTAATAACTGGTCTAAGGTATAATGTTGGTTTGCTTATATCCTAACTATACAATTGATTATGCAATAAAAGTAGGGGTGTCCATCGGTTCGGTTTTCGGGTTGTTCGGTTTTCTTCGGTTAATTTTTTTAGGGTTAACCCGAAAACTGAACCAAATCGATCTAGATTTCAACCAAACTGAAAACCAATTTGAATTTGGTGCGGTTTTTGGGATGACCCAAATTATCCGAAATTAAATTTTTTTAATGTATAATTATGTAGATATTTAGAAAAAAAAATATTTTAAGTATAAAAATTGTTTTTTTATTTTAAGATTATATTTTAATAACCATTTCATATATATTAAGATTAAATTAGAGTTTAATAACCATTCTATATATATATAAAAAAAAAATATATATATAGTTAGGATCTGAAAAATATGAGAAGAAATTATAACCACACATTTCATTTTATATGTACCTATAAAATTAGATGTATCTTCCTTCAAATTTCTCACCCCAATTTAGAGGTGTAAATCCAAACCGGATTTTTAAAAATCCGGTCAAAAAATCTGATCCGGATTTTAAAAATCTGGTCCGGATTTTTTAATCCGATCCGGTTAAACCGGATTTCCATTTTTTTCGAAAATCGGATAAAACCGGATCATTTACCGGATTTATCCGGTTTTTAAAAAATCCGGATAAATCCGGTTTTTAATTTTTTTTTTATAAATATATTCGGATTTTTACCGGATTTTTTACCGGTTTAACCGGATAAAACCGGATAAAATATTTAATTTTTTTTTAAAAAATGTTAATAGTGTGGGAGTTGGTTCGTTTTATTTTAGGGCTCTAATAAAGAAAGTGATTTGAAATTTTTGATGAAAATTTGGGTTTGGCCGCCCATCGTGTGGTGAAAGATTGGAATTTGGATGTTTTTTTTTTCCTTTTTTTGAGTCGTGTCTCGGAAGCTTTGTGATTTTGCCGTTTTTTTGTGAATTTTGGTTCCTCCATGTTTTGGTTTTTTCAAATTTTCACAAGTTTTTGTTATTTGCTGCTTTTTTTGAAATGCATACAAATGTTTAGATATTTTGCTTAAATTAATTTAAGTTTAAATTCACTCGGAACTTTTCATTTTATCACGTGGGATTTTTTTTTTAATGTTTTATGCTTGTATTTTTCTTTAATGTTTGTAAATAAAATTCGAAAAAAACCGATACGAATTTTTTAACCGAAAAAACTCGATCCGAACATTTTTAACCGAAGAAAACCCGATCCGAACATTTTTTACCGAAAAAACCGATCCGAAAAAAAAATCCGATAAAATCCGATAACGAAAATTTTTATCCGAAAAAAAACCGATACGAACTTTTTAATCCGAAAAAATCCGATTCAGAAAAATCCGATCCGATCCGAATCCGGATTTTCAAAAATCCGGATTTATCAAATCCGGATTTTTGAAAATCCGAATCCGGTTTAATCCGATTTATTCGCACCTCTACCCCAATTTGACATTAGAAAATGATACGTTCACAAAAGATTTACAAAAAGTTTTCTACAAAATGACTTGTCACCAATAAAAATCATGTTAGTATTTATCTCTTTTACTTTTGAAAGTGTTTCGTAGATGTAGCATACCTAGAGGTGCGAATAAACCGGATAAAACCGGATTCGGATTTAAAAAATCCGGATTTGAAAAAACCGTATTTTCAAAAATCCGGATTCGGATCGGATCGAATTTTTCGGAATCGGATTTTTTCGGATAGAAATGTTCGTATCGGATTTTTTTCGGATAAAAATTTTCGTTATCGGATTTTATCGGATTTTTTTCGGATGGGTTTTTTTGGTTAAAAATGTTCGGATCGGATTTTTTCGGTTGAAAATGTTCGTATCGGTTTTTTCGGATCGGTTTACAAACATTAAAAAAAATATACAACCATAAAACATTAAAAAAAAAATACCACAATAATTTTTATTTTAACAATACAATCATACAAACTATAGAAACTAGAAGGGGGGGGGGGGGGGGGGGGTTGAATAGTTTCTTATATTTACTTGTTAAAATGTGGTTTCCAAAAATCCTTTTTCAAAAACTTAGGCTTGAGGAAATATGTGAAATCTTCTTATGCACAATATGAACAATGATAGTGTAGTTAAGCTAATACTAACAAAAGTATATGCACAAAGAATAAAGAATGATAGTGTATCTATGCTAATACTAACAAATGTATATGCATAAAGTATAAAGAATGTAAAGAGTTAAGGGTAAAGAAAGATCAAACCGAACACCAAGGATTTATAGTGGTTCGGCAACGAAGCTCACTCCTCGTCCCTACTCCACTCCTCGAGTACTCCTAACTCGAGAGTTCACTACACAACAAGCTCCTTATGGTGGAGAAAACCGTACACGTCGCTTAACCAATTTCCGACTCTAAGCTAAAAGTCGAGCCCTAATCGTAGCTAGGACCAATCTACACAACTATACTTAGTACATACACAACTTCCAAATCGATACAACTACTTGGATCTTCACAACTATGACACAACTACAAATGTATAAAATTAGATCTTCAATGGATCTTTGGTGGTGGACTCAACACTTCACAAGGATAGTGTTCTTCTCTTTGCACTTAGAGAGGAAGAGATGGAAGAACAAGATTCACTTCTTAAACAAGTAGTAATCAAACAAATGATCAAAGATTTGAGTGATTAAAGAAGAGTTTTGAATCTGGAAATAAATGTGCAAAAGAGGTGAGTTGAAAAGCTGAGAATGGTCCACTATTTGTAGGACAAGAAGGCCAACGGCTACATCTGCCCGCGGTACCTTATCTTAGCCCGCGGTACCTTATCGATAAGGTACCGCCTAGGGGCTAAGGTACCGCCGGACTAGACTCCGCTCCCTTTTTGTCTTTTAGTGGTGGAGGTCAAATCTCGCTTAAAAAATATCATGATAGAATATTCTTAACCAAATAAGAATATGCCATTTTCAAATTTTCAAATAATTAATTTAATAAAACATTTTCTTAAAAATAAAGTTTAATAAAAACTTGTCACACTTAATAAAAAGTGAGTTTTAAGAAAAGATTAAATCACTTGATCACTTGATTAAGGTTAGTACTTGTTTATCCATACCTTAAGTGAAAATGGGTAAAATAAAAAATACTGGAACTCAAGAATTCGTTTTTCGTTGTTTTCGTAAATGCTTGTTTTTACATATTGTCGTAATCAAAACAAAGCGAGACCGAAAAATGCAAGTAACGTTTTTAGGCATTATTGCATTAACAATCTCCCCCTTTTTGATTCCGACAATACATAAACTCAATCACACAAAAAACAAGATTTTCAAAGACGAGTTTATTCATTTCTCCCCATTTGTCGAAGCAAAAAGGTTGCACAAGTCGGTGTTGAAGAAACGGACTTTACAAAGACTCCTCCTTGATGCTTACTCCCCTAGCTTGGGGCACCGAGGAATCGAGATATGGTGACAAGCTACATAGAAGGGTTAGTTGAACAAAAGAAACAACCAACAATATATTGCAATAGGTCACAAAAAATAAAAGAGAAGAAAACACAAAGACAAAGATCCAAGATAGGTTACTAAAAGAACATCATACAAAGAAGTATGGAAAAAGAAACAAGCCAAAAGCATAAATCTAATCCTAGTTATTCTAGAATTCTAAGATTTGCTTGAAGTTGGTGTCTTGTGGATAAGCAACCAATGCTTATATGAAAGACAAGGTAATGGCGGAGGGTGGTGGTGGTGGCTTGTTGGAGATCTCATAATCATAGTGAAGAGGAGGCTTGATTAAGAGACTCTTGATGTAGCTCAACTCCTCATAGATGTGTGCCATAGCAAGATGTTGATATTGACAACATTGACAAGATGTTCCATGATGCATGACATTATCATGAGAAGGAGGAAGAACACTAAAGGGTGGTGGTGGAAGAAAAGAAGTTCCACAATCAACATTCTTGGTAGGAGAAATGTGATTAAGAGTGTTATTGGGTGGGTTTGGATTGTAATGATTTTTAGGTGAGTTCGGATTGAAAGCAATTAGAGAAAATGGAGGAGATTCAAGGCTTTCATTGGGAGAATAAGACATTTTGGATGTGAAGTAATGCAAAATGCTTATGGTTTAAATAGGGAAGGCTTAGGGTATTTTTGGGGTGGTCAAAGGGTTTGAAACAAAGATTCTCAAAAATGTTGGAGCAAATCTGGAGTTTCAGACAAAAACCCGAAAAAGGAAGGCACTGTAGGCGGTTCCTTATCTAGACTGGCGGTACCTTATCAATAAGGTACCGCGGTTCACATATGGAACCGCCTGCAGAGGCAGTGTTTGGTGTTTGGAGGAAGATTTTTCAGCAAATCTTATTTTTCTAGTCTAACTTATCATAGGGATATGCTTAAAAGCAAAGATAGACAAAGAAAACATATGCAAACTTACCAAATAGAGATTTGACCAAAATACATGGATAAAAAAAATCGATGTAGGAGGTGTGTAAGACAAGACCTTAAGTCATGACACAATGATCCTCCATGATTCTATCTTGTTCTTGCTATGTTTGAGGGAATCATACATATGAATTATGTAAGCTCTAGATTAATAGCGAGAATCTATGAAAAATCATTTTTAGATTGAATTAACAATGTCAAACGAATTTCACAACCATTTTCGAAAGAGACTTTGAGAATTTTGAAAAGGAGAAGAGAGGGTTTTTCAAAAAGAGTTTGGAAGACTCAATGACTCAAAGTGGTACAAGAAGACACACAAAAATAAAAGAAATTAAGGAAGATGTTCCATTAATCCTAGACCTAGACGCAAGTAATTAAAAGGTTCCCTCTTAAGTGGCTTAGTGAAGATATCGGCTAAGTTGTCCTCGGAGGGCACCTTTTCAATAGAAATGTTCCCCTTTTGAACATTATCCCTAAGGAAATGGTGTTTAATTTCTATGTGTTTGGTTCGCGAAGGTTGCACGAGATTCTTGCTTAGGTCTATAGCGCCTTTATTATCGCACATGATGGGAACATCATCAAGAGAAATCCCGTAATCAACAAGCGCTTGCTTCATCCATAGAGCTTGTTGGCATGCTTTTCCGGCACTCACATACTCGGCTTCCGTGGTGGATATTGCAAGAGCGGTTTGTTTCTTGGAGAACCAAGAAGTTAAACAACAACCCATGAAGGTACAAACTCCACTAGTGCTTTTCCGGTCCACATAGTCTCCCGCATGATCCGAGTTCGCGTAGACAATGGTTTCTACGCCGGTCCCTTTAGGATACCATAATCCTAAATGTATAGTGCCTTTAATGTATCGGAAGATACGCTTAACCGCTTCAAGGTGAGAGGTTTTGGGAGCCTCTTGGAAGCGAGCACAAAGGCAAACACTAAACATGATATCCGGTCGACTTGCCATTAGGTACAACAAACTACCAATCACACCTCTATATTTGGTGTTGTCTACCGACTCACAATCATCATCTACGGTGAGTTTAGTATCCGAGGCCATAGGGGTCTTCATTGGTCTAGATTCTTCTAATCCAAATTTCTTTAGCATTTCTTTAGCGTACTTAGATTGACTAAAGGAAATACCATCTTCCATTTGTTTAACTTGAAGTCCTAAAAAGAAGTTAAGTTCTCCCATCATACTCATTTCAAACTCATCATGCATGATTTTGGCAAAGTCATCACGCAATTCTTGACAAGTTGAGCCAAATATAATGTCATCAACATATATTTGTACGATTATGAGGTGAGGACCTTTCTTCTTTGTAAAGAGTGTATTGTCTACCATTCCTATGGTATACTCATGTTTAACAAGAAACGCTTTAAGTCTATCATACCAAGCTTTGGGTGCTTGTTTGAGTCCATAAAGTGCTTTCTTAAGCTTGTAAACATGGTCCGGTTTCTCAAAATCAATGAAGCCGGGAGGTTGAGCCACATATACCTCCTCATTGATCAAACCGTTAAGAAATGCACTCTTTACATCCATTTGTTGAAGCTTAAAATCTAAGGCATAAGCGTAGGCTAAAAGGATTCTAATGGATTCTAATCTAGCTACCGGTGCATATGTCTCGTCATAATCAATCCCTTCTTGTTGATTATAGCCTTGAGCTACAAGTCTAGCCTTGTTACGAGACACAACACCATTCTCATCTAACTTATTCTTATATACCTATTTGGTTCCTATAATGGTAGAACTTCTAGGTGGAGGAACAAGTTCCCAAACATCATTGGCAACGAATTGATTCAATTCTTCTTGCATCGCAATGACCCAACTCTCATCCGTCAAAGCTTCTTTAACATTCTTTGGTTCAATCAAGGAGACAAAACAAAAGAAGTTGCTTTGGTTTTGGACTTGAGATCTTAGGGTCCTTTGATTTAAGTCACCAATGACATTATTGAGAGTATGATCCCTAGATTCCTTAATGTTTACTTCCTTTTCAACACTAAGGTCTTCAACTCCTATTTTCTAACCTCTTTGGCTTTAACTACTTCTAATTCATCCAAGTCATCATCAACCAATGGTGGTGTCTTGGGTGAAGGAGGGGTTTCATCAAAGGTTACGTTGAGTGATTCTTCAATAACCCCCAAGGTTCTATTTAGGACTATGTAGGCTTTACTAGTTTGGGAATAACCTAAAAGGATACCTTCGTAAGACTTTGGGTCAAACTTGGTAAGGTAGTCTTTGGTGTTGAGGATAAAGCACTTGCTTCCAAACACCCTAAAGTATTCCAATGAGGGTTTCTTACCTTTAAGAATCTCATAGGGGGTCTTTCCTAGGAAAGGTCGAATAAGAATTCGGTTGAGAATATAAGTCGATGTGTCCACGACATTGCACCAAAACTTTTGAGGCAAGGATTGCTCGTTTAACATCGTCCTACTCATCTCTTGGAGAGTCCTATTCTTCCTTTCAACTACCCCATTTGATTGTGGAGTGCTAGGAGCCGAGAAGTTATGGGTAATACCATGAGCTTCACAAAAGGCACCAAATTGCACTTCATTATCAAATTCCCTACCATGATCCGTCCTAATAGAAACAATTGAACATCCTAGTTGATTTTGAATTCTTCGACTAAAGATTTCGAAATGATCGAAAGCTTCATTCTTAGATGCCAAAAATCTAGTCCAAGTGAATCTAGAATAGTCATCAACTATAATTAGGGTATAAAGGTTACCTCCATAACTCCGTATGGCGGAAGGTCCAAAAAGATCCATATGTAGGAGCTCTAAGCACCGAGAGGTCGAAACCAAATTCTTGGCTTTGTGACTTGAGTGAACTTGCTTTCCAACTTTGCAAGCATCACAAAAGTGACTATCAAACTTAATCTTGGGGAGGTGTCCTACCAACTCCTTAGAGACTAAAGATTGAATTAAAGGCATATTAGCGTGGCCTAATCTCCTATGCCAAAGAGTAGAACTATCATCTATAGTCGCAAGACATATGTTGTCTTTTGACTTCCTATTAACCTTCATGACATAAAGCCCATGCTTTCTAACACCTTTTCCAATGACTTTTCCATCTTTTACGATTTCACTGTCATGTCCCGAAAAGATGACCTTACACTTATTATCACAAATTTTACCTATACTTAAAAGGTTAAACCCTAAGTTATCTACGTGCTCAACATCTTCAATGGTCATGGAGTCAAGAGAAACCGTACCTTTGCCAATGATATTACCACGTAGACTACTAGCAAATGTGACGTTACCTCCATCATATGCTTTGTAATGCAAGAACAAACTTCGATTACCCGTCATGTGTTTAGAACATCCACTATCCTTAATCCACTCGTCGGGCTCCAAATCAATTCCCAAGCATATCTAGGTAACAACACACAAGATCAAACATTTGGTCCCCAATATCTCATGGGTCCAAAATTGTTAGTTCCAAACATCCCTTGCATTTGGTTGGGATGCATGAATGAAGGAGGGGTTCCCCATGGAGAACAAAATGGAGGAGGGTAGTAATTCATGTAACCATTTTGTTGTTCATTATTTCTCCTAGGTGTGTTTGATCTAGGTATAGAGTTATGATTATTCCTTCTAGGTGTTGGAATTTTACTTCTAGACCGTGAATTGTTTTGATTATCTCTTCTAGGCGTTGTCGTTCTACTTCTAGGCTTAGACTCATTCCGTATTTTAGGTGGAGTAGAAGATGGTCTTAATAAACTTCTATTTCCCATGAGAGGTTTACTTAATGGCTTGTAGAACTTATCAATAGCATTGTCGTCAAGTATGGGTAATTTTACCTTATTAACAATAAGATGCTTTGGTTTTTCATCTAACTTAGATTTTTCAGCAAGTTCAGAATTTTCACCAAAATCATCCTCTGCCCGCGGTACCTTATCTATGGCGGCGGTTCCATAGTGATAAGGAACCGCGCCATACAATTTGGAACCGCGTACAGTGGGCGTTTTTTGTGAAAACCTGACTTGTTTTGGTTCACTAGTTGAGGCTTCATTTAGGTTAAAACCTAGACCAAGTCTTTCCTTAGAATGAACTTGTTTGTTTAACATATCATCAAGAGCACTAGTACCTTTCATGAACTTTTCCAATTTAATGGAGGTGCTCTTGAGATCTTCATTCTCTAATCTAAGTTTCTCACAACTTAAGCAACTTAAATCAACCTCTTTATTTTTCTCATGTTTAGCCAATTTCTCCCTAAGTTCATTGATCTCATTTTCAAGCTTAGTTTTGGTTGATTTTAAGGTTTTATTCTTTTCTATGAATTTAAGACTAAGTTTGTGTAAACTATCATATTTGCCTTCAAATTCAGTATCATCAAGAGTGGAACTATCATTGCTATAATATTCGGTTTCGGAATGTACCTCTTTAGAAGTGTGAGCCATAAGACATTTCTCCTCTTTGGGGTTGTCATCATCATCTTCACCGCTATCACTCCAAGCTCCACTAACGAACGCCGTGTGGTTCTTATCACGAGCGGGCTTTGGACAATCACCAATGAAGTGATTTGGGTCACCACATCTAAAGCAATTCCTATCGCCTTTTTCGTTCTTGGCAAACCGATTATTTGAGAATGGTTTCTTGTCATTGTTGGGTTGCCTAACGTGTTGACCTCGTCTCTTGAAGAACTTCTTGAAATCTCTCACCGCCAATGCATACTCCTCGTCATCGCTATCCGAGGAACTATCATGGTCACTTTGTGCCTTCTTGGCTTTAAGTGCAAGAGATTTCCTTTCACTCTTGGTTTTCACTAATTCCGAGTCCTTCAAAATTATCATCTCATGAACCTTTAAGTTTCCTATGAGTTCATCGAGTGATAAAGTTGAGAGATCTTTCGACACTTCAATAGCCGTGACTTTTGCTCTCCACTTTGGATGTAAAGCCCTTAGAAACTTCCTAACATTGTTCTTGCTAGAAAAACCTTCATCAAGTGCTTTTAGACTAGTAATAATAGTGTTAAACCTAGCAAATGCGCTATCAATAGTTTCATCTTCTAAGATGACAAATTGTTCATATTGTTGGACAAGAAGATCGATTTTGCTTTCTTTGACTTGGATATTACCTTGGTGGGTTACTAAAAGAGTGTTCCAAATATCTTTAGCGGTTTCACACATAAAAATCCTTTCATACTCTTTCTTAGGTAAAGCATTATAAATCACCATTTTAGCCTCATTATTTTTTGAAAGTTTCTTTTTAGTATCATCATTAGCTTTGTCAAGTGACCAATTCTTTTGTTTTAGAAACTTCATTAAATTGAAAGGGTAAAAAATCACCATTGGTAATAACATGCCAAAGATCTAAATCTTTTGATTTCACATAAGTTTCAAATCTATTTTTCCAATAAATAAAACTATCGGTTTCAAAAAGTGGTGGTCTTTGCATAGATTGCCCTTCTAGGTATTTGTTGGAATCCATAGATCGATTCAAGTTTTAAAATACAATATACTTTAAAAATTTTTGAGCAACCCGCTCTGATACCAATTGTAGAAACTAGAAGGGGGGGGGGGGGGGGGGGGTTAAATAGTTTCTTATATTTACTTGTTAAAATGTGGTTTCCAAAAATCCTTTTTCAAAAACTTAGGCTTGAGAAAATATGTGAAATCTTCTTATGCACAATATGAACAATGGTAGTGTAGTTAAGCTAATACTAACAAAAGTATATGCACAAAGAATAAAGAATGATAGTGTATCTAAGCTAATACTAACAAATGTATATGCATAAAGAATAAAGAATGTAAAGAGTTAAGGGTAAAGAAAGATCAAACCGAACACCAAGGATTTATAGTGGTTCGACAACGAAGCTCACTCCTCGTCCCTACTCCACTCCTCGAGTACTCCTTACTCGAGAGTTCACTACACAACAAACTCCTTATGGTGGAGAAAACCGTACACGTCGCTTAACCAATTTCCGACTCTAAGCTAAAAGTCGAGCCCTAATCGTAGCTAGGACCAATCTACACAACTATACTTAGTACATACACAACTTCCAAATAGATACAACTACTTGGATCTTCACAACTATGACACAACTACAAATGTATAAAATTAGATCTTCAATGGATTGGTGGTGGACTCAACACTTCACAAGGATAGTGTTCTTCTCTTTGCACTTGGAGAGGAAGAGATGGAAGAACAAGATTCACTTCTTAAACAAGTAGTAATCAAACAAATGATCAAAGATTTGAGTGATTAAAGAAGGGTTTTGAATCTGGAAATAAATGTGCAAAAGAGGTGAGTTGAAAAGCTGAGAATGGTCCACTATTTATAGGACAAGAAGGCCAACGGCTATATCTGCCCGCGGTACCTTATCTTAGCCCGCGGTACCTTATCGATAAGGTACCGCCTAGGGGCTAAGGTACAGCTGGACTAGACTCCGCTCCCTTTTTGTCTTTTAGTGGTGGAGGTCATATCTGGCTTAAAAAATATCCTGATAGAATATTCTTAACCAAATAAGAATATGCCATTTTCAAATTTTCAAATAATTAATTTAATAAAACATTTTCTTAAAAAGAAAGTTTAATAAAAACTTGCCACACTTAATAAAAAGTGAGTTTTAAGAAAAGATTAAATCACTTGATCACTTGATTAAAGTTAGTACTTGTTTATCCATACCTTAAGTGAAAATGGGTAAAATGAAAAATACTTGAACTCAAGAATTCGTTTTTCGTTGTTTTCGTAAATGCTTGTTTTTACATATTGTCGTAATCAAAACAAAGCGAGACCGAAAAATGCAAGTAACGTTTTTAGGCATTATTGCATTAACACAAACTTCATAATTTATTTAAACAATACAATAAAACAACCATAATCACTAATACATTTTGAGCTTCGGCATGGCCATCACCCAAAAAATATTAGTATACTTCAAGTATGTCGAGCTTCAGCATTGCCATCACCCGTTATACTCAAAGTAAATCCGCTAAATAATCTTCTACATCTTCTTCGTCTTCAACTTCAATATCTTCAAACTCACCTTCGTCTAATTCGGTAGTTGGAGGTGATATCCCTAATTCAACTTCTTCATTTGCTATAGTTTCTTCAACACCGTTTAACATCGAACCTTCCAACGAAGTTTCATGTTGTATCCTATCTAATCCGTCCAAATAATCTTTCAAACATACACATACTTCCACGGATGGGGGGTAAGTCTTGACCTTCTTTCGGATATAAGTCTACCACTAATAGAAAAAGCCGATTCGGAAGCTATCGTTGAAGCTTGAATCGTAAATAAGTCACGAACCATAGCGGCTAAAATTGGATAAGTTAACTCTATTTTTTCCACCATCCCAACATGTCAAAAGTTCCTAATTCTCCGGGCCTAATAGTTTTTAAAAAATTTTGCGACTTATATTGTCCCAACTCGCTTGATTCCAATGTTCGTTGACGCTTGTTAGCGTCGTCATGTATAAGATTCCAAAAGTTTATATCAAAGTCACTTGACTCATTTCCCATTTGTGATGTTACGGCCCCCGTTTGGTCAAAAAATGTGCTTTGTTGTCCACCATATTTTGTTGCATATATTGCAAATAATTTTCCAAAAGTATCGTTAAATTTAAAAATTTGAGACTCTATATAATTCATATCGGGTTTCTTAGGGTCCGGCCCAAATTCTAAGTCTAAATTCTTCAATATTCTTCTCATTACATTTTCGACCCCCCCAAAATTTATCATTGGATTAAGTGCGGCGGAACAAGTAAAAACCAAAGGTATACTAGCAAAATATTTTACAAATTTCTTTTTTATAGCTTTAACCATTTTTCTAAACATTTGACAAGATGAATATTTTAATTCGTCTAATTTTTTCGTCATAGAAAAAATTTGGTTTAAAACTAATGGGCTAGTCGGGTAATAAACACCGGATAATAAAGTTGTTGACACTTTAAAAATTTGTAAAATTTTTGTCAATTGATCTAATCGTTCCCAATCTTCGTCGCTTATCGAAGTGGATAAATTTTTACGAACAAGTCTTTCATTAAAAGCATTTAAAGTATCACGTTGCCGTAATATATTTTCAAACATAATGCAAGTAGAATTCAACCTAGTATTATTATCATAGCAAGGTCCTAGGGGTTCATAGCCACATTGTTGACGAAAACGATGATAGTTCATTTGTTGTTCGTTACTCGAACTATATATAATTACTAATAAACTCCTAAATTTTGTCTTTATTTCATCACATATTATTAATACCGCTTGCACCGATATATTTATAACATGAGCAACACAACGGGAATGAAAAAATGCACCATCTAATATGGGTTTTATAATTTTAACAAATCCATAGCTTTAGTATTATTAGATGCATTATCTACTGAAATGGTAAAAACTTTATCATCCAAATTATATTCAATTAAAGTGTCTTGTACAAATTTTCTTAAATTTGACCCCGTATGTGGATAACCAAATAGTTTAAAAGCAATTGTCCGTTTCATTAATAAAAAAGAAACCGGGTCAAACCAATGAGCCGTAACGGCTAAATAAGAATTTGCCGTACCATGTGGTGTGGTCCAAGCATCCGTAGTTATAGAAACACCATATTTATAATCACGAAAACCGTTAATAATTTCTTTTTTAGCCGGTTCCCATAATTTAAATGCATCACTTCTAAGAGTAGCACGAGTTACATGTTGATAACGCAGTTGTAGCCTTTTTTTTATGATCTCCGTAAGCTTGACATTGTCGAAGTGGTTGAATGGAAGCCCTTGTTGAATGACAAACTTCGTAAAATCAAGTCGAACTGCATCATTATCAAATAAAAAAACGTGACCATCCACACCAATAGTACCATGTGCTGAACCACCCGCTCCGCTATCAACCGCCCCGGTACTGTTGGGAATAAATTAAGGCCAGATCACTTGAGCGCTGACAAGAACAAATCAAGCGTTGACAGGAACAAAGCAAGCGCTGACAGCTCAAGCGTTGACAAGTTAAAGTCAAGCGTTGACACATTGAAGACAAGCACTGATGGAAAATATAAGCTACATGTTTATTATATTCTAGAATACTTCTAGTAAGGATAGAAACGACAATGTATTTTCTATGTTTATCTTTACCTAGAATAGTTGATACGTAGCTTATTGTACAAGGCTTCTTAGTCTATAAAAGAAGGTTTTTAGGTTAATGTTTAGTATCAAGTTTTATATAAGTTTTCATTCGTAAACATCTTTCATTGTAAGCAAGTTCGACATTCATAATCAAAGTGAAAGTTTTGTTTACATCTTGTGTTCTTGTTTAAGTGTTAAATTCCGCATAACACTTAGATTCACAAAGCATATAACAAAGGTTTCTCTACGTGTTATACTTGATCTAATCTCGTATACACAAAGCTAATATATCTAAGTTTGGGATCAACAAGTGGTATCAGAGCTAGTTGAGGAACTTTTGATCTTTGAAGAACACCAAAACCCTAATTTTCTCAGAAACCCTAAAAACACCAAAACCCTAACAACATCATGTCTGAAGCAATAACCACCTCCAATTCACCCTTACCAAACATCAGGATTCCCATGCTTGATGCAACCAACTTTGACTTATGGAAGTTCAACTTTGAACAATATCTGGGGATCTATGACTACACACTCTGGGAGATTATTGAATATGGAAACTCATTCAATAAGGCTCAAAAGATTCTTGATTCCATTACTCAAAGATCATCTGTTGAAGGATGCCCTGATGAAGATAAGAAAGAAAAACCTGGAGATGGTAGAGCTGTAGGTGCTGAAGATATTGCAAAGAAAAGGGTTGACATGAAAGCCCTAAATATTCTAAAAGTCTCTTTGGGACAAGAAAACCAGCACAAATATAGAGGCTATGAATCTGCTAAGGATCTTTGGGAAGCACTTGAAGTTGCATATGGTGGCAATGCAGACACTAAGGAAGAAAAGAAAAAGCAACTTTTGCATGATTATGCTGTCTTCAAAGCTCAACCCAATGAGAAACTGAGTAGTGTGAGAAGCAGATTGCTTGACATCACAAGCAAGTTGTCCTTCATGGGGACACAAGTTGGTGATGTTGACACCAATGCTACCTTTCTTAAAAGTCTTGGTGAGGCATGGAAGATTGAGGCAAGATCTATTCTTGCCAATAATACTTACAAGAGCTCTTCGTTTGATGACATCTACAACAAACTAAGACTATTGGAAGATGAAACTCTTTCAGCACATGGAAGCAAACCTAGTACCAGCAACATGGCCTTCTTCTCTCATAGTGAAGGTCAACTCAATCAGAAAGACTCTTTTATGCATCCAGTTACTGGATCATCATTTGTCAGTGCTGGAACAAGTCCTGTCAACGTCTCCTTTTCAAACGCTGACACATTCATGAATGACTCCCCAAGAGTTAAACCTGCTGGTTTAGATTTGGATACTGTGTGTGCTTACATTGCTTCTTTGCCCAATGGTTTAGTGATTACATATGAGGACCTTGAGCAGATAAGTGATGAGCACTTGGAAGAGATGGACATCAAGTGGAACATGGCTCTTGCTAGTATAAGAGCAAATAGGTGGAATAGAAGGTTCAAGAAGAAGATGACCTTCAATGCTAAAGACACAGCTAGATTTGATAAATCCAAAGTTGAATGCTATAACTGTCATCGTATGGGGCACTTCATGAGGGAATGCAGATCTCCTAGAAGATCTGATGCTGGTAAACCCTCAAGTCAGGTTGTTAAAGCTCAAGATTCCAAAGCCATGGTTGCAGTTCAAGGAATTGATGGTACTGGATGGGATTGGAGCTATCTGGCTAAAGATGCTGAAGAGGACAAAGCTTTGATTGCTGATATTGAAGAAGAAAAGCATGTTGAATATGCTCTCATGGCACACTCCTCCTCTTCATCTGATAATGAGGTATATGATGATGCTTTTTGTAGCAAAGGTTGTAGGTTAAACACTGATAGACTTAACAAAGAGGTGTTAAAACTAAAAGATGATATGAGCACTGAAAGGTGTAAATTGTCCAATTACCAACTAGCTCTTACTGAAACTCAGAAAACCGTTTCTGAATACAAGAAAACGGAATTTGATTTAAAAGATAAGATAAATATCTTATAACATGAGCTAGAGGGTAGTATGGATATTAGAAATATCATGACAAAGGTCAATAGAGACCTACAGGCTAAGTTAGATGAGGCCATTAAGAATAAAGATAATGTTGACCTCAAGATTCAAAGATTTGATAGAGCCACCCAAACCCTAGGAGACTGTGTAGCTAAACAAAGGGATCCTAAGGACATGACTGGGATTGGGATGAATGATTACTCTCTGGTTCCACCACCAGCTGGTGACTTCTATGGTGTTCCTAGAAAGGACTTGTCTTGGACTGGGATACCAGAATGCCAAGAAGAGGAATTCATTCCTCCACCAAGAGTTGTCACTCCAGTGGAAGAGTATCAACAAAAATTGACTGACCTAAATGAGTGGAAGAAAGCTAACCCTACTTTGTTTGTTAAGGGAGGTTTGCTATGTGAAAGTCCCAATGAATCACCACCCATTAAGGTTACTCACCCAGTTACTGGTAAAGCTGTTGACCTAGGCTCCAACATTGTTAGAAGACCTACCATTAAATATGCAGAGATGTATAGGAATAATAGGTCACCCAAGAGACAAGTTGACAATCATGGAACAGGTTTCTTCTCTTCTAGACCTAAGAGTGTGTCTAAGAAAGCCTGTTATACTTGTGGTAGCTTTTCACATTTGGCATACAAGTGTGTCAGCGCTCCCAAAGCCAGCGCTGATAGGAACAATTTTAGCGCTGATAGGAAGAAAGTCAACGTTGTTAGGAAGTCAAACGTTGTCAGACCCAAATCTTGTGTGCAGCAAAGTCCACAAGTGATTAGACCTGCCCCATTCTTTTCTAGAAGGTCTAACACTCATGGACAAAGACCTTTTCAAAAGACAAACACCTGGTCGAATAGGCAATGGGTTCCTGTAGCAAACCCTAGGTTCAACGCTGACAAGGGTAATTTCAGCGTTGACAGGACTAAATCCAACGCTGACAGAAACGTGACCAGACCAAAATATTTGCAGCCACGTAAGGGGTCTAAAGCTTCTTCAAGCTTAACATGGAGACCCAAGAAAGATCAAAACCCTAATAATAATGGAATTTCAATGACTTGCAATAGATTTAATTACATTTCTAAGGTCATCACAAAACCAATTGGGGTTAACTGGGTATTTCATCCTAAAAGGGATGAGAATGGGGTTGTTGTGAGAACTAAGTCCGTTCTTATTGAACAACCAGATGAATCCAAGTCTTCTGAGACTTGGGTTCCCAAAGAAAACTAATTTGTTTTCTTTATGTGCAGGGCATTCAAAGACAGATCAATGACTATGGATATTGGGATAGTGGATGCTCAAGGCACATGACAGGAAAGGAAGACTATCTGACGAACTTCACTCCTATTAAAGATGGTGATAAGGTATACTTTGGAGGGGGCTACGGCACCATTACAGGCAAAGGAACCCTTCTCACCAATAATCTACGTTTTGAGAACGTCTTCCTGGTAAAAGAACTGGATTATAATTTGTTTAGTGTATCACAAGTGTGTGATAACAAAAATAAGGTTCTTTTCACTGATACTGAGTGTTTGGTGTTAAGCAAGGATTTTAAGATCCCTGATGAGAAGTATATTGAGTATAGAACACCTAGGCATAAGGACATATACAATGTGAATTTAAATGGGATTAAAGTGAATACAAATATGTCTTGTTTTTATGCTAAGGCCTCAGTAGATGAAAGTAATTTGTGGCACAGGAGACTAGGGCACATAAATTTTAAAAATATAAATAGACTTGTGAGGCTTGGTTTAGTTGATGGTTTGCCTGAGAAGGCCTTCCACAATGACCACTCTTGTGTTGCATGTCTTAAAGGCAAGCAGCACAAGGTCTCATTCAAGTCCAAGCAGGTGCATACTAGTTCCAGACCTCTTCATATGCTTCACATGGACCTCTTTGGTCCAACTAATATAGAAAGTTTGAATGGCAAGTCATATTGTTTTGTTGTCACTGATGACTTTTCTAGGTTTACTTGGACATTCTTTCTAGCTATGAAGAGTGACACAGCTGATGTTCTTATTGAATTTATCATTCAAATTGAGAAAAGGTCTGGCAATGAGGTTAAGATGCTTAGGAGTGATAATGGTGGAGAATTTAGGAACAAGAAGCTAGATGATTTTTGTGCTAGGAAGGGAATTACTAGGCAATTCAGTATTGCTAGAACCCCACAACAAAATAGGGTTGCTAAAAGGAAACATAGAACCCTAATTGAAGCAGCCAGAACAATGTTGGCTGATGCTCACTTTCCTATAGCCTTTTGGGCTGAGGCTGTTAATACAGCATGCTATGTGCAAAATAGAGCATTGGTTAACAAAATTCAGAACAAAACACCTTATGAGTTACTTTGGGGAAGAAAACCTAATATTGGTTTTCTCAGACCTTTTGGTTGTCATGTAGTAGTTTTAGATACTAGTGATGCCTTAGGTAAATTTAGTGCAAAAGGTGATGAAGGTTACTTCATGGGGTATTCAGTGTAGAGCAAGGGTTATAGGGTTTATCTTAAAGAGGACAAACGTATTGTTGAAAGAGTACATGTTAGGTTCTTAGAGAATAAACCCAGTGATCCTGAAAGTGGTCCTAATTGGTTGTTTGATTTGGAACCCTTATCTAGAACTTTAAATTATATGCCTGTCACTAATCCAGACATTGTGAAGGTAACTTCAAATGTTGTGGAGGAACAAATTGTTGATGTTTCAGGTACACAGGTTAATGAGAGGGTTGGATCACAAGCAGAAAAGGCATCTCCTACATTTGAATATGTCACAATTCCCATTTGGACAGATGCTTTTGCTGCTGCTGCTGCTGGACAAGATAATGGTGGTCTCCAAATACCACCAGATACAAACATGCATGGTTCTTCAGGCGCTGACAAAGGCAAATCTAGCGCTGACAGGACCAATTCAGACGTTGATGGCTCAGACGTTGACAACAACAGTTCAAGCGTTGTTAGCCCAAGCGCTGACAAACAAGGTTCAGACGTTGACAACACCTTTGCACATCTTTTCTCTTCCACTTTTGAACAAGGTAAACCTTCCAATGTTCATGAAGAGATTCCTGTTGATCAAAGAGAGTCTGATGAAGAAGATATTGGCAATATGGAGCGTGAGGTTGAGGACACCAGACTTTTTGAAGGAGGAGTTCTCACTTCCACAATGAAGAATCACCCCACATCTCAGATCATTGGTGATATTATGACTCCAGTTCAGACCAGAAGATCTCACCAAGGTCTTGGTGGGTTTATTGCCAATATACACAAGAAGGTTGATACCCCTCTTGTGCAAGCATGTTTGTTTGCATGTTTTCTGTCACAAGAAGAACCCAAGAAGATATTTGATGCTCTCAAAGAACCAAGTTGGGTGGAAGCAATGCAGGATGAGCTTCACCAATTTGTAATTCAGGATGTTTGGGAGCTGGTTGATTGTCCTAGATATGTCAGACCTATAGGGACAAGATGGGTTCTCAGGAACAAAAGAGATGAAAGAGGTATTGTGGTCAGAAACAAGGCAAGGTTAGTGGCTCAAGGTTATACACAAGAGGATGGGATAGACTATGAGGAAGTCTTTGCACCAGTTGCAAGGATTGAAGCTATTAGGATTTTTCTAGCCTATGCATCTTGCATGGGCTTCACAGTCTATCAAATGGATGTCAAAAGTGCATTCTTGTATGGCACCATTGTTGAGGAAGTTTATGTCATGCAACCTCCTGGTTTTGAGGATCCAGAGCATCCAGATAAAGTGTATAGAGTCAAAAAGGCTATGTATGGTCTTCATCAAGCCCCTAGAGCATGGTATGGTACTTTGTCTACCTATTTGGTGGACAATGGATTCAAGAGGGGCACCATAGATCAGACACTATTTACAAAGAAGAAAGGCAAAGATGTGTTGCTTGTGCAGGTCTATGTTGATGATATCATTTTTGGGTCTACTGATCCAAAGATGAGTGAGGATTTCTCCAAGCTTATGACAGACAAATTCAAGATGAGTGTTATGGGGGAGATGAACTTCTTTCTTGGTTTACAAGTTCAGCAGAAAGAAGATGGTATCTTCATCTCCCAGGACAAATATGTTGCTGAAATCTTGAAGAAGTTTGGCTTTCCTCCACATGAAAAGAGGGCTTCTACTCCTATGGATAGAGAACACCCTTGGGGAAAGATTGGAGATGGGAAAGATGTTGATGTCAGGCATTATAGATCCATGATTGGATCCTTGATGTATCTTACTGCTTCCAGACCTGATATCATGTTTGCTGTGTGTGCTTGTGCACGTCATCAAGTGACTCCCAAAGAATGTCACCTTTATGCTGTGAAGAGGATCTTTAGGTACCTAAGATGTTTCCCTAATCTTGGTTTGTGGTACCCAAAGGATTCACCATTGGAGCTGATTGCATATTCAGATAGTGATTATGGAGGTGACAAGTTTGATAGGAAATCCACAACTGGTGGATGTCAGTTTCTTGGGAGCAGATTAATATCTTGGCAATGCAAGAAACAAACAGTGGTGGCTAACTCTACAACTGAAGCAGAGTATGTGGCTGCAGCAACATGTTGTGGTCAAGTGTTGTGGATTCAGAACCAGCTGTTGGACTATGGGTATAATTTCATGCATACTAAGATATTTGTTGACAATAATAGTACTTTATGCATCATTAAGAATCCTGTACATCATTCTAAAACTAAACACATAGAAATTAGACACCATTTTATAAGAGATTGCTTTGAGAAAGGTTTAATACAACCAGATAGGGTTGACACTGAGGAAAATGTGTCAGATTTATTAACTAAACCTTTTGATGCTGGAATATTTCAATACTTGGTAACAAGTATTGGAATGGTTAATCTCACTTAATATGTGTTTTGGATTCTTTTTGTAAAAGTATGTACAGGATGATGCATTATTATTATTGGTCTTATTGATGATTTAGATTTTCCACTATCTTTTTCTAACACTGACAAAGGTTGTTTGAACACTGATAAGTGTTTTTGCAACGTTGTCAGCAATATAATTGTCTAACGCTGACAAAGCTTCCTTCAACGCTGTTATGTGTTATCGGGGCGTTGTCAGCAACAATGTTAGTTTTGTGGTCTTCAATCTAAATGTGCAGATGGTGTTAGCAGTATACCATTGGATACAGAGTTGCTTATGGATCAATGGAATAGCATTTGGACAAGTTTTTATTTATGGATGATGGTTGGAATGTTTCATTCCTATCTTGACATAAATTTTTTATGTTCATGCATGATTTTAGCAAACTTTTTGTATCATAGTTTAAGGGGAGGTTTTAGGAACCTTTAGGATTTTTGGGTATCCATATGATACTCTTATCACAATTCTAGATTGTGTCCACAGGTGAGTATGGGTTAGATTTACTAAACCATGAGGCACTGTAGCATGCATAGTATATCAACTTTGCATGCTGCCAAGACATTTTTGGCCTAGAATTGGTTGTGGTCTGTTGGGAGACTTGGGAATGATTTTGATATGGGAATTACCTGGGAGTAACAAGGATTTTATAAGGTAACTTTGTTGTTAAGAGTTTTGGTTAGCAAGGGACACTAGAGGACTGTTATGTCTATCTTGCTTATGCAAGTGTGCATAACTGGACAGTGCTTGCCGCCCTATAATAATTATCAGCTTTTGGTTATCTTCTCTAGGATAAATTACTTGTTAAGGTCATTTTTCACTTTTTAAAACAATTTTATTTTTGGACGCTGACAAGATTTTTCCAAGCGTTGTTGAGACCAAATTGGACGCTGACATGGCTTTAGGCGAACGTTGACAAGATTATAGCCGTTGGGCGTTGATAGGTTATTTTTGACCGTTGACACTCAATGGGACCTACCCAGTTGTTACTTTTTGACATATTTTCAAGCCGTAATTTTAGGAGTTGTTACTTTCATTAAATGCATGAGATAACTTATAACTTTTTCAATATTTTCATGATTAGTTTTTGAAAATCTTTGCCTATTTTTGGGCCAATCACATGCATTCTTTATCTCCTATAAATTTGGCTCCTATTTTAAAACAGGGTATCTATAATTCTTGTCTAACACTTTTCTCTTATCAACCTTCATCTTCTACACTTCAAATTAACAGCTTTCATCAATGGCACCAAAGTTTAACTCAGCAGAATTGGATTTGGGGTTCAAGTCTCAACACAACATGATTGCTTATCTTGTTGCTGATAATGATTTGTTTCCTCATTACACACAAATGGTGGCGTATTTGAACGCATCCCCATTAAGGTATGCTCTTTCTCATGCACCACTCATTCCAGTCACACACATTAAGCAGTTTTGGAACACTGTCAGTTCCTCAACAGTTAATGGAGTGACCACATTAACTTCTATGGTTCATGGGAGATCTTGGGCGGTTACTGAGGCCTTGGTACGCCAGGCCTTGCATCTTGATGATGCTGATGGTATAGCCATCCTTCCCATAAATGAAATAGAACAAGGGCTTAGGGCTTTGGGATATCCTTTTCCTGATGAAGGTACTCTTAACAAGTACCATAAGCAGGAATTTCCCCCAGCCTGGAAGTACCTCATCCACATTCTCCTTCAATGTTTGAGTCCCAAATGTACTGCACACAATGAGATCAATAGATCCATTGCCAGTGCTATTGTGTGCATTGCAACAGGGCAAAAATATAACTATTCTAAAATGATTTTTGAAGGTATGTGTAAAAACAAGGGGACAAAAATGACTTTAGCTTATCCCCGTTTTCTGCAAATGATTTTTGATGATCAAGGTTATTGTTCAAGGGATCACAATGATTTTTATAAGATCCCTGAACAAAAGAAAGCTATCTTTACAAAGATGAATTCACCACCTCTTAGAGACTTACCTTTAACCTCAGCCATGCTTGCTGTTATTGCAGCAGCACAACCCCAACCAGACCCCCAACCTCAAATTGACCCTCAACCACAACTTGAACCCATTCCTGAACCTTTACCCTCACCTGAACAAATACAAATTGATCAAGAACCCTTTGACGCTGACACATCAAATGTTGGCGTTGATGTGCCTATTTCCAACGCTGATACACAACCATCACAATCCCAAACACCCCTTAACCAACCCACATCTACCCATTCTTCCACACCATCTTCCACACCACCTGAATATAGGTTGATAAAACGCCAAAGGACTACTGGAGTGTTCTCCTCTGGTGGTCCTAGCCATGAAGCAGAGAGAACCACCACCACAAGTGTGGCTGGTGACCTGGATGAGGCTGGGACTATTGGTTCTGGCTTAGATGCTGGCCAAGGCAGTCCCACCATCATTAAGTCCTCATCCTTGCCCAATGAACCTGACTTGGGAGGTCAAATCCCCATTTCAGAAGAGGGCAGTCTGGAACCAATGACTCTTTTGGAATTGACGGCAGTCTGCATTAGCTTGCAAAAGCAAAATGCAGACTTAGTACAAATTGTCAGCTCACAAGGCCTTGAACTCAAGCAATTGAGGGAGAGGATTGTTGTTTTGGAGAGTGATCATGCTAGGAGGGGTATGGAGGAGTCTTCCAAAGGGGAGGAAGATCAAAGAAATCTGAGTGATAAGGGCAGCCAAGATGGTCAATCAATGGATGTTGCTGAAGCCCTTACAACTTTGAAGGAACAACCAGGTTTTGATACGTCCTTAATCTCTCCAACCAATCTAAATTTATCATTTACAGCTATGTTGAGAGAGGTTACACAAGGCGCTGAGGGAAAATATTTGAGCGTTGACAAGACAAATTTGGACGCTGATAGAAGTATTTTGGGCGCTGATAGAGGAAGTTTGGGCGTTGACAGACCTGCACATGAAGGTGATGTATTCCAGTCATCATCTATCATCAAAGAAGTTTCTACTCAGGTATTACCATCTACCTTACCAACCATTGCACCATCAGATAAGGGTAAGGGTAAATTGGTAGAAGAAATTGTTCCAAAGAATGCAGCTCAAGTTGAATTTGATAGAAGATTGGCTGAACAAATGATGGAACAAGGTGAAAAGGAAAAGTCACCATTTGTTGTGACTTCTGAAGAATAAAGTGATGGAGCTAGCTCAGACTCAAGTGTGATGATTATAGAACCAGAAAGGCTTGAGTATGGTGATGAGCTTGCTAGGGAAAAGTTGAGAGATTTAAAATTGCAGGTTGACTTTGACATGCCAGAGGTGGTTCAGATGTACAATTCTTGGGAAGAAAGCTGCATGGATCATCCAGACTTGACCATTTTAGATCAAATATGGGGTTTGGAGCTTCTTCTTAGAGTTCAGAAGGATTGTAAGGTGATTTTGAAGCACAAGGCAAGCAATATTCTCTCTGAGTTGAAAAGGGATAGAAGGGAGCTCTACTTTATGTTGCTCAGATGTCATGGAGTTGGATGGACACATCAGAAGTTGAAGGCTTTGACATTTGATGAGTTGGAACATAGGGCTTATCCTATTTGGGTGAGAGTGCAGGAAGAAAACACTCTCAGACTTCTTTCAGATGAAAGAAAGGAGCAACTTGCAGAAGAGATGGAAATCAAGAAAGCTATGATAGTTCCCAGGCCAGTGAAGAAGGGATTTACACTTGAGTTTCCAAAAGATATGAATCCACTATATCCAAGTGAAGCAGTTATTAGAAAGAGCCTCAAGCTCTCCCCATTAGAAGCTTCAGATATGGTGCAGGTGTTACCATTAGATTCCAGGAATCCAATTGTGAGTTATGATGAGGATGAATGTGGATTCTGGAAGATTGGCAGATTTGGCAAGGAGGTACACACTTTTACCACTCTCATATCTTTATTTGCAAGTTGTGATAGAGAAGACTTGGTGGACCTTTGGAGGTTGCTGGAGACCAAGTATGAGGCTGAAGCACCAACTTCAGCTAATGGAATAAAACTTTGGACCACATTCAAAAGAATGTGTGGGACAAATGAGGAAGATCCTGAAATATGGAAGGATCTTGAAGATGACCTCAGTGGTCTTCAATGGAGGTTATATTCAGCTGCTGGTGTATACCATTTGAGTTCTACAAAGTTTGCTGAGTATCTACTTGTGGATGCTCAATATTTCATATCTAAGGCTGTTTTGGAAAAGATGAAGGACACTCAGCTGGAGATAGATTATACAAGTGACGTGGCAAAGAATTTGATCAGATTTGTTTATTACCAATATGAGAAGGTTTGTCAGACTCCTCCAAGTTCTTAATGCTTATTCAGAAACTTGATCATAAGAGTGGATATCAAGTTTAGGGGAGGATTGTTGGGAATAAATTAAGGCCAGATCACTTGAGCGCTGACAAGAACAAATCAAGCGTTGACAGGAACAAAGCAAGCGCTGACAGCTCAAGCGTTGACAAGTTAAAGTCAAGCGTTGACACATTGAAGACAAGCACTGATGGAAAATATAAGCTACATGTTTACAATATTCTAGAATACTTCTTGTAAGGATAGAAACGACAATGTATTTTCTATGTTTATCTTTACCTAGAATAGTTGATACGTAGCTTATTGTACAAGGCTTCTTAGTCTATAAAAGAAGGTTTTTAGGTTAATGTTTAGTATCAAGTTTTATATAAGTTTTCATTCGTAAACATCTTTCATTGTAAGCAAGTTCGACATTCATAATCAAAGTGAAAGTTTTGTTTACATCTTGTGTTCTTGTTTAAGTGTTAAATTCCGCATAACACTTAGATTCACAAAGCATATAACAAAGGTTTCTCTACGTGTTATACTTGATCTAATCTCGTATACACAAAGCTAATCGATCTAAGTTTGGGATCAACAGGTACAACCGTTCCAATGAGTACGTAGTGTAGAATTACCCGACGTGCTATAAAATTTACTACACTTCTTGCAACGCGCCTTTTCCACCCCGTCTTTCATAAGACAATAATCGAAATGTGACCAAACATCGCCTTTCCTCACTGTCGTAATAATTCGCAAAATATCATCATTTGTGTATTTTTTTAGCACTAGTAGCACCGATACTAGCGGTAGTAGAAGCTTGTTGTGATGGTATGTTTTCCATTTGGGATTAGAAAAAGATTAGAGAAATGAGAAGGTTTTTTGATATGTTTTTATCCCCAACTCAAAACATATATTTATACTACCTTACAACCAATCAAAATTATCAAAAAGGAAAAAAAATACTCAAAAACAGAGTCAAACGGCTATATAGCCGTTGTCTGTAAACTAGCAAATGTTTCTGTAAACTAGCAAATGTTGTCTGTAAAGTTGGGCCCAAAATCCGGATAAATCCGGATAAAACCGGATAAACCGGATAAAACCGGATAAAACAGATTTTCTTGAAAAGTCAACCGAACGGCTAGTTTGACTTCTCAAGAAAACCGGTTTTATCCGGTTTAAAATAACCGGTCCAGAAAAAAAAGAAAATATTTTTAATTTAAAAAGAAAATAAATTTTAAAATCCGGTTAAATCCGGTTTTAAAAAAGACCGGATAAATCCGGTAATTTATCCGGTTTTTATCCGATTTCCCAAAAATATTAAAATCCGGTCTAACCGGTTCGGATATAAAAAACCGGACCGGATTTTTGGAAAACCAGTTCGGATTTTTGAACCGGATTTCCAAAAATCCGGTTATAATTTGCACCTCTAAGCATACCTCTTTGAAATATGTGGTTAGAAATATTCTTCTTATTTAAATTTTACTTCTTATTGGGTATATACATAGTGTAAGGTTATTTTTAAAAGGGCAAATGACACAAAAAGGTATTCAAGTTAAGGGTTACTTCTAATTAAGGTATCAAACTTTTTTTTAACATAAAAAGGCATCTAACTTATTATTTTGGCCAATTTAAGCATTGTCGTTAAATATTTAACAATCATCTGTTAAATTTTTACATTTCAAATCCATCGTTGTTACGACCACACCCAATCACCATTACCACTGTTAAAGATCCCTCTTCTAAGATCCTCGTGAATACTGAAGAACTCAAAATTAGCTACCTTTATTAACTAATATTACTTTTCAAGTCATGCATATCATGGATGGTATATGAGATGATTTAAATCCTAAAACCTCTAAACCGGAATCTGGCTAACTTTGTGACAGAACTCATTCTAGACATTCTTTTTCTTTTAGAAAAGCTTATTCTAGACATGCCTAATAGCATATCATAATTCTAGCTAGATGATAAGTGATGAAGCATCCTCTAGCTACAAATCTCGATCATTACTAATGATAGTATTACATATAATTTTTATTATAAACTCATAACAGTGCATGGCACCATGTCTAAAACAAGCACATATGATAACACAAACTTTAGACATGTGTCTCATTCAATAATTACCCATATACATTAAATACTCCAATCTTGTATAGAAACATATTAATTAACACGTCCAAACCAACTACATTTATAACAAGTGAATACGTGAATGGTAGTGATGACCATGATTGAGGAGGTTTGGTAGTGGTGATGATAATTAGGTGTGTTTGTAATGCGGTGGACTTGAAATGTAACAACTTAACGGATGATTGTTAAATATTTAATGAAAATGCCTAAATTGGCTAAAATAATAAGTTAGATGCCTTTTTATGTTAAAAAAAAAGTTTGATACCTTAATTGGAAGTAACCCTTAACTTGAATACCTTTTTGTGTCATTTGTCCTTTTTAAAACCAAATAAATGTATATAACTGCGAGAACCACTTTTATACTCTTAACAATACATATGTATTTTCATTATTATGTTTAAATTAACATTTAATAATTGTTTTATTTGTTATAGATCCGTGTATGGTGAGCGATATAAAGGGTGCACATGAGTTTTCTTATTATCCGACGAAAAGATAGTTATAATACATACAAAACAAATACATGTGCATGGTCCTAGGATACATGTTCCTAGTGACCTACGACAATGAAAATTCATGTATTTCAACATAATGAACTAATCCGATGAATATACATGTGCATTTTAAGAGTAAAAAGGTGGTTCTCGTAGTTATATATATACTAGGATCAATGCCCGCGCTCCGCCGCGGGGTGGATACAGAATGTGTTTACATAAAAAGAGCTTGTAGAATGTAATAAGCAAAATATACTGAAAACGCGTTAAGAGCGCATAAATGGATTTTTACACGTTACTTAATAACTAATATTTTGTAATGAGCCTAAATTCTGTAATACAATTGTCTGAAGTTAAGCATAAAAAAATTGGCATCAATAGACTTGCATGAAATGGCTTTTTACACTTTGCAAGCATCAATAGACTTGCATGATACACTTACATCTGCCCGATGTACTAATTTTTTTGTTTTGGACACATGACCAGTTGTTAGCATAAAAATTTGGCATTAGAGGTTTCAGTTCACGGTTACATAACCGCATCTGTTACACATCATGTAATCCTAGTTTAACTATTTGTTGTCGGATGAATTGTGCAGTTTGCACGCTAGTCTACTGAGTTGTTTACAATAGTGTATAGACCGCTGTCGTTCACTTCTTCGTTAAGCTGCCCCTATTTTTATTTCCTTCTAATGGGAGTTGTGGTAGTAGTGATAGCCATCCCCACACATCGACATCATATAATATCGAGCATCAAATCTGAACGCCCCATTTGAATTCCTGGAGCATAAGACGATTCTTGATAAGCAAAAGACTTATGTTAAATTGATTAAACACATTAGGTTTCTACACAACTTAATCTAGTCTATTTAGGTTTCTGTAGAATGAAATAATAAGCAAAATTACATGAGTTACACCGTGACGATGCATGAACTTTTTTGTCCAATTTTGTTTCAAGACTGCCGTTTTAATGCATTGAACTCCTAATCATGGGTGGAAATAGACGGATCATTGTGGATGATTTATACTTGATACTCCATGTTTTAAACAAAAGAATATTGCATAAGGACCCTACCTGCTCAGTGAATTTTCCTTCTGAAGCTATCGGCAAATCTGTATTATTCAAAAGAAATTAAGCATTAGTTGCTTGCATTGTTTTTTACTTGTGTTTTTGTAGTCAGCATCTTAAGTCGTTAAGTTTCATCATCTACACACTACTTGTTGGTTGGATGTTTGGCATATGAAAATACTCTAAATGACTTATAATGATCATTGATTAAAACACGCAAACAGCACATACCTATCGTCTCTCCTATCTTCCCAGTGGTTCTCTGCGCGCAGCCATGCTGTTGTCTGCCACAATCACCAAATAACAGATGCCAGAACAACTTAAGCCAAGGTATTGAGGGATAGATTGATCACTGATCCTTTAGAAATTTGCGAATACTTACCCAATATTCCTCATCAAGAACGGCTTCACGCTCTATAAACTGACCAAACTCGTATTTCTTGGTTTGATCACCCTCAACGATTTCTGCTACTTTAGCTTTACTTTCAAATGAAACTTTAGGGAATAGTGATGGATCAATCAGAAAGTTTAGACCTGTCGTCGCATCCTCAGGAGCCACACACCTGAAATCAAATGAAAAGATTTTCAAAATTTTTTTTGGACATGGCGCGTTTCCAAACGGGCCAAGACATATAGTCTCAGTCTCAGATTTAAATTGTTTCCCAATTGAATGGGTTAAATTTCTACCTCTGATTATGAAGACACAAAAAATATATCAAAGACATACCGCTAATAGAGTCCTTATGTGAAACTACAACTGCAATGCTTTTTAGATTTGCAGACATAAAATTTTTCAGGCTTGGACTAAGAATTCTTAAATCTGAATTCGGTTGCGTTTCTTGATATAAAAAAGTGTTTACCTTAAATGAGAAATTACTGAACAGAGTAATTCACATTATTAAGCTCACAAGAACAAAAAATATAGTCCTTTTGTAGATTAGTGACTATCATTATATTCTTACTGATCGAAAGTCCAATTGTTTCTATCCAGCATCACTACGAAATTATACTCAACCAACCATATAACCCATATCTATGGTTATCGATAACAAATTTATTTACTGTAGAGACAAGGGTCTTAACACCGGCATACTTAACGTCCACGTCCGGACCAAAATCAGTCATAGCCCACCCGGTTCCATAGAGATTATCACCATTTTCACCTTGATAGTTCAAGTAGTATTGCTCATTATATTTTACTTTAACATAAGTAACAATATTGTTAAAAAAATTAAAGGTTGTAAAAACTAACGTACGGCGTATCCACTGACTGATCTGTAATATTTCTGGGCACCAACCGACTTTATCATCCTTGTTTAACCCCTACAATAACAAAAAAGTATTGTGAAACTAATTGGATCTAAAACTCAAAAGCTCATACCTGGAAGTTTAGTAATTGCCCTGCTAATCAAATTCCAATCAAATTATATATGAGTTTAACAAAATCCTCAAAAACAAAAACACCTCAAGCCTTTGGTGGTAGCTCTTTAACATCAATTATAAAGATGCACACTGGTATGCATACCATAATATATATATATATATATATATATATATATATATATATATATATATATATATATATATATATATATATATATATATATATATATATATATATATATATATATATATATATATATATATATATATATATATATATATATATATATATATATATATATATATATATATATATATATATATATATATATATATATATATATATATATATATATATATATATATATATATATATATATATGTATTATGGTATGCATACAAGTGTGCATCTTTATAAAAGATGTTACCACCAAAGGCTTGGGGTGTTTTTGTTTTTGAGGATTTTGTGAAACTCATATATACTGCCACGATGCACACTGCTAAAGAGGTTATCATTTATAAATAAGATGCTACAGGATCCTATAAATGAGCATCATCACAAATACAAACGAACAAAATGTAAAGGCGAAATGTAAAGATCCATTACTAACTGAAACAAAATATCCATACAGACGATTCTTAAAATCACATAAACACAAAGATCAATTCAAGTTCGCTGTAATCTGAAAACATTGAAACGACATCATGATAACATCTTGATACTTTAAATTTTGATGTCTATCATGATCCTACGGCACCCGTAGTAGGATTTTTGAAGGCAACAAACTCCCAGTAAGTTTTTAATGAGTATGGCTGGGAGATGGTCATACATTCCTCCGTAAACTTTGCTATCTGTTGTTTTAAAAAACCACCAGAGTGAGAAACAAAATGTTCAACATCTAATGATACAAAGAACGCCTTCAAGCGCCAAAAACTGTGTAACATCCACGAATAGCAAAGATTACGGAGGAAGGTATAAAAATTACAACTTGGTCGTCTTGCTTCTTTGCTTAACGCATTGGACATTACAACCTCCTAATCGATACAAGTAAACAGTCCGAGTGTTATTATAATAATATGATTTTAGTAATTATAATTAACCTAACCCAAACGATTTTGATGAACACATAAAATTACCCCATTTTAACCCATAACCCGAATCACCCGTATTCACACCTCTAGTGTGACAATCCGTCAATTTACGTCTTGAAGTAGCATCGACTACGTTTAAACCGAAGGATTCTACGTTACGTGCTTACGTTTACATACACCGTCTTTGGTGACAGTCCGACATTTCAGAAAACAAATATATCCGTAAATATTATTTTGGAGTTTTAAATTTGTGTTGGTTCATAAACTCACAAATTTACGAGAAGAGATTAGGACTTACGATTTTATTATAACGTCCTTTACGACTAAACCGGAAACCCTAGGATTACGTATTTACGTTTTCGAACTCCGTTTTTGATGAGACAATTTTTATTGGATTCGTTTTGTGACGTTGATTCATAATTTATAAAAACGTTTTTCGTAAAACGACCCGAGGGCACGCAAATAGAGGAAACTAGAATCGAGGAGTACCCGTAATTTAATGGGGATGAGACAAGTGGGACACTTGTCCCACCCCCACTCAAAACCGGCCTAACTAGCCACAATAACACTTATGTGTCAAGTGTACACCATAAAGCTACACATGTAACTTGAGCTTACATTGTAAGCTAAGTTACCTCAAAACCATGTTAGCTAAACCACTTCCACACACACACAACATGCAAACCACCATTTTCTCTCATCTCTCTCTCTCAAAATTCCGTCCACTATAGCCTTCAAAACACTCATTTGATCAAAAATCCACCACAAAATCATGTGTTATTTACACATATGTTGAAGCCACTTTGAAACCCTATTGATTAGTGTTGCTTATAACATCCAAGGAGGAGTTTTCATGGAGTAGTAGGGCTGATTTTCCATAAGGTATTCATGAAGAATGGTGTTCTTGAAGATGGTGTTGGCTATGCACAAGTTTCTCCATCAAAATCCATGTTTTGATCAACCTACATCATCATGGTGGTATAAAGATTGTCCTCCTCATCTTCTTGTTAATTTGATTATGTAAACATGTATTTTATTTCCTATTGTATATGTATATGATGATTATATGATGATAAAAATGTTATGTGGGGATTTGGTGTTGATAAATATGATTAAAAAGGTGAAAAACTATAAGAAACAAGGTTAAAATCTTGATTAATTTACGTGGCTGTATAAAACAGTAAAGAAACATGTTATGAACTGATAAAATGATGAAGTAGAATTGATATACAGTAAGCTATGAGTCTTGTACACATGTGAGAGTTGACCATGCAATGGAATCAAAATAATGAGTGAGATATGATCAAAACAAGTTTAGGGTATAAATCTGAGGTTACTGTTTTGGACGATTTTTAGAAAATACTTAAAGAATGATTCAACAGTAGCTATAGAAGAGTTAAATGTAGCACATATCATGTAGTTTATGTGATAAAGATTTGAGCTTCTATCTCCGTGTAGAACTCAAGATATCGCAGTTTTGGTGAAAGTGAAGATAAAAATCAGATTTTGGAAAATAAAGTATAATACTATTATATAAGCACTCAAAATTATATTGTATAAAATGTGAAGTTAAAACCCACTAACTCTTGGATTCTATTTATATAAATATGTAAAAGGTGGAATAAGTATATAAATTATAAAAATGGTAGTGGAATAACACTTATAAGTTATAAAACTATAAACTTGATTTTTACGACTTTTTCGGCTATCGCCGTAAAATTAACGTTTTTGTTAAATAAAACTTAGATGGTTGGACCCGTCTAATGTAAACTTTATAAAACTTATATACTGATAAATAAACATGTATAACAAGTAAAAACCGATAAAACCCGAACTATAGGACATACGGACGTTAACGGACTAAATTAACGTTATTGGACTAACAATACAACAAAAATGGACTAAAACACTTATAAACTTATTATTGGGCTTAACCCATTTGGGCCCAACTTGTAAAGTTTAAGTACTGATAATATAAGTATAAAATAGATTAAAATAAGTTAAATAACTTATAATAGGCTTATTGGACCTAAAACACGTAAATAGGTAAAACGAGAAAACTAGTATAAAAGTTATCGACACATAACACAAAAATGAGTAAATGAGGATATGTAAACCCACTTTGATCATCATATGTATATAATCATCATATGTATACATAAATGTTATTTTTATAAAGTCATTTGGACATGAGTCTAAGACCGAGTATTATTTGTCTAGGTTTCCGTGATTGAAGCGCGTACCGTACGACCAAATTGCCGATAACCCGCCTTCCCACATCAACGTGAGTTCATAGCCTCGCACTCTTTTAAATGTTTTTATAAATGTTTTATAAACCCGCGAGGGAGATAACATGTTAGTTTTTATAAAATAGGGAACCATTTGTCCCGATTGTTTGTTTATTGATTTTGGACCCGGATGATTGAATGACCCGATTGTATGACCCTATGAATGATTAAAGGACCCGATAGATGAAATAAAAATTGATTATTAAAGTTAGGTTATGTCACTAAAAGTCCCATTAGCATGAATTGTGAACTACCGGGAGTTGGTAGACACTTATGCATTTAATAGTACTATTTGGGGACGATCACCCCAGTTCGCGCCTTGACGGTTGATCCCCGTCGTGCCACATTGATTGGTAAGCGAATTTATATATGAGAAGATTTCCATAGCGTGACCTTTGTGACGACACGCTACTTTAGATGGGCAAATTGAGTATCGGGTTAGCTACCCGTTGTTGGTTTAGTAAGGTAACAATGTCATACGGCTTATAATAATCCAAATTAACGAAATACTAATAGACGCTCCGAATTACGATGTATTGCCTGACTAGCAATACAGGGTCATACTATTGATATTATGTTCGTGTTTTGGTTTTTTTTCATAACCATAATCATATAACGGTTTTTATTTTCATACAACGTCTTAAGACGTATTGTATGATGTTTTTACGACATTGGCTCGTATACTGATTTTTAAGGCAAATGCCTATATTATGATTTTCGATAAGGATTTATATAAAATGACTTGGCTATTTTATGGCCTATTACAAGGATTTGTATAAAATGATTTTGGCTATTTTATGGCCTATCAAAATGATTTGTACAAAATGATTTTCAGTAATAATTTTATACTGATATTATATTGATGGATTTTATCAAACTCTATGAATTCACTCGGCGTTATCGCTGACCTTTTCTTTTAACATGTCTTATCTCAGGTACTTGAAGGTAATTCTCGGGAAGACGACAAGAATTCATGGCCCGCACTTAAACCATATTTTTCCATTCAAATACTTTGTAAAAACTTTGTATGAAATGTAATGACTTGGGACCGATGTAACTTTGATATTTATGAATGGAAATGATTTATTATTAAACGACGCGATTTTTATGCGTTGTCTATGATGTGAGTAATGTGCTATCCCGTAACACCAACTAGTCTTCCGCTGTACTGAGTTGTATAAATTTGGGGGTGTTACAGTTTGGTACCAGAGCTCTCGTTATAGAGAACGAAAGATTTTTAAAACCAAGGTTTTGAATAAAACATTTCAAAATCTTTTAATTATAAACATTTTTCAAAAATGTCTAAAAATCTTTTGACTATAACGGTGCCGAAGAATTCTCGAGTTACCGACAAGGCCAAGACTGAGAAGTGTTATTTTAATATAACTTGGATTATATATATATATATATATATATATATATATATATATATATATATATATATATACATATATATATATATATATATATATATATATATATATATATATATATATATATATGATGTAATTTGATTACATGATTGTTTGATGATTGTTTTGATATTTATACGAGGTATTTATACGACGTAGATTGTCACAAGAAACCCTAAATCCCCTAGTAAATTAATCGAAGCTATTCTCGTAGGAATTCTAGCTATCCTAGATCTAAACCAAGTTGCGGATATTTATGATCCCAACAAATGGTTGATATTCGTAGAAATGTAGATATTAGTTGATTGTGATATTGAAAAAGAATTGGCGAGATTAAATCTGATATCGATGTCATGACGATCTTTTCTTATAGAGTGGAGTTTGACAAAACGTTACCACCTGAAAGGATGTCATCTGATTCGTTGTCACCCAATTCTTAAAATTGAGAATCGAAAGGGTGAATGTTGCACTTGAGGCTGTTATTGGAACCATTACCCAAAAGCCTCATGCCACTGGTACCTTTCCGAGAAGTCTAGTTGAATGATCAAGTCATTTCATACTAGTGACTCATTTGATAATTGTTGTTGTAAGAGCTATAGGATTGGAAATTAAGTGTTGATCATATCGAGCTTTTATTGCCCTATTAAGGTGTAAGAATAAGGATGAAAGTATTGGAAAATGAGGTAGAATATCGAATTGAGTATAAGTTGGTTGAAACTTGAATAGAGTAAAATTTAACCCATATGGAATATGAGATTATTAATAGAAGTCGTTAAGTTTTGTGATTGAATTATAAGGTTTTAAATGATTGTTAGTTTGTGTTAAGTGTTGTTCCTAGGCCATTGTCCACTAATGAGGATGCCCAGTGTCCAAGAAATAAATTGAAGAAATCCTCTTCTGAATCGGGACCGATGGATCTTCTGGGACATATGGAACACCTAATGACTCTTGTAGATTAGTATTCATTGTGGTATCTTTTAAAAATCCCTAACTTAACTGAGATATCAGTTGGTAGGATGAGTTTTGTAAATTGTATGACATAGTGACACGTAATGTGTTACGGTACAATTTGACTTGTTTGTGATTAATGAAAAGACTACCTTTGATTGCTAAATTCTACATGTATCGATGTTATCTATCTTTTATTTCTTCATCCTAATGTTCGCATTAGTGATGCAACCATTGAACAAGTACTCATCTTGATTTGAGTTACGTTGTGGATTATTCTCTTTGTATTCTTGAGTGCCATCGAAGTCATGAACCTCATGATTGTTTGGCTAAGTGTTGGGACATACAGATTTGATGATTACAAAACCTATAGGCAGAGATGAAGACAGAAGAAACAATAAGGACCTAATATGTAATATTAGGTTAGCTTTGATAATAAGCTAGGGTTGTGATGTAACCCTAGTACCTCTATTATATAAAGAGGATTAGGCACACATTATTATTGACTGATTGATATACAATGTAAACTAAAGGTGTGTGTGCGTCCTCCTGGTGTCAAGCCTATAAGGCACCAGGAGCTAGTAGTTATTAGTATTTTATGAATAAGAAAGCCTTGTTCATAACTTTGATTGTGTTCTTTATGTTCCGCTGTGCTTATTACAATCATTGTTATATATCCCAGATGAGTCTAGATCCTAAGACTCAACAAGTGGTATCAGAGCTTGTTGGCTCTCGATCTGGTTGATCTACAAGGTTTTCATTATTTTCTGTTTTTATATAAATAAATTGCTGATCTAGGGTTTTTCCCAACAAACCCTAGATGATTCGTTGTCCTGTTGCTGTTGATCTATCATGTTGGTGCTGTTATGTTGCTGCTGTTACTATGATGGTGATTGTTCTAGCTTTGGTGAGTTGATTCCTGAATCAATGATGAACCCTAGAATGATCTTGGTTGGTGAATGATTTTATGGCTGCTGCGATGTTGTTAAACATAACGGGGTTTTGTTACGATCTGTTATTGACAAACAGAATGCTTGATCAAGATTCGTCTTGGCTGTTAGGGTGTTTAGTTTATAAACCCTAGATGTGTTCCAGAAAAAGGCTGCATGAAGTTTGAGGGGACCAGGAGTAAAGCTGTAAGCATCATGGCTGATCAAGGTCTTCACGTGATGTTCTAAGCAGCCAGTGAGAAAGGAGCATAACAAAAAGTTCTTTATTCATACTTGTATATTCACGTGTGTATTGATGCAAAGAAATCGACATGAGCTGTGGTCCTAGTTTTCATTCAAGGGAAAGGATTCTGGCACTTGCATGGTACAACGTGTTCACAATGGCAGAAAGGGACGTGACAATCCACACAGATCAGATTCACAAAAGTGGTTGATTTGGTCCCGTTATGTTTTCCAATAAAGGTGGACTTGGAGCTTCATGCGTAATTTTTGGGGAATATATGAGACGTGATATGATGCTCTCGTCCACATGGTTCATCACGTGGGTAAAGATCTTTTATTTTATTCCTTGCATGATTTATGGACACTATTCAAGATGTGTGATACGAAAGTTTTGGAAGCTTTTAATTATTTGGACGCATTTTATGCTGTAAATCAGCTCTACAAGTTTTTAATCTGCGTGAATTATGGGAATATTTTAAAAGTGATACGTGGGTTTGATTAAGTCTACCACGTGAGGAAGCAGTTTTGAGGCTACGTGTAGGGATTGCATTTTTCACTGACTAGACATGATATATTACTTCCTATTTTTTTTGGGATATAGCAAACGTGTGGAGTCAATATTATGGGTGTTTGGTGCTGGTTTTTAGGTAGTATTTCATATAGTAAAGTCAACCACATGTGAATGGAAAGTATTATGTCGTATGTGAAAACCAAGCAGTTATAAGCCATGGATTTGAAAAGATAAACAAAGGTGTGGAGTTATTTCTTGCGTTGGTAAAGGAGTAAATTGTGGCGAAAATAGTTAGCATGGAAAAGGAATATATTATGAATAATTAACCAAAAATATTATCCATACTTATCTCTTGAAATTAAGGGATAATATTTGACTACATGTATTCCTGGACGTGTGTTATGCTCGACTCAGTCAAAGCTACAGGGGCGTGTATTTTGGTACCAAATATGCTATGAGTTATATATGGAAACAGTTATATATGTGACTATACGAGGTTAGCAGCTGATTTTTAGGATATTCATTTATATCATTCCTATTTGGCTCGTGAGTCGTGGCTATTACTCTTTCCATGGTTGTTAGTTCATGACGTTAGCAACATATATGATCACGTATAGTTTACATATTATGGGTTTATATTTTACTCATGGGTAAAACAGTATCTTTGTCACGCTATTTTCATGGGCTTTATGACTTGGGCTGGATAAAGAGTTGGGTTTGTTTCGTGGATGGGCCAGTCTATCATTGTCAAATGTATGGGCTGGAGAAGTAACAATTTGGAGCAATGTTTGTGACATCAACAACAACCGCTTCAGCGACAGTGGTGACAACATGGTTAAAAAAAAAAAAAAAAAAAAAAAAAAATTTGACAAAAAAAAACAAAAACAGAACAGGGTTCGAGATGCTAGCTACTGGTAGGTTTTTGTTACTTGGTCACTCCTACTGGTGAGCTATGGTTCCTTCTGGTCATTGAAGTTGATGCTTGATTATTTATTTGATGTTGTAGTTGAGTTTTACAAATTTGTTTCTTATTATATCAGCATTTAGGTGAGCAATACACCTTGTCTTTTGACTAAATATATTGTTACAGCTTACAACTGGCTCATAGTTGTGAAGGTTAGCAGTTCCCATGTACCAAAAACTGTTGGTGAGCAATACACCTTGTCATTTTGATCAAAAATATATCATTTTGACTAAATATATTGTTATAGCTAACAGCTGGCTCATAGTTGTGTGGTTATCAGTTCCCGTGTTACAAAAACTGGATAAAATGCATGATATAAGACACAAGTTTGGGAGGTTCCACTTCTTCATCAAATTGGTTCTACTTGATTTTCTTCATCAGTGATCACTCCAAGGTACCTATCGGATTGGACATGCACTTCTTCAGGGGAAGCATACATGGATCGAGGGGAAGCTTAGTGGATTCCTACTAGTCGGTTCCTACTGGTCGTTTCTACTGGTCGCTCCTACTGGTAGCTCCTACTGGTCGCTCCTACTGGTCGCTCCTACTGGTCGTTACTACTGGTCGTTCCTACTGGTCGTTACTACTGGTCGTTCCTACTGGTACGTTATGTTTTCTTCTGGTGGTTTTGCTGGTTCCTGCTGTTCGTTTGAAAAAAAAAAAAGAAAAAAAAAAGAAAAAAAAAACAAAAAAGGGGGAGTTCATCTTGACGGGGGGTATAGATCGTTTCGGAGGTTCAGTTTATGCTATGATTCTTAACTGGAACAGTTACACGCTCTTTTACAAATATTTGGGGGGCATATGATACCATACAGTTCATGATATGATCATCACAAAATTAGCATGATCATAAGCATCGAGTGGTTTCTGGTTGATCCGTCAGAGCTCACTGAGACTATCGGCCATTGCATGTGATCGCCATGCATATATTGACTACAAGAATTATTCAAAGACATTTTATTACATGATATTGTAATAAGCATGTCTTTTCATACTGAAGGAAGAAATGATCTATGCCACTGAGTTCAAGATTCAAGAGATGGTTAGTATGATTGTTTATATACTTAACCATCTACATGCATCACTTAAGGGGAAGCGTCTACAAGTTGCACAAGACCCTATTTGCTGATTACAAAAAGGGGAAGAATAGTTAGATGTGCAGCTTATTATCGTGATGACATGTTCGAGCATTGTTTCTTCATGCACATTGTTTTGTAATATCAAATAGGGGAAGATTGTTGGGACATACAGATTTGATGATTACAAAACCTATAGGCAGAGATGAAGACAGAAGAAACAATAAGGACCTAATATGTAATATTAGGTTAGCTTTGATAATAAGCTAGGGTTGTGATGTAACCCTAGTACCTCTATTATATAAAGAGGATTAGGCACACATTATTATTGACTGATTGATATACAATGTAAACTAAAGGTGTGTGTGCGTCCTCCTGGTGTCAAGCCTATAAGGCACCAGGAGCTAGTAGTTATTAGTATTTTATGAATAAGAAAGCCTTGTTCATAACTTTGATTGTGTTCTTTATGTTCCGCTGTGCTTATTACAATCATTGTTATATATATCCCAGATGAGTCTAGATCCTAAGACTCAACACTAAGCTCATTTCCTATTATATTATAGTTAGTTCTTGGTGAACAACTCCTCATCACTATTTTGCAGATCACTCATTGTTTTTATAAAGTTAAAACGGTATCCTTTGAGAAAATTTAATTTTCAACACAATAAGGATTATTCAAAGTGAGATTTACAAGTGATTGATATCAAAATGAAGTTGTTTATGAAACGCTTTGGAAACTTAATTGCTTTCATGACAAAGAAAATCTTTGAAAATTTATTTTTGATTCTTATTTAAGAATTAAGCATGAAAATGTTTTTATTATACACATGATGATAAAATTTTGACGAACTGAGTATTGCATCGTTAATCTTGAAATTGTATATAGTTGCGCGCCTACATACAATTTGGAATGGACTATGCAAGGCTGATTAGTAGTCACCATAAAACTGATTAATATACACTACATTTTCTTTAAAGATTGTGAAAGAATAAATTTTATGAGATCTGCAAGAAGTGCAAAATAGGGACATATTGATAGGGACACCTACATATGTGCCCGTACTTTTTATTCTTCTGAGTCGAATTTACTCATTTGTGAAAATTGTCTTATTTGACAATTGACAATCCTTTCTTGTCCAATTATCCCGTAGTGAGATTCTTAGGAAAAGTATCTGATTACCGAGTGTTGATACCCGATTGGATGTATCGACATTCCTATCATTTCTTTTGATTTGGTTTCAATTGAATGACCTGGGTAACGATCCAAGGAGCTTTCGAATGCGTACTCAAATTATGAAAACATGGGATATATTCATATTCGTTAAATGTTTTCGTCTGTATCTAATTTGAAATTCTCTCACATAGATTATGCGTTGACCTTACTCTTTTAAGGTTAGTTATGTCTCCATATATCCTTGAATTTGTGAAGGATTATGAGTTATTATTAGTCTTTTGAGAAGTTCACATCTTATCGACGACAATGAAACTGAAAAGTTGATAATGCCGGTAGAATGGATTGATTGATTATGACATGACGACATTGTCTTAATTGATGGGAACTCGAATAGAATTCCCCTAAATGATAAGATGTTGATTATCAAAAGTGATCTAAATTATTCTTGATGGATGACCATATCCTGTATAAAGACTTGAAATATTACCGTGAATGGTTGTGAACTAGTTATAAATATTGTAATCTAGAAGAACCTAATATGAATATACTAAAAGATGTTTATGTTATCCGAAACTTTAGGAGGTATTTATTGATGAATTACCTAGACTTTTGCCATTAAGGCAAGTTAAAATTGGTATTGATTATATTCCCGGTGCTGCACTTGTGGCTTGTGCACTGTACGTCAGCACCATCTAAATTAAAGGAATTACCGTACAACTGAGAAAGTTGTCGGAGAAAGATTTTATTATACCAAGCCTGTCATCCTGAAGTGCTATGGTGTTATCTTTCCTTATATTTATAGATTACTGTGACTGAGTAAATTGACAATCGAAAACGATATCCATAACTCGAAATGGAAGATTTGTTCGATCATTTACAAGGTTCTAGTGTATGTTTTAAATATTTGATCCACGGCATGGTTATCATCAAATTCACATCTGCGAAAAAGATTATCTATTCCAATCACCACATCCGGTACTTGTAATGAACATTACGAGTTTCACGTGATGTCGTTTGGATTGACCAATGCACATGTAGCATTCGTAAATTTGATGAATCATGTGTGTAGGCTGTAATTTGATAAATTCATGCTCGTGATCATTAAGGACCATTTATTTGTTTATAAGAATAATAATGAGTTAATAATTAGTTATAAATTGCCCTGAATTGGCTAAACAATGAAAACCTATACCTTAAATATTTAACATGTGATTAAGGACTTAACCCTTTATATGATTTAACCGTGTGATTAATAGATAATGGAAGCTATATTGACTTTTCAAAGACTAGAACCATTAACGCTTAGGGATTAAAAACTTAATCCTTTACATAAAATGACCGTTGGATTAATAATGGTAAGATGTATGCATATAGACTCTTCAAAAATTAAGAGCCCTTTTAAGACTTTGGATATTACCAAAAAGAAATGGAAATATGTTTTGACAAATGTTTTAACAAAGGATTTTAAGGGATTATTCCCTTATACACAAACCATTTAACTAAACTTATGTTTAGGGGTAAATGTTTGTGTATACTTCTAGACAACTTAAGAAGAATTTAGGAAACTATATAATTTATGACTTGACATTTGAAACGACAATTTTTGCTTTTCAACTAAGAAAATTTTGACCAAAGTGTAAACAAAGAACTTTTCAAACATTTACGAATCTTATTAGTTATTTTCAATAAATCAACAAAAATCGTGTTAATTAAATTCAAATTTATTTTTAAACATTTTATATAATTGGTCGAACTAAGAAATTTAAAAACTTTTACGTTTACGCTTCATAAAAATTAACTAATAATTATTTAATTAATTATAATGATTATCGACGCTTTAGACGACGGATTGAGTAAAACGGATAAAAATGATAGTAAAGACGAAACTAAAACATAGAAGATATGAAGAAAGAATTTTGAATAAATATGGTTTTGATATTTATTTCATCAGGAAGGTGAACGTAATTACTAACGCATAATATATAAAGAATACCTGAGTGAATTATGGACACGATAATCACATCATCATGAGAAGTGAATATAGATACTAACATATTATATAAAAAAAAAGATAAAGAACCAGTTAGGACATGTTCCTTAATAATGGTAATACAAAATAAATTGCCGAGCAATATAAAAATAAACAATGGTTGTAAAAAGGATAATATAAATAGTGAAAGGTTTCACGGCTAATGTGAACCATTAGAATTGAGAAGCTGATAGCGTTAAATATTTTAAAGACCACTTGTGGTTGCCTAAATATGGAGGATTGTGAGATATAGTTATGTTGGAATTTGTAAGTATAAGTATTCTATTCTTGTCATTTCTGATTTAAAGTATCTTTGTCTGAAGAAGTTGTACTGATGGCAATTATGAAGGCAGGCATCGCCTCATACATTAGTAAACGTTTAGCTACTACAAAGGTCATCATCTGAATTTGATTCGATTTGGGTCATCGTCGACAGACGGACCAAATCTGCTAATATCATTCTCGTTAATGATAAAATCTTGATGAAGAAATAGACTCTTTTATTTAAAGGAAGTTATATAAACATAGTGTGCCTGTATCGATCATCTATATATCAAGATCCTCGCTTCGCATCGAATTTCTAGAGATTTGCTCAGAAGTCATTGAGAACGAACCTTGATGAGAGTACTATGTACCACCCCAATCGAAGGGACGACGTAAAGTAACGATACACAATACTATAAGCACTGTTCTATTTTTGAATGATTGACCTTTGGTTATAGACCGTATAATCGTTTTCCTTTGGAAAGATTATCATTGATAATCATCGTATTAGGATTGAGATCGAATCTTGTTAGGATCTAAATATTAGAGCATCTGTAAGCAGGAGTTGAGATGTAGACACCCGACATACACCTACTGTGAGTTGGACATGTCTTCTAGGTTTAAGGTTTCCCATAATGGCAAACCTAACCTTGCAAAATACCTAACCCGCGAGATCTGAGATGATTGTTGAAATTAGGATTTGATTATTAACTGTCGATAGTGGGCAGGAGGTTATGTGAATATGAAATGTAGATCTTGAAGTGCCAAATGGGTAGCGAAGTTATGCCAAAATTTTCAAACTTGGAAAAATGAATTCATGATTTGACAAATCATGGGATATAAGTCCCCGTTGTATGGGACCATTGAGATGATGTAAAAGATTGGTTTGAAAGGCATATAAGCTGGATCTACCCTAGGACTTCAAGAACTGCGTGAATTATGTTTCGTAAATCGAACTTGATGGAATATCTATCAAGTGAAAATCTGATTGTTCTCAGTAAAGCTTAGATCGGCGAAAAGTTGCATTCATCAAAAACCCGTGAACATCATGGATAGAGAAAGTAAGTCAACATTAAGCCTGATCTTATTCCCGTAGTTATGTTTGATGAAACTCGCGTATTATAATGAAGTACACTTGTGAGAAAAGACCGAATGTGGAGGAAATACCCACATGGCTTTAACTCTATAAGAAGCGAGTAGTAAGGTAAGATGATCTTTGAGGACAAAGATCCTATTTAGGGGTAAATGCTGTGACAATCCGTCAATTTACGATTGATATTTTATTCTCAAATATTATTTGAAAATATTATTTTAATGTTATAATATGAACTCACTTATTGTTGGGAAGAAATTTGGATTTACGTCTTGAAGTAGCATCGACTACGTTTAAATCGAAGGATTCTACGCTACGTGCTTACGTTTACATACACCGTCTTTGGTGACAGTCCGACATTTCAGAAAACAAATATATCCGTAAATATTATTTTGGAGTTTTAAATTTTTGTTGGTTAATAAACTCACAAATTTACGAGAAGAGATTAGGACTTACGATTTTATTTTAACGTCCTTTACGACTAACCGGAAACCCTAGGATTACGTATTTACGTTATCGAACTCTGTTTTTGATGAGACAATTTTTATTGGATTCGTTTTGTGACGTTGATTCATAATTTATAAAAACGTTTTTCGTAAAACGACCCGAGGGCACGCAAATCGAGGAAACTAGAATCGAGGAGTACCCGTAATTTAATGGGGATGAGACAAGTGGGACACTTGTCCCACCCCCACTCAAAACCGGCCTAACTAGCCACAATAACACTTATGTGTCAAGTGTACACCATAAAGCTACACATGTAACTTGAGCTTACATTGTAAGCTAAGTTACCTCAAAACCATGTTAGCTAAACCACTTCCCACACACACACAACATGCAAACCACCATTTTCTCTCATCTCTCTCTCTCAAAATTCCGTCCACTATAGCCTTCAAAACACTCATTTGATCAAAAATCCACCACAAAATCATGTGTTATTTACACATATGTTGAAGCCACTTTGAAACCCTATTGATTGGTGGTGCTTATAACATCCAAGGAGGAGTTTTCATGGAGTAGTAGGGCTGATTTTCCATAAGGTATTCATGAAGAATGGTGTTCTTGAAGATGGTGTTGGCTATGCACAAGTTTCTCCATCAAAATCCATGTTTTGATCAACCTACATCATCATGGTGGTATAAAGATTGTCCTCCTCATCTTCTTGTTAATTTGATTATGTAAACATGTATTTTATTTCCTATTGTATATGTATATGATGATTATATGATGATAAAAATGTTATGTGGGGATTTGGTGTTGATAAATATGATTAAAAAGGTGAAAAACTATAAGAAACAAGGTTAAAATCTTGATTAATTTACATGGCTGTATAAAACAGTAAAGAAACATGTTATGAACTGATAAAATGATGAAGTAGAATTGATATACATTAAGCTATGAGTCTTGTACACATGTGAGAGTTGGCCATGCAATGGAATCAAAATAATGAGTGAGATATGATCAAAACAAGTTTAGGGTATAAATCTGAGGTTACTGTTTTGGACGATTTTTAGAAAATACTTAAAGGATGATTCAACAGTAGCTATAGAAGAGTTAAATGTAGCACATATCATGTAGTTTATGTAATAAAAATTTGAGCTTCTATCTCCGTGTAGAACTCAAGATATCGCAGTTTTGGTGAAAGTGAAGATAAAAATCAGATTTTGGAAAATAAAGTATAATACTATTATATAAGCACTCAAAATTATATTGTATAAAATGTAAAGTTAAAACCCACTAACTCTTGGATTCTATTTATATAAATATGTAAAAGGTGGAATAAGTATATAAATTATAAAAATGGTAGTGGAATAACACTTATAAGTTATAAAACTATAAACTTGATTTTTACGACTTTTTCGGCTATCGCCGTAAAATTAACGTTTTTGTTAAATAAAACTTAGATGGTTGGACCCGTCTAATGTAAACTTTATAAAACTTATATACTGATAAATAAACATGTATAACAAGTAAAAACCTATAAAACCCGAACTATAGGACATACGGACGTTAACGGACTAAATTAACGTTATTGGACTAACAATACAACAAAAATGGACTAAAACACTTATAAACTTATTATTGGGCTTAACCCATTTGGGCCCAACTTGTAAAGTTTAAGTACTGATAATATAAGTAAAAAATAGATTAAAATAAGTTAAATAACTTATAATAGGCTTATTGGACCTAAAACACGTAAATAGGTAAAACGAGAAAACTAGTATAAAAGTTATCGACACATAACACAAAAATGAGTAAATGAGGATATGTAAACCCACTTTGATCATCATATGTATATAATCATCATATGTATACATAAATGTTATTTTTATAAAGTCATTTGGACATGAGTCTAAGACCGAGTATTATTTGTCTAGGTTTCCGTGATTGAAGCGCGTACCGTACGACCAAATTGCCGATAACCCGCCTTCCCACATCAACGTGAGTTCATAGCCTCGCACTCTTTTAAATGTTTTTATAAATGTTTTATAAACCCGCGAGGGAGATAACATGTTAGTTTTTATAAAATAGGGCACCATTTGTCCCGATTGTTTGTTTATTGATTTTGGACCCGGATGATTGAATGACCCGATTGTATGACCCTATGAATGATTAAAGGACCCGATAGATGAAATAAAAATGGATTACTAAAGTTAGGTTATGTCACTAAAAGTCCCATTAGCATGAATTGTGAACTACCGGGAGTTGGTAGACGCTTATGCATTTAATAGTACTATTTGGGGACGATCACCCCAGTTCGCGCCTTGACGGTTGATCCCCGTCGTGCCACATTGATTGGTAAGCGAATTTATGTATGAGAAGATTTCCATAGCGTGACCTTTGTGACGACACGTTACTTTAGATGGGCAAATTGAGTATCGAGTTAGCTACCCGTTGTTGGTTTAGTAAGGTAACAATGTCATGCGGCTTATAATAATCCAAATTAACGAAATACTAATAGACGCTCCGAATTACGATGTATTGCCTGACTAGCAATACAGGGTCATACTATTGATATTATGTTCGTGTTTTGGTTTTTTTCATAACCATAATCATATAACGGTTTTTATTTTCATACAACGTCTTAAGACGTATTGTATGATGTTTTTACGACATTGGCTCGTATACTGATTTTTAAGGCAAATGCCTATATTATTATTTTCGATAAGGATTTATATAAAATGACTTGGCTATTTTATGGCCTATTACAAGGATTTGTATAAAATGATTTTGGCTATTTTATGGCCTATCAAAATGATTTGTACAAAATGATTTTCAGTAATAATTTTATACTGATATTATATTGATGGATTTTATCAAACTCTATGAATTCACTCGGCGTTATCGCTGACCTTTTCTTTTAACATGTCTTATCTCAGGTACTTGAAGGTAATTCTCGGGAAGACGACAAGAATTCATGGCCCGCACTTAAACCATATTTTTCCATTCAAATACTTTGTAAAAACTTTGTATGAAATGTAATGACTTGGGACCGATGTAACTTTGATATTTATGAATGGAAATGATTTATTATTAAACGACGCGATTTTTATGCTTTGTCTATGATGTGAGTAATGTGCTATCCCGTAACACCAACTAGTCTTCCGCTGTACTGAGTTGTATAAATTAGGGGGTGTTACATCTAGTGAAAACAAATTCTAGACATGATTGAAACAAAACAACAATACATAAGTTACTGGAATCACATATACACATAAAGACTCACCTGAACTTTTTTGACAGCAGATCTGTCACGATATAGAAGGTTTCTGATACAAGGCTTTTGCCCGTATAAAAATTTAAAGTTCGTATTCTCGATATCTTAACGAATTGATCTAGGTTCCCTATGTGACTCAGTCGTTCTTTGGTGAAACAAATATTTGTGGTTGTTTTTAAATAAAGGTGAAAAACAATTAAAGTAAAAGTGCGTTAATGTAAATCTAAGTCTAATTAAAAATAATGGTGCAAGTATTTAAAAGCGTGACTGAAAATTAAAGGGCACTAAACTTAAATGACGCAAACTTAAATCTAACTAAGGCAAACTTAAAACGCAACTAAAACTTAAACTAAGGCAAGGTTAAAATAAAACTAAGGCAAGTAATCTTAAAGTGCAATTAAAAATAAAAGGTGGGAAAAATAAGCTTTAAAAAATAAAAGACAGAAATTTAAAAAGAAAAACCAAAAAGAACCTGACAAGAAACCCTTGATTCGGAAGTTTAAAACTTCCGAATGAAATGGCTTGAGGCGGAACTTCTTGACTTCCGAATGAAGCAGCTTGATCCGGAACTTAGACCTTGATTCGGAACTTTTAAGTTCCGAATGAACAAAAAGATCGGAACTTATTGACCCGGAACTTGGTTCGGAAGATCTGGCTGATTCGGAACTTTGTCCTTCGTCCGGAACTTTTAAGTTGATCCGGAACTTTTGAGTTCCGAATGAATCTCCTTGATCCGGAAATTTTTGAGTTCCGAATGAAGTATATTGATCCGGAACTTTTAAGTTCCGAATGAACAAATGCTTGAGTCGGAAGTTTTCGTCCGGAACTTTGAATGTTCCGGATGAAGCCCCTGGTTCGGAACTTTGAAAGTTCCGAATGAACAGCCTTCCTTGTCTTGGCTCGGAAGTTTTCCTGGGAACAAAGAAACAGAAACAACTTCCCCGAAGAACAAGGGAATCAAAGTAAAGACGATCTAACACAAAATTAACCAAAATCAACCAAACGATTTGATTAAACTAATAACGAAGAAACTAATAATCATAAACAAACAATTTAAATCAACAAAACTAACAAATTTAACCACAATAATCAAAAACCACTTGGATCAAAATAAGAACATGAACATAAACATAAACTTAAAAATCAAAGATTAAGAAAGGTAGATGAGAGATTAACAAGATAAAGTAAAGATTGACAAGAATTAAATGGAAACTTACTTGAAATTAAAGGAATTTAATGTGCAAGACAAGGTAATTAAATTGATAAGTATTTAAATGACAAGGAAATTAAAGGTGCAAGGTAAGTAAATGGTGGAAGAGCTAATTTGTCAATTTAGCCAACAAAAAAAATGATTAACAACTAATGACTATTTATAGGGGAGGATTAAGGAAGCTTCCTCCCCTCCTTCATTTCTTCTTAATTGCGAGATTAAGTCCCTCCTTCTTTTAATCTTCATTAATTGCATCATTAGTCCTTTATTCTTCTAATCTTCTTTAAACTTGGACTTAAAGGACTTTTGGCTTCGGGATTTCTTTGAACTCGTCTTTAAATTCTTCAATAAAATAGACTTGAATTCTTCGGCTTTTGATAAACTTCCGTCTTTTGACTTTTTCTTCGATAAATCTTCAGAATTGGTCTTGGACTTCCGTTCTTTTTGCACTCTTGAATTCTTGACTTCGTCTTTCGTCTTTTTCTTCAATAAAAGTCCGTAAATGCCCGTGAATTCCCGTGTTTTCTCCACTTTTCACCTTTTCGTCCTAAATCACAACAAAAACACAAACCACGCATAATTCCGACATAAGAGACACAAAATACACGTTTTGGTCCGGTTATTATTGTAATTAAGTGGTAGGAAAGATGTGTGTTTTCACACATATCAGTTTCGCATACATTTCTCCAATAGTTTGACACCCTCTTCAAAAGTTAAGTCCTCCCTCCATTCTTCACGAAGAATTGGGCGGACAAGGTGATTACCCAATCCGGTGGCAACATGGTCGTCCTCAAAGTGCACACCATTCATGCTAACCTACACGCAATACAAAAGAAAACAGAAGTTCTCATGTGCCATCTAGAGTAAATAGCGATTCAACTGAGCTAATAAACACCAGAATAGATGAAGAAAACCCATAAGTGAAATAAAAGTGTGGTCCAAGAATTTTACCGATCCAAGATATTTCTGGCCATTTTTCACTCCACCGAGAATAAGAGAATTCCATAATGGATCAAATTTGTGCACCTCTTTGGGGCCAAGTGAGTTTCCATCATCCCACATATTGTCGTGCAAGCTGTATGAAGTATCAGATACTGCTCAGAACTTATAATTACAATTTATATTTAAATAGAGTTGGGAGTTTCAAATAGTTAATAGAGTCAATTTAAGTTAAGTGAGTTAACAGTCGAAGTCACCAATGGTCTATTTTCCATGCATATACTATAATCTTTGTATTCAATTCTGACACAATATTTCGCAAATCCGAGTTGATAGCTTAAATGACCATAATCATTTTTGACAACCTTACACCTACTACATAACTAAGACGGATGGAGTCGCCTTCAAGAACTAAACTTATTAACTATGAACCAAGGATACTTACATGAGTTCATCAAGGTACTTTAGAATTTTCAGGTAATCACTGATTTCCCCGCTTGCACCAAGGAGAGTATGTTTGCCGACTTGCTTCAATCACTCAATACTCTTGTAGCGAATGGTGGATCCATATGACCCTGTGAAAATGTATTTCCTGTGATGACCCTGAATTCAGTGTTCTGTTTATTTGCATAAAAACAATCAACTCAGCCTCAGCTTTCATAGCCGCGATTTTCTTGTAATGCGCTTCGTAAAAGGCCTTCTTTTGAGCCACATATCCGGGCGTAGAGCATTTCCCAACTTCCTCTAAGTACTTGTTGGGCGACGAAAAAGTAGACCATTTCTCCCAAGAAAGTGCATCACTCTCATACTTACCAAACGAAACCGACACGCCAAGTGACTCTCCCATCTGTATCTACAATTCAAAACTCCTAATCAAAAACTAATCACAATGGCAACTAGCTCACATAACCCAAACATCACACTAAGCACCTTTAGTACTAAATTTAACTAAAAATCTAATCTTGTTAAGTACACAAAACAATTTCAAGGCGTTTCCAAAATACTAACATATATAGTCTACCAAAAAATTCGACATTAAACAAACCGACTATGTTAAATAAGCATCAGCTAATGTATTTCATCAAATCTCTAATAAAGAAAAATAGGCAAAAGATGCATACCGACCACCATTTACAAATGCGGACCTGCGGACCTCTTCCATTTTCTCGGTAACTACAATTCAAATCAACAACCACTTAAATGATATCACCAGCATGACCACATAAAGAAAACAAAACAAAAAAAAACAATAAATCTATTTAAAAATACACGAATTCAACAAAACCCCCAAATTATGTCCAATCACAGATAATCAAAATCAAAACTTTAACAAATCCAAAGGGTATGTGAATAAACTTACGCCTTGCAAGAATCTAAAGATGATAAAAATCACATAAAAAATTACAAAAAAAATTGAATCGATTACTTACATGTAATAGAGAATCATCAGCAACTACTAATAACAACAAAGTAATAAAAATAAAGAGAATCATAAGCAGCTACTAATAACAACAAAGTAATAAAATAGAGTAGCAAATCTAAGGATCCAAAAACTACCAGCAACTTATTATTAGGGTTTCCAATAGCGGCTCCAAAAGTAATATGGAAGAAAGTATGGATTTTGATCATATATATATGACAACCACATATGTAAATCAATGGCTAGAAAAGTGGTTTTGGAAAAACACCGTACCTCATAGTAAACGAACCATACCATGGAACATGTATTCAAACAAACACACGGTTGAGATGTGGGTTTCATTGAGCCAGCCATACCGGTGAACAGGGATCCAAGAATATCTAACGGCAGATATATTGTCAAAAAATTCTCCCCTCACAGACTTTATATTGTATTTTAATAGTCTATTTTTCATATTACCCTTATTGTATTAAGGGGGTAATATATATATATATATAAGGAAAGTTTCTTCATAACTTTTTTATGCACCAACATATCCGATATTATGGAAATTTTTTCAGAATTTTTCGAGAACTTTTTTGAAATCATGTTTAGATGGTTAGTTTGTTAGAAATATGGATTGATCTCATCCATTGATTTTAAATCAATGGCTGAAAATCCTTGTTATCATTCTAAAAAAAGTCTTTTTATTTTAGCTCTCCATATATATATATATATATATATATAGATATATATATATATATATATATATATATATATATATATATATATATATATATATATATATATATATATATATATATATATATATATATATATATATATATATATATATATATATATATATATACTAGCCTTTAGACCCGTCCGATGGACGGACTAGCTTTGTGTATTATTTTTAATAAAAATTGAAGTTATGTGTGTTTGTATTAGAAGTTTAGTATATGTAGTATTTGTTATGAAATTAATATTTTAATAATGTAGCATAAAATGGACAAAAATAACGTAGTTTAAGATAATTTATTTATTTAAGAATATTATGAGTTAATTGAATTTGCATACGTCAACTTTATGAATAAGTTTGTTACATTAAAATTTTTTAGAATTTAATAATATTATATAAAATATTTTATGTATTTTTGAACTTTATGAGGTAATAAATTTTGTATATGCTAATGTTATGAATAAATTTTTTACATTAATTTTCTTTGAAATTAATATTATTGTTATTATTTTTGTCACGAATCTAATATATAGCAACATTATATAGGCGAGACCAAAACATGACAGTCCGAATATTTAAAAATATTTTTATTTTAGTAAGTCAAAGTATTGTGAATCATTTGTAATTCCTATTTTATTTTCAAGCATTTTATGAAATCCTTTTAATGAATTATATGTGTCATTTTTACTGAATTTTGTATTTAAGGCATTATTTGTAATTCCTATTTTATTTTTAAAGCATTTTATGGAAACTTGAATTACATGTGTCATTTTTATAGAAATTTTTATTTAAATCATTGTTTCACCATCCTTTTTATAGATTTTATTTATAAGGCATCATTGGTAATTCCTATTTTCTTTTTGTATTTAAGGCATTGTTTCACCATCTTTTTATAGAATTTTGTATTTAAGGCATCATTTGTAATTACTATTTTCTTTTTAAACAATTTTATAGAAACCCTTTAATGAAATACATGTGTCATTTTTATAAAGTTTTGTATTTAAGGCATTGTTTCACCATCATTTTTATAGAAGTTTTTATTTAAGGCATCATTTGGTAATTCATATTTTCTTTTTGTATTTAAGGCATTGTTTCACCATCATTTTTATAAAATTTTGTATTTAAGGCATCAATATTAATTCCTATTTTCTTTTTAAAGCATTTTATGGAAACCCTTTAATGACTTACATGTATCATTTTTATAGAAGTTTATATTTAAGGCATTGTTTCACCATACTTTCAATAGAATTTTGTATTTAAGGCATCATTTGTAATTCGTATTTTCTTTTTGTATTTAAGGCATTGTTTCACCATCTTTTTTATAGAATTTTGTATCTAAGGCATCATTTATAATTCCTATTTTCTTTTTGAAGCATTTTATGGAAACCCTTTAATGAATTACATGTGTCATTTTTATAAAATTTTGTATTTAATGCATTGTTTCACCATCCTTTTGATAGAATTTTTTATTTAAGGTATCATTTATAATTCCTATTTTCTTTTTGTATTTAAGGCATCATTTGTAATTTCTATTTTATTATTAAAACATTTTATGGAAACCCTTTAATGAATTACATTTGTCATTTTTATAAAATTTTGTATTTAAGGCATTGTTTCACCATCCTTCCTATATAAGGGTTTTTGATTTGATATATATATATATATATATATATATATATATATATATATATATATATATATATATATATATATATATATATATATATATATATATATATATATATATATATATATATATATATATATATATATATATATATATATATATATATATATATATATATATATATATATATATATATATATATATATATATATATATATATATACTAGCTTTTAGACCCGTCCGGTGGACGGGCTAGCTTTAAGTATATACATTTTAATGAAAATTGAAGTTATGTGTGTTTGTATTAGAAGTTTAGTATATGTAGTGTTAGTTGTGACATTAATATTTTAATAATGTAACATAAAACAGACAAAAATAACGTAGTTTAAGATATTTTATTATTTGAGAATATTATGAGTTAATTGAATTTGCATACATTAACGTTATGAATAAGTTTGTTACTTTAAAATTTTATTAATATTGTATAAATCTTTTATGTATCTTTGAATTTTATGAGGTAATAAATTTTGTATATTTTAATGTTATGAATAACCTTCTTACATTAAATTTTTTGAAATTAATGTTATTATTAAGTTCTTTTTTTTGTTAGCAAAAACATTAAAGTTAAATATCTTTTAGAAATGATTTTGTTTTGTAGGTTATATGGTAAAGTGTATTCTAGCAAAAGTAAGCCAAAAAGCTAATTCTTGGTATTATTTTTTGTCACATATATAATATAGCAACAGTATATAACCCAGTAAAAAACATGACAGTCCGAATAGTTTAAAATATTTTCATTTTAGTAAGTCAAACTATTGTAAATTATTTGTAATTCCCATTTTCTTTTTGAAACATTTTATGGACCCTTTAATGAATTACATGTGTCATTTTTATAAAATTTTGTATTTAAGTCATAATTGTAATTCCTGTTTTATTTTTTAAGCATTTTATAGAAACCCTTTAATGAATTACATGTGTCATTTTTATAAAATTTTGTATTTAAGGCATCATTTGTAATTCTTGTTTTCTTTTTAAAGCATTTTATGGAAACCCTTTAATGAATTACATGTGTCATTTTTATATAATTTTGTATTTAAGGCATTGTTTCACCATCCTTCCTTATATATATTTATAAAATTTTGTATTTAAGGCATCATTTTTAATTCCTATTTTCTTTTTGAAGCATTTTATTAAAACCTTTTAATGAATTACATGTGTCTTTTTAATAGAATTTTGTATTTAAGACATTTTTCACCATCCTTCCTTATATATATTTTACAAAATTTTGTATTTAAGACATTATTTGTAATTCTTATTTTCTTTGTGAAGCATTTTATGGAAACCTTTAATAAATTACATGTGTCATTTTTATATAATTTTGTATTTAAGGCATTGTTTTACCATCCTTCCTATATGAGGGTTTTTGATTTGATTTGATATATATATATATATATCTTTACATTATATATAAGAGGAGGGATTTGCCACGTCATCTATTATCTCCCTAATCCACGTCAGCACCCAAACCCGTTTGGCCCAAATCTGATTCGTTAGTATCTTTTTCATCATTCGCGACATGTATTCATCACATAAAACCTAATTTTTTTCTCTGTCGTTACATAGATCATATAAAACCAATTTTTTTCTCTAACATCGTTGCATAGATCCAAATTATCACTGGCTTCATAATAGTCTTTCCAGGTAATCTTATATTTGTTTTTCTCACATTGATTCGTAGTAATTCTTGATTTTAATTCTTGATTTAGGGCTTTAGAACCCAATTCATTCAACGTAAGGAATCAATCCTAATGTTTATATAATTTTTGATTTTTTTAGGGTTTTGTGGTCAAGAACACGTCTTTTGCAATCAGGTCTTCTCCTTCATTGAGGATTTTTGTCTCATACATTATCATAAATTTCATTAATTTTTGTGGTAGATTTAAAGAAGCAGTTTCCATTAGTGAGGAGAATGGATGGACATGAAGATGATGATGGTTAGCTTCTTATTTGTTTTTTTTCCGAATTTGGGTTTTTTTATTCAATTATTAGGTTTTCAATTTATGATTGATTATAGGTTTATATAAGGTTTTTATAAGTGATAAATTATCGTGGTTGATTTGTTTTGAGGTTACATGGTCAAAGGTTGAGAAGAAGATGAGATGTTTTTCAGGATACAAGATCATTAAGGTATTAAGTAGGAAGTTTATTTTGATGTTGAGGTGTTTATAATCGATAGTTATAACTAATCTTCATAAGTTAGTTTGATTGGGATTTGAAGTTTGGGTGGTATAAAGATGCTTAGTTATGGATAAGATAATTATGGGTTGTAATTGATCTTGATATGTGAGTTTTAGTTAAATTTTAGTTGAGGATGCTATAAAGGCGACGGTATATTTATGTTCTGAGATATAAGATAATTATGGATGAATAGGATAACCATAATAAGATTTTTAGGGAATACAAGATTATTAGGGTTTTAAATAAGTTTGATTTGATGTTGAGATGATTATAAGCGATAGGTGTAATTGATCTTATATGTGAGTTTTAGTAAACATTTAAGTTGAGGATGCAATAAAGTTTGTTGTCATACATGGTATTCTGCTACTTACACATATCGTTTTTGGTATGCTAGAGTTGCTTATTTTTCGGTCAGTGATATGCAAGGATTAGGGTTCTTGAAGCGGCTGTCATTGTTGTCAAACTATATTGTGTTATATAGGGCGAAAGCAAGGATTCGAGTTTGACAGACTTAAGAAACAAAACAGCCACCTATAAACTGTTGATCAGGCCCGTGTATGTGTTAATGGTAGGGGCACATAAAACTAATACCATAAAGCATATCGCCTTAGAGGTCAATTGACAAAACTCTATTTTATTAAAGAGTTGGTTATATGATTTGAATTTTGATAAAAAGTTTATACAGGTTTATGTTATCTGTTAAGTTTACAGTATATAGTTACTGAGATCGTGTGATCTAACAAGATGTTATCAAAACTGCTCTTTTACTTAGGGCTATTGACTGTGAGAATCGAGGGATTGCAATATCTGGCTAAAGAGGGATGGCCAAAACTGTTATGTCACGTGGTTTACTTGTAATTCTGCCACCTATTGTTGTAGTTATTGGTTCAACTTCAAATGCTGATCTAACATGCCCAGAAGAGTAAGGTACTTTCAAGTTTTATTTTTAAGTTTGATTTTTTCTTAGTTTACATCTTACCTGTTTGTCTATATACGGTTGAAAAGTTCATTGAATTGATCCCTTTTTTTAGAAATGCATAAAAGTTCAAAGTTAAAGGTACTCTCAAGCTCTTTTTTAGGGGTGAAGGTATCTTTTCTTCGAATTGTTTGAGTTACGAAACTAATTAATGTGCTTTGGAATAGGCCAAAACATGGACCAAAAAGGTTAGAAGAAATGACAGATTAAGTTTGTTTTATATCAGAAGGTAAATATTTTAAGTTACATGGATTCAGGTTACAGACTCAATGATATAGTCTAAGAATTGAATTTAGTTTACGTATGCACCTGTAAAATGGGATAATAGTGAAGAACTCTTTAAGTTGTAGAAAATAACATTTGAGCATCTAAACTAAAATTAATGGTTGTTTTTGGAGATGATTAAGGGTTTTTTATATAGCTTTAAAAGGTTTTCGTAGCTGTAGGATTTTAATTTCCATGTTTAAAATCTTTCATTTTTGCATAGAGTCGTTCCACACCCACACGACGGTCCAACAAACGACTCGACTGAATCAATAAAAAGCCATTTTTTTACAAGTTATATGGATCTGCTCTTTTGTAATGCAATATACGAATGCTGATTTTTATATTGATTTTAAACTTATGATGTGTGTTATCAAGTTTTGTTTCCACACATGTGACATGTCTCTCGAGGTACTTTGACTAGGAGACGCTACTGCAACTTCTTGGAAGCTATAGTGTGAAGCTTAAAAAGTGGATGTTAATGGCCTGGCCTTCATAACATAAAAGCGCCAAGCGTACATTCAACACATAAAAGAATTTTTTTGACTTCACTTTGAGTTATGAGAATATTCTCTCTGAAATTTGGATGTGTAACAGAGGTTAGAACTTTTTTAGATCTTATTAATATCTGATATGTTCAAGCGCTATATTTTTATTGTCATTTTGCATGTCAGCTTATTGAACAATATGATCAGGAATTGGGTCCAATTTATGCAAATTTTGATGCTTTTAAGATTAAATACATAACAAGATTTAAGGATTTAGAATCGGTTTGAGGTCACTTTTGACCCGTATGACCTGTTTTATGTTTAACGATGTTATTCAGGAAGTTTCTTTTAAACCGTTCAAAGTGAAAAGTATATGCAAAACAATACAGTTATACTCGAGATAATTTTGTTTATCGAAGATGTGTCTTTTCACCACAATCATTTTTATTCGTATCATCTGTCCCTCAATAATCTTAGATTCGTCACATTTGATCGTATTGTCTGTAATAATGGTAAATACAAACTTTAAGAATATGTATTATTTCATATTCTAACCACATAATGTTTAAAAATACATGTCATAGCGTCTGGACAAAGAATACATAGGAGGATATGCTCTCAAGCTCATCAGCCAAAACATGAGGCGTCTACTGCCACATCAAAAACCTATACCTTTAAGAAACCTAAATAAGTAAATGGGATGAAACATCCTCATTTTATGTTTATGGACTCTATAGGATGATTAGTGTCTATTTATATGCAGGTTATTCAGTTAAGTATGTGGGTTCCTTATCTTGGTTTTCTCCTTTGCAGGTTCTGTTAAGGTACTCAACTTCTAATAAAAATGATATTGTGCTTGGTCATGCAACTTCTATTAGATGGTGTTGCTGTAAAGGAAGTCGGTTCAGAAACTTTTCGTTCATCAGTTGTATCCACCATTTCTATTGGCCGTAAAACTAGGAATGAAGGATACGATTGATCAGTTCTTTGATGCATATACTATTCTACATCATTCTCAGCAAAAAGGCAATCTCATTATTTCCATAATTCATGTAGGATTACCTGGTGCGTTTGAATTTCATTAGGTGATTTCAAATTTACTTTAGTAATCACTTATCTAATAGCTAGATCTTTAGTTGTTTATCCATTTTGACGTTTGTTTTACCCAAACTAATCAGAAGCTTAGATTATTTTAAACTTTTTGCTAACCACTCGAAAAACTGATTATTGCAACTTCTAGCTGTATCAGCAACCACAGACACACATTAAACATTCCCATTAGATAACATGCTGGCCCTACTATATCAACAACGATATAATTTTTTCAATATTATGAGTTAAGGAGGTTTTATGCGTTATTATTTTCTTGCAACTTTCAACCTGTTTCCAGTAAAGCTACTAAGTTATTGTTTCTGACCATTTGATTTAAAGGTAATATTAAAACAGTTTATCACTCCATGCTATATTTGTGAAGCTACAGATGCACCTATAGAAACACACATGGTTGTTCCCTAACTAAACAAGTTCAAAGGTCTAGGGACGACCCAAACTTTTGAAAACCAACCAATGCTCATCTACTTCTGAACCAGGTTATGGCCTTAGAATCATCTACCCCAGAACCAACATCTAAAACTTCAAAAACCAGCTCTCTCATGTCCGAAACACTGTCAGGTTCTACAATCACCAGAAATTCTTTTGGACTTTCAAATTGGTCTCTGAATTGTAACTAATGATCAAGAACCCCTTCATTTTGCTTCATATTGGTGTTCCAAGTTTAGCCTTAGAATACGAGTTTATTGAGATTGTATCATATGTAGGTTCACTTTTGGTCAAACTAACCGATTGTTTTCTGACTCATGACGCATTATATAAATAAAAAAGTCTTTAAGTGAAGCAAAAGCTCTATTTCACAATTTCAGAGAGGTAAATGGGAGGCGTAAGCTGTATTAAAGAGTTTTATAACATTATTTTGTCCACAACTACGAGGTATTTTGGGTAGATATGATTTATTATTTCATAATACTACATGACGAGTGGTCAGCTTTTCTACAGTCGTACTTAGTGTTTTGGGTCAAGAGAAAAGTTTGTTCATTTGAGAGTGAGAGATATCTAGAACAAGAAACCAAGTACACATGCACGTTTCATTTCCCTAAAATAGAGCTGAAAAGGTAAAAGAAAGCACAATCAACAAATCAGTTCAAATCATTTCCTTCAGTTTCAAAAAAAGGTCAACAAAATAGTAAAACAAAATTGCAACAAAAAGTAAGAATAAAAAAGAAGAGAAATGAGCGGAATATATGATGGGTAATAATCACGCCACTCATGTGCTTTGTGTGTCTATTAAATGATTAGAATAATATTTTTAGTTAGTGCATGTTTTTTCTTGTTAATAGTTGTCTTATTTTGCAAACTCAAACTCGATTAAAAGGTTTAATTTAAGTCAAGATATTATGTTTTTACATGTCAAGTCTAAGGTTTAATTTATGCCAACAAAAATGCTTCTGTTTGCATAGCACTTGAAGGAAAGTGTATCTGTTTCTAAGTGAGTATCCCGTTATCTATGTGAAAAACATGTTTATTACAAGTGATAACTGCTAGCGCTTGCCATAATTACTATGATGGGTATTTGTTTAAGCATCTTGGAATTTAGATGACCCAAACTGCTTATCAACCTAAATGTAAGCATAAGCCCACCAGCATGCCATCCTCATTTTTTTAAATTTGAAACCTTTTTTTATTAATTTATCGATTGTATCTATTTAATTTTGTCCACCGTGTGCGTTATCACTTTGCTCGTCATCCTATTAATCCAAAGATGTATGACTGTGGAAAAGTTCGGTTGAGCCTTTCAAAAGCATGTAGTGTGGGCCAGGAGAAATGGGATCTTGGCAATTCAACTATGCTCCAACTTATTCTCTCCATCATAATTGGATTTTAAACACGAATTCGCTGCTCAATGATTTTCTCCATTCAGAATTGGATTTTAAACACTAATCCACTGCTCAAGCATATAACATATTGAATTTAGAGAGGCTTTGTCTATAGTTAAGAGTCATTCTTTACACTGAAATCATAACACCTTCATCAAAACAATCAAGGCTATGGTGTATATCAGGCTATACTTGCTTAAGGTAATTAGAATATCTTTTTAGCATCTTTGTCTGTATTTAGTTTGGTTAACTAATGAGAAGTTAATGTATTGTGCGTGCAGTTTTATGAGGTTTTATGTTTGGGAATTTTCTGAATCACATGCCCTGCTTGTGGAATACTTCTATGTTCAGCCGAGAAGTCCTTAACTTGATTGGAAAGTGAAAGATCAATATATGTCGGTATTTTATCATATCCAATCATTTTTGCAACCATCTTTGTCTTCTCCATTGATTTCAAGATGTCATCCAAAGATTTCATTTTTGTCTTGTAACCTTTTTCTTGCACAAGAGCATACAACTTGCGTAACATGTAAAAAAGCATTGACATGTAAAACAGTTTTTAACATTTTTAAAATAATTTAAATCTTCGACAAATATGATTTTAGCTAACGCTTTTGTAGACTTATTGAGAACATTAGTAGCTGCCTCTTTAAGACGCCTCACTCGACTCCTAATCCCTTTGCATTCTTCTCCCTCCGGTAAACCCTTCACAATCATCGCAGTCTGCACCCGGCTCACGATACCATTTTCACCCATGGTAGGCCTTAAATAATTTTTTAGCCCCTCATTCAAGGACACTGCATTCATCTTTGATCTGCGTAAAATGGCCAAATGATCACTGGGACACCATGGACTACTGTCACAAGAAATGAGTTCAAGTTACAATGGGGCAAAAACCTACTTGCGAGGTCTTTAAACAAGACAAACTTACAAAATCAAAGAAAAAAGTATTTTTGTTAATAGAACTTATAGAGTATATCTATAGGATTAAAAGTTTGGTCATTTCGACATATTTGGACTAAGATTATTAGTACATCGGTACTAATTATTAGTACATTGTTTATGAAATCTTTGTTATTATTTGCATGACGTTTTATGGTCATATAGTTAAGCTAATAGGGGAACAAGTTAGTTGAGTTGAAACATTCTAACACTTAAAGTTACAAGTGTATTGAGATAGTAGATTGTGTATACTTTCGGTATTTATTATGGAGCTGATGAATCGAACTTAAACAAATAAGCTTAGGAAGGAACAATGAAAGGTGTATCAGTTGTGTCCTTTTAATTGTCAGTATCGTTCAAGAGATGGAGAACAAAACTGAGCATGATATTGCTCTACTAAGATAAGGCGATCATGTAATTCCTTGCATTATGTTTGCAAGGTATTCGATATATCTAAATGGTTTGGAAAATAAGTTAAAACGTTCAAAGGTGGTAAATCTTGTCCATTTTGATATATATGGGCGCTTTTTAATACTTTTCAAAAAAGATAGAGCACGTTTTGTCAATTTTTTATTATTGATGGGCTAAACGGGTGTACATGTAGAAAATTAAATAGGTTTAATGGGTGCACATGTAAAATACTAATTAGGCTATTCGGCGGATATTTTGTATTTAATTTTTTATCCATAGCTTTCAAACAAGTATTTTTTTTAATTCTACGTTTTTATATGTTTGTTTCCTATTTTAGCTTGCGCTCGTTCAACCCACCTATTTTATCCGTGCCCATTTAACCCGCGCCCGACCGCTCATTTAACCCGTCGTCTATTTAACGCCCGCCCATTTTGCCACCTCTACCTTGAAGTAATGTCTTCATTTAGGTGATTAAAGTGAGTAGTGTGGACCGAAGAGTTGATTTAAATGGTAACGTATATGGCATATTTAAATAAATGAAATCATTTATTCCTTAAAACTAGAATGACATGAAATTTCTATCAATTAACCGTAGGTCCAATTAGCAATGTTTTATTGTGCAAAAATCACATGAAGCATGTCTATGAGAGTAGTTATATTATATAACAAAAAGTACAATCACATTAAGCTCTCTCACCAGTTGAGGCGTTGAGCAGTTTTTTGGACACTTTGGTCGAGGATGAGTAATCTTCAAGCTAAGCCACTAAATGGGGTTCTTAAGTACGTGCTCAAAACAAGTATTTTCACACATCATAGTATCAAGTCGACTCTGTTAAGTATTCTTTAATCTTTAACGTTAAAAGATTTTCATTTTGGTTAGTTAATTTTGTTTTAAGCTAATAGATTTTTTTTTGACATTCTAAAATCTATTAATTAACATTTTTTTAATGGGTTTCAATACTGAGTCCCGGATGTATGTGGCATTTAGATTCTTTTGTTTGTAATAGACGCCAATATGCCATGAACATGTGATTGTACAAAGATATTTTATCTTACTGGCATGACTTATAAACAAATGTTTTATACATGAATAACTTATTCATCCTATTTTACAAAAACATAATGTGCTATAAAACTATTCGTGTAAACAATATTTAACCAACATGGGCTATACACGAATAACTTTAATGTCATAAAGACTAAGTCGAGTATATTTGTGTCGTAAACTATTCATTTATTCATTAAAATGTCAATGTATGTTTAGTTATAAGAAGAGTTATAGATTCCTCCATTAAATAGTAGTATAGATTATGATATCATTTTTATAAACTTTGATTTTTTTCTCTGTCGTTACATAGATCATATAAAACCTATTTTTTTCTCTAACATCGTTGCATAGATCCAAATTATCACTGGCTTCATAATAGTCTTTCCAGGTAATCTTATATTTGTTTTTCTCACATTGATTCGTAGTAATTCTTAATTTTAATTCTTGATTTAGGGCTTTAGAACCCAATTCATTCAATGTAAGGAATCAATCCGAATGTTTATATAATTTTTGATTTTTTTAGGGTTTTGTGGTCAAGAACACGTCTTTTGCAATCAGGTCTTCTCCTTCATTGAGGATTTTTGTCTCATACATTATCATAAATTTCATTAATTTTTGTGGTATATTTAAAGAAGCAGTTTCGTTAGTGAGGAGAATGGATGGACATGAAGATGATGATGGTTAGTTTCTTATTTGTTTTTTTTTGCGAATTTGGGTTTTTTTATTCAATTATTAGGTTTTCAATTTATGATTGATTATAGGTTTATATAAGGTTTTTGTAAGTGATAAATTATCGTGGTTGATTTGTTTTGAGGTTACATGGTCAAAGGTTAAGAAGAAGATGAGATGTTTTTCAGGATACAATATCATTAAGGTATTAAGTAAGAAGTTTATTTTGATGTTGAGGTGTTTATAATCGATAGTTATAACTAATCTTCATAAGTTAGTTTGATTGGGATTTGAAGTTTGGGTGGTATAAAGATGCTTAGTTATGGATAAGATAATTATGGGTTGTAATTGATCTTGATATGTGAGTTTTAGTTAAATTTTAGTTGAGGATGCTATAAAGGCGACAGTATATTTATGTTCTGAGATATAAGATAATTATGGATGAATAGGATAACCATAATAAGATTTTTAGGGAATACAAGATTATTAGGGTTTTAAATAAGTTTGATTTAATGTTGAGATGATTATAAGCGATAGGTGTAATTGATCTTATATGTGAGTTTTAGTAAACTTTTAAGTTGAGGATGCTATAAAGTTTGTTGTCATACATGGTATTCTGCTACTTACACATATCGTTTTTGGTATGCTAGAGTTGCTTATTTTTCGGTCAGTGATATGCAAGGATTAGGGTTGTTGAAGCGGCTGTCATTGTTGTCAAACTATATTGTGTTATATCGGGCGAAAGCAAGGATTCGAGTTTGACAGACTTAAGAAACGAAACAGCCACCTATAAACTGTTGATCAGGCCCGTGTATGTGTTAATGGTAGGGGCACATAAAACTAATACCATAAAGCATATCGCCTTAGAGGTCAATTGACAAAACTCTATTTTATTAAAGAGTTGGTTATATGATTTGAATTTTGATAAAAAGTTTATACAGGTTTATGTTATCTGTTAAGTTTACAGTATATAGTTACTGAGAGCGTGTGATCTAACAAGATGCTATCAAAACTGCTCTTTTACTTAGGGCTATTGACTGTGAGAATGGAGGGATTGCAATATCTGGTTAAAGAAGGATGGCCAAAACTGTTATGTCACGTGGTTTACTTGCAATTCTGCCACCTATTGTTGTAGTTATTGGTTCAACTTCAAATGCTGATCTAACATGCCCAGAAGAGTAAGGTACTTTCAAGTTTTATTTTTAAGTTTGATTTTTTCTTAGTTTACATCTTACCTGTTTGTCTATATACGGTTGAAAATTTCATTGAATTGATCCCTTTTTTAGGAATGCATAAAAGTTCAAAGTTAAAGGTACTCTCAAGCTCTTTTTTAGGGGTGAAGGTATCTTTTCTTCGAATTGTTTGAGTTACGGAACTAATTAATGTGCTTTGGGATAGGCCAAAACATGGACCAAAAAGGTTAGAAGAAATGACAGATTAAGTTTGTTTTATATCAGAAGGTAAATATTTTAAGTTACATGGACTCAGGTTACAGATTCAATAATATAGTCTAAGAATTGAATTTAGTTTACATATGCACCTGTAAAATGGGATAACAGTGAAGAACTCTTTAAGTTGTAGAAAATAACATTTGAGCATCTAAACTAAAATTAATGGTTGTTTTTGGAGATGATTAAGGGTTGTTTATATAGCTTTAAAAGGTTTTCGTAGCTGTAGGATTTTAATTTCCATGTTTAAAATCTTTCATTTTTGCATAGAGTCGTTCCACACCCACACGATGGTCCAACACACGACTCGACTGAATCAATAAAAAGCCATTTTTTACAAGTTATATGGATCTGCTCTTTTGTAATGCAATATAAGAATGCTGATTTTTATGTTGATTTTAAACTTATGATGTGTGTTATCAAGTTTTGTTTCCACACATGTGACATGTCTCTCGAGGTACTTTGACTAGGAGACGCTACTGCAACTTCTTGGAAGCTATAGTGTGAAGCTTAAAAAGTGGATGTTAATGGCCTGGCCTTCATAACATAAAAGCGCCAAGCGTACATTCAACACATAAAAGAATTTTTTGGACTTCACTTTGAGTTATGAGAATATTCTCTCTGAAATTTGGACGTGTAACAGAGGTTAGAACTTTTTTAGATCTTATTAATATCTGATATGTTCAAGCGCTATATTTTTATTGTCAATTTGTATGTCAGCTTATTGAACAATATGATCAGGAATTGGGTCCAATTTATGCAAATTTTGATGCTTTTAAGATTAAATACATAACAAGATTTAAGGATTTAGAATCGGTTTGAGGTCACTTTTGACCCGTATGACCTGTTTTATGTTTAACGATGTTATCCAGGAAGTTTCTTTTAAACCGTTCAAAGTGAAAAGTATATGCAAAACAATACAGTTATACTCGAGATAAGTTTGTTTATCAAAGATGTGTCTTTTCACCACAATCATTTTTATTCATATCATCTGTCACTCAATAATCTTAGATTCGTCACATTTGATCGTATTGTCTGTAATAATGGTAAATTCAAACTTTAAGAATATGTATTATTTCATATTCTAACCACATAATGTTTAAAAATACATGTCATAGCGTCTGGACAAAGAATACATAGGAGGATATGCTCTCAAGCTCATCAGCCAAAACATGAGGTGTCTACTGCCACATCAAAAACCTATACCTTTAAGAAACCTAAATAAGTAAATGGGATGAAACATACTCATTTTATGTTTATGGACTCTATAGGATGATTACTGTCTATTTATATGCAGGTTATTCAGTTAAGTATGTGGGTTCCTTATCTTGGTTTTCTCCTCTGCAGGTTCTGTTAAGGTACTCAACTTCTACTAAAAATGATACTGTGCTTGGTCATGCAACTTCTATTAGATGGTGTTGCTGTAAAGGAAGTCGGTTTAGAAACTTTTCGTTCATCAGTTGTATCCACCATTTCTATTGGCCGTAAAACTAGGAAGGAAGGATACGATTGATCAGTTCTTTGATGCATATACTATTCTACATCATTCTCAGCAAAAAGGCAATCTCATTATTTCCATAATTCATGCAGGATTACCTGGTGCATTTGAATTTCATTAGGTGATTTCAAATTTACTTTAGTAATCACTTATCTAATAGCTAGATCTTTAGTTGTTTATCCATTTTTGACGTTTGTTTTACCTAAACTAATCAGAAGCTTAGATTATTTTAAACTTTTTGCTAACCACTCGAAAAACTGATTATTGCAACTTCTAGCTGTATGAGCAACCATAGACACACATTAAACATTCCCATTAGATAACATGCTGGCCTTACTATATCAACAACGATATAATTTTTTCAATATTATAAGTTCAGGAGGTTTTATGCGTTATTATTTTCTTGCAACTTTCAAACTGTTTCCAGTAAAGCTACTAAGGTATTGTTTCTGACCATTTGATTTAAAGGTAATATTAAAACAGTTTATCACTCCATGCTATATTTGTGAAGCTACAGATGCACCCATAGAAACACACATGGTTGTTCCTTAACTAAACAAGTTCAAAGGTCTAGGGACGACCCAAACTTTTGAAAACCAACCAATGCTCATCTACTTCTGAACCAGGTTATGGCCTTAGAATCATCTACCCAAGAACCAGCATCTAAAACATCAAAAACCAGCTCTCTCATGTCCAAAACACAGTCAGGTTCTACAATCACCAGAAATTCTTTTGGACTTTCAAATTGGTCTCTGAATTGTAACTAATGATCAAGAACCCCTTCATTTTGCTTCATATTGGTGTTCCAAGTTTAGCCTTAGAATACGAGTTTATTGAGATTGTATCATATGTAGGTTCACTTTTGGTCAAACTAACCGATTGTTTTCTGACTCATGACTCATTATATAAATAAAAAAGTCTTTAAGTGAAGCAAAATCTCTATTTTACAATTTCAGAGAGTTAAATGGGAGGCGTAAGCTGGATTAAAGAGTTTTATAACATTATTTTGTCCACAACTACGAGGTATTTTGGGTAGATATGATTTATTATTTCATAATACTACATGACGAGTGGTCAGCTTTTCTACAGTCGTACTTAGTGTTTTGGGTCAAGAGAAAAGTTTGTTCATTTGAGAGTGAGAGTATCTAGAACAAGAAACCAAGTACACATGCACGTTTCATTTCCCTAAAATAGAGCTGAAAAAGTAAAAGAAAGCACAATCAACAAATCAGTTCAAATGATTTCCTTCAGTTTCAGAAAAAGGTCAACAAAATAGTAAAACAAAATTGCAACAAAAAGTGAGAATAAAAAAGAAGAGAAATGAGCGGAATATATGATGGGTAATAATCACGCCACTCATGTGCTTTGTGTGTCTATTAAATGATTAGAATAATATTTTTAGTTAGCGCATGTTTTTTGTTGTTAATAGCTGTCTTATTTTGCAAACTCAAACTCGATTAAAAGGTTTAATTTAAGTCAAGATATTATGTTTTTACATGTCAAGTCTAAGGTTTAATTTATGCGAACAAAAATGCTTCTGTTTGCATAGCACTTGAAGGAAAGTGTATCTGTTTCTAAGTGAGTATCCCGTTATCTATGTGAAAAACATGTTTATTACAAGTGATAACTGCTAGCGCTTGCCACAATTACTATGATGGGTATTTGTTTAAGCATCTTGGAATTTAGATGACCCAAACTGCTTATCAACCTAAATGTAAGCATAAGCCCACCAACATGCCATCCTCATTTTTTTAAATTTGATCCTTTTTTTAATTAATTTATCGATTGTATCTATTTAATTTTGTCCACCGTGTGCGTTATCACTTTGCTCGTCATCCTATTAATCCAAAGATGTATGACTGTGGAAAAGTTCGGATGAGCCTTTCAAAAGCATGTAGTGTGGGCCAGGAGAAATGGGATCTTGGCAATTCAGCTATGCTCCAACTTATTCTCTCCATCATAATTGGATTTTAAACACGAATTCGCTGCTCAATGATTTTCTCCATTCAGAATTGGATTTTAAACACTAATCCACTGCTCAAGGATATAACATATTCAATTTAGAGAGGCTTTGTCTATAGTTAAGAGTCATTCTTTACACTGAAATCAGAACACCTTCATCAAAACAATCAAGGCTATGGTGTATATCAGGCTATACTTGCTTAAGTTAATTAGAAGATCTTTTTAGCATCTTTTTTTGTATTTAGTTTGGTTAACTAATGAGAAGTTAATGTATTGTGCGTGCAGTTTTTTGAGGTTTTATGTTTGGGAATTTTCTGAATCACATGCCCTGCTTGTGGAATACTTCTATGTTCAGCCGAGAAGTCCTTAACTTGATTGGAAAGTGAAAGATCAATATATGTCGGTATTTCATCATATCCAATCACTTTTGTAACCATCTTTGTCTTCTCCATTGATTTCAAGATGTCATCCAAAGATTTCATTTTTGTCTTGTAACCTTTTTCTTGCACAAGAGCATACAACTTGCGTAACATGTAAAAAAGCATTGACATGTAAAACAGTTTTTAACATTTTTAAAATAATTTTAATCTTCGACTAATATGATTTTAGCTAACGCTTTTGTAGACTTATTGAGAACATTAGTAGCTGCCTCTTTAAGACGCCTCACTCGACTCCTAATCCCTTTGCGTTCTTCTCCCTAAGGTAAACCCTTCACAATCATCGCAGTCTGCACCCGGCTCACGATACCATTTTCACCCATGACAGGCCTTAAATAAATTTTTAGCCCCTCATTCAAGGACACTGCATTCATCTTTGATCTGCGTAAAATGGCCAAATGATCAATGGGACACCATGGACTACTGTCACAAGAAATGAGTTCAAGTTACAATGGGGCAAAAACCCACTTGCGAGGTCTTTAAACAAGACAAACTTACAAAATCAAAGAAAAAAGTATTTTTGTTAATAGAACTTATAGAGTATATCTATAGGATTAAACGTTTGGTCATTTCGACATATTTGGACTAAGATTATTAGTACATCGGTACTATTTATTAGTACATTGTTTATGAAATCTTTGTTATTATTTGCATGACGTTTTATGGTCATATAGTTAAGCTAATAGGGGAACAAGTTAGTTGAGTTGAAACATTCTAACACTTAAGGTTACAAGTGTATTGAGATAGTAGATTGTGTATACTTTTGGTATATATTATGGAGCTGATGAATCGAACTTAAACAAATAAGCTTAGGAAGGAACAATGAAAGGTGTATCAGTTCTGTCCTTTTAATTGTCAGTATCGTTCAAGAGACGGAGAACAAAACTGAGCATGATATTGCTCTACTAAGGCGATCATGTAATTCCTTGCATTATGTTTGCAAGGTATTCGATATATCTAAATGGTTTGGAAAATAAGTTAAAACCTTCAAAGGTGGTAAATCTTGTCCATTTTGATATATATGGACGCTTTTTAATACTTTTCAAAAAAGATAGAGCACTTTTTGTCAAGTTTTTTGTTATTGATGGGCTAAACGGGTGTACATGTAGAAAATTAAATAGGTTTAATGGGTGCACATGTAAAATACTAATTAGGCTATTCGGCGGATATTTTGTATTTAATTTTTTATCCATAGCTTTCAAACAAGTATTTTTTTTAATTATACGTTTTTATATGTTTGTTTCCTGTTTTAGCTTGCGCTCGTTCAGCCCACCTATTTTATCCGTGCCCATTTAACCCGCGCCCGACCGCTCATTTAACCCGTCGTCTATTTAACGCCCGCCCATTTTGCCACCTCTACCTTGAACTAATGTCTTCATTTAGGTGATTAAAGTGAGTAGTGTGGACCGAAGAGTTGATTTAAATGGTAAGGTATATGGCATATTTAAATAAATGAAATCATTTATTCCTTAAAATTAGAATGAAATGAACTTTCTATCAATTAACCGTAGGTCCAATTAGCAATGTTTCATTGTGAAAAAATCACATGAAGTATGACTATGAGAGTACTTATATTATATAACAAAAAAGTACAATCACATTAAGCTCTCTCACCTGTTGAGGCGTTGAGCAGTTTTTTGGACACTTTGGTCGAGGATGAGTAATCTTCAAGCTACGCCACTAAATGGGGTTCTTAAGTACGTGCTCAAAACATGTATTTTCACACATCATAGTACCAAGTTGACTCTGTTAAGTATTCTTTAATCTTTAACGTTAAACGATTTTCATTTTGGTTAGTTAATTTTGTTTTAAGCTAATAGATTTTTTTTTGACATTCTAAAATCTATTAATTAACATTTTTTTAATGGGTTTTAATACTGAGTCCAGGATGTATGTGGCATTTAGATTCTTTTGTTTGTAATAGACGCCAATATGCCATGAACATGTGATTGTACAAAGATATTTTATCTTACTAGCATGACTTATAAACAAATGTTTTATACATGAATAACTTATTCATCCTATTTTACAAAAACATAATGTGCTGTAAAACTATTCATGTAAACAATATTTAACCAACATGGGCTATACACGAATAACTTTAATGTCATAAAGACTAAGTCGAGTATATTTGTGTCGTAAACTATTCATTTATTCATTAAAATGTCAAAGTATGTTTAGTAATAAGAAGAGTTATAGATTCCTCCATTAAATAGTAGTATAGATTATGATATCATTTTTATAAACTTTGATTATTTGTTGTATATCGTGAATTTATCTACTTTCTAACTACATTTATGTAGACTAATCGTGCATTAAGGAACAATACTAATAAAAACAATGAATAACTAGCTATGTTCTAAGAAAAAATATAAACAAAATACTTACCCAAATAAACAACTTACAAATAATTATTTTCGAAAATATGAAACATAAAAGACAAATACAAGTCATGCTGACTGATAATACATTGATAGACAATTATACTAAAAAAATAAACTAACTAACAAATATTTATCCAACAAAAAAAGTTAAATGAAAATCAGAAGTCATACCCGTCCATCGGACGGGTTTTGCCACTAGTATATATATATATATATATATATATATATATATATATATATATATATATATATATATATATATATATATATATATATATATATATATATATATATATATATATATATATATATATATATATATATATATATATATATATATATATATATATATATATATATATATATATATATATATATATATATATATATATATATATATATATATATATCTTTATATTATATATAGGTATAATTATGATTTGATGCCACACCTCTAATCCCAGTCATATGTGACATGGCAGCTCTATACCAATAGAATTTGATTTTCTCCTAAAAAATCTCAAAAAATCCGAAAATCGTTTTCTGAAAACGCAATTTTAAAAAAAATGCGTTTTGATACCGAAGGTATATATAATACTTTTACTTTAATTTTTTTTCATTATTCTAACTACGGGGAAAAACACAAACACACACACACACACAAAACCCTAAAACAACCGTCACTATCTTTTTATCCTCTCTCCTTGATTTGTTTTTCTTCCTCACGTTCAAATCACACACATATGATTCTGAATCAAACTCACCACATATCCTTATGATCCAATCTGATTTAATAAAACCATGAGGCATGAATCGAATTCTTCTTCAAGATCTTATAAAAGATCCGAGGTAGGTCTATAGCTCGCGGAGAGGTAAATGGGTATGTGTCTATCAATAAAATTTTACAGTGATAATTAAAATAGTATGCTAAGTCATAAAATCACATTTTTATTTTTTCACTGTATGGGTTAGTTCATTGAATCGGTGGTGATATACATTGGTCCATAAATGGTATTGGTACACATATTTTCTCCTCTATCAACCCTAGATCTAATCGAATCCAAATCTTCATGCAATGAGTCCAATTCATTCAATTAAAGGACAAGGTATGTAATTTTTTTACTTGACTGTTGCTGTCTTCATTTATAATACAGTATGTGAAAATGGGCAAAGTACCTTTAAACTGGCTATTGTGTTTCGATTCAACATATAAGCAGTTCTGAGTGCGTACATAGAAGTAAACCAATTATTCTATTTGTATTTTATATTTGCGATCATTGGTCTGGCCTGGATTGAGCAAGCTAAGTACACAAATAACCTATGACTTTACAGGTGTCACGCCATATTAGATGTTGTTTCAAAACAATTCAAGTTTGCTAGGCGGATGTCTTTATAGATGACAAGATCATTGGGCGGATGTACGAGATAGCTTATATCCAGACATCAGTAATCCGTTACAGATGTGGGATTATTATCCTTATATGTTGACATATCAACAGAAGAAAGAAGGAAAAATCGGCTTTGCAGAAGCCATTTTGAAGAGTATTTTTCAGCAGGTACAACACTGGCACTGAAGATAGAAACTTTGACCCGTTTACTGAATGGGTCGATTCGGTTATGTGGATTTCTAACATATCAAAAGGTAGGACTAAAATTATTAGCTACAAAACGGGTCAAATTCTCACTAAGTTTATTCTTAGTGCATTAAACTTCCAAATCATGTTATTCTTGAAACGTATATTTTTATTGAAATAGTATAGATCTTGAAATCAATTTTCGAAGCATTCAAGCAAAAATGTTGCAGTCAAAGCATCTTGTATGTTTAAAGTTTCTGCATAATGTTTGCGTTGCTTCTAGGTATCATCTTGGAAAAGAGTAAAATGTATGTGTTGCTTCCAGGTACGATACATGTTCCACTACAAATAAAGTCAATACCTTTCATAGACAAAATGCTGGTGATTCTATGCCTAAAAATCATGGTGCTGCTCGTGGGTGATCAATTGGTGGGTATGCAGCGCTACTGTCCACATAGTCATGGTGTTTATAGTAGTATTCCTGCTCCAATGACTCAAGGTACTCGTGCTGATGCACCTATGAAATTCAAGCAATGTGATGAAACCTATGACAAATCTTGTGATAATGCACGTATCTACATTGATATATCGATAAATTATGATTGCATTTATATATTATGTGTAGGTTGCGAGGATTAAGAGAGGAGATGGTGCAAGGATCAGTGGGTGTAATAAGGGGCTTTTGCTTTGGTGTTTGAGGATCCTTATGCAGCACATTCTGCTGACAGATTTTACAAAAGTAAAAGCTTTTTAGTCTCTAGATTCTATTATTGCATATATATATATCAATTCGATCTATGGATACATCTAATTGTATTTGTCTTCAACAGATCATGAGGTCAGAAGTTATAAAATTAGCGTTGGAATGGCTGAGAAATATGCTCCTGCATCCGGACAAGGGTATGTAGATTAACATGTTATACCTTGCTTAAGCATGATTTGAGGTAATTTTTTGTTTCTTTATAATCGTTAAAAATTTTTAGCCACAAACAAAATCAGTTACATCACCATTGAAAATTTAAGTGATCCCTGTATTACGAATAATTAGGAATATTAGGACCATGATAGGGATAGAGAAAGTAGAGAAGTTAAACTTTCTAAAGTAATGAATTTGGTAATGTGAAATCTGCAAGTTGTAGTGTTGTCCTTTACTGAAGCAATTTATTGTTGATTGAGATGCAATCCTTGAATATATATATGATTCATTAGGAGAGCGATGTTTTCATATCAAGTAGGTTTGTGTAGACTTAGTCACAAATAACCACCACTAAATAGTTTAACCCAATTTGTCTTTTCACTTATGTCACCTATATATTTAAAATTAGTTTCTAGCCCATCTAGCATTTTCAGGAGATTACGATGCTGAAAAATCTAAAGGTGACAACACATGATTTGAGTTTTTCTCTGTTATATGTTCTAGGAAGGTCCCGCAACTGGCCCACCGATGTTGGATGGCACAAATACGTCTAAGGTGTCACGTTCAGATGTTATTTCAGATTCAAAATATGTGCTAATAAAAGCAGGAACGTCTACATATATGTGGTAAGCGGACGTACTTCAACACTAAAGGTAAATTCTTTTTATTGCCTTATTTTTAACAAGTTTGGCATAGAACACCTAATTCGATTCATTTATAGGTAAATGGGTCAAAATGGTACAATTATGAATACTATGTGTGTATTTGTTTTTTCTTATTGCTCAGCATGCAAGATTCGTTTTCGTGTGCTCTGACTGAAAATCACCTTTAACTGCGTCAATATATGGTCCCACAACCTTCCATGATTAATTGCGTAAAATTGCAGTAGTTGGTTGAAAGACACTTGCTTTAGAGCTTCTCAAATGAGGGGCGTGTTTGTTCATATTCTAATTTGACAGCTTCAGGTCCGCAAATACTTAGTATAAGATTTTCGACTTAAACTAATAAACATAAAGGTTACACTTTTTATGAGTTTGGAAAGTTTATTGTTCACACGGTAGAGATATGTGCTCAAAAGTAAGGTGAAGAATCAATGACCACAAAGCTACATGTTTTCAATTTTTCAATTCGTGTTGTCTTTTGAAAAAAATGCTTAATGGGGTCCTTTTGGTAAGGAATGCTTTACCCTGCTGAAAGTAATGTGTTTTCAGGAAATTAACAAATGTGTTTTTTAAGACAGTTGCATAACTCACAAGAAGGGTCTTTTATGCAAATAAATAGTTTGATAAAAAGATGTTTCGTGAAGTATTCCGATACCAATTTTCACAATGGTTTACCTATAGCCATCACATGTACTAATATTTAAGGTTTATCCAGGTTACGTATCCATTAGATGTCCTCAAATTACGTTTATCAATTGATCCTGGTTATCAAACAATGATAGATGTGAGGTAAAGTTGGTAACTCACTTAAAAATTTTGCAATCCCAGTGCAAGGTGCAGCGCACCCTTGCAGCTTTAGAAGATACCATCTTTACACAAATTCGCTAGGCAGGAGAAATATGCCCAAATGGATGATTCTGAGCTCCAAAAGAAGTGGACTGGTGAGGTGAAGTTTTGAGGTGTCAAGATTACATATCTGATATTTATTCAAGAAACTATAGAGTGAGGGATTGATCTCTTGACTTCTCTGTAGCTGGAGTCAACCTTGAGAGGTCAAAAATGCTGGTGGATACCCACTCGCAACCGAGCCGCTCGAATGAAATTGCTGGCCTGTTGAAATAAAGAGGGCACTCCGAAGAAAGTGCTGGTGTAGATAGCAACATATTTACAAAAGCATGGGTTGATAGTGCTGGTAGTGAAAGTCATTCCCGCTTCTTCTCCACTATCTGCTCCAACTGTAGTCAGGCTGAAAAGGTTTAACCACAGGGGAAACCAGTCACGGTGGCAGATGAAATTGTTGAAAAGGATGAGACTGAATGCGCCGTCGAGTCTATAGAAGCGGAAAAGAAGAAAAAGAAGAAAACGGAAACAGAAAAGAAGTCTACGGTAGCGAAGGCACCTGCAGCCCCTTAAGCAGAAGAAAAAAACGGCACCGGGGAAATAGGTTCCGAAGCATGTTAGAAAGATGTAAGAGAAACTTTCAAGGCCAAATGAGGCGAAGGAAAGAACGGAAAGGGAAGAATAGGAGCGTTTCCGGCTAGAAGAACTTGAAAGAATTGAGGAAGAGAAAAAGCGTCTGAAGAAAGAACGAGAAAAGGAAAAGATAGCAAAGAAAAAGAAAGACGAGACATGTAGGTAACTAAGCAAAAAGCCGAAGCACTTCGACTGGAATCAGATAGAAATCAAATTCTTGAAAAATCTAATGGTTTACTTCCACGAGCTGGTGATACTAATACTACACGCACAAAACGAGTCAAGTACTGATATTAGTTAGTTACGATTTTGACATGATGTTGAATGGTATTCCTCACTTTACAAGAGAACCAACCAAGAGGCCAAAGGTAACATCATAGATTTTATTAGTGTTGGTTGAAACTTATTTAGTTTTTAGCTATCGATGTCTCGTGAAAACATAGACATCAAAACTGAATCTGGTTTAGTATTTGAAAATGTGATTCTCATATATTCGTAAATTTACTTGAGTTTGTGCTATATAGATTTTTTGTAGCCCGTGACTTTAAGTTATGTATCCACGTTGTGCACACATTTTTCGGGAAGTGTGCACCAGTCACCTAAATTGGGTCATTGCTTTTATCAGGATATCACTAGAGCTGGTTGACCCGAGGAAGATGGTACTTTGCACTACGACTACTGTCCAGGTAAATCTCTATTTATTGTATTAACTTTGGTATAATGTTTCATATTTTTCTACAAAATCTATGGCAGATAATTGATATGCAATCTACCTGAAACAAAGACGTCCAAAGCGTTAACTTCATCTCTATGCTAATTGCTTCTTATAGCTATATATTAATAAATAAAATTCAACATATTAGATAGCATTACCAAAGCTGTTGACCTAATAATTTCCTACCATCAATACTTATATCTTCGATGAAGCACATTAAGAGGCATTTGAGAGACACGTAACTGTATGTTTGAAGTCCACCAAAGCTACCACTATATTGTTCAGCGTAACAGGATATGCCATAAGACTACTGGCCTTTTATTTTTCAACCTTTGCTAACCTATTTTTAGTATCCCAGATCAAATACTTTATAAGACATTCTAAGAACACAGGTATATGCGTGAAACAGTTTAAAATGCTATAATCTAAACCTCTATTGATTCGAATATAACTTTATTACCATGAACTAACTTTTATTTTTTAATAAATGATAGGAAAATGATACGGTTACAATCTAAACCTTTTAGTGAAATATATTACATAAAGTTATGTATCCTATCCTCGCATCAGAAGATCAGATTCTTGATTTGATCCGTTAGACTATACATTTTATTATGACTTTGGCAACTTTTAAATTCTGGAAATGCTTAGATGTGTTGATGCTTTGTACCACAAGTCTTAACTCCTCCCCATAAAATCCAAAGAATCATTTGTATGCTCCCAGCTGTACAGAAAGTGGCCACCACTATATTGAAATTATCTTTACTAGAATCAAGCTACTAGGTGCACTGTGTACTCAAAACCATTAACCAGTTAGCTGAGGTCATTGAAGAATTGGAACATAAGGTTACATATCTTGAGGTATTACCCTGCTTATTTAATTTGTTATTATTAGAAAACTTGTTAAAGTTAACGAAAGTCACAAACACCCCTTAAGTTGTAACGGAACCCTTTACAACAACAACAACTAAACACCCCGTTACAGCAGCCATCCAAACACCCTCTGTCAGCAACCAAACACCCTTTAACAACAGTCAGCCAAACACTCCTTGACAGCCATCTGAAACCAATTCATTTTGTATTTTAAATGATGAGATTGATATTGTAGTAAGAAAATGTATGAGCTAAATGAACATACTGATGACCAAGATGAAAATAAGGATGATCAGCACCAGAAGTAGAGGGTGATTTTCTCATTCCTTATAATTAAATAAAATTACGTTATAAGTTCAGAAATTATATATATGTAGCTATGAACTTTTAGCTTTCAACACCTCGTGTGTGGTTTTCAGTGTATACAAAAAGAGCCATTATTTATCAGGGATATGTGACGCTGAATCTACACTACTTCGATTATAGGATAAAAGTTGAAGTAAGCGAGGTGATTAGTAGAATTTTGATTTTTCGAAGCAAAGCTCCATCTGGTGCTTTGCTGTATCATTTTCTTTGTGTCGTTGACGCGAACAATCAGAAGCTCCAAAGATACAGATTCCAAAGTGTAGAAACTATAAGGGGGGTTGAATAGTTTCTTATATTTACTTGTTAAAAAGTGGTTTCCAAAAATCCTTTTTCAAAAACTTAGGCTTGAGGAAATATGTGAAATTTTCTTATGCACAATATGAACAATGATAGTGTAACTAAACTAATACTAACAAAAATATATCCACAAAGAATAAAGAATGATAGTGTAACTAATCTAATACTAACACATGTATATGCATAAAGAATAAAGAATGTAAAGAGTTAAGGGTAAAGAAAGATCAAACCGAACACCAAGGATTTATAGTGGTTCGGCAACGAAACTCACTCCTCGTTCCTACTCCACTCCTCGAGTACTCCTTACTCGAGAGTTCACTACACAACAAGCTCCTTATGGTGGAGAAAACCGTACACGTCGCTTAACCAATTTCCGACTCTAAGCTAAAAGTCGAGCCCTAATCGTAGCTAGGACCAATCTACACAACTATACTTAGTACATACACAACTTCCAAATAGACACAACTACTTGGATCTTCACAACTATGACACAACTACAAATGTATAAAATTAGATCTTCAATGGATCTTAGGTGGTGGACTCAACACTTCACAAGGATAGTGTTCTTCTCTTTGCACTTGGAGAGGAAGGGATGGAAGAACAAGATTCACTTCTTAAACAAGTAATAATCAAACAAATGATCAAAGATTTGAGTGATTAAAGAAGGGGATTGAATCTGGAAATAAATGTGCAAAAGAGGTGAGATGAAAAGTTGAGAATGGTCCATGATGGTTGTAAAATTAGATACTTGCTTTAGGAAAAACAAGCAACTAAAATAGGGTAAGCGTGCACGACGATTTAGGAAAACCGTGTGTGAATGACCCTAAAAGTGAGTTCGTTCTCTCGAGGAGGCACGTGTGTTGTGTAATGAATGATTGATTATGTTTTTGATTATTAATAAGAAGAAGAGAAGAAAAAATGACGAAGACGAAAAAAATAGAAAAATAAGGCAAAAAACACTACTAGAAAGTTACGACGAAGAACGTAAAAAGCACAAAATTTAAAATTTTAACCTAAAAAAATCCTAAAAATTACTAAAAATCCACAATAAAATTCTAAGAGTTTAAAAAAAATCCAAACTTGCCAAAAACCTTTTAATTAATTTAATAATGACTTTTTAATGCTAATTAAAGCCCTAAAAATCACTTTTAAATATTAAAAAGCCCTAAACAAGATTTAATAGTTTGTAAACCTCAAAAATGACCTAATTAAGCTAAAAACTATTTTTAAATATTATAAAACCAAATTACTATTTTTAAACTCCTAAAAACTATTAAAATCTATTAAATCTTAAATTAATTCTAAAAATTAATAGAAAAGCCTAAAAATTAAATGGAAAGTGACAAAGGTCCTATTTTAATGTCTAGAATCTAGGAAAAATGAAAAAAAGTTAAAAATAAAACTTTTTATTTTAATGAATAAAATAATATTAAAATATTCTAAAAAATTAAAAATTCTTAAATAAATTCTAAAAAATTCTCAAAAATCCTAAATATTCTAACTAAGAAGAAAATGTAAATTAAAGCTCCTAAAACCTTTTAATTAATTTTATATTAATTTTTAAAGTTGTCTAAAAACCCTAAAATTAAATAAAATTAAAAATTAAAGTTTCTGAAAACTTTTTGATATGTAAACCTCAAAAATAAGAATTAAAACCTAAAAACTATTTTTTTGTATTTTTTAACTACTGTTTAATATTTTTTTAATGACTTTCTAAATTAAAAACTAGAAATAATCCTAAATATTAATTAAATAATGTGAAAAATAAAACTTTGACCCAGAAAAATCTAAAAACCTAGTCAAAACCTAGGAAAAATGGAAAAAGTCCAAAAAGCTTAATAAATAAGCTGAAAATGAGCAATAAAGCTACGGCTTATTAAACTAAGCTCAAATGAAAACGTACTTAAATATAATTCCAAACCAATCCTATCAGTCAAAGTCCCTAGGGCGCAGATGGTTAGCACGTTGGTTTGTGAGAGGAGTGGCGCAGGTTCGAGTCCTGGCCACGTCCTTTTTGATGTTTATATTTTTTTTTTTTTTAAAATTTAAAAACTTGATTCCAGTAACTATGAAGCTCACAAAAACACAAAAACAACTTGATTTAAGCAAGGATTAAGTCAAATGGAAGCTAAAACGTGGCCAGGTCTGGTGGTATTTCTGATGAACAAGTATGAGACCAAGAGGACTTGGTTTTGCTTTGTTTGGTGGTGTATTCTTGGAACAAAGGCACCCTTGTGCTCTTTGAAGCACAAGGAGTCAGTAACAAGCAGAAAACAAGCACCTATAACACAAAAGTTTCACAAAATCAGGCTCACAAAGCACATTCAAGTTGCTGTAACAAAATGATGGGTCTGTGGACTATTTGAGTTGTCAAATGCACACTAATTAGATTCAAAGCCCAAGCATTAGCACACACATGCACCAAATATCACACAACAAACATACAATCCTGTAATCTCTTATCTCTAAACAGATTTACAAGATCATAGCACAAAATCAACCAAAAATGAGCAGAAAAGGCAGTTATGCAAATTTTGCTATACTTGTTAACTTTTATGCAATAGCTTGCTACAAATTTGCACCAAACTGAAACACAACTAGTAACAATCCTATATAAACCTATTCTAATGATTCTAACACGTTTTTACCTTCACAATCTAACAAACTTACTCTCTAAATCTGACATCCAAACACTCCTTTAAAAAATTTTGAAAACGTTTTTCAAATCAAATCAACTTAAAACTTAATCAAATTGACCCTAGTGACATCTAACATGCATAATATCACTATAAAACTCAAATCAAACAGCTTTATCAAACAAGAACACCTAGGCATGCAAATCACACAAACCTATTTTTCTGAAATTTTTTCAACAAGGAAAAAGAAAGTACCTTAGGGCTTTACATCCAAAGCCCTAGTGGATGAATATCCACCTCCCTACCAACTCGGGTTGGTGTAGAAAATATGATCAACAACCTTCAATTGCTGCTAAGAAAAAAAAAGAGAAAACAGGCACAAACCATATACCACTGTTTACTTTTTATTTCTTTCTTAAAATCTTTCACAAACCTTAGAACCTTAACACCACGTTTTAAAATCTTATCACTCTCAGAAAATCAAAATCCTTAGTCCACTTTCACTTTCCAAGAACACAATTTTCTGAAAATAGAAATCTTTTAAAACTTTTTTTCAAAAACTTGAATTACTCAAACTTCTCACAAATCAAATGGAACTCAGTCAATCTTCACAATTTTTACCAACTTTAGATAAACATTAAAAGGAATTATATTGCTTACACACAAATACCAAACTTTAATTTTATAAAAAAAGGATTACAAAATGTTTGAAGAAAAACTGGAACAAGAGTAATGCACATGTCGCATTCTCTTTAAATACTACAAGATGGAACTATCTAGAACTAGGGAATAAAAAATACAAGCTGGAAACCCTAAACTATGGAAATCTCCAATTTGCCCTTTTTCTTCTTGACGAATCTTGGTCAAATGGTGTCCCATGTGATGCCAGTGATGTTTGAATGCATTTGGGACGTTGGATGAGCCTTGGGGACCAAGGGGAGTGATCCTGGGTGTTGGTTTGGTCGGGCATTGGGTTTGGGTGAAAGTGACGCAGCAGGGGAGGTCCCTACTGCTCACATGGGTGTGTTGGTGATGTGTTTAGGAGGTGGGTTTTGGTGTTAACAAAGGTAATTAGTGATCTGGAGTATTTAAGCCAAAAACCCTTTGATTTAGGGTTTAATTAACCTGGGAAAATTTAGGGTTTATGGTGGATTAGTGTGGGGGTTTAATCTGAAAAGGGGATTAACATTTTTAAATAAATGTTAAGGAGGGAAGGGTAAGTGGGGTTGACTGGATGTTTTGACCAAGTTTAATAAGTAAACTTGGGTTTGGACGGGTAGGGTCGGTTTTGTGGGTGGGTGGTGGGTAAATGGGTGGGTAGGGCTGAGGTGTCACACCCTGGTTGGGTGTGGGAGTTTGGGCAGTTGGCTAATTTGGTCCCCAAGGTATTAACTTTCTTTCACTTTGTAAAAATTCCCATCAGCGTCCAATTATAGCTTTGTCAACTTTTGACAACTTGTCAAAAGTGGCACAAAAGATTTTAAAACTTTTTCCAAAGGGTTTAACTTGTATATTCTTGATTCCCAAGGGCTGAACTTGTAATATCTTCAAACATAAAGGATCATACTTGTACATTTGATATTTTGATGGTCAAATGTGACAAGTTCTTCAAAGATGAGGGGCCATATTTGCCAATCTTCAATTCTTCAAGGGTCTTTTTGCAAAATTCCAAACTTGGGCCCGGTTCATTGTGCGACTTCGTTTCCCGTGTTCGTTTTTGATGGATTCTTGTGATCTTTTGCCAATTCCTCAATATCCGTACCTAAAAATACACAAGTAACAAACACGAGCATATATTTGGTCTATTTTATGATATTTTATGCAATTAAAGGCCGTTTTGGACGATGAGACCATGTATAAAAGCCATCTCATCACTCCCCCATACTAAACCATTACCGTGCCCTCACGCAATGCTAAGAATAAAGTATCAAAGCATTTCCAAAATTTAATTTTATTCACTTTATTGAAAGATAAACTAGCTACACTACACTATTGCTACTACTTGCGTTTTAGACATAATGTATGATTTTCATCGCAAAATGGGACGTTTAGGTTCATAGAATAAGAACACGTGAATGCTTCGTTAGAAATAATTTCGTCGTCCTCGATTTTCACCTTAATTCCATGCTAAGCGTGTAACGAGATCATTGTCATTATAAGTTAGTAATGCTAACACTACTCATATGCCCTAATCACGTACTTATTCTCCCATTATTCCTAAGTTGTATCTCTTATATTTTATTATGTCTTAATGATCACGAGGATACATCGTTGACTTATGCGATAATAGAGATTTAGGTCTAAAAATAGAGTCTTAACGGTGTAACTAAGACCATCAAATCAATAACCCCTCCTAATAGACAACGATGTTAAAAAATTAAGTTGACAAGAAGAATCGATAAACACGGTTTTATAACGGTTTTGAACATGAGACTTATTACCAAGACTTTTATACGCCCCCTAACGGAAGGACCTTATTATCTTTGGTTTACCTCCATCTTTTATTCAACTTCGCCATGAAGCTTTTATTATGACTTCGGTCTTGCCTTGCCTTTTATTATCCGCCTCATCGGTGGTTTTATTAGCCAAAGACGTATATCCTCACGCAAAAGCGAATTTTGGATCTTTAAAGCTTCGAAGATTAAGGCTTGATTCACTTTCAATTTTGCATAGATTTTAGGCCTTGTGGGGCTTCAAATTGTTTGCTTGATTTAGGTGAGCACTTGAAATCTTATTATTGGGTGAAGCTTTCGATTATTAGGGTTGCCAATACTTCAAAACCGTGACGCTGGCGATACCTTAATGTCTTCCCAATTTAATTACACGGAAGCTACTAGAAAAGACTAGAAACCCAACAATCAAAACTAAACCGCTAAATCAATATTTATTAAGCAAAAATATTTACAAGCGAAGGGAGAATAAGCAAACAACGAGAACACATGAGTTTTTGAAAGAATACGAGTACTCTACGTTTAGCATAGTAACTTATAATTAACTCTATCATTTCTCGTCCTCATTTAAGAGACTTAGCCTAATGTGTAGTTAAGGAATCAAAGCTAAGTGCTCAACACGCACGGTCGAGTCAAAAATTACTCTTATTCTCGCCATCGGAAAATCTACATTCGTGTCTTCAAACACTTATGAAACATGAGAAAAATTTTAAAAATTTGGCCATTTTTAGCCTTATTTTGCAAGAAAATGATAAACAAAACAATAAACTTTGGAAAACGTGAAGGTTTGGCAAGGCAAGTATCTATTCACCCCCCATACTAAAGTTAAACATTGTCCTCAATGTTTCGAGTCTAGGGGTGCAAACACCCCCATACTAGAGACGTAGTCGAATGCCTAATCTAGCATGGAAAGGGTGTAACCAATAAGTAATAGCCGTTTATGAAGTGTGCTAATAAACCTAAGGTTAGAACATAAAAGGATATATCATATGGATATTGGGAAAGGCCTCCAAAGCAAACGATCGAGTGCTCCCATAAACGAACACGAGAGGCTCCAATCGTGAAGATGATAATCTAAAAGACACAATGCACAAACAACCACGGAACAAAGGTTGGAAGGGCACAAATCCCCTCACATTACATTAATTAGAAAGCAATAATATGTACATGGATAAGCATGGGTCTCCCCCACGAGGCACCTTGTTTTTGATAACCGAGTCAAAAGCTCGACTCGAATCCCCATAAATGTGATCATTTAGGGATAATCATGGTATGGTCAATTTTTGGTGGGGCTTACATGATAAACAAGGCCCAAAAGCACGTGGAGTACTTTAAAAATCCGATAAACGTATACCGGGGTCAAAGATAGCGTCCTCGTTTTCGGATGAAAGACGAGATAACACAACTCCAACACTAATCCCAATGGGATAGAAGAAAATAGGAGAGAAGAAATAGAAGGGTGGGACAATGGGTAAGGCAAAACATTGAGCTACTCGAGGTAGACTCGCACCAATCAAATGAAAATATTTTCCATTTATTGCATCGGTGGAAGACCGAGATTTCCCTATAAAAGCAATTCCAGGATCAAATATCTCGTCCTCGGTGGAGAAAGGGGAGGGAACATAAGGGGCTTCCCCCACACTAGGTCCACACAAAGCATCGTCAAAAGGAGAAGACGAGCTTGTAGTACTCAATAAACGCGGTGATGACGGAGTTAGAATTGTAGAAAAATCTTTTAAATTAGATTCAAAATCTTTTCCTTTTTCATCTTTAACACTCTCCTTGTGAAAACCCGATTTAATTATGTCAAAAATATTTGGTGTATCTAAAACAATGTTAGTCACACTAAAAATTCTCACATTTTGAAAACGTTTTGGTTTAGGTGGTGGCAAGTTTTCAAATCTTTTGTCAACAAAGAAAACCTCCCCATCGGGATCAACGTATTCATCATCCGAAGAATCACTCGAGATTGGAATCATAGGCTTAACACTCTTAACCTCCATCGGCGGAGGGGACGGAACTTCATTTTTATCAACTCCTAAAACTCTATTTGAAATCTTTTGACACATGTTTTTGGTGGAATTGACATTGTACAAAGATGTGATCGAATACACATGAGAAAGAGTGGAGTTTTGGGTTGCATTAATGACGAGTTCTTCCTCATTGAAACGAAGAGTGATTTTTCTTGCATGCACATCGATAAGTGCTCTCGAGGTATCCAAAAAAGATCGACCTAAAATTAACGGAACTTTAGGATCGATGGGAATATCAACAACAATGAAGTCCACGGGATAATAGAATTTCCCAACTTTCACAAAGACGTCCTCGGCAACTCCACAAGCTAGAATCGTAGAATGATCGGCCATCTCGATTGACATTCTTGAAGGAGTGAGATTTGGAAGATTGAGCGATTTAAAAATCTCAAGAGGCATCAAATTAATACTAGCACCAAGATCGGCCAAGGCGTAGCATTCTTCCATGTCTTGGATAGCACATGGGATTAAAAACTTTCCAGGATCACCGACTTTTTGAGGTATGCGGCTTAGAAAAACCGAAGAACAACTAGACGATTTTTGCAATTTTTCTTTGTTATTCAACATACTTTTGAAGTTCGCGGCAAATCGAGGCATCATGACTAAGGCGTCGGCAAAACTTATATTGAAATGCAAGTCACGAAACATTTTCATAAAAAGTTCAAATTGATAATTATTTCGTTCTTGTGCCTTTTCCTTGTCTCGTCTTGAAGGGTAGGGTAAAGGTGGTGTGGGTTGGGGCAAATTAGGCATAGGCATCGGCCTTGGAATCTCGGGTTCCATTATGGGTATTGGTTCAACCGTAGGTGTGGTTTGAGCGGTACTTCGTGGGATTGTAATGTGCTCCTTTTCAACCACAACCTCGGGTTCTTTCTCTTTTTCCTTCTCCATAGAAGTACTTGGACGAGAAATGGGTTCTTTGAAAGTTTTACCACTACGAGTGGTGATAACCTTCAATTCTCCTTTCGGGTTTACGATGGTATCACTAGGAAGACCACCCGAAGAAGAGGGCTTACACATGATAGCTTCAAACATTTTAGCCATTCGGTCTTCAAACTTAGATTGCCTAGCATCCGCTTTTAACAATTCTTGCTTAATCTCATGTTGTCCTTGCTCCATTTTTTGTTGATTTTGTTGGAGTCGTGTGACATTTCCTTCCATTTTATTAGCATGAGTTTTAAGTTCATTAGCAAGTTCGGTTTTAAGCTCGTTTTTCAACTCGGATCTTAAGCTAACCATTTCACGTTGCATGTTGTCAAACTTAGCATCATTAGCCTTAGCATAGTTCAAAAACTCTCCTTGAAGATTTTTGGTGTGATCGTTTTGAAAACCTTGGGCATTAGTTTGAAAATCACGGTTTTGGTTTTGATTTGAAATTTGCCCATTTCCACTTTGGTAATTACCTTTGTTATAATTCCTTTGATTTCCTTGGTAATTTCCACCTTGGTTGTTGTTGTTGCGATAATTGTTAGCATTTTGATTGGGTGGAGCTTGATTTGAACGTGAACCTTGACCGATTTGGTTATAAGTTCCCGTGGCTACAAAAGCATTCGAAGTGTTACCATCCGCGGTAATGCACTCGGAAAAATCATGAGCTCCACCACACGAAATACAACTCTTAGCAACCGCTTTAACCGAAGCGGTGTTGGAAGCTTCTTGGGCCTTCCAATGGGACATAAGGTTAGCAAATCTATCGAAAAACCGATTCTCCTCATTTGCTTCATCTTGCAAGGCATTAATGGAACGAGATGATGACGAGCCCAAATTGGCAACACTCGGTGTGTTACGAGGGCTATAGACCTTAGACCTATTTTCTATGATTTTCAAAGCCTCATTGGTCGTTTTGCACAAAAAATTACCACCCGCGGCGGCATTTAAATAATCTCGTTCATGTTCATTAAGCCCATTATAAAAAGTGTCAATTTGATGCAATTCGGAAAAATCATGGTGTGGACATTCATGTAACATTTCTTTAAACCTTTCCCAAGCCATTGAAAAACTTTCATTTGGTCTTTGTGTAAAACGTGAAATCTCGTTTTTCAAATGTGTTGTCTTAGATGGTGGAAAAAATTGATTCACAAATTTAGACACGAGATCGGCCCATGTCAAAATCGAATTCGGCGGTTCTTTCTCAAGCCAAATCTTGGCGGGTCCATCTAACGAGTAAGGAAACAACATCATCTTAATGGCATCGTGTGGTACATCCTTAAACTTGCTTGTCGCGGTGAGACGATTAAATTGCCTAATGTGATAATGTGGGTTGTCTTTTTCGTGACCGCGAAACTTGTTTGCTTGAAGCATAGACATTAAACCCGTTTTGATCTCAAAGTTCTCCGCAAGGATGGCGGGAATCACAATGGCCTCTCCAAAACCCTCGGTGGGTGCTTGAAGCAACTCAATCATAGTACGATTAGCCATGATAGCTTCTTGTTCTACAATAGGTTCCTCACTTGGAGACTCCTCACTAGATTGAGTGAGTGATTTGTTTTTTCGTTTACGAGCACGTCTTGCTTGATTTCGAGTTAGCATAAATGTCACGTACAACGAGGGGACGAGCAAAGAAGATTCTTTTTGGTGTTTTGTATTTTTTTAATTTTTTTGTGGTTTTTGATTGTATTAACTTTTTGGAAATTGGTGAATATATTAAGTAGACAACAAAGTCCACAAATCTCCTCCTCAATCAAATCTCTTGATTAAAAAGGCCTCAAAGAATGAAAACGATCACGTGGAGTGAACGCCTTCGATGACTTTAGAACGATGGTGGAACACCAAATCTTTCAAGAGGGTTTAATCAAATGAAACCAAGAAAATATATATGATATGTAATAATACTTTGGGCGGCAAAACCCTCGATTCACTCTCAAAATCAAATACGCACAAGCAAGCGGAGGAAACGAGGCGGCGCGAAGCACTTAAGAGCCTTTTTCCTTTAGGTTGTGAAATACAACCGCCTTATACCCACCTTATAGTTTGTATTATCAAGATTAAGCTTCACGAAAGTATTTATCTATTTTTGCCTTTTTCTTTGGTTTGAGATTCGAATACAATGATCGAGTGATGAAATCTCGAATCAAGGTTGTGATTGCTCACGTATTTGGAGTACTTGTGTATTTATTGTTCTACGTATACAATATAGTAATAATATTCACACAAAAACCGAAAAAACGATAATACGTATTAATAGAGTGCTATTAATACTATTACTATTATGGCTAATATAGAAAACAACAATGTTCAATCAAAACACAACACGCCTCCCCGGCAGCGGCGCCATTTTTGATGGTTGTAAAATTAGATACTTGCTTTAGGAAAAACAAGCAACTAAAATAGGGTAAGCGTGCACGACGATTTAGGAAAACCGTGTGTGAATGACCCTAAAAGTGAGTTCGTTCTCTCGAGGAGGCACGTGTGTTGTGTAATGAATGATTGATTATGTTTTTGATTATTAATAAGAAGAAGAGAAGAAAAAATGACGAAGACGAAAAAAATAGAAAAATAAGGCAAAAAACACTACTAGAAAGTTACGACGAAGAACGTAAAAAGCACAAAATTTAAAATTTTAATCTAAAAAAATCCTAAAAATTACTAAAAATCCACAATAAAATTCTAAGAGTTTACAAAAAATCCAAACTTGCCAAAACCTTTTAATTAATTTAATAATGACTTTTTAATGCTAATTAAAGCCCTAAAAATCACTTTTAAATATTAAAAAGCCCTAAACAAGATTTAATAGTTTGTAAACCTCAAAAATGACCTAATTAAGCTAAAAACTATTTTTAAATATTATAAAACCAAATTAAACTATTTTTAAACTCCTAAAAACTATTAAAATCTATTAAATCTTAAATTAATTCTAAAAATTAATAGAAAAGCCTAAAAATTAAATGGAAAGTGACAAAGGTCCTATTTTAATGTCTAGAATCTAGGAAAAATGAAAAAAAGTTAAAAATAAAACTTTTTATTTTAATGAATAAAATAATATTAAAATATTCTAAAAAATTAAAAATTCTTAAATAAATTCTAAAAAATTCTCAAAAATCCTAAATATTCTAACTAAGAAGAAAATGTAAATTAAAGCTCCTAAAACCTTTTAATTAATTTTATATTAATTTTTAAAGTTGTCTAAAAACCCTAAAATTAAATAAAATTAAAAATTAAAGTTTCTGAAAACTTTTTGATATGTAAACCTCAAAAATAAGAATTAAAACCTAAAAACTATTTTTTTGTATTTTTTAACTACTGTTTAATATTTTTTTAATGACTTTCTAAATTAAAAACTAGAAATAATCCTAAAAATTAATTAAATAATGTGAAAAATAAAACTTTGACCCAGAAAAATCTAAAAACCTAGTCAAAACCTAGGAAAAATGGAAAAAGTCCAAAAAGCTTAATAAATAAGCTGAAAATGAGCAATAAAGCTACGGCTTATTAAACTAAGCTCAAATGAAAACGTACTTAAATATAATTCCAAACCAATCCTATCAGTCAAAGTCCCTAGGGCGCAGATGGTTAGCACGTTGGTTTGTGAGAGGAGTGGCGCAGGTTCGAGTCCTGGCCACGTCCTTTTTGATGTTTATATTTTTTTTTTTTTAAATTTAAAAACTTGATTCCAGTAACTATGAAGCTCACAAAAACACAAAAACAACTTGATTTAAGCAAGGATTAAGTCAAATGGAAGCTAAAACGTGGCCAGGTCTGGTGGTATTTCTGATGAACAAGTATGAGACCAAGAGGACTTGGTTTTGCTTTGTTTGGTGGTGTATTCTTGGAACAAAGGCACCCTTGTGCTCTGTGAAGCACAAGGAGTCAGTAACAAGCAGAAAACAAGCACCTATAGCACAAAAGTTTCACAAAATCAGGCTCACAAAGCACATTCAAGTTGTTGTAACAAAATGATGGGTCTGTGGACTATTTGAGTTGTCAAATGCACACTAATTAGATTCAAAGCCCAAGCATTAGCACACACATGCACCAAATATCACACAACAAACATACAATCCTGTAATCTCTTATCTCTAAACAGATTTACAAGATCATAGCACAAAATCAACCAAAAATGAGCAGAAAAGGCAGTTATGCAAATTTTGCTATACTTGTTAACTTTTATGCAATAGCTTGCTACAAATTTGCACCAAACTGAAACACAACTAGTAACAATCCTATATAAACCTATTCTAATGATTCTAACACGTTTTTACCTTCACAATCTAACAAACTTACTCTCTAAATCTGACATCCAAACACTCCTTTAAAAATTTTTGAAAACGTTTTTCAAATCAAATCAACTTAAAACTTAATCAAATTGACCCTAGTGACATCTAACATGCATAATATCACTATAAAACTCAAATCAAACAGCTTTATCAAACAAGAACACCTAGGCATGCAAATCACACAAACCTATTTTTCTGAAATTTTTTCAACAAGGAAAAAGAAAGTACCTTAGGGCTTTACATCCAAAGCCCTAGTGGATGAATATCCACCTCCCTACCAACTCGGGTTGGTGCAGAAAATATGATCAACAACCTTCAATTGCTGCTAAGAAAAAAAAAGAGAAAACAGGCACAAACCATATACCACTGTTTACTTTTTATTTCTTTCTTAAAATCTTTCACAAACCTTAGAACCTTAACACCACGTTTTAAAATCTTATCACTCTCAGAAAATCAAAATCCTTAGTCCACTTTCACTTTCCAAGAACACAATTTTCTGAAAATAGAAATCTTTTAAAACTTTTTTTCAAAAACTTGAATTACTCAAACTTCTCACAAATCAAATGGAACTTAGTCAATCTTCACAATTTTTACCAACTTTAGATAAACATTAAAAGGAATTATATTGCTTACACACAAATACCAAACTTTAATTTTATAAAAAAAGGATTACAAAATGTTTGAAGAAAAACTGGAACAAGAGTAATGCACATGTCGCATTCTCTTTAAATACTACAAGATGGAACTATCTAGAACTAGGGAATAAAAAATACAAGCTGGAAACCCTAAACTATGGAAATCTCCAATTTGCCCTTTTTCTTCTTGACGAATCTTGGTCAAATGGTGTCCCATGTGATGCCAGTGATGTTTGAATGCATTTGGGACGTTGGATGAGCCTTGGGGACCAAGGGGAGTGATCCTGGGTGTTGGTTTGGTCGGGCATTGGGTTTGGGTGAAAGTGACGCAGCAGGGGAGGTCCCTACTGCTCACATGGGTGTGTTGGTGATGTGTTTAGGAGGTGGGTTTTGGTGTTAACAAAGGTAATTAGTGATCTGGAGTATTTAAGCCAAAAACCCTTTGATTTAGGGTTTAATTAACCTGGGAAAATTTAGGGTTTATGGTGGATTAGTGTGGGGGTTTAATCTGAAAAGGGGATTAACATTTTTAAATAAATGTTAAGGAGGGAAGGGTAAGTGGGGTTGACTGGATGTTTTGACCAAGTTTAATAAGTAAACTTGGGTTTGGACGGGTAGGGTCGGTTTTGTGGGTGGGTGGTGGGTAAATGGGTGGGTAGGGCTGAGGTGTCACACCCTGGTTGGGTGTGGGAGTTTGGGCAGTTGGCTAATTTGGTCCCCAAGGTATTAACTTTCTTTCACTTTGTAAAAATTCCCATCAGCGTCCAATTATAGCTTTGTCAACTTTTGACAACTTGTCAAAAGTGGCACAAAAGATTTTAAAACTTTTTCCAAAGGGTTTAACTTGTATATTCTTGATTCCCAAGGGCTGAACTTGTAATATCTTCAAACATAAAGGATCATACTTGTACATTTGATATTTTGATGGTCAAATGTGACAAGTTCTTCAAAGATGAGGGGCCATATTTGCCAATCTTCAATTCTTCAAGGGTCTTTTTGCAAAATTCCAAACTTGGGCCCGGTTCATTGTGCGACTTCGTTTCCCGTGTTCGTTTTTGATGGATTCTTGTGATCTTTTGCCAATTCCTCAATATCCGTACCTAAAAATACACAAGTAACAAACACGAGCATATATTTGGTCTATTTTATGATATTTTATGCAATTAAAGGCCGTTTTGGACGATGAGACCATGTATAAAAGCCATCTCATCACTCCACTATTTATAGGACAAAGGAGCCAACGGCTAGTTCTGCCCGCGGTACCTTATCTTAGCCCGCGGTACCTTATCGATAAGGTACCGCCTAGGTGCTAAGGTACCGCCGGACTAGACTCTGCTCCTTTTTGTCCTTTAGTGGTGGAGGTCTTATCTGGATATAAAAAATATCCTGAAAGGATATTCTTAACCAAATAAGAATATGCCATTTTCAAATTTCAAATAGTTAATTTAATAAAACATTTTCTTAAAAAGAAAGTTTAATAAAAACTTGTCACACTTAATAAAAAGTGAGTTTTAAGAAAAGATTAAATCACTTGATCACTTGATTAAGGTTAGTACTTGTTTATCCATACCTTAAGTGAAAATGGGTAAAATGAAAAATACTTGAACTCAAGAATTCGTTTTTTGTTGTTTTCGTAAATGCTTGTTTTTACATATAGTCGCAATCAAAACAAGGCGAGACCGAAAAATGCAAGTAACGTTTTTAGTCATTATTGCATTAACAATCTCCCCCTTTTTGATTCCGACAATACATAAACTCAATCACACAAAAACAATATTTTCAAAGACGAGTTTATTCATTTCTTCCCCTTTGTCGAAGCAAAAAGGTTGCGTAAGCCGTTGTTGAAGAAACGGACTTTGCAAAGACTCCCCCTTGGTGCTTACTCCCCCTAGCTTGGGGAACCGAGGAATCGAGATATGGTGACAATCTACATAGAAGGGTTAGTTCAACAAAGGAAACAACCAACAAGATATAGCAATAGGTCACATAAAAAAATAAATAAAAGAGAAGAAATACACAAAGATAAAGATCCAAGATAAGTTACAAAAAAAACATCATACAAAGTTGTATGGAAAGAGAAAACAAGCCAAAAGCATAAATCTAATCCTAGTTATTCTAGAATTGTAAGATTTGCTAGAGTTTGGTGTCTTGTGGATAAGCAACCAATGCTTATAAGAAAGACAAGGTAATTGCGGAGGGTGGTGGTGATGGCTTGTTGGAGATCTCATAATCATAGTGAATAGGAGGCTTGATTAAGAGACTCTTGATGTAGCTCAACTCCTCATAGATGTGTGCCATACCAAGATGTTGATATTGACAACAATGACAATATGTTCCATGGTGCATGACATTATCATGAGAAGGAGGAAGAACACTAAAGGGTGGTGGTGGAAGCAAAGAAGTTCCACAATCAACATTCTTGGAAGGAGAGATGTGATTAAGAGTGTTCTTGGGTGAATTTGGGTTGAAAGCAATTGGAGAGAATGGTGGGGATTCAAGGCTTTCATTGGGAGAATAAGACATTTTGGATGTGAAGTAATGAAAAATGCTTATGGTTTAAATAGGGAAGGCTTAGGGTATTTTTGGGGTGGTCAAAGGGTTTGAAACAAAGATTCTCAAAAATGTTGGAGCAAATCTGGAGTATCAGACAAAAACCCGAAAAAGGAAGGCACTGTAGGCGGTTCCTTATCTAGGGTGGCGGTACCTTATCAATAAGGTACCGCGGTTCACATATGGAACCGCCTGCAGAAGCAGGGTTTGGTGTTTGGAGGAAGATTTTTCAGCAAATCTTATTTTTCTAGTCTAACTTATCATAGGGATATGCTTAAAAGCAAAGATAGACAAAGAAAACATATGCAAACTTACCAAATAGATATTTGACCAAAATACATGGATTAAAAAAAATCGATGTAGGAGGTGTGTAAGACAAGACCTTAAGTCATGGCACAATGATCCTCCATGATTCTATCTTGTTCTTGCTATGTTTGAGAGAATCATACATATGAATTATGTAAGCTCTAGATTAATAGCGAGAATCTATGAAAAATCGTTTTTAGATTGAATTAACAATGTCAAACGAATTTCTCAACCATTTTCGAAAGAGATTTTGAGAATTTTGAAAAGGAGAGGAGAAGATTTTTCAAAAGGAGTTTAAAAGACTCAAAGACTCAAAGTGGTAAAAGAAAACACACAAGAAGAAAAGAATTTAAGGAAGATGTTCCATTAATCCTAGACCTAGACGCAAGTAATTAAAAGGTTCCCTCTTAAGTGGCTTAGTGAAGATATCAGCTAAGTTGTCCTCGGAGGGCACCTTTTCAATAGAAATGTTCCCCTTTTGAACATTATCCCTAAGGAAATGGTGTCTAATTTCTATGTGTTTGGTTCGCGAATGTTGCACGAGATTCTTGCTTAGGTCTATAGCGCCTTTATTATCGCACATGATGGGAACATCATCAAGAGAAATCCCGTAATCAACAAGCGCTTGCTTCATCCATAGAGCTTGTTGGCATGCTTTTCCGGTACTCACATACTCGGCTTCCGTGGTGGATATCGCAAGAGCGGTTTGTTTCTTGGAGAACCAAGAAGTTAAACAACAACCCATGAAGGTACAAACTCCACTAGTGCTTTTCCGGTCCACATAGTCTCCCGCATGATCCGAGTCCGCGTAGACAATGGTTTCTACGCCGGTCCCTTTAGGATAACATAATCCTAAATGTATAGTGCCTTTAATACATCGGAAGATACGCTTAACCGCTTCAAGGTGAGAGGTTTTGGGAGCCTCTTGGAAGCGAGCACAAAGGCAAACACTAAACATGATATCCGGTCGACTTGCCGTTAGGTATAACAAACTACCAATCATACCTTTATATTTGGTGTTGTCTACCGACTCACAATCATCGTCTATGGTGAGTTTAGTATCCGAGGCCATAGGGGTCTTCATTGGTCTAGATTCTTCTAATCGAAATTTCTTTAGCATTTCTTTAGCGTACTTAGATTGACTAAAGAAAATACCATCGTCCATTTGTTTAATTTGGAGTCCTAAAAAGAAGTTAAGTTCTCCCATCATACTCATTTCAAACTCATCATGCATGATTTTGGCAAAGTCATCACACAATTCTTGACAAGTTGAGCCAAATATAATGTCATCAACATATATTTGTACGATTATGAGGTGAGGACCTTTCTTCTTTGTAAAGAGTGTATTGTCTACCATCCCCATGGTATACTCATGTTTAACAACAAACGCTTTAAGTCTATCATACCAAGCTTTGGGTGCTTGTTTGAGTCAATAAAGTGCTTTCTTAAGCTTGTAAACATGATCCGGTTTCTCAAAATCAATGAAGCCGGGAGGTTGAGCCACATATACCTCCTCATTGATCAAATCATTGAGAAAAGCACTCTTTACATCCATTTGTTGAAGCTTAAAATCTAAGGCTCAAGCATAGGCTAAGAGGATTTTAATGGATTCTAGTCTAGCTACCGGTGCATATGTCTCGTCATAATCAATACCTTGTTGTTGATTATAGCCTTGAGCTACAAGTCTAGCCTTGTTACGAGACACAACACCATTCTCATCTAACTTATTCCTATATACCCATTTGGTTCCTATAATGGTAGAACTTCTAGGTGGAGGAACAAGTTCCCAAACATCATTGGCAACGAATTGATTCAATTCTTCTTGCATCGCAATGACCCAACTCTCATCCGTCAAAGATTCTTTAACATTCTTTGGTTCAATCAAGGAGACAAAACAAAAGAAGTTGCTTTGGTTTTGGACTTGAGATCTTAGGGTCCTTTGATTTAAGTCACCAATGACATTATTGAGAGTATGATCCCTAGATTCCTTAATGTTTACTTCCTTTTCAACACTAAGGTCTTCAACTCCTATTTTTCTAACCTCTTTGGCTTTAACTACTTCTAATTCATCCAAGTCATCATCAACGAATGGTGGTGTCTTGGGTGAAGGAGGGGTTTCATCAAAGGTTACGTTGAGTGATTCTTCAATAACCCCCGAGGTTCTATTTAGGACTATGTAGGCTTTACTAGTTTGGGAATAACCTAAAAGGATACCTTCGTAAGACTTTGGGTCAAACTTGGTAAGGTAGTCTTTGGTGTTAAGAATAAAGCACTTGCTTCCAAACACCCTAAAGTATTCTAATGAGGGTTTCTTACCTTTAAGAATCTCATAGGGGGTCTTTCCTAGGAAAGGTCGAATAAGAATTCAGTTGAGAATATAAGTCGATGTGTCCACGGCATTGCACCAAAACTTTTGAGGCAAAGATTGCTCGTTTAACATCGTCCTACTCATCTCTTGGAGAGTCCTATTCTTCCTTTCAACTACCCCATTTGATTTTGGAGTGCGAGGAGCCGAGAACTTATGGGTAATACCATGAGCTTCACAAAAGGCACCAAATTGCACTTCATTATCAAATTCCCTACCATGATCCGTCCTAATAGAAACAATTGAACATCCTAGTTGATTTTGAATTCTTCGACTAAAGATTTCGAAGTGATCGAAAGCTTCATTCTTAGATGCCAAAAATCTAGTCCAAGTGAATCTAGAATAGTCATCAACTATAACTAGGGTATAAAGGTTACCTCCATAACTCCGTATGGCAGAAGGTCCAAAAATATCCATATGTAGGAGCTCTAAGCACCGAGAGGTCGAAACCAAATTCTTGGCTTTGTGACTTGAGTGAACTTGCTTTCCAACTTTGCAAGCATCACAAAAGTGACTATCAAACTTAATCTTGGGGAGGTGTCTTACCAACTCCTTAGAGACTAAAGATTGAATTAAACGCATATTAGCGTGACCTAATCTCCTATGCCAAAGAGTAGAACTATCATCTATAGTCGCAAGACATATGTTGTCTTTTGACTTCTTATTAACCTTCATGACATAAAGCCCATGCTTTCTAACACCTTTTCCAATGACTTTTCCATCTTTTACGATTTCACTGTCATGTTCCGAAAAGATGACCTTACACTTATTATCACAAATTTGACCTATACTTAAAAGGTTAAATCCTAAGTTATCTACGTGCTCAACATTTTCACTGGTCATGGAGTCAAGAGAAACCGTACCTTTGCCAATGATATTACCACGTAGACTACTAGCGAATGTGACGTTACCTCCATCATATGCTTTGTAATGCGAGAACAAACTTCGATTACCCGTCATGTGTTTAGAACATCCACTATCCTTAATCCACTCATCGGGCTCTAAATCAATTCTCAAGCATATCTAGGTAACAACACACAAGATCAAACATTTGGTCCCCAATATCTCATGGGTCCAAAATTGTTTGTTCCAAACATCCCTTGCATTTGGTTGGGATGCATGAATAAAGAAGGGGTTCCCCATGGAGAACAAAATGGAGGAGGGTAGATATTCATGTAACCATTTTGTTGTTCATTATTTCTCCTAGGTGTATTTGATCTAGGTTTAGAGTTATGATTATTCCTTCTAGGTGTTGGAGTTTTACTTCTAGATCGTGAATTGTTTTGATTATCTCTTCTAGGCGTTGTCGTTCTACTTCTAGGCTTAGACTCATTCCGTACTCTAGGTGGAGTAGAGGATAGTCTAGATAAACTTCTATTTCCCATGAGAGGTTTACTTAATGGCTTGTAGAACTTACCAATAGCATTGTCGTCAAGTATGGGTAATTTTACCTTATTAACAGTAAGATGCTTTAGTTTTTCATCTAACTTAGACTTTTTAGAAAGTTCAGGATTTTCACCAAAATCATCCTCTGCCCGCGGTACCTTATCTATGGCGGCGGTTCCATAGTGATAAGGAACCGCGCCATATAATTTGGAACCGCGTACAGTGGGCGTTTTTTGTGAAAACCTGACTTGTTTTGGTTTACTAGTTGAGGCTTCATTTGAGTTAAAACCTAGACCAAGTCTTTCCTTAGAACGAACTTGTTTGTTTAACATATCATCAAGAGCACTAGTTCCTTTCATGAACTTTTCCAATTTAAGGAGGTGCTCTTGAGATCTTCATTCTCTAATCTAAGTTTCTCACAACTTAAGCAACTTAAATCAACCTCTTTATTTTTCTCAAGTTTAGCCAAATTCTCCCTAAGTTCATTGATCTCATTTTCAAGCTTAGTTTTGGTTGTTTTTAAGGTTTTATTCTTTTCTATGAACTTAAGACTAAGTTTGTGTAAACTATCATATTTGCCTTCAAATTTAATATCATCACAAGTGGAACTATCATTGCTATAATATTCGGTTTCGGAATGTACCTCTTTAGAAGTGTGAGCCATTAGACATTTCTCCTCTTTGGGATTGTCATCATCATCTTCACCGCTATCGCTCCAAGCGCCACTAACGAACGCGGTGTGGTTCTTATCACGAGCGGGCCTTGGACAATCACCAATGAAGTGATTTGGATCACCACATCTAAAGCAACTCCTATCACCTTTTTCGTTCTTGGCAAACCGATTCTTTGAGAATGGTTTCTTGTCATTGTTGGGTTGCCTAACGTGTTGACCTCGTCTCTTGAAGAACTTCTTGAAATCTCTCACCGCCAATGCATACTCCTCGTCATCGCTTTCCGAGGAACTATCATGGTCACTTTGTGCCTTCTTGGCTTTAAGTGCAAGAGATTTCCTTTCACTCTTGCTTTTCACTAATTCCGAGTCCTTCAAAATTATCATCTCATGAACCTTCAAGTTGCTTATGAGTTCATCGAGTGATAAAGTTGAGAGATCTTTCGATTCTTCAATCGCCGTGACTTTTGCTATCCACTTTGGATGTAAAGCCCTTAGAAACTTCCTAACATTTATCTTGCTAGAAAAACCTTCATCAAGTGCTTTTAGACTAGTAATAATGGTGTTAAACCTTGCAAATGCACTATCAATAGTTTCATCTTCTAAGATGACAAATTGTTCATATTGTTGGACAAAAAGATCGATTTTGCTTTCTTTGACTTGGCTATTACCTTGGTGGGTTACTAAAAGAGTGTTCCAAATATCTTTAGTGGTTTCACACATAAAAATCCTTTCATACTCTTTCTTAGGCAAAACATTATAAATCATCAGTTTAGCCTCATTATTTTTTGAAAGTTTCCTTTTTGTATCATCATTAGCATTGTCAAAAGTGACCAATTCTTTTGTTTTAGAAACTTCACTAAATTGATAAGGTAAAAAATCACCATTGGTAATAACATGCCAAAGATCTAAATCTTTTGATTTCACATAAGTTTCAAATCTATTTTTCCAATAAATAAAACTATCGGTTTCAAAAAGTGGTGGTCTTTGCATAGATTGCCCTTCTAGGTATTTGTTGGAATCCATAGATCGATTCAAGTTTTAAAATACAATATACTTTAAAAATTCTTGAGCAACCCGCTCTGATACCAATTGTAGAAACTAGAAGGGGGGGGGGGGGTTGAATAGTTTCTTATATTTACTTGTTAAAAAGTGGTTTCCAAAAATCATTTTTCAAAAACTTAGGCTTGAGGAAATATGTGAAATTTTCTTATGCACAATATGAACAATGATAGTGTAACTAAACTAATACTAACAAAAATATATCCACAAAGAATAAAGAATGATAGTATAACTAATCTAATACTAACACATGTATATGCATAAAGAATAGAGAATGTAAAGAGTTAAGGGTAAAGAAAGATCAAACCGAACACCAAGGATTTATAGTGGTTTGGCAACGAAGCTCACTCCTCGTTCCTACTCCACTCCTCGAGTACTCCTTACTCGAGAGTTCACTACACAACAAGCTCCTTATGGTGGAGAAAACCGTACACGTCGCTTAACCAATTTCCGACTCTAAGCTAAAAGTCGAGCCCTAATCATAGCTAGGACCAATCTACACAACTATACTTAGTACATACACAACTTCCAAATAGACACAACTACTTGGATCTTCACAACTATGACACAACTACAAATGTATAAAATTAGATCTTAAATGGATCTTTGGTGGTAGACTCAACACTTCACAAGGATAGTGTTCTTCTCTTAGTACTTGGAGAGGAAGGGATGGAAGAACAAGATTCACTTCTTAAACAAGTAATAATCAAACAAATGATCAAAGATTTGAGTGATTAAAGAAGGGGTTTGAATCTGGAAATAAATGTGCAAAAGAGGTGAGATGAAAAGCTGAGAATGGTCCACTATTTATAGGACAAAGGAGCCAACGGTTAGTTCTGCCCGCGGTACCTTATCTTAGCCCGCGGTACCTTATCGATAAGGTACCGCCTAGGTGCTAAGGTACCGCCGGACTAGACTCCGCTCCTTTTTGTCCTTTAGTGGTGAATGTCTTATCTGGATATAAAAAATATCCTGAAAGGATATTCTTAACCAAATAAGAATATGCCATTTTCAAATTTCAAATAATTAATTTAATAAAACATTTTCTTAAAAAGAAAGTTTAATAAAAACTTGTCACACTTAATAAAAAGTGAGTTTTAAGAAAAGATTAAATCACTTGATCACTTGATTAAGGTTAGTACTTGTTTATCCATACCTTAAGTGAAAATGGTTAAAATGAAAAATACTTGAACTCAAGAATTCGTTTTTCGTTGTTTTCGTAAATGCTTGTTTTTACATATTGTCGTAATCAAAACAAGGCGAGACCGGAAAATGCAAGTAACGTTTTTAGTCATTATTGCATTAACACAAAGGAAAAAAATAACACAGGGAAAGCGAAATGTAAAAATGATATGAGGCGATAATGTAAATTGGTTGATTTCAACCAACCTAATGTGTTATGTTTATTACTAATACATATACATGATATCACTAATATATTATATTGTGTTTCTTTTATTCAGATATGAAGGTAGAGAAGATGCTACATATTTGAAAAGTAAGTGATATATGATGTGGAAAGTAGAGAAGAGAATGGAAGTGTGGCGGAACAGTCCAGAACTTCACTAGGTTGCTGAGATTTTCGCGCCTGAGTTCGAAGCAAATGACCAGAAAAGCTATGAGGTTGTTTTGAAAATTATTGAATGTAAGTTTTGGATTCTAAATCAAAACCACAAGTATTATTGAATTTTCTTATTTGCTTTCGTTCATCGTTTATGTAGTAGTCCTCGGTCCTCACTCGACCTTTGGGAATAACACTAATACTCACCTTTGTGTTGCATACAACATACATGTGACTACTATCATACTGATCATAACCCGGTTGTGGCTAGGTTTGATCATAACCGGGCTGAGCTACAACAAGGTAAAAGTAGGAAGGCTGAATTGGAGGTGCACCATAAGCTTGATCTAGGCACCTTGGTAACCATTTGCATCAGCAGCAGCTTGAAATATCATCGTGCAATTTCTGACCCACTTTGGTGCAGGGGACATTGCTTCAGCCGGTCATGGTGTTCGTTTATTTTCATCTTTATGTCAGAGTCCATCCGTCTTTACAACATATTCAACAATCCCACAATTATTACATATTTAAATTTCAATATGTTGGCTGATTCCTAGGTGTATAAAGACAGATGTCTGATTTCTTACATTTGCTAGCATTATGAAGAAGATTAATAGGGCCTCACTCTTCTGGGACACTTCGATATATATTTCAGTTTTTAGATTGCGTATATGTATTTGTGTATATATTGTACTAAAAAAGTGTGCACACATGTTTCAAATTAGACATGAATCTTTAACTAATCAATAATTGTTACTTCAGAAAAAGATTAGCTTTTAGTGTACAATATGAGTATTCCAAGATGGAGTAACATATTAGACATGTACATCTTGAGTGATATAAAAGGATCATCCAATGTTTTATCTCAACGTTTAGAGGTATATATGCGTATGTTTTATCCATTGATACGTACAAATTCACGCTTTCATTATGATCAGTTGCTGCAGCTTAAAAACCAGTGTGTTTGTGATACAGACTCGTGTCTTTGTGATCCTGAGAGGTGACCAAACGGTTGCAGCACTCAGCCATGGATCAGATATATATGTATATATATATATATATATATATATATATATATATATATATATATATATATATATATATATATATATATATATATATATATATATATATATATATATATATATATATATATATATACATACATATATATATATATATATATATATATATATATATATATATAGAGTTGGGGTAAAATAAAAGAAATTTTATAATAAAATAGATGAGGTGGAACCACAAGCTGCCATGTGTCCCCCCTTTTTTTCAAAAAAAAATGATGTCTTTTTGTAATTTATAAAACTTTAGGGGCGGTTTTGTAATTTTTAATATAACAATATATATACTATTTTTTTCTCTGTAACTATTCATTATCACGTTCTTTTTTCACACAGTAAGCTAATCTTAACCCTGACCACCATAAGACCATACTCGCTGTCACCTCCATAACTCCCCCACCACATCACCACCTCGAGATCGCACCCTAACCACCGTAACACCATAACCACCGTCACCTCCATAACTCCCCCGCCACATCACCACCTTGCGACTATATCCCAATCGTTAACCACCACCGTCTCTGCCGTCGCACCCTTGTCTCTCCAGCGAATCCACCATCATATCCGTCTTACTCTCTACCATAGGGTCAATTGATACTACTGATCGACTTTTGGTATGTCGATCGAGTGTTTTTCATCAATAAATTTAAGGTGTTCATCATCAACTTATAATGACTGTTTATCATTCACAAATAGTTCATCATCAACGAGAAGTGCTTGTAAGAACTTGCATTTTTTAAATTATTTTTTGTTAATTTACTATATGTTAATCCTAATATTTGATTATAATTAGTTAATTTCTTTGTGTTGATTGTTAATGTATTTATTTGATATAAAACATTCATATTTTATGTGTCTGAAAAATAAAACTAGATGAAAAATGTGTATATGAAACATGCACACCTAGTGTTTGGTAAATTGTCTATAGTCTGTAACTGTGATTTTGAACCAACTTTGACAAGGCATACTGTTTTACACTTCAATGTAGTAGAATTGTGACTGATGTACTACCCATAGAGTTTTTATATTTTGAGGTTTAAACCACATTAAGTGATTTGCTAGAAACTGCACTATAAAGGAGTAGAATTAAGATTATGATGTATTACCTATATAGTTTTTATATTTTGAGGTTTAAATCACACTAGTGATGTGCTAGACAATTCACTTTAATACCTTAAAATGTAGCGCTTTTTCTTAAAGAACTTATAATCTAAATGTACTTTCTAATTAATTACAGTTTCCGTTCTACTGAATTTTATCAATCTAAAATGTTAAATTCGGAGTTTTGTTCAAGACCTGGAAAAAGGTTGAGAAACATTGTAATGTTGCACATAAACTGTTCGATAAAATGTGTCAAAGAGATTTTTATAACTGTAATGCATTAGGATATTCAATAATGTAGCAGAACATAACTGTAATGCAGTTAGAAACTATTTGTAATGTTTTTATAGCTTTTTACTGCATTAAAGTGTTATTCTATTACATTGCAGTTTTATTTCTACTTCATTACATTGTTTTTCTATTGAATTATAATTTGTTATTTCTACTACATTAACGCAATAGAAATGCAGTTTTTACTACATAAATCTAATGTAGTCGGATATACAGTAATGCAGTAGTTCATTACTGTGATGTGGTAGAAATAAGGTTGTTATGTGGTAGAAATAAATTCTACTGCATTAAAAATACAATACCTATTACAATACAAACTGTGATGTGGTAGAAATAAGATTGTGATGTGATAGAAATAAATCCTACTGCATTAAAAATACAATACCTATTACAATACAAACTGTGATGTGGTAGAAATAAGACTGTGATGTGATAGAATTAAGAATGTGATGTGTTTAGAAATAAATCCTACTACATTACAATACAAATTGTAATGTGGTAGAAATAATACTATGATATGATAGAAATAAATAACACTACAAGGGAGTAAATACTAAAAAATCATTACAATTTTTTTGCATTACAGTTATGTTCTAGAAATAAAACTGTAATGTAGTAGAAAAACACTGTAATTTCTACCACATTACAGTCTTATTTCTACCACATGACAGTTACTCCATTACAGTGTTATTTCTACCACATTACAACGTTATTTCTACTACGTTACAATGTTATTTTTACTGTATTACAATGTTATTTACACAGCATTATAATGTTATTTTTACTACATTACAATGTTATTTCTACTGTATTATAATGTTATTTCTACTACATTACAATGCTATTTCTAATGCATTACGATGATATTTGTACTGTATTACAATGATATTTTTACTGTATTACAGGGTTATTACTACTAAACGTTTTGGATAATTTTCAAGGTTTAAACCAAGAGCTGAAGAACTATCGAAGGGAATGGCGTGTTCAGTATGCAGAGAGAAAGGATGTCACAATTCCAAGACTTCACAAAATTATTAGTGTCATTAAAGGAACCGAAGAGAAAAATAAAGATTCGCGAAAGAGAGCTGCTTTAAAAGAATCTACACACCAAAATGAATAGTGTTTTTAACTTTTTTTCTTTCATTTTTTTATTGTTATTCACTCAGGTAATAGAATTATGAATGAGATGTACTATCTATTTTAAGTGTAACGCATTATACAATACATTGTAATGCATTAATTTTTTTTAATTGAGATGTACTTACTTTTATAACTTTAATGCACATACAAAATATATTATGATGCATAATGTATGACTACAATGCAGTAGAATATAAATTAATGCAGTAGAATATAACTATAATGCAATAGAATGAAAGACAGAAATGCAGTTGAATGAAAGACAAAAATGCAGTAGAATATAAAATATGAGTAAAAACAAACAATGTTATCATCAACTGTACAATATTGTATTAGACATTAAGTATTTCAAAGTATTACATCTAATAAAAATTAAACATTGTTTTCAAATGATCCACGAGTATCCTCCAATAATCATTGTTACGCGTTCAATGCATCTTTGTACCGCTCCGTAATGTAGTAGAAATTAAGCTGCAATGTAGTAAAGCATGCATATGAACAACACGAGTAACCTACTGCATTAAATGCATTAGAATTTAAACCTTAATGTAGTAGAAATAAGTTTTTAATACAGTAAATCATGCATATGAAGAATGTATGTAACCTACTTCATTACAATGCATTAAAATTAAACTGTAATGTAGTAGAAATAAAGCTGCAATGTAGTAAATCATGCATATGAACAACACGAGTAACCTACTGCATTAAATGCACTAGAACTTAAACCTTAATGTAGTAGAAATAAAGTTTTAATACATTAAATCATGCATATGAAGAATGTACGTAACCTACTTTATTACAATGCATTAAAATTAAACTGTAATATAGTAGAAATAAAGCTGCAATGTAGGAAATCATGTATATGAACAACACGAGTAACCTACTGCATTAAATGCATTAAAATTTAAACCTTAATGTAGTAGAAATAAAGTTTTAATGCATTAAATCATGCATATAAAGAATGTACGTAACCTACTTCATTACAATGCATTAAAATTAAACTGTAATGTAGTAGAAATAAAGCTGCAATGTAGTAAATCATGCATATGAACAACACGAGTAACCTACTGCATTAAATGCATTAGAATTTAAACCTTAATGTAGTAGAAATAAAGTTTTAATGCATTAAATCATGCATATGAAGAATGTACGTAACCTACTTCATTACAATGCATTAAAATTAAACTGTAATGTAGTAGAAATAAAGCTGCAATGTATTAAATCATGCATATGAACAACACGAGTAACCTACTGCATTAAACGCATTAGAACTTAAACCTTAATGTAGTAGAAATTTTTTTTAATGCATTAACTCATGCATATGAAGAATGTACGTAACCTACTTCATTACGATGCATTAAAATTAAACTGTAATGTAGTAGAAATAAAGCTTCAATGTAGGAAATCATGTATATAAACAACACGAGTAACCTACTGCATTAAATGCATTAAAATTTAAACCTTAATGTAGTAGAAATAAAGTTTTAATGCATTAAATCATGCATATAAAGAATGTACGTAACCTACTTCATTACAATGCATTAAAATTAAACTGTAATGTAGTAGAAATAAAGCTGCAATGTAGGAAATCATGTATATGAACAACACGAGTAACCTACTGCATCAAATGCATTAAAATTTAAACCTTAATGTAGTAGAAATAAAGTTTTAATACAGTAAATCATGCATATGAAGAACGTACGTAACATACTTCATTACAATGCATTAAAATTAAACTGTAATGTAATAGAAATAAAAATGCAAGTATCGTAATATATTACAGTTCATTAAAATTAAACAGTAATGCAGTAGAAAGAACAATGCAAATGACCTACTGCATTACAGTGCATTAAAATTTAACTGTAATGCAGTAGAATAAAATTTGCTTATTATTTTTAAAATTTTACCAAATCACATGCATAGTATTAGTTTTACTCCATCATAACATTAATTCTACTCAATCATAGTGTTAACTACTCCATCACAGTTATAATTTTACCAAATTTATAATTCTCATTGAGACATTATATCAAACACATTTTATACATCAATCATAAACACATACTTGCACAAAACCTTATACATGTTTGATATCCTATTGCTTCATCCACCACCATTGCTATCGACGGCCATTAGTTGTATCTCTTTTTGGATCGTCGTCACCATCTCCGGTCTTCAAAACCATTGATGAGATGATGTAAACGTACGAACCATCTCGATGCGCTGTTGAATTTGTTTGATTCGAGAGGATTCAGTAGGTTAGATTTGGTGGATTTGGTGGACTTGAGAGGATTCGGTGTACTGTGTTTTTTGGTCGGTGTGATGTGTGTGTTTTTTGATCGACCTAGTTGGGTGTGTTTTAATTTTCATTATTTTTAACATTTACCCCTTAAAGTTTGAGAGTTTACAAAAAAGACACCATTTTTTTATCAAATTAGGTGATTTTGATCCAAGGGTTGAGATTTCACCTCATTTATTTTATTATAAGTTTTGTTTTAGAATAACCCCACTCTATATATATATATATATATATATATATATATATATATATATATATATATATATATATATATATATATATATACATATATATATATATATATATATACATATATATATACTATATATATATATATATATATATATATATATATATATATATACATATATATATATATACATATACATATATATATATACATATATATATATATATATATATATATATATATATATATATATATATATATATATATATATATATATATATATATATATATATATATATATATATATATATATATATATATATATATATATATATATATATATATATATATATATATATATATATATATATATATATATATATTATATATATATATATATATATATATATATATATATATATATATATATATATATATATATATATATATATATATATATATATATATATATATATATATATATATATATATATATATATATATATATATATGTATATATATATATGTATATATATATATATATATATATATATATATATATATATATATATATATATATATATATATATATATATATATATATATATATATATATATATATATATATATAATTCTGGTTTTTGATTCGGATTTCAGGTCCGATTGCTAAACTTATATCCAATCCGTAAGCCAAATATATAGTTCGGTTCGATTATATGACCCAAACACTAAATTTTATTTTCGGTTAGATTCTAGTTCGGATTTGATGATTTTTGATTTTTTATGAATAAAACCCAAATTATGGACACCCCAATATAAAATATAAAAATAAGTTGGTTGAAAAACTAGGTAATAAAGAAAAAGGCATTATGGTATTGATTAGGGGTGTGAAAGAAACCGAAAACACGAACCTAAACCGAAAAAAACCGAAGAACCGAAACCTACAAAACCGAAACCGATTGAAAAACCGATGGTTCGGTTTTTGCATTTTGAAAAAACCGAAGCTTTTGGTTCGATTTGGTATTAGCATTAAAGAAAACCGATATAAACCGAACCGATCTTTATAAGCATGAGAATACATATATAGGTTCATGTCGAAGCGAATGGACGATGAATATGCTACGCTAGATTAATTCTATCATGTTTAACTAATCATTGTTTCATATGCTTATTGAACATGACTAAATAATAAGTTTTTTTCTCGATTATTTTTTTAATTAGATTTTTTATCGTTGCTATTGTGTTGATTTATACACATAAATGATTTTTTTAGGATTTTATATGATATTTTTTTCTTATTGTTAATGTTGTGTTTCTTGTTGTTTATTGTCTATTTAAAGATTTTAACGTGTCGGTTTATGGTATATTCAAAATCGACTTATAAGTGAAGCTCGATAAATCATATAGAAACCGAAAAAACCGAAAAAACCAAACCGAAAGTAAATCGAAAACCGAAAAACCAAACCGACACAAAACCGAAACCGAATGGTTCCTAAAAATCAGAAACCAAAATTTATTGGTTAGATTTTGGTTTTATACAAAAACCGAACTAAACCGAACCATGCTCACCCCTAGTATTGATACACTATTACGCACTACTAGAAAACAGAGCAACAACGACGGATTTTCCGACAAACACTTTTTCGTCGGAAATTAGTGACGAAATTCCGACATATTAGTAACTGATATTGTGATCATTTTTTTGCAACGATTTTCCGACAGATTCCCGACAGATATCCGAAGGATAAAGTTATCGACGGAAATCCGTTGGTAAATAACTTATATTGCGTCTAATTTCCGAGGGGCTAACGACGATTTTGCTTATTTGTCGCTATTCTGTCGGAAAGTGTTAATATTTGCCATTTATAAGTATTCAGTCGGTAATATGTCGGAAATTAAACCCCTTTAGCGACGAATTTCTGACAAATGTTTAATATTATGGTAAAATGAGGTCTTGTTAAGCCTATTTAATTTGTAAAGCTCAATCTATTTAAAATTAATATTTTATACATAAAATATTTTATTATTAAATGCTTCATAACCAGGTTTGCAAATTTACGTTACACGGCAAAATGTTTATATTTTAAAATTATTTTTGGTATTTTGAAATCTTAATTTATTTGCAAGTTTGCTTTTATAAGTTTCGTTAATTTGTAAGGTTTTGAGCTGTAAAATAAATGTAATAATTTACGTGATTTAAATTTTTTATACCAGATAATCCGTAACAAAATCACGCACAATATCTAAATCGAGTGCAGAATTCAACCCGAACAAAACTATGACCTAAAACCAATGTTTTGAAACCTGGTTTTCAAATCAACCCGGTTGAATGACTAGGTCCAGGTCAACCCGGGTTCACCTGGTTTTATAAAAAATATTTTTTTTCATATTTCTAATAAATAACAAAAATTACATATAAAACCGTAAACACTTTCGTATATTTGAAATATAAATTATTTACGAACCAATATAATATGTAAAAATAAAATTCTATCGTAAATACGTAAAATTTACACATTTAAAAAAAAACCAAAAAAATCAAAACCCGACTGAGTATCGAGAACGGGGTTGACCCGGGTCATCTTAAACCCGACGGGTCTAGCCGGGTTTCGAAAATGTTAAACCCGGGTCAATATAACCTGTTTTTCGACCGAAACCCAGTCAACTGATAAAAACATTGTTAAAACTAAAATAAAATACATTTTTAAAATCACTTTTTTTTTAAAATTTATAAAATATACATTTACATACAACTTATAAACGATTACAAGTTATTAAACTTATAAACGATTTTAAAACTTGCTCCATTTCACACACACACACACCCGCCCATCGTCTCCAACCGTTCGCCATCAACCGCCCGTCGTCGATCGCCGCTGTCGTCTCCAACGTCGTCGATCGCCGCCGTCATCTACAACGTCGTAGATCGACGCCGTCGTCTCCAACGTCTTCGATTACCCTAATAAAGGTTGAAATCGATTCTAATTTTGCCCTAATTTGATTATTTTTATTTTTCCCCTAATTTAAGTGATTTGATTGCTGTTAGGATAGATGTTAAATAGTTAGGAGTTGAATGTGTGTTGTTGCGTTGAATGTGTTAGTGGAATTGTGGTTAGGAGTTTACGAGGATGGGGTGGGTGATAGATAGATAGTTGGTTAGTTAAACGACAGAAATAAGCAGCTTATATTTGCTTATTATATCAGTGGTATAAGCACTTGGAATACTTACAGAAATAAGCAGCTTTGGCTTAGTAATGGAATGCTTGAAATTATAGGATATAGGTAACTGTGTCATTTGAGTTAAGGATTAATACGAGTTCATAGCTGTAGAAAACAGTGGTTTAAAAGAAAGAACATAATAGGTCAATTACTTTTAGTAGTAACTGATGGCCGGAGTAAAGATTTTCTTATCAGAATTTTTGGTCAATATATTCAATTGGAATAGGTAGTTTAGGATTACAGAGACTGATAAGCTGTCTGTGGATGTGCGAAAACGTGCCATGGACGCGGTCGATACGTGTGGGAGAAGAGTTAATGTTGGTGATGTGGCTGACTGACTGAGCCGCAACTAGCTTTGCAGGCTATTGCTGCTGATACTACTGGTTTCCTAGAGGTAGTAGTGTTATGCAGTAGTTAGTATTGTTGGGTGTTAAATGTTATCGCCTTTTGATGTAGTAGACTAGCTAATTATACACGAACCACATCTACTTATGTCTAATTATACACGAACCACATTTGATAATGATTTGGTTGAGCTAGGTGATTGGCTTGATAGTGATATAGCTTAATGTAGGGTTTAGTAGGTGTGATTTCTTGACCATGGTTCTAAGGTGATGAGGTTAATTGATTGATGGCAATTTAAAAATTCGTGTATAGGCCATACATGGTTTACTGCATTCTCAGTGAATGAGTGTATGATGTTGTATGTTGTGTGATGATGGTTAAGTAGCATTATACTTCTTTCTTGTTGCTGTTGGTTTTCATTGCTGATCACTCGTGTATACATGTAACTAGGAGTGTAAATTAATATTATCAAATTGCATTCTAGATGTTATATTCCTAATTCAATCTATATGCTATATGTAATGCCTTATCCCAAACACTAGTATAATGCAATGTAACCTTTTAGTCTTATTGTGCGTTTCAAAACTTTTTCCTAAATGGGCTTATGAGCTTATTAGCTTATATTGGTTGTAGGATACTGATACGAACCTATCCCACACTAGGCTTGTATCGGTTCATAAGTCCAAGTTTAGAACTCTCTCAAAAAGCTAGCTTTTTTTAGGAGGGGACACAAAGCGCATTAATCTAAAAATTATGTCACAAAGCGCATGAGCTGAAAAGTCAAAATGTCACAAAGCGCATGCTATTTGATAATATTTGAGAATTATGTGCAAGAAGTTCACTTAAATGCAATCCACAAGTTGAATATATTTTAATTTTGTTGCTTGCTGAGCTTATTTAAGCTGTTGCTTTTTATATACTTATTTAAGCTCTTATTACTCATTCTATCAGACACCTTGTAGTGGAAGTTTATTACGATAGTTGATTATTCACTCTTTAACATTGTGTGTGTGTATATATATATATATATATCAGCCATTATTGTAGGAAAATGATACTTTTAGCTTAATTACTTGTAGATAATTTTACCATCACTAGTTGACGCGAGCTTGTTTAGTACCATTAAGGTTAGCTATATCAGAAAGCGGGGACAGAGGATAGAGGATGGATGTACAGAAGAAGAAATAGCCATGGCTTTCTTTGTTCTAAATACCAATCAAAAGTCGACGAGTTTCTGAATTTCGCGTTTTCAATTGAAAAAGTTGTTGAACGAAAATTATAGATCTGTCATACTCTTTATCTATAATAATTATCTTCATTTACTATAATTCGATATGAATTGTAAATTAGTTGGATTTTAAACAGGCTGAATTGACAAGAGTTATTGTGCTATAGATTTGTATCGTTATATTGATAAGTTAAGGTTATCAATAGGAACACATCTCGCTTGTCAGGGGGGAGCATTCACGTCTTACATGGAACTCCTTTCCATTTCGACAACATTGATTGGCAGGTATGCATGCTTCTCACATACTACTACTACTACTACATTAAGCACTCCGTTCTGAAAATCATTTTTTCCTGATATGAAAGGTGGACGAGCTCGAAAAGGCTATTTTTGTAGATGCTGTGCCATCTTGAACAACATAGTCTCTTTGTTCTTGATGGAAGTGCAGTAGGTTTGCCATGGTTTCATGTTCATTGTGATACCTGTGTTATACGTGTAAAGGGTTAAAGCTTATAGAATATGCAGTGGTTAGATATTTTTGTTTGTAAAAATACTGCTTGTTAATTAGACAGAGTATGTTTTGATTTAGCTATGAACCAAACACACCTTAAGATAATTTGTTTGTAAATTAGACCAAAGCGATCTGACGAAAAAGAAAAGAACGATACGTGTCTTTGAAGATTATATCGGCTAACACTTTAGAGACATATAATGAGTACATAAACCAAAGCAATCAATGTTCTTGAAGATTATGCAGGTATAAGCTTCCCGGAAAAAAACTTACAGCCGATGCTGCTGCAACCCAGGTTTGTATCTAACGCTAGTTGTGTATTTATGTATATATACCATATTTTTAATCAATATTCTTATTTACTTCCCATTGGAGTTTTTGTTTACTATGCTGCTTTGTAATCAATGTTTTTATTTACTTCACATTGGATTTTGGTCATCCATGTAGGTTTTACCAACAATTTCTAAAACTTTTTGCTTACTGCATCATCTTGATCAATATGGAGAAACATTTTCGACACAAATTTTATATGAGCAAGTAAGGTTTTAAATATACTGGTTGTATATTCTACAACAAATTAACTTATTTCTCTCACCATGTTTATCTTATTTATTAATATCTGATAATGCGTGTGATTAGGTCTACCTGAATATTGCTACTGGATTTTCGGACACCTCTGCCTTTCTGCGTGAGTTAACATTGAAATATATGCTTGTCCTCGCTCCAAAAGTATCTTCATCTCTTTGTTTGCATCCTTAGCTAATTACTTGATCTTAAAAACCTATATTTGCAATCAGTTATCTGATTTATGTTATATTATGTTATTTTTGCGATCTTATAATGTTGTTTACTATTCACTTGCAGCTGTCCCAACACACATTATCTGGGTCACTCTTAAAGTATCTTTTAAAGCTTCAGGTAACATATATTCATTTGTTAAGACTCTGTCCACCCTAATAAAAATTGGATTTCTTTTGAAGCTTAAGGTAACATATCTTTATTTGCTCAGTCATTAGTAAACTTCTAGTTAAAGATTTAGGATGCAACTTATACTTTGATCAAATGTACCCGGAAGTAACCTCAGCATCTTAACAGTATTGTTAAATGTACCCGGAAGTGACCTCAACATCTTAACAGTAGTGGTAGGCACAGTGACATATATTGAAAAATCTAATTTAGGGTAGTAAAAGATCCGGTTAACCAAGTTTGAGGTATCAACATACAATTTGGCCTTTTAAAAAAAGTAACATACTGGACTATTCTTTGATAATTTGATAATTTCATAACATTTGAGAAAGTCATGAAAGATAGGACTATTCTTCATTGGCTATATGATTGCATTATGTTTCTTGAAGGAAAATATAATCTGCTGCAGTTTAGTTATTTCTATCTATTTGAAGGAAAATATAAGCATGAATGAAGCTTATTCTTCGCTTTATTTGAAGTCAGTTAGATTCCTCCATTACAAATGGCTGTTTAGGTAGTTTAAAAGGATGGGTTTGCTTCTTTTGTTACCGGCTTAAGGATATGAAATATAGTTATAACGTTGGTAAGCGATTTCCAGCAAGCAATATTGTTTGGCAATGTCATTCTGTAAGTGTTAATATTTCTGATGTGACATTATAAAATTTAGGTGCAATTGTTAGAAGAGACACAATGAGAAAGTCCCTAGCGGATAACGCTCAAATCAGATCAAGAAATGAAGTAGAGATGCAAGTGCAGGTTCAACGAAAAGTGGAACGCCAAATGCAGGAACACTTGCAACAACGGGAATTGGAAAAGAATGCTTATGAAGAGGCTCGAGAGAGGGACTGGAAACAGAAGATGAAAGACATAAGATGCATTTTTAAGGAAATTTAATGATGGCCCCCTGAACTGTTGAACTGGATATTGTGATACCATCATACCAATATGAATATTTGGATTTGATTCTATCTAGTATTGAATGCAATTTTTCTTATGTACATGATGAAATTTGGTAATACAGTAGATAATTTTTTTCTTTCTATTTGAGTTTTATTTAAGCTAAAAACATGATACATGATTACAATAATAAGGCCAATTGTTTGGCTTATTTTAATTGTATTTGTATAACAATTTCCAACAGATTTGTGATGCTATACTGACTGCATTATATTTACCGACGGATTTCTGAGGAATTTTTTTCGACTGACTTCCGACTGAAATATTACCAACAGAATTGTGACAGATATTCTTTGTCGGAGTTTCCAACTGAATTCCGTCAGATAGTAGTTACCGACCATGAATTCACCGACAAACTATTTCTGTCGCAAATCTGTCGGAAACAGGCTATACTGACGGATTTCCGACGGATATGGCTGTCGCTATTGGCCTGTTTTCTTGTAGTATACACTATTAATCCTGGCTAGTGATAAATAAATATAGAAAAATAGAGTGACATATTTAGCAGATACTTTTGCTCTAGGCCTCTCCTTTATATTCTAGACATTCCATAATTCCGCAACCTCTTTCGCATAAAACAACATTTCACATGGATCAAGTTGACAAATTTTGACATTCATGCTCAAAATGATTACTTTCTTGTTCCCAAAAAACCGAACTTCATGCTGTCATCAATATTCTTCAAGAAATCTTAAGCAATGGTGAGAAACTTTCCAACACGTAAAAGTTTTCCACAAAATCCATTGCTTTCATTCACATTCACGGTTGCTTTTGTTGCAGCCGTAGTGGCAATCATTTCATCCCTTTGTGGATTCACGAAAAAGAAACGAAGAACATCTTCTCCATCAGCGACTCAAGAGCCATTAGTAGATGCAGAGACACAAACGTTGGACGTGAGAATTGAAGAAAAAACAGACAAAAACCATGCATCGTTAGAATTACCACCACCACGAGAAACAATAGTAGAACCACTTCCACCACCACCGGGAATGGGGAAACTAAGGGCAGTGTCTTATCATGTTCGATCAAACTCAAATGCGTCAGAAAAGGCAAGATTATCGTCGAGTATGAGCATGAGATCTTTCAAAGGGTACAAAAAGACATCCAAAAGAGAAGAAAAACATGGGAAGAATAAGTTGAGTCATGAGGAATCGATTTGGAAGAAAACTATCATTTTAGGAGAGAAATGTAGAGTACCCGATGACGAGGAGGAAGCCATTCTTTTTGACGAAAAGGGAATGAGAATCCCTACATTTCGGCGCAAGCAAACAACGGGGTTACAAATATCCCGGCATGACTCAGCCTTTGAATCACATAATAATATCTCAAAAGAGGATGTGTAGTAAAATCGACAAGGTGAAAATCTGAGGCTCATAGGTTAATGAAAATAAAGAGAAAATGCGAGTGTACGTGTAAAAACATTGATGTTCCGCTCATGCTAATTTTCGCATTGTATCTTCTTAGCGCAAGCCATTAAGTCTAGCTATTTCTATAAGTACGAATATTTGAGTGTATTTAAATTAGTTTAGTCGACCCAAACCCGTTACGTCTAACATATAGTGGCGCTTGCCAGACATGTGAAAGGACGCATTCAATACATACATTAAAGAAACCAAAAAGGAAGCTAGCAAGAAAAAGATGACGGTTTGTTAAAAAAAAAAAGATAACGGTAATGGTCTGGGTTTAAACCTGTGGAGCCACCTTCCTTATCTATCTATATTATGATCTAATGAAGCAATCAAAAGTGAAAACTTAAAACGTAAAATTTTATTCTCTGGTCTTGTAAAACTCGCATTAAAATATTATAAACAGTACATAACATAACTTTTCATTTATAATATAACTCACGCACGCGTCATGATATCTAATAACATGTAGTTACGTATATATTATAAATGTGTTAAGTACACGACATATAAAAATCACGATAATTAAACATGAACGTACACGTAAATAACTTAACTCGGGAAAATTACGGGTTTCTCTATGTGGGCCCCATGTGCCGCGGCTAAGACAAAAAGAAGGGACAAGATGGGCTTGGCCCATGACCCAACTTAAAATCTATGTTAAACAAAACTCCAGGAAAAACGTAATCATAATTTAGGTTTACAGGAAAAGTTCTCCCTGCCTCTTTTTTCCCTTCTAGCCGCCGACCATAGATCAACGACAAGGACAAACCGGACAATTTCGATTGTTGATTATTGTGTGTACGTGATCGTGATCTTAATCCTTTTTCTTCCACGAGTTTGGTATAATCAAAAACCTTTTCTTTAATTCTTATTAAATTCATGTTCTTATTTAATTAATCTTAAAAACAAGTAAGTAAAACATGTGGGATTGATTAAATCATGGTTTAGGGGGTGTTTAGTGTTGCTTTGGTTTGACCGAGACCCAAGCCGAGAGCCTCAAGGCTCTCGGTGGTGTTTGTTTTGCCCAACCGAGACCTCATGGTCTCGGTGTGGGCTTCGTGTGGGTCGAACGCAGCAAGGGGACCCCCGACCGCGTGTCGGGGTGTGGTTTTGTTTTGGACCGAGTGCAAACCGTGACCTATAGGGTCTCGGTGGGGCTTTTTGGTGCTAACAGTGAGAACCGAACAACAACAGGGGGAACCGGTCACGAACCGGTGGGAACCGAAGTGAACCGGCTAGCCGGTCTAGCCACTGGTGGGGCTGTTTTGGCTCGGCTTATGTGTGATCCCGGGCTTTGGGCTCGGGTTAATTTTTAAAACACGGATTCGAGAAAATATTAAAATCGGAAATATGTTTAATTAAATTAATTACTAGACTTTTTAATTTAATTAAATTCATGACTTAGGTTAAGTATTAAAATTAATATTTCATGTATAACCTAAGGTATTTTACTTAGCTTAATTTAATTAAAACATGTATTTTTAATTAAATTCTTATAACATATGGTTTAATTAATTAACCAAGTTATTTAATTAATAAGCTATAATATTTAAACCATGACTTGTATTATACTAATTAAACTTTACTTATTATTAATAATCCAGCTTATTTCTAATTATGGAAACTTACTACTTTTGAAAACTTTCTATTTTTAGAAACTTACTATTTATAGAAACCTGCTATTTTTAGAAAGTTACTTAGTATTACAATACAAGTATTATAATACACTAATACATGATTGATACACAACAGAACATCAGAATAACTACAGTTAACACGATAAACAGTAAAACATGACGGAATAATCATAACAAGCTAATAACACAAAACCAATAAAACACATGTAATTCAGACAACTCATACACGTTCCCATTCTTATGTAGTATTATCCGTCAAGGCGGAGTAGTTCTTCAACATTTTCGTTAGCTTCTACTGGACATAAGGTACGGATTTCTCGTCCTTCAGTAAGGACAACCTCTTTCTTTATTAGGATTTCCCGTATGCATCTAACTGTTTTCCCAAGTAGTTACAGATTAAATGCTTATTTTTTTAGTTACCTTAGCCATATACATGCATGACCAGTTTCACCTAGTTATGGAGGTACCATAACCATAACACTAGAGGCACTAGTGTTATGACTTCACCACGGCGGAGTGATAGCTCGTGGCGTCCCTTTCAGTTGTTTTCCCATTATTATATTATTATTATCATGTGAGGTAGTAAGTGTGAAAACACTTATCCTTTTATCACTTATTTCCAATAATAACAAGACCAAAACGTGTATTTTATGACGTAAAAGTCGGAATTATGCGTGGTTTGTGTTTTTATTATGTTTTAGGATCAAAAGATGAAAAAGGAAGAAAACATGGGCTATCACGGGCTTTTATCGAAGAAAACGAGAAAAGACGAAGTCAAAAGATCAAGAGTGCAAAAAGAACGGAAGTCCAAGGCCTATTCTGAATATTTATCGAAGAAAATGTCTAAAGACGGAAGTTTAATGAAGTCGAAGAACTCAAGTCTAATAGAAGAATAAAATTACACGACAAGTTCAATTTACATCGACAAATCCCGAGACGACGTCGAAAAAGACAAAGAATTTAAATCGAGTCGCGAAGAAAGAAAGAAAGAAGGAAACACATGCACCTTCCCATCTCCCATAAATACCCTCCTAAACACATTAAGAGGGTGGTTAGCTAGTTTTATTTTCCTTTCTTTAGTTTTTAGAGAAAGAAAGTTTTAACTTTCTCTCACTAAGTTTTCATCTTTTCTTCATTTTTATCTTTCTTGTGTGTGAGTTACTTAGACTACCAATGTTTGATTTCGGTATTTCTATTTATGGTCATGAATGTTTAGAAATTTACCTTGCATGCTTTGATGACACGCCATATATTACTATAGCATTCCATCTTAACAAATGAGGTGTTACAATTATGGTATCAGAGCCAAGGTTTCGACCTGTAGCTCTGTAAAACATGACCTGTGACTTATGTGTAGTCACCAGCGTCTTCCTAAAACTGACAGTTGGATTTCATGCATTCATTCATTTTCATTTTTATTTCACGCATTCATATCATTGTCGCAGATTTATGACTAGGTAATGGTTGGTACAGGACTGGCCGTATTTAGTCGCATGTGCTTTTATCGAAACTTTTAACTTTGGGACCGACCCATAGGCGTCCCCTCGCTATGTCTTTTGTTTTGGGTGAACTGACCATAGGTGTTTACCCTCGCGCATATAAAAGTTTTTATAAACTGCATCATGCATTTTAAATTGTTTCATGCATTATAAACCGCTTCACTAATTTATACATTGTTCATGCATTTTTAGGTTCATCTCATTTCAGACTTATCATTTATGTTTCATTTTGTTTTTAAACTGTCAGATGGTGAACACACGCAATGCTCAAGAGTTGGCTGCAACTGTCAATACAACTCTGCAAGCCATCCTTCCCCAACTTTGTAATGAAATCAGGGACGAAGTTCATGCTGAAATTCAAGGTCAGGGAGTTTAGTATAACCCTCATCCTGAAAACCACTACAACAACAATCCTCCACCACCACCACCTGTTACTCTCATGACTTGGTTGGAGCGATTCAATAAACAACGACCCCGTTCGTTTGAGCAGACTGAAGACCCCTATGAGGCTGAGGCTTGGATTTCTCACATCGAGAAAATATTCGATGCGATGGGTTGTGACGGCGTTTTCAAGGCAAGACTGGCTTGCTATAAGTTTGAAGGCGATGTGCTGCAGTCTTGGAAGTTTGTCAAGCAGTCCAATGGTGGTGATAATTGGGTTGCACTTATGACATGGGACCAATTTAAGGAGTTCTTTTGTTGTCCCTAACTTTGTGATGATCAAACAAGAAATAAAGAAGAAAGATAGATGAAAATAGATGAATTCTAGTTATTTATAGCCCTGCCTACATGTGGCATAATGGGCTATATGTTTGATTGGATCGGGCTTGAATAAATGCTTAGTACCTTGAAAGAGGCCTTTTAAGCTAGCCATCAAGCCCTAATGTCACGAATATTTTAACTAACTATTACAACGTTCTAATAAATGTTTCAATATAAACCTATAACCGAACATTCTTGTTTGACTCAATATTTTGAGGCTAACAATCTCCCCCAATGTGAGGTCATTCCTCTTCGATATTTGGAGATCAATGGAGATTATGAATTTTGTCATAAATGAGTCTTGAACGTGTAATAGCAGTCTTGTTCCTTCATGCTGTGATCTTTGAGCCTTTGTTGTTGTCTTTCGACTTCATCTTTAAACTTGAGATCTTCAAATCATCCTTGACTTGTCTTTGCCATCTTGCGATCTTGAGTCTTCATCCACATGCTCACACTATTAATTGTTAAATATGTCTTTAGGCATGAGTATGTGGTTTTGAATCTTTGACTTTGCCGAGTACACCGTAATGCCACCTTCTCGAGACAAAACATAGACACGGACTAAATGGCTTTGACATTCTTCCTAAATCGGTAGCGTTTTACCTCCGGTCGGTGAAGACCGTTATATGATATTAAATACCGTACTTGTGACTAGGTAGATTCAATTAAGAATCTCCTTGACAGGGTTTCGCGACTGTACTAGCCGTTCTCTTTACTTGACCGTCTCAAAGCAAGACTGCGAACATAAAGAGTGAATCAATTGGATAAATATTCGCTTGATTAAAGTCGTCAATTCAAATTCCTGGAACAAGTTTGATTCTTACAGAATCTTACCATTGTTAATTTCCAGTTGACACAAGCTTGATTCATAAAAAATCTCGCAAGTTACCTACCGTAGCGCTGTTTGAAGTTGACGCTAGAAGGATTTCCATTCGTCATTGTGAATATTAATGAATATCACTCTGAAAGTTCTGGCAAGATCATAAAGATATTGCGTAGAAACCTGAAACGAGTTTGAATCAATTCAGAATCAAACCACTGTTTCTTTTCAGTTTACATATGTTCAATTCTATAAGAATCTTACACATGACCTACCACAGTGATGTTTGATGTTAACACTGGAAGGATTTCCACTCATCATTGTGAATACTAAGTAGTATCACTCTGAGTGTTCTAGAAATATCGCAAGGATATAACGTAGGACTCTCTTAATCGTCATTTTATGTGTCCTAACGAGATTCGATTGATCTCATGGCTCTAGACTCGATTAGTGCACTTTTAGTGATAGGAGGCTGGAGCAGATGCCACCTATTCAATATCAACTATCTCGGAGTGAGAAAGTCAATTGAAGTCGTGTTGATCTCCATGACAATAAAACAAACTTCTTTTGAGAGAATCCTGAGTTAGCTGGGGAGGGGTTGTGCATTACATCACTGGGTCCATGATGCACTGTTTTCATGATGTGTTGACCCGGTTTCTGCCTAAATTTTATGGAGGGCTAATTTCTTTTCACCCTTTATCCTTACATTTCTTTTCATTCTTCAACCCCTTCAATGCTTACCAATACATCATTACTAACACCTTGTTGTGATTGTTCCAGTGCTAGCATCAGTACTTAGTCAGCATTCAGCTACGTTCACATTCTACTCCATCTTTCCTAAGGACTTCTAATAATCTATTGGATTATCCCTGGGAAGATCCCTCCGGTTCTGGTTGGATCATAGGACTTAAACCTAACCACCCGTTTGACACCAATAACGTCGTTGATTAAAGATGTTATGGATATTTGATTGTAAACATATGTGCTTGAGTCTTTAGATCAAATTTTAATCACATTTTCTCCCCTATTTCTAATATATAAAATCATTTGATATTAGAGATACCAAATTTGATTAAAATATATTGTGAAAAATAGTCTTGAAAATCTTCGGGAGAAAAATGTGTCAAACTTAGCATGACTTTGGAAAGCTCCCCCTCAAAAATTGATCCAATTGAATTGTCATTGTGAGGATGTGATCCACATTTCGCTTTTTGAGGATGGGAGTTGTTGAACACACAATTTTTGAAAGATTTTGAATAATCATTGAAAAACTCTTGAAAAAAATTATGTTCAACGCTTTTTGAAAAACTCTATTTCTTTTTGGCGAAGAGGTTTTTCTAAAGCATAAACTTGAGTTCATAGACTTTGAATGTCTTGACAAATCCACTCAAGTGTAAGAAGATTTCTCTTCTTTTGCTGAGGGTAAGCGCACTAAATCGTAAACTCCCCCGTGAATATAGATCCGGGTTGCAAGCTGAAGGTGATTACAAGCCATTGTGTTGAGCTCAAAACGTTGAATGTTTTGTGACAAGCTCAACCCAAGATAGATTTCTCTACCCGTTGTTGGAAAAATTGTCCAAAATAGTCATTTTCCTTTATTAAAAGTAGAAATGACATGTTTTGAAAAATATTTACAACTTTCATTCGAGCTTTATGTACACACCCGTGTCGTTATTGAGCGACATTTCAAGGTACGTCCATATTATCGATACAGAAAGACATGTCAAGAAGAATGTTTTTAGATTTTGAATGACTTTTAATTTTGTATTTTGCTTTTTCATTAATATTTACATGTAGATGTTTGATAGAGGAATCAAGCAGGCTTCTTTGCCAGAATCTCCAGTTCTGCTGGAGTCAAACATCTCATACCAATTTGCCTAACTAGATACGCAAACCTCACTTTCGAAAGAGCTTTTGTAAACAAGTCAGCTAATTGGTAATCATTTCCAACAAAGTATAATTCAACGATACCCTTTTCAACTTGTTCCTTAATGAAGTGATATCTGACATCAATGTGCTTCGTGCGGGAATGCTGTATCGGATTGCATGAGATGGCTATTGTAACACCTGAGAATTTTTCTTACTTTAAATAACAATAAATTATATTAATTATTATACGAAATTGATTTTTGAGTGCTACCAAACTTATTGGATTTGAAAACGGGACATATTTTGACAAAGTTTGAAAAATCGCACAGTCTACGTACCGACACGTTTAAAATTAAATTCTATATTTAATTGGCACGAGATATTTAATTAAAATGATCTATTAGTTTTTTTTGACTATTTCTATTTTAATAACGTTGCTTAAAAACGTGAATATTCAAGTTGAAATCCATTTTCTTTAAAACAAAATTCATCCAAGGCAACTTATAGATAATCAAAATTTAAAAAAAAAAGTTTAAGAAATATTCTTGAACAATGATCAAGTGAATACTCATTTTTATAAAAAAATCATTTGGAAAGCAATGGGGAAAGTTTCGTGTCTTGAATCATTCGTTAACTATCCTAAACGAGCCCCGAACCATTGATTAATGAAAGTTATAAGAAAAGTTACGCTTTTAACCCTGAACTACTCATACCTTACACTTGATTTTATTATAAATAAAAAATCTTATTATTTTCTCTCATTTCATCACCTTCACACACACACACACACACACACACACACACACACACACACACACACACACACACACACACACAACCCTAATAAAACTATATCTCTCTCCCTCATCCTCTCAAAATTTTCGGCCACCTTAACAGCCGCCGCCGGAAAATCTTTCCGGTCAACTTTTCCGGCCAAGTCTTAAAACACGTATAACCACCCGATCTACCCGATCCACAAACCGATCTATCATATATATCATTTTTGTCCGTCGTCATCTCTCCGACGACTGCCACTGCCACCATGGCTTCACCATCACCACCGTGACCATCTCTACCACTCGCACTTGGTCGTTATCACCTCAGCTGCTGCCACCCGTCGTTGTTAACCACACCATGTCTCCATCGGATAGATCTACACCTCCATGGTGTTTTAACCACCGTCACCACCACAATAATACCACAGCCCACCGCTGTTCTTCCCACCATCAACATCATAAATCCACCATACCACCACCGTTACTGTAAACGACGTCACCACCAGCCGCCACCTTGAACCACCGATCTAACCACCACCGTTGGACCTACGTATCAGCACCACCATGAAAAGCAGCCATCGAGTCCACCATTAGCCACCCACGGCTTAGTTTCAGCAGCCACATGGGTGTTTGTTTTGCATTGTGTAGCGTTTTAAACTTATAAGGGTGTTTGTTGTTGGGTTCGGTTTACATCAGCCCCGAAGGGGTGTTCGTATGTTGTTGTGTGCCACCGAGACCACCACAAAGTGGTGCCCGTGTGTGTCGTTCTGGCTGCCACAGCCGCACCAAAGACAGTGCCGGCTCGTGGATATATTGGTTGTTATTGTTTTGATTGTCGTCTAAAAATGATATTATGTTGTTTTTTGTGAATCAACGAACGTTAGTGTCGTTTGGTTTGGTTTAACAACCGCTAAGGGCGTTAGTTGTGAGGTTGGAATACGTTAATGGGGCGTTTGGTGTTGTGATGAATGAATGGTTGAAAGTGTTGATTATCGGGATTGTTTGGTTGAAAGTGTTATTGTTGAAAGTGTTGGTTATTTACTTGGTTATCGGTAAATTCGTTTTAAATTATATCGCTTATGATTCAACAACAATTAATTTGACATGATGTGGATATTTGAAACATGGACTGATTTTGAAAGTGAAAATATTAAGTTTTGTGATTATGGGAAACGTTGTACAAACGAATAGGTCATGCCAAAAAATTTATAAATTTAATAGTTATTAGTTTTCCTAAATACTATTTAGAAACTAAAACGATTTATTAATTACTAAATTGACGATTAAAGAAACAATCATTTATAAAATATCATATTATAAAAGCATAATTATTATATATATTATTGAAACTTCATTTGAGACCCTAAAACGTGTGTTTGCTTTTATTAAATGAACTTTATGTAATTTAAGAGTGATTTTGAAAACATGTCGAATCATTTTGATTTTATTTATTTTTATGGTTTATATAATAGTTGCAAGGTCTTGTATACTCGGGCTATTTATTCTTTTGATCGTCATCTTTCTTGAGTTTAGTACATGTCGTGTGTCATGTACATTCCGAGTTATTCGTGTGTTGTCTGTTCTTGCTATATAATTCAAGCTATGAATTATATACATGTTCCGTTCTTTCGTGTGTAATATATACTAGGTGTATATATTACATACATGGTGGTATTTTCTGCTTCATCTTACTGAACCGATTACTAAACCGACTACTGAACTGATTACTGAACCGATTGCTGAACCGATTACTAAACCGATTACCGAACAACTTCGACATGGGATTTAAACGGTTTATGAGCCGATGGTATTGATGAAACCTTTCATCAGGAAAGCTTGGATGCATCAAATTTGGGATGCTGGGAAATAATATATAAGATAAACGACGGCTTCTGGTGCTGAGCAATTTTGGTTTATGTTACGCTGCTCTTGGTATTCGTATATCTGCTAATCGTTCTGCAACATCGATGTGAGTTCATACCCCCTCTTTTTATTTTCAAATCGCTTTATAAATGTTTTGAATCTCTTTTGGGGGAGATACATGCATGTCGATGTCAAATACGTGTTGTGCATTTCAATGATTGTTTACGATATTCATGTATATACTTTCCAAGTGTTATTGTGATAAATACGCGTTGATATCTTTTTGAAGATTGTTTATATTGCGCACGTGCTTGTACTTTAGAGGATTTTTACTTGACATGTGTGTTTATACATTTCGAATTGTTGATGATTTATACTTGTGAATATCTGAGCCATCCCATAGCTCCTTTTAAACTGCTTTGTATGTTTAACACTTTGAAGTGAAATGACTGCTTGTGCCTGCTTGTGGACGCAAAAGAACTGAATTCTGGGAACACTCAATGAACTTCGTTTATGATTAGCCTAAGTAGTGTTAGCCATAGTCCCCACCATCATGAATCGTTAATTACTCTGCTGGAGTAAGCTCTTATGTTATGGATAGATCTACTGAGGCTTGACAACCTCCACTCGGGCATTCTGACGCCGGCCGGGTGTATATCATTTGTGTGAACTCGGGTAGTCTTGGCTAGACTCCCACTTGGGGCAACTTATATGTACATTGTGGTGTACGTACTGGATCATTAGCTTAGATATCATGAGCTTAGCGCTATCATAAACACTGAAACACCCGATTTATCCTACACTTGGAACTATATCTCCTATAGTTGCCTTGGGTACTTGAAATGAACTTTTGCGGTCCATCTTGCTATGAATTTTGAATGTGAATCCTGACTTTGATCTTGCTATGAATCTCCAATGTGAATCTTGACTTTAATCTTGCTATGAATCTCTAATGTGATTCTTTACTTTGATCTTGCTATGAATATTGATATGAATCTTGACTACGATCAAGTAGTGATATGATATGAATCTTAACCGCGATATTGATAGGAATCTTGATTGCGATCATGTATTGGTCTGATATGAATTTTAACTGTGGTATCGACATGAATCTTGACTATAGTAATGAAATACTCTTGACATGAATTTATTATGTGGTTCTGACATGATTCATGCATGAGATGTGATAGGATTGATATAATCCTTAGGTGTGGTATTGACGTGATTCATGCATGTGGTTTCTATATGACACTTATATGATGGTTTGGAATGATGTTTACATGCTGGTTTGATATGGTCCTCGTGTGCTAGTTGACTCGATGTTTATATGCCGGTCTGATATGATTCTTGTGTGCTAGTTGACATGATGTTTATATGCTGGTCTGTTATGATATTTGTATGCTAGTTTGATATGATACTCATATGCTGGTTTGATATGATACTTATATGCTGGTTTGGTATGATGCTCATATGCTTATTGCTATAGTTATAATATGTGATCTCGATTGTGATACAGACATGAACCAAGAATATGACATTGTTATGTATATTGACCGTCGAAACTGAATTGAACTCGGGTGTGAATGAGTTCATGAACCTAAAAACTGAACTGAAATAAACTGTGAGTATGAACTACAACTTGTGTATGAACTGAAGTTTTGTGCTAACTGTTATGCTATTTCTAAACTTTGATTTATGACCGAACTTTGTTGTAATGTCTCTTTATTGTGAACTCTGGTTTCCCAAACATTTTTGCGACACTACTTATAGTAGTTGTCCTTGTAAGCTTTAAAGTGTCTTAAACATTTTAATAAAACTTATGAACTCGTCAACCTTTGTGTTGACACTTTTAAGCATGTATTCTCAGGTACTTGACTGAATGATTATTTGGAGTCAACATTGTGATATTTGGCATAGAGGTCGTTCTCTCGGATCAAGACTCGGATAATCATGACGTAACAGGCCCCAATACTCGTGGGCTTCCGCTGGGCCAATTTGGGGGTGTTACAGATTGGTATCAGAGCCTTGGTTATAGAGAAATAGGTGTTATTATATAGGCCTAGACTATAACCGATGCTCTCTTGTGTTTTAGCATGTCATTATGATTATTCTTCTTATATATGAATATGTGCTTTACATGATACGATTACTTATCCGCTGTTATATGAATACTTGTCATGCATGTTTGCGATCTCTCGTTTCACTGTTATGTGAATGTTACTATGCATGTTGTGATTTCTTCATGCGCTACTATATGAATATATGCCTTATACGTTGGATTGCTTTATGCAATGTCATGTGAATATTTGATATGCATGTCTGCTATTACTCTATGCGTTGCTATATTGTTAATTGCCTTACGTGTTGTGATTGCTTCCTGCGCTGCTATATGGGTATTTGACCTACATGTTTGTTATTACCTAATGCGTTACTCATATAGTAATATATTACCATATATTTGGTTAATTTTACTCTTGCATTGTTTAGATCTATGCATTATAATGTGTTTTCTTGAAAATGAAGGAAATAATTATTTTTCTACATGGTATCTTTTAGATCTATACATTTTTATGTGGATCTACTAAATCTATATATTTTAAAAACATAAATGTAATTTTTATAAAAAGTTGTAGTATTTATAGAATCTATGGATGAAAATATGTTTTTGGTAAATCATTGGTGTTTAAAAGTGGTTAAAAATGTATATTTTTTTAGTCATGCATTATGTTCGAATTTTATATCGAGGTTAAAAGTTTATAAAAATTATTTTGACACTAGACTAGTATGAGATAATGAAAATACAAGTTATTACCTTCGTTTTGGTGTATTATTGTAAGCTAAAACGGAGTCAAATGAGTAAGATATGGTCGTTTGAATTTGTTGTCGGAAAATTTAATTTTTGCGAAAACATTAAAAGTAGTTGTTGTCTAATTTTAAAATGGTCGAAATGACGTTTTTAAGTCAAACCGGGTTATTCTAAATGTTGAAACGAGTTTAAAATGACTTACATGAATATTGAAGATGTTTTGAAAAGGGTAAGAATGCGTGTTGGAAATATCTGATGATTGTGACTATTTGGACGTGTTGAAGGAGTATTTTGCGGAAAAATATATATTGGTTGATTGTGATTTGAGAAAGTGTTGAAAATATGGGAATTTATATTGTGATTTGGGTACTTATTAAAGATGGCAAATTTTGAAATGGCGCCAAAAGGCTGCCGAATTTTACGTAAAAAGTGTGTTGCGAAATTTACTAAATTAAATTAACTACAATTTACGTCGAAAGACTTTCGAAACCCCGCCGAGTTGAAAATGAACATTCTTGCCTAAGTATAAGATACTAATATTAACTATATGATTTCGACGAGTCATATTTTATCTATAAAACTAAGCACATGATTGGCAAGTGACATACGTGATTGATAGGTGTGTAAACACCCATCCTTTTACCACTTAATTCGGGCTAAAACGAGACCAAAACACGTATTTAATATCATTTGTTTGGAATTATGCGTGGTTTTTGTGTTTATTATGTTTTCAGAGACAACCGGATAAATATTGAAGAAAACATGGGATTGCACGGGTTTTACTGAAGAAAAAGACTCAAGATAAAGTCTATTGTCCAAGAGATGCAAAAGATTTGAAGTCTCTGGGCCTATTCGAAGATTTATCGAAGAAAAGGACCAAAGATGGAAGATTTATATAAGTCGAAGAAACTCAAGTCTATTAAACGAAGAAATTAAAAGACGAGTTGATTTTAATCGACAACAAATCCCGAATCAGAATCGAAAACAGAAACTTTTCTGAAAAGACGAAAAGACACGAAGAACGGGAGAAAACCCACTCACCAACCAAAGGAAACACCTATAAATAGGCCATCCCACACACATTTTAGAGCTAGCTAGTTTTTCTTTCTTCCTCCCCACTCTTTCTCCTGGTTCGTAGAACACCATCACCACTAGGGTGAGTGGTGATTTTTATCTTTAGTTCTTTAATCTTGTAATTTTAATCTTTGTTTCATCTTGTCAAAACATCAATCATTCAATACCAAGTTCTTGTTTAATCTTTCCAATTAATCTTGTTCATCTTCATCTTTATCTTCAAGTTCTTAAGTTTTATTTTTCTTGATTTGATCTTCAAAAGTTGTTTGGATTTGTGTTTTTATTGGTGGGATTTGTTGCTTATGGTGTCTAAATGATTTGTGTTTAATTTGGTAAATCCTTTTTAAGTATTTGATTTGATTTTGATAAAAAGTTGTATCCCGTGTTCTTCGTATACTGTTACTGTAACTAGGTTTCCAGATCTTCCGAATCAAGCAAAAAGTTCCGAATGAGTCCTTCATTCGGAAACTTCCGAACCAAGCATTAAAGTTCCGCATCAAGTCACTTTCATTCGGAAGTTTCAAACTTCCGAATCAAGGAGAAGTTCCGAATCAACCTTTTCATTCGGAAAGTTCCGAATCAATCTGAAGGTTCCGAATCAACAACTTCCGATCCAGCAAGTTCCGAATGAACATTCATTCGGAAAGTTCCGAATCAGCCATTAAGTTCCGGATGAGTATGTTCCGAATGAGCAAGTTCCGGATGAGTGAATAGTATCTTCCGAATCAGTTAGTTCCGAATCAAGGTTTAAAGTTCCGGATCAGTTATTTTTTAGTATAGTTACTGTTTTACTGTTGTTGATTTACTGTTTCTTCACTCATATTTCACAATTTACTTGTTAACTTTAATTTTAATTTGAACTTTAAATTTTCAACCAAGTTTTTGTTAATCTTAATTAAAGTAATTACCTTTGATTTAAACTTTCATTTCCACTTTCTATTAGACTAGAAAACCCAACCTCTTTATTTAGTAACCAAGAACAATCATTCCACTTAAGACCTAGATCAATTCGAGAGGATATCGAGAGAAAATTAGAACCCATGCAAAAATCTAATATCAAATGGCGCCGCTGCCGGCTCTTCTCGTTAAGATTAAAAGTTTTTTGTGAGAAATTGGATTTTGGGATCCGTTCCCCGTGAACGTTACTTTTTCAAGAAAATCTTCAAAAACAACTAAAAAATATAAAATTTTCAAAAATCCTAAAAAGTAAAAAACAATAAAAACCAAAAATATTTTTGCTTTGTTTTTCTTTGTTCGTTCTTTTGCAGGTGTATGCGCACTCGATCCACGTCTTATCAAGAGCCCGAGCCTCTCGATAACTTAGACATGGCTGGTGTACAAAACAACAATAACATACCACCTCCGAACAACAATAATAACAACAACAACCCACCTTTCAACAACATGAATAATAACAACAACAATGAGCATCTTCCGGATAATCGACCAATGATTGAATTGCTGCAAGCTCATGTTGATGGCAACACGGATCCAATTGTTATACCACCAATTGCCGCCAACAATTTCGAGCTCAAGTCAGGCTTTATCCAGATGGTCTCAGCTCAACCGTTCTTGGGACGCACCATTGATGATCCACACGACCACATCAAGAGATTTCTACAACTCACTAACACGGTCAAGTTCAATGGAGTTTCACAAGAAGTGATAAGGTTACAACTTTTTCCCTTTTCTTTAGAGGGACAAGCCCGACATTGGCTTGCTAAGGAACCGCCACAGAGTATTCTCTCGTGGACGGATTTGGAAACAAAGTTTATCAACTACTTTTTTCCACCCTCTCGTACTACCGCTTTGCGGAATGAGATTATAAACTTTGAACAAAAGTACGATGAGTCATTCAGTGAATCTTGGGATCGTTTTAAAGATCTTTTAAGAAAATGCCCACAACATGGCTTTACCAAAGTTCATCAAATAAATACTTTTTACAATGGTTTAAGCATGAGTGACCAAGATTCACTGAATAGTGCCTCAGGGGGTAATTTATTGGCTAAGACTTCCAATGCTGCTTGGGATATCATTGAGAACAAATCTCGTGTGCAAACCAAGAGTGTTAGGACCAATGTTGCTAGTGCTAGCACTAACGACAGCGACAAGCGATTAGACAAAATCACCACGCTTCTTGAATCGCTTGTCACCCACACCGTCAGCAACAACAACAGCAACAACGCCAAAAATGCACAAGTGAACGCTGTCAGCCAACCTTGTGAGATATGCGGTGGTCCCCACTCTTACACAACTTGTACTGCCACCCAAGATTACCCTGCTGAGAATGTGAATGCGGCATATGGCACCTACCAACAACCTGCTTATCAAGCTAGACCTCAAGGTGACCGTAACTTGCTTAGCTACCGCAGCAACAACTATCTTTCACCACCTGGCTTTCCTCCTACCAACCCAAACCAACAACAAAACCTTAACCGCCCTGCTCAACAACAACAACAACCTCGACAACCATACGTCCCACCTCACAAGCAGCAACAACCGCCTCAACGTAACAATCAAATCTACCAACAACCAGCTTACCAACCACCTGCATACAATGCTCCTTCCAACCAAGCCACCACTGCTTTACACCAAGAGGTTGCAACCTACATGAGAACCAATGATGTGATAGTGGGAAATCTCCAAGAAGAAGTGCGCAACTTGAAGGCAGATTTGGTCAAGCAAGGAAATGATTTGAGAGCTGATATGAGAAACACGTTGGATAGCCAGACTAATGATCTGAGGAACATGATGGCTAGTTTTTTCCAAAGTAGTCAACCCTCTTCTTCGGGTACTCTTCCGAGTAACACCGTTGTGAACCCAAGAGGGGAGATGAAAGCAATCACTACTCGAAGTGGTAAAGGTACCATGGAACCCGAGCTTCCTATACCTCCACCGGTGGTTGTGACTAAGGAAAACGAGTCGCCTGCTCCTATTCCTCACCCTTCTCCTTCCCCAATTTCTCCACCTCTTCTTTCTACCCCTCCTCCACCCGTGGTTGTGAGTGATCCTATACTCCCAAAGACTTCCTCTTCTTCCAATATACCTTATCCTTCTAGGTTGAGGAAAGAGAAGCAAAAGAGCAAGGATGATATTCAGGTTTCTAACTTTCTTAAAATGTTTAAACAACTAAATTTCAATATCTCCTTCGCTGAGGCTCTCGCTCACATGCCCAAATACGCCAAAATGTTTAAAGACCTTCTGAGCGACAAGGAAAAGCTCCTCGACATTGCCAACACCCAACTTAATGAGAACTGCTCTGCAGTGGTCTTAAGGAAATTGCCAACCAAGCTTGGTGATCCGGGTCGTTTTCTTATCCCTTGCAATTTCCCGGGAGTAGAGAATTGCATGGCCCTAGCCGATCTAGGTGCCAGTATTAATCTCATGCCTCTAAGTGTTTGGAAGCAATTATCTCTCCCAGAGCTAGTCCCCACTAAAATGACTTTGGAATTGGCCAACCGTACGGTTGCTTATCCAGTGGGGATAGCCGAAGATGTCATTGTAGGAGTCGACAAATTCACCTTCCCTGCTGATTTTGTTGTCGTCGACTACGAGATGGACCCTCGTGTGCCACTTATTCTTGGTCGTCCATTCTTGAGGACCGGTCGCACTCTTATTGATGTTGAAGCCGGAGAGCTTATCATGAGAGTGGGTGACGACAAAGTAGTCTTCAACATGGGAAAGTTGTCCAAACAGCCTTATTCGTATGAGAGCGTTAATTGTATTGACGTTCTTGATGAGGCTTGTGAAGAACACTTTAATGATGCTTGCAAAAGTATTCCTACCTCTCTTCCCACTGTTGAGACTGTGTCCTCCATTGATTCATCGTTGTCTCTATTTGGAGATAGTGATTTATTCTGGAACAATCTTGAAGATGCCATGGGAGATGCGAATTTAGCTACTAATGATTCTCCCACCGAAGGGGATGAAGATATGAGTTTCTTTGACAATCTTCTCACCGAAGACAATCATTCGCCTCCATCTCCCACGGTCATTGCTATCGATACTCCGAATTTGAAAACGCCTCCCGTCGAAAATCCTCCGGATTTGGAACTTAAGGAGTTGCCGCCACATCTCGAGTACGTGTTCCTTGACGACAATAAGAAGTCACCCGTCATTATTGCAACGGATCTGAAAGATGAAGAGAAGACTCGCCTCGTTGCTGTGTTGAAAGCTCACAAGAAGGCTATTGCGTGGAAAATCTCGGATATTCGTGGAATTGATCCTCACTTCTGCACACACAAAATTCTCATGGAGGACGACTATAAGCCCACTATTCAAAGCCAACGAAGGGTGAATCCAAAAATCCATGAAGTCATCAAAACAGAGGTTATCAAACTTCTTGATGCGGGTATGATTTACCCTATTTCGGATTCACCGTGGGTTAGTCCAATCCATTGTGTGCCCAAGAAGGGCGGAATAACCGTTGTTCCCAATGAACACAACGAGTTGATTCCCACTCGTCTCGTTACTGGGTGGAGAGTTTGTATAGACTACCGCAAACTCAATGATGCCACGAGAAAGGATCATTTCCCTCTACCTTTCATGGACCAAATGCTTGAACGATTAGCCGGTAATGAATATTACTGCTTTCTTGATGGTTTCTCGGGTTATTTCCAAATACCCATCGATCCCCAAGATCAAGAGAAGACTACATTCACTTGTCCCTACGGCACTTTCGCTTACAAAAGAATGCCTTTTGGCTTATGTAATGCGCCCGGGACTTTCCAAAGGTGCATGTTAGCTATCTTCCATGACATGGTTGAACAAACCATGGAAGTCTTCATGGATGATTTCTCGGTCTTCGGGGATTCCTTCTCATCTTGCCTTGCCAATTTAGAACGTATGCTAAAGCGGTGCGAAGACACTCGCCTTGTTCTAAATTGGGAAAAATGCCATTTTATGGTAAAAGAAGGCGTCGTGCTTGGACATAAGATTTCGAAAGCCGGTCTTGAAGTAGACCGGGCTAAAGTTGATGTTATAGCAAAGTTGCCTCCACCTTCCACTGTGAAGGGTGTGAGAAGTTTCTTGGGTCATGCGGGCTTCTACCGCCGATTTATCAAAGACTTTTCTCACATCGCTCGCCCGATGACCCACCTCTTGGAAAAAGATACTCCTTTTATCTTTTCCAAAGAGTGCCTTGATGCCTTCAACTCGCTTAAGGATAAGCTAACTCAGGCACCCGTCTTAGTTACCCCTAATTGGGAGCTTCCTTTTGAGTTGATGTGCGATGCTAGCGATTTTGCTATTGGAGCGGTTCTTGGACAAAGAGTGAACAAACACTTCCAACCGATCCATTACGCTAGCAAGACAATGACTGGGGCACAATTGCATTATACGACAACCGAAAAAGAGCTTTTAGCTGTTGTCTATGCTTTTGAAAAATTCCGCCCCTATCTTGTCCTTTCCACCACCATTGTGTACACCGATCATTCCACGTTGAAGTACTTGTTGACAAAGCAAGATTCCAAACCAAGACTTCTTCGCTGGGTTTTGCTGCTCCAGGAATTTAAAATCGACATCCGCGATAAAAAAGGAGCAGAAAACCTAGCCGCGGACCATCTTAGTAGACTTGAGGATCCATACCAAGGGGATCATCCGACCAAAGAAATCAATGATTCTTTTCCCTTGGAGACCTTAATGTCTATAAACTCGAAGCCGAATGAAACCCCGTGGTTTGCGGACTTTGCAAACTACTTGGCGGGTGGAATTCTCAAGGAAGGGTTGACGTCCCAGCAAAAGAAGAAGTTCTTCACCGACATTAAGACTTACTTTTGGGACGACCCTTACCTATTCAAACAATGTGCTGATCTGATAATTCGCCGATGTGTTGATGGACCGGCAGCGTCGGACATCCTTGATGCTTGCCACAAAGGACCCACCGGTGGTCACTTTGGTCCCAACTACACCGCTAAGAAAGTGTTTGATTCGGGATTTTATTGGCCCTCCATATATCGTGATGCTCACAATATGGTTAAGCGATGTGATGTTTGCCAAAAGCAAGGCAAAATCACACATAAAGACGAGATGCCTCAGAATTTCATTCAAGAGTGTGAAATTTTTGATGTTTGGGGTATCGACTTTATGGGGCCATTCCCTTCATCTAAAGGAAACAAATACATCCTTGTAGCCGTTGACTACGTTTCGAAGTGGGTTGAAGCCAAAGCTTTGCCTACTAATGACGCAAGGGTGGTTTGTAACTTTTTGAAAGCTCTATTCGCTAGATTCGGTGTGCCTCGCGCCATTATTAGTGACCGTGGGACTCATTTCTGCAATGATCAATTTGCTCGAGTCATGGCTAAGTACGGTGTAAATCATCGTATTTCCACAGCCTACCACCCACAAACTAATGGCCAGGCTGAAATATCCAACCGAGGGCTGAAGCGAATTCTTGAAAGAACCGTGGGAGAGCATCGTGCCTCATGGGCTGATAAATTGGATGATGCTTTGTGGGCTTTCCGTACTGCTTACAAGACCCCGATCGGCTGTACGCCTTATCGTCTTGTGTACGGGAAAGCGTGTCACCTCCCCATTGAGTTGGAGCACAAGGCTTATTGGGCCTTGAAGTGGGCTAATTTTGATATAAACAAAGCCGGTGACCTACGCAAGATCCAACTCAATGAGCTAAATGAACTCCGTAATGAGGCTTATGAAAATTCTTTGATCTATAAGGAAAGAACTAAGCTCATTCACGACTCCAAGATCAAAAACCGAGAGTTCCATGTTGGAGACAAAGTCTTACTTTTTAACTCTCGGTTGAAAATCTTTTCGGGCAAGCTCAAATCTCGTTGGTCCGGCCCATTCACCATTGCCCAAATTTTTCCATATGGTACTCTCGAGCTCGCTCAACCTGATGGACCAAATTTTAAGGTGAATGGCCAACGAGTGAAAGTGTACTTTGGTGAGGACACCTCTAAGGAGGTGATTCCATCCCTCACCACGTTCCCCATGAACTAATTTTGGGTCGAGTCAGGCTCGTGACTCGGTTATCAAAAACAAGCGCTCCTCGGGAGGCAGCCCGAGTATCTATCCTTGCATGTTTTAATCCCCTAAGTGTAGGGGGGACTTCTATATGTGTTTGCTTTTGTGTGGTGATGTGATTACAGGGATAAGTGCACTCTTGGAATCTTTGAAGAACCGTGCTCCCGTGTTTACCCGAAATCCGGTTCTATCTCTCAACTATCGTGATTCAATTTTCGTCATACTCACATTTGAAATTGATCACGTTAGTCGTCTCTTCCTTAACTTGAGTTAACCAACGTGCACAATGTCCTAAGTGTAGGGGAACCTTTTCCCACATGCTTAAACATTGAGGACAATGTTTATCTTAAGTGTAGGGGGGACTTCTATCGAAGTTTTAAGTGAACTTTTCCATGAAAATGCCTTCAATTAACCGGAAAATCCTATTTTTCAACATTTTTCAAATTTTTAATTAACTTTGGCCATTTAGTCGTAATTTTTAAATTTTTATCGTTGTTTTCATATGTATATATTCCACAATAAAGTCAAAAATATTAATAAAGTGGTGTAGCTAGTTTAGAAGCCTTTGATATATTAGGCCCGTTGCGTTTATTTTGACTCAACCCGAATAGACTTATCCAAGTTTATTCTAGCTAGTATCCTTAACCATGTAGACCTTAATTGGTTTATTAGGCTAAGTGTCCACGAGTCTCATTACTTGAGATTTTAAATTGTGGAGGACGAGAAATGATAGAGTCAATTATAAGTCGGTATTCTTGCGCAAGCTCACTTGGTATAATTATTTGCCTATTCTCCCATCACTTGCTAATAATTTATCTGCAATAAGTAAGGTCTTACGATTTGAAAAGTTACTTAGCTTCTAGCCCAAGATCGTTTAAAAGTTGCTCGGTAATGATAAGAGTTCATAGCCAAGGCATAACTTATGAAGCGGGGCGCGAAGATTGGCGAGTCCGAAAAGGCCCTAACAAGGCATGAGGATTCAATTTTATTGCTGAAGATCCAAAGTGATGTGAAAAGCATTATTCCTAAAGTCAATATGAAGGATCAAGACTCACGACGAAAAGCAATCAACTCCCATAAAGATCATGGAGAAGTCTATCCGAAAAGACCCTAACAAGGTATGAGGATAAATAGATCCAAGTCCGAAAAGGAGGCCGATCGTTGTATCTCAAAATCCCAATTAGAGATTGAAGAAATAATCATGAAGTCGTGGTCAACAAAGTTGGAGTACCCCTCAAAAGTCTCCAAGTGAAGAAAACTCTATTATGATGAGAAGACCATTATCTCAAGAACGTCTCTCGAAGATATGAAGTATGAAGTACATGCCAAATATCGGCCCGAGAAAGGTCTCAAATCGTGAACCAAGTTATGCCAAGATATGAACTTTTTGATATCCCGAGAAGCAGTTTTAAGAGATTTTGTCCTTTAGCTAACTATTGATCAAATCGTCCTACTTTGCTTTCAGCCCTAATAAACTATCGAAATAAGTCCAAAAATGCATCTTCATGATCATTCGAAGACAAAAATAAAATATAAGAGATACACCTAGGAATAAGGGAGTTTAAGCATCTAATTAAGCCATGTGTGTAAGTGTTTGAATTGCTAACTTATAATAACAATGATCTCGTTTTTAAGCTTAGTTTGGGGAACGTGAAACTTGAGGGTGATAAATCTTCGCAGCACCAAAGCCCTAATGTAAGTCATCGATTTCTTTGCAAGTTATTTCCATGTAGCTATTTTCACGTGAAAATGTTTTTCTATCCCTTTGTTATCTTTGAAGTTTTATTTCTTTAATTTTTGTTTAGTAGACTTTTAAATAAGGCCAAGGTTGATTAATTATGAGAAAAGTGTAAACTTGCTTTATCACTAAGCATTGCATGAGGGCATGGCAATGGTTAAGTGTAGGGGATTTGATAGGTGTGTAAACACCCATCCTTTTACCACTTAATTCGGGCTAAAACGAGACCAAAACACGTATTTAATATCATTTGTTTGGAATTATGCGTGGTTTTTGTGTTTATTGTGTTTTCAGAGACAACCGGATAAATATTGAAGAAAACATGGGATTGCACGGGTTTTACTGAAGAAAAAGACTCAAGATAAAGTCTATTGTCCAAGAGATGCAAAAGATTTGAAGTCGCTGGGCCTATTCGAAGATTTATCGAAGAAAAGGACCAAAGATGGAAGATTTATATAAGTCGAAGAAACTCAAGTCTATTAAACGAAGAAATTAAAAGACGAGTTGAATTTAATCGACAACAAATCCCGAATCAGAATCGAAAACGGAAACTTTTCTGAAAAGACGAAAAGACACGAAGAACGGGAGAAAGCCCACTCACCAACCAAAGGAAACACCTATAAATAGGCCATCCCACACACATTTTAGAGCTAGCTAGTTTTTCTTTCTTCCTCCCCACTCTTTCTCCTGGTTCGTAGAACACCATCACCACTAGGGTGAGTGGTGATTTTTATCTTTAGTTCTTTAATCTTGTAATTTTAATCTTTGTTTCATCTTGTCAAAACATCAATCATTCAATACCAAGTCCTTGTTTAATCTTTCCAATTAATCTTGTTCATCTTCATCTTTATCTTCAAGTTCTTAAGTTTTATTTTTCTTGATTTGATCTTCAAAAGTTGTTTGGATTTGTGTTTTTATTGGTGGGATTTGTTGCTTATGGTGTCTAAATGATTTGTGTTTAATTTGGTAAATCCTTTTTAAGTATTTGATTTGATTTTGATAAAAAGTTGTATCCCGTGTTCTTCGTATACTGTTACTGTAACTGGGTTTCCAGATCTTCCGAATCAAGCAAAAAGTTCCGAATGAGTCCTTCATTCGGAAACTTCCGAACCAAGCATTAAAGTTCCGCATCAAGTCACTTTCATTCGGAAGTTTCAAACTTCCGAATCAAGGAGAAGTTCCGAATCAACCTTTTCATTCGGAAAGTTCCGAATCAATCTGAAGGTTCCGAATCAGCAACTTCCGATCCAGCAAGTTCCGAATGAACATTCATTCGGAAAGTTCCGAATCAGCCATTAAGTTCCGGATGAGTATGTTCCGAATGAGCAAGTTCCGGATGAGTGAATAGTATCTTCCGAATCAGTTAGTTCCGAATCAAGGTTTAAAGTTCCGGATCAGTTATTTTTTAGTATAGTTACTGTTTTACTGTTGTTGATTTACTGTTTCTTCACTCATATTTCACAATTTACTTGTTAACTTTAATTTTAATTTGAACTTTAAATTTTCAACCAAGTTTTTGTTAATCTTAATTAAAGTAATTACCTTTGATTTAAACTTTCATTTCCACTTTCTATTAGACTAGAAAACCCAACCCCTTTATTTAGTAACCAAGAACAATCATTCCACTTAAGACCTAGATCAATTCGAGAGGATATCGAGACTAAAATTGAACCCGTTGCAAATGCATGTATCAGTGATAGACTTATGTGATTTATTTGTTCGCGCCTGAACTATAATTATATGTTTATGTCGCCGCTAGTGTTGTTCGCTATTACTTGATTTCTATACTTGTGCCCATTGATTCATTGCTTGATATCATATTACTTGGTGATATATTATGAATGTAAGATATCATATGGAGTAAATAAATCAAGATCATTGCCACATCTGTTTATGATTGCTTTATATGCTACTACCTGACTATTTGCGTTACGTAGTTACGATTGTTTTATATATACATTCGTACATATTTACGAGTCTTCCTTGACGATGAGTGAGACTCATGTAATCGGATAGTTCCTTTATTTATTTGATAACTATTATAATATATCATTATATTATATATAGGTTCTTTGCTTGGTACGTGTTATTGTTCACGGTATTGCGTGACTGACATTTACTTTCTCCCGCTTATGATTTCGAGCGTCTACTTATGGAACACAACGACTCATGCGCTTGCTTTTGAAAATTTCATCTAATAACGTTTTAGATATTTTAACTATTTTAAATGAGATCTTGCCGCTGATAACTATTATGATATTATCCTCTTGAGTTTAATGACCGTACACTCCATACACGTCTACACTCTTGGTATCGCAAACGCTTGTTATTGGAGTGTAACTGGTCGACGTCTCGTTTTGAGTATCTGATTAATTTTTTTTGTGATATCATTTGGATAGTTTGCCTGTCTGAATGGTGCGGTGTGACTCTAATTAGGTACTTATGATTTCACATTTAAATGGAATGGGACGTTTGAATATGGAACATGAGTCTCTTGGCGACAAGTTAATTATGGTTTCGTATTTAGATGGTATGGGACGTCCAAATGTGAAATCATAAGCCACCAGACCCGAAGCTTATTTATGGTTCCGTATTGAGATGGTATGGGACATTTGAATACGCAAGGTGTAAATAAACTAGTTGTAAAATCTTTTTGTAATATCTATTTTTTTGATACTTTACATATTTTGATGGTAAATCTTGTCGAGAATATTGATTAAAATGAGTTATGAGGTCTTTATTGAAATATATTGGGACGCCTTTACATTTGAATAAAGAAGTTATAAATCGCTTAACCAAAGGTTTATTTTTTATATTTACATAGATTGGGACGACTCTATATGTAAATGTGAATTATAAACAAGTGGCCTTAAGCACATCTGACATGATTTCATATTTACTTTATTATTCATTGATTCCAATTACGGAATGTGCTTCTTTCGACTCATGATTCGCCCGTACGAGTTTAATCATTGTTTTGTCTTCTTACCGTTATGATTATTGAGTTTTGACGAAAGATTCTTGAACTATATTTGATTCGTAAATTGTCGCACCGATTCTTTCCGAATGAACACCGATCGGCGCAAGCCTAACGAGATGACTGCAGTGAACCCTGTCTCGAATTTTCAGAGTGAACGACTGGCTAGATTATCTAATCGTCCTTTGTCTATTCTATGAACCCTCACCGACAATTAAGATGTTGGCGACTTGTCGAACTCTTCGCTTCTAGTTGTCCTTATCTGTTCTATGAACCGTTACCGCTTTGTCAAATTGACCTATTGAACCCTTAAGATATAATCCAGTTTTAGCCAGTGCTTTCCGACACAACCTCCTTTGAACAACACAAACTAAAATCTGAGGAGAATTAAAAATGACCGGTTTAAGTATGTTCGACCTAACTTTGCATAAAAACATCGTACTTCCCTCTTCTTGACACTTCTCAACTGGGTAACAACGAACGAGTTTCGAGGACGAAACTCAAAATACCACGTGGATGATGTAACACCTGAGAATTTTTCTTACTTTAAATAATAATAAATTATATTAATTATTATACGAAATTGATTTTTGAGTGCTACCAAACTTATTTGATTTGAAAACGGGACATATTTTGACAAAGTTTGAAAAATCGCACAATCTGCGTACCAACACGTTAAAAATTAAATTCTATATTTAATTGGCACGAGATATTTAATTAAAATGATCTATTAGTTTTTTTGACTATTTATATTTTAATAACGTTGGTTAAAAACGTGAATATTCAAGTTGAAATCCATTTTCTTTAAAACAAAGTTCATCCGAGGCACCTTATAGACAATCAAAATTTTAAAAAAAAAAGTTTACGAAATATTCTTGAACAATGATCAAGTGAATACTCATTGTTATAAGAAAAATCATTTGGAAAGCAATGGGGAAAGTTTCGCGTCTTGAATCATTCGTTAACTATCCTAAATGAGCCCCGAACCATTGATTAATGAAAGTTATAAGAAAAGTTACGCTTTTAACCCTGAACTATTCACACCTTACACTTGATTTTATTATAAATAGAAAATCTTAATATTTTCTCTCATTTCATCACCTTCACACACACACACACATAACCCTAATAAAACTATATCTCTGTCGCTCATCCTCTCAAAATTTCCGGCCATCTTAACAGCCGCCGCCGAAAAATCTTTCCGGTCAACTTTTCCGGCCAAGTCTTAACACAAGTATAACCACCCGATCTACCCGATCCACAAACCGATCTATCATATATATCATTTTTGTCCGTCGTCATCTCTCCGACGACTGCCACTGCCACCACGGCTTCACCATCACCACCGTGACCATCTCTACCATTCGCACTTGGTCGTTATCACCTCAGCTGCTGCCACCCGTCGTTGTTAACCACACCATGTCTCCATCGGATAGATCTACACCTCCATGGTGTTTAACCACCGTCACCACCACAATGATACCACAACCCACCGCTGTTCTTCCCACCATCAACATCATGAATCCACCATACCACCACCGTTACTATAAACGACGTCACCACCAGCCGCCACCTTGAACCACCGATCTAACCACCACCGTTGGATCTACGTATCAGCACCACCACGAAAATCAGCCATCGAGTCCACCATTAGCCACCCACGGCTCAATTTCAACAGCCACATGGGTGTTTGTTTTGCATTGTGTAGCGTTTTTAAACTTATAAGGGTGTTTGTTGTTGGGTTCGGTTTACATCAGCCCCGAAGGGGTGTTCGTATGTTGTTGTGTGGCACCGAGACCACCACAAAGTGGTGCCCGTGTGTGTCGTTCCGGCTACCACAGCCGCACCAAAGGCGGTGCCGGCTCGTGGATATATTGGTTGTTATTGTTTTGATTGTCGTCTAAAAATGATATTATGTTGGTTTTTGTGAATTAACGACCGTTAGTGTCGTTTGGTTCGGTTTAACAACTGCTAAGGGCGTTAGTTGTGAGGTTGGAATACGTTAATGGGGCGTTTGGTGTTGTGATTAATGAATGGTTGAAAGTGTTGATTATCGGGATTGTTTGGTTGAAAGTGTTATTATTGAAAATGTTGGTTATTTACTTGGTTATCGGTAAATTCGTTTTAAATTATATTGCTTATGATTCGACAACAATTAATTTGATATAATGTGGATATTTGAAACATGGACTGATTTTGAAAGTGAAAATATTAAGTTTTGTGATTATGGGAAACGTTGTACAAACGAATAGGTCATGCCAAAAAATTTATAAATTTAATAGTTATTAGTTTTCCTAAATGCTATTTAGAAACTAAAACGATTTATTAATTATTAAAATGAAGATTAAAGAAATAATCATTTATAAAATATCATATTATAAAATCATAATTATTGTATATAGTATTGAAACTTCATTTGAGACCCTAAAATGTGTGTTTGCTTTTATAAAATGAACTGTATGTAACTAATGAGTGATTTTTAAAACATGTCGAATCATTTTGATTTATTTATTTTTATGGTTTATATAATAGTTGCAAGGTCTTGTATACTCAGGCTATTTATTCTTTTGGTCGTCATCTTTCTTGAGTTTAGTACATGTCGTGTGTCATGTACATTCCGTGTTATTCGTGTGTTGTCTGTTCTTGCTATATAATTCAAGCTATGAATTATATACATGTTCCGTTCTTTCATCTATAATATATACTAGGTGTATATATTACATACATGGTGGTATTTTCCGCTTCATCTTACTGAACCGATTACTAAACCGACTACTGAACCGATTACTGAACCGATTGCTGAACCGATTACTGAACCGATTACCGAACGACTTCGACATGGGATTTAAACGGTTTATGAGACGATGGTATTGATGAAACCTTTCATCGGGAAAGCTTGGTTGCATCGAATTTGGGATGCTAGGAAATAATATATAAGATAAACGACGGCTTCTGGTGCTGAGTAGTATTGGTTTACGTTACGCTGCTCTTGGTATTCGCATATCTGCTAATCGTTCTGCAACATCGATGTGAGTTCATACCCCCCTCTTTTTGTTTTCAAATCGCTTTATAAATGTTTTGAATCTCTTTTGGGGGAGATACATGCTTGTCGATGTCAAATACGTGTTGTGCATTTCAATGATTGTTTACGATATTCATGTATATACTTTCCAAGTGTTATTGTGATAAATACACGTTGATATCTTTTTGAAGATTGTTTATATTGCGCACGTGCTTGTACTTTAGAGGATTTTTACGTGACATGTGTGTTTATACATTTCGAATTGTTGATGATTTATACTTGTGAATATCTGAGCCATCCCATAGCTCCTTTTAAACTGCTTTGTATGTTTAACACTTTGAAGTGAAATGACTGCTTGTGCTTTCTTGTGGACGCAAAAGAACTGAATTCTGTGAACACTCAATGAACTTCGTTTATGATTAGCCTAAGTAGTGTTAGCCATAGTCCCCACCATCATGAATTGTTAATTACTCTGCTAGAGTAAGCTCTTATGTTATGGATAGATCTATTGAGGCTTGACAACCTCCACTCGGGCATTCTGACGCCGGACGGGTGTATATCATTTGTGTGAACTCGGGTAGTTTTGGCTAGACTCCCACTTGGGGCAACTTATATGTACATTGTGGTGTACGTACTGGATCATTAGCTTCGATATCATGAGCTTAGCGCTATCATAAACACTGAAACACCCGATTTATCCTACACTTGGAACTATATCTCCTATAGTTGCCTTGGGTACTTGAACTGAACTTTTGCGGTCTATCTTGCTATGAATTTTGAATGTGAATCCTGACTTTGATCTTGCTATGAATCTCCAATGTGAATCTTGACTTTGATCTTGCTATGAATCTCCAATGTGAATCTTGACTTTGATCTTGCTATGAATATTGATATGAATCTTGACTACGATCAAGTAGTGATCTGATATGAATCTTAACCGCGATATTGATAGGAATCTTGACTGCGATCATGTATTGGTCCGATATGAATTTTAACTGTGGTATCGGCATGAATCTTGACTATAGTAATGAAATGCTCTTGACAAGAATTTATTATGTGGTTATGACATGATTCATGCATGAGATGTGATAGGATTGATATAATCCTTAGGTGTGGTATTGACGTGATTCATGCATGTGGTTTCTATATGACACTTATATGATGGTTTGAAATGATGTTTACATGCTGGTTTGATATGGTCCTCGTGTGCTAGTTGACATTATGTTTATATGCCGATCTGATATGATTCTTGTGTGCTAGTTGACATGATGTTTATATGCTGGTATGTTATGATATTTGTATGCTAGTTTGATATGATACTCATATGCTGGTTTGATATGATACTTATATGCTGGTTTGGTATGATGCTCATATGCTTATTGCTATAGTTATAATATGTGATCTCGATTATGATACTGACATGAACCGAGAATATGACATTGTTATGTATATTGACCGTGGATACTGAATTGAACTCGGGTGTGAATGAGTTCATGAACCCAAAAACTAAACTAAAATGAACTGTGAGTATGAACTACAACTTGTGTATGAACTGAAGTTTTGTGCTAACTGTTATGCTATTTCTAAACTTTGATTTATGACCGAACTTTGTTGTAATGTCTCTTTATTGTGAACTCTGGTTTCTCGAACATTTTTGCGACGCTACTTATAGTAGTTGTCCTTGTAAACTTTTAATGTGTCTTAAACATTTTAATAAAACTTATGAACTCGCCAACCTTTGTGTTGACACTTTTAAGCATGTATTCTCAGGTACTTGACTGAATGATTATTTGGAGTCAACATTGTGATATTTGGCATAGAGTACGTTCTCTTGGATCAAGACTCGGATAATCATGACGTAACAGGCCCCAATACTCGTGGGCTTCTGTTGGGCCAATTTGGGGGTGTTACATCTATGGCATACTTTGAGTCACAATACATAGGTACTTTATCAAAGTAGAAGCCATAATCCGTGAGTTGTGTTCTCATCCAAAGAACTTGAGCACAACACGCAGATAGAGACACATACTCCGCTTCGGTTGATGACAGTGACATGCAATCCTACTTCTTGGAAGACCATCCCACGAGCTTATCTTGACCTAGAAATTATGCACCACCAGAAGTACTTTTTCATGTATCAAGACACCTTGCATGATCAAAATCTGAATAGGCCGTTAGAAAGAAACCAGTTTCCCTCGGATACCAGAGTCCCAAATGAATGGTATTCTTAAGGTACCGAAAGATTCGTTTAACCTCCTTGAGGTGCTTTTCAGTGGGTCGTGCTTGATTTCGTGCACAATAAAATGTAGCATGTGATATATCTGGTCGGCTTGCTGTTAAGTACATGAGGGAGCCGATCATCGAACGATATTTCGTTTGATCTATGGCATCTCCCTCCAAATCAGCATCTAGGGATGTTGTTGATAATGGTGTGCCAACGGGGTCACATGAGGTCATACCATGCTTTTTGATTATCTCTTGACAATAATTAGCTTGGTTAATAAAGATACCACTTGGGGATTGATAAACTTGAATTCCTAGAAAGAATTTTAGTTCGCCCATCATTGAAATTTCAAATTTGTTGTGCATTTACTTTTTCAAACCGTTTTGAAAGTTTTGCGTTTGTAGACCCGAAAATAATGTCATCAACATAAATCTACACAAGCAAAATGTCATCCCCATATTTTTAAGTGAACAGAGTTAGATCAATGGAACCTTTTGAGAAAACTTTGGATACCAGAAATTTCGAGAGCTCGTCGTACCACGCCCTTGGAGCTTGCTTGAGTCCATAAAGTGCTTTGTGGAGACGATACACCTTGTCAGGATAATGAGGATTGACGAATCCTTCCGGGTTTGCGACATAGACTTCTCCCTTCAAAGGACCGTTACGAAACGTCGTCTTTACGTCCATTTGATAAACGATGAATCCCTTATGTGCAACATAAGCAAGGAAAATCCTGACCGCTTCCATACGAGCTACTGGTGAAAATGATTCTTCAAAATCAATACCCTCTTTCTGGCCATACCCTTTAGCCAATAGCCTAGCTTTGTTCTTGATGATTGGGTTTACTACATCCATCTTGATTTTCTAGACCCATCGAAGATTTAATGGAATTACATCGTATGGTCTATCAACAAGTTCCCAGACTTTAAGTCTTTCAAATTGAAGAAGTTCATCTTGCATAGATTCAATCCAAGCATGATCAGCCATGGCTTCTTTGATGTTTTTCGGTTCAGTTGTACTCACGGCGAGTGCGAACATAAAAACATCACCATCGGTTTCTAATTGTTGTCTTGTACGAACAGGCTGTGAAGGGTTTCCAATTACTTGAGCCAAAGGATGATCTCGGGTCCAATGATGCGTTGAAGGATGTCGGTGGTAGAACGTATGCATATTTGACGGATCAACATGTAGAGTAGAAGACTCTCCAGTTTCATGTACCGGTGTACCGAATGGGTTGATAAATTCGTCTTCGTCATTTAATGCACAGTCTGCTTGATTTTTGTTCTCTGGAGCAATGACAGTAGTTGTAGATGTTGTAGGATCGATTGTTGAAGTGATATAAATAGAGGAGGTAAATCTGCAGCAACCCGTGTTGAAGTAAATGAAGTTTTATCCTTTTGTTGACGATGATCGGTATCATCATTCTTATCATGAGTGACAGCGGAAGACTTCGATACAACATGTTTCTCCCCCGTGAAATATTCATCAAACATTGGTCCATATAACATTTCCAACTCTTCAATTGTCGTGTCGACTGTCATATCTTCTCTTGGAACATTTTCTTGAACCAGCTTTGAACTTGATGGTTCATTGCTGTGGTCTTGAGTTCCGAGTTCTGTGCAGTTGTGCACATAAGTCTTTTGTCACTGTGGATCGGGACTTAAACTGTTTTGTTCAAGTGCCATTTCTTGTAATTCATCAAATCTGATATGAATAGTCTCGACTATCAATTTTGTTCTCTTGTTGTACACTTTATATCCCTTAGACTGAGTTGTATATCGCACTAGAATGCATGCATCACCTTTCTCTTTCATCTTGTCCAGATTTTCACTATCTCGAATAATGTAACACGTACATCCAAAAACATGAAGGTGTCTGAGTGAAGGTTTTCGATCATGAATTATGTGATATGGTGTCTGTTCGTGTCTTGGGCTAATTAAGGATCGGTTTTGTGTGTAGCATGTGCTTGACACGGCTTCGGCCCAGAAGAATAATGGTAGTTTTGAAGCTGATAATAATTTTCGAGCAGCCTCAACTAATGTACGGTTTCGTCTTTCAACAAAGCTGTTTTGTTCGGGTGTTCGAGCAATAGATGTTTCATGTTCAATCCATTCGGCTTCAAAATAAATCTTTAGAGTTGAATTTAAAAATTCTGTTCCTCTGTCAGTACGTACCACTTTTACTCGAGCTTTAAGACCACGTTGTGTAAGCTTAAGGAAGTTAATAAGAACCTCAGGTGTTTCATCCTTGGACCTCAAGAAGTGACTTAATATGACAACTTTTTGCATATGTGTACTCGTTCGTTCTCGCTGTCTAATCGAATTGATCACGGTTTAGGGTGGAATTATTGGTGTTGGTAACTAAAAGGGGGAGCTTTGATTATCTATCTCTACTTGTAAGCATAAGAGCTAAATATATAAAAATAAACAAGTAATCTAACCTTGATAGCTGCGTAACTGATCTTTAGAAAAATCAACAAATTCAGAATAAACTTGATCTTCGGATAAACATACTTTCTTCGGAATAAAGCCCTATTTTCGGATAAACATGATATTTTCGGAAAAACAATTATTTTCGCAAAAATGACCTATATTCGGAAAACATCATATTTTTGGATTAATGGGTAATCTTCAGAATAACTGAGATTTTCGGAATAATACCTTTTTCGGAATAAAGACTGAATTCGGATAAAACTATGTTTTTTGGAAAAATAGGAGTTTTCGGATAAAAGTGGGGTTTTCGAAAAAATGCAATAATTCGGATAAATGGGTATTTCAGAGTTAAGCTGATTTTCGGAATAAGAAGTAAGTTCGGATAACACAAATTTGGGATAAAGAGTTTTTTCGGATAATTAGGTATCTTCGGAATAAGCTACAATATTCGAAATATGGCATAATTTCAGATAAACAAAGATTTTCAGATAAGATATATTCAGAATAAAGAGTTTCTTCGGAATTATAAAACCCTTTTCCGAAGATAGCTAATACGCATATGACAGTAACAGTTATAATCAAAATAAGCTAAAAATAAGCAAAATCCAAATAAGCACTTAACCAAAACTAAATCCAAATTGATTTTAAGAAAAACTAAATAAGCCACAAATTAAAAACTATAAAAACACAAAATAATCAAAATATTTAAAATCAACTTTTAATTAAAACTATTAATCTACCAAATCAACTTAATTAAAAACAAACCAAACATTAATTAATCTAAAAGTGCAATAAGCTAAAACATCCACCACATCAAAGAGCACAATCAAATAGGTGAATCAATCAATCCATCAACAAGATTAAACAACCTACATGATTAATCAACCACAAGATTAAGAAAGGTAGAATGAGAATTAACTAAAAAGCTTGATTAAATTGAAAATTACGATTCAAAGTACAAGATTTGAAATGAAAGATTAAGAAAAACTAGAGAGAGAAAATTCTAGAGAGAGAGTAACTTAAAAACTAAAAACTAAAAAAATGACTAATAACTAACACCTCCTAATTAACCATTAGGAGGGTATTTATAGGAGGAGAGGGGGTGTGTTGTTTCTTCCTTCTTTTCTCTTGTCTTCTCGTCGTTTTAGTTAACTCGTCTTTCTCGACTTTGTCTCGGGATTAGTCGAATGATAAAATGAACTCGTCTTCTAATTTTCTTCTTTTAGTAGACTTGATTCTTCGACTTTGTGAAACTTCCGTCTTTAGACTTTTTCTTCGATAAATCTTCAGAATAGGCCTCTGACTTCCGTTCTTCTTGCACTTTTGATCTTTTGACTTCGTCTTTTGTCTTTTTCTTTGATAAAAGCCCGTGAAAGCCCGTGTTTTCTTACTTTTTCATATTTTTGTCCTAAAACACAATAAAAACACAAACCACGCATAACTCTACCTTTTACGACATTAAATACACGTTTTGGTCTTGTTATTATTCGAAATAAGTGGTAACAGGATAAGTGTTATCACACTTATTAAATCCCCTACACTTGACAATTGCAATGCCCTCATGCAATGTATTAATTTCAAAGCACGATTTACATTTTTCATCATAATTAACCCACCTTGGCCTTTATTAAATACTAGACACTTAAAGAAACTAAAAGATAGAAAATAAAAAAATATTAGAAGGACAAAACAAGTAAAGAAATCGAAGACTTACATTAGGGCTTCGGTTGTCATGAATATTTATCACCCTCAAGTTTCACATTCTAAGCTTAAAAACGAGATCACTGTTATTATAAGTTAGCAAACTAACACTCACTCATGTGGCTCAATTATTCGCTTAGACTCCCTTAATCCTAGGTGTATCTCTCATATTTTATTGTTGCCTTTAATGATCACGAGGATGCATTGTTGACTTATTTTGATAGTTTATTTAGGCTGAAAATAAACTAGGACGATTTAATCAATAGTTAGCTAAAGGACAAAATCTTTTATAACTGCTTCTCGAAACCTCATAAAGTTCATTTCTTGGCATAACTCGCTTCAAGATTTGAGACCCTTCTCGGACCGATATTTGGCATTGACTTCATACTTCGAATCTTGAGAGATGATCTTAAACAAAATGGTCTTCTCTTCATAATAGGAATTTCTTCACTTGAAGTTTTTGAGAGATTCTTCAAACTTGGACCACGACTTCTTCATTTTTCTCCAATCTTTATTTTTGATTTTGACATACAACGATTCGCCTTCTTTTAGGACTTGGATCTATTTATCCTCATACCTTGCTAGGGTCTTTTCGGATAGACTTCTCCATGATCTTTAGGGGAGTATTTGCTTTTCGTTGTGTGTCTCGATCCTTCATATTGATTTTTGATAAATGATTCTTCACATCACTTTGGATCTTTAGCAACAAAATGTAGCCCTCATGCCTTTTTAGGGCCTTTTCAGACTCGCCAATCTTCGCATCCCGCTTCAATAAGTTATGCCTTGTCTATGAATTCTAATAATACCGAGCAGCTTTTAAACGATCTTGTGATAGAAGCTAAGTAACTTTTCAAATCGTACAACCTTACTTATTGAAATTATATTATTAACAAGCGATAGGAGAAAAAGCTCGTAATTAACTCACATAAATTCATGAAAGAATACCAAACTTATATTTGACTCTATCATCTATCGTCCTCCACAATTTAAAATCTCAAGGAATGAGACTCGTGGATGCTTAGCCAATTAAATCAAAGTTTTGGGTTTTCAAGTCATCTATAGGATCTTGCAACTTCTTAGAATTTTTCAAGCTTAGAATTAAAATTTTAAAGTTCCCTTGATAAACGACTTTCCAGGAGCAATTATAGGAACTTGCGAAAAGTTCTTGTTATTAACCCGTAAGAGTTAAGACTTTCGCGTTTTAAAGTTCCCTATATAAAAGCCTAGTAAAACTTGACTTAAACACGTTAAGGATACTAGCTAGAGTAAACTTAGATAAGTAAACTCAGGTTGAGTCAAAAGATTCATGACGGGCCTAATATATCAAAGACATCTAAACTCATTAAAAACCATTTTATTTAACTTTAGTTTTCTCTTTTGACTTTATTCTTGAAATGAAATATATACATACGATACGATAACAAAAGGAAAGAACATAAAAGAGAATAAATGAAAAAACTAGTAGGCCAAAATAGATCAAAAATTTTGAAAAATGTCGAAAAATTAAAATTTTCGGTTAAAACGAGGACATATTCATGGAAAAGCCCACTTAACTTCGATAGAAGTCCTCCTACACTTGATATAAACATTTCCCTCAATGTTTAAGCATGTGGGAGTAAACTCTCCTACACTTAGGACATTGTGCACTTTGTTTAAATCTTGCTAAGGAAGAGACAACTATAGTGATTTCAATGTCAATCATAAGATATGAAATATGTAATCATAAAAGTTTAGGATAGAACCGGGAAGACGGGTACACGGGATCACGAGTCGTCAAATATCATCAAAAGTGCTCTTTGGAAGCTTTAATCCCTGCACATCATAAGAAACAAGACAACAAACACCTATGTAGCTCCCCTACACTTATTATTAAAATGGGTAAAAAGGATAGATCATCGGGTTGCCTCCCGAGAAGCGTTTGTTTTTGTTAACCGAGTCACGAGCCTGACTCGACCTAAAATCAATTCAAGGGAAACGTGGTGAGGGATGGAATCATCTCATGAGAGATGTCCTCACCAAAGTACAACTTAACACGTTGGCCATTCACTTTAAAGTTTGGCCCATTTGGTTGAGATAGCTCAATAGTGCTATAAGGGAAGATTTTAGAAACGGTGAATGGGCCGGACCAACGACTCTTAAGCTTTCTCGAAAAGATTTTCAACCGAGTGTTAAAGAGTAAAACTTGATCACCTATGTGAAACTCTCGGTTCTTAATCTTGGAATCATGAATGAGCTTGGTTTTCTCCTTGTAGATCAATGAATTCTCATAAGCCTCATTCTTCACTTCATTAAGTTCATTGAGTTGGATCTTCCTAAGATCACCGGCTTTGTTTATATCAAAATTAGCCCGTTTCAAGGCCCAATAGCCTTATGCTCCAACTCAATGGGGAGGTGGCATGCCTTTCCGTACACAAGACGATATGGAGTGCAACCGATAGGTGTCTTATATGCGGTACGGAAAGCCCACAAAGCATCATCTAACTTCGGCCCATGAGGCACGATGCTCTCCCACGGTACGATCTAAGATTCACTTAAGTCCACGGTTAGAGATCTCGGCTTGACCATTAGTTTGTGGATGATACGCGGTGGAAAGACGGTGATTGACACCATACTTAGCCATGACTCGAGCAAATTGATCATTGCAAAAATGAGTCCTACGATCACTAATGATAGCATGAGGAACATCCAATCGAGCAAACAATTGTTTCAAAAATTTCACAACCACCCTCGCATCTTTGTTAGGTAAAGCCTTTGCTTCAACCCATTTGGATACGCAGTCAACGGCTACGAGGATGTACTTGTTCCCTTTGGATGATAGAAATGGCCCCAAAAAGTCGATGCCCCATACGTCAAAGATTTCACATTCTTGGATGAAATTTTGAGGCATCTTATCTTTATATGTGGTCTTTCCTTGTCTTTGGAAAGCATCACAATGATTAACCATTTCATGAGCGTCATGATAAATGGTGGGCCAATAAAATCCGGAGTCGAAAACATTCTTCGCGGTATAGTTAGGACCAAAGTGACCACCGGTGGGTCCTTTGTGGCAAGCTTCAATGATTAATAAAGCTGTCGGCCCATCAACACACCTACGAATGAAAAGATCCACACATTGCTTGAAAAGGTAAGGGTCGTCCCAATAATAATGTTTAATATACTTAAAGATTTTTTTCTTTTGTTAGGACGTTAACCCTTCCATGAGAACACCACCCGCTCCATGGGGTATCGTCAAGATTGGAATTGATAGACATTAAGGCCTCAAGAGGAAAAGATTCATTAATCTCTTGATTTGGAAGTTCCCCTTGATAAGGATCCTCGAGCCGACTAAGATGATCTGCGGCTAGGTTTTCCGCTCCCTTTTTAACACGAATTTCAATTTTAAATTCTTGTAGGAGCAAAACCCAACGAAGGAGTCTCGGTTTAGCATCTTGCTTGGTCAACAAGTATTTCAAGGCGGAATGATCGGGGTAAATTATGGTGGTGGAAAGCACAAGATAGGGGCGGAATTTTTCAAAAGCATACACTACGGCTAAAAGCTCTTTTTCGGTAGTGGTATAATGCAATTGAGCCTCCTTCATTGTCTTGCTAGCATAATGGATTGGTTGGAAGTGTTTGTTCACTCGTTGACCTAAAACCGCTCCAACCGCGAAATCACTAGCATCCCACATAAGCTCGAAAGGTAACTCCCAATTTGGAGAAACTAAGATCGGTGCATTAGTTAATTTACCTTTAAGAAGTTCGAAAGAATTGAGACATTCTTGAGAAAATATGAAAGGAGAATCCTTTTCTAAGAGGCGAGTCATAGGACGAGCTATCTTAGAGAAATCTTGGATGAAACGTCGATAAAATCCCGCATGACCTAAAAAACCTCTAACTCCTTTGACGGTGGTAGGTGGAGGCAACTTAGCAATGACGTCAACTTTAGCACGGTCGACTTTGATACCGGCTTTGGAAATTTTGTGACCTAGAACAATACCTTCTTTTACCATGAAATGGCATTTTTCCCAATTAAGAACGAGACGAGTGTCTTCACACCGTTTAAGCATACGTTCTAAATTGGCAAGGCAAGATGAGAAAGAATCACCATAGACCGAGAAATCGTCCATAAAGACTTCCATAGTTTCTTCAACCATGTCATGAAATATAGCCATCATACACCTTTGGAAAGTCCCAGGAGCATTGCATAAGCCGAAAGGCATTCTTTTGTAAGCAAATGTTCCATAAGGACAAGTGAATGTGGTTTTCTCTTGGTCTTTTGGATCGATAGGAATTTGAAAATACCCGGAGAAACCGTCTAAGAAGCAATAGTAGTCATTACCCGCTAAACGCTCGAGCATTTGATCCATGAAAGGAAGAGGAAAATGATCCTTACGAGTGGAATCATTGAGCTTGCGATAGTCTATGCAAACTCGCAAACCCGTGACAAGTCGAGTAGGAATCAACTCGTTGTTTTCATTGGGAACAACGGTTATCCCGCCTTTCTTAAGCACACAATGGACGGTACTAACCCATGGCGAATCCTAAATAGGGTAAATCATTCCAGCATCTAGAAGTTTGATAACTTCTTTCTTGATGACGTCATGAATTTTCGGATTAACCCTTCTTTGGCTTTGGATTGGGGGTTTAAAGTCATCTTCCATGAGAATTTTATGAGTGCAAAAGTTAGGATCAATTCCGTGGATGTCGGAAATTTTCCAAGCAATTGTTTTCTTACGATTTTTTAGCACATCGATAAGTCGAGATTTTTCATCCTCTTTTAAGTCCTCTGCAATGATGACGGGTAACTTCTTATTGTCTTCTAGGAAAATGTATTTAAGACGAGACAGTAAATCCTTAAGCTCTAAATCCGGAGGATTGTCGATGGAAGGTTTATTCAAATTCGGATCATCGTTTATGATTTCCATAGGAGCAGGTGGAGAAATATGGTCCTCATTGAGAAGTTTCTCAATGGTACGAATGTCTTCGTCCCAATCGGAGGGAGAATCGTCATATTTTAAGTCCACATCCCCTAAAGTTTCTTAAAATTCTTTCAAAAGAAAATCACTTTCTCCAAATGGAGTCACTGATGGAGCAATAGAGGCAACGGTCTCAACAATGGGTAGAGAAGAAAAACCACTTTTACAAGCGTCTTTGAAATGTTCTTCGCAAGACTCATCAAGTACGTCAATGAAATTAATGCTCTCGTGTTCATACGGTTGCTTAGAAAGTTTACCCCTGTTGAAGACGATTTTGTCGTCACCAACTCTCATGATTAATTCGCCCGCGGCTACATCAATAAGAGTGCGACCGATCCTCAAGAATGGACGTCCAACGATTAATGGAACACGGGGATCCATCTCGTAGTCAACGACAATAAAATCCGCCGGAAAGGTGAATTTGTCGACACCGACGAAGACATCTTCGGCTATCCCCACCGGATAAGCAACCGTACGGTTAGCTAACTCCAATGTCATTCGTGTGGGGACTAGCTCGGGTAGAGATAATTGTTACCAAACGCTTAATGGCATTAAGTTGATACTAGCAACTAGATCAGCTAGGGCCAAACAATTCTCTACCCTGGGAAAGTTGCAAGGAATGAGAAAGCGACCCGAATCACCAAGTTTGGTTGGTAATTTCCTTAAAAGAACCGCAGAGCAATTCTCATTAAGTTGGGTTTGAGCAATATCAAGGAGGTTTTTCTTATCACTTAGAAGATCTTTGAACATTTTAGCATATTTAGGCATGTGAGCGAGAGCCTCGGCAAAGGAGATGTTTAAATTCAATTGTTTAAACATTTTAAGAAAGTTTGAAACTTGAATATCATCCTTGTTCTTCAACTTCTCTTTCCTCAACCTTGAAGGGTAAGGTATGTCGGGTTGAGATGAAGGCTTTGGAATGGATTGCTCACTCACATCCTTGGGTGGAGGAGGGGTGGAAGTAGAAGGTGGAGGAATTGGTGAAGGTGGCTTGTTTTCCTTTGTCACAATCACCAGAGTAGCCTCAGGAATCTCGGGTTCCTTATAACTTTTTCCACTTCGGGTGGTGATTGCTTTAATCTCACCTCTTGGATTAGCAACGGTGTTACTCGGAAGAGAACCCGAAGCAGAGGGTTGATTACTTGGGAAGAAACTAGCCATAATATCCCTTAAGTCATTCGTTTGACTTCTTAAAGAGTTTCGCATGTCATTCCTAAGCTCGGCTCGAAGATCATTCCCTTGTTTAGCCATGTCACCTTTCAAGTCAATAATTTGGCTCTGAAGATTTTTCACCAGCGCGTCATTAGTCCTCATGTAAGTTTCAACCTCGTGATTAAATGTAGTGGGTTGGTTGGGAGGAGGAGCTTGGTAAGCGGGTGGCTGATAGGTGGGTTGTTGGTAAACTTGATTATTTCCTTGAGGTGGATATGGATTTCTTTGGGTTTGGTATTGATTAGGAGCTTGAGGTTGGTTTTGATTTTTACGATTGAAGTTGTTTTTGTTTTGAGGAGGAAAACCGGGTGGTGAAAGAAAGTTGTTTGAACGATAACTTAGCAAATTATGGTCACCTTGAGGACGATCTTGATAGCCTCGCGTGGAAAAATTACTGTTAGCCGCATAAATTTTTTCCGGATTGTCATGAGTAGAAGGACAATCGGTGTATGAATGAGAACCACCGCAAGTCTCACAAGAAGGTGTTACAGCTTTAACTTGTTGAAATTGCTTCGTAGCCATGGCTAAGAAATTTTTATTCATCTCGGCTAGTTGACGGGTGAGTTGGGTGAGTTCGGCTATCTCGAGGTTTGATGAAGTAGAAGAAACATTGACTCTCGGCTTATTTCTTGAAGATGCGGATGAATCCCAATTTTTGTGATGAGTGGTCATGTTCTCTATAAGCTCTCTACACTCCTCGGGTCTTCATAAATGTACGACCGGTGGCGGCATTAATCGTATCACGATCACGAAAAGTTAAACCATTTTAGAAAGTATCAATTAAAGTGACGGGGAGCATATTATGGTTAGGACAACGATCGATCAAGACATTATAACGTTCCCAAGCATCGAAAAGAGACTCATCGGGTTCTTGAGTGAAAATATCTTGTCCCATGTATGAATTGAGTTTTTAGAAAGACTAGTTACCATGGATGGTGGAAAATATCTTGACAAAAACTTCTGAGTCATCTTGTCCCATGTATGAATTGAGTTTTTAGAAAGGCGATCAAACCATTTTTCGACATGGTGGGATAAAGTGTGTGGAAAAAGATGAAGGCGAAGAAAATCTATGGAAACACCGGGCAATTTCATGCGTTGAGTGACGGTTATGAATTTATCGAGGTGTTTGTTGGCATCATCATACGGTAATCCGCGAAATCAGCAAGCATTTTGAACTTGTTGGATCATGTGATGCTTCAACGAAAATTCGGGAGCCGTGATTTGCATCGGCGCAATCGGTCCTCCACGTCCATTCATAGTTGGTTGACATAGTTCCTCCATCGTACGGAGGTCGGGTTGAGGGTCATGGTTGTTATTATTCACATTGGGGTGAGGTGGATTGTTATTATTATGCACACCGGCCATATCTAAGTCTCTACGAGTCTCGGGCTCAAGATAAGACGAAGATCGAGTACGCATACACTAAAAATGAAATACAATATTTTTGATTTTTTATCTTTTTGATTTTTTTTTATTTTTGAAAATTTTATGTTTTTTAGGATTTTTTGAATTTTTTTATGCTTGTAAATGACGTTCCCAAAAGAACGGATCCCACAATCCAAATTTTCTCACTAAAAACCGTTAATCTTTACGAAAAGAGCCGGCAGCGGCGCCATTTTAATATGACAACTTTTGCATATGTGTACTCGTTCGTTCTCAGTGTCTAATCGAATTGATCACGGTTTAGGGTGGAATTATTGGTGTTGGTAACTAAAAGGGGGAGCGTTGATTATCTATCTCAACTTGTAAGCATAAGAGCTAAATATATAAAAAAATAAACAAGTAATCTAACCTTGATAGCTGCGTAAACTGATCTTTGGAAAAATCAACAAATTCAGAATAAACTTGATCTTCGGATATACATACTTTCTTCGGAATAAAGCCCTATTTTCAGATAAACATGATATTTTCGGAAAAAAATTATTTTCCCAAAAATGACCTATATTCGAAAAACATCATATTTTCGGATAAATGGGTAATCTTCGGAATAACTGAGATTTTCGGAATAATACCTTTTTTCGGAATAAAGACTGAATTCGGATAAAACTATGTTTTTCGGAAAAGTAGGAGTTTTCGGATAAAAGTGGGGTTTTCGGAAAAATGCAATAATTCGGATAAATGGGTATTTCGGAATTAAGCTGATTTTCGGAATAAGAAGTAAGTTCGGATAACACAAATTTGGGATAAAGAGTTTTTTCGGATAATTAGGTATGTTGGAAATACGTTTTTCCCAATAAAGTCTCGGTCACATCTTAGTTAGCATAGATCACGAGATATAGAATATTTAGAACTTTGTAACTTGGAGCGACCTCCCTTAGGGGGAGATTGTTGGAAATATGTTTTTACGTATTTATGAAGGATTGGTCGCTCCAACGATATATTAATGTATTAGGCTCGTGATCCAGTTGTAAACAGTATAGCCCATATAGCCCACATGTAGGGTGGGCTATATATATCCCCTCCTAGCATGTTAGGAGGGGTGGTTCTTTCATTTTTACATTTTTCATTTTAATAAATCTTACTTTCTCTCTCTATCTTTCTTTTCTCTCCTTTCTCTCTCTACACCCTCATCTTCTTCCTCCTCCTTCTCCATTCCATTTCAATAGATTAATCTTAGATTGCCAAATCCTAAGATATCGTAGACCTTCAATTGGTATCAAGAGCCATGGTTAAATCTTAGGATTTGCATATTTTTTTATCTTTTGATTTGATGGTAAAAATCTTATCTTTTCTATTTTTTTTATAAAGTTTTATCAATCTTCTTTCAATCCTTTCAAATCCTTTCAAATCTGTGCAATCAGTTTTTTAAAACCTGTCCAAATAGTTTTTATCAATTTTTTTATTATTAAATCATAAGTTTTATCCAATCAGTTTTTTCGATTTTCGATATCTGGGTTTCTTTCAAAGATCTGTCCAATCAGTGTTTTAATATTTTATTTTTTATTACTTTATTTTATTTAATTTTTTTTTCTTTTGTTTCATTAGTTTTCATCTCGTCTCTATCAATTTTTGTCCAATCTGTTCCAATCTTTCCAATCTGTCCAAACTGTCAATCTTCCGAATGAAAAGTTCCTTCAAAAATATTCCGGATAGCAAGATATTCCGTATAGCAACTTATTCCGTATAGCCAGTTATTCCGAATAGCAACTTATTCCGTATAGCCAGTTATTCCGAATAGCAATTTATTCCGCATAGCAATTTATTCCGCATAGCCATTTCTTAACTCAACGGACTCAACTCCCCACTCCTTCACCTTATTCCCTCGACACTCGAACAACTCAACTCAAAACCAAACCCAAACAGAAATCACTCAAACCAACTCTCATCTCTCACCCACACCCTCGAATTTAAACAACCTCGACAACTCTCTCGACTCCAACACACACCCTCGCACATCACTCACTCTCGAAGACCTGACTCCTAAACCAAAGACCACCACAAACCACATCACACCCTCACCCTCAAACTTGACTCGACTCCAATCACAACCAAGACTACACCGAGACGCATACTCACAACAGACTGACTCACGACATCAATTCACTCATCTCAACAATATTTAACCCACCCTCGACTACTAGACTCAGAGTTAATCCAATAATCAAGATCTCAGTTTGCTATATATCATTACAAATCTTTAAAGATTTTGTGTGATTAGAACTAATCGCATCATCGATCTATCGAAGGATAAAACCCTCTCTCAATATCCGAAAATTAAGAAAGATTAATAACAATCATGTTATAATCTATCTTGGTTTCATTGGAACTCAAATCGAAAAACAAAAACAAAAATAATTACCCGAGAACTCAACCTCGTCACTAGACAGAAAGACTCGACAGATGATAGAAAGACTCGATAGATATCAAGATTAACAATATACAATCGAAACAATAGATAACCTACCCGAGACCCTTTGTTTACAAAAGATCTTGAAGCCTTTTCTTGTTCTCGAAGCTGTCATAACGAAATCAAAAGGGGTGTTATATTGGTGATAAGATCTGTTTAAGTATGGCTGTGTGTTTAGGTTTAGGTTCAGTTTGATAATGGAAGAAAAGATGGGGGCGGAGATGTTTAGAAGAAAGAGACGAGATATTTAATCTGTTAATAGTTTTTAGGTTTTGAGTTTTTTTATTTATATCAAAGATATTAAAGGGCGGAGATTACAAAGATAATTGGGCGGAGGTTTCTATGTGTTGCCACGTTTGGTAAGTACTTAACACGATTGTGTGGCCACGTGGGTACCTATTCAAGTTGCTAAATCCAAAATTTCAAATGTCTTAAAACGCATGGTTGATTTTTTATTTTGAAAAGTCACGTATATTTTAGATTTATTCAAACGCCCTTTATTTATATATTTTATATATTTTAAAATTTGAATTTTAGTTAAGTTAATTTTAAAAGTTAAGTTAATTTTTATATATTTATATATTTTAAAATTAATTTTTTTAGTTAAGTTAATTTTGGATATTTTGTCAATTGATATATTTGAATTTGGTTCATCGTGTTGAGGTGGGTATTTTAAAAGTATCAAAGTGGTAAAATACTTGACGGGTTAAAAGTTTTTCTGGCCGGATTTGAAGTCAAAACTGACGAGTCAAAGTGACGGGATTTATTTTTAGTGGCTACGGATTTGTGATCGGGTTTGTTTTATCAACATATGAGCCAATAAAAATTGTTGAGCCGAGAAAAGAGTTACATCATCAATCGAGGATTATTATTTTTTAGATTTACTACGGATCTTTTGTTGGTGTTGTTATATCCACAATCATTTGTTATCGAATATTCAATGGATTCATTCGATTCAACATGTCAAAAGGGAGAAATACATAAAATGCAAGACAAAGTTAGTGAAAATGGCATCACTTCATTTCAACTACTTCAGTCTCATCTTGTCACTCTTTCTAGGATTCAAGGAGGGAGCGAATTTGTGAAAATCTTTGGTCAAGATCGTCATATATTCATCGACTCAATATTCACCACTTTGACCCAACTCGCCAAGCAACTCAACCATGAAAACTTTAATCACTCTGCATCCGCACTTGCATATAAGACTCTTGTGACGCAACTTACGCCTTTCCTCCAATTCAGTATCATCACGTCTGAAAGTTCAGTGATTTGCCAATCATTTCTTCGAGATACACATACCGAGCTTCGAGTTTTCCGTGATACAATATTGAAACTCATGACATCGGTCTCATCTTCGATTTATCAAAGATCACAACTTCAGCAAGTGTATGATAATGGAGTGCAAGAATCAATGACGCAGATGCAAGAGGAGAATGGTCATACGGTTGACAACGTGGAGCATAACGATGGTAAGAGCACGGAATCAGGAGGACAACATGATACCAGTGGCACGTCGGGGAATGTTCACGAGATATCTCTTGATGACACCATACCCGTTTATGACGAAGAGCCGGCAAACACGGTACAATGTAATGTTGTTTATGATGTATATGCTGATGACATGCCGCATATTGAGCATTCTGAACCTAATTATGACAAACATGGGATGGAAAAGAGTGATAGAAATACCACTTCTGATTCATCCGATGTGAGTCATAATGGGGGAGAAAGTGTTCAAAATGCTAAACATCATGATAATTGTCTTATAACTGCTCCATTGACTGCTTCTGATTCCAAGATTAGAGAGCTCGAAACGATTGTAGCTCAACAATCAAAAGATCTTGAGGATGCCAAACTTGAATTTTCTAAGAAAACGGATAAATTTGAAACATACTTTGAAAAACTTGAAAAGTCAAACGTTGTTCTTGAAAGAAAATTGGATCAAAAATTTTTAGATTCGAAAGCTGAAAAGGATAATCTTTTGAAACAAATTCAGTTACTAGAGTCTAAATTGGCATCCCAAGATAGATTGCTCAAAGAAAATGAAACGTTAAAAGCCCAAGTTCAGGAAAAGGATTTTGCTATAGCTGCGTTGAAAAACGAGTTAAGGAAAACTAGAGGACCTACTGTGGACACTAAGCTTGAAAAACCATCAATCTTGGGAAAACCGCACACAAATCAGTTCGTCAGACAACCGATTGTCAGACAACCTACGGCATTTAGATCCGAGCGACCACAATCCTCGAGACTGCGGTTTGCCTCCCAAGTTGATTTGGTTTATCTTTCTAGACCAGTCACTCCAACAACTAGGCCCTATGTGACCATAACAGCTTTAGCAAAACCAAATCATATGATTGCCTCTAGTTTCTCTAAGAATAGTTCAAAGAATACGTCTAGAACTAGTTCAAATGATGTGCGCCATGATTTTGGTCAAAGGGAAGCTATTCAAAAGACACAAGTAAGAGATAGGAATTTCAAACCTAGTCAGATACCTTCTAGTTTACCCAACACTGCTAACCGTAGCATGTCCAATCCTAGGAGCATCAATCAATCATCTAGGGATTCTAGATCTTACTCGGACATTAAATATGCTACTTGTAAAACATGTAGAAAATGTGTCTTTACGGAAAATCATGACTCTTGTGTCAAGAAATTACTTGATGAGGTGAACTCCCGTGTTAGAATTAAGTCCCAGTGGATAGCTAAAATCAAACCCTTTGGTAAAATGTGGCGCCCCACTGGTAGAACTTTCACTCTTGTAGGAAACGAGTGCCCTTTAACTAGGATAGTCTCCGATTCTACTAAGACTACTAGGGAGGAAATTGATAAAGATGATACTTCACTTAAGCCTAAACTTAGGGTTTTCTATAAAAGGAAACGTTTGCCAGCTAAGATAAGTGAATCATCTACTCAGGTCGCCTCTGACACAAGTAAAGCCAACTGTGAACCCCCATGTGCTTCTATAATTGATATCGCTAACCCACGTCAAAGCATGTAAATTCCTAATGAGATTGCAGGTACCAAAGTTGATGTTCCAAAAGAACGAAGCGGTCCAATCGTTATGTACCGTTCAACTAAGGACACTCTTAGAGTTTGGTTGCTGAAGAAGCAGATATCGGAGAAACAAGTGTCTCAGGGGATTCATGGTTAAGCTTACCTAAGGACTTATAGTCACATCATAGACTATAACTCGATCTTCAAAGAAAGGAAAGTTTATCGCCCATGGTAAACTTATCATAACAACGAGAAATTAATTTTTCTCGGGCATGAGCTTATATAAAAAACATTCCAAGTTTTTAAGCTCATGCACAATGGCTCCTCGTTAAATGACAGACGATGACCCAGACTTCAGACACAGGGAAGTTTATCTACGCAACGATAACTTACCCTCTTAACAAGAAATTAAGTTTTCTTGGACACGAGCTTATCCTAAAACCATTCAAAGGTTTTAAGCTCGTGTATAAGGCTTATAGATAAATGACAGTCTGTAACCCGTTCTTCAAAGGCAGGAAAGTTTATAGCCGATGATAAACTTATCCTTACAACGAGAAATTAATCTTTCTCGGGCATGAGCTTATATTAAAAACATTCCAAGTTTTTTAAGCTCATGCACAATGGTTCATTGTTAAATGTCAGACAATGACCCGAACTTCAAATAAAGGAAAGATTATCTTTTATGATAACTTATCCTCATAACGAGAAACTTACCTTTCTCGGTCATGAGCTTGTATTAAAACATTCGAAGTTTTAAGCTCAGAAAGGAAAGTGTATCTTTTAAATAAGAGAACTTTTCCTCATAACGAGAAATTAACCTTTCTCGGTCATGAGCTTTCCGTTAAAACAGTCAAAGTTTTCAAGCTCATGAAAACGACGTGCTAAGTAAATGTCAGCTTAGGACTCGTCCTTCAGGTAAAAGGAAAGTTTATCGCCGATGGTAACTTATCCTTACAACGAGAATTTTACAACTTCTCGGACTTGAGCTTTCCTAAGATATTCCAAATCTTAAGCTCAAGTAACTGGTTTTCAAAACTTTGAACACAACTTTTCAAGAATTTCTCAAAAGGTTTTTCTAAATCTTTCAAAATTGTGTGTTAAAAAACGTTTTGATAAAAAGAGCATGTCTTCTGGAATCGATAATATTTACGAACCTAGAAATGTCATTCAATAATGACACGGGGTTGTAAATAAAGTTCGAGCAGAAGTTTAAAAGATTTAAAACATGCTCCATATGGTTTGCTATTATTTCCGATAGTAACCCGCTTTTCACATTGAAGTCAAGCATTTCAACGGAAAGCTTTGACTCTACAATCCGAAGTTATCAACTCCACAATCCGAAGTTCGTTGCAATTGATATCTACATATTAGACGATGCGACTGCTCAAACGACGACTACAGCTCTTTTAGTAGAACACGGGTCAACAATTGAGGGGGAGCAATTGTCCAGCATTCAGAATCTTCGATGCCGAAAGTGCCATAGTTCACAAGTTGGTGTCAAGACAACGATATCAATTGTCCATGTGGTGTAAAGGGGAAGATAATTTCAGAAGTTACGAGGAAGACCAACATTCGTGAGCAAGAACCATGTGCTTCTTTCATATGATGTTCTCCATCATTCAGGTCCAACCTCGTAAATTGCTAATATTGTGAATTCATTATCATATATGATCTTTGCACGTGATAAATACCTTACACTTGTGTTTAAAAGGTATTTAATTTACGTTTCAACTAGACCCTCATTAATTTGAGGGGGAGCTTGTGTAACTCATGAAGATACTTGGCTTTGCATTTTTCTTCCCAAATTTTCTTAAAATGCTATTAAATCAATTGATATTAAAAACATCGATTGCGTTAATATTTTTAGTATGGGGGAGAAAATGTGATTTAATATGGGAAATAATTAATCACAAATGGTTTGACTTAACATGTTAGCTCATCCCGACATGTGCGAAATGTTTTCGGATATCGTGGCATATGTTAAGGGGGAGCAAAATGGTTTTTCACTTCAAAATGGATTTCATGGTGACATACACTTACCCAAAACATCTCTATTCACGACGGTGAAGAATGTGGTGACATAAGGATGGTAGGATAGGTTAAAGTCCAATGATTTCTCTAGAACCGGAGGAATCTTCCCAAGGACATTCCATAGCTAGAAATAGTAGTCCTTAGGAAAGATGGAGAAAGATTGTGAACGTAGCTGAATGCCGACCAAGTACTTAAGTTAGCACTGGAATAATCACAGCAAGGTGCTAGTTATAACGTATTGGTAAGCATTGAATGGGTTGAAGAATGAAAAAGAATTGTAAAGATAAAGGGTGTAAAGAAAGAAGCCCTCCTTACAACTTAGGCAGAAACCGGGGCAATTCATATGCTATTGTGATCATTTATGATTCTCGATATTGAAGATAGACATCATGGACCCAGTGATGCAAGGCACAACCCATCCCAGCTAACTCAGATATCTCTCAAAAGATATTTGTTTTAATCACACGAAGACAACACATTATCTATTGATTTATTCACTCCGAATAAATTGGTATTGAAAAGGTGGCACTCCTCCCCAGCCTCCGATCACTAAAATCCAAAATGCACGATCGAGTCTAGAGCCATTTGAGATCATCATATATCTCATTAGGACACACTTTCATAATTCCTTGCTTCTTCACACACTGTGAAAAGTAAGAAAGTTCTTAAGAGTCCTACGCAAAATCTTCATGATCTTGCCTGAACATCCGAGTAATACGAAAGTATCTACAATGAAGATGGAAATCCTTCTTGAGCGAATATCAAAAAGCTCATGGTAGGTGACTTGTGCGATTCTTTATGAATCAAACTTGTGATAACTGGAAAGCAACAGTGGTTTAATTCTTAACTGAACTTAAACACGTTCCAGGCCTCTACGCAATATCTTAGTGATCTTGCAAGAACACTCATAGTGACACTCTATAGTGTTCACAGTGATGAGTGGAAATCCTTCTAGTGTTAACCTCAAACAGCACTTGGTAGGTAACTTGCAAGATTCTATACGAATCAAGCTCGTGACAACTGTAAAGCAACGATGGTGCGGTTCTTAATTGAACTTCACTTGTTCCAGGAACATGAATTGACGGCTTCAAATCATGCGGATATATTATCCAAATGATTCACTCTTTATGTTCACAGTCAGCTTTGGACGGTCGAATAAAGAGAACGGGTTTACCCGCGAAATCTTGTCAAGGAGGTTCTTAATTGAAACTACTTGTCACAAGTACGATATTTTATATCGTCCAACGGTCTTCACCGACCGGAGGTAAAATGCTACCGAATTACAATGAAATGTTCAAGGCCATTTCATCCGTGTATATGTTTTGTTGCTAACTGTCTTATGCAGCGTAACCAGAAGGTGGCATTGCGGTATACAATCCAGAAGAAGTCGTCACCACATGCTTATACTACATACACTTAGTACTTCAACAAATTCAAGAAAGTCTGAAGGTCAAGTCTTCCGCTGTATCAAACTTTGAAGCTTTCAAGAATCTAAAGGTATAAGTATGTGGAACATGAAGTCACGAAGAGGCAAATATCACAAGTGAAGAATGCACAAGGTCAAGGCAAGGAAACATGCTCAAGACTAAAGTCAAAGATCACATCAAGCATATTCACAAGAACAAGATCGAAGACTCAAGCATAGATGCTAGGTTTAAGATTTTGTAAAAAGATGTGACCTCCCATAGGGGGAGATTGTTGGAAATACGTTTTTCCCAATAAAGTCTCGGTCACATATTAGTTAGCATAGATCACGAGATATAGAATATTTAAAACTTTGTAACTTGGAGCGACCTCCCTTAGGGGGATATTGTTGGAAATACGTTTTTATGTATTTATGAAGGATCGGTCGCTCCAACGATATATTAATGTATTAGGCTCGTGATCCAGTTGTAAACAGTATAGCCCATATAGCCCACATGTAGGGTGGACTATATATATCCCCTCCTAGCATGTTAGGAGGGGTGGTTCTTTCATTTTTACATTTTTCATTTTAATAAATCTTACTTTCTCTCTCTATCTTTATTTTCTCTCCTTTCTCTCTCTACACCCTCATCTTCTTCCTCCTCCTTCTCCATTCCATTTCAATAGATTAATCTTAGATTGCCAAATCCTAAGATATCGTAGACCTTCAAGGTATCTTCGGAATAAGCTACAATATTCGGAATATGGCAGAATTTTAGATAAACAAAGATTTCCAGTTAAGATATCTTCGGAATAAAGAGTTATCTTCGGAATTATAAAACCCTTTTCCGAAGATAGCTAATACGCATATGACAGTAACAGTTATAATCAAAATAAGCTAAAAAATAAGCAAAATCCAAATAAGCACTTAACCTAAACTAAATCCAAACTGATATTAAGAAACACTAAATAAGCCACGAATTAAAAACTATAAAAACACAAAATAATCAGAATACTTAAAATCAACTTTTAATTAAAACTATTAATCTACCAAATCAACTTAATTAAAACGAACCAAACAGTAATTAATCTAAAAGTGCAATAAGATAAAACATCCACCACATCAAAAAGCACAATCAAATAGGTGAATCAATCAATCCATCAACAAGATTAAACAACCTACATGATTATCAATCAACCACAAGATTAAGAAAGGTAGAATGAGAATTAACTAAAAAGATTGATTAAATTGAAGATTAAGATTCAAAATACAAGATTTGAAATGAAAGATTAAAAAAACTAGAGAGAGAAAATTCTAGAGAGAGAAAGTAGCTTAAAAACTAAAAACTAAAAAAATGACTAATAACTAACACCTCCTAATTAACCATTAGGAGGGTATTTATAGGAGGAGAGGGGGTGTGTTGTTTCTTCCTTCTTTTCTCTTGTCTTATCGTCTTTTTAGTTAACTCGTCTTTCTCGACTTTGTCTCAGGATTAGTCGAATAATAAAATGAACTCGTCTTCTAATTTTCTTCTTTTAGTAGACTTGATTCTTCGACTTTGTTAAAATTCCGTCTTTAGACTTTTTCTTCGATAAATCTTCAGAATAGGCCTTTGACTTCCGTTCTTCTTGCACTTTTGATCTTTTGACTTCGTCTTTTGTCTTTTTCTTCGATAAAAGCTCGTGAAAGCCCATGTTTTCTTACTTTTCATATTTTTTTTCCTAAAACACAATAAAAACACAAACCACGCATAATTCCGCTTTTTACGACATTAAATACACGTTTTGGTCTTATTATTATTAGAAATAAATGGTAAAAGGATAAGTGTTATCACACTTATTATGAGTCCACGTGTACCTTGAGTAGTCATCGACAATTACCATAACATAATTCTTCCCATTGATGCTTTGAACACGCATGGGTCCACACAAATCGATATGAAGAAGATCTAACCGTCCTTTAGAGCTTGGTGTAGTTTTTGTCTTGAAACTACTCCGTTTAGCTTTACAAAGCTCACAAGAAGAACAAAGATGATCCTTGATGAATTTCAAGCTTGGAAGGCCTCTTACAATATCATTCTTGGAAAGCAAGTTGATGGTATCAAAATTAAGATGAGATAGACGTTGATGCCATAACCATGCCTGAGTCGTTGAAGCTTTAGCCATGAAGCAAATTGGAGTTGTATAAGTTGTGTGTTGAAGTGAAATAGTGTAGAGATCAGTACCCCGTGAACCGGTAAGTAAGTCATTCCTATCATAATCACGAACAAAAAATGTCTTCTTTCTGAAAGCAACCTCCAAATCTGCATCACAGAATTGACCAAACGAGAAAAGATTGTGATTGAGCCCTCGACGTAGTATACCCTTTTTATCGTTATATTCCCCTGAACCAAATCTCCATATCCTAGCATCGGTGCAAATTGATCATTTCCGAATCGGAGCGTACCCAGGAACTTCTCCACAAAGTTAACTCAAAGCTTGAGATTCCCGGTCATGTGCTTCGTTCATCCGGAGTCCAGTATGAAGAGAATTATTTCGATCACCTGCAGAAGAATTAGAACACGATGAAGCATTTGCTAAATTGGATTCCATGTTAGTTATGATTTCCGATTCATTAGTTTATGTAACAATCCGTCGATTTGAGGTCGTTATTTTATTCTCGAGTATTATTTAAAATCATTATTTTATATTAATTTATGAACCCACTCACTTTTTGGAAGAAATAAGGGTTTACGTCTTAAAGTAGCATCGACTACGTCTAAAACCGGAGAACTCTACGTTACGTGCTTACGTTTACATACATCGTTATTGTGACAGTCCGACATTTCAGGAAATAAATTTATTCTTGAATATTATTTTGGAATTTTAATTTGTTTTAGTTCATAAACTCACAAATTTACGAGAAGAAATTAGAGCTTACGTGAATAAATTAGCGTCTTTTATGATTAAACCGGGAACCCTAGGTTTACGTACTTACGCTTTTGTGCTCCGTTTTTGATGAGACAACTTTTATCATAATCGTTTTGTGCCGTAGATTCATAATTTACAAAAATGTTTTTCGTAAAACGACCCGAGGGCATGTAAATCGAGGAAACTAGAATCGAGGAGTACCCGTAATTTAGTGGAGATGAGACAAGTTTACACTTGCCTAACCCCCACTATGGGCGGCCAAGGCTTAGCCAACACACCACATTAGGTGTCAAACTTATCTTACACACTAAGGACACATGTCCTTAGTGCTTAACCAAAACCACCAAACTAATAAACTAGCTAACCAAACATTTCTCTCATTTCCTCACATGCAAAACCACTCAAAACTCTCTCTCTCTCTAGCTCCCTCTTGTCGTCCCATTTACCACCACCAAACACCACCATTGATCTAACTTTCTACCATGAATCTTGTGTATAACTTGCATAAGATGGAAACCCATTGAAGACATGTTGATTTGAGGTGATCCTAACAACTAAAAGAAGTTTCCAAAGGAGTCTAGGGCTGATTTTTCTCAAGGTGTTCATATACTTGGTGATCTTGAAGGTGGTCTTGATATTTCATAAGATTGGTTATCAAAAACCAAGTCTTGTTCTCAACCTTTTCATCACTTTGGTGGTATAGAGATTGTTGCTTCCTATCATCTTGTTATTTTGTAAAAGTAATCATGTATTTACTTTATAAATGTGTATGTATATGATGATGAATGATGATCAAAATATTATGTGGGGATTTTGTGTTAATAGATTTGGTTAAAAAGATTAAAATCAACAAGTAAAGATGATAAAATCTTGATTAGATTCATAGGCTGTATAAAACAGTAAGTAACCATATGATCACTTGGTAATATGGCTTGGATTATTAAATATACAGTTAGATATATGATTTTTACATATGTGGTGAGTTGGCCACTCAATGGAATCATTAAAATGAGCAAGATATGATCAAAATACTATTGAGGTACAAATTTGTATAGTCTGTTTTGGACGAATTATTTAAAATAATTAGAGGATGATTGAGTAGTAGCTATATTGGAGTTATTTGTAGCACATATCATGTAGTTTGTGCTGCTCAAATTTGAGCTTCTATCTCCTTGTAGAACTCAAGATATGGCAAAAATGGTGGAATGGACTTTGATAATCAAGATTTCTAAATAAAACTATATAATATAAAATGAGCACTCAAGTAATGTTATTATAAAATAAATATATAAAACCCAATAACTAATAATAATATTTATAAAATGAGTTGTATACTATGATAAATAAGTATGACATTTTTATAAAAGTAAAACTTAAGGCCCTGTTTAGTTGGTGAAAATTTTCCTATTTTTTCCGAAAATTTTTCATTTGAAAACTGAAAAATAGAAAACCTGTTTAGTAGCATCATTTTCCGAAAATTTTCTAAAATTCCAAAATTTTCATTTTCCAAATTTATATAGAAAATTTGAAAACCCCATATTACCTTTTTCTAAATTTTCAACTCTTTTCTATAAAAAGAAAACTCTCCTCTTTTCTAAAAATTTGGAAACAGAAAAATATGAAAAATTTTCCACAACTAAACACACCCTAAATGTTTTCTAAAATTATAAAACTATATATAAGTTTTACGTCTTTTCAGCTAAAACCGAAAAGATTAACGTTTCCGCCAAATAAAACTTAGACGGTTGGACCCGTCTAATGTAACATTTTTGTAACTCATATACTGATATGTAAACATATTTGACAAGTAAAAACCGATAAAACCCGAGCTTTATAACTTATGGACCATAATGGGTCAAAGTAGCCTTATTGGACCACTAGCCCAACTAGTTTGGCTAAACACTAATGGACTTACTCATAGGCTTAACCCACTTGAGCCTAACATATGAGTATAGGCCTGGTATTAAAAGTATAAATAGGGTAATATAATGAATTGAACTCTTAATGGGCTTATTGGGCCTTAATATGTAATTTAGTTGAAACTAGTATAACTAGTCTAAATTGACTAACACATAACAACTATAATGTTGTATTAAGAGATAAAATCCCACTTGATCATCATCATACTTATGATATCATCATATATACATAACCATTATTTTTATAAAGTCATTTGACAAGAGTCTAAGACCGAGTATTATTTGTCTAGGTTTCCGTGATTGAAGCACGTACCGTAACTCCAAATCGCCGATAACCCACCTTTCCCAATCAACGTCAGTTCATAGCCTCACAGTCTTTTAAATGTTTTATGAAGTGTTTTATAAACCCGCGAGGGAGATAACATGTTAGTTTTAATAAAAATAGGACACCAGTTGTCTCGATTGTATGCTTATTGATATGGACCCGAATGATTATATGACCCGATGAATGATTATATGACTCGATGAATGAAATGAAATGGATTATTATTAGTTAGGTTATGTCACTAAAAGTCCCATTAGCATGAATTGTGATCTACCAGGATTTGGTAGACGCTTATGCATATAATAGTACTATTTGGGGAAGATCATCCCAGTTCGTGCCTTGACGGTTGATCCCCGTCGTGCCACATTGATTGGTAAGCGAATTTATGTATGAGAAGATTTATATAAGCGTGATTATTGTGACGACACGCTGTTTTAGATGGGCAAAGGAATTACGGGTTTGCTAGCCGATGTTTGTTATAGTAAGGTAGCAATGTCATGCGGCTTATAATAATCCAATAACGAAAATACTGGTATACGCATTGAATTATAATATATTGCCTGACTAGCAATACAGGGTCTTATTACGGATTTTATGTTCGTGTTTTGGTTTTACATAACCATTTTCATATAACGGTTTTTATTTAACTCTATACAACGTTATAAAACGTATTGTATGATGTTTTTGCGACAATGGTTCGTATAATGGTTTTGAAGGCAAAATCTTATATTATGATTTACAACAAAGATTTGTGTAAAATGTCTTTGGCCTATTTTATAGCCTACGACAAAGATTTGTAATACTAGGTTTTTTAGCCAAGTATAAAAGTTCGTTAGACCGATCTTTTCGAATTGATTACCGATTAAAAGTGCGACTCAATTGTTCTTGGTGGAAAGTAAAAAAGGTTTTTGTTTTCTATTCTACTAAAAGGGATTAAATGCGTAAAGTGATAAAAATAAACTAAAAGCAGTTAATAAAAACAATTTAAAATAAAGCTTGAATTGAATTAAAATTAAACAGTAAAACAGTAACAGTAAAATACCCTTTACTTGAAAAACAACTAATTCGGAATAATTGCTTGATCCGAAATATTTGCTGGTTAGGAATAATCAAGACAAAAGGCTCATTCGGAATACTTAATGAAAAGGCTTCATTCGGAATAATTTTGAGAAAACTTTGATCCGGAATAAATGGGCTTGGTTCGGAATAATTTCCAAATCTTCGTTCGGAATAACCTTTATGCGGAATAAACAGCTCGTTCGGAATAATTGTGCTTATTCGGAATACTAGTTGATCCGGAATAAATCTGCTTATTCGGAATATCACTCATTCGGAATATCACTCAGGCGGAATAATCAGCTTTACTCGGAATAAAATGGTTTACTCGGAATAATATGTTGACTCGGAAAAAACCACTTGATTCAGAATAAAATGTTTATTCGGAATATTAGCTCATCCGGAATACTTGTTCATCCAGAATAATGCTTCATCCGGAATATAATGTTTCATGCGGAATAAATACTCATTCGGAATATGTTGCTTCGTTTGGAATAAAAAACTGATTCAACTGGTTCGGAATATCATACTCATGCGGAATAAATTAATGAAAACACTTCGTTCGGAATAAAAATCACTCATTCGTAATCTGGGAAATCTTTGAAGACGAAGAACAGGGAGAAAAACCAAAACACGAATTTGACTAAAATCAACCAAGTTTTCACCAAAGATTAAACCAAACTAACCACCAATCATCTACTAATGATAAACTTTAAACCAAATCAATAAAAACACAAAACCCACTTGTTTTTAAAGATCAAAATCAACAAAATAAAAACTTAGAACTTTAGAATCAATAAGAAAAGGAAGAGCAAGATTAAAAGGAGGCTTGTATTAATGATTAAGGTTTAAACAAACAAAAGGAAATATTAAAACTTACAAGAACTTGGATTGAAAAAGGAAAATCACCAAACTCCCTAGTGGTGTTGGTTTAGCTACAAACCAAAAGAAAAGAAAAAACAGGAAAATGAAAGCTTGCTCTAAATTGTGAAGGAGGTTTCCTATTTATAGGACATGTGGTTGGTTAGTGAGTGAGCTTTCTCCCTTTATTTTTGTCTTCTAGTCTTTTTAGTAAAGTTGACGTTTTCGACTCTGATTCGGGATTTGTCGATGAATAAATACAACTCGTCTTTTAATTTCTTCGTTTAATAGACTTGAGTTCTTCGACATATGTAAATCTTCCATATTTGGTCCTTTTCTTCGATAAATCTTCAAATAGGCCCATTGACTTCAAATCTTTTGCATCTCTTGGACTATAGACTTCGTCTTTTCGTCTTTTTCTTCGATAAAACCCGTGCAATCCCATGTTTTCTTCAATATTTATCCGGTTGGCTCTGAAAACACAACAAACACACAAACCACGCATAATTCCAAACAAATGATATTAAATACGCGTTTTGGTCTCGTTTTAGCAAGAAATAAGTGGTAAAAGGATGGGTGTTTTCACACCTATCAATTTGTACAAAATGATTTTCGGTAATAGTTATATACCGATGATATATTAATGGTTTTTATTAAACTCTATGAATTCACTCGGTGTTTCGCTGACTTCTTAACATGTTTTATCTCAGGTACTTGAAGGTAATTCTCAGGAAGACGAAGAGAATTTATGGACCGCATTTAAATAAAAATTTCCATTCAAATGTTTTGTAAATTTATATGACATATTATGACCTGAGGACCTTTGTAAATTTGATATTCATGAATGTAAAATGCTTTATTATTAAACGACGCGATTTTTAAGCGTTGTCTATGATTTGAGTAATGTGCTATCCCGTAACAACAACGACTCTTCCGCTGAACTAAAGTATGAATACTTGGGGGTGTTACAGTTTGCTATCAGAGCTCTCGTTATAGAGAACGAAAGATTTTTAAAACCAAGGTTTTGAATAAAACATTTCAAAATCTTTTAACCATAAATATTTTTAAAAAATTATTTTGAATAAAATGTTTGAAAATCTTTTGACTATAACGGTGCCAAAGAATTCCCAAGTTACCGACAAGGCTAGAATGAGAAGTGTTATTTTAATATATAATATATAACTTGGATTATATATATATATATATATATATATGTTGTAATTTGATTACATGATTGTTTGATGATTATTTTAATACGTATACGAGATATTTATACGACGTAGATTGTCACAAGGAACCCTAACTTCCCTAGCAAATTAATCGAAGCTATTTTTGTAGGAATTCTAGCTATTCTAGATCTAAACCAAGTTGTGGATATTTATGATCCCAACAAAATGGTTGATATTTGTAGAAATGTTGATATTAGTTGATTGTGATCTTGAAGAAGAATTGGGGAGATTAAATCTGATATCGATGTCATGACGATCTTTCCTTATAGAGTGGAGTTTGACAAAACCTTACCACCTAGAAAGGTGTCATCTGATTCGGTGTCACCCAATTCTTAAATTGAAATCGAAAGGGTAAATGTTGCACCTGAGGCTGTCATTGGAACCTGAAACAAAGATTTTACTAGGTTAAAAGTTCGTTGTTCTCGGCGTCTAATCGAATTGATCACGGTTCAAGTGTGACTCAGTCGTCTTTGGTGGATAAAAGAAAGAGTTGTCGTTGAGTAACATAAAAATGCAAACTTTAAAGTAAATGACGAAAAACTCGACAAAAAGTAAAATTTGAAACCTTAAAAATAAAACTAAGACAAAACAATTTAAAAATAACACTAAGTAAAAATGGCGGGAAAAGATTAATTTGAAAAATTAAAATAAAAACAGGAAATAAAACCAAAACTTGTGAATGGATCGTACTCAGTGATCGCACTCAGTGATCGCACTCAGTGATCGCACTCAATGATCGCACTCAGTGATCGCATTCAGTGATCGCACTTAGTGATCGCGCTCAGTGATCGCACTCAGTGATCGCACTCAGTGATCACACTCAGTGATCACACTCAGTGATCGCACTCAGTGATCGCACTCAGTGATCGCACTCAGTGATCGTAGTCACTGATCACAAGTAGAAACCCCCAGAGTTGATGCGATCACGAAACTAGATCGGAACAAGTAAACCCATAGAATATAACGACGGTACACAATAAAGCAAATAAGCAATAACCGAATAAGTACATTAACAACAAGCAATTACCAAAAAACTTAATTAAAACAATAATAAGAAGAACTAAATAAGCACAAATTTAAAATCTTTTAAAACACTAAATACACAAGATTTATAAAATAACTTTAATAAGATTAAAATTTTGAAAACACTTAAAAGAAAATAAGCTAAACACGAAATAAGCTAAAAACACAATAAGGAAAGAACGTAAATTGCATGAAAATGATAAAAACAATGTAAAAATAAGAACTTTTATCAAATAAACATCAAGAATAAACAAAATATCAAGATTAATCAAACAAAACAAGATATTTAAAAGCAAGAAAGGAAGAATGAGATGATTATGAAAAGCTTTGAATTTTAAAGATAAAGATTAAAGACAAGATTAAAACTTACATGAAATTACAGACAAGAATTTAAATGACAATATGAAAGTGCATGAAAAATAAATGTGGAGAACTAATTTGTCAAATTAGCTAACACCTCACAAATTAGGTTAAGTTCTCTATTTATAGGAGGAGGGGAGGAGTAAGTTGCTTCCTTCTTTTTTTTTCTTTTGTCTTCTCGTCTTTCGTCTTTGACAATAAACTCGTTAATCTCGACTTTGTCTCGGGATTTGTCGATAAATAAAATGAACTCTTCTTCTAATTTCTTCATTAGTTAGATTTGGTTCTTCGACTTCGTTAAACTTCCTCCTTTAGACTTTTCTTCGATAAATCTTTAGAATAGGCCTTTGACTTCCGTTCTTTTTGCACACTTGATCTATTGACTTCGTCTTTTGTCTTTTTCTTCGATAAAAAGCCCGTGAAAGCCTATGTTTTCTTCCCTTTTCACATATTGATCCTAAAACACAATAAAAACACAAACCACGCATAATTCCGACATTTACGACACTAAATAAACGTTTTGGCTTGGTTATTATTATAATTAAGTGGTAAAAGGATAAGTGTTTTCACACTTATTAAATCTCCTACACTTGACCATTGCAATGCCCTCATGCAATGCATTAATTACAAAGCAAGAATTACATTTTCCATCATAATTAATCCACCTTGGCCTTTATTAAACACAAGACGTTAAAGAAACTTGAAAAGATAGAAAATAAAAAAATATTTAAAGGAAGAAAACAAGTAAGGGAATCGAAGACTTACATTGGTGCTTTGGTTGTCATGAATGTTTATCACCCTCAAGTTTCACGTTCCCCATACCAAGCTTAAAAACGAGATCATTGTTATTATAAGTTAGTAAGCTAACACGCAATCATGTGGCCCAATTATTCACTTAGACTCCCTTATTCCTAGGTGTATCTCTTATATTTTATTGTTGTCTTGAATGATCACGAGGATGCATTGTTGACTTATTTCGATAGTTTATTTAGGCCGAAAATAAAGTAGGACGATCTAATCAATAGTTAGCTAAAGAACAAAATCTTTTAAAACTGCTTCTCGGGACCTCATAAATTTCATATCCTGGCATAACTTGCTTCACGATTTGAGACCTTTCTCGGACCGATATTTGGCAGTGACTTCATACTTCGAATCTTGAGAGACGTTCTTGAAATAGTTGTCTTCTCTTCATAATAGGAATTTCTTCACTTGAAGTTTTTGAGAGATTCTTCATATTTGGACCACGACTTCTTCATTTTTTCCAATCTTTATTTAGGATTTTGATATACAACGATCCGCCTCCTTTTAGGACTTAGATCTATTTATCCTCATACCTGGTTAGGGTCTTTTCGGATAGATTTCTCCATGATATTTAGGGGAGTATTTGCTTTTCGTCGTGTGTCTTGATCCTTTATATTGATTTTTGATAAATGATTCTTCACATCACTTTGGATCTTTAACAACAAAATACAGCCCTCATGCCTTGCGAGGGCCTTTTCAGACTCGCCAATCTTCGCATCCCGCTTCAATAAGTTATGCCTTGGCTATGAACTCTAATTAATACCCAGCAACTTTTAAACAATCTTGTGATAGAAGCTAAGTAACTTTTCAAATCGTACGACCTTACTTATTGCAATTAAATTTATTAACAAGCGATGGGAGAAAAAGCTCATAATTAACTCACATAAATTCATGAAAGAATACCAAACTTATAATTGACTCTATCAGCTCTCGTTCTCCATAATTTAAAATCTCAAGGAATGAGACTCGTGGATGCTTAGCCAATTAAATCAAAGTTTTGGGTTTTCAAGTCATCTATAGGATCTTGCGTCTTCTTAGACTTTTTCAAGATTAGAATTCGCATTTTAAAGTTCCCTTGATAAATGACTTTCTAGGATCAATTATAGGAACTTGCGAAAAGTTCTTGTTCTTAACCCGTAAGAGTTAAGACTTTCGTGTTTTAAAGTTCCCTATATAAAAGCCTATCAAAACTTAATTTAAACACGTTAAGGATAGTAGCTAGAGTAAAATTGGATAAGTAAACTCGGGTTGAGTTAAAAGATCCATGACGTTGAAAAATTAAAACCACTTTATTAAAATTTTATTCTTAGCAAATAAAGTAAATAACGATAACAAAGGAAAAACTACTAGGCCAAAATAGATTAAAAATTTTGAAAACTCCCCTACACTTAGGACATTGTGTACTTTGTTTAAATCTTGCTAAGGAAAGGAGAACTATCGTGATTTCAGTGTCAAAATATAAGATATGAAATATTGAATCACAAGAGTTTAGGATAGAACCGGGAAGACGGGTACATGGGATCACGGGTCGTCAAATATCATCAAAAGTGCTCTTTGAAGCTTTAATCCCTGCACATCATAAGAAACAAGACAACAAACAACAACGGGGCTCCCCCTACACTTATTATAAAACCGGATAAAGAAAGATGGATAATCGGGTTGCCTCCCAAAAAGCGCTTGTTTTTGTTCACCGAGTCGTGAGCCTGACTCGACCCCGAATTAAATGGTCCATGGTGAAGCCTCCAATGTAATACCGGGATCAAAGACCTTTTCCTCGTTTTCGAAGGAAAATAATAAAGGAGAGACAGGAGGATAAGTCTTGAAGGGTAGAAAAGTCCTTTCAACATACGAAAAGTATGTGAAATCATGATCCACGGGAGGTGGGGTGGGTAAAGGAAGCAAATTGTCATCCCCCCAAGACAGTTAATGGTTACTATTCGGCAAAGCCGTAAAGGTATCATTCATAGAATGGTCAATGTCACCTCCTGGGTCAAAGCACTCATCCTCAGTAATGGTTTCTAAGGGATGGGATGAAAGGTGCTCGGGAGGGGGACTTGGGACAATATCTTCATACATCAAAGTATCAAAAAGAATATCCCCCTCCGTGTCATCATCATCAATACCCAGAGGTATTGAGAGAATGTCGATTTCCTCCATTAATGTATCATTATTCTCAACTGGAGTAAGAACCGGGGGTAAAGACTCGGTAATAAGAGTAGAATTCAACGTTTCAGTTTTAGCAATAAGAAGATGAACTTTCAATAATTTGTCACGAAGAATAACGTCTTCCAGCTCATCTACAAGACCAAGTTCAGAGGTGAACTTCTCGTAAGTCGGAGAGAATAAATCAACATCGCCCTCATCGCCCGGAGGAGATTGAGAAATTTCAAAAGTGAAATTCTCATAGCATGGAGAAAAATCATTATCATTAAGAGCGACCTCGTCCGTAAGCTCAGCACAAGTCGGTACATCACAAACCTCCTCAAATAAGTTGTCGAGACCAATTTCACTAATCTCGCTCGATGAATCACAATCCTTGGACGCATGTGGGATATCGAGAGAAGGAGGTGCAATTGCACTAGGACATTGAGCAACAAGATCATTCCAAGAAATAGTATTCTCATCGTCATCATCATCATCATCATAATAGTATGGATGCACAGGAGGAGGAGTATAAGCCTCGATATTCGATATTTGCTCTTGTCGGATTGCCCTCTCCAAGATAGCTGGGAGGCGATCTAGAATTCCAGCCAAATTAGCGAGTATTTCCGTGCTTATTCCAAAAGAAGGTTGATGAACGACGAAGTATTGTGGGGGCTCAAATTTTGAAAACCGGAATTATAGCACGGATGTGGATCATAATTCATCGGATGAGAAGAATTATAACATGGATGTGCTTCATAATAATTCATCGGTTGACAATAAGATGTGCCGTGAGGGCCCCCACAATGATTGCAACACGGGTATTGAGAAAAACCCGATGCGTCTTGTGGATAGCTATCACCATTGTCATAATTGTAACCCGGTTCTTGCCCGTCATGAGACGGGTATCGAATCAGACACGAGACATGCCAATGAGAATTGCTTCTACAATAAATGCAAGAGGGGGAAGTAAGTGCATTAGGAGAAAAGGATGAGTTAATCGAATTGCACGAGGGACAAAATCCAAATTGAGTATTGTCGATAGCATTTCCGCACCGCTCACATGTACACCATTGACAAGTTTGAAGACCATATAATGGTCTCCCACACCCTACACAATATGAATCCATGAAGAATTAAAAATAAGAGGGATTGAGAAAAAGAAGTAAACACAATAGAGGATAGAGAGGAATATTTTTGGTGCAAAACTCTGAAAAAGAAATGCTTTTCATGATTCTTAAATGTTTTTGGAGTTTTGAAATTTTTATTTTTTTTATTTTTATGGAGTTTTGAAAAATTATGAGCAAGAAAAATAACGTTCAAAAGTGAACGGATCCCAAAATCCAACGCGTCTCTCACAAAAACCGTTAATCTTCACGAAAAGAGCCGGCAGCGGTGCCATTTGAAACAAAGATTTTACTAGGTTAAAGGTTCGTTGTTCTCGGCGTCTAATCGAATTGATCACGGTTCAAGTGTGACTCAGTTGTCTTTGGTGGGTAAAAGAAAGAGTTGTCGTTGAGTAAAATAAAAATACAAACTTTAAAGTAAATGACGAAATTTTAAAACTCGACAAAAAGTAAAATTTGAAACCTTAAAATGAAATTAAGACAAAACAATTTTAAAATAACACTAAGTAAAATGGCGGGAAAAGATTAATTTGAAAAATTAAAATAAAAACAGGAAATAAAACCAAAACTTGTGAATGGATCGTACTCAGTGATCGCACTCAGTGATCGCACTCAGTGATCGCACTCAGTGATCACACTCAGTGATCGCACTCAGTGATCACACTCAGTGATCGTAGTCACTGATCACAAGTAGAAACCCCTAGGGTTGATGCGATCACGAAACTAGATCGGAACAAGTAAACCATTAGAATATAACGACGGTACACAATAAAGCAAATAAGCAATAACCGAATAAGCACTTTAACAATAAGCAATTACCAAAAAACTTAATTAAAACAATAATAAGAAGAACTAAATAAACAAAAATTTAAAAACTTTTAAAACACTAAATAAACAAGATTTATAAAATAACTTTAAAAAGATTAAACTTTTGAAAACACTTAAAAGAAAACAAGCTAAACACGAAATAAGCTAGAAACACAATAAGGAAAGAACGTAAATTGCATGAAAATGATAAAAACAATGGAAAAATAAGAACTTTTATCAAATAAACATCAAGATTAAACAAAACTTCAAGATTAATCAAACAAAACAAGATATTTAAAAGCAATAAAGAAAGAATGAGATGATTATGAAAAGCTTTTAATTTTAAAGATAAAGATTAAAGACAAGATTAAAACTTACATGAAATTAAAGACAAGAATTTAAATGACAATATGAAAGTGCATGAAAAATAAATGTGGATAACTGATTTGTCAAATTAGCTAACACCTCACAAATGAGGTTAAGTTCTCTATTTATAGGAGGAGGGGAGGAGTAAGTTGCTTCCTTCTTTTTTTTATTTTGTATTCTCGTCTTTCGTCTTTGACAATAAACTCGTTATTCTCGACTTTGTCTCGGGATTTGTCGATAAATAAAATGAACTCTTCTTCTAATTTCTTCATTAATTAGATTTGGTTCTTCGACTTCGTTAAACTTCCGCCTTTAGACTTTTCTTCGATAAATCTTCAGAATAGGCCTTTGACTTTCGTTCTTTTTGCACTCTTGATCTTTTGACTTTGTCTTTTGTCTTTTTCTTCGATAAAAGCCTTCGAAAGCCCATGTTTTCTTCCTTTTTCACATTTTGATCCTAAAACACAATAAAAACACAAACCACGCAAAATTCCGACATTTACGACACTAGATACATGTTTTAGCTTGGTTATTATTATAATTAAGTGGTAAAAGGATAAGTGTTTTCACACTTATTAGAACCATTACCCAAAAGCCTCATGCCACTAGTATCTTTCCGATAAGTCTAATTAAACGTGTGAGTCATTTCATACTAGTGACTCATTTGATAACTATTGTTGTAAGAGCTATAGGATTGGAAATTAAGTGTTGTTCATATCAAGCTTTTATATCCCTTTCAAAGCCTAAGAATAAGGTTGAAGTATTGGAAAATGAGGTAGGATGTAGCATTGAGTATAAGTTGGTTGAAAACTTGAATAAAGTCAAATTTAACTCGTATGGAATACGAGATGGTTAAGAGAAAGTCGTTAGGTCATGTGATTGAATTATAAGGTTTTGAATGATTGTTGGTTTGTGTTAAGGGTTGTTCCTGGACCATTGTCCAATGATGAGGATGCCCAGTGTCCAAGAAATAAATCGAAGAAATATTCTTCTGAAATTAGGACCGATGGATCTTCCTGGACAGGTGGAACGCCTAATGACTCTTGTAGATTAGTATTCATTGTGGTATCTTTTAAAATCCCTAACCTAACTGAGACATCAGTTGGTTGGATGATTCCTTGGAATTGTATGACATGGCGACACGTAATGTGTTACGGTACAATTTTTGACTTGTTTGTGATTAATGAAAAGACTACCTTTGATTGCTAAAATTTACATGTATTGATGTTATCTATCTTTTATTGTTTCATCTTAATGTTCACATTAGTAATGCAACCATTGAACAAGTACTCATTTCGGATAGAGTTGTGTTGTAGATTCCTCTCTTTGTATTCCTGAGTGCCATCGAGGTCACAAACCTCATGATTATTTGGCTAAGCTCATTTCCTTGTATATTGTAGTTAGTTATTGGTGAACAACTCTTCGTCACTCCTTTTGCAGATCACTCATTGTTTTTATAAGTAATACGATACCATCTGGGAGAAAATATGAAATTCTCATTTTATATGAGTTATTTAAATCGGTACTATTAGTAGTTACTATTGAAATAAAGTTTTTATTAAACCTCTTGTAAATGGGAATGCTTTCATAATGATGAACATTTCGGTAAAATCATTTTTATTTTTATTTCATGATTAAGCATGAATATATATATTTTTAACATGATGACAAATTTTGGCGAACTGAGTATTGCATCGTTAATCCTAAAATTTTATATAGTTGCGCGCCTACGTACAATTTGGAAGGGACCACGCAAGACTGATTAGTAGTCACCATGAAATTGTTAATAAACATTACATTTTCTTTGTAATTGTGAAAAATTGAATTTTTATGAGATCTGCAAGAAGTGCAAAATAGGGACATATTGTTAGGGACACCTACATATGTGCCCGTACCATCCCTTTCTGGTTCAATTCTCTCATGGTGAGATTCTTTGGAAAGGTATCTAATTACCGAGTGTTGATGCCCGACTGGGTGTATCGATGTTCTTATCATTTCTTTTGATTTGATTCCATCTGAATGACTTGGGTAACGATCAGAGGTGCTTTCGAATGCGTACTCAATTCATGAAAACATAGGATATACTCATATTCGTTAATGTTTTCGTCTTTATCTTATTTGAAATTCTCTCGCGTAAATTATGCGTTGACCTTACTCTTTTAATGTTAGCTATGTCTCCATATATCCTTGAATTATGGAGGGTTATGAGTTATTATTAGTCTTTTAAGAAGTTCTCATCTTATCAATGGTAATAAAACTAGAAAGTTGGTAGTGCCATTAGAATGGATTGGTTGATTATGACATGATGTCATTGTCTAAATTGATGGGAAATCGAGTAGAATTCCCTTAAAAAGATAAGATGTTGATTATCAAATGTAATCTAAATAATTCCCGATGGGAGACTGTATCATGTATTTAGGCTTGAAATTATACCATGAATGGTTATGAACTAGTCATAGATCTTGTAATCTAGAAAGAACTTAAAGCAAAATTATTAAAAGATGTTCCTGTTATTTGAAACTTCTGAGGTATTTGCTGATGAATTACCTAGACTTTTGCCATTAAGGCAAGTTGAATTTGGTATTGATTATATTCCCGGTGCTACACATGTGGCATGTGCACTATACATCAGCACCATCTGAATCAAAAGAATTACCGTGAAACTGAGAGATTTGTCGGAGAAAGCTTTTATTCTACCGAGCTCGTCATCATGAAGAGCTATGGTGTTATCAGTACTTATAATTATTGATTACAGTGAACTGAATAAATTGAAGATCAAAATTCATATCCATTACCCAAGATGAAAGATTTGTTCGATCATTTACAAGGTTCTAGCGTATATTCATAACTTTGATCCACGGCATGGTTATCATCAAATTCGCGTCCACGAAGAAGATTATCCATTCCAATCACTACATCCAGAACTCGTAATATTAATTATGAGTTTCATGTGATGTCGTTTGGATTGACCAATGCACATGTAGCATTCATAAATTTGATGAATCACGTGTGTAGGTTGTAATTTGATAAATTCATGCTTGTGATCATTAAGGACCATTTGTTTGTTTCTAAGAATAAGGAGTTAGTAATCATTTGTAAACTTCCTTGAGTTTGCCGAGCAGTGAAAACTTGTACCTTGAATATTTAACGTATGATTTAAGGCTTGATCCTTTATATTATTTGACCGTGTGATTAATGGTAATGGAATCTATATTGACTCTTCAAAGATCGGAGCCATTAGGGATTTGGGTTATACCAAAAATAAAATACGAATATGTTTTGACAGATATTTATCAAAGGACTATTAATGAAATTATTCCCTCATACCCAAATTATTTAACTAAACTCCCTTAGGAGTAAATGTTTGTGTATACCTCAAGACAACCTAAGAGGAATTGAGGAAAACCATTTAAACCGTGACTTGGAATTTGGAACGATAATTTTTGCTCTTCAACTAAGAAAATTTTGACAAAGTACAAACAAAGATTTTTCGAACATTTACGGATCTTATTAATTATTTTCAATAAATCAACAAAGATCGTGTTAACTAAATTCAAATTTATTTTGAACATCTTTCTATAATTGGACGAACTGAGAAATTTAAAAATTTTTACGTTTGCGTTTCATAAAAATTAAATATTTATTATTTAATGACTTGTAATAATTATCGACGCTCTAAACGTCGGATTAAGCAAAACTGATAAAATAATAGTTGAGACGAAATTTAAAACTTAGAAAATAGGAAGAAAGAGTTTTTGAATAAATACAGTCATAATATTTATTTCATCGAGGAAGGTGAATGTAGTTGCTGGCATATTCTGTAGAAAGAATAAAGAACCAATTAGGATGTGCTCCTTAGTAATGACCGTGCAGAATAATTTGCTTGAGCAATTTAGAAATAACTGATACTGGTAAGAAGGATAATATAGATAATAATGAAGGGTCTCATGGCTAATGGGAACCACTAGATATAGGAGCCGATGGCGTTAAATGTATAAAAGGTCGTTTGCAGCTGCCTAAATATGGAGGTTTGTGAGATTTAGTCATGTTGGAATATCATAAGTTTAAGTATTCTATTCATGCCATTTCTGATTAAATGTATCGTTATCTGAAGAAGTTGTACTGATGACCAAATATGAAAGCAGACATCGCAACATACGTTGGCAAATGTCTAACTTTTGCGAAGGTCAAGGTTGAACGCCAAAATCCCTAAGGATTGCTTCTAGAGCTTATCATTCCTGTTCGGAAGTGAGATAGAACCACCATGGATTTTTATCACAAATCTTCCAAGGTCATCATCTGAATTTGATTCGATTTGGGTCATCATATACAGACCGACCAAATTTGCTAATATCATTCCCGTTAAGGATAGGTTCTGGATGAAGAAATTGACTCTTTTGTATTTAAAGGAGTTGTGTAAGCATGGTGTGCCTGTATCGATCATCTCTATCAAGATCCTCGCTTCACATCGAATTTCTAGAGACTTCCTCAGAAGTCATTGGGAACGAATCTTGATTAGAGTACTGTTTACCACCCCAATCGAAGGGACAAGGTAAAGTAACGATACAAACACTAGAAGTCTTGTTTTATGTGTGAATAATTGACCTTTGGTAATGAACGGGATAATTTATTTCCTTTGGAGAGGTTATCATTGATAATTATCGCATTAGGATCGAGATTGAATCTTGTGAGGATCTAAATATAAGAACACCTGTAGGTGGGAGTTGGGATGGAGATACCCGACATACACCCATTGTGAGTTGGACATGTCTTTTAGGTTTAAGATTGCCTATGATGACAACCCTAACCCTACAAAATACACCCATTGTGAGATGTAGATCCTGAAGTGCAGGATGGGTAGCGAAGTTATGCCAAAAATTTTCACCATGGAAAGATGAACTGATGATCTGAAAGATCATGGGAAATTAAGTCCCCGATGTATGGGACCATTGAGATAATGTAAAAAGTTGGTTTGAAAGGCATATAAACTGGATCTACCCGAGGACTTCAAGGGCTGCATGAATTATGTTTCGTATATCGAACTTGATAAAATGTCTATCAAGTGAAAATATGATTATTTCTTAATGAAGTTTAGATCGGCGAAAAGTTGCATTCATCAAAAACCCGTGAACATCATGGATAGAGAAAGTAAGTCAACTTAAGCCTGATCGTATTCCCGTAGTTATGTTTGATGAAACTCGCGTATTGTAATGAATTACACTTTAGAGAAAAAACCAAATGTGGAGGAAATACCTACATGTCTTGATTCTATAAGAAGGGAGTAGTAAGATAAATTGATCTTTGAGGACAAAGATCCTCTTTAGGGTGTAACTACTGTGACAATCCGTCAATTTGAGGTCGTTAATTTATTCTCGAGTATTATTTTAAAATCATTATTTTATTGTTAATTTATGAACTCACTCACGTTTTGGAAGAAATAAGTGTTTACGTCTTAAAGTAGCATCGACTACGTCTAAAACCGGAGAACTCTACGTTACGTGCTTACGTTTACATACACCGTTATTGTGACAGTCCAACATTTCAGTAAATAAATTTATTCTTGAATATTATATTGGAATTTTAATTTGTGTTGGTTCATAAACTCACAAATTTACGAGAAGAAATTAGAGCTTACGTGAATAAATTAGCGTCTTTTACGATTAAACCGGGAAGCCTAGGTTTACATATTTACGCTTTTGTGCTCCGATTTTGATGATACAATTTTTATCATAATCGTTTTGTGCCGTAGATTCATAATTTATAAAAATGTTTTTCGTAAAACGACCTTAGGGCACGTAAATCAAGGAAACTAGAATCGAGGAGTACCCGTAAATTAGTGGAGATGAGACAAGTTTACACTTACCTCACCCCCACTATGGGCGGCCAAGGCTTAGCCAACACACCACATTAGGTGTCAAACTTATCTTACACACTAAGGACACAAGTCCTTAGTGCTTAACCAAAACCACCAAACTAATAAACTAGCTAACCAAACCATTTCTCTCATTTCCTTACATGCAAAACCACTCAAAACTCTCTCTCTCTAGCTCCCTCTTGCCGTCCCATTTACCACCACCAAACACCACCATTGATCAAAATTTCTACCATGAATCTTGTGTATAACTTGCATAAGATGGAAACCCATTGAAGACATGTTGATTTGAGGTGATCCTAACAACTAAAAAGAAGTTTACAAAGGAGTCTGGGGCTGATTTTTATCAAGGTGTTTCATATATTTGGTGATCTTGAAGGTGGTCTTGATATTTCATAAGATTGGTTATCAAAAACCAAGTCTTGTTCTCAACCTTTTCATTACTTTGGTGGTATAGAGATTGTTTCTTCCTATCATCTTGTTATTTTGTAAAAATAATAATGTATTTTCTTTATAAATGTGTATGTATATGATGATGAATGATGATCAAAATATTATGTGGGGATTTTTTGTTAATAGATTTGGTTAAAAAGATTAAAATCAACAAGTAAAGATGATAAAATCTTGATTAGATTCATAGGCTGTATAAAACAGTAAGTAACCATATGATCACTTGGTAAAATGGCTTAGATTATTAAATATACAGTTAGATATATGATTTTTACATATGTGGTGAGTTGACCAGTCAATGGAATCATTAAAATGAGCAAGATATGATCAAAATACTATTGAGGTACAAATCTGTATAGTCTGTTTTGGACGAATTATTAAAAATACTTAGAAGATGATTTAGCAGTAGCTATAAACGAGTTATCTGTAGACATATCATGTAGTTTGTGCTGCTCAAATTTGAGCTTCTATGTCCTTGTAGAACTCAAGATATGGCATAAATTGTGGAATGGACTTTGATAATCAGATTTGTAAATAAAACTATATAATATAAAATGAGCACTCAAGTAATATTAATATAAAATAAATATATAAAACCCACTAACTAATAACAATATTTATAAAATGAGTTGTATACTATGATAAATAAGTATGGCATTTTTGTAAAAGTAAAACTTAAATGTTTTCTAAAATTATAAAACTATATATAAGTTTTACATCTTTTCGGCTAAAACCGAAAATATTAACGTTTTCGCCAAATAGAACTTAGACTGTCGGACCCGTCTAATGTAACATTTTTGTAACTCATATACTGATATGTAAACATATTTGACAAATAAAAACCAATATAACCCAAGCTTTATAACTTATGGATCATAATGGGCCAAAGTAGCCTTATTGGACCACTAGCCCAACTAGTTTGGCTAAACACTAATGGACTTACTCACAGGATTAACTCACTTGAGCCCAACATATGAGTATAGGCCTGGTATTAAAAGTATAAATGAGCAAATATAATGAATTGAACTCTTAATGGGCTTATTGGGCCTTAATATGTAATTGAGTTGAAACTAGTATAACTAGTCTAAATTGACTAACACATAACAACTATAATGTTGTATGAAAAGATAAAATCCCACTTGATCATCATCATACTTATGATATCATCATATACACATAACCATTATTTTTATAAAGTCATTGGACAAGAGTCTAAGACCGAGTATTATTTGTCTAGGTTTCCGTGATTGAAGCACGTACCGTACATCCAAATCGCCGATAACCTGACTTTCCCAATCAACGTGAGTTCATAGCCTCACACTCTTTTAAATGTTTTATGAAGTGTTTTATAAACCCAAGAGGGAGATAACATGTTAGTTTTAATAAAAATAGGACACCAGCTGTCCTGATTGTATGCTTATTGATATGGACCCGAATGATTATATGACCCGATGAATGAAATTAAATGGATTATTATTAGTTAGGTTATGTCACTAAAAGTCCTATTAGCATGAATTGTGAACTACTGGGATTTTGTAGACGCTTATGCATATAATAGTACTATTTGGGGAAGATCACCCCAGTTCGCGCCTTGACGGTTGATCCCCGTCGTGCCACATTGATTTGTAAGCGAACTTATGTATGAGAAGATTTATATATGCGTGATTATTGTGACGACACGCTGTTTTAGATAGGCAAAGGAATTACGGGTTAGCTACCCGATGTTTGTTATAGTAAGGTAGCAATGTCATGCGGCTTATAATAATCCAATAACGAAAATACTGGTATACGCATTGAATTATAATATATTGCCTGACTAGCAATACAGGGTCTTATTACAGATTTTATGTTCGTGTTTTGGTTTTACATAACCATTTTCATATAACGGTTTTTATTTAACTCTATACAACGTTATAAAACGTATTGTATGATGTTTTTGCGACAATGGTTCATATAATGGTTTTGAAGGCAAAAGCCTAATTATGATTTACGACAAAAGATTTGTGTAAAATGTCTTTGGCCTATTTTATAGCCTACGACAAAGAGTTGTACAAAATGATTTTCGGTAATAATTATATAACGATGATATATTAATGGTTTTTATTAAACTCTATGAATTCACTCGGCGTTTCGCTGACTTTTTTAACATGTTTTATCTCAGGTACTTGAAGTTAATTCTTGGGAAGACGAAGAGAATTTATGGCCCGCATTTAAATAAAAATTTCCATTCAAATGTTTTGTAAATTTTTATGACATATTATGACCTAAGGACCTTTGTAAATTTGATATTCATGAATGGAAAATGATTTATTATTAAACGACGCGATTTTTAAGCGTTGGCTATGATTTGAGTAATGTGTTATCCCGTAACACCAATGACCCTTCCGCTGAACTAAAGTATGGATATTTGGGTGTGTTACAGTTTCCCTAGTTTCATCACTTAAAGGCACACTAACGTTCGTTCACGTTTTCGTTCCTAACTTTAGGCATCCATTTATATCCTAGAGGACATTGATTAGCAAACCACCATTACCTAATTCTTCTTCTAGGGTTCTTAGTGGTGGAGTCTGATGCAATACTTTTTTTAGTGGGGGTTGCACCAGAATGGTTCACTTTGCGTTTAGGTTTACTAGCACTAATAGGCATCGCAACTTGCTTCTTAGTTCTAGTATCTATGTCTCTCACATTATTCATAGCACACATAGAATGATCAGCATTAGCACATTTTCCACATTTCACACAAACAAACTTAACATTTAAAGCATTCAAAGCAGTCGAATCATTCAAATCGTCATTACATGTGATTACAGACGTTTTATTCTTAAAAACATGCAAATTCTTAGGGTGTTCTTCTACTTGCTTCATCTTCCCTTGACTATTGTGTTTCCAAACCTTATGATTCACTTGAGTGCTCTTAAGCTGAGGCCGGCTAACACTAGCAGTGGAGACTACTCCTGTAGTAGAAGACACACGAGTATTAGTGTTTCTAGAAGTCTGAGGCAATTGATTAACTTTGTTTGTAGGTTTAGTGGTCATTCTATACATCCCTGGTTTAATAACATTATTGTGCTTAATGCTTGGTGCGATATTATTCCTTATGGGTTGATTCTGTGGTAACCTTTCCTTTCCATCCATCTTGGGGGGAAACACAGGTTTTGCAAACGAGGAATTTGAGAAAGCGGATGGTTTTCCCACGATAGAGGATCTATTCACTTTATAGGTATTGGGTTGTCTAACAACAGATTTCTTAACGCTAGGTTCCACAACTTTACCACCCATCTTGGCAACGAGTTTCTTCAACTGTGCTATTGCTATGTCTTTTTCTTGTAACTGAGCTTTCAAATCCGCAATATCAAGACTTTTTTTGTTTAGTAATCGACATGACTAAGATAATTTTACTTGCAAAGGTGTATCATTTGAAAATCTGCCAACTTGTTTTGCAAAGCAAGTTCAAGTGAATGACAATGTTTTTGAAGAAAATCATATCTATGTTGAAGTAACGAAAACTCTTTTTTGTCAACTTTATTCGAAAGCTCAGTTTCAAGACGTTCACACTCTTTGATTTGATCAAGATATTTACATGCAACATTAGAATATTCATCGATATCAGCACAAGATGTTACATAAAAACACATAATATCTTTTGAGAGACATTCTTGCAAGAGTAGATCATATGCTATAGAAAATCCTCTCTTTCAGGTTGATGGTCGTCAATTTCTTTTTCAAGAGATTCCACATATTTCAAATCGTCAAACATTTCTTGCTCTATTAACTTTTCAAATTTCAAAGCATGCTTCTTTGTTCTTTCCGTAAGAGGAGTCAAAATAGTTTTCACAAGAACAGTTATATCGTGAGGAATTTCTTTGTCACCTTTCAAAAGTTCACGTTTTTTCCAGTCATCATCAACAACCTTTTTGAAATTTTCAATGTTACTCTTAAGAATACTAAGTGCTTGCTTACTCTTGCATATAGAAGCTTGATGCGGCAAGTACCCGATATATTTTGAAACATTAGTTTTCTTGGTGGCAAAAACTTGTCTCCATTTAATTCTTGTTTAAGCACATTCGTAAAGTATTTTCTCACGAGACTTCTGTTTTTGTGGTTTGAAAATTTCATAAAGACTATTTTCATAAGCATAATTATATGGTTTCACAAAGTCTTTATTCACTGGCGATCTACTCTCCTCTTCAAAACATAGTGACTCATCACTAACGGGGCTAACAAGAAGATAATCAAGGTCGGTTCATTGGGACTCCTCAAGATATAGTCGCGTGTTCTCAGATTGAGCTTGCTCGAGGTACTTAGGACCAGCAAAACTAGCTTTACCCTTGAAAAACGTACGAGGTGCCAACATTCTCATGGTTTGAATGGATTGATTTGTTTTATAAAAAAATTTCTTAAAAAAATCAATTTAAACTTCAAGTTCCACGACTTTGTCAATGTCTTTAGCTTGTTTAATTTTGAAATCTTTTTGCAAGTTTGCAACCTCTTTCGTCTTCGCAGTGACTAGTTTAGTTTTATCTTCTTGAAGAAAACCAATCTTTTGAGTTAACTCATTCACTTTGGTGGTAGAAAGATACGTTTTATGTCGATTCGTACTTAAAGAGATGTTATAATTACTTTTCTCTTGTTCTAAAAGCTTAAGAGATTCGTTGTATTTTGTTTCAAAAACATCCTTGACAGTAGTAATGACGCCCCCTTTGTACCTTGCAAGCTCTTTCTCTTTTTGAACAAGCTCAGCTCTACAGCTTGCAAGAAGCTCACTAGATTTTATAACTACAGCTTTGCTTTCTTCAAAATTTTGAGTGAGCGTAGCGTTTGCCTTCTTTAATTTCTTTTGACTCTTTTTAGTTTCTTTGACATCTTTTTGTAAAGAAGAAATTAAGTTAGCAAGCGCAATACGCTCCTCATCATCATACTCGTTTGCATGTTGATCATCCTCTGACTCATTATTGTACATGTATGATGAATCGGGTGTGGTATTGCTATCAGCCTTTTCCATCATACATGTGTCAGTAATGGTTGTTGGAAGCTCACTATGCTCATGAATATCACCAAACATATTATACTCGTCGTCAGTATGTACCTTATCGACTGGCTCGGTATCAAAGATAGGACCATTGTCATCTTCAGTGACTTTGATAACTTCTTCAACCTTTTCCATGTATGAGTAATGTGCTTCAAGTTCTTGGTCAGGGGCTTCATCATCAGTGTCATCAAGCATTGCTCCTTCCTCAGCCGTCAATTTAACCCCTGCATCCATCTTCTTGCATAACAGCATTTTCTCCTTATGATATGCATAATCCTTAACACGTTTCAGCTTTCTACATTCCTTTGCCATATGCCCAAATCTGTTGCAATTATAGCACTGAATCCCACTTTGTTGAACCACTTGAGTACCAACTGTTTCCCTATTCCCAGTAACAGTAACAACTCTCTGATTATCATATGCATCAAGTTGTCGATCATAACATGCAGAACCCTCAACATGCGTTGGATTACGTCGATCATACCGTAAAGGACTCTCCTCACGCCTACGTGTATCAAACCTTGGAGGTCTCTCAACATATCGGTTGCGGGTGCTAGATGAAGTTCGGAGGTTTTTGTTGGTGGGTTTGTAAATCTTCTTGTAAGACTTCATTATGAAAGTAATTTTTCCATTTCCCTATCCTTCTGAGCTTGTTCTTCATCACTATCTTCTTCGGATGAGTGCTCAGATTTTGGTGATGGTGCTCTAGGCTCTTTACATTTTGATCTTGTGAGAGCAGATGCATTGGAGTATGTTGGTGATGATGATTGAGTTGAGTATGAATTTAGAGCACGAGAGTGATGATTTGGATAATGTTGAGTAGTAGACACCAAAGCAAGTGGATTAACAATCCTTGCTACCCGTTCAGCTCGAAGTTAATTTCCCTCATTTTGAAATTGTTTCAAAATGTCAAAGAGTGTGTGATAGTTGACCTCATCTAACTTATTTTGTTGTTTCACCAACGTTACAAACCGTGTCCACTCTGGTTGAAGTTGCTGTAGAAATTGCACATTGACTTGCATGGTGGAGACTTGCAAATTGTTTCTTGTCATGTCATTCATCATCTTGTAGAATCTTGAGTAATATGAATCAATTGATTCTCCATCCAATGAAGTAAACTTTCCAAAGTTCCAGAACAAGTTTATTTTGACATTTTGCTTGTTAAGTGATTCTCCTTGTTGCAAGCGTTCAATGGAAAACCACATTTCTTTTGCAGTAGAGCAAGCATCAACGGTTGAGTAAATATAATCCCCAATCCCACTTATAATCAAGTAGATTGCTTCCTTCTCTACATCAATCAAATCTCATTTCTCATTCGTAGTGTTCTCATATGTTTCCTTAATTGTCTGCTCATCAGAACCGGGCGTCGAGTCGGTTGATGGAATTGCAGGAATGGTGATTGTAGTGAAAGTATAGGGTCTTTCTTTGATTCAACGGCGTAGAACATAACCATTTGGCTTAGTATCAAGATATCGAATAAAACGTGATTGCCATTGTGCATATCGACCTGACACAAGCATTGGTGGTCTCTCTTTGTTACCCGCCACCATGATGTTGTTGTTCGTCACACGATACTCTATAGTAGAATCCACCTTGATAATCTCTGAATGTTGAAATGAATATGGATCTTTAAGTAGATGTGGTAGTGATTGTTGTTGTAGAGAAAAGTAGTTGAAATCCCCTAAAAAATGTTCTTGAAAAACCAAAATATTCTCCAAGACCAAAAAACACACGAAATTTTTTAAGTGTATTTTTGGAATAATAAAAAAATCCTTGAGTATGTCGCAATGTCAAACAATCTGTCGCAATGTACAAAGTGAATGTATCACAATACCAAAGAAGCTGTCGCAATGCCTAACACCTGTCGCAATATCCCAAGCTGTCGCAATACCCAAACACTGTCGCAATACTTATCTGTCGCAATATATATCTGTCGCAATAACCAAACATGTACTATGTCGCAATATCTAATCAAGAGTCTGTCGTAATATACAAAAAAGAAACCTATCGCAATGTTTGTCGCAAATTTGGTCGCAATCCATAAACCATAGCCATTGCGAAGGAAATCAACCCAAATTTTATCGCAATGTATGAACAATTTCGAAAAAATGAGTAAAAAATGAGATTTTTTTCTTAGAAATCCGTGATTTTAACCAATCCAAAGCACCCAAATCCCTATCACAACTATGTAGGAGATTTATATCAAGATTTAGAGCACAGAAAACACTAAAAAAATGAATCCGAGATGATTTATGGATTATGATATGAGTATAATTACCCATATCATTTATATCATAAAACGGACATAAAATGCATATTTTACATGAATATGGTATTGTATATGCTTGTTTTATTGTTTCGTGTGTGTACCAAGATCACAAAAAAACCGGAAAAACCGACACAAGTTTGAAGATATTACCAAAAGCCAAAAGACGAGTTCGTTTCTATAATGGAAAAGAGTTTACCAAAGTTTATTGGGCCTTTGTGGGACCCACATGTGCTAAATAGGCTTGAAAGCCCATTTATGGGATTAATAAGTGATTTATGGATCCACGCCCAATACAAGCCCAAAAAGGAGAAAGTAAAATGGGACGGATGGAAATGTTTATATACATTTTTGGTTTAAAGCCCATTTATAAAGAAATGTCTAAATGGATGAAAGTAACTTTTGGGTCCAAGCCCATGTAAACAAAGAAGAAAAGTATAGACGGTGGAAGGATTTATATACTTATGGTCAAGGTTCGGTCAAAAGAAAATAAAAACAAACAAAGAAAGAAAAACGTAAAGAGAGGAATTGGGGAAAAACATCACCAGTCAAGAACCCAAATTTAGGGTGGGCGATTGAATCTCACACTCTCTAAATAATTAGAGAGAAAATAGGAGAAAAGGTGCGTAATTAAACAAAGATACAAAGAACTATGTGACAGTGTGGCTCTTTGAGACGTCACATCTTCCTTCTCATTGGTTGATTTACCTGCCATCTCACAAGGGGCCAATTACAACCCTCCAAGTCAGCATAAAACTAGCACAAGTATGGTCCACCCTGGCAATCCGAGTGAAGGAGGGCATATCTCAGCCCTTGGATCATAACAAGGATGAAAGAGAGAGCCAAGATACTCAATCAAGGGTCAAGATCGACTCCTCATCACCAACAACCTCCACCCCTCACCTCTCAGGTTCGCTATAAAACCCCGCATTTATTCTGTAATTTGTATCCCTCTTTTTAATTTACTGTTATAATGTTAGATTGTTTTTAGAAAATTGTAATTTTCTTTTAAGTTGTAATGTTTAAATTGTTTTAATAAAATTTTAATCTTTCAGTTTCCTTTACTTTCCATCTACGTTGTGTTTATTTTATATTAAAGTAACTACAATCTATAAAAATTAATCTGATGTTATGACTGAAAACCTGTTTGGATAAGCTCGAATCATAGCTTATTTGAATGATGAAGTTAAATTAGGGAAATATGTTTATCCACTAATAAACATATATATATATATATATATATATATATATATATATATATATATATATATATATATATATATATATATATATATATATATATATATATATATATATATATATATATATATATATATATATATATATATATATATATATATATATATATATATATAAATGATGCTGCTGGTTCGAGTTTTATGATTGTTCGTGATTATGCTTGATGGTTCAAAACTTTTGATTGTGGTTCGATAAACCAGCTCAGCGCTACGTTTCTTCGTCGATGGTTACATCACATTAACTGGTCAAGCTCTTTTTATAATTATTTTACTGCTTTAAATGACTTGCTGGTTGGATTGAGTGATTATTTGTTATTTGATCATAATTATTTGCTGAGTAATATTGTTTGTGATTATTGTTTTTGGATCTGATTTACGGTTAAACCAAACCTAAAGATTTGTTTTTTGTTATTGTTGAAGTATCACTGTCTAAGTTGTTAATCCGCTATGATTTATGAGATGATTTATATGTATTTGGATTTGATGTTTATTGTTTAAATGTTTTCAAGCTATTAAGTTTTGAATCTATTTAGAATAAGAATGGTGAATTGAATATGATTTACTTGAGTTGTTTAATTCGTTATCTGCTCTGATTTGTTGCTTTTAGTCTGCTGAGGTGTTTTGGTTACTTGATTGCTGATTTATTGCCTTTGCTGCATCCATTTGTTAGAATTATGCTAAGTTTTTAGCCTGCTGAATATTAGATTGTTTGTTTAGTCTGATATAGAAGTTTGAATTTCATTTGTGCAATAGTTGATATGAGTATCAATTTGAGTAAGTGAGATTTAGGCTAGTTGGATCTGTTACTCTAACTGGTCTGTATTAACATTTGGGTGAATATTTGGGGAACATTAGTATCAGTTTAAAGTCTGTTAATCTACTGATTTCTGTTTGTTGTTGTGATTTCGTGCTAGCAGGTCTTGATATTGAGTATTTTGGTCTTGTTATATGTGTTTGTCTGTTGGTTTTTAACTGTCTTTAGTATCAATAGGGTTGTTTAAGGCTGTGTATTTCATCTTTGACTTATTTTGGTTTGCTGAATCATTCATATTGATCTGCTGATTTTTATATGATTCTGATAAATGATGATACCTATTTTATTCTTTTTCCTTTTTGGTGATTAATGTAGTGGTTAAAGGTTGTAATTCGTTACTGTACTGATTATTTTCCATGAAGTCCTTTTTACTCTTCAAAAATTTAATATATCAAAAGTTGGTGCACAACAGGTCTCGAACTTGAGACCTGCCTTTCATTTACCAACATGTTAGCCAACTGTGCTAGCCATCCTTTTTGTTTAAGTAATACTATTAGTTACTAATAAGCATTTTAATTTCAAACTTTCTTTTATGAATATACGTTTTTTATTATATTGTTATTTTAAAAGCTTACATAAATAGAAATTAAAATTACTTTTTGCAGTAAATTGTTTAAACAAGTAGTTTTGTTAATTAGTTTAAATAAAAATAAATAAATAAATAAAGTTTAAAAAATAAAATTATAAATTTTTAATTACTTTTAATATTAATATTGTTTAAATAATTTTGTTGCAATAAAAAGTAAAAATAAAATAATATAGATTTAATATTGTTTAAATAATGTACTTTTAGGTAAAAACGTAGGAATTCAGATAAAAACCAAAACTAATTCAAATAAATTGTCCAAATTAAAACGAAAATCTCAAATTCACAATTTCTTCGTGTACAACGAACCGGGATCACTCTCGTGTTAATTAATCCGTCTTTAGCTAATCTTAGATTATTACTTTTTCTAAAGGTAATTTTCTAATATTTTCTCTATAAGGTATTACATTACAATACACCGGCACTTTTCCCACACATCAATAATTTTGGCCCCGCTGCCGGGGAAATTGTGTACGATTCTTTCATGGTGATTTGTTGATCGTTGATTTGAAGAGCCTTTCCATCCTTGGAAAGTTTTGTTATTTTTTCTATATATATAATAAATATCGTTTTTCGTGTTTTTTGTTGCTAATTTATTGTATTATGTAGAACCATAAATTTACCTACCTCCAAAAGCGTGAATGTAACACCCTATTTTGATAAATGGAATGTCACGCGTGATTATGGCGTGTCATCAAACCATACAAGGATAAATGTCTAAACATTACATGACGATAAAGGAAATACCAGAATCAAACATCGGTAGTCCAAAAGTAGAACTCATCACACACAAACATAAGTACTGTAAATGAAAGGACTAAACAATGTCCGTGGAAATGAGTATCAAAGTATAGATAAATGCATAAAGTAAAGAAGGCTAGAAAGCTTCCAGTCCATATGCACGTACGCTTAAAGTCTACGAGCGTCCCTGAGTACCTGCCGTTTTGGGAACATGAAAAGGAAAACGGCTGAGCAATATGCTCGGTGCACGGATATACAAGTATAGCATGAATAACATAAGCATACAAACATGAAACAGCGGAAGAAAACTAAGTCCTGGATAACCTGGTTATATCTTAGTAAAACTGGTTTTATAGTTTGAAAAGCCTTATGTTTATCTTGTAAAAACTGTTTAACATATTTTACCATTAGCCAATATAGGTCATGAAATATCAACGTGCATGAATACTTGGAGGGGTGACCTCGTCATGCAAATTAGAGGGGCTGCCTCTAATTTAATATATTGGTTTTGGGTAGGAGGGATCAGCTCCTTGTAAAGGATGCAAGGCACACACCACATTCACACTGAGTAATCTACTGAAAAATGTAACTAGGATGCACCCATACGTCCCACCTGATAATAATAATATGGCCAAAAGCTGAAGGAACGCCACGAGCTATCACTCCGCTGTGGTGAAGTCATAACACTGGTGCCTCCAGTGTTATGGTTATGGTACCTCCATAACTAGGTGAAACTAGTCATGCATGTATATGGCTTTAGGTATTATAATTAAACATAAGCAATTCATAAACATATAAAACATATACTGGGGAAAACAGTTGGCTGCATACGGGAAATCCTAATAAGGAAAGAATGTCCATACTAAAAGGACGGAGAATTCGTACCTTATGTCCAGTGAACGAAGAAGACGAACGGAAGAGAGTCCTACTTTGATATCACTAATGCTACATAAATACATACGTGTATAAGTATCTGATTACTGAGTACGCAACTGGTTTTATATCATGTCTTAGCTTGTTTTATATGTTCATATCAAGTTTTACTGATTTAAGCTTTATACTGTGTTTATCATATATTATGTCTATTCTGATTAAGTATTACTTGTATTTCATGTATTATTATACTTGTTGTGTAATAATAAGTAACTTTCTAAAAATAGCAGGTTTCCTAAAATAGAATGTTTCCAAAAATAGAAAGTTACCAAAAAATAGAAGGATTCCAAAAATAGAATGTTTCTAAAAATAGAAAGTTTCCAAAAAGAGAAACTTTCCAAAAATAAAATTACTGCTTAAAATAGATAAGTTTCTAAAAATAAAAAGTTTCCATAAATAGATTAGCTGCCTTAAATAAATAAGTTTCTAAAAATAGAAAGTTTCCAAAATTAGATATAAGCTGGATAATTAAGCTAATTATATAAGCTCAAGTGTTTTCTGATTAATATTCTAAGTCATGTGATTATATAGTATAGTTTATTAATTATTTCATGTAAATTAAATAAACTATAGGTTAAAGTATTTAATTAAATATAACCTGATTTAATTAAATTAACGGTAAAATACTTAGGTTAAAGCATGTATTATTATTTGTTAATAATCTAACCTAAGTCATGAAATTAATTAATTATAAGTCATGGTTTTTAATAATTAATTAATTATATAGTCTAATTAAAAGTTAAATACTTAGGTTAAAATTCATAAATTAATAATTAAATTAATAACCTAAGTCATGTAAATAAATTAATCATGTTCATGCTTTAATTGATTTAATTTCAAGTCTTGTAAAAAATAATATAACTTGTAAAAATATTAAACCTTGAAAAATAACTCATGAACCGGACAGTGTTTTAAATCTAAACATGTGAACCGGACCCGTGTTTAAAACCCATGAACCGGACTCGTAACCATCACCATACCCTGACCTAAGTCGGGGTTTCCCTTGTCCTTGCTGCTGCCGTGACCCGAGACCACCCAAAATACCACCAAACCGAGACCAAGTGGTCTCGGTGGTGCCAGTAAACCCAAGTCGAGACCCCCTTGGGGCTCGGTTAGGCGTCGGCCACAACAAACAAACACCCCTTAACCCTAATTGATTATACCCCATGATTATTAACATGTTTATATCTTGTTTCTAATTAGTTTATTAAAAACATGCATGATTTTATGTGATTAAATAAATTAAAACATAAAAAGAAAAAGGTTAAAGGTTATACCAATCACGTGAATCGAATGAGGATGAACACACAACGATCCTTGCACTAAATCAAAGACCAAAATCAAACGGAATAACCCTTTTGGTGATGCTAAACCCGACGGCCAAGACAAAGGAGAAGGAAAAGATTTCTAGGGTTTTTCTTGTTTTTACTAAATGTGTTAAATGAAACATGTATTCCTCTTTTGTCCATGTTTAGTAAAATATAATGGGCTGGCCCTTTTGGTCTTGTTGTGTCCGTAACATGGGGCCCACATGGGGGTAACCCGAACATTTTCCGTGTCTAAAATATAAGTGTGTTCTCGTGTTCTTAATTTACGTGATTTAATTAGTTATCGATCGTGACTTAATATATTTATTCGTGTTCGTAATAAATATATATACATACGTATTATTAGCTCGTGATTAGTTTACGTTCATGATTTCATGTTCGTATGTTCGTGATTATAATTAATAAGTGTGAAAACACTTATCCTTTTTCCACTTATTTCCAATAATAACAAGACCAAAACGTGTATTTTATGTAGTAAAAGTCGGAATTATGCGTGGTTTGTGTTTTTATTGTGTTTTAGGACCAAAAGACGGAAAAGGAAGAAAACACGGGCTTTCACGGGCTTTTATCGAAGAAAACGAGAAAAGACGAAGTCAAAAGATCAAGAGTGCAAAAAGAACGGAAGTCCAAGGCCTATTCTGAAGATTTATCAAAGAAAAAGTCTAAAGACGGAAGTTTAATGAAGTCGAAGAACTCAAGTCTATTTATAGAAGAAAATTAAAAGACGAGTTCAAATCCCGAGACGACATCGAGAAAGACAAAGAAATTAGATCGAGTCGAGAAGAAAAAGAAAGAAGAAAGCATACATGCATTCCCCACTCCCTATATATACCCTCCTAATGACACATTAGGAGGGTGTTAGTCATTAGCTAGTTTTAATTTTCTTTGTTTTAGTTTTCTATTTAGAGAGAGAAAGTGTTTAACTTTCTCTCACTAAAACTTCATCTTTTCTTTCAAATTAAGCTTTGTTTAATCTTTGTATTAGAGTTTCATTAATCAAAAGTTCAAGTTTAAGCTTTTAATCTTTCATCTCTTTCTACCTTTCTTGATTTACTTTAACTTTTTGATCCGAATATTACACTTCACACGTTTGATTTGATTATGTCGTGGTTAAAAGGTTAATCTTTCTTGTTCCTACATAAGCTCATATACGTATAGGCTATAAGCTCTTTGTGCTTATTGCTTTATTTCATATTTATAGCTTATTTCATTTTCGGATATTTAAAAAAAAAGTCTAGTGTTTTTAAAAGATTTGATTTATTAAGTTTGCTTATTTTGAGTTTTGAAAGTTGCCAAATTTATGCTTATTGAGTTGTTTAAGGTTCGGTTAAAGTAGCTTATTGTATGTGCTTATTGAGTTTTCAGCTTACCACCAATTTCGGATTAAGTTTGTTTTCATCGCAATATTGGGGGTTTCAGCATTCCGACGAGAAGCTTGGTTACATCGCAATAACCCTTAAGGGTTCTACTTTGCGATAATTTGGTTTTTACCCCCTTATTCCGATCGGGATTGCGATCGCTCATTGCGATCGCATATTCCGACGGGACTTAAGGTCCTTTTTAAGTCAAAACTCTGCACAGTTTTAGTTTACAACATTCTGATGCTTGTATTACGATCTGACATTCCGATAGAATCATATTGCGACAGAAGTATTGCTAGTATTCCGATCTGGGACATTCCGACTGTCATCATTGCGACAACATTGTTTTTGATATTCCGATGGTTACTAACATGAACATTCCGATGGCTTTTCACTTATATTATTCCGATGACTTGTTTTAATAACATTCCGATAGTTCTACTTTTGGTGCATTCCGATAGAATGGACTTGTTACATTCCGATTAATTAAGTTTGTTAAGTTTTAAATCATTTACAAAGTTTTATATTTTAAGTGTTTTTCTAAATAACTTTTAGTTTAATTTTGTGAACGCTTCTACTTCACTCAACGACAATTATTTACTCTTAGTTTAAAAATAGATAATCAAACCAAACCATCCTCTTGTTCACCAAAAGACAATTGAGTCGCACTAATTAACGGTAATCAATTCGAAAAGATTTGGAACAACGAAATTATTTTATACTTGGCTAAACCCCAGTTATTAAATGGCGCCTAATAAGTGTGAAAACACTTATCCTTTTACCACTTATTTCCAATAATAACAAGACCAAAACGTGTGATTTATGTCGTAAAAGTCGGAATTATGCGTGGTTTGTGTTTTTATTGTGTTTTAGGACCAAAATATGAAAAAGGAAGAAAACACGGGTTTTCACGGGCTTTTATCGAAGAAAACGGGAAAAGACGAAGTCAAAAGATCAAGAGTGCAAAAAGAACGGAAGTCCAAGGCCTATTCTGAAGATTTATCGAAGAAAAAGTCAAAAGACGGAAGTTTAACGAAGTCGAAGAACGTAAGTCTAATAGAAGAAGAAAATTAAAAGACAAGTTCAAATCCCGAGACGACAAAGACGAAGAATTAAAGTCGAGTCGAGAAAACGTGAAGAAAGCAAGAAAGAAGATGCAACACATGCACTCCTTCCACTTTCCCTATAAATACCCTCCTAATAGTCATTAGGAGGGGGGGGGGGGTTAGATTTTTAGTTAGTTTCACTTTTTCTTAGTTTTCTCTAGTTTTAGAGAGAGAAAGTCTTAAACTTTCTCTCACTAGTTTCATCTTTTTCTTAATCTTTCAAGATTAAACATCTTTGTATTGCTTATTTCATTAATCAAAGTTCTATTTTAAACTTTTAATTCTTAATCTCATTCTACTTTTCTTAGATTTAAGATTGATTTTGGTGCGATTATCATGTGATCCGTGTTGTTCTAATTGATCTCGTGCTTAAAAAAGTTAATCTTTTGATCATTTCATATGTTTTCATTTGATTAAGCTTTAAGACTTTTGTGCTTATTGGCTTATTTTTATGATTAGCTTATTTTGTTTATAAAAATCTTCATTAAAAAGTTTATGTTTTTATTTTTTAATCTAAAAAGTTGCTTAATTTCGAGTCAGATAAGTTGAGTTAAGTGCTTATTTTATTCGGTTTTGTTGATTCGATTTAGTTTTGGGAATAAGCTCCATCAAATAGCTTATTTTCTAGCTTTTCTCTCGAATCCCTTAGATTTCGGAAAGGGTTTAAAACCCCTTTCCGATTGGCTTTTCCGACCGGACCCCATCTTCACATTCCGATTGATCCAATCGGATTAGGGCTTTGACTTTCCGATTGAGCCACCTTAATATTCTGATTTGTGTGATTCTGGTCATTCCGATTGCTAATCTTTCCCATATTACGATTGTGGGCAAGTTGAACATTCCGACTGTAACTGTTTTCCCATCATTCCGATTGGTGTCCTTGAATAGTATTCCGATTGATTCTATTTTGTTGGATATTCCGACCAGTGTTACCCATATTCCGATCAACCGATCGGAATACATTCCGATCGGGCCTCTTTTGGCTTGTTTTGGTTTCTTTCGATCTTACTTTCTTATAGTACTTTTTATTTTCAGAAAATTTTCCAAGTGTTAGTTTTATTTAGTGTGTTAGTACTTTTCCATTTTACCTTTAAGTTTATATGCATTTATTTTTACTCGTCATTCAGAATTAATCTTTTAACTTCCATTTTACTTAACGACACTTTAATTACTTGCTAATAGTTTAAAACAAATCAACCAAACCATTCTCTTGATTCACCAAAAGACGATTGAGTCGCACTTAAGACCGGTTTTCAATTCGAAAAGACTTGGGACTAACGAATTTTGATACGAGGTGTCAAAAGCCTTGTATTAAATGGCGCCGCTGCCGGCTCTTTTCGTTACGATAAACGGTTTCTAGTGAGAGACGCATTGAATTTTGGGATCCGTTCTTTGAACGTTATTTTCATTGCTATAAAAATTTCCAAAAATCCATAAAAAATATAAAACTCTTCAAAAATACAAAAACATTTAAAAAATCATAAAAAGCAATTCTTTTCAAAAGGTTTTGCACCAAAAAGATTATATAGATATTTTCTGTGTATATTTTTCTTCTGCAGGTGTATGCGTACTAGATCTTCCAACTATTCTGAGCCCGAGACTCTTGAAGATTTAGATATGGCTGGTGTTAATAACAACAATAATCACCCACCTCAACATAATTTGAACAACAACAACAACAACAACAACAATGTCCTTCTACCTGATTTACGAACCATGGAGGAATTGTGCCAACCCACCATGAACGGACGCGGAGGCCCGATTGCGCCAATGCAAGTCACGGCTCAGGAGTTTTCGTTGAAGCATCACATGATCCAGCAAGTGCAAACGAACCCGTTTCGTGGAATTCCGGATGATGATGCCAACAAACACCTCGACAAATTCATTACCATGACCCAAAGCATGAAGTGCTCCGGTGTTTCTATGGATGACCTTCTCCTTCAACTCTTTCCACACTCGCTTTCTCACCATGCCGAAAAATGGTTTGACCGTCTTCCTAAGAATTCTATTCATACGTGGAACGACATGACTCAACGCTTTTTATCGCGCTACTTTCCCCCATCCATGGTCACTAGCCTTCGTAACCAAATCAGTGGATTTATGCAAGAGAATGATGAATCGCTTTTCGATGCTTGGGAACGCTACAATGATTTGATCGACCGCTGTCCTAATCACAATATGCTCCCCGTCACTCTCATTGACACCTTCTACAATGGTCTCACTTTTCATGATCGTGACACGATCAATGCCGTCGCCGGTGGTACTTTTTTGAAAAGGAGACCGGAGGAGTGTCGAGAGTTGATTGAAAACATGACTACTCACCACAAGAATTGGGATTCATCCGCATCCTCAAGATCCAATTCGAGAGTCAATGTTTCTTCTACTACCTCTAATCCTGAAATGTCTGAAATTTCTCGACAACTCGCTGAAATGAACAAGAATTTCATGGCCATGGCCACAAACCATTTTCAACAAGCTAAAGCCGTTGCTATTTCTTGTGACACATGTGGTGGCCCTCACTCTTATAATGATTGTCCTTCTACCCAAGGCAATTATTCTGAAAACGTTAACGCAGCTTACGGCACTTATCCCACGGGAGGCTATCAAGCTCGCCCTCAAGGAGACCGTGGCTTGCTAAGTTATCGTTCCAACAATTATCTTGCTCCTCCTGGTTTCCCTCCTGCAAACCAAAACCAACAACAAAGCTATAACCGAAACAACCAATCCCAACCTCGTGCTCAAAATCAATATCAATCCCAAAGAAACCCATACCCAACTCAAGGAAATTCTCAAGCTTACCAAGCTCCACCTCTCAATCAACCGATGGCTGTGAGTCCAGACGTCGAAACGTTCATGAAGACTAATCGTGAGTTGGTGACGAATCTTCAGAGTCAATTTGTCAACTTGAAGAATGACATGGTGAAACAAGGGAGCGATATTCGAGCCGAGCTAAGGAATGACATGGCCAAACACAGCAATGAGATTAATGCAAACATGCAAAACTCTTTTAGCAATCAAGCTCTTCACCTTCGTGATATGATTGGTTCGCTCATCCAAAGTAATCAACCCTCTTCTTCGGGTACTCTTCCGAGTAATACCGTTGCGAATCCAAGGGGGGGGGAGATGAAAGCAATCACCACTCGTAGTGGAAAAGGTTATCTGGAACCCGAGCTTCCTACACCTCCACCCGTGATTGTGACCAAGGAAAAAGAGCAACTTTCTTCACCCCCTTCACCTTCTATCCCCATTTCCCCACCACCCGTGGTTGTGAGTGATCCTATTCCCTTAAAGCCTTCTTCTTCATCCAATATACCTTATCCTTCAAGGTTGAGGAAAGAGAAGCAAAAGAGCAAGGACGATATTCAGGTTTCAAACTTTCTAAAAATGTTTAAACAATTGAATTTTAACATCTCCTTTGCCGAGGCTCTCGCTCACATGCCCAAATACGCTAAGATGTTTAAAGATCTTCTAAGTGATAAAGAGAAACTCCTTGACATTGCTCAGACCCACCTTAATGAGAATTGCTCCGCAGTGCTCTTAAGGCAATTGCCCACCAAACTTGGTGATCCGGGTCGCTTCTTGATTCCTTGAAACTTCCCGGGAGTAGAGAATTGCATGGCCCTAGCCGATCTAGGTGCCAGTATAAACTTAATGCCTTTAAGTGTTTGGAAGCAATTATCTCTCCCCGAGCTAGTCCCCACCAAAATGACTTTGGAATTAGCCAACCGTACGGTTGCTTATCCAGTGGGGATAGCCGAAGATGTCTTTGTTGGCGTCGACAAATTCACCTTCCCGGCGGATTTTGTTGTCGTTGACTACGAGATGGATCCCCGTGTTCCATTAATCGTTGGACGTCCCTTCCTGAGGACCGGTCGCACTCTCATTGATGTAGCCGCGGGTGAAATAATCATGAGAGTTGGTGACGATAAAATTGTCTTCAACATGGGTAAGATTTCTAAGCAACCTTATTCGTATGAGAGTGTTAATGCTATTGATGTTCTCGATGAGGCTTGTGAAGAACATTTTCATGGTGCTTGCAAAAGTACTCTTTCTTCTCTACCCAATGTTGAGACCGTTGCCTCAATTGCTCCAGCATTGACTCCTTTTGGAGAAAGTGACTTGGATGATTTCGAAGCTAGCTTGGGTCCTCTCGATATTAAGTATGATAATTTGTCCACCAATTGGGATGAAGATATTCGTACTATTGAGAGACTTCTCAATGAGGACCCTTTGTCTCCTCCTGCTCCTAAAGAGGTGACTAATGATGATCCATCGTTAGTTTCACAATCTATTGAGGATCCTCCGACTCTCGAGCTTAAGGACCTACCTCCTCATCTTGAGTATGTTTTCCTGGAAGACGACGAGAAGCTACCGGTCATCATCGCGAAGGATCTGGAAGAAGACGAAAAAGCCCGACTAGTCGCTGTGTTGAAGAAGCATAAACGCGCTATCGCTTGGAAAATCTCCGACATCCGTGGAATTGATCCTCATTTATGCACATACAAAATTCTCATGGAGGACGACTTTAAGCCCACAATTCAAAGTCAACGAAGGGTGAATCCTAAAATACATGAAGTCATCAAAAAAGAGGTTATCAAACTTCTTGATGCGGGTATGATTTACCCTATTTCGGATTCACCATGGGTTAGTCCAGTCCATTGTGTGCCTAAGAAGGGCGGAATCACCGTTGTGCCCAATGCAAACAACGAGTTAATTCCTACCCGTCTCGTTACTGGGTGGAGAGTTTGTATAGACTACCACAAACTCAATGATGCCACGAGAAAGGATCATTTCCCTCTACCTTTTATGGACCAAATGCTTGAACGTTTAGCGGGTAATGAATATTACTGCTTTCTTGATGGTTTCTCGGGTTATTTTCAAATACCCATCGATCCCTAAGATCAAGAGAAGATAACATTCACTTGTCCCTACGGCACATTTGCTTATAAAAGAATGCCTTTTGGCTTATGCAATGCCCCCGGGACTTTCCAAAGGTGCATGTTGGCTATCTTCCATGACATGGTTGAGCAAACCATGGAAGTCTTCATGGATGATTTCTCGGTCTTCGGGGATTCCTTCTCTTCTTGCCTTGCCAATTTGGAACGTATGCTTAAGCGGTGCGAAGACACTCGCCTTGTTCTGAATTGGGAAAAATGCCATTTTATGGTAAAAGAAGGCATTGTGCTAGGACACAAAATCTCAAAAGCCGGTCTTGAAGTCGACCGTGCTAAAGTTGATGTCATAGCCAAATTACCTCCACCTTCAACCGTGAAGGGTGTGAGAAGCTTTCTGGGTCATGCGGGCTTCTATCGTCGATTCATTCAAGATTTCTCTAAAATCGCTCGCCCGATGACCCACCTCTTGGAAAAAGATACTCCTTTTATCTTTTCTAAAGAGTGTCTCGAAGCCTTCAATCTTCTTAAGGACAAGCTAACTAAGGCACCGGTCTTGGTTACCCCTAATTGGGAGCTGCCTTTTGAATTGATGTGCGATGCTAGCGACTTTGCTATTGGTGCGGTTTTGGGCCAAAGAGTGAATAAACACTTCCAACCAATCCACTATGCTAGCAAAACAATGACGGGGGCTCAATTGCATTATACGACAACCGAAAAAGAGCTTTTAGCTGTTGTCTATGCTTTTGAGAAATTTCGCCCCTATCTTGTTTTATCCACCACCATCGTATACACGGACCATTCCGCATTGAAGTACTTGATGACTAAGAACGATTCTAAGCCAAGACTTCTTCGCTGGGTTTTACTCCTTCAAGAATTCAACATTGAAATTCGTGACAAGAAGGGAGCCGAAAACCTGGCCGCGGATCATCTGAGTCGACTTGAGGATCCATATCAAGGGGATCATCCGAACAAAGAGATCAATGACTCTTTCCCCCTTGAGACCTTAATGTCTATAAATCTCAATCTTGATGGCACCCCGTGGTTTGCAGACATTGCAAACTACTTAGCGGGTGGTATTCTCATCCAAGGGTTAACATCCCAACAAAAGAAGAAGTTCTTGAATGATGTTAAGACTTACTTTTGGGATGACCCTTATCTATTCAAACAGTGTGCTGATCTGATTATTCGTCGATGTGTTGACGGACCGGCAGCTTTTGACATCCTACAAGCTTGCCACAAAGGACCCACTGGTGGTCACTTTGGTCCTAACTACACCGCTAAGAAAGTGTTTGATTCTGGATTCTATTGGCCCACCATTTATCATGACGCTCACGAAATGGTTAAGCATTGTGATGCTTGCCAACGTCAAGGCAAGATCACACATAAGGATGAGATGCCTCAAAATTTCATACAGGAATGTGAAATCTTTGATGTATGGGGCATCGACTTTATGGGGCCATTTCCATCCTCCAAAGGGAACAAGTACATCCTCGTCGCCGTCGACTACGTCTCTAAATGGGTTGAAGCTAAGGCTCTTCCTACGAATGATGCGAGGGTGGTTGTGAACTTTTTGAAGCAGCTTTTCGCTCGATTTGGCGTTCCTCGTGCTATCATCAGTGACCGCGGGACTCATTTTTGCAACGATCAATTTGCAAGAGTCATGGCTAAGTATGGTGTCACTCACCGTCTTTCCACCGCTTATCATCCCCAAACCAATGGGCAAGGCGAGATATCCAACCGTGGTTTGAAGAGAATTTTGGAGCGTACTGTGGGAGAGCATCGCGCCGCGTGGGCCGATAAGTTAGATGATGCTCTGTGGGCTTTCCGTACTGCTTACAAGACCCCGATCGGTTGTACACCTTATCGTCTTGTGTACGGGAAAGCCTGCCACCTACCCATCGAGCTGGAACATAAGGCACACTGGGCCTTGAAGTTGGCTAACTTCGACATCAACAAAGCCGGTGACCATCGCAAGGTTCAAGTCCACGAGCTAAATGAACTGAGGAATGAAGCTTATGAAAACTCGCTGATCTACAAGGAGAAGACGAAGATGATCCACGATGCTAAAATCAAGAACCGAGAGTTCCACGTTGGTGATCAAGTCTTACTCTTTAACTCTCGGTTGAAGATCTTCTCTGGCAAGTTGAAGAGCCGCTGGTCTGGTCCATTCACCGTCGCCAAAGTCTTTCCATATGGGACCATTGAGCTTTCTCAGCCAAATGGGCCCAATTTCAAGGTGAATGGCCAGCGTCTGAAGCTGTACTTTGGTGAGGACATCTCTCAAGAGATGATTCCATCCCTCACCACGTTCCCCATGAACTAAAATTGGGTCGAGTCAGGCTCATGACTCGGTGAACAAAAACAAGCGCTTCTCGGGAGGCAACCCGTGCTCTATCCTTTACTGCTTTCATAATAAGTGTAGGGGGAACCCCGCATATGTTTGTGTCTTGTTTCTTGTGCTGTGCAGGGATTAAAGCTTCAGAGAGCATCTTGATGACTTTTGACGAACCGTGAGACCATGTTCCTATCTTCCCGGTTCTATCCTAAACTCTTGTGATTCAATATTTCATATTCTATATGTTCACATTGAATTCACCATAGTTGTCCTTCCCTTAGCAAGATTTAAACAAAGTGCACAATGTCATAAGTGTAGGGGAGTTTACTCCCACATGCTTAAACATTGAGGACAATGTTTATCTCAAGTGTAGGGGGACTTCTATCGAAGTAAGTGGTCTTTTCCATGAATTTGCCCTCATTTTAACCGGAAAATTTGATTTTTCGACATTTTTCAAAATCTATTTTGGCCTAGTTGTATAGTTGTACTTGCCTTTGTTATGTTTCCTTTGCTAGAATAAATTTTTAATAAAGTGGTTTTAGATTTTTCTTAGTCGTGAACATTTTGACTCAACCCGAGTTTACTTACCTAAGTTTACTCTAGGTAGTATCCTTAACGTGTTTAAGTCAAGTTTTGCTAGGCTTTTATATAGGGAGCTATAAAACGCGAAAGTCTTAACTCTCGCGGGTTAAGAACAAGAACTTTTCGCAAGTTCCTATAATTGATCCTAGAGAGTCGTTTATCAAGGGAACTTTAAAATGCGATTTCTAAACTTGAAAAAGTCTAAGAATTTGCAAGATCCTATAGGCGACTCGAAAACCCAAAACTTTGATTTAATAGGCTAAGCATCCACGAGTCTCATTCCTTGAGATTTTAAATTGTGGAGAACGAGAGATGATAGAGCCAATTATAAGTTCGGTATTCTTTCGTGAATTTATGTGAGTTAATTATGAGCCTATTCTCCCTCCGCTTGTTAATAAATTTATCTGCTAATAAATAAGGTTGTACGATTTAAAAGGTTACTTAGCTTCTAGCCCCAGATCGTTTAAAAGTTGCTCGGTAATGACGAGAGTTCATAGCCAAGGCATAACTTATGAAGCGGGGCGCGAAGATTGGCGAGTCCGAAAAGGCCCTAACAAGGCATGAGGGCTACATTTTGTTGCTAAAGATCCAAAAGTGATGTGAAGAATCATTTATCGAAAATCAATATGAAGGATCGAGACACACGACGAAAAGCAAAAACTCCCCAAAAGTCATGGAGAAGTCTATCCGAAAAGACCCTAACAAGGTATGAGGATAAATAGATCCAAGTCCTAAAAGGAGGCGGATCGTTGTATAACAAAGTCCAAAATAAAGATTGGAGAAAAATGAAGAAGTCGTGGTCCAAAGATGAAGAATCTCTCAAAAACTTCAAGTGAAGAAATTCCTATTATGAAGAGAAGACCATAATTTCAAGAACGTCTCTCGAAGATTCGAAGTATGAAGTCGCTGCCAAATATCGGCCCGAGAAAGGTCTCAAATCGCGAACCAAGTTATGCCAAGATATGAACTTTTTGATATCCCGAGAAGCAGTTTTAAAAGATTTGGTCCTTTAGCTAACTATTGATTAAATCGTTCACCTTATTTTCGGACTAAATAACTATCGAAATAAGTCAAACAATGCATCCTCGTGATCATTCAAGACAAAAATAAATTATAAGAGATACACCTAGGAATAAGGGAGTCTAAGTGAATAATTGGCCCACATGAGTTTGTGATAGTTTGCTAACTTATAATAACAATGATCTCGTTTTTAAGCTTGGTATGGGGAACGTGAAACTTGAGGATGATAAACGTTCATGGCCGCCAAAACCCAATGTAAGTTTTTAATTTCTTTACTTATTTCTATCTTTTATGTTTAGTATTTAATAAAGGCCAAGGTGGGTTATTTATGATGAAAAATGTAAACCGTGCTTTAAAATTAATGCATTGCATGAGAGCATTGCAATGGTCAAGTGTAGGGGATTTAATAAGTGTGAAAACACTTATCCTTTTACTACTTATTTCCAATAATAACAAGACCAAAACGTGTGATTTATGTCGTAAAAGTCGGAATTATGCGTGGTTTGTGTTTTTATTGTGTTTTAGGACCAAAATAAGAAAAAGGAAGAAAACACGGGTTTTCACGGGCTTTTATCGAAGAAAACGGGAAAAGACGAAGTCAAAAGATCAAGAGTGCAAAAAGAACGGAAGTCCAAGGCCTATTCTGAAGATTTATCGAAGAAAAAGTCAAAAGACGGAAGTTCAACGAAGTCGAAGAACTTAAGTCTAATAGAAGAAGAAAATTAAAAGATAAGTTCAAATCCCGAGACAACAAAGACGAAGAATTAAAGTCGAGTCGAGAAAACGTGAAGAAAGCAAGAAAGAAGATGCAACACATGCACTCCTTCCACTTTCCCTATAAATACCCTCCTAATAGTCATTAGGAGGGGGGGTTAGATTTTTAGTTAGTTTCACTTTTTCTTAGTTTTCTCTAGTTTTAGAGAGAGAAAGTCTTAAACTTTCTCTCACTAGTTTCATCTTTTTCTTAATCTTTCAAGATTAAACATCTTTGTATTGCTTATTTCATTAATCAAAGTTCTATTTTAAGCTTTTATTTCTTAATCTCATTCTACTTTTCTTAGATTTAAGATTGATTTTGGTGCGATTATCATGTGATCCGTGTTGTTCTAATTGATCTCGTGCTTAAAAAAGTTAATCTTTTGATCATTTCATAAGTTTTCATTTGATTAAGCTTTAAGACTTTTGTGCTTATTGGCTTATTTTTATGATTAGCTTATTTTGTTTATAAAAATCTTCATTAAAAAGTTTATGTTTTTATTTTTTAATCTAAAAAGTTGCTTAATTTCGAGTCGGATAAGTTGAGTTAAGTGCTTATTTGATTCGGTTTTGTTGATTCGATTTAGTTTTGGGAATAAGTACCATCTAATAGCTTATTTTCTAGCTTTTCACTCGAATCCCTTAGATTTCGGAAAGGGTTTAAAACCCCTTTCCGATTGGCTTTTCCGACCGGACCCCATCTTCACATTCCGATTGATCCAATCGGATTAGGGCTTTGACTTTCCGATTGAGCCACCTTAATATTCCGATTTGTGTGATTCTGGTCATTTCGATTGCTAATCTTTCCCATATTCTGATTGTGGGCAAGTTGAACATTCCGACTGTAACTGTTTTCCCATCATTCCGATTGGTGTCCTTGAATAGTATTCCGATTGATTCTATTTTGTTGGATATTCCGACCAGTGTTACCCATATTCCGATCAACCGATCGGAATACATTCCGATCGGGCCTCTTTTGGCTTGTTTTGGTTTCTTTCGATCTTACTTTCTTATAGTACTTTTTATTTTCAGAAAATTTTCCAAGTGTTAGTTTTATTTAGTGTGTTAGTACTTTTCCATTTTACCTTTAAGTTTATATGCATTTATTTTTACTCGTCATTCAGAATTAATCTTTTAACTTCCATTTTACTTAACGACACTTTAATTACTTGCTAATAGTTTAAAACAAATCAACCAAACCATTCTCTTGATTCACCAAAAGACGATTGAGTCGCACTTAAGACCGGTTTTCAATTCGAAAAGACTTGGGACTAACGAATTTTGATACGAGGTGTCAAAAGCCTTGTATTAGCGCCGCTGCCGACTTTTTTCGTTACGGTTAACGGTTTTTAGTGAGAGACGCGTTGAATTTTGGGATCCGTTCTTTTAGGAACGTTATTTTCCTTGCTTAAAGATTCTCAAAAATCCATAAAAATATAAAATTTTCAAACATACAAAAACATTAAAAAATCATAAAAAGCATCTCTTTTCCAAAGGTTTTGCACCAAAAAGATATATATATATTCTCTGTTTCTTTGGTATCTTTTTCTTCTGCAGGTGTATGCGTACTAGATCTTCAAATTATTCTGAGCCCGAGACTCGTGAAGATTTAGATATGGCTGGTGTGCATAGCAACAATAACAACCCACCTCTACCCAATTTGAATAACAATAACAACAACAACAATGTTCCACTACCTGATTTACGAACAATGGAGGAACTGTGTCAACCCACCATGAACGGACGCGGAGGACCGATTGCGCCGATGCAAATCACGGCTCCTGAATTTTCTTTGAAGCATCACATGATCCAGCAAGTTCAAAACGCTTGCCCGTTTAGCGGATTACTGATAGGTGTGAAAACACCCATCCTTTTACCACTTATTTCTGGCTAAAAAAAGATCAAAACACGTATTTAATATCATTTGTTTGGAATTATGCGTGGTTTTTGTGTTTATTGTGTTTTCAGAGTCAACCGGATGAATATTGAAGAAAACATGGGATTGCACGGGTTTTATCGAAGAAAAAGACTCAAGACGAATTCTATTGTCCAAGAGATGCAAAAGATTTGAAGTCATTGTGCCTATTTGAAGATTTATCGAAGAAAAGGCCAAAGTTGGAAGATTCTTATAGGTCGAAGAACTCGAGTCTATTAACCAAAAGATTATAAGACGAGTTGGAATTATTCACCGACACTTCTCAAAATCCAAAGTCGGAAACGTTTATTTAAAGAAAGGTAAAGACTAAAGAAGGAAGAAGAAAAGAAGCCCAAAACAAAGCCCATTCACAAAGCCCACCATCACACGCCTATAAATAGGACTTTACTTCACAAATTTGGAGTTAGTTAGTCTTTTAGTTAGTTTTTAGTTTTTCACTCTCTAGTTTTAGAGAGAGAAAGTTCTCAACTTTCTCTCACTAGTTTTCATCTTTCTTTCTTTCTTTCAAGATCAAACCTTTGTATTGTTTTTCAGTAATCAAGTTTAATTTCAAGCTTTTAATCTTTAATCTCATTCTACCTTTCTTGATTTTAGTTAACTTTTGGTACGAATTACTTATGATCCGTGTTGTTCATCTATGTTTTCGTGCTTAATAAGTTAATCTTTGTATGTTTCCTTAAGTTTCTACACGAATAAGCTTTAAGATCTTCGTGCTTATTGGCTTATTTGTAAGTTTAGCTTATTTACTTTTTAAAGTTTTCATAAAAAAGTTCATCTTTTTTATTGTTAGGTTTACGAGTTTGCTTATTTGAAGTTTAGATAAGTTGTATTTGAGCTTATTTGATTTGTTTCACATTAGATTCGTTATAGTTTGGGTATTAGCTTATTCCATTAGCTTATTTCCCTTGCTTAAAGTTTCGGATCAACATTGTTTTCGGAAAGGGCAAAGCCCTTTTCCGACCAGGTATTCCGACCACACCATACCCTTCTTTCCGATCGTAGTGATCAGAAAAGGGTTTAGCGTATTCCGATTGCTGCCTATTTTCAAACATTCCGATTGTGGCTCATTTGAATTTATTCCGATTTGAATCTAGTATTCCGATCTGGGTCTTTTAATAAACATTCTGATTGCACTTCTTTTTGAACATTCCGATTGGAACCAATTGTCTTTATTCCGATTACATCCTTTGTGTTATTCCGATCAGCCGTGCTCCTCAACATTCCGATCAGACGATCGAAATATATTCCGATTGGTCCCATTTCCCATGTATTCCGATCAGCTTATTTCCAATTGTTTAATTTCTTGTTTTTACAAAGTTTTCAAGTGTTAGTTCTTATTAAGTGTTCAATCATTTTTTCTAATTTAGTCTTTAAGTTTTCAAGCATTTATTTTTGAACTCGTCTTTTTAGTTTAATCTTTTATAGCTTTACTTTTACTCTTTGACACTTACTTATTTGTCATTAGTTTAAAATAGATAAACAAACCAACACCTTTTTATTAACCAAGAACAAATCATTCCACTTAGAACCGTGATCAATTCGAGGAGATACCGAGACTTAAATCCTGAACCATAGCAAAATCTTTGTATTAAAATGGCGCCGCTGCCGGCTCTTCTCGTTAAGACTAACGGTTTTTTGTGAGAACTTGGATTTTGGGATCCGTTCACCGTGAACGTTACTTTTTCATTATAAATTTTCAAAAATCCTAAAAAATATAAAATTTTAAAAAATCCTAAAAATTAAAAAACATAAAAAAACCAAAAATATTTTTGCTTTGTTTTTGCCTTGTTAGTTGATGAGACTGCTTTTATACATAGTCTCATCGTCCAAATTGGGCTTAAAATGCATTAAATATCATCAAAATACCCAAATATATGCTTGTGTTTGTTGCTTGTGTATTTTAGGTACGGATATTGAGAAAATGACAAAAGATCACAAGAATCATGCAAAAACGAACACTGGAAACGAAGCCGCACGATGAACCAAGCCCTAATGAAGAATTTTCCAAGAAAACCCTTGAAGATTTGAAGAATTATGAAGAAGGGTCCTCCAATTATGAAGAATTGACACTTTATACCCTTGTATCTTTATAATTACAAGTTTGGTCCCTAAAGTTTGTCAAAATCACAAAAAGGACCCTTAACTTTGAAGAATTGACAAATTTAGTCCCTCAACAAATCTAAATTGTCAATAATGGTCCTCCAAGAAGTCAACAAACAAGTCAAAGCCTTGAAGTATGAAGACATGTCAAAAAAAGCCCTTGAAGATTGCCAAAATTGCACTTGTAGTCCTTAAAACAAGTTTCAAAACTTTGTGTGCCAAAACTGCCAATGTCCAAAAGTTGTTATGTGTTATTATGGCGTTGATAGCCATTTAATACAACTTGAACAAAGTTTGAAAAGTGAGGGACCTAATCTGCCAGACAACCTAAGATAAACCCTCCACTCCCTGCTTGACACCTCACCCACTCACACCCATCACCCAATCAGAATCACCCCTTCCTCCACGTCACAAATCCACTCACCTTTATTTAATTAACTTAAGCCCGTTTGAATTTTGGTGGAAAACACACAATTTAAATACTTAATCCCTCTTTTCAGATTAAACACCCCCTAATCCACCCTTAAACCCTAAATATTTCCAGGATGAACTATGATTAAACCAAAGGGTTTTTGGGTAATTCGCTCCAGATCATTGATTAAACATCACTAAAACCCAAAACCACCCTTAAACCCCCATCACCATCACCCCACATGCTTGTGAAACCCTCCCCTGACCCACACTTTGGCTCCAAGACAAACTCACAGCAGAAAATCAACAACCCACAACAATTTCGTGTTCTCAAAGGCTAAATGGACGTCCAAGATCTCTTTTTCATCACTGGCATCTTCACAAACTACCAAGATCACCACATGGGCTCTTGACAAATTCAAAAAATGGCATCTTCAAATATTCGTCCAAGGGCATTACTGGAAGTTCAAGTGTTAGGGTTTTAGCTTCTTATCAGTTCTAGAATCACTTGTAAGCCTCTATATAAAGGCATGATAGGACTTAGCTCATTTTGTTCTTGATTTTTTTATCCTTTTTCACAATCCTTGTAAATCCAGTTTATAAAGTAATATAAATGGTATTGAGTTTGGTGATGAGAAAGATTGAGTTCCTTTTACATTTCATGTTGATTTAAGTTCATTGTTTGAGTTTGGTTTATTTTGTAGCAAAAGTTTTCAAGTTTTCAAAGTTTCTGTTTCTTTTTCAAGGTTTTCTTATATCTAAAATTTTCATACAATTCTGATAGAATGGTGATGAAAGGTGTTAGTTTGATGGTGTTTGAGCTTGTGTATGTCCAAGACACCATGGCTTGTTCTGGTGTAGTGGGTAACCAAGCTTGAATAGTCCATTTGTTTGGTCAATTTACTTTATCTTATCATAGTCTAACCCCATCTTGAAGCTCTCTTCTAGCTTAATCTATAAGCTAGGGGCAAGCCTTAAGCTTTTACACAGCTTTTTCCCTTTTCTCTCTTAGCAGGTTCAAAGAGGAACCATTTTTACCCATTTTGTTAAGCAGTCCCTCATAAGCCCCTCAACAAAGTTCTGCATAGGCCCCAGCCTATAGGGAGGTGGTTTTTCAACCACTAAGGGTCCTGGATGTAGGACCCTTAAGGTAGCATCCTTGTTCTCTTTTTCATTTTTCAAAAATTCAGTTATATTGATGTTTATGTGATTTTGCATGAAAGCTGTTTAAGTGTGGATTTAATTGTTTGATATTGCTTTCTTGTTGGATTATATGCATGTTAGTAGCATTTGTATCAGTTTGGATTTGTTTTGATGCAGTTTGCTTTGAAAAAAGATTGGATTTCAGTTTAAAGGGGTGTTTGGATTTGTGATTTAAGCAAATTTTGTGACAAGTTTGTGAGTTAAAAGCTGTTTAAACACACTCTTAGGGTTGCTATTAGGTTGTAAGTGTCTTTGGTTTTCAGTATTATGGTAGTTTAAACACATATGCATGCATAAAAATTGGTTTAAGTTTTCATAATCAGTAGGTGTCTTTTTCTTGTCAGATTTTGTGTGATTTGTACATCAAGCTTGGAAATCTGTTAGATTGTGGGTCATAGCAGGATTGTGTGTTGATTATATGCTCTTTGGTGTCATTGTGAGTAAGTTTTTGAGCATTGAATCTTACTTGTGTGCTAACTGCATCAGAAAACAACCCCCAAACTTGTGCAAGTCATATCAGCAACCTTATTTGCTCATTTTGTCCTTGAATTTGTGTTGTGCTTGCCTGATTTTGTGTTTGTATTGACTCCTTGTACTCAACAGAGTACAAGGGTGCCATTTGTCCACCAAAAACAACACCAAATCACAAGATCAAGACCTCTTGATCATTTATTCACAAGTGAAGAACATTCACTTGTGTTCATTAGAAACAAGAGCAAACTTGGGCACGTTTTTAGATTTGTAGTGTTTAAATCTTGGTTAAATTGGATTTGAGTTGTGTTTTTGAGCTTAACAAGGTCACTGGATTGTGTCTTTAGAAAAGAAAAAATAAAATAAAAGAAGGTGCAAAAAACTCACCTGGCCTGGGCTCGAACACGCGACCTCTCTATTGGAGGAGTAACGTGTTTACCAGTGGTCCGGATGGTTTTTTATGTTTATGTTTCATTTCATTAATTACTTAAAGGCATTTATTTTGAAGCTTATTTTGGCTAACAGCTTTTAAATAAGCTATTTCTAGCTTATTTCTTTTAGCTTTTTCCTGTTTAGCATTTTTCCTAGGATTATATTAGGTTGTTTAACTTTTCTGAGCAAAAAGTTTATTTTTCCCTTTATTAATTAATTTATTAGGATTATTTTAAGTTTTTATTTAAGAAAGTCATTAAAAAATAGTAAAAGGTAATTTAAAAATCTGAAAATATAGTTTTTAGGTTTTAATCACATTTTTGAGGTTTACAGCTTTTTAAGTTTTCAATTTAGCTTATTTTTTATTTTATAGGATTTTAGGGTTTTTAGCTAACTTTAAAATTCAATATAAAATTATTAAATAGGTTTCAGAAAATTTGGATTGCATTTTTGTTTTAGTTACATTATTTAGGATTTTTGGTAATTTTTTAGAATTTATTTATAAACTTTTTATTTTTTTGATTATTTTAATATTATTTTATTATTAAAAATTGAAGTTTTATTTTTTTTAGTTTTTACATTTTTCCTAGGTTAAGGACACTTAATTAGGAGTTTTGTCATTTTCCAAATATTTTTTAGACTTTTCAATTAATTTCTAGAATTAATTTAAGAATTAATAGATTTTAATAGTTTTTAAGTGTTTAAAAATAGTTTAATTTGGTTTTAAAATTTTTAAAAATAGTTTTTAGCTTAATTAGGATATTTTTGAGGTTTAAAAACTATTAGATCTTGTTTAAGGCTTTTTAATAATTAAAAGTGATTTTTAGGGCTCTAATTAGCATTAAAAAGTCATTATCTAATTAATTAAAAGGTTTTAGCAAGTTTGGATTTTTTGTAAACTCTTAGAATATTATTGGGGATTTTTAGTAATTTTTAGGAATTTTTAGGTTAAAATTTTAATTTTGGCACTATTTACGATTTTACGCGTTCGCCTTTTTCGTCTTAGTTTAATCCGTCTTTGTAACCGTCTTTCTCTTCTAATCCCATTTCTTTCTCAATCATATAATCACAAATCAATATCAATTCAATACACAACCCACTAGCCTCCTCGAGAACAAACTCACTTAGGGTCATTCACACACGGTTTTCCTAAATCGTCGTGCACACTTGCCCTATTTATTGCTCTTTTCCTAAAGAGTGGTAAAATCTCCTACATCCTTAGTTCTTTTGCAGGTGCATGCGTACACGATCAACGTCTTATCAAGAGCCCGAGCCTCTCGAAGACTTAGACATGGCCGGTGTACAAAACAACAACAATCCACCTCAAAACAATAACAATAACAATCCACCTCTCAACAACAATAATAACAACAACAATGAGCCTCTACCAGACAATCGCCCGATAATTGAACTTCTGCAAGCACATGTAGATGGTAACAATGATCCAATTGTCATACCCGCGATTACAGCCAATAACTTTGAGCTCAAATCCGGCTTTATCCAGATGGTCTCTGCTCAACCATTCTTGGGGCGTACCATTGATGATCCACATGACCACATCAAGAGATTCCTGCAACTCACGAATACGGTCAAATTCAATGGTGTTCCACAAGAGGTAATCCGATTACAACTTTTTCCTTTCTCCCTAGAGGGACAAGCCCGGCATTGGCTTGCAAAGGAACCGCCACAAAGTATTCTGACGTGGACGGATTTGGAGACCAAGTTTTTCAACTACTTTTTCCCACCCTCTCGTACTACCGCTTTGCGGAATGAAATTATCAATTTTGAACAAAAGTACGATGAATCTTTTAGTGAATCTTGGGACCGTTTCAAAGATCTTTTAAGAAAATGCCCACAACATGGTTTTACCAAAGTGCACCAAATTAACACCTTTTATAATGGTTTAAGCATGAATGACCAAGATTCACTAAATAGTGCCTCGGGGGGTAATACTTTGGCTAAGACTTCCAATGCCGCCTGGGATATTAAAGAAAATAAGTCTCGTGTGCAAACCAAGAGTGTTCGGACCAATGTCGCTAGTGCTAGTACTAGTGACAGTGACAAGCGACTTGACAAAATCACTGCGCTTCTTGAATCGCTTGCTACCCAAACCGCCAGCAACACCAACAGCATCAACGCTAAAAACGCTCACGACGCTCAAGTCAATGCTGTTAGCCAACCATGTGAGATATGCGGGGGTCCTCACTCTTACACCACTTGCACTGCCACCCAAGACTACCCTTCTGAGAATGTGAATGCAGCATACGGTACCTATCCTCCGGCCGCTTATCAAGCTCGTCCTCAAGGTGACCGCAACCTGCTTAGCTACCACTTAAACAACTATCTATCACCACCCGGTTCTACTCCTAACAACCCAAACCAACAACAAAACCTCAACCGCCCTCCTCAACAACAACAACAACCTCGTGGACCGTACATACCACCTCACAAACAACCACATCCACCTCAAAGAAACAACCAAGTTTACCAGCAACCTCCTTATCAACCACCCGCATACAATGCTCCTCCCAACCAACCCACCGCACTACACCAAGACATTGGAACCTACATGAGGACTAACGATGTGATCGTGGACAATCTCCAGCGGGAAGTGCTAAACTTGAAAGCAGACTTGGTGAAACAAGGGAACGATCTGAGAGCTGATATGAGAAACACTTTGGATAGTCAAACGAATGACTTAAAGAACATGATGGCTAGTTTCTTCCAAGGTAATCAACCCTCTTCTTCGGGTACTCTTCCGAGTAACACCGTTGCGAATCAAAGAGGGGAGATGAAAGCAATCACCACTCGCAGTGGCAAAGGTACTAAGGAACCCGAGATTCCTATACCTCCACCGGTGATTGTGACTAAGGAGAACGAGTCACCTGCTCCTATTCCTCATCCTTCTACTTCCCCAATTTCTCCACCTCTTACTTCTACCCCTCCTCCACCCAAGGATGTGAGTGATCCTTCGATCCCAAAGACTTCCTCTTCTTCCGATATACCTTATCCATCAAGGTTGAGGAAAAAGAAGCTCAAAAGCAAGGACGATATTCAGGTTTCAAACTTTCTTAAAATGTTTAAACAATTGAATTTCAATATCTCCTTCGCTGAGGCTCTCGCTCACATGCCCAAATACGCGAAAATGTTCAAAGATCTTCTGAGTGACAAGGAGAAGCTTCTTGATATTGCTAACACCCAACTTAATGAGAATTGCTCTGCAGTGCTCTTAAGGAAATTGCCAACCAAGCTTGGTGATCCGGGTCGTTTCTTAATCCCTTGTAACTTCCCGGGAGTAGAGAATTGCATGGCCCTAGCCGATCTAGGTGCCAGTATTAATCTAATGCCTCTAAGCGTTTGGAAGGAATTATCTCTCCCTGAGCTAGTCCCCACCAAAATGACTTTGGAAATAGCTAACCGTACGGTTGCTTATCCAGTGGGGATAGCCGAAGACGTCTTTGTAAGAGTCGACAAATTCACTTTTCCTGCCGATTTCGTCGTTGTTGACTACGACATGGACCCTCGTGTGCCATTGATCGTTGGTCGTCCATTCTTGAGGACCGGTCGCACTCTCATCGATGTTGAAGCTGGTGAGCTTATCATGAGAGTGGGTGACGATAAAATTGTCTTCAACATGGGAAAGCTTTCTAAACAGCCTTATTCTAACGAGAGTGTTAATTGTATTGACGTTCTTGATGAGGCTTGTGAAGAACACTTCAAAGATGCTTGTAAAAGTATTCCTACCTCTCTTCCTAATGTTGAGACCGTTTCCTCTATTGATTCATCACTATCTCTATTTGGAGAAAGTGATTTCCTTTGGAAAGAGTTTGAAGCCACATGGGAGATGTGAACTTAGCTAATGACGATTCTCCCACCGATTGGGATGAAGATCTTCGCCTCATTGAGAACATTCTTAAAGAAGACAATATTTCTCCACCATCTCCCACTGTTATTGCTATCGATGCTCCGACTTTGAAAACGCCTCCCATCGAAAATCCTCCGGATTTAGAACTTAAGGAGTTGCCGCCCCATCTCGAGTACGTGTTCCTTGAAGAAGAGAAGAAGTCACCCGTCATCATCGCGAAGAACTTGAAAGAAGAAGAGAAATCTCGCCTCATCGCCGTGCTTAAAGATCATAAGAAGGCAATTGCTTGGAAAATTTCCGATATCCGCGGAATTGATCCGAAGTTTTGTACTCACAAGATTCTCATGGAAGATGACTTTAAACCCGCAATCCGGAGCCAGAGAAGGGTTAATTCTCGCATTCATGACGTCATCAAACAAGAGGTTATCAAACTTCTAGATGCCGGCTTGATTTACCCTATTTCGGATTCGCCGTGGGTAAGTCCCGTCCATTGTGTGCCCCAGAAGGGCGGAATAACCGTTGTTTCCAATGAACACAACAAGTTGATTCCGACTCGTCTCGTTACTGGGTGGAGAGTTTGTATCAATTATCGCAAGCTCAATGATGCCACGCGAAATATCACTTTCCTCTTCCTTTCATGGATCAAATGCTCGAGCGTCTTGCGGGTAATGACTATTACTTCTTCTTAGACGGTTTCTCCGGGTATTTTCAAATTCCCATCGATCCCAAGGACCAAGAAAAGACCACCTTCACTTGTCCCTACGGAACATTTGCTTACAAACGCATGCCTTTTGGTTTATGCAATGCTCCTGGGACGTTCCAACGGTGTATGATGGCTATATTCCATGACATGGTGGAAGACACTATGGAAGTATTCATGGATGATTTCTCGGTTTATGGCGATTCTTTCTCTGCTTGCCTTGCTAATTTAGAACGTATGCTGAAGCGGTGTGAAGACACTCGCCTTGTTCTTAATTGGGAAAAATGCCATTTCATGGTAAAAGAGGGCATCGTGTTAGGACACAAAATTTCCAAAGCCGGTCTTGAAGTGGACCGTGCTAAAGTCGATGTTATCGCTAAGTTGCCTCCACCTTCAACCGTGAAGGGTGTGAGAAGTTTCCTTGGTCATGCGGGCTTCTACCGTCGATTCATCAAAGATTTTTCTCAAATCGCTCGCCCGATGACCCACCTCTTGGAGAAAGATACTCCTTTTATCTTTTCCAACGAGTGTATTGAAGCCTTCAACTTGCTTAAGGATAAGCTTACTAAGGCACCTGTCTTGGTTACCCCTAATTGGGAGCTGCCTTTCGAGTTGATGTGCGATGCTAGTGACTATGCTATTGGTGCGGTTTTAGGCCAAAGAGTGAATAAACACTTCCAACCGATCCATTACGCTAGAAAGAAAATGACGGGGGCTCAATTGCATTACACGACAACCGAAAAAGAGCTTTTAGATATTGTCTATGCTTTTGAAAAATTTCGCCCCTATCTTGTTCTTTCAACCACAATCGTTTACACTGATCATTCCGTGTTGAAGTACTTGTTAACTAAACAAGATTCCAAACCAAGACTTCTTCGCTGGGTTTTGCTACTCCAAGAATTTAAAATCGAAATTCGCGATAAGAAAGGAGCTGAAAACCTAGCCGCGGATCATCTCAGTAGACTTGAGGATCCTTACCAAGGGGATCATCCGAAGAAAGAAATCAATGATTCTTTTCCCCTGGAGACCTTAATGTCTATCAACTCGACTTCTGATGAAACCCCGTGGTTTGCGGACATTGCAAACTACTTAGCGGGTGGAATTCTCGTTGACGGGTTAACATCCCAACAAAAGAAGAAGTTCTTCAAAGACATTAAGACTTACTTTTGGGATGACCCGTATCTTTTCAAACAATGTGCCGACTTGATTATTCGCCGATGTGTTGATGGACCGGCAGCTTTAGAAATCCTTGACGCTTGCCACAAAGGACCCACCGGTGGTCACTTTGGTCCCAACTACACCGCCAAAAAAGTGTTTGACTCGGGATTTTATTGGCCCACCATTTATCGTGATGCTCACGAGATGGTTAAACGTTTTGATGTTTGTCAAAAACAAGGCAAGATCACACATAAAGACGAGATGCCTCAGAATTTCATTCAGGAATGTGAAATCTTTGATGTTTGAGGTATAGACTTTATGGGGCCATTCCCTTCCTCTAAAGGAAACAAATACATCCTTGTAGCCGTTGACTACGTTTCAAAGTGGGTTGAAGCCAAAGCTTTACCTACTAATGACGCAAGGGTGGTTTGTAACTTTTTGAAGTCGTTGTTCGCTAGATTCGGTGTGCCTCGTGCCATTATTAGTGATCGCGGGACTCATTTTTGCAATGAAAAAATTGCAAGAGTCATGGCTAAGTATGGTGTAAATCATCGTTTTTCCACCGCCTACCACCCATAAACTAATGGCTAGGCTGAAATCTCTAACAGAGGATTAAAGCGAATTCTTGAAAGAACCGTGGGAGAGCATCGTGCCTCATGGGCAGATAAACTTGATGATGCTTTGTGGGCTTTCCGTACCGCATACAAGACTCCAATTGGTTGTACACCATATCGTCTCGTGTACGGGAAGGCGTGCCACCTCCCCATTGAGTTGGAGCACAAGGCTTACTGGGCCTTGAAGTGGGCTAATTTTGATATCAACAAAGCCGGTGACCTACGCAAGATCCAACTCAATGAGTTGAATGAACTCCGTAATGAGGCTTATGAAAATTCTTTGATCTATAAGGAAAAGACTAAGCTCATTCACGACTCCAAGATTAAGAACCGAGAGTTCCAAGTTGGAGACAAAGTTTTGCTCTTTAACTCTCGGTTGAAAATCTTTTTGGGCAAGCTGAAATCTCGTTGGTCCGGCCCATTCACCATTGCCCAAATTTTTCCATATGGTACTCTCGATCTCGCTCAACCTAATGGACCTAATTTCAAGGTGAATGGCCAATGAGTAAAGTTGTACTTTGGTGAGGACATCTCTCATGAGATGATTCCATCCCTCACCATGTTCCCCATGAACTAATTTTGGGTCGAGTCAGGCTCGTGACTCGGTTATCAAAAACAAGCGCTCCTCGGGAGGCAGCCCGAGTATCTATCTTTTTCTGTTTTGACCTCCTAAGTGTAGGGGGACGTATATAGGTGTTTGTATTTGTGTGGTGATGTGATTACAGGGATGAATGCACTTTTGGAACCTTTGAAGAACCGTGCTCCCGTGTTATCCGAAATCCGGTTCTATCTCTCAACTATCGTGATTCAATTTTCTTCATACTCACATTTGAAATTGATCACGTTAGTCATCTCTTCCTTAGCTTGATTTAACCAACGTGCACAATGTCATAAGTGTAGGGGAGACTTTGCCCACATGCTTAAACATTGCGGACAATGTTTATCTTAAGTGTAGGGGGGACTTCTATCGAAGTTTTAAGTGGATTTTTCCATGAAAATGCCTTCATTTAACCGGAAAATCATCTTTTTCAACATTTTTCAAATTTTTAATTAACTTTGACCATTTAGTCGTAATTTTTAAATTTTTATCGTTGCTTTCATATGTATATATCCCGTAATAAAGTGGTGTAGCTAGTTTAGAAGTCTTTGACATATTAGGCCCGTTGCGATTATTTTGACTCAACCCGAATAGACTTATCTAAGTTTATTCTAGCTAGTATCCTTAACCATGTAGACCTTAAATGGTTTATTAGGCTAAGCATCCACGAGTCTCATTACTTGAGATTTTAAATTGTGGAGAACGAGAAATGATAGAGTCAATTATAAGTCGGTATTCTTACGCAAGCTCACTTGGTGTAATTATTTGCCTATTCCCCCATCACTTGCTAATAAATTATCTGCAATAAGTAAGTTCGTACGATTTAAAAGTTACTTAGCTTCTAGCCCAAGATCGTTTAAAAGTTGCTCGGTAATGATAAGAGTTCATAGCCAAGGCATAACTTATGAAGCGGGGCGCGAAGATTGGCGAGTCCGAAAAGGCCCTAACAAGGCATGAGGATTCAATTTTATTGCTGAAGATCCAAAGTGATGTGAAAAGCATTATTCCCAAAATCAATATGAAGGATCAAGACTCACGACGAAAAGCAATCAACTCCCATAAAGATCATGGAGAAGTCTATCCGAAAAGACCCTAACAAGGTATGAGGATAAATAGATCCAAGTCCGAAAAGGAGGCGGATCGTTGTATCTCAAAATCCCAATTAGAGATTGAAGAAATAATCATGAAGTCGTGGTCAACAAAGTTGGAGTACCCCTCAAAAGTCTCCAAGTGAAGAAACTCTGTTATGAAGAGAAGACCATTATCTCAAGAACGTCTCTCAAGATATGAAGTATGAAGTACATGCCAAATATCGGCCCGAGAAAGGTCTCAAATCGTGAACCGAGTTATGCCAAGATATGAACTTTTTGATATCCCGAGAAGCAGTTTTAAGAGATTTTATCCTTTAGCTAACTATTGATCAAATCGTCCTACTTTGCTTTCAGTCTAAATAAACTATCGAAATAAGTCCAAAAATGCATCTTCATGATCATTCTAAGACAAAAATAAAATATAAGAGATACACCTAGGAATAAGGGAGTTTAAGCATATAATTAATCCATGTGTGTAAGTGTTTGATTTGCTAACTTATAATAACAATGATCTCGTTTTTAAGCTTAGTTTGGGGAACGTGAAACTTGAGGGTGATAAATCTTCGCAGCACAGAAGCCCTAATGTAAGTCCTTGATCTCTTTGCAAGTTATTTCCATATAGCTATTTTCAAGTGAAAATGGTTTTCTATCCTTTTGTTTACTTTAAAGATTTTAATTTCTCTTAGTACTTTAATTTTTTGTTTAAGTAGAATGTTAATAAGGCCAAGGTTGATTGATTATGAGAAAAGTGTAAATTTGCTTTATCACTAAGCATTGCATGAGGGCATGGCAATGGTTAAGTGTAGGGGATTTGATAGGTGTGAAAACACCCATCCTTTTACCACTTATTTATGTCTAAAACAAGATAAAACACGTATTTATATCATTTGTTTGGAATTATGCGTGGTTTTTGTGTTTATTGTGTTTTCAGAGTCAACCGGATGAATATTGAAGAAAACATGGGATTGCACGGGTTTTATCGAAGAAAAAGACTCAAGACGAAGTCTATTGTCCAAGAGATGCAAAAGATTTGAAGTCATTGCGCCTATTTGAAGATTTATCGAAGAAAAGGTCAAATATGGAAGATTCTTATAGGTCGAGGAACTCGAGTCTATTAAACAAAAGATTATAAGACGAGTTGGAATTATTCACCGACACTTCTCAAAATCCAAAGTTAGAAACGTTTATTTAAAGAACGTAAAGACTAAAGAAGGAAGAAGAAAAGAAGCCCAAAACAAAGCCCATTCACAAAGCCCACCATCACACGCCTATAAATAGGACTTTACTTCACAAATTTGGAGTTAGTTAGTCTTTTAGTTAGTTTTTAGTTTTTCACTCTCTAGTTTTAGAGAGGGAAAGTTCTCAACTTTCTCTCACTAGTTTTCGTCTTTCTTTCTTTCTTTCAAGATCAAACCTTTGTATTGTTTTTCATTAATCAAATTTAATTTCAAGCTTTTAATCTTTAATCTCATTCTACCTTTCTTGATTTTAGTTAACTTTTGGTACGAATTACATATGATCCGTGTTGTTCATCTATGTTTTCGTGCTTAAAAAGTTAATCTTTTTATGTTTCCTTAAGTTTCTACACGAATAAGCTTTAAGATCTTCGTGCTTATTGGCTTATTTGTAAGTTTAGCTTATTTACTTTTTAAAGTTTTCATAAAAAAGTTCATCTTTTTATTGTTAGGTTTACGAGTTTGCTTATTTGAAGTTTAGATAAGTTGTAATTTGAGCTTATTTGATTTGTTTCACATTAGATTCGTTATATTTGGGTATTAGCTTATTCCATTAGCTTATTTCCCTTGCTTAAAGTTTCAGATCAACATTGTTTTCGGAAAGGGCAAAGCCCTTTTCCGACCAGGTATTCCGACCACACCATACCCTTCTTTCCGATCGTAGTGATCGGAAAAGGGTTTAGCGTATTCCGATTGCTGCCTATTTTCAAACATTCCGATTGTGGCTCATTTGAATTTATTCCGATTTGAATCTAGTACTGTTATTCCGATCTGGGTCTTTTAATAAACATTCCGATTGCACTTCTTTTTGAGCATTCCGATTGGAACCAATTGTCTTTATTCCGATTACATCCTTTCTGTTATTCCGATCAGCCGTGCTCCTCAACATTCCGATCAGACGATCGGAATATATTCCGATTGGTCCCATTTCCCATGTATTCCGATCAGCTTATTTCCAATTGTTTAATTTCTTGTTTTTACAAAGTTTTCAAGTGTTAGTTCTTATTAAGTGTTCAATCATTTTTTCTAATTTAGTCTCTAAGTTTTAAAGCATTTATTTTTGAACTCGTCTTTTTAGTTTAATCTTTTAAAGCTTTACTCTTACTCTTTGACACTTACTTATTTGTCATTAGTTTAAAATTGATAAACAAACCAACACCTTTTTATTAACCAAGAACAAATCATTCCACTTAGAACCGTGATCAATTCGAGGAGATACCGAGACTTAAATCCTGAACCATAGCAAAATCTTTGTATTAATTACCGGATGATGATGCCAACAAACATCTAGACAAGTTCATTACCGTCACTCAAAGCATGAAACTACCTGGTGCTTCCATGGATTTTCTTCGCCTTCACCTTTTTCCACACACTTTATCCCATCATGCCGAAAAATGGTTTGATCGTCTCCCCAAAAACTCAATTCAAACATGGGATGACATGACTACAAAAGTTTTGTCTCGCTATTTTCCACCATCCATGGTCACTAGTCTTCGCAACCAAATCAGTGGATTCACACAAGAACCTGATGAGTCGCTTTTCGATGCTTGGGAACGCTATAATGTCTTGATCGAACGTTGTCCGAACCATAACATGCTCCCCGTTACTTAGATTGATACTTTCTATAATGGTCTAACTTTTCGTGATCGTGATACGATTAATGCTGCCGCCGGTGGTACATTCATGAAGAGAAGACCTGAGGAGTGTAGAGAGCTGATAGAGAACATGACCACTCACCACAAAAATTGGGACTCATCTGCATCTTCAAGGAATAATCAGAGGGCCAATGTTTCTTCTACATCATCTAACCGAGAGCTCACCGAACTTACTCGCCAAATAGCTGAGATGAACAAAAACATCTTAACCATAGCTACAAACAAATTTCAACAAGCCAAAGCTATTGCACCTTCTTGTGAGATATGCGGGGGTTCTCATTCGTACATCGATTGTCCTTCTACTCTTGACAATCCGGTAAATGTGTACGCCGCTAATGGTAACTTTGATACAGGAGGTTACAAAGCACGACCTCAAGGAGACCGTAACTTGCTAAGTTATCGTTCCAACAATTATCTATCTCCACCAGGTTTTTCTCCTCAAAACCAAAACCAACACAATTTCAACCGCAACAATCAAAACCAACCTCGAGCTACCAATCAATATCAATCCCAAAGAAACCCATATCCACCTCAAGGAAATAATTCAGCTTACCAAGCCCCACCTCTCAACCAACCCACGGCACTGAACCAAGACCTCGAAACTTACATGAGGACCAATAGAGAGATGGTGACGAATCTTCAAATCCAATTCATTAACTTGAAAGGGGACATGGCCAAACAAGGGAACGATATTCGAGCTGAGCTAAGGAATGATATGGCGAAACAAGGGAATGCTCTTCAAGCCGACATGAGAAACTCCATGAATAATCAAACGAATAACTTAAGGGATATGATGGCTAGTTTTTTCCCAAGTAATAAAGCCTCTGGTTCGGGTACTCTTCCGAGTAACACCGTTGCTAATCCCAGAGGGGAGATGAAAGTAATCACCACTCGCAGTGGCAAAGGTTTAAAGGAACCCGATATTCCTACACCTACACCGGTGATTGTGACAAAGGAAAATGAGTCCCCTTCTCCAATACCACCACCTTCTAGTTCCACCCCTCCACCACCCAAGGATGTGAGTGAGAATTCCATTCCGAAGCCTTCATCTCAACCCAATCTACCTTATCCCTCAAGGTTGAGGAAAGATAAATTGAAGAACAAGGATGATATTTAGGTTTCTAACTTTCTCAAAATGTTTAAACAACTGAATTTTAATATCTCCTTTGCTGAGGCTCTCGCTCACATGCCTAAACATGCTAAGATGTTAAAGGATCTTTTAAGTGATAAGGAAAATTGCTCGACATCGCCAATACCCAATTAAATGAGAATTATTTTACCGTTATCTTGAGAAAACTTCCAGTTAAGTTAGGAGATCCGGGTCGTTTCTTGATTCCTTGCAACTTCCCTGGGGTAGAGAATTGTATGGCCCTAGCCGATCTAGGTGCTAGTATCAACTTAATGCCTTTAAGCATTTGGAAACAATTATCTCTACCCGAGCTAGTCCCCACACGAATGACTTTGGAATTAGCTAACCGTACGGTTGCTTATCCAGTGGTGATAGCCGAAGATGTCTTCGTCGGTGTCGACAAATTCACCTTTTCGACGGATTTTGTTGTCGTTGACTACGAGATGGACCCCCGTGTTCCATTAATCGTTGGACGTCCATTCCTGAGGACCGGTCGCACTCTTATTGATGTAGCCACGGGCGAATTAATCATGAGAGTTGGTGACAATAAAATCGATTTCAACATGGGTAAAATTTCTAAGCAGCCTTCTGAAAATGAGAGCGTTAATTTCATAGACGTTCTTGATGAGGCTTGTGAGGAACATTTCAAAGACGCTTGTAAAAATGGTTGTTCTTCTCTACCCACTGTTGAGACCGTTGCCTCTATTGCTCCATCACTAACTCCATTTGGAGAAAGTGATTTCATCTTGAAGGAATTCGAAGCAACTTTGAGAGATGTGGACTTAAAATATGACGATTCTCCCTCCAATTGGGATGAAGACATTCGTACCATTGAGAAACTTCTCAATGAGGACCATATTTCTCCACCATCTCCTAAGGATATCTCTATCGATGAACCAAATTTGACTACGCCTTCCATCGAAAATCCTCCGGATTTAGAGCTTAAGGATCTTCCGTCTCATCTCGAGTACGTTTTTCTTGAAGACAACAAGAAGTCACCCGTCATCATCGCAAAAGACTTGAAAGAAGAAGAAAAATCCCGACTTATCGCCGTGCTGAAGAATCATAAGAAAGCGATTGCTTGGAAGATCTCCGATATTCGTGGAATTGATCCTCACTTTTGCACACATAAAAATTCTCATGGAGGACGACTTTAAACCCACTATTCAAAGCCAAAGAAGGGTGAATCCCAAGATCCATGACGTTATCAAAAAAGAGGTTATCAAACTTCTTGATGCGGTCATGATCTATCCTATCTCGGATTCACCATGGGTTAGTCCCATCCATTGTGTGCCTAAGAAAGGCGGAATCACCGTTGTTCCCAATGAAAACAACGAGTTGATTCCTACTCGTCTCGTTACAGGGTGGAGAGTTTGTATAGACTATCGCAAACTCAATGATGCTACGAGAAAGGATCATTTTCCCCTTCCTTTCATGGACCAAATGCTTGAACGTCTGGCGGGTAATGACTATTACTGCTTTTTAGACGGTTTCTCGGGTTATTTTCAAATACCCATCGATCCCCAAGACCAAGAGAAAACCACATTCACTTGTCCTTATGGAACATTTGCTTACAAAAGAATGCCTTTCGGCTTATGCAATGCTCCTGGGACATTTCAAAGGTGTATGATGGCTATCTTCCATGACATGGTTGAAGAAACTATGGAAGTCTTCATGGACGATTTCTTGGTCTATGGTGATTCCTTCTCTTCTTGCCTTGCCAATTTGGAACGCATGCTTAAGTGGTGTGAAGACACTCGCCTTGTTCTGAATTGGGAAAAATGCCATTTCATGGTAAAAGAAGGCATTTTGCTTGGAATAAAATCTCTAAAGCCGGTCTTGAAGTGGACCGTGCTAAAGTGGATGTCATAGCCAAATTACCTCCACCTTCAACCGTGAAGGGTGTGAGAAGTTTTCTGGGTCATGCGGGCTTCTATCGTCGATTCATTCAACATTTCTCTAAAATCGCTCGCCCGATGACCCACCTCTTGGAAAAAGAAACCCCTTTCATCTTTTCTAAAGAGTGTCTTGAATCCTTCAATCTTCTTAAGGATAAGCTTACTAAGGCACCGGTCTTGGTTACCCCTAATTGGGAGCTACCTTTCGAAATGATGTGTGATGCTAGCGACTTTGCTATTGGAGCGGTTTTGGGCCAAAGAGTGAACAAACACTTCCAACAAATCCATTACGCTAGCAAGACAATGACGGGGGCTCAATTGGGAAAAATGCCATTTCATGGTAAAAGAAGGCATTTTGCTTGGACATAAAATCTCTAAAGCCGGTCTTGAAGTGGACCGTGCTAAAGTGGATGTCATAGCCAAATTACCTCCACCTTCAACCGTGAAGGGTGTGAGAAGTTTTTTGGGTCATGCGGGCTTCTATCGTCGATTCATTCAACATTTCTCTAAAATCGCTCGCCCGATGACCCACCTCTTGGAAAAAGAAACTCCTTTCATCTTTTCTAAAGAGTGTCTTTAATCCTTCAATCTTCTTAAGGATAAGCTTACTAAGGCACTGGTCTTGGTTACCCCTAATTGGGAGCTACCTTTCGAATTGATGTGTGATGCTAGCGACTTTGCTATTAGAGCGGTTTTGGGCCAAAGAGTGAACAAACACTTCCAACAAATCCATTACGCTAGCAAGACAACGACGGGGGCTCAATTGCACTATACCACTACCGAAAAAGAGCTTTTAGCTGTAGTTTATTCTTTTGAGAAATTCCGCCCCTATCTTGTCCTTTCCACCACCATCGTGTATACCGATCATTCCGCGTTGAAGTACTTGTTGACTAAGCAAGATTCTAAACCAAGACTTCTTCGTTGGGTTATGCTCCTTCAAGAATTTAACATTGAAATTCGTGACAAAAAGGGAGCCGAAAAACCTAGCAGCGGATCATCTAAGTAGACTTGAGGATCCTTATCAAGGGGATCATCCGAATCAAGAGATCAATGAATCTTTTCCTCTTGAGGCCTTAATGTCTATTCACTCCAATCTTGATGACACCCCGTGGTTTGCGGACATTGCAAACAACTTAGCGGGTGGAATTCTCATCGAAGGGTTAACATCCCAACAAAAGAAGAAGTTCTTTAAAGATGTTACGACTTACTTCTGGGATGACCCTTATCTCTTCAAACAATGTGCGGATCTTGTCATTCGTCGGTGTGTTGATGGGCCGACAGCTTTACAAATCCTTGATGCTTGCCATAAAGGACCCACCGGTGGTCTTTGGCCCCAATTACACCGCGAAGAAAGTGTTTGCCTCAGGATTTTATTGGCCCACCATTTATCGTGACCCTCACAAAATGGTTAAACATTGTGATGCTTGCCAAAGACAAGGCAAGATCACACATAAAGACGAGATGCCTCAAAATTTCATACAAGAATGTGAAATCTTTGACGTATGGGGCATCGACTTTATGGGGCCATTTCCATCATCTAAAGGGAACAAGTACATCCTCGTAGCCGTTGACTATGTTTCCAAATGGGTTGAAGCCAAGGCTCTTCCTACGAACGATGCGAGGGTGGTTGTGACCTTTTTGAATCAATTATTTGCTCAATTCGGTGTTCCTCGTGCTATCATCAGTGACCGCGGGACTCATTTTTGCAATGATCAATTTGCAAGAGTCATGGCTAAGTATGGTGTCAATCACCGTCTTTCCACCGCTTATCATCCCCAAACCAATGGGCAAGCCGAGATTTCCAACCGTGGATTGAAGCGAATTTTGGAGCGTACTGTGGGAGAGCATCGTGCCGCGTGGGCCGATAAGTTAGATGATGCTTTATGGGCTTTCCGTACCGCCTATAAGACGCCGATTGGTTGTACACCTTATCATCTTATGTACGGGAAAGCATGCCACCTCCTTATTGAGCTGGAACATAAGGCATATTGGGCCTTGAAGTGGGCTAACTTCGACATCAACAAAGCCGGCGATCTTCGGAAGATTCAACTCAATGAGCTCAACGAACTAAGGAATGAAGCTTATGAGAACTCGTTGATCTACAAAGAGAAGACCAAGATCATCCATGATGCAAGGATTAAGAACCGAGAGTTCCACGTTTGTGATCAAGTCTTACTTTTTAACTCTTGGTTGGAGATCTTCTCGGGCTAGTTGAAGAGCCGCTGGTCTGGTCCATTCACCGTCGCCAAAATCTTTCCATATGGCACCATTGAGCTTTCTCAGCCAAATGGGCCCAATTTCAAGGTGAATAGCCAGTGCGTGAAGTTGTACTTTGGTGAAGACATCTCTCATGAGATGATTCCATCCCTCACCATGTTTCCCATGAACTAGTTTTGGGACGAGTCAGGCTCGTGACTCGGTTAACAAAAACAAGCGCTTCTCGGGAGGCAACCCGTGCTCTATCCTTTATCGTTTTCATAATAAGTGTAGGGGGGATCCCCGTATGTGTTTGTTGTCTTGTTTCTTATTTTGTGCAGGGGTTCAAGCTTCAAAGAGTACTTTTGATGACATTTGACGAACCGTGATCCCGTGTTCCCATCTTCCCGGTTCTATCCTAAACTCTTGTGATTCAATATTTCATATCTTATATGTTCACATTGAAATCACTATAGTTGTCCTTTCCTTAGCAATATTTAAACAAAGTGCACAATGTCATAAGTGTAGGGGAGTTTACTCCCACATGCTTAAACGTTGAGGACAATGTTTATATCAAGTGTAGGGGGGACTTCTATCGAAGTAAGTAGTCTTTTCCATGAATTTGCCCTCATTGTAACCAGAAAATGTGATTTTTCGACATTTTTCAAAATTTTTAATCTATTTTGGCCTAGTAGTATAGTAGTATTCTCCATTGTTATCGTTATTTACTTTCCTTGCTTAAATAAAGTTTAATAAAGTGGTTTTAAATTTTTCGAAGTCATGAATACTTTGACTCAACCCGAGTTTACTTATCTATGTTTACTCTAGCTAGTATCCTTAACGTGTTTAAGTCAAGTTTTGCTAGGCTTTTATATAGGGAACTTTAAAACGCGAAAGTCTTAACTCTTACGGGTTAAGAACAAGAACTTTTCGCAAGTTCCTATAATTGATCCTAGAGAGTCATTTATCAAGGGAACTTTAAAATGCGAATTCTAAACTTGAAAAAGTCTAAGAGTTTGCAAGATCCTATAGATGACTCAAAAACCCAAAACTTTGATTTAATTGGCTAAGCATCCACGAGTCTCATTCCTTGAGATTTTAAACTGTGGAGGACGAGAGATGATAGAGTCAATTATAAGTTTGGTATTCTTTCGTGAATTTATGTGAGTTAATTATGAGCCTATTCTCCCATCGCATGTTAATAAATTTATCTGCAATAAATAAGGTTGTACGATTTGAAAAGTTACTTAGCTTCTAACACAGGATCGTTTAAAAGTTGCTCGGTATTAATTAGAGTTCATAGCCAAGGCATAGCTTATTGAAGCGGGATGCGAAGATTGGCGAGTTAGAAAAGGCCCTAACAAGGCATGAGGGCTACATTTTGTTGCTAAAAGATCCAAAAGTGATGTGAAGAATCATTTATCGAAAATCAATATGAAGGATCAAGACACACGACGAAAAGCAAATACTCCCCTAAAGATCATGGAGAAGTCTATCCGAAAAGACCCTAGCAAGGTATGAGGATAAATAGATCCAAGTCCTAAAAGGAGGCGGATCGTTGTATATCAAAGTCCAAAATAAAGATTGGAGAAAAATGAAGAAGTCATGGTCTAAATATGAAGAATCTCTCAAAAAGTTCAAGAGAAGAAATTCCTATTATGAAGAGGAGACCATAATTTCAAGAACGTCTCTCAAAGATTTGAAGTATGAAGTCGCTGCCAAATATCAGTCCGAGAAAGGTCTCAAATCGTGAAGCGAGTTATGCCAAGATATGAACTTTGAGAGGTCCCGAGAAGCAGAATTAAAAGATTTTTTCCTTTAGCTAACTATTGATTAAATCGTCCACTTTATTTTCGGCCTAAATAACTATTGAAATAAGTCAAACAATGCATCCTCGTGATCATTCAAGACAAAAATAAAATATAAGAGATACACCTAGGAATAAGGGAGTCTAAGTGAATAATTGGACCAAATGAATTCGTGTTAGTTTGCTAACTTATAATAACAATGATCTCGTTTTTAAGCTTGGTATGGGGAATGTGAATCTTAAGGATGATAAACGTTCATGGCAGCCAAAACCCCAAAGTAAGTTTTTGATTTCTTTACTTGTTTTGTATATATTTCTACCTTTTTATTTTTCTTAATGTTTAGTATTTAATAAAGGCCAAGGTGGGTTATTTATAATGGAAAATGTAAACCGTGCTTTAAAATTAATGCATTGCATGAGGGCATTGCAATGGTCAAGTGTAGGGGATTTAATAAGTGTGAAAACACTTATCCTTTTTCCACTTATTTCCAATCATAACAAGACCAAAACGTGTATTTTATGTCGTAAAAGTCGGAATTATGCGTGGTTTGTGTTTTTATTGTGTTTTAGGACCAAAAGACGGAAAAGGAAGAAAACACGGGCTGTCATTGGCTTTTATCGAAGAAAACGAGAAAAGACGAAGTCAAAAGATCAAGAGTTCAAAAATAACGGATCTCCAAGGCATATTCTGAAGATTTATCGAAGAAAAAGTCTAAAGACGGTAGTTTAATGAAGTCGAAGAACTCAAGTCTAATTATAGAAGAAAATTAAAAGACGAGTTCAAATCCCGAGACGACATCGAGAAAGACAAAGAATTTAGATCGAGTCGAGAAGAAAAAGAAAGAAGAAAGCATACATGCATTCCCCACTCCCTATATATACCCTCCTAATGACATATTAGGAGGGTGTTAGTCATTAGCTAGTTTTAATTTTCTTTGTTTTAGTTTTCATTTTAGAGAGAGAAAGTGTTTAACTTTCTCTCACTAAAACTTTATCTTTTCTTTCAAATTAACCTTTGTTTAATCTTTGTATTAGAGTTTCATTAATCAAAAGTTCAAGTTTAAGCTTTTAATCTTTCATCTCTTTCTACCTTTCTTGATTTACTTTAACTTTTTGATCCGAATATTACACTTCACACGTTTGATTTGATAATTTCGTGGTTAAAAGGTTAATCTTTCTTGTTCCTACATAAGCTCATATACGTATAGGCTATAAGCTCTTTGTGCTTATTGGCTTATTTCATATTTATAGCTTATTGCATTTTCGGATATTTTAAAAAAAAGTCTAGTGTTTTTAAAAGATTCGATTTATTAAGTTTGCTTATTTTGAGTTTTGAAAGTTGCCAAATTTATGCTTATTGAGTTGTTTAAGGTTCGGTTAAAGTAGCTTATTGTATGTGCTTATTGAGTTTTCAACTTACCACCAATTTCGGATTAAGTTTGTTTTCATCGCAATATTGGGGGTTTCAGCATTCCGACGAGAAGCTTGGTTACATCGCAATAACCCATAAGGGTTCTACTTTGCGATAATTTGGTTTTTACCCCCTTATTCCGATCGGGATTGCGATCGTTCATTGCGATCGTTCATTGCGATCGCATATTCCGACGGGACTTAAGGTCCTTTTTAAGTCAAAACTCTGCCCAGTTTTAGTTTACAACATTCTGATGCTTGTATTACGATCTGACATTCCGATAGAATCATATTGCGACAGAAGTATTGCTAGTATGTTGGAAATACGTTTTACGTATTAGAAAGGATCGGTCTCTCCAACAATAGTCCATGTTATAGCTCGTAGTTTAGTTATTTACATTCATTAAACAAAGCCCAAAACCGAGCCCATGAAGTGTATGGGCCGGCGGCCTAATGTAAACCCAAGCCCATCTCATGGGCTTGGGTATATAAACCCTCTCCTTAGATGGAGAGGGTGGTGTGTGGTTTCATAATTTACACATAGTTCTTATTAAGTTTCTCTCTCTAAAAGTGTGAAATCCACCATCACTCTATATCTTTCTCTCTCTAAAACATAAGCATAGATTTACATTTCTACAAATGGTATCAAGAGCATGGGATGAGATATAGGTTTGTTTTTGTGTTTCGTATTGTGTTCTAAGCATTTCGTAGATTGTTGGTTTGTTTTTAGCCGAATCTTCATATTTTTTTTTGGTGTTTGATCGAAGTTTAAAGTAGTGTAACATAGGGATTCGTGTTAAACTGTTCTTGGTATCTTGGTTTTCGTTAAAACATCATCTTTCTTGGATCAAAAGTGCAAAAAAGTCGTGTGTTCTTCATTCCGAAATTTAAGCAGAATCTCCATCGGAAAGTACAAGCGAAACGTGGGCTTCCATCGCAATAACCATCACCATCGGAAAGGGTTTTGGTTATACATTGCGATACGTGGGTTTTATTACTTATTCCGATCTGGACATTCCGATCGTACTTTGCGATCTGGGATTCCGATGGGTATAAGGAAGTATTTTAAGTCGTTACTCTGCTTGAATTTTGTCAGCTACTTTGCGATCTGAGCATTGCGATCTGAGTATTCCGATAGATTTTGTGATCTGAGTATTCCGATAGGCTTTGCGATCTAAACATTTCGTCAACATTGCATTTCGATCTAGGCATTCCGATACCACCATCATTACGACCAAGTTACATTACGATCTGGACTTTGCGATCTATATATTTCGACAGCCTTGCTTTGCGATCTGGACTTTCCGATCTGACATTCCGATCTGGCATTCCGATCTAGACATTCCGACAATCCAAAAATTATCCATAAAAAATTTCGATCGTGTGTAATTTTGTCTTGGAATTTTTGGTTTATCGAGAACATATTATAAGGGATTTTAACATTGTTTCTCGGCTTCAACACAAAAACACTTAACCTTATTTCATTGTTCGATCAACTTTGTAAATCTTAACTTATTGAAATGGAGTACACATCTCTTACGGATAAGTCCATCCTCTCGGGTACGGATAATCGTCCACCAATGTTGGTGAAGACTATGTATGAGGAATGGGCTTCCCGAATGGAACTTTATATGTTGAACAAGGAGAATGGACATCTAATTTGGGCATCGGTGCTCAATGGACCATTAGATTATGGTACAATGACGGAAGGTACGACTACTCGTCCTCGCACAACGGGTGAGTTGACTGGAGATATGAAGATTCAAGATAAATGTGATAAGTATGCTACAAACATCATTCTCCAAGCCCTTCCTCCAGATGTCTACAAACTCGTCAGCAAACATAAAGTTGCCAAAGAGTTATGGGATAGAATTCGTGTTCTAATGCAAGGCACCTCGTTAACTAAACAAGAACGAGAGTGTAAGCTTTATGATACTTTTGATAAGTTTGCCTATGTGTCAGGGGAGACTCTCAATGATTACTATCTGAGATTTACCCTATTGTTGAATGAGCTTAATATCTATGGCATGGCAATCCCTACCTTTCAATTGAACACCCAGTATTTGAACACTCTTCCTCCAGAATGGAAAAAATACGTGACAGATGTTAAATTGGCTAAGGACTTGCATAACACCAATGTGGATCAACTTCAAGCTTTTCTTCAACAACACGAATGCCATGTGATCGAGGCTCGGTTGTCTACACCTCAAGTTCATGATCCACTTGCAATGTATGCTTCTCAACAAAACATGGCTTATACTTATCAACAACCATCATACTTGCAGCAGCCACCACCACACATCTATCAGCAACCACAACAACCATCTTATCAACCACCAATGATGCCACAACAAGAATATCAACAAAGTGTTCATCAACAATCTTTTCAACAGCAACCACCATATCAAACATCACCATCACAAGCCAACACTTCTCCATTGGGCTATACTCCTCAGCAAGGATATTTTCCAATAGAAGCACAACCAGCACAAGCTTTCTACTCTAATGAACTTCCACCAATCCAAGCACCAGTCTTTACTCCAAATGATACGCCGGCTGATGTACTAAACCATCTCACCGCTTACTTGTCAAAACTTGTTGAAACTAGAGGATTTCCACCAACAAACAATCAGCTCCGCACCTCATCAAATCCTCGACAACAAGCCACTGTTCAAGATGGTCAAGTGACTGTGCAACCTATTCAGGGAAGGCAAAATTCATATGGACCTCCTACAAGGACTGGGAACAATCAAGCTGTGAATTCTCACGCTAGTGGAAATGGGAGTCCTATTAGTCCTAAGAAGATTGTGACTTGCTACAATTGCCGAGGACAAGGTCATATGGCTAGGGAATGCACTCAGCCGAAAAGGAGAAGGGATGATGCATGGTTTCGTGAGAAGATGTATTTGGTTGATGCTCAGTCTAAGGGGAAGATTTTGGATTCAGAGGAGTTAGCATTTCTTGCAGACCCAGGGGCAGCAGATACTGAAGGCATTGCAGTCGTTTCTACTTCTAATGCAGCTTATCAAGCGGACGATCTTGATGCATACGATTCGGATTGTGATGACATTCACTCTGCCCAAGCTGCTCTCGTTTCTAATCTCTCTCACTACGGTTATGATGTCATCAGTGAGGTACCAACCACATCTAATAATATTGATGATAACCAACATCAAGTTGGGCATGAAAATGACAACCTCGAACAGCATTCGGGAACTAGTAACTCAAATGATGTGGTACCCAATTCTACACATTTGAGTGAACCTCAACCAAATGCTACGACGGGTATGGAATCTTATGCTCAACATGATTTGGTAATGGTGCCTAAACATATTATTGATGAAATGCACATGGCACTCCGACAATCCGTAGATACGAATTCCACCCTAACTGCTGAGCTTGCGTTGCATAAAGAAAAGGTCAAAACTTTTGAAATGGTCCCTCAAGAAGAGAAAATAACATGTTCTAAATTTGATCAATTTCGTTTTGAAAAGATTGAACACTTGAAAGAAATAGAATCATTAAAAGCTAATCTTTCCAATGAATTAAAAGAAAAGGAGTCGGTTGTCAATGATTTTCAGAAACTTAAAATGGATTTCGAAATTCTCGAATCTAAAAAGGTTGAATTGGAAATTAATGCTACCAAACTTCTTAAATTCAAAGAACAACAGCTTTTAAAACAATATGCTTCCACATAAAAGGTTCATCTTTTAACTAAATCATTTAAAGAATTTGAACTTAAGCGTCTTCAAGATTTACCACCTAATCCCGGTTATGCAAAACAAGCTCAGGAATATATTCTCGGCCTTTATGATATGACCATAATTGGCAAATCGAAAGAAGCACCTTTTGTTCGTAGTACTGAGGAGACACAATCACTTGGGGATGAAACTCATTCTAAAATGCTTTCAAAATTCCATACTATTGATTATGATCAACACAACAAAGATCAATTTCGAAAAAGACACGCATTCGCTTGCAAAAGGAATTAGCAGAATTAACAGTTCTTGTGCCCCAAAGTTTGTCAAATGAAAACATTCCTAGTACGTCTCCTACACTTGTCAAAAAGGATTTAACGAAGTTAATTCCACCGGTAAGTAAGGCGTCCGTTAACTTAAACACGGTTCACCAACACTTAGCCGATTTTGACAAGGTCATTTTGGAACGTATGACGGCCACGGCCATAACGGAAGGTGAATGGAACTTTGAGCACACTAGAGCTGCGTTTCGAGATGAAATTGTTCTGTTTGTAAACAATGTTAAAGCTTGTCTTCGTAATATTGATCAAGATTTGTTTTTGGAAATAGAAGAAGTTAGACGTGTTTTCAATGAAATGGGAGATGCTTATGAAAACAGTTTACTTGAAATAGAACGGGTTTCACGCCATAATGATCTGCTTCTGAATCAAGTGATGTCTCATGATATAGTTTCTGTCTGTGTGAATACAAGTGTTGATAATGATTCTATTGTGCATAATGTTGAATCTGTGGATACTGTGGTAGATAGTACTTGTCACGAATCTGACGCTGAATTTTTAAAGCTTCAAGATTCATATTCTTCGCTTTCAAAACGTTTTGATGAGATTCAAACACATTGTATTTCGCTTGAATGCAAGCAACAATTTATTCAAAAAATCTTTGAAACGTCATTCGAAGGTGTTAATATCGATGATGCAAACTTTGAAAAGAACTTTCGATTGAATTTACAATCAAAACAGCGTCAGCCAAGTGACAAGGTTGCTAAGTCTTTGCTGATAGCCATAGAGAAATCTAAGGAGCTTAACTGTGTGAACGTACTTGAGGCCGCTGAGAATCTTAAACTTGATCTAGATAATCGAGTTTCCAAGATTTTGTCCAAAGTTGATAACTTAAAACAGAAAAATACACGACTCTTCGATTCAGTACAGCCCGCATGTGCTAATACCACTGCACAGAATCAATCATTGATTGAACAATTGAATCGAAAGTCGGTGGAAATATCTGATTTGAGGGAACAAATTTGTGATAAAAATCTGGTCTTGGCTGAGTTAAAGGAAACACTTCGTACTCTAAAAGGTAAGAATGTTGTGGATAACGCAGCAACTATCTCAGCTTCGTCCTCTAGTGCAATCAAAAGGAACCTAATAGCCGTCACACCACTTAACAAGGGCCCTAGGACTAAACCATCTCAAACTTTGGTCACTAAAGATAAGGCGGAATCCAAACCAGCTTCTAATATTCCCGTGTTGCCTTCTACAGGAGTAAGCACCACTACTAAGGCTCAAAGATCTAAGCTTAAGAGAAACAAGAAGAATGATAGGATCTTGCCCCCATCTAGTAGTCAAGTGAAGAAGAAAGTAGAAGCCCATCCTAGGAATGTTATTTCTGTTTTGAATAAAAAGAATCATGTAGCTAAACCTAAAGGCTCTGCGGTTGTGCAACGTTCTAAGCCTAGTGTGAATTCTAATTTGAAATGTTGGAATTGCAATGAATGTATGTTTTCTAGTCGTCATGATTCTTGCCTTATTGACCATGTGAATGAGATGTATGCCCGGAAAAATGGTTTAGAATGGAAACCGACTGGGAAAGTGTTAACCCAAGTTGGATGGATGTGGCGCCCCACTGGTAGAACTTTCACTATAGTAGGAAATATGTGCCCTTTGACTAGGATCACTCCCACTACAGCGAAGAAAGCGTGCCCTTTAACTAGGAGTACCAAGGCTACCAAAACACAAGCGTGTCCTTTAACTAGGAACACCAACACTACTATAGGAACAAAGTGCCCTTTAAATAGGCTACTCCCACTGTAGTGCCCGCGAATAATCCAAAACCTAAGAAAGTTGGAACAGTAAAACCTGTTAGTGCTACAACTCACATTAGAAAACGCAGGAAATCTATGGGTCAAACACATGTTAGCAATTATGATAATCTTATATCTGTATCTGCTAACACTCTGGAACCAATAGTTTCCAATGCATTGTCTACTGTTGTTATTGAAAACAGGTGGTCCAAATTGTTCTCTGGTATTTGGACTCTGGTTGCTCCAAGCATATGACCGGAGATCGCTCTCAGCTCAGAAATTTTGTCAGCAAGTTTCTTGGTACGGTTAGATTTGGAAATGATCATATTGCAAAGATAATGGGTTACGGTGAATATCATATTAGGAATGTTATAATTTCAAGAGTGTATTACGTGGAAGGTCTTGGTCACAACTTATTTTCTGTGGGACAATTTTGTGATGCAAACCTAGAAGTTGCTTTTCGAGAGCATACCTGCTTCATTCGTAATTTGGAAGGGGTTGATTTATTGAAAGGTACTCGAGGGAATAATTTGTATACTTTGTCTCTACAAGACATGATGGCCGCTTCTCCCGTATGTCTTCTCTCCAAAGCATCGAAGACTAAGTCATGGTTATGGCATCGACGGTTATCGCATCTTAACTTTGACGCTATTAATCATTTGGCGAAAAACGAACTTGTTTGTGGTCTTCCTAAACTTTCATTTCACAAGGATCATTTGTGTTCCGCGTGTACAATGGGGAAAAGCACTAAGAAATCTTACAAACCCAAGACGGAAGACACCAACCAAGAGAAACTTTATCTGTTGCATATGGATCTTTGTGGACCAATGCGTGTTGAAAGTCTTAGTGGCAAAAAGTACATCCTCGTCATTGTCGATGATTACTCTCGGTTTACATGGGTGAAATTTCTTAAAGAAAAAAATGAGGCACCTAAATTCATCATCGGATTTCTCAAGATGATTCAAGTGCGTCTCAACACTACTGTCCGACGCATTCGTACAGATAATGGAACCAAATTTGTGAATCAAATCTTGCGTGATTATTATGAAGAAGTTGGCATATCTCATGAAACATCCGTTGCACGCACTCCACAACAAAACGGTGTCGTTGAAAGGCGAAATCGCACACTTATGGAAGCTGCTCGAACGATGTTAATTTACGCAAAGGCTCCATTGTTTTTATGGGCAGAAGCAGTATCTACAGCAGTGTACACCCAAAACCGGTCACTAATTCGTAAACGCCATGGTAAAACACCTTATGAGCTTCTCCATGGAAAAGTAACAGATTTATCATATCTTCATGTATTTGGTTCTCTTTGCTATCCAAATAATGATGGTGACAATTTGGGAAAACTTCAACCAAAGGCTGATATTGGTATCTTCATTGGTTATGCACCCGCAAAGAAGGCATACCGAATCTACAACCGTAACTCTCGCAAGATCCTCGAAACTATGAATGTTGATTTTGATGAGCTGACAGCAATGGCTTCTGAGCAAAGCAGCTCTGAACCCGCACTTCATGAAATGGGACCCAGTAACATTAGTTCCTGTCTTGTCCCAAATAACCCTACTTCATCATCATTTACACCACCTACTAGGAATGAATGGGATACGTTGTTTCAACCATTCTTTGATGAATTCTTTACTCCTCCAACCATTGTTGCTCCAGAACCTGAGGTAATAGCTCCGGTAACCGAAGTTGTCGCTCCAGCAACCGAAGCACAATCAGATATATCTGCACCTACAATTGGTCAAGATATACCATCCACAAGTAATTCTCAACCAACACATGTAACAACTACCCACGTCATCCCTATTGATGATGAAGAGGATGATGATGATCACGATTTGGAATTCGCTCAAATGCGTGAACTTCCATTCTTTGGTGTACCAATTCCCGATCCTAATCAAGCCGGGTCGTCCACCTCAGAGGAAGCTCCAACTACAGTTTACTCCAATCCACGGATTCGTGAACATGACAGCAAGTGGACAAAGGATCATCCTATAGATTCTATTATTGGTGACCCTAATCGCCCGGTATCCACACGAAGTCAGCTACAAGAAAATGCAATGTTTTGTCATTTTGATGCGTTTCTCACTGAAGTTGAACCTAAGACATGGCAACAAGCTTTTACTCAATCCTGTTGGATAGAAGCTATGCAAGAAGAACTTAACGAATTCATACGTCTTGAAGTATGGGAACTTGTCCCATGCCCGGATCAAGTGCAATTACTCACTTTGAAATGGGTTTACAAGGTGAAACTCGATGAGTTTGGCGGAATATTGAAGAACAAAGCTCGACTAGTAGCTCGTGGATACAAGCAATTATTGGGCATCGACTTTATGGAATCCTTTGCACCTATTGCCCGTTTGGAAGCTATTCGACTATTCCTCGCTTATGCAGCCCATATGAATATGATCGTCTATCAGATGGATGTGAAGACGGCATTTCTTAATGGTGAACTTAAGGAAGAGGTCTATGTTCAACAACCGGATGGTTTTGTGAATCCTAATTATCCTAATCATGTGTACAAGCTTAAGAAGGCTCTCTATGGGTTGAAGCAAGCTCCTCGCGCATGGTATGATCTTTTGTCACAATTCCTCATTACGCAAGGCTTCGCTAAAGGCAAGGTGGATCCTACGCTGTTCATTCAGAAACGAGGTAAAGATATGATTATGGTACAAATATATGTTGATGATATTATATTTGCAGCCTCGACCCAAACTTTATCCGACGAATTTGGGAAACTCATGTCTTCCAAGTTTAAGATGTCAATGATGGGCAAGGTATCATTCTTCTTAGGTCTTCAGATATCTCAGAGTCCCAGAGGCATCTTTATCAATCAATCCAAGTATGCCCTTGAATCGCTTAAGAAATACAAGATGGAATCTTGCGACCCCGTGGATACTCCAATGGTGGAACGAACTAAGCTTGATGCAGATCCACATGGAGTTGCCGTTGATCCGAGACTTTATCGTGGAATGATCGGTACTCTTCTGTATATCACAGCCAGTCAACCTGATCTTCAGTTTGCTATATGTATGTGTGCCAGGTATCAAACTAGGCCTACTGAGTTACACTTAGCTACTGTTAAAAGGATCTTTCGATATCTTAAAGGAACCATTGATCGGGGACTTTGGTATTCGAAGGACTCTTCTATTGCACTAATGGCATATGCAGATGCGGATCACGCGGGTTGTCAAGATACAAGGCGTAGCACGAGTGGAACTTTGCAACTACTAGGAGATCGACTAATCAGTTAGGCATCAAAAAGGCAGAAAAGCGCTGCAATTTCAAGTACGGAAGTAGAATACATAGCTATGTCCGGTTGCTGTGCTCAAATTCTTTGGATGAGATCGCAATTAACCGACTATGGTCTAGGTTTCAACAAAATTCCGATGTACTGCGACAACAAGAGTGCAATTGCCTTATGCTGCAATAATGTTCAATTCTCCCGGTCGAAGCATATTGACATTCGCTACCACTTCATCAAGGAGCAAGTGGAAAATGGAGTAATCGAGCTTTACTTTATCCGATCTGAGTATCAATTGGCTGATATTTTCACGAAGGCTTTAGATCGCGCTCGAATTGAATTTTTGGCCGACAAGCTAGGAATGAGAACTTTCTCGCCTGAGACTCTAAAGGAACTGGCGGATGAAGCGAAAGAATAGTGGTGGTAAAACTATTCTCCGTATCCTTGGTGATCATTTGTATATATTGTTTATATTTTTATCCACAAAGCAAAATACAAAAATATAAAACCATATAAAAACCATAAAAGTTGAAAAATTCATAAAAATCCAAAAATATTTTTACTTTATTTTTTAAAGGCATGTCTTTTGGTACGATAATATTTACGGCCTTAGAAATGTTGATTAATATTAACACGACGCCATAAATAGAGTTCGTACAAAAGTTGTAAATATTTCATAAAACATGCCTATATGGCTTGTAGCTATTTCTGACTGCAACCCGGTTTTCCCATTAAAGTCAAGTATTTCTCATGAAAGCCTTGGCTCACAACGGGAATTAATTTTCTCGGGCAAGGTTTACTTTAAAACCTTGTAAGGGATCAAGTTTACTTTATAACTTGGTCTAACACAAATCTATGTACGCCTCAGTGCATTTATTTGTTAAAACAAGAGAAGTCTTGTTTTTATGAAGCTATCATCTCTACAACCATGCTATCTACAATTGGTATCTACATCCTCGACGATGCGACTACTCAACCGACGACTACAGCTCTTTCGATAGAACACGGGTCAACAATTGAGGGGGAGCAATTGTCAAGCATTCAGAATCTTCGATGCCGAACGTGCCAAGCTCACAAGTTGGTGTCAAGACAACAATACCAATCGTACATGTGGTGTCAAGAGATGACATCAGACGTGACGAGGCGACCAACATATGCTGACAAGCACCATTTGATCTTATAATATGATGTTCTCATCTATCAGGTCCAACCTTGTCAATTCTTTTTTAATATGGTGAATATGTGATCATGCTACAATTCGATATCATATCTCATGCATTTGATATCATGAAGATAAAATGGACTTGCATTTTTCTTCCCAAAACCTTTGTTAAAACTTCATTAAATCAATTGATATTAAAAACATCGATTGGGTTAATAATTTTAATATGGGGGAGAAAATGTGATTTAATATGGGATATTATCACAAATGGTTTGACTTAATGTGCTGGCTCATCCCGACATATGCGAAATGTTTTCGAATATCGTGGCATCTGTTAAGGAGGAGCAAAATGGATTTGCATATCAAAAATGGTTTTCATGGTGACATATACTTACCCAAAACCCATTTATTTCACGACGATGAAGATTGTGGTGACATAAGGATGGTAGGATAGGTTAAGTCCTATGATTCTTCCAGAACCGGAGGAATCTTCCCAAGGACATTCCATAGCTAGAAATAGTAGTCCTTAGGAAAGTTGGAGAAAGATTGTGAACGTAGCTGAATGCCGACCAAGTACTTAAGTTAGCACTGGAACAATCACAACAAGGTGCCAGTTATGACGTATTGGTAAGCATTGAAGGGGTTGAAGAATGAAAAAGAATTGTAATGATAAAGGGTGTAAAGAAAGAAGCCCTCCTTACAACCTTAGGCAGAAACCGGGTCAACACATATGCTATTGAGATCATTTTAATGATTCTCGATATTGAAGATAGACATCATGGACCCAGTGATGCAATGCACAACCCATCCCAGCTAACTCAGATATCTCTCAAAAGGTATTTGTTTTAATCACACGGAGACAACACATTATCTATTGATTTATTCACTCCGAATAAATTGGTATTGAAAAGGTGGCACTCCTCTCCAGCCTCCGATCACTAAAAATCCAAAATGCACGATCGAGTCTAGAGCCATTTGAGATCATCAAATATCTCATTAGGACACACTTCCATATTTCCTTGCTTCTTCACACACTGTGAAAAGTAAGAAAGATTTTAAGAGTCCTACGCAAAATCTTCATGATCTTGCCTGAACATCCGAGTAATACGAAAGTATTTACAATGAAGATGGAAATCCTTCTTGAGCGAATATCAAAAAGCTCATGGCAGGTGACTTATGCGATTCTTTATGAATCAAACTTGTGATAACTGGAAAGCAACAGCTGTTTAATTCTTAACTGAAATTAAACACGTTCCAGGCCTCTACGCAATATCTTAGTGATTTTGCCAGAACACTCAGAGTGATACCTTAGTGTTCACAGTGATGAGTGGAAATCCTTCTAGTGTTAACCTCAAACAGCACTTGGTAGGTAACTTGCAAGATTCTATACGAATCAAGCTCGTGACAACTGGAAAGCAACGATGGTGCGGTTCTTAATTGAATTTCACTTGTTCCAGGAACATGAATTGACGACTTCAAATCATGCGGATATTATTATCCAAATGATTCACTCTTTATGTTCGCAGTCAGCTTTGGACGGTCGAATAAAGAGAACGGGTTTACCCGCGAAATCCTGTCAGGAAGTTACTTAATTGAAACTATCTGTCACGGGTACGATATCTAATATCGTCCAACGGTCTTCACCGACCGGAGGTAAAATGCTACCGAATTAGAATGAAATGTTCAAAGCCATTTCGTTCGTGTCTACTTATGTTGCGGCATTTGAAGACGGTGGCGTTGCGAGATCCAAGATGAAGTCGTCCCCGCATGCTTATACTTTATGCACTTAATATCTCATTTAATTCAAGAAACCCTAAAAGGTAAGTCTTCCGCTATATCAAACTCTGAAGCTTTAGAGAATTACAAAGGTATAAGTATGTGGGACGTAAGGTCACGAAGAGGCGAAGATCACAAGTGATGGATGCACGAGATCAAGGCAAGAGACTAATTCTCAAGATTGATATCAAAGATCACATCAGCATGTTCACCAGAAAAGAAAAAGAAAAAGAAAGATGAAGACTACGAGCTCAAGACAAGCATAGTATGCTAGGTTTATTTCATTATTGGAACTCGGGCAACGCCCTTGTTTGGAGTGACCTCCCTTAGGGGGAGATTGTTGGAAATACGTTTTACGTATTAGAAAGGATCGGTCTCTCCAACAATAGTCCATGTTATAGCTCGTAGTTTAGTTATTTACATTCATTAAACAAAGTCCAAAACCGAGCCCATGAAGTGTATGGGCCGGCGGCCTAATGTAAACCCAAGCCCATCTCATGGGCTTGGGTATATAAACCCTCTCCTTAGATGGAGAGGGTGGTGTGTGGTTTCATAATTTACACATAGTTCTTATTAAGTTTCTCTATGATACCATAGTATTCCGATCTCTTCAAAGGAGATTGTTAGCAAGCTTTCAAGATGGTGCAAAGTATGAGCATGTGGATGAAGACACAAGATTGCAAGATGGCAAAGACAAGTCAAGAATTATTTGAAGATCTCAAGATCAAAAGACAAAGTCGAAAGACAACAATAAAGGCTCAAAGATAACAACATGAATGAACAAGACTACTATTACACGTTCAAGACTCATTTATGACGAGATTCGTAATCTCCATTGAACTCCAAATATCAAAGAGGAATGACCTCACATTAGGGGAGATTGTTAGCCTTAAAATATTGAGTCAAATAAGAATGCTCGGTCATAGTTTATTATTGTAACATTTATTAGTTAGTTGTAATAGGTGGTATAATAGTCGTGACAATACGGGCGTGATGGCTAGCTTAAAAGGCCTCTTTCAAGGTACTAAGCATTTATTCAAGCCCGACCCAATCAAACATATAGCCCATTATGCCACATGTAGGCAAGACTATAAATACATCTCCTAGCATGTTAGGATAGGTAAGTTGGTTGTTCATTTTATTAATCTAATATTCTCCTAGTTTCACACATATCACTCTCTTTTCTCTCTCTACTTTCTCTTTCTATAATTCATCTATTTTCATCTATCTTTCTTCTTTATTTCTTATTTGATCATCACAAATTAAAGGGTCAACATGTAGGGACCATGGAAATGTTCGAAACCATTGGATGGAGGGTTTAGTTTTGTCTTGTTGTTGAAGACGAACTCTATTGGTGTAGGGGAGACAGGTGGAGGATGCTCGGGTGATATGGGACCAAAGTGAAGGTGGTGTTGTGATTAGCAAATGGTTAATCACCATTATGGAGCAGCTTAAGGTCTAATCACCATTAACCAAGAAATACCCAATTTGAGTTCTTGGTTTAAGAACATGTTGTTTGATCTGGTTTAGGATTATGTTAAGTGTTTAGCACCAAGGTTTAAAATGATTAAACAAGTATTAATCCGGGTTAATGGATTGTGAGGTGGCAGGGTGGGGTGAGATGGAGTGTTTTGATTGGTGGGTAAGGTGAGTGGGGTGTGACATGGTAGAGTTAATGGGAGTTTGGATGTTAGGGTTAAATAAGTTTAAGCTTTTGGCAGATCTGGTCCCTCCCCGTTACACTCTCCTTTTATAATCTTTGCATCGTTAGTCCTTTGTCAATTTCACAACAAGTCCTTGTGGCTTTTCATGTTAAGTCCTTTTGGGATAACAAGGGATAACAAAGGACTATTCTTGTAACTAAAAGGGCTGTTCTTGTAAAGTCTTTAAACTTTAGGGACCCCTATTGTATTTGTTAGATTGATTGATGATTTGTTTGATCAACTGCCAGGATCTAGTGTGTATTCTAAGATAGATTTGCGGTCAGGATATCACCAACTTCGCGTCCGTGAAGAAGATATTCCTATAACTGCATTTAGAACTCGTTATGGACACTATGAATTTCAAGTAATGCCATTTGGGTTAACTAACGAACCTGCGGTTTTCATGGATTTAATGAATCAAGTGTGCAAGCCCTACTTGGATAAATTTGTGATTGTGTTTATTGACGATATTCTGACCTATTATAAGAATGAAGATGAGCATAGAGAACATTTGAGGATTGTTTTGAATTTGTTGAAGGATGAAAGGTTGTATGCTAAGTTTTCGAAATGTGATTTCTGGTTAGATTCTGTGCAATTTCTTGGTCATGTGATTAACAAAGATGGAATTCATGTTGATCCTGCAAAGGTTGAAGCTATTAAGGATTGGCTGGCTATTATAGGCGATTCATTAAAGAATTTTCTTTGATAGCTAAACCCTTGACTAAGCTTACCCAGAAGAATAAACCTTTCGTTTGGGGAAGTGATGAAGATGGAGCATTTCAGACATTGAAGCAAAATTTTTGTAGTGCGCCAATCTTATCATTACCCGACGGGAGTGAAGATTTTGTAGTGTATTGCGATGCATCTCTTAGAGGTTATGGAGCTGTTTTGATGTAGCGAGAGAAAGTGATAGCTTATGCTTCTAGGCAATTAAGGAAGAATGAGGAGAATTATACTACTCATGATCTTGAGTTAGGAGCTGTAGTCTTTGCTCTTAGGTTGTGGAGACATTATATGTATGGCACCAAGTGTACGGTATTCACCGATCACAAAAGCCTACAGTATATTCTCGACCAGAAGGAACTGAACATGAGGAAACGAAGATGGATAGAGTTGTTAAGTGACTATGATTGTGATATAAAATATCACCCAGGAAAAGCCAATGTTGTTGCCGATGCGTTAAGCAGGAAAGACAGAGAGCCTATCAGGGTGCGTTCTCTAGTCTTGATCGTGCACAATAATTTGCCCGAGCAAATTAGAAATGCGCAAATAGAAGCCTGTAAGAAGGAGAATTTTGTTAATGAAGGGTTCCGAGGAGAAGGAGATCCTTTAGAGGTTAGAGCTGATGGAGTGAAATGCTTAAGAGGTCGTATGTGGATACCTAAGTTTGGAGGCTTAAGAGATTTGATTATGTTAGAATCCCATAAATCTAAGTATTCCATTCATCCGGGATCTGATAAGATGTACCATGATTTGAAGAAGTTGTACTGGTGGCCGAATATGAAAGCTGACATAGCTATGTATGTTCTTCAATGCTTGACTTGTGCTAGAGTTAAAGCCGAACATCAAAAGCCATCAGGACTACTTCAACAAACAAAGATTCCTGAATGGAAGTGGGAGCGAATTACGATGGACTTTATCACCAAGCTTCCTAGAACATCATCTGGAAACAACTCGATTTGGGTTATTGTCGATAGACTGACCAAATCAGCACACTTCATTCCGGTTAAAGAGCAGTTCTCACTGGAGAAGCTGACTCGTATATACCTTGATAATGTTGTATGCAAGCATGGAGTGCCTGTATCGATCATTTCAGATCGAGATCCTAGATTCGCATCGAATTTTTGGAAATCTCTCCAAAGATCTTTGGGAACGAATCTCGACATGAGCACTGCTTATCACCCCCAGACTGATGGGCAGAGTGAAAGGACGATACAAACACTGGAAGATATGTTGAGAGCTTGTGTGTTAGATTTTGGTAAGAATTGGGATAAACATTTGCCGTTAGCAGAGTTTTCGTATAACAATAGTTACCATTCTAGTATTAAGGCTGCACCGTTTGAAGCTTTGTATGGTAGGAAGTGTAGATCTCCTGTATGTTGGAGTGAAGTTGGGGATACCCAGCTCACGGGACCGGAATTGATCCGGGAAACTACGGAGATAATAGTTCAGATTAAAAATAGGTTGTTGACTGCACGTAGTAGACAGAAAAGTTACGCGGATGTGCGGCGGAAGCCAATGGAGTTTGAAGTGGGTGACCGAGTAATGTTGAAGGTATCGCCATGGAAAGGCGTTATCAGATTTGGAAAGCGAGGGAAATTGAATCCCCGTTATATTGGACCCTTTAAGGTTTTATCTAGAGTAGGTCCGGTGGCTTACAAACTAGAGTTACCCCCAGAACTTCATGGTGTTCACAACACATTCCATGTATCTAATCTGAAGAAATGTCTAGCAGTGAGTGATGAGAAAATTCCGTTAGATAAGGTTCGAATAGATGGGAAGTTGCATTTTATCGAAGAGCCCGTAAAAGTTATGGACCGTGAGGTAAAGCAACTGAAACAAAGTCGGATACCTATTGTCAAGATCCGATGGAATTCAAAGCATGGACCGGAATATACTTGGGAACGAGAGGATGAAATGTGGAAGAAATATCCGCACCTCTTCGATTTCAATAAGAAACGGAAATTCAAATGAAATGGATCACGAGGACGTTGATCCCTTTTAGGAGGAAGAGCTGTGACAATCTAACATTTTCAGGTAGTGAAATATTTTCTCGTATAATATTTTGAAACTTATTTTTGTGTTGGTTGACGAACTCACAATTTACGGATTTAAATTTGGGCTTACGTGCATAATTTGGCGTCTTTTACGACTAAACCGGAAACCTTAGGATTACGTATTTACGTTTTTGAACTCCGTTTTTGATGAGACAATTTTTATTGGATTCGTTTTGTGACGTTGATTCATAATTTATAAAAACGTTTTTCATAAAACGACCCAAGGGCACGCAAATCGAGAAAACTAGAATCGAGAAATACCCGTAAACTAGTGAGATGGAACAAAATACATTTTCCCACCCCACTAGCTATGTTGGACGGCACAACATGACACCACACCATAGAGGTGGCATCATGTTAGCTAGCTTACTACAAGTGTAAGCTTAGCTTACTCTTTAAGCTTACTTCCACCCCACTAAACACAAAACTAGCAACTAGTTTTCACTTCACCATTTCCTTACATGCAAATCAACATAAAACTCTCTCAAATACCCTCCCCTAGCCGTCCACTTTAAGGCAACAAACAACCTTTTTGATCTTTTCTAGCCATGAAACACATGTTTACTAGCTCTATTAAGGAGTTATCTTGAAGCCTTGATCATTTGGTGGCCATATTAACAACATTGGAGGTGATTTTCTTGTATCCTAGGGCTGATTTCCTAACATATGTTCTTGGTATTTGATGGTCTTGGAGTTACTTGTTGTATTCATCAAGTTCTTGTCTTCCAAAAACAAGGAATACACTTGGTTGGTAAAGAAGATCATCCTCTCCATTTTTCTCTTGTTATTTTGTAAAGAACAAATGTATTTTCTTTCATTTTGTATATGTATATGATGTATATATGATGATAAAAATGTCGTGTGGGGATCAAGTGTTGATAGATATGCTTAAAAAGGTTAATAACTATAAGAAATGAGGCTAAAATCTTGATTATTTAGTTGGCTGTATAAAAACAGTATATAACTAAAACATGAACTGATAAAATTGCATGGTATGATCCATTTACAGTAAGTACAAGATGTTATACACATGTGAGAGTTGGCCATGCAATGGAATCAATATAATGAGTGAGATATGATCAAAACAAGTTAGGTGTTCTAATCTGAATAAGCAGTTTTGTAGGGACTGTTAAGGCATGATAAACTTAAAATGAGCAGTAGCAATAACTAAGTTAAATGTATCACATAATATGAAGAACATGTCACCCAAAAATGAGCTTCTAATTCATTATAGAACTATAGATATGGTAAAAATGGTGAACATGAAGATAAAAATCAGATTTTAAGAATTAATGTTTATTATTATTATATAAGCACTCACAGTTTAATGTATAAAATGTAAAATAAAAACCCACTAACTTATAAAACTTATTTATATAAATATATAAAAGGTTAATTAAATGGATAAATTATATAAATGGTGGTGAAATAATATTTATAAGTAATAAAAACTATAAACTTGATTTTTACGACTTTTTCGGCTATTGCCGTAAAATTAACGTTTTTCGCCAAATAAAACTTAGACGACCAAACCCGTCTAATGTAAAGTTTATAAAAGTCATATACTGATATATAAGTAACTAATACAAGTAAAAACCGATAAAACCCGAACTATAAGAAATACGAACATTAACGAGCTAACTAAGCATAATGGACTAATAATCAGACTAAATAAGATAAATACTTGTAAAAAGAACTTATTGGGCTTAACCCATTTGGGCCCAACATGGAAAGTATATATACTGATAATATAGGTATAAAATGGATTAAAACAAGATAAAGAACTTATACTAAGCTTAATGGACTTAAAATAGATGAATAGGTAAAACTAGCAAACTAGTGAAAAGTTACCAAAACGTAAACACTAAAATGAGTAAACAAGGATGTATAAACCCACTTGATCATCATCATATGTACAAAATCATCATATGTATATTGTTATTTTGATAAAAGTCATTGTACAAAGTCTAAGACCGATTATTATTTATATAGGTTTCCGTGACCGAAGCACGCCCGTAGCCGATAATCCGCCTTTCATTAACAACGTGAGTTCATAGCCTCGCACTCTTTTAAATGTTTTATAAAATGATTTGTAAACCCGCGAGGGAGATAACATGCTAGATTTTGATAAAAATAGAACACAAGTAGTCCCGATTGTATGCTTAATGATATGGACCCGAACGATGCTATGACCCTATAAACGAGACTAAAAGGATTATTAGTAGTTAGGTTATGTCACTTAAAGTCCCATTAGCATGAATTGTGAACTACCGGGATTTGGTGAACTATTTGGGGACGATCACCCCAGTTCGCGCCTGGACGGTTGATCCCCGTCGTACCACATTGATTGGTAAGCGAATTTATGTATGAGAAGATTCCATAGCGTGATTTTTGTGATGACACGCTAACTTAGATGGGCAAATTGTTTGTCGGGTTCGCGGCCCGCTGTTTTCATAGTAAGGTAACAATGTCATGCGGCTAATAATAATCCTACAACCTATATAATCCAAATAAAAATGTATCCTATACATAATAACGACGCTATTAACGATGAATATATTACCTATCATGGTAATATAGAGACTACGGTCTCATGGACGGTTTAAGATGTATGCTTGATTTATATATTTCCTGACTAGCAATATGAGGACTTACTTCCGATATTATACTTGTGTTCTAATTTTAAATGATTGTTTTATATAACGGTTTTTATTAAGCTCTATGAATTCACTCGGCATTCGCTGATATGATTTTTGCATGTTTTTATCTCAGGTGTTTGAAGGTAATCCGGATGGAGATCGACTCTGATGGCCCACATAATATTAAAAATGTTCATTCGATCTATGTTTTGTAAACTAAATGACCTGTATAATTTGGGACCTATTGTACTCTTTTAAACTTTTATCGAATGAATGTATGTTAAACCTTAAACAACCATTTTTATGTGTTGTCTATGATTGGAGTTATTGTGCTATCCCGTAACACTCTGAAAGACCCTTCCGCTGTACCGATACAAAAATTGAGAGTGTTACACTACTGCTTCGGCCCATAAGAATAAAGGAGCATTCGCATAAATCAACATAGTTCGAGCAGCTTCCATAAGTGTACGGTTACATCGTTCAACGACATCATTTTGTTGTGGAGTGCGGGCCACAGATGTTTCATGAGAAATACAAACCTTTTCATAATAATTTCGAAGAGTCTGATTAACGAACTCAGTGCCGTTATCAGGCCGAAGGCGGCGAACAGTAGCATTACGACGTACTTGGATCATCTTTAAGAAAGTAATGATATACTCTGGTGCTTGATCCTTGGATGCTAAAAACTTTACCCATGTAAACCTTGAGAAATCATCCACTATAACGAAGATGTATTTTCTACCACTCACACTAGCTGTACGCATTGGCCCGCAAAGATCCATGTGCAAAAGTGTTGGATTGAATCACACGACTATATATGAAATAGAAATGTAGATGAAGATTAAACCAAAAAAGAAAGATTAGATTAGATGAAGGAAAAAAGAAAACAAGGTTGTGAATTCCTAGTGAGAGAAACACATACGTTTCTCTCTCTACAAAATAAATGAAATGGAAAACACACACACAAATGAGGCTTAGGAGGCCTTTTATACTAAGTACTAAGTGTTTAGGAGGCCTTCCTCATTTGTGTGTTCGGGACTAATTCCCGTTACATAAACATTAATAACTAAGAACTCTCGACACCGTTGAATAGTGATAGGTGTGTAAACACCCATCTTTTCTACCACTTAATTACAATAATAACCGGACCAAAACGTGTATTTTATGTCTTTTATGTCGGAATTATGCGTGGTTTGTGTTTTTGTTGTGTTTTAGGTTGAAAAGGTGAAAAGTGGAGAAAATACGGACATTCACGGGCATTTACGGATTTTTATTGAAGAAAAGAATGAAAGACGAAGTCAAGAAGTCAAAAGTACAAAAAGAACGGAAGTCGACGACCAATTCTGAAGATTTATCGAAGAAAAAGTCAAAAGACGGAAGTTTATCAAAAGCCAAAGAATTCAAGTCTATTTTATTGAAGAATTTAAAGACGAGTTCAAAAGAAATCCCGAAGTCAAAAGTCCCTTAAGTCCAAGATTAAAGAAGATTAGAAGAAAAGGACTAATGACGCAATTAATGAAGAATTAAGAAGAAAGGGACTTAATTATGCAATTAAGAGAAAAGGAAAGAGGGGAGGAAGCTTCCTTAATCCTCCCCTATAAATAGATTAGGATGTTTATTTTTCACTCTTGTTGGCTAGGGTGACACTAGTTCTTCCACCATTTTAATTACTTGTCATTTACTTAATTGTCAATTTAATTACCTTGTCTCGCACCTTAAATTCATTTAATTTCAAGTAAGTTTTCATTTAATTATTGGCAATCTTTACTTTATCTTGTCAATCTCTTATCTACCTTTCTTAATCTTTGATTTGTTGTGTTTATGTTTATGTTCATGCTTTTATTTTGATCCAAAGTGGTTTTTGATTATTATGGTAAAAGTTCTTTAATTTCATGTTTTTAATTGTTTATTGATGTTTATTCATTGAATCGTTACTGTTTATATTCATCCTTGTGTTTGATTTTGGTTACTTTGTGTTTATATCTGCTACTGTATCTATCTCCTTGTTCTTCGGGGGTTTTTGTTTTGTTTCTGATATTTCCAGGAGAAGTTCCGAACCAAAGAAGGAGGGAAGAGCTCATTCGGAACTCCCAAAGTCCCGAATCAAGGTTTCATCCGGAACTCCAAAAGTTCCGAACCAAGCTTGTTCATCCGGAACTTTCAAAGTTCCGGACGAAGTTAAAACTTCCGAACCAAAGGGATTCATTCGGAACTTCCAAAGTTCCGAACCAAGGGTTTCATTCGGAACTTTTCAAAAGTTCCGAATCAACTTAAAGTTCCGAATCAAGGAACAAAGTTCCGAATAAAGGCTTTTCATTCGGAAGTCATAAACTTCCGAGTCAAGGTTGTTCATTCGGAACTTCCAAAAGTTCCGGATCAAGGGTCATCTTCCGACTCAAGGAAGGTTCATTCGGAAGTTCAAAACTTCCGAATCAAGAGCTTCATCCGGAAACTTCCGAATCAAGGGGTGACCTAAAAGTTCCGAATCAAGGCAGATTTTACAAGTTCCGAATCAGTAAGTTCCGAACGAAGCATTGTTTTGGATAGGTGACATATTCAGACCAATTTGTTCCGGATCAAGGATTTTGGTAATATTCCAAGTGAAGAAGAATCATTTCAACCAAAGGTGACATTTAGGACGAGTGATTGTTCCAAATGAAGGTTTATTCCGAATGAGCTGTATTCAGGTTCTTATTAGCTTTTGTCCTTGATTTTTATCTTCAAGCTTTATTTTTCCTGCCTTTTATTTAATTGCACTTTTAGATTATTTGCCTTAGTTTTAATCGCACTTTAAGTTTGCCTTAGATAGATTTAAGTTTACGTCAATTTACTTTAGAGCCTTTAATTTCAGCCACTTTACTTTAATACTTGCACCTTTCAATTTTAAAACACTACAACGACACATCTTTGATTCCACCAAAATAAAACGAAGTCACACATAGAGAGCTAAGATCAATTCGATTAGACAGGAACACTAGAACGATAATTTTTATACGGGGTGTCAAAAGCCTTGTATCAAATGGCGCCGCTACCGGCTCTTTTCGTAAAGATCAACAGTTTTCTGTGAAAGACACGTTGCTTTTTGGGATCCGTTCACTTGTGAACGTTATTTTTCTTGCATAAAAAATTCAAAAATCATAAAAATTAAAAATTGATAAAAAACCATAAAAATTAAAAATTTCAAAAATCCAAAAAGATTTTATCTTTATTGTGTATATATATTGTCTTTGTGTTTGGTTTTGTTTTCTTGTGCATTTTCAGGTGTATGCGTACTAGATCTTCTAATTATCAAGAGCCCGAGCCTCAAGAAGATTTAGATATGGCAGGTGTTGTCAACAACAACATTCCACCGAACCTCAATAATAACAATAACAACAATGCTCTTCCACAGCCCGATCTTCGGACTATGGAGGAACTTTGTCTACCAACAATGTTTGGACGAGGAGGACCGATTGCGCCGATGCAAATCAACGCTCCTGAGTTTTCGTTGAAGCACCACATGATTCAGCAAGTACAAACAAACTCATTTAGAGGATTGCCTGATGATGATGCCAACAAACACCTCGACAAGTTCATTACAATCACCCAAAGCATGAAGTTGCCTGGGCCACAATGGATGTTCTCCGCCTACAACTCTTCCCACATACTTTATCGCATCATGCCGAGAAATGGTTTGATCGTCTCCCGAAGAATTCTATTCACACTTGGGATGATATGACTCAACGCTTTCTTTCGCGCTACTTTCCACCATCCATGGTCACAAGCCTTCGCAATCAGATCAGCGGTTTCATGCAAGACCCTGATGAATCTCTTTTTGACGCTTGGGAGAGATATAATGTTTTGATCGATAGATGTCCAAACCACAACATGCTCCCTGTGACCTTAATAGACACTTTCTACAACGGATTGACTTTTCGAGATCGTGATACGATCAATGCAGCCGCCGGTGGCACATTCATGAAAAGGAGACCCGAGGAGTGTAGAGAGTTAATTGAGAACATGACTACTCACCACAAGAACTGGGATTCCTCTGCATCTTCAAGGAACAACCCAAGAGTCAATGTTTCCTCAACCTCAGCAAACCCTGAGATGACCGAACTCACCCGCATGATGGCCGAAATGAGCAAAAGTATTACGCTTCTCGCTTCAAACCAACAACAACAACAAGTTAAAGCGGTTGCTAATCCTTGTGAAACATGTGGCGGTCCTCACTCATACACCGATTTTCCTTCGACACAAGGAAATCCGGAAAATGTGTATGCAGCTTACGGTAATTATTCACCGGAAAATTACCAAGCTAGACAACAAGGGGATAGAAACCTGCTGGGCTACCGTTCAAACAATTACCTTTCACCCGGTTTTTCTCCTCAAAACCAAAACCCCGCCAACAACTACAATAGAAGCAACCAAATCCCACCTCGTGCTTCTAACCCTTATCAACCACCCACCCAACAACACCCACCCATTAATCCCGATGTTGACACCATCATGAGAACTCAAGGTGAGCAAATCAAGAATCTACAGAGCCAAATAATCAATTTGAAAGGAGATATCTTGAAGCAAGGAAATGACATCAGAACCGAGGTTCGTGATAATCTTCAATCCTCCTTCATCACTCAAACAACTGAATTAAAGAATCTATTGGCTAGTTTCTTGCCCGAAGCTCAACCTTCTTCTTCTTCGGGTTCTCTACCTTCAAACACCGTCACTAATCCGCGAGCTAATGTGAGTGCTATAACTACGCGTAGTGGAATTACCCTTGTCGATCCACCTATCCCACCACCATCATCTACACCTCCTCCACCACCATGTATCCCTACTCTTCCTACACCTAGTGTTAGTACACCATTACCGTCTCCGCCTCGTCATGACGATGTATCTCGGAAGGACCCTTCAACATCACAACCTTCACCGACTACACCTCCACCCAACCCTTATCAACCCAGAATCCCATACCCTTCTCGCATAGGCAAGACCAACGAGCTAACCAAGAATGACTGTCAAGTATCGAAATATGTGGATATGCTATCTAAAATGACCATCAACATTAGCCTTGTTGAAGCACTTTGCCACATGCCGAAATTTGTCAAAGCATTCAAGGAATTGCTTAGCAAGAAGGAGAAGCTGATTGAACTCGCCAACACACGATTAAATGAAAACTGCTCTGCAGTCCTTCTTAGAGAACTTCCGGAAAAACTTGGAGATCCCGGTCGTTTTGTGTTGCCTTGCGTGTTCAACAAAACTGAAGAATTTACTTCCCTTGCTGATCTCGGGGCTAGTATTAATCTTATGCCACTCAGTGTTTGGAAAACACTATCATTGCCCGACCTCATTCCAACAAAGATGACTCTCGAACTTGCAAACCGCACTCTCGCTTACCCCGTTGGTATAGCCGAAGACGTGTTTATCAAAGTTGGCACATTTACCTTCCCGGTCGATTTTGTCGTAGTTGATTATGAAATGGACCCTCGTATTCCTTTAATACTTGGTCGGCCATTCTTGAGAACCGGACGTGCTTTAGTAGATGTGGCCGAAGGTGAGTTAATCTTAAGAGTCGGGGATGATTCTAAAGTTTTTAAAATGGGGAAGCTTACAGGAAAATCCTTTGGAGGCCGAGAATCAGTGCATATGATAAATGTGCTCGATGACTTTACCGTCTACGATAATCCTTTATTCGAGTCTTCCACTGATAATCCACTCTTTGAAGATAATGTGGATGATTCTCCCCCTACTTTGGACGCTTCGCCCATTTATGATTCTCAACCGGTCTTCGATGCTTATGATGATGATGATTCTAGCTCAGACTCGGATGATTTTGATTGTACTTCTGAGTATCCCGAGCTGCCCACTTTCGATGATTTTGATGAGGCTGATACTCTATCGAGCGATTTTTCACATGATGAAGATCCTCCACCATCACTCGATCCTACTTTGGACGATTATTCATTTGAGGAAGATTTCTCTGAATTTCTCAACACATACTTCCCTCATGAGAGTGATGCTCCTCCTTTTGACTTTGAAGATTATCGTCTTGATCCTACTTTGGATTTGACGAGCATTTTGTCAAAAGAGAAGAAACCGGTCGACACCGAAATCCGTTGCACGTATGATTTGACACCTCTTTGTCCCACTTCTGAGGACGAGGTTGTGCTTCTCTGCGGATCTTCTTCATACTCGGCTGAGCCTGAGTGCTATTTTCCCTTGAAGGAAAAGGTGTTCGACCCCGGTATTGAAGTCTTTAAGCCATCTCAGTATCCACCTGATGAAATAAAAGGAAAAATCTTTGGACCCATTGAAGACATGCTTGCACCGCACCATACTTGCTTCTATTGTGCTCCATCACTGCTTAAGGGAACCTTGCCACTTCTCTTTTGGCTTGCCTTGTTCGCCTTAAGCTCTTGCTTATTGATGGATGAAAACTATGTCTTTGATCCTGGTGGATATTTTTCATGCTACTTCCGTTGATGATCAAGGTCGAGTCAGGCTCACGACTCGGTTAACAAAAACCAAGCGCTTCTTGGGAGGCAACCCATGCATCTATCTTTTCGCTTTCTTTACCATAAGTGTAGGGGGGACCCTTTGGATTGCTATTTCCTCTCTTCACTTCTTAATCAGGGATTCGAACTTCAATGATCCACTTTTGATGATTCTTGACGACCCGTGATTCCGTGTTCTACTTCTTCCCGGTTCTATCCTAAACTCTTTTCGATTCTCTATTTTATATATTTTCTCAAATATTAAAATAGGAATCTCTTTAGTTGTCTTTTCCTTAGCGAGATTTAAACAACGTGTACAATGTCCTAAGTGTAGGGGAGCTTACTCCCACATGCTTAAACATTGAGGACAATGTTTATCTTAAGTGTAGGGGCGACTTCTATCGAAGTTAAGTGGTCTTTTCCTTGTATTTGTCCTCATTTTAACCGGAAAATCAATTTTTCGACATTTTTCAAAATTTTTGATCTATTTTGGCCTATTAGTTTTTCCTTTTGTATAGTTATTCTCTTTCTTTGCTTGAATAAATGTTTAATAAGTGGTTTAATTTTCAAACGTTGTGAATCTTTTAACTCAATCCGAGTTTACTCTAGCTAGTATCCTTAACGTGTTTAAGTCGAGTTTTGCTAGGCTTTTATATAGGGAGCTATAAAACGCGAAAGTCTTAACTCTCACGGGTTAAGAACAAGAACTTTTCGCAAGTTCCTATAATTGATCCTAGAGAGTCGTTTATCAAGGGAACTTTAAAATGCAATTTCTAAAACTTGAAAAAGTCTAAGAATTTGCAAGATCCTATAGGCGACTCGAAAACCCAAAATTTTGACTTAATAGGCTAAGTATCCACGAGTCTCATTACTTGAGATTTTAAACTGTGGAGAACGAGAGATGATAGAGCAAATTATAAGTTTGGTATTCTTTCATGAATTTATGTGAGTTAATTATGAGCCTATTCTCCCTTCGCTTGCTAATAATTTATTTGCTAATAAATAAGGTTGTACGATTTGAAAAGTTACTTAGCTTCTAGCCCCAGATCGTTTAAAAGTTGCTCGGTAATGACGAGAGTTCATAGCCAAGGCATAACTTATGAAGCGGGGCGCGAAGATTGGCGAGTCCGAAAAGGCGCTAACAAGGCATGAGGGCTATGTTTTGTTGCTAAATATCCAAAGTGATGTGAAGAATCATTTATCGAAAATCAATATGAAGGATCGAGACACACGACGTAAAGCAAAACTCCCCAAAAGTCATGGAGAAGTGTATCCGAAAAGACCCTAACAAGGTATGAGGATAAATAGATCCAAGTCATAAAAGGAGGCGGATCGTTGTATATCAAAGTCCAAAATGAAGATTGGAGAAAAATGAAGAAGTCGTGGTCCAAGTATGAATCTCTCAAAACTTCAAGTGAAGAAATTCCAATTATGAAGAGAAGACCATTATTTCATGAACGTCTCTCAAGATTTGAAGTGTGAAGTCGCTGCCAAATATCGGCCCGAGAAAGGTCTCAAATCGCGAACCAAGTTATGCCAAGATATGAACTTTTTGATATCCCGAGAAGCAGTTTTAAAAGATTTGGTCCTTTAGCTAACTATTGATTAAATCGTGCACTTTATTTTCAGACTAAATAATTATCGAAATAAGTCAAACAATGCATCTTCGTGATCATTCAAGACAAATAATAAAATATAAGAGATACCCATAGGAATAAGGGAGTCTAAGTGAATAATTGGCCCACATGAGTTCGTGTTAGTTTACTAACTTATAATAACAATGATCTCGTTTTTAAGCTTGGTTTGGAGAAAGTGAAAACTTGAGGATGATGATTATTCATAACTTTTCCAAAACCCAAGGTATGCTTTTGATTTCTTTATTTTGTATGTTTTTATTTTTCTATCTCTTTAATAAAGGCCAACGTGGATTGATTATGATGAAAAGTGTAATCTTGCTTTGTAACTAATGCATTGCATGAGGACATTGCAATGGTCAAGTGTAGGGGATTTGATAGGTGTGTAAACACCCATCTTTTCTACCACTTAATTACAATAATAACCGGACCAAAACGTGTATTTTATGTCTTTTATGTCGGAATTATGCGTGGTTTGTGTTTTTGTTGTGTTTTAGGTTGAAAAGGTGAAAAGTGGAGAAAACACGGACATCCACGGGCATTTACGGATTTTTATTGAAGAAAAGAATGAAAGACGAAGTCAAGAAGTCAAAAGTACAAAAAGAACGGAAGTCCACGACCAATTCTGAAGATTTATCGAAGAAAAAGTCAAAAGACGGAAGTTTATCAAAAGCCAAAGAATTCAAGTCTATTTTATTGAAGAATTTAAAGACGAGTTCAAAAGAAATCCCGAAGTCAAAAGTCCCTTAAGTCCAAGATTAAATAAGATTAGAAGAAAAGGACTAATGACGCAATTAATGAAGAATTAAGAAGAAAGGGACTTAATTATGCAATTAAGAGAAAAGGAAAGAGGGGAGGAAGCTTCCTTAATCCTCCCCTATAAATAGATTAGGATGTTTATTTTTCACTCTTGTTGGCTAGGGTGACACTAGTTCTTCCACCCTTTTAATTACTTGTCATTTACTTAATTGTCAATTTAATTACCTTGTCTCGCACCTTAAATTCATTTAATTTCAAGTAAGTTTTCATTTAATTATTGTCAATCTTTACTTTATCTTGTCAATCTCTTATCTACCTTTCTTAATCTTTGATTTGTTGTGTTTATGTTTATGTTCATGCTTTTATTTTGATCCAAAGTGGTTTTTGATTATTATGGTAAAAGTTCTTTAATTTCATGTTTTTAATTGTTTATTGATGTTTATTCATTGAATCGTTACTGTTTATATTCATCCTTGTGTTTGATTTTGGTTACTTTGTGTTTATATCTGCTATTGTATCTATCTCCTTGTTCTTCGGGGGTTTTTGCTTTGTTTCTGATATTTCCAGGAGAAGTTCCGAACCAAAGAAGGAGGGAAGAGCTCATTCGGAACTCCCAAAGTTCCGAATCAAGGTTTCATCCGGAACTCCAAAAGTTCCGAACCAAGCTTGTTCATCCGGAACTTTCAAAGTTCCGGACGAAGTTAAAACTTCCGAACCAAAGGGATTCATTCGGAACTTCCAAAGTTCCGAACCAAGGGTTTCATTCGGAACTTTTCAAAAGTTCTGAATCAACTTAAAGTTCCGAATTAAGGAACAAAGTTCCGAATAAAGGCTTTTCATTCGGAAGTCATAAACTTCCGAGTCAAGGTTGTTCATTCGGAACTTCCAAAAGTTCCGGATCAAGGGTCATCTTCCGACTCAAGGAAGGTTCATTCGGAAGTTCAAAACTTCCGAATCAAGAGCTTCATCCAGAAACTTCCGAATCAAGGGGTGACCTAAAAGTTCCGAATCAAGGCAGATTTTACAAGTTCTGAATCAGTAAGTTCCGAACGAAGCATTGTTTTGGATAGGTGACATATTCAGACCAATTTGTTCCGGATCAAGGATTTTGGTAATATTCCAAGTGAAGAAGAATCATTTCAACCAAAGGTGACATTTAGGACGAGTGATTGTTCCAAACGAAGGTTTATTCCGAATGAGCTGTATTCAGGTTCTTATTAGCTTTTGTCCTTGATTTTTATCTTCAAGCTTTATTTTTCCTGCCTTTTATTTAATTGCACTTTTAGATTATTTTCCTTAGTTTTAATTGCACTTTAAGTTTTCCTTAGATAGATTTAAGTTTACGTCAATTTACTTTAGAGCCTTTAATTTCAGCCACTTTACTTTAATACTTGCACCTTTCAATTTTAAAACACTACTACGACACATCTTTGATTCCACCAAAATAAAACGAAGTCACACATAGAGAGCTAAGATCAATTCGATTAGACAGGAACACTAGAACGATAATTTTTATACGGGGTGTCAAAAGCCTTGTATCAAATAGTATTTTTCACGAGCTTCGCAACGGTATATTATATGACCATCACTTTAGATACGACTAACAATCTCCCCCTAAGGGGTGGTCATGTAATATGTGACTTCACTTCGTTGGTGTTGCAGACTTTGAAGCTCGTTGTCTTGAGAGTTCTTTCATAGTTCCTTTCATGACTTGTGATCTTGGATCTTTGATCTTTGCCTTGACTTGATCTTGTAACTTTTCCAGCTTGTGTTCTTGTGTCTTTACCCACATACTCATGTTTTGAGTTGACATGAAAGCTTGTTAACAATCTCCCTTGATCATCAGAGTAGCGGAATTCTTTGTCTTTAGGTGTTCTTGAGCTTTCTTCAATAATCCTGAATATGTGGCCTTGAATTGCGACTCTTGAGATAACGCCACCGTTTGCATTCCACCGGTTTCCCGTTATACAGTACGAATACTGTACCTGTGATCAGGTAAGTTCATAGAACTTCCTTGACAGGATTTCCAGCTGTGGTAGCCGTTCTCAATACTTGAATATATCGAAAGATAATTCAAAGTAAGGAGTGAATCATGTAGTTCCATTCTGCTGATTAAGTCGTCAATTCACTTTCCTGGAACAAGTCTGAATCAATTAAGAAACAAACCATCGTTGCTTTCCAGTTGACACAAGTTTGATTCATATAGAATCGCACAAGTTACCTACCGTAGTGCTGTTTGATGATGACACTGGAAGGATTTCCATTCGTCACTATAAATACTGAAAAGTATTACTCTGAATGTTCTGGCAAGATCATAAAGATATTGCGTCGAGACCTGGAACGAGTTTGAATCAATTAAGAATCAAACCACTGTTGCTTTCCAGTTAACATATGTTTAATTCAAGTGAATCTTACATATGACCTACCGCAGTGCTGTTTGATGTTAACACTGGAAGGATTTCCATTCATCACTGTGAATACTAAAGAGTATCACTCTGAATGTTCTAGCAATACCACAAGGATAGAGCGTAGGACTCTGTAAATCATCGCTTGTGTTCTAATGATGAACAACAATTGATCTATGGAATAAGTGTCCTAATGAGATTTTTGATGAATCTCGTTGGCTCTAGACTCTATAAGTGCACGTTTATTTGGTGATCGGAGGCTGGAGCAGACTGCCACCTATTCAATATCTACTATCTCGGAGTGAGAATGTCGATAGAAATGAGTTGATCTCCGTGACAATAAAACAAACTTCTTTTGAGAGAAGCTTGAGTAGGCTGGGAGGGGTTGTGCATTGCATCAATGGGTCCATGATGCTTTGTCTTCAATACCAGAAATCATCAACGTGATTCTGATAGTAGATGTATTGACCCGGTTTTTTCCTAAGTTGTTTGGAGGGCTTCTTTCTTTACACCCTTTATCCTTACATTTCTTTTTCATTCTTCAACCCCTTCAATGCTTACCAAGACGTCATAACTAGCACCTTGTTGTGATTGTTCCAGTGCTAGCTTAAGTCATTAGTCGGCAATATTCCCGTACACTCAACTACTCCATCTTTCCTAAGGACTTCTATTTTCTAATGGATTGTCCCTGGGAAGATCCCTCCGGTTCTGGTTGGATCATAGGACGAATACCTAACCACCTTTTGACACCAATATCGTCGTGATTAATTGTGTTGAAGGGTATAGATATCGTAACCAGAAAAATCAATTGAAAATGTAGTCAAGGTGTTGATGAAATCAATGTTTACACCTTAAAAGTTTTCTACATCACCAAAAACGCTCCCCCTACATATGTGCATCATAAAAGGAGAGATTTTTGCACATATTAGGAAGAGAAAGCACTTATATCAAAGATCTTATTCAAGATAACACATTTTAATCACTATTCTCCCCCTCAAAAATTGCATGAAATTGAAAATTTTGTGAAACTAGTGATGAAACATGGAGAGAATAATGTGTGACACCCTAGAATCGAGGTCATTAACGATACCCTAAATTACGCTAATTTTTGAAATTTTTAATAAATTTTATTTTCTATACTTATAAGTATTTTGGTTAAAGCCGATGTTCGAGGTTATAATTTTTACGTTTGACGTTTTAAGAAGGACGATGACGATTACGATCCCGAGGGATGCCCAATTTTATATAATTTTTGACGATTTATCGATAATGTAATTTTTCGAGAATTTTACTTACGGTTCGTGTTAAGTTGAGTCGGGTGAGTTTTATAGCCTTCCTAGTACATTTAAAGTATCCCAAAAATATTCTGGAGCGTTCGGGAAGATTTCCGACTCCCGTAAAATTTTCAAAATTGACAAATGAGTCGAACCCGCAAAGTTTTGAGGACGTTTTCCATTTGAGGCCAAAAGAAGTTAAAAATTGCAACAAGGCCCCTCCCAACCCACCAAAAAGGCCAAAAGTGACAAACACACAAACACATACTAAACATTCACCAAAAATCAAACACTCTCTCCCTCCCTTCTCTCTAAAGCCGACGGACACCCCCAACACCAAGAAAAATTCACCAAAAATCTTTTTCCACTTGATTTTCCTAAAAACTAAGGTTAGACCACATCTAGTTTGGTCATTCCCTACATGTTCATGTGCTCAAATCCCACATGCATTAACAAAAATTTTTCAAGATTTTTCAAGATTTTTCAAATTCGTTTTTGTGGCTAAATGAGCTAATGCATGTTGATTTTAAGTGTTATGGATGCATAAACACCAAGAAAACCCACCAAAATTAATTTGGTTATGGTGATTGGGTCACCCAAACCCCACGACAATGGGGGTGTTTGGGGAGCCATGGTGGTTGTTGAATTTTGAGCTTGTTCTTATGTTTGGTTTAATGTTTAAGGATGTTTTACATAGGTGTTAGTGGTTGCATGTTCATTTCTTTGAAGTTTTGATTTTGAGATTGGTTGATCAATAGGGGTATGACTGAAATTTGATGTTAGGATATGTTTGGGAAGGCTTAGGATGATGTTTAGTGGTGGTTAGAAGTCTTGGAATCGAGTCTAAGTGCGTTTTTGGTATGGTCATTTTTAGGCAGAAACATTTGGTCCATTTCATAAAAATTATTTTTTTTTCCAGGACTTGAAAACTAAATGTAGTGATAGAGGGTCTTTCTAGCTTTAATTTGGTATAAGGTAGAGCCCGTGACTCAAAACGAGCTAAAAGTTATGACATTTTAAAGATCGGGTACCGGGAGACGAGGACTTTCATAATCCGAATTTGTGCAAAGTTTTAGTCAAATCCCGAGGGTCACAAGTATAAATTGGTAAATGGTCAAGGGTCAAAATTTGGTCCCTAACCTGTACAAATGAGTCTATATGTTGACTTAGGAGTCAAAGAAGTCAAAGGTATTTTTCATATAGGTCAAAGAGGTCAAAATTGGTCGAAGCGCAATTTCAGCCCGTAAAATGTAGTCGTGGAAAAGAGTTGCGTAACGGGTCGTAAAAGTAAAAACTTTTATTGGGCTTAAAAACATGTTATCTACAGGTCTTATAGGATTTTTGGAAATTTTGTCAAATTTTATAAGTGTGGTTTAATAAGGTAAAACAGCCCGTACTTTAGTCGAGTACCGGCGAGAATGGGTAAAAATGGACAACGTAAGTAGTGAGAACAAATGGAATAAAATGAGTGATACTTGTTGTTTTTGTTTTTGGCGTGAGTTATATTTGTCCTAAGTGACTAGTATAAATGTATTTTATACAGTACCGTAAAGTATTTAAATGAGATTACTCATTACGCGTTATTTGTGATAGGTGTTGATTTAACCGGGCATCCGTTTCGTCGTCAGTGATCATCCCTCGAACTACCGACTACTTAAGATATAAGGTGTGAATTTATAGCCTCGCTTATACTTATTTCAAATTGTTTTACCCGCGAGGGAAATGCATGCTAGTTTTTAAAAGGAACGTATATCATGAATGATTGTTAGACCCGAAAGTTGCCTTAGAAATTGTGTTGAGTACCAAAGTTGCAAAAGTCCCTAAAATCATGAACTATTAACTATTGTCCTGCCCTCGAGTAGGGGGAAATAGCCGCTTATGCAATTTGTAGTACTATGGGGTTAACGACCCAATGCTAGCCGAGAAGCTGTACTTATAGTAAGTTCTGCGGTAGATTATTTTGTATGAGAAATAAGGTATAATTGCAACTGATGCCTTTAGAAGGGGCACTGGTTTCATCTGAATCACGCCGGTATTTATTACGCGGGTGATTGAGTTAACGGATTAGTGTTATGAGCTTAAACACAATTGTCAGTATCCTGATTATAGTTTGTTTGATCGACAAGACTATAAATGATCACGAATGGTTTTTATTATATATATATACGTTCAAATGGATTGTAAAACCTATGAATTCCACTCAACGTTTTCGTTGACCAAATTTTTGGCATGTGTTTCAGGTAACCGCTGAGGTGTAGGATGGAGCATGCATGGGATGGATGTTGTGTGTACGGCTTGGAGTCCGCTTGTTTTTCCCTCCTTTTTCTAATTAAACATTTTTAAGTTTAATATCATGAGGTTGTAAACTGAAATTCTTGGGTTGAGATTCATGGGGACCGAAAACGCTAAACTCTGTGTACCAAATTGGGGTTGGAAAAACTGTGGACATGTATCATCTAAAAATTTTAAATTTCAAGTTTTAAGTTGACGTCTTTTTAGCGTCGTTTGATATATCTTGTGTGCAATGAATACTATGTAGCACCCATTGTTGTAGTTCCGCTGCGCATAGCAATTGTGGGGGTGTTACAGATTGGTAATCAGAGCCACGAGTTATAGAGAACTAGGTCGTTTTTGAAAATCCTAAACTATAACTTTTGGTGTCGTAAGAAAAGGGTCCAAGCACACACAACTATCCTGCATGGCTCCGGTAAGATTTATTGTTGTATTTATGGCATTTGACGTATACTTTTGAGTAAAGTATATATGTGGGTAATTATTACTTAAGTATGGAATTACTATATGTAGACGTTGAATTTTACGTGAAATATCCGACATCGTAATTTTTGTATTAATCATGCATGAGCATCATATTATTACATTTCGGGCATATGTACCACCTTTGCATTGCATTTGCATGCATATATTTATAATTATTGTATAATTACTTATATACCCTCCGAAATTCGCTGTTATTGCAGGAATGGCCGAGGTACCGCCCAATGATAACGGAAACGATTACGTCGTAGGTCGCGAAGGGGAAAGTGTTGGAACAGCAGCTGAAGGACAAGCTGAGACGAACGATGTACGAGCCCAGGACCCCGACCCAAGGAGAACTACTTGCCCCACGCCTATGCGTACTTCCCATCTGGTTGGTGTACCAGATATCCCCAGAAGAGCCGAAGGTGCAATGAGCGCAAATTCTCTTCATCAAGGCATCCCAAGAATTTGCTGTCCCGGGCCGAGGATTTATCATGACGTACGACGGACTGTGAGAGGTTTGGAAGGATCGATGTGCATGAGGTATGTAGTGGAATCAAGGGTGGTCAGTAGATTCGACGAGAATGAAAAGGCGGACGAAAGACTGTTGGAAAGGACGGCAAGAATTGAGTATGACGGGAATGTGAACAAAAGTGACATCAACAGTTTAAAATCAATGGTTGCGAATTTAAGTGCTAGTCTTGACCGTGTTAGGGAGGATCAGATGAGGTTGTCGAGGATGCAGAGTTGGGAGCATCGTGTGAGGGATTCATTGCCCCCGGATTGGAGATTCGTGGACGATTTGGAGATGGAGGCGAATGACTTCATGATTCAGCCGCCTACTAGAGGTGCTTGTATTACGGTGGGAAATCAGGTAGCGATTGAGTGTGGATCCACATCGGGGACGAAAAAGGAGACAGAATGTGAGCCGGATGAAAAGGGAAAGAGAAAAATGGATGATGTGGATGAGGACGTTAGTGATGAGGAAACCGAGGAAGACGACGACGAGCCGCCATCCAAGAGGCCGTGTGGATCACTACATGCCTAGTTACTTGTTTTGTATTTTCTTTGATCATTGTAATAGAACTATTTTGGACCTTTGTATGATGGTATTATGACGAGAAACTCAAGTCCTTGATGTTTTGTGGTGAACGATTGTAGTGGCAATACTTGTCACGATTTTGGTTAATTATCAATACAATCTATGTTACCTTTCATGATCTGTGATATGTCTTAAATTTGATCTTTTGTGGTGTGAATTGATGAATATTAGTAACTCCGTAGTGATGAGTCGTTGTATGTATTTTATGTCTGGGAAACTTGATATGAATACTTACATTGTTTTTCTATTTTCCTTGTCTTGCAGAAAGAGATATTCGATAACACCATGCCTCCAAAGTTGACTGCCGATCGTGTTAACACCATGATTCAGGAAGCTATAGCAAATGCGTTGGAAGCGGACCGAGCTGGGAGAAATCAGGATCCAGGAAGAAACGCGGGGAGACAGCAAGCCCCGAGAGTGTGTACCTATTCTAGCTTTATGAAGTGCGGTCCCACGCAGTTCCGTGGAACGGGTGGAGCTTTAGAACTTAGACGATGGTTGGAAAAAGTTGAAAGTACGTTTGAAATCAGTGGTTGTGCAGAAGCGGATAAATTAAAGTTTGCAGCAGCTACGTTTCTCGATGATGCGTTAAGTTGGTGGAATACCCAGGTAGCTACGGTTGGATTGGCTGTAGCAAATGCAAGGACGTGGAATGCGACCAAAGCGTTGTTGACTAAGAAATTTTGCCCAGAGGAGGAATTGGGGCAATTGGAGGACGAATTGAGGCATTTGACCTTGAAGAACAACGATATATTTGCTTACACCAGGAGATTCAATGAGTTAAGTCTTTTGTGTCCGGACATATTTGCCAATGATGCCAAGAAAATGAAGCAGTATATTAAGGGTTTATCTAGTAATATCAAAGGTGAAACAACTTCGTCAAAACCTGGAACGTTTGATGAAGCGGTTCAAATGGCTCACGCTTTGATGGACGTTAAGCTTCAGGACAAGCAGAACTACATTGCTGAAGGCAACAAAAGGAAATGGGAAGCGGCACAAAGTAATCAATCCCAAGGCCAGAACCGAGGTGGAAATCGAAACAACCATGGGCCGAACCGTAATCAGCAGTTTAATCAGAAAAGGAACGAAGGGATGAGGGCAGTGACGAACCCTAGAGGTGTGAAAGTGAACCCCCATTGTGGTAAGTGCAACTTGTATCATGTTGGAAATTACCCGCCTGCATGTGGCAAGTGTGGAAAGGCAGGTCATAGGACTTCTGGTTGTCGAACGGGAGGAGTAGCCACTGGGCTAATGCTATTAGGATGAGGGGATGTTATAGTTGTGGAGAAAGGGGTCATGTGCAAGCGAATTGCCCAAAGACAGGAAACAGACGGGGAGGAAATAATGCGGCAGCTGTGTATCAAGTGGGAACTGCTGATAAACCACAGGGTCCAAATGTGGTTACCGGTACGTTTTTGCTAGACGCTTGTTATGCTAGTATTTTATTTGATTCTGGCTCCGACAAGAGTTTTGTAGACGTTAGATTTAGTCGTCATATTGATAGAGAACCGGTGTTGTTAACGACTAGTTATAATGTTGAATTAGCCGATGGAAAAATTGTTAGTACGAATTCTATACTAAAAGGGTGTACCTTGAAGTTAGGAAATTACGCTTTTAAAATCGACTTGATGCCTATAGAGCTAGGATCGTTTGACGTGATTGTGGGAATGGATTGGCTAATGGCGCATAGTGCTACGATCGTCTGTGGTGAGAGATTGGTTCAGATTCCGCTGAGGAATAGGGTTTTGACGGTAAAGGGAGACGAATGCACTTCTCGTTTGAAGGTGATTTCGTGTTTGAAAATGATGAAGTACGTAGAGAGCGGATGCGATGTGTTTTTGGCACAGGTTTCGAGCGATGGTGATGTAGAGGCGAGGATTGAAGAGGTACCAGTTATTCGCGAGTATCCGGACGTTTTTCCAGACGAGTTGCCAGGTTTACCGCCTACCCGTGAGGTCAAGTTTCGAATTGATTTAGTGCCAGGAGCTGCGCCGGTTGCACGTGCACCTTATCGCTTAGCACCATCTGAGTTAAAGGAGTTAGCGGATCAATTGAAGGAATTGATGGACAAAGGATTTATTAGGCCGAGCTCATCACCTTGGGGAGCGCCAGTGTTGTTCGTAAAGAAGAAGGATGGTTCGTTTAGGATGTGTATCGACTATAGGGAACTCAATAAGCTGACGGTTAAGAATCGGTACCCATTGCCGAGGATTGATGATTTGTTCGATCAATTGCAAGGTTCCAGTGTATACTCTAAGATCGATTTAAGATCAGGGTATCATCAACTGCGTGTAAGAGAGGAGGATATTCCTGTAACTGCCTTTCGTACGCGGTATGGACACTTTGAATTTCGAGTGATGCCGTTTGGGTTGACGAACGCGCCTGCTGTATTCATGGATCTTATGAATCGCGTGTGCAAGCCGTATCTAGATAAGTTTGTTATTGTTTTCATCGATGATATACTTATTTACTCTAAGAGTAAGGAGGAGCACGAGAAGCACCTAAGAAAGATTTTGGAGTTGTTAAGAAAGGAGAAGCTGTATGCAAAATTCTCTAAGTGTGAGTTTTGGTTGGAATCAGTGCAGTTTCTAGGTCATGTGATTGATAGTGAGGGAGTTCGTGTAGATCCTGCTAAGATAGAAGCAATCAGGGAATGGTCAGCGCCGACGACGCCGACGGAAGTTCGACAATTTTTGGGTTTAGCGGGGTATTATAGAAGGTTTATCGAAGGATTTTCGTTGATTGCAAAACCATTTACGCGGCTTACCGAAAAGAATAGGGTGTACGAATGGGGAAAAGAGGAAGAACTAGCTTTCGAAACGCTTAAGGATAAGTTATGTTCCGCGCCGATTTTATCATTCCCTGAAGGAACCGAAGATTTCGTAGTGTATTGTGATGCGTCTCGTAAGGGTTATGGAGCAGTGTTAATGCAACGTGAAAAGGTGATAGCTTACGCGTCGAGGCAATTAAGGAAGAACGAGGAGAACTACACGACGCACGATTTGGAATTAGGAGCGGTAGTTTTTGCGTTGAAACTGTGGAGACACTATCTGTATGGGACAAAGTGTGTTGTATTCACTGACCACAAGAGTTTGCAGCACATTTTAGATCAAAAGGAGTTGAATATGCGACAGAGACGATGGGTTGAACTACTGAGTGATTATGACTGCGAAATTCGCTACCACCCTGGGAAGGCGAATGTTGTAGCGGATGCATTGAGTAGGAAGGAACGGGAGAAACCTTTGAGGGTTAGAGCTTTAGTGATGACTGAGAGCGTTGACTTAACCGAAACCATACTGAAGGCTCAGGAGAGAGGATTAATGAAAGGGAATGTTGAAGCCGAAAACTTGGGACGAATGTTGAAACCTCTTTTCGTGATTAGGTCTGACGGACTAAGATATTTTGAGAATCGGATTCGGTTACCACTGTGTTCATCTGAGGAAGGAAAGCCTGGAGTTCGAGAATTGGTTATGAATGAGTCGCATAAGTCGAAGTATTCGATACATCCTGGATCGGATAAGATGTACCACGACCTGAAGAAAGTTTATTGGTGGCCGAATATGAAGGCAGATATTGCTCGTTACGTCAGTAAGTGTTTGACTTGCGCGAAGGTTCAGGCAGAACATAAGAAACCATCTGGACTGTTGGTACAACCGGAAATCCCAGAATGGAAATGGGAGAAAATCGCAATGGATTTCGTGACGGGTTTACCTAGGACTCCTAGTGGATGCGATATGATATGGGTAATTGTGGATAGGTTGACGAAATCTGCTCATTTCTTACCTATGAAGAAGACGGACAACATGGAAAAACTCGCCAGCGTGTACCTGAAGGAGATCATCTGTAGACATGGAGTGCCGTTATCGATCATTTCGGATCGCGACAGTAGATTTACGTCGGAATTTTGGAAATCGCTTCAACGTGCGATGGGCACTGAACTGAGTTTAAGCACGGCTTATCACCCGGAAACTGACGGCCAGAGTGAACGAACGATTCAAACGATGGAGGACATGCTCCGAGCATGCGTGATTGATTTTGGAGGAAGTTGGGAACGCCACTTGCCTCTGGTGGAATTTTCGTACAATAATAGTTATCATGCGAGTATCAAAGCGGCACCGTTCGAAGCATTGTATGGAAGAAAGTGTAGATCGCCTGTGTGTTGGAGTGAAGTAGGGGAAAGTCAATTGACTGGACCCGAAATGGTTTTAGAAACGACAGAGAAGATCGTGCAGATCAAGAACCGACTACTTGCTGCGAGAAGCCGACAGAAGAGTTATGCCGATAACCGAAGGAAACCGTTGGAGTTTGAAGTTGGAGATATGGTTATGCTTAAGGTATCACCGTGGAAGGGTGTAATTCGTTTTGGAAAGAAAGGAAAGTTGAGTCCGAGGTATATTGGACCGTTTAAGATCGTTGAACGAATTGGACCGGTAGCGTACAAGTTAGAATTGCCGACCGAGCTTAGTGCTATTCATGACGCGTTTCACGTATCGAACCTGAAGAAGAGTTTGGCGGACAAGGAATTGGTGATTCCTTTGGACGAGATTCGACTAGACGACAAAATGCACTTTGTGGAAGAACCTGTGGAAATTATGGACCGGGAGGTCAAGCGGTTGAAGCGTAGTAGGATTCCTATTGTGAAGGTCCGATGGAATTCTAAGCGTGGACCGGAATACACCTGGGAACGTGAGGACTTTTTCAAGGAAAGGTATCCTCATCTGTTCCAGTAAGACGAAATGTGAGTACAAGAAGAGGCGAGCGCCGGGACGTCGCTCTCTTTAAGGAGGGGTGGATGTGACACCCTAGAATAGAGGTCATTAACGATACCCTAAATTACGCTAATTTTTGAAATTTTTAATAAATTTTATTTTCTATACTTATAAGTATTTTGGTTAAAGCCGATGTTCGAGGTTATAATTTTTACGTTTGACGTTTTAAGAAGGACGATGACGATTACGATCCCGAGGGATGCCCAATTTTATATAATTTTTGACGATTTATCGATAATGTAATTTTTCGAGAATTTTACTTACGGTTCGTGTTAAGTTGAGTCGGGTGAGTTTTATAGCCTTCCTAGTACATTTAAAGTATCCCAAAAATATTTTGGAGCGTTCGGGAAGATTTCCGACTCCCGTAAAATTTTCAAAATTGACAAATGAGTCGAACCCGCAAAGTTTTGAGGACGTTTTCCATTTGAGGCCAAAAGAAGTTAAAAATTGCAACAAGGCCCCTCCCAACCCACCAAAAAGGCCAAAAGTGACAAACACACAAACACATACTAAACATTCACCAAAAATCAAACACTCTCTCCCTCCCTTCTCTCTAAAGCCGACGGACACCCCCAACACCAAGAAAAATTCACCAAAAATCTTTTTCCACTTGATTTTCCTAAAAACAAAGGTTAGACCACATCTAGTTTGGTCATTCCCTACATGTTCATGTGCTCAAATCCCACATGCATTAACAAAAATTTTTCAAGATTTTTCAAGATTTTTCAAATTCGTTTTTGTGGCTAAATGAGCTAATGCATGTTGATTTTAAGTGTTATGGATGCATAAACACCAAGAAAACCCACCAAAATTAATTTGGTTGTGGTGATTGGGTCACCCAAACCCCACGGCAATGGGGGTGTTTGGGGAGCCATGGTGGTTGTTGAATTTTGAGCTTGTTCTTATGTTTGGTTTAATGTTTAAGGATGTTTTACATAGGTGTTAGTGGTTGCATGTTCATTTCTTTGAAGTTTTGATTTTGAGATTGGTTGATCAATAGGGGTAGGACTGAAATTTGATGTTAGGATATGTTTGGGAAGGCTTAGGATGATGTTTAGTGGTGGTTAGAAGTCTTGGAATCGAGTCTAAGTGCGTTTTTGGTATGGTCATTTTTAGGCAGAAACATTTGGTCCATTTCATAAAAATTATTTTTTTTCCAGGACTTGAAAACTAAATGTAGTGATAGAGGGTCTTTCTAGCTTTAATTTGGTATAAGGTAGAGCCCGTGACTCAAAACGAGCTAAAAGTTATGACATTTTAAAGATCGGGTACCGGGAGACGAGGACTTTCATAATCCGAATTTGTGCAAAGTTTTAGTCAAATCCCGAGGGTCACAAGTATAAATTGGTAAATGGTCAAGGGTCAAAATTTGGTCCCTAACCTGTACAAATGAGTCTATATGTTGACTTAGGAGTCAAAGAAGTCAAAGGTATTTTTCATATAGGTCAAAGAGGTCAAAATTGGTCGAAGCGCAATTTCAGCCCGTAAAATGTAGTCGTGGAAAAGAGTTGCGTAACGGGTCGTAAAAGTAAAAACTTTTATTGGGCTTAAAAACATGTTATCTACAGGTCTTATAGGATTTTTGGAAATTTTGTCAAATTTTATAAGTGTGGTTTAATAAGGTAAAACAGCCCGTACTTTAGTCGAGTACCGGCGAGAATGGGTAAAAATGGACAACGTAAGTAGTGAGAACAAATGGAATAAAATGAGTGATACTTGTTGTTTTTGTTTTTGGCGTGAGTTATATTTGTCCTAAGTGACTAGTATAAATGTATTTTATACAGTACCGTAAAGTATTTAAATGAGATTACTCATTACGCGTTATTTGTGATAGGTGTTGATTTAACCGGGCATCCGTTTCGTCGTCAGTGATCATCCCTCGAACTACCGACTACTTAAGATATAAGGTGTGAATTTATAGCCTCGCTTATACTTATTTCAAATTGTTTTACCCGCGAGGGAAATGCATGCTAGTTTTTAAAAGGAACGTATATCATGAATGATTGTTAGACCCGAAAGTTGCCTTAGAAATTGTGTTGAGTACCAAAGTTGCAAAAGTCCCTAAAATCATGAACTATTAACTATTGTCCTGCCCTCGAGTAGGGGGAAATAGCCGCTTATGCAATTTGTAGTACTACGGGGTTAACGACCCAATGCTAGCCGAGAAGCTGTACTTATAGTAAGTTCTGCGGTAGATTATTTTGTATGAGAAATAAGGTATAATTGCAACTGATGCCTTTAGAAGGGGCACTGGTTTCATCTGAATCACGCCGGTATTTATTACGCGGGTGATTGAGTTAACGGATTAGTGTCATGAGCTTAAACACAATTGCCAGTATCCTGATTATAGTTTGTTTGATCGACAAGACTATAAATGATCACGAATGGTTTTTATTATATATATATACGTTCAAATGGATTGTAAAACCTATGAATTCGACTCAACGTTTTCGTTGACCAAATTTTTGGCATGTGTTTCAGGTAACCGCTGAGGTGTAGGATGGAGCATGCATGGGATGGATGTTGTGTGTACGGCTTGGAGTCCGCTTGTTTTTCCCTCCTTTTTCTAATTAAACATTTTTAAGTTTAATGTCATGAGGTTGTAAACTGAAATTCTTGGGTTGAGATTCATGGGGACCGAAAACGCTAAACTCTGTGTACCAAATTGGGGTTGGAAAAACTGTGGACATGTATCATCTAAAAATTTTAAATTTCAAGTTTTAAGTTGACGTCTTTTTAGCGTCGTTTGATATATCTTGTGTGCAATGAATACTATGTAGCACCCATTGTTGTAGTTCCGCTGCGCATAGCAATTGTGGGGGTGTTACATAATGTGTCATGAAACTTTGGAACAAATGTTTATGAAATCATTATGCTCCCCCTCGAAAAGAGATTCTATTTAAATAGGGGAGTATATGAGCACATTGTTTTGAAATACTTTGAAAAATTGTGCTCAAAAGTCCGAAAAAAATTGTGTTCATGAGCTTAAAACTTTGAATGTTTTGATATAAGCTCATGACCGAGAAAAATGAATTTCTCGTTGTTGAGGATAAGTCGAAGACTTTCCTTTATTTAGGGACCGGGTTATAGTCTGACATGTGACTATAAGCGATTATGAGAAGAAAAATAGAAAAGACATGTTTTGAAAACATTTGAACTCTCATTCGAACTTTATGTACGTACCCGTGTCGTTATTGAACAACATTTCTAAGCACGTCCATATTATCGATGCTGAGAGACATGTCGGAGAAGAATATTTTTGTTATTTTTGAAAGTTTTTCTCATTTTTTTTATTTTGTTTTTATAGGTTTTATATTTTTGTATTTTGATTTACTGATAGATATATACAAGGTTACTGCGAATGTGCAAGACGTTCAAGTTCATCAGGAGTGAAACTACGCATACCAAGTCGACGAACCAAGAATTCAAATCTGTCTTGAGAAATAGCTTTGGTGAAGATGTCGGCTAGTTGGTAGTCCGTCTTGACAAAGAACAGTTCGATCGTTCCTTTTTCCACATGCTCCTTAATGAAATGGAATCGGACAGCTATGTGCTTGGTCTTGGAGTGTTGGACCGGGTTGCAGGATATGGCTATGGCTGATTGTGAATCAAACCAAGGATCTTCATGATTCGTACTTAAGGGAACAAAGTTACCACTTTTCTCGGATAGAACAAGAACAAAACAATTCGTGATTCGAAGCCTAAAAATGGATCAAACACCCAAATTTTTTGAGTTTTTAACCACAACCATGAACTTAAATCACTACTACAACTACTTAGGAGAAGTATGAATCACGAAACACAAGAAAGACACGGACAACACCCAATAGCAATCCACGAATCCCTTGGCTCTGATACCATTTGTTGGATTGAATCACACGACTATATATGAAATAGAAATGTAGATGAAGATTAAACCAAAAAAGAAAGATTAGATTAGATGAAGGAAAAAAGAAAACAAGGTTGTGAATTCCTAGTGAGAGAAACACATACGTTTCTCTCTCTACAAAACAAATGAAATGGAAAACACACACACAAATGAGGCTTAGGAGGCCTTTTATACTAAGTACTAAGTGTTTAGGAGGCCTTCCTCATTTGTGTGTTCGGGACTAATTCCCGTTACATAAACATTAATAACTAAGAACTCTCGACACCGTTGAATAGTATTTTTCACGAGCTTCGCAACGGTATATTATATGACCATCACTTTAGATACGGCTAACAAAAATATACAGTGGTTCTTGGTTGGTGTCTTCTGCTTTAGGTTTGTAAGATTTCTTGGTGCTTTTCCCCAATGAACACGCGGAACATAAATGATCCTTGTCGAACTTAAGTTTTGGAAGACCACGAACAAGTTCGTTTCTAGCCAAATGGTTAATAGCATCAAAGTTAAGATGAGATAACCGTCGATGCCACAACCATGACTTGGTCTTAGATGCTTTGGAGAGTAGGCAAACAGGAGAGGCGGCCATCATGTTTTGAATATACAAAGTATAGAGATTATCCCCTCGAGAACCCTTTAACAAATCATTTCCTACAAGATCGCGAATGAAGCAAGTATGTTGTCGAAAGGCCACTTCAAGGATAGAATCGCAGAATTGTCCTACTGAAAATAGATTGTAACCAAGTCCCTCCACATAATAAACCCTTGAAATCGGGACATTCCCAATTTGGTATTCACCATAACCCATAATCTTTGCAATATGGTCGTTGCCGAATTTAACCGTTCCTAGAAACTTGCTAACGAAATTTCTGAGCATCGAGCGGTCTCCAGTCATATGTTTGGAGCACCCCGAGTCCAAATACCAAAGAATAATTTGGACGACCTGAAAATATTACCAAACACAGACGATGTATCAGATTCTAATTGTTCTTCTGAGTTAGCAGGTACAGATACAGTTATCTTAGATTTCCTATCAGACGAAACTTTAGGTTTCTAGATTTTCTTACTAGTGGTTGGCTTAGATTCTAGTTGTCTAGTATTCTGAGGTACTTTTTGACTGGGGACATTACCACTGGTAGGCACAGTAGTGAGGGCATACCTAGTTAAAGGGCGCTTTTTCCATTTCTTAGTGCTAGTGTTCCTATTTAAAGGACGCTTAGACCTAACTTCCGTGGATGTGATCCTAGTTAAAGGGCAATTAGTTCCATTTGAAGTGAAGGTCCTACCAGTGGGTTTCCATTGCCATCCAACTTGGGTAAATTTCTTCCCTGTTGGAGTCCATTCAAGATTGTTCTTAATAGCATACATTTCATTCACGTGATCAACAAGGCATAAATCATGACGCTGAGACAACATGCATTCATTACAATTCCAACATTTCGCATTAGAATTCACATTTTTCTTAGGTTTCCACTCATAAAGAGGACCTTTTGTCTTAGCTACATGATTCTTTTTATTTAAAACTGAAATAACGTTCCTAGGGTGCACTTCTACTTTCTTCTTCTCAGTCCTATTAGTGGAAGGCTTGATCCAATCTTTCTTTTCTTGAGATCCTTTAGCCTTAGTGGACACAATTACTCCTGTAGAAGCCAAGGGAACATTAGTTACAGATTTTGACTTAGCCTTGACGGGTTTGTTTAAAACGAGCTTAGCTCCTGGGGTCTTATTGAATGGAGTTACAGCAATGGGTCGATTAGTGAGTAGTGCAGAACCCGGTTTTCCTATGTATTGCAAATATGCTAAGAAATATTGAACACGCTTAATATATTCATGAGCTGAATAATAGTAACTGCTTGAGGGATCTAACGCATACAAATCATCTAAAATATCCCTAACAAGATCTACATGCTTAATTGCATTCCTCATATAATCATCGTAGGTAACCGGGTTTTTCTTATGGAGCGGGTTCTTATAAAGCACTACTGAATTGGTTGTTGGAGCACTAGAGGACGGTGCAGAGTTGGTAGCTAAGTTATTAACAACTTCTTGTCAGGTGAGAAGAAGTGTCTCCTTTAACTCGGCCAAAACCATGTTTTTGTCTATGAGCTGAATTTTTAGGTAAGAGGTTTCCTCACATTTCTTGTTCAGTTTGTCAATTAAAGACTTTTGCTCTGTCGCATTAAACGCGAGGTGTTCTTGTATTGAACCAGAAATTTGTGAGTCTCCCTGCCTTACTTGTTCATGCTCTCCTAGTATAGAATTAATTCTATTTTCTAGGACATGATTCTTAGTCTCTGCAGCCTCTAGTTCCGTTTTTGTTTCTAGTAATTCTCTCTTAATTCTCATCATCTCTTCTTCTAAATTCTGAACCATCTGAATCATCTTGTCACTTGTCTCAACGGAGTTTCCACCATCATTTAGTTTTGAAAGAGTTTCATTTTTAGATTGATTCTCAATTTCAAGAGATATAGAATGTTGTTGAAGCTCATTAAAACTTTTTGAGAGTGTATTATACGAATCTTGAAGCTTTAAAAATTCAGCGTTGGATTCATGACAAGAATGATTTTCTACAGTATTCACATGTTCAACAGTATTCACAGATTCATGCACATCATCACAAATATTCACAGTAGATGAAATTTCATGAGTATATTTAACAGTAACAACTTGCATCACTTCGAGAGACACCATATGTTCTAAAAAGCGATCATATTCTGATAAAATATTTTCCTTTTCAATTAAGTGTTGTTCATAAGCATCATCCATTTTATTGGAAACTTTTTAAACTTCACCAATATCAAAACTTAAATTACACGCTAGATCATAGACTCCTTGTTTAATATGGTCCACAAACGGAACGATCTCTTTCTCAAACACCGTTTTCATGTGTTCGAACGCCCATTCTCCAGCGGTTTGAGCCGTTGAAGTCGTACATTCCAAAATGACCTTGTCAAAATCGGTAAGGTATTGCCCAATCTCTTCCAAGCTGAGCTTTACCGTACTAACCGGTGGAAGATTCTTAGGAATTTCCTTTGGTTTGTCTGAGTTGACAAGTGTAGGAATTATAATAAGGCATTCTCTAGTCGGCATGAAAGTGGATGTTTGGAGAGTTCTCTTTTTCATATTAAAACGAATTCTAAGATCTATTGTGGCATTTTTTGCATTCATTGAAGCATAATCATATTCAGGATATGTAGAAAGTAATTTTAACTGCTTTTCATCATATGGTGTCATACTCTCAGAATCATTAGAGAACACAATCGGATCTAATACCAATCCTAACTTTGTTGCATCATAAAGTCGTGGGTTGTGGTTAAGTGCTTGCTTTGCATAACCCGGGTTAGGTGGTAAGTCTATGAGACGCGATAGGTTGAACTCTTTAAATGATGCATGAAACAAGTGTACTAGATGTGAAGCAGCATATTGTTTTAAAAGCTTAAGTTCCGTTTCTTTTATTCTTTCAGACGTCTTAATTTCCATTTCAAGTTGTTTGGACTCAAAAATTTCAAAATCCGTTTGAAGTTGTTGAAAATTAGTAACGACTGACTCTTTTTCTTTAAGCTCATTCGAAAGATTTGCTCTTAAACTTTCAATTTCTAGCAGATTGTCCATTTGAACTTTCCTAAACCTATCAAATTCAGGATTGGTTAAGGTAGTGGACACAGGAGTCATTTCCAAGGTTTTAACCTTGTCCTTATGCAAAGCAAGCTCGGCAGATAAAGTCTGATTAGCATTAAGGGTTTCAAGGACCGCATTATTCATTTGGCTAAGCAAAGATGCAGGGACCATAACCAAATCAGGTTGAGCAGACGAATTGATAGTCGTAAGAGCTCCCGGTTATGGTTCACTCAAAGTCTGAGGACTTGCAATGTTATTGCTATCATTGTTTGTCTCGTCGATTGAGTTACTAACCACCGGAGGCTGTTCCGAATACGCAGACATTTGCTCAACTTGATAAGGTACAATACTAGTATCTATAGCAGTATTTGGTACCTCAGAAATGGTATCAGCTCCATAGAGTGAAAGGTTTGCCATTAGAGCTGCTTTGGCGGTGTTAAGATCATCACAATCAGAGTCATATGCATCCAAAGCATCACATTGATATGCAGCATTGTTGGTGATGACTGTTGTGAGACCATCAGTTTCCGCTACTCCCGGATCTGCAAGGAATGCCAATTCTTCTTCATCAAGCTCACGACCTTGGGCTTGAGCATTCACCAGGTAAATCTTCTCCTTAAACCATGTGTCGTCCCTTCTCCTCTTAGGCTGCTTGCATTCTCGGGCCATGTGCCCTTCCCCTTTGCAGTTGTAGCAAATAACCACCTTCATTTTACCAGTGCTGTTAGCCCTTGTAGCAGTAGTAGTGGATGAACGTGCACCAACAGTAGACGAATTTGATCTCCCTTGAAGTGGTTGCACCATGACCCTTCCGTCCTGAATTGTTGCCTGTTGTCGAGAGTTAGACGAGTTCCTTAACTGATTGTTAGTTGTTGCTGAACCTCGATAACCTCTTTTGTTCAAAGTTTGACTTAAATATGCAGACATCAGAGCAAGGATTTCAGTAGGGCTATCTCCTTGTCTAAATTCAGGGACAGGGATGTCATCTTCACAGTAGAATGCTGATGCTGGTTGAGCAACAAACTGATTGGTTGGAGCACTTACTTGATGTGAGTAATGAGGTTGAGGAGCCTCAAGTTGTGGATAGGTACTAGCAAGGTTGGTGGGAGGTTGATACGGTGAATACTGGTGTGAAGCATAAGGTGATGGGTGTGAATCTCCTTGTGATGATGATGTTGCTGGTTGGTGATAAGATGTTGGCGGTGGTGGCAGAATCGAGTACTGTGGAAAGCTTGGTGTTTGATACACAGGTTGATATGAAGATTTGTGTCCTAAAGCAAGCTGAGAGTTGTGGTATGACAGTGTAGGATGGTTTGCCAATAATGCCATTGGTTCATGATAAGGTCCTTGAGAAATTCGGTTTTGGATCACATGCTTCTCATGTTGTTGTAAGAAAGAATAGAGTTGATCTAAATTAGACTTGTGTAGATCACGAATCATTTTGACATCAGTCACATATTGACTCCATTCAGGGGGTAGTGTGTTCAAAAACTTGGTGTTTAACTGAAACTGTTCAATCCTTAGATTATAGACATTCATGTCATTCATCAAAGTGGTAAAACACCAATAAAAATCATGAAGTGTCTCCCCTGGAAGGTATGTGAACCTATCAAACAAATCATACAGTTGACACTCTCGTTCTTGCTTTGTGAGAGATGTCCCGTGTAGCAAAACCGCAAGTCGATCCCAAAGATTCTTTGCTACTGTATGTTCACTCACCATTCGAAAGATATCGGGTGGAAGGGCTTGAATTGTCTGAACAGCCCTTTCATCGGCATCTGCAATGATTTTATTGGCATCGGTTAACTCATGATACTCCCTTGGTCTTGTCACATTGTTGACGGTAACCTCTCCCCAATCTAATGGTCCTTTATCAATTGATTGAAGCATAAGTCGACCATTTTGTTTGCCCATGATATATGTTCTCATACGGCCTTGCCATGCTTCAAATAGATCTTTGATGAGCAAAGGCGGGCGAGTATCGGTACCCGAAATGATCGATATATCGGTGAGTGAAGTCATAGTTGGAATAAATGAATGTGAATTCATTTTGTGATCCCTTGAAAAAAGATTATCAATTATGATCGAGCAATGAAATAAGATTATGTGTTTTAATGTTGTGTAACTAAAGATATTAATATCTTTTGATTGTGTGTTTTTTGCTAATGTTTCCAAATAAAAACCAAGGTTGAAAATCCTCTAAGTGTTGAAAAACTATGGCTGATCGTACTCTAATCGGACTCCCAAATCGTGTTGCGATCGTACTCCCCTATCCTAGTGATCTATCGTACTCCCTATCCTGATCGTATCCTGATCTTAGTGAGATGATCGTACCCTGATCGTGGTGAGTGATCGAACCCTGATCGTAGTAAGATGATCGTACCCTGATCGTAGTGAAATGATCGTATCCTGATCGTAGCCTGATCGTGCTGATGGATCGTACTAAGCAATGAAAATATGGATCGTACCTATAGATCGTACTACTAGATCGCACTGTTGGATCGTACAGAGCAATGGAAATATGGATCGGACCTATAGATCGTACTACTAGATCGCACTGATGGATCGTACTGAGCAACTGGTTCTTGATCGTGATGGTGGATCGTACCTGTAGATCGTACTACTAGATCGCAATGGTGGATCGTAGCGTGGATATAAGTTATGATCGCAACAATGGATCGTGACTAAGGATCACAAGTAGAAACCCCCAGGGTTTATGCAAACACAAAGTCAGATCGTATCCCTAAAAAATAGTCCGAGACTTAATATCACCAAAAAAGAAAGGATTTTTACCTTGAAAACGTGATTCTAACCAAACGAATATCACCAAATCGTTACTAGAACTATTTAGAAGATATGTAGATCACTTGGAATCAAAGAACACATGAACACACTTAAAAAAGTATGAACAACAAAAAACCAATCTTTATTTCATCCCATGGCTCTTGATACCAATTGTAGAACAATGATAATCTTTATGAATCAAGAGGGTTGATGTTTTTCTAGAGAGAGAAAGTTAGAGAGAGAAGTGAAAGAAAACTTATATATTGAAATGAAAGAAATGAACAACCAACACCTCTTTCCATGGTGGAAAGAGGTTTAAATACCCCAAGTCCTTAATGGACTTGGGCTTCCGGCCCATGAACATGCTCATGGGTCGGGCTATTTAATAAATGAAACTAAACATAACTACGAGCCTATAACTACATTGTTGGAGTGACCGAGACTTTCTAAATGCGTAAAACGTATTTCCAACACCTGTGATTGAATCATAAGGTTTTAATTGATTGTTGGTTTGTGTTAAGGGTTGTTCCTAGGCCATTGTCCACTAACGAGGATGCCTAGTGTCCAAGAAATAAATTGAAGAAATCTTCTTCTGAATTGGGACAGATGGATCTTATGGGACATGTGGAACACCTAATGACTCTTGTAGATTAGTATTCACTGTGGTATCTTTTGAAAATAATCCGTAACTTAACTAAGACATCAGTTGGTAGGATGAGTTCATGAAATTGTATGACATAGTGACACATAATGTGTTACGGTACAATTTTGACTAGTTTATGATTAATGAAAAGACTACCAGTGATTGCTAAATTCTACATGTATCGATGTTATCTATCTTTTCTTGCTTCTTCCTAATGCTCGCATTAGTGATGCAACCATTGAACAAGTACTCATCTCGAATTGGGTTACGTTGTGGATTATTCTTTTCGAGCACCAGCAAGGTCATGAACCTCATGATTATTTGGCTAAAGCTCATTTTATAGTATATTGTAGTTAGTTCTTGGTGAAGAACTTCTCAACACTCTTTGGCAGATCACTCATTGTTTTTATGAGATACAATAGTATCCCTTGGGAAAAATTTAATTTTCATCACCATATGAATTATTTAAAGTGAGATTTATAAATAATCGTTATTAAAATGAGGTTGTCTATAAAACACCTTGGAAAACTTAATTGTTTTCATAACAAAGAAAATCTTTGTAAATTTATTTTGATTCTTATTTAAGAATTAAGCATGAAAATGTTTTTATTATAAACATGATGATAAAATTTTGAGGAACTGAGTATTGCATCGTTAATCTTGAAATTGTATATAGTTGCGCGCCTACATACAATTTGGAAGTGACCATGCAAGGCTGATTAGTAGTCACCATGAAATTATTAATAAACACTAAATTTTCTTTGAAGATTGTGAAAGATTAAATTTTATGAGATCTGCAAGAAGTGAAAAATAGGGACATATTGATAGGGACACCTACATATGTGCCCGTACTATTTTTTCTTCTGAGTCGAATTTACTCATCTGTGGAAATTGTCTTATTTGACAATTGACAATTCTTTCTTGTCCAATTCTCCCATAGTGAGATTCTTAGGAAAAGTATTTGATTACCGAATGTTGATACCCGACTGCATGTATCGACGTTCCTATCATTTCTTTTGATTAAGATTTCATTTGAATGACCTGGGTAACGATCCGAGGAGCTTTCGAATGCGTACTCAAATTATGAAAACATGGGATATATTCATATTCTTTAAATGTTTTCGTCTGTATCTGATTTGAAATTCTCTCGCGTAGATTATGCGTTGACTTTACTCTTTTAAGGTTAGTTATGTCTCCAGATATCCTTGAATTGGGAAGGATTATGTGTTATTATTAGTCTTTTGAGAAGTTCACATCTTATCGACGGCAACGAAACTGGAAAGTTGATAGTGCCAATAGAATGAATTGATTGATTATGACATGACGACATTGTCTTAATTGATGGGAACTCGAATAGAATTCCCCTAAAAAAATAAGATGTTGATTATCAAAAGTGATCTAAATAATTCTTGATGGATGACCATATCCTGCAGTTAGACTTAAAATTATACCATGAATGGTTATGAACTAGTCATAGATCTTGCAATCTAGAAAGAACCTAATATGAATTTATTAAAAGATGTTTCCGTTATCAGAAACTTTAGGAGGTATTTGTTGGTGAATTACCTAGACTCTCGCCATTAAGGCAAGTTGAAATTGGTATTGATTATATTCCCGGTGCTGCACCTGTGGCTTGTGCACTGTACGTCAGCACCATCTGAATTAAAAGAATTATCGTACAACTGAGAGAGTTGTAGGAGAAAGCTTTTATTTTACCAAGCTCGTCATCATGAAGAGCTGTGGTGTTATTATTTCTTATATTTATTAATTACCGTGAACTAGGTAAATTCACGATTAAAAATCTATATCCACTAACCAAGATGATAGATTGTTCGATCATTTACAAGGTTCTAGCGTATGTTTTAAAGATTTGATCCATGGCATGGTTATCATGAACTTTGCGTCCACAAAGAAGATTATCTATTCCAATCACTACATCCAGAACTTGTAATGAACATTATGAGTTTTACGTGATGTTGTTTGGATTGACTAATAAACATGTAACATCCATAAATTTGGTGAATCTCGTGTGTAGGCTGTAATTTGATAAATTCATGCTCGTGATCATTAAGGAACATTTGTTTGTTTATAAGAATAAGAAGAAGTTAATAATTATTTATAGACTGCCCTAAATTGGTCGAACAATGAAAACTTGTACTTTGAATATTTAACATATGACTTAAGACATAATCCTTTACATTATTTGACCGTGTGATAATAGAAATGGAATAAATTGACTCTTAAAAATTAGAAGTCATTTAAGACTTTGAGTTTTACCAAAAAGAAAGTGCAAATATGTTTTGACAAATGTTTTAACAAAGGATTTTTAAGGGATTGTTCCCTTATACACAAACCATTTAACTAAACTTCTGTTTAGGGGTAAATGTTTGTGTATACCTCAAGACAACCTAAGAAGAATTGAGGAAACCATTTAATCCATGACTTAAAATTTGAAACGATAATTTTTACTTTTCAACTAAGAAAGTTTTGACCAAAGTATAACCAAAGATTTTTCGAACATTTACGGATCTTACTGATTATTTTCGATAAATCAACAAAAGTCTTGTTAATTAAATTTAAATTATTTTGAACATTTTTATATAATTGGTCGAACTAGGAAATTTAAAATTTTACGTTTACGTTTCATAAAAAATTTAAATATCCAACCTTTAATTACTTTTAATACTTATCGACGCTTAAAACGTCGGATTGAGTAAAACAGATTAAAATAATAGTTGAGACGAAACTGAAACTTAGAAAATACGAAGAAAGAAATTTTGAATAAATACGGTCATGATAATTATTTCACCAGGAAAGGTGAATGTAGATACTGACACATAATATAGAAAGGGTAAAGAACCAATTAGGATGTATTTCTTAATAATGAAAGTGCAAAATGAATTACCGAACAATTTGAATATAAACGATGTTTATAAAAAAGGATAATATAGATAATTAAAGGGGTTCGCGGCTAATGTGAACCATTAGAATTGAGAAGCCGATGGCGCTAAATGATTAAAAGGCCAATTATGATTGTCTAAATATGGAGATTGTGATATATAGTTATGATGGACTCTTGTAAGTATAAGTATTTTATTCATGACATTTCTGACTAAATGTATCTTTATTTGAAGAAGTTGTACTGATGGCAAATTATGAAGGCAGACATCGCCTCATTCATTAGTAAACGTCTAACTATTGCAAAGGTCATCATCTGAATTTGATTCGATTTGGGTAATCGTCGACAGACTGGCCAAATCTGCTAATATCATTCCTGTTAATGATAGATTCTTGATGAAGAAATTGACTCTGTATCGATCATCTATATCAAGATCCCCGCTTCGTATCGAATTTCTAGAGATTTGCCCAGAAGTCATTGAGAACGAATCTTGATGAGAGTACTGTTTACCACCCCAATCAAAGGGACGAGGTAAATTAACGATACAAAATACTATAAGTGCTGTTTTATGTTTGAATGATTGACCTTTGGTAATAAACTGTAAAATCGTTTTCCTTTGGAGAGTTTATCATTGATAACTATGGTATTAGGATCGAGATCGAATCTTGTTAGGATCTAAATATTAGAGCATCTGTAAGCAGGAGTTGAGATGAAGACACCCGACATACACCCATTGTGAGTTGGACATGTCTTTTAGGTTTAAGGTTTCCTATGATGGCGAACCTAACCTTACAAAATACCCGACCCACGAGACCTGAAATGATTGTTGAAATTAGGATCTGAATATTGATTGCCGGTAGTAGGCAAGAGGTTATGTGAATATGAAATGTAGATCTTGAAGTGCCAGATGGGTAGCAAAGTTATGCCAAATATTTTAACCATGGAAAAATGAATTGATGATCTGAGAGATCATGGGATATAAGTCCCCGTTGTCTGGGACCATTGAGATGATGTAAAAGATTGGGTTGAAAGGCATATAAGCTGGATCTACCTTAGGACTTCAAGAGCTGCGTGAATTATGTTTCGTAAATTGAACTTGATGAAATGTCTATCAAGTGAAAATCTGATTGTTTCTTAGTAAAGTTTAGATCGGCGAAAAGTTGCATTCATCAAAAACCCGTGAACATCATGGATAGAGAAAGTAAGTCAACATTAAGCCTGATCTTATTCCTGTAGTTATGTTTGATGAAACTCGCGTATTGTAATGAATTACACTTGTGAGAAAAGACCGAATGTGGAGGAAATATCCACATGGCTTTAACTCTATAAGAAGCGAGTAGTAAGATAAGATGATCTTTGAGGACAAAGATCCTGTTTAGGGGTAAATGCTGTGACAATCCGTCAATTTATGGTTGATATTTTATTCTCAATATTTATTTGAAAACATTATTTTAATGTTATATTATGAACTCACTTATTTTTGGGAAGAAATATGGAATTACGTCTTGAAGTAGCATCGACTACGTCTAAACCGGAGGATTCTACGTTACGTGCTTACGTTTACATACACCGTTTGGTGACAGTCCGACATTTCAGGAAATAAATTTATCCGTGAATATTATTTTGAGATTTTAAATTTGTATTGGTTCATAAAATCACAAATTTACAAGAAGAGATTAGGACTTACGATTATAATTTAACGTCCTTTACGACTAAACCGGAAACCTTAGGATTACGTATTTACGTTTTCGAACTCCGTTTTTGATGAGACAATTTTTATTAGATTCGTTTTGTGCCGTTGATTCATAATTTATAAAAACATTTTTCGTAACACGACCCGAGGGCACGTAAATCGAGGAAACTAGAATCAAGGAGTACCCGTAAATTAGTGGGATGAGACAAGTTTACACTTGCCTCACCCCACAAATGGGTGGCCAAAACTTCACCAACACATCTAAGATGTGTCAAAGCTTACTAAGTAAGCTAGGACACTTGTCCTAGCTACTTACACAAACTACATGCACAACAAAGCCACTCAACACAAACTAACAACTTTATTTATTCAACTCCATGCAAATCTCACACAACTCTCCTCCCTCTCTCTCTAAAATTCTTCCAAGAACCACCCCTAAACACCCTCATTTGATCAAATTTAACCATAAAATCATATGTTATTCACACATATGATAAAGCCCTTTTCAAGCTCTATTGATTGGTGGTGATTTTAACATCCAAGGAGAAGATTTGGTGATGTCCAAGGGCTGATTTCTACAAGGAGTTTACAAATATTGGTGGTATTGAAGATTGGTGTTGGTCTATCACAAGTTCTTCCATCAATTATCCAAGCCTTGATGAATACCAACATAATCTTGGTGGTATAAAGATTGTTCTCCCCATCCTATTGTTATTTTGATTATGTAATCATGTATTTTCTTTCTTATTGTATATGTATATGATGAATATATGATGATAAAAATGTTGTGTGAGGATCAAGTGTTGATAAATATGATTAAAGAGATGAAAAACCATAGGTAACAAGGTTAAAATCTTGCTAAATATGATGGCTGTATAAAAACAGTAAGTAACCAAATGTTAAACTGATAAAATGGTGAAGTGGAATCAATATACAGTAATTATTAGGTGTTATACACATGTGAGAGTTGGCCATGCAATGGAATCATAAAAATGAGTGAGATATGATCAAAACAAGTTTAGAGTGCAAATCGGACTACACTGTTTTGGACGAATTTTGTAAAATACTTAGAAGTTGATTCATCAGTAGCTATAACGGAATAAAATGAAGCACATATCATGTAGTTTCTGTGATAAAAATTTAGGGTTCTATCTCCATGTAGAACTTTAGATATGACCATTTTAGTAAACTAGATTTTTAGGACTGATTTTGTATAAATAATATATAATATAAGCACTCAAAAGTTTATATAAAATATATATAAATAAAAATTCCACTAGTTGATAATGCTCATAATAAAAGATTTATATAAATGTTGATATTAAAATGGATTATGTTATATAAAGTATAAATATAATTTTTTTTCCAAGTTATAAAAACTATATATTAAGTTTTACGTCTTTTCGGCTAAAACCGAAAGATTAACATTTTTGTCAAATAAAACTTAGACGGTCGGACCCGTCTAATGTAAACTTTTATAAACTCACATACTGATGTATAAACATATATAACAAGTAAAAACCGATAAAAACCCGAGCTTTACAACATATAGACATTAACGGACCAAAGTAGCCTTATTGGACTATAAACCCGACTAGTTAGTAAAACACTTATAAACTTATTTATTGGGCTTAACCCATTTGGGCCCAACATGTAAAGTATAATACTGATAATAAAAGTATAATTGGGCTAATGAATAGTACTGGGCTTGTAATAGGCCCACTGGGCTTCAAAATGTAAACAAGATTGAACTAGTGTAACTAGTCTTGAAAATTACCAACACATAAACACTATAATGAATGAGTAAAGATGTATAAACCCACTTGATCATCATCATATTTATAAAATCATCATATGTATCCATAATTGTTATTTTTATAAATTCATTGGACAAGAATCTAAGACGAGTATTATTTGTCTAGGTTTCCGTGATTGAAGCACGTACCGTACATCCGAATTGCCGATAACCCGCTTTCCCACATCAACGTGAGTTCATAGCCTCGCACTCTTTTAAATGTTTTTATGAAATGTTTTATAAACCCACGAGGGAGATAACATGTTAGTTTTTATAAAATAGGAAACCATTTGTCCCAATTGTTTGTTTATTGATTTGGACCCGAATGATTGTATGACCCGATTGTATGACCCGATAAATGATTAAATGACCCGATAGATGAAATTAAATGGATTATTAAAGTTAGGTTATGTCACTAAAAGTCCCATTAGCATGAATTGTGAACTACCATGATTTGGTAGACGCTTATGCATATAATAGTACTATTTGAGACGATCACCCCAGTTCGCGCCTTGACGGTTGATCCCCGTCGTGCCACATTGATTGGTAAGCGAATTTATGTATGAGAAGACTTACATAGCGTGACCTTTGTGACGACACGCTAATTTAGATGGGAAAATTGAGTATCGGGTTAGCTACCCATTGTTTGGTTTAGTAAGGTAACAATGTCATGCGGCTTATAATAATCCAATTAACGAAATACTACTATACGCGCCGAATTACGATGTATGGCCTGACTAGCAATACGGGGTCATACTATTGATATTATGTTCGTGTTTTGTTTTTTCATAACCATATTCATATAACGGTTTTTATTTAACTTTATACAACGTCATAAGACGTATTGTATGATGTTTTTACGACATTGGCTCGTATAATGATTTTTAAGGCAAATGCCTATATTATGATTTTGATAAGGATTTGTATAAAATGACTTTAGCTATTTTATGGCCTATTACAATGATTTGTACAAAATGATTTTCGGTAATAATTTTATACCGATGTTATATTGATGGATTTTATTAAACTCTATGAATTCACTTGGTGTTATCGCTGACCTTTTCTTTTAACATATTTTATCTCAGGTACTTGAAGGTAATTCTTGGGAAGAGAACAAGAAATCATGGCCCGCACTTAAATTATAATTTCCATTCAAACACTTTGTAAAACTTTGTATGAAATAATATGACTTAGGACCTATGTAAATTTGATATTTATGAATGGAAGTGCTTTATTATTAAACGACGCGGTTTTTAAGCGTTGTCTATGATGTGAGTAATGTGCTATCCCGTAACACCAACGAGTCTTCCGCTGTATTGAATTGTGTAAATTTGGGGGTGTTACATAACATGTTATCTCCCTCACGGGTTTATAAAACATTTCATAAAACATTTAAAAGAGTGCGAGGCTATGAACTCACGTTGATTGGGAAAGGCGGTTATCGGCGATTTGGATGTACGGTACTTGCTTCAATCACGGAAACCTAGACAAATAATATTAGTATCTTGTCCAATGACTTTATAAAAATAATAGCTATGTATTTATGATGATATCATAAGTATGATGATGATCAAGTGGGATTTTATATCTTCATACACATTATAGTATTATGTGTTAGTCAAATTTTTAACTAGTTACACTATTTTCACTTATTTATATATTAAGGCCCAATAAGCCCATTAAAAGCCCAATACATTATATTAGCCCATTTTATGATTTTAATATCATGCCTATACTCATATGTTGGGCCCAAGTGGGTTAAGCCCAATGAGTAAGTCCATTAGTATTTAGCCAAACTTGTTGGGTTAATAGTCCAATAAGGCTACTTTGGTCCGTTAATGTCCATATGTTATTAAGCTCGGGGTTTATCAGTTTTTACTTGTAAAATGTACTTATACATCAGTAGATAAGTTATAAAAAGTTTACATTAGACGGGTCCGACCGTCTAAGTTTTAATTGACGAAAACGTTAATCTTTCGGTTTTAGCCGAAAAGACGTAAAACTTATGTATAGTTTTATAACTTATAAGACATGCCAATTTGCAATTTTTATAAAATTTCACATTTAGTTATCAAAGTATATACTTATTTATAAGTAATATATAAGTTAGTGGGTTTTAGGTATACATTTTATATTAGTTTTACTTGAGTGCTAATTTTATAATATATACTTTTATTTTACAAATCTGATTATGAATCTCACTTTCACCATTTTTACCATATCTTAAGTTCTACAAGGAGATAGAAGATTATTTTTGGGCAGCACAAACTACCTAATATGTGCTACAATTAACACCAGTTTAGATACTGCTCAATTTTAACACCCCCAAATTTCCACGCAGCGGAATACATCTTTGGGTACTAAACAATGATACTACAACACATAATTTATAAAGAACGACTCAAAAAGAGACGTTTTAGATTTATCGTTCCTAAAACATTTGTCAGAGTAGCGTAGTACCAAGACATCGTAACCAAAGTACAACCAAAACAAAAGATTTAAAATGTTTTGGACAAAAGGAACGACAAACATTCAAAGAGTTTATATTACAAAAGTAGTGCACAACATTCATTCCTGTGGCTTCCAAGCTTCACCCTTCCTGATTACCTGAAATACATGTGAGAAAAATCATCAGCAAAAATGCTGAGTGAATCTATAGGTTTATATAATCATTTTGAACACAAGCAAAGATTATAAGTTTGTGGCATACTTGAAGGCAACAAGCATCAAATAATAATTTGCATCAACAATAATAATTGTATATAGCATAAATTGCAATAAGCTCATGGAACCGAGCCCTTAAACACTCTCTTTAGAGGTCTGATAAGACAGAAGATTTATTAATTGTCGGTTACCTCCAGATTATTGGTACATTACCGTATACCTGAATTCTCAATACAATATGTTCAAACAGTGTGGAGGTCGGGCCTAAGCTTCTGTGACAAGTCCATAAAAACTGAACCGGGACGGCTTCCCCCATAGATCTATTAATTGTACTAGCGGTTAACCCATCATAGGTTAATTAACGGTCCATAATTGAGGCTTTAACGAAGGCAATCACTTAATGCAATTTAAAGGCAACCACGGGTCCATTCATAAAGGGACAAGCATACCATAAAAATCTTGTGTTCTAAGTTTACAAAACATGTATTCCCCCTCGCGGGTTTTAAAATATTTGAATGAGCTCAAACGAGGCTATAAACTCACCTTAGTACTTATAGTAGTTGAAGACAATCGCCGACGATAGTAGATGCCCGATAATCACGATAACCGCAACCTAGCAAATAAGGTGCGTACTTTAATAATATACTCGAGAAATAAATGATACTTAATAAAATCAAACTCGAACTCATAAAACCACAATACACTCGAGAGTAAACGATATAAACAACTTCATTATACTTTACTACTCATTTACTTTATCACTTTACACTTTTAACAAAATCCGCCGGTACATACTACATGTACTAGCTTATTTACCCCTTTTAAACTTGTCAACCGTTTATGAAACGACTTGATAAACTAACTTACTATATATAGAAAGTCATCCTACAAGTTTTTCAAATGAAATTACTTTTAAAGTCCTTTACTCGATTCATTTTCAAACCACAAAATCCGGACAGATTTACGTTAATTTTTCATACAACCGTTTTAACTTATTTAAACGACTCCGTTTACAAAACCGACACTCGGGTTTTAAAGTAAACTCAACCTATAAAATAATCACCTCATTATCAGTAGGTTACACATTTTAAAACATCCATTTAGAGTCCCCGAGATTCGATCCAAATATCGACAACAACTATATGTAGTGTCGATACTCGTCTCCCGGTACACGATCATTCAAAACATCATAACTTCGCGCTCGTTTTGAGCTAGAAGCTCTACCTTATATCAAATCGAAGCTAAGGAAATTATATACAACCCTAGGCTATAAGTTAAGTCATTTTCAAAACATAAAAATTCGGATTTTTCAGTTTACTTACTGCTATAAAATGGGTACCAAAATCTTGTACAAAATCAACTTTTTGACCAAAACCAACCATAGAAATGATCATTCCTATACTCTAATATCATCATACATCCACCATAACATCAAAATCTTAACAAAAATAAAAATCTTTAGATCAAAATAAGGTTTTTAACAAGATTTCTAGCAAGAACCACCATGGATCATGCTAAAAACACCATGTATAACCATGGCTTCCACTTACCAACATCAAGAAAATAAAAAGTGCTTGCATGTGTGAAATTTTTATACCTACGTGATCCTTGATAAAAAAATAGAGATGGGTCTATGCTTGGTTTAGCTTGAATCAACCTCAAACTCAAGATAATTTGAAAATTGAATGGGTTTGGGTGGTTGGGTGGAGTTTCGGCAAAAAGGAAGAAGAGAGAGAGGATTGGTGGATTTTGGAAGTAAAAAAAATGTGTAGTGTGTTTATTTTAAATTTTTATTTAGTGGGGTAGGGACCAAATTGCAATTTGGCAATAGTTTGGCTAAAAAAAATGTAAATAGTTAGCTAAAATTGGGAAATAATTACTAGTCAATTTTGAAAATAGTTACGGGACTCGGGTTTCGTAAAAATACTTAAAAGTTTAAACGCACACGAAAAATAATAATATAACGACTCGATACGTAATTAAAACGATATCGTCGAAAATATTAAATATCGAAACGATCGATAATAAAATATAAAACGTGGGCATCCGTCGGTATCGCGATCACTAGTAGTCCTCGTTGCTCGTCAAAATATTAAAATAAAATATTTAATATCGATTTCAACTTAAACCGTTAAACATAATAATATTTAATGTTATAAAATACTTCAAAAATATTTGAAAAGTAAGAATTAAGTAATGACCTTATTTTGCGGATTTTACATCCTCACCACCTTAGGAGAGCACCGTCCCGGGGCTTACTTCTCCTTAGGTCCGTCTACGAATCAATGCGGATACTTGCTCCTGAAGTAGTCCTCTCGCTCCCAAGTGTATTCGGGTCCACGTCGGGAATTCCATCGCACCTTCACTATCGGGATCCGACTTTGCTTAAGTCGTTTCACCTCTCGATCCATAATCTCCACCGGTTCTTCAATAAAATGCAGCTTGTCGTCCAGTTGAATCTCCTCAAGTGGAATTATCAATTTCTTGTCCGCCAAACACCTCTTAAGATTAGAAACGTGAAAAGTATTGTGAATAGCCCTTAACTTCTCTGGCAATTCAAACTTATATGCCACAGGACCAACTCGATCAATAATCTTGAATGGACCAATATAACGTGGACTAAGCTTTCCTCGCTTGCCAAATCGAATTACTCCTTTCCAAGGTGATACTTTCAACATAACCATATCGCCAATATCGAATTCCAATGGTTTTCTCCTCTTATCCGCATAACTCTTCTGCCTACTACGAGCTGTCAATAAACGATTCTTGATTTGAACGATCTTCTCAGTCGTTTCTCTAATCAATTCAGGACCCGTCAATTGAATTTCTCCAACTTCACACCAACCAACTAGTGATCTACACTTTCGCACGTAAAGTGCTTCAAAAGGCGCAACCTTAATACTTTCATGATAACTGTTGTTGTATGAGAACTCCACCAAAGGTAAGTGTCGATCCCAACTACCTCCAAAGTCTATTACACACGCTCATAACATATCCTCCAAGGTCTGAATAGTCCTCTCACTTTGTCCGTCCGTTTCCGGATGATACGCAGTGCTCATTTCCAACTGAGTCCCCAAAGCTCGCTGAAGCGATTTCCAAAACTCAGATGTGAATCGACTATCTCGATCAGAAATAATTGAGAAAGGAACTCCATGTCTACAAACAACTTCCTTCAAATACAACCGAGTAAGTTTGTCTAAGTCATCAGTTTTCTTTATCGGCAAGAAATGAGCCGACTTAGTCAACCGATCAACAATCACCCAAATCGTATCATAACCACTAGAAGTTCTCGAAAGTCCCGAAACAAAGTCCATAGTGATCTTCTCCCATTTCCATTCTGGAATTTCAGGTTGTTGCAGTAAACCCGAAGTTCTCTTGTGCTCAAACTTCACCTTAGCACATGTCAAGCATTTACTAACATAAGTAGCAATGTTAGCCTTCATATTCGGCCACCAGTAACATTTCTTCAAGTCTTGGTACATTTTATCCGATCCTGGGTGAATCGAATTTTTAGACTTATAAGATTCGTGCATAACTAGATCTCTCAGTCCTCCATACACCGGTAACCACACACGATTCTCGAAAATTCCGTCATCACGAATTTCGAATATAGGTGTCATCCTTCTACCCAAGTCTTCATCTCTCACATTCTCTTCCTTCATCGCCATAGTTTGAGCTTTAAGTATTCGATTAGATAAATCAGAATAAGTTTTCATGGCTAAAGCTCTAACCCTTTTGGTTATTTCTCTGTCCTTCCTACTAAGTGCATCGGCAACTACATTTGCCTTACCGGGATAGTAGCAAATTTGAATGTCGTAATCACTCAACAATTCTACCCATCTCCTCTGCCTCATATTGAGCTCCTTCTGATCTAGAATATGTTGCAGGCTTTTATGATCGGTATATACCACACTCTTTGTACCATAGAGATAGTGTCTCTAAAGTCTAAGAGCAAAGACAACAGCTCCTAATTCCAAATAATGTGTAGTATAATTCTCCTCATGCTTCCTCAATTGACGAGATGCATACGCGATCACTTTCTCCCTTTGCATCAACACAACACCAAAACCCTTACGTGATGCGTCACAATATACCACAAAGTCTTCAGCTCCGTCGGGCAAAGCCAAAATTGGTGCAGAACACAGCTTCCTCTTCAATGTTTGGAATGCTTCTTCTTCTTCTGAACCCCACTCATACTTCTTGTTTTTCTCGGTAAGTTTCGTAAGATGTTTAGAAATTAAAGAGAACCCTTCTATAAATCGCCGGTAGTACCCAGCTAATCCCAGGAATTGTCTAACTTCAGTCGGGGTCGTAGGCCTATCCCAATCTCTAATAGCTTCAATTTTGGAAGGATCAACATGAACACCGCTACTATCGATCACGTGCCAAAGGAATTGGACTGAATCCAACCAAAAATCACACTTGGAGAACTTTGCATACAACTTCTCCTTCTTCAACAACTCTAAAATAATCTTCAAATGACTTTCATGCTCCTCCCGACTTTTGGAATAAATCAGGATATCGTCGATAAATACAATCACAAACTTGTCGAGGTATGGTTTACACACACGATTCATTAAGTCCATGAATACCGCAGGTGCGTTAGTTAACCCAAACGGCATCACTTGAAATTCAAAGTGTCCATAACGCGTCCGAAAAGCTTTAATAGGTATATCCTCCTCTTTAACACGAAGTTGATGATAACCCGACCTCAAGTCGATCTTCGAGTACACACACGAACCTTGAAGTTGATCAAAAAAATCATCAATCCTAGGAAGTGGATAACGATTTTTGATAGTTAACTTGTTCAACTCTCGGTAGTCTATGCACATTCTGAACGATCCGTCCTTCTTCTTCACGAACAATACTGGAGCTCCCCAAGGTGACGAACTTGGTCTAATGAACCCTTCTCCATTAACTCCTTTAACTGATCTACCAACTCCTTCATCTCAGATGGTGCCAAACGATAAGGTGCACGCGCCACCGGTGCAGCTCCTGGCACTAGATCAATCTTGAATTCGACTTCTCGCTGAGGCGGAAGCCCTGGCAAGTCATCGGGAAATACTTCAGGAAAATCACGAATAACCGGAACATCCTCCACACGCCTAGCCGGTAGTTCCTTCTCCACTACTTGAGCCAAGAACAGGTGACAACCTCTTTCTACATATTTCTTCGCCTTGATACAAGATATCACCGTCAGACGAGATCTACCGACATCACCTTTAACTACTAACACCTTACCCTTAACCGGTATGTGAACAACTTTCTCCACACATACAATCATCGCATCATGAGAAACCAACCAATCCATACCAACATTCACATCAAACGAACCCAACTCAATCGGCATCAAATCAATTTCAAACAAATGATTTGCTAATTTCAAAGGACACTTCTTAAATATAGTGGTAGTACTAACTAATTGTCCATCAGCTAACTCGACCTCATAACTAGCATTTAGGCTTGTTGGCTCAACATCAATTAAACGACTAAAGGAAGTGCTTATAAAGCTCCTATCAGATCCTGAGTCAAACAACACACTAGCATAACGATGGTTGAGTAAGAACGTACCCGTCACCACATTTGGACCTTGTGCCTGATCAGCATCCTTAACAACATAAACTGCCCCAGCAGCTTCACCTGCTTTCTTGTTATTCCACTTCGGACATTGAGGACGAAGATGATCACGTTCTCCACATTCAAAACAAGTCGTGATCGGAATAGCATTCGCTCTAGTAGCAGGGACCCTTGTTTTACATTTCTCCACAACATGACCAACCTTTCCACACTTAGTGCACATTGGTGGACAATTACCAAAGTGACAAGCACCACAACTCTTACATTTTTGAGCTGGTCCCCCTTGGTCAGCATTACAATTCTTGTTAGTCGCAGCTCTAGCCCCATCATTTCTCTTCTGATTGTACTGCTTATGGCGGTTACTACCTTGATTACCACTCTGCGAATTCTCCGATTTCCTTTTACTACCTTCAGCAGCTTTCTCAGCCCTATCTTGAACTTTCTGCCCCATGAGTGTATGAGCCATTCTTACAGTCTCAACAAAGTTCTTGGGTCGAGATGAAGTTATCTCACCTTTAATGTACCCAGGCAACCCTTTAATGTATTGATCCATCTTTTTCTTCTCAGTATCAAAAGCATCTGGACACAACAAAACCAATTCATTGAATCGACTAGTGTATGCAGCAATGTTGTTATCTTTCATCTTCAGGTGCCTCAACTCATCCTCCAAAGCAGATAACTCTTCTTCTGGACAGAACTCCTCTTTTAACAACCTTTTAATTTCATCCCAAGGTTTCCTATTTGCAGCCTCTAAACCAACTGTAGCAACTTGAGTCTTCTACCAGCTTAAAGCTCGATCCTTGAAAGTAGCAACTGCGAACTTAACCTTGTTCCTTTCTGAGCAATCACTAATCTCAAATGTTGTTTCTGTTTTCTCAATCCACCTGAATAATTCCAGTGCTCCACCAGTTCCTTGAAATGTAGTTGGTCCACACTTCATGTATCCAACAAAAGTACATTCTTTAACCGCAGCAGCAGCCGGAGCAACCTCATCTGCAGGATTCTCAGCTACACCTGCCCCAGCAGCTTCAGGTCCAGCAGGTTCACCTTCACCTTCAGCACCCACACCTCCAGAGCCACCTGCTCCTTCAGTGTTAACACGTGCAGCTCTATCCACAGCAAATGCTTTCGCAACCTCTTCAGCAACTAGCCTTGCAATGGCATCATTTGTCATTCTCCTAGGTGGCATGATTCTGTCACATCACAAAGAGAAGATAAAATGAATGAGTTAATTGTATTCATGGTATAGACATATAATGTACAAAATCAATCATCAAATGCATACACATTATCAATACAAGGATTCACAATCATTACAAGGATCAAAGGAAACTATTATCATCGATCAACAAGGAATGATCTTAAGGACAAATAGAGTACAACGACACAAAATAATAAACACTAGTCACGTGGGGATCCACATGGCTTAGTTGACTGTGTCTCGCTTGCAGTAGTGAAACCTGCTTCCTCCTCATCGAAGACGTAATTTGACGGTGGTAAATTTCACAAAATAGGTATAAGGTCATAATAAAATGAAATAGAATAATTTCCAAAAATTTAAATAAATGTAAAGAATCCTTCAAAATAATTACAGGAAAAATTCCAGAAATTTATTTAAGTAAATCATTAATAAATGATAACTCTTATCGAAAAGTTTAACGATATCAATATATATCGATAAAGGATTATAGTATTTATTTAGAAATACTTAGCAATAAGGCATACATAATAATGTATACTAAAGTTGTAATCCCAGAAGTAGCTTGAACCTGAAGTCACGCGAAATCATGTGCACCGACTCTTTGAAAAATAAAAACCGACAGTTATAGTTTAGGTTTTTAGAAAAAGACCTAGTTCTCTATAACTCATGGCTCTGGTACCAATCTTTAACACCCCCAAATTTCCACGCAGCGGAATACACCTTTGGGTGCTAAACAATGATACTACAACACATAATTTATAAAGAACGATTCAAAAAGAGACGTTTTAGATTTATCGTTCCTAAAACATTTGTCAGAGTAGCGTAGTCCCAAGACATCGTAACCAAAGTACAACCAAAAAAAAAAGATTTAAAATGTTTTGGACAAAAGGAACGACAAACATTCAAAGAGTTTATATTACAAAAGTAGTGCACAACATTCATTCCCGTGGCTTCCAAGCTTCACCCTTCCTGATTACCAGAAATACATGTGAGAAAAATTATCAGCAAAAATGTCGAGTGAATCTATAGGTTTATATGATCATTTTGAACACAAGCAAAGATTATAAGTTTGTGGCATACTTGAAGGCAACAAGCATCAAATAATAATTTGCATCAACAATAATAATTGTATATAGCATAAATTACAATAAGCTCATGGAACCGAGCCCTTAGACACTCCCTTTAGAGGTCTGATAAGACAGGAGATTTATTAATTGTCGGTTACCTCCAGATTATTGGTACATTGCCGTATACCTGACTTCTCAATACAATATGTTCAAACAGTGTGGAGGTCGGGCCTAAGCTTCTATGACAAGTCCACAAAAACTGAACCGGGGAGGCTTCCCCCATAGATCTATTAATTGTACTAGTGGTTAACCCATCATAGGTTAATTAACGGTCAATAATTGAGGCTTTAACAAAGGCAATCACTTAATGCAATTTAAACGTAACCACGGGTCCATTCATAAAGGGACAAGCATACCATAAAAATCTTGTGTTCTAAGTTTACAAAACATGTATTCCCCCTCGCGGGTTTTAAAATATTTGAATGAGCTCAAACGAGGCTATAGACTCACCTTAGTACTTATAGTAGTTGAAGACAATCGCAGACGATAGTAGATGCCCGATAATCACGATAACCGAAACCTAGCAAATAAGGTGCGTACTTTAATAATAGACTCGAGAAATAAATGATACTTAATAAAATCAAACTCGAACTCATAAAACCACAATACACTCGAGAGTAAACGATATAAACAACTTCATTATACTTTACTACTCATTTACTTTACCACTTTACACTTTTAACAAAATCCGTCGGTACATACTACATGTACTAGCTTATTTACCCCTTTTAAACTTGTCAACCGTTTATGAAACGACTCGATAAACTAACTTACTATATATAGAAAGTCATCCTACAAGTTTATCAAATGAAATTACTTTTAAAGTCCTTTACTCGATTCATTTTTAAACCACAAAATCCGGACAGATTTATGTTAATTTTTCATACAACCGTTTTAACTTATTTAAACGACTCCGTTTACAAAACCGACACTCGGGTTTTAAAGTAAACTCAACCTATAAAATAATCACCTCATTATCAGTAGGTTACACATTTTAAAACATCCATTTAGAGTCCCCGAGATTCGATCCAAATATCGACAACAACTATATGCAGTGTCGATACTCGTCTCACGGTAAACGATCATTCAAAACATCATAACTTCGCGCTCATTTTGAGCTAGAAGCTCTACCTTATATCAAATAGAAGCTAAGAAAATTATCTACAACCCTAGGCTATAAGTTAAGTCATTTTCAAAACATAAAAATTCGGATTTTTCAGTTTACTTACTGCTATAAAATGGGTACCAAAATCTTGTACAAAATTAACTTTTTGACCAAAACCAACCATAGAAATGATCATTCCTATACTCTAATATCATCATACATCCACCATAACATCAAAATCATAACAAAAATAAAAATCTTTAGATCAAAATAAGGTTTTTAACAAGATTTCTAGCAAGAACCACCATGGATCATGCTAAAAACACCATGCATAACCATGGCTTCCACTTACCAACATCAAGAAAATAAAAAGTGCTTGTATGTGTGAAATTTGTATACCTATGTGATCCTTGATCAAAAATAGAGATGGGTCTATGCTTGGTTTAGCTTGAATCAACCTCAAACTCAATATAATTTGAAAATTGAATGGGTTTGGGTGGTTGGGTGGAGTTTCGGCAAAAAGGAAGAAGAGAGAGAGGATTGTTGGATTTTGGAAGTAAAAAAAATGTGTAGTGTGTTTATTTTAAATTTTTATTTAGTGGGGTAGGGACCAAATTGCAATTTGGCAATAGTTTGGCTAAAAAAAATGTAAATAGTTAGCTAAAAGTGGGAAATAATTACTAGTCAATTTTGAAAATATTTACGGGACTCGGATTTCGTAAAAATACTTAAAAGTTTAAACGCACACGAAAAATAATAATATAACGACTCGATACGTAATTAAAACGATATCGTCGAAAATATTAAATATCGAAACGATCGATAGTTAAATATAAAATCATGGGCATCCGTCGGTATCGCGATCACTAGTAGTCCTCGTTGCTCGTCAAAATATTAAAATAAAATATTTAATATCGATTTCAACTTAAACCGTTAAACATAATAATATTTAATGTTATAAAATACTTCAAAAATATTTGAAAAGTAAGAATTAAGTAATGACCTTATTTTGCGGGTTTTACATCAATCATCCTCTAAGTGTTTATAACAATTCGTCCAAAACAAACTATACAGATTTGAACTTCAATAATGTTTTAATCATATCTCACTCATTTTATGGATCCCATTGAGTGGCCAACTCTCACATATGTAGAAGTCACATACCATACTGTATATTAAATTATCCAAGTCATTTTAACAAGTTATCATATGGTTTCTTACTTTTTTATACAGCCTACTATTTTAGTCATGATTTCAACATCTTTACATGTAGATTTTAATCATTTTATCCAAATTTATCAACACAAGATCCCCACATAATACTTTGATCATCATATATCATCATATACATATACATTTAGAAGGAAAATACATAATTACATTTATAAAATAACAAGATAATAGGAAGAGATTGATCCCTATACCAATCAAGATGATGAAAGGATGAGATTTTGATGAACAAGGCTTGGTTCTTGTTATCAAATCTTCAACTTTTAGCAAGACAACTTCTTGGATCCTTCAAATGGATGAACACTTCCATGAAATCAGCCCTTGAAACTCATAAAAACTCCTTTTTCATATGTTAAGATCACCTCCAATCTTCATGTCTTCAATAGGTTATCATCTTGTGCAAGTTTAACACAAGATTCTTGGATAAATTTTTGATCAAGTGGTGGTTTATGGTGGAGGATGGGACGGCATAGGAGAGAGTTTAAGAGAGATTGTGGAGTAGTTGCATGTAACAAATGAGTTATCTTGTTTAAAGTTAGTAGTTTCGTGGTTTACTGGTTTTGTGTGTAACTAAGGACAAGTGTCCTTAGTTAGCATGCATATTGACACCTATTGAGGTGTGTTGGTGAAGCTTGCCGCCCATGATGAGGGGGTGGGACAAGTATAACTTGTTTCATCCCCTTATTAATTTATTAGTACTCCTCGATTCTAGTTTCCTAGATTTGCGTGCCCTCGGGTCGTTTTACGAAAAATGTTTTTATAAATTATGAATCAAAGGCACAAAACGAATCTAATAAAACTGTCTCATAAAAAACGGAGTTCCAAAACGTAAATACAGAAACCTAGGATTTCCGGTTTAGTCGTAAAGGACGTTAAATTATTCACGTAAGTCCTAATTTCTTCTCGTAAATTTGTGGGTTTATAAACCAACACAAAATAAAATTCCAAAATAATATTCAAGAATAAATTTTATTTCCTGAAATGTCGGACTGTCACCAAAAACGGTGTATGTAAACGTAAGCACGTAACGTAGAATTCTCCGGTTTAGACGTAGTCGATGCTACTTTAAGACGTAAACACCAATTTCTTCCCAAAAATGAGTGAGTTCATAATATAACATTAAAATAATGTTTTTAAATAATACTTGAGAATAAAATATCGACCATAAATTGACGGATTATCACAACATTTTCCCCTAAACAGGATCTTTGTCCTCAAAGATCAATTTATCTTACTACTCGCTTCTTATAAAGTTAAAGCCATGTGGGTATTTCCTCCACATTCGGTCTTTTCTCTCAAGTGTAATTCATTACAATACGTGAGTTTCATCAAACATAACTACGGGAATACGATCAGGCTTAATGTTGACTTACATTCTCTATCCATGATGTTCACGGGTTTTTGATGAATGAAAATTTTCGCCGATCTAAACTTCATCAAGAAGTAATCATATTTTCACTTCATAGACATTTTATCAAGTTCGATATACGAAACATAATTCACGCAGCCCTTGAAGTCCTAGGGTAGATCCAACTTATATTCCTTTCAAACCAACTTTTTTCATTATCTCAATGGTCCCATACAACGGGGACTTATTTCCCATGATCCTTCAGATCATCAATTCATTTCTCCATGGTGAAATTTTTTGGCATAGCTTTGCTACCCATCCGGCACTTCAGGATCTACACTTCATATTCACATAACCTCCTGCCCACATCCGGCACTTCAAGTCTCGCGGGTCGGGTATCTGGTAAGGTTAGGTTTGTCATCATAGGCAACCTTAAATCTAAAAGACATGTCCAACTCACAATGGGTGTATGTCGGGTATCTTCATCCCAACTCCTTCTTACAGATGCTCTTTTATTTAGAACCTCACAAGATTCGACCTCGATCCTAATACCATAATTATCAATGATAATATCTTCAAAGGAAAACGATCATACGGTTTATTACCAAAGGTCAATCATTCAAGCATAAAATGACACTTCTAGTGTTTTGTATTGTTACTTTAGCTCGTCCCTTTGATTGGGGTGGTAAACAGTACTCTCATCAAGGTTCATTCCAAATGAATTCTGAGCAAATCTCTAGAAATTCGATGCGAAGCGAGGATCTTGATAGAGATTATCGATACAGGCACACTATGTTTACACAACTCCTTTAAATACAAAGAGTCAATTTCTTCATCGAGAATCTATCATTAACGGGAATGATATTAGTAGATTTGGTCAGTCTGTTGAGGATGACCCAAATCGAATCAAATTCAGATGATGACCTTTGCAATAGTTAGACGTTTACTAATGTATGAGGCGATGTCTCCCTTCATGATTTTCCATCAGTACAACTTCTTCAGATAAGGATACATTAAATTAGAAATGGCATGAATAGAATACTTAAACTTATGAGATTCCAACATGACTAAATCTCAAAATCTCCATATTTAGGCAACCACAAATGGCCTTCTAAACATTTAACGCCATCGGCTCTCATTTCTAATGGTTCACATTGACCACGAACCCCTTTTCGTTATTTATATTATCCTTCTTACAAGCATCAGCTATTTTTAAATTGTTCGGGCAAATTATTTTGCACAGTTCATTACTAAGGAACACATCTTAATTGGTCCTTTTATCCTTTCTACCTAATATGTAAACAACTACTTTCACCTTCCCCGATAAAATAAATATTATGACCACAATTCACTCAGAAATTCTTTCTTCATATTTTCTAAGTTTTAGTTTCGTCTCAACTATCATCTTTATTAGTTTGCTCAATCTGATGTTTAAAGCGGCGATAATTATCACAAATAATTAAGTAATAAATATATAATTTTACGAAACGTAAACGTAAAATTTTATAAATTTCTCAGTTCGTCCAATTATAGAAAAATGTTGAGAATAAATTTAAATTTAATTAACACGATTTTTGTTGATTTAACGAAAATAATTAATAAGACCCGTAATTATTCGAAAATCTTTGTTTATACTTTTGTCAAAATTTACTTAGTTTGAAAAGCAAAAATTGTCGTTCCAAATTCCAAATCATGGTTTAAATGGTTTCCTCAATCCCTCTCAGGTTGTCTTGCGGTATAGATAAACATTTACTCCTAAGGGAGTTTAGTTAATAATCTGGGTATGAGGGAATAATCCCTTAAAAATCCTTTGATAAATATTTGTCAAAATATATTTGCACTTTCTTTTTGGTATAACCCAAAGCCTTAATGGCTCTAATCTTTGAAGAGTCAATATAGATTCCATTATCTATTAATCACATGGTCAAATAATATAAAGGATTAAGCCTTAAATCACATGTTAAATACTCAAGGTACATGTTTTCATTGCTCGACTAACTCAGGGCAGTCTATAAATGATTATTAACTCCTTCCTAAACAAACAGATGGTCCTTAATGATCACAAGCATGGATTTATCAAATTACAGCCTACACACTTGACTCACAAAATTTATGAATGCTACATGTGCATTGGTCAATCCAAACGACATAACATGAAACTCATAATGTTCATTACAAGTTCCGGATGTAGTGATTGGAATAGATAATCTTCTTTGCGGACACGAAGTTGATGATAACCATGTCGTGGATCAAATCTTTAGAACATATGCTAGAACCTTGTACATGATCTAACAAATCTTGCATCTTGAGTAATGGATATAAATTTTGATCGTCAATTTATTCAGTTCACAGTAATCAATAAATATAAGGAATGATAATATCGTAGTTGTTCAAAATGACGTGCTCAAAAGAATAAAGGCTTTTTCCGAAAACTCTCTCAGTTGGACGGTAACTCTTTCGATTCTGATGAAGCTGACGTACAGTGCACATGCCACAGGTGCAGCACCGGGAATATAATCAATTCCAAATTCAACTTGCCTTAATGGCGAAAGTCTAGGTAATTCACCACCAAATACCTCCTAAAGTTTCAAAGAACAGAAACATCTTTTAATAAATCCATCTTAGGTTCTTTCTAGATTACAAGATTTATGACTAGTTCATAACCATTCACGGTATAATTTCAAGTCTAAATACAAGATATGGTCATCCATCAAGAATTATTTAGATCACTTTTGATAATCAGCATCTTATCTTTTAGGGGAATTCTACTCGAGTTCCCATCAATTAAGACAATGTCGTCGTGTCGTAATCAATCAATCCATTCTACTGGCACTACCAACTTTCTTGTTTTGTTACTGTTGATAAGATGTTAACTTCTCAAATTCAAGGATATCTAGAGACGTAACTACCATTAAAAGAGTAAGGTCAACGCATAATCTACGCGAGAGAATTTCAAATCAGATACAGACAAAAACATTAACGAACATGGATATATCCCATGTTTTCATAATTTGAGTACGCATTCGAAAGCTCCTCGGATCGTTACCCTGGTCGTTCAAATGAAATCTAATCAAAAGAAATGATAGGAACGTCGATACATCCAGTCGGGCATCAACACTCGATAATTAGATACTTTTCCAAAGAATCTTACCACGAGAGAATTAGACAAAAAGGGGATATCAATTGTCAAGTAAGACAATTTCCACAGATAAGTAAATTCTATTCAGAAGAATTAATGGTACGGGCACATATGTAGGTGTCTCTAACAATATGTGTGACAATCCGTCAATTTATGATTGATATTTTATTCTCAAGTGTAATTTAAAAACATTATTTTAATGTTATATTATGAACTCACTCATTCATGGGAAGAAATTTGGGTTTACTCTTGAAGTAGCATCGACTACGTCTAAACTGGAGGATTCTACGTTACGTGCTTACGTTTACATACACCGTTTTTGGTGACAGTCCGACATTTCAGAAAATAAATTGATCCATGAATATTATTTTGAGATTTTAAATTTGTGTTGTTTCATAAACTCACAAATTTACGAGAAGAGATTAGGACTTACGATTATAATTTAACGTCCTTTACGACTAAACCGGAAACCTTAGGATTACGTATTTACGTTTTTGAACTCCGTTTTTGATGAGACAATTTTTATTAGATTCGTTTTGTGCCGTTGATTCATAATTTATGAACACGTTTTTCGTAAAACGACCCGAGGGCACGCAAATTGAGGAAACTAGAATCGAGTAATACCCGTAAATTAGTGGGATTAGACAAAACAAGTTTTACCCCACCCCACTAACTTGGGACGGTCAAACAAGCCTTGGTGGCAAGTTTCTACATAAACTTGCAAGACACATGTCTTATAAGCTTAATAAACAAGCTAACTTTTCACCTAAACCCACAAAACCACCTAAGACTTACCATTTGCACTTTCATACATGCAATACCACCAAAAACTCACAACTCTCTCCTCCCTCTCTCTAAATTTCTTCCACCACCACCCCTAAACACCCTCATTTGATCAAATTTAACCATGAAATCCTATGTTATTCACACATATGATGAAGCCCTTTTCAAGCTCTATTGATTGGTGGTGATTTTAACATCCAAGGAGAAGATGTGGTGATGTCCAAGGGCTGATTTATACATGAAGATTACAAGTATTGATGGTCTTCAAAGTTGGTGTTGATCTATCTCAAGTTTTGCTATCAAAAATCCAAGCCTTGATCATAAACTACTTAATCTTTGTGGTATAAAGATTGTTCTTCCTATCCTATTGTTATTTTGATTATGTAATCTTGTATTTTCTTTCCTATTGTATATGTATATGATGAATATATGATGATTAAAATATTGTGTGGGGATTTGGTGTTGATAAATATGGTTAAAAAGATGGAAAACCATAGGTAACAAGGTTAAAATCTTGCTAAATATGATGGCTGTATAAAAATAGTATGTAACCAAATGTTAAACTGATAAAATGCTAAAGTAGAATCAATATACAGTAAGTATTAGGTGTTATACACATGTGAGAGTTGGCCATGAAATTGAATCATCAAAATGAGTGAGATATAATCAAAACAAGTTTAGAGTGCAAATCTGCCTACACTGTTTTGGACGAATTTATTAAAATATTTAGAGGTTGATTCATCAGTAGCTATAAAGGAATAAAATGAAGCACATATCATGTAGTTTCTGTGATAACAATTTGAGGTCCTATCTCCATATAGAACTCTAGATATTTACATTTTAGTGGATTGAAAATTTAGGACATATTTGGTAAAATAAATAGTATATAATATAAGCACTCAAAATTTTATATTTATAAAATATACATATATAAATCCCACTAGTTGATAATAATTATAAATAAAGAGGTATATATATATTGATATTAAAATAGGACATTTTATATAAATTACAAGTATAAATGTTTTTCCAAGTTATAAAACTATATACTAAGTTTTACGTCTTTTCGGCTAAAACCGAAAGATTAACGTTTTTGTCAAATAAAACTTAGATGGTCGGACCCGTCTAATATAAACTTTTATAAACTCACATACTGATATATGAACTTATATAACAAGTAAAAACCGAAAAAACCCGAGCTTTACAACATATAGACATTAACGGGCCAAAGTAGCCTTATTGGACTATAAACCCGACTAGTTAGTAAAACACTTACAAACTTACTTATTGGGCTTAACCCATTTGGGCCCAACATGTAAAGTATAATACTGATAATAAAAGTATAATTGGGCTAATATGATATATTGGGCTTCTTGGGCCTATTGGGCCTCAAAATATAAACAAGTTGAACTAGTGTAACTAGTCTTGAAAATTTCCAACACATAACATTAAATTGAGTAAATGAGAATATATAAACCCAATTGATCATCATATATATAAAATCATCATATGTATACAAAATTTCTATTTTTATAAAGTCATTGGACAAGAGTCTAAGACGAGTATTATTTGTCTAGGTTTCCGTGATTGAAGCACGTACCGTACATCCGAATTGCCGATAACCCGCTTTCCCACATCAACGTGAGTTCATAGCCTCGCACTCTTTTAAATGTTTTTATGAAATGTTTTATTAACCCGCGAGGGAGATAACATGTTAGTTTTGATAAAAGAGGACACCATTTGTCTCGCTTATTTGATTATTGATTTGGACCCGGATGATTGTATGACCCTATGAATGATTATATGACCCGATAGATGAAATGAAATGGATTATTAAAGTTAGGTTATGTCACTAAAAGTCCCATTAGCATGAATTGTGAACTACCGGGATTTGGTAGACGCTTATGCATATAATAGTAATATTTGGGGACGATCACCCCAGTTCGCGCCTTGACGGTTGATCATCGTCTTGCCACATTGATTGGTAAGCGAATTTATGTATGAGAAGATTTCCATAGCGTGATTTTTGTGACGAAACGCTAACATAGATGGGCAAATTGAGTTTCGGGCTAGCTACCCGTTGTTTTTTGTAGTAAGGTAACAATGTCATGCGGCTTATAATAATCCAAAAATAACGAAATACTGCTATACGCACTGAATTACGATATATTGCCTAACTAGCAATACGGGGTCTTACTATTGATATTATGTTCGTGTTTTGGTTTTTCATAACCATATTCATATAACGGTTTTTATTTAACTTTATACAATGTTATAAAACGTATTGTATGATGTTTTTACGACTTTGGTTCGTATATTGATTTTGAAGGCAAAAGCCTATATCATGATTTTTGATAAGGACTTGTATAAAATGACTTTGGCTATTTTATGGCCTGTTACAAAGATTTGTACAAAATGATTTTTGGAATAATTATATACCGATGATATATTGATGGTTTTATTAAACTCTATGAATTCACTCGGCGTTATCGCTGACCTTTTCTTTTAACATGTTTTATCTTAGGTACTTGACGGTAATTCTCAGGAAGACAACAAGAATTCATGGCCCGCACTTAAATAACAATTTCCATTCAAATCTTTTGTAAAATTGTATGAAATGACTATGACTTGGGACCTATGTAAATTTGATATTTATGAATGGAAATGCTTTATTAATAAACGACGTGATTTTTAAAGCGTTGTCTATGATGTGAGTAATGTGCTATCCCATAACACCAACGAGTCATCCGCTGTATTGAATTGTGTAAATTTAGGGGTGTTACAGTTTGGTACCAGAGCTCTCGTTATAGAGAACGAAAGATTTTTAAAACTAAGGTTTTGAATAAAACATTTCAAAATCTTTTAACTATAAACATTTTTCAAAAAATGTTTAAAAATCTTTTGACTATAACGGTCCTGAAGAATTCCCGAGTTACCGACAAGGCCAGACTGAGAAGTGTTATTTTAGTATATATATAACTTGGATTATATATATATATATATATATATATATATATATATATATATATATATATATATATATATATATATATATATATATATATATATATATATATATATATATATATATATATATATATATATATATATATGATGTAATTTGATTACATGATTGTTTGATGATTATTTTAATACGTATACGAGGTATTTATACGACATAGATTGTCACAAGAAACCCTAACTCCCCTAGTAAATCAATCGAAGCTATTCCCATAGGAATTCTAGCTATTCTAGATCTAAACCAAGTTGTGGATATTTATGATCCCAACAAAATGGTTGATATTCGTAGAAACGTTAATATTAGTTGATTGTGATATTAAAGAAGAATTGGCGAGATTAAAACTAATATCGATGTCATGACGATCTTTCCATATAGACTGGAGTTTGACAAAACGTTACCACCTAGAAAGATGTCATCTGATTCGTTGTCACCCACTTCTTAAAATTGAAATCGAAAGGGTGAATGTTGCACTTGAGGCTGTCATTGGAACCATTACCCAAAAGCCTAATGCCACTAGTACCTTTCTGAGAAGTCTAATTGAATGTGTGAGTCATTTAATACTAGTGACTCATTTGATAATTGTTGTTGTAAGAGCTATAGGATTGGAAATTAAGTGTTGATCATATCGAGCTTTTATTGCCCTTTTAAGGTCTAAGAATAAGGTTGAAAGTATTAGAGAATGAGGTAGGATATCGCATTGAGTATAAGTTGATTAAAACTTGAATAAAATAAAATTTAACCCGTATGGAATAAGAAACTGTTAAGAGGAAGTCGTTAAGTTCTGTAATTGAACTCTAAGGTTTTTGATTGTTGATTCGTGTTAAGGGTTGTTCCTAGGCCATTGTCCAATGATGAGGATGCCCAGTGTCCAAGAAATAAATTGAAGAAATCTTCTTCTGAATTGGGACCGATGGATCTTCCGGGACAGGTGGAACACCTAATGAACCTTGTAGATTAGTATTCATTGTGGTATCTTTTAAAAATCCCTAACTTAACTGAGACATCAGTTGGTAGGATGAGTTCTTGGAATTGTATGACATAGTGACACATAATGTGTTACGGTACAATTTTGACTTGTTTGTGATTAATGAAAAGACTACCATTGATTGCTAAATCCTACAAGTATCGATGTTATCTATCTTTTATTGCTTCTTCCTAATGTTCGCATTAGTGATGCAACCATTGAACAAGTACTCATCTCGAATTGAGTTACGTTGTGGATTATTCTTTTTTAGTGCCATCGAGGTCATGAACCTCATGATTAATTGGCTAAAGCTCATTTCCTATCATATTGTAGTTAGTTCTTGGTGAACAACTCTTCATCACTCCTTTGCAGATCACTCATTGTTTTTATAAGATAAAACAGTATCCCTTGAGAAAAATTGGGGTTTCATCATCATATGGCTTATTTAAAGTGAGTCTTATAAGTAATCGTTATCGAAATAAAGTTGTTTATAAAACACCTTGGAAAAACTTAATTGTTTCCATAACAAAGAACATCTTTTTAAATTTATTTTTGATTGTTATTTAAGAATTAAGCATGAAAATGTTTTTATTATAAACATAATGATAAAGTTTTGACGAACTGAGTATTGCATCGTTAATCTTGAAATTGTATATAGTTGCGCGCCTACATACAATTTGGAAGGGACCATGCAAGGCTGATTAGTAGTCACCATGAAATTATTAATAAACACTAAATTTTGTTTGAAGATTGTGAAAGATTAAATTTTATGAGATCTACAAGAAGTGCAAAATAGGGACATATTGATAGGGACACCTACATATGTGCCCGTACTATTTATTCTTCTGAGTCGAATTTACTCATCTGTGGAACTTGTCTTATTTGACAATTGATATACTCTTCTTGTCCAATTCTTTCGTAGTTAGATTCTTTGGAAAAGTATCTGATTACCGAGTCTTGATACTCGATTGGATGTATCGACGTTCCTATCATTTCTTTTGATTAGATTTCATTTGAATGACCAGGGTAACGATCCAAGGAGCTTTCGAATGCGTACTCAAATTATGAAAACATGGGATATATTCATGTTCATTAAATGTTTTCGTCTGTATTTGATTTGAAATTCTCTCCCGTAGATTATGCGTTGACCTTACTCTTTTAAGGTTAGTTATGTCTCCAGATATCCTTGAGTTGTGAAGGATTATGAGTTATTATTAGTCTTTTGAGAAGTTCACATCTTATCGACGACAATAAAACTGAAAAGTAGTGCTAGTAGAATGGATTGATTGATTATGACATGACGACATTGTCTTAATTGATGGGAACTCGAATAGAATTCCCCTAAATGATAAGATGTTGATTATCAAAAGTGATCTAAATAATTCTTGATGGATGACCATATCTTGCTTTTAGACTCGAAATTTATACCATGAATGGTTGTGAATTAGTCATAGATATTATAATCTAGAAAGAACCTAATATGAATTTGTTAAAAGATCTTTTTGTTATCTGAAACTTTAGGAAGTATTTGTTGGCGAAATTTATACCATGAATGGTTGTGAATTAGTCATAGATATTATAATCTAGAAAGAACCTAATATGAATTTATTAAAAGATGTTTCTGTTATCTGAAACTTTAGGAAGTATTTGTTGGTGAATTACCTAGACTTTCGCCATTAAGGCAAGTTGAATTTGGTATTGATTATATTCCCGGTGCTACACCCGTGGCGTATGCACTATACTTCAGCACCATCTGAATTAAAAGAATTACCGTGCAACTGAGAGAGTTGTCGGAGAAAGATTTTATTCTACCAAGATCGTCATTATGAAGAGCTATGGTATTATCATTCCTTATATTTATTAATTACCGTGAACTAAGTAATTTGACGATTAAAATCTATATCCACTACCCAAGGTTCTAGCGTATGTTTTAAAAATTTTGATCATCGGCATGGTTATCATCACCTTCGCATCCGCGAAAAAGATTATGTATTCCAATCACTACAACCGGTACGTTATCACCATCTGAATTAAAAGAATTACCGTACAACTGAGAGAGTTGTCGGAGAAAACTTTTATTCTACCAAGATCGTCATCATGAAGAGCTATGGTGCTATCATTCCTTATATTTATTGATTACCGTGAACTAAGTAGATTGATGATCAAAATCTATATCCACTACCCAAGATGATAGATTTGTTCGATCATTTACAAGGTTCTAGCATATATTCAGGAATTTGATCCACGGCATGGTTATCATCAACTTCGCGTCCGCGAAGAAGATTATCTGTTCCAATCACTACATCCAGAACTGGTAATGAACATTATGAGTTTCATGTTATGTCGTTTGGATTGACCAATGCACATGTAGCATCCATAAATTTGGTGAATCATGTGTGTAGACTGTAATTTGATAAATTCATGCTTGTGATCATTAAGGACTATTTGTTTGTTTATAAGAATAAGAATGAGTTAATAATTATTTATAGATTGCCCTGAATTGTCCGAACAATAAAAACCTGTACCTTGAGTATTTAACCTGTGATTAAAGACTAAATCCTTTACATTATTCAACCGTGTGATTAATAGATAATGGAATCTATATTGCCTCTTCAATAATTTGAGCCATTTAAGATTTTGGGGTTTTACCAAAAGGAAAGTGGAAATATGTTTTGACAAATAATTTATCAAAGGATTTTTAAGAAGTTATTCCCTTATACCCAAAACATTTAACTAAACTCCTGTTTAGGGGTAAATGTTTGTGTATACCTCAAGAATACCTAAATAGGGATTGAGGAAAACATTTAAACCATGACTTGGAATTTGAAACAACAATTTTTGCTTTTCAACTTAGAAAATTTTGACCAAAGTATAAATAAAGATTTTTCGAACTACGAATCTCAAAAATTATTTTCGGTAAATCAACAAAAATCGTGTTAATTAAATTCAAATTTATTCTTTTGAACATTTTCCTATAATTGGACGAACCGAAAAAAGAAATTCAAAACTTTTTACGTTTATGTTTCATAAAATTAAATATTTATTATTTAATTACTAGTAATACTTATCGACGCTTTAAACGTCGGATTGAGAAAAACTGATAAAAATGATAGTTAAGACGAAACTAAAACATAGAAAATATGAAGAAAGAAATTTTGAATGAATACGGTCATGATAATTATTTCATCAGGGAAGGTGAATGTAGATACTGACACATTATGTAGAAAGGATAAAGAATCAATTAGGACGTGTTCCTTAATAATGATTGTGCAAAATAAATTGCCGAACAATTTAAAAATAGCCGATGCTTGTAAAAAGGATAATATAGATAATAAAAGTGGTTGGCGGCTAATGTGAACCATTAGAATTAAGAAGCCGATGGCGTTAAATGTATAAAAGGCCACTTGTGGTTGCCTAAACATGGAGGATTTCGATATTTAGTTATGTTGGTATCTCATAAGTATAAGTATCTATTCCTGTCATTTTTGATTAAATGTATCTTTGTCTGAAGTTGTACTAATGGCAAATTATGAAGGCAGAGATCGCCTCATACATTAGTAAACGTCTAACTATTGCAAAGCTCATCATCTGAATTTGATTCGATTTGGGTCATCGTCGACAGATTGACCAAATCTGCTAATATCATTCCTGTTAATGATAGATTCTCAATGAAGAAATTGACTCTTTGTATTTAAAGGAGTTGTGTAAACATAGTGTACGTGTATCGATCATCTCTATCGAGATCCTCGCTTCGCATCGAATTTCTAGAGACTTGCTCAGAAGTCATTGGGAACGAACCTTGATGAGGGTACTGTTTACCACCCCAATCGAAGGGACGATGTAACGTAATGATACAAAACACTAGACGTCTTGTTTTATGTTTGAATGATTGACCTTTGGTAATGCACCGTATAATCGTTTTCCTCTGGAGAGATTATAATTGATAATTGTCGTATTAGGATTGAGATCGAATCTTGTGAGGATATATATATGAGAGCATCCGTAAGCAGGAGTTGGGATGAAGACATCCGACATACACCCATTGTGAGTTGGACATGTATTTTAGGTTTAAGGTTTACTATGATGACAAACCTAACCTTACAAAATACCCGACCCGCGAGACCTGAATTGATTGTTGAAATTAGGATTTGATTATTGACTGCCAATAGTGGGCAGGAGGTTATATGAATATAAAATGTAGATCTTGAAGTGCAGGATGGGTAGCGAAGTTATGCCAAAAATTTTCACTTTGGAAAAATGGATAGATGATCTGAAAGTTCATGGGAAATAAGTCCCCGTTGCATGGGACCATTGAGATGATGTAAAAGTTGGTTTGAAAGGCATATAAGCTGGATCTACCCTACTACTTCAAGGGCTGCGCGAATTATGTTTCGTAAATCGAACTTGATAAATATCTATCAAGTGAAAATCTGAATTCTTCTTGATAAAGTTTAGATCGGCGAAAAGTTTCATTCATCAAAAACCCGTGGTATTATGGATAGAGAAAGTAAGTCAACATTAAGCCTGATCGTATTCCCGTAGTTATGTTTGATGAAACTCGCGTATTGTAATGGATTACACTTGTGAGAAAAGACCGAATGTGGAGGAAATACCCACATGGCTTTAACTCTATAAGAAGCGAGTAGTAAGATAAAATGATCTTTGAGGACAAAGATCTTATTTAGGGGTAAATGCTGTGACAATCCGTCAATTGATGATTGATATTTTATTCTCAAGTGTCATTTAAAAACATTATTTTAATGTTATATTATGAACTCACTCATTCATGGGAAGAAATTTGGGTTTACGTCTTGAAGTAGCATCGACTACGTCTAAACTGGAGGATTCTACGATACGTGCTTACGTTTACATACACCGTTTTTGGTGACAGTCCGACATTTCAGAAAATAAATTTATCCGTGAATATTATTTTGAGATTTTAAATTTGTGTTGTTTCATAAACTCACAAATTTACGAGAAGAGATTAGGACTTACGATTATAATTTAACGTCCTTTACGATTAAACCGGAAACCTTAGGATTACGTATTTACGTTTTTGAACTTCGTTTTTGATGAGACAATTTTTATTAGATTCGTTTTGTGTCGTTGATTCATAATTTATGAACACGTTTTTAGTAAAACGACCCGAGGGCACACAAATTGAGGAAACTAGAATCGAGGAATACCCGTAAATTAGTGGGATTAGAAAAACAAGTTTTGCCTCACACCACTAACATGGGACGGCCAAACAAGCCTTGGTGGCAAGTTTCTATATAAACTTGCAAGACACATGTCTTGTAAGCTTAATAAACAAGCTAACTTTTCACCTAAACCCACAAAACCACCTAAGACTTACCATTTGTACTTTCATACATGCAATACCACCAAAAACTCACAACTCTCTCCTCCCTCTCTCTAAATTTCGTCCACCACCACCCCTAAACACCCTCATTTGATCAAATTTAACCATGAAATCCTATGTTATTCACACATATGATGAAGCCATTTTCAAGCTCTATTGATTGGTGGTGATTTTAACATCCAAGGAGAAGATGTGGTGATGTCCAAGGGCTGATTTCTACAAGAAGATTACAAGTATTGATGGTCTTCAAAGTTGGTGTTGATCTATCTCAAGTTTTGCCATCAAAAATCCAAGCCTTGATCATAAACTACTTAATCTTGGTGGTATAAAGATTGTTCTTCCTATCCTCTTGTTATTTTGATTATGTAATCTTGTATTTTCTTTCCTATTATATATGTATATGATGAATATATGATGATAAAAATATTGTGTGTGGATTTGGTGTTGATAAATATGGTTAAAAAGATGGAAACCCATAGGTAACAAGGTTAAAATCTTGCTAAATATGATGGCTGTATAAAAACAGTAAGTAACCAAATGTTAAACTTATAAAATGGTAAAGTGGAATCAATATACAGTAAGTATTAGGTTTTATACATATGTGAGAGTTGGCCATGCAATTGAATCATCAAAATGAGTGAGATATGATAAAAACAAGTTTAGAGTGCAAATCTGCCTACACTGTTTTGGAAGAATTTATTAAAATATTTAGAGGTTGATTCATCAGTATCTATACAAGAATAAAATGAAGCACATATCATGTAGTTTCTGTGATAAAAATTTGAGGTCCTATCTTCATATAGAACTCTAGATACGGACATTTTAGTGGATTGAAAATTTAGGACATATTTGGTAAAATAAATAGTATATAATATAAGCACTCAAAATTTTGTATTTATAAAATATACATATATAAAACCCATTAGTTGAAAATAATTATAAATAAAGAGGTATATATATATATTTATATTAAAATAGGACATGTTATATAAATTACAAGTATAAATGTTTTTCCAAGTTATAAAACTATATACTAAGTTTTACGTCTTTTCGGCTAAAACCGAAAGATTAAGGTTTTTGTCAAATAAAACTTAGACGGTCGGACCCGTCTAATATAAACTTTTATAAACTCACATACTGATATATGAACTTATATAACAATTAAAAACCGATAAAACCCGAGCTTTACAACATATAGACATTAACGGGCCAAAGTAGCCTTATTGGACTATAAACCCGACTAGTTAGTAAAACACTTATAAACTTACTTATTGGGCTTAACCCATTTGGGCCCTACATGTAAAGTATAATAATGATAAAAAAAGTATAATTGGGTTAATATAATATATTGGGCTTGTAATGGGCCCATTGCGCCTCAAAATGTAAAAAAGTTGAACTAGTGTAACTAGTCTTGAAAATTTCCAACACATAACACTAAATTGAGTAAATGAGAATATATAAACCCACTTGATCATCATATATATAAAATCATCATATGTATACACAATTGTTATTTTTATAAAGTCATTGGACAAGAGTCTAAGACGAGTATTATTTGTCTAGGTTTCCATGATTGAAGCACGTACCGTACATCCGAATTGCCGATAACCCGCTTTCCCACATCAACGTGAGTTCATAGCCTCACACTCTTTTAAATGTTTTTATGAAATGTTATATTAACCCGCGAGGGAGATAACATGTTAGTTTTGATAAAAGAGGACACCATTTGTCTCGATTATTTGATTATTGATTTGGACCCGGATGATTGTATGACCCTATGAATGATTATATGACCCGATAGATGAAATGAAATGGATTATTAAAGTTAGATTATGTCACTAAAAGTCCCATTAGCATGAATTGTGAACTACCGGGATTTGGTAGACGCTTATGCATATAATAGTACTATTTGGGGACGATCACCCTAGTTCGCGCCTTGACGGTTGATCCCCGTCGTGCCACATTGATTGGTAAGCGAATTTATGTATGAGAAGATTTCCATAACGTGATTTTTTTGACGAAACGCTAACATAGATGGGCAAATTGAGTTTCGAGCTAGCTACCCGTTGTTTGTTGTAGTAAGTTAACAATGTCATGCGGCTTATAATAATCCAGAAATAACGAAATACTGCTATACGCACTGAATTACGATATATTTCCTAACTAGCAATACGGGGTCTTACTATTGATATTATGTTCGTGTTTTGTTTTTTCATAACCATATTCATATAACGGTTTTTTATTTAACTTTATACAACGTTATAAAACGTATTGTATGATGTTTTTACGACTTTGGTTCGTATAATGATTTTGAAGGCAAAAGCCTATATAATGATTTTTGATAAGGACTGTTATAAAATGACTTTGGCTATTTTATGGCCTATTACAAAGATTTGTACAAAATGATTTTCGGTAATAATTATATACCGATGATATACTGATGGTTTTATTAAACTCTATGAATTCACTCGGCGTTATCGTTGACCTTTTCTTTTAACATGTTTTATCTCAGGTACTTGAAGGTAATTCTCGGGAAGACAACAAGAATTCATGGCCCGCACTTAAATAACAATTTCCATTCAAATCTTTTGTAAAATTGTATGAAATGACTATGACTTGGGACCTATGTAAATTTGATATTTATGAATGGAAATGCTTTATTAGTAAACGACGTGATTTTTAAAGCGTTGTCTATGATGTGAGTAATGTGCTATACCGTAACACCAACGAGTCTTCCGCTGTATTGAATTGTGTAAATTTAGGGGTGTTACAATATGTCCCTATTTATGCACTTCTTGTAGATCTCATAAAGTTTAATCTTTCACAACTTCAAAGAAAATGTAGTGTTTATTAACAATTTCATGGTGACGACTAATCAGCCTTGCATAGTCCCTTCCAAATTGTATGTAGGCGCGCAACTATATACAATTTTAGTATTAACGATGCAATACTCAATTCTTCAAAACTTTGTCATCATGTTTAAAATATATATTCATGCTTGATTCAAAAATGAATTTACAGAGATGTTCTTTGTTATGAAAACAATTAAGTTTTCCAAGGTGTTTCATAAACAACTTTATTTCTATAACGATTACTTAATAATCTCACTTTGAATAATCCATACGGTTTTAACTTTATAAAAACAACGAGTGATCTGCAAAAGAGTGATGAAGAGTTGTTCACCAAGAAATAACTACAATATGATAGGAAATGAGCTTAGCCAAGTAATCATGAGGTTCATGACCTCGATGGCGCTCAAAAAGAATAATCCACAACGTAACTCAAATAGAGATGAGTACTTGTTCAATGGTTGCATCATTAATGCGATCATTAAGATGAAATAATAAAAGATAGATAACATCGATACATGTAGGATTTAGCAATCAAAGGTAGTCTTCTCATTAATCACAAACAAGTCAATATTGTACCGTAACACATTACGTGTTACCATGTCATACAATTCCAAAAACTCATCCTACCAACTGATGTCTCAGTTAAGTTAGGGATTTTAAAAGATAGAACACTGAATAATAATCTACAAGAGTCATTAGGTGTTCCACCTGTCCCGGAAGATCCATCGGTTCCAATTCTGAAGAAGATTTCTTTAATTTATTTCTGGAACACTGGGCATCCTCGTTATTTGACAATGGCCTAGGAACAACCCTTAACACGAACCAACAATCATTTAAAACCTTATAATTAAATCGCAGGACTTAACGACTTCCTCTTAACAATCTCATATTCCATACGAGTTAAATTTTACTTTATTCAAGTTTCAATCATCTTATACTCAATGTGACATCCTACCTCATTCTCCAATTCTTTCAACCTTATTCTTAAACCTTGAAAGGGCAATAGAAGCTCTATATGAACAACACTTAATTTTCAATCCTATATCCCATAAAATAATAATTATCAAATGAGTCACTAGTATGAAATGACTCACACATTCAATTAGATTTCTCGGAATGATACTAGTGGCATGAGGCTTTTGGGAAATGGTTCCAATGACAGTCTCAAGTGAAACATTTACCTCTTCGATTTCAAATTTAAGAATTGTGTGACACCGAATCAGGTGACACCTTTCTAGGTGGTAAGGTTTTGTCAAACTCCACTCAATAAGGAAAGATCGTCATGACATCGATATCAGATTTAATCTCGTCAATTCTTCTTTAATATCATAATCAACTAATACCAACATTTCTACGAATATTAACCATTTTGTTGGGATCATAAATATCCACAACTTGGTTTAGATCTGGAATAGCTAGAATTCCTACTAGAATAGCTTCGATTGATTTGCTTGGGGAGTTAGGGTTTCTTATGACAATCTACGTCGTATAAATACCTCGTATAAGTATTAAAATAATCATCAAACAATCATGTAATCAAATTACATCATATATATATATATATATATATATATATATATATATATATATATATATATATATATATATATATATATATATATATATATATATATATATATATATATATATATATATATATATATATATATATATATATATATATATATATATATATATATATATATATATATATATATATATATATATATATATATATATATATATATATATATATATATATATATATATATATATATATATATATATATATATATATATATATATATATATATATATATATATATATATATATATATATATATATTAAAATAACACTTCTCAATCTGGCCTTGTCGGTAACTCGGGAATTCATCGACACCGTTATAGTCAAAATATTTTTAGACATATTGTGAAAAATGTTTATAGTTAAAAGATTTTGAAATGTTTTATTCAAAACCTTGGTTTTTAAAAATCTTTCGTCCTCTATAACGAGAGCTCTGATAGCAAACTGTAACACCCCTAAATATTCATACTTTAGTTCAGCGGAAGAGTCGTTGGTGTTACGGGATAGCACATTACTCCAATCATAGACAACGCTTAAAATCGCGTCGTTTAATAATAAAGCATTTTCCATTCATGAATATCAAATTTACATAGGTCCCAAGTCATAGTATTACAAACAATTTTACAAAACATTTGAATGGAAATTGTTATTTAAGTGCGGGCCATAAATTCTTGTCGTCTTCCCGAGAATTACCTTCAAGTACCTGAGATAAAACATGTTCAAAGAAAAGGTCAGCGAAAACGCCGAGTGAATTCATAGAGTTTAATAAACCATTAATATATCATCGATATATAAATATTACCAAAAATCATTTTGTACAAATCTTTGTTGTAAATCATAATATAGGCTTTTGCCTTCAAAACCAATATACGAACCAATGTCGTAAAAACATCATACTATACGTTTTATAACGTTGTATAGAGTTTAATAAAAACCGTTATATAAATCCAAAACACGAACATAATATCAGTAATAAGACTCCTTATTGCTAGTCAAGCAATATAATGTAATTCAATGCGTATATCAGTATTTTCGTTATTGGATTATTATAAACCGCATGACATTGCTACCTTACTATAACAACCAACGGGTAGCTAACCTGAAATTCCCTTGCCCATCTAAAACAACGTGTCGTCACAATAATCAGGCTTATATAAATCTTCTCATACATAAATTCGCTTACCAATCAATGTGGCACGACGGGGATCAACCGTCAAGGCGCGAACTAGGGTGATCTTCCCCAAATAGTACTATTATATGCATAAGCGTCTACCAAATCCAGGTAGTTCACAATTCATACTAATGGGACTTTTAGTGACATAACCTAACTTTAATAATCCATTTCATTTCATTCATCGAGTCATATAATCATTCAACAGGTCATATAATCATTCGGGTCCATATCAATAAGCAAACAATCGGGACAACGGGTGTCCTACTTTATTAAAACTAATATGTTATCTCCCTCGCGTGTTTATAAAACATTTCATAAAACATTTAAAAGAGTGGCTATGAACTCACGTTTATTGGGAAAGGCGGTTATCGGCGATTTAGATGTACGGTACGTGCTTCAATCACGGAAACCTAGACAAATAATATTCGTCTTAGACTCTTGTCCAATGACTTTATGAATATAATCGCTATGTATATATGATGATATCATAAGTATGATGATGATCAAGTGGGATTTTATATCTTCATACACATTATAGTGTTATGTGTTAGTCAAATTTTTGACTAGTTACACTAGTTTCACTTATTTATATATTAAGGTCCAATAAGCCCATTAAAAGCCCAATACATTATATTAGCCAATTTTATTCTTTTAATATCAGGCCTATACTCATTTGTTGGGCCCAAGTGGGTTAAGCCCAATGAGTAAGTCCATTAGTGTTTAGCCAAACTTGTTGGGTTAATAGTCCAATAAGGCTACTCTGGCCCGTTAATGTCCATATGTTATAAAGCTCGGGTTTTATCGGGTTTTACTTGTAAAATGTACTTATACATCAGTAGATAAGTTATAAAAAGTTTACACTAGACGGGTCCGACCGTCTAAGTTTTAATTGACGAAAACGTTAATCTTTCGGGTTTAGCCGAAAAGACGTAAAACTTATGTATATAGTTTTATAAATTATAAGACATACCAATTTGCAATTTTTATAAAATGTCACATATAATTATCAAAGTATACTTATTTATAAGTAATATATAAGTTAGTGGGTTTTAGGTATACATTTTAAATTAGTTTTACTTGAGTGCTAATTTTATTATATATACTTTTATTTTACAAATCTGATTATGAATCTCACTTTCACCATTAGTACCATATCTTGAGTTATACAAGGAGATAGAAGCTCATATTTGGAAAGAAAAAACTACATAATATGTGCTACAATTAACTCCTGTTTAGCTACAGCTCAATCATCCTCTAAATGTCTCTAACAATTCGTCCAAAATAGACTATACAGATTAGAACTTCAATAATGTTTTGATCATATCTCACTCATTTTATGGATTCCATTGAGTGGCCAACACTCACATATGTAAAATTCACATACCTTACTGTATATTAAATTATGCAAGTCACTTTAACAAGTTATCATATGGTTCTTTACTGTTTTATACAGCCTACTATTTTAGTCATGATTTCAACATCTTTACATGTAGATTTTAATCATTTTATCCAAATTTATCAATACTAGATCCCCACATAATACTTTGATCATCATATATCATCATATACATAAACATTTAGAAGGAAAATACATAATTACATTTATAAAATAACAAGATGATAGGAAGAGATTGATACATATACCAATCAAGATGATGAAAAGATGAGATTTTGATGAATAAGGCTTTGTTCTTGTTATCAAATCTTCAACTTTTAGCAAGACAACTTCTTGTATCCTTCAAATGGATGAACACTTCCATGAAATCAGCCCTTTAACCTCATGAAAACTCCTTTTCATAGGTTAAGATCACCTCCAATCTTCATGTCTTCAATAGGTTATCATCTTGTGCAAGTTTAACACAAGATTCTTGGATAACTTTTTGATCAAGTGGTGGTTTATGGTTGAGGATGGGACGACATAGGAGGGAGTTTGAGAGATATTATGGAGTTGTTGCATGTAACAAATGAGTTATCTTCTTTATGGTTAGTAGTTTTGTGGTTTAGTGGTTTTGTGTGTAACTAAGGACAAGTGTTCTTAGTTAGCATGCATATTGACACCTATTGAGGTGTGTTGGTGAAGCTTGCCGCCCATGATGAGGGGGTGGGACAAGTATAACTTGTTTCATCCCCTTATTAATTTACGGGTACTCCTCGATTCTAGTTTCATCAATTTGCGTGCCCTCAGGTCGTTTTACGAATAAACTTTTTATAAATTATGAATCAACGGCACAAAACGAATCTAATAAAAATTGTCTCATCAAAAGCGGAGTTCGAAAACGTAATTACAGAAACCTAAGGTTTCCAGTTTAGTCGTAAAGGACGTTAAATTATTCACGTAAGTCCTAATTTCTTCTCGTAAATTGGTGGGTTTATAAACCAACACAAAATACAATTCCAAAATAATATTCAAGAATAAATTTTATTTCCTGAAATGTCGAACTGTCACCAAAAACGGTGTATGTAAACGTAAGCACGTAACGTAGAATTCTCCGGTTTAGACATAGTCGATGCTACTTTAAGACGTAAACCCCAATTTCTTCCCAAAAATGTGTGAGTTCATAATATAACATTAAAATAATGTTTTTAAATAATACTTGACAATAAAATATCGACCATAAATTGACGGATTGTCACAACATTTACCCCTAAAAAGGATCTTTATCCTCAAAGATCTATTTATCTTACTACTCGCTTCTTATAGAGTTAGAGCCATGTGGATATTTCCTCCACATTCGGTATTTTCTCTCAAGTGTAATTCATTACAATACGCGAGTTTCATCAAACATTACTACGGGAATACGATCAAGCTTTATGTTGACTTACCTTCTCTATCCATGATGTTCACGGGTTTTTGATGAATGCAACTTTTTGCCGATCTAAACTTCATCAAGAAGTAATCAGATTTTCACTTGATAGACATTTTATCAAGTTCGATATACGAAACATAATTCACGCAGCTCTTGAAGTCCTAGGGTAGATCCATCTTATATGTCTTTCAAACCAACTTTTTGCATTATCTCAATGGTCCCATACAACGGGGATTTATTTCCCATGATCCTTCAGATCATCAATTTATTTCACCATGTTGAAAATTTTTGGCGTAGCTTTGCTACCCATCCGGCACTTCAGGATCTACACTTCATATTCACATAACCTCCTGCCCACTAGTGGCAGTCAATAATAAGATCCTAATTTCATCAATCATTTCAAGTCTCGCGGGGCGGGTATCTTGTAAGGTTAGGTTTGCCATCATAGGCAACCTTAAATCTAAAAGACATGTCCAATTCACAATGGGTGTATGTTGGGTATCTTCATCCCAACTCTTGCTTAGAGATGCTCTTTTATTTAGATCCTCACAAGATTCTATCTCAATCCTAATACAATAATTATCAATGATAATCTCTCCAAAGGAAAACGATCATACGGTTTATTACCAAAGGTCAATCATTCAAGCATAAAACGACACTTCTAGTGTTTTGTATCGTTACTTTACCTCGTCCCTTCGATTGTGGTGGTAAACAGTACTCTCATCAAGGTTCGTTCCCAATGACTTCTGAGCAAATCTCTATAAATTCGATGCGAAGCGATGATCTTGATAGAGATGATCGATACAGGCACACTATGTTTACACAACTCCTTTAAATACAAAGAGTCAATTTCTTCATCGAGAATCTATCATTTACGGGAATGATATTAGTAGATTTGGTCAGTCTGTCAACGATGACCCAAATCGAATCAAATTCAGATGATGACCTTTGCAATAGTTAGGCGTTTACTAATGTATGAGGCGATGTCTCCCTTCATAATTTGCCATCAATACAACTTCTTCAGATAAGGATACATTAAATCTGAAATGGCATGAATAGAATACTTAAACTTATGAGATTCCAACATGACTAAATCTCAAAATCTCCATATTTAGGCAACCACAAGCGGCCTTTTAAACATTTAACGCCATTGGCTCTCATTTCTAATGGTTCACATTAACCGCAAATCCCTTTTTATAATCTATATTACCCTTCTTACAAGCATCAGCTATTTTTAAATTGGTCGGGCAAATTATTTTGCACAGTTCATTACTAAGGAACACATCTTAATTGGTCCTTTTATCCTTTCTACCTAATATGTCAACAACTACATTCACCTTCCCTGATAAAATAAATATTATGACCATAATTCACTCAGAAATTCTTTCTTCATATTTTCTAAGTTTTAGTTTCGTCTCAACTATCATCTTTATTAGTTTTGCTCAATCTGATGTTTAAAGCGTCGATAATTATCACAAATAATTAAGTAATAAATATTTAATTTTACGAAACGTAAACGTAAAAATTTTTAAATTTCTCAGTTCGTAATAAATGTCCTTAATTTATCTTGTTTATGGTTAGTAATTTTGTGGTTTAGTGGTTTTGTGTGTAACTAAGGAAAATTGTCCTTAGTTAGCATCCATAATGACACATATTGAGGTGTGTTGGTGAAGCTTGCCGCCCATGATGAGGGGGTGGGACAAGTATAACTTGTGTCATCCCCTTATTAATTTACGGGTACTCCTCGATTCTAGTTTCCTTGATTTGCGTGCCCTCGGATCGTTTTACGAAAAAAATGTAAAAATTATGAATCAACGGTACAAAACGAATCTAATAAAAATTGTCTCATAAAAAACGGAGTTCAAAAACGTAAATACGGAAACCTAGGGTCTTCGGCTTAGTCGTAAAGGACGTTAAATTATTCACGTAAGTCCTAATTTCTTCTCGTAAATTTGTGGTTTTATAAACCAACACAAAATAAATTTCAAAAATAATGTTCAAGAAAAATTTTATTTCCGGAAATGTCGGACTGTCACCAAAAAAGGTGTATGTAAACGTAAGCACGTAGCGTAGAATTCTCCGGTTCAGACGTAGTCGATGCTACTTTAAGACGTAAACCCCAATTTCTTCCCAAAAATGAGTGAGTTCATAATATAACATTAAAATAATGTTTTTAAATAATACTTGAGAATAAAATATCGGCCATAAATTGATGGATTGTCACAAATATAGTGGAAAACCTAATTCTTTACAAAGACAAATAACAGTACACATCGTATACAAACTATATAATGAACTTTAAAAACACATTTAGGTGAGACTGATCATTCCAATACTTGTTACCAAGTACTGGAAACTCCCAACATCAAAAGGTTTAGTTAAAATATCAGCCACATTTTCTTCTGTGTCTACCCTATCTGGATGTATTAAACCTTTTTCAAAACAATCTCTTATAAAATTATTCCTAATTTCTATGTGTTTTGTTTTAGAATGATGTACAGGATTCTTAATAATGCATAATGTATTGTTATTATCTTCAAATTTCTTGGTATGCATAAAATTATATCCATAATCCAACAGCTGGTTTTGTATCCATAGAACTTGTCCACAACAAGCAGATGCAGCTACATATTTTGCTTCAGTTGTAGAGTTTGCCACCACTGTTTGTTTCTTGCATTGCCAAGATATTAGTCTGCTCCCAAGAAATTGGCATCCACCAGTTGTGGATTTTCTAACAAACTTATTACCTCCATAGTCTCTGTCTGAATAGCCAATAAGCTCCAATGGAGAATCTTTAGGATACTATAATCATAAGGTAGGATAGCACCTAAGGTATCTAAAGATCCTTTTGACGGCATGAAGATGACATTCTTTGGGAGTCACTTGATGGCGTTCACATGCACACACAACAAACATGATGTCAAGTCTAGAGGCTGTAAGATACATCAATGAACCAATCAATGATCAATAATGTCTGACATCCACATATTTTCCATCTACAGTCATTCCCTAAGGGTGTTCCCTATACATGGGTGTGCTAGCCCGCTTTTCATGAGGAGAAAAACCAAACTTCTTCAAGATCCCAGCCACATACTTGTCTTGAGAGATAAAGATACCATCTTCTTTCTGTTGTACTTGTAATGCTAGAAAGAAGTCCATCTCTCCCGTTGCACTCATCTTCAATTTGTCTGTCATGAGCTTGGAAAAATATTCACTCATCTTTGGATTTGATGAACCAAACATAATATCATCCCCATAGACCTAGATAAGAATAAAATCCTTACCAATCTTCTTGATAAATAGTGTATAGTATATGGTTCCCCTCTTAAACCCATTTTCCACCATGTATGTGGATAATGTACCATACCATGGTCTTGGGGCTTGATGAAGTCCATACATTGCTTTTGTGACAATCCGTCAATTTATGGTCGATATTTTATTCTCAAATATTTATTTGAAAATATTATTTTATGAACTCACTTGTTTTGGGAAGAAATTTTGATTTACGTCTTGAAGTAGCATCGACTACGTCTAAACCGGAGGATTCAACGTTACGTGCTTACGTTTACATACACCGTTTTGGTGACAGTCCGACATTTCAGAAAATAAATTTATCCGTGAATAATATTTTGGAGTTTTAAATTTGTGTTGGTTCATAAACTCACAAATTTACGAGAAGAGATTAGAACTTATGATTTTATTTTAACGTCCTTTACGACTAAACCGGAAACCCTAGGATTACGTATTTACGTTTTCGAACTCCGTTTTTGATGAGACAATTTTTATTGGATTCGTTTTGTGACGTTGATTCATAATTTATAAAAACGTTTTTCGTAAAACGACCCGAGGGCACGCAAATCGAGGAAACTAGAATCGAGGAGTACCCGTAAATAAATGGGGATGAGACAAGTGGGACACTTGTCCCACCCCCAAAACCGGCCAACATTAAGCTACAACACATCTTATGATGTGTCAACACTTCAACAAACTTACAACACATGTAAGTTAAGCTTACAAGGTAAGCTAGCTACTAACTCAAAACCACTAAGCAAAACCATTTTCTCCCATTTCACACATGCAAACAACCTTCAAATTCTCTCTTCCTCCTCCATTTGAGCCGTCCCATATCACCCCACAAACACCAGTTTTGATCAAAAACAACCATGAAATCCTATGTTATACTTGCATATGTTGAAGCCCCTTTGAAACCCTATTGATTGGTGGTGCTTATAACATCCAAGGAGGAGTTTTCATGGAGTAGTAGGGCTGATTTTCCACAAGGAGTCTATGAAGAATGGTGGTCTTGAAGATGGTCATGGTTATCCACAAGTTTCTCCATCAAAAACCATGTCCAAATCATAACCTACATCAACTTGGTGGTATAAAGATTGTCCTCCTCATCTTCTTGTTATTTTGATTATGTAAACATGTATTTTATTTCCTATTGTATATGTATATGATGATTATATGATGATAAAAATGTTATGTGGGGATTTGGTGTTGATAAACATGATTAAAAAGGTGAAAATCTATAAAGAACAAGGCTAAAATCTTGCTTAAAAGTGATGGCTGTATAAAACAGTAAAGAAACAGGTCATGGACTGATAAAATGATGAAGTAGAATCCATTTATAGTAATCTATATGTCTTGTACACATGTGAGAGTTGGCCATGCAATGGAATCATTGTAATGAGTGAGATATGATCAAAACAAGTTTAAGGTACAAATCTGAGTTCACTGTTTTGGACGATTTTTAGAAAATACTTAGAAGATGATTCAACAGTAGCTATAGAAGAGTTAAATGTAGCACATATCATGTAGTTTATGTGATAAAAATTTGAGCTTCTATCTCCATATAGAACTCTAGATATGGCAGGTTTGGTGAAAGTGAAGATAAAAATCAGATTTTGGAAATTAAAGTATAATACTATTATATAAGCACTCAAAATTATATTGTATAAAATGTAAAGTTAAAACCCACTAACTCATGAATTTTATTTATATAAATATTTTAAAGGTTAAATAAGTGGACATTTTATAAAAATGGTAATTTGTTAAGTTTTATAAGTTATAAAACTATAAACATGATTTTTACGACTTTTTCGGCAATTACCGTAAAATTAACGTTTTTGCTAAATAAAACTTAGACGGTTGGACCCGTCTAATGTAAACTTTATAAAACTTATATACTGATATATAAACATGTATAACAAGTAAAAACCGATAGAACCGAACTATAGGACATACGGACGTTAACGGACTAAATTAACGTTATTTGACTAATAATACAACAAAAATGGACTAAAACACTTATAAACTTATTATTGGGCTTAACCCATTTGGGACCAACATGTAAAGTATATATACTGATAATATAAGTATAAAATGGATTAAAACAAGTTAAAGAACTTATAATAAGTTTATTGGACTTAAAAATACGTAAATAGGTAAAACTAGTAAACTAGTATAAACGTTACCGACACATAACACTAAAATGAGTAAACGAGAATATGTAAACCCACTTGATCATCATATATAAATAATCATCATATGTATAAATAATTGTTATTTTTATAAAGTCATTGGACATGAGTCTAAGACGAATATTATTTGTCTAGGTTTCCGTGATTGTAGCACGTACCATACGTCCGAGTTGCCGATAACCCGCTTCCCCACATCAACGTGAGTTCATAGCCTCGCACTCTTTTAAATGTTTTTATGAAATGTTTTATAAACCCATGAGGGAGATAACATGTTAGTCTTTATAAAATAGGACACCATTTGTCCCGATTATTTGTTTATTGATTTGGACCCGAATGATTGTATGACCCGATTGTATGACCCGATAAATGATTTAAGGACCCGATAGATAAAATTAAATGGATTATTAAAGTTAGGTTATGTCACTAAAAGTCCCATTAGCATGAATTGTGAACTACCGGGATTTGGTAGACGCTTATGCATTTAATAGTACTATTTGGGGACGATCACCCCAGTTCGCGTCTTGACGGTTGATCCCCGTCGTGCCACATTGATTGGTAAGTGAATTTATGTATGAGAAGATTTCCATAGCGTGACCTTTGTGACGACACGTTACTTTTGATGGGCAAAATTGGTATCGGGTTAGCTACCCGTTGTTGGTTTAGTAAGGTAACAATGTCATGCGGCTTACAATAATCCAAAACTAACGAAATACTACTAGACGCTCTGAATTACGATGTATTGCCTGACTAGCAATACAAGGTCATACTATTGATACTATGTTTGTATTTTGGTTTTCATAACCATATTCATATAACGGTTTTTATTTGATTTTATACGACGTCATAAAACGTATCGTATGATGTTTTTACGACATTGGCTCGTATACTGATTTTTAAGGCAAATGCCTATATTATGATTTTTGATGTGGATTTGTATAAAATGACTTTGGCTATTTTATGGCCTATCAAAATGATTTATATAAGATGATTTTCAGTAATAATTTTATACTGATATTATATTGATGGATTTTATTAAACTCTATGAATTCACTCGGCGTTATCGCTGACCTTTTCTTTTAACATGTCTTATCTCAGGTACTTGAAGGTAATTCTCGGGAAGACAACAAGAATTCATGGCCCGCACTTAAAACAATATTTTCCATTCAAATACTTTGTAAAACTTTGTATGAAATAATATGACTTGGTACCGATGTAACTTTGATGTTTATGAATGGAAATGATTTATTATTAAACGACGCGATTTTTATGCGTTGTCTATGATGTGAGTAATGTGCTATCCCGTAACACCAACGAGTCTTCCGCTGTATTGAGTTGTATAAATTTGGGGTTGTTACAGTTTGGTACCAGAGCTCTCGTTATAGAGAACGAAAGATTTTTAAAACTAAGGTTTTGAATAAAACTTTTCAAAATCTTTTAACTATAAACATTTTTCTAAAAATGTCTAAAAATCTTTTGACTATAACGGTGCCGAAGAGTTCCTGAGTTACCGACAAGGCCAGACTGAGAAGTGTTATTTTAATTTATATATATATAACTTGGATTATATATATATATATATATATATATATATATATATATATATATATATATATATATATATATATATATATATATATATATATATATATATATATATATATATATATATATATATATATATATATATATATATATATATATATATATATATATATATATATATATATATATATATATATATATATATATATATATATATATATGATGTAATTTTATTACATGATTGTTTGATGATTATTTCGATTTTTATACGAGGTATTTATACGACGTAGATTGTCACAAGAAACCCTAACTCCCCTAGTAAATTAATCGAAGCTATTCTCGTAGGAATTCTAGCTATCCTAGATCTAAACCAAGTTGTGGGTATTTATGATCCCAACAAATGGTTGATATTCGTAGAATTGTAGACATTAGTTGATTGTGATATTGAAGAAGAATTGGCAAGATTAAATCTGATATCGATGTCATGACGATCTTTCTTTATAGAGTGGAGTTTGACAAAACGTTATCACCTGGAAAGATGTCATCTGATTCGTTGTCATCCAATTCTTAAATTGAAATCGAAAGGGTGAATGTTGCACTTGAGGCTGTCATTGGAACCATTACCCAAAAGCCTCATGCCACTAATACCTTTCCGAGAAGTCTAGTTGAATGATCAAGTCATTTCATACTAATGACTCATTTGATAATTGTTGTTGTAAAAGATATAGGATTGGAAATTAAGTATGGATTCATATCGAGCTTTTATTGCCCTATTAAGGCCTAAGAATAAAGTTGAAGTATTGGAGAATGAAGTAGGATATCGAATTGAGTATAAAATTGGTTGAAACTTGAATAAAGTAAAATTTAACTTATATGGAATATGAGATTGTTAAGAGAAAGTTGTTAAGTTCTGTGATTGAATTATAAGGATTTAATTGATTGTAGGTTTGTGTTAAGTGCTGTTCCTAGGCCATTGTCCACTGACGAGGATGCCTAGTGTCCAAGAAATAAATTGAAGAAATCTTCTTCTGAATTGAGACCGATGGATCTTCTGGGACATATGGAACACCTAATGACTCTTGTAGATTAGTATTCATTGTGGTATCTTTTAAAAATACCTAACTTAACTGAGACATCAGTTGGTAGGATGAGTTCTGAGAATTGTATGACATAGTGACGCGTAATGTGTTACGGTACAATTTTGACTTGTTTGTGATTAATGAAAAGACTACCTTTGATTGCCAAATCCTACATGTATCGATCTTATCTATCTTTTATTGCTTCATCCTAATGTTCGCATTAGTGATGCAACCATTGAACAAGTACTCATCTTGATTTGAGTTACGTTGTGAATCATTCTTCGTGAGTGCCATCGAGGTCATGAACCTCATGATTATTTGGCTAAGCTCATTTCTTCTCATATTGTAGTTAGATCTTGGTGAACAACTCTTCATCACTCTTTTGCAGATCACACATTGTTTTTATAAAGTTAAAACGGTATCCTTTGAGAAAATTTAATTTTCGTCATAATAAGGATTATTCAAAGTGAGATTTATAAGTGATTGATATCAAAATGAAGTTGTTTATGAGACGCTTTGGAAAACCTAATTGTTTTCATAACAAAGAATATCTTGTAAATTTATTTTTGATTCTTATTTAAAGAATTAAGCATGAAAATGTTTTTATTATAAACATGATGATAAAATTTTGACGAACTGAGTATTGCATCGTTAATCTTGAAATTGTATATAGTTGCGCGCCTACATACAATTTGAAATGGACCATGCAAGGCTGATTAGTAGTCACCATAAAACTAATGAATAAACACTACATTTTCTTTGAAGATCGCGAAAGATTAAATTTTATGAGATCTGCAAGAGGTGAAAAATAGGGACAGAGTCGAATTTACTCATCTGTGGAACTTGTCTTATTTGACAATTTATATTCCGTTCTTGTCTAATTCTCCCGTAGTGAGATTCTTAGGAAAATATTTGATTACCGAGTGTTGATACCCGACTGGATGTATTGACGTTCTTATCATTTCTTATGATTTGATTTCATTTGAATGACCTGGGTAACGATCCGAGGAGCTTTCGAATGCGTACTCAAATTATGAAAACATGGGATATATTCATATTCGTTGAATGTTTTCATCTGTATCTGACTTGAAATTCTCTCGCGTAAATCATGCGTTGACCTTACTCTTTTAAGGTTAGTTATGTCTCCTGATATCCTTGAACCTGTGAAGGATCCTGAGTTATTATTAGTCTTTTGAGAAGTTCACATCTTATCGACGGCAATAAAACTGGAAAGTTGATAATGCCAGTAGAATGGATTGATTGATTATGACATGACGACATTGTCTTAATTGATGGGAACTCGAGTAGAATTCCCCTAAATGATAAGATGTTGATTATCAAAAGTGATCTAAATAATTCTTGATGGATGACCATATCCTGTATTAAGACTTGGAATTATATTGTGAATGATTGTGAATTAGTCATAGGTATTATAATCTAGACGAACCTAATATGAATTTATTAAAAGATGTATTCGTTATCTGAAACTTTAGGAAGTATTTGTTGATGAATTACCTAGACGTTTGCCATTAAGGCAAGTAGAACTTGGTATTTTATTATATTCTCGGTGCTGCACCTGTGGCTTGTGCACTGTACGTCAGCACCATCTGAATTTAAGGATTTACCGTACAACTGAGAGAGTTGTCGGAGAAAGATTTTATTCTACCAAGCCTGTCATCATGAAGAGCTATGGTGTTATCATTCCTTATAGTTATAGATTACTGTGACTGAGTAAATTTACAATCGAAAACGAAATCCACAACTCGAAATGGAAGATTTGTTCGATCATTTACAAGGTTCTAGCATATATTTTAGAAATTTTATCCACGGCATGGTTATCATCAATTTCGCGTCCGCGAAGAAGATTATGTATTCCAATCACTACATCCGGTACTTGTAATGAACATTATGAGTTTCACATGGTGACGTTTGGATTGACTAATACACATGTATCATTCATAAATTTGGTGAATCACGTGTGTAGACTGTAATTTGATAAATTCATGCTCGTGATCATTAAAGACCATTTATTTGTTTATAAGAATAAGAATGAGTTAATAATTATTTATAGATTGCCCTGAATTGGCCGAACAATAAAAACTTGTACTTTGAAAATTTAACATGTGATCTAAGACTTAAACCTTTACATTATTTGACTATGTGATTAATAGATAATGGAATATAAATTGTCTAACACCCCACCAAATGCTATGCGCAGCGGAACTACAACATTTGGGTGCTAGGCAGTTATCATCGCACACAAGATATATCGAACGACTCCAAAGAGACGTCAAATTTAAACTTAAATTAAACATTGTTGAAAAGTTACATGTCTACGGTTTTCCAACCCCAATTGATACAACAGAGTTTTGCGTTTTTCGGTCCCCATGAATCTCAACCCAAAAGTTTCAGTTTTCACAACAACATGACATCAAAGTTAAAAATGTTTAAGTAATAACGGGAGGAAAAACAAGTAGACTTCAAGCTCCACACACAACATCCATCCAATGCACGCTCCATGCTACACTTCAGCGGTTACCTGAAACACATGCTAAATTTGGTCAACGAAAACGTTGAGTGGAATTCATAGGTTTTACAATTCATTTTGAACATATGTGAAATAAAAACCATTCACGATCATTCATAGACTTGTCGATCAAACAATCTATATTCAAGGTACTGACCATTGTGTTTAAGCTCATGACACTAAAACGTTAACTCAATCACCTGCGTAATAATTACCGGCGTGATTCAGATGAAACCAGTGCCCCTACTAAGGCATCAGTTGCAATTATACCTTATCTCTTATCACAAATTATCCGTCCGCAGGGGGTATCAACGTACTAGCCCTCGTCTCGGATAGGGTAGTCAACCCCATAGTACTATCACTTTGTATAAGCGGCTATTTCTAATCCACGCTAGGACTAAACAATAGTTAATAGTTCATGAATTTAGGGCCTTTTGCAACTAGGTACTCAACACAATTTCAAAGGCTACATTCGGGTCCAACAATCATTCATGACATATGTTCATTTTGAAAACTAGCATGAATTTCCCTCGCGGGTAAAACAGTTTGAAACAATAATAAGCGAGGCTATAAATTCACACCTTATATAACAAGTAGTCGATAGTTCGAGAGACGGTCACTGACGACGATACGGATGCCCGGGTAAATCAACACCTATCAAACCAAATAACGCGTAATGAGTAATCTCATTTTAAAACCTTATGGTACTGTATAAAATACATAAATACTAGTCACTTGTGACAATTACAACTCACGCCAAAACGAAATGACAAGTGTTACTCGTTTTATACCATTTGTCCTTATTATTAACGTTATTCACTTTTACTTGTTTTCGCCGATACTTACCAAAAGTACGGACTGTTTTACCATACTTAACCATTTTTATAAAATTTGAGAAAATTCTCAAAAATACTATAAGACCTGTAGAAAACACATATTTAATCCCAACAAAAGTTTTTACTTCTACGACCCGTTACTCAACACTTTTTCAAAACTACGTTTTTCGGACTGAAATTGTACTTTGACCAAGTCGGACTCATTTGACCCGTTTAAAATACTCCATTGACCCATTTGACACTTATGTCCTATAATAGACTCAAATGTGCAGGTTTGAAACCAAAATTCAACCCTTGACCATTTACCAACCTAAACTTATAGTCCCCGGGATTTGACCTAAAACCAAGCATAATTTCGGATTATGACGGTTTTCATCTCCCGGTACACGAATTTCAAAACGTCGTAACTTTTGACTCGTTAGGAGTCGTAAGCTCTACCTTATACCAAATCGAAGCTAAGAAGATGCTCTACAACTCTATCCTATCCACAAGACCTGTTTTCAAAATAATTTTTACGAAAATGCGTTAAACTTTCTGCCTAAAATCAACTATACCAAAATCACACTAACGCTCGTTTCCAAACCCATTTATCAACACTAGACAACATCCTAAGCATCCCTAATCACAACCAAACAACATTTTCAGTCCTAAACCCCTATTGATCATCAACCTCATAAAACCAAAATCATAAAAACAAGCATGCAAGTGATTATACCCATCTAAAACATCTAAAAACATAAGATTAAACATAAACCCAAGCTCAAAACATTAACCACCATGATCCCCAAAAACCCCCATTGAGCCGTGGGGTTTGGGTGATCAAAACCCACCAACCAAATTAATTTTGGTTGATTTGTTTGGTGTTCTAGCATCATTTTAGCATGAATTAAACATGCAAATGCCCAATTAACATCAAAAACGATTTTGAAAAATCTTGAATTTTTGGAAGAATTTTTGTTAATGCATGTTTGAAATAACCATGGATTAACACTCACTAGATGATTTTAGAAGGTGGTCTTTGATTAGAATTAATCAAAACTCAAAAAAAAAATGAAGTGGTGGTGGTGTTTGTGTGTTTGGCCGTCGGCCTAAGAACAAAAGGGAGAGGGGTTTGATCTTTTTTTTTTGTGAAATATTTTGTGTGTGTGTGTTAGTTCCCTTTTTGTGAAATGGGAAGGACCATTGTGCAATATAAGCATTCTTTTGGCCTTAAGCAAAAACGACACCAAAAATTTACGGGATTGACTCACTAGTCATTTTAGAAAATTTTACGGGAGTCGGGAATCATCCCAAACACTCCAAAATACTTTTGGGATACTTTAATTGTACCCGGAAAGCAATAAAACTCACCCGACTCGACTTAACACGAACCGTAAGTAAAATTCTCGAAAAAATACATTATCGACAAAACGTCAATAATTATAAAAATTTGGGCATCCATCAGGATCGTACTCGTCATCGTCCTTCTTAAATCGTCAATCGTCAAAATTATAACCTCGAACATCTGTTTCAACCAAAATACTAAAATATATAGCAATTAAAATTTATTAAAAATTTCAAAAATAAGCGTAATTTAGGGTAATGTTAGTGACCTCGGTTCTAGGGTATCACATCCACCCCTCCTTAAAGAGAGCGACGTCCCGGCGCTCGCCTCTTCTTATAATCACATTTCGTGCCGCTGGAACAGATGAGGATACCTTTCCTTGAAAAAGTTCTCACGTTCCCAAGTGTATTCCGGTCCACGCCTAGAATTCCATCGAACCTTCACAATGGGAATTCTACTACGCTTCAGCCTCTTGACCTCTCGGTCCACAATTTCCACGGGTTCTTCCACAAAATGCATTTTGTCGTCCAGTTGAATCTCGTCCAAAGGAATCACCAATTCCTTATCCGCCAAACTCTTTTTCAAGTTCGATACGTGAAACGTGTCGTGAATAGCACTAAGCTCGCTCGGCAAGTCTAACTTGTACGCTACTGGTCCAATTCGTTTAACGATCTTAAAGGATCCAATATACCTTGGACTCAACTTTCCTTTCTTCCCAAAACGAATTACACCCTTCCACGGCGATACCTTAAGCATAACCATATCTCCGACTTCAAATTCCAACGGTTTCCTTCTGTTATCGGCATAACTCTTCTGTCGGCTTCTCGCAGCAAGTAGTCGGTTCTTGATTTGCACAATCTTCTCGGTCGTCTCTAAAACCATTTCGGGTCCAGTCAATTGACTTTCTCCTACTTCACTCCAACACACAGGCGATCTACACTTTCTTCCATACAATGCTTCGAACGGTGCATCCTTGATGCTCGCATGGTAACTATTATTATACGAAAACTCCACTAGAGGCAAGTGGCGTTCCCAACTTCCTCCAAAATCAATCACGCATGCTCGGAGCATGTCCTCCATCGTCTGAATAGTCCGTTCACTCTGGCCGTCAGTCTCCGGGTGATAAGCCGTACATAAATTCAATTCAGTGCCCAACGCACGTTGAAGCGATTTCTAAAATTCCGAAGTAAATCTACTATCGCGATCCGAAATGATCGATAACGGTACTCCATGTCTGCAAACGATCTCCTTCACGTACACACTGGCCAGCTTTTCCATACTGTCCGTCTTCTTCATAGGTAAGAAATGAGCAGATTTCGTCAATCTATCCACTATTACCCAAATCATATCACATCCACTAGGAGTTCTGGGTAAACTCGTCACGAAATCCATAGCGATTTTCTCCCATTTCCATTCTGGGATCTCTGGTTGTACCAACAACCCAGACGGTTTCTTATGTTCTGCTTTAACCTTCGCGCAAGTCAAACACTTACTAACGTAATGAGCAATATCTGCCTTCATATTCGGCCACCAATAAACTTTCTTCAGATCATGATACATTTTATCCGATCCAGGATGTATCGAATACTTCGACTTATGAGACTCGTTCATAACCAAATCTCGTACTCCAGGCTTTCCTTCCTCGGATGAACACAACGGTAACCAAATCCGATTCTCGAAATATCTCAGTCCGTCTGACCTAATCACAAAAAGAGGTTTCAACATTCTTCCCAAGTTCTCAGCATCAACATTCTCTTTCATTAGTCCCTTCTCTTGAGCCTTCAGTATAGTTTCGGTCAAGTCAACACTCTCAGTCATCACCAATGCTCTGACTCTCAAAGGTTTCTCTCGTTCCTTCCTACTAAGTGCATCCGCTACAACATTCTCCTTGCCAGGATGGTAGCGTATTTCACAGTCATAGTCACTCAGTAATTCTACCCATCGTCTCTGTCGCATGTTCAACTCCTTTTGATCTAAAATGTGCTGCAAACTCTTGTGGTCAGTGAATACAACACACTTCGTCCCATACAAATAATGTCTCCACAACTTCAACGCAAAAACTACAGCTCCTAATTCCAAATCGTGCGTCGTGTAGTTCTCCTCATTCTTCCTCAGTTGTCTCGACGCGTAAGCTATCACCTTTTCACGCTGCATCAACACCGCTCCATAACCCTTACGAGATGCGTCACAATACACTACAAAGTCTTCGGTTCCTTCAGGTAATGACAGTATCGGTGCTGAACATAACTTGTCCTTGAGCGTTTTGAAAGCGAATTCTTCCTCATCTCCCCATTCATACACTCTATTCTTTTCGGTAAGCTTTGTCAATGGCTTCTCAATCAACGAAAATCCTTCAATGAATCTCCGATAATACCCAGCTAAACCAAGGAATTGTCGAACTTCAGTCGGCGTTGTGGGTGCCAACCATTCCCTGATCGCTTCGACCTTGGCAGGATCCACGCGAACTCCTTTGCTATCAATTACATGACCAAGGAATTGCACAGACTCTAACCAAAACTCACACTTCGAGAACTTCGCATAAAGCTTCTCTCTCTTTAGCAGATCCAATATCTTTCTCAGGTGCTTCTCGTGCTCCTCCTTACTCTTAGAGTAAATAAGAATATCATCGATAAAAACAATGACAAACTTATCTAGATACGGCTTGCATACGCGATTCATAAGGTCCATGAATACAGCAGGCGCGTTCGTCAACCCAAACGGCATCACTCGAAATTCAAAGTGTCCATACCGCGTACGAAAGGCAGTTACAGGAATATCCTCCTCTCTTACACGCAGTTGATGATACCCTGATCTCAAGTCGATCTTTGAGTATACACAGGAACCTTGCAATTGATCAAACAAATCGTCAATCCTCGGCAATGGATACCGATTCTTAACCGTCAGCTTGTTGAGTTTTCTATAGTCAATACACATCCGAAATGAACCATCTTTCTTCTTCACAAACAACACTGGCGCTCCCCATGGTGATGAGCTCGGCCTAATAAATCCTTTGTCCATCAACTCCTTCAGTTGATCTGATAACTCCTTTAACTCGGATGGTGCTAACCGATAGGGTGCACGCGCAACCGGCGCAGCTCCTGGCACCAAATCGATTCGAAACTCGACCTCACGGGTGGGTGGTAAACCTGGCAACTCGTCTGGAAAAACTTCCGGATAATCGCAGATTACAGGTACCTCTTCAATCCTCACCTCTAAATCACCATCACTCGAAACTTGTGCCAAAAACACATCGTATCCACTTTCTACATACTTCATCATTTTCAAACAAGAAATTACTTTCAAACGAGAAGTGCATTCATCTCCCTTCACAGTCAAGACTTTATTCCTCAACGGGATCTGAACTAACCTCTCTCCACAGACGATCACAGCACTGTGCGCCATCAGCCAATCCATTCCCACAATTACGTCAAACGATCCTAGCTCTATAGGCATCAAGTCGATTTTAAAAGCGTAATTTCCTAACTTCAGGGTACACCCTTTCAGTATAGAATTCGTACTAACGATTTTCCCATCAGCTAGTTCCACGTTATAACTAGTCGCTAACAACACTGGTTTTCTATCGATATGACGACTAAATTTAATATCTACGAAACTCTTGTCGGAACCAGAATCAAACAAAATACTAGCATAACAAGCGTCTAGCAAAAACGTACCGGTAACCACGTTAGGACCCTGTGGTTTATCAGCCGTCCCTACTTGATACACGGCAGCAGCATTGTTACCTCCTTGCTTGTTTCCTGCCTTCGGGCAATTTCCTTGCTTATGGCCTCTTTCTCCACATCCAAAACAACCCATCACTCTTGTAGCATTCACCCCAGTGGCTACCCCCTTTGTTCGGCAATCAGACATCCTATGGCCCGCTTTTCCACATTTGCCGCACGCAGGCGGGCAAGGGATTCACCTTCGCTCCTCTGGGGTTTGTCACAGCTCTCATCCCTTCATTCCTTCGCTGGTTAAACTGCTGATTGCGGTTCTGACCATTGTTGTTTCGGTTTCCACCTCGGCTTTGACCCTAGGATTGATTGCTCTGTGCCGCCTCCCACTTCCTCTTATTTCCTTCAGCAATGAAGTTCTTCTTGTCTTGGAGTTTGACATCCATCAACGCGTGAGCCATCTGGACCGCTTCATCAAACGACCCAGGTTTAGACGAAGTCGTCTCATCCTTGATATTACTGGATAGACATTTGGTGTACTGTTTCATATTCTTGTTATCATCGGCAAAGGTGTCTGGACACAAAAGGCTTAGTTCATTAAACCTCTTGGTGTAAGCAGTGATATCATTGTTTTTCAAAGTCAGGTGCCTCAACTCATCTTCCAATTGACCTAACTCCTCTTCAGGACAGAACTTCTTAGTCAAAAGAGCTTTAGTAGCAGTCCATGTTCTTGCATTCGCTACTGCTAACCCAACAGTGGCTACTTGGGTGTTCCACCAACTCAATGCATCGTCAAGAAAAGTAGCAGCCGCAAACTTGACCTTGTTCGCTTCTGAGCAACCACTAATCTCGAAAGTACTTTCAACCTTTTCTAACCATCTCCTGAGTTCTAGAGCTCCACCAGTTCCACAAAATTGCGTTGGACCACATTTTATGAAACTAGAGTAAGTACACTCTCGTGGGGCTTGCTGTCTCCCCGCATTTCTGCCCTGGTCTGGATTCCTTCCTGCTCGATCTGCTTCTAGCGCATTCGCAATGGCTTCCTGAATCATCGTGTTCACACGGTCGGCGGTTAGTTTTGGAGGCATGGTGCGTTATCAGATACACCTCTCTGCAAAGACAGGGAAAATAGAAAAACAATGTAAGTATACACATCAAGATTAAGATGGATTTCTCTTTCAAGACATAATATAAATACAACGACACATCACTACAGAGTTACTAATATTCATCAATTCACATCACAAAAGATCAGATTAAAGACATATCACAGATCATGAAAGGTAAACATGGATTGTATTGATAATCAACCAAAATTGTGACAAGTATTGCCACTACAACCATTCACCATAAAACTTAAGTCCTCAAGTTTTTCGTCACAATGCCATCATACAAAAGTCTAAAATAGTTCTAATACAACGATCAAAGATAAAATACAAGACAAGCAACTAGGCATGTGGTGATCCACACGGCCTCTTGGATGGCGGTTCATCATCATCTTCCTCGGGTTCCTCATTGCTATCATCCTCGTCCACTTCATCCATCTTTCTCTTTCCTTTGTCGTTCGGCCCACATTCAGTCGCCTTCTTCGTCCCTGCGTAGACCCACACTCAACCGCTACATGATTTCCCACAGTGATACAAGCACCTCTGGAAGGTGGCTGGATCATGAAGTCATTAGCTTCCATTTCCAAATCGTCCACAAATCTCCAATCTGGGGGCAATGATGCTCTCACTCGATGCTCCCAACTCTGCATCCTAGACAATCTCGCTTGATGTTCCCTAACACGATCAAGACTGGCGCTCAAGTTCGCGATCATCGATCTTACACTGTTGATATCACTCTTGTTTGCATTTCCATCATACTCAATTCTTGAAGTTCTTGCCAATAATCCTTGGTGTGCCCTTTCATTCTTATCAAACCTCTTAATTACCCTGGTCTCTACCATAAACCGCTCATACATCAACCTATCCATCCTCCTCAAACGACCCTCAGGATCCCAGTAGTGTCTTGGTCTCGGAAAGTAGACCCTCGCGATATTCTCATGAATAGATTGTGATTTTGATGAATTGCTGGATTCTGCACCACTCCCATTACTTACTCGAACAAATCCTGGCACTGTCCTCAGGTAGTCCTTACAATTTTCCATCGGGCGACTAAAGGGTTGCTGCTCATATCGATCGGTCGGAGGCACTTCATAACCCTTTGGCGAATTTGGAGATTGAAATAAATCAGGTTCGGTCTGACCGACAGCATTCTCGGGAATTCCATCATCCATCAGTTCCTCGGGCTCTTCCTCAGAATCCTCACTCTCATCACTACTGATGCTGAAGTTGTCCACGTCACTTTCATCACTGTCATTTCCCAGCCCTATTGCTTCTTCTGGAGCGATCCATCCATTGTCATTATCTGGCGGGTTCGGAGGAAACGGTCCCCCTTCGTGACCCACGACGTAATCGTTTCCATTACCATTAGGTGGTACCTCGGCCATTCCTGCAATAACAGAGAATTTTGGAGGGTACGTAAGATAACTATACAATATTTATAAATACATGCATGCAAATGCAATGCAAAGGTGGTACACATGCCCAAAATGCGATAATATGATGCTCATGCATGATTAATACACGAATTACGGTGTCGGGTATTCCACGTATAATTTAACATCTACATATAGTAATTTCCATATTTACGTAATAAATACCCACATATATACTTCAACTCAAAAGTATACGTCAAATGCCATGAATACAAAAATAAACCTTACCGGAGCCATGCAGGATAGTTGTGTGCGCTTGGACAATTTCTTACGACACCAAAAGTTATAGTTTAGGTATTTTCAAAACGACCTAGTTCTCTATAACTCATGGCTCTGATTACCAATCTCTAACACCCCACCAAATGCTATGCGCAGCGGAACTACAACATTTGGGTGCTAGGCAATTATCATCGCACACTAGATATATCGAACGACTCCAAAGAGACGTCAAATTTAAACTTAAATTAAACATTGTTGAAAAGTTACATGTCTACGGTTTTCCAACCCCAATTGATACAACAGAGTTTTGCGTTTTTTGGTCCCCATGAATCTTAACCCAAAAGTTTCAGTTTTCACAACAACATGACATCAAAGTTAAAAATGTTTAAGTAATAACGGGAGGAAAAACAAGTAGACTTCAAGCTCCACACACAACATCCATCCAATGCACGCTCCATGCTACACTTCAGCGGTTACCTGAAACACATGCTAAATTTGGTCAACGAAAACGTTGAGTGGAATTCATAGGTTTTACAATTCATTTTGAACATATGTGAAATAAAAACCATTCACGATCATTCATAGACTTGTCGATCAAACAATCTATATTCTAGGTACTGACAATTGTGTTTAAGCTCATGACACTAAACCGTTAACTCAATCACCCGCGTAATAATTACCGGCGTGATTCAGATGAAACCAGTGCCCCTACTAAGGCATCAGTTGCAATTATACCTTATCTCTATCACAAATTATCCGTCCGCAGGGGGTATCAATGTACTAGCCCTCGTCTCGGATAGGGTAGTCAACCCCATAGTACTATCACTTTGTATAAGCGGCTATTTCTAATCCACGCTAGGACTAAACAATAGTTAATAGTTCATGAATTTAGGGCCTTTTGCAACTAGGTACTCAACACAATTTCAAAGGCTACATTCGGGTCCAACAATCATTCATGACATATGTTCATTTTGAAAACTAGCATGCATTTCCCTCGCGGGTAAAACAGTTTGAAATAATAATAAGCGAGGCTATAAATTCACACCTTATATAACAAGTAGTCGATAGTTCAAGAGACGGTCACTGACGACGATACGGATGCCCGGGTAAATCAACACCTATCAAACCAAATAACGCGTAATGAGTAATCTCATTTTAAAACCTTATGGTACTGTATAAAATACATAAATACTAGTTACTTGTGACAATTACAACTCACGCCAAAACGAAACGACAAGTGTTACTCGTTTTATACCATTTGTCCTTATTATTAACGTTATTCACTTTTACTTGTTTTCGCCGATACTTACCAATAGTACGGACTGTTTTACCATACTTAACCGTTTTTATAAAATTTGATAAAATTCTCAAAAATACTATAAGACCTGTAGAAAACACATATTTAATCCCAACAAAAGTTTTTACTTCTACGACCCGTTACTCAACACTTTTTCAAAACTACGTTTTTCGGACTGAAATTGTACTTTGACCAAGTGGGACTCATTTGACCCGTTTAAAATACTCCATTGACCCATTTGACAGTTATGTCCTATAATAGACTCAAATGTGCAGGTTTGAAACCAAAATTCAACCCTTGACCATTTACCAAACTAAACTTATAGTCCCCGGGATTTGACCTAAAACCAAGCATAATTTCGGATTATGACGGTTTTCATCTCCCGGTACACGAATTTCAAAACGTCGTAACTTTTGACTCGTTAGGAGTCGTAAGCTCTACCTTATACCAAATAGAAGCTTAGAAGATGCTCTACAACTCTATCCTATCCACAAGACCTGTTTTCAAAATAATATTTACGAAAATGCCTTAAACTTTCTGCCTAAAATCAACTATACCAAAATCACACTAACGCTCGTTTCCAAACCCATTTATCAACACTAGACAACATCCTAAGCATCCCTGATCACAACCAAACAACATTTTCAGTCCTAAACCCCTATTGATCATCAACCTCATAAAACCAAAATCATAAAAACAAGCATGCAAGTGATTATACCCATCTAAAACATCTAAAAACATAAGATTAAACATAAACCCAAGCTCAAAACATTAACCACCATGATCCCCAAACACCCCCCATTGAGCCGTGGGGTTTGGGTGATCAAAACCCACCAACCAAATTAATTTTGGTTGATTTGTTTGGTGTTCTAGCATCATTTTAGCATGAATTAAACATGCAAATGCCCAATTAACATCAAAAACGGTTTTGAAAAATCTTGAATTTTTGGAAGAATTTTTGTTAATGCATGTTTGAAATAACCATGGATTAACACTCACTAGATGATTTTAGAAGGTGGTCTTTGATTAGAATTAATCAAAACTAAAAAAAAAAATGAGGTGGTGGTGGTGTTTGTGTGTTTGGCCGTCGGCCTAAGAACAAAAGGGAGAGGGGTTTGATCTTTTTTTTTTTTGTGAAATGTTTTGTGTGTGTGTGTTAGTTCCCTTTTTGTGAAATGGGAAGGACCATTGTGCAATATAAGCATTCTTTTGGCCTTAAGCAAAAACGACACCAAAACTTTACGGGATTGACTCACTAGTCATTTTAGAAAATTTTACGGGAGTCGGGAATCATCCCAAACACTCCAAAATACTTTTGGGATACTTTAAATGTACCCGGAAAGCAATAAAACTCACCCGACTCGACTTAACACGAACCGTAAGTAAAATTCTCGAAAAATTACATTATCGACAAAACGTCAATAATTATAAAAATTTGGGCATCCATCGGGATCGTACTCGTCATCGTCCTTCTTAAATCGTCAATCGTCAAAATTATAACCTCGAACATCGGTTTCAACCAAAATACTAAAATATATAGCAATTAAAATTTATTAAAAATTTCAAAAATAAGCGTAATTTAGGGTAATGTTAGTGACCTCGGTTCTAGGGTATCACAAATTGACTCTTCAAAATTTGGAAGTCATTTAAGACTTTGGGTTATACTAAAAAGAAAGTGCGAATGTATTTTGACAAATGTTTTAACAAAGGATTTTAAGGGATTATTCCCTTATACACAAACCATTTAACTAAACTTCTGTTTAGGGGTAAATGTTTGTGTATACTTCTAGATAACCTAAAAGGGATTGAGGAAATCATTTAAACCATGACTTAAAAATTTGAAACGACACTTTTTGCTTTTCAACTAAGAAATTTTTTGACCAAAGTATAAACGAAGGTCTTTCGAACATTTACGAAATCTTATTAAATATTTTTCGATAAATCAACAAAAATCTTGTTAATTAAATCCAAATTTATTTCGAACATTTTATATAATTGGTCGAACTAAGAAATTTAAACTTTTAACGTTTACGTTTCATAAAAATTAAATAATTATTGTTAATTTACGTATAATAATTATCGACGCTTTAGACGTTGGATTGAGAAAAACTGATAAAAATGATAGTTGAGACGAAACTGAAACATAAAAGATATGAAGAAAGAATTTTGAATAAATACAGTTATGATATTTATTTCATCAGGAGAAAGTGAACGTAATTACTGACGCATAATATAGAAAGAATATCTGAGTTAATTGTGGACATGATAATTATATCATCATGAGAAGTGAATATAGACACCGACGCATTATGTAGAAAAGATAAAGAACAAGTTAGGACATATTCCTTAATAATGAAGGTGCAACATAAATTGCTGAACGATATAAAAATAAACAATGTTTGTAAAAAGGATAATATAAATAGTGAAAGGTTTCACGGCTAGTGTGAACCATTAGAGTTAAGAAGCCGATAGCGTTAAATGTTTTAAAGACCACATGTGATCGTCTAAATATGGAGGATTGTGAGATATAGTTGTATTGGAATTTGTAAGTATAAGTATTATATGTATGTCATTTTTGAATAAAAGTATCTTTGTCTGAAGAAGTTGTACTAATGGTAATTATGAAGGCAGAGATCGCCTCATACATTAGTAAGCGTCTAGCTATTGCAAAGGTCATCATCTGAATTTGATTCGATTTGGGTCATCGTCGACTGACTGACCAAATCTGCTAATATCATTCCCGTTAATGATAAATGCAAAAGAGTTATGTAAACATAGTGCGCCTGTATCGAACATCTTTATCAAGATCCTCGCTTCGCATCGAATTTCTAGAGATTTGCTCAGAAATCATTGAGAACGAACCTTGATGAGAGTACTATGTACCACCCCAATCGAAGGGACGAGGTAAAGTAACAATACAAAGTAATATAAGTGTTGTTTTATGTTTGAATGAATGACCTTTGGTAATAAACCGTATAATCGTTTTCCTTTGGAAAGATTATCATTGATAATCATCGTATTAGGATTGAGATCGAATCTTGTTAGGATCTAAATATTATAGCATCTGTAAGCAGGAGTTGAGATGAAGACACCCGACATACACCCATTGTGTGTTGGACATGTCTTTTAGGTTTAAGGTTTCCTATGATGGCGAACCTAACCTTACAAAATACCCGACCCGCGAGATCTGAAATGATTGTTGAAATTAGGATTTAATTATTGACTGCCGATAGTGGGCAGGAGGTTATGTGAATATGAAATGTAGATCTTGAAGTGCCAAAAGGGTAGCGAAGCTATGCCACAATTTTTAAACTTGGAAAAAATGAATTCATGATCTGACAAATCATGGGATATAAGTCCCCGTTGTATGGGACCCTTGAGATGATGTAAAGGATTGGTTTGAAAGGCATATAAGCTGGATCTACCCTAGGACTTCAAAAGCTGCGTAAATTATGTTTCGTAAATCAAACTTGATGGAATACCTATCAAGTGAAAATCTGATTGTTCTTAGTAAAGCTTAGATCGGCGAAAAGTTGCATTCATCAGAAACCCGCGAACATCATGGATAGAGAAAGTAAGTCAACATTAAGCCTGATCTTATTCCCGTAGTTATGTTTGATGAAACTCGCGTATTGTAATGAATTGCACTTGTGAGAAAAGACCGAGTGTGGAGGAAATACCCACATGGCTTTAACTCTATAAGAAGCGAGTAGTAAGGTAAGATGATCTTTGAGGACAAAGATCCTGTTTAGGGGTAAATGCTGTGACAATCCGTCAATTTATGGTCGATATTTTATTCTCAAATATTTATTTGAAAATATTATTTTATGAACTCACTTATTTTGGGAAGAAATTTTGATTTACGTCTTGAAGTAGCATCGACTACGTCTAAACCGGAGGATTCAACGTTACGTGCTTACGTTTACATACACCGTTTTGGTGACAGTCCGACATTTTAGAAAATAAATTTATCCGTGAATAATATTTTGGAGTTTTAAATTTCTGTTGGTTCATAAACTCACAAATTTACGAGAAGAGATTAGAACTTACGATTTTATTTTAACGTCCTTTACGACTAAACCGGAAACCCTAGGATTACGTATTTACGTTTTCGAACTCCGTTTTTGATAAGACAATTTTTATTGGATTCGTTTTGTGATGTTGATTCATAATTTATAAAAACGTTTTTCGTAAAACGACCCGAGGGCACGCAAATCGAAGAAACTAGAATCGAGGAGTACCCGTAAATAAATGGGTATGAGACAAGTGGGACACTTGTCCCACCCCCAAAACCGGCCAACATTAAGCTACAACACATCTTATGATGTGTCAACACTTCAACAAACTTACAACACATGTAAGTTAAGCTTACAAGGTAAGCTAGCTACTAACTCAAAACCACTAAGCAAAACCATTTTCTCCCATTTCACACATGCAAACAACCTTCAAATTCTCTCTTCCTCCTCCATTTGAGCCGTCCCATGTCACCCCACAAACACCACTTTTGATCAAAAACAACCATGAAATCCTATGTTATACTTGCATATGTTGAAGCCCCTTTGAAACCCTATTGATTGGTGGTGCTTATAACATCCAAGGAGGAGTTTTCATGGAGTAGTAGGGCTGATTTTCCACAAGGAGTCTATGAAGAATAGTGGTCTTGAAGATGGTCATGGTTATCCACAAGTTTCTCCATCAAAAACCATGTCCAAATCATAACCTACATCAACTTGGTGGTATAAAGATTGTCCTCCTCATCTTCTTGTTATTTTGATTATGTAAACATGTATTTTATTACCTATTGTATATGTATATGATGATTATATGATGATAAAAATGTTATGTGGGGATTTGGTGTTGATAAACATGATTAAAAAGGTGAAAATCTATAAAGAACAAGGCTAAAATCTTGCTTAAAAGTGATGGTTGTATAAAACAGTAAAGAAACAGGTCATGGACTGATAAAATGATGAAGTAGAATCCATTTACAGTAAGCTATATGTCTTTTACACATGTGAGAGTTGGCCATGCAATGGAATCATTGTAATGAGTGAGATATGATCAAAACAAGTTTAAGGTACAAATCTGAGTTCACTGTTTTGGACGATTTTTAGAAAATACTTAGAGGATGATTCAACAGTAGCTATAGAAGAGTTAAATGTAGCAAATATCATTTAGTTTATGTGATAACAATTTTAGCTTCTATCTCCATATAGAACTCTAGATATGGCAGTTTTGGTGAAAGTTAAGATAAAAATCAGATTTTGGAAATTAAAGTATAATACTATTATATAAGCACTCAAAATTATATTGTATAAAATGTAAAGTTAAAACCCACTAACTCATGAATTTTATTTATATAAATATGTTAAAGGTTAAATAAGTGTACATTTTATAAAAATGGTAATTTGTTAAGTTTTATAAGTTATAAAACTATAAACATGATTTTTACGACTTTTTCGGCTATTACCGTAAAATTAACGTTTTTGCTAAATAAAACTTAGACGGTTGGACCCGTCTAATGTAAACATTATAAAACTTATATACTGATATATAAACATGTATAACAAGTAAAAACCGATAGAACCGAACTATAGGACATACGGACGTTAACGGACTAAATTAACGTTATTTGACTAATAATACAACAAAAATGGACTAAAACACTTATAAACTTATTATTGGGCTTAACCCATTTGGGCCCAATATGTAAAGTATATATACTGATAATATAAGTATAAAATGGATTAAAACAAGTTAAAGAACTTATAATAAGTTTATTGGACTTAAAAATACGTAAATAGGTAAAACTAGTAAACTAGTATAAACGTTACCGACACATAACACTAAAATGAGTAAACGAGAATATGTAAACCCACTTGATCATCATATATAAATAATAATCATATGTATACATAATTGTTATTTTTATAAAGTCATTGGACATGAGTCTAAGACGAATATTATTTGTCTAGGTTTCCGTGATTGAAGCACGTACCATACGTCCGAGTTGCCGATAACCCGCTTCCCCACATCAACATGAGTTCATAGCCTCTCACTCTTTTAAATGTTTTTATGAAATGTTTTATAAACCCGCGAGGGAGATAACATGTTAGTCTTTATAAAATAGGACACCATTTGTCCCGATTATTTGTTTATTGATTTGGACCCGAATGATTGTATGACCCGATTGTATGACCCGATAAATGATTAAAGGACCCGATAGATGAAATTAAATGGATTATTAAGGTTAGGTTATGTCACTAAAAGTCCCATTAGCATGAATTGTGAACTACCGGGATTTGGTAGACGCTTATGCATTTAATAGTACTATTTGGGGACGATCACCCCAGTTTGCGTCTTGACGGTTGATCCCCGTCGTGCCACATTGATTGGTAAGCGAATTTATGTATGAGAAGATTTCCATAGCGTGACCTTTGTGACGAAACGCTACTTTAGATGGGAAAAATTGGTATCGGGTTATCTACCCGTTGTTGGTTTAGTAAGGTAACAATGTCATGCGGCTTATAATAATCCAAAACTAACGAAATACTACTAGACGCTCTGAATTACGATGTATTGCCTGACTAGCAATACAGGGTCATACTATTGATATTATGTTTGTATTTTGGTTTTCATAACCATATTCATATAACGGTTTTTATTTGATTTTATACGACGTCATAAGACGTATCGTATGATGTTTTTACGACATTGGCTCGTATACTGATTTTTAAGGCAAATGCCTATATTATGATTTTCGATGTGGATTTGTATAAAATGACTTTGGCTATTTTATGGCCTATCAAAATGATTTGTACAAAATGATTTTCAGTAACAATTTTATACTGATATTATATTGATGGATTTTATTAAACTCTATGAATTCACTCGGCGTTATCGCTGACCTTTTCTTTTAACATGTCTTATCTCAGGTACTTGAAGGTAATTCTCGGGAAGACAACAATAATTCATGGCCCGCACTTAAAACAATATTTTCCATTCAAATACTTTGTAAAACTTTGTATGAAATAATATGACTTGGGACCGATGTAACTTTGATGTTTATGAATGGAAATGATTTATTATTAAACGACGCGATTTTTATGCGTTGTCTATGATGTGAGTAATGTGCTATCCCGTAACACCAACTAGTCTTCCGCTGTATCGAGTTGTATAAATTTGGGGGTGTTACAGCTTTCTTGACTCTATACACCTTGTATGGATGCTCTAAATCTTCAAAACCTGGAGGTCGCATCACATACACTTCCTCCTCAATTGTGCCATATAAGAAAGCACTCTTCACATCCATTTGATAAACTGTGAAACCCATGCAAGAAGCATAGTGATAGGTGTGAAAACACCCATCCTTTTACCACTTATTTCTTACTAAAACAAGACCAAAACGCGTATTTAATATCATTTGTTTGGAATTATGCGTGGTTTTTGTGTTTATTGTGTTTTCAGAGTCAACCGGATTAATGTTGAAGAAAACATGGGATTGCACGGGTTTTATCGAAGAAAAAGACTCAAGACGAAGTCTATTGTCCAAGAGATGTAAAAGATTTGAAGTCAATGGGCCTATTTGAAGATTTATCGAAGAAAAGGACCAAAGATGGAAGATTTACATATGTCGAAGGAACTCAAGTCTATTAAACGAAGAAACTAAAAGACGAGTTGAATTTAATCGTCGACAAATCCCGAATCAGAATCGAAAACGTTGACTTTACTGAAAAGACGAGAAGACGAAAAGAAAGAAGAAAGCCCACTCACCAACCAACCACTTGGCCTATATAAGAGGATCCCTTCGCACATTTTGAGCTAGTTTTTAGTTTTCCAGTTTTACCTTTTTCTTTGTTTCGTAGGGTAACCAACACCATTAAGGTGTTGGTGATTTTCATTCTTGTTTTTCACAAATCTTGTAGTTTTAATCTTTTCCTTTGATTGTTTAAACCTTAATCATTTAATATAATCCTTCCATTAATCTTGTTCATCTTCATCTTTTTGATTTAAAGTCTAAAGTTCTCATTTGGTTGAGTTTAATCTTCATAAGTTAGTGAGTTTTGTGTTTTTGTTATTGGGACTTGATGTTTATGGTTGATAAATGATTAGTGTTTAGTTTGGTTTAAATCTTTTGGTTAAATTTGGCTTGTTTGGATTAAAATCGTATTCCCCTGTTCTTCGTTGTTTTTCATTTCCCAGATTCCGGATCGGTTGTGTTATTCCGAATCAAGCACTGTTTATTTTTATTCCGCATCAAGTTTGTTCATCTGGAATATTTTATATTCCGGATCAAAGCCTTTCATCCGGAATAATCAATTATTTCGGATCAACCCCAGTATTCCGGATCAACCGGATATTCCGGATCAGCTCATCTCATTCAGTCATTCCGAATCAAGTTAGTTCATCCGGAATAATCAATATTCTGGATGAGTCTAATCATTCTGGATCACATCAACATTCCGGATCAAATACTTTTCTTTATTTATTCCGAATCAAGCTTGGTTTTTAATTATTCCGAATGAGCCTTTTATTCCGGATAAAAGATTATTCCGCATGAAAGAACATTCCGCATGAAGGATATTTATTCTTCATCAACCTCTTATTCCGGATCAACGATTATTCCGAATGAAGGATTATATTCCGCATCAGTGATTTTCTGAGTTAAGATTTTTATGTGTTTTATTTTAAGTAAATTTTTATTTTTATTAATTGCTTTTGATTAATTGCTTTTTTTAGTTTATCTTTATTAACTTCACGCATTTACCTTTTTAGTAGCATAGAAAACCAAACCCCTTTTAGTAACCAAGAACAATTATTCCACTTTGAGCCGTGACCAATTCGAGAAGATTCCGAGACGTTAATCTGAACCCAATGAAAATCTTAGTACCACATAGGCTAGAAAAATCCTTATTGCTTCAATCCTTGCAACAGGAAACTTCTTCATAGTCTATTCCTTCTTCTTGTGTATAGCCTTGAGCAACTAAACGCGCCTTGTTTCTGACCACAATCCCTCTTTCATCCTTTTTGTTCCTTAGAACCCAACGTTTCCCAATAGGTCTAACATACCTTGGACAATCCACTAGCTCCCACACATCTTGAATGGCAAATTGGTGAAGCTCATCCTGCATTGCTTCCACCCAACTTGATTCTTGAAGAGCATCAAAAATCTTCTTGGGTTCCTTTTGTGATAGAAAACAGGCCAATAAACATGCTTGCACAAGAGGGGTATCTTCCTTCTTGTGGATATCGGCAATGAAACCACCTTGAGTCTGATGAGTTCTCCTTGTTTGAACAGGAGTCTGAATATCGCCAATGATTTGGGAAGGAGGATGATCATTGGCCGACTTTATACGTATTCCTCCCCCAAAGAGTGAATTATCTTCCATAACAGATTCCATGTTGCCAATATCATCTTCATTGCCACTCCCATCCTCACTTGAATTGTCATTTTCATTGAGTATGTGAGCTTCAACATGTTCAAAAACATTTCTATTTGAGGAAGAGAATACATTGCCAAACAGGTTGTCAGCGTCTAAATGTAATGTGTCAGCGTCTGAATTTATGGTGTCAGCGCTTGAAGATGCATGCATGAATTCATCAACTGGCTTTTCTTATGGCCCTCCTTCCTCCTTTCCAGTAGAAGCGGAGGCTTGCATAAACCCATCAGTCCATATTGGAATAGAAACATAATCAAGTATGGGGGTTGGCTCAACTGCATGTCATCCTTCTTCTTTAAAAACCTGTGTACTTGAAATCTCAACAGTAGGTTCTCCCAAGACATTTGAATCCTTTTTCGCAATGTCTGGATTAGTAACAGTCATATAATTTACGGTCCTAGATAATGGTTCTAAATCAAATAACCAATCTGGTTCATTCTCAGGATCACTAGGCTTACTTTCTAAAAACATAACATGCACCTTTTCAAGGATGCATTTTTCCTTTTTGTTGTAAACCTTATACCCTATGCTATTCATAGAATAACCCACAAAATATCCTTCATCACCTTTTGCACTAAACTTACCTAGGGCATCACTAGTATCAAGGATCACTACATGACATCCAAAGGTTTTAAGAAAGTCTATATTAGGCTTCTGGTTCCAAAATAGCTCATAAGGTGTCTTATTGTGGATCTTGTTGATCAAGGCTCTATTTTGAACATAGCAAGCCGTGTTCACAGCCTCGGCCTTAAAAGCAATGGAAAACTTAGAATCTGCTAACATTATCTTAGCTGCTTCTATTAGGGTTCTATTCTTTCTTTCAACTACTCCATTCAACTATGGAGTTATAGCTATGATAAACTCTCTAGAAATCCCTTTGTCATCACAAAAGGTATCTAACAGTGTATTTCTAAACTCACCACCATTATCACTTCTAAGAATTTGAACCTCATTACCCATTTTCTTCTCAATTTGGGTAATAAAGTTAATCAAAACCTTGGTAGTATCACTTTTTAAGGCCAAAAAGAAAGTCCAAGTAAACCTAGAAAAATAATCAGTTATAACAAAACAATAGGATCTACCATTTAGACATTCTATATTAGTTGGGCGAAATAAGTCCATATGTAGCAAGTGAAGTGGTTTAGAACTGGAATGCACACTTTTAGACCTAAAGGAGACCTTATGTTGTTTGCCTTTAAGGCATGCAATACACGAGTGATCATTGTGGAAAACCTTTGAAGGCAAACCATCAACAAGATCATGTCTCACAAGTCTATTAATGTTCTTAAAAATTATGTGCCCTAACCTTCTGTTCCATAAATTACTTTCATCAACTGATGATTTAGCATAAAGACATGACATATTTTTGTTCATTTTGTCCCTTTTAGATTAACATTATAGATGTCCTTATGCCTAGGTATTCTATATTCAATAAACTTCTCATCAGCAATCTAAAAATCCTTAGTCAACACTAAGCATTCAGTATCAGTAATAACAACTTTATTTTTGTTGTCACAAACTTGTGACACACAAAACAAGTTATAATCAAGTTCCTTTAACAAAAAAACGTTCTCAAAACATAAGTTGTTGGTGATAAGAGTGCCTTTTCCAGATATAGTTCCATATCCTCCTCCAATGTACACTTCGTCACCATCTTTAATGGGGGTAAAGTCTGTGAAATAATCTTCCTTCCCCGTCATGTGCCTAATGCATCCACTGTCCCAATATCCATGATCATTGACCTGCTTTTGAATGCCTGCACATAAAGAAAACAAATTAGTTTTATTTGGAAACCCAAGCCTGAGCAGACTTGGATTCATGTGGTTGTTCAACAAGAACAAACTTATTCCTCTTACCAACCCCTTGTTCATCCCTTTGTGGCCTAAACACCAAATTTTCCCCAATTGGTTTAGTAATGACCTTTGAAAGATAATTAAATGTGTTACAGGTCATAGAAATTCCATAAGAATTAGGGTTTTGGTCTTGTTTAGGTCTCCATGTCAAACTAGATGAAGCTTTAGACCCCGTTCCCTTAGGTTGTAAATACCTATTGTTACTTGGTCTAACATAAGTTCTAACAGAAGCTTGTTGTGGCATTTTCATTGGAGCTGTCAGCGTTGAAATTGGTACTGTCACCGTTGAATTTGTTACTATCAGCATTGAATTTGTTCTTGTCAGCGCCCAAATTAGGGTTTACTACAGGAACCCATTGTCTGTTAGACCAAGTGTTGGTCTTTTGAATGGGCCTTTGTCCATAAGTATTTGCCCCTTAGAAAAGAAGGGAGCTGGTCTAATAACTTGTGGGCTTGATTGGACAAAAGGTCTGGGTTTGACCATGGTTGACCTATTGTTAGTGGTGGGTTTAGAGCCACTGACATACTTATAGGACAAATGAGAAAAACTTCCACATATGTAACAAGCATTTCTAGACATAACCTTAGGTCTAGATTGAAAGAAACCTGTCCCACTAACACTAGCTTGGCTTTGGGGTGACCTGGGTTTTCTATACATTTTAGCATATTTAACACTATGTTTTCTCTTAATTTGTGAGCCAAGGTGTAACAGCCCCAAATTTATACAACTCAATACAGCGGAAGACTCGTTGGTGTTACGGGATAGCACATTACTCACATCATAGACAACGCATAAAAATCGCGTCGTTTAACAATAAAACATTTCCATTCATAATTATCAAATTTACATAGGTCCCAAGTCATTGTATTTTATACAGGTTTTACAAAGCGTTTGAATGGAAATTATTATTTAAGTGCGGGCCATGAATTCTTGTTGTCTTCCCGAGAATTACCTTCAAGTACCTAAGATAAAACATGTTAAAAGAAAAGGTCAGCGAAAAAGCCGAGTGAATTCATAGAGTTAAATGAAATCATCAATATAACATCGGTATAAAATTATTACCAAAAATCATTTTATACAAATCTTTGTAGTAGGCCATAAAATAGCCAAAGTCATTTTATACAAATCCTTATCAAAAATCATAATATAGGCTTTCGCCTTCAAAATCATTATACGAACCATTGTCGTTAAAAACATCATACAATACGTTTTATAACGTTGTATAGATTAAATAAAAATGGTTATATGAATATGGTTATATAAAACCAAAACACGAACATAATATCAATGATAAGACCCTGTATTGCTAGTCAGACAATATATCGTAATTTAATGCTTAAAGCAGTATTTCGTTAATTAGATTATTATAAGCCGCATGACATTGTTACCTTACTATAACCAACAACGGGTAGCTAACCCGATACTCAATTTGCCCATCTAAGTTAGCGTGTCGTTACAATAATCACGCTATGGAAATCTTCTCATACATAAATTCGCTTACCAATCAATGTGGCACGACGGGGATCAACCGTCAAGGCGCGAACTGGGGTGATCGTCCCCAAATAGAACTATTATATCCATAAGCGTCTACCAAATCCCGGTAGTTCACAATTCATGCTAATGGGACTTTTAGTGACATAACCTAGCTTTAATAATCCATTTTATCTCATCTATCGGGTCATTTAATCATTCATAGGGTCATACAATCATTCGGGTCCAAATCAATAAACAAACAATCGGGACAACTAGTGTCCTATTTTATAAAAACTAACATGTTATCTCCCTCGCGGGTTTATAAAACATTTCATAAAAACATTTAAAAGAGTGTGAGGCTATGAACTCACGTTGATGTGGGAAAGCGGGTTATCGGCAATTCGGATGTACGATAAGTGCTTCAATCACGGAAACCTAGACAAATAATACTCGTCTTAGACTCTTGTCCAATGACTTTATAAAAATAACAATTATGTATACGTATGATGATTTTATATATATGATGATAAAGTAGGTTTATATATTCTCATTTACTCATTCATTATAGTGTTTTTGTGTTGACAACTTTTATATTAGTTTACTAGTTTTACCTATTTACGTGTTTTAGGTCCAATAAGCCTATTATAAGTTCATTAACTTGTATTAATCCACTTTATACTTGTATTATCAGTATTTATACTTTACATGTTGGGCCCAAATGGGTTAAGCCCAATAAATAAGTTTATAAGTGTTTTAGCCTATTTTGTTGTATTATTAGTTCAATAACGTTAACTTAGCCCGTTAATATCCGTATGTTATATTGTTCGGGTTTTATCGGTTTTTAATTGTTATATATGTTTATATATCAGTATATGAGGTTATATAAGTTTACATTAGACGGGTCCAACCGTCTAAATTTTATTTAACAAAAACGTTAATTTTACGGTAATAGCCGAAAAAGTCGTAAAAATCATGTTTATAGTTTTTATAACTTATAAATCTTATTCAACTTCCATTTTTATAAAGTGTCTATTTATTTAACCTTATACATATTTATATAAATGAATTTTATAAGTTAGTGGGTTTTAATTCACATTTTATACTATTTTTATTTGAGTGTTTATATAATATTATTATACTTTAATTTCCCAAAATCTGATTTTTACTTTCATGTTCACCAAAACAGCCATATCTAGAGTTCTATATGGAGATAGAAGCCCAAATTTTTATGGCATAAACTACATGATATGTGATCCATTTAACTCTACTATGGCTACTATTGAATCAGCCTCTAAGTAGTTTATGAAAATCGTCCAAAACAGTGTACTCAGATTTGCACTCTAAACTTGTTTTGATCATATCTCACTCATCCTAATGATTCCATTGCATGGCCAAATCTCACATGTGTACAAGACATATTACTTACTGTATATCCATTAATCTATGCCATTTTATCATTTCATCACATGGTTATTTACTGTTTTTATACAGCCTACTAAATTAAGCAAGATTAACCACTTTTACATATACTTTTTCATCTTCTTACCCATGATTATCAACACCAAATCCCCACACAATATTTTTATCATCATATACATATACAATAGGAAAGAAAATACATGATTACATAATCAAAATAACAAGAGGATGGGAAGAACAATCTTTATACCACCATGATGATGTAGGTTGTGATCAAGACATGGATTTTGATCATAAAACTTGTGATAAACCAATATCATCTTCAAGTCCACCAATCTTCAAGAACTCCTTGTGGAAAATCAGCCCTAAGACTCCATAGAAACTCCTCTTTGGATGTTATAATCACCTCCAATCAACAAGTCTTCAACTAAGCTTCAACATATGTTGATCATAGCTTAAGTTCATGGTTATAAATTTGAGGATGATGGTGTTCAGTGGTGGTGGTGGGACGGCATCTAGAGGAGGAAAAGAGAAAATTGTGTGTGGTTTGCATGTGTGAGAATGAAGATAGTGGTTTGGTTAATGGTTTTGTGTTGTGAAAGCTTACTTTGTAAGCTTAGCTTACATGTGCAAGTATTAAGCTATAAGTTTGCCACATCTTGTGATGTGGTGTCTTGTGTAGCCGTCCCATATAGTGGGGTGGGACAAGTGTATACTTGTCTCATCCCACTAATTTACGGGTATTCCTCGATTCTAGTTTCCTCGATTTGCGTGCCCTCATGTCGTTTTACGAAAAACTTTTTTATAAATTATGAATCAACGGCACAAAACGAATCTAATAAAAATTGTCTCATCAAAAACGGAGTTCAAAAACGTAAATACGTAATCCTAAGGTTTCCAGTTTAGTCGTAAAGGACGTTAAATTAAAATCGTAAGTCCTAATCTCTTCTCGTAAATTTGTGAGTTTATGAACCAACACAAATTTAAAACTCCAAAATAATATTCACGGATAAATTTATTTTCTGAAATGTCGGAGTGTCACCAAAGACGGTGTATGTAAACGTGAGCACGTAACGTAGAATCCTCCGGTTTAGACGTAGTCGATGCTACTTCAAGACGTAAATCCAAATTACTTCCCAAAAATAAGTGAGTTCATAATATAACATTAAAAATAATGTTTTTCAATAATACTTGAGAATAAAATATCAACTATAAATTGACGGATTGTCACATCATTTACCCCTAAACAGGATCTTTGTCCTCAAAGATCATCTTACCTTACTACTCGCTTCTTATAGAGTTAAAGCCATGTGGGTATTTCCTCCAAATTCGGTCTTTTCTCACAAGTGTAATCCATTACAATACGCGAGTTTCATCAAACATAACTACAGGAATAAGTTCGGCTTAATGTTGACTTACTTACTCTATCCATGATGTTCACGGGTTTCTGATGAATGAAACTTTTCGCCGATCTAAACTTTATCAAGAAGTGATCAGATTCTCACTTGATAAACATTTTATCAAGTTCGATATACGAAACATAATTCACGCAGCTCTTGAAGTCCTAGGGTAGATCCAACTTATATGCCTTTCAAACCAATCTTTTACATCATCTCAATGGTCCCATACAACGGGGACTTATATCCCATGATCTTCTAGATCATCAATTCATTTTCCATGGTTAAAATTTTTGGCATAACTTCGCTACCCATCTGGCACTTCAAGATCTACATTTCATATTCACATAACCTCTTGCCCACTACCGGCAGTCAATAATCAGATCCTAATTTCAACAATCATTTCAGGTCTCGCGGGTCGAGTATTTTGTAATGTTAGGTCGCCATCATAGGAAACCTTAAACCTAAAAGACATGTCCAACTCACAATAGGTGTATGTCGGGTGTCTTCATCTCAACTCCTGCTTACAGATGCTCTAATTTTTAAATCTTAACAAGATTCGATCTCGATCCTAATACGATTGTTATCAATGATAATCTCTCCAAAGGAAAACGATTATACGGTTCATTACCAAGGTCAATCATTCAAACATGAAACAAGACTTCTAGTGTTTTGTATCGTTACTTTAACTCGTCCCTTCAATTGGGGTGGTACATAGTACTCTCATCAAGGTTCGTTCTCAATGACTTCTGAGCAAATCTCTAGAAATTCTATGCTAATCGAGGATCTTGATAGATATGATCGATACAGGCACACCATGCTTACATAACTCCTTTAAATACAAAAGAGTCAATTTCTTCATCAAGAATCTATCATTAACAGGAATGATATTAGCAGATTTGGTCAGTCTGTCGACGATGACCCAAATCCAATCAAATTCAAATGATGACCTTTGCAATAGTTAGACGTATACTAATGTATGAGGCGATGTCTGCCTTCATAATTTGTCATTAGTACAACTTCTTCAGATAAAGATACATTAAATTAGAAATGACATGAATAGAATACTTAATCTTACGAGATTCCAACATGACTATATCTCACAATCCTCCAAATTTAGACAACCACAAGTGGCCTTGTAATCATTTAACGCTATCGGCTTCTCATTTCTAATGATTCATATTAGTCGCGAATCCCTTTTTATTACCTATATTATCCTTTTTACAAGCATCAATTATTTCTAAATTGCTCGGCAATTTATTTTGCACCTTCACTATTAAAGAACATGTCCTAATTGGTTCTTTATCCTTTCTATATTATGTGTCAGTATCTATATTCACCTTTCCTGGTGAAATAATTATCATAACCAAAATTCACTCAGAATTTCTTTCTTCATATTTTCTAAGTTTTAGTTCTATCTCAACTATTGTTTTTATCAGTTTTGCTCAATCCGACGTTTAAAGCGTCGTTAGTTACTTCAAGTAATTAAATAATAAATATTTAATTTTTATGAAACGTAAACACAAAAAGTTTTTAAATTTTCTCAGTTTGTCCAATTATATAAAAATGTTCAAAATAAATTTGAATTTAATTAACACTATTTTTGTCGATTTATCGGAAATAATTAGTAAGATCCGTAAATGTTCGAAAAACCTTTGTTTATTATTTGGTAAAAATTTTCTTAGTTGAAAAGCAAAAAATTTTCGTTTCAAATTTCAAGTCATGGTTTAACGGTTTCCTCAATCCCTCTTAGGTTGTCTTGAGGTATACACAAACATTTACCCCTAAATAGGAGTTTAGTTAAATGATTTTTGTATAAGGGAATAATCCCTTAAAAATCCTTTGTTAAAACATTTGTCAAAACATATTTCCATTTTCTTTTTGGTAAAACCCAAAGCCTTAATGGTTCCAATTTTTGAAAAGTCAACATAGATCCCATTATATTATTAATCACATGATCAAATCATGTAAAAGGATTAAGTTTTAAATCACATGTTAATTAGTCAAGGTACAGGTTTTCGTTGTTCGGTCAATTCAGGACAATCTATAAATAATTATTAACTCCTTCCTATACTTATAAACAAACAATTGGTCCTTAATGATCACAAGCATGAAGTTATCAAATTACAGCCTACACACGTGATTCACCAAATTTATGAATGATACATTTGTATTAGTCAATCCAAACGATGTCACGTGAAACTCATAATGTTCATTACAAGTACCGGTTGTAGTGATTGGAATAGATAATCTTTTTCGCGGATGCGAAATTGATGATAACCATGCCGATGATCAAAATTTTTAAAACATACGCTAGAACCTTGGGTAGTGGATATAGATTTTAATCGTCAAATTACTTAGTTCACGGTAATTAATAAATATAAGGAATGATAATACCATAGCTCTTCATAATGACGATCTTGGTAGAATAAAATCTTTCTCCGACAACTCTCTCAGTTGCACGGTAATTATTATAATTCAGATGGTGCTGAAGTATAGTGCATACGCCACGGGTGTAGCACCGGGAATATAATCAATACCAAATTCAACTTGCCTTAATGGCGAAAGTCTAGGTAATTCATCAACAAATACCTCCTAAAGTTTCAAATAACAGAAACATCTTTTAATAAATTCATATTAGGTTCTTTCTAGATTATAATATATATGACTAATTTACAACCATTCACGGTATAATTTCAAGTCTAAATGCAGGATATGGTCACCCATAAAAAATTATTTAGATCACTTTTGATAATCAACATCTTATCACTTAGGGGAATTCTACTCGAGTTCCCTTCAATTAAGACAATGTCGTCATGTTATAATTAATCAATCCATTTTACTGGCACTATCAACTTTTCAGTTCTATTGTCGTCGATGAGATGTGAACTTCTCAAAAGACTAATAATAAATCATAATCCTTCACAATTCAAGGATATCTGGAGACATAACTAACCTTAAAAGAGTAAGGTCAACACATGATCTATGCGAGAGAATTTCAAATCGGATACAGACGAAAACATTTAACGAATATGAATATATCCCATGTTTTCATAATTTGAGTACGCATTCGAAAGCTCCTCGGATCGTTACCCAGGTCATTCAATTGAAGTCAAATCAAAAGAAATGATAGGAAAGTAGATACATCCATTCGGGTATCAACACTCGGTAATCAGATACTTTTCCTAAGAATCTCACTACGGGAGAATTGGACAAGAAAGAATTGTCAATTGTCAAATAAGACAATTTCCATAGTTGAGTAAATTCGACTCAGAAGAATAGATGCTACAGGCACATATCTAGGTGTCCCTAACACTATGTCCTTATTTTTTACTTCTTGCAGATCTCATAAATTTTAATCTTTCACAATCTTCAAAGAAAATTTAGTGTTTATTAATCAGTTTTATGGTGACTACTAATCTGCCTTGCTGGTCCATTCCAAATTGTATGTAGGCGCGCAACTATATACAATTTCAAGATTAACGATGCAATACTCAGTTCGTCAAAATTTTATCATCATGTTTCTAACAAAAACATTTTCATGCTTAATTCTTAAATAAGAATCAAAAATAAATTTACAAAGATTTTCTTTGTTATGAAAACAATTAAGTTTTTCCAAGGTGTTTTATAAACAACTTCATTTCAATAACGATTACTTATAAGTCTCACTTTAAATAAGCCATATGGTGATGAAAACCAAATTTTTCTCAAGGGATACTGTTTTATCTTATAAAAACAATGAGTCATCTGCAAAGGAGTGATGAAGAGTGGTTCACCAAGAACTAACTACAATATGATAGGAAATGAGCTTAGCAAAATAATCATGAGGTTCATGACTTCGATGGCACTCAAAAAGAATAATCCACAACGTAACTCAAATAGAGATGAGTACTTGCTCAATAGTTGCATCACTAATGCGAACATTAGTATGAAGCAATAAAAGATAGATAACATCGATACATGTAGAATTTAGCAATCAGAGGTAGTCTTTTCATTAATCACAAACAAGTCAAAATGTTACCGTAACACATTACGTGTCACTATGTCATACAATTCTCAGAACTCATCCTACCAACTGATGTCTCAGTTAAGTTAGGGATTTTTAAAAGATACCACAATGAATACTAATCTGCAAGAGTTATTAGGTGTTCCACCTGTCCTAGAAGATCCATTTGTCTCAATTCAGAATAAGATTTCTTCAATTTATTTCTTGGACATTGGGCATCCTCATTAGTGGACAATGGCCTAGGAACAACCCTTAACACGAATCAATAATCAATTAAAACCTTATAATTCAATCAAAGAACTTAACGACTTCCTCTTAACAATCTCATATTCCATACAGGTTAAGTTTCACTTTATTCAAGTTTTAACCAATTTTATACTCAATTCGATATCCTACCTCATTCTCCAATACTTTCAACCTTATTTATAAACCTTAATAGGGCAATAAAAGCTCGATATGATCAACACTTAATTTCCAATCCTATAGCTCTTACAACAATAATTATCAAATGAGTCACTAGTATGAAATGACTCGATCATTCAATTATACTTCTCGGAAAGGTACTAGTGACATGAGGCTTTTGGGTAATGGTTCCAATGACAGTATCAAGTGCAACATTCACCCTTTCGATTTCAATTTAAGAATTGGGTGACAACGAATCAGATGACATCTTTCCAGGTGGTAACGTTTTGTCAAACTCCACTCTATAAGGAAAGATCGTCATGACAACGATATCAGTTTTAATCTCGCCAATTCTTCTTTAATATCACAATCAACTAATATAAACATTTCTACGAGTATCAACCATTTGTTGGGATCATAAATATCCACAACTTGGTTTAGATCTAGGATAGCTAGAATTCCTACGAGAATAGCTTCGATTAATTTACTAGGTGATTTAGGGTTCCTTGTGACAATCTACGTCGTATAAATACCTCGTATAAATATCAAAATAATCATCAAACAATCATGTAATAAAATTACATCATATATATATATATATATATATATATATATATATATATATATATATATATATATATATATATATATATATATATATATATATATATATATATATATATATATATATATATATATATATATATATATATATATATATATAATCCAAGTTATATATATATTAAAATAACACTTCTCAGTCTGGCCTTGTCGGTAACTCGGGAATTCTTCGGCACCGTTATAGTCAAAAGATTTTTAGACATTTTTAGAAAAATGTTTATAGTTAAAAGATTTTGAAATGTTTTATTCAAAACCTTGGTTTTAAAAATCTTTCGTTCTCTATAACGAGATCTCTGGTACCAAACTGTAACACCCCCAAATTTATACAACTCAATACAGCAGAAGACTCGTTGGTGTTACGGGATAGCACATTACTCACATCATAGACAACGCATAAAAATCGCGTCGTTTAATAATAAAACTTTTCCATTCATAATTATCAAATTTACATAGGTCCCAAGTCATTGTATTTTATACAGGTTTTACAAAGCGTTTGAATAGAAATTATTATTTAAGTGCGGGCCATGAATTCTTGTTGTCTTCCCGAGAATTACCTTCAAGTACCTGAGATAAAACATGTTAAAAGAAAAGGTCAGCGAAAACGCCGAGTGAATTCATAGAGTTAAATGAAATCATCAATATAACATCGGTATAAAATTATTATCGAAAATCATTTTATACAAATCTTTGTAGTAGGCTGATAGGTGTGTAAACACCCATCCTTTTTACCACTCAATTACAATAATAACCGGGCCAAAACGTGTATTTTATGTCTTTTATGTCGGAATTATGCGTGGTTTGTGTTTTTGTTGTGATTTAGGACGAAAAGGTGAAAATTGGAGAAAACACGAGCATTCACGGGCTTTTATTGAAGAAAAAGATGAAAGATGAAGTCAAGAAGTCAAGAGTGCTAAAAGAACGGAAGTCCAAGACCAATTCTGAAGATTTATCGAAGAAAAAGTCAAAAGACGGAAGTTTACTAAAGCCGAAGAACTCGAGTCTTATTTATGAAGAAAATTAAAGACGAGTTCAAAGAAATCCCGAGCCAAAAGTCATTAAAGTCCAAGATTAAAGAAGATTAAAGGCTTAAGGACCTAATGGTGCAATTAAGAGAAAATGAAGGAGGGAGGAAGCTTCCTAAGCACTCCTTAATCCTCCCCTATAAATAGTCATTAGATAAATCATTTTCATTTTGTTGGCTAAGGTGACAATTAGTCTTCCACCTTTTAATTACTTACTCTTTAAATTTATGTCATTTTAAATACTTGTCTTGCACTTTAATTCATTTAATTTCCAAGTAAGTGTTCTTTAATTTTCTTGTTTTAATCTCTCATTCTATCTTTCTTTCTATGCTTTAATCTCATTGTTTACATGCTTTTTGTGTTTCTTATTTGATTAAAGGTTATGTTTTTATGCTTTTGATTGTTTTGGATCATTGATTTTTAGAGCTTATTTGTGTTTATCTTTAAGTTTCTAAAGTTTTTTATAAAAGTTATTTTTATATAAAAGGTTGATTTCGTACATCTTTTTCATTTCATTTTTTAAAAGTCTTTAAATGTCAGCTTATCAGCTTTTTCTTATACGTGTTTGCTTAAGATTTTAGTCTAGTGCTTATTTGAGTAATAGCTTATTAGTTTAGCTTATTTTCGACTCCTTTTACTGTATTCCGACCAACCCTGGTCGGAAAAGGGTTTATTATTCCGACCAGCACCCCTTTGCTTGGTCGGAAAAGGGATTTGACATTCCGATTAGGGTGTTAATTGGTATTCCGATTAGGGGTTAGTGACAAGGATTCTGATCCTTATTCCGATCTGGGGTTCCGATAAGCATTCCGATTGGCGCGTCTTTGACTTCATTCCGATTGGAAGGTAAGGGTGTTTTCCGATCAGTCTTTCCGACCAATATTCCGATCAGAAAGGTAAAGGTGTATTCCGATCAACATTCCGATGGGAAGGTAGGTTAAACATTCCGATCACATTCCGATCGGAATGTATTCCGATTAGATTTGTTTCATGTTTTGTCTTGTTTAATTTTTAAGTTTACGTTTTAATACTTTGTCAAATTTAAATTTTCGTCACGCTTTTATATACATGCCATTTAATTTCTCGTTATTTACTTTTCGAAGTTTTTAAATATTGCACCCTTTATTTTTAATTAGACTTAGATTTAATTATCCGTCATTTAATTATAAAGTTTTGCACATTTTATTTTAAAACAACCAAAAATCTTTATTTCACCAAAAACAGTATAGTCTTACTTTAAGCCGGAAATCAATTCGTTAAGATACCGAGAACACGAACTCAACTTTTTACATGCAAAATCTCCTTATTAAATGTTACCACTCAATTACAATAATAACCGGGCCAAAACGTGTATTTTATGTCTTTTATGTCGGAATTATGCGTGGTTTGTGTTTTTGTTGTGATTTAGGACGAAAAGGTGAAAAGTGGAGAAAACACGAGCATTCACGGGCTTTTATTGAAGAAAAAGATGAAAGATGAAGTCAAGAAGTCAAGAGTGCAAAAAGAACGGAAGTCCAAGACCAATTCTGAAGATTTATCGAAGAAAAAGTCAAAAGACGGAAGTTTACTAAAGCCGAAGAACTCGAGTCTTATTTATGAAGAAAATTAAAGACGAGTTCAAAGAAATCCCGAGCCAAAAGTCATTAAAGTCCAAGATTAAAGAAGATTAAAGGCTTAAGGACCTAATGATGCAATTAAGAGAAAGTGAAGGAGGGGAGGAAGCTTCCTAAGCACTCCTTAATCCTCCCCTATAAATAGTCATTTGATAAATCATTTTCATTTTGTTGGCTAAGGTGACAATTAATCTTCCACCTTTTAATTACTTGCTCTTTAAATTTATGTCATTTTAAATACTTGTCTTGCACTTTAATTCATTTAAATTCCAAGTAAGTGTTCTTTAATTTTCTTGTTTTAATCTCTCATTCTACCTTTCTTTCTATGCTTTAATCTCATTGTTTACATGCTTTTTGTGTTGCTTATTTGATTAAAGGTTATGTTTTTATGCTTTTGATTGTTTTGGATCATTGATTTTTGTAGCTTATTTGTGTTTATCTTTAAGTTTCTAAAGTTTTTTATAAAAGTTATTTTTATATAAAAGGTTGATTTCGTACATCTTTTTCATTTCGTGTTTTAAAAGTCTTTAAATTTCAGCTTATCAGCTTTTTCTTATACGTGTTTGCTTAAGATTTTAGTCTAGTGCTTATTTGAGTAATAGCTTATTAGTTTAGCTTATTTTCGACTACTTTTACTGTATTCCGACCAACCCTGGTCGAAAAGGGTTTATTATTCCGACCAGCACACCTTTGCTTGGTCGGAAAAGGGCTTTGACATTCCGATTAGGGTGTTAATTGGTATTCCGATTAGGGGTTAGTGACAAGGATTCCGATCCTTATTCCGATCTGGGGTTCCGATAAGCATTCCGATTGGCGCGTCTTTGACTTCATTCCGATTGGAAGGTAAGGGTGTTTTCCGATCAGTCTTTCCGACCAATATTCCGATCAGAAAGGTAAAGGTGTATTCCGATCAACATTCCGATTGTAAGGTAGGTTAAACATTCCGATCACATTCCGATCAGAATGTATTCCGATTAGATTTGTTTCATGTTTTGTCTTGTTTAATTTTTAAGTTTACGTTTTAATACTTTGTCAAATTTTAATTTTCGTCACGCTTTTAAATACCTGCCATTTAATTTCTCGTTATTTACTTTTTGAAGTTTTTAAATATTGCACCCTTTATTTTTAATTAGACTTAGATTTAATTAACCGTCATTTAATTATAAAGTTTTGCACATTTTATTTTAAAACAACTAAAAATCTTTGTTTCACTAAAAACAATAGAGTCATACTTTAAGCCGGAAATCAATTCGTTAAGATACCGAGAACACGAACTCAACTTTTTACATGCAAAATCTCCTTATTAAATGGCGCCGCCGCCGGCTCTTTTCGTAAAGATTAACTGTTTTCTGTGAGAGACGCGTTGCTTTTTGGGATCCGTTCACTTGTGAGCGTTATTTTCTTGCACAAAAATTTTCAAAAAACCATAAAATTTAAATATTGTTAAAAATCCATAAAAATTAAAAATTTCAAAATTCCAAAAAGATTTTATTTTTATTGTGTATATATATTGTCTTTGTGTTTGGTATTGTTCTCTTTTGTCTTTGTAGGTGTATGCGTACTAGATCTTCTAATTATCAAGAGCCCGAGACTCGAGAAGATTTAAGTATGTCAGGTGTTAACAACAACAATAATCCACCGCACCTCAACAATAACAACAATGTTCTTCCACAGCCTGATCTTCGAACAATGGAGGAGCTTTGTCAACCTACCATGTTTGGACGAGGAGGACCGATTGCGCCGATCCAAATAACGGCTCCGGAGTTTTCGTTGAAGCACCACATGATTCAGCAAGTGCAAACAAATCCTTTTCGAGGAATGCCTGATGATGATGCCAATAAACACCTCGACAAGTTCATTACAATCACACAAAGCATGAAGTTGCCCGGTGCCACAATGGATGTTCTTCGCCTACAACTCTTTCCACATACTTTATCACATCACGCCGAGAAATCGTTTGATCGTCTTCCAAAGAATTCAATTCACACTTGGGATGACATGACTCAACGCTTTTTGTCGCGCTACTTTCCACCATCCATGGTCACGAGACTTCGCAATCAAATCAGCGGTTTCATGCAAGAACCCGATGAATCTCTCATTGATGCTTGGGAAAGATATAATGTCTTGATTGATCGATGTCCAAACCACAACATGCTTCCCGTCACATTGATTGATACTTTCTACAACGGATTGACTTTTCGTGATCGTGATACGATTAATGCAGCCGCCGGTGGCACAATTATGAAAAGGAGACCCGAGGAGTGTAGAGAGCTTATTGAGAACATGACTACTCACCATAAGAACTGGGATTCCTCCGCTTCTTCAAGGAACAACCCGAGAGTCAATGTTTGTTCTACTTCAGCAAACCCTGACATGACCGAATTCACCCGCATGATGACTGAAATGAACAAAAGTATCTTGCTTCTCGCTTCAAACCAACAACAACAAGTTAAAGCGGTTGCACCTTCTTGTGAAACATGCGGCGGTCCACACTCATAGACCGATTGTCCTTCTACACAAGGAAATCCGGAAAATGTGTATGCAGCTTATGGTAATTATTCACCGGAAAATTACCAAGCTCGACCTCAAGGGGATAGAAATTTGCTGAGTTACCGGTCCAACAACTACCTTTCATCCGGTTTTTCTCCTGAAAACCAAAACCCCGCCAACAACTACAATAGAAGCAACCAAATCCCACCAAGAGCTTCTAATCCTTATCACCCACCCACTCAACAAGCCCCACCCATTAACCCCGATGTTGAAGCCATTATGAGAACCCACTGTGAGCAAATCAAGAATCTACAGAGCCAAATTATCAATTTGAAAGGAGATATCACAAAGCAAGGAAATGACATTCGATCCGAGCTTCGAGATAATATTCAATCCTCCTTCAGCAATCAAACGAATGATATAAAGAATATGCTTGCTAGTTTCTTTCCTGCAGCTCAACCTTCTACTTCGAATTCTCTACGTTCAAACACCGTCACCAATCCGCGAGCGAATGTGAGTGCTATTACTACCCGTAGTGGACTTACCATCGTAGGACCACCGATCCCACCCCTATCATCTACACCTCCTCCACCACCATTTATCCCTACTCCTCCTACACCTAGTATTAGTGCACCATTACCGTCTCCGCCTCGTCATGACGATGTTCCCAAGAAGAACCCTTCAACATCTCAACCTTTACCTGCTACGCCTTCACCTTCACCACCCAAACCCAATATCCCTTATCCTTCTCGTTTAGGCAAGACCAACGAGCTAACCAAGAATGACTGTCAAGTGTCAAGCTATGTGAAGATGCTCTCTCAAATGAACATCAACAAGAGCCTTGTTGAAGCACTTGTCCACATGCTTAAATTTGTTAAAGCATTTAAGGAATTTCTTAACAAGAAGGAGAAGCTGATTGAGCTCGCCAACACACGCTTAAATGAAAACTGCTCTGCAGTTATTCTTAAAGAACATCCGGAAAAACTTGGAGATCCCGGTCGTTTTGTGTTGCCATGCATCTTTAACAAAACTGAAGAATTTACTGCCCTAGCTGATCTCGGGGCCAGTATTAATTTGATGCCTTTGAGTGTTTGGAAAACAATATCATTGCCTGACCTCACTCCAACAAAGATGACTCTTGAACATGCAAATCGCACTCTCGCTTACCCCGTTGGTATTGCCGAAGACGTGTTCATTAAAGTTAGCACATTTACTTTCCCGGTCGACTTTGTCGTTGTTGATTATGAAATGGACCCTCGTATTCCTTTAATACTTGGTTGGCCATTCTTGAGAACCGGACGAGCTCTAGTTGATGTGGCCAAAGGTGAGTTAATCTTAAGAGTTGGGAATGATGCACAAGTTTTTAAAATGGGGAAGCTTACAAGCAAATCCTTTGGAAGAGAATCCGTGAATATGATTAATGTGCTCGATGATTTTGTCATCTACAACAATCCTCTATTCGAGTCTTGCATTGATAATCCACTTTTTCATGATGATGTGGATGATTCTCTCTCCAATGTGGAACCTTCTCCCATTTATGATTCTCCACCGATCTTTGATGCTTATGATGATGATTCTAGCTCAGATTCGGATGATTTTGATGACCTTACTTCCGAGTATCCCGACCTGCCCACATACGATGATTTTGATGAGGCTGATACTCTTTCGAGCGATTCTTCCCATGATGAAGCTCCTCCGCCATCACTCGATCCTACTTTGGACGATTACTCATTTGAGGAAGACTTCTCTACGTTTCTCAACACTTACTTCCCTCATGAGAGTGATGATCCTCCTTTATATTTTTAAGATTATTGTCTTGATCCTACTTTGGATTTGAAGAAAATTCTTTCAAAGGAGAAGAAACCGGTCGACACCAATATCCGCAGCACCTATGATTTAACACCTCTTTGTCCACCTTCTGAGGACGACGTTGTGCATTTTCATCGCGGATCATCTTCACACTCTGCTGAGCCTGAGTGCTATTTTCCCCTAAAGGAAAAGGTGTTCGACCCCGGTATCGATATTCTGCAGCCATCTCAGTATCCACCTGATGAAATAAAAGGAAATATTTTTGGAACTTATGGAAAGCTGCTTGCACCACTTCACCCTTTCTTCCACCGTGCTCCATCGCTGCTTAAGGGAACCTTGCCTACTCTTCTTTGGCTTGCCTTGTTCGCCTTAAGCTTGTGCTATTTGATGGACGAAAACTATGTCTTTGATCCTGGTGGATATGTTTCATGCTTCTTCCTATGATGATCAAGGTCGAGTCAGGCTCACGACTCGGTTAACAAAAACCAAGCGCTTCTTGGGAGGCAACCCATGCATCTATCTTTTAGCTTTCTTTATCCTAAGTGTAGGGGAGACCCGTTGGTGTTTGCTATTTCCTCTCCTCTCTTAATCAGGGATTCGAGCTCAATGATCCACTCTTGATGATTCTTGACGAACCATGATTCCGTGTTCCCTTCTTCGCGGTTCTATCCTAAACTCTTTTCGATTCACTATTTTATATTTTCTCAATATTAAAATAGGAATCTCTTTAGTTGTCTCTTCCTTAGCGAGATTTAAACACAGTGCACAATGTCCTAAGTGTAAGGGAGTTTACTCCCACATGATTAAACATTGAGGACAATGTTTATGTTAAGTGTAGGGGGGAATTCTATCGAAGTTAAGTGGCCTTTTCCTTGTATTTGTCCTCATTTTAACCGGAAAATCAATTTTTCGACATTTTTCAAAATTTTGGATCTATTTTGGCCTATTAGTTTTTATCTTTGTATAGTTATTTTTCCTTCTTTGCTAGAATAAATTTTAATAAAGTGGTTTTAATTTTCAAACGTTGTGAATCTTTTGACTCAACCCGAGTTTACTTATCTAAGTTACTCTAGCTAGTATCCTTAACGTGTTTAAGTCAAGTTTTGCTAGGCTTTTATATAGGGAGCTATAAAACGCGAAAGTCTTAACTCTCACGGGTTAAGAACAAGAACTTTTCGCAAGTTCCTATAATTGATCCTAGAGAGTCGTTTATCAAGGGAACTTTAAAACGCGATTTCTAAACTTGAAAAAGTCTAAGAGTTTGCAAGATCCTATAGGCGACTCGAAAACCCAAAACTTTGATTTAATAGACTAAGCATTCACGAGTCTCATTACTTGAGATTTTAAACTGTGGAGAACGAGAGATGAAAGAGTCAGTTATAAGTTTGGTATTCTTTCGTGAATTTATGTGAGTTAATTATAAGCCTATTCTCCCATCGCTTGTTAATAAATTTATCTGCAATAAATAAGGTTGTACGATTTGAAAAGTTACTTAGCTTCTAGCCCAAGATCGTTTAAAAGTTGCTCGGTATAGATTAGAGTTCATAGCCAAGGCATAACTTATTGAAGCGGGATGCAAAGATTGGCGAGTCCAAAAAGGTCCTAACAAGGCATGAGGGCTACATTTTGTTGCTAAAGATCCAAAGTGATGTGAAGAATCATTTATCGAAAATCAATATGAAGGATCGAGACACACGACGAAAAGCAAAAACTCCCTAAAAGTCATGGAGAAGTGTATCCGAAAAGACCCTAGCAAGGTATGAGGATAAATAGATCCAAGTCATAAAAGGAGGCGGATCGTTGTATATCAAAGTCCAAAATAAAGATTGGAGAAAAATGAAGAAGTCGTGGTCCAAGTATGAATCTCTCAAAACTTCAAGTGAAGAAATTCCTATACGAAGAGAAGGCCATTATTTCATGAACGTCTCTCAAGGTTTGTAGTATGAAGTCGCTGCCAAATATCGGTCCAAGAATGGTCTCAAATCGCGAAGCGAGTTATGCCAAGATATGAACTTTATGAGGTCCGGAGAAGCAGTTTTAAAAGATTTTGTCCTTTAGCTAACTATTGATTAAATCGTTCACTTTATTTTCGGCCTAAATAACTATCGAAATAAGTCAACAAATGCATCCTCGTGATCATTCAAGACAATAATAAAATATAAGAGATACACCTAGGAATAAGGGAGTCTAAGTGAATAATTGGCCCACATGAATTCGTGTTAGTTTGCTAACTTATAATAACAATGATCTCGTTTTTAAGCTTGGTTTGGAGAAAGTGAAAACTTGAGGATGATGATTATTCATGACATTTCCAAAACCCAAGGTATGTTTTTGATTTCTTTATTTTCTTCCTTTGAATGTTTATAGTTTTCTATTTCTTTAATAAAGGCCAACGTGGGTTGAATTTGCTGAAAAATGTAAATGTGCTTTGTAACTAATGCATTGCATGAGGACATTGCAATGGTCAAGTGTAGGGGATTTGATAGGTGTGTAAACACCCATCCTTTTTACCACTCAATTACAATAATAACCGGGCCAAAACGTGTATTTTATGTCTTTTATGTCGGAATTATGCGTGGTTTGTGCTTTTGTTGTGATTTAGGACAAAAAGGTGAAAAGTGGAGAAAACACGAGCATTTACGGGCTTTTATTGAAGAAAAAGATATAAGATGAAGTCAAGAAGTCAAGAGTGCAAAAAGAACGGAAGTCCAAGACCAATTCTGAAGATTTATCGAAGAAAAAGTCAAAAGACGGAAGTTTACTAAAGCCGAAGAACTCGAGTCTTATTTATGAAGAAAATTAAAGACGAGTTCAAAGAAATCCCGAGCCAAAAGTCATTAAAGTCCAAGATTAAAGAAGATTAAAGGCTTAAGGACCTAATGGTGCAATTAAGAGAAAATGAAGGAGGGGAGGAAGCTTCCTAAGCACTCCTTAATCCTCCCCTATAAATAGTCATTAGATAAATCATTTTCATTTTGTTGGCTAAGGTGACAATTAGTCTTCCACCTTTTAATTACTTGCTCTTTAAATTTATGTCATTTTAAATACTTGTCTTGCACTTTAATTCATTTAAATTCCAAGTAAGTGTTCTTTAATTTTCTTGTTTTAATCTCTCATTCTACCTTTCTTTCTATGCTTTAATCTCATTGTTTACATGCTTTTTGTGTTGCTTATTTGATTAAAGGTTATGTTTTTATGCTTTTGATTGTTTTGGATCATTGATTTTTATAGCTTATTTGTGTTTTTCTTTAAGTTTCTAAAGTTTTTTATAAAAGTTATTTTTATATAAAAGGTTGATTTCGTACATCTTTTTCATTTCGTGTTTTAAAAGTCTTTAAATTTCAGCTTATCAGCTTTTTCTTATACGTGTTTGCTTAAGATTTTAGTCTAGTGCTTATTTGAGTAATAGCTTATTAGTTTAGCTTATTTTCGACTCCTTTTACTGTATTCCGACCAACCCTGGTCGGAAAAGGGTTTATTATTCCGACCAGCACCCCTTTGCTTGGTCGGAAAAGGGCTTTGACATTCCGATTAGGGTGTTAATTGGTATTCCGATTAGGGGTTAGTGACAAGGATTCCGATCCTTATTCCGATCTGGGGTTCCGATAAGCATTCCGATTGGCGCGTCTTTGACTTCATTCCGATTGGAAGGTAAGGGTGTTTTCCGATCAGTCTTTCCGACCAATATTCCGATCAGAAAGGTAAAGGTGTATTCCGATCAACATTCCGATTGGAAGGTAGGTTAAACATTCCGATCACATTCCGATTAGATTTGTTTCATGTTTTGTCTTGTTTAATTTTTAAGTTTACGTTTTAATACTTTGTCAAATTTTAATTTTCGTCACGCTTTTAAATACCTGTCATTTAATTTCTCATTATTTACTTTTCGAAAATTTTAAATATTGCACCCTTTATTTTTAATTAGACTTAGATTTAATTAACCGTCATTTAATTATAAAGTTTTGCACATTTTATTTTAAAACAACCAAAAATCTTTGTTTCACCAAAAACAATAGAGTCATACTTTAAGCCGGAAATCAATTCGTTAAGATACCGAGAACACGAACTCACCTTTTTACATGCAAAATCTCCTTATTATAGGCCATAAAATAGCCAAAGTCATTTTATACAAATCCTTATCAAAAATCATAATATAGGCTTTCGCCTTCAAAATCATTATACGAACCATTGTCGTTAAAAACATCATACAATACGTTTTATAACGTTGTATACATTAAATAAAAACCGTTATATGAATATGGTTATATAAAACCAAAACACGAACATAATATCAATGATAAGACCCTGTATTGCTAGTCAGGCAATATATCGTAATTTAATGCTTAAAGCAGTATTTCGTTAATTGGATTATTATAAGCCGCATGACATTGTTACCTTACTATAACCAACAACGGGTAGCTAACCCGATACTGAATTTGCCCATCTAAGTTAGCGTGTCGTCACAATAATCACGCTATAGAAATCTTCTCATACATAAATTCGCTTACAAATCAATGTGGCGCGACGGGGATCAACCGTCAAGGCGCGAACTGGGGTGATCGTCCCCAAATAGTACTATTATATGCATAAGCGTCTACCAAATCCCGGTAGTTCACAATTCATGCTAATGGGACTTTTAGTGACATAACCTAACTTTAATAATCCATTTTATCTCATCTATCGGGTCATTTAGTAATTCATCGGGTCATACAATCATTCGGGTCGAAATAAATAAACAAACAATCGGGACAACTAGTGTCCTATTTTATAAAAACTAACATGTTATCTCCCTCGTGGGTTTATAAAACATTTCATAAAAACATTTAAAAGAGTGCGAGGCTATGAACTCACGTTGATGTGGGAAAGCGGGTTATCGGCAATTCGGATGTACGATACGTGCTTCAATCACGGAAACCTAGACAAATAATACTCGTCTTAGACTCTTGTCCAATGACTTTATAAAAATAACAATTATGTATACGTATGATGATTTTATATATATGATGATCAAGTAGGTTTATATATTCTCATTTACTCATTCATTATAGTGTTTATGTGTTGACAACTTTTATATTAGTTTACTAGTTTTACCTATTTACGTGTTTTAGGTCCAATAAGCCTATTATAAGTTCATTAACTTTTATAAATCCACTTTATACTTGTATAATCAGTATTTATACTGTACATGTTGGGCCCAAATGGGTTAAGACCAATAAATAAGTTTATAAGTGTTTTAGCCCATTTTGTTGTATTATTAGTTCAATAACGTTAACTTAGCCCGTTAATGTCCGTATGTTATATAGTTCGGGTTTTATCGGTTTTTACTTGTTATATATGTTTATATATCAGTATATGAGTTTATAAAAGTTTACATTAGACGGGTCCAACCGTCTAAGTTTTATTTAACAAAAACGTTAATTTTACGGTAATAGCCGAAAAAGTCGTAAAAATCATGTTTATAGTTTTTATAACTTATAAATCTTATTCAACTACCATTTTTATAAAGTGTCCACTTATTTAACCTTATACATATTTATATAAATGAAATTTATAAGTTAGTGGGTTTTAATTCACATTTTATACTATTTTTATTTGAGTGCTTATATAATACTATTATACTTTAATTTCCCAAAATCTGATTTTTACTTTCATGTTCACCAAAACATCCATATCTAGAGTTCTATATGGAGATAGAAGCCCAAATTTTTATGGCATAAACTACATGATATGTGCTCCATTTAACTCTTCTATGGCTAAGGTTGAATCAGCTTCTAAGTATTTTATAAAAATCGTCCAAAATAGTGTACTCAGATTTGCACTCTAAACTTGTTTTGATCATATCTCACTCATCCTAATGATTCCATTGCATGGCCAACTCTCATATGTGTACAAGACATATTACTTACTGTATATCCATCAATATATGCCATTTTATCAGTTCATCACATGGTTATTTACTGTTTTTATACAGCCTATTAAATTAAGCAAGATTAACCACTTTTACATATAGTTTTTCATCTTTTTACCCATGATTATCAACACCAAATCCCAACACAATATTTTTATCATCATATAAATATACAATAGGAAAGAAAATACATGATTACATAATCAAAATAACAAGAGGATGGGAAGAACAATATTTATACCACCATGATGATGTAGGTTGTGATCAAGACATGGATTTTGATCACACAACTTGTGATAAACCAATATCATCTTCAAGTCCACCAATCTTCAAGAACTCCTTGTGGAAAATCAGCCCTAAGACTCCATAGAAACTCCTCTTTGGATGTTATAATCACCTCCAATCAGCAAGTCTTCAACTAAGCTTCAACATATGTTGATCATAGCTTAAGTTCATGGTTAGAAATTTGAGGATGATGGTGTTTAGTGGTGGTGGTGGGACGGCATCTAGAGGAGGAAAAGAGAAAATTGTGTGTGGTTTGCATGTGTGAGAATGAAGATAGTGGTTTGGTTAATGGTTTTGTGTTGTGAAAGCTTACTTTGTAAGCTTATCTTACATGTGTAAGTATTAAGCTATAAGTTTGCCACATCTTGTGATGTGGTGTCTTGTGTAGCCGTCCCATATAGAGGGGTAGGACAAGTGTATACTTGTCTCATCCCACTAATTTACAGATATTCCTAGATTCTAGTTTCCTTGATTTACGTGCCCTCGGGTCGTTTTACGAAAAACGTTTTTATAAATTATAAATCAACGGCACAAAACGAATATAATAAAAATTGTCTCATCAAAAACCTAGTTCGAAAACGTAAATACGTAATCCTAAGGTTTCCGGTTTAGTCGTAAAGGACGTTAAATTAAAATCGTAAGTCCTAATCTCTTCTCGTAAATTTGTGAGTTTATGAACCATTACAAATTTAAAACTCCAAAATAATATTCACGGATAAATTTATTTTCTGAAATGTCGGACTATCACCAAAGACGGTGTATGTAAACGTGAGCACGTAACGTAGAATCCTCCGGTTTAGACGTAGTCGATGCTACTTCAAGACGTAAATCCAAATTACTTCCCAAACATAAGTGAGTTCATAATATAACATTAAAAATAATGTTTTTAAATAATACTTGAGAATAAAATATCAACCATAAATTGACGGATTTTCACACAAGGTCAATGGGTTTTCCAGTAGTGGGGTTGGTCACAGTGATAGGTGTAGTCACAAATGGATTTTCACTAAGCATTCAACCCTTAACAATAAGAAAAGGGTTGGCTGCCTTCCATTGTTCAAGATCAGTCACCTTTTATTGATATTCCTCAACTGGGGTAAGCACTCTAGGTGGAGGAATAAATTCCTCTTCTTGGAGTTCTGGAATACCAGTCCAAGAGAGATCTTTTCTCTGAACACCATAGAAGTTCCCAGCAGGTGGTGGAACAGCAACATATTCATTCATCCCAATCCCAGACTTTTCCCTAGGGTCTCTTTGTTCACTGACACACTTTTCTAGGGTTTGACTAGCTTTATCAAACTTTTCAATCTTAAGCCCTACATTTTGTTTATCTTTAATGGCTTCATCTAACTTAAGTTGCACATATGCTCTAGATCTCATTAGAGTATCCCTAAGTTCAACACTAATTCTAAGATCATTAGTCAAAACGTTAATTTGATCATTTAGGTCAAATTCCATTTTCTTGTATTCCTTTATAGTCCCTTAAGTTTGTGCAAGTGCCATTTTATAATTTTCTAGCCTGCATTCTACATCAAACACATATGATTTAACTTTAAATTTTCTTTGTTAAGCTTTTCAGTGTTTAATCGACACCCTTTACTACAAAAAGCATCATCATATACCTCATTTTCTGATGAAGATGAGGAGTTGGCCATGAGATCAAAGTGAACATGCTCTTCTTCTTCCTTCTCAGCAATCAAGGCCTGATTCTCTATCACATCATTTGCCATAAAACTCCAGTCCCATCCAACACCATCCATATCTTGTATGGCGACCATAGCCTTTGGCTTAGCATCTTCAACGTTGATGATTTGGCTTGAAGTTTTTCCAGCATTAGATCATCTTAGAGATCTTCACTCCCTCATGAAGTGACCCATCCTATGGTAATTATAACACTCAAACTTGGATTTATCAAATCCAGCTGTTTCTTTAGCATTAAAGGTCATTTTTCTTCCAAATCTCCTATTCCATTTGTTAGCCCTTATGCTTGCAAGTGCCATATTCCACTTGATATCCATTTCTTCAAAATTCTCATCACTGATTTGCTCAAGATTCTTATAAGTAATTAAGGAACCATTGGGAAATGCAGCAATGTATGCACATACTGTATCCAAATCAATACCAGCAGGTTTAAGACTTGGTGAATCAACATTGTATGTTTCAGCGTCAAAATTTGAGCCCCTGACAAAGGTTGATCCACCGATGACACAAGTTGATCCAGTAACAGGATATACATATGAATCTCTTTCACTGGTTTGAGCTTCACTATGTGAGATGAAAGCCATGTTTCCAGATGATGACTTGCTTCCATTATCAAGTAAGATCACACTCTCCACAATCTTTAATTTATTATATACTTCATTAAAGGAAGAACTCTTATGGGCATTGCTAGCAATGATTGACCTAGCCTCAATTTTCCATGCATCACCAAGACCTCTAAGGAAAGTAGCAGTGATATCAGCATCATCATGTTCTGTTTCCATAAAGGACAATTTTCTAGTGATGTCTAGAAGGCTACTTCTCACCTCACTTAGCTTCTCATTGGGATGAGCCTTAAACACATCATATTCATGCAAAATTTGCTTCTTCCTTTCTTTGGCAGTATCTTCATTACCACCATAGGTGACTTGAAGAGCTGCCTAAAGAACTTTAGCAGACTCAAAACTTTTGTACTTGTGTTGATTCTTTGGACCCAAGGAAATTTTATGAATGTTCAAAGTCTTCATATCATTCCTTCTTGCGGCTATATCTGCAGTTGAGATTGCTCTTCCATCTTCAGGTCTTTCAACACGTTCTATAGCAGTAGAACCAACTGCGCTTCTTCCTACAATAGCAACAGCACTCCTAGCTGCTTTGTCAAATTGTTTGCCATATTCAGTGATTTCCCAAAGAGTATGGTCATGAATTTGAAGGTATTGTTCAAAATTGAACTTCCATTGTTCAAAGTTGTCAGGATCGAGCATAGGGATTTTTAGGTTGTGATTGGATGAGGATGAGGATTCTGTGGTAGACATCTTGTTTGGTTTTAGGTTTTCTAGTGATATTACGGTTTACTGTTCTTTTAGATCAGATTTCCTCAACAGGCTCTGATACCACTTGTTGATCCCAAACTTAGATCGATTAGCTTTGTACTAAACGAGATTGAATCAAGACTAATACCTAGAAAAACTTTTTTGTATTTAACAATCCAAGTGTTATGCAGAATTAACACTTAGAATAAAGAACAAAAAAAACAAAGTAAACCAAACTTTCACTTTAGATTGATGAACGAAATTTCTTACAATGAAAGTTGTAAAACTGAATAATGTATATCAACTACAAACCCTACGACCTCCTTTTATAACACAAGGTGTCGTGTATAGAGGTTTACTTATCAACTATTCTAGGTCAAGATAAATATAGGAAATACAATATTGATCATATCTTTACTTCAAATATAAAACGTGTTGACTAAGTATTCCTATCAGTGGTTGGACTTCTTCTTGTCAGCGCTTGAATATTTCTTGTCAGTGCTTGATCTGTAAGCGCTTCATTTACTTTTGTCAGCGTCCAAATTACTCTTGTCAGTGTCTCAGTGACTTAGCTCATTTTATTCTCAACAGTATGAACCACATATTTTTCGTACATCAACCGATCAAACTTCCTCTTACCTGATACAAGTCACAAGATATCAGTTGTAAAATCGTTCATCATCTGGGCTACTATGCTAGACCCTCGGTGATATATAAGGTTGTTATTCAAAATTATATACATATTTTGTTGGGTCAAGATTTGACCCAATTGTTCCTCACAAGTATTTGAATATAAAATAGCTGCTGAAGACTTGAAGAATTGATGAAGACACTTCAACACCAGGTCCAACACCAGTCCTAGCTGAAGACAGTTCAACACAGCACTTCCATAGTCCTTTGAAGACAAAGTCTTCACCTTCAGTAGTTGATGCCGATCAGCATCTAAAGGACATGCCTGAATGAAATTGCCTTTCAGTTCAGCTTGGAGTAACAAACCAAGCTGAATGATGTTCATCTAACTCTTGAAATACAACCTGAAGATATTGGCGGGAACTTGCTAGAAGACAAGAGTACAAGAGTGGTTACTTGTACAGCCAATAAGAAAGTCAAAAGTATTATTTACTTTTGTACTATGATGGGAAAGAACACATGGGAGCTCATGGGAGCACATGGCGCACATGGGGTTTTGCTTTATTGAAAGCTTCCTTTGTAAGCTTTAGTTTCTTTCCCTATATATAGATAGGTTGTTAGTAGAGTTAGATAAGTTTTCTATTTCACATAAAAACAAAGTGTAGTGTTGGGAATTCTTCCTCTCTTGTTCATCAAGAGATAACCCTTTTCATTAAACAACTTTGTTTCCGCAAACAAAGTGGGTTATAGATTCTTTATTTGATTCTAATAAAAGTCTATACATCGAAAAGTACAAGTTGTGTTATTAGTAGTTAACTGGTCAGTCGTGCAAAGATTTCACGATTCAAGGTCCCAACAAGTGGTATCAGAGCGGGTGGATTATTCTTATGATCCAGATCCGTTTTATATTAACTACTAATAGCATTTGAGCATCATTAAAATTTATGGTTGTTATTCAAAACTGATACTGCTTACGAAGCGTATGCAATTTTGAGGGAGAGAATAAACCATAAATGTTGAACAAACCTGCCCTGGATATCTTATCCAAAACCAAAACTTAAAACCCCACCAATAAAAAAATAGATCCATCCACACCCGCTAACAAAATAAACCACCGTCCCATCACCACTAAAAAAACAAACAAAAAAATCATCATCATCGAACAAGAAAAACACAAGAAACACATCTCCTACCCACCGTGAATTACAACAACTCGTATTAAAAATCCCACCAAATACGAAAAACAGATCCAATCACCGCCGATTACTCAAAACTAGATCCAATTCAACACCACTAACCCAGATTCAAATCGATATAAAATCAACATTAGATGGATTCTTTCTTTTGGCCAGAGGAAGGGATTTAATTTGCAACTATAAGATCGATTCGAGATGGATTCGAGAATGATTCAGTGTGTTTGGAATAGAAAATCCATGAATGGTTATGGGTTGTTCTAAGAAAAGTTTTTTTTAGTTTTTAAAGAAAACTAATTTGATTTATGGTGGTGATTAAAGAACTGACAAGGTGGCGGCTGTGGCAGAGTTTGGTTTTATGATGATATAGATTTGTTTTTGTCAGTCTTGATAAAGCTGATAAGAGTCAGTTATGGAACTAATGAAGAATTAGTTTGCTTATTAAGTATTTGGTGTTTGCTTCAAGCTTAAAAAACTGATGTGGGGAGGTAAATGGTAGCTTTCAAGAAAAGCTGAAAAAAGGTATGGGATGTTCAGTTTGTTAAGATAAAACTGACGAGGAACTACAAGGTGTTTGAATCAGCTTTTATGAAAAACTAATGAAAAGTGGGTGGTCATGTGGGTGTTTCGCTGATAAAAAAAATCAGTGTGAGCTATGTTCAGTTTTAAGAAAAGCTAAAAGGAAAAAAGGTTTATACAGTCTTAGTCTAACCTGACGAGAAGAAAATGGTTGTTCAATCTTATAACTGAAAAAAAGGGGTGAAGCTATATAGAAAAGCTGACGAGGGGATGGATGTTTAGGTTATATTTTGTACTAATAATATACACTGAATAAGTGGCGTCTTATTTTTAAAATGATGAAGTCCATTTGATGAAGAAACAAGTACTGAAGCCCAATTGGCGCTGAGGGCCAAATGCTGCTAAAGCCCAACTATTTCTAAACCCCCAGCTGCTGAACCCTCAAGTAGATATTAAACCCCTTCAGCATGAACCCTCTATCAGACTAGACCCCCTCCAGCAGACTGGACTCTCCTGCAGTTAGAAACCCTCCACCAGTCTGAACCTTCCAGCAGGTTTGAACCTTCAATAGTTTTGGACCCCCTCTAGCAGACTGAACTGGCCTTCAGCGGACGAACCTCTCAGCAGACTGAACCCCCCAGCTGCTGAACCCTCCAACAGAACTTGGACCTTCCAACAAAGACTGGACTCCCTTTCAGCACTGAACCTGAACCACCAGCAGTGACTGAACCTTCAGCAAGATCTGAAGCTCAAATAGAAGTTTGAAACTGAAGGTGAACCTCCAGCATTCTGGACGAACCTTCAGCATGTCCTGACGGAACCTCAACTGGTAAGAACTTCGCTCACACATCCTGATGCTACATTTTATTTGTGTAATTGTTCAAAAATTGCTAAGGTTTGCTATTTTTGAGGGAGAGAAAAATTCACTAATATTGACATGAAGCATAGAAAATGCTTATCACGCATCAGGCTGTAAGAACCATGTTATCATTCAAACAAATATTACAAGAACAAACCATAAACCAAAACCAATCTTACAACAAAACACTTTCTAAACCTTAAAAAGAACAACCTGAAGATGGAGCGGGTGTGTTTGTAAAACTCAAATGGTATGGGGTGTGTCGAGGAAGTGATGTATTGGATGCAGTGTATGATGATGTTCTTGTCAATAGAATGAAGATGGTTGAAAAATAAGGGTAGTTATTGATCAGCCCTGAATAGAGCTGATGATGGGATTAAGAAAATGGTTATGTTTGCTCACATTGTGAAGAAGCTGAAAGTTGGTTGTTAAGTGTATACATAGTGATTGATGACCACTGTTATTCTCTGAAACAAATTATGTTTAAACCTCTAGGTATCGATGTTAACCCATTAAACCCTCCACTACACCCAACTTGCTGAACTTACCAAAAACTCTAAACTTTGTACCAGAATGTGATTCCAAAAAATGGGTCACTGATGTTATTGTTTCAGGTTTAAGAGTTTACTTTCTTACAACTACAACAACAAAGAGTATGTACTAATTTTTTTATCATTATTACTCTCTGTAACATCAGTATATGAGAAGAAGTTGTATTTGCTAACTCACATCTAATGATTTTCACTTAGGCTATTCTTATGTCCAAATAAGGGGAGATTGTTGGACTAGGATTTGAACAACAAATAGACTAAATGTATGTACTGAGTGAAAAACACTCAGTTTGTCATCTTCAACATTTCAAGCTTTAGTGACCAAAGATGGTCAGCGGACAAAGAAGTCTTGAACAAAGAAGATGACAACTCGGGCTATTTTATATCCAAATAGGGAGAGATTGTTGGGTCAAGATTTAACCCAATTTTTCCTCACAAGTATTTGAATATAAATAGCTGCTGAAGACTTGAAGAATTGCTGAAGACACTTCAACAACAGGTCCATCACAAGTCCAAGCTAAAGACAGTTCAGCACAACACTTCCAGAGTCCTTTGAAGACAAAGTCTTCACCTTCAGTAGTTGATGCGGATCAAAATCTGAAGGACAAGCCTGAATGAAGTTGCCTTTCAGTTCAGCTTGGAGTGACAAACCAAGCTGAACGATGTTCATCTAACTCTCTAAATACAACCTGAAGATATTGGCAGGAACTTGCTAGAAGACAAGAGTACAAGAGTGGTTACTTGTATAACCAATAAGAAAGTCAAAAGTATTATTTACTTTTGTCCTATGATGGGAAAGAACACATGGGAGCACATGGGAGCACATGGGGCACATGGGGCTTTTTCTTTATTGAAAGCTTCCTTTGGAAGCTTTAGTTTCTTTCCCTATATATAGATAGGTTGTTAGTAGAGTTACATAAGTTTTCCATTTCACATAAAATACAAAGTGTAGTGTAAGGAATTCTTCCTCTCTTGTTCATCAAGAGAGAACCCTTTTCATTCAACCACTTTGTTTCCGCAAACAAACTGGGTTATCTATTCTTTATTTGATTCTAATAAAAGTCTATACGTTGAAAAGTACAAGTTGTGTTATTAGTAGTTAATTGGTCATCGTGCAAATATTTCACGATTCAAGGACCCAACATATATGCATTGCATAAGGAAATTACGATAACAAGTACTCGACGTACATTCAACAACATCAATACATCATCATAGTATTTACTTAATAAATACTCGGGAAATCATATCAGTTTTGAGGGATACATCTAAATATAAAACAATGCAAAACAAATAATCTTACCGAAGCCTTGTGAAGAAGTTGCGTGCTTTTGTACAATATTTTCGACACCAAAGTTATAGTTTAGGATATTTTCAAAATTGACCTAGTTCTCCATAATTTAAAGCTCTGGTTACCAATCTTTAACACCACCAAAATACATTGCGCATCGGAATTACACATTTGGGTGCTAAACTCAAACCTTATTACACAAGACACTTTGAACGATCTCAAAATGGTACATTTGAAATATAAAGGAAATAATTTAATCATTGTCTAAAATCGTCGATCCCATTTAAAACAAAAGTTTAACAATCAGAGCAGCGTTTCGGTCCCCAAATATCTCAACCAGTTAACATACATTTTTACCAGAATACATGACCAAACCTAATCAGTTTTATGACAAAAGGGAAAGAAATCAGTTTTAGACTCAACTACCACAAAAGTAACCCGCAACCTTCTCCAGCAAGCTCCGCCATCAATCAGCTTCAATCACCAGAAATACATGCTTAAAATCATCAACACAACGGTTGAGCGAGTTTATATGTTTAACAAAATCATCATTTGAACACAAGAGAAAAATCAATCATAATCATTTAATAGAACTGCTACGTATACAATCTATTATCCAGTTATTCCGTCTTATAGCAACAACTATAGAATTGTATTAAGCTCATGACACCGAACCCTTAACTTAGTCACCCACGCCAAATGCCAACATGGCTAGATGAATTCCACTGCCCCTACTAAGGTATCAGTTAACTCTATACCACTGACTCTCATTCTCGTAAATTATCCTTCCTAGAGGTTACTAAGTGTAAAGCCCTGGTCTCAGATAGGGTCGTCAACCCAATAGTACTATCATTTGAACAAGCTTCTATTCCCAACTCGCAACATCGAGCTAGAAGATAGTTAACGCTTCATGAAATTAGGAACTTCAGCAACTAGGTACTTATACAATTTAACGCAACAACAGGAAAGATTATGGTCCAAACAATCATTCATGACTTGTGTTCATTTTATTTTCAAATAGCATGTATCCCCCTCGCGGGTTTTAAAATCATTCAAACAAGTACAAAGCGAGGCTATAGACTCACCTTGAGTAATAGAAGTAGCAAGACGATCTTCGACGACAGTTGATGCCCTATAAATACGAAAACCGTGACCTACCAAATAAGGTGCGTTCATTAATAATAGTGTCGAGTATAAACCATACATAATAATATCAAACTCAAAATCAAAAAATCGCGACAAACCCGATAGAAAACAATACAGGTGATACTATTATATTCTACTACTTGTTTACTTTATTAATCTATACTCTCGATAAAAATTTGTCGGCACATACCTAATGTACTAGCTTATTTATCCCCCCCCACTTAGACCCGTCAAAAGTTTATGAAACGATTCGAGGAACTCACTTACTATCTATAGAAAGTCCTCCAAAAAGTTCATCAAAAGATTTTACTTATAAGACTCCCTGCCCGACATATTTTTGAATCACAAAAACCGGACAGTTTTACGTCATCGACTCATACAACCATTTTGACTTCTCTAATCAACTTCTTTTACAAAACCGACACTTAGATTTGAAAATAGACTCACAACCTAGGTTTTATATACTTTAAACAGCCCTTGACTCATCTTAAAACTCATTCTATAGCCCCCGAGATTCGATCCAAATATCTACAATAACTTCAAATTGTGCCGATACTCTTCTCCCGGTACACGAATAATCAACCTATCATAACTTCTTCCTCGTTTTGAGTTAGAAGCTCTAATTTACGCCAAAACGAAGATAATAAAAATCTATATAACACTATCTCATTAGTGTAACAATAATCAAAATATAAGACCTCCAAAAACAGCCTCAACCCTACTACCCAAATTTACCCTTTAAAAACACACATCAAATCACACTTTTAGCCAATTCTAATCATATTTCTACTCATTCTAATCCCCTAGAATAACATATATCAACCCTAACACTTGTATTGTTTATAAAAATAAAAACCCAAAATCAAAAATCAAAACATGATCTACACATGATCATCAATAGATAAACACGTGCATGATCATCTAACCATCATACCAACCCTAGTTCATAACCAAAAAAAAAGTCATGCATGTTGTGAATTTTTGTATCATAAGAACAACCTTTGAATTCTATGATGTGGTCTTGTGTTTGTTTTCGATTGATTAAGCTCAAAATCAAGAAAAAATTAGGTTTATGGTGTTCTTGACTCACGGCTAGAATAAGAAAAAGGAGAGAGGATGTTTGATTTTTTTATGATAACTTCTAGACTGTATGCAGAAAGTTAGGTATGGAGTATATATATGGTAGGTGGAAGGGCTAGTTTCGCCAATCTCTTATAGTTTTGGACCAAAATGCAATAAAATAGTTTAAAGGGTAGAAAATATCTATTAGTCAATTTTGAAAATATTCACGATACTCGGGTTTCATAGAAATACTTTTCAAAAGTTAAAACGCACATAAATATGATAATAATATTGTAACACCCCATTTGTTAAAACGGAATATAACAGTAATATATGGCGTGTCATCAAGGCATGCAAGGTAAATGTCTAAATATTCATGAGCATAAATAGAAATACCGAAAAAAGAAACATCGGTAGTCTAAGTAACTCAACACAAGCAAATATAAGTACTGAAAGGGGAAAGGACTAAACAATATCCAACATGAAATAAAGTAAGTCAAAGTATGATAAATGCATAAGATATAAAAGGCTGGATAACTTCCATTCGAATGCACATACTCTTGAGATCCTACTTGCGAACTTGGGTACCTGCCGTTTGGGAACATGGAAATGGAAAACGGCTGAGCATAACTCCCAGTGCACGAATATACAATAAAGCATATAAACATAGTGTTTAAAGCATAAAATAGCATATAAAGAATGAAAGGCATCAGAAATGAATAAGTCTTGGGAAACCTAGATGTATGTCATGTTTACTTGTTTTAGTTCTGAAAACATAGCTTATGTTACTTATGAAAATCTATATTAGTTTAATATACCAAAAGTCAATATAGGTCATGAGGTGAACAACGCACATGAATACTTGGAGGGGTGACCTTGTTATGTATTTAGAGGGGATGCCTCTAATTTATATGGTAATGGGTAGGAGGGATCAGCTCCTTGTGAAGGATGCATGGCACACACCACATTCACCATGAAATCCTGACTGACACTGTAACTAGGATGCACCCATATGCCCCCACATGATAATATAATAATAAAGGCCAAATAAACTGAAAGAGACGCCACGAGCTATCACTCCATCGTGGTGAAGTCATAACACTAGTGCCTCTAGTGTTATGGTTATGGTACCTGCATAACTAGGTGAAACTGGCATGCATGTGTTGATCCCAAACTCAGATCTTAAACCTTAGCTTGTTTAAGGGTTGTGATAGAGAGAATAGATTCAATCTAACACTAGAGAAACTTTGCAATACAATGTAACTAAACAAGATGCGGAATGTAGTGTTTAGCACAACAAAAAATGTTTAAAGCAAACATTAAACTTTAATATATCATAGATATACGAATACCCATAGTGGTATTAGGGTTACAAAAACCTTAAAGTATGAAATGAAAACTAATAGAGAAAGACACACTTTGCATGATAACCTAGTGGGTCCTTTTATAGTACAAGGACTCATGTACAAGATCACTACTAATAAACTTGGAAAGTATCTCGGAGTAGTAACTGAAACGCGTTATAATCTCTTCCAAGTTTATCTCTAGCAGCAGGGTCTTTGACTTCATCAGGGGAACCAATCCTTCTGCCTTTGTTATTTAGCGGGGGGAACTTACCCTAGCAGGGGAAACTCTGACAAACAAGCAGGGGTAACTAATACACTTATATGTATTCCCAACAATCCTCCCATAAACTTGTGCTTTCGCCTGAAGACATGTTTTTGAATAAATACTAGTTGACGAGGATGCTTACAAAGTTCCTGGCCAAAGTTGATTCTACATCATCCTTACCAAATCATAAGCAACAGGTTCTTTAGCATCTACAATCAAATTAGCCTATGCCAGTTTCTTTAAGGTCTCTTGAGTGAAAGGATAACAACGATGATTAAGAAAATAAACACTTACACCTTCCATGACTATCTCATAAACCCCGGAATTGGTAAACAACTTCCAATACAACAAATTTCCCCCATTTACTGCATCAAATATGGGATCAAACTGTTCATGGTCATACATCCTATGCATGCATTCCCAGATCACCCAATCCTTCTCTACACCATCCACAGTAGGAGGATTTGCAGCAAAGGTCTTCTTCAAAAGATTCGATAGATCTTCCAAGTCTTCACTATCTAAAGTTTGAAACATTAGATCTTGGCTCAAAAATGTATGTGCTGTATTGTCAGCTCTTGTAAGCTTCCACCAAGTCATCCCCTTGTGTTCATAAACAACATATTCCACTATGGAAAATTTCTTCCCAAACTTACTAGGTGAGATTTCATCATTTTCTTGCACAACCAGCTGTTTATCTATTTCTTCATTTGAGGGATGCTGAGTTTCCTTAGTAACTATACCAACCTTTTCCATCCTATTGAGTCTTTTGGCTGCTCTCTGTGCATTGAGTACAGATCTCTCAAATGCTGGAAAACTTGCACCTGCTTGTGATGATGCACCTGCTTGAGATGATGCACCTGATTGTGTTGTTTCCATTGTTGTTCCTTCAGCCTTTCTTTTTCTGGAGTCCCTAGCTCTCTGTAACATCTCATTTTTGTTCCTGAGATACTCAACTTCTTCAGGAGTGTTTATACCTATGAAGTCATCCACATTTGTCTCTCTTAGAACTGGTCGGACTGCCTTCTCTATCTCCTCAAAAGTCATGTCTTTAAAGTAACCATTAGTCCACTTCTTGTGCCTTTTGAGCATAACTTTTTATTGTACCAGCCTCCCCTTTTCAGACCTCAAATATTTTTCCTTTTGAATATGATTTGCCCTTCTTTCCAAATATTCATTATGATACTTGTACACTAAACAAATCAATTCATACATGTCTTCCAAAGGAGCATTTACCAACTCCTTTTCCCATTGATCTAAAGATTCTTTAACATGAGGCACCCTTTCATCTAACTCTCTATGCATGATTTCAATATGCTTAAGAATCTCTTTGGGCCTTATTCCCTCTAAATGTTTTGCCTATTGCTTCCCAGAGTTCCTTAGTTGTCTTGTACCTTCTGAACCTTAGCTGATGTCTATCAGGTAGAGCCAACAGCAAGGAACTGTGAGCCCTGACATCATGCCTTCTTTCTAGTATCTCCTTGTCAGCTAGAGCATGAGACTTCTTCTTTGCTTCACCTTTGGAGCTTTCACCTTTTTCTTCTTCCTTATCCTTATCTTCAACTTGTATAGTCTTTGGAAATTGATCACCGAATTCTATGATCTCCCATAGAACATAATGTTCCATCTTAAGGTATTGTTGAGTTCTGAACTCCCATAGCTCAAAGTTTTCAGGATCCAGAATGGGTAGTTTGAGAGCATTGTTGTTGTTGAGGATGAATGAAAATCTGAAGACATGGTTGATGTTGATTGTGAGAGATGTTTTGTTCTTGGTTTAATCAAAGTTTCTCAACAAGCTCTGATACCACTTGTTGATCCCAAACATAGATCTTAAACCTTAGCTTGTTTAAGGGTTGTGATAGAGAGAATAGATTCAATCTAACACTAGAGAAACTTTGCAATACAAAGTAACTAAACAAGATACGGAATGTAGTGTTTAGCACAAGAACAAATGTTTAAAGCAAACGTTAAACTTTAATATATCATAGATATATGAATACCCAATAGTGGTATTAGGGTTACAAAAACCTTAAAGTATGAAATGAAAACTAACCGAGAAAGACACACTTTGCATGATAACCTAGTGGGTCCTTTTATAGTACAAGGACTCACGTACAAGATCACTAGTAACAAACTTGGAAATTATCTCAGAGTAGTAACTGAAACGCGTTATAATCTCTTACAAGTTTATCTCTAGCAGCAGGGTCTTTGACTTCAGCATGAGAACCAATCCCCCTGCCTTTGTTATTTAGAAGGGGAAACTTACTCTAGTAGGGGAAACTCTGACCAACTAGCAGGGGTAACTAATACACTTATATTTATTCCCAACAACATGTATATGGCTAAGGTAACTAATAAAACATAAGCATTTAATTTGTAACTACTAGGGAAAACAGATGGCTACATACGGGAAATCCTAATGAATGAAGAGATTGTCCTTACTGAAGGATGGGAAATCCGTACCTTGTGTCCAGTAGAAGCTAACGGAAACACTGAAGAACCTACTCCGCCTAGACGGATAATACTACATAAGAATGGGAACGTGTATGAGTTGTCTGAATTACATTTGTTTTAATAGTTCTGTGTGTTCTTAATTTATTATTCATGTTCAGTCATGTTTTAACTGTTTTAAGTGTTAATTGTAGTTATTCTTGTATTCTGTTGTTTATTATTCATGTAATATGGTATTATAATACTTGTACCGTAATACTAAGTAACTTCCTAAAAATAGCAGGTTTCCATAAATAGTAAGCTTCAAAAAATAGAAAGTTTCCAAAAATAGTAAGTTTCCATAGTTAGAAATAAGCTGGATTATTAATGTCAAGTAAAGTATAATTAGTAAAATACAAGTCATGGTTCAAGTATTACAGCTTATTAATTAGATAACTTGGTTAATCAATTAAACTATACATTATAAGAATTTAATTAAAATACATGTTTTAATTAAATAAAGATAAGTCAAATACTTTAGGTTATACATGAAATATTAATTTTAATATTTAACCTAAGTCATGCATTTAATTAAATTAAATAGTCTAGGAAATAATTTAATTAAACATATTTTATGATTTTTAATACTTTCCCGAAACCCGAACCCGTGATTTAAAATTAACCCAAGCCCGTACCCATGTTTATAAATAAGTCGACCAAACACCCTTGAAAGTGGATACCCGGCCTAGCCGGTTGCCACTGTCCGAGTCGTGTACCCGCTGCCGAGCCACGGCTAGCCGCCGCCCAAGCTCGGTTCACACCGGTTCACAGTCGGTTCTCACCGGTTCATATCGGTTCATCACTGGTTCCCACTGTTCTTGTTATACCGAGCCTCACCGAGGACCCTAGTGGTCACGGTTAGCCTCGAAACCCTATCAAAACCATACCCCAACTCGCAAACCAACCCAAACCGAGACCTTTAATGGTCTCGGTGGTGGTGCTGTAGCCATGCCGAGAGCTTCGGCTCTCGGTTTGTGGGTCTCGTCCAAAAAACAAACACCAAACACCCCCTTTTATCCCTTATTTTATAATCCTCATGTTTTCCTTGTGTTGTTTTTAAGATTAATTAAATGGTAACATGAATTCATAAGGGAATTATTAAGAAAAAGAAAGTTTTGATTATACCGAACACGTGAAAGAAAAGGTATATATCACGAACACGTACCCATAAAGAATCAAGTGGAAAGATCATCCCGAACACCTTATGGTGTTGATGGCAGCCGGCGGCAAAGAGAGGAGAGGAGTTAGGGTTTCTTATTTTTTGTGTAACCTAAAATATGACAAAAAGGTTTCTTGTGTTTTTCCTTAAACATAAAATAGTTATGGGTCATGGGCCAAACGGCCCACCCCTTCCTTTCTTGCTCTCTTAGCCGCGGGACCCTTAGGCCCAACAAGGGAAACATGTAACTTTTGTTAAGTTAAAATATTTGTGATCATTCGTGTTTAATTATCATGAATTTATATGTCGTGGTCGTAACACATTTATAATATATATACATACATACATGTTATTTATTATTGTGACATGTGAATTATATTATAAATGGAAAGTTTAAATTTGATCGTATGTTCGTGTATCTGTTCATGTGTACTGCTCATGGTATTTTAATGCGGGTCTTACAACTCTTCCCCTCTAAAAGAACAATGCGTCCTCGAATTGGAGAAAACATAACTGAAAGAAACATACCCGAATCAAAACTGGAAATGAGGTTAAGAAGCCCGTATAGACTCCTCCGTCTCCCAAGTGGCTTCCCACTCAGGATGATCCCTACAGAGGATTTTGACGAAAGGAATCGTCTTCCTCCGTATGACATGATCTTGTTGTTCGAGAACTCTCTTGGGTTCCTCGACATATTAAAGATCCTCTCAAATCTGATCAAGAGGATACTGGACAACATGAATTGGATGATAGTTGTATCCTCTGAGTAAGGACACATGGAACACGTTGTGAACGTGTGATAGCTGAGGCGGTAACACTAAACTATATGACACTTCACCAACGCGTTATATGATGTTGAACGGTCCGATGAAGCGAGGGCTGAGCTTCCCATTGATTCCAAAACGTTTAACTCCCCGTGCAGGTGATACCTTGAGGAAAACGTGATCACCTACGTTTAAAGATACATCTCTACGACATTTATCAGCATAGCTCTCCTGGCGAGCACGAGCCTCCTGAATTTTCGCCTTAGTGAAAACGACCTTCTCATTGGTCACCTCAATCATCTCTAGACCTTGAATCAGTCGTTCGCCCACCTGATCCCAGCAGATTGGGGCGCGAAACTGTGACACCACGGGTAGGGTCAAAATATGTGGAATAATCAACGGAGATTTCACAACGGTGGATCGATAGTAAATAGTCCATAGAGCATAAGATAAAGGATTATTCAAAACATATTACATGTTTATTAAACAAACTGATAAAAATTGTCTTTAACATGACATAAGTAGATTGTTCATTTTCACCAAATGGAACCCTTGATGATTCCTACAATGCATATTACATATATGCTTGATTCCATGTACATATCTCGTACTAACTTCATTTCCCTGAGATAAACATGCTTAGAGGGTCAACATAAAGTTGGTGAATTTACAGGTTTAACAATAACTAGTTTGGACATATATTAATCATAGAGGTAACAATGCACAAATCATTCTTACTAAAAAAGTAGATTAAATTTTCTATTACTCGAAACTGAAGCTTAACCTTCCATAGTCCTCAACAGATAAGGACGTAGTGTCTTACAAAAAGACACCCAAACCTAGTTCCAACATGGTATACATCTGTTTTCTCGGCCAATGCACAGTGAGCATGACTCACCCAAATGGGGATGGTCAATCCATAATAGATCTATTTATAACATTCAGGCGATTTACAACAGTTTAACATTTTCCATAATAGTCAATCATAGTCAAGTTTATACAATTCAGTTATGTCCATTTTAAAATAGTTGCATGTTTTCTCCCACGTAGAGGAAAAGTTTATCAATAGTTTAAATGGGGCTTTAAACACACCTGGGAGTTGGCAATATCTGTATAACACGAATATCCAAATAATGCTCACGCCAAAAGTTATGCCTAATCAAATAGTACAATCTTAATAGATAGTACAAAGAACATATGTGTATGCTTATACAGATTTTTAGTCAGCTCATTTATGCTACGGCATTTATCTAAATAACTGTAGTACAAGTATTAATAATATCCATTTAAACTTATCTATATAAGTTTCATTTCTAAGTAAACATAAAATGTTTAACTTTTAATATCAGTTTGCATACGTAATACATGTATTGATAATAACCATTCAACTTACAATTAAGTTTCCTTTTTAAGTAGACATAAAGTGTCCTACTTAAAATATTAGTTTACATTCGCAGTTCATGCATTATAATCATCCATTTTAACTTACTATTAAGTTTCATAATTAAGTAAACATAAAAATGTTCCACTTAAAATATTAGTTCACGTTCGTAGTTCATGTATTATAATCATCCATTTAACTTACAATTAAGTTTTATATTTTTAAGTAAACATAAGAAGGTTTTACTTAAAACATTTATTTACATTCTTAGTACATGTATTAGTAATAATCATTTAAACACACAATTAAGTTTCATATTTTAAGTAAACGTAAGGTGTTCTACTTATAATATTAGTATTCAATTTATTAACGTTCATATAATTTTATTTCTTTAAAGTATATGAGTTCATGTATTAGTAATACATATCCATATTGTTTCAACAATTTATTTCAGAAAGCAAAAATACAAATATTTTATTCTTGAAAAATAAAATATAATATTTTATTTAACTTAAAAGTTCCCATAAATTATTTAACACTTATAAAATAACTTATTAATTTCAAGTTTAAGAATTTATACATTAATCCTTATGATTTAGGTTCTAATTAAGTTTAACTAAATTTAAAATAGAATTAGGGTTAGGGCTTGTTAAAGTTTCGGTACATGGCAAAACTAGTCCCTCCATATTTTAAACAAAGTATAACTTTCGTATTTTTACACATTTGGTACCTAGGGCTTGTTAAAGTTTCGGCTTATGGCAGATTTAGTCCCTTAGATAAATCTAGGTTTTATAACTTTCATAAAATAACAAAACAGCCCCTAAGGCTTCTTTAAGTTTCAGATTATTACCAAAATGGTCCCTAGGGTTATAAAATGACAAAACAACTTTTAGAAACTTTCCAAAATGGTCCCTAGGGTTTAATATTCCATGGATGGTATTTATTAAACCCTAGATTTTGGATAATTACATTTCAGTCCTTGTGTTTACTAACATATCAAAACAAGTTTCATAAGTCACGGTTTTAGTCCTTAAGTTTCATAAATTGTCATTTTAATCCAAAAGCTATTATAAGTTATATTTCTTTATAAAAACTTTTATTTAAACATTCAAAACATTATATGGGCTCATTAAATGGGCTAAACATATAATGGGCCATCTAGTGGGCCTAAAATATATTTTATGTCCACTAACTTGTTAAATGGGCCTTCAACACATTTATTGGGCTTAATTACATTTTAAGTCCATTAATTTACTTAAATGGGTTCAAGTATAATCTTAAGTCCATTAGGTCACTAAGATTTATTAAATGGGCTTATTGGATCCATTAAGTCTTGGGTTAATATTGCATGGGCTTAATTAGTCCATTATTACTACTTTTCATTTTATGTAAGTATTAATCTAGGATTTTCTTATAAGATTATTATTAGCTTATCCATATTTAGTTTTAAATCTTAATAAAAGAATAAAACACATAGTTTTTTTATGTGATGTACCAAATGAGATCTAGATGTGTTACAAGGTTGCATGCAAGTCATAAGCCCTAATATGAGCTTATAACTCACGGCTATAATTTATTATAGCTTATTAAGATGAGTCAAAACTTATTTTAAGGTTTCATGTTGTGACAATCCATCAATTTATAGTTGATATTTTATTCTAAACTATTATTTAAAAACATTATTTTAATGTTATATTATGAACTCACTCATTTCTGGGAAGAAATTTAGATTTACGTCTTGAAGTGGCATTGACTATGTCTAAACCGAAGGATTCTACGTTACGTGCTTACGTTTACATACACCGTTTATGGTGACAGTCCAACATCTCAGGAAATAAATTTATCCGTGAATATTATTTTGGGATTTTAAATTTGAGTTAGTTCATAAACTCACAAACTTACGAGAAGAGATTAGGACTTACGTGAATAATTTAACGTCCTTTACGACTAAACCGGAAACCTTAGGATTACGTATTTACGTTTTCGAACTACGTTTTTGATAAGACAAATTTTATTAGATTCGTTTCGTGCCGTTGATTCGTAATTTATAAAAACGTTTTTCGAAAAACTACCCGAGGCACGTAAATCGAGGACACTAGAATCGAGGAGTACCCGCAAATTAGTGTAGATGAGAAAAGTGGGACACTAGTCCCACCCCCACTATAACCGGCCAAAACCAGCCTTGGTGGCAAGTTTATACATAAACTTGCAAGACACGTGTCTTGTAAGCTTAATAAACAAGCGAACCTTACACAAAACCACTCAAACCACTTCACACATACCATTTGCACTAGCTACTCATGCAAACCACTCACCAAACTCTCTCCTCTCTCTCAAAGATCCGTCCACCACCACCATCAAACACCCCTATTTGATCTATTTTAGCCATAAAATCATTGTGTTATTCATACACATGATGATGCTCCTTTGAAGCCTTGAAGATTGGAGGTGATTCTAACATCCAAGATGGTGATTTGGTGATGTCCCAGGGCTGATTTCTACAAGGAGTTTACAAGTATTGGTGGTCTTGAAGATTGGTGTTGATCTATCACAAGTTTTACCACCAAAAATCTAAGCCTTGATCATAAACTACTTAATCTTGGTGGTATAAAGATTGTTCTTCCTATCATCTTGTTATTTTGATTATTTAATCTTGTATTTTCTTTATTTATGTATATGTATATGATGATTAATGATGATAAAAATATTATGTGGGGATTTGGTGTTGATAAACATGGGTAAAAAGATGGAAAACCACATGTAAAATGGTTAAAATCTTGCTTACTATGATGGCTGTATAAAAACAGTAAGTAACCAAATGCTAAACTGATAAAATGGCATAGTGGAATCAATTTATAGTAAGTATTAGTTGTTATACACATGTGAGAGTTGGCCATGCAATGGAATCACCAAAATGAGTGAGATATGATCAAAACAAGTTTAGAGTGCTTATCTGCCTACACTCTTTTGGACGAATTTATTAAAATATTTAGAAGTTGATTCATGTTGATGCAAAAGTTGGTTGATCCTTGCTAGACCCGAATTAGGCTTAATTCGGGTTGGCTGGGTTCCGGCTCCTGCACCAAGTGAATCGTCTGGTTGGGATCCTGCACACTAAACAACACGCGTTAAGCTTACCGTGGGAAGGTTTCCCACGATTAAACTCCAGCGTGAGAGTAAGTAATCGATTTAGGGTTATATGTGAGTTTTGAGTGAGTTGTGATACCTTTGTGGAACCCTTGGGGGTTCCTTTTATAGGCAGTGAAACCCCAGTGGGCTTTCACTGATCCTTCGGCCCCAAGGAAGAGATAAGCACCAGAATTAGAATGATTGTTATCTTCTAATTCTGGCAATGAATATCTCTTCGTATTAGGATTAAGATATATCTAGACAGAATATTATTCTGTCTGATCTTATGTCGGCCGCCTTGGGCCGTGGGCCGCACACATGTGCGAGCACTGTTCACTCAAGCCCATAAGCCTGAATGATATTTATCCACCCATCCGTGATGGGCCGGATACGGGTAGTACCCGCGGGCCAGGCTCATGACCCGGTTTGGGGACTATACGTCATCATGTCCCCCCAGTCTAGTTGTTACAGCCGTAGGTGTAACCTCTAGACTATCAAGCTGCCCTCCGGTCATACCAAGAAAGGCCTAGGAAATAATACTGGAAAATTTGTTCCGGCCGCACGTGGCAACCGGTCGTATGAATATCCCTTAATGAATACTACCTCAGCCGCACGCAATGGCCGAGACAAATTAAATGCAACATTTAATACGATCTTACGTAAGAGCCGCATAACCCGACAAGAATCTAGTCGCATTAATGATATGCAACAATCCAGTCGTATATCTGCAAAAAGTGCATGATTACTGACCACCCTCGAGCCACACGAAACTGTTTAAGAAATGACCCGTGGGTCCCCTACTGACGTTACAGAAATGTCAGAAATCCTATCCATTGGATAGGAAATGTGACTGACACGTGTCAAGAATCCATGGCACCTCGGAAACCGAGGCCACCCTATATAAGGGTGAGCATGCGTGTATGCTACACACACAACTCATTCATTCTTCCGCCATTGTTAATCTTCAAGCTTTTTCCTTCACAACTTTTGCCTTCTTTTCCACGGACATCCATCACCGCAGGTTAGATCACCACGCCCTTAAAACCCTTTCATAAATTATGGTTAAGGATAACCCCCTCATCACGGACGTCCTGAATGTGATGTCGGGAGAGAAATACCTCGACTTCCTGTCGAAGTACTATGTGCCTGAAAGCGTACATCCCACCTTTCCGGGTGATGGTGAAGCTATTACGGATGCACCGGCGGGGAAAATAGGCATATACACACGCCTATTTGACTCAGCCAACTACCGTATTCCGTTGTCGAAGTTCTTAGTAGATCTTCTCCTGTACTATGACTTTCATATCACCCAGCTCCACTGTATAGGGGCGTGTAAAATCAACCAGTTTGAGATTACATGCCACACCTGTAGGGTAACCCCCACCCTTAACCTTTTTAGGGCTTTCTACTTTCCCCAGTTGGTGAACGGGTGGTTGTCGTTCAAGAAACGTCCCGGCAATGCCCCGATGACATATAGGAAACCCCTTGACTCCCTGAAGAATTGGTACGACCATTACTTCTTTGTAGATGAGAAGGTATTCCCCACCCCCTTTGTACTTAAAACCAAAGCCCCAAGAGATTATCCGCCCAAGCCCAAAGATTATAGTAGCCGGGACCTGAAAATACTAGATACCCATCGCACGGAATTTCATAGAGGGTTGCCGGAGAACTTTCTGTGCTTGGTAGGAATAAGCCGTCGTTACTTTGGGAGGGATGACTTGTATCCGTGCTTCTTAACGGAGCAAGGCGAGGGTAGGTTATATATATCTTGTATATTCGATCTGTCGCGTATGTTTAAAATGTTACTAACCCATATACTTCTTCGATCATTTGCAGAAATGAACCTTCACGGATTGATTCGTCAAGGCGACCCCATGAAGGTGAGGGAAGGATTCCGGCCGTTGAAGCCGAATGAGCTCCCTTTGCTGGAAGCTTTGGCCGACCGTACTATTCCATTGGAGGAGACAACCGAACCCAGGTCGGACGAGGAAGAACCTGTTATTGAGAAGTCCCCATTGGATTTTCATAACGAAGATGGTGACGACCCCTTGCTGGAGGGAGGCACCATTAACCAGGAGGAGGAGCGTGACATAAATGAAGACACCACGCAAGCCTCCGGATCCTCCACTCTTACTTCAAAAAAGAGAAAGACAACCAGGCGTGTGGCAAAAAAGACGGGGGAGGATGCCGGAGTTGCGAATGATCCTCCCAAGAAGTTGCGGAAAGACCATCCTCAATATCAGGGGGATGGCAACACCATGACTGGGCAAGCCGACCCTACCCCGATCACGGAAGGGCCAGTTCTTCGTGTCGCCCCAGTGAGCGCCGTAGCTCCTACCGGCCCAGACCCTGCTACTGGCACCTCGTAAGTACCCATCCCGACTATGATTTGTATCCTCATATGATATATGTAGACTAAAAAATTTGTCTTGTTGTTTTAATCACAGGGTGAATCCGGCGGTCGCAGCTCAAGGAGAAGAGGTGGGGAGGAATCCATCCCCCGCGGCCACTAACAATCCCCCTTCCCCCACTCATGCCAAGGAACCGTGCCCCGAGGGGCCAGAGGAGAGCTTGCGTCTAGCTTGGAACCTATCAAGCTTGACACGGCTTGAAGCCGAATCAGAGTGTTCGGAATTCATCGAACACATCACCCCGCCTGTCCTCACACAGGATTTGGATGAGCTAGACCATGAGGCCCTAATTGAACAGTTTGATGTATCATCCGCACATCAGGTAACGGTGGGTGCCGCGCTGAGACGCAGACTGATCAAGGTCCTCACTAATGTGAGCCGTGCCGACAAAAGGATCGCTCGCCTGGAGGCTTTGGTCATGAAGAGCGAGAAGACCATCACGTCCTTGCAAGCGGCGTTATTGACTGCTGAGGCCACGGTGAAGGAGCAGGCACTTCATGCTGAGACAAGAGATAAGCGTATCGCTGAATTGGAGGCCCTTGTAGCCGCATCAAACGAAAAGGTAATCTTTCAAACATGTTTGTTTATATATTCCTACTCCTTGTGTGTATGTAGCCCAAAAATATATATTCGTACACTAACTCCCAATTTCATACGCAGGTGTCTGCGGCTGAGGCTGCTACCAAGGCGGTGACCGTGCAATCATTCAGCATTGCTCAAGAGCGCGACGTACTGAAGGATGAATTGAAACAGGCTCAAAACAACCTGGAAAATCAAGCTGTCGCTGCTGATGAGGAGTTGAGCAACGTGGTCGTTAGCTGCGCGGAGAGAGTATGCCCCCCCCTACTGACCGCGACAGCCGGTCGTAGGTGGATTATTGGGCAAGGACTGCGTCTTGCCATAAGCGGGGCCCTTAACGCTCCACACCTATTGCAGGCCTTTGCTGGGGTTGTATCGGACGGGATCGACCGTGGTAGGCATGAAGGCATGGTCCAAGCTGCGAAGATGATCACAAAAAATGAGGATATCACCCAGCATCCGTATCACAATCCCTCCGCAGCGGGCAAGATGACTGCGTCCATGGACGCCTTGGCAAACCTTCAACACCCCCTTCTGGACGAGCTTGAAGCCCTGAAAGACGCTCCCAATGAAACAATAATGTCCCGGCTGAGTGCTGACCCAACCTCTTTGACGCTGGCTACCTATGATTTCATATCCAAAGCCATGTCAGGTGAGAAGCCGCTTGGTGAGGCTTTAGACACTCTTGCCGTCAAAGTTCAGGACGGGAAAGATGCTCGCGGGGAGGCCCTTCGTGCTTTGATTGAGGAAGGAAAGAAGGATCTAGAAAAATTCCTCCCCCCCCCTGTAACTTATATGTTTGTAAACATTTGTATTTATATTCGTCCGTGTATGTACACGGCTAAGACATGCATGTAATAACTTGTCCTTTTATTTTAGAAGTCCGTGACAACCACGACCATTTTGTTTGTTAATTTTGAAACTTGTGTATCTCATTGCAATCCAATGCCGCGTGGCGTATCACGTCTTACATACAAGTCTAATTTACTAGACATGCGACGTGCGTCTCTATTATGCGGAGCACCGTATGGCTATAGCATATGAAGCTTACCCCAACGTCTTGTGAGTAAGGTGTCTAGTAAGGATACATGATCCGTGCGGCTGGGGTTGCATCCCTCTTACGCGGCAAGTTGAATTAGTAGGTTCACTTAATCCTCTTACCCCACCTGGAGGCGTATAGTACATGTACGGTAGTTTGAGAGAATGCATACGAAATGAAAACATGCTGCATATTATAACACAAGTACAATTCATACGGCTAACAAAGAATCTAACAAAGAAAGGAAAATGATTTGCACGAAAAAGGCCGTGGAGCTAGCTAGGCACCACGGCAATTTATTAGAACGTTTACATTTTTGTTTGAAGAATGACGACAAGTCCTAAAAAATCCAGAAAGGAAAAACAAACATAAGAAAAACAAATAGAACCAATAACCCGCATGGTTCTTTATTAAGACCGCCTATAGCGAAGTATCCATGCGGGAGCCGTAGCTTTCAAAGATAGCACCTTTTTAGATTGGAGATGTTCCATGTGCGTTCTAGGTCGCGGCCATCCATGTCACGTAACTTGTACGCGCCTCGTCCCAAGGTTTCAGTGACTTCATACGGTCCTTCCCATTTAGGGCCCAGTTTCCCTGTATTCTCCACTCGACTTGCTTCGTTAGCGCGATAGACGTAGTCTCCCGGTCGAAAAGAAACACCCTTGACCTTGGCGTCATAATAAGCCTTCATTTTAGCCTTGGACTTAGCCTCGTTGATGGCTGCTATTTCCCTTTTTTCTTCCAACAGATCCAGGTTGATTCGCAGTTGTTCATCGTTTGTGACGGCATTAACCTCCGCCGTGCGGATGGTAGGCATCCCTATTTCTGCTGGTATAACGGCTTCAGTGCCGTAAGCCAATGCAAACGGAGTATCTCCGTTGGCTGTTTTTATCATGGTTCTATGTGCCCATAGCACGTGCGACAACTCATCGACCCATTTGCCCTGTCGTTCATCCAGCCGTGCCTTGATTCCATTCCCCAAGCTTCTATTTGCTCGTTCAACAAGGCCGTTCGTTTGTGGATGTTTAACAGATGCGAAGCGCCGTTTGATGTTCAATGATGTACACCAGTCTTTGAATGGGTTGTCCGTGAACTGTTTGCCGTTGTCCGATATAATCTCTCCTGGTAGACCGAAACGGCATACGATGTGTTCCCACACAAACTTCTTGACCTGCTGACCTGTGATAGACTTGACTGCTTTGGCTTCTATCCATCGTGTCAAGTAGTCCATTGCAACAATCAAGAATTTAACCCCTCCCGCAGCTACAGGAAATGGTCCTGCAATGTCAATTCCCCACTTGTAAAATGGCCACGGGGACGTGATAGGTGTAAGCTCCTGCTGTGGGTGCCGCGGTACTGGCCTATGCACTTGGCAATCATTGCACCTGCGAATCATATCGCGCGTGTCTCTGTACATAGTGGGCCAATAGTATCCTGTCCGTAAGGCTCGGGCTACCACGGATCGTGGGCCTGCATGCATGCCGCACAACCCTTCATGTATGTCACTGATAACGTAAGCCGCCTGGCGTGGTCCAACACACCGCAGCCACGGCTGCAAGAAAGAGCGTTTGTAAAGGATGCCTTCCCGGAGTTCGAAATGTTGTGACTTCCTTTTAACGCGCCTTGCTGCTTTTCCCTCGTCTGGAAGGGTTTCATTGGTCAAATAGTTGATGATTGGGGTCATCCACGTAGGTCCCTCCTCTTCAACTATAGCGGTCACTTCCCCTTCCGTGATAGATTTTTCCTTGAGTATTTCCACCAAAACCTGTTTAGACAAGTGGGCGAAGCTCGTGGATGCAATCTTACTGAGAGCGTCCGCTTTCTTGTTCTCGCCCCTTGGCACCTGCTTGATGGAAAACTTACTGAAAGTCGCGATTAACGTCTTGACTTTTTCCAAATACCTGACCATGTTGTCCTCCTTAGCCACATACCCACCTAGAATATGGTTCGCGACAAGCCGTGAGTCCACATAGGCCTCAAGGTTGCGGACTCCCATTCTAGCGGCAATTTTTAAACCCGCAATTAATGCTTCATATTCCGCTTCGTTATTGGTGGCCGTGAACTCGAAACGGAGGGCGTACGTGAATTCCATTCCTTCTGGATTTGTGAGGATGAGGCCTGCCCCGGACCCGTCTGTGCATGAGGATACGTCCGTGAATAGCACCCAAGGTTCCGCTGGGACCTCCTCTTGCTTAATGATTGGTTCTTCCTCATCCGGCTTCTCGATCAGGAAATCTGCCAAGATCTGGCCTTTAACAGCCGTCCTTGGTCTGTAAGATATATTATGTCCTCCCAATAGGATGCTCCACTTCTCTAGTCTCCCTGCCACGTCCGGTCTAGATATAACCTGCTTAATTGGATGATCCGTGATCACAACGATCGGGTGCGCCTGAAAGTACCGGCGTAGCCGCTTTGTAGCAAATACTAGTGCTAGCACCAATTTTTCCATGGACGAATAATTCAGCTCTGCCCCTTGTAATGTCCTACTTATAAAGTAGACCGGGGTTTGTACTGTGTCTCTATCCGTCATCAGTACCACGTTGATTGCGCCATGAGTAGCTGAGAGATACATAACGAGTTCCTCCTTTGGCCGGGGAGCTACCAACATGGGGAGAGATGCGAGATGCTGCTTGAGTTGGCCAAAGGCTTCCTCAGCTTCCTTCGTCCACCGGAAGTCTCCCTTTCTAATACACTTCTTGAGTGTCTTAAATAGGGGTATGGACTTCTCTGCGGATTTAGATAGAAATCTATTCAGCCTGGCTAACTTCCCATTCAGGGACTGCACCTCCTTCCGTGTCTGCGGGGACGGTAGCCGTATCACTGCGTCCGTCTTCTCTGGACAAGGTCTGATGCCGTTTGGGTCAATCAAATATCCCAGGAACATTCCTTCTGTTGCACCAAACGTACATTTCTTTGGATTTAACTTCATGTTAATCCTTCTCAGCGTGTCGAATGTCTCCTGGACATCCCGGAGAAGTGCCTCCTCCGTGTGGCTTTTTATCACCAAGTAATCAACATATACTTCCAAGTTGCGTCCTATTTGTGATTCGAAAGCTTTATCCACCAACCGCTGATACGTAGCGCCGGCGTTCTTTAATCCGAACGGCATTTTCGTATAGCAATATACGCCCTGGCTTGTGTGGAACGCCGTTTTTTCTTCATCCTCCTCCGCCATCTGGATTTGGTGATACCCTTTATATGCATCCAAGAAGCATTTGAAAGGATATCCACATAAGGACTCTACTTTCCAGTCGATTTCTGGTAGCGGGTAACAGTCCTGTGGGCAGGCCTTGTTCAGATCCGTGAAATCCACGCACATGCGCCAACTTCCGTCATGTTTCTTGACCATGACCGGATTGGATAACCACTCGTGGTAGTATACCTCGCGCATGATGCCTGCGTCCACCAGCTTCCGCACTTCCTCCAGTATAACTTGACTTCGCTCGGGCGCCTGGCCGCGCTTCTTTTGCTTGATGGGTTGGTACCCTTGGCGGATCTGGAGTTTATGCTCTGCTATCGCACGTGGCACACCCGTCATATTTTTTGGCTCCCATGCGAATATGTCCAGGTTTGCACTTAAAAGAGAACACATGGCCCTTTTGCCGCTATCTGAGAGCGCCCCTCCTATGGATACCTCCTGTTCCGGGTAGTCAGGGTGAATAGCCACCTTCCAATTGGGTGGTGGTGCTCCATCCTTGGGTGGTACAGGTGGTGCCGGTGTTGTCACAGTGTGACACTCGGATGTTGGCACGACTGTGTTATAAATAGTAACGATTCCCCCATCAACGGGGAATTTAATCATTCCGTGTGCCGTAGAGGGTACTGCCCGGATAGCCAAAATGCCTGGTCTGCCTATGATTCCATTATAAGGAGAGTGTGAACGTATCACCATGAAGTTCATCCACGTTGTAGTGGAATGTTCCTCATTTCCAATGGTGACAAGCAAACGCAACTGCCCTATTGGCCAGATAGTATCTCTACTAAAGCCAGTAAGCGGCGACGTGGCCGGTACTAATTGGCTTCTTATTTCTGGGCATAACTGCACAAAGCAGTGTTCATACAACACCTCTGCTGACGACCCTCCATCCACATACATGCGACGAACATTGTGTGTTCCAATGCTTATCTCAATAGTGAGAGGCGCATCAACCACGTCACTTGCTGTAATGAGAGGGAATGAGATTTCCTTGCCGCGTGAAAATTTTTGGCCAATTTTCTGTCTTGTGCGGCGCTGTCTGGATTGGATCATGTATATGGTAGAAGGCTTGTCCTTTTGAGGATCCTTCTTATCATACTTCTTGTTGTTGTCCTTTCCGTCTTTCCAATCCTTAACTAGGTGCTTGAGTTTGCCTGATTTGATTAGCGACTCAATATGCTTCTTCAGCTGGATACACTCCTCCGTGCCGTGTCCTTTGTCATTATGGAACTCACAGAAGCGACTTCCCTGCCGACGTTCCGGGGGTGTGGTCATTGGGGGAGGCCTTGTAAAATTCGCCCCTTCAGTCAATAAGATCTCCCGGTAGGACATCTTTAGGGGGGTGAACTTGTCGTCCGACCGTCCGCCTTTGCTTTGGCTCTTGTAGTCCGAGCCCTTGTTATTGTTCTGGTTGCCTTGACCGCCCGACTGTCTCCGGGACTGGTCGTTTGAGCGGTACCCATTTCCTCGGGATGGGTAGGCTGCGGCAACAGCTGTCTCTCCCTCTATGAAATTTCTGACCCTTTCCATGAGGTCATCATATCTCTCTGGACGCTTGTCGTTGAGACGCCTGATCAGTTCTCTGTCTGTTATGGCGTGCATGTAGTCAGAGATTTTCAGGAGCTCTGGCATGGTTCTCGTGCGTGTGCACTCATCATTGAAGCGCTCAGTGAAGGCTTCTGTGGACTCCCCCGGCCGTTGCTTGACAGTTGCCAATGAAACCGGATCCCTATTATACTTCTTCCTTTGAGTATAATTGTTCTCGAACGCAGTGCGCAGTTCTGTGAAACTATCAATGCTCCGTGGGGGGAGTGCCTCGAACCAGTCACGAGCGTTTCCAATCAAGGTCGAATTAAACATTTGGCACCATATAGGCATGGGCCATCGCTCAATTTTAGCCTGAGTATCGAATATTTTGAGGTGATCGACAGGATCACCGGACCCATCATACGTCTTGATACATGCCGGCATGCGACGTTTGGTGTCCTCAGAATAGTTCCGTATGCGGAGGGTAAACGGATCTTCCCTGGGATCAGCCCATGGCCGTGTGAGCCTAGGGTCATCCCATGGTTCACACCACGGCCGCGAGAGGTCCTCTGCTTCCGTATCCCGATAGTAGGGGCCACCATAATACTCATCATTGTTTGGTGGTGGAGGCGTGCGCCTAGGCCGGCGGCGCTTGGGCGGATGGTCATCTGAGTCCTCCCCAGACGGATCTGGGGACGGCGGTGGTGCCCCGCCTTTTGAATAGGGACCACTTTTTTGAGACGAACCAGGAGCCTTCCTCCCTGTGTTCATTCTATCCCACACACTTGGGCGGCGTGTGGTTCTGGTTAGCTCTCGATCTTGCCGCTCGGATGAGCCATCCGACCTTTTTCCATCTTGAGACTGCGTTAATTCTTGCATGATGCGATCCCCTATGCGTTCAAACACATTCCGGGGTTGAGGGTTTTCCTCGAAGGTTCCCTGCTCTTGAGGCCGAGTCCTCCTTTTTCTCCGGTTTTGGGAGGGGGTGGATGGTCCACTGTCGCCAAAGTTGAGTCGGGCTTGGAGGTTCCTCCCCAGACTCAATCTTGATGCGATCCCTGGGACGATCCTTTCAAAATTCTGAGTGAGAACTCGAGTAAGGTCCTCCTCACTGAGTGGTAGGGCTTCCACTTCTTCCTCCGTCGAAGGTCTGCGTGGTTCCTTGTTGGGAGGGTCTGGCGCACTCCCTGGATCAGGGTTGTCCAAGGTTGAAGTGGGTGGGGGTGTCACCGAGATCGTGCTCGTCACCCCCGCGGGTTGAAAACCGCTACGGTTACCCAGCCCGCTCGCGAGGCGGTTAGGTGACTGGTTGGGGATGAGAATCCCTTCCCCTTGGGACTTCCGGTTCCCAGGATTCACATTCCTGGGGTTAGTCGGCGGGTGTCCCTTCGTCATTGGAGATTTGAGATGAGATTTTGTTCTAGCTTAGTGTTACTGGCCCCACGGATGGCGCCAACTTGTTGATGCAAAAGTTGGTTGATCCTTGCTAGACCCGAATTAGGCTTAATTCGGGTTGGCTGGGCTCCGGCTCCTGCACCAAGTGAATCGTCTGGTTGGGATCCTGCACACTAAACAACACGCGTTAAGCTTACCGTGGGAAGGTTTCCCACGATTAAACTCCGGCGTGAGAGTAAGTAATCGATTTAGGGTTATATGTGAGTTTAGAGTGAGTTGTGATACCTTTGTGGAACCCTTGGGGGTTCCTTTTATAGGCAGTGAAACCCCAGTGGGCTTTCACTGATCCTTCGGCCCCAAGGAAGAGATAAGCACCAGAATTAGAATGATTGTTATCTTCTAATTCTGGCAATGAATATCTCTTCGTATTAGGATTAAGATATATCTAGACAGAATATTATTCTGTCTGATCTTATGTCGGCCGCCTTGGGCCGTGGGCCGCACACATGTGCGAGCACTGTTCACTCAAGCCCATAAGCCTGAATGATATTTATCCACCCATCCGTGATGGGCCGGATACGGGTAGTACCCGCGGGCCGGGCTCATGACCCGGTTTGGGGACTATACGTCATCAATTCATCAGTAGCTATTCAGGAATAAAATGAAGCACATATCATTTAGTTTATGTCATAAAAATTTGAGATCCTATCTCATTATAGAACTCAAGATATGATAAAAATGGTGAAAGTGAAACTAAAAATCAGATTTTGTGAAATTACAGTTTAATAGTATTATATATGCACTAAAATAAATATAGTATAAAATGTGAATTAAAACCCACTAACTTATATATTACATTTATATAAATATGTATAAGGATAAATAAATGGACATTGTATAAAAATGGTAGTTTGGTAAGTTTTATAAGTTATAAAAACTATAAACATGATTTTTACGTCTTTTCGGCTAATACCGTAAAATTAACGTTTTTCGTCAATTAAAACTTAGAAGGTCGGACCCGTCTAATGTAAACTTTTTAAAAGTCATATACTGATATATAAGTACTTAATACAAGTAAAAACCGATAAAACCCGAACTATATAACATATGGACATTAACGGGCTAAGTTAGCCTTATTGGACTATTAATTCCACTAAATGGGCTAAACACTTATAAATTTACTTATTGGGCTTAACCCACTTGGGCCCAACATGTAAAATATAATACTGATATTATAAGTATAATTGGGCTAACGAAAAGTATTGGACTTGTAATAGGCTTATTGGACCTAAAACATGTAAACAAGATAAACTAGCGAAACTAGTATAAAAATGTTAACAACACATAAAGACTATAATGAATGAGAATGTATAAACCCACTTGATCATCATCATACTTATAAATCATCATCATATATATACATAGCCATTATTTTTATAAAGTCACTGGACAAGATTCTAAGACGAGTACTATTTGTTTAGGTTTCCATGATTGAAGCACGTACCGTACATCCAAATCGCCGATAACCGCCTTCCCACATCAACGTGAGTTCATAGCCTCGCACTCTTTTAAATGTTATTCTGAAATTTTTTTTAACCCGCGAGGGAGATAACATGTTAGTTTTAATAAAATAGGACACCAGTTGTCCCGATTGTTTGTTTATTGATTTGGACCCGAATGATTGTATGACCCGATGAATGATTATATGACCCAATGTATGAGATAAAAAGGATTATTAAAGTTAGGTTATGTCACTAAAAGTCCCATTAGCATGAATTGTGAACTACCGGGATTTGGTATACGTTTATGCATATAATAGTACTATTTGGGGACGATCGCCCCAGTTCGCGCCTTGACGGTTGATCCCCGTCGTGCCACATTGATTGGTAAGCAAATTTATGTATGAAGAGATTTAGACAAGCGTGATTATTGTGACGACACGCTAATTTACATGGGCAAATGAGTTTCGGGTTAGCTACCTGTTGTTTCTTGTAGTAAGGTAACAATGTCATACGGCTTATAATAATCCAATAACGAAATACTGCTATACGCACTGAATTACGATATATTGCCTGACTAGCAATACGGGGTCTTATTATTGATTTTATGTTCATGTTTGGTTTTACAAAACCATATTCATGTATTGGTTTGTATTTAACTTTATACAACGTTATAAAACGTATTGTATGATGTTTTTACGACTTTTGTTCGTATAATGATTTTGAAGGCAAAAGCCTATATTATGATTTTTGTTAAGGATTTGTATTAAATGACTTTGGCTAGTTTATGGCCTATTACAATGATTTGTACAAAAATGATTTTCGGTATTAATTATATACCGATGATATATTAATGGTTTTATTAAACTCTATGAATTCACTCGGCGTTTTCGCTGACCTTTTCTTTTAACATTTTTTATCTCAGGTACTTGAAGGTAATTCTCGGGAAGACAACAAGAATTCATGGCCCGCACTTAAATAATAATTTCCATTCAAATGCTTTGTAAAACTTGTATGAAATACTATGACTTGGGACCTATGTAAACTTGATATTTATGAATGGAAATGCTTTATTATTAAACGACACGATTATTAAGCGTTGTCTATGATGTGAGTAATGTGGTATCCCGTAACACCAACGAGTCTTCCGCTGTATTGAATTGTATAAATTTGGGGGTGTTACAGTTTGGTACTAGAGCTCTCGTTATAGAGAACGAAAGATTTTAAAACCAAGGTTTTGAATATAACATTTCAAAATATTTTAACTATAAACATTTTTCTAAAAATGTCTAATAATCTTTTGACTATAACGGTGCCGAAGATTTCCCGAGTTACCGACAAGGCCAGACTGGGAAGTGCTACTTTAATATATATATATATATATATATATATATATATATATATATATATATATATATATATATATATATATATATATATATATATATATATATATATATATATATATATATATATATATATATATATATATATATATATATATATATATATATATATATATATATATATATATATATATATATATATATATATATATATTATATTATATATATATATATATATATATATATATATATATATATATATATATATACATGGATTATATATATGTTGTAATTTGATTACATGATTGTTTGATGATTATTTCAATACGTATACAAGATATTTATACGACGTAGATTGTCACAAGAAACCCTAACTCCCCTAGCAAATCAAGCGAAGCTATTCCCGTAGGAATTCTAGCTATTCTAGATCTAAACCGAGTTGTGGATATTTATGATCCCAACAAAATGGTTGATACTCGTAGAAATGTAGATATTAGTTGATTGTGATATTGCAGAAGAATTGGCGAGAATTAATCTGATATCGATGTCATGACGATCTTTCCTTATAGAGTGGATTTTGACAAAACGTTACCACCTGGAAAGGTGTCATCTAATTCGTTGTCACCCAATTCTTAAATTTAAATCGAAAGGGTGAATGTTGCACTTGAGGCTGTCAATGAAACCATTATCCAAAAGCCTCATGCCTCTAGTACCTTTCTGAGAAGTCTAATTGAATGATCGAGTCATTTCATACTAGTGAATCATTTGATAAATATTGTTGTAAGAGCCATAGGATTGAAAATTAAGCGTTGTTCATATTGAGCTTTTATTGCCCTCTTAAGGTGTAATAATAAGGTTGAAAGTATTGGATAATGAGGTAGGATATTGCGTTAAGTATAATTTGGTTGAAACTTGAATAAAGTAAAATTTAATTCGTATGGAATATGAAATTGTTAAGAGGAAGTCGTTAAGTTCTGTGATTAAATTATAAGGTTTTAATTGATTATTGATGTTGATCCCAAACTTAGATCGATTTAGCTTGTGTAAACGAGATTAGATCAAGTTAAACACGTAGAGAAACTTTGTTTATGTATGAAACAATTTAAGTGTTATGCGGAATTAACACTCAAACAAGAACACACAAACAGTTGTAAAACAAACTTTCACTTGATTGATAATAACGAACTTGCTTACAATGAAAGTGTTTGAACGTATGAAAAACTTATATGAAACATAATCTAAAGGTCTTCTTTTATAGACATAAGAAGCCTTGTACAAGAGTCTACGTATCAGCTATTCTAGGTAAAGATAATTATAGAAAATACATTTTTGATCCTATCTTTACTAGAAACAAACTAGAAACATAATACATGTAGACCATATCTTTCTATCAGTGCTTGTCTTCAACCTATCAACGCTTGAATTCTTCATGTCAGCGCTTGATCTGTCAACGTTTGTTTTCTTCTTATCAACGCTTGTTTTCTTCTTGTCAGCGTTCAAGTGTACTGGCTACATTTTATTCCAAAAAATCCTCCCCTAAACTTGATATCTACTCTAGTTAATCAAGTTTCTGAATAAAAATTAAGAACTAGGAGGAATCTTACAAATCTTATCATATTGGTAATAAACATGCCTAATCAAATCTTTGGCCACGTCACTTGAATAGTCAATCTCCAGCTGTGTTGTCTTCATCTTGTCCAAAACTTCTTTGGACATGGGATACTCAGCATCTACAAGAATATACTCAGCAAACTTTGTAGAGCTCAAGTAATACACACCAACAGCTGAATACAAACGCCATTGAAGACCACTGATATCATCCTCAAGATCCTTCCAAACAGGATCTTCTTCTTCTGGTGAACACATTCTCTTGAATGTTGACCAAAGCTTTATTCAATTGACAGAAGTAGGTGCTTCAGTCTCATACTTGGCCATCAACAACCTCCAAAGGTCTGCCAAGTCTTCCCTATCCATACTTGCAAAGAGAGACATAAGAGTAGTAAATGTGTGTACCTCTTTTCATATCTTCCAATCTTCCAAAACCCACTTGCATCTTCTTCATAAATAATGATAGGGTTTCTGGCATCAAGAGGTAACACTTGTACCATATCTGAAGCTTCCATGGGTGAGAGCTTAATGCTCCTTCTAAGAACAGCTTCACTGGGAACCACTTTATTTAGATCTTTAGGAAACTCAAGTGGAACTCCCTTCTTCAAACGCCTTGGAACAATCATTGCCTTCTGAATCTCCATCTCTTTTGCAAGTTCTTCTTTCCTTTCATCTGAAAGAAGTCTAAGAGTGTCCATTTCCTACACTCTTGCCCAAATGGGATAAGCCTTGTACTCCAATTTTTCAAAGGATAATCCCTGTAATTTCTTGAAGGTCCATCCAGTTCCATGACATCTGAGTAACATGTAGTAAAGCTCTCTTCTATCCCTCTTCAGCAGTGAGAAAACATTGCTAGCCTTGTGTTTCAGAATTACCATGCAGTCTCTTTGTACTCTTAGAAGAATCTCCAATCCCAAAATTTGGTCTAAAATTGTCAAATATGGATTCTCCTTAATCCTATTCTCCCAAGCACGGTACATCTGAGCAACTTCTGGCATATCATAGTCTACTTTCAATTTTAACTCTCTAAGATTCTCTCTTGCCAAGTCATCACCATATTCAAGTCTTTCTGGTTGTTCAATTATCATCACACTTGAATCTGAACTTCCTTCAGCACTTCCTTATTGTTCCTTAGAAGTGACAACAAATGGTGATTCACCAACCTTCTTCATTTATTGTTCCAAAAGTTGTGCAACCAACCTTGAATCAAACTGTACTTGTGCTGCATCCTTTGAAACTTCTACTTCTACCATGATTCCTTTATCCTTATCTAATGGATCAATGATGGGTAAAGAAGATGATGGTACCTGTGAAGACACTTCTTTGATGATAGTTGATGACTGGAAAACATCAACCATATCTGCAGGTCTGTCAACGCTCAAATTCCTTGTGTCAGCGCCTAAATTACTCATGTCAGCGCTTGGTGTGTCAGCGTTCAAATTTTTGCTTGTCAACGACCAAATTACTTGTCTCAGCGCCTCTTGTAAATTGCTCCAACATAGCTGTAAAATACAAGTTCAAATTTGTAGGAGTAACCAAAGATCTATCAAAACCTGGTTGCTTCTTCAATTCAGTGAGGGCTTCAGCAACACCTAAAGATTATCCATCATGTGAGCCTTTGTCACTCACATTAATCTGCTCATCCTCCCCTTTGGAAGATTCCTCCATTCCACGCCTAGTGTTAGCATTCTCAAAAATATCAATCCTCTCCCTCAATTGCTTGAGTTCAAGGCCTTGTGTACTTACTGTTTGTACCAAGTCTGCATTTTGCTTTTGCAAGCTAATGCAGACAGCCGTCATTTCCATCAATGTATAAGGTTCCAATCTTCCCTCCTCTAGAATGGGTATTTCACCTCCCAAAGTAGAGTCATGTGGCATGGATGAGGTCTTAAAGATGTTAGAACTGTCTTGGCCTGCATCTAAGCGAGTACCAATAGTCCCAGCCTCATCCATAGCACCAACCACACTTGTGGTGGTGGTTCTCTCTGATACATGGCTAGGACCACTAGAGGAGAACACTCCAGTAGTCCTTGGGCGTTTTTGCAACCTATATTCAGGTGGGGTAGAAGATGATGTGGATTGGGTGGTAGTTTGAAAGTTAAGGGGTGTTTGGGTCTATGAAGGAAAGGTGTCAACGTTTGGATTACTTGTGTCAACGCCAACATTTAATGTGTCAGCGTTGAAGGGTTCTTAGTCAATTTCCATGTGTTGAGGTGAAGGCAAAGGTTCTGGTATTGGGTCAAGTTGTGGTTGTGGGTCTGGTTGAGGTTGTGCTGCTGCAATAACAGCAAGCATAGCTTGGGTGAGGGGTAATTCACGTTGAGGGGGTGAGTTCATGTTGGTAAAAATAGCTTTCTTTTGCATAGGGATCTCATAAAAATCATCATGATCCCTTGTGTAGTAATTTTGCACATCAAAAACCATTTGCAAATATCTGGGATAAGCCAAGGTCATCTTATTCCCTTTGTTTTTACACATGCCATCAAAAATCAGTTTTGAAAAATTAAACTTTTGCCCATTGGTAATACACACAATTTCCCTAGCAACAGATCTGTTAATTTCATTATGTGCAGTATATTTAGGACTCAAACATTGAAGGATGACATGGATGAGCTACTTCCAGGCTGGGGGAAACTCTTGTTTATGATATTTGTTTAAAGTACCCTCATCAGGGAAAGAATACCCCAAAGCCCGAAGTCCTTGTTCTATTTCATTGATGGGAAGGGTGGTTATACCATCTACATCATCAAGATGAAAAGCCTGGCGAACCAAGGCTTCAGTAACCACCCATGTACGCCCATGAACAATAGCTGATAATGTAGTCACATTATTAATTGTTGAGGAACTAACAGTGTTCCAAAACTGTTTAATATGAGTGACAGGGATGAGAGGAGCATGAGAAAGTGCATACCTAAGTGGAGATGTATTCAAATATGCCACCATCTGGGTGTATTGTGGAAACAACGTATCATAAGCATCCAAATAAGCAATCATGTTGTGCTGACTTTTGAATCCCAATACCAAGTCACTTGGTTTAAACTTTGGTGCCATTGTTGAAGAAAGCTGTTTGTGAATTATTGAGAAAGATGAATTATAGAAGAAAATTGTTAGACAAGAATATGAAGTACCCTGTTTAAAATAGGAGCCAAATATATAGGAGAGATAGGCACATGTGATTGGTTAAAAATAAGGCAAGAATTTTCAAAATATAATGATGAAAATCTTGAAAAGAAAATAAGTTATCTTGTGCATTAATTAAAAGTTATCTACTCCCAAAACTACGGCCCCAAAATTCGTCAAAAATAACAACTGGGTAGGTCCCAATGAGTGTCAACGGTAAAAAATAACCCATCAACGCCCAACGGCTATATTCTTGTCAACCTTTGCCAAAGCCATGTCAGTGTCTAAATTGGTCACAACAACGCTTGGAAAAATATTTGTCAGCGTCCAAAAATAAAAGTAATAAAAATGAAAAAGGACCTTAACAATGTAATTTATCCTAGTGAAGATAACCTATATATTGATAATTATTATAGGGCGGCAAGCACTGTCCAGTTATGCACACTTGCTTATGCAAGATAGACATAACAGTCCTCTAGTGTCCCTTGCTAACCAAAATTCTTAACAATTAAGTTATCTCATAAAATCCCTTGTAACTCCCAGGTAAACCCATTATAAATCATTCCTAAGTCTACCAATAGACAACATCCAATTCTAGGCCAAAAATGTCTTGGCAGCATGCATAGTATGTCAACTTTGCATGCTACAGTGCCTCATGATTTAGTAAACTAACTCATACTCACCTGTGGACACAATCTAGAATTGTGATAAGAGTATTATAAGAATACCCAAAAGTACTAAAGGTTCCTAAAACCTCCCCTTAAACTGTGATACACAAGTTGCCAAACAATATGCATGAATATAAAAATTTATGTCAAGATAGGAATATAAATATTCCAACCATCATCCATAAATTGAAACATGCTCCAATTGATTCTCCAAGGATCCATAAGCAACTCTGTATCCAATGGTACAATGCTAACAACGCCTGCACACTTAGATCAAAAACCATAAAACTAACATGTTGCTGACAACGTTACGATAACACTTATCGGCGTTAAGATAACCTTTGTCAGCGTTAGACAAATATACTGGAAAATCTAACTTTTCAAAAAGACCAATAACAATGCATATCCTATACATACTTTTACAATAAGATCCCAAACACATATTAAATGAGATTGATCATTCCAATACTTGTTACCAAGTATTGAAACCTTCCAGTATCAAAAGGTTTAGTTAATAAATCAGACACATTTTCTTCTGTGTCAACCCTATCTGGTTGTATTAAACCCTTTTCAAAACAATCTCTTATAAAATGATGTCTAATTTCTATGTGTTTTGTTTTAGAATGATGTACATGATTTTTAATAATGCATAAAGTACTGTTATTGTCTACAAAAATCTTGGTATGCATAAAATTATACCCATAATCCAATAGCTGGTTCTGAATCCACAAGACTTGTCCGCAACAAGCAGCTGCAGCAACATACGCTGCTTCAGTTGTAGAATTGGCCACCACTGTTTGTTTCTTACATTGCCAAAATATTAACCTACTCCCAAGATACTGACATCTACTAGTTGTGGATTTTCTATCAAATTTGTCACCACCATAGTCACTGTCTGAATATGCAATAAGCTCCAATGGTGAATCTTTTGGATACCATATCCCAGATCTGGATAAAATCTAAGGTACTTAAATATTCTCTTGACAACATGAAGGTGACACTCTTTGGGAGTCACTTGATGGCGTGCACATGCACACACAACAAACATAATGTCAGGTCTTGAGGCTGTGAGATACATCAATGAACCAATCATTGATCTATAGTGCCTGACATCCACATCTTTTCCATCTCCAACTTTTCCCCAAGGGTGTTCTCTATCCATACGAGTACTAGCCCATTTTTCATGTGGAGAAAAGCCAAACTTCTTCAAGACTTCTACTACATACTTGTCTTGAGAGATGAAGATACCATCTTCTTTCTGCTGAACTTGTAACCCTAGAAAGAGGTTCATCACCCCCATTGCACTCATCTTGAATTTGTCTGTCATAAGCTTGGAACAGTCTTCACTCATCTTTGGGTTTATGGAGCCAAAGATGATATCATCCACATAAACCTGAACAAGTAAGACATCCTTACCAGTCTTCTTTGTAAATAATGTCTGGTCTATGGTGCCCCTTTTGAATCCATTTTCCACCAGATAGGTGGACAATGTGCCATACCATGCTCTTGGGGATTGATGAAGTCCATACATAGCTTTCTTGACTCTATACACCTTGTCTGGATGCTCTGGATCTTCGAAACCAGGAGGCTGCATTACATAGTGTAAGAACTAATCACACGACTTATAGATTAAGAGATAAAGAAGAATAAGATCAAGATTAAAACTAAGAATGGAATATTAGATTTGATGAAGAAGAACTAGAAAGATACAAGGTAGATGATTCTAGTGAGAGAAACTAAGGAGAGTTTCTCTCTCTAAAACAAGAAGAAGAGAAAAGATACAATGGGAGACACACACACAAATGAGGGAGGATGGGCCTTTTATACTAAGGCTTACAAGGTTAGGAGGCCTTCCTCATTTGTGTGTTCGGGACTAATTCCCGTTACATACATAACAATAACATAGAACTCTCGACTCCGTTGAATAGCATTTTCCACGAGATTCGCAAAGGTATATTATATGACCATCACTTTAAATACTTCTAACAATCTCCCCCTAAGGGGTGGTCATATAATATGTGACTTCACTTCTTTGACCATCACTTTAAATACTTCTAACAATCTCCCCCTAAGTGGTGGTCATGTATTATGTGACTTCACTTCTTTGTAGTTGTAGACTTTGAAGCTCGTTGTCTTGAGAGTTCTTTCATAGTTCCTTTCATGACTTGTGATCTTGGGTCTTTGATCTTTGCCTTGACTTGATCTTGTAACTTTTCCAGCTTGTGTTCTTGTGTCTTTACCCACATACTCATGTTTTGAGTTGACATGAAAGCTTGTTAACAATCTCCCTTGATCATCAGAGTAGCGGAAGTATTTGTCTTTATATGTTCTTGAGCTTTCTTCAATAATCCTGAATATGTGGCCTTGAATTGCGACTCTTGAGATAACGCCACCGTTTGCATTCCACCGGTTTCCCGTTATACAGTACGAATACTGTACCTGTGATCAGGTAAGTTCATGGAACTTCCTTGACAGGGTTTCCAGCTGTGGTAGCCGTTCTCAATACTTGAATATATCGAAAGATAATTCAAAGTAAGGAGCGAATCATGCAGTTCCATTCTGCTGATTAAGTCGTCAATTCACTTTCCTGGAACAAGTCTGAATCAATTAAGAATCAAACCATCGTTGCTTTCCAGTTGACACAAGTTTGATTCATATAGAATCGCACAAGTTACCTACCGCAGTGCTGTTTGATGATGACACTGGAAGGATTTCCATTCGTCACTGTAAATACTGAAAAGTATTACTCTGAATGTTCTGGCAAGATCATAAAGATATTGCGTCGAGTCCTGGAACGAGTTTGAATCAATTAAGAATCAAACCACTATTGCTTTCCAGTTAACATATGTTTAATTCAAGTGAATCTTACATATGACCTACCGCAGTGCTGTTTGATGTTAACACTGGAAGGATTTCCATTCATCACTGTGAATACTACAGAGTATCACTCTGAATGTTCTAGCAATACCACAAGGATAGAGCGTAGGACTCTGTAAATCATCGCTTGTGTTCTAATGATGAACGACAATTGATCTATAGAATAAGTGTCCTAATGAGATTTTTTGATGAATCTCGTTGGCTCTAGACTCTATAAGTGCACGTTTATTTGGTGATCGGAGGCTGGAGCAGACTGCCACCTATTCAATATCTACTATCTCGGAGTGAGAAAGTTGATAGAAATGAGTTGAACTCCGTGACAATAAAACAAACTTCTTTTGAGAGAAGCTTGAGTAGGCTGGGAAGGGTTGTGCATTGCATCACTGGGTCCATGATGCTTTGTCTTCAGTATCAGAAATCATCAAAGTGATTCTGATAATAGATGTATTGACCCGGTTTCTGCCTAAGTTGTATGGAGGGCTTCTTTCTTTACACCCTTTATCATTACATTTCTTTTTCATTCTTCAACCCCTTCAATGCTTACCAAGACGTCATAACTAGCACCTTGTTGTGATTGTTCCAGTGCTAGCTTAAGTCATTAGTCGGCATTATTCCCGTACACTCAACTACTCCATCTTTCCTAAGGACTTCTATTTTCTAATGGATTGTCCCTGGGAAGATCCCTCCGGTTCTGGTTGGATCATAGGACGAATACCTAACCACCTTTTGACACCAATACCATCGTGAATTTATGTGTTGAAGGGTATAGATATCGTAACCAGAAAAATCAATTGAAAATGCAGTCAAGGTGTTGATGAAATCAATGTTTACACCTTGAAAGTTTTCTATATCACCAAAAACGCTCACCCTACATATGTGCATCATAAACAGAAAGGTTTTTGCACATATTAGGAAGAGAAAACACTTATATCAAAGAACTTATCCAAGAAAACACATTTTAATCACTATTCTCCCCCTCAAAAATTGCATGACATTGAAATTTTTGTGAAACTAGTGATGAAACATGGAGAGAATAATGTGTCATGAAACTTTGGAACAAATGTTTATAAAAACATTATACTCCCCCTCGAAAAGAGATTGTATTTAAATAGGGGAGTATATGAGCACATTGTTTTGAAATACTTTGAAAATCTATGCTCAAAAGTCCGAGAAAAATTGTGTTCATGAGCTTAAAACTTTGAATGTTTCGATATAAGCTCATGACCGAGAAAAATGAATTTCTCTTTGTTGAGGATAAGTCAAAGACTTTCCTTTATTTAGGGACCGGGTTATAGTCTGACATGTGACTATAAGCCATTATGTTGAGCTCAAAACTTTGAATGTTTTGTGACAAGCTCAACCCGAGATAGATTGCTCTACCCGTTATTAGGATAAGTTATCTTTAAAGACACACTCTCCTTTATTTTAAGTTCGAGTTACAGTCTGACATTTAACTGTAAGTCGTTTACATGAGCTTAAAACATGGAATATTTTTATCGAAAGCTCATGACCGAGAAAGTTGTATTTTCTCGTTGTTAAGGATAAGTTATCATCCGTGATCAACTTTCCTTTCTTTGAGGCACGAGTCACAATCTGAGGTAACTGCAAATCATTTGAAGAAAGAGGAAATGACATGTTTTGAAAAACATTTAAACTCTCATTCGAACTTTATGTACGTACCCGTGTCATTTTTGAACAACATTTCTAAGTGCGTCCATATTATCGATGCTGAGAGACATGTCGAAGAAGAATATTTTTTGGTATTTTTGAAAAATTTTCACATTTTTTATTTTGTTTTTATAAGTTTTATATTTTTGTATTTTGATTTTCAATGTTTTCGAAAATAATCCAAAATAGACCTTTGTACAGCAGAAGAAGGTGATGTCGAATGTACAGAATTGGAACCCTTTGAAGAAATGGATTCAGAATCCGCTGAAGTACCTGCAATGACAGAAGAAGAATTTGCACAAATACTAGAGTTAGGAGTAACAAATTCATTTTCTACATTCAAGACACTCGCATTAGTGCTGGAGCAGGTGTCATCACTCTTCTTGATGGGAATCCACTTAAGACCGACTTCCTTAAAGATCCTACCCGTGGGTTTCCACTGAAGACTAGATATAGGATTAGTGTTCTCTTGCACATCGGAAGACTTCTTTGGAGAGAAACTAGGTCCTGCATTGATCCGCCTTGAGGATTTATTGACATTTCTTTTCTTTGTGACGGGTGGGAATCTCCTTGTTGGCTTATGGGATTCTGCATTCTTTCTCTGTGTGAAAGCACGAGAGTTTACCTCATAGAGGTATTGCAGAATGCAATGAGCATGATTTCCATGGTGAATGCCCTTTTTGCACGTGGGGCATACAGGGAGTTTGGGATTCTCGAAAGGTCTTGTGTACCTAGGGTTTGCTGACCGTTCAGGCACTATGTTCGAAACACGGCTACTCATTGGTGATTGCCAATTCCTAGGTTGTTGGGAAGGGGTCCTAGGTTTTGGTTGATTACCATTAGGTGTGTGTTGAACTCTAGTGGTTGTTGGTTTACTAGGTTTTGAATACACATGGTTTACTTTCGGAATGTTCCCTTTTTGCTTACCATCCCCTAGGTTTTTGGTTTGACCAACGTCATTTGAACCATTAGATTCCTTTGTGGGCGTAAGAGTCACACACTTGGGAGTACTCTTAGGAGTAGTGCAGGGTGCATTCACAGAGTTGTGTTTAGCAAGAGTGGGTTTTCTAAATGGAGGAACATAGGGTGAGATGGCTGGTTTTGGTACAGTCGATGGCACATCGGTATTAGGAGGTAACCTAGAAACATTAGAAGGCGGTTTTCCTAAGATAGATGGCTTTGGTACTTTGTACGCATTGGGTTGTCTAACAACTGATTTTACAACCTTAGCTTCCACAGTTTTCCCACCCATCTTTCCAACAAGTTTCTGTAACTCAGCAATCGCGATGTCTTTGTCTTGCAACTGAGCTTTCAGATCAGAAATATCCTTACTCTTTTCATTCAATTCACGAAATGATTCAGAGAGTTTTACTTGTAAATTATTGTCATCAGGAACTTTTCCAACTTTGGTTTGCAAGGCAAGTTCAAGAGAATGACAATGTTTCTGAAGAAAATCATATCGGTGTTGAAGAATCGTGAACTTTGTTTGATTAACATTTGTTGAAGGCTCACTGTCGCGACATTCACCTCCTAACTGAGCTCGTAGCTGTTCGATTGTTTGTTGCAGTTCATTGTAAGCTTTATCATACGAGAGTTTGTCATCCTTACATTCATCACATTTTTTGACATATTTATTCCAAAGATCGGTGAATTCGTTGTCCTTTTTGATGACATAAGACTCCATTTTCTCTTTCGTACCAAGCTCATTTTGGAGGGTTTCATTGTCTGACACAGAGATGTTTACCGCAACGGGGTTACTATCAACACAATCACCACTGTCACTTGCTTTCGAGAGACATGCAAGGTCGCTTTCCAAAACTTTAATTTTATCAAGAGATTCATCAGCCTCCTTCGCCAAAGATTTGAAGTCTTCAACAAATTTGGCTAGTTCTTTTAGAAAAGCGTTCTCAAGATTGCCTATCCTCGCATCAACTTGATTAATAATCGGATTGATTTCTGTATGAAGCACTTTTTGTAACTCGACATGAACGGGTGATGTAAAGTTTCCTCCAGTCATTTTGGCGTTAACAACCCGTTTGAGAATGACAAAATTATCTTTGAGCTCGTTAAGAAATCGTCGTGCAACACTCGGTTTAGGAGGATCCTCTGTCAATTCCTCACTAGGTAGCAAAAGCAATTCGGTACTAGTTTTAGATCGAAGAAAAACCGTTGGAGGATTAACTTTTGGATAGTAAACAGGTGTCACTTCTTTATCAAGCTTTTTCATTCTTAAACGAGTTTCTTTAGCAAGTTCAGTAGTTTCCTCAGAATCATGCACACTAGGAGGATCATGCTCATCAGACAAGAGCACACTACCATTATATAAGGTTTCATTTGTGGCCTGAACTTGCTTAAGGTATCCTGGATTAGGAGGAAGGGGACAACCTAAGGCCAATTTGTATCGAGTGTAGTTTATCTCATTCACTTTTGGTGCGAGCATATTTATTGTTTGCATAGTTTGGCCACGTTTTACCAAAAGGTTGTCTAATTCCCTAATCCTATCCTGAGCTTTGCAAAAATCATCAAGAAGCCCATCTTCTCGAATTTTGAAATCATGTTTCAGCTTTTTTCGTTCTTCTTTTAACTCCAAAATGGTAGATTTTTCAGTTGAAAGCTGTTTATTAAGAGATGTGATTTCATCATTCAATTCGCTTATCTTTTTAGCACTACTCAAATGTAAGGCATTTAATTTCTTAGTGGTGCATTTTTCTTGATACACCGATGTAGCATGAGCTTGTTCAAGTTCCTTGATTTTAGCATGATGAATCTCAAAACTTTTCTCCCGTTCCTTATATCCCGCAAGCTCAGTGGTCAATTTGGCATTAGTTTCTATAAATTTATTATTAACCACATTCACATGAGCAAAATCCTTGGCAAGCTTATCAAATAATGATTTATAATACGCATGCGTCTCGTCAGGAAGGGTTGTAGGTTGCGCTACTTGATCTCCACTAAGGTCCACACTGGGCGCATTAGAAATAATATTGCTATTATTCGTTTGAACCCCGTGTGTCTCAGTGGAAGGCTCAAGTGACTCAGTATACTCTTCCTCCTGATTAGACATATTATATAACTCATTATCATTGAGACGTGGGTGTACCTCAGAAGAACCGTCTGAATCATACACAGGAGCTCTGTCAGGTTTAACTACCGATGTAGATGGTTGCTGTGAATTAGCCATCAAGATGGAGTCGGTAGTCACCTCTTCTTCCTCATCATATGCTGCTGCAGATGCCATGAGATCAAACTCTTTAGCTAGAAGTGGAAATCCTGCTTCTTCCTTTTGTGCTATAAGAAGCTGAGACTGGAGATGGGCAGCATTCCTCTTCTTTCTTACATGGCTATCACAAAGCTCAAAATCCGCAGCATCATTGTCTTGTTGATAAGTCATAGTAGAAGTCGTGTGATAAACAGGATCTCAATTCGTAGAAAGCGTGTGTTGGGGTGTCAACAAAATCAAAGTTTGCCAAAAATTTCCAGCCCGACAAAAAAATTTCTCAGTCCGACAAAACGGTAATCCGAAAAAATTTTGAAACACTAAAATGTGAAATCGAGTTAGAAATAGCCAATAACTAGTAGGGAAAAAGTTTGAAAAAATGAAATTTTTAATGAAAAATAAAACCTAAAAAATTTGAAATTTGGCCTAAAAATTTGAATTTTGGTCCGAAAATTTGAATTTTTGGTCGAAAATTTTTTCGCATAGCCAAAATTTGAAATTGAAGCTTAAAAGGCCTAAAAATGGTCTAGGAAAAATTAATTTTTTTTTTTTTTTTATCTTCGTGTAAAGTATGTTCCGAGACTAGTCTAGATAGTGGCTAAGTCTAAAAATTACTCAAACAGAATTTCCATCGGAATGTTGATCGGAATGATCCATCGGAATGTCCCTCTATCGGAAAGTCCTACGATCGGAATGACCTTCTATCGGAATCTTAGATCGCAATGATGACCTGTCGGAATGCTAGATCGCAATGATGATCTATCGGAATATGTTCAGATCGGAAAAACTTCAGATCGGAATCTCAGATCGGAATAACTTCAGATCGGAATGTGGCTAAAATCAATTTGGCAGAGTAACGACTCAAAGTTCCTTAAAAACCGTCGGAATCCCAGATCGCAAAGAACGATCGGAATGTCCAGATCGGAATAGGTATCGAAATCTTTAGATCGCAAAGTAAAACCCTTGGGTTATTGCGATCAAAACCGTACTTACCTTTCCCGAAATTGTAGCTATCGCAATAAGAGAACTTTCTTCCAACTTTTTAGGCAACGATTTTGGCAACATTTAGGCAACAAATTAGCAACTTTGAGGCAACAAATTCGTGTTTTTGAGCGAACCAAAATACCCACAACACGAATACTTGGAACAACAAAAAACACGAAAAATTTTTGGAATCTGTAGTAAAAAAATCAAAAACCCACAGAATTAACAAGAAACAAGGACAACACCAAAGAGCTATCCACGAATCCCTTGGCGAATGATACCACTTGTAAGAACTAATCACACGACTTATAGATTAAGAGATAAAGAAGAATAAGATCAAGATTAAAACTAAGAATGGAATATTAGATTTGATGAAGAAGAACTAGAAAGATACAAGGTAGATGATTCTAGTGAGAGAAACTAAGGAGAGTTTCTCTCTCTAAAACAAGAAGAAGAGAAAAGATACAATGGGAGACACACACACAAATGAGGGACTAATTCCCGTTACATACATAACAATAACATAGAACTCTCGACTCCGTTGAATAGCATTTTCCACGAGATTCGCAACGGTATATTATATGACCATCACTTTAAATACTTCTAACACATAGACCTCCTCAATAATTGTGACATATATGAAAGAACTCTTCACATCCATTTGATAGACAGTAAAGCCCATGCAGGAAGCATAGGCTAGAAATATCCTTATAGCCTCAATCCTTGCAACTGGTGCAAAGACCTCCTCATAGTCTATACCTTCCTCTTGTGTATATCCTTGAGCCACTAAATGTGCCTTGTTTCTGACCACGATGCCTCTTTCATCTTTCTTGTTTCTAAGAACCCATCTTGTCCAAATAGGTCTTACATATCTGGGACAATCAACCAGCTCCCAAACATCCTGAATAGCAAATTGGTGAAGCTCATCTTGCATTGCTTCCACCCAACTTGGTTCTTTGAGAGCATCAAAAATCTTCTTGGGTTCCTGTTGTGACAGAAACCAGGCAAACAAACATGCTTGAACAAGAAGGGTATCAACCTTCTTGTGGATATTAGCAATAAATCCGCCAAGATTCTGATGAGATCTTCTAGTTTGAACAGGAGACATCACATCACCAATAATAAGAGAAGGAGGATGATTTTTGGTTGTAGTTGGAAGCACTCCTCCTTCAATAAGTGTGTTGTCCTCAATCTCATCTTCCATATTGTTAATATCCTCTTTAGACTCTCTTCCATCAATATCTGAATGAACCTCTCCATTTCTGCTTGAAGGTTCACCTTGTTCATAATTGGAAGAGAAAAGATGGTCAAAGGAGTTGTCAACGCTTGAACCAAGGTTGTCAGCGTTTGGGCCATCAACGCCTGAGCTAGAGTTGTCAACGTTAGAGCCATCAACGCCTGAATTTGTCTTGTCAGCGCCTGAAAGACCATGCATGTTGTTAACTTGTGATACTCGGGGACCACCATTTTCCTTTCCAGCAGCAGCAGCAGCAGCAAAAGCATCTGTCCATATGGGAATAGTGACATACTCAAGTATAGGAGATGACTTGTCTGCTTGTGATCCAACCTCTTCATTAACATGTGTACCTGAAACATCAACAACTGTTTCTTCCACAACACTTGAAGTTACCTTCACAATGTTTGGATTAATAACAAGCATATAATTCATAGTCCTAGAGAGAGGTTCCAAGTCAAATAACCAATTTGGACCACTTTCAGGATCACTAGGTTTACTTTCTAAAAACCTAACATATACTTTTTCAAGTATGCGTTTTTCTTTCTTAATGTACACCCTATATCCCTTGCTCTGCACTGAATAACCCATGAAGTAGCCTTCATCACATTTAGCACTGAATTTACCTAAGGCATCACTAGTATCTAGTACAACTACATGACAACCAAAAGGTTTAAGAAAACCAATATTAGGTTTTCTTCCCTAAAGTAACTCATAAGGTGTTTTGTTATGTATCTTGTTGACTAATGCTCTATTCTGAACATAACAAGTTGTATTCACAGCTTCAGCCCAAAAAGCAATGGGAAAGTGAGCATCAGCCAACATAGTCCTGGCTGCTTCAATTAGGGTTCTATTCTTTCTCTCAGCAACCCCATTTTGTTGTGGGGTTCTGGCAACACTAAACTGTCTAGTAATCCCTTTCTTGGCACAAAAATCATCCAATATTTTATTTCTAAACTCACCACCATTATCACTTCTAAGAATTTTAACTTCATTACCAGTCTTCTTCTCTATATTGTTAATAAAGTTAATTAAAGTATCAGCAGTGTCACTTTTCATGGCTAAAAAGAAAGTCCAAGTAAACCTAGAAAAGTCATCAGTGATGACAAAGCAGTAAGATTTACCATTCAAACTCTCTATATTAGTTGGACCAAACAGGTCCATATGCAGCAAGTGAAGAGATTTAGAGCTAGAGTGCACCTGTTTAGACTTAAATGAGACCTTGTGCTGTTTGCCTTTAAGACATGCAACACAAGAGTGGTCATTGTGGAAAGCCTTTTCAGGCAAACCATCAACCAAGCCATGCCTCACAAGTCTGTTTATATTTTTAAAGTTAATGTGCCCTAGTCTCCTATGCCATAGATTACTCTCATCAACTGAAGCTTTAGCATAAAGACATGACAAGTTATTATTCATCCTAATTCCATTAAGATTCACATTATAAATGTCCTTATGCCTAGGTGTCCTATAATCAATGAATTTCTCGTCTGGTATTTTAAATCCTTGCTCAACACCAAGCATTCAGTATCAGTAAAAAGAACCTTATTTTTGTTATCACAAACTTGTGATACATTAAAAAGATTATAATCAAGTTCTTTCACCAGAAACAAGTTTTCAAAACGCAAGTTATTGGTGAGAAGAGTTCCTTTGCCTGTGATAGTTCCATATCCGCCTCCAAAGTAAACCTTATCACCATTCTTAATGGGAGGGAAGTTTGTGAGATAATCTTCCTTCCCAATCATGTGCCTAGAGCATCCACTATCCCAATAGCCATAATCATTTACCTGCTTTTGAATGCCCTGTACATAAAGAAAACAAATTAGTTTTCTTTGGGGACCCAAGCCTGAGCAGACTTGGATTCATTTGGTTGTTCAACAAGAACAGACTTAGTTCTCATAACAACCCCTTGTTCATCCCTTTTTGGATGAAATACCCAGTTAACCCCAATTAGTTTTGTGATGACCTTTGAAATATAATTAAATCTGTTACAGGTCATAGAAATCCCATTAGAGTTAGGGTTTTGATCTTGCTTAGGTCTCCATGTCAAGCTAGAAGAAGCTTTAGACCCCTTTCCATTTGGTTGCAAATATTTACCATTATTTGGTCTGGCAACGTTTCTGTCAGCGTTTGATTTGGTCTTGCCAACGCTGAAATTACCCTTATCAGCGTTGAACCTAGGGTTTGCTACGGGAACCCATTGCCTATTAGACCATGTATTGGTCTTCTGAAAAGGTCTTTTCCCATAAGTGTTAGACCCTTTGGTAAAGAATGGGGCTGGTCTAACAACTTGTGGACCTTGCTCCACAAAAGTTTTGGGTGTGACAGTTTTTGACCTTTTGTTAGCGTTGACCTTGGAAACATTGACACACTTATAGGTTAAATGTGAAAAGCTACCACAAGTATAACAGGCTTTTCTAGACATAACTCTAGGTCTAGAAGAAAAGAAATATGTTCCATTATCACTAACTTGGCTTTTTGGTGACCTAGTATTCCTATACATTTCTGCATATTTAATGCTAGGTTTTCTAACAACATTTGAGCCAAGGTCAACAGTCTTGCCAGTGATTGGGTTTGTGACTTTGATAGGGGTAGACTCATTTGGGCTATCACAAAGCATGCCACCCTTGACAAACAAGGTAGGGTTGGCTTTCTTCCATTGGTCCAAATCAGTCAACTTTTGCCTATACTCTTCTACTAGGGTAAGGACTCGTCGTGGAGGAATAAATTCCTCTTCTTGGAGTTCTGGTAAACCAGTCTAAGATAAGTCCTTTCTTTGAACACCATAGAAGTCCCAGCTGGTGGTGGAACACCAGCATACTCTTTCATCCCAATCCTAGTCATGTCCCTAGAATCCCTTTGTTTACTAACACATTCGCCTAGGGTTTGTGAGGCCTTATCAAATCTTTGAATTTTAAGGTCTACATTACCTTATTCTTGATAGCCTCATCTAACTTAGCCTGTAGTTCCGCATTGACCCTCTCCATGATATTTCTAATATTAGTACTAGCATTTAAATCATGTTTTAAGATATTGATTCTATCTTTTAGGTCAAGCTCCATTTTCTTATACTCAGCTACAGTCTTTTCAGTTTGAGTAAGAGCAAGTTGATAGTTAGAAAACTTGCATCTCTCATTACTCACATCTGATAACAGTCTTAAAACCTCTTTGTTAAGTCTTTCAGTATTTAAACGACAACCTTACTACAAAAAGCATCATCATATACCTCATTGTCTGATGATGATGAGGAGTGTGCCATGAGAGCATATTGTACATGCTCTTCTTCTTCTATCTCAGCAACCAAAGCTTTATCCTCTTCCTCATCCTTAGCCAAATAGCTCCAATCCCATCCAACACCATCAATTTCTTGCATTGCCACTATGGCCTTAGGATCCTGAGCCTTAACATTTTGGCTTGAGGGTTTTCCAGCATCAGATCTTCTTGGAGATCTGCATTCTCTCATAAAGTGTCCCATACGATGACAATTGTAACACTTAACCTTGGATTTATCGAATCCAGCAGTGTCCTTAGAATTAAAAGTCGTCTTCTTCTTGAATCTTCTATTCCATCTATTTGCTCTTATACTTGCAAGAGCCATGTTCCACTTTATATCCATCTCCTCCAAATGCTCATCACTGATTTGCTCAAGGTCCTCATATGTAATCACTGAACCATTGGGCAATGAAGCAATGTATTAACACACAGTATCCAGATCCATACCAACAGGTTTAACTCTTGGTGAGTCAATTTTTTATGTGTCAGCGTCTGAATATGAGGCGTTGACAGGATATGATCCAGCGTTGACACAAGTTGATCTAGTAACTGGGTGCATGTATGACTCCTTCTGATCAAATTGACCTTCACTATGTGAGAAGAATGCCATATTACCATTTGTAGACTTGCCTCCATGATCCAAAAGAGTTTCATTCTCTATCAGCCTCAGTTTATTGTACACGTCATCAAAAGTAGAACTTTTGTGAGTGTTATTGGCAATTATAGACCTTGCCTCAATCTTCCATGCATCACCAAGGATTTTAAGAAAAGTAGCAATAATGTCAACATCACCAATCACTGTCCCCATGAAGGACAGTTTACTTGTAATGTCGAGAAGTCTACTTCTCACACTACTTAGCTTCTCATTAGGTTGAGCCTTAAAAACAACATACTCATGCAAGAGTTGCTTCTTTTTCTCTTCCACCGTATCAGCATTACCACCATAGGCAACTTCAAGGGCTGCCCAAAGGTCTTTTGCAGACTCATAACCTCTGTATTTGTGCTGATTTTCTTGTCCCAAAGAGAGTTTCAGAATGCTTAGGGTTTTCATATCAACCCTTCTCTTTGCTATGTCCTTAGCAGACACAGCTCTACCATCTTCATGTTTTTCTTTCTTATATGCTTCAGAGCATCCTTGAACAGTTGATCTTGTAGCAATGGCATATGCAATCTTTTGAGCTTTATTGAATGTGTTTCCATATTCAATAATCTCCCAGAGAGTGTAGTCATGGATTTGTAGATATTGCACAAAGTTAAACTTCCACAGCTCAAAATTGTATGGGTCTAACATGGGAATCTTGATGTTGTGGTTTGAGGAGGAGGAGGAGGTTACTTCTGGAGTAGACATGATGTTTTTAGGGTTTTGTGAAATTAGGGTTTTTGGTTATTTAAAGTTCTTGTGTTCTTTTAGATCAAAGTTTCTCAACAAGCTCTGATACCACTTGTTGATCCCAAACTTAGATCGATTTAGCTTGTGTAAACGAGATTAGATCAAGTTAAACACGTAGATAAACTTTGTTTATGTATGAAACAATTTAAGTGTTATGCGGAATTAACACTCAAACAAGAACACACAAACAGTTGTAAGACAAACTTTCACTTGATTGATAATAACGAACTTGCTTACAATGAAAGTGTTTGAACGTATGAAAAACTTATATGAAACATAATCTAAAGGTCTTCTTTTATAGACATAAGAATCCTTGTACAAGAGTCTACATATCAGCTATTCTAGGTAAAGATAATTATAGAAAATACATTGTTGATCCTATCTTTACTAGAAACAAACTAGAAACATAATACGCGTGACCATATCTTTCTATCAATGCTTGTCTTCAACCTATCAACGCTTGACTTCTTCATGTCAACGCTTGATCTGTCAACGTTTGTTTTCTTCTTATCAACGCTTGTTTTCTTCTTGTCAGCATTCAAGTGTACTGGCTACATTTTATTCCCAACAATTGATTCGTGTTAAGGGTTGTTCCTAGGCTATTGTCCACTAACGAGGATGCCCAGTGTCCAAGAAATAAATTGAAGAAATATTCTTCTGAATTGAGACCGATGGATCTTCTGGGACATGTGGAACACGTAATGACTCTTGTAGATTAGTATTCATTATGGTATCTTTTGAAAATCCCTAACATAACTGAGACATCAGTTGGTAGGATGAGTTCTTGGAATTATATGACATAGTGACACGTAATGTGTTACAATACAATTTTGACTTGTTTGTGATTAAGAAAAAGACTACCTTTGATTGCTAAATCCTACATGTATTGATGTTATCTATTCTTTAATGCTTATTCCTAATGCTCTCATTAGTGATGCAACCATTGAGAAAGTACTCATCTCTATTTTAGTTACTTTGTGGATTATTCTTTTTGAGTTCCATCGAGGTCATGCACCTCATGATTAATTGGCTAACTTCATTTCCTATCATATTGTAGTTAGTTCTTGGTGAACAACTTTTCATCACTCTTTTGCAGATCACTCCTTGTTTTTATAAGTTAAAATAGTATACCTTGAGAAAAATTGAATTTTCATCACCGTAAGGATTATTTGATGTGAGACTTATAAATAATCGTTATCGAAATAAAGTTGTTTATGAAACACCTTGGAAAACTTAATTTTTTTCATGATAAAGAATATATCTGTAAAATCATTTTGAATTAAGCATGAATATATATTTTAAACATAATGACAAAGTTTTGACGAACTGAGTATTGCATCGTTAATCTTGAAATTGTATATAGTTGCGCGCCTACATACAATTTGGAAGTGACCATGCAAGGCTGATTAGTAGTCACCATGAAATTATTAATAAACACTAAATTTTCTTTGAAGATTGTGAAAGATTAAATTTTATGAGATCTGCAAGAAGTGAAAAATAGGGACATATTGATGGGGACACCTACATGTGTGCCCGTACTATTTATTCTTCTGAGTCGAATTTACTCATCTGTGGATATTTTCTTATTTGACAATTGACAACTCTTTCTTGTCCAATTCTCCCGTGGTGAGATTCTTTGGGATAATATATGATTACCGAGTCTTGATACCCGACTGAATGTATCGACGTCCCTATCATTTCTTTTGATTTGATTTCATTTGAATGACCTGGGTAACGATCCGAGGAGCTTTCGAATGCGTACTCAAATTATGAAAACATGGGATATATTCATATTCGTTAAATGTTTTCGTCTGTATCTGATTTTAAATTCTCTCTCGTAAATCATACGTTGACCTTACTCTTTTAAGGTTAGTTATGTCTCCTGATATCCTTGAATTTGTGAAGGATTATGAGTTATTATTAGTCTTTTGAGAAGTTCACATCTTATCAACGGTAATGAAACTGTAAAGTTGATAATGCCAGTAGGATGGATTGATTGATTATGACATGACGACATTGTCTTAATTGATGGGAACTCCAGTAGAATTCCCCTAAAAGATAAGATGTTGATTACCAAAAGTGATCTAAATAATTCCCGATGGATGACCATATCTTGCATTTAGACTTGAAATTATACCGTGAATGGTTGTGAATTAGTCATAGATATTATAATCTAGAAACAACTTGAAGTAAATTTATTAAAAGATGCTTATGTTATCTGAAACTTTAGGAGGTATTTACTGGTAAATTACCTAGACTTTTGCCATTAAGGCAAGTTGAAATTGGAATTGATTATATTCCCGGTGCTGCACCTGTGGCGTTTGCACTGTACGTCAGCACCATCTGAATTAAAGGAATTACCGTACAACTGAGAGAGTTGTCGGAGAAAGATTTTATTCTACCGAGCTCGTCATCATGAAGAGCTATGGTGTTATCATACCTTATGTTTACTGATTACCGTGAACTAGGTAAATTGATGATCAAAATCTATATACACTACCCAAGATGATAGATTTGTTCGATCATTTACAAGGTTCTAGTGTATATTCAGGAATTTGATCCACGACATGGTTATCATCAACTTCGCATCCGCGAAAAAGATTATTTTCACTACATCCATAAATCGTAATGAACATTATGAGTTTTACGTGATGTGGTTTGGATTAACTTATACACATGTAGCATCCATAAATTTGGTGAATCGCGTGTGTAGGCTGTAATTTGATCAATTCATGCTTGTGATCATTAAGGACCATTTGTTTGTTTATAAGAATAAGAAGGAGTTAATAATCATTTATAGACTACCCTGAATTGGCTAAGCAATGAAAACCTGTACCTTGAGTATTTAACATGTGAATTAAGGCTTAATCCTTTACATTATTTGACCATGTGACTAAAAGATAATGGAATCTATATTGACTCTTCAAAAATTAAGAGCCCTTTTAAGACTTCGGGTTTTACCCAAAAAGAAAGTGCAAATATGTTTTGACAAATGTTTTATCAAAAAGAACTTTTGAGGGATTATTCCCTTATACCCAAATCATTTAACTAAACTCCTGTTTAGGGGTAAATGTTTGTGTATGCCTCAAAGACAACCTAAGAAGGATTGAGGAAACCGTTTAAACCATGACTTGAAATTTGAAACGACAATTTTTGCTTTTCAACTTAGAAAATTTTTACCCAAGTATAAACAAAGAATTTTTCGAACATTGACGGATCTTATTAAATAATTTCCATAAATCAACAAAAATCGTGTTAATTAAATTCAAATTTATTTTGAACATTTTTCTATAATTGGACGAACTGAGAAATTTAAAATTTTTGACGTTGACGTTTCATGAAAATTAAATATTTATTATTCGATTACTTGTAATATTTATCGACGCTTTAAATGTCGGATTGAGCAAAACTAATAAAAATGGTAGTTGAGACGAAATAAAACATAGAAAATATGAAGAAAGATTTCTTGAGTAAATTGTGGACATGATAATTATTTCATCAGGAAAGATGAATGAAAATACTGACACATTAAATAAAAAGGATAATATAGATAATAAAAGGGATTCGTGGCTAATGTGAACCATTAGAATTGAAAAGCCGATGGCGTTAAATGTTTTAAAGGCCACTTGTGGTTTCCTAAATATGGAGGTTTGTGAGATTTAGTTATGTAGGAATCTCATAAGATTAAGTATTCTATACCTGTCATTTCTGATTTAAAGTATCTTTGTCTGAAGAAGTTGTACTGATGGCAAATTATGAAGGCATACATCGCCTCATACATTAGTAAACATCTAACTATTGCAAAGGTCATCATCTGAATTTGATTCGATTTTGGGTCATCGTCGACAAACTGACCAAATCTGCTAATATCATTCTTGTTAATTATAGATTCTCGATGAATAAATTGACTCTTTTGTATTTAAAGGAGTTGTGTAAACATAGTGTGCCTGTATCGATCATCTCTCTCAAGATCCTCGCTTCGCATCGAATTTCTAAAGATTTGCTCAGAAGTCATTAGGAACGAATTTTGACGAGAGTACTGTTTACCACCCCAATCGAAGGGATGAGGTAAAGTAACGATACAAAATACTAGAAGTGTTGTCTTATGTTTGAATGATTGACCTTTGGTAATAAACAGTATAATCGTTTTCCTTTAGAGAGATTATCATTGATAATTATCTTGTTAGGATCGAGATCGGATCTTGTAAGGATCTAAATATTAGAGCATCTGTAAGCAGGAGTTGGGATGAAGACACCCGACATAAACCCATTGTGAGTTGGACATGTCTTTTAGGTTTAAGGTTGCCTATGATGACAAACCTAACCTTACAAACTACCCGACCCGCGAGACCTGAAATGATTATTGAAATTAGGATCTGATTAATGACTGCCGATAGTAGGCAGGAGGTTATGTGAATATGAAATGTAGATCCTGAAGTGCAGAATGGGTAGCGAAGTTATGCTAAAAATTTTAACCTTGGAAAATGAATTAATGATTTGAAAGATCATGGGAAGTAAGTCTCCATTGTATGAGACCATTGAGATGATATAAATGTTGGTTTGAAAGGCATATAAGCTGGATCTACCCTATGATTTCAAGGGTTGTGTGAATTATGTTTCGTATATCTAACTTGATGAAATGTCTATCAAGTGAAAATCTGATTACTTCTTGATGAAGTTTAGATCGGCGAAAAGTTGCATTCATCAAAACCCGTGAACATCATGGATAGAGAAAGTAAGTCAACATTAAGCCTGATCTTATTCCTGTAGTTATGTTTGATGAAACTCGCGTGTTGTAATGAATTACACTTGTGAGAAAAGACCGAATGTGGAGGAAATACCTACATGGCTCTAACTCTACAAGAAGCGAGTAGTAAGATAAATTGATCTTTGAGGACAAAGATCCTGTTTAGGGGTAAATGTTGTGACAATCCGTCAATATATGGTTGATATTTTATTCTCAAGTATTATTTAAAAACATGTTTTAATGTTATATTATGAACTCACTCATTTCTGGGAAGAAATTTGGATTTACGTCTTGAAGTGGCATCGACTACATCTAAACCGGAGGATTCTACGCTACGTGCTTACGTTTACATACACCGTTTTTGGTGACAGTCCAACATCTCAGGAAATAAATTTATCCGTGAATATTATTTTGGGATTTTAAATTTGAGTTAGTTCATAAACTCACAAATTTACGAGAAGAGATTAGTAATTACGTGAATAATTTAAAGTCCTTTACGAATAAACCGGAAACCTTAGGATTACGTATTTACGTTTTCGAACTCCGTTTTTTATAAGACAAATTTTATTAGATTTGTTTTGTGCCGTTGATTCATAATTTATAAAAACGTTTTTCGTAAAACGACCAGAGGGCACGTAAATCGAGGAAACTAGAATCGAGGAGTACCCGTAAATTAGCGTAGATGAGACAAGTGGGACACTTGTCCCACCCCCACTATAACCGGCCAAAACAAGCCTTGGTGGCAAGTTTATACATAAACTTGCAAGACACATGTCTTGTAAGCTTAATAAACAAGTTAACCTTACACAAAACCACTCAAACCACTTCACACATACGATTTGCACTAGCTACTCATGCAAACCACTCACCAAACTCTCTCATCTCTCTCAAAAATCCGTCCACCACCACCATCAAACACCCCTATTTGATCTATTTTAGCCATAAAATCATGTGTTATTCATACACATGATGATGTTCCTTTGAAGCCTTGAAGATTGGAGGTGATTCTAACATCCAAGATGGTGATTTGGTGATGTCCAAGGGCTGATTTCTACAAGAAGTTTACAAGTATTGATCGTCTTGAAGATTGGTGTTGATCTATCACAAGTTTTGCCATCAAAAATCTAAGCCATGATCATAAACTACTTAATCTTGGTGGTGTAAAGATTGTTCTTCCTATCCTCTTGTTATTTTGATTATGTAACCTTGTATTTTCTTTATTTATGTATATGTATATGATGATGAATGATGATAAAAATATTGTGTGGGGATTTGGTGTTGATAAACATGGGTAAAAAGATGGAAAACCACATGTAAAATGGTTAAAATCTTGCTTAATATGATGGCTGTATAAAAACAGTAAGTAACCAAATGCTAAAATGTTAAAATGGCATATTAGAATCAATTTACAGTAACTATTAGGTGTTATACACATGTGAGAGTTGGCCATGCAATGGAATCATCAAAATGAGTGAGATATGATCAAAACAAGTTTAGAGTGCAAATCTGCCTACACTATTTTGGACGAATTTATTAAAATATTTAGAGATTGATTCATCAGTAGCTATACTGGAATAAAATGAAGCACATATCATGTAGTTTCTTTCATTAAAATTTGAGGTCCTATCTCATTATAGAACTCATGATATGATAAAAATGGTGGAAGTGAAACTAAAAATCAGATTTTGTGAAATTAAAGTTTAATAGTATTATATAAGCACTCAACTAAATATTGTATAAAATGTGAATTAAAACCCACTAACTTATATATTACATTTATATAAATATGTATAAGGATAAATAAATGGACATTTTATAAAAATGGTAGTTTGGTAAGTTTTATAAGTTATAAAAACAATAAACATGATTTTTACGTCTTTTCGGCTAATACCGTAAAATTAACGTTTTTCGTCAATTAAAACTTAGACGGTCGGACCCGTCTAATGTAAAATTTTTAAAAGTCATATACTGATATATAAGTACTTAATACAAGTAAAAACCGATAAAACCCGAACTATATAACATATGGACATTAACGGGCTAAGTTAGCCTTATTGGACTATTAATCCCATTAAATGGGCTAAACACTTATAAATTTACTTATTGGGCTTAACCCACTTGGGCTCAACATGTAAAGTATAATACTGATATTAAAAGTATAATTGGGCTAACGAAAAGTATTGGGCTTGTAATAGGCTTATTGAGCCTAATACATGTAAACAAGATAAACTAGTGAAACTAGTATAAAAATGTTAACAACACATAAACACTATAATGAATGAGAATGTATAAACCCACTTGATCATAATCATACTTATAAATCATCATCATATATATACATAGCCATTATTTTTATAAAGTCATTGGAAAAAATTCTAAGACGAGTACTATTTGTCTAGGTTTCTGTGATTGAAGCACGTACGGTACATCCAAACCGCCGATAACCACCTTCCCACATCAACGTGCGTTCATAGCCTCGAACTCTTTTAAATGTTATTATGAAATGTTTTATAAACCCGCGCGGGAGATAACATGTTAGTTTTAATAAAATAGGACACCAGTTGTCCCGATTGTTTGTTTATTGATTTGGACCCGAATGATTGTATGACCAGATGAATGATTATATGACCCGATGTATGAGATAAAATGGAGTATTAAAGTTAGGTTATGTCACTAAAAGTCCCATTAGCATGAATTGTGAACTACCGGGATTTGGTAGACGCTTATGCATATAATAGTACTATTTGGGGATGATCACCCCAGTTCGCGCCTTGACGGTTGATCCCTGTCGTGCCACATTGATTGGTAAGCGAATTTATGTATGAGAAGATTTACACAAGCGTGATTATTGTGACGACACGCTAATTTAGATGGGCAAATGAGTTTCGGGTTAGCTACCCGTTGTTTGTTGTAGTAAGTTAACAATGTCATGCAGCTTATAATAATCCAATAACGAAATACTGCTATACGCACACCGAATTACGATATATTGCCTGACTAGCAATACGGGGTCTTATTATTGATTTTATGTTCGTGTTTTGGTTTTACATAACCATATTCATGTAATGGTTTTTACTTAACTTTATACAACGTTATAAAACGTATTGTATGATGTTTTTACGACTTTGGTTCGTATAATGATTTTGAAGGCAAAAGCCTATATTATGATTTTTGATAAGGATTTGTATAAAATGACTTTGGGTATTTTATGGCCTATTACAATGATTTGAACAAAAATGATTTTCGGTATTAATTATATACCGATGATATATTAATGGTTTTATTAAACTCTATGAATTCACTCGGCGTTTTCGCTAACCTTTTCTTTTAACATGTTTTATCTCAGGTACTTTAAGGTAATTCTTGGGAAGACAACAAGAATTCATGGCACGCACTTAAATAATAATTTCCATTCAAATGCTTTGTAAAACTTGTATGAAATACTATGACTTGGGACCTATGTAAACTTGATATTTATGAATAGAAATGCTTTATTATTAAACGACGCGATTTTTAAGCGTTGTCTATGATGTGAGTAATGTGCTATCCCGTAACACCAACGAGTCTTCCGCTGTATTGAATTGTATAAATTTGGGGGTGTTACACATGTACTTATAAGTGTCCCCAAAATAAGATCTAACTATGTTAAAATCAAGAAATCAAGTCAAAAGTCCATACATACATACATATAGCCTACGACTATAATTTTAATCTTGGTATTTCCAAGATGAACATTTTAGCTAGTTTTATGTCTTGTGAATATTTATAAAACTACAACATGATTATCTAGGTTTAATGCATGTTTCCAACATTACCATAACTCCAAGAATACAACATATAGCTCACGACCATATTGTTTTCTCCCAATGTTCCCATAAGATTTATAAGCTTGTTTTATGTTTATCATGTTAAGTTAAATACTCTTATCATTAGATCTAGGTCTTATATAAGCATGCATGTACATCTAAAACCCATTTAAGGTTATATATAGCCCATTGCCATATATGTACACATAACTCATTTTAGTGATTTTTAGTATTCCATTTTACATGTAATAATACATTTTCCATCATTAAAACTTAGTACATAAATCATAGATACATCATAAGATTTTAAGTCAAGTTAAAACATAGAGTACTAGTCACAGGTTTCTTTATTAAAAAGATTTTTAACCATGACTAATGGTGCTCAAGAATATGCCGTGACCTTTAGGGTCATGGTCTTTACCAAATCTTGATTTTAACAAGTTATATACATGTGTTTATAGATGAATGATGATGCAAGCAAGTAAAAATGAAGAAGAATAAAGAGTATACCTTTCTTGCTTAAAAGTTACCAAGGAAGATCTAGATGAACAAGAAGATTAGAGATCTAATCAAGAAGATGATGGAAACCCTAAATATAACCAAGTCGTGACCTTTATGGTTTCAGCTAGGGCTTGTTATAGTGATTCCAAAGATGATGATGCTACAAAATGATTAGTAGTTAAGACGGGACAAAGATCTAGTGGATTTAATGAACAACTTTGGTGCTTGTGGCTTAATGTCGAATGATTTGAGAGAGATAGGTGAAGAGAGAATGAGATTTAAGTTGCATAAGAGAATGAGATGTATGTGTTTGTTTTTCGGCTAAAAGGGGGAAAGAGAATGCCAAGGCAAAAGGCATGATTTCCTTGGTTAGAACACTTGTGCCAAGTGTAGGCTCTTGTGTTTCCAAGGCATCCCTTCTCCTTCCACATACACATTTGTGTCGTGTATAGCTAACCAAAGGGCAATGGGCTTTGGTTTGGGCTTATGTTGGGCTAACACAAATGGAGTATGGTCTTGTGCTAATCCAATAAGGTTTTAAACATGTTAATGGTATGCATACACATATACATACACGGCTACATATAGTATGTGTAGCATGTTTTTCAAATTTTAGTTAAGTGTTGTATACTTCAATATTGTTTATACATTTTATTACTTGTTTCCCCTAGAATACAAGGTTTAAATTATGAAACTTATTACAACAAGTATGAATGTAAAAGTATAAGTACATAATGGACAAGTTCACACACAACTGATAGAAACATAACGCATGAGTATGTGTTCTAGGATTAATGGTTGAAAATTCATTACATAAAATCATGGTAAAATCATGGATTTTACAGCACCACCCCGTTATTTTAGCTTTGTCCTCAAAGCTACTAAAAACGTAGTTATCTTTTAAGTGAAAGTTGTTCTAAGTATATGGTTCATTTCAGACACTCTCTCAGGAACGGATGGTGATATTAACACGAAGTGGTCTACACCTAGGTTACCCTTATACGTCCGGTTGAGCAGTAATGAAGGCTTCCGATACTACGGGTTGACAGAAAGTGATGCGAAGAGATTTTTATTCGGGTCGCACTATTCATCCGATTGAGTAGTAAAGGAGACTACTGCTATGGATGGATAGGAAACAATGCAAAGAGATCTTTATCCTGGTCGCACTATACATCCGATTGAGCAGTAAAGGAGACTGCTGCTATGGATGGATAGGAAGGGGCTTCTCAACGGGGTCGCAGTTACATCCTTCCAAGAGCTAGGAGAGGACCAATGGTGTTGTGGATTTGGTTAGGAGGGCAAATTCACTACAGATGGTTTCTGGTATGAGGAGGACACGCCAGCATGTTTTATATGCTGGGAAAGCTGGGGATGAACTACATCTGCATCCTTTTCATGGGTGAGATATAGGTTATATCTCCACACCCGATGATTAAAATTGGGGGTTGAAGGTAAAATTGAATAAAAGAATATTTTAACTAGAACCCCTCCTATGTCAATAGCTTTACGCAAAAGACTTGTAGTTATACCTCAAGCTTGTGGGATACAGACATTAGTTAATAGTACTAAAGCTTCTACCCAGCAGACAGGCTAAGATTATTGTTGATAGCGATTGGGTAGGAAGTTGCAAAGAATCTGCTTCATTCGCCGCGAGGCCGAGCGAGAGGGGTGCATAAAAGAAGTACCTCAAATGGTGTAAATAAAAGAAGATACCAAGAATATAGAAGTATGCGCCTTGCGGGGTGCTACAAAAAGGGTCATGCATCCACTATCACTGGTTTAAAATTTGCACAAATTTTGACTTCTAAAGGGAGGAAGTTACACCTTCCAGGGTCTGGTGGATGATGGTGTTGTCGAACTAATTTGACCCGAAGAGGGAAAAAGGTATGTACATAAACATGGGGCATTCAACATCTCTTTACGGGGGATATCGAACACAACCCTACAAAATACACCCATTGTAAGTTTGATGTGTTTTTCAGGTTTAGGGTTGCCTAGGGTGGCGGATATTATCCTACAAAATACACCCATTGTGAGTTGGATGTGTCTTTCAGGTTTAGGGTTTCCTAAAGTGGTGGATATAAACCTACAAAATACACCCACTGTGAGTTGGATGTGTCTTTCAAGTTTAGGGTTGCCTAAAGTGGCGGATATAACCCTACAAAATACACCCATTGTGAGTTAAATGTGTCTTTTAGGTTTAGGGTTGCCTACCTTGTCACATAGGGAGAAACAGGTTAGAAAAATGGGGCATCCTTTGACCAAGTATTCCCTGGCTTTTCGGTGCTCGAAATGACAATAGATCTAGTGTTGACTATATCGGGGTTACCGTCCCCTAGTATAATCAAGGTTTTTTCTCCCCAAGGCATACGAACCAATTTTTTTGATCACATAGGATAACTGCATGATACTTGCTAGTCAATTCATGCCAATGATGACATCGAAGCTACCAAGACCTATTGGAATCTGATTTGATGTAAAACGGGTGATTGGAAAAAGGTTTAAGGTATAACCTCGAACGATGGTGTCAATCGTCACAACTTTCCCGTCGGCTAGTTTTATCGTATGTAGGAGTCTAAAACTAATGGAGTGATTTCCAATGACTTACTAAATTTAGTAAATATAAACCTTTGTTCTGTCCTGGTGTCAAAGAAGACAGATGCATATCGTTGGTTTAGTAAAAACGTATCGGTGACGATGTTGGAATCTGGATTGGCTTGGGCATTGCCAGCCATGTACACTTACTAAGAAGTTCCCTTGTTGTCCTTCTTCTGGTTGGCCAACTTTGGACAGTCAGGTCTCACATGTACAGGGGTTCCACACTCGTAACATACCACAGCTTTCTTTGGTCCACTGTTGCCTCAACCTGTGGGGTTTCGGTTTCCCTGTTGCCCACTTCCGCTTCCACGGGCATTGGAATTGCCTTTGTTGCTATTTTCGGGGTTGTTATTGGGTCGAACCGGGGTAGCAACATTTTCTTGACATTCACGGGCAAAATGGCCTTGTTGGCCGCACTTGTAGCATCCTTGGCATTGTCCTCCAGCAACATGATGGTAGTTGCACTTTGAACACTTAGGCTTGGACCCTGAGTAGTTCTTGGTGCGGGTTGTGGGTGTAGTGTCATCAGCTTGCCCAACGTTTTTCCTTTTGGAAGGCTGCTGGTGCTGGCTATGAGAGCTTTCATCTGACTTTCTCTTATTGTCCATTTGCCTTTCGGAAAGATTGCGGGCTCGCTTGTTGATCAGCTCAGTCGCAAATTCCATAGCACCTTCAACGGTAGTGGGTCGTGAAGCTAGCACACTGTCATGGATGTTGTCAGGGAGTCCACTGACATACTTCTCAATTTTGTCACTCCTTTGAGGGAACATTCGGGTACACATCAAGCTTAACTCTTGAAATCTTTGGTTGTACCAAAGGATATCATTGTTCTTACACTTTAGATCCCACAACTCTATTTCCAACTTCTTCATTTCTCCTCTAGGACAGTACTTCTCAGTCATCCTCTCATTGAGGTTTGCCCAAGTGAGAGTATAAGCAGTGTCATGTCCAAGGGTAGCGACCACAGAGTTCCACCAGGTAAGGGCGCTCTCAAGTAGTGTGCATGTGGCAAACTTAACTCTGTTCTCGTCAGCACAACTGCTGACGCGGAAAACTGTCTCTAGTCTTTCAAACCATTGCATCAATTCAACAACTCCTTCTTTTCCTTGGTAGTATGAGGGTTCGCATTTCAAGAAGTCGGGGTAATAGAAACACCTCTTTGTGTTGTTTCAGCGTGCATTGAGGTTTGGATCATTGTTTGCATTCAGTCAACTCCTCTAGGTGCCATAGCTGCTGTAATGCCTTCACTTATCATTTCCCGGAGTTGTGCGACAGTGACATTTTGAGTAGCTTCTGGAAATTCAGCATTATCAGCGTTGGAAGTGGTTGCATTATTGGGATTTGATCTCGTAATCACCATTTGTCTATAAACATACACAAAATGAGATTATTAGTTCAAACGTTAGTACAGTTTTTATATTATTTTCACGTTGAAAATTCATGCACTGATTTCATAACAAATTTGGATAACCTGTCTAAATCACATAATATAATACGTTGCACATCAATTATAATAAAGAAAGTGATTACATGCTATTTCCATAAGAAATTTAACATCCATATAGCATAACAAAATCCAAGTCATAGGCCTGTCAAGCCTTGTCCAAGGTAATGATACACACAGTCTTTAAAACATTACATCCCAAAATTACATGTTCAAAAGAGAAAAGATATTACAGGACAGGATTACATCACCAAAAGCTGAAAAGAAATAAATGTACAAAAGTCCTATACCATGACAGTCAGGGTGCAACCCATAGGCTGATCATGATGTACAAGAAATCTAGTACATCTATCCTACTCCTGCCTAGATGGTCTGCTAGATGAGGTTGGGGCTGGTGGGGCTGATGAAGCTGTAGGGGCTCTCCTGGTGTTCCATAAAGTTCGAACTGTCGCTCGGGCCTCCTTGAGCATGCGGAATGTTGTCAGCAGTTGAGTCCTTAGTCTGTCGACGGCCCCACGAATATAGGTCATCTCTGTAGTAAATCCGTCATGTCGGACGGTGGCAAGGTCGATGAAAATGGACAGGGACTGTTCCTCAGCAGATAGAGCAGCATGGGTCTGGTGCTGGAGACTCTCCATGGTATGGATACACTGGTGGATACGATAGTTCTCCTCCCAAATCCATTGCAATGCCTCGTCCGTCTTGGCCTGGACGCCTCGGGCTGCCTGTGCCTCTCCCCTCATAGTATGAGCGAAGGAGTCAATGCGCTTATGGATGGCAGTGTAGCCTAGTTGACCAGCTGTCAACAGGCTGCGGAGGTCGGATATCTCCCGCTCCTGGCGTGCGGCCAGTGCAGCGATCTGGGCCTGGACAGAGTCGGCACGTCCCACCCGAGAGCCTTCCCTGATCTCAAAAGTGGATCCCGGTACGGACTCGGGAAAATAGCCCGATGTTAAAGATGCAGGTACAGAAGATGGTAGGTCTAGAGACACCTGGTCCTCCTCCATAGAGGTGGGGACCAGTATGGCTGATGCGGGAGCAGAAAAATGGGTCCTCAGGAAGCACAACTTCGATGGTCTGATCATCCTCCGAGTCAGAGGCTGATAACCATCCGCTCTGTACGGATCGTGGAGATGAACGGGTAGCTGGAGCAGGTGCTACTACCGGTAGAAAAGTCGGAGGTACAGTAGGCGAAGTCATGATGCTCTAAAAACAATATTATTTTAAATTTGAAGTAAGTATATGCTTACAAACAAAGAAAAATATTATTTTTGGCTTCATGTTTTATGAAGTATATCCCTTTTAAACAAAGCATCGTAATGTTTTAAGGTTATATATATTAATACTTATATATATATATATATATATATATATATATATATATATATATATATATATATATATATATATATATATATATATATATATATATATATATATATATATATATATATATATATATATATATATATATATATATATATATATATATATATATATATATATATATATATATATATATATATATATATATATATATATATATATATATATATATATATATATATAGTCATTTAACCAGTTTATTTATCAATCAGTAACACTTAGTCCAGATAGCACATAATGCCCTACGATCTACATGTTTAACTAATACGGTCCCAAAAAAAATCCCAAAAGATTTTATAAAGTTATAGTCTAGTTTTAAATAAAAGAAAAATCACTTTATTTTTATTTTATTTAAAAAATATCTAATTCGCTATAACTAATGCTCTGATACAATTCTCTGTGACACCCCGGGTAGGGTCAAAATATGCGAAATTATCAACGGAGATGTCACAAGGGTGGATCGATAGCACATAGTCCATAGAGCATAAGATAAAGGATTATTTAAAACAGATTACATGTTTATTAAACAAACTGATAAAAATTGTCTTTAACATGACGTAAGTAGATTGTTCATTTTCCCCAAATGGAACCCTTGACGATTCCTACAAGGCAGATTACATAGATGCTTGAGTCCATGCACATATCTCGTACAAATTTCATTTCCCTGAGATAAACATGCTTAGAGGGTCAAAATAAAGTTGGTGAATTTACAGGTTTAACAATAATTAGTTTGGACATACATTAATCGAAACTGAAGCTTAACCTTCCATGGTCCTTAACAGATGAGGACGTAGTGTCTTACAAAAAGACACCCAAACCCAGTTCCAACATGGTATACATATGTTGTGCCGACCAAGGCACAGTGAGCATGACTCACCCAGATGGGGATGGTCAATCCCTAACAGATCTCTTTTTAACAGTCGGGCAATTTACAACAATTTAACAGTTTCTTTAATAGTCAATCATAGTCAAGTTTATACAATTCAGTTATGTCCATTTTAAAATAGTTGCATGTTTTCTCCCCCGTAGAGGAAAACTTTATCAATAGTTTTTATAGGACTGTAAACTAACCTGGGAGTTGGCAATAGCTGTATAACACGAATATCCAAATAATGCTCACGCCAAAAGTTATGCCTAATCAAATATTACAGTCTTAATAGATAGTACAAAGAACATACGTGTATGCTTTGTAAGACCCGTGAAAGTGCCGTAAGATGCTAAGTATTGTCTCAAGAGCTGTTCAGTATGAGCATCTCTCTTAAGTTGTGGCTCACTTGTGGATGTGATATCCCGAGCCCAACGTCATTTATTTAATCATATTTTACGTATATTTTTGAAATTTTTAAGAATTTTTATCGTGGATTTATTTGACGGTTTAAGTTGAAACCAACGTTTACGGTCGTAATTTAACGTTTGACGATTTAAGAAGAACCGATGACGACTACGATACCGACGGATGCCCAAAACTTACATTTGATTGTCGTTTTATCGATATTATAAATTTTCAAGGATTTTACTTTCGGTTCGTGTTAAGTTGAGTCGGGTGCGTTTAATTGCTTTCCGGGTACATTTAAATTGTCCTAAAAGTATTTTGGAGTGTTCGGGATGACCCCCGACTCCCGTAAAATTTTAAAATCGATTACTAGTCGTAATCCCGCTCTTTAAATAAGTTGTTTGCCAAAAAGGCCAAAAGATAGCTAAAATTGCACCAAAGGTCCCTCCATTTTTACAAAAGGGAAGAAGGAAACACACACAACACAAAAAGACTCAAAATTTTTCACCCTCTCTCCCTTTTTCTCCCATGGCCGTCGGCCATAACCACACCACCACCATAATTCATTTTTTTTCTTGTTTTGATCTAAATCAAGATTAGACCACATCTTCATTTCCATTTGTAAGTACTTCTAAACAATCAATTATAACATGCAATAACATTAATTTTTCAAGAATCAAAGATTTTTCAAAAACATGTTTTGGTGTAATTAAACTAGTGGGATGTTTAATTGGTTTATTGGTAATGATAATTAATCCATAAAACAAGATGGGTTTTATGTTATTGGTCTTCCACAGCCCCAAAAAGCCACGAAATGTGGGGGGTGTTTGGTGTGTTCAAGGTGTTTGATGAAATGTGTTGTAGGGTTGTGTTTAGAATGATGTTTCTAGTATTTTTGAATGGTTAGAACTAATTGCATGTATGATTTAGGATTGGGTTTTGATTAGGGTTTGATGTTCTTGGTAGTATAGGCTGTTTAGGGTGTTTGAGAATGATTATAAGTGGTTATAATAGGTCTAGGTAATGGTGGAATGGATTGAAAACAAGTAGAAAGGTGATTTTGAATGAATCGTTTTCAAACAGATTGTTTACGGCTATTTTCGTGGTTTTAATTTTTGGTCCAGGTTGTGATTGTAGGATATAGTTGTAGTGGTCGTCGAGACGCTCGTTTCGGTATAAGATAGAGCTTTTAACTCCAAACGAGTCAAAAGTTATGATATTTTGAAAGTTCGTGTACCGGGAGATGAGAATCAACACAATCCGAATTTGTGTTTGGTTTTGGGTCAAATCCCGGGGACCATAGATAGAGTTTGGTAAATGATTTAAAGTTAATTTTTGGTTTCAAACCTGCATTTGTGAATCTATTTTTAGACTTAGGTGACAAATGGGTCAATGGTATATTTCAAATGGGTCAAATGAGTCAAACTTGGTCAATGTGCAAAATCAGTCCGAAAAACGTAGGTTTAGTAATGTGTTGAGTAACGGGTCGTAAAAGCGAAAACTTTTAATGGGATTAAAAATGGGTTTTATACAGGTCTTAAGGTATTTTTGAGAATTTTCCAAAATTTTATAAAAGGGTATAAGTCTAGGAAAACAGCCCATACTTTTGGTAAGTATCGGCGAAACCGTAAAATGGATAATAACTTTAATAACATTGATAAATGGTATAAGTCTAGTAACAACTACTTGTTTGGTTTTGGCGTGAGTTTTCATAAGCATTAAGTGTTTCGATTTGCGTGTGTTTAGTACAATTATGTACGTGGTGTATTGATTTGGTTTTCGTACTTTGACTTTTAGGTCAAGTGTTTGATTATCCCGGGCATCCACATCGTCGGTGACATTTCTCGTTACGTCTTCGCTAGAACCACTACTACTACGCAAGGTGAGTCTATAGCCTCGCTCTTTACTTATTTCAAATGTTTTTACCCGCGAGGGGGATACATGCTATTTATGTAACACTCTCATTTTTCGTATCGGTACAGCGGAAGGGTCTTTCAGAGTGTTACGGGATAGCACAATAACTCCAATCATAGACAACACATAAAAATGGTTGTACAAGGTTTAACAAACATTCATTCGATAAAAAGTTTCAAAAGTGTACAACAGGTCCCAAATTATACAGGTCATTAAGTTTACAAAACACAGATCGAATGAACATTTTTAATATTAAGTGTGGGCCATCAGAGTCGATCTCCATCCGGATTACCTTCAAGCACCTGAGATAGAAAACATGCAAAAATCATATCAGCGAATGGCGAGTGAATTCATAGAGTTTAATGAAAACCGTTATATAAAACAATCATTTACAATCATTTAAAATCAGAACACAAGTATAATATCGGAAGTAAGTCCACATATTGCTAGTCAGGCAATATATAAATCAAGCATACATCTGAAACCGTCCATGAGACCGTAGTCTCTATATTACCATGATAGGTAATATATTCATCGTAATAGCGTCGTCCTCGTTTATTATTTATGTCTTATAGCATACGTTGTATATTGTATAGGATTATTATTAGCCGCATGACATTGTTACCTTACTGTGAAAACAGCGGGCCGCGAACCCGACAAACAATTTGCCCATCTAAGTTAGCGTGTCGTCACAAAAATCACGCTATGGAATCTTCTCATACATAAATTCGCTTACCAATCAATGTGGTACGACGGGGATCAACCGTCAAGGCGCGAACTGGGGTGATCGTCCCTAAATAGTACTATCAAATGCATAAGCGTCTACCAAATCCCGGTAGTTCACAATTCATGCTAATGGGACTTTAAGTGACATAACCTAACTACTAATAATCCTTTTAGTCTCGAATATAGGGTCATAGCATCATTCGGGTCCATATCATTAAGCATACAATCGGGACTACTTGTGTTCTATTTTTATAAAAATCTAGCATGTTATCTCCCTCGCGGGTTTACAAATCATTTTATAAAACATTTAAAAGAGTGCGAGGCTATGAACTCACGTTGTTAATGAAAGGCGGATTATCGGCTACGGGCGTGCTTCGGTCACGGAAACCTATATAAATAATAATCGGTCTTAGACTCGGTCCAATGACTTTTATCAAAATAACAATATACATATATGTGATTTTTGTACATATGATGATGATCAAGTGGGTTTATAAATCCTCGTTTACTCATTTTAGTGTTTACGTTTTGGTAACGTCTTACTAGTTCACTAGTTTTACCGATTTTACCTATTTTAAGTTCATTAAGTCTTTTATAAGTTCTTTTACTTGTTTTTACCCATTTTATACCTATATGATCAGTATATATATCTTTCATGTTGGCCCCAAATGGGTTAAGCCCAAATAATTCTTTTTACAAGTTTTTATCTTATTAAGTCCAATTATTAGTCCAATACGTTTATTTAGCTCGTAAATGTCCGTAATTCTTATAGTTCGGGTTTTATCGGTTTTTACTTGTATTAGTTACTTATACATCAGTATATAACTTTTATAAACTTTACATTAGACGGGTTTGGTCGTCTAAGTTTTATTTGATGAAAAACGTTAATTTTACGGCGATAGCCGAGAAAGTCGTAAAAATCAAGTTTATAGTTTTTATTACTTATAAATATTATTTTTACCACCATTTATATAATTTACCCATTTAATTAAACTTTTATACATTTATATAAATAAGTTCTATAAGTTAGTGGGTTTAAATTTTTACATTTTATAAGTTATAATGTGAGTGCTTATATAATAAAAATAAACATTATTTCCAAAATCTGATTTTTAACTTCATATTCACCATTTTTACCATATCTAGAGTTCTACAATGACTTAGAAGCTCATTTTTGGATGACAACTTCTTCATAATATGTGCTACATATAACTTACTATAGCTACTGCCCATTTTGAGTTTAAGTTGCCTTAACAGTCCCTACAAAACTGCTTATTCAGATTATACCACCTAACTTGTTTTGATCATATCTCACTCATTATTTTGATTCCATTGCATGGCCAACTCTCACATGTGTATAACATCATATACTTACTGTAAATGGATCAAACCATGAAATTTTATCAGTTCATCTTTTAGTTATCTACTGTTTTTATACAGCCAACTAATTATTCAAGATTTTAGCTTCATTTCTTATAGTTGTCATCATTTTTAAGCATGTTTATCAACACTTGATCCCCACACAACATTTTTATCATCATATATACATCATATAAATATACAAAATGAAAGAAAATACATTTGTTCTTTACAAAATAATAAGAGAAAAATGTAGAGGATGGTCTTCTTTACCAATCCAAGTGGATTTCTTATTTTAGGAAGGCAAGAACTTGATGAACACAACAAGTATCTCCAAGACCATCAAATATCAAGAACATAGGTTGGAAAATCAGCCCTAGGACACAAGCAAATCACCTCCAAAGTTGTTTATACTGCCACCAAATGATCAAGGCTTCAAGGAAACACCTTAATAGGACTAGTAAACATGTGGTTTGTGGCTAGAAAAGATCAATGATGGTGTTTGTTGCTTTATTTGGGACGGCAAGGAGGGAGAGATTGAGGGAGTTTTAGAGTGGATTGCATGGAAGGAAATGGTAGAAATGAAATCATTTGCTAGTTTTGTGTTAAAGTGGAAATGGTTAGCTTAAGGTGTAAGCACAAGCTTACACTTGTGTAAACTTGCTAACTTGATGCCACCTATGTGTGGTGGTGTCAATATTTCCGTCCCATATAAGCTAGTGGGGTGGAGCAAAGTGTTTTGTCCCATCTCACTAGTTTACGGGTATTTCTCGATTCTAGTTTTCTCGATTTGCGTGCCCTCGGGTCGTTTTACGAAAAACGTTTTTATAAATTATGAATCACCGTCACAAAACGAATACAATAAAAATTGTCTCATCAAAAACGGAGTTCAAAAACGTAAATACGTAATCCTAAGGTTTCCGGTTTAGTCGTAAAAGACGCCAAATTATGCACGTAAGCCCAAATTTAAATCCGTAAATTGTGAGTTCGTCAACCAACAAAAAAATAAGTTTCAAAATATTATATGACAAAATATTTCATTACCTGAAAATGTTAGACTTGTCACAGCTTTTCCTCCTAAAAGGGATCAACGTCCTCGTGATCCATTTCATTTGGATGTCCGTTTCTTATTGAAATCGAAGAGGTGCGGATATTTCTTCCACATTTCATCCTCTCGTTCCCAAGTATACTCCGGTCCATGCTTTGAATTCCATCGGATCTTGACAATAGGTATCCGACTTTGTTTCAGTTGCTTTACCTCACGGTCCATAACTTCTACGGGCTCTTCGATAAAATGCAACTTCCCATCTATTCGAACCTTACCTAATGGAATTTTCTCATCACTCACTGCTAGACATTTCTTCAGATTAGATACATGGAATGTGTTGTGAACACCATGAAGTTCTGGGGGTAACTCTAGTTTGTAAGCCACCGGACCTACTCTAGATAAAATCTTAAAGGGTCCAATATAACGGGGATTCAATTTTCCTCGTTTTCCAAATCTTATAACGCCTTTCCATGGCGATACTTTCAACATTACTCGGTCACCCACTTCAAACTCCATTGGCTTCCGCCGCACATCCGCGTAACTTTTCTGTCTACTACGGGCAGTCAACAACCTCTTCTTAATCTGAACTATCATCTCCGTAGTCTCCCGGATCAATTCCGGTCCCGTGAGCTGGGTATCCCCAACTTCACTCCAACATACAGGAGATCTACACTTCCTACCATACAAAGCTTTAAACGGTGCAGCCTTAATACTAGAATGGTAACTATTGTTATACGAAAACTCTGCAAACGACAAATGTTTATCCCAATTCTTACCAAAGTCTAACACACAAGCTCTCAACATATCTTCCAGTGTTTGTATCGTCCTTTCACTCTGCCCATCAGTCTGGGGGTGATAAGCAGTGCTCATATCGAGATTCGTTCCCAAAGATCTTTGGAGAGATTTCCAAAAATTCGATGCGAATCTAGGATCTCGATCTGAAATGATCGATACAGGCACTCCATGCTTGCATACAACATTATCAAGGTATATTCAAGTCAGCTTCTCCAGTGAGAACTGCTCCTTAACCGGAATGAAGTGTGCTGATTTGGTCATTCTATCGACAATAACCCAAATCGAATTGTTTCCAGATGATGTTCTAGGAAGCTTGGTGATAAAGTCCATTGTAATTCGCTCCCACTTCCATTCAGGAATCTTTGGTTGTTGAAGTAGTCCTGATGGCTTTTGATGTTCCGCTTTAACTCTAGCACAAGTCAAGCATTGAAGAACATACATAGCTATGTCAGCTTTCATATTCGGCCACCAATACAACTTCTTCAAATCATGGTACATCTTATCAGATCCCGGATGAATGGAATACTTATATTTATGGGATTCTAACATAATCAAATCTCTTAAGCCTCCAAACTTAGGTATCCACATACGACCTCTTAAACATTTCACTCCATCAGCTCTAACCTCTAAAGGATCTCCTTCTCCTCGGAACCCTTCATTAACAAAATTCTCCTTCTTACAAGCTTCTATTTGCGCATTTCTAATTTGCTCAGGCAAATTATTGTGCACGGTCAAGACTAGAGAACGCACCCTGATAGGCTCTCTATCTTTCCTACTCAACGCATCAGCAACAACATTGGCTTTTCCTGGGTGATATTTTATATCACAATCATAATCACTTAACAACTCTATCCATCTTCGTTGCCTCATGTTCAATTCCTTCTGGTCGAGAATATACTGTAGGCTTTTGTGATCGGTGAATACCGTACACTTGGTGCCATACAGATAATGTCTCCATAACCTAAGAGCAAAGACCACCGCTCCTAGCTCAAGATCATGAGTAGCATAATTCTCCTCATTCTTCCTTAATTGCCTAGAAGCATAAGCTATCACTTTCTCTCTCTGCATCAAAATAGCTCCATAACCTCTAATAGATGCATCACAATACACTACAAAATCTTCACTCCCGTCGGGTAATGATAAGATTGGCGCACTACATAATTTTTGCTTCAATGTCTGAAATGCTCCATCTTCATCACTTCCCCAAACGAAAGGTTTATTCTTCTGAGTAAGCTTAGTCAAGGGTTTAGCTATCAAAGAAAATTCTTTAATGAATCGCCTATAATAGCGAGCCAATCCTAAGAACTGTCGCACTTCCGTTGGCGTTGTCGGTGCAGACCAATTCTTAATAGCTTCAACCTTTGCAGGATCAACATGAATTCCATCTCTGTTAATCACATGACCAAGAAATTGCACAGAATCTAACCAGAAATCACACTTTGAAAACTTAGCATACAACCTTTCATCCTTCAACAACTTCAAAACAATCCTCAAATGTTCTCTATGTTCATCTTCATTCTTAGAATAGATCAGAATATCGTCAATAAACACAATCACAAATTTATCCAAGTAGGGCTTGCACACTCGATTCATTAAATCCATGAAAACCGCAGGTGCGTTAGTTAACCCAAATGGCATTACTTGAAATTCATAGTGTCCATAACGAGTTCTAAATGCAGTTATAGGAATATCTTCTTCACGGACGCGAAGTTGGTGATATCCTGACCACAAATCTATCTTAGAATACACACTAGATCCTTGCAGTTGATCAAACAAATCATCAATCCTAGGTAAATGATATCGATTTTTAATTGTCAACTTATTCAGTTCCCTATAATCAATGCACATACGAAAAGATCCATCCTTCTTCTTAACGAACAAGACTGGAGCTCCCCAAGGAGACGAGCTCAGTCGAATAAAACCTTTATCAGACAACTCATTAAGTTGCTCAGATAACTCCTTTAATTCAGAAGGGGCTAATCGGTAAGGCGTACGTGCCACCGGTGCAGCACCAGGAATTAAATCGATTCGAAACTCTACTTGCCTTATCGGTGGAAGTCCGGGTAAATCTTTAGGAAATACCTCAGGAAATTCAAAAATAATAGGTACATCTTCCAATCGTTTCTCCCTAGACTCATTCCCGGTCACTTGAGCTAAGAATAACTCACAACCGTTCCTGATGTACTTTTGGACTTTAATACATGAAACGATTTTCAAACGGGATTCACCTCGACTACCATCAATTACTAACGTCCTATTCCTAAGAGGAATCTTAACCTTCTTCTCTCCACATAAAATAGTAGCATTATTCAACGACAACCAATCCATACCAATAATAATATCGAAACTACCTAATTCTATCAACATCAAATCAATCGGAAAGGAATGGTTCAAGAGATTTAGAGAGCATCCTTCTAATAGCTTATTAGTTTTCACTAATTTACCATCAGCCAATTCCACCTCGTAACTGGTACTTATCTCAACAGGTTCAATATCAATAAGGGCACTAAATTTAGTGGATACAAAGCTCCTATCGGCACCCGAATCGAATAAAGCAACAGCATAATGATTGTTGAGTAAAAACGTACCGGTAACGACATTCAGATCCTCTTTCTTCACCTCAATTGTTCCAAGTTGGTAGATACCACCCTGGGGGTTTCTTCCAGGTACAATCGCTTTCAACTTGGGGCATTCCGATTTCCTATGACCTTCTTCATTACAGTTGAAGCAAATGGTTCCCTTCTTACACCTTTCAACCTTGTGTCCAAGCTTTCCGCAATTTCGGCACTTCCAGCAGTCGCCAGGATGCCTCTTGTTGCCACACTTAGGACATCTATCATCGTTGCGCGGTGCATTGTTGGTAAGAGCATTTGCATTCCCCTTTCTCTTGTTCTGACGGCGATTGAAATTCTTCCTATTATCACCTCTATCTACACGCTCACCGTCTCCCTTTCTTTTCTCACCAACACGGGCTTCATCTTCCTTATCCTGAATTATATGTCCAATGAGTTGGTAAGCCATTCGAACAGCATCATCAATGGTCAGTGGTTTCGATGATGTCATGTCCCCCCGGATATTCCTGGTCAACCCTTTCACATATTGCTCGATTCGGATCTCTTCGGGTTCAACCAATCGAGGACATAGCAAGGCCAACTCATGGAATCGATTCGTGTAACTATCAATGTTCACACCTTTCATTCTCAAATGAATCAACTCTTGTTCTAACCTAATGATCACACTACGAGGACAAAACTCCAAAGTCATCCACTTCTTAATTTCAGCCCAAGGAGTAGCATTAGCAGCATCAAGACCCATGAAAGCAATTCTCCCGTTCCACCAACTCAACGCACGACCTTTAAGAGTAGCCATAGCAAAAGTCACCTTATCTTCCTCTTTACACTTACTAATCCTAAACACCGATTCAATCTTCTCGATCCACTGGCTTAGTCCTACAGCACCTTCAGTTCCATTAAAAGGTAGAGGTTCACACTTCATGAACGTCACATAAGTACAGCCACCAACTTCAGGTGCATTAGTTCCAAGTCCTCCTACATTTCCTCCAGCATTAGCATTCACATTATTAGCATTCACATTCACATTTGTACCGCCAATTCCACTACCGCCAGCTCCACTACCGCCAGCTCCACTACCGCCAGCTTCATTTCTAGCATTTGCCATAAATTCTGTCATAGATGCGGTAACTTGCTCCGTAATAATCCTACGTACATCATCCTCAGTCACAGCCTTCTTGGGCGGCATAGTTCTATAATTCCACAATTTCAAAGTATTAAGCATTCATCCAACAAAGGATTCATATAATACGGATCGAATTCATAATCAAGATACAAATAAGGCACAATATGGAATTCAAGACAAGATACATATTTCATTCGATCTGAAACAAAAGTATTGTCTTAGTACATCCATATCAAAGTTCTAACACTATTTACACTCAAAATTCGTGCCAAGTCTACTACTAACAAGTCGGTTCAGTCAAAGCTACAAACACAAAAGATATAAAGGTCACTACTAAATACAGACTGGTCTACTGAGAACCGCCAGATGGTCCATCATCCATCGTCTTCTGGATCTTCGCCGGACGATCACTAGACACATCTTCAGCTGGGCGCTTACGGATTACTCCTCTTTCAACCATGTCGGCATAAAATCTACTGTTCCAACCCACAGATATATTCAACTCCTTTTCAGCTTTCTCACGCATCGCACGAGCCACACTCAACTGAATCTCCATAGAATTCACCTTTCTCTTCATAGCAGCATACTTTCCACTTTCCAACACCGATAACCTCCTAAAAGCCTCATTCAAACCACGTTCTACATCACTCAAATCCAGACTAAGCAATTCTCGCTCTTTCTCGCCAACCTTAGTCTTCGACTCCAAATAAGCAACTTGAGTCTGAACAACACCTAATCCAACCTCTGTCACACAACTCTTAACACGGGAAGCATCTAGATCACGTCTCAAGGCCCATGGTGCAAGACCATCAATATGAGTAGCCTCTCGAGTACTAGACGACTCTCCTATCTCACGTCTACGAGTATCAATACCATCAGTACCGTCAGGTGCATCGTCATACTCATCCTCCTCTGATTCAGAATCAGATTCAGACGATTCAGACATTTCATCCCTAGGTAACTCATCCTCAGAATCAGACAAACAAACTGGTGGGGGCAAAGGCTCGCCCTCTGGAACATCATACGGATAAATAAGCTCAGCTTCCTCATCGTCATCAACCTCAACATCTATACCTACATCTTCCTCGACTTCCTCGTCGTCAATCTCATCATCTAACTCATCTAACCCAATCTCATCATTGTTCTCAATATCAGCATTCTCAATATCCACGTCCTCAATATCCACATTCTCAATCTCCACATTCTCATTACCCACATTCTCAATCTCCACATTCTCATTACCCACATTCTCAATCTCATTCTCTACTAAGTCAACCTGAGGGGCAATCTGATCTCCTAGTCCTAACTCGGGCTCGGGATCCTCAAATGGTTCCTCCTCATCATCGATATCAAAATCTACTAAGTCTAAATAAGGATCATCTTCTATATTAGGTTCGGGAATAGCATGGTTTTCTACAGGAATATTAGGGTCAGCCATGACAATCTGCATTTATATATATTTATCTCGTATTAGGATAACATACTAGTTAAACAATTACATAATGAAATCACGATATATACATATATATAAATTATATTATATATATCAAAATATATATCTTCTCGATAGGGCTTGTTGGTAACGTCGGAGATCTCTGGCACCGTTATAGTCAAAAGATTTTTCAAATATTTTCTCAAATGTTCATTGTCAAAAGATTTTGAAAAGTTTTGTTCAAAACCTTGGTTTTTTTTAAAATCTTTTGTTCTCTACAACGAGAGCTCTGGTACCAAACTGTAACACTCTCATTTTTCGTATCGGTACAGCGGAAGGGTCTTTCAGAGTGTTACGGGATAGCACAATAACTCCAATCATAGACAACACATAAAAATGGTTGTACAAGGTTTAACAAACATTCATTCAATAAAAAGTTTCAAAAGTGTACAACATGTCCCAAATTATACAGGTCATTAAGTTTACAAAACACAGATCGAATGAACATTTTTAATATTAAGTGTGGGCCATCAGAGTCGATCTCCATCCGGATTACCTTCAAGCACCTGAGATAGAAAACATGCAAAAATCATATCAGCGAATGCCGAGTGAATTCATAGAGTTTAATGAAAACCGTTATATAAAACAATCATTTACAATCATTTAAAATCAGAACACAAGTATAATATCGGAAGTAAGTCCACATATTCCTAGTCAGGCAATATATAAATCAAGCATACATCTGAAACCGTCCATGAGACCGTAGTCTCTATATTACCATGATAGGTAATATATTCATCGTAATAGCGTCGTCATCGTTTATTATTTATGTCTTATAGCATACGTTGTATATTTTATAGGATTATTATTAGCCGCATGACATTGTTACCTTACTGTGAAAACAGCAGGCCGCGAACCCGACAAACAATTTGCCCATCTAAGTTAGCGTGTCGTCACAAAAATCACGCTATGGAATCTTCTCATACATAAATTCGCTTACCAATCAATGTGGTACGACGGGGATCAACCGTCAAGGCGCGAACTGGGGTGATCGTCCCCAAATAGTACTATCAAATGCATAAGCGTCTATGAAATTAAGTATAATGCAGTTCGTTTTCTCTCGATTCTTAACCAATAGAAAGTCCAACCAATATCGGGTTTTTAATTGTTCTTGGTTGTTAAGCTTGCTTGGTAATCTATTGCTAATTCAACAAAAGCTTGCAAAACGGAAAAATATTACCTACGTATATGTAAACAAATTGCAAATACCACGTTTTTATTCAAGTAAAAATTTAAAATGCAAAATTTGAAACTAAAGGGACTGAAATTGTAAATTCTATGAAAAGTAAATGCTTGAAATGTAAACTCTAACAATAATAGGGACTAAAAGTGCAAAACAGTAAACAATAAGGATCAAAAATACAAATTCTAAAACAAACTAACCAAAAATGTAACAAATTAACAACTATCTAACTGAAATTTAACAACTTCCAAATTCCAGGGACCTAAACAATGCAAACCCTAAATTCTTGGAAGATTAGCCAAGTTTTCAACACTGATAGAAATGAAAGGACCAAAGTGCAATTTTGGAAAGTTTTTAAGCAAAAACGGGACACAAGAGAAAATAAGCTCGTTCTGGCTTATTACTCAACCAAATGGGATGAAACAACTTGCAAAACGTTCCAAATTCAAATTTAGCTACGTGTGTTCAAGGAATTTAACTAAGGATCAAAAATAAGCAAATGAGTGCTTATTAATAAGCTCAAAATAAGCTCTAGCCAAATCTAATCAACCACAACTGAATTTTTCTCTTGAAACTGATTAAGCAACTGATTTGAAGATTGGGAAATCAAACCAGAACAAATTTCATCCAGAAATAAGCTCTTAAACTGAATTAAGCTAAAGAGAGCTTATGTTGACCAAGCGTTGACCAGAATTTGCAAAAAGCTCAAACTTTCAGAAATTAACTAGGGACACTTACTAAGTGATTTTATGAAAGAAAATCACAAGATTTGTGAAGTAGATTTGAAGATCTAGGAAAATAGTAGCATGCTTTTTCACAGAGAATGAGCTTTGCTCAGCTTGGACCAAAAAGCTATTTCCCAGCTTATTAACTAATACTGTAGAAATTCCTTTTGGAATCTAAAACTATATGATATAAGCTAGAACTGAAAGCAAATTTGGTGGAATTTCTTCAAGTTATGAATGAGAACTAAGCAATTGAAAATGGCAAGTTTTTAAAACCAAAGCTGAATGAAAGCTGACCCAAACTATTCAAGTGCCATTTGCCTGTTTGACTTTGCATTTGACTTGTAAAAGGCTTAAAACAACTTGTCAACACTTAAGGACTGTAAATGAACTCTAAAGATCCAATTCTCAATGTTTGAAATCTATTATTAAGCTATTCCCAAACACTCCTTTAACTGCTTTTAACAAATTTTTACAAAGACTTTTTAAGTACTGAATTAAGCTGATTCAAATGCTTTTAACTCCAAGTTTGATACTTCAAATGGACTGATTTAAGAGTACAAGTGAGCTCTAAGAACAACTTTAACCAATTAAGATGCAAGAACCAAATTCTGACTGAAAATAAGCTAAAACTAGGACTTAAACCAAAACTAAGATCAAGTAAGCAGGAATTAAGCTATAAGCAACCAGAATTCAAACAAAAAGCAACTTCTAACAATTATAACATGCAGCCATCAGATTAAACTAGAAAAGTAAGCATGGCATTTGACTGTTGAGTGGAACAAAAATCAAGAAGCTTAAAACCTATTGAAGATAGCCTTTGAGAAGAAGAGGAGCGCTGAGCTCTCTTGCCCTAGTGATAACCACCACCTATCACTAGAAATCAACAAGAATCAATCAACAAATCAACTGGAATCCATCAATCTACTTGAAAACTCCATTAGAACTATGCAATGGCTGAATTGTGATCAACAAGCTGGCAAACTTCACAAATGTCAGTTATGATCAATGATTGATCATAACAAACACTCAACAGCAACAACAATATCCAAATTCAGCAAGAATTGAACTGGGATGAGAAGAACAGATTTGGCGGGAAAAAGTGAATTTGAATTTTATTACTGAAAAACGGTTACAAAGCTGTTACAAAGGTAGTAACTAACTAACTGACTCAAGAGTTTGTCAGACTCTTGAGTAGTTAGGGTAAGAATGAGGGAAAAAGGAAAGGAAAAGTTTAACTAGGTGTTTTTACAAATTTAAGCTACAACTGAAAATGAAGTACAATCTAGCTATTTATAGGCATGAAGGGAGAGTTTGTTGGAGTTGGTGACGTGTCAGAACCAATCTCTAAGCTCCACGTGGCATCTTCTTGCTAATTGGATAATTTGGCTCAAGAACATATTTGGGGGTTTTTGATCCAATTACTTCCAGCTTAATTGGTTATGAGGTATGGATTCGTCTCTCAAAATGGAGCAACTTTCATGTTAAACACTTTGCCTGAAATGCATTGTAGCTCAAAATAAGTTCTGGGCTCGTTCTTGTTTGAAAGTGACACGTGGCATCTTCTGGTTGGCTCTTATCTGGTCACACGGATCAATATCCAAAAGTGGATAAAAGGATTATGGAGTGGCACTTTCTTATTGGTTGAATTAAAGAAAGTGCGCTTTCACTGTTTAGATCTTGCATTAAATGAAAAGCGGCGCTAGTGGGCTGATGTGGTGATCCTTGTACCACTTTTCTTGCAATCTTATTGGTTCTTTCCTTTTCACATGGATTAAGCTTAAAATAACTTTCAACAATTGGCAGAACTAGTCCTTGTACTTGGCAGAATGTTGTTTTGAGCTAGGATCTTCATTCTTTTGACATATTTGGTCCTTTAACTTCCATTCTTGAACAAAAATGGTCCCTTGACTGGGTTGACTTGAGAGTTGACCAAGTTTGACTTGAATCTTGACTTTACAATATTTGCACTTTAAGTCCTTCAACTTTCATAACTTGTCAAGATAGGTCCTTATACTTCAAAGTCTTGTCACTTTTGATCCTCTTTTGTCTTTTTCATCCATTTGAGCTTGATTTTTCCTTGTTTGCTTGAAAATGTATCTTTTTACCTACACAAGTGCACACAAACACAAACATACCACATAACACTGTTTTTGCCAAATAAATTGGTATTTTGCTTCATGTTTTAGGGTTATTTGTTATTAAAAGGATATGAGTTTAAGCTCATATCAAATTCCCCTACACTTGAACATTGCCATGTCCTCATGCAATATTATATTTTAAGGCTCAAAATTTTACATTTCCCTCATAATTAATCCACCTTGGCCATATGAGATGCATCTATGCTACTCTAAACTAAATGATGCATGATTTTGACTTTTAATAATGCAATGAATCAAAATACAATTCTATCTATATCTTTTTGATTTTTCTTGAAATGGTTTTGATGGAAATAACTCATAAAGAATTCAATGACTTAGATTAGGGCTTGGGTACCATAGACATTTATCACCCTCAAGTTTCACTTTCCCCATACCAAGCTTAAAAATGGGATCATTGCTTTCACAAGTAAAAAGTGCATCAACTTATTCATGACAATTAAATGTGGAACCGGTTATTATTTGAGCAAATTGCTTGTGGGCAAATTTGTCATTATTCAAGTGTGAAGTATAAGAAGTGTAAAATCCAAAAATAAGGAAGCACGGTTTTAATCCTAAGTAATCTTCTCATCCATTACTTGAAAAACCGCTCACAATTAATATAAGTCCGTTTTAAGAGTAATAAGTCATTCGCCTTATGTGTAAAATCCTCATGTCATGCTTTCATAAGTAGCTACACACTCGCTAAGGAAAGAAAAATAAAACTTCACGCAATAATTTACATCCGCCATCTTTTTGAGACTTTGGATCTTCAACCCCGCAACCCGTCAAGGTAATATTGGATTGGAGCAATCTATTGAATCCCCGCAACCCGTCAAGGTAATATTGGAACTCAATAGTCACTATAATTAACACCACACTGCCCCTCTTGGGAGTCTTGCATTATTTTTTTTTTCTTTTTCTTTTTTTTTTCTTTTCTTTTTTTTTTCTAGCCACTCATTTTTTTTCATAAGCCGCTCTTATTTTTCTTTATTCCTCACAAAGAAATTTGAAAAGAAGAAAAGGAAAAACACCCGCTAAATATGGAGCATGACATAAGTCTAGTACACATAAAACGTGCTAACTTAGAATCTTAAGACGTACTCATATCAACCATGAATGATTAGCCAAAAATGCATAAGAGATTACAAACCAATTAAAACCGTACTTGATTATTTATTAACAATTATATACATGCGAAGATAGTAGAGGTCAAGAAGAGAAAGGTTTAGCCACAAGTAATCGCCATGAAGTCTATCTAGCCCTTTTACACTTGCTTCAACTCTATCATTTCCCATTCTCCACAAATTTAAAATCTCAAATAATGAGATTGGTGGATGCTTAGCCTAATAGACCAATGAAGGACTACATGGTTAAGGATACTAGCTAGAGAATGCTAAGATAAGCAAACTTGGGTTGAGTCAAAATATCCATGGCGGGCCTAATATGTCAAAGAAGTCTAAACTTGTTAAAACCATGTTTTATTATATTTTTCCTTTTTATATATTTTTGATGAAAAACAAAAGAAAAGATATATACAATGCAAATGTGATATGCAAATGAAAAATGATTAATGCAAAAATTATGAATGCATATTTTTGGTGGCCAAAGTAGATCAAAAATTTGAAAAATGTTGAAAATTCATTTTTCCATGTTATCATGCAAGACAATGACAAGTTCTAGGTAAGGTCACTTCGATAGAAGACCCCCTACACTTAAGCTAAACATTGTCCTCAATGTTTAAGAGCATGGAAGTATAACAACTTCCCCTACACTTATGACAATGAATAGACTTTGCTTAACCCAAGTTAAGGAAAGGACAACTATTAATGAAATGATGTTTAAGCACAAGGTGTCAATGAAAATTCACTAAAGTAACGAAGTGAACCGGATACAAGGGCCTCCTCCATAAGCTCCAAAGCATGAAATGAGTGAGCAACCCTACATACAAGCATGAAGACAAAAGAAGGTCTCCCCTACACTTATCTCCAAGTCTATGCCTTTATTTCTAACCTACAACACTCTAAACCTAGTTATACAATGCTTGAGTTAATGAGTCTCTAGCTCGACTCGTCCCTCAATGAATTAATTCATGGGGAAAATGGGGACGTCTTGGACCATTTCAACGGAAATGTCCTCCCCAAAGTAATATTTAACACGGTGACCATTCACTTTAAAGTAATGTTTAATTCCCCGGCAGCGGCGCCATTTGAAATTAAGTATAATGCAGTTCATTTTCTCTCGATTCTTAACCAATAGAAAGTCCAACCAATATCGGGTTTTTAATTGTTCTTGGTTGTTAAGCTTGCTTGGTAATCTATTGCTAATTCAACAAAAGCTTGCAAAACGGAAAAATATTACCTACGTATATGTAAACAAATTGCAAATACCACGTTTTTATTCAAGTAAAAATTTAAAATGCAAAATTTGAAACTAAAGGGACTGAAATTGTAAATTCTATGAAAAGTAAATGCTTGAAATGTAAACTCTAACAATAATAGGGACTAAAAGTGCAAAACAGTAAACAATAAGGATCAAAAATACAAATTCTAAAACAAACTAACCAAAAATGTAACAAATTAACAACTATCTAACTGAAATTTAACAACTTCCAAATTCCAGGGACCTAAACAATGCAAACCCTAAATTCTTGGAAGATTAGCCAAGTTTTCAACACTGATAGAAATGAAAGGACCAAAGTGCAATTTTGGAAAGTTTTTAAGCAAAAACGGGACACAAGAGAAAATAAGCTCGTTTTGGCTTATTACTCAACCAAATGGGATGAAACAACTTGCAAAACGTTCCAAATTCAAATTTAGCTACATGTGTTCAAGGAATTTAACTAAGGATCAAAAATAAGCAAATGAGTGCTTATTAATAAGCTCAAAATAAGCTCTAGCCAAATCTAATCAACCACAACTGAATTTTTCTCTTGAAACTGATTAAGCAACTGATTTGAAGATTGGGAAATCAAACCAGAACAAATTTCATCCAGAAATAAGCTCTTATACTGAATTAAGCTAAAGAGAGCTTATGTTGACCAAGCGTTGACCAGAATTTGCAAAAAGCTCAAACTTTCAGAAATTAACTAGGGACACTTACTAAGTGATTTTATGAAAGAAAATCACAAGATTTGTGAAGTAGATTTGAAGATCTAGGAAAACAGTAGCATGCTTTTTCACAGAGAATGAGCTTTGCTCAGCTTGGACCAAAAAGCTATTTCCCAGCTTATTAACTAATACTGTAGAAATTCCTTTTGGAATCTAAAACTATATGATATAAGCTAGAACTGAAAGCAAATTTGGTGGAATTTCTTCAAGTTATGAATGAGAACTAAGCAATTGAAAATGGCAAGTTTTTAAAACCAAAGCTGAATGAAAGCTGACCCAAACTATTCAAGTGCCATTTGCCTGTTTGACTTTGCATTTGACTTGTAAAAGGCTTAAAACAACTTGTCAACACTTAAGGACTGTAAATGAACTCTAAAGATCCAATTCTCAATGTTTGAAATCTATTATTAAACTATTCCCAAACACTCCTTTAACTGCTTTTAACAAATTTTTACAAAGACTTTTTAAGTACTGAATTAAGCTGATTCAAATGCTTTTAACTCCAAGTTTGATACTTCAAATGGACTGATTTAAGAGTACAAGTGAGCTCTAAGAACAACTTTAACCAATTAAGATGCAAGAACCAAATTCTGACTGAAAATAAGCTAAAACTAGGACTTAAACCAAAACTAAGATCAAGTAAGCAGGAATTAAGCTATAAGCAACCAGAATTCAAATAAAAAGCAACTTCTAACAATTATAACATGCAGCCATCAGATTAAACTAGAAAAGTAAGCATGGCATTTGACTGTTGAGTGAAACAAAAATCAAGAAGCTTAAAACCTATTGAAGATAGCCTTTGAGAAGAAGAGGAGCGCTGAGCTCTCTTGCCCTAGTGATAACCACCACCTATCACTAGAAATCAACAAGAATCAATCAACAAATCAACTGGAATCCATCAATCTACTTGAAAACTCCATTAGAACTATGCAATGGCTGAATTGTGATCAACAAGCTGGCAAACTTCACAAATGTCAGTTATGATCAATGATTGATCATAACAAACACTCAACAGCAACAACAATATCCAAATTCAGCAAGAATTGAACTGGGATGAGAAGAACAGATTTGGCGGGAAAAAGTGAATTTGAATTTTATTACTGAAAAACGGTTACAAAGCTGTTACAAAGGTAGTAACTAACTAACTGACTCAAGAGTTTGTCAGACTCTTGAGTAGTTAGGGTAAGAATGAGGGAAAAAGGAAAGGAAAAGTTTAACTAGGTGTTTTTACAAATTTAAGCTACAACTGAAAATGAAGTACAATCTAGCTATTTATAGGCATGAAGGGAGAGTTTGTTGGAGTTGGTGACGTGTCAGAACCAATCTCTGAGATCCACGTGTCATCTTCTTGCTAATTGGATAATTTGGCTCAAGAACATATTTGGGGGTTTTTGATCCAATTACTTCCAGCTTAATTGGTTATGAGGTATGGATTCGTCTCTCAAAATGGAGCAACTTTCATGTTAAACACTTTGCCTGAAATGCATTGTAGCTCAAAATAAGTTCTGGGCTCGTTCTTGTTTGAAAGTGACACGTGGCATCTTCTGGTTGGCTCTTATCTGGTCACACGGATCAATATCCAAAAGTGGATAAAAGGATTATGGAGTGGCACTTTCTTATTGGTTGAATTAAAGAAAGTGCGCTTTCACTGTTTAGATCTTGCATTAAATGAAAAGCGGCGCTAGTGGGCTGATGTGGTGATCCTTGTACCACTTTTCTTGCAATCTTATTGGTTCTTTCCTTTTCACATGGATTAAGCTTAAAATAACTTTCAACAATTGGCAGAACTAGTCCTTGTACTTGGCAGAATGTTGTTTTGAGCTAGGATCTTCATTCTTTTGACATATTTGGTCCTTTAACTTCCATTCTTGAACAAAAATGGTCCCTTGACTGGGTTGACTTGAGAGTTGACCAAGTTTGACTTGAATCTTGACTTTATAATATTTGCACTTTAAGTCCTTCAACTTTCATAACTTGTCAAGATAGGTCCTTATACTTCAAAGTCTTGTCACTTTTGATCCTCTTTTGTCTTTTTCATCCATTTGAGCTTGATTTTTCCTTGTTTGCTTGAAAATGTATCTTTTTACCTACACAAGTGCACACAAACACAAACATACCACATAACACTGTTTTTGCCAAATAAATTGGTATTTTGCTTCATGTTTTAGGGTTATTTGTTATTAAAAGGATATGAGTTTAAGCTCATATCAAATTCCCCTACACTTGAACATTGCCATGTCCTCATGCAATATTATATTTTAAGGCTCAAAATTTTACATTTCCCTCATAATTAATCCACCTTGGCCATATGAGATGCATCTATGCTACTCTAAACTAAATGATGCATGATTTTGACTTTTAATAATGCAATGAATCAAAATACAATTCTATCTATATCTTTTTGATTTTTCTTGAAATGGTTTTGATGGAAATAACTCATAAAGAATTAAATGACTTAGATTAGGGCTTGGGTACCATAGACATTTATCACCCTCAAGTTTCACTTTCCCCATACCAAGCTTAAAAATGGGATCATTGCTTTCACAAGTAAAAAGTACATCAACTTATTCATGACAATTAAATGTGGAACCGGTTATTATTTGAGCAAATTGCTTGTGGGCAAATTTGTCATTATTCAAGTGTGAAGAATAAGAAGTGTAAAATCCAAAAATAAGGAAGCACGGTTTTAATCCTAAGTAATCTTCTCATCCATTACTTGAAAAACCGCTCACAATTAATATAAGTCCGTTTTAAGAGTAATAAGTCATTCGCCTTATGTGTAAAATCCTCATGTCATGCTTTCATAAGTAGCTACACACTCGCTAAGGAAAGAAAAATAAAACTTCACGCAATAATTTACATCCGCCATCTTTTTGAGACTTTGGATCTTCAACCCCGCAACCCGTCAAGGTAATATTGGATTGGAGCAATCTATTGAATCCCCGCAACCCGTCAAGGTAATATTGGAACTCAATAGTCACTATAATTAACACCACACTGCCCCTCTTGGGAGTCTTGCATTATTTTTTTTTTCTTTTTCTTTTTTTTTTCTTTTCTTTTTTTTTTCTAGCCACTCATTTTTTTTCATAAGCCGCTCTTATTTTTCTTTATTCCTCACAAAGAAATTTGAAAAGAAGAAAAGGAAAAACACCCGCTAAATATGGAGCATGACATAAGTCTAGTACACATAAAACGTGCTAACTTAGAATCTTAAGACGTACTCATATCAACCATGAATGATTAGCCAAAAATGCATAAGAGATTACAAACCAATTAAAACCGTACTTGATTATTTATTAACAATTATATACATGCGAAGAAAGTAGAGGTCAAGAAGAGAAAGGTTTAGCCACAAGTAATCGCCATGAAGTCTATCTAGCCCTTTTACACTTGCTTCAACTCTATCATTTCCCATTCTCCACAAATTTAAAATCTCAAATAATGAGATTGGTGGATGCTTAGCCTAATAGACCGATGAAGGACTACATGGTTAAGGATACTAGCTAGAGAATGCTAAGATAAGCAAACTCGGGTTGAGTCAAAATATCCATGGCGGGCCTAATATGTCAAAGAAGTCTAAACTTGTTAAAACCATGTTTTATTATATTTTTCCTTTTTATATATTTTTGATGAAAAACAAAAGAAAAGATATATACAATGCAAATGTGATATGCAAATGAAAAATGATTAATGCAAAAATTATGAATGCATATTTTTGGTGGCCAAAGTAGATCAAAAATTTGAAAAATGTTGAAAATTCATTTTTCCATGTTATCATGCAAGACAATGACAAGTTCTAGGTAAGGTCACTTCGATAGAAGACCCCCCTACACTTAAGCTAAACATTGTCCTCAATGTTTAAGAGCATGGAAGTATAACAACTTCCCCTACACTTATGACAATGAATAGACTTTACTTAACCCAAGTTAAGGAAAGGACAACTATTAGTGAAATGATGTTTAAGCACAAGGTGTCAATGAAAATTCACTAAAGTAACGAAGTGAACCGGATACAAGGGCCTCCTCCATAAGCTCCAAAGCATGAAATGAGTGAGCAACCCTACATACAAGCATGAAGACAAAAGAAGGTCTCCCCTACACTTATCTCCAAGTCTATGCCTTTATTTCTAACCTACAACACTCTAAACCTAGTTATACAATGCTTGAGTTAATGAGTCTCTAGCTCGACTCGTCCCTCAATGAATTAATTCATGGGGAAAATGGGGACGTCTTGGACCATTTCAACGGAAATGTCCTCCCCAAAGTAATGTTTAACACGGTGACCATTCACTTTAAAGTAATGTTTAATTCCCCGGCAGCGGCGCCATTTGAAATTAAGTATAATGCAGTTCGTTTTCTCTCGATTCTTAACCAATAGAAAGTCCAACCAATATCGGGTTTTTAATTGTTCTTGGTTGTTAAGCTTGCTTGGTAATCTATTGCTAATTCAACAAAAGCTTGCAAAACGGAAAAATATTACCTACGTATATGTAAACAAATTGCAAATACCACGTTTTTATTCAAGTAAAAATTTAAAATGCAAAATTTGAAACTAAAGGGACTGAAATTGTAAATTCTATGAAAAGTAAATGCTTGAAATGTAAACTCTAACAATAATAGGGACTAAAAGTGCAAAACAGTAAACAATAAGGATCAAAAATACAAATTCTAAAACAAACTAACCAAAAATGTAACAAATTAACAACTATCTAACTGAAATTTAACAACTTCCAAATTCCAGGGACCTAAACAATGCAAACCCTAAATTCTTGGAAGATTAGCCAAGTTTTCAACACTGATAGAAATGAAAGGACCAAAGTGCAATTTTGGAAAGTTTTTAAGCAAAAACGGGACACAAGAGAAAATAAGCTCGTTTTGGCTTATTACTCAACCAAATGGGATGAAACAACTTGCAAAACGTTCCAAATTCAAATTTAGCTACGTGTGTTCAAGGAATTTAACTAAGGATCAAAAATAAGCAAATGAGTTCTTATTAATAAGCTCAAAATAAGCTCTAGCCAAATCTAATCAACCACAACTGAATTTTTCTCTTGAAACTGATTAAGCAACTGATTTGAAGATTGGGAAATCAAACCAGAACAAATTTCATCCAGAAATAAGCTCTTAAACTGAATTAAGCTAAAGAGAGCTTATGTTGACCAAGCGTTGACCAGAATTTGCAAAATGCTCAAACTTTCAGAAATTAACTAGGGACACTTACTAAGTGATTTTATGAAAGAAAATCACAAGATTTGTGAAGTAGATTTGAAGATCTAGGAAAACAGTAGCATGCTTTTTCACAGAGAATGAGCTTTGCTCAACTTGGACCAAAAAGCTATTTCCCAGCTTATTAACTAATACTGTAGAAATTCCTTTTGGAATCTAAAACTATATGATATAAGCTAGAACTGAAAGCAAATTTGGTGGAATTTCTTCAAGTTATGAATGAGAACTAAGCAATTGAAAATGGCAAGTTTTTAAAACCAAAGCTGAATGAAAGCTGACCCAAACTATTCAAGTGCCATTTGCCTGTTTGACTTTGCATTTGACTTGTAAAAGGCTTAAAACAACTTGTCAACACTTAAGGACTGTAAATGAACTCTAAAGATCCAATTCTCAATGTTTGAAATCTATTATTAAGCTATTCCCAAACACTCCTTTAACTGCTTTTAACAAATTTTTACAAATACTTTTTAAGTACTGAATTAAGCTGATTCAAATGCTTTTAACTCCAAGTTTGATACTTCAAATGGACTGATTTAAGAGTACAAGTGAGCTCTAAGAACAACTTTAACCAATTAAGATGCAAGAACCAAATTCTGACTGAAAATAAGCTAAAACTAGGACTTAAACCAAAACTAAGATCAAGTAAGCAGGAATTAAGCTATAAGCAACCAGAATTCAAACAAAAAGCAACTTCTAACAATTATAACATGCAGCCATCAGATTAAACTAGAAAAGTAAGCATGGCATTTGACTGTTGAGTGGAACAAAAATCAAGAAGCTTAAAACCTATTGAAGATAGCCTTTGAGAAGAAGAGGAGCGCTGAGCTCTCTTGCCCTAGTGATAACCACCACCTATCACTAGAAATCAACAAGAATCAATCAACAAATCAACTGGAATCCATCAATCTACTTGAAAACTCCATTAGAACTATGCAATGGCTGAATTGTGATCAACAAGCTGGCAAACTTCACAAATGTCAGCTATGATCAATGATTGATCATAACAAACACTCAACAGCAACAACAATATCCAAATTCAGCAAGAATTGAACTGGGATGAGAAGAACAGATTTGGCGGGAAAAAGTGAATTTGAATTTTATTACTGAAAAACGGTTACAAAGCTGTTACAAAGGTAGTAACTAACTAACTGACTCAAGAGTTTGTCAGACTCTTGAGTAGTTAGGGTAAGAATGAGGGAAAAGGAAAGGAAAAGTTTAACTAGGTGTTTTTACAAATTTAAGTACAACTGAAAATGAAGTACAATCTAGCTATTTATAGGCATGAAGGGAGAGTTTGTTGGAGTTGGTGACGTGTCAGAACCAATCTCTGAGCTCCACGTGGCATCTTCTTGCTAATTGGATAATTTGGCTCAAGAACATATTTGGGGGTTTTTGATCCAATTACTTCCAGCTTAATTGGTTATGAGGTATGGATTCGTCTCTCAAAATGGAGCAACTTTCATGTTAAACACTTTGCCTGAAATGCATTGTAGCTCAAAATAAGTTCTGGGCTCGTTCTTGTTTGAAAGTGACACGTGGCATCTTCTGGTTGGCTCTTATCTGGTCACATGGATCAATATCCAAAAGTGGATAAAAGGATTATGGAGTGGCACTTTCTTATTGGTTGAATTAAAGAAAGTGCGCTTTCACTGTTTAGATCTTGCATTAAATGAAAAGCGGCGCTAGTGGGCTGATGTGGTGATCCTTGTACCACTTTTCTTGCAATCTTATTGGTTCTTTCCTTTTCACATGGATTAAGCTTAAAATAACTTTCAACAATTGGCAGAACTAGTCCTTGTACTTGGCAGAATGTTGTTTTGAGCTAGGATCTTCATTCTTTTGACATATTTGGTCCTTTAACTTCCATTCTTGAACAAAAATGGTCCCTTGACTGGGTTGACTTGAGAGTTGACCAAGTTTGACTTGAATCTTGACTTTACAATATTTGCACTTTAAGTCCTTCAACTTTCATAACTTGTCAAGATAGGTCCTTATACTTCAAAGTCTTGTCACTTTTGATCCTCTTTTGTCTTTTTCATCCATTTGAGCTTGATTTTTCCTTGTTTGCTTGAAAATGTATCTTTTTACCTACACAAGTGCACACAAACACAAACATACCACATAACACTATTTTTGCCAAATAAATTGGTATTTTGCTTCATGTTTTAGGGTTATTTGTTATTAAAAGGATATGAGTTTAAGCTCATATCAGTCTACCAAATCCCGGTAGTTCACATTTCATGCTAATGGGACTTTAAGTGACATAACCTAACTACTAATAATCCTTTTAGTCTCGAATATAGGGTCATAGCATCATTCGGGTCCATATCATTAAGCATACAATCGGGACTACTTGTGTTCTATTTTTATAAAAATCTAGCATGTTATCTCCCTCGCGGGTTTACAAATCATTTTATAAAACATTTAAAAGAGTGCGAGGCTATGAACTCACGTTGTTAATGAAAGGCGGATTATCAGCTACGGGCGTGCTTCGGTCACGGAAACCTATATAAATAATAATCGGTCTTAGACTCGGTCCAATGACTTTTATCAAAATAACAATATACATATATGTGATTTTTGTACATATGATGATGATCAAGTGGGTTTATAAATCCTCGTTTACTCATTTTAGTGTTTACGTTTTGGTAACGTCTTACTAGTTCACTAGTTTTACCGATTTTACCTATTTTAAGTTCATTAAGTCTTTTATAAGTTCTTTTACTTGTTTTTACCCATTTTATACCTATATGATCAGTATATATATCTTTCATGTTGGGCCCAAATGGGTTAAGCCCAAATAATTTTTTTACAAGTTTTTATCTTATTAAGTCCAATTATTAGTCCAATACGTTTATTTAGCTCGTAAATGTCCGTAATTCTTATAGTTCGGGTTTTATTGGTTTTTACTTGTATTAGTTACTTATAAATCAGTATATAACTTTTATAAACTTTACATTAGACGGGTTTGGTCGTCTAAGTTTTATTTGATGAAAAACGTTAATTTTACGGCGATAGCCGAAAAAGTCGTAAAAATCAAGTTTATAGTTTTTATTACTTATAAATATTATTATTACCACCATTTATATAATTTACCCATTTAATTAACCTTTTATACATTTATATAAATAAGTTCTATAAGTTAGTGGGTTTATATTTTTACATTTTATAAGTTATAATGTGAGTGCTTATATAATAATAATAAACATTATTTCCAAAATCTGATTTTTAACTTCATATTCACCATTTTTACCATATCTAGAGTTCTACAATGACTTAGAAGCTCATTTTTGTATGACAACTTCTTCATAATATGTGCTACATATAACTTAGTTATAGCTACTGCCCATTTTGAGTTTAAGTTGCCTTAACAGTCCCTACAAAACTGCTTATTCAGATTATACCACCTAACTTGTTTTGATCATATCTCACTCATTATTTTGATTCCATTGCATGGCCAACTCTCACATGTGTATAACATCATCTACTTACTGTAAATAGATCAGACCATGCAATTTTATCAGTTCATCTTTTAGTTATCTACTGTTTTTATACAGCCAACTAATTAGTCAAGATTTTAGCTTCATTTCTTATAGTTATCATCATTTTTAAGCATGTTTATCAACACTTGATCCCCACACAACATTTTTATCATCATATATACATCATATACATATACAAAATGAAAGAAAATACATTTGTTCTTTACAAAATAATAAGAGAAAAATGTAGAGGATGATCTTCTTTACCAATCCAAGTGGATTTCTTATTTTAGGAAGGCAAGAACTTGATGAACACAACAAGTATCTCCAATACCATCAAATATCAAGAACATAGGTTGGAAAATCAGCCCTAGGACACAAGCAAATCACCTCCAAAGTTGTTTATATGGCCACCAAATGATCAAGGTTTCAAGGAAACACCTTAATAGGACTAGTAAACATGTGGTTTGTGGCTAGAAAAGATCAATGATGGTGTTTGTTGTTTTATTTGGGACGGCAAGGAGGGAGAGATTGAGAGAGTTTTAGAGTGGATTGCATGGAAGGAAATGGTAGAAATGAAACCATTTGCTAGTTTTGTGTTAAAATGGAAATGGTTAGCTTAAGGTGTAAGCACAAGCTTACACTTTTGTAAACTTGCTAACTTGATGCCACCTATGTGTGGTGGTGTCAATATTGCCGTCCCATATAAGCTAGTGGGGTGGGGCAAAGTGTTTTGTCCCATCTCACTAGTTTACGGGTATTTCTCGATTCTAGTTTTCTCGATTTGCGTGCCCTCGGGTCGTTTTACGAAAAACGTTTTTATAAATTATGAATCACCGTCACAAAACGAATCCAATAAAAATTGTCTCATCAAAAACGAAGTTCAAAAACGTAAATACGTAATCCTAAGGTTTCCGGTTTAGTCGTAAAAGACGCCAAATTATGCACGTAAGCCCAAATTTAAATCCGTAAATTGTGAGTTCGTCAACCAACACAAAAATAAGTTTCAAAATATTATATGAGAAAATATTTCATTACCTGAAAATGTTAGACTTGTCACAATTTAAATGAAAATGAACATAAGTCATGAATGATTGTTGGACCCAAATGTTGCCTTGAAATTGTGTTGAGTACCTAGTTGCAAAAGGCCCTAATTTCATGAACTATTAACTATTGTATTGCCCTTGCGAAGGGGGAAATAGCCGCTTATACAAAGTGATAGTACTATGGGGTTGACTACCCTATCCGAGACGAGGGCTAGTACGTTGATACCCCCTGCGGACGGATAATTTGTGATAAGAGATAAGGTATAATTGTAACTAATGCCTTTAGTAGGGGCACTGGTTTCATCTGAATCACGCTGGTAATTATTACGCGGGTGATGGAGTTAACGGATTAGTGTCATGAGCTTAAACACAATTGTCATATCCTTGAATAATAGATTGTTTGCGCGACAATGCTATTGAATGATCATGATTGGTTTTTAATACTTATTTTCAACTTATGATTTGATAAACCTATAGATTCGCTCAACCTTTGTGTTGACATTTTTAAGCATGTGTTTCAGGTAACCAAGATTGATAGCAGCGGAGCATGCGAGGATGGAAGTTGTTGTGGCTTGGCGGTCTACTTGTTTTTCCACCCTTATTTAACTTAAAACTCTTTTATTATTCTGTCATGTGAGCAAAAATGTACTTTTGGGTTGAGATTCAGTGGGGACCTAACGCAAACTCTGTTTAGTATTATCTTGGCATTTGGAAAACTGTAGACTTGTATGATTTTAATAATGTTTAAATTTATGTTTAAACTTTTACGTCTCTTTGAGTCGTTTAATATAGCCTATGTGTGATGATAACTACGTAGCACCCAAATGTTGTAGTTCCGCTACGCACATCATTTGTTGGGGGTGTTATAGATTGGTAATCAGAGCCATGAGTTATAGAGAACTAGGTCATTTTGAAAAATCCTAAACTATAACTTTTGGTGTCGTAAGAAATTGTCCAAGCACACAACTATCCAGCATGGCTCCGGTAAGATTTCTTTAGCATTGCTTTATATTTTAGATGTATCCCTCAAAAATGACATAAATTCTCTAGTATTTAGTAAGTAAATACTATATATATATTGATATATATTATTATGTACGTTGGGTACTTATCATCGTAATTTGCAAATTCTTGTAAGATTATCTTATATGTTGCATGTATTTGGCATAACGGGCTACATTGCATTACATGGCAACACCGCGTTGTAATCCTACGTGCATGTAGGAATGATTTGTATGTAAAAAAATGTATATACTATGGTATTTAAAGGCATTGCATGTGAAGCAATGGTCCTTGAGTGATTATCGTAAATGTTATAATGCGGTTTTGTTGAGAATTCGGCCTCACCGCAAATTATCAATCTTGATAATTAATTTATTGTTCGGATAACCGAATATGAACCTCGTTTGATACTCTAGATACGTAAATAATGCTTCGTAACATATTTTATATCGACTAGATCGATCTCGATTGTCGTTATCGCACCGTGATATGTCATTTTGGAACATCTCCTTTTTTTGAAACATAATTTACTTACGTATTACTTTATTTCCTTTATTCCTTATGGGTTTGATATGTTAGTTGGCGTAACTACAATATAGACGAAGTAAAATCAACGATGCGTACATCGTAGCGACGAATCACATGTGTGTGTTATAAAACGTGGTTGAGGCGTGTTGCCATTTAATCGTTGTTTACTATTCTACTTGAATTTTAAAGATGTGTTTTAAAATAGACTAGCGTTGTGATCAATCGCGATAACTTGGAATTTGGTTGGTTTTTGTGTTAATTTTGTGGAGTACAATTTCGAGACTCGTCCGAGGCCGATAACAACATTTAGTTGACATACGTATTCTCGTTTCGTTTATTTCAATTTTGTCCTTGTTGTCTTATTATTTTAAATTTGATAGTATATATGACGAGGTCCGACATTTGTGTGAGTTAAGTAAGCACTAAACATTGTTGATTGAATGGTTTAAACATAAAGTGTTTTACATATTTAATACTTGGTGGATGAAACTTTTGGATAAAAATGACCTATGATATGTCTTGTAACAAGTAAAACTCTTATAGAGAGTAAAGTGACAAAGTGAAATTATTTTTCCTTCAACCTTGGTTGGTATATCATAATAAGTGATTTATATTACTCGTAAAATCCTTGTTCTTATATATTAATAATTTGATACTAGAAGCTAGTGATGGATTTGTTAAGAATTTGTTTAATATAATTTGAAAAAGGAGTTTATAATAAAATTTACGATATGACTATTGAGTATATGTAACTTTGTATTTAGTATGAATTAATTTTCGGGTCAATGTAGCAAACTTTTGGCGTATCTTGTAATATAAAACATGAGTAGAAGAATTGGTCATGTATTTTTGAGCTAAAAACTTTGTAAAATTGGTTTTATTTTAAACATAAGGTTATGTTTACGTATGCATTGGTGTAAACTAGAACGCGTTACTTGTTGTAGTGAATAAACTGGGATAAAATCGGAATATACACTTTAAGTGAGAAATTCTAACGCTTGAAACAAAATTTTAAATGTTGATGGAACGTCATTTTACTCTACTGCCAGATGTGTTATTTTAAAATCGTTCGATAATTGGCTAAAGATTTAAAAGTTGAATTTTCTACATTTTAGAATTATTGAAATAAGCATTTCTGATTAATTATTATCTTATTATTATTTTTTTTAGATTCAAGTCTCGACTAAAATCAGAAAGTTGTCCTAGATAATACTACGTGAAACCTCTTTATCATTTGAGTCGAATTGCGTGAATATGATTGAGCAAATCAGTTTTAAGGAACACATGTGTATAATAAAAAGTCAAAGGTTGATTTTTTTTAAGAGTTAATTCGACTAGATTGAGTTATTTTGGATATTTGTATATATGTAATAAGATATGTCGTAATAACGTGAAACTTTGAAAATTCTTACTGTATACGTTTTGGTACTTAAGATATGAACATTAACGAGATTTTGACACAAGTATGGAGATTTTCAAACCTAATGATTTGTCAATTATGATAACCGAGTCACCGCATCTACTAATGTTAATAATTTCCGAGAGATTGAAATTTTTCCAGAAATGAAAACTTTGTATAGATTGAAACATGATAGGTCTGAAATCTTTAATGGGGTAACACAAATTAAAAATGTGCAAATGTTCGGTTTTACAATATACAAGGTAACATTGATTTGAATATGCAAATGGATTACCCAACACACGCCTACTTGTATATTATTTAATAAATATGTATATAATGTTTTGAGTCACGATGGTTCGATCGTCCGACATCCCTTCTTTGATTTTATGAGTCTGTATCTAAACTTGAGTCGTCATGTGACTGTTCATCTTAATATTTTCCATGATATGAAACCATTATTATTATATTTATTTTAAAACTACTATTTCGCTAGGACTTGATGATGAGGGTATGTCACCCGGTATATTTTGTCTTGTTCATGGACGTTGTGACTTTTCTTCTTACGGTTAATGGAACCTAAAATTCTGTATTTACTTGGGTGATGCTATAAATCTTCATTAAATTGGTTATTTATTTATATTGAACAAAAGCGAGGAGGCGAAGCCGCTTTACCAAATTGTAGAGGTGAAAGAACTCGACCTTCCTGGTGAAATTGTTTCTATTCGACCAAGTGATTATTCTCCTCTCCCCGTTTACCCTTGGTGGAATGTGTGTGCAACTCGAGACGATGGGAATTATGATTGTTGTCCTATTTTTGATGTTTGTGTTGATATTCAATTTTTACTCCATGTATTCGTAGATCGCTGTTGTTATCCCAAGACTTTTGTCATATGTTTGAAGTATTTTCATTTCTAATATAGTTAATTATAGTTGGAAATTATATTACTCGTTTACCTCGTTCGATCTCATTTATTTTTGATTTTAGTACTTGTTGTGCTTGCAATGATCTTAAATCATGAACCACCTTACCGTTATTTTGTGAGTAGTCTATTTTGAAAATATGTATGAGTGTCAAATGTTTCGTTTAACCAAATGTAAATGGTGTCGATTTATTTACTTAATTATTTATTCATTTTTTTTCTCATAAATAGGCAAAGTAATGTATGTTTCCAAAGTAGACGTAAAATGTTTGATGTGTTTCTTAAAACGAGGGTAACAATATTTTCCCATTTCAAATTTCATTTCAAATGGTTTAATTATTTTGAAGATTAGGTCGAAAACTTTCATAGTCATATTTGGTATGTAATAATAATGTTTGTGTCGTCACTCGATCCTCACTTATGCACAGCTTAGCTAACTATGCATAATTCGGGAAGAGTCCTGTTTCGTTAATTGTCGTTGCTTGACCCTTAAGTATGCATGATCTAGCTAATTATGCATAGTTTAGGAAGGGCAATGTAGTTTCAAATCAATTGGTCATCTTTACAACCGGTAGTGTTTTTGATAAATGTTTGGATGAGAATGTTTTTAAAAATGGTGGATCCTTATGCAAGTAATTGTATTCTCCTTGACTCCTAGAGAAATTTTTATTTTATTTTTTGAATTTTCGTGTGTTTCCTTGAAATCTTTTCTTTCATTTTGTGTTGACTTAGTAAGTCACATTGACCGAGTAATTTTGGGAAATGTTTTATGTGTTGAATGTAAGATGCGAATTTCATCGGAATCACGAGGGTGTTGATTAAATACCTAAGGGGCTCGTATCGACACTGAGAAGAGTTTTTAACAAGAATAGAAGACTGCCAAAGTAGAGGAAGTCAGAGTTCAAGTGACTCTGAGGGGAATGACGAAGACTTCTCCTACATCAAACGTATCGTACCTTATTTATTTTCTTTTCTCGTTCTTTTGATATGTTTTATGACACGCGATAAACTGTTGAAGTTTACCAACTGTGCATCGGTAGTTGGAAGACAATTCCATTGCCGTCTTCGTTTGTTTAAGTGATGAATCCTCTTTGCTCGACTCAACCATCTTTGATCATCGATGGTTAAACGATAGGTAGTCATAGTTGATGTTTTTTTTTTGTGTGGAAAACCCTTGCCTTTTATGTATTTATGTGGTAAGTGATCTGGTCGAATGATCGTAAGTTGTGAGAACTTGAGGCGACATTGTCCAGTGACGTCCGATCATGGAGAACACGTGCCATGTAATATTTTTTTAACTGTGAACGATGATGCTTATTGAGATTTTGACCACGGTTGGGACGAAAGTGAGATGGTGTTCTTGTAATATCTTTTGTGTATGAATCTATGGGTGAGCGCCCTGCGATGACATATGTATGTATTTTATTTCTTTTTGGATATGCATTCGTAGCTGGCAAGCTCGTAAACCTTCTTTAGCTTGAAATTTTCTTTTGACTGGACTCATCCGGTACCCTGTCAACATTTCTTATTTTATCATGGCTTGGCTGATTAGCAAGCATGAGTTAACTTGATTAAACTGATTGACTTGGGATGGTTTGGCTATTTTGCAAACATGCCGTAATGTGGTTGTATGTGTTTTATTATGGCTTTTGTGTTTGATTGGATTGTGATGTTTTCGAGAGAGTTATGTATACGTCGGATGATTCCGTATCGATGAATTCGTTCTTGACGAAATAGGTTTGCATGTACGTAATATTGCGATAAGGTAATTTTGTACGACTAATGTTAATTACTTCGTCTTGTATATTTTGAAGGTTTTGAATAGGGTTATGTGCGACCCGTGCGATTTTATTTTGTGAATAATTATTTTTATGAGACGATGAAACTAAGTGAAAGGATGATACGAAAGTTGGAACACATGCTCCGAGCGTGTGTGATTGATTTTGGTAATTGTTGAGATCGACACTTGCTGTTGGTAGTATCTTTGTACAACGACATTTACCACGGTAGCATTGAAGCTGCAGCCTTTGAGGAATTATGATGATGAAAATGTGAATCGCCAGTTGGATAGAATGAAGTAAGAAAAAGTCAGTTGAATGGGCTCGAAATGAATCGAGAAGCTATGGAAGAGATGGTGTAGATTAATAATCACTCGCTAACCGCGAGAAGCTTTGAAAAGAGATGTGTTGATAACCGTAGGAAGAATTTGGGAAACTGAAGCCGAGATCATGGATCAAGATGTTAAGAGATTTAAGCAAGGTATAACACTCATTGTGAAGGTGTGATGGAACCCGAGACGTGAACCGAAGTCCATATTGGAACGTGAATACCTCTATAGTAAGAAGTACCCCCATCTTTCTAGTAGTACGAAATGCGAGTATAAGAACCAGAGAGCGTCGGGACGTCGCTCCTTTAAGGAGGGGAGGATGTAAGACCCATGAAAGTGCCGTAAGATGCTAAGTTATTGTCTCAAGAGCTGTTCAGTATGAGCATCTCTCTTAAGTTGTGGCTCACTTGTGGATGTGATATCCCGAGCCCAACGTCATTTATTTAATCCTATTTTACGTATATTTTTGAAATTTTTAAGAATTTTTATCGTGGATTTATTTGACGGTTTAAGTTGAAACCAACGTTTACGGTCGTAATTTAACGCTTGACGATTTAAGAAGAACCGATGACGACTACGATACCGACGGATGCCCAAAACTTACATTTGATTGTCGTTTTATCGATATTATAAATTTTTGAGGATTTTCCTTTCGGTTCGTGTTAAGTTGAGTCGGGTGCGTTTAATTCCTTTCCGGGTACATTTAAATTGTCCTAAAAGTATTTTGGAGTGTTCGGGACGACCCCCGACTCCCATAAAATTTTAAAATCGATTACTAGTCGTAATCCCGCTCTTTAAATAAGTTGTTTGCCAAAAAGGCCAAAAGATAGCTAAAATTGCACCAAAGGTCCCTCCATTTTTACAAAAGGGAAGAAGGAAACACACACAACACAAAAACACTCAAAATTATTCACCCTCTCTCCCTTTTTCTCCCATGGTCGTCGGCCATAACCACACCACCACCATAATTCATTGTTTTTCTTGTTTTGATCTAAACCAAGATTAGACCACATCTTCATTTCCATTTGTAAGTACTTCTAAACAATCAATTATAACATGCAATAACATTAATTTTTCAAGAATCAAAGATTTTTCAAACACATGTTTTGGTGTAATTAAACTAGTGGGATGTTTAATTGGTTTATTGGTAATGGTAATTAATCCATAAAACAAGATGGGTTTTATGTTATTGGTCTTCCACAGCCCCAAAAAGCCACGAAATGTGGGGGGTGTTTGGTGTGTTCAAGGTGTTTGATGAAATGTGTTGTAGGGTTGTGTTTAGAATGATGTTTCTAGTGTTTTTGAATGGTTAGAACTAATTGCATGTATGATTTAGGATTGGGTTTTGATTAGGGTTTGATGTTCTTGGTAGTATAGGCTGTTTAGGGTGTTTGGGAATGATTATAAGTGGTTAGAATAGGTCTAGGTAATGGTGGAATGGATTAAAGACAAGTAGAAAGGTGATTTTGAATGAGTCGTTTTCAAACAGATATTTTAGGGCTATTTTCGTGGTTTTAATTTTTAGTCCAGGTTGTGATTGTAGGATATAGTTGTAGTGGTCGTCGAGACGCTCGTTTCGGTATAAGATAGAGCTTTTAACTCCAAACGAGTCAAAAGTTATGATATTTTGAAAGTTCGTGTACCGGGAGATGAGAATCAACACAATCCGAATTTGTGTTTGGTTTTGGGTCAAATCCCGGGGACCATAGATAGAGTTTGGTAAATGATTTAAAGTTAATTTTTGGTTTCAAACCTGCATTTGTGAGTCTATTTTTAGACTTAGGTGACAAATGGGTCAATGGTATATTTCAAATGGGTCAAATGAGTCAAACTTGGTCAATGTGCAAAATTAGTCCGAAAAACGTAGGTTTAGTAATGTGTTGAGTAACGGGTCGTAAAAGCGAAAACTTTTAATGGGATTAAAAATGGGTTTTCTACAGGTCTTAAGGTATTTTTGAGAATTTTCCCAAATTTTATAAAAGGGTATAAGTCTAGGAAAACAGCCCATACTTTTGGTAAGTATCGGCGAAACCGTAAAATGGATAGTAACTTTAATATCATTGATAAATGGTATAAGTCTAGTAACAACTACTTGTTTGGTTTTGGCGTGAGTTTTCATATGCATTAAGTGTTTCGATTTGCGTGTGTTTAGTACAATTATGTACGCGGTGTATTGATTTGGTTTTCGTACTTTGACTTTTAGGTCAAGTGTTTGATTATCCCGGGCATCCACATCGTCGGTGACATTTCTCGTTACGTCTTCGCTAGAACCACTACTACTACGCAAGGTGAGTCTTTAGCCTCTCTCTTTACTTATTTCAAATGTTTTTACCCGCGAGGGGGATACATGCTATTTAAATGAATGATTGTTGGACCCGAATGTTGCCTTGAAATTGTGTTGAGTACCTAGTTGTAAAAGGCCCTAATTTCATGAACTATAAACTATTGTCTTGCCCTTGCGAAGGGGGAAATAGCCGCTTATACAAAGTGATAGTACTATGGGGTTGACTACCCTATCCGAGACGAGGGCTAGTACGTTGATACCCCCTGCGGACGGATAATTTGTGATAAGAGATAAGGTATAATTGCTACTAATGCCTTTAGTAGGGGCACTGGTTTCATCTGAATCACGCCGGTAATTATTACGCGGGTGATGGAGTTAACGGATTAGTGTCATAAGCTTAAACAAAATTGTCATATCCTTGAATAATAGATTGTTTGCGCGACAATGCTATTGAATGATCATGATTGGTTTTTAATACTTATGTTCAACTTATGATTTGATAAACCTATAGATTCGCTCAACCTTTGTGTTGACATTTTTAAGCATGTGTTTCAGGTAACCAAGATTGATAGCAGCGGAGCATGCGAGGATGGAAGTTGTTGTGGCTTGGCGGTCTACTTATTTTTCCACCCTTATTTAACTTAAAACTCTTTTATTATTCTGTCATGTGAGCAAAAATGTACTTTTGGGTTGAGATTCAGTGTAACACCCCCAAATTTATACAACTCAGTACAGCGGAAGACTACTTGGTGTTACGGGATAGCACATTACTCACATCATAGACAACGCATAAAAATCGCGTCGTTTAATAATAAATCATTTCCATTCATAAAGATCAAAGTTACATCGGTCCCAAGTCATTATATTTCATACAAAGTTTTACAAAGTATTTGAATGGAAAAATATTGTTTAAGTGCGGGCCATGAATTCTTGTCGTCTTCCCGAGAATTACCTTCAAGTACCTGAGATAAAACATGTTAAAAGAAAAGGTCAGCGATAACGCCGAGTGAATTCATAGAGTTTAATAATTTCCATCAATATAACTTTGGTATAAAATTAGTACCAAAAATCAATTCGTACAAATCATTGCAATAGGCCGTAAAATAGCCAAAATCATTTTATACAAATCTGTGTAATAGGCCATGAAATAGCCAAAGTCATTTTATACAAGTCCTTATCGAAAATCATAATACAGGCATTTGCCTTAAAAATTAATATACGAGCCAATGTCGTAAAAACATCATACAATATGTCTTATGACGTTGTATAAAATCAAATAAAAACCGTTATATGAATATGGTTATGAAAACCAAAATACAAACATAATATCAATAGTATGACCCTGTATTGCTAGTCAGGCAATACATCGTAATTCGGAGCGTCTATTAGTATTTCGTTAATTCGGATTATTATAAGCCGCATGACATTGTTACCTTACTAAACCAACAACGGGTAGCTAACCCGATACCAATTTTTTCCCATCTAAAGTAGCGTGTCGTCACAAAGGTCACGCTATGGAAATCTTCTCATACATTAATTCGCTTACCAATCAATGTGGCACGACGGGGATCAACCGTCAAGGCGCGAACTGGGGTGATCGTCCCCAAATAGTACTATTAAATGCATAAGCGTCTACCAACTCCCGGTAGTTCACAATTCATGCTAATGGGACTTTTAGTGACATAACCTAACTTTAATAATCCATATAATTTCATCTATCGGGTCCTTTAATCATTTATCGGGTCATAAAATCGGGTCATTCAATCATTCGGGTCCAAATCAATAAACAAACAATCGGGACAAATGGTGTCCTAATTTATAAAAATACTAACATGTTATCTCCCTCGCGGGTTTATAAAACATTTATAAAAACATTTAAAAGAGTGCGAGGCTATGAACTCACGTTGATATGGGAAGGCGGGTTATCGGCGATTCGGTCGTACGGTACGTGCTTCAATCACGGAAACCTATATAAATAATAATCGGTCTTAGACGTTTGTCCAATGACTTTATAAAAATATCAATTATGTATACATATGATGATTATATATATATATGATGATCAAGTGGGTTTACATATTCTCGTTTACTCATTTTAGAGTTATGTGTTGATAACTTTTATACTAGTTTTCTCGTTTTACCTATTTACGTGTTTTAGGTCCAATAAGCCTATTATAAGTTCTTAACTTGTATTAATCCTTTTTGTACTTATATTATCAGTAAATACACTTTCAAGTTGGGCCCAAATGGGTTAAGTCCAATAATAAGTTTATAAGTGTTCTAGTCCATTTTTGTTGTATTATTAGTCGAATAACGTTAATTTAGTCCGTTAACGTCCGTATTTCTTATAGTTCGGGTTTATCGGTTTTTACTTGTATTAGTTACTTAAACATCAGTATATGACTTTTATAAACTTTACATTAGACGGGTTTGGTCGTCTAAGTTTTATTTGGCGAAAAACGTTAATTTCACGGCGATAGCCGAAAAAGTCGTAAAAATCAAGTTTATAGTTTTTATTACTTATAAATATTATTTTACCACCATTTATAATTTACCCATTTAATTAACCTTTTATACATTTATATAAATAAGTTTTATAAGTTAGTGGGTTTATATTTTTACATTTTATATATTATAATGTGAGTGCTTATATAATAATAATAAACATTATTTCCAAAAATCTGATTTTTAACTTCATGTTCACCATTTTTAACATATCTAGAGTTCTATAATGAATTAGAAGCTCAAATTTGTATCACATAAACTACATGATATGTGCTATATTTAACTCTTCTATAGCTACTGTTGAATCATCTTCTAAATATTTTCTAAAATTCGTCCAAAACAGTAACCTCAGATTTATACACTAAACTTGTTTTGATCATATCTCACTCATTAGAATGATTCCATTGCATGGCCAACTCTCACATGTGTACAAGACCCATAGATTACTGTAAATCCATTCTACTTCATCATTTTATCAGTCCATGACCTGTTTACTTACTGTTTTATACAGCCATGTAAATTAATCAAGATTTTAACCTTGTTTCATATGGTTTTCCACCTTTTTAAGCATGTTTATCAACACCAAATCCCCACATAATATTTTTAATCATAATTCATCATCATATACATATACATAAGTGAAAGAAATACAAGATTACATAATTAAAAATAACAAGAAGGATAGGAAAAATGATCCTTATACCACCATAGGGATGAAAAGATGAGGTTGATGAACAAGGCTTGGATTTTGATCACACAACTTGTGATAAATCAACACCAATCTTCAAGGCCACCAATACTTGTAATCTTCTTGTAGAAATCATCCCTTGGACATCACCAAATCTTCTCCTTGGATGTTAAAATCACCACCAATCAATATATCTTCAATGGGTTTCCATCATATGCAAGTTATACATATGATTTGTGGTTAAATTTGATCAAAATGGGTGTTTATGGGTGCATATGGGACGGACTAATGAAGGAGAGAAGAGAGGATTTGATAAACTTTTTAGCTAAGTTTGCATGTTGTGTGTGTGTGAAAGAGAGATGGGAACTTTTGATGGTTTTGATGCTTAAGCTTGTTTTGAGACAAGTGTCTCTTGCAAGTCCCTAGTATTGACAACAAAGAGTGGGTTTATGGCTTGTTTTGCCGCCCATGGTGGGGGTGAGACAAGTGTAAACTTGTTTCATCCCCACTAATTTACGGGTACTCCTCGATTCTAGTTTCCTCGATTCGCGTGCCCTCGGGTCGTTGTACGAAAAACATTTTTATAAATTATGAATCAACGGCACAAAACGAATCTAATAAAAATTGTCTCATCAAAAACGGAGTTCGAAAACGTAAATACGTAATCCGAAGGTTTCCTGTTTAGTCGTAAAGGACGTTAAAATAAAATCGTAAGTCCTAATCTCTTCTCGTAAATTTGTGAGTTTATGAACCAACACAAATTTAAAACTCCAAAATAATATTCACGGATAAATTTATTTTCTGAAATGTCGGACTGTCACCAAGGATGGTGTATGTAAACGTAAGCACGTAACGTTGAATCCTCCGGTTTAGACGTAGTCGATGCTACTCCAAGACGTAAATCCAAATTTCTTCCCAAAAATAAGTGAGTTCATATTGTAACATTAAAATAATATTTGAGAATAATATTTGAGAATAAAATATCAATCGTAAATTGACGGATTGTCACAGCATTTACCCCTAAACAGGAGCTTTGTCCTCAAAGATCATCTTACCTTACTACTCGCTTCTTATAGAGTTTAAGCCATGTGGGTATTTCCTCCACATTCGGTCTTTTCTCACAAGTGTAATTCATTACAATACGCGAGTTCTATCAACATAACTACGGGAATAAGATCAGGCTTAATGTTGACTTACTTTCTCTATCCATGATGTTCACGGGTTTTTGATGAATGCAACTTTTCGCCGATCTAAGCTTTACTAAGAACAATCAGATTTTCACTTGATAGGTATTCCATCAAGTTTGATTTACGAAACATAATTCACACAGTCTTTGAAGTCCTAGGGTAGATCCTGCTTATATGCCTTTCAATCCCAACTTTTTCATCATCTTAATGGTCCCATACAATCGGGGACTTATATCCCATGATTTGTCAGATCATGAATTCATTTTTTTTTTCCAAGGTTAAAAATTGTGGCATAACTTCGCTACCCATTTGCCACTTCAAGATCTACATTTCACATTCATATAACCTCTTGCCCACTATCGGAAATTAATAATCAAATCCTAATTTCAACAATCATTTCAGATCTCGCGGGTCGGGTATTTTGTAAGGTTAGGTTCGCCAACATAGGAAACCTTAAACTTAAAAGACATGTCCAACTCACAGTGGGTGTATGTCGGGTGTCTTCATCTCAACTCCTGCTTGCAGATGCTCTAAGATTCAGATCCTAACAAGATTCGATCTCGATCCTTAATACGATGATTATCAATGATAATCTCTCCAAAGGGAAACGATTATACGGTTTATTACCAAAGGTCAATCATTCAAACATAAAACAGCACTTATATTACTTTGTATCGTTACTTTACCTCGTCCCTTCGATTTGGGGTGGTACATAGTACTCTTATCAAGGTTCGTTCTTATTGATTTCTGAGCAAATCTCTAGAAATTCGATGCGAAGCGAGGATATTGATAAAGATGTTTGATACAAGCACACTATGTTTACATAACTCTTTTTGCATTTATCATTAACGGGAATGATATTAGCAGATTTGGTCAGTCTGTCGACGATGACCCAAATCGAATCAAATTCAGATGATGACCTTTGCAATAGCTAGACGTTTACTAATATATGAGGCGATGTCTGCCTTCATAATTTGCCATCAGTACAACTTTTTCAGACAGAGATACTTTTAGTCAAAAATGACATACATATAATACTTATACTTACAAGATTTCCAATTTAACTATATCTCAAAATCTTCCATATTTAGGCAACCACAAGTGGCCTTTTATACGTTTAACGCTATCGGCTTCTCAATTTTAATGGTTCACATTAGCCGTGAAACCTTTCACTATTTATATTATCCTTTTCTACATAATGCGTCGGTATCTATATTCACTTCTCATGATGATATAATTATTATGTCCACAATTCACTTAGATATTCTTTCTAAATTATGCGTCAGTAATTACGTTCACTTTCCTGATGAAATAAATATCACAACCGTATTTATTCAAAATTCTTTCTTCATATCTTCTATGTTTCAGTTTCGTCTCAACTATCATTTTTATCCGTTTTACTCAATCCGTCGTCTAAAGCGTCGATAATTATTATAACTAATTAAATAATTATTATTAAATTTTTTTTATGAAACATAGCGTAAAATTTTTTAATTTTCTTAGTTCGACCAATTATATAAAATGTTCAAAAATAAATTTGAATTTAATTAACAAGATTTTTGGTTGATTTATCAAAAATAATTAATAAGATTCGTAAATGTTTGAAAAATCTTTGGTTATATTTTGGTCAAAAATTTTCTTAGTTAAAAGGCAGAAATTATCGTTTCAAATTTCAAGTTATGGTTTAAATGGTTTCCTCATTCCTTCTTAAGTTTTCCTAAGGTATGCAAAAACATTTACCCCTAAACAGGAGTTTAGTTAAATGTTTTGTGTATAAGGGAATAATCCCTTTAAAATCCTTTGTTAAAACATTTGTCAAAATATATTTGCACTTTCTTTTTAGTATAACTCAAAGTCTTAAATGACTTCTAAATTTTGAAGAGTCAATTTATATTCCATTATCTATTAATCACATAGTCAAATAATGTAAAGGATTAAGTCTGTTAGAAATACGTTTTAACGTATATTAGAAGTATCGGTCACTCCACAATATGATTTATGTTGTAATAGCTCGTAGTTAACAATTAGTTAAATGATACTTATTAAGTTAAGTAAGAACCGGTCCATGGGCTTGTCATGGACCGGCCCAAGCCCAATGTTAGGCTTGGAGTATAAATACCCCTTTCCACCATGGAAAGGGGTTGGTTGTTGTTCCATTTGCACTTTCATATTAATAAAATCACACACATTTTCTCTCACTTTCTCTCTCTAGTTTCTCTCACTAGAAAACATCAACCCACTTCATAAATTCATAGGTTATCAATTTTCTACATTTGGTATCAAGAGCTATGGGGTGATTGAAGGTAAGGATTGTGTTGCTTTTTTAGTTTTTGAATCTATTAGTGATCTTTAGAAAAAATCAATCTTGAATCTTGTTGTTTTTGGTGTTTTTGTTATTGGGATTGATTGATAAGGATTGGGTTTAGCTTATTTTGGTAAAAATCATAAAACTTTTTGTGGTTTTGGATCAAAAATCGGGTTTAAAGCTGTTTTTTTAAGTCTCGGAAACTTATTTCCAGAACATTCCGAATAGGGATTCCGAATAGGAAGATTTTCAGTATAGAAGGTTTATTCCGAATAGGGATTCCGAATAGGAGAAATATTCAGAATAGCAGAAGTTTCCGAATAGACTTTCCGAATAGAAGGGTTTTTTCCGAATAGCAGTTTTTTCCGAATAGCAAACTCTTTCTGAATAGCCAATTTTTCCGAATAGCCAAAAACTTTTTGAATAGCCAAAATTTTTTCCGAATAGCCAAAATTTTTTCCGAATAGGAGAAATATTCCGAATAGCTTTCCAAATTGCCTATTATTCCGAATAGCAAGTTTTCCGAATAGCCAGTTGCCAAAATATTCCGCATTGAAGAAATATTCCGCATAAGGGTTTTTCCGCATAAGGGTTATTCAGCATAGGGGTTATTCCGAATAGGGCATTTTCAGAATAGGGTTATTCCGCATAAGGGTTATTCAGAATAAGGGTTTTCAGCATAGGATTATTCCAAGTAGGTATTATTCCGAATAGGTATTATTCCGAATAGGATTTATTCTGAGTTTGGGTTATTCCGTATAAGCAAGTTCAAGGGGTATTTGAGTTTTTTTTCGACGATCTTTAGTGGATTTAATCTTGAGTTCAACCAACACAACACAAATTCTCAACCTTTCTTCACTGCTCGATCAACCGATAATCTTTGAGTCTGTTAAGTGATCACAATGAATCCAAGTTCATTAATGCCTCAGATGACATCTCTTACGGATATCTCGATCATAACGGGGACTGATAGTCGTCCACCGATGCTTATTAAAGAGGTGTTTGAAGCATGGCAGGGCCGTATGTTGCAATACTTGAAGGGCAAACCAACATACGGAAGGCTTATGGTCAAATCAATTTTGAATGGTCCACTCGACTATGGTACCATTGTGGCAAATAATGTGTCTCGACCAAGAGAATATGAAGAACTCACACCGGCACAACAACTCATTGCTGATGCTGATGAAAAGGCTCTACAGACACTTCTCCAAGCTCTTCCGCATGATATTTATCGTATGGTTAGTCAATATACGGTTGCCAAAGATTTATGGGAACGTCTAAAGGTGTTGTTACAAGGTACGTCTCTCACCAAACAGGAAAGGGAGTGTCAGCTGTATGATCTGTTTGATAGATTCACGTACAGCCCAGGGGAAACACTACACGATTATTACTTCAGATTCACTACTCTAATGAATGATCTGAATGTATACAATCTCGTGATTGCTCCTTTCCAGGTTAACACCAAGTTCTTGAATACTTTACCTCAAGCTGAATGGGGTGAGTATATTACCGATGTGAAGTTAACCCGGGATTTGCATAAGTGCAACTTAGATCAAATCTATGCTTTTCTTCAGCAGCATGAGAAGCATGTGATTATGCACCGTTCTCCTCGCGGTATGTACCCAGATTCCTTAGCTTTGATGGCGAATCAACCAAGCTTGTCACACAACAACACACCTTATATCTTGGGACATCAAGCCTATCATCCATCACCTTACATGACACCAACCTTCCCCCAATACTCGATTCTACCGCAACCACCCACCTCACATCAGCAACAATATCGGTTCAATGCACCTTCACCACAGTATGCTTCACAACTTCATCCAGCAAATGTTGCACCTTATGCTCAGCCTTCATATTCTTCTTATCAAGAGAATGCAGCATATCCAACAAGCTACCCTGATCAAATGAGTATTCCTTCTACTGATTATGCAGCTCATCCAGATCAAGCACTGTATTGTGATGATGAGGAAGTCCCCGTTCCTGTATTCCAACAAGGAGCTGACCCAGTTGAAGTGCTGACTACTATGTCTGCTTATCTCACAAGAACTTTAAGCAAACGAGGATACAGAGGATCAGCTCCTACCAACAATCAGTTGAGGAATTCATCCAATTCTCGTCAACAAGCTACTATTGAGAATGGCAGGGTCATGGTTCAGCCTATTCAACCATATCAGGGGAGACCTACCACATCAACCACCAATGCTCGCACAGTCAATCAGGCACCAATGGCCAATCCTGCTCCACGGGCTAATTCCACGGGCAAGTTGAGAATGATTACATGTTACAACTGCAAGGAAGAGGGTCACATGTCCAGGGATTGTAAGAAACCCAAGAGGAGAAGGGATGGACAATGGTTTGCAGAAAAGATCTATCTGGTAAATGCTCAGGCACAAGGAAAGGAACTTGATGAAGAGGAGCTTGCATTTCTTGCAGATCCAGGGATTGCTGAACAAGACGTTGTCACCACACAGAATGTAGCATACCAAGCTGATGATCTTGATGCGTATGACTCAGACTGTGATGACTTCCAATCTGCAAAGGCTGCTCTCATGGCAACTATCTCCAGCTTAGGGCCAGAAAAGAGATCTGAGGTACTTATTAATACCACCGATAATACCACTGATGCTAGTATTCAACCACATCAAGTTGTGCAAGAGAGTGCTGACTCGAATGAATCTTCGGTGGTGAGTCTTTCAAATGAGGAGACAAACAATGATAGCAATATCAATGTGAGTCCCCAGACTTTGAGTGAATCACAACCGGGACCCATTTCGCAAACGCCTACTCCTGCTCAACAAGATTTGGTCATGGTTCCTGCTACATTACTTAGCCAAATGAATGCTGCTCTCTTAGAAACCTTAGCTAAGAATAAGAATTTGTCTGATGAGCTTACCTTAAGCAACGAGAAAGTTCAAACCTTGGAATTAGTGCCCTCGTCTAGTGTTCTAACTAATCTCGAATATGATCATTTTAGAAACAAACAAATGGGTCACTTGCAAGAAATTGAGAACTTAAGAGCAAATTTGTCTAATGAACTTAAAAAAAAGGAGTTAGTGGTCACTAATTTTCAAAAACTTCAAACAGATTTTGAATCACTCGAGTCTAAGAAGAATGAAATGGAGATTAATGCTACTAATAAGATTAGAAGTCTAGATTATTTGCTTTTAAGACAATACGCTGCTTCTCAACTAGTTCACTTATTTGATGCTTCATTTAGAGAATTTAACTTATCACGTCAAAAAGGCCTTCCCCCTAATCCACGGTATGCAAAACAAGCTTTAAGACATAGTCCTAGACTTTATAATGCAACTCAATTAGGATTGGCCTTAGAACCGATTGTTTTTCCTGGTGATCGAACAAGTAAGGAACTAGTTGATGAGGATCGGTCATACAATTCTGCAAAATATCCCGAGTGTGATTATTTTAAATTGAATAAGGAGCTTGCAAAAACGGATTTTAGAATTCGCTTCCATATGGACAAAGATCTCATAACAGCACCAACCTACATATTAGATGAAGAAAACCCTAGTACTTTTCCTACACTTGTCAATATGGAAGGTCCTAAGGAAATTCCAAAGGATCTTCCACCTGTTAGCACTGTATGGTTAAACTTGCAAGAGATTAATCAATACTTTACTAATTTTGACAAGGTCATTTTGGAACGTACGACTTCAAATGGCCTAAACGCCGGAGAATGGGCTTTCGAACATATGAACGAGGTGTTTAGAAATGAGATCAATCCGTTTGTCGAAAGTCTAAAAGGAATTTTTGCATCTCTTAACGAAAATCTTGTGTTTGAAATTGGTGAAGTTCAAAAAGTGTTTTATGAAATGGACACCGCTTACGAACTACAACTAATTGAAAAAGAAAAGATTTTAACTGAATATGACCGATTCTTGTCTGCAGTAATCTCGTGTGATGTGCTTACTACTGTAAATGTTAATTATTCGAATGAGCTTACATCCGCTATGATTAATTGTGATGCTGTGAATATTTGTAATGATATTTGTGATGATGTTTGTGATCTTTCTGTAAATGTTGCTGATACTATAAATGAGGTAGATAATCATTCTTGTCACGAATCTAACGCTGAGTTCTTAAAGCTACAAGATTCTTACAATTTACTTTCAAAACGCTTTAATCAACTAGAACAACATTGTATATCTTTAGAATTAAAACAACAAACTCAAAATGAGAATCTTTTGATATCAAATGTTTGTGAAAACGCTGTTGAGACGAGTGACAAGATGATTGCAATTGTTAAGACATTAGAGGAAGAGATAATGAGATTGAAGAGAGATGTGTCATCAAATGAAACACTCAAAATGGAACTAGAGGCTGTAGAGTCCAAAAACCAGGTCTTAGAAATTAGACTTTCGTCTGTTCTAGGGGAGATGGATCGGACAAGACAGGGACTATCCGCTCTTTATGGTTCACTAGAAGAACGCTTCGTTTTTAATGCGGCACAGCAACAATCTTATGTTGAACAACTGAACCAAAAGTGCGAGGAAATCTCTGATTTGAACATCCTGCTCATTGACAAAAAATGGTTTTGGCTGAGTTAAAGGAGACACTTCTTCTCACCCGACAAGAAGTTGTTGATAACTTAGCTACCGACTCTGCACCGTCCACTAGTGCTCCAACAACCAAGTCAGTAGTGCTTTATAAGAACCCGCTTCATAAGAGAAACCCAGTTACCTATGATGATTATATGAGGAATGCCATTAAGTATGTCGATCTTCTTAGGGATATTTTAGACGATCTTTATGCCTTAGATCCCTCAAGTAGCGACTATTATTCGGCTCATGAATATATCAAGAGAGTTCAATATTGCTTGGCATATTTGCAATACATAGGTACACCAGGTTCTGCACTACTTAATAATAGGCCCATTGCTGTCACTCCATTTAATAAGACTCCAGGAGCAAAACCGTCATTGGCACAATCAAGTAAGGCACCTTTAAAATCTGCTGCTAATATTCCCACTTTGCCTTCTACAGGATTAAAAGAGACTACTAAGGCTAAAGGATCGCCACTCAAGAAAGATAAGATCAAGCCCTCCACTAGTAGTGCCACAAAGAAGAAAGTAGAAGTTCACAATAGGAATGCTAGTTCAGTTTTAAATAAGAAGAATCATGTTAAGACTAAAAGCTCTGCGTCTGTGCAGAAGCCAAAACCATTCGTGAATTCTAATTTAAATTGTTGGAATTGTAATGAATGTATGTTTTCCCAACGTCATGATTTGTGTCTTATTGAGCATGTGAATGAAATGAATGCAATTAAGAATGGTCTTGAATGGAAGCCAACGGGTAGAACTCGTGCCCAAGTTGGCTGGCAATGGCGTCCCACTGGTAGGACCTTTACATTAGATGGAAAAATGTGCCCTTTAACTAGGAATGCATCCATTGAGGTTAGGTCTGAGCGTCCTTTAGTTAGGAACACTCACACTCAAGTATGGAAACAGCGCCCTTTAATTAGGTCAGCCCCCACTATAGTGCCTATCAGTGAAGAAATACCTCAGGATTTAAGCCAACTAGAATCTACACCACCAATTAAGAAGAAGAAGGGTAGGAAATCTAAGAAACCTAGAGTTAGCAAATCTAAGATTATTAAATCTGTACCTGCTAATAACAAGGAACACTCAGATTCCGATACCTCTACATTGTCTTTGTGTGGTGATATTTTCAGGTGGTCCAAATCATCCTGTGGTATTTGGACTCCGGTTGTTCAAAACATATGACCGGAAATCGCTCCATGCTCCGAAATTTCGTCAGCAAGTTTCTTGGTACGGTTAAATTCGGGAATGATCATATAGCAAAGATTATGGGGTATGGTGAATATCAGATTGGAAACGTGACGATTTCTAGGGTATACTATGTAGAAGGTCTTGGTCATAACTTATTCTCAGTAGGACAGTTTTGTGATTCCAACCTAGAGGTTGCTTTTCGACAACACACTTGTTTCATCCGCAACTTGGAAGGAAAAGATTTGTTGAAGGGATCTCATGGTGCAAATCTTTATACGTTGTCTCTACAAGATATGATGGCCGCCTCTCCTGTATGTCTTCTCTCTAAAGCATCTAAGACCAAGTCATGGTTATGGCACCGCAGATTATCTCATCTTAATTTTGATGCTATTAATCATCTGGCTAAAAACGAGTTAGTTCGTGGTCTTCCAAAGCTCAAATTTCACAAGGACCATTTATGTTCCGCGTGTTCAAGAGGGAAAAGCACCAAGAAATCTTACAAACCCAAAGCTGAAGACACCAATCAAGAAAAACTTCATCTTTTGCATATGGATCTTTGTGGGCCGATGAGAACTGAAAGTGTGAGCGGTAAGAAATTCATTCTGGTAATTGTGGATGATTTCTCCAGGTTTACATGGGTTAGATTTCTACGTACAAAGGATGAAGCACCGAAGGCTATCATCACTTTTCTAAAATTCATTCAGGTACGTTTGAATTCCACTGTCCGCCGTACTCCACAACAAAACGGTGTCGTTGAAAGACGGAATCGTACACTTATGGAAGCTGCTAGGACCATGCTTATTTATGCGAACACTCCATTGTTCTTGTGGGCAGAGGCTATTTCTACTGCATGTTTCACCCAAAACTGTTCTATCCTTCGGAAACGCCATGGAAAAACACCTTATGAGCTTTTACATGACCGTAAACCCGATGTCTCATTTTTCCATGTGTTTGGTGCTCTTTGTTATCCAAACATCAATAGTGAGAACTTGGGTAAGCTTCAACCGAAAGCCGATATAGGTATTTTCATTGGTTACTCACCGTCCAAAAGAGCATACCGAATCTATAACCGTCGTCTTGGCAAGATTGTAGAAACTATGGACGCAGATTTCGACGAGCTGACAGCGATGGCTTCTGAGCAACACAGCTCTGAACCCGCGCTTCATGAGATGGGAACCGGGGCTATTAGTTCCGGATTAGTTCCCAATAATCCTACTTCTACATCATTTTTACCACCAACAAGGCCCGAGTGGGATAAACTGTTTCAACCGTTGTTTGATGAATTCTTCGATCCCCCGACTGATGAAGTTCCAGCACCTGTAGTAATTGCTCCAATACCTAAAGTGGTTGCTCAAGCTAATGAACCTTTATCAATTCACATTGAACCGGATGCACCTTCACCAAGTGATTCTCAAACTACACCTGAATCATCACCCCTACTTGTGCCTAATGATGTGGAAGAGGATTCTACTGATCACGACTTGGAATATGCTCACTTGCAAGAGCTTCCTTTCTTTGGTGTAGCGATCCCTGAAAACCCTTCAGCCGCGTCTACCTCAGAAGAAGCTCCTCCTATTGTTCACTCCAGACCACCTAGGATTGAAAACCATAGCACTAAATGGACAAAAGATCACCCAATTAGGAATGTTATTGGAGATCTAGATCGACCAGTCTCTACACGCCATCAATTACAAGAGAATGCACTCTATTGTTACTTTGATGCATTTCTCTCTGAAGTTGAACCCAAAAATTGGCAGCAGGCTATGACCCAATCATCTTGGATTGAAGCTATGCAGGAGGAACTAAACGAATTCCAACGACTTGAAGTAAGGGAATTGGTTCCTCTCCCTGACAAGGTTAACATCCTTACCTTGTTATAGGTTTATAAGGTTAAACTTGATGAGATGGGTGCGGTATTGAAGAATAAGGCTAGATTGGTCGCTAGAGGATATAAACAAGCCTTGGGTATAGACTTTGAGGAATCTTTTGCTCCTGTGGCTAGATTGGAGGCGATTAGACTATTCCTTGCTTTTGCTGCTCATATGAACATGATCGTCTATCAAATGGATGTGAAGACGGCATTTTTGAACGGTGAACTAAGGGAAGAAGTTTATGTTAGTCAGCCGGATGGGTTCGTCAGTACGGAGTTTCCTAATCATGTGTACAAGCTTAAGAAGGCTCTCTATGGGTTGAAACAAGCTCCACGCGCGTGGTATGATCTCCTGTCAACATAACTCATTTCGGAAGGCTTCTCCAAAGGCAAAGTGGACCCCACTCTATTCAGTCTCAAAGAAGGCAACGACATGATTCTGGTACAAATTTATGTTGATGATATAATTTTTGCTGCCACTAACATAGAATTGTCAAACCGATTTGAGAAAATAATGTCCACACGCTTTCAGATGTCGATGATGGGAAAAATCTCATTTTTCTTAGGATTACAGATTTCTCAAAATCCCAGAGGCATCTTTATTAATCAATCCAAATATGCTCTAGAATCTCTTAAGAAATATAACTTTGAGAATTGTGACCCCGTGGACACTCCAATGGTGGAGAAATCCAAGTTAGATGAAGATAGGAATGGGACTATTGTCGATCCAAAACTTTACCGTGGGATGATCGGCACCCTTCTATATCTGACTGCTAGCAGGCCTGATTTGCAATTTGCTGTATGCATGTGTGCCCGGTATCAGGCTCGGCCTACCGAAAAGCACCTACATGTAGTTAAAAGGATCTTTCGGTATCTAAAAGGAACACTTCATCGTGGTCTATGGTATCCGAAAGATTCCTCGATTGCTTTAATATCATACGCAGATGCCGATCATGCTGGATGTCAAGACACGAGGCGTAGCACTTCTGGATCTGTGCAACTCCTTGGAGATAGATTGATCAGTTGGTCTTCAAAAAGGCAGAAAAGCGCTGCAATATCAAGCACGGAGGCTGAATACATCGCCATGTCCGGTTGTTGTGCTCAAGTCCTTTGGATGAGATCACAATTAACTGACTACGGTTTGGGATTCAACAAAATCCCGATGTATTGTGACAACAAGAGCGCCATTGCCCTTTGCTGCAACTATGTTCAACACTCCCGGGCCAAGCACATAGACATTCGCTACCATTTCATTAAGGAGCAGGTGGAGAACGGAGTGATCGAGCTGTATTTTGTCACTACTGAGTACCAGCTGGCGGATATGTTCACCAAAGCCTTAGATCGAGGACGAATCAAGTTTTTGATCGACAAGCTTGGCATGAAATCATTCACTCCAGCTACTCTCAAAGAGTTGGCAGAAGAATCAGCTGAATAGTCATGGTAAACTATTCAGAGTATCCTTTGTTCGTGATCATGTATATTATCGTAAATATATAAAACACAAAAAGAAAATACAAAAATATAAAACCAAGAAAAACCATAAAAAAAATATAAAACCAAGAAAAACCATAAAAATTATAAAATCAAGAAAAACCAAAAATATTTTTCGTTTAAAACGGGCATGTCTTTTAGTACGGTAATATTTACGGCCTTAGAAATGTCGAATAATATTGACACGGTGCCATAAATAGAGTCCGTATAAAAGTTGTAATGATTTAAAACATGCCCATTATGGCTTGTAGTTATTTCTGACTGCAACCCGGTTTTTATATTAAAGTCACGTATTTCTTTGGAAAACGTTGGCTCAGAACGGGAATTAATTTTCTCGGGCGTGATTTACAAGCCAAATCATGCAAAGGGATCAAGTTTACTTTACAACTTGGTCTAACACAAATTAGTGTACGTCTCAGTGCATTAATTTGTTAAAATAAGAGAAATCTTATTGACACCACGAATCAAACTTTTTCAAGATATCAATTGGGAAATGTTTTTCATCATCATGTGCCTCGTTAAACAATGACTACAGCTCTTTAAATAGAAAACGGGTCATCGTTTAAGGGGGAGAAAATGTTACATCATCTTTCACATCAAAAAGATCTTCAAAAGTTTTCAAGGAAACTCAAAAAGCTTAATGGTTAATGGTTGGATTGCTTTGGAATTTGTCTTGTTGTTGCTTATAAGCTTGTCATGAATAGTTTTGTGCTTGTGTTAAGATAGGATAATCACAAAGGCTAGGGTAATTAACATAAGATAGGTCAAAATGACAAGATTTAAAACTTGGAAAAACAAAAGAACTTTGTTTGTTGAAAGTAGAAAAATTGAAGGGGTAAAGTTGACAATAGGTCAAACTTGTAAAAAATTTTGACCTAGTCAAAATCACCCACCCCCGTTCCCTTTCTTCTTTCACTGTTTACTCTATCTTTGCCGCCATTGACAAACAAACACACAAACACTCACGGAAATCAAACAAACACGAATCAATTCACTAATCTTCTTGTTCAAGATCTTCAAAAGGTATTCAATCGGATTAATCATTCATGCAAATCAACTTAATTATCTCCTTTTAACTGGAATCAATAGATTGAAGTTACTGCTTAATTAGGGTTAATTAAATTGGGGGTTTTGCCTGGGTTGTATTCGGAATAGATCTAATTGCACTAATTTGGACTTTAGAACACTTGAATCAAACGATTTCATGCTTAATTAGAAAATATATAAGTGTTGAAAAACTTTCCGCGTAAGAATGACTTTCCGAATAAAGGTTTCATTCAGAATAGAAAGAACTTTCCGCATGGAGAAATCTTTCCGTATAGAAGCTGTTTTCCGAATAGAAAAGTTTTTCCGCATAGGCCAAATCTTTCCGCATGGAGAAATCTTTCCGCATAGAAGCTGTTTTCCGAATAGACTGAATATTCCGCATAGGCAAAGTCTTTCCGAATAGGATTTTATTCCGCATAAGGCCCAAATGTTCCGAATAGGATTTTATTCCGCATAGACAAAATGTTCCGAATAGGGAATTTATTCCGCATAGGCAAAGTCTTTCCGAATAGGATTTTATTCCGCATAAGCCCAATGTTCCGAATAGGATTTTATTCCGCATAGACCCAATGTTCCGAATAAGGGTTTTATTCCGCATAGGCCCAATATTCAGAATAAGGATTTTATTCCGCATAGGATAAATGTTCCGAATAGCCCATTTATTCAGAATAGGGATGTTATTCCGCATAGGCTATATGTTCCGAATAGACCTTATGTTCTGCATAGGATGTTATTCCGCATAGGCTATATGTTCCGAATAGGCCTTATGTTCCGCATAGGATTTATATTCAGCATAGACCTATTATTCCGAATTGAATGATTATTCCGTATAGAAGATGTTTGAATGGTTTCAAAGCTTAAGGGATTATGTCATATGTACAATGCTTAGGTTTAAAATCATAATGATATTCATACTTGTATGTATCAACCTTTGTGTTTTATCTTAAGCAGAGACGATGACTAACCCTACCGTACAACAAATACAACACACCAGAGCCACCGCCATTGCCGAAGCCAAGACTCTAAAGTTTATTCCGAACAACTTTCGTTTGAAGGAGGTATATCACTCTACCCATAATGGATTTAAGGTAGGTACAACCATGCTTGATAAATCTCATTTCAAGCATGCGTTAAGGAGAAGTGCTTCAGTGCCCTATGACTACCTTTACGAGTTCTGGGCTACCAAAGAGAGGACGTCCAACAAAATCACTTTTTCCTTGGACAACAAGCAGCAGACGCTTACTGTGTCAGACTTTAGGAAGATTTTTGGATTTTGGCTGACACTCAAAGACTTATCATACTCAGCCAACCCGACTAAGGACCAGATCATGGAGATGTTCACCGCCATTGGATGTCTTGACATACGAACCCCGTCTGAGTTTACTACTGCCAAAGTTGGTCAACCATGGAAAGCTATTTTTGGGATTCTAAGCCGATGTTTAACACCCAAAACAACTGGGTTTGATGTTGTTCGTCCACCAATCATCAAGATGTTTTATGGTATGTTTAAAGGTATGGGTATTGATTATGCATCACTGCTGTGGGAGGAGTTTACTTTTCAACTCTTCACAAACACAAAGGGTAAGGTTAAAAGCTACCAGTACCCTAGGTTTATTAAGTTGATCATACATTACTTTATGGAAAACGATGCATCCATTAACAAGCGTGCAGGTAGTCGTCACCACACGATGGATGATGATGATTTGGTAGACTTAAGGCAGGAGACTCATTCGAATACGGTTATTCCTGGTCCCATTCCCGGTCATCTTCTGACTGATGAGATTATAGCATCTGCTGATTACAAGAACTTGCTAACAGAAATTGAGAATCAACGAGCAAGCATTCTAGCAGGTGAAGACTCTTCCACCACGGTTAAGAGCAAAGGTAAACGGAAGCAAGCAGATTTACCTGAACCCAAAGCCAAAAAGAAGAAGACAGAGGGTAAGAAGGGAAAGGGTAAGGCTGATGAGATGCGTCTACGTGACGAAGAAGACGTTGTTGATCCTACTCTTGATAAAACTGAGAAACAAATGATGAAGATAGCTATTCAAAGGAGTAGGAAAGATACTGGCGGTAGTGGTTCAGGTGCAAGGGTAGATGTTGAGGATGAGTACGTGGAACCAGATGATGTTGATGAGTTTGGGTCACCTGAACATTATTCCACTTCGAAGGAGCCATCAATCCCTATTTCAGCAAGTGTGGAAAAGGAGTCTGTTGCTCCTACGATCATGGTGTCAACCCAACCCTTAGCAACTCAACTTCAACCAACTCAACCCTTACCAACCAAACCGGTTTCAACACCATTTCCTCCACCGCCAATAAACCCCATCCTTAGTACCGCAGTTACAACCGAGCCTATTCCATCAACCCAAAGCAGCTCTGCAACGTCTGCAATGGCCGCATTGGTAATGGCCGAGATGTTGGATAAACATGTGGATAATCACAAGAGAGAAATGGATGAACTTCGCCAAGAGTTACTTAGACGAGCTCAAAGTGAAGAAGCATCTAAGAAAGCTCAAGAAGAGTTGATTGCTAAGTTCGCTGCAGACATGGAATTTACACGTAAAGCTCATGCAGAAGAACTTGCTCGGGTTAAAAAGGCTGAAGCTGATAGGCATCAAGCACGAATTACGAGACTTAAAGCTATTAAGGATGACCTTAAAGAGCAAAAAGCATCTCTTGAAGCTTCTATTGAGCAGAGAGTGAAAGACTCCGTTGAATCCCTAATGCCTAAACTGCGTGATGATTTGAAGACACTTGCTGCTGACAACTTAATGATCAAATCATCCAATCCTTCAGAAGCCGCCTACAAGATTGCTTATGACTTGACGGATTTTGAACTTAAGAAGATCCTCAAAGCTCGAATGAGGGAACTTGGATCGTTTGATAAATCAAGGATTCAACGGGCTCTCTTCAAATCCCTGAATGACGCTATCATGGAGGATGATAGGTTGTTCAAGACGTTTGGAAGTGTGGTACCCTACCACATTCTCCCTGAGGAAGAAAGGGAAGAGAGTGACGAAGAAGAGGGTACTGGTGGAGAAGAGGAGGAAGAAGAAGAAGAAGATAAGAATGATGATGATGATGAGAATGATGAGGATCAGAATGATGAGGATGATAATGATAAGGATGATGATAATGATGATGAGGATGATGATGACGATGATGATGATGACGATGATGGTGGTGATGGTAATGAAGAGAGTGTTCGGGGGAGCAACGGGGATGATAATGAGGATGCTGATGGGGGTAAACAGCCTGAGAAAGGGGATAAGGCTGCCAGCTCAAAGAAACCTGCTAAGTCTGGCACCAAGTCAAAGAAAGATGCAACAGCAAAGGAGAAATCTACTTCCACGGAATCCAGACGATCGAAGTGGCGCCACGATGTGAATGCCACTACAGGGTCATCTATTCCTGGTACATTTATCCCTGCATCCATACCTGTTACAACTAACCCTGTTAGTTCTATTGTTGTTGTTCCTGTGATCGCAGAATCGGTAACCGAACCTGAAGCTGCACAACACTCACCCATTCATGACACGGCCAACATGCCTGAAACAGAACAAGCAGATGTTCACGTCTCCACTCCTCTGCAACAAAACCCACAATCTACTGTTCCAAGCTTAAGGGACTGGGCAGACACGTTAGAGATTGACGAGACTGCACCACCACAGGCTTGGATCACGGCAGCGGCGCAGTATGATCCGATCACCGACGCTGACAAAGATGTGTTGTATCTTCGTATCCGCAGTCCGATTGACTTATGTGCATTTCTTGCTCATGAGTATAAGACTTCGGTTACTCCATCTTTGGTGAAGAAAGCCCTGAAGGATAAGAGACTACGCGCCAAAACCCGGTTGACCCAAATGGAGTTCGAGTATTATGCCGATGAGATCCTGAAGGCTCTAAATACCGTTCAACGGCCAGGACTTCATGAATCAGAAAGAGCTCCACCTCCAATGGATCCTACTCAAAATAATCAGATTGCTCTTGACTTCTTCGTCACCAATGATCTTGTGTATCTACTGAAGGGGTCATCAAAGTACGCAACCTCCCTGACCTTGCTGAAAGCTGCCAACTGGGGGACAATACCCTTTATCGAGGAAAAGGTAAACCGACTCTCGGTCCCAAAGATAAATCGTAATTATGATATGTATGCTGTCATAGGTGCATCTCATTGGGACGAACGAGTCCGAAGGGCGTACAGGGGTTGCTGCCTAGTCAATTCTGGAAGCAACGTTAGATCCGACATCCGCATCTCCAGCATTTTAGGGATGAAAACTGAAGCCAAGAATGGCTATTATCATGTGACGGAGATTCGTTTGAAAAGGGAGGATGACAGGGAATATAAAATCCAGCAGGGAGATTTTTCCATCATTCGCCTTGAGGATATCGAAGATATGCTGCTTCTGATGACCCGAGATCAACTCACACATATTCCTCGTGAAGACCTCATTGCTTTGAATACAGCACTTCGTATGTTCACACGAAGCGTTGTCATCAAGACACGAGTTGAAGATCTTCAGTTGGGAGTCGAAAGCTATCAAAGGAAGCTTAACCTAACCCGTCCAGTGAATAAAGTGCTACCTCAACATGTAGAAAGATGTCCCTATACCGGCATTTATGTCCCGAATTACGGCATCTTCTACTTAAACAGTCGAGGTTTGATGAAGTTTATGAGGGTGGGTGAGCTACATAAGTACAGTGATGGGACTCTTCTACAAGTCAGAGGAAAGTTGGAGCATCTGAACTCGGGTGGGACTTTGCCAGAGATGACGAAGGATTGGCATCCGGGTTACCGGCAGATGGCAAGTACGTGATCAAGAAGATAGATCAAAAGCTCCGTGAACGTAGATTGATGAGGAGCTTGGAAAGGTTCGTTGGTGGAAGACCGTATTTAGTGCACCACAAGCTACTGCAACGATCCATCTAATGGGTCGTACATTTCAGGTCACTTTATATTGGTTTTCAATTGTGAATATGTATATTTGGGAATATTGTGCTTTAATGGCTTGATGTAGTGTTAAGGTTTGATAATTTTTCAAGAATTTCTCACGAGATTCTAAATCTTTCAAAATATATCACACCAAAACACTACAACTATCCCTTATTAAATTAAGGGGGAGCAATAACTTGTTCTATGGCCAAACATCGATTTCATTTTTACCCAAAGACCGGTTAATCCATTCAATATCCCAAATATTAATGGTTAACATTTTGGATAAGGGGAGAAAATGGGATTAAGGAGATTTAAATGATACTTGGCTAAAAGATGAAAAAGACTTAACGATATTCCAACTTAATATGTGCTAAGCACGTGTTAAGGGGGAGCGTTTTTGATGAACAAAACACCTAAGGTACAAAACTTTTGATTTTAATATCACAAGTACCTTATGTGATTTTCAATGATTTTTCATGGTGGCAATTCCTTCCCAAAACACGCTTAATTCACGACGAATGTGGTGACAAAAGGGTGGTAGGAATAGGTTTAGTCCAATGATTCATCAGAGCCGATGGAATCTTCCCAAGGACAATTCCCTAGATAGAATTAGAAGTCCTAGGAAAGATGGAGAAAGAATGTGAACGTAGCTGAATGCCGACCAAGTACTTAAGCTAGCACTGGAACAATCACAACAAGGTGCTAGTGATGACGTATTGGTAAGCATTGAAGGGGTTGAAGAATGAAAAAGAATTGTAAAGATAAAGGGTGTAAAGAAAGAAGCCCTCCTTACAACTTTAGGCAGAAACCGGGTCAATACATATGCTATTGAGGTCATTTTTGCTAATGATTCTCGGTATTGAAGAAAGACATCATGGACCCAGTGATGCAATGCACAACCCTTCCCAGCTAACTCAAATATCTTTCAAAAGGTATTTGTTTTAATCACACGGAGATCAACACGTTATCTATTGGTTTATTCACTCCGAATAGACTGGTATTGAAAAGGTGGCACTCCTCTCCAGCCATCGCTCACTAAATCAAAACGCACAATCGAGTCTAGAGCCAAGAGATCATCAAAAGTCTCATTAGGACACTTTCCACTTATTCCTTGCTTTCTCACACACTGTGAAAAGTAAGAGATTTTCATGAGTCCTACGCAGTATTCCTGTAATATTGCCAGAACATCCGAGTAATACGCAAGTATTACAATGAAGATGGAAATCCTGCTTGAGCCAACATCAAACAAGCTCATGGTAGGTTACACGTGCGGTTCTTTTAGAACCAATCTTGTGAAAAACTGGAAGGTAACAGTGGTTTAACTCTTAATTGAACTTAAACTCATTCCAGGCCTCTTCGCATTATCATATGATCTTGCCAGAACACTCAGAGTGACTCTTTATTGACCACAGTGACGAGTGGAAATCCTTCTAGTGTTAACATCAAACAGCACTTGGTAGGTGACGTGCAAGATTCTTTATGAATTGAGCTCGTGACAACTGGAAAGCAACGATGGTGAAAATCTTAATTGAAATTCACTTGTTCCAGGTTTCATGAATTGACGGCTTTTAATCACAAGGATAATTTATCCAAGTGATTCACTCTTTATGTTCGCAGTCAGCTTTGGACGGTCGAATAAAGAGAACGGGTTTACCCGCGAAATCCTGTCAGGAAGTTACTTAAATGAAACTATCCGTCACGGGTACGATATCTAATATCGTCCAACGGTCTTCACCGACCGGAGGTAAAATGCTACCGAATTAGAATAAAATGTTCAAAGCCATTTTATTTGTGTCGTTGCTGTGTACCTGTTAAAGACGGTGGCGTTGCTGTGTACCTGTTGAAGACGGTGGCGTTGCTGTGTACCAGTGAAGACGGTGGTGTTGCGGTGTACCTGTAAAAGTCGTTCCCACATGCTTATGTCTTTTGCAACAAAGTTCAGCAAAAATTCAAGAAAGTACAAGATGAAGTCTTCCGCTGTACCAAACTCTGAAGCTTTCAAGAATTCAACAAAAAGACGTAAGTGTGTGGAACATGAAGTCACGAGGAGGCAAAGCTCACAAGAAAGGCAAAGATCGCACGTGAAAGGCCAAAGAACAATGCTCTCAAGTCAAAGCCAAAAAGATCAAACCAACATATTCACAACAAAAGAAATAAAAGAAGAAAAGACTACGAGCTAAAGAACGAAGACTTAGTATAGTATGCTAGGTTTAGAACTTTGTAACGTGGAGTGACCTCCCTTAGGGGGAGATTGTTAGAAATACGTTTTAACGTATATTAGAAGTATCGGTCACTCCACAATATGATTTATGTTGTAATAGCTCGTAGTTAACAATTAGTTAAATGATACTTATTAAGTTAAGTAAGAACCGGTCCATGGGCTTGTCATGGACCGGCCCAAGCCCAATGTTAGGCTTGGAGTATAAATACCCCTTTCCACCATGGAAAGGGGTTGGTTGTTGTTCCATTTGCACTTTCATATTAATAAAATCACACACATTTTCTCTCACTTTCTCTCTCTAGTTTCTCTCACTAGAAAACATCAACCCACTTCATAGATTCATAGGTTATCAATATTCTACAAAGTCCTTAATCACATGTTATATATTTAAGGTATAGGTTTTTAATTGTTCGGCCAATTCCGGGCAATCTATAATTTATTATTAACTCATTCTTATTCTTATAAACAAACATATAGTCCTTAATGATCACGAGCATAAATTCATCAAATTACAGCCTACACACGCGATTCATCATATTTATGAATACTACATGTGCATCGGTTAATCCAAACGACATCACGTGAAACTCATAATGTTCATTACAAGCACCGGATGTAGTGATTGGAATAGATAGTCTCTTTCGCAGATGCGAAGTTGATGGTAACCATGCTATGGCTCAAATTTGCTAGAACCTTGTAAATGATCGAACAATTCTTCCATTTCGAGTTATGGATATCGTTTTCGATTTTCAATTTACTCAATTCACAGTAATCTATAAATATAAGGAATGATAACACCATAGCTCTTCAGGATGACAGGCTTGGTATAATAAAATCTTTCTCCGACAACCTTCTCAGTTGTACGGTAATTCCTTAAATTCAGATGGTGCTGACGTACAGTGCACAAGCCACAAGTGCAGCACCGGAAATATAATCAATATCAATTTCAACTTGCCTTAGTGGCGAAAGTCTAGGTAATTCACCAGCAAATATCTCCTAAAGTTTCAGATAACGTAAACATCTTTTAATAAATTCATATTAGGTTCTGATAGATTACAATATCTATAACTAATTCACAACCATTCACGGTATAATTTCAAGTCTTAATACAGGATATGGCCACCTATCGGGGAATATTTAAATCACTTTTGATAATCAACATCTTATCATTTAGGGGAATTCTACTCGAGATCCCATCAATTCAGACAATGTCGTCATGTCATAATCAATTAATCCATTCTACCGGCATTATCAACTTTTCAGTTTCATTGCCATCGATAAGATGTGAACTTCTCAAAAGACTAACAATAATTCATAATCCTTCACAAATTCAGGGATATTAGGATACACAACTACTATTAAAAGAGTAAGGTTAACGCATAATCTATGCGAGAGAATTTCAAATCAGATACAAATGAAAACATCTAATGAATATAAATATATCCCATGTTTTCATTAATTTGAGTACGCATTCGAAAGCTCCTCGGATCGTTACCTAGGTCATTCAAATGAAATCAAATCATAAGAAATGATAAGAACGTCAATACATTCTGTCGGGTATCAACACTCGGTAATCAAATACTTTTCCTAAGAATCTCACTACGGGAGAATTGGACAAGAAAGAATTGTCAATCGTCAAATAAGACAATTTCCACAGATGAGTAAACTCAACTCAGAAGAATAGATGCTACAGGCACATATGTAGGTGTCCCTAACACTATGTCCTTATTTTTCACTTCTTGCAGATCTCATTAAAATTTAATCTTTCACAATCTTCAAAGGAAATGTGGTGTTTATTAATCAATTTTATGGTGACTACTAATCAGCCTTGCATAGTCCATTCCAAATTGTATGTAGGCGCGCAACTATATACAATTTCAAGATTAACGATGCAATACTCAGTTCGTCAAAATTTCATCATCATGTTTATAATAAAATCATTTTCATGCTTAATTCTTAAATAAGAATCAAAATAAATTGACAAAGATTTTTCTTATTATGAAAACAATTAAGTTTCCAAAGCGTTTCATAAACAACTTCATTTTGATATCAATCACTTATAAATCTCACTTTGAATAATCCTTGTTGTGATGAAAATTAAATTTTCTCAAAGGATACCGTTTTATCTTTATAAAAACTATGTGTGATCTGCAAAAGAGTGATGAAAGCTTTTTCACCAAGAATTAACTATGATATGATAGGAAATGAGCTTAGCCAAATAATCATGAGGTTCATGATCTCGATGGCACTCAAAAGAATAATTCACAACGTAACTCAAATCAAGATGAGTACTTGTTCAATGGTTTCATCACTAATGCGAACACTAGGATGAAGCAATAAAGGATAGATAACATCGATACATGTAGAATTTAGCAATCAAAGGTAGTCTTTTCATTAATCACAAACAAGTCAAAATTGTACCGTAACACAATACGCGTCACTATGTCATACAATTCTCAGAACTCATCCTACCAACTGATGTCTCAGTTAAGTTAGGGATTATTTTTAAAAGATACCACAATGAATACTAATCTACAAGAGTCATTAGGTGTCCCACCTGTCCCGGAAGATCCATCGGTCCCAATTCAGAAGAAGATTTCTTCAATTTATTTCTTGGACACTGGGCATCCTCGTTAGCGGACAATGGTCTAGGAACAATACTTAACACGAATCAACAATCAATTAAAATCTTATAATTCAATCACAGAACTTAACGACTTCCTCTTATCAATCTCATATTCCATACGAGTTAAATTTTACTTTATCCAAGTTTCAACCAATTTTATACTCAATTCGATATCCTACCTCAATCTCCAATACTTTCAATCTTATTCTTCGGCCTTGTAAAGGCAATACAATCTCAATATGAATCAACACTTAATTTCCAATCTTATTAACTGTTACAACAACAATTATCAAATGAGTCACTAGTATCAAATGACTTGATCATTCAACTTAGACTTCTCGGAAAGGTATTAGTGACATGAGGCTTTTGGGTAATGGTTCCAATAACAGCCTCAAGTGCAACATTCACCCTTTCGATTTCAAGTTTAAGAATTGGATGACAACGAATCAGATGACATCTTTCTAGGTGGTAACGTTTTGTCAAACTCCACTCTATAAGAAAAGATCGTCATGACATCGATATCAGATTTAATCTCGCCAATTCTTTTTCAATATCACAATCAACTAATATCTACATTTCTACGCATATCAACCATTTTGTTGGGATCACAGATATCCACAACTTGGTTTAGATCTAGGATAGCTAGAATTCCTACGAGAATAGCTTCGATTAATACAGGGGATTTAGGGTTACTTGTGACAATCTACGTCGTATAAATATCTCGTATAAAAATCAAAATAATCATCAAACAATCATGTAATAAAATTACATCATATATATATATATATATAATCCAAGTTATATATATATTAAAATAACACTTCTCAGTCTGGCCTTGTCGGTAACTCGGGAATTCTTCGGCACCGTTATAGTCAAAAGATTTTTAGACATTTTTAGAAAAATGTTTATAATTAAAAGATTTTGAAATGTTTTATTCAAAACCTTGGTTTTAAAAATCTTTCGTTCTCTATAACGAGAGCTCTGGTACCAAACTGTAACACCCCCAAATTTATACAACTCAGTACAGCGGAAGACTACTTGGTGTTACGGGATAGCACATTACTCACATCATAGACAACGCATAAAAATCGCGTCGTTTAATAATAAATCATTTCCATTCATAATGATCAAAGTTACATCGGTCCCAAGTCATTATATTTCATACAAAGTTTTACAAAGTATTTGAATGGAAAAATATTGTTTAAGTGCGGGCCATGAATTCTTGTCGTCTTCCCGAGAATTACCTTCAAGTACCTGAGATAAAACATGTTAAAAGAAAAGGTCAGCGATAACGCCGAGTGAATTCATAGAGTTTAATAATTTCCATCAATATAACTTTGGTATAAAATTAGTACCAAAAATCAATTCGTACAAATCATTGCAATAGGCCGTAAAATAGCCAAAATCATTTTATACAAATCTGTGTAATAGGCCATGAAATAGCCAAAGTCATTTTATACAAGTCCTTATCGAAAATCATAATATAGGCATTAGCCTTAAAAATTATTATACGAGCCAATGTCGTAAAAACATCATACAATATGTCTTATGACGTTGTATAAAATCAAATAAAAACCATTATATGAATATGGTTATGAAAACCAAAATACAAACATAATATCAATAGTATGACCCTGTATTGCTAGTCAGGCAATACATCGTAATTCGGAGCGTCTATTAGTATTTCGTTAATTCGGATTATTATAAGCCGCATGACATTGTTACCTTACTAAACCAACAACGGGTAGCTAACCCGATACCAATTTTTGCCCATCTAAGGTAGCGTGTCGTCACAAAGGTCACGCTATGGAAATCTTCTCATACATTAATTCGCTTACCAATCAATGTGGCACGACGGGGATCAACCGTCAAGGCGCGAACTGGGGTGATCGTCCCCAAATAGTACTATTAAATGCATAAGCGTCTACCAACTCCCGGTAGTTCACAATTCATGCTAATGGGACTTTTAGTGACATAACCTAACTTTAATAATCCATATAATTTCATCTATCGGGTCCTTTAATCATTTATCGGGTCATACAATCGGGTCATTCAATCATTCGGGTCCAAATCAATAAACAAACAATCGGGACAAATGGTGTCCTAATTTATAAAAATACTAACATGTTATCTCCCTCGCGGGTTTATAAAACATTTATAAAAACATTTAAAAGAGTGTGAGGCTATGAACTCACGTTGATATGGGAAGGCGGGTTATCGGCGATTCGGTCGTACGGTACGTGCTTCAATCACGGAAACCTATATAAATAATAATCGGTCTTAGACGTTTGTCCAATGACTTTATAAAAATATCAATTATGTATACATATGATGATTATATATATATATGATGATCAAGTGGGTTTACATATTCTCGTTTACTCATTTTAGAGTTATGTGTTGATAACTTTTATACTAGTTTTCTCGTTTTACCTATTTACGTGTTTTAGGTCCAATAAGCCTATTATAAGTTCTTAACTTGTATTAATCCTTTTTGTACTTATATTATCAGTACATACACTTTCAAGTTGGGCCCAAATGGGTTAAGTCCAATAATAAGTTTATAAGTGTTCTAGTCCATTTTTGTTGTATTATTAGTCCAATAACGTTAATTTAGTCCGTTAACGTCCGTATTTCTTATAGTTCGGATTTTATCGGTTTTTACTTGTATTAGTTACTTAAACATCAGTATATAACTTTTATAAACTTTACATTAGACGGGTTTGGTCGTCTAAGTTTTATTTGGCGAAAAACGTTAATTTCACGGCGATAGCCGAAAAAGTCGTAAAAATCAAGTTTATAGTTTTTATTACTTATAAATATTATTTTACCACCATTTATATAATTTACCCATTTAATTAACCTTTTATACATTTATATAAATAAGTTTTATAAGTTAGTGGGTTTATATTTTTACATTTTATATATTATAATGTGAGTGCTTATATAATAATAATAAACATTATTTCCAAAAATCTGATTTTTAACTTCATGTTCACCATTTTTAACATATCTAGAGTTCTATAATGAATTAGAAGCTCAAATTTGTATCACATAAACTACATGATATGTGCTACATTTAACTCTCCTATAGCTACTGTTGAATCATCTTCTAAATATTTTCTAAAATTCGTCCAAAACAGTAACCTCAGATTTATACACTAAACTTGTTTTGATCATATCTCACTCATTACAATGATTCCATTGCATGGCCAACTCTCACATGTGTACAAGACCCATAGCTTACTGTAAATCCATTCTACTTCATCATTTTATCAGTCCATGACCTGTTTACTTACTGTTTTATACAGCCATGTAAATTAATCAAGATTTTAACCTTGTTTCATATGGTTTTCCACCTTTTTAAGCATGTTTATCAACACCAAATCCCCACATAATATTTTTAATCATAATTCATCATCATATACATATACATAAGTGAAAGAAATACAATATTACATAATCAAAAATAACAAGAAGGATAGGAAAAATGATCCTTATACCACCATAGGGATGAAAAGATGAGGTTGATGAACAAGGCTTGGATTTTGATCACACAACTTGTGATAAATCAACACCAATCTTCAAGGCCACCAATACTTGTAATCTTCTTGTAGAAATCATCCCTTGGACATCACCAAATCTTCTCCTTGGATGTTAAAATCACCACCAATCAATATATCTTCAATGGGTTTCCATCATATGCAAGTTATACATATGATTTGTGGTTAAATTTGATCAAAATGGGTGTTTATGGGTGCATATGGGACGGACTAATGAAGGAGAGAAGAGAGGATTTGATAAACTTTTTAGCTAAGTTTGCATGTTGTGTGTGTGTGAAAGAGAGATGGGAACTTTTGATGGTTTTGATGCTTAAGCTTGTTTTGAGACAAGTGTCTCTTGCAAGTCCCTAGTATTGACAACAAAGAGTGGGTTTATGGCTTGTTTTGCCGCCCATGGTGGGGGTGAGACAAGTGTAAACTTGTTTCATCCCCACTAATTTACGGGTACTCCTCGATTCTAGTTTCCTCGATTCGCGTGCCCTCGGGTCGTTGTACGAAAAACATTTTTATAAATTATGAATCAACGGCACAAAACGAATCTAATAAAAATTGTCTCATCAAAAACGGAGTTCGAAAACGTAAATACGTAATCCGAAGGTTTCCTGTTTAGTCGTAAAGGACGTTAAAATAAAATCGTAAGTCCTAATCTCTTCTCGTAAATTTTTTAGTTTATGAACCAACACAAATTTAAAACTCCAAAATAATATTCACGGATAAATTTATTTTCTGGAATGTCGGACTGTCACCAAGGATGGTGTATGTAAACGTAAGCACGTAACGTTGAATCCTCCGGTTTAGACGTAGTCGATGCTACTCCAAGACGTAAATCCAAATTTCTTCCCAAAAATAAGTGAGTTCATATTGTAACATTAAAATAATATTTTCAAATAATATTTGAGAATAAAATATCAATCGTAAATTGACGGATTGTCACATTCAGTGGGGACCTAACGCAAACTCTGTTTAGTATTATCTTGGGATTTGGAAAACTGTAGACTTGTATGATTTTAATAATGTTTAAATTTATGTTTAAACTTTTACGTCTCTTTGAGTCGTTTAATATAGCTTATGTGTGATGATAACTACGTAGCACCCAAATGTTGTAGTTCCGCTGCGCACATCATTTGTTGGGGGTGTTATATGCTTATACAGATTTTTAGTCAGTTCATTTATGCTACGGCATTTATCTAAATAACCGTAGTACAAGTATTAACAATATCCATTTAAACTTATCTATATAAGTTTCATTTCTAAGTAAACATACAATGTTTAACTTTTAATATCAGTTTGCATTCGTAATAAATGTATTAATAATAACCATTCAACTTACAATTAAGTTTCCTTTTTAAGTAGACATAAAGTTTCCTACTTAAAATATTAGTTTACATTCGAAGTTCATGCATTATAATCATCCATTGAAACTTACTATTAAGTTTCATAATTAAGTAAACATAAAAATGTTCCACTTAAAATATTAGTTCACATTCGTAGTTCATGTATTATAATCATCCATTTAACTTACAATTAAGTTTTATATTTTTAAGTAAATATAAGAAGGTTTTACTTAAAACATTTATTATTCTTAGTACATGTATTAGTAATAACCATTTAAACCCACAATTAAGTTTCATATTTTAAGTAAACGTAAGGTGTTCTACTTATAATATTAGTATTCAGTTTATTTAACGTTCATATAATTTTATTTCTTAAAAGTATATGAGTCCATGTATTAGTAATAAATATCCATATTGTTTATAAAATTTATTTCATAAAGCAAAAATATAAATATTTTATTTTTGAAAAATAAAATATAATATTTTTTTAACTTAAAATTTCCCATAAATTATTTAACACTTATAAAATAACTTATTAATTACAACTTTAAGAATTTATACATTAATCCTTATGATTTAAGTTCTAATTAAGTTTAACTAAATTTAAAATAGAATTAGGGTTAGGGCTTGTTAAAGTTTCGGTACATGGCAAAACTAGTCCCTCCATATTTTAAACAAAGTATAACTTTCGGATTTTTACACATTTGGTACCTAGGGCTTGTTAAAGTTTTGGCTTATGGCTGATTTAGTCCCCCTAGTTAAATCTAGGTTTTGTAACTTTCATAAAATAACAAAACAGCCCCTAGGGCTTCTTTAAGTTTCAGATTATTACCAAAATGGTCCCTAAGGTTATAAAATGAAAAAACAACTTTTAGAAACTTTCCAAAATGGTCCCTAGGGTTGAATATGCCACGGATGGTATTTATTAAACCCTAGACTTTTGGATAATTACATTTTCAGTCATTGTGTTTACTAACATATCAAAACAAGTTTCATAAGTCACAGTTTTAGTCCTTAAGTTTCATAAATTGTCATTTTAATCCAAAAGTTGTTATAAGTTATATTTCTTTATAAAAACTTTTATTTAAACATTCAAAACATTATATGGGCTCATAAATGGGCTAAACATCCAATGGGCCATCTAGTGGGCCTAAATATATTTTAATTCCACTAACTTGTTAAATGGGCCTTCAACACATTTATTGGGCTTAATTACATTTTAAGTCCATTAATTTACTTAAATTGGTTCAAATATAATCTTAAGTCCATTAGGTCACTAAGATTTATTAAATGGGCTTATTGGGTCCATTAAGTCTTGGGCTAATATTGCATGGGCTTAATTAGTCCATTAATACTACTTTTCATTTTATGTAAGTATTAATCTACGATTTTCTTATAAGCTTATCATTAGCTTATCCATATTTAGTTTTAAATCTTAATAAAAGAATAAAACTTATAGTTTATTTTATGTGATGTACCAAATGAGATCTATATGTGTTACAAGGTTGCATGCAAGTCATAAGCCCTAATATGAGCTTATAACTCATGGCTATAATTTATTATAGCTTATTAAGATGAGTAAAAACTTATTTTATGGTTCCATGTACTTAAAGTGTCCCCAAAATAAGATCTAACTATGTACAAATCAAGAAATCAAGTCACAAGTCCATACATACATACATATAGCCTACGGCTATAGTTTTAATCTTGGTATTTCCAAGATGAACATTTTAGCTAGTTTTATGTCTTGTGAATATTTATAAAAATACAACATGATTATCTAGGTTTCATGCATGTTTCCAAGATTACCATAAATCCAAGAAAACAACATATAGCTCACGGCTATATTGTTTTCTCCCAATGTTCCAATAAGATTTATAAGCTTGTTTTATGTTTATCATGTTAAGTTAAATACTCTTCTCATTAGATCTAGGTCTTATATAAGCATGCATGTACATCTAAACCCCATTTAAGTTTATATATAGCCCACGGCTATATATGTACACATAACTCATTTTAGTCATTTTTAGTATTCCATTTCACATGTAATAATACATTTTCCATCATTAAAACTTAGTACATAAATCATAGATACATCATTCATTTAAGCCGTGACCTTTAAGGTCATGGTCTTTCATGATTTTTAAGTTACACATGTTTACTTATGAGATCTATGGTTATTAGTTAACCAAAATCCCAAAAAGTAAGATGTGTAACCCATGCTATATTTAAATTCATAAAATGGTTCATATGATTTTAAGTCAAGTTAAAACATAGAGTACTAGTCATAGGTTTCTTTATTAAAAAGATTTTTAACCATGACTAATGGTGCTCAAAAATATGTCGTGACCTTTAGGGTCATGGTCTTTACCAAATCTTGATTTTAACAAGTTATATACAGGTGTTTATAGATGAATGATGATGCATGCAAGTAAAAATGAAGAAGCATAAGGAGTATACCTTCCTTGCTTAAAAGTTACCAAGGAAGATCTAGATGAACAAGAAGATTATAGATTTAATCAAGAAGATGATGGAAACCCTAACTATAACCACGCCGTGACCTTTAAGTTTTCGGCTAGGGCTTGTTATAGTGATTCCAAAGATGACGATGCTACCAAATGATTAGTAGTTAAGATGGGAAAAAGATCTAGTGGATTTAATGAACAACTTTGGATGCTTATGGCTTAATGCCGAATGATTTGAGAGAGATAGGTGAAGTGAGAATGAGATTTAAGTTGCATGAGAGAATGAGATGTATGTGTGTGTTTTTCGTCTAAAAGGGGGAAATAGAATGCCAAGGCAAAAGGCATGATTGCCTTGGTAAGAACACTTGTGCCAAGTGTAGGCTCTTGTGTTTCTAAGGCATCCCTTCTCCTTCCACATACACATTTGTGCCGTGTATAGCTACCTAAAGGGCAATAGGCTTTGGTTTGGGCATATGTTGGGCTAACACATAAGGAGTATGGTCTTGGGCTAATCCAAGAAGGTTTTAAACATGTTCATGGTATGCATACACACATACATACACGGCTACATATAGTATGTGTAGCATTTTTTTCAAATTTTAGTTAAGTGTTGTATACATCAATATTGATTATACATTTTATTACTTGTTTCCCCTAGTTTTAAATACAAGGTTTAAATTATGAAACTTACTACAACAAGTATGAATGTAAAAGTATAAGTACATAATGGACAAGTTCACACATAACTAATAGAAACATAACACATGAGTATGTGTTCTAGTATTAATGGGTGAAACTTCATTACATAAAATCATGGTAAAATCATGGATTTTACAAGAACTTTCTTCCATACAACATCTCGAAAGATGCACACTTGATGCTAGCGTGCCAGCTTTTTTGTATGCAAACTCAACTAGATAGATACAATCATCCCAGCTTCCTGTCCACTATAGAGCACACGCCCGCAGCATATCCTCCAATGTCTAAATAGTACGTTCTGACTGTCCGTCAGTCTAAGGATGAAAGTCAGTGCTGAGATGCATGATCCGATGAGCTGCCAGTCTCGGATGAATGTCAGTGCTAAGCTTAAGTCTAGTGCTCCAAACTTTCTGTAGACTCTGCCAGAAACATGATGTGAAACGGGGATTTCTGTCAGAGATGATTTTTGATGGAGTACCATGCAGTCTCATGATCTCCTTCTGAAAAGTGTATGACAATTTGCTGACCGGATGCTCCTTGTGGATTGGCAGAAATTGAGAAGATTTAGTCAATCTATCAACAATAACCTAGATGGCATCGTTCTTCCTCTGAGTCACAGGAAGACCAGTAACAAAATCCATGGAGATTTTGTCCCACTTCCATGCTGTAATATCTAATGGTTATAGTAAACCACTAGCTCCCTGGTGTTCGATCTTAACCTGCTGACATTCATACATTTAGAAACGAAGGTGGCAACATCCTTCTTTATACCACTCCACAAAAAATGCTGCTTGATGTCGTGGTAGATCTTGGTAGAACCAAGATGTATGGTAAATGGAGAGTTGTGAGCTTCAGTTAGCACAAATTCCCTGAGTGTAGAGTCATTAGGAACCACTAGTCTACTGCCCTGCCATAAGATACCGTCATCCTCAACACGAAACTCCATCTGCTGCCATGGTTTTGAATGATAGCCCAAATCTCACCATCGTCCTTCTGAGTTTCCTTGATCCTAGAATTTAAGTCTGGTTCCACTCTAAGATTCCCCCAGTAACCATGCTATCCTCGTACACAAAACTCAATATCAGTCATCTCTAGGTCACGGATGATCTCCTTTGCAATCCAGATGCCAGCAATCATACCCGACCTTCTGCTTAGAGCATCTGCCACCAAATTTGCATTACCAGGATGGTATTAAATGTTGGTGTCATAATCCTTCAGTAGCTCTAACCATCTTCTCTGTCTCATGTTCAGTTCCTTCTGGGTGAAGATGTACTTGAGACTCTTGTGATCGGTGAATATGTCACATGATTCAACATACATATAATATCTCCATATCTTCAATGCGAAAACAACCACTGCAAGCTCCAAATCGTGAGTAGGATAGTTTTCTTCATAATATTTCAGTTGTCGTGATGCGTATGCAATAACCTTCCCATGTTGCATGAGAACATAGCCTAGACCCTTTCCTGAAGCGTCACTATAGATCTGAAATCCACCTGAGCCAGATGGGAGAGTAAGAATAGGTGCAATCACTAACTTCTTCTTAAGATCTTCAAATATCTTCTCTCGTTCTTCCATCCAGATGAATTTCTCTCCTTTCCTCATCAGCTTAGTCAAAGGTAAGGCTAACCTTGAAAAGTTCTCTACAAACCTACTGTAGTAGCACGCTAAATATAGAAAACTTCGGACCTCTGTTGTAGATGTAGGTCTCGACCATTTGGTGATAGCTTCGACCTTTGCAGGATCCATGGTGATCCCCTCTACAGATACAATATGGCCAAGAAATGCCACCTTGCTTAACCAGAACTCACACTTGGAGAACTTGGCATACAACTCCTTTTGACGAAGAAGGTGTTCCTCATGTTCCTCCTTGGATTTGGAGAAAATTAGGATGTCATCAATGAACATGATAACGAACTTGTCCAGAAACTCATGGAAGACATGTTTCATCAAATCCATGAAGACTACTGGAGCATTTGTTAGTCCAAATGGCATGACTACGAACTCGTAGTGCCCATAACGTGTACGGAAAGCAGTCTTAGAGATATCCTTCTCTTTAACCCGTAACTGATGGTAGCCAGACCTCAGATCGATCTTGTAGAAATACTTGGCGCTCTGAAGTTGATCTAAAAGGTCATCTATTCGCGGAAAAGGATAACGATTCCTGATCGTGATCTTGTTCAGCTCATGATAGTCTATACACAAACGCATGCTGTCGTCTATTTTCTTCACGAAAAGTACCGGTGCACCCCATGGTGATGCACTAGGACGGATGATACCTCGTTCCAGAAGTTGCTGCATATGATCTTTTAATTCTTTAAGCTCTATAGGAGCCATGTGATAATGAGCTTTGGAAATTGGCTCTACACCTGGAATGAGCTCAATTCCAAACTCGACTTCACGAACAGGTGGTATGCCCGGAAGTTCATCAGGAAATACGTCCAGAAATTCTGACACAATAGGTTGATCTTGGATTGATGGAGACTCGGCAGTAATGTCAAGAATATTGACTATGAAACCCTGACAGCCGTGTGTTAATAAAGAACGCGCCTCCATGGACGAAATAATTTGTACCGATCTCCCTGGTAGAAAACCATGGTGTATGTACTCTGGAGATTTAACATCACCGAAGATAACTCGATAAGTGTGGCAGTCTATCGTATCCTGGTGTTTGGATAACCAGTCCATGCCCAATATCAAATCAAAATCACACATGACCAAATGAAGTGCGTCAACTCTGCGAATTTTATCATCAAAATCTAGGGGAAGATCTCTGTAAACCTGGGTGATTCGTACAGAGTCCCTAAGTGGCGTGGAAATGCATAAGGCATTATCTAATGGCATAGGGGGAATCCTAACACGTACATCAAAATCAGTGGATATGACTGAATAAGTCGCTCTAGTATAAAACAGAACACATGTTGCCAAACGATTCCTGAAGAGATTCCCAGTGATGGTTCCTAAAGTCTTGTTCGCCTGATCTCTAGTAGTAGTGAACACGCGACCAGAAGTACGAGGTGGTTTGTAGTCGGCATGTCTAGAGGTGCCTTCTATCTCACCTTGGCGACAATCCTTCTGCTGATGGCCTTGTTGGCCACACTTGAAACAACAACCAGTACCTCGGCGACAAACACCAGAATGTATGCGCGAACAAGTAGGACAGATAGGATGCGTGAATCCTTCAGCATGCGTCCTAGCTAGCTGAGAGCCTGTTCAAGGATTTACATGCATGAGATATGATCATGGAACATAAGCATGATTACATATAAGGTTTGATATTTACTAGATGAAGTAGAACGGTTAGGCTGTGAACCTCTACGGTCCTGATGCCTACCGTTGTTATTGTTCTTGAATATGAGTCATTAGAGTGTCGGAATACCATAACATAAGATAGTTTAACATGAAAGAAGGTTAATTTAGGGACCTGCTGTTGTTCGAGTTATTAGCGTTTTTACGGTAATTATCATTACCACCACACGTCTCTGAACTAGAACGATCGTTGGTCTGACTGTTTCCCTTAGATGCTTGCTGTTGAACGACCGCAGGCTTACGGTCGTCAGTCTTCTGTCTTAAATGTAAAATTGAACAAAGGATGATATGAAAATTGTTGATCCCAAACTTAGATCGATTAGCTTTGTGTATTCGAGATTAGATCAAGTAATACACGTAGAGAAACCTTTGTATATGCTTTATGAATCTAAGTGTTATGCGGAATTTAACACTTAAACAAGAACACACAATGATGTAAACAAACTTTCACTTTGATTATCAATATCAAACTTGCTTACAATGAAAGATGTTTTACGAACGAAATCTTATATAAAACTTATATTAAACATTAACCTAAAGGCCTTCTTTTATAGACATAAGAAGCCTTGTACAATAATCTACGTATCAACTATTCTAGGTAAAGATAAATATAGAAAATACATTATTGTTCTTATCTTTACTAGAAGTATTCTAGAATATAATACACGCATAGAATATATCTTCCATCAGTGCTTGTCTTCAATGTGTCAACGCTTGACTTTAACTTGTCAACGCTTGAGCTGTCAGCGTTTGTTTTGTTCTTGTCAACGCTTGTTTTGTTCTTGTCAGCGCTCAAGTGATCTGGCCTTAATTTATTCCCAACAATCCTCCCCTAAACTTGATATTCACTCTTATGATCAAGTTTCTGAATAAGCATTAAGGACTAGGAGGAATCTTACAAACCTTCTCATATTGATAGTGAATAAATCTGATCAAATCTTTTGCCACGTCACTTGAATAATCTATTTCCAGCTGAGTGTCCTTCATCTTTTCCAAAATAGCCTTGGATATGAAATACTGAGCATCCACAAGTAGATACTCAGCAAACTTTGTAGAACTTAAATGGTATACACCAGCAGCTGAATATAACCTCCATTGAAGACCAATGAGGTCATCTTCAAGATCCTTCCATATTGCAGGATCCTCATCTTTTGGTCCACACATTCTTTTGAATGTGGTCCAAAGTTTTATTCCATTAGCTGAAGTTGGTACTTCATCCTCATACTTGGTCTCCAGCAACCTCCAAAGGTCCACCAAGTCTTCTCTATCAGAACTTGCAAACAAGGATATGAGAGTGGTAAAAGTATGTACCTCCTTTCCAAATCTGCCAATCTTCCAGAACCCACATTCATCTTCTTCATAGCTCACAATTGGGTTCCTGGAATCTAATGGTAACACTTGCACCATATCTGAAGCTTCTAATGGGGAGAGCTTGAGGCTCTTTCTTATAACTGCTTCACTTGGATATAGTGGATCCATATCTTTTGGAAACTGAAATTTAATTCCCTTCTTCACTGGCCTGGGAACCATCATAGCTTTCTTGATTTCCATTTCTTCTGCAAGTTCCTCCTTTCTTTCATCTGAAAGAAGTCTAAGAGTGTTTGCTTCCTGCACTCTCACGCAAATGGGATAAGCCCTGTTTTCCAACTCATCAAATGTCAAAGCCTTCAACTTCTGATATGTCCATCCAACTCCATAACATCTGAGAAACATAAAGTAGAGCTCCCTTCTATCCCTTTTTCAACTCTGAGAGAATATTGCTTACCTTGTTTTTCAAAATTACCTTACAATCCTTATGAACTCTAAGAAGAAGCTCCAAACCCCATATTTGATCTGAAATGGTCAAGTCTGGATTATCCATGCATCTTTCTTCCCAAGCATTGTACATTTCAACCACCTCTGGCATGTCAAAGTCAACCTGCAATTTCAATTCTCTCAACTTTTCCCTAGCAAACTCATCACCATACTCAAGCCTTTCTGGTTCTATTATCATCACACTTGAGTCTGAGCTAGCTCCATCACTTCCTTCTTCTGAAGTCACAACAAATGGTGACTTTTCCTTTTCATCATGTTCCATGATTTGTGCAGCCAATATTCTATCAAATTCAACTTGGGCTGCATCCTTTGGAACAATCTCTTCTACAATTTTACCCTTACCCTTATCTGATGGTGCAATGGTTGGTAAGGTAGATGGTAATACCTGAGTAGAAACCTCCTTGATGATAGACGATGACTGGGATACATCACCTTCATGTGCAGGTCTGTCAACGCCCAAATTTGTTCTATTAGCGCCCAAAATACTTCTACCAGCGTCCAAATTTTCCTTGTCAACGCTCAAATATCTTCCCTCAGCGCCTTGTGTAACCTCTCTCAACATAGCTGTAAATGATAAATTTAAGTTGGTGGGAGAGACTAAGGACGTATCAAAACCTGTTTGTTTCTTCAAAGTTGTAAGGGCCTCAGCAACATCCATTGATTGACCATCCTGGCTGCCCTTATCACTCAGATTTATTTGATCTTCCTCCCCTTTGGAAGATTCCTCCATACCCCTTCTAGAACGATCACTTTCCAAAACGACAATCCTCTCCCTCAATTGCTTGAGTTCAAGGCCTTGTGAGCTGACTACTTGTACTAAGTCTGCACTTTGCTTTTGCAAGCTAATGCAGACTGCCGTCAATTCCATAAGAGTCATTGGTTCCAGTCTGCCCTCTTCTAAAATGGGAATTTGACCTCCCAATTCAGATTCATTGGGCATGGATGAGGACTTAATGATGGTGGGACTGCCTTGGCCAGCATCTAAGCCTGAACCAATAGTCCCAGCCTCATCCAGGTCACCAGCCACACTTGTGGTGGTGGTTCTCTCTGCTACATGGCTAGGACCACCAAAGGAGAACACTCCAATAGTCATTTGGCGTTTCATCAACCTATATTCAGGGGGTGTGGAAGATGGTGTGGAAGAATGGGTAGATGTGGGTTGGTTAAGGGGTGTTTGGGATTGTGAAGGTTGTGTGTCAGCGTTGGAAATAGGTACATCAACGCCAACATTGAGTGTATCAGCGTTGAAGGATTCTGAGTCAATTTGTATTTGTTCAGGTGAAGGTAAAGGTTCAGGAATTGGTTCAAGTTGTGGTTGAGGGTCAATTTGAGGTTGGGGGTCTGGTTGGGGTTGTGTTGCTGCAATAACAGCAAGCATGGCTTGGGTTAAAGGTAGGTCTCTATGGGGTGGTGAGTCCATCTTCATAAAAATAGCTTTCTTTTGCTCAGGGATCTTATAAAAATCATTGTGATCCCTGGAGCAGTAACCTTGATCATCAAAAACCATTTGCAGAAAACGGGGATAAGCTAAAGTCATTTTTGTCCCCTTGTTTTTACACATCCCCTCAAAAATCATTTTAGAATAGTTATATTTTTGCCCTGTTGCAATGCACACAATAGCACTGGCAATGGATCTATTGATCTCATTGTGTGTAGTACATTTGGGACTCAAACATTGAAGGAGGACATGTATGAGGTACTTCCAGGATGGGGGAAATTCCTGCTTATGATACTTATTAAGAGTACCTTCATCAGGAAAAGGATATCCCAAAGCCCTAAGCCCTTGTTCTATTTCATTTATGGGAAGGGTGGCTATACCATCAGCATCATCAAGATGCAAGGCTTGGCGTACCAAGGCCTTAGTAACCACCCAAGATCTCCCATGAACAATAGAAGTCAATGTGGTCACTCCATTAAATGTTGAGGAACTAACAGTGTTCCAAAACTGCTTAATGTGTGTGACTGGAATGAGTGGTGCATGAGAAAGAGCATACCTTAATGGGGATGCGTTCAAATATGCCACCATTTGTGTGTACTGGGGAAACAGAGCATCATCAGCGACAAGATAAGCAATCATGTTGTGTTGTGATCTGAACCCCAATTCCAATTCTGTTGGTTTAAACCTTGGTGCCATTGATGAAAGCTGTTAATTTTAAGTGAAGAAGATGAAGTTGATAAGAGAAAATTGTTAGACTAGAATTATAGATACCCTGTTCAAAATAGGAGCCAAATTTATAGGAGAAAAAGAATCCATGTGATTGGCCCAAAAATAGGCAAAGATTTTCAAAAATCAATCATGAAAATATTGAAAAAGTTATAAGTTATCTCATGCATTAAATGAAAGTAACAACTCCTAAAATTACGGCTTGAAAATATGTCAAAAAGTAACAACTGGGTAGGTCCCATTGAGTGTCAACGGTCAAAAAATAACCTATCAACGCCCAACGGCTATAATCTTGTCAATGTTTGCCTATAGCCATGTCAGCGTCCAATTTGGTCACAACAACGTTTGGAAAATTCTTGTCAGCGTCCAAAAATAAAAATATTTTAAAAAGTGAAAAATGACCTTAACAAGTAATTTATCCTAGAGAAGATAACCAAAAGATGATAATTATCATAGGGCGGCAAGCACTGTCCAGTTATGCACACTTGCATAAGCAAGATAGACATAACAGTCCTCTAGTGTCACTTGCTAACCAAAACTCTTAACAACCAAGTTACCTTATAAAATCCTTGTTACTCCCAGGTAAATCCCATATCAAAATCATTCCCAAGTCTCCCAACAGACCACAACCAATTCTAGGCCAAAAATGTCTTGGCAGCATGCATAGTATATCAACTTTGCATGCTACAGTGCCTCATGATTTAGTAAAACTAACTCATACTCACCTGTGGACACAATCTAGAATTGTGATAAGAGTATCATATGGATACCCAAACATCCTAAAGGTTCCTAAAACCTCCCCTTAAACTATGATACAAAAAGTATGCTAAAATCATGCATGAACATAAAAATTTATGTCAAGATAGGAATGAAACATTCCAACCATCATTCATAAATAAAAACTTGTCCAAATGCTTCTCCATTGATCCATAAGCAACTCTGTATCCAATGGTATACTGCTAACACCATCTGCACATTTAGATTGAAACCACAAAACTAACATTGTTGCTGACAACGCCCCGATAACACATGACATCGTTGAGGGAAGCTTTGTCAGCGTTAGACAATTATATTGCTGACAACGTTACAAAAACACTTATCAGTGTTCAGGTAACCTTTGTCAGTGTTAGAAAAATATAGTGGAAAATCGAAATCATCAATAAGACCAATAATAATGCATTATCCTGTACATACTTTTACAAAAAGAATCCAAAACACATATTATGTGAGATTGACCATTCCAATACTTGTTACCAAGTATTGAAATCTCCCAGCATCAAAAGGTTTAGTTAATAAATCTGACACATTTTCCTCAGTGTCAACCCTATCTGGTTGTATTAAACCTTTCTCAAAGCAATCTCTTATAAAATGGTGTCTAATTTCTATGTGTTTAGTTTTAGAATGATGTACAGGATTCTTAATGATGCATAAAGTACTAATATTGTCAAAATATATCTTAGTATGCATGAAATTGTACCCATAGTCCAACAGCTGGTTCTGAATCCACAACACTTGGCCACAACATGCAGCTGCAGCCATATACTCTACTTCAGTTGTAGAATTAGCCACCACTATTTGTTTCTTGCATTGCCAAGATATCAACCTGCTCCCAAGAAACTGACATCCACCAGTTGTGGATTTCCTATCAAATTTATCACCTCCATAATCACTATCTGAATATGCAATCAGCTCCAATGGTGAATCCTTTGGGTACCACAAACCAAGACTAGGATAGCATCTTAGATACCTAAAGATCCTCTTCACAACATAAAGGTGACATTCTTTGGGAGTCACTTGATGGCGTGCACAAGCACACACAGCAAACATGATATCAGGTCTGGAGGTAGTAAGATACATCAAGGATCCAATCATGGATCTATAATGCCTGACATCAACATCTTTCCCATCTCCAATCTTTCCCCAAGGGTGTTCTCTATCCATAGGAGTAGTAGCCCTCTTTTCATGTAGAGAAAAGCCTAACTTCTTCAAGATTTCAGCCACATATTTGTCCTGGGAGATGAATATACCATCCTCTTTCTGCTGAACTTGTAAACCAAGAAAGAAGTTCATCTCCCCCATAGCACTCATCTTGAATTTGTCTGTCATAAGCTTGGAGAAATCCTCACTCATCTTTGGATCAGTAGACCCAAAAATGATATCATCAACATAGACCTGCACAAGCAACACATCCTTGCCTTTCTTCTTAGTAAATAGTGTCTGATCTATGGTGCCCCTCTTGAATCCATTGTCCACCAAATAGGAAGATAAAGTACCATACCATGCTCTAGGGGCTTGATGAAGGACATACATAGCCTTTTTGACTCTATACACTTTATCTGGATGCTCTGGATCCTCAAAACCAGGAGGTTGCATGACATATACTTCCTCAACAATGGTGCCATAGAGAAAAGCACTCTTGACATCCATTTGATAGACTGTGAAGCCCATGCAGGAGGCATAGGCTAGAAAAATCCTAATAGCTTCATTCCTTGCAACTGGTGCAAAGACCTCCTCATAGTCTATCCCCTCCTCTTGTGTATAACCTTGAGCCAGTAACCTTGCCTTGTTTCTGACCACAATACCTCTTTCATCTCTTTTGTTCGTGAGAACCCATCTTGTCCCTATAGGTCTGACATATCTAGGACATTCAACCAGCTCCCAAACATCCTGAATTGCAAATTGGTGAAGCTCATCCTGCATTGCTTCCACCCAACTTGGTTCTTTGAGAGCATCAAATATTTTCTTGGGTTCTTCTTGTGACAGAAAACATGCAAACAAACATGCTTGCACAAGAGGGGTATCAACCTTCTTGTGTATATTGGCAATAAACCCACCAAGACCTTGGTGAGACCTTCTAGTCTGAACTGGAGTCATAATATCACCAATGATCTGGGAAGGGGGGTGATTCTTCATTGTAGAAGTGAGAACTCCTCCTTCAAAAAGTCTGGTGTCCTCAACCTCATGCTCCATGTTGCCAATATCTTCTTCATCAGACTCTCTTATATCAACATAAGGATGACCTTCTTCATAATAATTGGAAGGTTCACCTTGTTCAAAAGTGGAAGAGAAAAGATGTGCAAAGGTGTTGTCAACGTCTAAACCTTGTTTGTCAGCGCTTGGGCAAACAACGCTTGAACTGTTGTTGTCAACGTCTGAGCCATCAACGTCTGAATTGGTCTTGTCAGCGCTAGATTTACCTTTGTCGGCGCCTGAACGACCATGCATGTTTGTATCTGGTGGTACTTGGAAACCACCATTATCTTGTCCAGCAGCAGCAACAGCAAAAGCATCTGTCCAAATGGGAATTGTGACATATTCTAATGTAGGAGATGCCTTTTCTGCTTGTGATCCAACCTTCTCATGAACCTGTGTACCTGAAACATTAACAACTTGTTCCTCAACAACATTTGAAGTTACCTTCACAATGTTTGGATTAGTGACAAGCATATAATTTAAAGTTCTAGATAAGGGTTCCAAATCAAACAACCAATTAGGACCACTTTCAGGATCACTAGGTTTATTCTCTAAGAACCTAACATGTACTCTTTCAACTATACGTTTGTCCTCTTTAAGATAAACCCTATAACCCTTGCTCTGCACTGAATACCCCATGAAGTAACCCTCATCACCTTTTGCACTAAATTTCCCTAAGGCATCACTAGTATCCAAGACTACTACATGACAACCAAAAGGTCTGAGAAAACCAATATTAGGTTTTCTACCCCAAAGTAATTCATAAGGTGTTTTGTTCTGAATTTTGTTAACCAATGCTCTATTTTGTACATAGCAAGCTGTATTAACAGCCTCAGCCCAAAAGGCTATAGGAAAGTGAGCATCAGCCAACATTGTTCTGCCTGCTTCAATTAGGGTTCTATTTTTCCTCTCAGTAACCCCATTTTGTTATGGGGTTCTAGCAATACTAAATTGCCTTGTAATTCCTTTCCTGGCACAGAAATCATCTAACTTCTTTTTCCTAAATTCTCCACCATTATCACTCCTAAGCATTTTAACCTCATTGCTAGACCTCTTTTCAATCTGAGTGATAAAATCAATAAGAACATCAGATGTGTCACTCTTCATAGCTAGAAAGAATATCCAAGTAAATCTAGAAAAGTCATATGTGATAACAAAGCAATATGACTTACCATTCAAGCTTTCTATATTTGTTGGACCAAAGAGGTCCATGTGAAGCATATGAAGAGGTCTGGAACTAGTATGCACCTGTTTGGACTTGAATGAGACCTTGTGCTGCTTGCCTTTAAGACATGCAACACAAGAGTGGTCATTGTGGAAGGCCTTCTCAGGCAAACCATCAACTAAACCAAGCCTCACAAGTCTATTTATATTTTTAAAGTTTATGTGCCCTAGTCTCCTGTGCCACAAATTACTCTCATCTACTGAGGCCTTAGCATAAAAACAAGACATATTGGTATTCATTTTAATCCCATTTAAATTCACATTATATATGTCCTTATGCCTAGGTGTTCTATACTCAATATATTTATCATCAGGGATCTTAAAATCCTTGCTTAACACCAAACACTCAGTATCAGTGAAAAGAACTTTATTTTTGTTATCACAAACTTGTGATACACTAAACAGGTTGTAATCAAGTTCTTTTACCAGGAAGACATTCTCAAAACGCAGATTATTGGTGAGAAGGGTTCCTTTGCCTGTGATAGTTCCATATCCACCTCCAAAGTAAACCTTATCACCATCCTTAATAGGGGTGAAATTCGTTAGATAGTCTTCCTTCCCTCTCATGTGCCTTGAGCATCCACTATCCCAATACCCATAATCATTGATCTGTCTTTGAATGCCCTGCACATAAAGAAAACAAATTAGTTTTCTTTGGGAACCCAAGTCTTAAAAGACTTGGATTCATCTGGTTGTTCAATAAGAACAGACTTAGTTCACACAACAACCCCATTCTCATCCTTTTTAGGATGAAATACCCAGTTAACCCCAATAGGTTTTGTAATGACCTTTGAAATGTAATTAAATCTATTGCAAGTCATTGAAATCCCATTATCATTAGGGTTTTGATCTTTCTTGGGTCTCCATGTTAAGCTTGAAGAAGCTTTAGACCCCTTACCTTGTGGCTGCAAATATTTAGGTCTGGTCACGTTTCTGTCAGAGTTAGAATTTGTCCTGTCAACGCTGAAATTACCCTTGTCAGCGTTGAACCTAGGGTTTGCTACAGAAACCCATTGCCTATTTGACCAGGTGTTTGTCTTTTGAAAAGGTCTTTGTCCATGAGTTTTAGACCTTCTAGAAAAGAATGGGGCAGGTCTAATCACTTGTGGACTTTGCTGAACACAAGGTTTGGGTCTGACAACATTTGACTTCCTAACAACGTTGACTTTGTCCCTGTCTACGCTGAAATTATTCCTGTCAGCGCTGGCTTTGCGAGCGTTGACACACTTGTATGCCAAGTGTGAAAAGCTACCACAAGTGTAACAAGCTTTTCTAGACACAACCTTAGGTCTAGAAGAGTAGAAGCCTGTTCCATGATTGCTAACTTGACTCTTGGGTGACCTAGTATTCCTATACATCTCTGCATATTTAATGCTAGGTCCTCTAACAGTGTTTGAGCCTAGGTCAACAACTTTACCAGTGATTAGGTTAGTAACCTTAATGGGTGTAGACTCATTAGGACTTTCACATAGCAAGCCACCCTTGACAAATAGAGTAGGGTTAGCCTTCTTCCACTCATTTAGGTCAGTCAGTTTCTGTTGATACTCTTCAACTGGAGTGACAACTCTTGGTGGAGGAATGAATTCCTCCTCTTGGAGCTCTGGCAAACCAGTCCAAGATAAGTCCCTTTGTTGGACACCATAGAAGTCACCAGCTGGTGGTGGAACCAAAGAGTAATCATTCATCCTAATCCCAGTCATGTCCTTAGGATCCATTTGTTTAGCTATACAGTCTCCTAGGGTTTGGGTGGCTCTATCGAATCTTTGAATTTTGAGGCCAACATTATCTTTATTCTTAATGGCCTCATCTAATTTAGCCTGTAATTCACCATTAACCCTTTCCATGATGTTTCTGATATCCATACTACCCTCTAACTCATGTCTTAAGATATTGATCTTATCTTTTAAATCAAATTCCATTTTCTTGTATTCAGAAACCGTTTTCTCAGTTTCAGTAAGAGCTAGTTGGTAATTAGACAATTTATACCTTTCAGTACTCATATCATCTGTTAGTTTTAACACCTCTTTGTTAAGTCTTTCAGTGTTTAACCTACAACCTTTGCTACAAAAAGCGTCATCATATACCTCATTATCAGATGAAGAGGAGGAGTGTGCCATGAGAGCATATTCAACATGCTCTTCTTCTTCAATATCAGCAACCAAAGCTTTATCCTCTTCAACATTCTTAGCCAGATAGCTCCAATCCCATCCTGTACCATCAATTCCTTGAACTGCAACCATGGCTTTGGAATCCTGAGCTTTAACAACCTGACTTGAGGGTTTACCAGCATCAGATCTTCTAGGAGATCTGCATTCCCTCATGAAGTGCCCCATACGATGGCAGTTGTAGCATTCAACTTTGGATTTGTCAAACCCAGCTGTGTCTTTAGCATTGAAGGTCATTTTCTTCTTAAACCTTCTGTTCCACCTATTTGCTCTTATGCTAGCAAGAGCCATGTTCCACTTGATGTCCATCTCTTCCAGGTGCTCATAACTTATCTGCTCAAGGTCCTCATATGTAATCACTGAACCATTGGGCAAAGAAGCAATGTAGGCACAAACAGTATCCAAATCCAAACCAGCAGGTTTAACTCTTGGGGAGTCATTCTTGAATGTGTCAGCGTCTGAAAAGGAGACGTTGACAGGACTTGTTCCAGCGCTCACATATGATGATCCAGTAACTGGATGCATATAAGAGTCCTTCTGATTGAATTGACCTTCACTATGAGAGAAGAAGGCCATGTTGCTGGTGGTAGATTTGCTTCCATGCTCTAGAAGAGTTTCATCTTCCAACAGTCTTAGTTTGTTGTAGATGTCATCAAACGAGGAGCTCTTGTAGGTATTGTTGTCAAGAATAGATCTTGCCTCAATCTTCCATGCCTCACCAAGACTTTTAAGAAAGGTAGCATTGATGTCAACATCACCAACTTGTGTCCCCATGAAGGACAACTTGCTAGTAATGTCAAGCAATCTGCTTCTCACACTACTCAGTTTCTCATTGGGTTGAGCGAAGATAGCATAATCATGCAGAAGTTTATTTTTCTTTTCCTCCTTAGTGTCTGCATTGCCACCATATGCAACTTCAAGAGCTTCCCAAAGCTCCTTAGCAGATTCATAGCCTCTATATTTATGCTGGTTTTCTTGTCCCAAGGAGACTTTCAGAATATTTAGGGCTTTCATGTCAACCCTTTTCTTTGCAATGTCATCAGCAGCCACAACTCTACCATCTCCAGGTTTTTCTTTCTTATCTGCTTCAGAACATCCAGCAACAGCTGATCTTTGAGAGATGGCATCAAGAATCTTTTGAGCCTTATTGAATGTGTTTCCATATTCAATAATCTCCCAGAGTGTGTAGTCATAGATCCCTAGATATTGTTCAAAGTTGAACTTCCATAAGTCAAAGTTGGTTGCATCAAGCATGGGAATCTTGATGTTTGGTAAGGCTGAGGAGGAGGAGGTTATTGCTTCAGACATGATGTTGTTAGGGTTTCTGAGAAAATTAGGGTTTTGGTGTTTTTAGGGTTCTGGTGTTCTTTAAGATCAAAAGTTCCTCAACAAGCTCTGATACCACTTGTTGATCCCAAACTTAGATCGATTAGCTTTGTGTATGCGAGATTAGATCAAGTAATACACGTAGAGAAACCTTTGTATATGCTTTATGAATCTAAGTGTTATGCGGAATTTAACACTTAAACAAGAACACACAATGATGTAAACAAACTTTCACTTTGATTATCAATATCAAACTTGCTTACAATGAAAGATGTTTTACGAACGAAAACTTATATAAAACTTATATTAAACATTAACCTAAAGGCCTTCTTTTATAGACATAAGAAGCCTTGTACAATAATCTACGTATCAACTATTCTAGGTAAAGATAAATATAGAAAATACATTATTATTCTTATCTTTACTAGAAGTATTCTAGAATATAATACATGCATAGAATATATCTTCCATCAGTGCTTGTCTTCAATGTGTCAACGCTTGACTTTAACTTGTCAACGCTTGAGCTGTCAGCGTTTGTTTTGTTCTTGTCAACGCTTGTTTTGTTCTTGTCAGCGCTCAAGTGATCTGGCCTTAATTTATTCCCAACAAAAATGGAAATACTGAAAGAAATAAATGGTTTATAATTGGTATTTGAAGATACCTCTTCAGCGATCGATCATCCCCAAACTCCTCTCGTTCCTGAAGCATCTCATGCTTTCGGGCTACATCGGCCACTTGTGCCACTTTAGTGAACGTAGCACAAACCAAACTGTTTGCGACCGAAGTACGAAGAGCCCAGTAAAACTTCTCAGCTTGCTCTTCAGCAGTACCAGCTTATGCTCCTAAGAAACCAGCCAAACGGAGAAACCTCTGCATGAATTCGTTGATGTTCTCCCCAGCAACCTGTCGTATATTAGGATAATCCCTCATAAGCTTCTCCTGATCATCATGTGGGATGTACTGATTAAGGAAGAGCTCCTTAAATTGGTCCCAAGTCAACAGTGCAACCCAATTATCACCACCATTGGACTACTTGACAGACTTGCACCACTACAGCACATTACCTTCAAACTTATAGCAAGCCATTATTGCTTTGAAAATGCCGTCGCAACCCATCGCATCGAATATCTTCTCGATGTGAGAAATCCAAGCTTCAGCCTCGTTAGGGCTGTCAATCTGCTCAAACGAATGGGGTCTCTGCTTGTTGAATCCCTTCAACCAAGTCATAAGGGTAACAGGTGGTGGAGGTGGAGGATTGTTGTAGCGGTTGTCAGGATGAGGGCCAAATTGAACGCATTGAGCTTGAATTTCAGCATGAACTTTCTCTCTAATTTCATTGCGAAGTTGGAAAAGATGGCTTGCAATGCTGCATTGACAGATGCAACCATTTCTTGAGCATTGCGTGTGTTCACCATGTGACAATTTAAAACAGAATGCAACATAAATAATAAGGTCTAATAATATAATACATGAATAGAAAATGCATGAACAAAGTGTATAAAACATGAATTTATCTATGATCCATAAAACAGTTTTAAAATGCATGGTAAAATTAAATATGATGATATGTCCATGAGTGAACGCCTATGGGTCGATTCAAAAAACAAAAGGGCAAGTGTGGACGCCTATGGGTCGGTCCACTAATCAAACAAAAATGTTTCTATAAAACCACATGCGACTAAATAGGGCCAACATTGTACCAACCATTACTTAGTCAAAAATTCCTATAACAATGAGATGAATGCATGAAATGAATACGTGAAATGAAAATGAAATGAATGCATGAAAACCAACTGTTAGTTCTAGGAAGACGCTAGTGACTACCTGTAAGTCACAGGTCATGTTTTTTACAGAGCTACAGGTCGAAACCTTAGCTCTGATACAATAATTGTAACACCCCATTTGTTAAAATGGAATACCATAGTAATATATGGCATGTCATCAGAGCATGCAAGGTAAATGTCTAAACATTCATGACCATAAATAGAAATACCGGAAACAAACATCAATAGTCTAAGTGACTTAGCACAAGCAAAAATAACTACTGAAAGGTGAAAGGACTAAACAATGTCCAACATGAAATAAAGTAAGTCAAAGTATGATAAATGCATAAGATATAGAAGGCTGGATAGCTTCCATCCGAATGCATATACTCTTGAGATCCTACTTGTGACCTTCGGTACATGCTGTTTGCGAAGATGGAAATGGAAAACGGCTGAGCATAACGCCCAGTGCACGGATATACAATAAAGCATAGAAACATAGAGTATGAATCATAAAAGAGCATATAAAGCATGAAAGGCAGCGGAAATGAATAGGTCCTGGGAAACCTAGATGTATGTCATATTTATTGGTTTTTGTTGGGCTAAAAGTCGATGAGTCAAATCACCATGGAAACTAGAAGGACCAAATAAGACATTATCTGAAACTTCAAGCTGGTGGACAAAATACTAAAAAGTTCCCCCTGTTGGTGAGACTTTCCACTTCTATAAGTTTCCCCTGCCATATGTGATAAGAAGAAAAGATTTGGTCAAAGTAGTGATAAGAATGAATAAGAGTGTTTTGATTTATTCATTAATATATTATTTAGTTTCCATGTATCCAGGTTTCCTTATGCTATAAAAGGAACCATACGTAGGTTCTGTTTATCACTTTCATATACACAAAATGTAACCTACTGCTCTTATGATCTCTATGTGTGGGATTCAATGCATACACACATAGAGTGATTTGTGTTAATAATTAATACAAATCCTTTTGGGAATTATTCGTCTCTTAAACATCTTGTTCATAATTATCATTTAATTCTGTTGTGTTAATTCATATGAATGTTAATCATCCTAAGATAAAATGGTTTTTACTATTTGAGTCTAAAGATCTTGGATTCAACAAGTGGTATCAGAGTTGGTGGCTCGATATCTAGGTGAATCAAGATGTTTTTTCGTGTTTGTTGCTGTGAATATCTAGGGTTTATGTTAAAACCCTAGGTAATTGATATGAAGCTGTGATGTTACGAAGTATTTTTTGTTGCTGCGTCAATCAATAAAAACAAACCAGCATACATTTGATTAAAATATATATGGCATTCACGTGATGCTTGAAGACGAAACTGACGTGCGCAAGAAATTGTCCAAGACTTTGTTCAAATGCAAATGTAAACAATGAAGTTTATGATGTGGGTCCTGAATGCAATAAAGAATTGTGTTGGTCCATCATTCACATGATGAATAAAGGAAGCAGTAATTGTGATGCGACCAAAAGGAAAAGCAAATAGGAATGTGAATGTGGATTGGTTGGTTCACATGGGTTATAACATAATAATGTTTATCATTATATATGCAATTGTTGTGTTCACACGACATAACATTAAGTATATGAATTTGTGTTCACACGGTTTTAGCATGTAAGAAAAGGATGTGACCATCCACAAGGTGATTTTGGGACGTGTTAATTTACAAGGGTTTCGATGAAGAAAAAGACGTAGGCTGCTGCTATACGTGGGAGTTTAGATTCAATAGAACAAAAGCGGCCTACATACGATGACGTGGGATACTAGGTTGTGATTGGTGGTCATACTAGATACATTTGTTATTCTATACAATGGGGTATTGATAAAAGGAATGCACGAATATAACAGTAGGATCAAAAGCAGATGATGACAGCAAGATTTAAGGAACAAGAGGCGGAACATATATTTCTCATAGTAGGTATAATTTTTAGTTGCTTTGTTTTTGTTATTTATCCTCTTGTTATAAATTCATTCCCACTTTGTGTGGGTTTGGCACAGTTAATAACAAAAGCAGTGGCATTAAAAGTTCCCTCTGCAGTTGAAAAAGTTCCCCCTGCCTTCAATAAATCCCCCTACTACGATCCCCCTGCCTTCATTAATCCCCCTGCTTTCAGAAAAGTTCCCCCTGCTGTCAGATTTGGTTTTTGGGACATCAATGTTTTGGAGTATGGGTTATTCACTGCAACTGGTTTAAAGGTATAAAGGCTTGTTTTATCTTTACTGATTACGAAGAGAACTTTTTATCATTTGTTTGTAGATGAAGGAGATTTCACGGGTACGGGTTTTATGCTTCAACGCTTAGTGACAAAGTGATACAAGATCTAGGAATGTGTGATTTTTCTTATGGTACTCTATGCACATATTTTCTATCACTTGAAGGAGTTACATTATCGTGCTCAGTATCTCGTTTCAAAGGTAAACGAGGATTTTTGTATACAAGGGAACTTTGTCACGTGGTTAGTACAATATATAAAATGCAAGTTCGGGTTATTCTTCTTCATCATCAAGTAAGTTATAATCAGATTTCTTCATGTGTAATCATTACATATAGCCTACATAATACAAGATTCATAAATGATTAGCACACATTAAGGGGAAGCTCATTTGGTAAAGTGTTAGTCATTCACATATGACATCAAGGTGAAGATTTTTGCTACTGCTCTTTAGTATTACTACAACTAATGTAAGTTTTTACTTCTCAAATTGATTTTAAGACGCGGAAAACTTCATGGAGGGTAATTTGGGGCGTAGAATACTTGGGTTGATGTATGATATTGGTTAAGTAGTAGTTGAAAATCAAGGTTATTCATATAGAAGACCCCTATTTGATCATGTCAAAAGGGGAAGATGTTTACAAAGAATGTGCAGCCTGTTGATCCTTGGTGTTGTATGCTTAAGGGAAAGTATTTTGACATCATCAACTAGGGGAAGATTGTTGGGCTAAAAGTTGATGAGTCAAATCACCATGGAAACTAGAAGGACCAAATAAGACATTATGTGAAACTTCAAGCTGATGGACAAAATACTATAAAGTTCCCCCTACTAGTGAGACTTTCCACTACTATAAGTTTCCCCTGCCATATGTGATAAGAAGAAAAGATTTGGTCAAAGTAGTGATAAGAATGAATAATTCTGTTTTGATTTATTCATTAATATATTACTTACTGTCCATGTATCATGGTTTCCTTATGTTATAAAAGGAACCATACGTAGGTTCTGTTTATCACTTTCATATACACAAAATGTAACTTACTGCTATTATGATCTCTAGGTGTGGGATTCAATGCATACACGCCTAGAGTGATTTGTGTTAATGATTAATACAAATCCTTTTGGGAATTATTCTTCTCTTAAACATCTTGTTCATGATTATCAATCAATTCCACTGTGTTAATTCATATGAATGTTAATCATCCTAGATTAAATGGTTTTTACTATTTGAGTCTAAAGATCTTGGATTCAACAGTTTTAGTTCTATAAACATAGCTTATGTTACTTATGAAAATATGTATTAGTTTAATATATACAAAAAGTCAATATAGGTCATGAGATCAACAACGTGCATGAATACTTGGAGGGTGACCTCGTCATGAAATTAGAGGGGATGCCTCTAATTAATATGGTAATGGGTAGGAGGGATCAGCTCCTTGTGAAGGATGCAAGGCAAACACCACATTCACCATGAAATCCTGACTGACACTGTAACTAGGATGAACCTATACACCCCACATGATAATATAATAATAAAGTACAAATAAACTGAAAGGGACGCCACGAGCTATCACTCCGCCGTGGTGAAGTCATAACACTAGTGCCTCTAGTGTTATGGTTATGGTAAATCCATAATTAGGTGAAACTGGCATGCATGTATATGGCTAAGGTAACTAATAAAACATAAGCATTTAATCTGTAACTACTGGGGAAAAAAGTTGGCTGCATACGGGAAATCCTAATGAAGGAAGAGATTGTCCCTACTGAAGGACGGGAAATCCGTACCTTGTGTCCAGTAGAAGCTAATGGAAACGCTGAAGAACCTACTCCGCCTTGACGGATAATACTACATAAGAATGGGAACGTGTATGAGTTGTCTGAATTACATATGTTTTATTGGTTTTGTGTGTTCTTAATTTATTATTCATGTTCAGTCATGTTTTAACTGTTTTAAGTGTTAAATGTAGTTATTCTTGTATTATGTTGTTTATTATTCATGTAGTATGGTATTATAATACTTGTATTGTAATACTAAGTAACTTCCTAAAAATAGCAGGTTTACATGAATAGTAGGTTTCTAAAATTAGAAAGGTTCCAAAAATAGTAAGTTTCCATAATTAGAAATAAGCTGGATTATTAATGTCAAGTAAAGTATAATTAGTACAATACGAGTCATGGTTCAAGTATTATAGCTTATAAATTAGATAACTTGATTAATCAATTAAACTTTACATTATACGAATTTAATTAAAATGCGTGTTTTAATTAAATTAAGCCAAGTCAAATACTTTAAGTTATACATGAAATATTAATTTAATATTTAACCTCAGTCATGCATTTAATTAATTTAAATAGTCTAGGAAACAATTTAATAAAACATATTTTCTGATTTTTAATACTTTCCCGAAACCCGAACCCGTGATTTACAATTAACCCGAGCCCGTACCCATGTTTATAAATAAGCCGAGCCAAACACCCTTGACAGTGGCTTCCCGGCCTAGCCGGTTGCCACTGTCCGAGTCGTGTACCCGATGTCGAGCCACGGCTAGCCGCCGCCCGAGCTAGATTCACACCGGTTCATAACCAGTTCTCACCGGTCCCACCGGTTAATACCGGTTCATCACCAGTTCCCACTGTTCTTGTAATACCGAGCCTCACCGGGGAACCTAGTGGTTTCGGTTAGCCTCGAAACCCAATCAAAACCATTACCCGACTCGCGGTCGGGGTCCCTTGCCTACGTCCGAGTCAAACCAACCCAAACCGAGACCTTTAATGGTCTCAGTGGTGGTGCTGTATCCACGCCGAGATATTTGGCTCTCGGATTGTGGGTCTCGGCCGAAAAACAAACACCAAACACCCCCTTTCTCCTTGATTTAATTAATCCCCATGTTTTCCTTGTGTTGTTTTTAAGATTAATTAAATGATAACATGAATTCATAAGAGAATTAATAAGAAAGATTAAGGTTTTATTATACCGAACACGTGGAAGAAAAGGTAATGATCACAAACACGTACACACAAAGAATCAAGTGGAAAAATCGTCCCGAACACCTTATGGTGTTGATGGCAGCCGGCGGCAAAGAGAGGAGAGGAGGCAGGTTTTCTTATTTTTTGTGTAACTTAAAATATGACAAAAATATTTCCTATGTTTTTCCTTAAATATAAAATAGTTATGGGTCATGGGCCAAAAGGCCCACCCCTTCTTTTCTTGCTCTCTTAGTCGCGGCACCCTTAGGCCCAACAAGGGAAACCCATAACTTTTGTTAAGTTAAAATATTCGTGATCATTCATGTTTAATTATCATGAATTTATATGTCGTGGTCGTAACACATTTATAATATATATACGTACATACATGTTATTTATTATCGTGACACGTGAATTATATTATAAATGAAAAGTTTAAATTTTATCGTATGTTCGTTTATTTACTGTTCATGGTATTTTAATGCGGGTTTTACAAAAATTGTCCCGGCATGACTTAATTCGCAATTAAAAATAAAAACGTCAAAATATAAACATTGAAACAACAAATAATAAAACGTAAAATTTCGGGCATCCATCGTGTAACACCCCCAAATTTACACAATTTAATACAGCGGAAGACTCGTTGGTGTTACGGGATAGCACATTACTCACATCATAGACAACGCTTAAAAATCGCGTCATTTAATAATGAAGCATTTCCATTCATAAATATCAAATTTACATAGGTCCCAAGTCATTGTATTTCATACAAGTTTTACAAAAGATTTGAATGGAAATTGTTATTTAAGTGCGGGCCATAAATTCTTGTCGTCTTCTCGAGAATTACCTTCAAGTACCTGAGATAAAACATGTTAAATGAAAAGGGTCAGTGATAACGCCGAGTGAATTCATAAAGTTTAATAAAACCATCAATATATCATCGGTATATAATTATTACCGAAAATCATTTTTGTACAAATATTTCTAGTAGACCATAAAATAGGCCAAAAACATTTTATACAAATTCTTGTCAAAATCACAATATAGGCTTTCGCTTTCAAAACCATTATACGAAACAATGTCGTAAAAATATCATACAATACGTTTTATAACGTTGTATAAAGTTAAATAAAAATCGTTATATGAATATGGTTATGTAAAACCAAAACACGAACATAATATCAATAATAAGACCCTGTATTGCTAGTCAGGCAATATATCGTAGTTCAGTGCGTATAGCAGTATTTCGTTAATTAGATTATTATAAGCCGCGTGACATTGTTACCTTACTAAAACAAATAACGGGTGGCTAGCCCGAAACTCATTTGCCCAACTAAATTAGCGTGTCGTCACAATAATCACGCTTGTGTAAATCTTCTCATACATAAATTCGCTTACCAATCAATGTGGCACGACGGGGATCAACCGTCAAGGCGCGAACTGGGGTGATCGTCCCCAAATAGTACTATTATATGCATAAGCGTCTACCAAATCCCGGTAGTTCATAATTCATGCTAATGGGACTTTTAGTGACATAACTTAACTTTAATAATCTATTTCATTTCATCTATCGGGTCATATAATCATTCATCGGGTCATACAATCATTCGGGTCCAAATCAATAAACAAGCAATCGGGACAAATGGTGTCCTATTTTATCAAAACTAACATGTTATCTCCCTCGCGGGTTTATAAAATATTTCATAAAAACATTTAAAAGTGCGCGAGGCTATGAACTCACGTTGATGTGGGAAAACGGGTTATCGGTAATTCGGATGTACGGTACGTGCTTCAATCACGGAAACCTAGACAAATAATACCCGTCTGAGACTTTTGTGCAATGACTATATCAAAATAACAATTATGTATATATATGATGACTTTATACATATGATGATGATCAAGTGGGTTTATACATCTTTACTTATTTATTATAGTGTTTATGTGTTGGTAACATTTTTATACTAGTTCAATTTGTTTACATTTTAAAGCCCAATGGGCCTATTACAAGCCCAATACTATTCATTAGCCAAATTATACTTTTATTATCAGTATTATACTTTATATGTTGGGCCCAAATGGGTTAAGCCCAATAAATAAGTTTATAAGTGTTTTACCAAATTAGTCGGGTTTATTGTCCATTAAGGCTACTTTGGCCCGTTAATGTCTATATGTTGTAAAGCTCGGGTTTTATCGATTTTTACTTGTTATATATGTTTATATATCAGTATGTGAGTTTATAAAAGTTTACAATAGACGGGTCCAACCGTCTAAGTTTTATTTAACAAAAACGTTAATCTTTCGGTTTTAGCCGAAAAGACGTAAAACTTAGTATATAGTTTTTTTATAACTTATAAAACTTACCAAACTACCAATTTTATATAATGTCCATTTATTTATCCTTATGATTTTTTATATAAATGAAATATATAAGTTAGTGGGTTTTAATTCACATTTTATACTATATTTATTTGAGTGCTTATATAATAATATTAAACTTTAATTTCACAAAATTAGTCCAAAAAATCTAGTTTACTAAAATGATCATATATAGAGTTCTACATGGAGATAGAACCCCAAATTTTTATCACAGAAACTACATGATATGTGCTTCATTTTATTCCTTTATAGCAACTGATGAATCAACCTCTATATACTTTAATAAATTCGTCCAAAACAGTGTAGGCAGATTTGCACTCTAAACTTGTTTTGATCATATCTCACTCATTTTTATGATTCCATTGCATGGCCAACTCTCACATATGTATAACACCTAATACTTACTGTATATTGATTCCACTTTACCATTTTATCAGTTTAACATTTGGTTACTTACTGTTTTTATACAGCCATCACATTTAAGCAAGATTTTAACATTATTACATATGGTTTTTCATCTTTTTAACCATATTTATCAAATCTATCAACACCAAATCCCCATATAATTTTTTTAATCATCATTCATCATCATAAAAATATACATAAATAAGGAAATTACAAGATTACATAAGCAAAATAACAAGAGGATGGGAAGAACAATCTCTATACCACCAAAGTGATGAAAAGATGGGGTTGATGATGAACAAGACTTGGTTTTGGGTAACCAATCTTATGAGATATCAACATTACTTCTAGGATCACCAAGTATTTGTAGATTCCTCCAAAAATCATCCCTTGTTCTTCATGAAAACTCCTTGAGAAATCAGCCCCAAACTCCCTTAAAAACTCCTTTTTACATGTTAAGATACCTCCAATCTTCATAACTTCAATGGGTTTTCATCATATGTAAATTATACATATGATTTATGATTGAATCAAGATCAAATGGGGGTTGTTTTGGGTGAAGAGTGGACGAAATATTGAGAGAGAGGGAGGAGAGTATGAGTGGTTTGCATGTATGAGTTTAGGAGAAGTGGTTTGGTGTTGGATGGTTTTGGTGCTAAGTTAGCTAACTTAGTTAAGTTAGAAAAGTGTAGCTTTTAAGCTACATATTTGACACATCATGGTATGTGTTGGAGCCCATTTGGCCATCCCATGTAGTGGGGTGGGCAAGTGTAAAACTTGTCCCATCCAACTAATTTACGGGTACTCCTCGATTCTGGTTTCCTTGATTTGCGTGCCCTCGGGTCGTTTTACGAAAAACCTTTTTATAAATTATGAATCAACGGCACAAAACGAATCTAATAAAAATTGTCTCATCAAAAACGGAGTTCAAAAATGTAAATACGTAATCCTAAGGTTTCCAGTTTAGTCGTAAAGGACGTTAAATTAAAATCGTAAGTCCTAATCTCTTCTCGTAAATTTGTGAGTTTATGAACCAACACAAATTTAAAATTCCAAAATAATATTCACGGATAAATTTATTTTCTGAAATGTCGGACTGTCACCAAAACGGTGTATGTAAACGTAAGCACGTAACGTAGAATCCTCCGGTTTAGACATAGTCGATGCTACTTCAAGACGTAAATCCAAATTTCTTCCCAAAACTAAGTGAGTTCATAATATAACATTAAAATAATGTTTTTAAATAATACTTGAGAATAAAATATCAACCATAAATTGACGGATTATCACAGCATTTACCCCTAAACAGGATCTTTGTCCTCAAAGATCATCTTATCTTACTACTCGCTTCTTATAGAGTTAAAGCCATGTGGGTATTTCCTCCACATTCGGTCTTTTCTCACAAGTGTAATTCATCACAACACGCGAGTTTCATCAAACATAACTACGGGAATAAGATCAGGCTTAATGTTGACTTACTTTCTCTATCCATGATGTTCACGGGTTTTTGATGAATGCAACTTTTCGCTGATCTAAACTTTATCAAGAAGTGATCAGATTCTCACTTGATAGACAATTTATCAAGTTCGATATTCGAAACATAATTCACGCAGCTCTTGAAGTCCTAGGGTAGATCCAGCTTATATGCCTTTCAATCCAATCTTTTACATCATCTCAATGGTCCCATACAACGGGGACTTATTTCCCATGATCTTTCAGATCATCTATTCATTTTTCCAAGGTGAAATTTTTTTGGCATAACTTCGCTACCCATCCTGCACTTCAAGATCTATACTTCATATTCACATAACCTCCTGCCTACTACCGGCAGTCAATAATCAGATTCTAATTTCAACAATCATTTCAGGTCTCGCGGGTTGGGTATTTTGTAAGGTTAGGTTCGTCATCATAGGCAACCTTAAACCTAAAAGACATGTCCAACTCACAATGGGTGTATGTCGGATGTCTTCATCCCAACTCTTGCTTACAGATGCTCTAATATATATCCTCACAAGATTCGATCTCGATCCTAATACGAAATTATCAATGATAATCTTTCCTAAGGAAAGCGATTATACGGTTTATTACCAAAGGTCAATCATTCAAGCATAAACCATCACTTATAGTATTTTGTATCGTTACTTTACTTCATCCCTTCGATTGGGGTGGTAAACAGTACTCTCATCAAGACTCGTTCTCAATGACTTCTGAGCAAATCTCTAGAAATTCGATGTGAAGCGAGGATCTTGATAGAGATGATCGATAAAGGCACACCATGTTTACACAACTCCTTTAAATACAAAAGAGTCAATTTCTTCATCAAGAATCTATCATTAACAGGAATGATATTAGCAGATTTGTTCAGTCTGTCGATGATGACCTAAATCGAATCAAATTCAGATGATGACCTTTGTAATAGTTAGTCGTTTACTAATGTATGAGGCGATGTCTGCCTTCATAATTTGCCATTAATTCAACTTCTTCAGATAAAGATACACTAAATCAGAAATAGCATGAATAGAATACTTAATCTTATGAGATTTCAACATAACTATATCTCACAATCCTCCATATTTAAATAATCACAAATTGCCTTTTAATCATTTAGCTCCATTGGCATCTTATTACTAATGGTTCACATTAGTCGCGAACCCCCTTTTATTATTTATATTATCCTTCTTACATAATGCGTCAGTATTTACATTCATCTTTCCTGATGATATAATTATCATGTCCACAATTCACTCAGAAATTCTTTCTACACATTTTCTAAGTTTTAGTTTCGTCTTAAATGTCATCTTTTTTTTTCTTTTTTTTTCAGTTTGCTCAATCCGACGTTTAAAGCGTCGATAATTACTACAAGTAATTAAATAATAAATATTTAATTTTTATGAAACGTAAACGCAAAAAGTTTTTAAATATTCTCATTTTGTCCAATTATATAAAAATGCTCAAAATAAATTTGAATTTAATTAACACAAAATTTGTTGATTTATCGTAAATATTTAGTAAGATCCGTAAATGTTCGAAAAACCTTCGTTTATTCTTTGGTAAAAAATTTCATAGTTGAAAAGCAAAAATTGTCGTTTCAAATTTTAAGTCATGGTTTAACGGTTTCCTCAATCCCTCTTAGGTTGTCTTGAGGTATACACAAACATTTACCCCTAAACAAGAGTTTAGTTAAATGATTTGTGTATAAGGTAAAAATCCCTTAAAAATCCTTTGATAAATTATTTGTCAAAACATATTTGCACTTTCTTTTTGGTAAAACCCAAAGTCTTAAAAGGGCTCTAAATTTTTGAAGAGTCAATATAGATTCCATTATCTTATTAATCACACGGTCAAATAATGTAAAGGATTAAGTCTTTAATCACATGTTAATTATTTAAGGTATAGGTTTCGTTGCTCGGCCAATTCAGGGCAATCTATAAATAATTATTAACTCATTCTTACATTTATAAACAAACATATAGTCCTTAATGATCACAAGCATGAATTTATCAATTTACAGCCTACACACGTGATTCACCAAATTTATGGATGCTACATGTGTATTAGTCAATCCAAACGACATCAGATGAAACTCATAATGTTCATTACAAGTTCTGGATGTAGTGATTGGAATAGATAATCTTTTTTGCGGACTCGAAATTGATGATAACCATGCCGAGGATCAAATCTTAAGAACATATGCTAAAACCTTGTAAATGATCGAACAATCTATCATCTTGGGTAGTGGATATAGATTTTTAATCGTCAATTTACTTAGTTCACGGTAATCAACAAACATAAGAAATGATAACACCATAGCTCTTCATGATGACGAGCTTGGTAGAATAAAAGCTTACTCTGGCAACTCTCTCAGTTGCACGGTAATTCTTTTGATTCAGATGGTGCTGACATACAGTGCACAAGCCACAGGTGCAGCACCGGGAATATATTCAATACCAATTTCAACTTGCCTTAATGGCAAAAGTCTAGGTAATTCACCAATAAATACCTCCTAAAGTTTCAGATAACAGAAACATCTTTTAATAAATTCATATTAGTTTCTTTCTAGATTATAATATCTATGACTAATTAACAACCATTCACGGTATAATTTCAAGTCTAAATGCAGGATATGGTCATCCATCAAGAATTATTTAGATCACTTCTGATAATCAACATCTTATCTTTTAGGGGATTTCTACTCGAGTTCCCATCAATTAAGACAATGTCGTCATGTCATAATCAATCAATCCATTCTACTGGCACTATCAACTGTTTAGTTTTATTGCCGTCGATAAGATGTGAACTTCTCAAAAGTCTAATAATAACTCATAATCCTTCACAAATTCAAGGATATATGGAGACACAACTATCATCAAAAGAGTAATGTCAACGCATAATCTACGCGATAGAATTTCAAATCAGATACAGACGAAAACATTTAATGAATATGAATATATCCCATGTTTTCAGGATTTGAGTACGCATTCAAAAGCTCCTCGGATCGTTACACAGGTCATTCAAATATGAAATCTAATCAAAAGAAATGATAGGAATGTCGATACATCCAGTCGGGTATCAACACTCGGTAATCAGATACTTTTCCTAAGAATCTAACTACGGGAGAATTGGACAAGAAAGAATTGTCAATTGTCAAATAAGAGAATTTCCACAGATGAGTAAATTCGACTCCGAAGAATAGATGCTACAGGCACATATGTAGGTGTCTTTAACAATATGTCCCTATTTTTGCACTTCTTGCAGATCTCACAAAATTTCAATCCTTCACAATCTTTAAAGAAAATTTAGTGTTTATTAATTAGTTTTATGGCGACTACTAATCAGCCTTGCATGGTCCCTTTCCAAATTATATGTAGGCGGGCAACTATATACAATTTCAAGATTAACGATGCAATACTCAGTTCGTCAAGATTTTATCATCATGTTTATAATAAAAACATTTTCATGCTTAACTCTTAAATAAGAATCAAAAATAAATTTACAAAGATTTTCTTTGTTATGAAAACAATTAAGTTTTCCAAGGTGTTTTATAGATAACTTCATTTCGATAACGATCACTTATAAATCTCACTTGGAATAATCCTTATAGTGATGAAAATTCAATTTTTCTCGAGGGATACTGTTTTATCTTTATAAAAACAACGTGTGATCTGCAAAAGAGTGATGAAGAGTTGTTAACCAATAATTAACTACAATATAATAGGAAATGAGCTTAGCCAATTAATCATGAGGTTCATGATCTCGATGGCACTCAAAGAGAATAATTCACAACGTAACTCAAACCGAGATGAGTACTTGTTCAATGGTTGCATCACTAATGCGAGCATTAGGAAGAAGTAAGAAAAGATAGATATCATCGATACATGTAGAATTTAGCAATCAAAGGTAGTCTTTTCATTAATCACAAACAAGTCAAAATTGTCCCGTAACACATTACGTGTCACTATGTCATACAATTCCAAGAACCCATCCTACCAACTGATGTCTCAGTTAAGTTAGGGATTATGTTTAAAAGATACCATAATGAATACTAATCTACAAGAGTCATTAGGTGTTCCACATGTCCTGAAAGATCCATCGGTCCCAATTCAGAAGAAGATTTCTTCAATTTATTTATTGGACACTGGGCATCCTCGTTATTGGACAATGGTTTAGGAACAACCCTTAACACAAACTAACAATCATTTAAAACCTTATAATTCAATCACAGGACTAAACGAATTCCTCTTAACAATCTTATATTCCATACGGGTTAAATTTTACTTTATTCAAGTTTCAACCAACTTATACTCAATTCGATATCCTACCTCATTTTCCAATACATTCAACCTTATTCATAAACCTTGATAGAGCAATAAAAGCTCGATATGATCAACACTTAATTTCCAATCCTATAGCTCTTACAACAACAATTATCAAATGAGTCACTAGTATGAAATGACTCATATATTCAATTAGACCTCTCGGAAAGGTACTTGTGGCATGAGGCTTTTGGGTAATGGTTCCAATAACAGCCTCAAGTGCAACATTCACCCTTTCGATTTCAATTAAAGAATTGGATGACAACGAATCAGATGACATCTTTCTAGGTGGTAACGTTTTGTCAAACTCCACTCTATAAGGAAAGATCGTCATGACATCGATATCAGTTTTAATCTCGCCAATTCTTCCTCAATATCACAATCAACTAATATCCACATTTCTACGAATATCAACCAATTGTTGGGATCATAAATATCCACAACTTGGTTTAGATCTAGAATAGCTAGAATTCCTACGGAAATAGCTTCGATTGATTTGCTAGGGGAGTTAGGGTTTCTTGTGACAATCTACGTCGTATAAATACCTCGTATAAATATCAAAATAATCATCAAACAATCATGTAATCAAATTACATCATACATATATAATCCAAGTTATATATATATTAAAATAACACTTCTCAGTCTGGCCTTGTCGGTAACTCGAGAATTCTTCGGCACCGTTATAGTCAAAAGATTTTTAGACATTTTAAGAAAAATGTTTATAGTTAAAAGATTTTGAAATGTTTTCTTTAAAACCTTGGTTTTAAAAATCTTTCGTTGTCTATAACGAGAGCTCTGGTACCAAACTGTAACACCCCCAAATTTACACAATTTAATACAGCGGAAGACTCGTTGGTGTTACGGGATAGCACCAACGAGTTATTTACCAAGAACTAACCATAATATTATAGGAAATGAGCTTAGCCAATTAATCATGAGGTGCATGACCTCGATGGCACTCAAAAAGAATAATCCAAAACGTACCTCAATTCGAGATGAGTACTTGTTCAATGGTTGCATCACTAATGCGAGCATTAGGAAGAAGCAAGAAAAGATAGATATCATCGATACATGTAGAATTTAGCAATCAAATGTAGTCTTTTAATTAATGACAAACAAGTCAAAATTGTACCGTAACATATTACGTGTCACTATGTCATACAATTCCAAGAACTCATCCTACCAACTAATGTCTCAGTTAAGTTAGGGATTATTTTTAAAAGATACTTCAATGAATACTAATCTACAGTAGTCATTAGGTGTTCCACATGTCCCGAAAGATCCATCGGTCCCAATTCAGAAGAAGATTTCTTCAATTTATTTCTTGGACACTGGGCATCCTTGTTAGTGGACAATGGCCTAGGAACAACCCTTAACACAAACTAACAATCATTTAAAACCTTATAATTCAATCACAGGACTTAATGACTTCCTCTTAACAATCTCATATTCCATACGGGTTAAATTTTACTTCATTCAAGTTTCAATCAACTTATACTCAATGCGATATCCTACCTCATTCTCCAATACTTTCAACCTTATTTTTAGACCTTAATAGGGAAATAAAAGTTCGATATGATCAACACTTAATTTCCAATCTTATAGCTCTTTCGACAATAGTTATCGAATGAGTCACTAGTATGAAATGACTCACACATTCAGTTAGACTTCTTGGAAAGGTACTAGTGGCATGAGGCTTTTGGGTAATGGTTCCAATGACAGCCTCAAGTGCAACATTCACCCTTTCGATTTAAAATTTAAGAATTGGGTGACAACGAATCAGATGACATCTTTCTAGGTGGAAATGGTTTTGTCCAACTCCACTCTATAAGTAAAGATCGTCATGACATTGATATCAGATTTAATCTTGTGGAAACCTTGGTTTCCGGATCTTTGAAGAAACTAGGAATGCATCATGTTCATATGATTATACAATCAAAGCGGAATAAGAACATAACACATTAACAAGGTGTTTAGGCACGAAGAACATGAATTAAAACAAAAGGATTGTTAACTATATTAATAATTAACAACCACTAGACGTGTATACATTGAATCCCACGTCTAGTCGACACACACTTTAGGTTTACATTGTGAATGAATTGATGAATAAAACCTAAGACCCTTGTTCCTTTTATAGTAGAAGGAACATAATCTACAAGAGATAACATCAAATAAACATCTAAATATTCTATTTAGATAAACTATATATTGTGTATATCATAAATAATATACTCAATATATTCCCCAAATAGAATTCTCCATCAAATCCATCAACGTTGACTTTTGTTGACTGCGTTTGACTTTTGTTGACTTCTGTCAACGCCTACATTGCTCTTGTCAACTCTTGTATTACTCTTGTCAACGCCTGAGTAAATGTCTTGATGTTTTCTTCGTTTTTGAGTTTCTGCCACATCAACTTTTTGACCCAACAATCTTCCCCTAGTTGATAGTGGTAAAACTCTATGTGTATCTCTTGTAAGTTGTACATGATCTTCAGATTGCTTCCCCTCAAGTGTAGCATGTATTTCTTCCCCTTTTTGTCACATCAACAGGAAAGTAAATAATGTTGCAATCTTCGAAGATTCTCCAAATGTAGCTCTTTGTAACGATCTTGAAGAACAATTAATATGATATTTTTGATGTAGAAGTAGAATAACCCAACCTTGTGTTCCATGTCTTGTATTATCCACGTGATGAAGAACTTATACTAGGCAAATTATAAGTAGACCTCGATCCCTTGTCAATATTCTCATCCTTTGTGAGACACTGAGCACGATAATGTAACTCCTTCAAGTGTTATGACAAGTCTTCGTCACCAACCATGTAAAGCACGAACAAGTTACCTTTAAAGTCTATGGCACTTTAAGATATGATAGAACACAAACTCGCAAAAATCTTCTTCAATCATCAAACTTACCATAAGAATTCTTCCCCTTAAGTTAACACCTCTTTATGACGAATTTTAATCTTCATATCATATGTAAAAGTTTTTAGATGGATAACTCTTTTGCAAGGCTACCTCGATTACATAATCAAATCCAATAAATTTCCTCACGAATTGTTGCTAACTCGCTTTAAGATCATTAATTCCGTTTAAAAATATCCGAGCCATAAATATCATCATGATATTCTAAATTAAACGGAGATTCCATGTACCTTCGTGTGTATTTTCCTCCTTTTTGTGTGCTTAAAACGTCCAATTTTCTCAAACAACAGCAAACCTTGTGTTGTCCAATATCCTCTTCTGTCCAACATCTTTGGCAGTTGTATTGTCCGATATCGGACAATACCTATCAGCGTTGAAGTTCATATATCGGACGACACTGTCAACGCTGTCAGCGTTGACTTATTCTATCAGCGTCAAATTAACAAACGTCAACGTCAACATTTCTTCATGTTAGCGGCTCGATCCACCCACATGATCAAACATAATCACGATCATGCATGCATACTATCTTCTTTTAATCTCATATATATCACGTCCCTTTCTTATGTCACGTGAATATAATAAGCCAATATGCCCAAGACCTTGACGTCATATTCTTCAAATTCCATATCTTTTCAAATATGTAGGAGATATATCCGTATATACATACCAAAATCTTGAGCGAATAGGATATTGACAATGATACCACGTGATATAAGAATTGAATCCATAATATACAAACCAATCGTATGCATTATACCGTGTGAACACAACGATCTTCACCAATGAGAACGTGAGCTTCATGTGAACACAAAATCACTTGCTTGTAATATTTGATCGTGTGAATGGCAAGTCCATGCGAAGACAAAGTAACCAATTAAAACGGCATCACCGTGTGAACACAAAAGATATAACCAATCAGAATGTTCTCCTCGTGTGAACACAAGTATCTTCCACCAATAAGAAACGAAAGCTCACGTCTTTGATATCCTTTGCGTGTAAACCACCTTCGCTTCGATCTGTTGCACTTTTCACTTAGGTTACTAAAACACTATAACCCAAACATACCAAACAACAATCGATTATAACAGATCCTAATACTTGTTACCAGATCTAGGGTTCTTGAAACCCTAAAAATAATTTTAGGCACTGAAAATCGATTTAGGGTTTTGTAAATCCCTTTTCTTGCTGCTAAACATTCCCCAAATCTTCAAATTTTCTACTTTTAAATTGATTTAGGGTTTAAAGAAACCCTAATCATGATTTTATGTAGAAGCTTGAAAAACTGAAAATCAACCATCAGCCAACTTTGACGCCTAATAACTTTTTCCTGGGGATAAAACTCGACAATCCTTCCGGTGGATGTTTAGATCTATGTATGTAGAACACACATATAAAATTTCGTTACGATCCAACAGTTCAATCAAAAGTTATGACCTTCTGAATACTGCTGCGCACACAAAAACGCCCAGAAAAACCCTAGACGGATTTTTCTTTTCTTCACCATACACGAACACCTTGTTGGTCCTAGCATCACGAGCCACGAGGCTCTGATACCAATTGTGGAGTCCATTAATCGTTAGACTCAATGGTTATGAACCATTATATCTAGGATAATCATCATTCATATGAATTAACATAGCGGAATAGAATAATGAATATGAACAAGGTGTTAACAAAGATGAATTCCCTCCCAAAGTGTTTGTATTAAAGATTAACACAAACAACTCTAGGTGTGTATACATTGAATCCCACACCTAGAGATCGAACTTTACTGTAGGTTACATTGTGAATGATAGGTATTGTCAACGCCCTGTTTACTCTTGTCAGCGTCCAAGTTCCTCTTGTCAGCGTCTAGGGACTTGGTCAATTTTATTCCCAACAATCCTCCCCTAAACTTGATATCTACTCTAGTAATCAAGTTTCTGAATAAAATAAAACATACAGAGAGGATTCTTACAAACATACTTATCCCTGAATTTGAGTAATAATAAATCTCGAAAAGTCAATCACTCAAATCACTTGTATAGTCAGCCTTCACTTGGTCTTAATCATCTTCAACACCTGTAGAGTCTTTGGAGCTTTCTTTATTACTTTTGTCACTCAAATTCGATTGCTCCTCCCCTTTTTAAGACTCCTCTCCAAGATCAATATACAAGGACGGAATCAAGAACATACTCCTTGCATCAGCTTCAAAATAACAATCCTTGACAATTTGTACCATTTCTGTATTATGCTTTTACAAGCTAATACAGATTTTCGTCAATTCCATTAATGTCAAAGGTTTCATATTGTCCTCATCCACATTCGGGAAATGAATCCTCAATGTTGATTCATAGGACATGGGGATGGACTTACTGATGATAAGACTGACTTGACTTGCATTAAAGCTAGTGCCAATAGTCTCAGCCATCTCCATAACACAATACACCCTTGTGAAAGTGATCTCTGCTGCTACTAGATGTCAATCACTAGGAAAAACATCTCAATGATCATTAGGCTTCCAGATATCCAAAAATTTGAAAAATGAAAGGGTGATGAAACGTTTTGGGTCTATAAAGAAGTTTATAAATGACACCAGCTAAGATGTCATAGCATAAAATGGACTTGAGAATGGAAAATTTTAGTTAGAACATAAACAAAGGTAATAATCCTAAGAAAATTAACTAGTCTCTAATAAGCAAGAGTGACAAACACTGTTCATGCATACACACATGCAAAAGTATGATAGACACACATGAACTCTAGAGTCCTTTGTTCACAAATGCCCCAAAGAGAAAGTTAACTCATATAAAACCTTTGCAACTCCCCAAGTAAGCCCAAAAATATATCTAACCCAAGTCACCCATACGGCCACACCCAATTCTAGGTCAAAAGTCTTGGCAGCATGCATGTTTAAATAAAAACGTGCATGCTACAGTGCCTCGAGGTTTAGAAATTCCAACAATTCCATAAGGAAAAGTCTTCACTATTTCTAACCCCCACTCACCAGTGGACACAATCTAGAATTATGATAAGAGCATTCTAAGAATACCCAAAAACCTAAAGGTTTACCTCCCCTTAACAGAAGCATACAAATCATTATGTGTGAAGAAGCAAAATTTTATCTCAAGATAGGAATGTAAACACTCCAACCATCATAAATAAAAGTTTGCAATTCTGTATCCATCCAAATGTAGCTCCACTTTCCTGCATAGTTAGACAAAAACCACAAAAACACACACCAACAGAGGCTACCCTATCCCTTGATAATGGGTAGAGATAACATGTCAGTGGATAAAAATAATATTAGTGGAAAAACCAACAATGCATGTTCCTTGAGCATCCACTATCCCAATATCCTTGATCATTAACCTGCTTTTGGATAGGCTGCTCAAAAAGAAAACAAATTAGTTTTCTTTGGAGATCCAAGCCTTATCAAACTTGGATCTGTCTAGTTGTTCAACTAGAGTGGTATTATTCTTTACCATAAATGCCTGTTCATCCCTTTGTGACCTAAGCACCCAATTTGTTCCAATGAGACTAGTAATGACCTTCTCAAGATATTTAAATCTATTGCAAGTCATTGAAATACCATTAAAACTAGAGTTTTGCTCTTGTTTAGGTTTCCAAGTTATGTGGGATGATGCCCTGGACCCTTGACCCATACTAACCAAGTATCTTTGTTTATATGGTCTAAAATAAGGTCTCATACCAAATTTAGAACTGTCAGCGTTGCATTTGTTCCTGTCAGCGCTGAATTTATTGCTGTCAGCGCTGAATTTGTTCATGTCAGCGTTGAATTTTTTCTTGTCAGCGCTGAATTTGTTCTTGTCAGTGCCCAAATTAGGGTTTGCTACAGGAACATACTGTCTGTTTGACCAAGTGTTGGTCTTTTGAAAGGGCCTTTGTCCATGGGTATTAGCTGCCTTAGAGAAGAAAGGAGTTGGTCTAGTAGCCTGTGGTCTAGTGTGGACAAAAGGTCTATGATTGACATTGGATGACCTATTGCCAGCGAATGAATTGTGTCAACTGACACAATTATAGGCCAAATGAGAAAAGCTCCCACATGTATAACAAGCCTTTTTATACACAAACTTAGGCTTAGACTGGTAAAACCCTGTCCCATTAATACTTTCTTGGCTTTTGAGTGACCTAGGTTTCCTATACATTTCAGCATATTTAACACTAGGTTGTTTCTTAATTGGGGAGCCAAGATTAACAGCTTTTCCAGTGATGGGATTGGTCACAGTGATAGGTTTAGATACTACTGGACTCTCAATGGGTGTAGGCACGAATGGACTCTCCCTAAGCATCCCACCCTTAACAAACAAAGTGGGGTTAGCCTTCTTCCATTCTTCTAGGTCAGTAACCTTTTGTTGATATTCCTCAACTGGGGAAAGAACTCTAGGTGGAGGAATAAATTCCTCTTCTTGGAGTTCTGGAATACCAGTCCAAGAGAGATCCTTTCTATGGACACCATAGAAGTCCCCAGCAGGTGGTGGAACGGCAACATATTCTTTCAACCCAATCCCAGACATATCCTTAGAATCCCTTTGTTTATTAACACATTCTCCTAGGGTTTGTGTAGCCTTATCAAATCTCTGAATTTTAAGACTCACATTATCTTTATTCTTATTAGCCTCATCTAACTTAGCTATTAAATCAACATTAACCCTATTCACGATATCGTTAGTATCATTACTTTGATTTAACTCATGTTTTAAGATATTTATTTTATCTTTTAAATCAAACTCCATTTTCTTGTACTCAGAAACAGTCTTTTCAATTTGAACAAGTGCCACTTGATAATTAGATAACGTGCATCTTACGTCTGAAAGATCTGATTTTAATTTTAAAATCTCTTTATTAAGTTTTTCAGTATTTATCCTACAAGAAGAGTCATCACATACCTTATTATCAGATGACGAAGATGAGTTGGAACTTGAAGTAGACTTCGCCTTGACTGAAAACATCATCAGATTCTTTTTCACCTTCTTCCGTAGCCTGGTTCACCTCACGATATTGGATCTCGTTCTTCAAATCAAAGTTTCTCAACACGCTCTGATACCACTTGTTGATCCCAAACTTAGATCGATTAAGCTTGTGTATACGAGATTGAATCAAGTAATACACGTAGAGAAACTTTTGATATGTATGAAGTAATATAAGTGTTATGCGGAATTTAACACTTAGAACAACGAACAAAATAAAGTAAAGCAAACTTTCACTTTGATTAATAATATCAATGAATGATTACAATGAAAGTGTTATGAGATATGTGGAAGAGGTGTGTGAAAAAGATGTATGTGAGATATGTCTTATGTCTAACCCTAAGGCATCCGTTTATAGGTTTAAGGAGCCTTGTACAAAAAGCTAAGATCAACTATTTTAGGAAGAGACACAAAATAAAAATACTCAAATAAAATATTGACTAAATCTTTTTAAACATTAAGAATATATTCTGAATTCTTATCTTCATATTTTGTCCACCAGCTTGAAGAATTCATCATTGACAAATTTAGTCCTTGTCTTTATGTTAAGATTCTTCTCGTCAGCGTCTTGATAATTCTTATCAGCGTCTCATCTGTCAACGCCCTTTTTACTCTTGTCAGCGTCCAAGTTCCTCTTGTCAGCGTCTAGGGACTTGGTCAATTTTATTCCCAACAAATCTCGCCAGTTCTTCTTTAATATCACAATCAACTAATATCTACATTTCTACGAATATTAACCATCTTGTTGGGATCATAAATATCCAAAACTTGGTTTAGATCTAGAATAGCTATATTTCCTACGGGAATAGTTTCGATTGATTTACTAGGGGATTTAGGGTTCCTTGTGACAATCTACGTCGTATAAATACCTCGTATAAATATCAAAATAATCATTAAACAATCATGTAATAAAATTACATCATATATATATATATATATATATATATATATATATATATATATATATATATATATATATATATATATATATATATATATTAAAATAACACTTCTCAGTCTGGCATTTTCGGTAACTCAGGAATTCTTCAGCACCGTTATAGTCAAAAGATTTTTAGACATTTTGAGGAAAATGTTTATAGTTAAAAGATTTTGAAATGTTTTATTCAAAACCTTGGTTTTAAAAATCTTTCGTTCTCTATAACGAGAGCTCTGGTACCAAACTGTAACACCCCCAAATATACACAATTCAATACAGTGGAAGACTCGTTGGTGTTACGGGATAGCACATTACTTACATCATAGACAACGCTTAAAAATTCGCGTCGTTTAATAATAAAGCATTTCAAATCATAAATATTAGATTTAAATAGGTCCCAAGTCATAGTATTTCATACAAGTTTTACAAGCATTTGAATGGAAATTGTTATTTAAGTGCGGGCCATGAATTCTTGTTATCTTCCCGAGAATTACCTTCAAGTACCTGAGATAAAACATGTTAAAAGAAAAGGCCAGCGATAACACCGAGTGAATTCATAGAGTTTAATAAAACCATCAATGTATCATCGGTATATAATTATTACCGAAAATCATTTTTGTACAAATCTTTATAGTAGACATTGAAATAGGCCAAAAATATTTTATACAAATCCTTGTCAAAATCACAATATAGGCTTTCGCCTTCAAAACCATTATACGAACCAATTTCGTAAAAATATCATACAATACGTTTTATAACGTCGTGTAGAGTTAAATAAAAACCATTATATGAATATGTTTATGTAAAACCAAAACACAAACATAATATCAATAATATGAACCCGTATTGCTAGTCAGACAATATATCATAATTTGGTGCGTATAGCAGTATTTCGTTATTTTGGATTATTATAAGCCGCATGACATTGTTACCTTACTATAACAAACAACGGGTAGCTAACCCGAAACTCATTTGCCCATCTAAATTAGCGTGTCGTCACAATAATCACGCTTGTGTAAATCTTCTCATACATAAATTCGCTTACCAATCAATGTGGCACGACGGGGATCAACCGTCAAGGCGCGAACTGTGGTGATCGTCCCCAAATAGTACTATTATATGCATAAGCGTCTACCAAATCCCGGTAGTTCATAATTCATGCTAATGGGACTTTTAGTGACATAATCTAACTTTAATAATCCATTTCATTTCATTTATCGGGTCATATAATCATTCATCAGGTCATACAATCATTTGGGTCCAAATCAATAAACAAACAATCGGGACAACTGGCGTCCTATTTTATTAAAACTAACCTGTTATCTCCCTCGCGGGTTTATAAAACATTTCATAAAAACCTTAAAACAGTGCGAGGCTATGAACTCACGTTGATGTGGGAAGGCGGTTATCGGCGATTTGGATGTACGGTACGTGCTTCAATCACGGAAACCTAGACAAATAATACTCGTCTTAGACTTTTGTCCAATGACTTTATCAAAATAACAATTATGTATACATATGATGATTTTATACATATGATGATGATCTAGTGGGTTTATACATTCTCATTTACTCATTTTAGTGTTATGTGTTGATAACTTTTATACTAGTTTACTAGTTTTACCTATTTACATGTTTAGGTCCAATAAGCCTATTATAAGTCCATTAACTTGTATTAATCCATTATATACTTTTATTATCAGTATTATACTTTACATGTTGGGCCCAAGTGGGTTAAGTGTTGGGAATCTAAACTTGTTAGATTCCCTGTTCATTGATTTAAACATAATTAGGCTGATAGATAGTCCCTTGCCTGTGCCTAGGAGGCAGGCAAGTTTCGCAAGACTCACAGAGATCCGAGTCTCTGTGAGCAACCTCAGAGGAGTCCATGTCAGAGACATTGTCAGGGAAGTCGAAGATTACCTGAAGACATACTCCTTGGCTGTGATGGATAACAGCCAAGATGTATTAGGGACTCTGAGGGGTTGAGAGTTAACAGGGGTGGCAATACCCTGATAACTCTCAGCACACTTTGGACATGCCATTTGTGTGTTCGAGAATATGAAGAATAAGGAAACTGTTTTTGACAACTGTTCCTTAAAGCATAATGGAAGACTACCAAGAATAGAAGGACATCATGTGACTGATGTGGGAACTTGTAAAAGCTTGTGTAGTCGACATCAAGTACTGTTTAAGTCAAACTCGTAACACTATAAATAGGATGTGTATCCATGCATTAATGTTTAATACTTTGAGATATTAAGAACATTAGTGTGTATAACTTAGTGAATCAAACAGCTACGACTGTATTCATAAGTTAAGGTTTATTGTTGTTCAAAGTGTGCACAACACATTGTCATCAAACGGTGTTATCCATAACACTTGTAATTCTTTATTATACAATAATAAGATTACGTTTGAAAAGTAATACCTTGTGTTGATTAAGTTAAGATTAGGGTTTCTTGCATTGATTAGGGACTTTCATTAAGCCCAATAAGTAAATTTATAAGTGTTTTACTAACTAGTCGGGTTTATAGTCCAATAATGCTAACTTAGCCCGTTAATGTCCGTATGTTATATAGTTCGGGTTTTATCGGTTTTTACTTGTATTAGGTACTTATATATCAGTATATGACTTTTAAAAAGTTTGCATTAGACGGGTCCGATCGCCTAAGTTTTAGTTGACGAAAAACGTTAATTTTACGGTACTAGCCGAAAAGCCGTAAAACTTAGTATATAGTTTTTGTAACTTATAAAACTTACCAAACTACCATTTTTATATAGTGTACATTTATTTATCCATATGCATATTTATATAAATGAAATATATAAGTTAGTGGGTTTTAATTCACAATTTATACTATATTTATTTGAGTGCTTATATAATAATATTAAACTTTAATTTCACAAAATCAGTCCTAAATTTTAAGTTCACTAAAATGTCCATATCTATAGTTCTATAATGAGATAGGACCTCAAGTTTTTATCACAGAAACTACATGATATGTGTTTCATTTTATTTCTACTGATGAATCAACCTCTAAATATTTTAATAAATTCGTCCAAAACACTGTAGGCAGATTTGCACTCTAAACTTGTTTTGATCATATCTCACTCATTTTTATGATTCCATTGCATGGCCAAATCTCACATGTGTATAACACCTAATACTTAATACTTACTGTATATTGATTTCACTTTACCATTTTATCAGGTTAACATTTGGTTACTTACTGTTTTTACACAGCCATCACAATTAGCAAGATTTTAACCATTTTACCTATGGTTTTCCATCTTTTTAACCATGTTTATAATCAACACCAAATCCCCACATAATAATCATCATTCATCATCATATACATATACATAAATAAAGAAATTACAAGATTAAATAATCAAAATAACAAGAGGATGTGAAGAACATTCTTTATACCACCAAAGTGATGAAATGATGAGATTTTGGATGAACAAGACTTGGTTTTAGGTAACCAATCTTATGAGATATCAAAACCACTTCTAGGATCACCAAGAATATGTAGACTCCTTGAGAAATCAGCCCTAGATCTTCATGAAATCTCCTTTTTAGATGTTAATATCACCTCAAATCAACAAGTCTTCAAAGGGTTATCATCTTGTGCAAGTTACACACAAGATTTGTGGTGTAAATTTTGATCTATGGTGGTGTTGGTGGTGATATAGGACGTTCATAGGGAGTAGAGAGAGAGATGGGAGTTGTTTTGCATGTATCAAATGTGTAAATGGTTTGAGTTGGTGGTTTTTAGCTAGTTTTGTAAGTAAAAATGGTTTTGGTGTAAGGCTAAGGACAAGTGTCCTTAGCTTAAAGATTAAGTTGACACCTTTGTGGTGTTGTGTAGCTTAAGCTTTGCCACCCATTTGTGGGGTGGGGCAAGATTTATCTTGTCTCATCCCACTAATTTATGGGTACTCCTCGATTCTAGTTTCCTCGATTTGCGTGCCCTCGGGTCGTTTTACGAAAAACGTTTTTATAAATTATAAATCAACGGCACAAAACGAATCTAATAAAAAATTTCTCGTCAAAAACGGAGTTCAAAAACGTAAATACGTAATCCTAAGGTTTCCGGTTTAGTCGTAAAGGACATTAAATTATAATCGTAAGTCCTAATCTCTTTTCGTAAATTTGTGAGTTTATGAACTAACTCAAATTTAAAATCCCAAAATAATATTTACGGATAAATTTATTTCCTGAAATGTCGGACTGTCACCAAAGACGGTGTATGTAAGCGTAAGCACGTAACATAGAATCCTCCGGTTAAAACGTAGACGATGCTACTTCAAGACGTAAACCCAAATTTATTCCCATAAATAAGTGAGTTCATAATATAACATTAAAATAATGTTTTTAAATAATATTTGAGAATAAAATATAAACCATAATTTGACGGATTGTCCCAATAACCAAAACATTGGAGGCACTAGTGTTATTACTTCCTCACGACGGAATGATTGCTTGTGTCGTCCCTTTCAGTTTGGACATTTATTTATATTATCATGTAGGGTGTATGGGTGCATCCTAGTTACATATTTTCAGTCATGATTTTCATGGTGAATGTGGTGTGTGCCTTGCATCCTTCACAAGGAGTTGATCCCTCCTACCCAAACCAATATAATTAGAGGCAAACCCTCTAATTGCATGATGAGGTAACCCCTCTAAGTATTCATGTACGTTGTTACCTCATGACCTGTAGGGCTCTTGGATAAATTTATTATTTAGTTTTTATAAGTTAATCATAAGCTTTTCAAACTATAAAACAAGTTTTATAACATGTTCCAGGTTTCCCAGTACTTAAACTTATTTCCATTGCTTTCACTCTTTACTCATATTTCCGTCATTCATATCATGTTATATATCCGTTCACTGATCGTATTGCTCAGCCGTATATTTCCTTTCCATTCGCAAACGGCACGTACCTAAGGACAGACTTGAGCATTTGGAGGATGTGCATATGATGGAAGTTGCCTTAGACTTCTTCTCCTTTTTCCTTCTTACACTTATGCTTGTTGGAAACTTGTTTTGTCCTTCTCATTTCATTTAGTGTATTTATGTTTAGGGCTTATGTTTAGGAACCGATGTTTGTTTCCAATTTTCCCTTTTGATCATGTATGTTTTAGTACGTATTACCTTGCATGTTTTTATGACATGTCATAAATACACGCAACGGTCCACTTATCAAAGTGAGGTGTTACAATTATGGTATCAGAGCCCAAGGTTTCGACCTCTAGGATCTACAACTTGACCTGTGACTAGTGGGTAGTCACCACGACCTTTCCAAGCTGACGTCTGATATTCCACGCATTGATTTTTTCATAATCTTGTTTGTTCTTGACCATGATGTTTTCTCTCAAATTTTGTTTTACAAAGATGGATTGATCAATAGTCAATTCATACTAAGTTACATGTCATTGTTATATGCATGGTGTTCCTTGTGAATTTTGACTAGTATGGACTGGACTACAGTAATTCATACTAAGTCACATGTTTTCTGTTATGTTTTTCGACAGTTGATTTTCAACTATTTATTTTCATGTATCATTGTTGCAGGTATTTTGACTAAGTAATGGTTGGTACATGACTGGCCATATTTAGTCGCATGTGCTTTTCATTCAATTTTGTTTTTGTGAACCGACCCAGAGGCGTTAACCCTTACTCATGTCAAACTTGTTTTGTGAACCGACCCATGGTCGTCCACACCAGTGATCTTCAGATTTACTTTCATTATAGTCATATTTCTTTCATATCCCCTCATTAATTGTAAAGTTTTATGTTAACCATATTTTCATACTTTCATGTTTGATTTCGTTTTCATGTTGATTATGTTTTTATGCTCCTTTATGTTAATTTTGTTCCATGTTTCTTCGTGTTGATTTTTTCTTTAATGCAAGACATTGATGGATTGTATGTAATCATGCTTTCATGATAGTCATGGTTGGTTTTCTTTAATCATGTTTTCATGACATCATCCGATTCCGTTTAATCATGCTTTTGTGCTTCTTACACAACTGGAACTATGTCTACGCTAAATTAGCTGGGCTATTACGTCGTACTGTTCAGTTTGGTTTAACCATTTGATCGTTTACCTTCATTTGATCATATCAGATGTTTGACACCCGTATCAATCATCTCATGTGAAATTTACGTGTACTCCACGTACCGTATTCCATGTGTACTCCACGTACCGAACCACATGTGTACTTCATACACCACATTCTAGAGATATTCAAGTCACCGCACTTACCAATGTTATTCAAGAGATGATGCGGCTCGTAGCTCGGAGATTCTACAAAACCAGGACGAAGGCGACAAACAGGAGTAACCAGATTAGAAGTTTCTTAATCCACCAGACGTTACCATATCATTTCATACCTTTACCTTCTCAGTCGTATGTCAAGTGCCATTCAGTTGCCTTGCCAACATAAGAGTAGGAACCGGCATCCGCCGACCACTCAGCTGAATTGTTACATGAATCACACTCATGATAATGACCGACATGGAACTGACAGACAAGGAAGTAGTAACAACTACCGTGACAACAAATACTCCGACAATAACAACAGAAACTCTAGTAACGGACGTGATCATAACTACCAAGGGTCAGCAGTCCAACTGATCCGTAAATTCTGGCATGAAAACCAAAAAAAGTTCCAATTTTATTCGTTTCACATTTTGAGACACGTGTCAAGACATCAGTAAAAGCACATGTCTCACATATATATTTCCTGAAGACACATGTCAAGACACTAGTCAAGACACATTTCATACGCATATTTTCTCAGGACATGAGTCAAGACACATGACTCACGTCTATCTTCCTTATGAAATTCAGGTACCCTCCAAGGAGTATACCCATTTTGTGGTGCCAGGTATTAATCAGGCCATAAGAATTCGAGTACCATCACCGGCGTATTCTCAAGTTTGGTCACGTAGTTTTTGTTCTGTGTGACGCAGGCGAACGAATTCAGTAAAATCTGCCATGTTTACTTCATGTACTGACATGGCACTTTCGTTTCTCGATCACATATTTCATGTATCCATGACCATAAAGGACGCCGTTCGTATCACCCATGTGTACGAAGGTTTTCCTTTCGGTCTATGTATAAAATCCAATCTGCTAACGCACTTCCCTCGGACAGATGCGAGTTAAATATGATTCTGATTATGGACTATGAACAACACACCATGCTACGACTGTCGCTATTTATATAAGATTATATACAGTGATGTTCAGGATCTTGAATACATTCAACATGATTTTCCATCAGGAAAATATGTACAAATTATTTATGCTTTACAAGAACGTGGTTGTTATCCCATGGTTGCAAATAATTTCTAGCTATCATTTATGACACGACTTCTAATGTTCGTTTATTCATAATTAGCCGATTATTTCAAAATTTCCTAGATGTATCTCCAGAAAGACCTCCAAGTATACATTTTCCACAAGATGGAACTTAACGTTGAGCATGTTGAAGGAACAGCTGCATGAGATGTTGGAAGAAGCTCATTCACCAGGTGTATCACCATTGTGTGCACCGGTTCTTTGTATTAAGGAGAAGGGCGGTAACATGACAGTATGTGTCGACTATCGTCGATTTAAACAAATCACCCTTCATAACCTTTATCCTCCTCCACATATTGAAGACGTATACGATCGACTAGAGGGTGCTAAACACTTTTACAAGATCGATTTATGATCATGCTGACAACAATGACGAGTGAAAGAGTAGGACATTTCCATGACTGCTATTCGTACACGACTTGGTCATGCTAAATTCATGATTTTGTTTTGGTCTCACGAATGCTCCAGCAGCTTTTATGGACTTGATAAGGGAGTTCCCATGAACTCATAAACAAATTTGTTATTGTTTTCATCAATGACAACCTGATCTTCTCTAAGTCTAGAGAAGAGCACAAAGACCATATTCACTCTATGTTACAAACTCTATGACAAAAGAAATAACACCGTGAAATTTTTCCAGTACAAATTCTGGTTGATTATAGTGACACGCTGAATCACATTTATTCTCACGGTTAATCATACCATGACTCAGCTTACGCGTAAAGAAGAGAATCATACACTAAATTATGGGTTCCATAGGATCCTATGCTAAAACAAGTATAGTTTACAAAGACTCATGATGTTCCAAACTTCTATGTATCCAACTTCCATGAAATAAGATGCAGTTAAGTTCATATCTAAATACCTGTCATACCAACAGTTTAAGATAGAACACCAACAGACTAGGAACTATTTCCACCATTAGAAATGGTGAACAGAGAAGGGACAAGATCTCCATGGACTTTTCACCGAACTACCGTAGGGTCAAAAGAAGCATAATGCTATCTGGGTTGTTGTCAACAGGTTGACCAAGTCTGCATATCCATTCCATCTGCAATAATTTCACAGTTAGCAGATTACCAGACATTTCCAGCAAAAGATCGTACAATTATTTAGCACTCCTTCATCTATCAGATCAGATAAAGGTTCACGTTCGTGTTCATTATTTATGTCCACATCCTTGTTCAATTTTACGATTTGCTTTCACACACATGTCCATGACACTATTCACGTTCATGATCGTATTCTAGCTTACGATTTATGTTTCACTTTTTGTTCTAGAAAGTTTTGCAGAAGCTTGGGAGACCAGACTCAAGTTAATAAACTTTCCATTCGCAGACAGACGTTTCATGTCATATTTTGCGTCTCATCTCGTATCATTTAGCGTTACCTCCTCAGTTATCTCATGTTCACGATATGTTTCACATGTCATGTTCATTTCACGTTTCTCATATCACGTTCACGATATGTTGTACGTATCATCGTCCACCCTATGTTTCTCATATTACATTCACCATATCTCCACGTATCACGTTCACAATTGTTCACGTATCACGTTCACAATTGTTCACGTACTACGCTTCAGTATGTTTCGCGCATCATTGCTCAGATGTTACAAATGTCAATTATTCTAGGTTATTTTGCATCGTAACGTTTCATCTAACCTAGCACGTTATCTCTTACCCACTCGATCAGATTCATGAGGATTTATCTTACGTTGATGAACTAGAAACTTTTATGTATCGTCAAGTCAGGGTCACGAAGACCAAGATTAGGAATTTTTCGTCAAGATCTTTTGGAGAAACCATCCCGAGCGGGAAGCCACATGGACCGGAGGAGTCCATCCGGACTTCTCATCCTTTTCTTCCCATAATTCAAATATGTCCTTTTAGTCACTCTCATCGTATCTCTAATTCGAGGACGAATTATTCTTTTTAGAAGGGAAGAGTTGTAAAGCCCGCATAGAATAACCATGAACAGTAAATACAAGAAAACAAGACTAAATTAAAACCATACATTTAATAATATACGACACGTGTCAGGAATATTAAATACAAGCATTATGTATTTATGCACGATAAATATACATGTATAATAATTAAACATGACAAGAAATAAAACACGACATTTATAACACGAGCACATACGATTATTCATTAAGCATGAAAATCAAAACAAATTTTGTTTTGGATTTATGATTGGCTGCGGCTTAGAAAGAAACAAAAGGGCTTTGAGCCTGGTCCATTACAGATTTGACTAGTAACAAAAGTAATCAGGAAAAAGGCCATTTTCACTTTTTAACAAAGATCACTAAAACCCTAGCCATACCCTCTTGGTGCTGCCGGTTTCATAAAGAACAAGGGAGGGAAAATTTTGACTTTGATCTTGATTGGTAACGCGTATATGTTTGTGTTCCTAAACCTTAATCGTTACGCTTACGGTATCTTTAATCCTTAACCTTATTAATTATGTTCTTTAATTTAAGAATCCATTTAAATAAACTGAGAAAACATGAAGTTAATCAAGGTTAAAGGTGTTTTGTTCAGGTTGAATGGAAAACCGAGACCTCCATAGGTCTCGGTGTGGTGTATTCAAGGCCAGCCGCACCTTCTCTAAGGTTGGTGGTTGTTTAACCCTGTCAGCTGCAACACAAGCAACCAACATGGGTGGGTTTTGGTTTGGCAGTGACAACAGAGAGCCTCACAGCTCTCGGTGGGAATAATGGGCGCAGCAGGGGGAAACCAGCACTGCCGGTGGAGACCTTGGCCGAACAATGGCAAACCGGCAGCAGCCTATGCTGCTGGCCGCCGGCCAAAACCAACAGCCGCTGGTTGTTGGTACTGTTTTGGGGTGTTTGTTTGTTTTGGTAAGTGCGACCGAGAAGGGTATCTCGGTAGGCTCGGGTTAGGACTCGGTTCACGGGGGTTTATTTGATTTAACCACTTTTATTAAATTAGTTAATTTAATTACATATTATTATTATAATAAATTTCTTAATCATGAAAACTTTGGTCATAACTATTAAATGTAATAATTCATGAAATAACCTAGATATTTTATTCTGACTTAATTAAATTAAAAATCATGCTTAATTTAATTAATGGATATAAGGTAAAGTTTTATTAAATTAACCATGACATTTATTAATTAATAAACCATGCATTTACATTATTAATTAATAATCACTTTAGACTAAGTATTTAATTTAATAGACTTTACAAATAAATTATCATCACTTATAACTTATGACTAATAACCACTTGCTTATATTTTAAACTTATTAATCCAGGTTAATTCTATTTTTGGAAACTTTCTATTTTTGTAAACTTTCTATTTTAGGAAACTTATTAATTATGAAAACTCATTATTTTTGGAAACTTAATACTTTTAGAAACTTGCTATTTTTAGTAAGTTACTTATTATGACACTACAAGTATAGTAATACAAGAACACATGAAATACATAATCAGAATGCATGTAAACCATGAATAAATACAAGATAACACTTAAAACAGTAAAACATGACCAGAACATATAAAATAAGGTAATGATAAACAAAATCAGTAAAACACACAGTAATCAGACAACTCATACACATCCCTTATTTATGTAGTATTTGTGAAGTCAGAATAGATCGTTCACTTTCCATTCTAGCTTCACTACTGGAGATAAGGTACGGATATTCCGTCCTTCAGTATGGACATTCTTTCGTATGTTTGATTAGGATTCCCCGTTTACAACCATCTATTTTCCCCAGTTATTTTATATGTTTGAATGCTTATTTTATATTTTAAATGCCTGAGCTATATATACATGCATGTTAGTTCATCTAGTTATGGAGGTACCATAACCATAACACTGGAGGCACCAGTGTTATGACTTCCCCACGACGGAGTGATTGCTCGTGGCGTCCCTTTCAATTTGGTCATTTATTTATATTATCATATGGGGCGTATTGGTGCATCCTACTTACATGTTTTCAGTCAGGATTTTCATGGTTAATGTGGTGTGTGCCTTGCATCCTTCACAAGGAGTTGATCCCTCCTACCCAGACCAGTATAATTAGAGGCAACCCCTCTAATTTCATGATGAGATCACCCCTCTAAGTATTCATGCACGTTGTTACCTCATGACCTATATGAGCTCTTGGCTAAATTTAAAATACAGTTTTCATAAGTTAATCATAAGCTTTTTAAACTATAAAACTAGTTTTATAACATGTTCCAGGTTTTCCAGGACTTACACTTATTTCCGCTGCTTTCGGTCTTTACTTATATTTTCTTCATTCATACCATGTTATATATCCATTCACTGAGCGTATTGCTCAGCCGTATATTTCCTTTCCATGTCCCAAATGGCAGGTACCATAGGACAGACTTGAACATTTGGAGGATGTGCATAGGATGAAAGTTGCCTTAGACTTCTTCTCCTTTTGCCCTCTTACACATATGCTTGTTGGACACTTGTTTTGTCCTTCTCATTTCATTTAATTTATATATGTTTTGGGCTTATGTTTGGGAACCGATGTTTCTTTTCGGTTTTCCCTTTTGGTCATGTATGTTTTAGTACATATTACCTTGCATGCTATGATGACACGCCATAAATACACGTAACGGTCCACTTATCAAAGTAGTATGTTACACATGTAATGTTTGATTTTAAAATACTGGTTGGTTATAGAGTGATGATATCACAAGTAACAACTACTATAACAAGATGATAGACAAGCTGATGTGATGTGTATCATGTAATTAACAATTAGATATTGGTGGATTATGGTGACATGTCGTGTAGATCATGGTTACTGGTCATGTAGGAAATGTGTATATTGACCATATGTGACACCCCCAAAATATCAGAGTATAATGGCAACCGGGGGCATGTGACTTCATGATTATCATAACAATGGCAACCAGGGGCGTGTGACTTCATGATTATCATAACACGGGAAGATAAATAATGGCCACTATATGAGACGTACAAAAGTTTATCACTTGTATTAACTGAAAATTAATTGTTTTAACATTTTGTGGAAGCATAATTTTGGTCATAGGCAAACAAACAAAACTTTAAGTATTACAAATGATCTTGATTAAAACGGAAAAGAATGCAATGGATGAGACTTCATATAGCTCCTTCATTCTTAATACCTGAGGAAAACATTGTTAAGGCGTCAAGATAAAGTTGATGAGTCCTTAGGTTTGTTTACATAATAATGTTTCATGTTAAATGGACCATAAGATTTTATCCACATGTGACAATATTACAAATACAAAGTCACATAAAAATGCATTTACTATTGTCCAAGCTCATGACACAAAAGCGTTAACAGATAACCAACAATGAATGCCCCTTGTAGGTGACTAACCTGAGACACTCGTAAAGGTGACTCAAATGAAATTGTATACGTTGGTGTAATGTCGATACCAGACAAATAGCAGCATCAAATCCGATAGATTTATTCAAAACATTCGCGCTTACAAGTAATTAACAGTTCATGATAATTGGTCAATTAGCAACTTGGGTTAAATTGGGACTTAGACCAATCAGTAACTAGTAATTGTACTTGAGTTCATACGTTAAAATCAAGCAAAAAATGATCTCACCTAAAAAGATGATAAAAGTAAGTGAATTGTAGGGTTAAGGAAACTTACCTTAATGATAATAACAATATACGGAAATAAACTATAGGCGTGGAAAATTGGTACAACACTCTATCCGCCACATAAATAGTGAATGATGTCGACTTTAAACTGTATGTAACATAAGTGAGTAATATGTATTATCCGTCCTTAGTAAGTGTTTGAGTTTATGAAAATGGATATTTGTTAAATATTGTAAAAGTCAATGTTCTTATTCTCATGATATGTCCTTCCCCTTTACGTCAAATTCTTCCATATATGTATGTATTCGTTTGTCATGTCACTTGTCCATAAGTATTAGATGTTGTAAATTACAAGATCATATTGTAGTTTATCGTTAAATAAATTTCTAAACGGGTCAAATAATGTATTTATGTTATAACGTCTAAAAAGAGGTATTACCTTTATTAAGTGTTCGTAAAAGTAATAATTTACAAGTTATTATATTCAAGTAGTCTAATAGATCAAAGTTAATATGAAAGTGTAAGTCTTATTTTATATTTTATGTTCTTAAAGAATAGGATTTTGAAGAAAATATTTATAGAATTATTATAACTTTATTTTAAACATGTTGACTTTATGTACTTGTTGTGACTTCGTTATTTATCCTGTCTACTTGGTTCTTTTTGCTGACCTTACTCATATATTATAAGCTATCTAGATAAGTATAATATCCACTCTATTATCACTTATAGGTGTCTCGTTAATATATTAAAAGATGGTGGATGAATATAAGTCTTGTATTTCACATAAATCAAATTGAATTACATGAAATAGAAGAATCAAATGAAACTGTTATTTTACATCAGTATTTGAATAACCCGCTCATTTGAAAATATAGACTACACAAGTATGGGAATGTTTTGGTACTATCCCGATTTGTAACAGATCATGTTTTAGTACTCCCGAATTTTTTAATTCATGGTCTCGGTCTTGTACCGAATATCCCGGGTCGGTATTGTTTTGGTACTAGGAAACGGGTGTAAACGATCACTCCTAACGCTCTATTGTCGAGTTTATTTTTAAAGGAATATAAAGGGATTGGACGGGAGGGGAGGGGAAAAGATCATATGAGGAAGAAAACAAGTGTACTAATTCATGTTCTTTAATTTATGTTTTTAGTTTGTGAAGAAATGAAAGGGAACGTAACATAAATACTAAATTACCTCTAAATTATCTTATATTTTTTTTAAAGTTAACTGTATTATGGATGACCTTAAATTCTTGATCACAATCATTGATTAAACAAGGCATGCAGACCCGTGCATTGCACGCGGGTTGGTGACATAGTTTTGTTCTTTTGTTTTCAGGTAAATGAATTCTCATGTATATAAGTTTTATCAGTTATGTAAACGGGTTTAGGTGTATTGGTGTTTTGCTAAAGCTTTGCCCGATCATGATTGCTTATTCGGAATGTGCATCACTTTTATTATTTTTGTTACATAATTTTTTTTCTTTTAATACTTTTGACTTGCCAAAATTTATAATTTATATTTCACACTTTTTTAGCAGATTATAATCATTTAATTATTACGACAAAACAACTTTGCTTCGTATTTTTTTGTATTAAAGTTAGTAACCATACTTTGTAAACTTTTTTTAATTGTGTTGTTGTCTTAACTAAAAGGGTTGGCTAATAAAAAACAAAGTAACACTTAATCACATCCTTTTTTTAAATTGCTCTATATATATATATATATATATATATATATATATATATATATATATATATATATATATATATATATATATATATATATATATATATATATATATATATATATATATATATATATATATATATATATATATATATATATATATATATATATATATATATATATATATATATAGAGAGGGAGGTTAATGTGAGAGCTTTTTTAAAGTTGTAAAAATGAGAACTAATGTAAAACACCACTAAAACATTGATACATAATCATTTTACTAATACTACACCAATATATACATTATTTATGCAACTAAACACTCTACCGACTAATAAACAACGAATAAGTGTGTAATAAATTACTGATACACAATTTAGAATGTGATACATATACATCAAAATCTCAAAAACTTAATATCTTTTACATAAATTGGTACACTTGATACACAACCACCACTAAATAACTTGATACACAATACCAAAACATGATACGTATCACACCTCGAATCAAAATGTATCACTTAGATTTCGCCAATTTTCAAAAGAAAGCCCATCTAATCTTTAAATATTATGTTTTTACTTAATCATGTTTTAAAATTGTTTCAAATAGAGTGTCATTTGTGAGATTTTGGTTGGTTCTCAATTTTACAACTTTAAAAAGTTCTCATATGATCCAATGTCTATATATATATATATATATATATATATATATATATATATATATATATATATATATATATAATATATATATATATATATATATATATATATATATATATATATATATATATATATATATATATATATATATATATATATATATATATATATATATATATATATATATATATATTATATATATATATATATATATATATATATATATATATATATATATATATATAATATATATATATATATATATATATATATATATATATATATATATATAATATATATATGTATATATATATATATATGTATATATATATATATATGTATATATATATATATATGTAATATATATATATATGTTATATATAATATATGTATATATATATATATATGTATGTATATATATGTATATATATATATATATATATATATATATATATGTATGTATATATATGTATATATATATATATATATATATATATATATATATATATATATATATATATATATATATAAATATATAAATATATAAATATAAATATATATATATATATATATATATATATATATATATATATATATATACATATATATACATACATATATATATATATATATATATATACATATATATATATACATATATATGTATCTATATATATATATATATATATATATATATATATATATATATATATATATATATATATATATATATATATATATATATATATATATATATATATATATATATATATATAATATATATATATATATATATATATATATATATATATATATATATATATATATATATATATATATATATATATATGTATATATATATATCTAACACCCCCAATTTGCATTGCGCAGCGAAAATACACAATTGGGTGCTAGACACAAGCATCATCACACAAGATATATTGGACGACTCAAAATAGAGACGTTTACACATAATTATAAACATGATTTTCATAAATGGTCTAAAACATAGATTTCAACCCAAATAGTACTGACACGACACCAGAGTAAAGCGTTTAGTCCCCATGGATCTCGACCAACAACCAACAAGTTTAGTACAGTACATCAACATAAAGTAAATTGTTCAACATTAAAAGGTAGAAACAGTTTAGACCAACATTCTTCCAAAAGGAGATCCACAACCTCCACATCAAATCTCCATGCTCCATCACTTCCTATTACCTGAAATACATGCATAAAACGAGTCAACAATAATGTTGAGCGAGACTATAGGTTTATCAAATTACATTTGAACACAAGAAGAAAATCAATCATAATCATTTATAGAATTGTCGTACACACAATCTATATTCAAGGCAGTAATAATAATGATATTATTAAACAAACATTGTATTTAAGCTCATGACACCGACCCCTTAACCAAATAGTCACCCAAACCAAATGCCGGCATGACTAGAATAAAACCATTGCCCCTCTAGGGTATCAGTTGCTAGAATACCACAATCTTATTCACGTAAAATTATCCTTCCCAGCGGGTTACTCAACGTAATGCCCTGGTCTCAGATAGGGTGGTCAACCCAATAGTACTATCATTAGAATAAGCGGCTATTCCCGACTCACAACATCAAGTCAGAAGATAGTTAACGGCTCATGAATTTAGGGTCTTTAGCAACAAGTTACTCAATACAATGAAATCAACTTTAGGCAACATTCGGGTCTAACAATTACTCATGACTTGTGTTCATTTATTTTCAAATAGTATGTATCCCCCTCGCAGGTATTAAAATCATTGAAACAAGTATAAAGCGACTCACCTTAGTATAAGAGATCTAGCGAGATGATCGTCGACGGTAATGGATGCCTTTCAAACACGAGAACCGCTACCTATCAAATAAGGCGCGTTCATTAATAATGACTCGAGAAATAAATCATACATAACAACATCAAACTCAAACTCATAAAGTCACGATAAACTCGAGAGAAAACGATATAAATAACTTCATTATACTTTACTACACTTTTACTTAACCATTTTATACTTTTTGCAAAGTCCGCCGGTACATACTACATGTACTAGCTTATTTACCCCTTTTAAACTCGTCAACCGTTTATGAAACGACTCAATAAACTAACTTACTATATATAGAAAGTCCTCTTACAAGTTTATCAAATGAAATTACTTTTAAAGTACTTTACCCAACTCATTTTCAAACTACAAAATCCGGACAGATGTACGTTAATTTTTCATACAACCGTTTTAACTTCTTTAAACGACTCCGTTTACAAAACCGACACTCTGGTTTTAAAGTAAACTCAACCTATAAAATAAACACCTCATTATCAGTAGGTTACATATTTCAAAACATCCATTTAGAGTCCCCGGGATTCGATCCAAATATCGACAACAACTATATCTAGTGCCGATACTCGTCTCCCGGTACACGATCATTCAAAACATCATAACTCCGCGCTCGTTTGGAGCTAGAAGCTCTACCTTATATCAAATCGAAGCTAAGAAAATTATCTACAACCCTAGGCTATAAGTTAATCCATTTTCAATACATAAAAATTCGGATTTTACACTTTACTTACTGTTATAAAATGACTACTAAAAACTTGTACAAAATCAACTTTTTGATAAAAACCAACCATGGAAATGATCATTACTATACCCTAATATCATCATACATCAACCATAACATCAAAATCATAATCAAAATAAAAATCTTAAGATCAAAATAATGTTTCAAACAAGATTTTTAGCAAAAACCACCATGGATCATCATGATAATGCCATGCATGATCATAGTTCCTACCTACCAACATCATTAAAAAATAAGTTGCTTGAATGTGTAAAATTCTTACACCAATGTGATCCTTGATCAAATATAAGATTGGGTCTAGTGTTAGTTTAGCTTGAATCAACCTCAAACTCAAGAAAAATTAAAGTTTGAATGTGTTTTGGTGGTGTGGTGGGTTTCGGCAAACACAAGAGAGAGAGAGAGAGAGAGAGAGAGAGAGAGAGATGAAAGTGAAATTTTTAAAATGAAAAATGAGAGAGTGTGTGTGTGTTTGAAGTTTATATATAGTGGGGTAGGGACCAAGTTTCAATTTAGTAAAAGGTGTGGCTAGAAATGTAAATAGTTAGCTAAAAAGCAGGAAATAACTATAAGTCAATTTTCATAATATTTACGGGGCTCGGGTTTCATAAAGATACTTTTAAAAATTTAAAACGTACCTCAAAAATAATAATATCGACTCTCGACTCGACTTAACACGTCATTTAAAATAAAACCTCAAAAATGACAAAAATCGCACAACCGACAATAAAACGTAAAATATTTGGCATCCGTCGACATCACGCTTGCTAATACTCCTTATACTTAATACATATTAAATATAGACCTTCCAACATCGGTTTAAACTTAAACCTCCAAAAATAAATATCGTTCAAACTCATTCAAAAATTTCAAAAATAATCGTAAAATAAGATTAAGCAATGACCTCGATTTTGGGTTGTCACATCCCCCCCTTCTTAAAAGAAGAGACGTCTGCGGCGCTTAATCCTTCCTAAACAAATGAGGATACTTGTCCTTAAAGAAATCCTCACGTTCCCACATAAACTCTGGCCAACGTCTAGAGTTCCATCTCACCTTCACAATCGGAATTCTACTATGCTTCAACTTCTTAACTTCCCTATCCATTATCTCTACAGGTTCCTCTATAAAATGCAACTTATCATCAAGGTGAATTTCCTCCAATGGAATCACCACATTCCTTTCAGCTAAACACTTCTCCAAATTAGACACATGAAAAGTATTATGAATAGCCTTAAGCTCATCAGGCAACTCTAACTTATAAGCCACCAATCCAATCCTTTGGATAATCTTAATGGTCCAATATATCTCGGGCTCAACTTTCCTCTCTTTCCAAAACGTATTACTCCTTTCCATGGAGATACTTTCAACATAACCATGTCTCCTACTTCAAACTCTAACAGTTTCCTTCTGTTATCAGCATAACTCTTTTGTCTACTTCTAGCAGATAACAAACGCTTCTTGATTTGCACAATCTTCTCAGTCGTCTTAAATATCATTTCAGGCCCAGTCAATTGACTTTCTCCTACCTCACTCCAACACACTGGTGATCTACACTTACGTCCATACAACGCTTCAAATGGAGCGGCTTTAATACTAGCATGATAACTATTATTGTATGAAAATTCAACCAATGGAAAATGCTTATCCCAACCATTTCCAAAGTCTATCACACATGCACGAAGCATATCCTCTAACGTTCGAATCGTTCTCTCACTTTGTCCATCAGTTTCCGGATGATATGTTGTACTTAAACATAACTCCGTTCCCATCGCTTTCTGCAAAGACTTCCAAAATTCTGAAGTAAACCTACTATCACGATCAGAAATTATCGACAAAGGCACACCATGTCGACAAACAATCTCCTTCACATATACTATTGTTAACCTCTCCATACTATCTGTCTTCTTCATTGGCAAAAAGTGAGCAGACTTCGTCAATCTATCTACTATCACCCATATCATATCACTACCATTTGCAGTCCTTGGCAAACCTATCACAAAATCCATTGTAATCTTCTCCCATTTCCACTCAGGAATCTCAGGTTGCACTAATAATCCCGACGGTTTCTTATGTTCAGCCTTCACCTTCGCACAAGTTAAACACTTATTAACATACTGTGCTATATCTGCCTTCATATTCGGCCACCAATAAACTTTCTTAAGATCTTGATACATCTTGTCCGATCCAGGATGTATTGAATACTTTGACATATGAGATTCATTCATCACCAAATCTCGCCCCCCTAACAAATCTTTCTCAGACGGACACAACGGTAACCAAATCCTATTTTTAAAATACCTCAATCCATTCGACCTTATTTCAAACAAAGGTTTCAACATTCTACCCAAATTTTCTGCCTCAACTTTCTCTTCCTTCAAACCGTTAGTTTGGGCTTTCAATATCTCTTCTGTCAAATCAACACTTTCCAACATCGGCAAAGCTCTAACTCTTATAGACTTATCTATTTCCTTTCTACTAAGTGCATCACTACTACATTCGCTTTACCAGGATGGTAACGAATCTCGTAGTCATAATCACTCAGCAACTCAACCCATCTCCTTTGCCTCATATTCAATTCCTTTTGATCCAAAATATACTGCAAACTCTTATGATCAGTAAAAACCACACACTTGGTTCCATACAAGTAGTGTCTCCACAGCTTTAAAGCAAAAATAACAGCCCCAAGTTCTAAATCATGTGTAGTGTAATTCTGCTTCCTTAATTGTCTCGATGCATACGCTATTACTTTCTCCCTTTGCATCAATACAGCTCCAAATCCTTTATGAGACGCGTCACAGTACACTACAAAATCCTCAGATCCTTCTGGCAAAGACAATATCGGCGCAAAACACAACTTCTCCTTCAACATACTAAATGCATATTCCTCTTCCAATCCCCATTCAAACACTCGATTCTTCTCCGTAAGCTTAGTCAACGGCTTAGCAATTAATGAAAACTTCTCAATAAACCTTCTATAATACCCAGCCAAACCAAGAAATTGGCGAACTTCAGTCGGCGTCTTCGGCACTGACCAATCCTTAATTGCCTCAATCTTAGCAGGATCCACACGAACACCTTCACTATCAATCACGTGCCCCAGAAGTTACACTGATTTCAACCAAAATTCACACTTAGAGAATTTCGCATACAACTTCTCCTTCTTCAACAATTCAAAAATTGTTCTCAAATGCTTCTCATGTTCCTCTTCACTCTTGGAATAAACGAGAATATCATCAATGAATACGATAACAAACTCATCCAAATACGGCTTACATACACGATTCATCAAATCCATAAATACAGCAGGCGCATTTGTTAATCCCAAAGGCATCACTTGAAATTCGAAATGTCCATATCGAGTACGGAAAGCTGTTATAGGAATATCTTCTTCCCTAACTCTCAGTTGATGATACCCAGACCTCAAATCGATCTTCGAGTATACACTAGATCCTTGTAACTGATCAAACAAATCATCAATCCTCGGCACTGGATACCAATTCTTGACAGTCAATTTGTTAAGCTCTCTATAATCAATACACATTCTGAAAGAACCATCTTTCTTCCTAACAAACAAAACAGGCGCACCCCACGGCGACGAGCTTGGTCTAATAAATCCCTTATCCATCAATTCCTTCAATTGATCGGATAATTCTTTCATCTCAGATGGAGCTAAACGATACGGTGCACGAGCAACTGGAGCAGCACCCGGCACTAAATCGATATGAAACTCCACTTCACGATGCGGCGGTAATCCTGGAAATTCCTCACGGAAAACCTCAGGATACTCTCTAATCACAGGCACATCCTCCAATTTCCTTTCATTCACACCATCATTACTTATCTGTGCAAGAAACACATCACAACCTGCTTCTATATACCTCATCATCTTTAAAAAAGAAACAACTCTCAAACGAGACGTACATTCATCACCTTTCACCGTCAATACCCTATTCCTTAGCGGTATCTAAACTAATCTTTCTCCACAAACAATTACTGCACCATTACCAACTAACCAGTCCATTCCAACAATCACGTCAAAAGATCCTAATTCTATGGGCATCAAATCAATACTAAACACATAATTACCTAACTTCAAGGAACAACCTTTTAGTATAGAACTAGTGCTTACAACCTTACCATCAGCTAACTCCACATTATAACTAGTTGTCAATCTCAATGGTTCTCTATCCAATAGCTGACTGAATCTAAGATCTACGAAACTTCTATCAGATCCAGAATCAAACAACACACTAGCATAACAAGCATCAAGTAAGAACGTACCAGTCACCACGTTCGGCCCTTATGGTTTGTCAGCATCTCCCACGACATAGGATGGAGTAGCAATCCCAGCAGCAACAACAACAACATTGCCTCCCTGTCGTATGCCAACCCTCGGACAGTTCCCGTGCTTATGTCTACGGCCTCCACATCCAGATCAGTAAACTACCTTGACAGCGTTAGCCCCAGTTGCTACACCCTTGTTTCTACAATCTTCCATCTTATGTCCGGCCTTCCCAAACTTGTTGCAAGCAGGTGGACAATTTCCAACATGATACAGATTACACCGACCACACTTCGGATTCACCTTGTTACCTTGATTTCCTATGGCAGCACGAACACCAACATTCCTTCTCAAATTGTATTGCTGATTCCTATTTGGTCCTTGGTTATTGTTATTACGACAACCACCTCGATTCTTGTAAACTCCGTAAAAATAAGATCATAATTTAATTCTATTTTTCGGATATTTTTGAAGTATATGATGACGTTAATTATTATGACGTTTAGCGATTTAAGTTGAAACCAATATTGAACGTTTTAGTTTTTCGTTCTGACGAGTAACGAGGACTACTAGTGATCGCGATGCCAATGGATGCCTAAATATTATATTTTTAATTCGATTATTTCGATATTTGATATCTTAATTTTTACGTTTACGTCTTATAAATTAAATAATTATTATTTAATTACTTGTAGTATTTTTCGACGTTTTAAAGTCGGACTGAACGAACATAATAAAAATAATAGTTGAAGCGATTTAAAACTAAAACTTTGGAAATATGAAGAAATAATATTTTTCATTATATCCTAAAACGTTGCTAATTACGTGAGTAAAAGAATTTACGTTTTATTTTTACGGCGAAATTTAACCGAAATAGCCAAAAACGATTAAACGAGCATTTGAATAAATAATAGCAAATGTTTTCGAAACTTGATGAGATGGCATTTATACATGATCTCATCGTTCTTTTCGGGCTTTAAATGCATAAAAATGTCATAAAATACCATATATATGCTTGTGTTTGTTTACTTGTGTATTTTAGGTATGGATATCGTGAAAAAGACAAAAGATCAGAAGTTACAAGAAAAAACGGACACGAGAAACGAAGCCGTACAAAGAACCAGGCCCTAATCATGGAAAATTCAACAAATACCCTTGAAGACTTGAAGACATACAAGATTGATCCTCATTTATTGAAGAAATGACACTTAAAACCCTTGTATATTAATAATTACAAGTTTGGTCCCTTAAGTTTGTCAAAATTACACAAAAGGTCCCTTAAATTTGAAGAAATGGCAAGATTAGTCCCTCAACCATTTCAAATTGTCAAATATGGTCCCTCATCAAGCCAAAGATACATTGAAGACCTTTGAAGATCAAAAATGTCCAAGATCAGTCCTTCAAATATGCAAAAGTTCCAAAATTAACCCTTGATACACTTTTTGGAAAGTTTGTGCCAAAAATGACAAGTTGTGAAACGTTGATACAAAGGAAATGGGCGCTGATAGAAGTTTACTTACATGTGACAAGAGAAAGAAAGAAAAAGGACCAAGGCTGCCAATCTTGAAAGTTTAAATCCCTAAACACGCGCCAAACACCTTTCTCCCTAAGAAAACGGATCAAACGTGTCACTATTCACACGTATGAACCCAGGTTTTACTTTTTACTGCCAAAGGGTTTTTCCCAATTACTTTAACCAAAAACTAATTCACCCTAGCACGATCACATCCCACACATGTAACCTCACACCACTCCACCATGGACCCCACCCCCAATTCCCTTTAAACCAATCAGAATGCAACTTAACCTCCAAGTTATGTGACGTGTCCAAATCAACAGCCAAGGATCATTGCTTCATATCAAAGCTGAAATGAACGTCCAAGATCACTTTGGACAGCTCATCAACAAAAAACGCACTCAAGGACTTAGGGCATTTAGGGAATTTCACATCTAGGGTTTGTGAATAGTGCTAGCCTTGGCATTAGCCTATATAAAGACTCCTCAACCTGTGAGAGAGTTTTATTCCAGTTTTAGGCTATCAATCTTTGTAATTTCTTTTTATGAAATAAAGTTTGAATTTCTTAAAATTTTGAGTTCTAATCTGTTATTTATAAAAGTTTGGTGTTTGAGTAGCCTAATTTTGAGTTCCATTTGATTGTTTAGACCTTCCTTAACCTTGTGGTTAAGGCACGTCTAGGTTTGAAAGGTTTTCAAGGTTCAAAAGCCTTGAAGTCCTTGTTTCTGAATTTGGTTATTATTTGTGTACTAACCCTTAGCCTTAAGCCTTGAGTTCTTTCAAGCTTGTTGACACCAAGCCTGAGAAGGATTCTAAGCCTTTGGTTGAGTTTGTTTGTTGCTTGTGTTGAAGACATATCATAATCAAAGCCTTGTTCTGCTTTGAACATCAGCAGGCTTTGATCATCTTTGTTGAAGTACCTTGGTCTTGTTCTAGTTGTTGAACAAGGTCCAAGGAGCATAGCTGGCCTTCCTAGGATGTTGTGGAAGGCAGGTATAATCTCTTTGTTAAGATTCCCCTAAAAATTTCATGTTTATGGCTGTTTTGAATTTGGTGCTTTGATTCTGAGTATTGGTGTTTGTGCTGGTGATTTTTGAGTTTGATTGTGTTAGTTGCTATTGTTTAAGTGTTTTTGATCATTAAAATCAGTAGGTTATTAGTTAAAATCACAAGTTTCTTTGTTAAGTGTTAGATTAAGGAGTGTTTGGGATTACTGCATAAGTTAGGATTGTGGTTTGCTAAGTGCTTGTTTTGTGTAAGCAAGTGTTGGTATCTGTTGTTTGGGTGATATTGTTCATCTGTTTGCAGGTTTTGTGGTTTTGAACACATATATTCTTGATTTGGCTATAAAATCTTAAATACTTGGTAAAATTGGCTAGGATTTTGAGGACACCTAGATCTAAGCATAGGCTAGGGCTAACAAGTGCTAAATCATAGTTAATCACACCAGGGAAGAAGGATTTGAGGCTTGAAATTGGATCAAGTGTCAAGTATATCAGCAAAACTTGTCTGCATATTGTTCTTTGTTCATCAGAAACATTTTGTGCTTAGATCTTGCTATTTTCTTTGATTCAGTGTTTGATTCTTGTTGCTTTGTGTTTATTCTTAGTTTACATAGCTTGTGTATGCATCCAGTTAAGTTTGGTTGGCTTATTGTGGCTAAATCTGCTTATTAAGTGCTTGCTTATTTCCCTATTTGGTGCATATCTGGTAACTGTTTAGCTTATTGTGGCTTATTGTGTGGACCATTTTGTGATTTTCTTGTTGCTATTGACTCCTTGTGATTCACTGATCACAAGGGTGCCTTTGTTTCCAATTGAATCAAACCAGAACTCTCATATAAGCTTGGTCAAATAGTCAAAGCAGTGGGAACTCCTTTCCCTTCTAGTTGCCACTGTTAGTGTAAAATTGGTGTCAGCTTATCAATAAGCTATAATAGCTTATTCCAACCAGCAACAACTTTGTTTTTGTAATAGGTGCTCATATTTTGACCCATTTGTTCATACTGGAGCATTTGGGAGATTGACTTTTAGGTTTGACTAGAAAACCAACCCCTTTGACTTTTACATAAGTTCATTTGTGCTTATTCTGGCTTATTGGTTGTGCTTATTGGATTTTTGTTGATTAATTTTGCTTATTGAGTCCATTTGAAAGCTTTTGCAAGTTGAATCAGCTTCTGAGTTGCCTTATTTCTCAAACCCGACTATTTTGTCGTTTTGTGAAATAATACCTTGCTTATTTCTGGCTTATTGAGTGAGCTTTTTCAAAAATTCTTTTTACAGATCTCATAAGCATCCCAAAAGAAGGTTGTGTGTCAAATTAGAGCGTATGGCATTAGCTTATGGCTTAATGGGCTGAAAAGCCCAATAAGAATAAGCTTTGTGTTCAATAAGCTGTGATAAGCTCATTTTCAGCTTTTGGGCCTTTAGAGTTTTGTTCTTAGAATTGAATTTTAAGTCAGATAGGGCTTTTCCAAGTCAATTGGGCCAAGTTTGACTTTTTGGGCCCAAAAGCCCATTTGTGTTGACTGATTTTGGATTTGGCCCATTTGAGGGCCCATTAGGGTTATTTTGGTAATTTCACTTTGATTTTCTGATTATTTAGGTTAAAATAAAATAGTTTGCAAGTTTTTAGAATTTTTTATAACTTTTTGATTTTTAATATTATTTTAATATTATTTTAATATTATTTTTGAAATTTCACATTTTCCAACTTTTTACATTTTTCTTAGGTTTAATACATTAAAATAGCAATTTAGCAACTTTTAGAATAATTTTATCACTTTTAGATCAATTTTTATAATTATTTTAAGTTTTAATAGTTTTTAAATCATTTTAAATAGTTTTTATTAATTTTAAAATTTCTAAAAATAGTTTTTAATCTTCTTAGGTCATTTTAGAGGTTTACCAATTGAAAAATCTTTATTTGGGCTTTTTGATAATTTATTTGATTTTTAGGGCTTTAATTAGTATTTAAAAATTGAATATTTAATTATTTAAAAGGTTTGAAAAAGTTTTGATCATTGGTAAACTCTTAGTTTATTATTTTTGATTTTTGGTGAATTTTTGGTAATTTTTAGAATTTATTTTTATTTTTGTGGTTTTTAAGGTTCTACGTTTTAACTTTCTAGTAGTGATTTTTTTTGTTAATTTTTATTTTTACGTCTTCGTCATTTTCTTTTCTCATCCCCTTCTAAACCAAATATTAATTACAAATCTTGAACATCTTAGTCACACACATATACCTCCTTGGGAAACGAACTTTCACACCATTAAGGGTCATTAGTGTTGATTTTCCTAAATCATCACTCGATACTTACCACTTTTACGCCTTTTCCCTAAGAGGTGTAATTTACCACAATCAATTTTGGCACCGCTGCCGTGGACGTGTGTCGTGATTAATTTGCATTGTTGTTTTTAATATTAACCAAAATAGTATTTGTATTAGTAGAACTCAACTAATACGTATTATCGGTTTTCTTGGTTTTTCTTGTACAAATATTATTACTATATTGTATTAAGTATCACAATAAATTCACAATATCTCCAAAAGTGTGAAAACACAACCTTAATTGGGATTTCATCACTCAATTATTGTATTCGAATCTCAAACAAAAAGAAAAAGGCAAAAATAGATAAATACTTTCGTGAAGCTCGATTTTGAAAGATACAAACTATAAGGTGGGTATAAGGCGGGTATTATAAAATATACCCTAAGGAAAAATGCTCTTAAGTGCTTCGCGCCGCCTCGTTTCCCCGCTTGCTTGTGAGTATTTTGAGATTGAAGGCTAATCGAGGGTTCTGCCGCCCAAAGTATTATTACGTATAATATATTTGCTTGGTTTCTTTGTGATTAAACCGTCTTGAACAATTTGGTTTTCACCAAAGTTCTAAAGTCATTCGAAGGCGTTCACTCCACGTGATCGTTTTCATTCCTTTGAGGCTTCTTTAATCAAGAGTTTGATTCGAGGAGAGATTTTGTAGATTGTTTTCTACGAAGATACACCAAAATCCAAAAAAATTAAATATCATCAAAACACAAAAAAATTGAAAATTCACAAAACACCGAAAAAGAATCTTCTTTGCTCACCTCCCATTCTTCGTGAAGTTTATGATCACTCGTAATCAAGCAAAACGAGCTCGTAAACGACTTCAAAAGCAAGCCAATCAAGAGACGTTGATTGTTGAAGAACCTCTAATCGTTGAACCTATTGTAAAACAAGAAGTCGTCATGGCTAATCGTACTATGATGGAGTTGCTTCAAGCACCCACCGAGGGTTTTGGAGAGGCTATTGTGATTCCCGCCATCCTTGCGGAGAATTTCGAGATTAAGACGGGTTTAATGTCGATGTTGCAAGCAAATAAGTTTAGAGGTCACAAGAAAGACAACCCGCATTACCATATTAGGAATTTTAACCGTCTCACCGCCACTAGCAAGTTTAAGGATGTTCCACATGACGCCATTAAGATGATGTTGTTTCCATACTCGTTGGATGGTCCCGCAAAAATTTGGCTCGAGAAAGAACCGCCAAATTCGATTTTGACATGGGCCGATCTCATTTCTAAGTTTGTAAACAAGTTTTTTCCACCATCTAAAACAACACATTTGAAAAATGAGATTTCACGATTTGTGCAAAGAAATAATGAAAGTTTTTCAATGGCATGGGAACGCTTTAAAGAAATGTTACATGAATGTCCACACCATGATTTTACGGAATTGCATCAAGTGGATACTTTCTATAATGGACTTAATGATCATGAACGAGATTATTTGAATGCCGCCGCGGGTGGAAATTTTTTGTGCAAGACGACAAATGAGGCTTTACAAATCATTGAGAATAGATCTAAGGTTTATAACCCTCGTAACACACCGAGTGTTGCCAATATGGGTTCGTCATCTTCGTCACAATCGTCTCGTAGCATTAACGCCTTACATGATGAAGCTAATGAGGAAAATCGGTTTTTTGATAGATTTGCTAATCTAATGTCCCATTGGAAGGCTCAAGAAGCTTCCAATTCCGCTTCGGTTAAAGCGGTTGCTAAGAGTTGTTTATCTAGTGGGGGAGCTCATGATCTTTCCGAGTGCATTACCGCGGATGGTAACACTTCGAGTGCTTATGTAGCAACGGGAACTTACAACCAAAACGGTCAAGGTTCCCGCCAAAATCAAGCTCCACCAAACCAAAATGTTAACAATTATCGAAACAACAACCAAGGTAATTACCAAGGTAATTACCAAGGCAATTCACGCAATTACAACAAAGGGAATTATCAAAATGGGAATGGACAAATTTCTAATCAAAACCAAAACCGTGATTTTCAAAACACTACACAAGGTTTTCAAAATGCTCACACTAAAAATTTGCAAGGAGAATTTTTGGATTATGCAAAAGCAAATGATGCCAAATTTGATAACATGCAACGTGAGATGATTAGCTTAAGATCCGAGTTGAAAAACGAGTTAAAAAATGAACTTGCTAATGAACTTAAAACTCAAGCAAACAAAATGGAAGGAAATGTCCAACGTCTTCAACAAAATCAACAAAAGATGGAATTAGGACAACATGAGATTAAGCAAGAGTTATTAAAAGCGGATGCTAGGGAATCAAAATTTGAGGACCGGATGCTAAGATGTTTGAAGCAATCATGTGTAAACCCTCTTCCTCGGGTGGTCTTCCTAGTGATACCATTAACAACCCGAGGGGAGAAATGAAGGTTATTACTACACGAAGTGGTAAAACTTTCAAGGAACCAATCTCTCGTCCAAGTACTTCTACGGAGAAGGAAATCGAGAAAGAACCCGAGGTTGTGGTAGAAAAGGAGCAAATTACAAGCCCACGAAGTACCGCTTAAACCACACCTACGGTTGAACCCACACCAATCATGGAACCCGAGATTCCAAGGCCTAGGCCTATGCCTACTATGCCCCAACCCACACCACCTTTACCTTACCCTTCGAGACGTAACAAGGAAAAGGCACAAGAACGGAACAATTATCAATTTGAGCTATTTATGAAAATGTTTCGTGATCTACATTTTAACATAAGTTTTGCCGACGCTCTTATCATGATTCCTCGATTCGCCGCAAACTTCAAAAGTATGCTAAACAACAAAGAGAAGTTACAACAATCGTCTAGTTGTTCATCGGTTTTTTTAGCCGCATACCACAAAAAGTCGGTGATCCCGGTAAATTCTTGATTCCGTGTGCAATTCAAGATATGGAGGAATGCTACGCCTTGGCCGATCTTGGTGCTAGTGTTAATTTAATGCCTCTTGAGATTTTCAAATCACTTTCACTTCCGGCTCTTACTCCTTCGAACATGTTTATCGAGATGGCCGATCATTCTACGATTTTAGCATGTGGAGTAGCCGAGGACGTTTTCGTTAAAGTCGGAAAGTTTTACTATCCCGTTGACTTTATCTTTGTATACATTCCTATCGATTGAAAAGTTCCTCTCATTTTGGGTCGTTCATTTTTGGATACATCAAGAGCACTTATCGATGTTCATGCTCGAAAAATCACCCTTCGTTTCAATTAAGAAGAACTTGTCATTAATGCAACACAAAACTCCAATCTTTCTCATGTGTATTCTATTGCAACTTTAAACCATGGTGATTCAACCAATGTCGTTTGAAAAGAATTTTCACCAAGAGTTTTAGGAAATGTCGCCAAAAACAATTTACCATTTCCTCCACCGGTGGAGGTTATGAGTGTAAAGCCTACAAAGAAGAAACCGTCAATACTTGAATCGAAAAATCCTTCGCCTAACCTCGAACATTCATTCTTAAAAAGTGTTGATAAGTTGCCGGTTTCTACGGAAGATCCTTCGGATGATGAATATGTAGACCCCGATGGGGAGGTTTTCTTCGTCGATAAACGTTTTGAGAACTTGCCACCACCAAAACCAAAACGGTTTACAAATGTGAGAATTTTTAGTGTGACTAACATCGTCTTAGAAACACCAAATATTTTCGACATAATCAAAAAGGGTTTTCATAAGGAGAGTTTAAAAGATAAAAAAGGAAAAGATCTTAAATGTGATTTAATTGATTTTTCTACAAATCTAACTCCGTCATCACCACGTGTTTTGAGTGCTACAAGCTCGTCTACTCCTTTTGACGATGCGTTGTGTGGTTCTAGTATGGGGGAAGCCCCTTATGTTCCCTCATCCTTGTCCACCGAGGACGAGATATTTGATCCTGGAATTGCTTATATAGGGAAATCTCGGTCTTCCACCGATGCAATAAATGGAAACTATATCTATTTGATTGGTGCGAGTCTACCTCGAGTAGCTCAAAAGTTTGTCTTACCAATTGTCCCACCCTTCTACTTCTCATCTCTTTTCTTCAAACTCTTTGAGTTTATGGCACATGTTGAAGTGGCGTTGAATTGTTTTTCCAATGAAAACGAGAACGCCATTTTCGACCCCGGTATTTTGCATCATCTAAGGACTTAGTCCTTCATACCGGTTGCTTTTTGGGCCTTGTTTATCATGTAAGCCCCACTAAAAATTGACCATACCATGATATCCCTAAATGATCACATTTTGAGGGGATCGAGTCGAGCTCATGACTCGGTAATAAAAAACGAGGTGCCTCGTGGGGGAGATCCCATGCTTATCTTTTATTCTCACTATTCACTAATAAGGGGACTTGTACCCTTTCAACTCGTTGTCTCGTGGTTGTTTGTGATTGTGTTATCTAGATCATCATCGTCATCTACGATTGAAGACTCTCGTGTTCGTTTACATGAGCCTCCATCGTTCGTTTGAAGAAGTTTTTCACGAATCCATGACATATCCTTTATTGTTCTAACAATTATCTTTTAGCATACTTAATAAACGGCTTTAGATATATTGTTGATCACCCTTTCCATGCTAGATCCTAAGCATTCGACTCTTCGTCTCTAGTATGGGGGTGTTCCACCTTTAGACTCGAAACATTGAGGACAATGTTTACTTTTAGTATGTGGGGTGAATAGGTACTTGCTTTGCTACGCCCTCACACTTTCCAATTTTCAATGTTTTGCTAATAAGGCTAAAAATGGCCAAATTTTAAAATTTTTTCTTAGTTTTCATAAGTGTTTTTAAGACACGAATGTATATTTTCCGTTGGGTAGAATAAGAGTTAATTTTTGACTTGATGGGCATTTGGACCAATTTACATTCCTTAACCCGCTCAATTCAAGTTTTGCTAGACTTATATATGGGGAGCTGTAAAACGCGAAAGTCTTAATTCATACGGGTTAAGAACAAGAACTTTTCACAAGTTCCTATAATTGATTCTAGAAAGTCACTTATCAAGGGAACTTTAAAACGCATTCTCTAAACTTGAAAAAGTTCAAGAAAGTGCAAGATCATATAGGTGGCTTGAAAACCCAAAACCTTGATTTGATATAGTCTTAATGAAAGCTAATCCAAATTTGGCTTAATTTTGACTTACATGGCTAAGTATTCACTTGTCTCTTTAATTAGAGGTCTTTATATAGTGAAGAACGAGAAATGATAGAGTTAGCCAAGTGATCATGCTAAATGTAGAACATGAAAGTGTTCTTTCAAAAACTCATATGTTTTTAATTGTGGCTTTTTCTTCCCATAAGATCAATGCATTAGGAATAAATCATAATTGCAATAAGTAAGGTCGTACGATTTGAAAGGTTACTTAGCCTCTAGCGCAAGATCGTTTAAAAGTTGCTCGGGGTTGAATAGAGTTCATAGCCAATGCATAACTTATTGAAGCGGGACGCGAAGATTGGCAATTATCCAAAAAGGCCCTAACAAGGCATGAGGAGCTCTATTTTTGCTAAAGATCCAAAGATGATGTGAAGTATCATTATTCCTAAATCAATATGAAGGATCGAGACACACGACGAGAAGCAATTACTCCCCTAAAGATCATGAAGAAAGTCTATCCAAAAAGACCCTAACAAGGTATGAGGATAAATATATCCAAGTCCGAAAAGGAGGCGGATCGTTGTATATCAAAATCCAAAGTAAAGATTGAAGAAAAATGATGAAGTCGTGGTCCAATATGAAGAATCTCTCAAAAACGTCAAGTGAAGAAATTCCAAATATATGAAGAGAAGACCATAATTTCAAGAAAGTCTTCCCAAGATTTGAAGTATGAAGTACATGCCAAATATCGGTCCGAGAAAGGTCTCAAATCGTGAAATGAGTTATGCCAAGATATGAACTTAAGGAGATACACGAGAAGCCGTTTTAAAAGATTTTGTCCTTCGGCTAACTATTGATCAAATCATGCTACTTTGCTTTCGGACTAATAACTACTCAAATAAGTCAATATGAATCACTTGTGATCCATGACAAATAGATAAAAAAAAATGCTAGTAACCCATTTCCTTTTATAATAACTAGGATTGCAGGGAGAAAAAGTATTAGACAATTTGGACGTATGAGTAGTGTTAGCATTGTGACTTGTACCAACAATGATCTCGTTTTTGCACTTAGCATGGAATGTATGACAATCAAGGATGACGAAGTTTACTCTAAGGGACATTCACTTGCTAGTCTTTTACTTTTCAATGAAGGTTAATAAATTTGAACTTTGGTGATGCTTAGATACTTTATTCTAGCATTGCGTGAGGGCACGCCAATGGCTTAGTATGGGGGAGTGATGAGATGGCATTTATACATGATCTCATCGTTCTTTTCGGGCTTTAAATGCATAAAAATGTCATAAAATACCATATATATGCTTGTGTTTGTTTACTTGTGTATTTTAGGTATGGATATCGTGAAAAAGACAAAAGATCACAAGTTACAAGAAAAAACGGACACGAGAAACGAAGCCGTACAAAGAACCGGGCCCTAATCATGGAAAATTCAACAAATACCCTTGAAGACTTGAAGACATACAAGATTGATCCTCATTTATTGAAGAAATGACACTTAAAACCCTTGTATATTAATAATTACAAGTTTGGTACCTTAAGTTTGTCAAAATTACACAAAAGGTCCCTTAACTTTGAAGAAATGGCAAGATTAGCCCCTCAACAATTTCAAATTGTCAAATATGGTCCCTCATCAAGCCAAAGATACATTGAAGACCTTTGAAGATCAAAAATGTCCAAGATCAGTCCGTCAAATATGCAAAAGTTCCAAAATTAACCCTTGATACACTTTTTGGAAACTTTGTGCCAAAAATGACAAGTTGTGAAACGTTGATACAAAGAAAATGGGCGCTGATAGAAGTTTACTTACAAGTGACAAGAGAAAGAAAGAAAAAGGACCAAGGCTGCCAATTTTGGAAGTTTAAATCCCTAAACACGCGCCAAACACCTTTCTCCCTAAGAAAACGGATCAAACGTGTCACTATTCACACGTATGAACCCAGGTTTTACTTTTTACTGCCAAAGGGTTTTTCCCAATTACTTTAACCAAAAACTAATTCACCCTAGCACGATCACATCCCACACATGTAACCTCACACCACTCCACCATGGACCCCACCCCCAATTCCCTTTAAACCAATCAGAATGCAACTTAACCTCCAAGTTATGTGACGTGTCCAAATCAATAGCCAAGGATCATTGCTTCATATCAAAGCTGAAATGAACGTCCAAGATCACTTTGGATAGCTCATCAACAACAAACGCACTCAAGGACTTAGGGCATTTAGGGAATTTCACATCTAGGGTTTGTGAATAGTGCTAGCCTTGGCATTAGCCTATATAAAGACTCCTCAACCTGTGAGAGAGTTTTGTTCCAGTTTTAGGCTATCAATCTTTGTAATTCCTTTTTATGAAATAAAGTTTGAATTTCTTAAAATTTTGAGTTCTAATCTGTTATTTATAAAAGTTTGGTGTTTGAGTAGCCTAATTCTGAGTTCCATTTGATTGTTTAGACCTTCCTTAACCTTGTGGTTAAGGCACGTCTAGGTTTGAAAGGTTTTCAAGGTTCAAAAGCCTTGAAGTCCTTGTTTCTGAATTTGGTTATTATTTGTGTACTAACCCTTAGCCTTAAGCCTTGAGTTCTTTCAAGCTTGTTGACACCAAGCCTGAGAAGGATTCTAAGCCTTTGGTTGAGTTTGTTTGTTGCTTGTGTTGAAGACATATCATAATCAAAGCCTTGTTCTGCTTTGAACATCAGCAGGCTTTGATCATCTTTGTTGAAGTACCTTGGTCTTGTTCTAGTTGTTGAACAAGGTCCAAGGAGCATAGCTGGCCTTCCTAGGATGTTGTGGAAGGCAGGTATAATCTCTTGGTTAAGATTCCCCTAAAAATTTCATGTTTATGGCTGTTTTGAATTTGGTGCTTTGATTCTGAGTATTGGTGTTTGTGCTGGTGATTTTTGAGTTTGATTGTGTTAGTTGCTATTGTTTAAGTGTTTTTGATCATTAAAATCAGTAGGTTATTAGTTAAAATCACAAGTTTCTTTGTTAAGTGTTAGATTAAGGAGTGTTTGGGATTACTGCATAAGTTAGGATTGTGGTTTGCTAAGTGCTTGTTTTGTGTAAGCAAGTGTTGGTATCAGTTGTTTGGGTGATATTGTTCATCTGTTTGCAGGTTTTGTGGTTTTGAACACATAGATTCTTGATTTGGCTATAAAATCTTAAATACTTGGTAAAATTAGCTAGGATTTTGAGGACACCTAGATCTAAGCATAGGCTAGGGCTAACAAGTGCTAAATCATAGTTAATCACACCAGGGAAGAAGGATTTGAGGCTTGAAATTGGATCAAGTGTCAAGTATATCAGCAAAACTTGTCTACATATTGTTCTTTGTTCATCAGAAACATTTTGTGCTTAGATCTTGCTATTTACTTTGATTTAGTGTTTGATTCTTGTTGCTTTGTGTTTATTCTTAGTTTACATAGCTTGTGTATGCATCAAGTTAAGTTTGGTTGGCTTATTGTGGCTAAATCTGCTTATTAAGTGCTTAACTGCTTATTTCCCTATCTGGTGCATATCTGGTAACTGTTTAGCTTATTGTGGCTTATTGTGTGGACCATTTTGTGATTTTCTTGTTGCTATTGACTCCTTGTGATCCACTGATCACAAGGGTGCCTTTGTTTCCAATTGAATCAAACCAGAACTCTCATATAAGCTTGGTCAAATAGTCAAAGCAGTGGGAACTCCTTTCCCCTGCTAGTTGCCACTGTTAGTGTAAAATTGGTGTCAGCTTATCAATAAGCTATAATAGCTTATTCCAACCAGCAACAACTTTGTTTTTGTAATAGGTGCTCATATTTTGACCCATTTGTTCATACTAGAGCATTTGGGAGATTGACTTTTAGGTTTGACTAGAAAACCAACCCCTTTGACTTTTACATAAGTTCATTTGTGCTTATTCTGGCTTATTGGTTGTGCTTATTGGATTTTTGTTGATTAATTTTGCTTATTGAGTCTATTTGAAAGCTTTTGCAAGTTGAATCAGCTTCTGAGGTGCCTTATTTCTCAAACCCGACTATTTTGTCATTTTGTGAAATAATACCTTGCTTATTTCTGGCTTATTGAGTGAGCTTTTTCAAAAATTCTTTTTACAGATCTCATAAGCATCCCAAAAGAAGGTTGTGTGTCAAATTAGAGCTTATGGCATTAGCTTATGGCTTAATGGGCTGAAAAGCCCAATAAGAATAAGCTTTGTGTTCAATAAGCTGCGATAAGCTCATTTTCAGCTTTTGGGCCTTTAGAGTTTTGTTCTTAGAATTGAATTTTAAGTCAGATAGGGCTTTTCCAAGTCAATTGGGCCAAGTTTGACATTTTGGGCCCAAAAGCCCATTTGTGTTGACTGATTTTGGATTTGGCCCATTTGAGGGCCCATTAGGGGTATTTTGGTAATTTCACTTTGATTTTCTGATTATTTAGGTTAAAATAAACTAGTTTGCAAGTTTTTAGAATTTTTTATAATTTTTGGATTTTTAATATTATTTTAATATTATTTTATTATTATTTTTGAAATTTCACATTTTCCAACTTTTTACATTTTTCTTAAGTTTAATACATTAAAATAGGAATTTAGCAACTTTTAGAATAATTTTATCACTTTTAGATTAACTTTTATAATTATTTTAAATTTTAATAGTTTTTAAATCATTTTAAATAGTTTTTATTAATTTTAAAATTTCTAAAAATAGTTTTTAATCTTCTTAGGTCATTTTAGAAGTTTACCAATTGAAAAATATTTATTTGGGCTTTTTGATAATTTATTTGATTTTTAGGGCTTTAATTAGCATTTAAAAATTGAATATTTAATTATTTAAAAGGTTTGAAAAAGTTTTGATCATTGGTAAACTCTTAGTTTATTATTTTAGATTTTTGGTGAATTTTTGGTAATTTTCAGAATTTATTTTTATTTTGGTGGTTTTTAAGGTTCTACGTTTTAAATTTCTAGTAGTGATTTTTTTTGTTAATTTTTATTTTTACGTCTTCGTCATTTTCTTTTATCATCCCCTTCTAAACCAAATATTAATCACAAATCTTGAACATCTTAGTCACATACATATACCTCCTTGGGAAACGAACTTTCACACCATTAAGGGTCATTAGTGTTGATTTTCCTAAATCATCACTCGATACTTACCGCTTTTACGCCTTTTCCCTAAAAGGTCGTATTTTACCACAATCAAAACTCGACGAAGTAAGGACTCATATTTATTGTAAAAATGATTTTAAAAACGATGGCGCAAGTCTCGTGACTTGAATCATCCGTTAAGTCGCCCAAACGAGCCTCGAACGCTTACTTTACAAAAGTAAATAAAACATTTTCAAAACATACCCTAAACTTTTCACCACATGCTGAATTGGATTGAAGTATTACTATAGATATATATTTTACTTCATTTCTCTCATTTTTCACTACAAACTAAAAACACACACATATAATCCTCTCATCACTCTCTCCCCTCTCACCTCTGCAGCCGCCGGCCATGCGCCGCCACCGGAAAAGTTTTCCGGCCGGATTTTCCGGCGAACTCCATTTTTTCCTACGAGATGAAAAATGCTCCAAAGGCCCGGATCTACACGAATCCCATACCCAATCTCCTCCACTCACTGCCACCTTGCGCCGCCGCTGCTGTGATGATTTATCCGCCCGCTGCCGCCGTCGTGGTGGGCTGAAGAAGACGGATCGGCCACCGACCGTGGCGGAGGGAGAATAAAACCCTCAAAAACATTTGAATCTAAAGCCAATCTCCCCATGCAAGATGGTTACATCAAGATTTTTTTTAAAATGGTTTGTTAAATTTATTTTTATGGTGGTTTTTGGCTTTAGTCTTGACCAAAAAGGGGGCTGCCCGCCGTTTGGACCACCGCTGTGGTGGCGGCCGACCCTCAACAGCAACCACAGCCGCACCTTTTTGGTGTCGGGCTTGTGGTGGTGATGTTTTTGGACTTGTTTCTATTGTTGATTATTATTTTGGGTGTAGATCTAAATGTATAATGATATTTGTATATTTTTATTTGTTTTTATTATTTATTTAATGATATGATAAATAAAAAGTACAATGAATAAAAGAATAAATAAATTTATATACTGAATTTATCTTTATTATTATTGTAAAAAGGGTGATGTATAAAAAGATAAAATGAATAAATAAAGGAAATAACAATAGTGGGACATATGAAAATACATATTTTGAGGATACAATAATAATTATTATTAGGGTATAATAAAATATAGAATGTAAGTATTCTGAAAATATTATAATAATAATATTATTATTTGATATAATAGGATATTGTTATAATTATTAATAAATGATGTAATAAAATATAAAATTATTTGAGGAGATATAAAAAGAAATAAATAAAGTCATAATCAATTATTTAATAAGTTATTTTTATTATTGTTATTATTATGTAAAAAGGGTGATTTATAAAAGAGATAAAATAAATAAATAACGGATACAATAAGATTAAAAGAGTTGGATTATAATGAATAAATATAATTATTTTTGGTATATAATTATTATTTGAGGAAATATGGACTATATAAATAAATTAAAAAGGTATAATAGAATTGAAATGTATGAAGTATATGTATTTTAAGAATACTATAAGAATAATTATTATTATTTGATAAAATGAGATTTATAATTATTTGAGGACATATAAGAAATAAATAAATAAATACATAACTAAAAAATATTGTTATTAATATTATTATTAATAAATGGTATATTAAAATATTAAAATTATTTAATGTTATATGGAAAGTAATTAAAACATTGATGGTGGATAATTAATATATTAATTATGGTATTAATTGAAATATGGAAAGAAGTTAATTAAGGAAATATGGAAAGTAATTAAAGTATTAATGGTGGGAATATATAATTAATATAATAACTATATTGAATAAGAATACCTTAATTAGACTATTGATTGACAAAAGTATTAATTACGTAATGATTGAGACAAAGTGAAAAATTATGTATTTTATATACATGGAAACATTATAAAAACGGCAAGGTCATGCCGAAATTTTCTAAAAATATATATATACTTTTATAAAAGAAATTGATAATGAATAACTACGTTATATAATAACTTTCGAAAAGTATAATTTCAGTTAAGATGACATTTAACGTATAATTATGGTAAATAAATTCTAATGAGTTACATAATAATTTTCGAACGAGTGTCGAATTATATAAAAAAAATAATAACTTTATATACACTATTAATTCTGAAGGATTATGTATATAATTTAAGAAATACATTTTTGAATGTTTATTCTAAATAGTATCTTATGACATGAATCATTTGCGTCATTTTCACTTATAATATATATACTGGATATATATTATATAATTTGTTTTATCATTTTATTTTACATGGCCAACCACCAAGATTTTACGAGTTGAATTTTATTAATTTATTTTGTGTCGAGTTGATGTAACCATCCATCGGGAAAACACCAAAACCTAATCCTCACAAAACGATTGAAGCATAGCTGTGGAATTAATTACAACCGCGAAAGGATACAGTTGACGCTACATGATTATTAGCTATTTATGGTGTATTACGACTATTGGAATCAAGCCTATAGATTATGATGCTGTGTTGATAATTATATGAAGCAGTATTGGGTTATGATATGCCGTATGGTATTGATACTTATATTCTGCTCATTGTCTGCATCTAAGGTGAGTTCATAGCCTCACTTTTATAATTGTTTTGAATGATTTTTAAACCCGCGAGGGGGATACATGCTTGTTTTAGAAAATCGAACACAAGTAGCTTTTATGTGAACGTTGCAATGAGTGTTATGTAGTGGCCTTTCCTTCATGAACCGTTAATTACCGATAACCGGTAAACGCTAGTGCAATAATAATAGATCTATTTTGGCCTAACGACCTATCCGGAGTATGTTGTCTTGCGAGAAGCATACGAGGATATATTGTATTTAGTATTGGGAGTGTCTCACTCCAGGTTGGGCACATGGTTAAGGTTCGGTTCGTGGCTCTAGCATCGTTTGATTGTTTCATGAAAAAAATGTTATTAAGCTTGTGTTCAAAATTACTATTTATAAACTCTATGGATTCACTCAACATTTTTGTTGACTTTAAGCATGTTTATCTCAGGTTTATATTGGCATGCTTGGATAGGATTGGATGCGGATATCGAAGGAAGTGGACTTGGTGAACTTTGTACATTGGATAAAAATCTTTTCTTTTAAAAAGAATAAAACAAAAACTTGTATATTGCAACTTATTTGAAAATAAGTTTTCTTAATTTATTGGGACCTTGTAACTCTGATCTTTCGATGAAATCATCATTGGTAAACGTTTATATTAAAATACGTTTACTGTGACTCGTGAGCTTGTATTATGAAGTAGCACCCCAATGTTGTATTCCGCTGCGTTGTAAATGTGGGGGTGTTACAGATTGGTATCAGAGCACGAGTCATAGCGAACTAGGTCGTTTTTCAAAACTTGGACTATGACTGTTTTCTAAAAATTTTCACGAGTCGTTCACCGATGTCCGATATCCGCGCGTGCAATCCCTCCCGTTTCTTTATGTGCTTGGTGCTAGGTCTTTAATTGTATATTTTATACCATATGCGTGCGTGGTATAAATTATAATTATATACTTACGATACCGTTCTTTGACGAACTATTAGATCGCTATTTACACCTTACGATCATCCTATTGGACGTACTTTCGATTGTACTATTTATACTAAATAATGGTGTTTCCATTATCATCTGATATGGTAAACCTCGTACATATGTAATATATATACCTTACGGTATTATATATAGATCTATATATATGTAACATGGTTAGATTTTGTTTGTGTTCTGGTTTGGTTTTCTCTTTTGAGCCGCGACTAAGGAACGCATGAAGAAGGCGAAAGTATTTCCTCTCTAGTCTTTTTGGTAAATCATTTAAAGTAATCTCTATTACTAATGTAATCCTTTGTTTTACGACATAACTTGTTGTTGATAAATGTCTGTGACGAGATCCGTCGAAAACTTGCTTAGATTAGTTGAAAGAATGGTTGAGAAATTTTCACGATTTAAAACGCGTGTATACATGGGTTTAAACATGATATAAAATGATTTTTGGGTCAAATATAAACTTTGGCATGTTTCATAACAAACGCTCGTGAATGGGAACTTGTCACGTATTTGGAGGTTTGAGATTTTGTAAAAACTTATTGTTAAATTTTAAATAAGATAAGATTTATTTTTATGAATATTTTAACATAAGACAAAGCTTGTATTTTGTTATAATAAATAAACTAGAGAAAAATAAAATAAAAAATATATACACTCTAAGTGTAAATTTAAATACTTGAAAGTTATTAATTAAAAGTTGACATAAATTTTGGAAGAGCGATCGAGCATTTTAGAGTCAGTTTTAGCCATCCGGCAAAACACGATTCTTGTTCGAAAGGCCGTTGTTACCTAGAAACTCTTGACATATCTTAGGTGTATCTTGACTCATAGTGTAAGCAAATTCAGTAGCAAATATATTGCTCGTTCACCTCATTCAGTCTCATTGATTCTTGATTCCTACTATTTATACTTGCATTGATCCTTGATTTCAAACCACCTTAGCGTCATTTTATGATGTAAAATTTTTCGAGAAAATATATTAATATATAAAGTAATTTATCGAACCAAATACCAAATTGTGTTGATATATTTTTTTTATTTTACAAGAAGGCGAAGGAAAAATATATTTCCCAAAAATGAATATACAAATAGTTGATGTATTTCTAGAAACAGGTTAAAAATAATTTCTGATTCAATGTCACGTGATTTACTTATTTTCGAGAATAAGTCAAATATGTTCATAATCTTGTATGATTGTGCAATAATTATAAAGTTTCTTTTTGTAGCGTCGAATATGTCGCTACTCGGTCCTTAGTTATGCATAGCCTAGCTAACTATGCATAATTCAGGAAGAGTCGTAACATATTAGATGTGTCGTTGCTTGGTCCTTAATTATACATAGCCTAGCTAACTATGCATAATTCAGGAAGAGCCACGTCGTGTCAGGTCAGTCATTGCCTTCTAAAATTGTGGTTTTGAATAAATGTTTGGGTGAGAACACTTCCAAATGGTGGATCGTTATGCAAGTAATCATGTTCGATTCGACTCCGTAAGAACATGTCCCAAATTTCCTGGTATCCTTTGACATATTCTCTTTCGACTAGTGTTAGCTTAGAAAGTAACCTTGACAGAATATTTTTCGTAAAACATTTTTATGGTGTCATGTACAACGTGTGAATCCCGTCTAAATCACCATGTTGGTGATGAATTACCAAGGAACCTCGTACCGAAACTAAGAAGAAATTTTAACAAGATCAGCAGACTGCCAAACCGGAGGAAAGTCGAGTTTGAGTAACTTCGAGGCCATTAAAGAAGACATCTTCCCCCGAAACGTATGTGTTCGGTCAGCTTATGTCACGGACGAATCTACATAGACTCGAGTTTTGAATTCGAGGTGTTTGATTTGTTCCTATTCTGCCTTGTGAACTCGTATACCAACGTAGAGTGCTGATTCGTATACCAACGTAGGGTCACACAAGGATGGTTCAAAAAGGAGAGCCTTCGGCGCAAGAGCCAAGCACAATGGTCGGATCCTACTAGATCCAGTGGTGTCGTCCGTCATCATCATCTGTAGGGAATAAAACGGTATGCGATGGATAGTTGAAGTTTGCCGACCGCGCATCGGTAGATGAAAGACAATCCGGGTTGCCGTCTTCGTTTATTCAGTTGAGGAATCCTTGTGCTTGACTCGATCCCCTTTGATCGTCGATGATCGAACGGCGGATAGCCATAGTTGAAATTATGTGCAAAACCTTGCTTGTTATGTGTTTATGTGATATGTGATTTAGTCGAGTGATCGTACATGGTGCGAGCTCGAGGTGGCATTGTGAAATGCTGCCCGATCGGAAGGTAACGCGTACCTATATTACTTTGGGTATGCATCCGTTTATGAACACCCCGTAATATCATTTTGTGTATGTATCCGTATGTGAACACCCCGTAATATCATTTTGGGTATGCATCCGTTTGTGAACACCCCGCAATAATTTTTGGGAATGGATCCGTGTGTGAACACCCTCCTATGACAAAAGTCGTTTTGGATGTGCATCCATGGCTGTCAGGCCCGTGGACATCCTTTAATATGAAAACTTTCTTTTGACTGGAAATATCCAAAAATCCTGTCAAATATTCATAATTATCATGGCTTGATTATTTAGCAAGCATGAGTTAACTTGATTGAACTAATTGATTCGACATGGCTTGGTTAGTTTGCAAGCATGTCGTAATGTGATTATATGTGCTTAATAATAGCATTCAATGTTTTAATTTACGTCGTAGTGCGTTCGATGGAGTAATGTATACTCCGAATGATTTCTGCTTCGAAGAAATCTCCTTTGATGGAAGGTTTCCCTAGCAATCATGTGATTAGGTGATTTCGTATGATTAGTAACGATTACCTTGTTTTAAGTAATTTTGTAACGCATTCGATGAAGTTATGTACTCTCGATAATATTTTCTCTGACGTGATATCTTTTAACGAGCCCCGGGACGGTGCTCCCTTAAGATGGTGAGGATGTAAACTCCGTAAAAATAAGATCATAATTTAATTCTATTTTTCGGATATTTTTGAAGTATATGATGACGTTAATTATTATGACGTTTAACGATTTAAGTTGAAACCAATATTGAACGTTTCAGTTTTTCGTTCTGACGAGTAACGAGGACTACTAGTGATCGCGATGCCAATGGATGCCTAAATATTATATTTTTAATTCGATTATTTCGATATTTGATATCTTAATTTTTACGTTTACGTCTTATAAATTAAATAATTATTATTTAATTACTTGTAGTATTTTTCGACGTTTTAGAGTCGGACTGAACGAAAATAATAAAAATAATAGTTGAAGCGATTTAAAACTAAAACATTGGAAATATGAAGAAATAATATTTTTCATTATATCCTAAAACGTTGCTAATTACGTGAGTAAAAGAATTTACGTTTTATTTTTACGGCGAAACTTAACCGAAATAGCCAAAAACGATTAAACGAGCATTTGAATAAATAATAGCAAATGTTTTCGAAACTCAACGAAGTAAGGACTCATATTTATTGTAAAAATGATTTTAAAAGCGATGGCGCAAGTCTCGTGACTTGAATCATCCGTTAAGTCGCCCAAACGAGCCTCGAACGCTTACTTTACAAAAGTAAATAAAACATTTTCAAAACATACCCTAAACTTTTCACCACATGCTGAATTGGATTGAAGTATTACTATATATATATATTTTACTTCATTTCTCTCATTTTTCACTACAAACTAAAAATACACACATATAATCCTCTCATCACTCTCTCCCCTCTCACCTCTGTAGCCGCCGGCCATGCGCCGCCACCGAAAAAGTTTTCCGGCCGGATTTTCCGGCGAACTCCATTTTTTCTGACGAGATGAAAAATGCTCCAAAGGCCCGGATCTACACGAATCCCATACCCAATCTCCTCCACTCACTGCCACCTTGCGCCGCCGCTACTGTGATGATTTATCCGCCCGCTGCCGCCGGCGTGGTGGGCTGAAGAAGACGGATCGGCCACCGACCGTGGCGGAGGGAGAATAAAACCCTCAAAAACATCTGAATCTAAAGCCAATCTCCCCATGCAAGATGGTTACATCAAGATTTTTTTTAAATGGTTTGTTAAATTTATTTTTATGGTGGTTTTTGGCTATAGTCTTGACCAAAAAGGGGGCTGCCCACCGTTTGGACCACCGCTGTGGTGGCGGCCGACCCTCAACAGCAACCACAGCCGCACCTTTTTGGTGTCAGGCTTGTGGTGGTGATGTTTTTGGACTTGTTTCTATTGTTGATTATTATTTTGGGTGTAGATCTAAATGTATAATGATATTTGTATATTTTTATTTGTTTTTATTATTTATTTAATGATATGATAAATAAAAAGTACAATGAATAAAAGAATAAATAAATTTATATACTGAATTTATCTTTATTATTATTGTAAAAAGGGTGATGTATAAAAAGATAAAATGAATAAATAAAGGAAATAACAATAGTGGGACATATAAAAATACTTATTTTGAGGATACAGTAATAATTATTATTAGGGTATAATAAAATATAGAATGTAAGTATTCTGAAAATATTATAATAATAATATTATTATTTGATATAATAGGATATTGTTATAATTATTAATAAATGATGTAATAAAATATAAAATTATTTGAGGAGATATAAAAAGAAATAAATAAAGTCATAATCAATTATTTAATAAGTTATTTTATTATTGTTATTATTATGTAAAAAGGGTGATTTATAAAAGAGATAAAATAAATAAATAAAGGATACAATAAGATTAAAAGAGTTGGATTATAATGAATAAATATAATTATTTTTGGTATATAATTATTATTTGAGGAAATATGGACTATATAAATAAATTAAAAAGGTATAATAGAATTGAAATGTATGAAGTATAAAATGAGATATATAATTATTTGAGGACATATAAGAAATAAATAAATAAATACATATTTAAAAAATATTGTTATTAATATTATTATTAATAAATGGTATATTAAAATATAAAAATTATTTAATGTTATATGGAAAGTAATTAAAACATTGATGGTGGATAATTAATATATTAATTATGGTATTAATTGAAATATGGAAAGAAATTAATTAAGGAAATATGGAAAGTAATTAAAGTATTAATGGTGGAAATATATAATTAATATAATAATTATATTGATTAAGAATACCTTAATTAGACTATTGATTGACAAAAGTATTAATTACGTAATGATTGAGACAAAGTGAAAAATTATGTATTTTATATACATGGAAACATTATAAAAACGGCAAGGTCATGCCGAAATTTTCTAAAAATATATATATACTTTTATAAAAGAAATTGATAATGAATAACTACGTTATATAATAACTTTTGAAAAGTATAATTTCAGTTAAGATGACATTTAACGTATAATTATGGTAAATAAATTCTAATGAGTTACATAATAATTTTCGAACGAGTGTCGAATTATATAAAAAAAATAATAACTTTGTATACACTATTAATTCTGAAGGATTATGTATATAATTTAAGAAATACATTTATGAATGTTTATTCTAAATAGTATCTTATGACATGAATCATTTGCGTCATTTTCACTTATAATATATATACTGGATATATATTATATAATTTGTTTTATTATTTTATTTTACTTGGCCAACCACCAAGATTTTACGAGTTGAATTTTATTAATTTATTTTGTGTCGAGTTGATGTAACCATCCATCAGGAAAACACCAAAACCTAAACCTCACAAAACGATTGGAGCATAGCTGTGGAATTAATTATAACCGCGAAAGGATACAGTTGACGCTACATGATTATTAGCTATTTATGGTGTATTACGACTATTGGAATCAAGCCGTATAGATTATGATGTTGTGTTGATAATTATATGAAGCAGTATTGGGTTATGATATGCCGTATGGTATTGACACTTATATTCTGCTCATTGTCTGCATCTAAGGTGAGTTCGTAGCCTCGCTTTTATAATTGTTTTGAATGATTTTTGAACCCGCGAGGGGGATACATGCTTGTTTTAGAAAATCGAACACAAGTAGCTTTTATGTGAACGTTGCAATGAGTGTTATGTAGTGGCCTTTCCTTCATGAACCGTTAATTACCGATAACCGGTAAACGCTAGTGCAATAATAATAGATCTATTTTGGCCTAAACCTATCCGGAGTATGTTGTCTTGCGAGAAGCATACGAGGATATATTGTATTTAGTATTGGGAGTGTCTCACTCCAGGTTGGGCACATGGTTAAGGTTCGGTTCGTGGCTCTAGCATCGTTTGATTGTTTCATGAATAAAATTTTATTAAGCTTGTGTTCAAAATTACTATTTATAAACTCTATGGATTCACTCAACATTTTTGTTGACTTTAAGCATGCTTATCTCAGGTTTATATTGGCATGCTTGGATAGGATTGGATGTGGATATCGAAGGAAGTGGACTTGGTGAACTTTGTACATTGGATAAAAATCTTTTCTTTTAAAAAGAATAAAACAAAAACTTGTATATTGCAACTTATTTGAAAATAAGTTTTCTTAATTTATTGGGACCTTGTAACTCTGATCTTTCGATGAAATCATCATTGGTAAACGTTTATATTAAAATACGTTTACTGTGACTCGTGAGCTTGTATTATGAAGTAGCACCCCAATGTTGTATTCCGATGCGTTGTAAATGTGGGGGTGTTACAATTCTGCCCTTGAATTGAGTGTGCAGCTTCCCACTTTCTCTTTTTCCCCTCAGCAATACTATCCTTTCGATCCTGCAGCTTTACATCCATTAAAGCATGAGCCATTTGAACAGCTTCATCAAATGACTTGGGTTTCGACGAAGAAGTTTCTCCCTTGATATTACTAGATAAACCTCTAACATACTGCTTCATCTTCTTACGGTCATCAGCAAACGCATCATGACACAACAAACATAAATCCGAAAACCTCCTTGTATAAGCTATAATATCATTGTTCCTCAACACCAAATGCCTCAATTCATCTTCCAACTGACCTAACTCTTCCTCAGGACAAAACTTAGCAGTCAACAGTCCCTTAGTCACAGTCCATGTTCTAGCATTAGATTCAACCAATACTACAGTAGCTACTTGACTATTCCACCAACTCAATCATCCTAAAAAGTAGCTACAGCAAATTTTACCTTACTGGCTTTTGACCATCCACTGATTTCAAAAGTACTTTCAATCTTCTCAATCCACCTCCTTAATTCCAATGCACCACCAGTACCATGATATTGGGTAGGTCCACATTTCATGAAACTAGCATAAGAACATTCCTTCTGAACCTGCTGAACAGCAGCATTACCTCCAACTTGTCCTGCAACATTTCCTTATGCTTGCTCATCAGCATTACCTCCAGCCTGATTTCCAACATTCCCTCCAACCTGACCAACAGCATTCCTATTCTCAGCCTCTTGGTTCCTCGCAGCACGTTCAACTTCTAAAGCTCTAGCAATAGCTTGCTCAATCATGGTATTAACAGTAGCAGTCGTCAATTTAGGCGGCATGTTTACAGGAAACTAACCAAACAATAATTTAGTAAAGTCAGAAAAATGCCTCCCAACTCCTTCCTGTCACCATAACAGAAAAAGAACAAGTAAGTATTCATATCAAGATAAGAAGAAGGATTTATCTATCAAGATGTAACATGGATACTACATGCACCAACAACACAATTCACAATGAATCATTAACCAATTCACACTAAAGAACTAATAAGACAAATCATAAGTCATGAAGGTAATTTTGGATTGCTTTGGAAAATCTCCACAAAATTGTGACAAGTAATGTCACTACAATCCTTCATCACAACAACTTAAAGTCATTAAGTTTCATCACAAACTAGAGTACGAGTCTACATAAGTTCTATTACAACAAGGCTAAATAAAAACAACAGAAAAGACTAACCATCACATCCCCACAGCTTCTTATACATCGGCTCGTCATCACTGCTGCTATCATCGTCATCAGATTCTTCCTCCACTTTTTCCTTCCCTTTACGACTTCCTCCTTCACTCGGCTTCACCGACACTTGAGCTTCAACCTGATCCGGCACATCACGAATCACAACACCATGACTAGGAAAAGATCTCATCGGCAAACCCCATGCACTCAACCCTGCATTCCTTTCCTGCTCCCTACGCAACCTTTCAACCTGCCCATTCAAATTCAACACCATAGATCTCAATCTAACAACTTCATCCATTTCCCTCGCCCTAACAAACTCTGATCTCCTCACACTACCAACAAACCTGTCAAACTTTTTCTCATTCTGCTCAAACCTCCTAATCACACGAGTCTCAACCAAATACCTCTCAAACAAAGACCTATCAAACTTCTTGAGAAACCAGAAAATATCATCATATGACCTAAGACCTGGACAATAAACCTTAGGAATACCATCATGAATAGATCAAGCACTAGCAGCCCTACTCGACTCAACAGGAACATCACCCCTAGCAAATGCCATCCCAGGCAAACTATTAATATAAGCATCACAAGTAGGAGTCGAAGAACGAACAACCGGTCGCTGACAATCTGGAACAGTCTGTGGCACAACATTGACCCTTGGAACATAACTACCTTGTATCAACTCAGGCTCTTTCTGACCAACTACAGTAAGTGGAATCCCATCATCTAAAAACTAAAAAGGCTCCTCATCGTCACTAGCACCAAAGTTGTCTACTTCCTCACCATCCACTACATTAGTCAAATCAATCCATCCATCCTCACGAGGTAAACCAGCCATTTTCTACAATTATAAGGGTTAAGGGTACTTAAGGTCATCGTTATTAAAATAATAATTAGTATGCCATGCTCATGCAAATGTCATACGTTATCTATGCTATTCAACACAATGCAAATGATGTTTATGCAATGCTCACAAAAAAAATATGATACTGACAAGCACTCAGCGTACTTTCAATAATTCCAATACTGTAACACCCCCAAATTTATACAACTTAGTACAGCGGAAGACTCGTTGGTGTTACGGGATAGCACATTACTCACATCATAGACAACGCATAAAAATCGCGTCGTTTAATAATAAAAGCATTTCCATTCATAAATACCAAAGTTACATCGGTCCCAAGTCATTATATTTCATACAAAGTTTTACAAAGTATTTGAATGGAAAATATAGTTTAGGTGCGGGCCATGAATTCTTGTCGTCTTCCCGAGAATTACCTTCAAGTACCTGAGATAAAACATGTTAAAAGAACAGGTCAGCGATAACGCCGAGTGAATTCTTAGAGTTTAATAAATTCCATCAATATAATATCAGTATAAAATTTTTAATGAAAATCATTTTGTACAAATCATTTTAATAGGCCATAAAATAGCCAAAGTCATTTAATACAAATCTTCATCGAAATTATAATATAGGCGTTTGCCTTAAAAATCATTATACGAGCCAATGTCGTAAAAAAAACATCATAAAATACTTTTCGCAACGTTGTATAGATTAAATAAAAACTGTTATAAGAATATGGTTATGAAAACCAAAACACGAACATAATATCAGTAGTATGACCCTGTATTGCTAGTCAGGCAATACATCGTAATTCGAAGCGTCTAATAGTATTTCGGTGATTTGGATTATTATAAGCCGCATGACATTGTTACCTTACTAAACCAACAACGGGTAGCTAACCCGATACCAATTTTGCCCATCTAAAGTAGCGTGTCGTCACAAAGGTCACGCTATGGAAATCTTCTCATACATAAATTCGCTTACCAATCAATGTGGCACGACGGGGATCAACCGTCAAGGCGCGAACTGGGGTGATCGTCCCCAAATAGTACTATTAAATGCATAAGCGTCTACCAACTCCCGGTAGTTCACAATTCATGCTAATGGGACTTTTAGTGACATAACCTAACTTTAATAATCCACTTTATTTCATCTATCGGGTCCATTAATCATTTATCGGGTCATACAATCGGGTCATTCAATCATTCGGGTCCAAAATCAATAAACAAACAATCGGGACAAATGGTGTCCTATTTTATAAAAACTAACATGTTATCTCCCTCGCGGGTTTATAAAACATTTCATAAAAACATTTAAAAGAGTGCGAGGCTATGAACTCACGTTGATATGGGAAGGCGGGTTATCGGCAATTCGGTCGTACGGTACGTGCTTCAATCACGGAAACCTAGACAAATAATACTCGGTCATAGACTCATGTCCAATGACTTTATAAAAATACCAATTATATATACATATGATGATTATATATATATGATGATCAAGTGGGTTTGCATATTCTCATTTACTCATTTTTGTGTTATGTGTCGATAACTTTTATACTAGCTTACTAGTTTTACCCATTTACGTGTTTTAAGTCCAATAAACTTATTATAGGTTCTTTAACTTGTTTTAATCCATTTTATACCTATATTATCAGTATGTATACTTTCCAAGTTGGGCCTAAATGGGTTAAGCCTAATAGATTCTTTTTACTAGTTTTTATCCTATTTAGTCCATTTATTAGTCCAATATGTTTATTTAACTTGTTAATGTCCGTATGTCCTATAGTTCGGGTTTTTATCGGTTTTTAATTGTTATACATGTCTATATATCAGTATATAAGGTTTATAAAGTTTTCATTAGACGGGTCCAACCATTTAAGTTTTATTTAACAAAAACGTTAATTTTACGGCGATAGCCGAAAAAGTCGTAAAAATCAAGTTTATAGTTTTATAACTTATAAAACTTAACAAGTTACCATTTTTATAAAATGTCCACTTATTTAACCTTTTACATACTTATATAAATAAAATCCATAAGTTAGTGGGTTTTTATTTTACATTTTATACTATTAAATCTTGAGTGCTTATATAATAGTAATATACTTTAATTTCCAAAAATCTGATTTTTATCTTCACTTTCACCAAAACTGTCATATCTTGAGTACTATATGGAGATAGAAGCTCAAATTTTTATCACATAAACTACATGATATGTGCTACATTTAACTCTTCTATAGCTACTGTTGAATCATCTTCTAAATATTTTCTAAAAATCGTCCAAAACAGTAACCTCAGATTTATACCTTAAACTTGTTTTGATCATATCTCACTCATTACAATGATTCCATTGCATGGCCAACTCTCACATGTGTACAAGACCCATAGCTTACTGTAAATGGATTCTACTTCATCATTTTATCAGTTTACCATATGGTTCTTTACTGTTTTTATACAGCCTATTATTTACACAAGATTTACCCATTTTTACTTATAGTTTTTCATCTTTTTATCCATGATTATCAACAACAAATCCCCACATAACATTTTTATCATCATATAATCATCATAAATATTTACAATAGGAAATAAAATACATGTTTACATACTCAAAATAACAAGAAGATGAGGAGGACAATCTTTATACCACCATGATGATGTAGGTTGTGATCAAAACATGGATTTTGATGGAGAAACTTGTGCATAGCCAAGACCATCTTCAAGAACACCAATCTTCATGAATACCTTGTGGAAAATAAGCCCTACTACTCCATGAAAACTCCTTCTTGGATGTTATAACTTGCACCAATCTTCATCTTTTTGAATGGAGATTAACATATGTTAATTATAACATATGTTTGTGGTTAAAATTTGATCAAGTGATGGTGATTTAGGGTGTAAAATGGGACGGCATAGACATGTGAGAGAGAGAGAGTTGTGAGTTTTTGGTGGTTTGCATGTTGTGTGTGAGAAAATGGTAATGGTTTGATGGTTTTGTGGAGTGTATGCTTAACTTGTAAGCTAAAGTGGACAAGTGTGTACTTGTTCATGAGGTTGTAACACCTCATGGTTTATGTAGCTAATGTTGGCCGGTTTTGATGGGGGTGGGACAAGTGTCCCACTTGTCTCATCCCCATTTATTTACGGGTACTTCTCGATTCTAGTTTCCTCGATTTGCGTGCCCTCGGGTCGTTTTACGAAAAACGTTTTTATAAATTATGAATCAACGTCACAAAACGAATCCAATAAAAATTGTTTCATCAAAAACGGAGTTCGAAAACGTAAATACGTAATCCTAAGGTTTCCGGTTTAGTCATAAAGGACGTTAAAATAAAATCGTAAGTCCTAATCTCTTCTCGTAAATTTGTGAGTTTATGAACTAACACAAATTTAAAACTCCAAAATAATATTCACGGATAAATTTATTTTCTGAAATGTCGGACTGTCACCAAAGACGGTGTATGTAAACGTAAGCATGTAACGTTGAATCCTCCGGTTTAAACGTAGTCAATGCTACTTCAAGACGTAAATCCAAATTTCTTCCCAAAAATAAGTGAGTTCATATTGTAACATTAAAATAATATTTTCAAATAATATTTGAGAATAAAATATCAATCGTAAATTGACGGATTGTCACAGCATTTACCCCTAAACAGGATCTTTGTCCTCAAAGATCATCTTACCTTACTACTCGCTTCTTATAGAGTTAAAGCCATGTGGGTATCTCCCCCACATTCGCTCTTTTCTCACAAGTGCAATTCATTACAATACGCGAGTTCTATCAAACATAATTACGGGAATAAGATCAGGCTTAATGTTGACTTACTTTCTCTATCCATGATGTTCACGGGTTTCTGATGAATGCAACTTTTCGCCGATCTAAGCTTTACTAAGAACAATCAGATTCTCACTTGATAGATATTCCATCAAGTTTGATTTACGAAACTTAATTTACGCAGTCCTTGAAGTCCTAGGGTAGATCCAGCTTATATGCCTTTCTATCCCAACTTTTACATCATCTCAATGGTCCCATACAACGGGGACTTATATCTCATGATTTGTCAGATCATGAATTCATTTTTCCAAGGTTAAAAATTGTGGCATAACTTCGCTACCCATTTGGCACTTCAAGATCTACTTTTCATATTCACATATCCTCTTGCCCACTACCGGCAGTCAATAATCAAATCCTAATTTCAACAATCAATTTCAGATCTCGCGGGTCGGGTATTTTTCAAGGTTAGGTTCGCCATCATAGGAAACCTTAAACCTAAGAGACACGTCCAACTCACAGTGGGTGTATGCCGGGTGTCTTTATCTCAACTCCTGCTTACATATGCTCTAAGATTGAGATCCTAACAAGATTAGATCTCGATCCTAATACGATAATTATCAATGATAATCTCTTCAAAGGAAAACGATTATACGGTTCATTACCAAAGGTCAATCATTCAAACACAAAACAGCACTTATATTACCTTGTATCGTTACTTTACCTCGTCCCTTCGATTTGGGGTGGTACATAGTACTCTCATCAAGGTTCGTTCTCAATGATTTCTGAGCAAATCTCTAGAAATTCGATGCGAAGCGAGGATCTTGATATAGATGATCGATACAGGCACACTATATTTACATAACTCTTTTGCATTTATCATTAACGGGAATGATATTAGCAGATTTGGTCAGTCTGTCGACGATGACCCAAATCGAATCTAATTCAGATGATGACCTTTGCAATAGCTAGACGTTTACTAATGTATGAGGCGATGTCTGCCTTCATAATTGCCATCAGTACAACTTCTTCAGACAAAGATACTTTTAGTCATAAATGACATAAATAGAATACTTATACTTACAAATTCCAACGTAACTATATCTCACAATCTCTATATTTATACAATCACAAGTGGTCTTTAAAATATTTAACGCCATTGGCTTCTCAATTCTAATGGTTCACATTAGCCGCGAACCCCTTTTATTATCTATATTATCCTTTTTATATAATATGTCAGTATCTATATTCACTTCTCATGATGATGTAATTATCATGTCCACAATTCACTCAGAGATTCTTTCTATATTATGCGTCAGTAATTACGTTCACCTTCCTGATGAAATAAATATCACAACCGTATTTATTAAAAATTCTTTCTTCATATCTTCTATGTTTTAGTTTCGTCTTTACTATTACCTTTATCTGTTTTACTCAATCCGACGTCTAACGCGTCGATAATTATTACATGTAAGTTAACAATAAATATTTAATTTTTATGAAACGTAAACGTTAAAAGTTTAAACTTCTTTGTTCGACCAATTATATAAAAATGTTCAAAATAAATTTGAATTTAATTAACAAGATTTTTGTTGATTTATCGAATATAATTAAAATAATTAGTAAGATCCGTAAATGTTTGAAAAACCTTTGTTTATACTTTGGTCAAAGTTTTCTTAGTTGAAAAGCAAAAATTGTTGTTTCAAATTTCAAGTTATGGTTTAAATGGTTCTCCTCAATCCTTCTTAAGTTGTCTTGAGGTATACACAAACATTTACCCCTAAACAGAAGTTTAGTTAAATGGTTTGTGTATAAGGGAATAATCCCTTTAAAAATACTTTGTTAACACATTTTTCAAAACATATTTCCATTTCTTTTTGGTAAAATTCAAAGTCTTAAAAGGGCTCTTAATTTTTGAAGAGTCTATATGCATACATCTTACCATTATTAATCCAACGGTCATTTTATGTAAAGGATTAAGTTTTTAATCCCTAAGCGTTAATGGTTCTAATCTTTGAAAAGTCAATATAGCTTCCATTATCTATTAATCACACGGTTAAATCAGGTAAATGATTAAGTCTTAAATCTCATGTTAAATATTCAAGATACAGGTTTTAATTGTTCGGCCAATTCAGGGCAATCTATAAATAATTATTAACTCATTCTTATTCGTATTAACAAACAAATAGTCCTTAATGATCGCAAGCATGAATTTATTAAGTTACAGCCTACATACGTGATTCACCAAATTTATGAATGCTACATGTGCCTTGGTCAATCCAAACGACATCACATGGAACTCATAATGTTCATTACAAGCACCGGATGTAGTGATTGGAATAGATAATCTTCTTCGCAGATGCGAAGTTGATGATAACCATGCCGTGGATCAAATCTTTTAAAACATATGCTAGAACCTTGTAAATGATCGAACAAATCTTCCATTTCGAGTTATGGATATCGTTTTCGATTGTCAATTTACTCAGTCACAGTAATCTATAAATATAAGGAATGATAACACCATAGCTCTTCATGATGACAGGCTTGGTATAATAAAATCATTCTCCGACAACTCTCTCAGTTGTACGGTAATTCCTTTAATTCAGATGGTGCTGACGTACAGTGCACAAGCCACAGGTGCAGCACCGGGAATATAATCAATACAAATTTTAACTTGCCTTAATGGCAAAAGTCTAGGTAATTCATCAACAAATACTTCCTAAAATGTCAAATAACATAAACATCTTTTAATAATTTCATATTAGGTTCTTCTAGATTACAATATCTATAACTAGTTTACAACTATTCACAATATAATTTCAAGTCTAAATACTGGATATCGTCATCCACCAAGAATTATTTAGATCACTTTTGATAATCAACATCTTATCATTTAGGGGAATTCTACTCGAGTTCCCATCAATTAAGACAATGTCGTCATGTCATAATCAATCAATCCATTTTGCTGGCATTATCGACTTTCTAGTTTTATTGCCGTCGATAAGATGTGAACTTCTCAAAAGACTAATAATAATTCATAATCCTTCACAAGTTCGAGGATATATGGAGACACAACTACTATTAAAAGAGCAAGGTCAACACATAATCTACGCGATAGATTTTCAAATTTAGATACAGACGAAAACATTTAACGAATATGAATATATCCCATGTTTTCATAACTCGAGTACGCATTCGAAAGCTCCTCGGATCGTTACCCAGGTCATTCAAATGAAATCAAGTCAAAAGAAATGATAAGAACGTAGATACATCCAGTCGGGTATCAACACTCGGTAATCAAATACTTTTCCTAAGAATCTTACTACGGGAGAATTGGACAAGAAAGAATTGTCAAATAGGACAAATTCCACAGATGAGTAAATTCAACTCAGAAGTATAGATGCTACAGGCACATATGTAGGTGTCCCTAACATTATGTCCATATTTTTCACTTTTTGCAGATCTCATTAAAATTTTTAATCTTTCACAATCTTCAAAGAAAATGTAGTGTTTATTCATTAGTTTTATGGTGACTACTAATCAGCCTTGCATGGTCCATTCCAAATTCTATGTAGGCGCGCAACTATATACAATTTCAAGATTAACGATGCAATACTCAGTTCGTCAAAATTTTATCATCATGTTTATAATAAAAACATTTTCATGCTTAATTCTTAAATAAGAATCAAGAATATATTTACAAAGATTTTCCTTGTTATGAAAACAATTAAGTTTTCCAAGGTGTTTTATAAACAACTTCATTTCGATAACAATTACTTATAAATCTCACTTCGAATAATCCTTATAGTGATGAAAATTCAATTTCCTCAAATGATACTGTTTTATCTTATAAAAACAATGAATGATCTGCAAAAGAGTGATGAAAGCTTGTTTACCAAGAATTAACTACAATATGATAGGAAATGAGCTTAGCCAAATAATCATGAGGTTCATGATCTCTATGGCACTCAAAAAGAATAATCCACGACGTAACTCAATTCAAGATGAGTACTTGTTCAATGGTTGCATCACTAATGCGAACATTAGGATGAAGCAAGAAAAGATAGATAACATCGATACATGTAGAATTTAGCAATCAAAGGTAGTCTTTTCATTAATCACAAACAAGTCAAATTGTACCGTAACACATTACGTGTCACTATGTCATACAATTCTCAGAACTCATCCTACCAACTGATATCTCAGTTAAGTTAGGGATTATTTTTAAAAGATACCACAAGAGTCATTAGGTGTTCCACATGTCCCAGAAGATCCATCGGTCTCAATTCAGAAGAAGATTTCTTCAATTAATTTCTTGGACACTGGGCATCCTCATTAGTGGACAATGGCCTAGGAACAACCTTTAACACGAACCTACAATCATTTAAAACCTTATAATTCAATCACAGAACTTAACGACTTATATTAACAATCTCATATTCCATACAGGTTAAGTTTTACTTTATTCAAGTTTCAATCAACTTACACTCAATTCGATATCCTACCTCATATTCCAATACTTTCAATCTTATTCATAAACCTTAATAGGGCAATAAAAGCTTGATATGATCAACACTTAATTTCCAATCCTATAACTCGTACAACAACAATTATCAAATGAGTCACTAGTATGAGATGACTCATACATTCAACTAGACTTCTCGGAAAGGTATTAGTGGCATAAGGCTTTTGGGTAATGGTTCCAATTACAGCCTCAAGTGCAACATTCACCCTTTCGATTTAAATTTAAGAATTGGATGACAACGAGTCAGATGACATCTTTCTAGGTGATAACGTTTTGTCAAACTCCACTCTATAAGGAAAGATCGTCATGACACCGATATCAGATATAATCTCGCCAATTCTTTTTCAATATCACAATCAACTAATATCTACATTTCTACGAATATTAACCATTTATGGGGATCATAAATATCCACAACTTGGTTTAGATCTAGGATAGCTAGAATTCCTACGAGAATTGCTTCGATTAATTACTAGGGGATTTAGGGTACATTGTGACAATCTACGTCGTATAAATACCTCAGATAAATATCGAAATAATCATCAAACGATCATGTAATAAAATTACATCATATATATATATATATATATATAATCCAAGATATATATTAAAATAACACTTCTCAGTCTGGCCTTGTCGGTAACTCGGGAATTCTTCGGCACCGTTATAGTCAAAAGATTTTTAGAAATTTTTAGAAAAATGTTTTTAGTAAAAAGATTTTGAAATGTTTTATTCAAAATCTTGGTTTTAAAAATCTTTCGTTCTCTATAACGAGAGCTCTGGTACCAAACTGTAACACCCCCAAATTTATACAACTTAGTACAGCGGAAGACTCGTTGGTGTTACGGGATAGCACATTACTCACATCATAGACAACGCATAAAAATCGCGTCGTTTAATAATAAAAGCATTTCCATTCATAAATACCAAAGTTACATCGGTCCCAAGTCATTATATTTCATACAAAGTTTTACAAAGTATTTGAATGGAAAATATAGTTTAGGTGCGGGCCATGAATTCTTTTCGTCTTCCCGAGAATTACCTTCAAGTACCTGAGATAAAACATGTTAAAAGAAAAGGTCAGCAATAACGCCGAGTGAATTCATAGAGTTTAATAAATTCCATCAATATAATATCAGTATAAAATTTTTACTGAAAATCATTTTGTACAAATCATTTTAATAGGCCATAAAATAGCCAAAGTCATTTAATACAAATCTTCATCGAAATTATAATATAGGCGTTTGCCTTAAAAATCATTATACGAGCCAATGTCGTAAAAAAACATCATACAATACTTTTCGCAACGTTGTATAGATTAAATAAAAACCGTTATAAGAATATGGTTATGAAAACCAAAACACGAACATAATATCAGTAGTATGACCCTATATTGCTAGTCAGGCAATACATCGTAATTCGAAGCGTCTAATAGTATTTCGGTGATTTGGATTATTATAAGCCGCATGACATTGTTACCTTACTAAACAAACAAGGGTAGCTAACCCGATACCAATTTTGCCCATCTAAAGTAGCGTGTCGTCACAAAGGTCACGCTATGGAAATCTTCTCATACATAAATTCGCTTACCAATCAATGTGGCACGACAGGGATCAACCGTCAAGGCGCGAACTGGGGTGATCGTCCCCAAATAGTATTATTAAATGCATAAGCGTCTACCAACTCCCGGTAGTTCACAATTCATGCTAATGGGACTTTTAGTGACATAACCTAACTTTAATAATCCACTTTATTTCATCTATCGGGTCCATTAATCATTTATCGGGTCATACAATCGGGTCATTCAATCATTCGGGTCCAAAATCAATAAACAAACAATCGGGACAAATGGTGTCCTATTTTATAAAAACTAACATGTTATCTCCCTCGCGTGTTTATAAAACATTTCATAAAAACATTTAAAAGAGTGTGGGGTTATGAACTCACGTTGATATGGGAAGGCGGGCTATCGGCAATTCGGTCGTACGGTACGTGCTTCAATCACGGAAACCTAGACAAATAATACTCGGTCTTAGACTCATGTCCAATGACTTTATAAAAATACCAATTATGTATACATATGATGATTATATATAAATGATGATCAAGTGGGTTTGCATATTCTCATTTACTCATTTTTGTGTTATGTGTCGATAACTTTTATACTAGCTTACTAGTTTTACCCATTTACGTGTTTTAAGTCCAATAAACTTATTATAGGTTCTTTAACTTGTTTTAATCCATTTTATACCTCTATTATTAGTATGTATACTTTCCAAGTTGGGCCTAAATGGGTTAAGCCCAATAGATTCTTTTTACTAGTTTTTATCCTATTTAGTCCATTTATTAGTCCAATATGTTTATTTAACTTGTTAATGTCCGTATGTCCTATAGTTCGGGTTTTTATCGGTTTTTACTTGTTATACATGTCTATATATCAGTATATAAGGTTTATAAAGTTTTCATTAGACGGGTCCAACCATTTAAGTTTTATTTAACAAAAACGTTAATTTTACGGCGATAGCCGAAAAAGTCGTAAAAATCAAGTTTATAGTTTTATAACTTATAAAACTTAACAAGTTACCATTTTTATAAAATGTACACTTATTTAACATTTTAAATACTTATATAAATAAAATCCATAAGTTAGTGGGTTTTTATTTTACATTTTATACTATTAAATCTTGAGTGCTTATATAATAGTAATATACTTTAATTTCCAAAAATCTGATTTTTATCTTCACTTTCACCAAAACTGCCATATCTTGAGTTCTATATGGAGATAGAAGCTCAAATTTTTATCACATAAACTAAATGATATGTGCTACATTTAACTCTACTATATCTACTGTTGAATAATCTTCTAAATATTTTCTAAAAATCGTCCAAAACAGTAACCTCAGATTTATACCTTAAACTTGTTTTGATCATATCTCACTCATTACAATGATTCTATTGCATGGCCAACTCTCACATGTGTACAAGACCCATAGATTACTGTAAATGGATTCTACTTGATCATTTTATCAGTTTACCATATGGTTCTTTACTGTTTTTATACAGCCTATTATTTACACAAGATTTACCCATTTTTACTTATAGTTTTTCATCTTTTTATCCATGATTATCAACAACAAATCCCCACATAACATTTTTATCATCATATAATCATCATAAATATATACAATAGGAAATAAAATACATGTTTACATAATCAAAATAACAAGAAGATGAGGAGGACAATCTTTATACCACCATGATGATGTAGGTTGTGATCAAAACATGGATTTTGATGGAGAAACTTGTGCATAGCCAAGACCATCTTCAAGATCACCAATCTTCATGAATACCTTGTGGAAAATAAGCCCTACTACCCCATGAAAACTCCTTCTTGGATGTTATAACTTGCACCAATCTTCATCTTTTTGAATGGAGATTAACATATGTTAATTATAACATATGTTTGTGGTTAAAATTTGATCAAGTGATGGTGATTTAGGGTGTAAAATGGGACGGCATAGACATGTGAGAGAGAGAGAGAGTTGTGAGTTTTTGGTGGTTTGCATGTTGTGTGTGAGAAAATGGTAATGGTTTGATGGTTTTGTGGAGTGTATGCTTAACTTGTAAGCTAAAGTGGACAAGTGTGTACTTGTTCATGAGGTTGTAACACCTCATGGTTTATGTAGCTAATGTTGGCCGGTTTTGATGGGGGTGGTACAAGTGTCCCACTTGTCTCATCCCCATTTATTTACGGGTACTTCTCGATTCTAGTTTCCTCGATTTGCGTGCCCTCGGGTCGTTTTACGAAAAACATTTTTATAAATTATGAATCAACGTCACAAAACGAATCCAATAAAAATTGTTTCATCAAAAATGGAGTTCGAAAACGTAAATACGTAATCCTAAGGTTTACGGTTTAGTCGTAAAGGACGTTAAAATAAAATCGTAAGTCCTAATCTCTTCTCGTAAATTTGTGAGTTTATGAACTAACACAAATTTAAAACTCCAAAATAATATTCACGGATAAATTTATTTTCTGAAATGTCGGACTGTCACCAAAGACGGTGTATGTAAACGTAAGCATGTAACGTTGAATCCTCCGGTTTAAACGTAGTCGATGCTACTTCAAGACGTAAATCAAAATTTCTTCCCAAAAATAAGTGAGTTCATATTGTAACATTAAAATAATATTTTCAAATAATATTTGAGAATAAAATATCAATCGTAAATTGACGGATTGTCACAAATACAATATCGTAGTATTTACTTAATAAATACTTGGGAAATCATTTCAGTTATGAGGGATACATCTACAATGCAAAACAAAACTAAAAGAGATCTTACTGGAGCGTTACAGAGGAGTTGTGTGCTTTTGAAGAATAAATACTTTCGACACCAAAGTTATAGTTTAGGACAATTTTCAAACTCGACCCAGCTCTCTATAACTTGCAGCTCTGATACCAATCTCTAACACCCCCAATTTACATTGCGCAACGGAAATACACAATTGGGTGCTAGACACAAGCATCATCACACAAGATATATTGAACGACTCAAAATAGAGACGTTTACACATAATTATAAACATGATTTTCATAAATGGTCTAAAACATAGATTTCAACCCAAATTGTACTTACACGACACCAGAGTAAAGCGTTTAGTCCACATGGATCTTGACCAACAACCAACAAGTTTAGTACAGTACATCAACATAAAGTAAATTGTTCAACATTAAAAGGTAGAAACAGTTTAGATCAACATTATTCCAAAAGCCAAGCCACAACCTCCACAACAAAGCTTCATGCTCCATCACTTCCTATTACCTGAAATACATGCATAAAACGAGTCAACAATAATGTTTAGCGAGACTATAGGTTTATCAAATCACATTTGAACACAAGAAGAAAATCAATCATAATCATTTATAGAATTGTCGTACACACAATCTATATTCAAGGCAGTAATAATAATGATATTATTAAACAAACATTGTATTTAAGCTCATGACACCGACCCCTTAACCAAATAGTCACCCACGCCAAATGCCGGCATGACTAGAATAAAACCATTGCTCCTCTAGGGTATCAGTTGCTAGAATACCACAATCTTATTCACGTAAAATTATCCTTCCCAACGGGTTAGTCAGCGTAATGCCCTGGTCTCAGATAGGGTGGTCAACCCAATAGTACTATCATTAGAATAAGCGGCTATTCCCGAATCACAACATCAAGTCAGAAGATAGTTAACGGCTCATGAATTTAGGTTATTTAGCAACAAGTTACTCAATACAATGAAATCAACTTTAGGAAACATTCGGGTCTAACAATTACTCATGACTTGTGTTCATTTATTTTCAAATAGCATGTATCCCCCTCGCGGGTATTAAAATCATTAAAACAAGTAGAATGCGAGGCTATAGACTCACCTTAGTATAAGAGATCTAGCGAGATGATCGTCGACGGTAATGGATGCCTTTCAAACGCGAGAACCGCTACCTATCAAATAAGACGCGTTCATTAATAATGACTCGAGAAATAAATCATACAAAAAAACATCAAACTCAAACTCATAAAGTCACGATAAACTTGAGAGAAAACGATATAAATAACTTCATTATACTTTACTACACTTTTACTTAACCATTTTATACTTTTTACAAAGTCCGCCGGTACATACTACATGTACTAGCTTATTTACCCCTTTTAAACTCGTCAACCGTTTATGAAATGACTTGATAAACTAACTTACTATATATAGAAAGTCCTCTTACAAGTTTATCAAATGAAATTACTTTTAATGTACTTTACCCAACTCATTTTCAAACTACAAAATCCGGACAGATTTACGTTAATTTTTCATACAACCGTTTTAACTTCTTTAAACGACTCCGTTTGCAAAATCGACACTCGGGTTTTAAAGTAAAATCAACCTATAAAATAAACACCTCATTATCAGTAGGTTACATATTTCAAAACATCCATTTAGAGTCCCCGAGATTCGATCCAAATATCGACAACAACTATATGTAGTGCCGATACTCGTCTCCCGGTACACGATCATTCAAAACATCATAACTTCGCGCTCGTTTGGAGCTAGAAGCTCTACCTTATATCAAACTGGACCTAAGAAAATTATCTACAACCCTAGGCTATAAGTTAAGCCATTTTCAAAACATAAAAATTTGGATTTTACACTTTACTTACTGTTATAAAATGACTACTAAAAACTTGTACAAAATCAACTTTTTGATAAAAACCAACCATGGAAATGATCATTACTATACTCTAATATCATCATACATCAACCATAACATCAAAATCATAATCAAAATAAAAATCTTAAGATCAAAATGAAGTTTCTAACAAGATTTTTAGCAAAAACCACCATGGATCATCATGATAATTCCATGCATGATCATAGTTCCTACCTACCAACATCAAGGAAAAAAAGTTGCTTGCATGCGTAAAATTCTTACACCAATGTGATCCTTGATAAAATATAAGATTGGGTCTAGTGTTATTTTAGCTTGAATCAACCTTAAACGCAAGAAAAATTTAAGTTTGAATGTGTTTTGGTGGTGTGGTGGGTTTCGGCAAACACAAGAGAGAGAGATGAAAAAAAATTAAAAATTAAAAATGAGAGAGTGTGTGTGTGTTTGAAGTTTATATATAGTGGGGTAGGGACCAAGTTGCAATTTAGTAAAAGTTGTGGCTAGAAATGTAAATAGTTAGCTAAAAAGCGGGAAATAACTATTAGTCAATTTTCAAAATATTTACGGGGCTCGGGTTTCATAAAGATACTTTTAAAAATTTAAAACGTACCTCAAAAATAATAATCTCGACTCTCGACTCGACTTAACACGTCATTCAAAATAAAACCTCAAAAATGACAAAAATCGAACAACCGACAATAAAACGTAAAATATTTGGCATCCATCGACATCACGCTTGCTAATACTCCTTATACTTAATAAATATTAAATATAGACCTTCCAACATTGGTTTAAAGTTAAACCTCCAAAAATAAATATCGTTCAAACTCATTCAAAAATATCAAAAATAATCGTAAAATAAGATTAAGCAATGACCTCGATTTTGGGTTGTCACAATATATGTATATATATATATATATATATATATATATATATATATATATATATATATATATATATATATATATATATATATATATATATATATATATATATATATATATATATATATATATATATATATATATATATATATATATATATATATATATATATATATATATATATATATATATATATATATATATATATATATATATATATATATATATATATATATATACATATATATATATATATATATATATACATATATATATATATATATATACATATATATATATATATATATATATATATATATATATATATATATATATATATATATATATATATATATATACTAGTTGCAAAACATGAATTAACCAATCACAGTCATTCATTTTAAAGAAAAAACTTACTTTTCATTTTTTTAAATTAAATATTTCACAAATGGTAAATATTCAATCCAAAAAAATACACCATTGCAACCAGACCTAAGTCACCTTTCTATCGAGGGATACATGTATACACTTTTGTCTAAATTTTTTTTGATTTCTTTTTAAGTCACATCTAAGAAAATCATATATGATTCGAATCATTTATGATTTTTTGAAATCACATAATCATATATGATTCGTGATATGAATCATATATATATATATATATATATATATATATATATACTATATATATATATATATATATATATATATATATAATATATATATATATATATATATATATATATATATATATATATATATAATATATATATATATATATATATATATATATATATATATATATATATATATATATATATATATATATATATATATATATATATAATATATATATATATATATATATATATATATATATATATATATATATAATAATATATAATTATATATATATATATATTATATATATATATATATATGTATATATATAAATATATATGTATATATATATATATGTATATATATATATATATGTATATATATATATATATATATATATATATATATATATATATATATATATATATAAATATATATATATATATATATATATATATATATATATATATATATATAAATATATATATATATATATATATATATATATATATATATATATATATATATATATATAAATATATATATATATATATATATATATATATATATATATATATATATATATATATATATATATATATATATATATATATATATATATATATATATATATATATATATATATATATATATATATATATATATATATATATATATATATATATATATATATATATATATATATATATATATATATATATATATATATATATATATATATATATATATATATGTATATATATATGATTTCAGAAAATAATATATGATTCTCGTGATACGAATCATATATTATTTTCTCAGGCGTGATTGAAAAAAATTAAAAAAAAATTCATCGAAAGTATATATATGTGCTCATCGTAAGAAAAATGATTTAATTCTCGTCGCGATTGTATGTTTCATTAAAAAAAGATAGATATTTGTGGTTGGTTCATTGAGTTTATGCTATTTTAATAGTCCATATTAAATTGTGATTGGTTCATTGAGTTTATGCTATTTTATAGTTCATATTAAATTTTTGCATTCAACGTGATATCTTTCGAGAAAGAAATTTTATGTCATTAAAAAACTTCTTTAATAAAGATCTTATGCGTATGTTCTTATTTTTTAATGTTAATATATTTTTTATCTTGCGGGGTACTAAGTCTCTTAATAATCTTATGTTTCTTGTCACGTATAAAAAATATGTTAGTTAGAAGTAGGAGTAAATAAGGCCACAACGAATTTGGACCAAGAAAATCAGTATTTTATTCCGACCAAGTTGGGTAGCTAAATTTTTTAGCCACTTTACTGCACGAATTATGATTACAAATACAATCATATGTTACTACTAATTACAATAAATGGGAATCTTTTATTAGTAAAACGATTAGGATTAACTAATTATTCTTAACATATTTTTGACTGCATAAAATTTGGGTGCTTACAACATATTTGTTTCTCAATGCATAACTTTACGCTCAGTTCTTTAGTTTTGTTTAAAGCATATGGAAAGAAGCGTATGGAAAGAAAGCAATTGTGCTTTTTCAACATAACCACAAAAAAATGGTTTTACCATAAAGTAACAGTATTTTCTTTTCAAAACCAAGAACTTTGTATACATTAGCTAGCCCAAACGATTATAACTGATACATAAACAACCATTATGGAGAAATAAAATAATGGGTATGTTGAATATGACCCATGAAAATACAATGGTTGGTGTAACTATTTTAAAGATAGATTTAGTATGGAGGAATAAAAGAGTAGCCCCTTTATGCAGCAACAATTGATTTCTGGATTCTGGTTCTTGATGCCCTGCTAATATTCATTAAAACAATATCCTTTAGCGAAATACCTAATAGAAAGTCAACCCAAAAAGGAAACAAATCTAACATCACCATTTTACCAACATAAAACAATAGTATATCATTTTATTGCTAAAAAGTAAAAGCAGTAAGACAATGTGGCTAAATGAGATGTGATATTGGCAAAATAACTTCTTACAGGAAATAAAAAGGGTCGCATTTGAAACCTAGATATAAACTCTAAACTTAATATCTGCACAGCAAAGGGCTGTAGCAATTTCGGTTGAGAAAAAGGATTTATGGTTCTAGCTACAAAGATGACGACCCTTCCTTTTTCTAAAGATCTTATAGCTCTCCTATGCATATACAATGCACCAATTTCAAACTCCCAAATGTTGTCTGGACTCTAGCTGGGATGCTCATGCTCTCCATTATTGTTTCTAAATATATATGCTAACAACGTGCAACTTGTCAGTGTCAGACATCATTCACCCTAACAATGTTATCTTTATTTAACTGTAGTGTGTAACGTGTTTCTATTTTCCAGTGATTTCGAAGCTGATTCTTTTGAATAGTTATTTTGTTTTAGATACTCTACGAAATCCATCACCACCGGGTCAGTCCAAGGAGCTCCACAGGGAGCTTCGTCGCTGCAACCCATCCCAAGTATCTGCCTTCAGGTCTAACTATCAACATACAATTTAGATTATCCTAAACTAACATCAAATAAGTACATTTAAGAACAGAAATACTCGACAAATATAAAGCAACCACACACCAATATTCTCTGCACAAGTACTGAAATACTGTTATTTGGTTACACAATCATGTTTTTGAACATTCTAAATTATTTATTTCACCTTATTTATGTTTTATATTTCGTTAATAAGTATTGGCAGATGAGCACTAAAATTAAACGAAATGATCTATCGTTTAAACATAGATGATTTTTCTATGTATGACGAATGAATAATTTTTTACTGGAGAGACAACTCGATTCAAAATAAGCACGGAGAATGACAGACGACAAAAAAAGTGACTCGCAATAACATGTCTTTAGAGATGTTTCCACTGCCACAGTAAACCTTGCCCAATATCAGACCGAACATATTTCGGTCATGTCCTTGGTTCATGCTTTTCCTTATACTTGATCACCGGTCTGGTCCGATTTGTTCTTACAAAAAACATGGCAATTATACTTGTTAGACTGGACCAGGTTGACCCAGACCATTTACGTCTGATCCATAGTACGTCATTTTGAACAAACTCAGTTTTGGTCCGGTTTTCAGACCGTGATCGCCCTTGCTCTACCTTAAACATACCCAACAAAAGCAACACACAATAGCATAGATAATGTCAGTGAAGTGAAAGGAAAATCCCCTTTCGGGATAGAGCACAACTCTTTGAGCTTAGAAACTGTAATGGAGCATCATAGAGATGAGAATTTGCCAGTAACATGTAAATGCAGAAAGAAGAAAGTTATTTCCCACACGCAAAACTGGTTGATATCGACTCAGATATATATTTGTATACAATCAAAAGTAATCTTTTTATCACAATAAACTAGATAATAAGCCTAGCTGCATCAAAAATACTTTTAACCATGATGTTTCTTCTGGTTGGACTTCTTTTTGCCGCCACCTCTTTTAAACTTCAAGCCCTTCATTGACAACGCATTGGAGACCGTCTGCCCCTCAAGACTCTTTGACAGCTTTACCACACTTGACATGCCTTTCCTTGCAGCTTCCCTGTGCTCTGGCCTTTGGCTAACCATCTTACGATCCAATAGCCAATAAGCATATGGCTCAAGCTTACCTTTCCTCTTGAAATCTCTGTGTAGCAGAAACGTAAGTCTTTGTCTTGATGGCCGATGACAACAGGTGAATTGTGAAGAATAGAATTTAAGAAGTTATCATCTATGTTCACATTTTGTGGAAGTTCTGCCATATTTTCTATCAGTACCTACTCTCGCTGGAGACGACCTTTAGCAGCATCATATCTCCAATATTTTCCTGACACCAACTGCGTTGCAATAATATAGCATACTCCCGAACTTGGATATCCTAGCAGAAATATAGATAAACCATTAAGTTAGTTACTTAGTTTAACTGCTCATAATCAGGTAATGACATTCTCATAGGTTTACCCTTATGGCTAATTACTGATGTTATACACTTCCTTACCAATGTTCTTAAGTACTAATGTAACTTCATTTCAAAAGGCATGTATAATCACAATTCTATTTCAAAATCAATTCTTGCCAAAAAATTTAAAAGTTTAATCAATTTATTAAAATGTCAAACAGAAAAAACATATTTACTCATTATCTATTTCAAAACACATTCAAATTTACCTTAGCTGATGTCTATATTTATGACAAGTACCTAAGTTATTAAGGATAGCATACACTCATAAATAATACCAAAGACTTTTTATTCACCATCACACCTACATTGAAATTAAATATGTGAGAATTATTACTGACTTGCAAATTAGTAGGTTTGAGCAACTTAGACACCTTCAAATTAATGAAGCAAATGTAGTTATAGTACTAAGTCTGATATGTAAGATTTAATTTGTGGTTAAACATATTATGTGTTAGGTTACAGGAAGGCTTACCTTCCTCCAATACCTTCAATAATGCTTCATCATGGACAATGCATCGAGCTAAAGCAGAAGATATTTCATGTGTGATGCCTTCAATTATACAAACTCAACCTCTTAAGAGTGGAAGAAAAAAAATAGATACGACTCATTAAAGAATTTTCACTTGTGATTTGGTTGAATAGCTGCAGCTTCATCAACCACCAAAAGTTCAAATTTTGACAATTTTCCATGTTAATAAGCTCGTATTTACTGCAAGTACATGCGTTTATAAGTATCAAGATGGAACTAACCAACCACAATCCAGTAACCAACGATCATATAAGCGGACAATTAATAATGAGAAAAAAAGAGATAAAAACAGACCCTTTCTTGGTCAGTCCTTGTGTCTAGACAATCGAACTTAGGATGACATCAAGACACTGCATGACACGGTCACAGTCAACATCTGATCTTACATGATTCAATAGGACAGCCACTGAAGCAAGTTCAAGTGAATAAAACTATCGAGGTTCCAAGAGTGGGGGAATGAGTTGACATGTCAAACAGGAAAGATAGATCATAATTACGACTCATGAGACAGACTGGAGAAGTAAGAAAAAACCTTGTCTATTGATATATCCAGAATGAGGAACTCGCATTTTTTCGTCTAAGACAAGTCGAAGTTTTTGAGAAATTTATACATCATAAGACAATGTCATACAGTTGCAGCAAGCATCGTAGGTATCATATCACCACGGTCGTCCCGTTGATTTTGGTAGACCTGTGCCACAATATTGAAAAAGACTCGACCAAACACGAAAAAACTAATTATATTTAGGTAAGCAATTCATTAGTAGGGAAAAAGATTAGTACTAAGGACCAAAAGGGGCCTCGTATTATGAAAATTAGAAATGCAATCAATAAATTGGATAAGGAAGAAAGAGACTATACCAATATAGTTTTGGTATAAAAACTAAAAGGACCAATGAATTGTATACACGTACAAAACACAAGTGAAAAAAGAGGCATTTTTTATAGTGTGGCCTTTTTGAATTGTGCCACTGCACTTGTTTTTCTCAAATCGCTTGCAAAGGAACCACACTTGAAAGTTAGTACTTTGAGATATCTAATAACCTAAGTCATGAAGGGAGGAGGTTCATAACTTGTATCCACAGACGATATATCAAAAGCAACAAGACAAGTATGGATAGTCGCAATAGTATCAAACATTTAGTCTCCAAAAGAGACACGCTGGTTCTAGATCCCAAATTTAGTGAGCTCTAGGCTCTGATTCGCAACCACCAAACTTATTATTGCGCCTGAGTTGTCTTCCAAGACACTCAACTGATACAATCCACCCTCCTTGTACCCTTTTCCCAATGACATTGAAGTTTTGAAAAATTTGCCATTGATAAGGGTCTAAAAGATACACCGAATCCGATATAAGTTTGACGACATATATGAGACACTTGGTGATTGGGTCACGTGCTGCTTCATTGCTTAATCAACGAAGATCAACATCTATTCCTTTCATTGTAAGATTTCCTTGATTGGTTGGCACTTTTTTCTATGCTACCGGATTCAACACTTGTGCCTTAGGAGCAGTGCAAACATAACTAAATCCTAGCCCTCAGCCACGGATCACGAAAGCTAATATCCAACCGCTTAAAAGCAAGTGCAGTCCAAAGCTATAGGACGAATTCACCTTCACTACTGAATTGATTAGAAACCCAACTGCACATTGCGCTTCTCTATTTCAAGTCCCATACAATGTACCACGACCACCTGTCCCTCCATCATTGGACCATAGACAACAAAAGTTTATTGATAAACTTGTTGAGTATGCAGTGAATATTTTTGAAGCTATGATCCATGAAAAGCTAAAAGATAATCCCGCTTGTAGTTTCTTGCTTGGGGGTGACGAACATGGTTATTATCGGTACAAATTATGTTTAGCTGTGCGCCCACCTGGTAGCATGTATAACCAACCATCGTTTACTACAGGTTCTGCTAAAATGTTACACTCTCCCAATCATATGATGAACCAATCACCCATAAACGCTCCCCATCCAGCTGCTGGTCCTGGTGCACATCAAATGCATAAAGACCCTTACCAACCATATCATGACCACTGACCAGTAGCATCAGCAACAATCTCAGCCATTGTTGCTCACGTTCGGCCAGAGTTTTATGAGTATTCGAGGGCTTTTAAAGGGTTGTCAGAGCCACTTCCTTCTGAACTTGCATCTAAGATGAATAATGTGCTCAACAGACTCGCAAGCACAAAAGAGTCGATTAAAGGAGCTAAGATGTATGGTCAACATGTGAATATGAATCTCTCGCCACTTTTTGATACCGCTGCAGAAGCTTTGCTGAGATAAGCAGCCATAGTGGGCAAGTAGGCTTTGTCCACACATCCTGAATGTAACATAAAATAAACGTTCATAAAAAATCCAAAAGGAAAAAGCATAACCTCAACAAACTGTGCAATAAAAGAGACATTTGTATTGGAATGAACACCATGTAGAGGGCGAGCATGCAGTTTAGTAAATGGGGTTAAATGCTTCTTATGTTCCCAAAGTATCAAAAGTGGGTATATCAAATAATTATTTGACCTACGTGGTGATGTTACATATTCTGATAAATCCCATAGGTAGCTTGTGTGTTGGACTGGGTATAACCTATGTCTATGGACCCTCGTATTATAAAATTATAGATCAGCCACCAACGTTGTGTAACTTTAAAGAAGACGGGGCATGTTTGTATTCGTGCCTTTCTAATGTAAGCATGGTAATCGGCGACCAACGAAATTATGATGCATAAAGGCTTGTTAAAGTCAAGAAGTTTATGGACTCTGCGCCTAATTCAGTTGTCATAGATAGAATTATCTGTATCAGGGAGATATTATGATCTCAAGGTACTATTCTAGCAGTTGCCCCTTTTTTTTATATTTGTTTGTCTATACAAAACAAAAAGCAAGAAACATAGAGCATAGAGTAATTTCAAAACGTGCGCACGCCATTCAGGTTTAGGTGAAATAGGTGTACATAAATGCGCCCAGTTCTCTCATACCAATATTCAGAAAGACGTCAAAGTATGTATTTTTTAATTGCTTAAACAATAATCGTTTGTTCTCTTATATATCTTTTGTATTTGCTTTTCATGCAGATTATTTGCATATAAGCTACGATAAAATGAAAAGAGAACGCGACACTTACAGTTATTACCAGCAACCCAAGATGCAAGCACCAAAGAGCTGCTGCAAGTAGCAGTCTTTTGGAGGTACTCCAGTGTTTCCTCGTTTTCTCAAGACCTTGGTTTCAGCCTAAGAGAGCGAATAATTTCAGGTTAATCTTAAATCGATATGAAATTAAAAGAATTAGCATTGGGAAATTGGGAATTTAATTTTTAGCAGTTTACTGTGTATTAATTTGTTGTATTTGAACTCACATTCCACTTATAGATCCAAAGACACCCAAAAACAATATGCCAACGCCTGTCTTGATCACTCTGCCTATTTGTTCAGTAATCCACCCTGCTTAACTTTGCGTCCATCCTTGCAGCTGCAACACCATGACACTCCCTCTTAACCGGTTCTCCATAGAGAAATTACAATGTAAGACCATATCATAGGTATAGCTGTGACAACCGAACTGCTCCTAAGTCCTGAGTCCAAGTAATACCTCCATTGTAGCATTACTTTGGGACACAAACTTCTTAAAGCGCATTTGATCAGTAAACTGGACATCATGGAGAATATAGGTGACCTACAACAGGTTGGTCAACCAATTAAATCACCAATCTGAATTAAGAAATATTGAACCCATCTATTTATGATTATCGCATTAATTTTTACATAGAAGAGTTGAGTAACTTTCATAACTTTTCTTAGTTATTGACAGAATTTCAAATCCATGCATTCATCTAACGCTCTGTAGGGCATGCTAAATCGAAGCACACATTAGAAAAATAATAGTTTATCTAACTCCCTTGATCAACACTAAGAAATAAAAGTTTTTACGTCATAATTGTATTACAGCTCTCTAGGTTATTTAAACAAAAAATATTAAATTTCCAATGAACTTTCATTCTAAGGTCATTTAATGATTCCCTAAAGAAAATATAAGAAGCTTGAACCAATACAAATCAATAGGAAGCTTTCTTTTTGACTGACCTTCTTTAAGAGAGTGCTTAAACATGGAGTTGCGCAGCTGCTAGCCTCGCTATAGGGACTCTGCCACAATAATAATCAAGATTCGCAAAACTAACAACATTAAGACTTTCAAACACAAACAGATAAACATACACGCAGAGAAACGTTACTAAAAGGAGAGCAAGAGTCATAATATTACAAATGTGCACTGGCTCACACCTCAACTGGAACATCTACTTCATCACTACAAAACCATATAGATTACTTGAATACTCAAATGAAAAACAACTAATAACAAATTAATTCACAAAATTTAGATGATTTGCAAGCATTTGACAGATACAAAATGAATTCACAGTATAAAGAAAAGGCAAACTGTAATCACAAATTAAATGTAATTAACTTTATATTGACTTACCTTCAATCTAGTCAAGGGTTTAGAGAAGAGATTCGTTGGAAGCATGCCATGCTTTTTGGCATGTTTGTTAACCTAACGTTTGATTGATTTACTTCATAACTATAGCAACTTACATCCCATGATTTTGTCTTTGTTCAATGTAATGAATCAATGAATTAATTTCTCTGAAGATCAAATCGATGAACGAATGATAGTATGGTTTAGAGAAAAAAGATATATGGAGTACGACGAATTGACGATCCATGTTTACTAATGGATCGTATATTCTATGTTGATGTAGGGACAGATTCCAAGGTTTTTGAATTAAGTTTTGTAATCTGGTATCACAACTGTTGGTTCTAGGGTTTTGGAAAACTAATACAAAGATGGGGAAGATTTCTGTTGAATGTGAATATAAGCCGGGTATAGGGACACGACCCGAACGGTGATTTATGGCCCGAATGATGCTGACGTGGATTAATGGCTGCTTATGTGGCATATCCCTCCTCTTATATATAATGTAAAGATATATATATATATATATATATATATATATATATATATATATATATATATATATATATATATATATATATATATATATATATATATATATATATATATATATATATATATATATATATATATATATATATATATATATATATATATATATATATATATATATATATATATATATATATATATATATATATATATATATATATATATATATATATATATATATATATATATATATATATATATATATATATATATATATATATATATATATATATATATATATATATATATATATATATATATATCGGTAAGTAATTTGAATGTATATGAGAAAGATACGGGGTTTAGTCAATATATTAAATAGTATTACCAAAAATATTAAACTCAGTCAAATCTATGATAATATTTGGATTAGCATTTAGATGGTCAAGATGATAACGGTGTTAAAGTCATCATTGCACCTTTATCTATGGCTCCTGGCCCGTGAGCTTAAAGAAGAAATACACACTAATATTGATCGATAGCCATATTAACTTTAATAAAATTTCAAAACGTTATAACAATCATGGAGTTATTGAATGTATATATACACGATGCATTATATTCTTTCAAGCAAAAGTTAGTCAATCATTGGGTTAAGCCAATTTACACATAATACGGGCTAATTGTCCAACACTAATAAGAAAGATCTTACAAATATAGTCCATGTTTTGGCTCACAATAAAAATTTATAACACCCTTGATCACCCCTCAACAACAAACGCCTCCTTCTAATCTTTTTTCTCTCAAACACAGCCACCACTCTCATCAAACACAGCTACCACTCTCATCCATCTTATTCCATACTTCACAGATTCATATTCCGATAAACCACAATATTTTTTATCTTTTGCTTATATCTGAGGTATATTCCAATTAAATCTTTGTTACTTCTTTGAACAAGTACCAAATGAAGCATTTTTTAGTGAGCATAAAGAGTTTTGGCTTCAAGATCTTATAAATAAGGTCTCGATTAGGTTTAATGTGTTGTGATTTTTTGTTAATAGGTATGTGATTCTTATCTTTCGAGATTTATATTTAAATGTCAAATCTGAGATCCACGTGCACTCTTTTCGTCTTTTCAGTCGTGTTTAACCATATCATGTAACTCAGTGCACATGTTCGTCTTGTTTTATGTTCGTGGTCGTGCATAGTTTTGGTTCACCGTGATCATTCACATCCTTATATAGGGTTGAGTATTGGTTCTTGATCAAACTCTAAAAATACATGAATACTACAGTTACCCATCCTTATTTTTCTACTTGTACAACAACTCTTATATCTTATCTCATCATCCAGTCATCAAACCTTTCATACTCTCCAATCATGGCGATGTTATTCAATAAATCTTTCATTGCCATATACACAAAACACATAAAACACATCATTTTCCTTGTCACTAAACCCAAATGTAAGCCATACAACACCCTTTACCAATTAGCACAAACCCGACCATGGAAGAATCAAGAATTTTTATTTGAGGTATAGGCAGATTTATTTGTATTTCATGCAGAAGAATGAGGTTGGTGGGTCTATGTAAAATCTCTTGGGCCACTTCATATATTTATAATGATAGTTTTTTTACCTATGAATATGAACAGATTGGTGTAAATGTAAGATGGTTGTAACCTCATGAACTTTCCAGTTGCTTTGAATTGAATTAGCCTACGATTCTACTTTATTACTTGTAACCTCATATATGTTTTGTGACAATCCGTCAATTTATGATTGATATTTTATTCTCAAGATTTATTTGAAAATATTATTTTTAATGTTATAATATGAACTCACTTATTTTTGGGAATTAATTTGGATTTACGTCTTGAAATAGCGTCGACTACGTCTAAACCGGAGGATTCAACGTTACGTGCTTACGTTTACATACACCGTCTTTGGTGACAGTCCGACATTTCAGAAAATAAATTTGTCCATGAATATTATTTTGGAGTTTTAAATTTGTGTTGGTTCATAAACTCACAAATTTACAAGAAAAGATTAGGACTTACGATTTTAATTTAACGTCCTTTACGCCTAAACCGGAAACCTTAGGATTACGTATTTACGTTTTCGAACTCCGTTTTTGATGAGACAATTTTTATTAGATTCGTTTTGTGCCGTTGATTCATAATTTATAAAAACGTTTTTCGTAAAACGACCCGAGGGCACGCAAATCGAGGAAACTGGAATCGAGGAGTACCCGTAAAAAATGGGGATGAGACAAGTGGGACACTTGTCCCACCCCCACTCAAAACTGGCCTAACTAGCAACACCACCCCATTATGTGTCAACTTGTAAACAAAACTAACAACACTTGTCTAGTTAAGCTTCAATGTTAAGCTAACATACATCAAAAACCACTAGCTAACTCTTTACCACCATTTACAACATGGAAACTACTAAAAATCCTCTCATCTCTTCCATTGATGCCGTCCCACTCTCACACCATAACACCACTTTTGATCAAAATCAACCATGAAATCTAATGTTATTTACACACATGTTGAGGTCCTTTTGAAACCCTATTGATTGGTGGTGATTATAACATCCTAGGAGGATTTTCCATGGAGTCTTGGGGCTGATTTTCCACAAGGTGATCATGAAGAATGGTGGTCTTGAAGATGGTCTTGGTTATCCACAAGTTTCTCCATCAAAATCCATGTCCAAATCATAACCTACATCAACTTGGTGGTATAAAGATTGTCCTCCCCATCCTCTTGTTATTTTTGATTATGTAATCTTGTATTTCTTTTACTTATGTATATGTATATGATGATGAATAATGATTAAAAATATTGTGTGGGGATTTGGTGTTGATAAACATGTTTAAAAAGATGGACAAACTACATGTAAAATGGGTAAATCTTGTTTAAATGGTAGGCTGTATAAAAACAGTAACTAACCACATGTTAGACTGATATAATGATTAAGTAGAATCAATTTACAGTAAGCTATGGGTCTTGTACACATGTGAGAGTTGTCCATGCAATGGAATCATTGTAATGGGTGAGATATGATCAAAACAAGTTTAAAGTACAAATCCGAGTTCATTGTTTTGGACGATTTTTAGAAAATACTTAGAGGTTGATTCAACAGTATCTATAGTAGAGTTAAATGGAGCACATATCATGTATTTTATGTCATAAAAATTTGAGCTTCTATCTCCATATAGAACTCTAGATATGACAGTTTTGGTGAAGATGAAAAAAACAATCAGATTTTGGAAATTAAAGTATAATAGTATTATATAAGCACTCAAATAAAAATAGCATAAAATGTGAACTAAAATTCACTAACTCATATAATACATTTATATAAATATGTATAAAGATAAATAAATGAACATTGTATAAAAATGGTAGTTTGATAAGTTTTATAAGTTATAAAACTATAAACATGATTTTTACGACTTTTTCGGCTATTACCGTAAAACTAACGTTTTTGCTAAATAAAACTTAGACGGTTGGACCCGTCTAATGTGAACTTTACAAAACTCATATACTGATATATAAACATATAGAACAAGTAGAAACCGATAAAACCCGAACTATATAACATACGGACATTAACGGACTAAGTTAACATTATTGGACTAATAATACAACAAAATTGACTAAAACGCTTATAAACTTATTTATTGGGTTTAACCAATTTAGGCCCAACATATAAAGTATAAATACTGATAATAAAAGTATAATTGGACTAATGAATAGTATTGGGCTTGTAATAGGCCCATTGGGCTTCAAAATATAAACAAGATTGAACTAGTATAACTAGTCTTGAAAAATTCCCAACACATAACACTAAAATAAGTAAATGAGAATATATAAACCCACTTGATCATCATATATATAAAATCATCATATGTATACATAATTGTTATTTTTATAAAGTCATTGGACATGAGTCTAAGACGAGTATTATTGTTTAGGTTTCCGTGATTGAAGCACGTACCGTACGTCCGAATTGCCGATAACCCGCCTTTCCACATCAACGTGAGTTCATAGCCTCACACTCTGTTAAATGTTTTTATGAAATGTTTTATAAATCCGCGAGGGAGATAACATGTTAGTTTTTATAAAATAGGACACCATTTGTCCCAATTGTTTGTTTATTTATTTGGACCCGAATGATTGTATGACCCGATTGTATGACCTGATAAATGATTAAAGGACCCGATAGATGAAATAAAATGAATTATTAAAGTTAGGTTATGTCACTAAAAGTCCCATTAGCATGAATTGTGAACTACCGGGATTTGGTAGACGCTTATGCATATAATAGTACTATTTGGGGACGATCACCCCAGTTCGCGCCTTGACGGTTGATCCCCGTCGTGCCACATTGATTGGTAAGCGAATTTATGTATGAGAAGATTTCCATAGCGTGACCTTTGTGACGACACGCTAATTTAGATGGGCAAATAAGTTTCGGGCTAGCTACCCGTTGTTTGGTTTAGTAAGGTAACAATGTCATGCGGCTTATAATAATCCAGTTAACGAAATACTACTATATGCTCCGAATTACGATGTATTGTCTGACTAGCAATACGGGGTCATACTATTGATATTATGTTCGTGTTTTGGTTTTATATAACCATATTCATATAACTGTTTTTATTTAATCTATACAACGTTATCCAACGTATTGTATGATGTTTTTACGACATTGGCTCGTATAATGATTTTCTTAGGCAAATGCCTATATTATGATTTTCGATAAGGATTTGTATAAAAATGACTTCGGCTATTCTATGGCCTATTAAAATGATTTGTACAAAATGATTTTCGGTTATAATTTTATACCGATGTTAGATTGATGGTTTATTAAACTCTATGAATTCACTCGGCGTTATCGCTGACCTTTTCTTTTAACATGTTTTATCTCAGGTACTTGAAGGTAATTCTCGGGAAGACGACAAGAATTCATGGCCCGCACTTAAACAATATTTTCCATTCAAATACTTTGTAAAACCTTGTATGAAATATAATGACTTGGGACCTATGTAACTTTGATATTTATGAATGGAAATACTTTATTATAAAAACGACGCAACTTTTAAGCGTTGTCTATGATGTGAGTAATGTGCTATCCCGTAACACCAACTAGTCTTCCGCTGTATTGAGTTGTATAAATTTGGGGGTGTTACAGTTTGGTACCAGAGCTCTCGTTATAGAGAACGAAAGATTTTTAAAACTAAGGTTTTTAATAAAACATTTCAAAATCTTTTAACTATAAACATTTTTCTAAAAATGTCTAAAACTCTTTTGACTATAACGGTGCCGAAGAATTCCCGAGTTACCGACAAGGCCAGACTGAGAAGTGTTATTTTAATATATATATAACTTGAGTTATATATATATATATATGATGTAATTTTATTACATGATTGTTTGATGATTATTTCGATATTTATACGAGGTATTTATACGACGTAGATTGTCACAAGTAACCCTAAATCCCCTAGTAAATTTATCGAAGCTATTCTCGTAGGAATTCTAGCCATCCTAGATCTAAACCAAGTTGTGGATATTTATGATCCCAACAAATGGTTGATATTCGTAGAAATGTAGATATTAGTTGATTGTGATACTGAAGAAGAATTGGCGAGATTAAAACTGATATCGATGTCATGACGATCTTCCTTATAGAGTAGAGTTTTACAAAACGTTACCACCTAGAAAGATGTCATCTGATTCGTTGTCATCCAATTCTTAAATTGAAATCGAAAGGGTGAATGTTGCACTTGAGGCTGTCATTGGAACCATTACCCAAAAGCCTCATGCCACTAGTACCTTTCCGAGAAGTCTGATTGAATGTGTGAGTCATCTCATACTAGTGACTCATTTGATAATTATTGTTGTAAGAACTATAGGATTGGAAATTAAAGTGTTGATCATGTCCAACTTTTATTGCCCTATTAAGGTCTAAGAATAAGGTTGAAAGTATTGGAGAATGATGTAGGATATCGCATTGAGTATTACTTGGTTGAAACTTGAATAAAAGTAAAATTTAACTTGTATGGAATATGAGATTGATAAGAGGAAATTATTAAGTCATGTGATTGAATTATAAGGTTTTAAATGATAGTATGTTCGTATTAAGGGTTGTTCCTAGACCATTGTCTACTAACGAGGATGCCCAGTGTCCAAGAAATAAATTGAAGAAATCTTCTTCTGAATTGGGACCGATGGATCTTTCGGGACATGTCGAACACCTAATGACTATTGTAGACGAGTATTCATTGTGGTATCTTTTAAAAATCCCTAACTTAACTGAGACATCAGTTGGTAGGATGAGTTCTGAGAATTGTATGACATAGTGACATGTAATGTGTTACGGTACAATTTTGACTTGTTTGTGATTAATGAAAAAGACTACCTTTGATTGCTAAATCCTACATGTATCGATGATATCTATCTTTTCTTGCTTCTTCCTAATGCTCGCATTAGTGATGCAACCATTGAATAAGTACTTATCTTGATTTGAGTTACGTTGTGGATTATTCTTTTTGAGCGCCATCGAGGTCATGAACCTCATGATTATTTGGCTAAAACTCATTTCCTATCATATTGTAGTTAAGATCTTGGTGAACAACTCTTCATCACTCTTTTGCAGATCACACATTGTTTTTATAAAGTTAAAACGGTATCCTTTGAGAAAATTTAATTTTCATCACAATAAGGATTATTCAAAGTGAGATTTATAAGTGATTGATATCAAAATGAAGTTGTTTATGAGACGCTTTGGAAACTTAATTATTTCCATAACAAAGAAAACCTTTGTAAATATATTTTTGATTCTTATTTAAGAATTAAGCATGAAAATGTTTTTATTATAAACATGATGATAAGATTTTGACGAACTGAGTATTGCATCGTTAATCTTGAAATTGTATATAGTTGCGCGCCTACATACAATTTGGAATGGACCATGCAAGACTGATTAGTAGTCACCATAAAACTAATGAATAAACACTACATTTTCTTTGAAGATTGTGAAGGAATAAATTTTATGAGATCTGCAAGAAGTGAAAAATAGGGACATAGTGTTAGGGACACCTACATATGTGCCTATAGCATCTATTCTTCTGAATCGAATTTACTCATCTGTGGAAATTGTCTTTTTGACAATTGACAATTCTTTCTTGTCCAATTCTCCCGTAGTGAGATTCTTAGGAAAAGTATCTGATTACCGAGTGTTGATACCCGACTGGTTGTATTGACGTTCTTATCATCTCTTATGATTTGATTTCATTTGAATGACCTGGGTAACGATCCGAGGAGCTTTCGAATGCGTACTCAAATTATGAAAACTTGGGATATACTCATATTCGTTAATGTTTTCGACTATATCTGATTTGAAATTCTCTCGCGTAGATTATGCGTTGACCTTACTCTTTAATGGTAGTTATGTCTCCATATATCCTTGAATTTGTGAAGGATTATGAGTTATTATTAGTCTTTTGAGAAGTTCACATCTTGTCGACGGCAATGAAACTGGAAAGTTGATAGTGCCAATAGAATGGATTGATTGATTATGACATGACGACATTGTCTTAATTGATGGGGACTCGAGTAGAATTCCCCCAAAAGATAAGATGTTGATTATCAAAAGTGATCTAAATAATTCTTGATGGATGACCATATCCTGCATTTAGACTTGAAGTTATACCGTAAATGGTTGTGAATTAGTCATAGATATTATAATCTAGAAAGAACTTAAAATAAATGTCTTAAAGGATGTTTCCGTTATCTGAAACTTTAGGAGGTATTTGATGGTGAATTACCTAGACTTTCGCCATTAAGGCAAGTTGAAATTGGTATTGATTATATTCCCGGTGCTGCACCTGTGGCGTGTGCACTATACATCAGCACCATATGAATTAAAGGAATTACCGTACAACTGAGAGAGTTATCGGGGAAAGATTTTATTCTACCGAGCTCGTCATCATAAAGAACTATGGTGTTATCATTCCTTATATTTATAGATTACTGTGAACTGAGTAAATTGACAATCGAAAACGATATCCATAACTCGAAATGGAAGATTTGTTCGATCATTTACAAGGTTCTAGCATATGTTTTAAAGATTTGATCCATGGCATGGTTATTATCAATTTCGCATCTGCGAAAAAGATTATGTATTCCAATCACTACATCCGGTACTTGTAATGAACATTATGAGTTTCACGTGATGTCGTTTGGATTGACTAATACACATGTAGCATCCAAAAATTTGGTGAATCACGTGTGAAGGCTGTAATTTGATAAATTCATGCTTGCGATCATTAAGGACCATTTGTTTGTTTATAAGAATAAGAAGGAGTTAATAATTATTTATAGATTGCCATGAACTGGCCGAACAATAAAAACCTGTACCTTGAATAATTAACATATGATTAAGACTTAATCCTTTACATGATTTGACTATGTGATTAATAGATAACGGAATCTATACTGACTCTTCAAATTAGAGCCATTTAAGACTTTGGGTTTTACCAAAAAGAAAATGCAAATATGTTTTGACAAATACTTTAACAAAGGATTTTTAAGGGATTATTCCCTTATACACAAACCATTTAACTAAACTTCTGTTTAGGGGTAAATGTTTGTGTATACTTCTAGACAACTTAAGAAAAATTTACGAATCTTATTAAATATTTTCGATAAATCAACAAAAATCGTGTTAATTAAATTCAAATTTTATTTTGAACACCTCTATATAACTGGACAAACTAAGAAACTTTAAAAACTTTTTGTGTTTACCTTTCATAAAAATTATATATTTATTTAATTAGTTGTAATAATTATCGACGCTTTAAAACGTCAGATTAAGCAAAACTGATAAAAATGATAGTTGAGACGAAACTAAAACTTAGAAAATATAAAGAAAGAATTTTGAATAAATACGGTTATGATATTTATTTCATCAGGAAAGTGAACGTAATTACTGACACATTATGTATAAAAGATAAAGAACCAATTAGGACATGTTCCTTAATAATGAAGGTGCAAAATAAATTGCCGAACAATTTAAAAATAGCCGATGATTGTAAAAAGGATAATATAGATAATAAAAGTGGTTCGCGACTAATGTGAACAATTAGAATTGAGAAGCCGATAACGTTAAATAATTTAAAGACCACTTGTGATTGTCTGAATATGGAAGACTGTGAGATATAGTTATGTTGGAATCTGTAAGTATAAGTATTCTATTCTTGTCATTTCTAATTAAGTATATTTTATTTCGAAGAAGTTGTACTAATGGCAAATTAGGAAGGCAGACATTGCCTCATACATTAGTAAACGTCTAGCTATCGCAAAGGTCATCATCTGAATTTGATTCGATTTGGGTCATCGTCGACAGACTGACCAAATCTGCTAATATCATTCTCATTAATGATAGAATCTTGATGTAGAAATAGACTCTTTTATTTAAAGGAGTTATGTAAACATGGTGTGCCTGTATCGATCATCTATATCAAGATCCTCGCTTCGCATCAAATTTCTAAGAGATTTGCTCAGAAGTCATTGAGAACGAATCTTGATGAGAGTACTGTGTACCACCCCAATCGAAGGGATGAGGTAAAGTAACGATACAAAATACTATAAGCGCTATTCTATGTTTGAATGATTGACCTTTGGTAATAAACCGTATAATCGTTTTCCTTTGGAATGATTATCATTGATAATCATCGTATTAGGATCGAGATTGAATCTTGTTAGGATCTAAATATTAGAGCATCTGTAAGCAGGAGTTGAGATGAAGACACCCGACATACACCCATTATGAGTTGGACATGTCTTTTAGGTTTAAGGTTTCCTATGATGGCGAACCTAACCTTACAAAATACTCGACCCGCGAGACCTGAAATGATTGTCGAAATTAGGATCTGATTATTGACTGCCGGTAGTGGGCAAGAGGTTATGTGAATATGAAATGTAGATCTTGAAGTGCCAGATGGGTAGCGAAGTTATGCCAAAATTTTTAACCTTGGAAAAATGAATTAATGATCTGAAAGATCATGGGATATAAGTCCCCGTTGTATGGGACCATTGAGATGATGTAAGAATTGGTTTGAAAGGCATAGAAGCTGGATCTACCCAAGGACTTCAAGAGCTGCGTGAATTATAATTCGTATATCGAACTTGATGGAATATCTATCAAGTGAGAATCTGATTGTTTCTTAGTAAAGTTTAGATCGGCGAAAAGTTGCATTCATCAAAAACCCGTGAACATCATGGATAGAGAAAGTAAGTCAACATTTAGCCTGATCTTATTCCCGTAGTTATGTTTGATAGAACTCGCGTATTATAATGAATTGCACTTGTGAGAAAAGACCAAATGTGGAGGAAATACCCACATGGCTTTAACTCTATAAGAAACGAGTAGTAAGATGATCTTTGAGGACAAAGATCTTGTTTAGGGGTAAATGCTGTGACAATCCGTCAATTTATGATTGATATTTTATTCTCAAGATTTATTTGAAAATATTATTTTTAATGTTATAATATGAACTCACTTATTTTGGGGAAGTAATTTGGATTTACGTCTTGAAGTAGCGTCGACTACGTCTAAACCGGAGGATTCAACGTTACGTGCTTACGTTTACATACACCGTCTTTGGTGACAGTCCGACATTTCAGAAAATAAATTTGTCCATGGATATTATTTTTGAGTTTTAAATTTGTGTTGGTTCATAAACTCACAAATTTACGAGAAAAGATTAGGACTTACGATTTTAATTTAACGTCCTTTACGACTAAACCGGAAACCTTAGGATTACGTATTTACGTTTTCGAACTCCGTTTTTGATGAGACAATTCTTATTAGATTCGTTTTGTGTCGTTGATTCATAATTTATAAAAACGTTTTTCGTAAAACGACACGAGGGCACGCAAATCAAGGAAACTGGAATCGAGGAGTACCCGTAAAAAATGGGGATGAGACAAGTGGGACACTTGTCCCACCCCCACTCAAAACCGGCCTAACTAGCAACACCACCCCATTATGTGTCAACTTGTAAACAAAACTAACAACACTTGTCTAGTTAAGCTTCAATGTTAAGCTAACATACATCAAAAACCACTAGCTAATTCTTTACCACCATTTACAACATGCAAACTACTAAAAATCCTCTCATCTCTTCCATTGATGCCGTCCCACTCTCACACCATAACACCACTTTTGATCAAAATCAACCATGAAATCTAATGTTATTTACACACATGTTGAAGTCCTTTTGAAACATCCAAGGAGGAGTTTCTATGGAGTCTTGGGGCTGATTTTCCACAAGGTGATCATGAAGAATGGTGGTCTTGAAGATGGTCTTGGTTATCCACAAGTTTCTCCATCAAAATCCATGTCCAAATCATAACCTACATCAACTTGGTGGTATAAAGATTGTCCTCCCCATCCTCTTGTTATTTTTGATTATTTAATCTTGTATTTCTTTTACTTATGTATATGTATATGATGATGAATGATGATTAAAAATATTATGTGAGAATTTGGTGTTGATAAACATGCTTAAAAAGATGGACAAACTACATGTAAAATGGGTAAATCTTGTTTAAATGGTAGGCTATATAAAAACAGTAACTAACCACATGTTAGACTGATAAAATGATTAAGTAGAATCAATTTACAGTAAGTTATGGGTCTTGTACACATGTGACAGTTGTCCATGCAATGAAATCATTGTAATGAGTGAGATATGATCAAAACAAGTTTAAAGTACAAATCTGAGTTCACTGTTTTGGACGATTTTTAGAAAATACTTAGAGGCTGATTCAACAGTAGCTCTACTAGAGTTAAATGGGGTACATATCATTTAGTTTATGTCATAAAAATTTGAGCTTCTATCTCCATATAGAACTCTAGATATGGCAGTTTTGGTGAAGATGAAAATAAAAATCAGATTTTGGAAATTAAAGTATAATAGTATTATATAAGCACTCAAATAAAAATAGTATAAAATGTGAACTAAAACCCACTAACTCATATAATACATTTATATAAATATGTATAAAGATAAATAAATGAACATTGTATAAAAATGGTAGTTTGATAAGTTTTATAAGTTATAAAACAATAAACATGATTTTTACGACTTTTTCGGCTATTACCGTAAAACTAACGTTTTTGCTAAATAAAACTTAGACGGTTGGACCCGTCTAATGTGAACTTTACAAAACTCATATACTGATATATAAACATATAGAACAAGTAAAAACCGATAAAACCCGAACTATATAACATACGGACATTAACAGACTAAGTTAACATTATTGGCCTAATAATACAACAAAATTGACTAAAACGCTTATAAACTTATTTATTGGGTTTAACCCATTTAGGCCCAACATATAAAGTATAAATATTGATAATAAAAGTATAATTGGACTAGTGAATAGTATTGGGCTTTTAATAGGCCCATTGGGCGTCAAAATATAAATAAGATTGAACTAGTTTAACTAGTCTTGAAAAATTCCCAACACATAACACTAAAATAAGTAAATGAGAATATATAAACCCACTTGATCATCATATATATAAAATCATCATATGTATACATAATTGTTATTTTTATAAAGTCATTGGACATGAGTCTAAGAAGAGTATTATTGTTTAGGTTTCCGTGATTGAAGCACGTACCGTACGTCCGAATTGCCGATAACCCGACTTCCCACATCAACGTGAGTTCATAGCCTCGCAATCTTTTAAATGTTTTTATGAAATGTTTTATAAACCCACGAGGGAGATAACATGTTAGTTTTTATAAAAAAATAGGACACCATTTGTCCCGATTGTTTGTTTATTGATTTGGACCCGAATGATTGTATGACCCGATTGTATGACCTGATAAATGATTAAAGGACCCGATAGATGAAATAAAATGGATTATTAAAGTTAGGTTATGTCACTAAAAGTCCCATTAGCATGAATTGTGAACTACCGGGATTTGGTAGACGCTTATGCATATAATAGTACTATTTGGGGAAGATCACCCCAGTTCGCGCCTTGACGGTTGATCCCCGTCGTGCCACATTGATTGGTAAGCGAATTTATGTATGAGAAGATTTCCATAGCGTGACCTTTGTGACGAAACGCTAATTTAGATGGGCAAATTGAGTTTCGGGCTAGCTACCCGTTGTTTGGTTTAGTAAGGTAACAATGTCATGCGGCTTATAATAATCCAGTTAACGAAATACTACTATATGCTCCGAATTACGATGTATTGCCTGACTAGCAATACGCGGTCATACTATTGATATTATGTTCGTGTTTTGGTTTTATATAGCCATATTCATATAACGGTTTTTATTTAATCTATTCAACGTTATCCAACGTATTGTATGATGTTTTTACGACATTGGCTCGTATAATGATTTACTTAGGCAAATGCCTATATTATGATTTTCGATAACGATTTGTATAAAAATGACTTCGGCTATTCTATGGCCTATTAAAATGATTTGTACAAAATGATTTTCGGTAATAATTTTATACCGATGTTATATTGATGGTTTATTAAACTCTATGAATTCACTCGGCGTTATCGCTGACCTTTTCTTTTAACATGTTTTATCTCAGGTACTTGAAGGTAATTCTCGGGAAGACGACAAGAATTCATGGCTCGCACTCAAACAATATTTTCCATTCAAATACTTTGTAAAACCTTGTATGAAATATAATGACTTGGGACCTATGTAACTTTGATATTTATGAATGGAAATGCTTTATTATTAAAACGACGCAACTTTTAAGCGTTGTCTATGATGTGAGTAATGTGCTATCCCGTAACACCAACTAGTCTTCCGCTGTATTGAGTTGTATAAATTTGGGGGTGTTACATGTTTGCATTCCATAAATTTATAACCTGTAAAACCTCTTTGATCTTTAGCATTCTAAACAGGACTCAAGTTCACTTTAGAGGAAAAAGATGTTTAATATTAAATGGGCACCTGCACATTAAATTTTGGAACCAAAAATTTATAATAATAGATATTGTTGATATTGTTATGTATTTCTGTCCACAAAAACAAATTTAGCGTTGCCAATTATTTATGGCTTCTTCCAAGATGACACCTCTCTTTAACGCAAAAAAGTTCTCCAAGCAAACAATGACTGACCAACGACTTAACCAAAAAAACAGTGACCACCAGAATTGCCATCCAATGTTGCCTATGGCTATGAAATGGTGAAAAACACTAAAACTTGACATATCTTATGATTGAAGACAACAAGGATACTAAGTGAAAATACCACTTTATTAACTTTTTTACAACTAAAACAAGGATACCGAATGAATATGTGAAGCATGGTAGGGTTTACTCTCGATTGGTCGCAACATGGGACTCTTCCCCGGCCCCCGCCCCTCCATATGAACTAACCGTGTAAACGCGTCCTACCATCATTGTACAACCTGCTTAAAATCCATGAATGCATTAATTACATGAAATCACGGATTAATTAAAACTTTATAATTAATTAATACACGACATGTACCAAGAATACTTAATGTTCAAATCCAGGCACTATGTATAATATTATTTATTATTTACAAGTATTATGTATAATAAATAATACATGATGAGAATAAACACGAAAGTAAAACACGAACTCAAGCTACGAGTAATAACTCTTGTGATTTATTAAAATCGAAAACGAAAAATATATATATTGGGGGGTGTTGGACGGCAAGAGAGGAGAAGAAATAAGGGCCTTGGCCCGGACCATTAACGAATTAAACATACACCAAAAGGTCTTCAGGAAAATCACTTTTACAAGTTTTTAGAAAAATAAAAAAACCTTAGATCTCTCCTCTCTCCTTGCCGTGGCACCCACATGAAAGAACAAGAAAGAACAAGAAAGAGAAGATTGGTTGATCTTTGATTTACTATGGTATTTGTTTGTGTTCATAATCCTTAACAAATACATGATTCGATATCCCTAAACCTTGATCTTTTATTTTTCTTTTCTTTTAATTGTGATCATCTAAGTTAGATCCATGAACATATGATGTTAAACATGTTTAAAAGAAGTAATTAATCAAGATTGGTTAGATTTTGTTCGGGTTCACGGAAACCGAGAGTCTAAAGACTCACGATGTGGGTTCATCTCGGCCAGTCGCACCCTAATATGGGGTGGTGGCTGGTTCTGCTTGTTGGCCGCAACACACCAAAGCACCAGCAGGGGTGTGTTTGGTCCAGCAGTGGGAACCGAGAGTCCCATGGCTCTCGATGGGTGGTTTTGGGCAACGGTGGGAATCGGCGTAAGCCGGTGGCTAGCCCGGCTAACCGGCAGCAAGACCACAGCCATGCGGCTGTGGTGGGGTTTTCGTTCGAGGCCAAACCGAGACAAGGTTGTCTCGGTGTAGGCTCGACTCGGGTTCGGGTATACACTAAAATTACCACAAGGGTGCTTTTGGATTTGGTTTTTGCTAAATTCATAAATGTTAATTTAATTATTGATATATAAAATTAATCATGTCATGTTAGTTTAATTAATTAAACGTAGGATACAATTAAATGGCTATTTACTCATGAAAAATAACATGCTCCAGATAATAAATTAACTTAGACGATAATAATTATTTTAAATAATTGTTCATGATACATTACATGACACATGTTGGTTTAATTAAATTAAACTATACCTTATAATAATTATAAATATAATTATTCATGATAAACTACATGTTATGTTTATTTAATAAATAACTTAGTATAAGTATTTAATTACATGTTAACCATGGTTTAATTAAATTAATATCATACTTTAATTTAATTATACAATATCAAGTTATAGTAAAGTTATTAATATAAGTCAAGTTATATTATTAATTAATAATTATTAATTAACCATGTATTATAATATTAATTAATAATTATCATGTTAACCTAAACTATTATTAATTAATAAACTTTACTATATTATAACATTAACTAATCATGACTTATAATTAAGCTTTAGCTTATATCACCATCTTATTAAACAAGCTTATTACTATTTATGGAAATATAATAATTATGAAAACATACTATTTATGGAAACATGCTATTTATGGACACAAATCATGACGTTGGGAAAACATACATTCATTACAATTCCAACAATTCAAATTAGAATTCACGAATGGTTTAGGCTTCTGCACAGGCGCAGAGCTTTTAGTCTTAACATGATTCTTTTTATTTAAAACTGAACTAACATTCCTATGGTGAGCTTCTACTTTCTTCTTTTTAGCACTACTAGTGGAGGGATTGATCTTATCTTTCTTGAGTGGCGATCCTTTAGCCTTAGTAGTCTCTTTTAATCCTGTAGAAGGCAAAGTGGGAACATTAGCAATAGATTTTAAAGGTGCTTACTTGATGGTGCCAATGACGGTTTTGCTCCTGGAGTCTTATTAAATGGAGTTACAGCAATGGGTCGATTAGTGAGTAGTGTAGAACCTGGTTTACCTATGTATTGCAAATATGCTAAGCAATATTGAACTCGCTTAATGTATTCATGAGCTGAGTAATAGTAGCTACTTGAGGGATCTAAGGCATAAAGATCGTCTAAAATATCCCTAACAAGATCTACATGCTTAATTTCATTCCTCATATAATCATCGTAGGTAACCGGGTTTTTCTTATGGAGCGGGTTCTTATAGAGCACTACTGACTTGGTTGTTGGAGCACTAGTGGATGGTGCAGAGTCGGTAGCTAAGTTATCAACAACTTCTTGTCGGGTGAGAAGAAGTGTCTCCTTTAACTAGGCCAAAACCATGTTTTTGTCAATGAGACGTACACAAATTCGTGTTAGACTAAGTTATAAAGTAAACTTGATCCCTTTGCATGATTTGGCTTGTAAATCATGCCCGAGAAAATTAATTCCCGTTGTGAGCCAACGTTTTCCAAGGAAATACGTGACTTTAATATGAAAACCGGGTTGCAGTCTGAAATAACTACAAGCCATAATGGGCATGTTTTAAAAAAATGCACAACTTTTATACGGACTCTATTTATGGCACCGTGTCAATATTGATCGACATTTCTAAGGCCGTAAATACTACCGTACTAAAAGACATGCCCGATTTAAAAACGAAAAATATTTTTGGTTTTTCTTGATTTTATATTTTTTATGGTTTTTCTTGGTTTTATATTTTTTATGGTTTTTCTTGGTTTTATATTTTTTATGGTTTTTCCTGGTTTTATATTTTTGTATTTTTCTTTTTGTGGTTTATATATTTACGATAATATACATGATCACGAACAAAGGATACTCTGAATAGTTTACCACCACTATTCAGCTGATTCTTCTGCCAATTCTTTGAGAGTCGCTGGAGTGAATGATTTCATGCCAAGCTTGTCGATCAAAAACTCGATTCGTCCTCGATCTAAGGCTTTGGTGAACATATTTGCCAGCTGATACTCAGTATTGACAAAATACAGCTCGATCACTCCGTTCTCCACCTGCTCTTTAATGAAATGGTAGCGAATGTCTATGTGCTTGGCCCGGGAGTGTTGAACATAGTTGCAGCAAAGGGCAATGGCGCTCTTGTTGTCACAATACATCGGGATTTTGTTGACTCTCAAATCGTAATCAGTTAATTGTGATCTCATCCAAAGGACTTGAGCACAACAACCGGACATGGCGATGTATTCAGCCTCCGTGCTAGAAATTGCAGCGCTTTTCTGCCTTTTTGAGGACCAACTGATCAATCTATCTCCAAGGAGTTGCACAGATCCAGAAGTGCTACGCCTCGTGTCTTGACATCCAGCATGATCGGCATCTACGTGTGATATTAAAGCAATAGAGGAATCTTTTGGATACCATAGACCACGATGAAGTGTTCCTTTTAGATACCGAAAGATCCTTTTAACAACATGTAGGTGCTTTTCGGTAGGCCGAGCCTGATACCAGGCACACATGCATACAACAAATTGCAAATCAGGCCTGCTAGCAGTCAGATATAGAAGGGTGCCGATCATCCCACGGTAAAGTTTTGGATCGACAATAATCCCATTCCTATCTTCATCTAACTTGGATTTCTCCACCATTGGAGTGTCCACGGGGTCACAATTTTCAAAGTTATACTTCTTTAAAGATTCTAGAGCATATTTGGATTGATTAATAAAGATGCCTCTGGGATTCTGAGAAATCTGTAATCCTAAGAAAAATGAAAATTTTCCCATCATTGACATCTGAAAGCGTGTGGACATTATCTTCTCAAAGCGATTTGACAAGTCTATGTTAGTGGCAGCAAATATTATATCATCAACATAAATTTGTACCAGAATCATGTCGTTGTCCTCCTTGAGAGTGAATAGAGTGGGGTCCACCTTGCCTTTGGAGAAGCCTTCCGAGATGAGATATGTTGAAAGGAGATCATACCACGCACGTGGAGCTTGTTTCAACCCATAGAGAGCCTTCTTAAGCTTGTACACATGATTAGGAAACTCCGTGCTAACGAACCCATCCGGCTGACTAACATAGACTTCTTCCCTTAGTTCACCGTTCAAAAATGCCGTCTTCACATCCATTTGATAGACGATCATGTTCATATGAGCAGCATACGCAAGGAATAGTCTAATAGCCTCCAATCTCGCAACAGGAGCAAAAGATTCTTCAAAGTCTATACCCAAGGCTTGTTTATATCCTCTAGCAACCAATCTAGCCTTATTCTTCAATACTGCACCCATCTCATCAAGTTTAACCTTATAGACCCACAACAAAGTAAGGATGTTAACCTTGTCAGGGAGAGGAACTAATTCCCATACTTCAAGTCTTTGGAATTCATTTAGTTCCTCCTGCATAGCTTCAATCCAAGATGATTGAGTCATAGCATGTTGCCAGTTTTTAGGTTCAACTTCGGAGAGAAATGCATCAAAGTAGCAATAGAGTGCACTCTCTTGTAATTGATGGCGTGTAGAGACTGGTCGATCGAGATTACCAATGACATTCCTAATTGGGTGATCTTTTGTCCATTTGGTGCTATGTTTTTCAATCCTAGGTGGTTTGGAGTGAACAATAGAAGGAGCTTCTTCTGAGGTAGACGTGGCTGAAGGGTTTTTAGGTATCGCTACACCAAAGAAAGGAAGCTCTTGCAGGTGAGCATATTCCAGATCGTGATCAATAGAATCCTCTTCCACATCATTAGGCACAAGTAAGGGTGACGATTCAGGTGTAGTTTGAGAATCACTTGGTAAAGGTGCATCCGGTTCAATGTTAATTGAAGATGCATTTGATAAAGCTTCATTAGCTTGAGCAACCACTTCAGGGATTGGAGCGATCACTACAGGTGCTGGAACTTCATCAGTCGGGGGATCAAAGAATTCATCAAACAACGGTTGAAACAGTTTATCCCACTCGGGCCTTGTAGGTGGTAAAAATGATGTAGAAGTAGGATTATTGGGAACTAATCCAGAACTAATAGCACCGGTTCCCATCTCATGAAGCGCGGGTTCAGAGCTGCGTTGCTCAGAAGCCATCGCTGTCAGCTCATCGAAATCTGCGTCCATAGTTTCTACAATCTTACCAAGACGACGGTTGTAAATTCGGTATGCTTTCTTGGAGGGTGAGTAACCAATGAAAATACCTATATCGGCTTTCGGTTGAAGCTTGCCCAAGTTCTCACTATTAATGTTTGGATAACAAAGAGCACCAAACACATGAAAAAATGAAACATCGGGTTTACGATCATGTAGAAGCTCGTAAGGTGTTTTTCAATGGCGTTTCCGAATGATAGAACGGTTTTGGGTGAAACATGCAGTAGATATAGCTTCTGCCCACAAGAACAATGGAGCGTTCACATAAATCAGCATAGTCCTAGCAGCTTCCATAAGCGTACGATTCCATCTTTCAACGACACCGTTTTGTTGTGAAGTGTGTGCAGCGGATGTTTCATGTGAGATACCAACATCTTCATAGTAAGCACGAAGAGTCTGGTTGACGAACTCTGTTCCATTATCTGTACGAATTCGGCGGACAGTAGTATTCAAACGTACCTGAATGAATTTCAGAAAAGTGATGATAGCCTTTGGTGCTTCATCCTTTGTACGTAGAAATCTAACCCATGTAAACCTGGAGAAATCATCCACAATAACGAGAATGAATTTCTTATCGCTCACACTTTCAGTTCTCATTGGCCCACAAAGATCCATATGCAAAAGATGAAGTTTTTCTTGATTGGTGTCTTCAGCTTTGGGCTTGTATGATTTCTTGGTACTTTTCCCCCTTGAACACGCGGAACATAAATGGTCCTTGTGAAATTTGAGATTTGGAAGACCACGAACTAATTCGTTTTTAGCCAAATTATTAATAGCATCAAAGTTAAGATGAGATAATCTGCGATGCCATAACCATGACTTGGTCTTAGATGCTTTAGAGAGAAGACATACTGGAGAGGCGGCCATCATGTCTTGTAGGGACAACGTATAAAGATTTGCACCACGAGATCCCTTCAACAAGTCTTTTCCTTCCAAGTTGCGGATGAAACAATTATGTTGTCGAAAAGCAACCTCTAGGTTGGAATCACAAAACTGTCCTACTGAAAATAAGTTATGACCAAGACCTTCTACATAGTATACCATTGAAATCGTAACGTTTCCAATCTGATATCCACCATATCCCATTATCTTTGCTATATGATCATTACCGAATTTAACCGTACCAAGAAACTTGCTGACGAAATTTCGGAGCATCGAGCGATCTCCGGTCATATGCTTTTAAAAACCGGAGTCCAAATACCAGAGGATGATTTGGACCACCTGAAAATATCACCAGACGAGGACAATGTAGAGGTATCGGAATCTGAATGTTCCTTGTTATTAGCAGGTACAGATTTAATAATCTTAGATTTGCTAATTTTAGGTTTCTTAGATTTCCTAGCCTTCTTCTTCCTAGTTGGTGGTGTAGATTCTAGTTGGCTCAAATCCTGAGGTATTTCTTCACTGATAGGCACTATAGTGGGGGCTGACCTAATTAAAGGGCGTTGTTTCCATACTTTAGTGCTAGTGTGCCTAACTAAAGGACGCTCAGACCTAACCTCAATAGATGCATTCCTAGTTAAAGGGCACATTTTTTCATCTAATGTAAAGGTCCTACCAGTGGGACGCCATTGCCAGCCAACTTGGGCACGAGTTCTACCAGTTGGCTTCCATTCAAGATTATTCCTAATGGCATTCATTTCATTCACATGATCAATAAGACACAAATCATGACGTTGGGAAAACATACATTCATTACAATTCCAACAATTCAAATTAGAATTCACGAATGGTTTAGGCTTCTGCACAGGCGCAGAGCTTTTAATCTTAACATGATTCTTTTTATTTAAAACTAAACTAACATTCCTATGGTGAGCTTCTACTTTCTTCTTTTTAGCACTACTAGTGGAGGGCTTGATCTTATCTTTCTTGAGTGGCGATCCTTTAGCCTTAGTAGTCTCTTTTAATCCTGTAGAAGGCAAAGTGGGAACATTAGCAATAGATTTTAAAGGTGCCTTACTTGATGGTGCCAATGACGGTTTTGCTCCTGTAGTCTTATTAAATGGAGTTACAGCAATGGGTCGATTAGTGAGTAGTGCAGAACCTGGTTTACCTATGTATTACAAATATGCTAAGCAATATTGAACTCGCTTAATGTATTCATGAGCTGAGTAATAGTAGCTACTTGAGGGATCTAAGGCATAAAGATCGTCTAAAATATCCCTAAATGCTACAGGCACATATGTAGGTGTCAGTTGGACAAGAAAGAATTGTCAGTTGTCAAATAAGACAATTTCCACAGATAAGTAAATTTGACTCAGAAGAATAAATGCTACAGGCACATATGTAGGTGTCCCTAACACTATGTCCTTATTTTTCACTTCTTGCAGATCTCATAAATTTTAATCTTTCACAATCTTCAAAGAAAATTTAGTGTTTAATAATCAGTTTTATGGTGACTACTAATCAGCCTTGCATGGTCCATTCCAAATTGTATGTAGGCGCGCAACTATATACAATTTCAAGATTAACGATGCAATACTCAGTTCGTCAAAGCTTTATCATCCATGTTTATAGTAAAATCATTTTTATGCTTAATTCTTAAATAAGAATCAAAAATAAATTTACAAATATTTTCTTTGTTATGAAAACAATTAGGTTTTCCAAGGTGTTTTATAAACAACTTCATTTCGATAACAATCACTTATAAATCTTACTTTGAATAATCCTTATAGTGATGAAAATTCAATTTTTCTCAAGGGATACCATTGTATCTTATAAAAACAATGAGTGATCTACAAAGGAGTGATGAAGAGTTGTTCACCAAGAACTAACTACGATATGATAGGAAATGAGCTTAGCCAATTAATCATGAGGTTCATGACCTCGATGGCACTCAAAAAGAATAATCCACAACGTAACTCAATTCGAGATGAGTACTTGTTCAATGGTTGCATCACTAATGCGAGCATTAGGATGAAGCAATAAAAGATAGATAATATCGATACATGTAGAATTTAGCAATCAAAGGTAATCTTTTTGTTAATCACAAACAAGTCAAAATTGTATCGTAACACATTACGTGTCACTATGTCATACAATTCCAAGAACTCATCCTACCAACTGATGTCTCAGTTAAGTTAGGGATTATTTTTAAAAGATACCACAATGAATACTAATCTACAAGAGTCATTAGGTGTTCCACATGTCCCGTAAGATCCATCGGTCCCAATTCAGAAGAAGATTTCTTCAATTTATTTCTTGGACACTAGGCATCCTCATCATTGGACAATGGCCTAGGAACAACCCTTAACACAAACCTACAATCAATTAAAACCTTATAATTCAATCACATGACTTAATAATTTCCTCTTATCAATCTCATATTCCATGCAAGTTAAATTTTACTTTATTCAAGTTTCAATCAATCTTATACCCACTGCGATATCCTACCTCATTTTTTAATGCTTTCAATCTTATTATTAGACCCTCAAAGTGCAATAAAAGCTCGATATGAACAACACTTAATTTCCAATCCTATAGCTCTTTCATCAATAGTTATCAAATGAGTCACTAGTATGAGATGACTCATACATTCAATTAGACTTCTCGGAAAGGTATTAGTGGCATGAGGCTTTTGGTTAATGGTTCCAATGACAGCCTCAAGTGCAACATTCACCCTTTCGATTTCAATTTTAAGAATTGGGTGACAACGAATCAGACGACATCTTTCTAGGTGGTAACGTTTTGTAAAACTCCACTCTATAAGGAAAGATCGTCATGACATCGATATCAGATTTAATCTCGCCAATTCTTTTCAATTTCACAATCAACTAATATCTAAATTTCTACGAATATCAACCATTTGTTGAGATCATAAATATCCACAACTTGGTTTAGATCTAGAATAGCTAGAATTCCTAGGGGAATAGCTTCGATTGATTTGCTAGGGGAGTTAGGGTTCCTTGTGACAATCTACGTCGTATAAATACCTCGTTTAAATATCAAAATAATCATCAAATAATCATGTAATAAAATTACATCATATATATATATATATATATATATATATATATATATATATATATATATATATATATATATATATATATATATATATATATATATATATATATATATATATATATATATATATATATATATATATATATATATATATATATATATATATATATATATATATATATATATATATATATATATATATATATATAATCCAAGTTATATATATTAAAATACCACTTCTCAGTCTGGCCTTGTCGGTAACTCGGGAATTCTTCGGCACCGTTATAGTCAAAAGATTTTTAGACATTTTTAGAAAAATGTTTATAGTTAAAAGATTTTGAAATGTTTTATTCAAAATCTTGGTTTTAAAAATCTTTCGTTCTCTATAACTAGAGCTCTGGTACCAAACTGTAACACCCCCAAATTTATACAACTCAATACAGCGGAAGACTCGTTGGTGTTACGGGATAGCACATTACTCACATCATAGACAACGCTTAAAAATCACGTCGTTTATTAATAAAGCATTTCCATTCATAAATATCAAAGTTACATAGGTCCCAAGTCATTGTATTTTATACAGGTTTTACAAAGTATTTGAATGGAAAATATTATTTAGGTGCGGGCCATGAATTCTTGTTGTCTTCCCGAGAATTACCTTCAAGTACCTGAGATAAAACATGTTAAAAGAAAAGGTCAACGATAACGCCGAGTGAATTCATAGAGTTTAATAAATTCCATCAATATAACTTTGGTATAAAATTATTACCAAAAATCATTTCGTACAATTCATTGTAATAGGCCATAAAATAGCCAAAGTCATTTTTACACAAATCCTTATCAAAAATCATAATATAGGCGTTTGCCTTAAAAATCATTATACGAGCCAATGTCGTAAAAACATCATACAATACGTCTTATGACGTTGTATAAAGTTAAATAAAAACCGTTATATGAATATGGTTGTAAAAACCAAAACACGAACATAATATCAATAGTAAGACCCCGTATTGCTAGTCAGGCAATATATCGTAATTCGGTGCATATAGCAGTATTTCGTTAATTTGGATTATTATAAGCCGCATGACATTGTTACCTTACTACAACAAACAACGGGTAGCTATCCCGAAACTCATTTGCCCATCTAAATTAGCGTGTCGTCACAAAGGTCACGCTATGTAAATCTTCTCATACATAAATTCGCTTACCAATCAATGTGGCACGACGGGGATCAACCGTCAAGGCGCGAACTGGGGTGATCGTCCCCAAATAGTACTATTATATGCATAAGCGTCTACCAAATCCCGGTAGTTCACAATTCATGCTAATGTGACTTTTAGTGACATAACCTAACTTTAATAATCCATTTTATTTCATCAATCGGGTCATTTAATCATTCATCGGGTCATACAATCATTCGGGTCCAAATCAATAAACAAGCAATCGGGACAAATGGTGTCCTATTTTATAAAAACTAACATGTTATCTCCCTCGCGGATTTATAAAACATTTATAAAAACATTTAAAAGAGTGCGAGGCTATGAACTCACGTTGATGTGGGAAGGCGGTTTATCGGCAATTCGGACGTACGGTACGTGCTTCAATCACAGAAACCTAGACAAATAATACTCGTCTTAGACTCATGTCCAATGACTTTATAAAAATATTAATTATGTATACATATGATGATTTTATATATATGATGATGATCAAGTGGGTTTATACATTCTGATTTACTCATTTTAGTGTTATGTATTGGTAACTTTTATACTAGTTTACTAGTTTTACGTATTTACATGTTTTAGGTCCAATAAGCCTATTATAAGTCCATTAACTTGTATTAATCCATTTAATACTTGTATTATCAGTATTTATACTTTACATGTTGGGCCCAAATGGGTTAAGCCCAATAAATAAGTTTATAAGTGATTTAGCCCATTTTGTTGTATTATTAGTCCAATAACGTTAACTTAGCCCGTTAATGTCCGTATGTTATATAGTTCGAGTTTTATCGGTTTTTACTTGTTATATATGTTTATATATCAGTATATGAGTTTTATAAAGTTCACAATAGATGGGTCCAACCGTCTAAGTTTTATTTAGCAAAAACATTAATTTTACGGTAATAGCCGAAAAAGTCGTAAAAGTCATGTTTATAGTTTTATAACTTATAAAACTTATCAAACTACCATTTTTATAAAATGTCCATTTATTTATACTTACATATTTATATAAATGTATTATGTTGTGTCAAAACGTTGATGTGGCAGAAACTTAAAAACGAAGAAAACATGAAGATATTGTCTAAGCGTTGTCAAGAGCAATCCAAGCGTTGACAAGAGCAAACTATGCGTTGTTGGCTCAAGAGTTGTCATGTGCAATCTAAGCATTGTCACATGTAATTCAAGAGTTGATAGAAACGTAGACAAGAAGCTTATGGAAGCTTCTATTTAGATAAACATGCAAGATATATTCTTGATGTAGAATTTTTGTATACCCTTTAGGAAAAGAGCAACAAATAGGGTAAGTAAGCACGACGATTTAGGAAAACCGTGTGAACATGACCCTAAAGTGAGTTCGTTCTCGAGGAGGCTAGTGCGTTGTGTAATGAATTGATTAATGTGTTTGTGATTATATTGAGAAAAAGAAAATGGAAATGGGATTAGAAGAGAATGACAGTTACGAAGACGGATTAAACTAAGTCGAAAAAGGTGTACACGTAAAACCGTAAAAGGTGCTAAAATTAAATATTTTAAACCTAAAAATTAATTAAAAGCTAAAAGTAAGTCTAAAATAATATAAATAAGAATAAAAATCCAACAAAAATATTTTAAAACCTTTTATTAATTAAATATTCAATTTTAAATGCTAATTAAAGCCCTAAAAATAAATATAATTAACAAAATGTCCAAAATATTATTTTATTGAACTAATAAGTTACCTATATTATTTAAAGGCTAAAAAGTATTTTTCCTAAATTTTCAAAACTATTTTTTTATTTTTAAAACACTTAAACTATTTTTAAACTAAAATAATCATAAAAAATAATAAAATAATGCCAAAAAATAATTTGACAATTTTAAAAATCATAAATTACTCTAATGAACAGTAGAAAAATTAAAAAGTTTGAAAAATATAAAATTTTTCACTAGAAGACAAAAACAGTTATAATAAAAACCCTAATTAACCTAAATTAATTCTAAAAAAAAAATAAAAAGTGAACAGTAAAAACTTTTTAAACTAAAAATCTTAAATTATTTTTCCAAGTCTAATAAAATTTTTGAAATCTAAAAATATAAATTTTCTACACTAAAAGACAAAACTCAGAATATTAAAAAGTATTTAAAAATGCAATTAAACCTAAAAAATAGCAAATGAACAGTAACAGAAAAATAAATTAAACTGAAAAATCACAAATTAAATAAGAAAAATAATGAAACAAATTTGAAACCCTAATTCCCAATTAAGTCCACAAAGACAAAAATCCAAAGTTTCTGAAAGTGACATGTGTTTGTTTTTGTCCTTATGCTGAGCAGTGGAAACCAATAAGCTAGCAGGGGGAACTTTGTTCCCACTGTTAGCGTAAAATCTTGGTCAGTTGACCAATAAGCTTAGAAAAGCTTATTTGAGCTTTTTCTTGGGGCAATAAGGCACCCCTACACTCAGTGGAGTGTAGGGAGTCAGATTATGCAAGAAAACCAAACAATCACTTCACAAAATCAATCACAAAAGACCAAAAAATGTTACTGATGAAGGCCTAAGGTTTCTGATGAACAGTAATCTGGTTCAACTTGCACAAAAATGAGATTTGAAGCTTCAAATTAAGCACACAATCTAAGCAAATGACTTACAAGTGATACACAATCCTAAATGCACCTAATATCTAGCAGCTTTCAAGATTTGATGAGCAAATTTTTACAAAAACAAGCAGATAGAGGACCTTATTGTTTTTATCCACTTTTAACCAATCTTAAACATGTAAACTTGTACCAAACTTACAAGGACAATACACTTATACCAATTAGAAAAAAGAGAGTGAGTGTGAGTGGTTTTTAACAGGTTAATAATCCTTTAACCCTATTAGATCCCTAATCCCAAACACCCCTTAATATCAGAACTTGGTTTTTTTTCAAATCAAATGCTATCAAACTCAAACCAAATAGATTAAAACTTAATCTAACATGCACAATAATCCTAAATAAGCATAAACTAACAGATAAACAAACACTTAAACACCTTTCATACAAATCTACCAAATCTTATAAATCAGAAAAAACAAGGATTCAAGCTAAGGGATTTACCTTGTGGGACCTACAATCCAGGTCCCACAATGGCTGAAAAGCCACCTCCAAACAAGCTCGGGCTTGTGAAGAACTTTGTTGATATGGGGGATGCCAAGTGATGACTTAACAGTCAAGCACTTCAATGAATCTTCAAAAGGGACAAAGATCTTCTTGTAACCTACAAGGTCAAAGAAACAAACAAGAACAAGGGGTTATCTGATAAACAACCCTATGCAGTTATAAGCTTGATTTATTGGCTAAGTAAGCTTATAGCTCATAGGCTATAATGAAGAAATTTGAAAAACTGATTTTTTGAATGAAAATTTGAAACCTTAGAAAACTTTGGAAAAACTGAAAGTGATGAAGTAGCTTATACAAGCTTATGTAGCTTATTTGGTTATCCACCAAATAAGCTAATTGCTCCTATAACTATCACAGAAAATTCAAGGTTTTGGGTTAAGTGTCCTCTCACCAAAACCTTAACTTTCTGAATTAAACTAAACAAGACCAAAAGAGATTTATGGAACTCAGATTGCTTCAAATATACCACCAACTTTTAAAAATAAAAAGGGATTACAATTTAAACAAAATACCAACTTTTATAACTTAAAAAGGAATTACAATATTTTTAAAGCAAAATCTGGAACAAAGGGCTATTGCACATACTGCAGGCTCCTTTTATAATAGCTAAAAGAACTATCTAGAATTGAAAACCCTAGTTCATGAAATTCCTAAGCTGCCCTTGGGTCTTCTCGTTTGAAATTGGTCAAAAGGCTCACATGTGATGTTGTTGGATGTCAGCTACATTGCTTTGATCTTGGACGTATATCTCAACCTTTGGGACCAAGTAAATGGTTGTGGGACGTTGGATTCCTGAAAATTCGTTCTTTGCCGTTCTTTGGGTAAGCACGGAACATGGGGGACCCACATGTGGTCACGGGAGAGGGAAAAAGTAAGTGGGTTTTAGTTGTGGTGGGATCAATCACTGATCTGGAAACATAGGGTGAAAAACCCTTTGATTTGGGGGTAATTAACCCTGGGATTACCTAGGGTTTATGGGGGATAATAGGGAAGGTTTAATCTGTTTTGGGGTTAAGGATTTTTAAATAATGTGTTTAGTGGGAAATTAAAAGGGTTGACTATTTGACCCAGTTTAATAAATAAACAGGGTGGTGGGTTTTGGGTAATGGGTATTGGGTTGGGTAAAAGGGTAGGGTCGGGTATTGGGTGACGTGTCAGCTGATGAGTGGGTGTATGAGTTTGTTTGTCTGGGCAGTTTTGGCCCCCCATCTCTCTTGTCTTGTTCAACTTGTAATAAATAGCAAAAACCCCATTTCCTTTGTAAACAAGTTTGGGCAACTTGTCAATTTTGGCACAACAACTTTGTAAACTTGTATCAAGGACCTCTTTTGTAATTATGGCATTCTTCAAGGGCTGAATATGCAAATACTTGATATTTTAGGAACCCACAAGTAATTTTGAGGATTTATAGGGGTATAAAATGACAAGTCTTCAATTCTTGAGGGACTAAACTTGTACAATCTTCAAACTTCAAGGTCATTTTGGAAATTCATGATTCGGGTCCGGTTCATTGTGCGGCTTCGTTTCCCGTGTTCGTTTTTGATTGATTCTTGTGATCTTTTTGTCTTTCCCTCAATATCCGTACCTAAAATACACAAGCAACAAACACGAGCATATATTTGGCAGTTTTAATGATATTTAATGCATTTTAAGCCCAATTTGGACGATGAGACTATGTATAAAAGCAGTCTCATCACTCCCCCATACTAAACCATTGTCGTGCCCTCACGCAATGCTTGAATTAAGTATCGTAGCATCTTCAAAATTCATTTTTATACACTTTATTGAATGATAAACTAGCTACACTACTACTATTACTACTACTTGCGTTTTAGACATAATGTATGATTTTCATCGCAAAATGGGACGTTTAGGTTCATAGAATAAGAACACATGAATGCTTCGTTAGAAATAATTTCATCGTCGTCGATTTTCACTCAATTCCATGCCAAGCGTGCAACGAGATCATTGTCATTATAAGTTAGTAATGCTAACACTACTCATATGCCCTAATCACGTACTTATCCTCCCATTATTCCTAAGTTGTATCTCTTATATTTTATATTGTCTTGAATGTTTCACGAGGATACATTGTTTGACTTATGCGATAATAGAGATTTAGGTCTAAAAATAGAGTCCTAACGGTGTAACTAAGACCATCAAATCAATAACCCCTCCCAATAGACAACGATGTCAAAAAATTAAGTTGACAAGAAGAATCGATAAACACGGTTTTATAACGGTTTTGAACATGAGACTTATTACCAAGACTTTTATACGCTCCCTAACGGAAGGGCCTTATTATCTTTGGTTTACCTCCATCTTTTATTCAACTTCGCCATGAAGCTTTTATTATTACTTTGGTCTTGCCTTGCCTTTTATTATCCGCCTCATCGGTGGTTTTATTAGCCAAAGACGTATATCCTCACGTTAAAGCGAATTTTGGATCTTTAAAGCTTAGAAGATTAAGGCTTGATTCACTTTCAATTTTGCATAGATTTTTCGGCCTTGTGGGGCTTCAAATTGTTTGCTTGATTTAGGTGAGCACTTGAAATCTTATTATTGGGTGAAGCTTTCGATTATTCGGGTGCCAATACTTCAAAACCGTGACGCTGGCGATACCTTAATGTCTTCCCAATTTAATTACACGGAAGCTACTAGAAAAGACTAGAAACCCAACAATCCTAACTAAACCGCTAAGTCAATATTTATTAAGCAAAAAATATTTACATGCGAAGGGAGAATAAGCAAACAATGAGAACGCATGAGTTTTTGAAAGAATACGAGTACTCTACGTTTAGCATAGTAACTTATAATTAACCCTATCATTTCTCGTCCTCATTTAAGAGACTTAGCCTAATGTGTAGTTAAGGAATCAAAGCTAAGTGCTCAACACGCACGGTCGAGTCAAAAATTACTTTTATTCTCGCCATCGGAAAACCTACATTCGTGTCTTCAAACACTTATAAAACATGAGAAAAATTTATTTGGCCATTTTTAGCCTTATTTTGCAACAAAACGATAAACAAAAAGATAAACTTTGGAAAGCGTGAAGGTTTGGCAAGGCAAGTATCTATTCACCCCCCCCCCCCCCCATACTAAAGTTAAACATTGTCCTCAATGTTTCGAGTCTAGGGGTACAAACACCCCCATACTAAAGACGTAGTCGAATGCCTAATCTAGCATGGAAAGGGTGTAACCGTTAAATTTAAAGCCGTTTATGAAGTGTGCTAAAAACCTAAGGTTAGAACATCAAAGGATATATCATTTAAATATTGAGAAAGTCTTCAAAGCAAACGATCAAGTGCTCCCATAAAACGAACACGAGAGGCTCCAATCATGAAGATCATGATCTAAAAACCACAATTCACAAACAACCACGTAACAAAGGTTGGAAGGGCACAAATCCCCTCACATTAAACTAATTAGAAAGAAATAATATGTACATGGATAAGCATGGGACACCCCAACGAGGCACCTTGTTTTTGATAACCGAGTCAAAAGCTCGACTCGAATCCCCATAAATGTGATCATTTAGGGATAATCATGGTATGGTCAATTTTTGGTGGGGCTTACATGATAAACAAGGCCAAAAAACAACCGGTATTAAGGACTAAGTCCTTTGATGGTGCAAAATTCCGGGATCGAAGATGGCGTTCTCGTTTTCATTGGAAAAACAAATCAACGCCACTTCATCGTGTGCCAACACAAACCCAAAGGGTTTTAAGAAAATAGATGAGAAGAAATAGAAGGGTGGGACAATGGGTAAGTCATAAAAACATTGAGCTACTCGAGGTAGACTCGCACCAATCAAATAGAAAGATTTTCCATTTATTGCATCGGTGGAAGACCGAGATTTCCCTTTATAAGCAATTCCAGGATCAAATATCTCGTCCTCGGTGGGGAAAGGGGAGGGAACATAAGGGGCTTCCCCCACACTAAGTCCACACAAAGCATCGTCAAAAGGAGAAGACGAGCTTGTAGTACTCAAAACACGAGGTGATGACGGAGTTAGCATTGTAGAAAAATCTTTTAAATCCAATTTAAAATCTTTCCCTTTTTCATCTTTAGACTCTCCTTATGAAAACCCGACTTAATTATATCAAAAATATTTGGTGTTTCTGAAGCAATGTTAGTCGCACTAAAAATTCTCACATTTGAAAATCGTTTTTGTAAAGGTGGTGGTAAGTTCTCAAAACGTTTGTTGATAAAGAAAACTCCCCCATAAGGGTCAACATATTCATCATCCGAAGAATCATTCGTGATTGGAATCGTGGGCTTAACACTCTTAACCTCCACCGGCGGAGGGGACGGAACTTCATTTTTATCATCAACTCCTAAAACTCTTTTTGAAATCTTTTTACAAATGTTTTTGATGGGACTAACATTGTTAAAAGACGTGATAGAATACACATGAGAAAGTGTGGAGTTTTGAGTTGCATTTATGACGAGTTCTTCCTCATTGAAACGAAGAGTGATTTTTCTTGCATGCACATCGATAAGTGCTCTCGAGGTATCCAAAAATGATCGACCTAAAACTAGAGGAACTTTAGGATCGATAGGGATGTCAAAAACAATAAAGTCTACGGGATAGTAGAACTTTCCAACTTTCACGAAGACGTCCTCGGCTACTCCACAAGCTAGAATCGTAGAATGACCGGCCATCTCGATTGACATTCTTGAAGGAGTGAGATTGGGAAGATTGAGCGATTTAAAAATCTCAAGAGGCATCAAATTAATACTAGCACCAAGATCGGCCAAGGCGTAGCATTCTTCCATATCTTGTATAGCACACGGGATTAAAAACTTGCCGGGATTACCGACTTTTTAAGGTATGCGGCTAAGAAAAACCGATGAACAACTAGGCGATTTTTGCAATTTCTCTTTGTTATTCAACATACTTCTAAAGTTCGCGGCAAATCGAGGCATCATGACCAAGGCGTCGGCAAAACTTATATTAAAATGCAAGTCACGAAACATTTTCATAAAAAGTTCAAATTGATAATTATTTCGTTCTTGTGCCTTTTCCTTGTTTCGTCTTGAATGGTAAGGTAAGGGTGGTGTGGGTTGGGGCATAGGCATCGGCCTTGGAATCTCGGGTTCCACTATTGGTATTGGTTCAACCGTAGGTGTGGTTTGAGCGGTACTTCGTGGGCTTGGAATTTGCTTCTTTTCGACCACCACCTCGGGTTCTTTCTCTTTTTCCTTCTCCGTAGAAGTACTTGGACGAGAAATGGGTTCTTTGAAAGTTTTACCACTACGAGTAGTAATAACCTTCAATTCTCCTTTCGGGTTCACGATGGTATCACTAGGAAGACCACCCGAAGAAGAAGGTTTACACATGATAGCTTCAAACATTTTTCCCATTCGGTCTTCAAAATTAGATTGCCTAGCATCCGCTTTTAACAACTCTTGCTTAATCTCATGTTGACCTTGCTCCATTTTTTGTTGATTTTGTTGGAGTCGTTGAACATTTCCTTCCATTTTATTAGCATGAGTCTTAAGTTCATTAGCAAGTTCGTTTTTAAGCTCGTTTTTCAACTCGGATCTTAAGCTAACCATTTCTCGTTGCATATTGTCAAACTTAGCATCGTTTGCTTTAGCATAATTCAAAAATTCTCCTTGAAGATTTTTGGTGTGATCATTTTGAAAACCTTGTGTGGTAGTTTGAAAATCACGGTTTTGGTTTTGGTTTGAAATGTGCCCATTTCCACTTTGATAATTACCCTTGTTGTAGTTACGTTTATTGCCTTGATAATTACCACCTTGATTGTTGTTTCGATAGTTATTAGCATTTTGGTTTGGTGGAGCTTGATTTTGGCGGGAACCTTGACCGTTTTGGTTATAAGTTCCCGTTGCTACATAAGCACTCGAAGTGTTACCATCCGCGGTAATGCACTCAGAAAGATCATGAGCTCCACCACAAGACAAACAACTCTTAGAAACCGCTTTAACCGAAGCGGAATTTGAAGCTTCTTGAGCTTTCCAATGGGACATAATATTAGCATATCTATCAAAAAAACGATTCTCCTCATTTGCTTCGTCTTGCAAGGCATTAATGCTACGGGACGATGATGATGATGACGAACCCAATTTGGCAACACTCGGTGTGTTACGAGGGCTATAAACCTTAGACCTATTCTCAATTATCACCAAAGCTTCCTCAACCGTTTTACACAAAAAATTACCACCCGCGGCGGCATTTAAATAATCTCTTTCATGATCATTAAGTCCATTGTAAAACGTGTCAATTTGATGCAAGTCGGAAAAACCGTGATGAGGACATTCATGTAGCATCTCCTTAAACCTATTCCAAGCCGTTGAAAAACTTCCATTACATTCTTGTGAAAATTTTGAAATCTCGTTTTTCAAGTGCGTAGTCTTAGAGGGCGGAAAAAATTGGTTCACGAACTTTGAAACGAGATCCTTCCACGTCAATATAGAATTGGGTGGCTCTTTCTCTAACCAAATTTTAGCGGGCCCCGCTAAGGAGTACGGAAAATGCATCATCTTAATCGAGTCATTCGAGACATCCTTAAATTTGCAAGTGGCGGTAAGACGATTGAATTGGCGGATATGGTTGTGTGGATTGTCTTTCTCATCACCACGGAATTTGTTGTTTTGGATCATCGACAACAAACCCGTTTTCACCTCAAAATTCTCCGCAAGGATAGCGGGAATCACAATAGCCTCTCCATAACCCTCGGTGGGTGCTTGAAGTAACTCCATCATAGTTCGATTCGCCATGGTTGGTGCTTCTCTTACAATGGGTTCGTCAATAGGAGACTCCTCACTAGAATGATTTGGAGTGGGAGTTTTGTTCTTTCGTTTACGTGAACGTCTTGCTTGATTACGAGTTAGCATAAACGTCACGTACAACGAGGGAACAAGCAAAGAAGATTCTTTTTGGTGTTTTGTATTTTTCAATTTTTTTTGTGGTTTTTGATTGTATTAACTTTTTTGGATTTTGTGGAATGTATTAAGTAGACACAAATCTACAAATCTCCTCCTTAATCAAATCTCTCGATTAAAGAAGCCTCAAGGAATGAAAACGATCACGTGAAGTGAACGCCTTCGATGACTTTAGAACGTTGGTGGAACACCAAAACGTTCAAGATGGTTTAATCAATGGAAACCAAGAAAATATATATGATACTTAGTAATACTTTGGGCGGCAAAACCCTCGATTAGCTCTCAAAATCAAATACTCACAAGCAAGCGGGGAAACGAGGCGGCGCGAAGCACTTAAGAGCCTTTTTCCTTAGGATATATTTTATAATATCCGCCTTATACCCACCTTATAGTTTGTATTTTCAAAATCGATCTTCACGAAAGTATTTATCCATTTTTGGCTTTTTTCTTTGGTTTGAGATTCTAATACAATGATTGGGTAATGACCTCCCAAGTCAAGGTTGTGATTTCTCACGTATTTGGAGTACTTGTGAATTTATTGTTCTACGTATACACTATAGTAATAGTATTCACACAAAAACCGAAAACCGATAATACGTATTAGTAGAGTGCTACTAATACAAATACTAATTATGGTTAGTATATAAAAACAACAATTCCAATCAAAACACAACACGCCTCCCCGGCAGCGGCGCCAAAATGATGTAGAATTTTTGTATACCCTTTAGGAAAAGAGCAACAAATAGGGTAAGTGCGTTGTGTAATGAATTGATTAATGTGTTTGTGATAATATTGAGAAAAAGAAAATGGAAATGGGATTTGAAGAGAATGACAGTTACGAAGACGGATTAAACTAAGTCGAAAAAGGTGTACACGTAAAACCGTAAAAAGTGCTAAAATTAAAAATTGTAAACCTAAAAATTAAATAAAAGCTAAAAGTAAGTCTAAAATAATATAAATAAGAATAAAAATCCAACAAAAATATTTTAAAACCTTTTATTAATTAAATATTCAATTTTAAATGCTAATTAAAGCCCTAAAATTAAATATAATTAACAAGATGTCCAAAATATTATTTTATTGAACTAATAAGTTACTTATATTATTTAAAGGCTAAAAAGTATTTTTCCTATATTTTCAAAACTATTTTTTTATTTTCAAAACACTTAAAACTATTTTTAAACTAAAATAATCATAAAAAATAATAAAATAATGCCAAAAAATAATTTGACAATTTTAAAAATCCTAAATTACTCTAAGGAACAGTAGAAAAATGAAAAAGTTTGAAAAATATAAAAATTTTCACTAGAAGACAAAAACAGTTATAATAAAAACCCTAATTAACCTAAATTAATTCTAAAAAAATAAATAAAAAGTGAACAGTAAAAAAATTTTAAACTAAAAATCTTAAATTATTTTTCCAAGTCTAATAAAATTTTTGAAATCTAAAAATATTAATTTTCTACACTAAAAGACAAAACTCAGAATATTAAAAAGTATTTAAAAATGCAATTAAACCTAAAAAATAGCAAATGAACAGTAACAGAAAAATAAATTAAACTGAAAAATCACAAATTAAATAAGAAAAATAATGAAACAAATTTGAAACCCTAATTCCCAATTAAGTCCACAAAAGACAAAAATCCAAAGTTTCTGAAAGTGACATGTGCTTGTTTTTGTCCTTATGCTGAGCAGTGGAAACCAATGAGCTAGCAGGGGGAACTTTGTTCCCACTGTTAGCGTAAAATCTTGGTCAGTTGACCAATAAGCTTAGGAAAGTGATACAAATGTTTTCGCTATGGGTTCAAGTTTGTTCTCGGTATCTCCTCGAATTGATCACGGTTTAAAGTGGAATGATTTTGTTCTTGGTGACAAATAGTGGGTTTGATTTTCTATATTACTAAGAAGGTAAATGCGTAAGGTAAGTATAAGCAGTTAATTAACAAAAATAAGACTTGAATTTTAAATAAAACAGAAACTGAAAAATACCCTTACTGAAAATGCTTTATTCGGAATGATGGCCATGCGGAATGATGGCCATGCGGAATAAAATCTTCTATACGGAATAACAAGCCGTATGCGAAATATACGACCATGCGGAATAAATGGCTCTATGCGGAATAATACGGGCTACTCGGAATATTTTTCTTATGCGGAATAAAGAAGGCCATGCGGAATGATAAAGCTATGCGGAATAATTAAGACCATGCAGAATATTAAACTCTATTCGGAATAATTGACTATGCTGAATAAGTTACTCTATGCGGAATAAAGATGACTATTCGGAAAAGAAGGCTATCCGGAATTATGAACCTATGCGGAATATATAAACATTCTGAATAAGGGAAAAGACAACAAGCTATTCGGAATATGTAAAAATTCCGAATAAGGGACGAAGCGAGATGACTATGCGGAATAATTAGGAATAAAGATGGTTATGTTGAATATTTGGCTATGCGGAATAATGATCATTCGGAATGTTCTGGATATGAAGAACAGAAAGCAGAAACTTAAAAACAGGGGAACTCGAATTTGCCTAAAATCAACCAAGGTTTTAACCAAATCTTAACCAAAACTAATAGCAATTCATCTACTACCCATAAACAACAAATCCCAATCATAAAAACACAAAACCATTAACTTTTAAAGATCAAAATAAACCAAAATACAACTTAGAAGACTTTGAATTAAAAGATGAAGATGAACAAGATGAAATGGAAAGATTGAATTGATGATTAATGTTTAAACAATCAAAAGAAAGGATTAAAGCTACAAGATTTGTGAACAAAACAAGAATCAAAATGACCAAACACCCTAATGGTGTTGGTGATACCTACGAACAGAAAAGAGAGAAAAGAGGAAAAATCCAAACTAAAAACTAAATGAAAAGTGTGAAGGGAATTCTTTATATAGTCCTTGTCTTTGGTTGGTGAGTGGGCTTTCTCCCGTTCTTCTTGTCTTCTCGTCTTTTCAGAAAAGTTAACGTTTTCGATTCTGATTCGGGATTTGTCGACGATTAAATTCAACTCGTCTTTTAATTTCTTCGTTTAATAGACTTGAGTTTCTTCGACATATGTAAATCTTCCATCTTTGGTCCTTTTCTTCGATAAATCTTCAAATAGGCCCATTGACTTCAAATCTTTTGCATCTCTTGGACAATAGACTTCGTCTTGAGTCTTTTTCTTCGATAAAACCCATGCAATCCCATGTTTTCTTTAATATTCATCCGGTTGACTCGGAAAACACATTAAACACAAAAACCACGCATAATTCCAAACAATGATATTAAACACGCGTTTTGGTCTTGTTTTAGTAAGAAATAAGTGGTAAAAGGATGGGTGTTTTCACACCTATCAAATCCCCTACACTTAACCATTGCCATGCCCTCATGCAATGCTTAGCGATAATGCAATTTTACACTCTTCTCATAATCAATCAACCTTGGCCTTATAAAAATACTACTAAACAAAAATTAAAGCACTAAGAGAAATTCAAACTTTAAAGTAAACCAAAGGATAGAAAACCATTTTCACTTGAAAATAGCTACATGGAAATAACTTGCAAAGAGATCAAGGACTTACATTAGGGCTTTGGTGACGAGATCATTGTTATTATAAGTTAGCACATCAAACACTTACACACATGGCTAAATTAAATGCTTAAAATCCCTTATTCCTAGGTGTATCTCTTATATTTTGTTTTTGTCTTAGAATGATCATGAAGATGCATTTTTGGACTTATTTCGATAGTTTATTTAGGCTGAAAGTAAAGTAGGACGATTTGATCAATAGTTAGCTAAAGGACAAAATCTCTTAAAACTACTTCTCGGGATATCAAAAAGTTCATATCTTGGCATAACTCGGTTCACGATTTGAGACCTTTCTCAGGCCGATATTTGGCATGTACTTCATTCTTCATATCTTGAGAGACGTTCTTGAGATAATGGTCTTCTCTTCGTAATAGAGTTTCTTCTCTTGGAGACTTTTGAGGGGTACTCCAACTTTGTTGACCACGATTTCATGATTATTTCTTCAATCTCTAATTGGGATTTTGAGATACAACGATCCGCCTCCTTTTCGGACTTGGATCTATTTATCCTCATACCTTGTTAGGGTCTTTTCGGATAGACTTCTCCATGATCTTTATGGGAGTTGATTGCTTTTCGTCGTGAGTCTTGATCCTTCATATTGATTTTGGGAATAATGCTTTTCACATCATTTTGGATCTTCAGCAATAAAATGGAATCCTCATGCCTTGTTAGGGCCTTTTCGGACTCGCCAATCTTCGCGCCCCGCTTCATAAGTTATGCCTTGGCTATGAACTCTTATCATTACCGAGCAACTTTTAAACGATCTTGGGCTAGAAGCTAAGTAACTTTTTCAAATCGTACGACCTTACTTATTGCAGATAAATTATTAGCAAGTGATGGGAGAATATGCAAATAATTACACCAAGTGAGCTTGTGCAAGAATACCGACTTATAATTGACTCTATCATTTCTCGTCCTCCACAATTTAAAATCTCAAGTAATGAGACTCGTGGATGCTTAGCCTAATAAACCAATTAAGGTCTACATGGTTAAGGATAATAGCTAGAATAAACTTGGATAAGTCTATTCGGGTTGAGTCAAAATAATCGCAACGGGCCTAATATGTCAAAGATTTCAAAACTAGCTACACCACTTTATTAATATTTTTGACTTTATTGCGGGATATGTACATATGAAAGCAACGATAAAAATTTAAAAATTACGACTATATGGCCAAAGTTAATTAAAAATTTGAAAAATGTTGAAAAAGATTATTTTCCGGTTAAATGAAGGCATTTTCATGGAAAAGTCCACTTAAAACTTCGATAGAAGTCCCCCCTACACTTAAGATAAACATTGTCCTCAATGTTTAAGCATGTGGGAAAATATCCCCTACACTTATGACATTGTGCACGTTGGTTAAATCAAGTTAAGGAAGAGACGACTAACGTGATCAATTTCAAATGTGAGTATGAAGAAAATTGAATCACGATAGTTGAGAGATAGAACCGGATTGCGGATAACACGGGAGCACGGTTCTTCAGAGGTTCCAAAAGTGCATTTATCCCTGTAATCACATCACCACACAAACACAAAGAACCTATAGAGGTCCCCCTACACTTAGGAGGTTAAAACGGAAAAGGATAGATACTCGGGCTGCCTCCCGAGGAGCGCTTGTTTTTGATAACCGAGTCACGAGCCTGACTCGACCCAAAATTATTTCATGGGAAATGTGGTGAGGGATGGAATCATCTCATGAGAGATGTACTCAACAAAGTACAACTTCACTCGTTGGCCATTCACCTTAAAACTAGGTCCATTAGGTTGAGCGAGCTCGAGAGTACCATATGGAAAAATTTGGGCAATGGTGAATGGGCCGGACCAACGAGATTTCAGCTTGCCCGAAAAGATTTTCAACCGAGAGTTAAAGAGTAAAACTTTTTCTCCAACTTGGAACTCTCGGTTCTTAATCTTAGAGTCGTGAATGAGCTTAGTCTTTTCCTTATAGATCAAAGAATTTTCATAAGCCTCATTACGGAGTTCATTGAGCTCATTGAGTTGGATCTTGCGTAGGTCACCGGCTTTGTTGATATCAAAATTAGCCCACTTCAAGGCCCAGTAAGCCTTGTGCTCCAACGCAATGGGGAGGTGGCACGCTTTCCTGTACACGAGACGATATGGTGTACAACCAATCGGAGTCTTGTAAGCGGTACGAAAAGCCCACAAAGCATCATCAAGTTTATCAGCCCATGAGGCACGATGCTCTCCCACCGTTCTTTCAAGAATTCTCTTTAATCCTCGGTTAGAGATTTCAGCCTGGCCATTAGTTTGTGGGTGGTAGGCGGTGGAAAGACGATGATTTACACCATACTTAGCCATGACTCTTGCAAATTGGTCATTGCAAAAATGAGTCTCGCGATCACTAATAATGGCACGAGGCACACCGAATCTAGCGAACAACGATTTTAAAAAGTTACAAACCACCCTTGCGTCATTAGTAGGTAAAGCTTTGGCTTCAACCCACTTTGAAACGTAGTCAACGGCTACAAGGATGTATTTATTTCCTTTAGATGAAGGGAATGGCCCCATAAAGTCGATACCCCAAACATCGAAGATTTCACATTCTTGTATGAAATTCTGAGGCATCTCATCTTTATGTGTGATCTTGCCTTGTTTTTGGCAAGCATCACATCGTTTAACCATCTCGTGAGCATCACGGTAAATGGTGGGCCAATAAAATCACGAGTCAAACACTTTTTTGGCGGTGTAGTTGGGACCAAAGTGACCACCGGTGGGTCCTTTGTGGCAAGCGTCAAGGATTTCTAAAGCTGCCGGTCCATCAACACATCGGCGAATAATCAAATCAGCACATTGTTTGAATAGATACGGGTCATCCTAAAAGTAAATCTTAATATCTTTGAAGAACTTCTTCTTTTGTTGGGATGTTAACCCGTCAACGAGAATTCCACCCGCCAAGTAGTTTGGAATGTCCGCAAACCACGGGGTTTCATCAGAAGTCGAGATGATAGACATTAAGGTCTCCAGGGGAAAAGAATCATTGATCTCTTTGTTCGGATGATCCCCTTGGTAAGGATCCTCAAGTCTACTGAGATGATCCGCGACTAGGTTTTCAGCTCCCTTCTTATCACGAATTTCGATTTTAAATTCTTGGAGTAGCAAAACCCAGCGAAGAAGTCTTGGTTTGGAATCTTGTTTAGTTAACAAGTACTTCAACGCGGAATGATCGGTATAAACGATTGTGGTGGAAAGGACAAGATAGAGGCGAAACTTTTCAAAAGCATAGACAACAGCTAAAAGTTCTTTTTCGGTTGTCGTTTAATGCAATTGAGCCCCCGTCATTGTCTTGCTAGCGTAATGGATCGGTTGGAAGCGTTTATTCACTCTTTGGCCCAAAATCGCTCCAATAGCAAAGTCGCTAGCATCGCACATCAACTCGAAAGGCAGCTCCCAATTAGGGGTAACCAAGACGGGTGCCTTAGTTAGCTTATCCTTAAGCAAGTTGAAGGCTTAAATACACTCATTGGAAAAGATAAAAGGAGTATCTTTTTCCAAGAGGTGGTTCATCGGGCGAGCGATTTTAGAAAAATCTTTGATGAATCGACGGTAGAAGCCCGCATGACCGAGGAAACTTCTCACACCCTTCACGGTTGAAGGTGGAGGCAACTTAGAAATAACATCGACTTTAGCACGGTCCACTTTAAGACCGGCTTTGGAGATCTTGTGTCCTAGCACGATGCCCTCTTTTACCATGAAATGGCATTTTTCCCAATTGAGAACAAGGCGAGTGTCTTCGCACCGCTTAAGCATACGTTCTAAATTGGCAAGGCAAGCAGAGAAAGAATCGCCATAAACCGAGAAATCATCCATGAATACTTCCATAGTTACTTCAACCATGTCATGGAAGATAGCCATCATACACCTTTGGAACGTACCAGGAGCATTACATAAACCAAAAGGCATGTGTTTGTAAGCAAATGTTCCGTAGGTACAAGTGAATGTGGTCTTTTCTTGGTCCTTGGGATCGATGGGAATTTGAAAATACCCGGAGAAACCGTCTAAGAAGCAGTAATAGTCATTACCCCCTAGACGCTCGAGCATTTGATCCATGAAGGGAAGAGGAAAGTGATATTTTCTCGTGGCATCATTGAGCTTGCGATAATCAATACAAACTCTCCACCCAGTAACGAGACGAGTGGAAATCAACTCGTTGTGTTCATTGGGAACAACGGTTATTCCGCCCTTCTTGGGCACACAATGGACGGGACTTACCCACGGCGAATCCGAAATAGGGTAAATCAAGGCGGCATCAAGAAGTTTGATAACCTCTTGTTTGATGACGTCATGAATGCGAGGATTAACCCTTCTTTGGCTCTGGATTGCGGGCTTAAAGTCATCTTCCATGAGAATCTTGTGAGTACAAAAGTTCGAATCAATTCCGCGGATATCGTAAATTTTCCAAGCAATTGCCTTCTTATGATCTTTAAGCATGGAGATGAGGCGAGATTTCTCTTCTTCTTTCAAGTCCTTATCAATGATGACGGGCGACTTCTTCTTATCTTCAAGGAACACATACTCGAGATGGGGCGGCAACTCCTTAAGTTCTAAATCCGGAGGATTTTCGATGGGAGGCGTATTCAAAGTCGGAGCATCGATAGCAATAACCGTGGGAGATGGTGGAGAAATATTGTCATCTTTGAGAAGGTTTTCAATGAGGCGAAGATCTTCATCCCAATCGGTGGGAGAATCGTCATGTTCTAAGTTCACATCTCCCATGGTGGCTTCCAAATCTTTCCAAAGGAAATCACTTTCTCCAAATAGAGATAGTGATGAATCAATAGAGGAAACAGTCTCAACATTGGGAAGAGAGGTAGGAATACTTTTACAAGCATCAATAAAGTGTTCTTCACAAGCCTCAACAAGAACGTCAATACAATCAACACTCTCATATGAATAAGGCTGTTTAGAAAGCTTTTCCATGTTAAAGACAATTTTATCGTCACCCACTCTCATGATAAGCTCACCGTCTTCAACATCGATAAGAGTGCGACCGGTCCTCAAGAATGGACGACCAACAATTAATGGCACACGAGGGTCCATATCGTAGTCAACAACAATGAAATCGGCAGGAAAAGTGAACTTGTCGACTCTTACAAAGACGTCTTCGTCTATCCCCACTGGATAAGCAACCGTATGGTTAGCCAATTCCAAAGTCATTTTGGTGGGGACTAGCTCAGGGAGAGATAATTGCTTCCACACACTTAAAGGCATTAAGTTAATACTGGCACCTAGATCGGCTAGGGCCATGCAATTCTCTACTCCCAGGAAGTTACAAGGGATTAAGAAGCGACCCGGATCACCAAGCTTGGTTGGCAATTTCCTTAAGAGCATTGCAGAGCAATTCTCATTAAGTTGGGTGTTTGCAATATCAAGAAGCTTCTCCTTGTCGCTAAGAAGATCTTTGAACATTTTCGCGTATTTAGGCATGTGAGCGAGAGCCTCAGCGAAGGAGATGTTAAAATTCAATTGTTTAAACATTTTGAGAAAGTTCGAAACCTGAATATCATCCTTGCTTTTGAGCTTCTCTTTCCTCAACCTAGATGGATAAGGTATATCGAAAGAAGAGGAAGTCTTTGGAATCGAAGGATCACTCACATCCTTGGGTGGAGTAGGGGTAGAAGTAAGAGGTGGAGAAATTGGAGAAGTTGAAGGATGAGGAATAGGAGCAGGTGACTCGTTTTCCTTAGTCACAATCACCGGTGGAGGTATAGGAAGCTCGGGTTCCTTGGTACCTTTTCCACTGCGAGTGGTGATTGCTTTCATCTCCCCTCTTGGATTCGCAACGGTGTTACTTGGAAGAGTACCCGAAGAAGAGGATTGATTACCTTGGAAGAAACCAGCCATCATGTTCCGTAAGTCAGTCGTTTGGCTTGCCAACGTGTTTCTCATATCAGATCTCAGATCGTTTCCTTGTTTCACCATGTCTGCTTTAAAGTTGAGCACTTCCCGCTGGAGATTTTCCATAATCACATCATTGGTCCGCATGTAGGTTTCAACATCTTGGTGCAATGCGGTGGGTTGGTTGAGAGGGGGAGCATGGTAAGCGGGTGGTTGACAAGCAGGTTGTTGGTAAACTTGGTTGTTTCTTTGAGGTGGATATGGTTGTTTGTGAGGTGGTATGTATGGGGCACGAGGCTGTTGTTGTTGTTGTTGAGGAGGTCGATTGAGGTTTTGTTGTTGGTTTGGGTTGTTAGAAGGAAAACCGGGTGGGGAAAGAAAGTTGTTAGATCGGTAGCTAAGCAAATTGCGGTCTCCTTGAGGACGAGCTTGATAAGCGGCCGGAGGATAGGTACCGTATGCTGCATTGACATTCTCAGAAGGATAGTCTTGGGTTGCGTTACAAGTGGTGTAAGAATGAGGACCCCCGCAGATTTCACATGGTTGGCTGACAGCATTGACTTGAGCATTTTTAGCGTTGATGTTGTTGGTGTTGCTGGCGGTTTGGGTAGCAAGCGATTCAAGAAGCGCAGTGATTTTGTCAAGTCGCTTGTCGTTGTCACTAGTACTAGCACTAGCGACATTGGTCCGCACACTCTTGGTTTGCACACGAGACTTATTCTCAATGATATCCCAAGCGGCATTGGAAGTCTTAACCAAAATATTACCCCCCGAGGCACTGTTTAGTGAATCTTGGTCATTCATGCTTAAACCATTATAAAAAGTATTAATTTGGTGCACTTTGGTAAAACCATGTTGTGGGCATTTTCTCAAAAGATCTTTGAAACGGTCCCAAGATTCACTAAAAGATTCATCGTACTTTTGTTCAAAATTGATAATTTCATTCCGCAAAGCGGTAGTACAAGAGGGTGGGAAAAAAGTAGTTGATAAATTTGGTCTCCAAATCCGTCCACGTAAGAATACTTTGTGGCGGTTCCTTAGCAAGCCAATGCCGGGCTTGTCCCTCTAAAGAAAAGGGAAAAAGTTGTAAACGGATTACCTCTTGTGGAACACCATTAAATTTGACCGTATTCGTGAGTTGCAAGAACCTTTTGATGTGGTCATGAGGATCATCAATGATACGCCCCAAGAATGGTTGAGCAGAGACCATCTGGATAAAACCGGATTTGAGCTCAAAATTGTTGGCTGCAATCGCGGGTATAACAATTGGATCATTGTTTCCATCTACATGTGCTTGCAGAAGTTCAATCATCGGGCGATTGTCTGGTAGAGGCTCATTGTTGTTGTTATTATTGTTGTTGAGAGGTGGATTGTTATTGTTTTGAGGTGGGTTATTGTTGTTGTTTTGTACACCGGCCATGTCTAAGTCTTCGAGAGGCTCGTGCTCTTGATAAGACGTTGATCGTGTACGCATGCACCTGCAAAAGAACTAACAAGGCAAAAACAAAGCAGAAATATTTTTGGTTTTTATGTTTTTTAATTTTTAGGATTTTTGAAAATTTTATATTTTTGTGTTTTTGAAAACTTTTATGAAAAAGAAACGTTCACGGTGAACGGATCCCAAAATCCAAGTTCTCACAAAAAACTGTTAATCTTAACGAGAAGAGCCGGCAGCCGGCAGCGGCGCCATTTGATATTAAAAAGTATTTAAAAATGCAATTAAACCTAAAAAATAGCAAATGAACAGTAACAGAAAAATAAATTAAACTGAAAAATCACAAATTAAATAAGAAGAATAATGAAACAAATTTGAAACCCTAATTCCCAATTAAGTCCACAAAAGACAAAAATCCAAAGTTTCTGAAAGTGACATGTGCTTGTTTTTGTCCTTATGCTGAGCAGTGGAAACCAATGAGCTCGCAGGGGGAACTTTGTTCCTACTGTTAGCGTAAAATCTTGGTCAGTTGACCAATAAGCTTAGGAAAGTGATACAAATGTTTTCGCTATGGGTTCAAGTTTGTTCTCGAGATCTCCTCGAATTGATCACAGTTTAAAGTGGAATGATTTGTTCTTGGTGACAAATAGTGGGTTTGATTTTCTATATTACTAAGAAGGTAAATGCGTAAGGTAAGTATAAGCAATTAATTAACAAAAATAATACTTGAATTTTAAATAAAACAGAAACTGAAAAATACCCTTACTGAAAATGCTCTATTCGGAATGATGGCCATGCGGAATGATGGCCATGCGGAATAAAATCTTCTATATGGAATAACAAGCCATATGCGGATATACGACCATGCGGAATAAATGGCTCTATGCGGAATAATAAGGGCTACTCGGAATATTTTTCTTATGCGGAATAAAGAAGGCCATGCGGAATGATAAAGCTATGCGGAATAATTAAGACCATGCGGAATATTAAACTCTATTCGGAATAATTGACTATGCTGAATAAGTTACTCTATGCGGAATAAAGATGGCTATTCGGAAAAGAAGGCTATCCGGAATTATGAACCTATGCGGAATATATAAACATTCCGAATAAGGGAAAAGACAACAAGCTATTCGGAATATGTAAAAATTCCGAATAAGGGACGAAGCAAGATGACTATGCGGAATAATTGGGAATAAGATGGTTATGCTGAATATCTGGCTATGCGGAATAATGATCATTCGGAATGTTCTGGATATGAAGAACAGAAAGCAGAAACTTAAAAACAGGGGAACTCGAATTTGCCTAAAATCAACCAAGGTTTTAACCAAATCTTAACCAAAACTAATAGCAATTCATCTACTACCCATAAAGAACAAATCCCAATCATAAAAACACAAAACCATTAACTTTTAAAGATCAAAATCAACCAAAATACAACTTAGAAAACTTTGAATTAAAAGATGAAGATGAACAAGATGAAATGGAAAGATTGAATTGATGATTAATGTTTAAACAATCAAAAGAAAGGATTAAAACTACAAGATTTGTGAACAAAACAAGAATCAAAATCACCAAACACCCTAATGGTGTTGGTGATACCTACGAACAGAAAAGAGAGAAAAGAGGAAAACTCCAAACTAAAAACTGAATGAAAAGTGTGAAGGGAATTCTTTATATAGTCCTTTTCTTTGGTTGGTGAGTGGGCTTTCTCCCGTTCTTCTTGTCTTCTCGTCTTTTCAGAAAAGTTAACGTTTTCGATTCTGATTCGGGATTTGTCGACGATTAAATTCAACTCGTCTTTTAATTTCTTCATTTAATAGACTTGAGTTTCTTCGACATATGTAAATCTTCCATCTTTGGTCCTTTTCTTCAATAAATCTTCAAATAGGCCCATTGACTTCAAATCTTTTGCATCTCTTGGACAATAGACTTCGTCTTGAGTCTTTTTCTTCGATAAAACCCGTGCAATCCCATGTTTTCTTCAATATTCATCCGGTTGACTCTAAAAACATATTAAACACAAAAACCACGCATAATTCCAAACAAATGATATTAAACACGCGTTTTGGTCTTGTTTTAGTAAGAAATAAGTGGTAAAAGGATGGGTGTTTTCACACCTATCAGAAAGCTTATTTGAGCTTTTTCTTGGGGCAATAAGGCACCCCTACACTCAGTGGAGTGTAGGGAGTCAGATTATGCAAGAAAACCAAACAATCACTTCACAAAATCAATCACAAAAGACCAAAAAATGTTACTGATGAAGGCCTAAGGTTTCTGATGAACAGTAATCTGGTTCAACTTGCACAAAAATGAGATTTGAAGCTTCAAATTAAGCACACAATCCAACCAAATGACTTACAAGTGATACACAATCCTAAATGCACCTAATATCTAGCAGCCTTCAAGATTTGATGAGAAATTTTTTACAAAAACAAGAAGATAGAGGACCTTACTGTTTTTAGCCACTTTTAACCAATCTTAAACATGCAAACTTGTACCAAACTTACAAGGACAATACACTTATACCAATTAGACCAAAGAGAGTGAGTGTGAGTGGTTTTTAACAGGTTAATAATCCTTTAACCCTATTAGATCCCTAATCCCAAACACCCTTTAATATCAGAACTTGTTTTTTTTTTCAAATCAAATGCTATCAAACTCAAACCAAATAGATTAAAACTTAATCTAACATGCACAATAATCCTAAATAAGCATAAACTAACAGATAAACAAACACTTAAACACCTTTCATACAAATCCACCAAATCTCATAAATCAGAAAAAACAAGGATTCAAGCTAAGGGATTTACCTTGTGGGACCTACAATCCAGGTCCCACAATGGCTGAAAAGCCACCTCCAAACAAGCCCGGGCTTGTGCAGAACTTTGTTGATATGGGGGATGCCAAGTGATGACTTAACAGTCAAGCACTTCAATGAATCTTCAAAAGGGACAAAGATCTTCTTGTAACCTGCAAGGTCAAAGAAACAAACAAGAACAAGGGGTTATCTGATAAACAACCCTATGCAGTTATAAGCTTGACTTATTGGCTAAGTAAGCTTATAGCTCATAGGCTATAATGAAGAAATTTGAAAAACTGATTTTTTGAATGAAAATTTGAAACCTTAGAAAACTTTGGAAAAACTGAAAGTGATGAAGTAGCTTATACACGCTTATGTAGCTTATTTGGTTATCCACCAAATAAGCTAATAGCTCCTATAACTATCATAGAAAATTCAAGGTTTTGGGTTAAGTGTCCTCTCACCAAAACCTTAACTTTCTGAATTAAACTAAACAAGACCAAAAGAGATTTATGGAACTCAGATTGCTTCAAATATACCACCAACTTTTAAAAATAAAAAGGGATTACAATTTAAACAAAATACCAACTTTTATAACTTAAAAAGGAATTACAATATTTTTAAAGCAAAATCTGGAACAAAGGGCTATTGCACATACTACAGGCTCCTTTTATAATAGCTAAAAGAACTATCTAGAATTGAAAACCTTAGTTCATGAAATTCCTAAGCTGTCCTTGGGTGTTCTCGTTTGAAATTGGTCAAAAGGCTCACATGTGATGTTGTTGGATGCCAGCTACATTGCTTTGATCTTGGACGTATATCTCAACCTTTGGGACCAAGTAAATGGTTGTGGGACGTTGGATTCCTGAAAATTCGTTCTTTGCCATTTTTTGGGTAAGCAGGGAACATGGGGGACCCACATGTGGTCACGGGAGAGGGAAAAAGTAAGTGGGTTTTGGTTGTGGTGGGATCAATCACTGATCTGGAAACATAGGGTGAAAAACCCTTTGATTTGGGGGTAATTAACCCTGGGATTAGCTAGGGTTTATGGGGGATAATAGGGAAGGTTTAATCTGTTTTAGGGTTAAGGATTTTTAAATAATGTGTTTAGTGGGAAATTAAAAGGGTTGACTATTTGACCCAGTTTAATAAATAAACAAGGTGGTGGGTTTTGGGTAATGGGTATTGGGTTGGGTAAAAGGGTAGGGTCGGGTATTGGGTGACGTGTCAGCTGATGAGTGGGTGTATGAGTTTGTTTGTCTGGGCAGTTTTGGCCCCCCATCTCTCTTGTCTTGTTCAACTTGTAATAAATAGCAAAAACCCCATTTCCTTTGTAAACAAGTTTGGGCAACTTGTCAATTTTGGCACAGCAACTTTGCAAACTTGTATCAAGGACCTCTTTTGTAATTATGGCATTCTTCAAGGGCTGAATATGCAAATACTTGATATTTTAGGGACCCACAAGTAATTTTGAGAATTTACAGGGGTATAAAATTACAAGTCTTCAATTCTTGAGGGACCAAACTTGTACAATCTTCAAACTTCAAGGTCACTTTGGAAATTCATGATTCGGGTCCGGTTCATTGTGCGGCTTCGTTTCCCGTGTTCATTTTTGATTGATTCTTGTGATCTTTTTGTCTTTCCCTCAATATCCGTACCTAATATACACAAGCAACAAACACGAGCATATATTTGGCAGTTTTAATGATATTTAATGCATTTTAAGCCCAATTTGGACGATGAGACTATGTATAAAAGCAGTCTCATCAATTCTGCATAAGTTTATTTAAATAGAAGATTTACTTGTTTATTCATAACTATCTCTTGTAAACCCTAATCCTTATACTATAAAAGGAACCAAGGGTCTTAGGTTTTATTCATCATTCAATTCACAATGTAAACCTAAAGCGTGTATCGACTAGACGTGGGATTCAATGTATACACGTCTAGTGGTTGTTTATTATTAATATAATGAGCAACCCAATTGTTTTAATTCATGTCTATTGTGCCCTAAACACCTTGTTAATGGTTGTTGTTCTAATTCCGCTTTGATTATGTTAATCATATGAACAATGATCATTCCTAGTAGCTTCAAAGATCCGGAAACCAAGGTTTCCACAATTGGTATCAGAGCCTCGTGGCTCGTGATGCTAGGACCAACAAGGTGTTCGTGTATGGTGAAAAGAAGAGGTCTAGGGTTTTTTTGGACGTTTTTGTGTGCGCAGCAGTATTCAGAAGGCCATAACTTTTGATTGGACCGTTGGATCGTCACGAAATTTTATATGTGTGTTCTACATACATATATCTAAATATCCACCAGAGGGATTGTCATGTTTTATCCCAAGGAAAAAGTTATTAAGCGTCAAAGTCAGCAGTGAGTGAATGCAGTTTTCTGTAAACAGCCATGTTCAAAACACGATCTCTCCTTCGTTAACCGTTGGATCTTTGTGATTTTTGAACTGTGTATTCTTGGCACTTGTGTCTAGAATCTCACCGAAGGGATTTTCGATCTGAGCCCTAATGAAGAAGTTATTCGAGGTCGATTGGCTGTAGAGATAAAATTCGTTGTTAGGGTTTGGTCTTTAAACCCTAGATTCATCTTTTGAAACATACTAGCAGCCCTGTTGATATCGGTTAGTATTAATGATGATAATCATGTTCTTGGTTATTAGAGTTTGTTTTAGAACTCTAGAAGCTGTGCAAAGATCAAGCGCCAAGTTACTGTACATTCATATAGAGTTTTAGGGTTTTGTATACCCTAGATCTGTTCTTTGTGTATAAGCAGCAACTTGGTACATATATGGAGTCGTTACTACTGTATCAAGATCTAGTAAAAAAAAAGGACGAATATAAAAGGATCTGAGGGGTACGTATTGTTTTTTTTTATATTCGCATCTTGTCTCAATTCGTATGATGCCAAAGGAGAAAAAGGTATGTAGTACACATAACATACAGTAAACTTTTTGGAGTTTCACATTCGTACAACCATGTTCTCTGATCAACGAAAGAAAGGCTGTACAGTGGTCCCAGGTCTGCATGTTCACACTTTATCACAGTGATCCCAAGTACAAATTGCATTGTTTAATGTTTAAAGGAAAAGAAAAGTCGTGAGCCTTCAATTCTTATTGGTGGAAGAATGTGTGTTCACACGATCAAGAGCAAAAGGGTTACACGATTTGTTTTTTTTTATTTTGGAATTTACGTGACTTTTACAGCTATGTGGGATCGTGATTTAACAAGAGCAAAAGTATCATGTGAATACAGCAAGATATATACAGAATTTGCGGATCACGATTTAATCAGATGTGGAGTTTTCATGCATATTTAGCAATTTTATTATGGTAAGGAGATATTGCTATTTTATAGGAATTATTCTCCTTATCAAACATAAGCTGGAGACGTCAGCAGAAAGAGACGCTGACAGGAGTGGAGTAAACGCTGACAAGCTTTGTTTGGACGCTGACAGAATAAGTCAACGCTGACAGCGTTGACAGTGTTGTCCGATATATGTTAATCCAAACGCTGATAGGTATTGTCCGATATCGGACAATACATCTGACCAAGATATTGGATAAAGAAGGATATTGGATAACACAAGGATTGCTGCTGTTTGAGAAAATTGGTACGTTTTTAGCACACAAAAAGGAGAAAATTACACATGAAGGTACATGGAATCTCCGTTCTTATATAGAATATCAAGTTGATATTTATGGCTCGGATATTTTTAAAGGGATTAATGATTTTAAAGCGAGTTAGCAACAATTCGTGAGGTAATTTATTGGATTTGATTATGTAATCGGGGTAGCCTTGTAAAAGAGTTATCCGTGGGCTTTTACATATGATATGAATATTAAGAATTGTCATGAAGAGGTGTTAGCTTAAGGGGAATAATTCTTATGGTAAGTTTGATGTTTGAAGAAGATTTTCGCGAGTTTGTGTTCTATCATATCTTAAAGTCGTGAACTCCTAGTCATTGACTTTTAAGGTAACTTGTTCGTGCTTTACATGGTTGGTGACGAACACTTGTCATAACACTTGAAGGAGTTACATTATCGTGCTCAGTGTCTCACAAAGGATGAGAATATTGACAAGGGATCGAGGTCTACTTATATCTCTTCTATAAGTTCTTCATCACGTGGATAGTACAAGACATGGAACACAAGGTTGGGTTATTCTACTTCTACATCAAGAATACTTTATTTATTTTTCTTCAAGATCATTACTTAGAGCTACATTTGGAGAATCTTCAAGATTGCATACATTGTTTACTTCCCTGTTGATGTGACAAAAAGGGGAAGAAATACATGCTACACTTGAGGGGAAGCAATTTGAAGATCATGTACAACTTACAAGAGATACACATAGAGTTTTGCCGACATCAACTAGGGGAAGATTGTTGGGTCAAAAAGTTGACGTGGCAGAAACTCAAAAACGAAGAAAACATGAAGATATTATCTAAGCGTTGTCAAGAGCAATCCAAGCGTTGACAAGAGCAAACTATGCGTTGTTGGCTCAAGAGTTGTCATGTGCAATCTAAGCATTGTCACATGTAATTCAAGAGTTGATAGAAATGTAGACAAGAAGCTTATGGAAGCTTCTATTTAGATAAACATGCAAGATATATTCTGCATAAGTTTATTTAAATAGAAGATTTACTTGTTTATTCATAATTATCTCTTGTAAACCCTAATCCTTATACTATAAAAGGAACCAAGGGTCTTAGGTTTTATTCATCATTCATATTCACAATGTAAACCTAAAGCGTGTGTCGACTAGACGTGAGATTCAATGTATACACGTCTAGTGGTTGTTTATTATTAATATAATGAGCAACCCAATTGTTTTAATTCATGTCTATTGTGCCCTAAACACCTTGTTAATGGTTGTTGTTCTAATTCCGCTTTGATTATGTTAATCATATGAACAATGATAATTCCTAGTAGCTTCAAAGATCTGGAAACCAAGGTTTCCACATATTATATAAGTTAGTGGGTTTTAATTCACATTTTATACTATTTTTATTTGAGTGCTTATATAATACTATTATACTTTAATTTCCCAAAATCTGATTTTTATCTTCATGTTCACCAAAACTGCCATATCTAGAGTTCTATATGGAGATAGAAGCTCAAATTTTTATGACATAAACTACATGATATGTGCTCCATTTAACGCTTCTATAGCTACTGTTGAATCAGTTTCTAAGTATTTTCTAAATATCGTCCAAAACAGTGAACTCAGATTTGCATTCTAAACTTGTTTTGATCATATCTCACTCATCCTAATGATTCCATTGCATGGCCAACTCTCACATGTGTACAAGACATATTACTTACTGTATATCTATTAATCTATGCCATTTTATCAGTTCATGACATGGTTCTTTACTGTTTTATACAGCCATCATTTTTAAGCATGATTTTAACCTTTTTACATATAGTTTTTATCTTTTTACCCATGATTATCAACACCAAATCCCCACACAATATTTTTATCATCATATAATCATCATATACATATTCAATAGGAAACAAAATACATGATTGCATAATCAAAATAACAAAAGGATGGGGAGAACAATATTTATACCACCATGATGATGTAGGTTATGATCAAGACATGGATTTTGATGGAGAAACTTGTGATAAACCAAGACCATCTTCAAAACCACCATTCTTCATGAACCTCTTGTGGAAAATCAGCCCCAAGATACCATAGAAACTCCTCCTTGGATGTTATAATCACCATTAATCAATAGGGCTTCAAAAGGGTGTCAACTTATGTATGAATAACATGAGATTTTGTGGTTAATTTTGATCAAATGGAACTTTTGAGGGTGAGATGGGACGGCACAATGGAGAGAAATGAGAGGTTTTGGAAAGTAGTTTGCATGGAGGAAATGAATGGAATTGTTTAGCTAGTGGTTTTTGATGGAAAGTGGCTTTGAAACTAGCCTAAGACACTTGTCTTAGCTTATTGTGTAAGTGTTGACACATCTTTGATGTGTTGGCAAGTTGTGGCCGGTTATAGTGGGGGTGGGGCAAGTGTCCCACTTGTCTCATCCCCATTAAATTACGGGTACTCCTCGATTCTAGTTTCCTCGATTTGCGTGCCCTCGGGTCGTTTTACGAAAAACGTTTTTATAAATTATGAATCAACGACACAAAACGAATCTAATAAAAATTGTCTCATCAAAAACAGAGTTCGAAAACGTAAATACGTAATCCTAAGGTTTCCGGTTTAGTCGTAAAGGACGCTAAATCAAAATCGTAAGTCCTAATCTCTTCTCGTAAATTTGTGAGTTTATGAACCAACACAAATTTAAAATCTCAAAATAATATTCACGGATAAATTTATTTTCTGAAATGTCGGACTGTCACCAAAGACGGTGTATGTAAACGTAAGCACGTAAAGTTGAATCCTCCGGTTTAGACGTAGTCGACGCTACTTCAAGACGTAAATCCAAATTACTTCCCAAAAATAAGTGAGTTCATATTATAACATTAAAATAATGTTTTTAAATAATATTTGAGAATAAAATATCAACCATAAATTGACGGATTGTCACAGTTTTCCCTACTTAGACAACGTCAAATGTTCTCGATACTACTCAGAGACTTCACTTACTATATATAGAAAGTACTCCCAAAAGTTGGTTAAAAGATTTTACTTTTAAGGTCCCTGCCCGACACATCTTCGAACTACAAAAAACCGGACAGTTTTACGTTATCAACTCATATAGTTATTTTGACCTCTATAAATGACTCCATTTGCAAAACCGACACTCATGTTTGAAAATAGACTCAACATCCTAATGTTTACACTTCTACATCAGTCCTTGACTCATTTCAAAATCTTTTCTATTGTCCCCGAGATTCGATCGAAATATCAACAACAACTATATATTGTGCCGATACTCGTCTCCCGGTACACGAATAATCAAACTATCATAACTTTTCGCTCGTTTGGAGCTAGAAACTCTACTTTATACCAAATTGAAGCTTATGAAATTCTCTACAACAATATCTAATCAAATCATATCATTCACAAACTTAAGTTTTCCAAAAATTGCCTTTTAGCTGCTGATTAAGATCACCTACTTAAAAATCACTCAAAATCATATTTTTCACCCATTTTAACCTTATTTTTACCAGTATAATCATACTAATATTACTACTTTCAATCCTAACATCCTATATCACCCTAGATGATCAAATCATATAAAACCCAACTAAAAAATTTCAACATGCAACAAGTAAAAATTATATATATCATTATAAACACCTATTTACAACACATAAACAAGATCAAAACAATAGTTTTTCATCAAAAATAGGTTTTTACAAAAAGTGCTTGCATGTGTGTAACACTCTCATTTTTCGTATCGGTACAACGGAAGGGTCTTTCAGAGTGTTACGGGATAGCACAATAACTCCAATCATAGACAACACACAAAAATGGTTGTACAAGGTTCAACTTACATTCATTCGATAAAAAGTTTTAAAGTGTACAACAGGTCCCAAATTATACAGGTCATTAAGTTTACAAAACATAGATCGAATGAATATTTTTAATATATGTGGGCCATCAGAGTCGATCTCCATCCGGATTACCTTCAAGCACCTGAGATAAAAACATGCAAAAATCATATCAGCGAATGCCGAGTGAATTCATAGAGTTTAATAAAAACCGTTATATAAAACAATCGTTAAAATCAGAACACAAGTATAATATCGGAAGTAAGTCCTCATATTGCTAGTCAGGCAATATATAAATCAAGCATACATCTTAAACCGTCCATGAGACCGTAGTCTCAATATTACCATAATAGGTAATATATTCATCGTTATTAGCGTCATTATTGGATTACATTATGGGATACATTTTATTTGGATTAGGATTATTATTAGCCGCATGACATTGTTACCTTACTATGAAAACAGCGGGCCGCGAACCCGACAAACAATTTGCCCATCTAAGTTAGCGTGTCGTCACAAAAATCACGCTATGGAATCTTCTCATACATAAATTCGCTTACCAATCAATGTGGTACGACGGGGATCAACCGTCAAAGCGCGAACTGGGGTGATCGTCCCCAAATAGTACTATCAAATGCATAAGCGTCTACCAAATCCCGGTAGTTCACAATTCATGCTAATGGGACTTTAAGTGACATAACCTAACTACTAATAATCCTTTTAGTCTCGTTTATAGGGTCATAGCATCATTCGGGTCCATATCATTAAGCATACCATCGGGACTACTTGTGTTCTATTTTTATCAAAATCTAGCATGTTATCTCCCTCGCGGGTTTACAAATCATTTTATAAAACATTTAAAAGAGTGCGAGGCTATGAACTCACGTTGATAATGAAAGGCGGATTATCGGCTACGGGCGTGCTTCGGTCACGGAAACATATAAAAATAATAATCGGTCTTAGACTTTGTCCAATGACTTCTATCAAAATAACAATATACATATGATGATTTTGTACATATGATGATGATCAAGTGGGTTTATACATCCTTGTTTACTCATTTTAGTGTTTACGTTTTGGTAACGTTTTACTAGTTTGCTAGTCTTACCTATTTATCTATTTTAAGTCCAATAAGCTTAGTATAAGTTCTTTAACTTTTTTAATCCATTTTATACCTATATTATCAGTATCTATACTTTCCATGTTGGGCCCAAATGGGTTAATCCCAATAAGTTCTTTTTATAAGTGTTTATCTTATTTAGTCCAATTATTAGTCCAATATGCTTAGTTAGCTCGTTAATGTCCGTATGTCCTATTGATCGGGTTTTATCGGTTTTTACTTGTATTAGTTACTTATATATCAGTATATGACTTTTAAAAACTTTACATTAGACGGGTTTGATCGTCTAAGTTTTATTTGGCGAAAAACGTTAATTTTACGGTAATAGCCGAAAAAGTCGTAAAAATCAAGTTTATAGTTTTTATTACTTATAAGTATTATTCCACTACCATTTATATAATTTATCCATTTAATTAACCTTTTACATATTTATATAAATAAGTTTCATAAGTTAGTGGGTTTTTATTTTACATTTTATACAATAAAATTTGAGTGCTTATATAATAATAATAAACATTAATTCTCAAAATCTGATTTTTATCTTCATCTTCACCATTTTTATCATATCTAGAGTTCTATAATGAGTTAGAAGCTCAGTTTTGGATGGCATGATCTTCATATTATGTGATACATTTAACTTAGTTATAGCTACTGCTCATTCTAAGTTTATCTATGCTTAACAATCCCTACAAAACAGCTTATTCAGATTTGCATACTCATCTTGTTTTGATCATATCTCACTCATTATAATGATTCCATTGCATGGCCAACTCTCAAATGTGTATAACATCTTGTACTTACTGTAAATGGATCATACCATGCAAGTTTATTAGTTCAAGTTTTAGTTATATACTGTTTTTATACAGCCAACTAAATAATCATGATTTTAGCCTTGTTTCATATAGTTATTAACCTTTTTAAGCATATTTATCAACACTTTATCCCCACACAACATTTTTATCATCATATATTCATCATATAAATATACAATAAGAAAGAAAATACATTTGTTCTTTACAAAAATAACAAGAGAAAATGGAGAGGATGATCTTCTTTACCAACCAAGTGTATTTCTTGTTTTTTTGGAAGACAAGAACTTGATGAACACCAAAAGTAACTCCAAGATCATCAAACACCAAGAACAATAGTTGAGAAATCATCCCTAGGACACAAGCAAATCACCTCCAATGTTTTTAATATGGCCACCAAATGATCAAGGCTTCAAGATAACTCCATGATAGAGCTAGATAACATGTATTTCATGGCTAGAAAAGATCAAAAGGGGTGTTTGTAGCTTAAAAGTGGACGGCAATGGTGAAGTTTTTGAGAGAGTTTGAGGTTGTTTGCATGTATGGAAAGATATTATATGTGAAGTGGTGGAAGGTTTGATGGTTTTAGCTAGGAAGTGGAAAGAGTAAGCTTAAGTTGTAAGCTTAGTTACACTTCTAACTATTTAGCTAACATGATGCCACATCCTTAGATGTGGTGTCATGTGCCGTCCCATTTAAGCTAGTGGGGTGGGACAATGTATTTTGTCCCATCTCACTAGTTTACGGGTATTCCTCGATTCTTGTTTTCTCGATTTGCGTGCCCTCGGGTCGTTTTATGAAAAACGTTTTTATAAATTATGAATCAACGTCACAAAACGAATCCAATAAAAATTGTCTTATCAAAAACGGAGTTCAAAAACGTAAATACGTAATACTAAGGTTTCTGGTTTAGTCGTAAAGGACGCTAAATTATGCACGTAAGCCCAAATTTAAATCCGTAAACTGTGAGTTCGTCAACCAACACAAAAATAAGTTTCAAAATATTATACGAGAAAATATTTCACTTCCTGAAAATGTTAGATTGTCATAGCTTTTCCTCCTAAAAGGGATCAACGTCCTCGTGATCCATTTTATTTGGATGTCCGTTTCTTATTGAAATCGAAGAGGTGTGGATATTTCTTCCACATTTCATCCTCTCGTTCCCAAGTATACTCCGGTCCATGCTTTGAATTCCATCGGATCTTGACAATAGGTATCCGACTTTGTTTCAGTTACTTTACCTCACGGTCCATAACTTCTACGGGCTCTTCGCTAAAATGCAACTTCCCATCTATTCGAACCTTACCTAACGGAATTTTCTCATCACTCACTGCTAGACATTTCTTCAGATTAGATACATGGAATGTGTTGTGAACACCATGAAGTTCTGGGGGTAACTCTAGTTTGTAAGCCACCGGACCTACTCTAGATAAAATCTTAAAGGGTCCAATATAACGGGGATTCAATTTCCCTCGCTTTCCAAATCTGATAACGCCTTTCCATGGCGATACTTTCAACATTACTCGGTCACCCACTTTAAACTCCATTGGCTTCCGCCGCATATCCGCGTAACTTTTCTGTCTACTACGGGCAGTCAACAACCTATTCTTAATCTGAACTATCATTTCCGTAGTCTCTCGGATCAATTCCGGTCCCGTGAGCTGGGTATCCCCAACTTCACTCCAACATACAGGAGATCTACACTTCCTACCATACAAAGCTTCAAACGGTGCAACCTTAATACTAGAATGGTAACTATTGTTATACGAAAACTCTGCTAACGGCAAATGTTTATCCCAATTCTTACCAAAATCTAACACACATGCTCTCAACATATCTTCTAGTGTTTGTATCGTCCTTTCACTCTGCCCATCAGTCTGGGGGTGATAAGCAGTGCTCATGTCGAGATTCGTTCCCAAAGATCTTTGGAGAGATTTCCAAAAATTCGATGCGAATCTAGGATCTCGATCTGAAATGATCGATAAAGGCACTCCATGCTTGCATAGAACATTATCAAGGTATATACGAGTCAGCTTCTCCAGTGAGAACTGCTCTTTAACCGGAATGAAGTGTGCTGATTTGGTCAGTCTGTCGACAGTAACCCAAATCGAGTTGTTTCCAGATGATGTTCTAGGAAGCTTGGTGATAAAGTCCCTCGTAATTCGCTCCCACTTCCATTCAGGAATCTTTGGCTGTTGAAGTAGTCCTGATGGCTTTTGATGTTCAGCTTTGACTCTAGCACAAGTCAAGCATTGAAGAACATACATAGCTATGTCAGCTTTCATATTCGGCCACCAGTACAACTTCTTCAAATCATGGTACATCTTATCAGATCCCAGATGAATGGAATACTTAGATTTATGGGATTCTAACATAATCAAATCTCTTAAGTCTCCAAACTTAGGTATCCACATACAACCTCTTAAGCATTTCACTCCATCAGCTCTAACCTCTAAAGGATCTCCTTCTCCTCGGAACCCTTCATTAAAAAAAATTTCCTTCTTACAAGCTTCTATTTGCGCATTTCTAATTTGCTCAGGCAAATTATTGTGCACGGTCAAGACTAGAGAACGTACCCTGATAGGCTCTCTATGTTTCCTACTTAACGCATCGGCAACAACATTGGCTTTTCCTGGGTGATATTTTATATCACAATCATAATCACTTAACAACTCTATCCATCTTCGTTGCCTCATGTTCAATTCCTTCTGATCGAGAATATACTGTAGGCTTTTGTGAACGGTGAATACCGTACACTTGGTGCCATACATATAATGTCTGCACAACCTAAGAGCAAAGACTACAGCTCCTAACTCAAGATCATGAGTAGTATAATTCTCCTCATTCTTCCTTAATTGCCTAGAAGCATAAGCTATCACTTTCTCTCGCTGCATCAAAACAGCTCCATAGCCTCTAAGAGATGCATCACAATACACTACAAAATCTTCACTCCCGTCGGGTAATGATAAGATTGGCGCACTACATAATTTTTGCTTCAATGTCTGAAATGCTCCATCTTCATCACTTCCCCAAACGAAAGATTTATTATTCTGGGTAAGCTTAGTCAAGGGTTTAGCTATCAAAGAAAATTCTTTAATGAATCGCCTATAATAGCCAGCCAATCCTAAGAACTATCGCATTTCCGTTGGCGTTGTCGGTGCAGACCAATTCTTAATAGCTTCAACCTTTGCAGGATCAACATGAATTCCATCTTTGTTAATCACATGACCAAGAAATTGCACAGAATCTAACCAAAAAATCACATTTCGAAAACTTAGCATACAACTTTTCATCCTTCAACAAATTCAAAACAATCCTCAAATGTTCTCTATGCTCGTCTTCATTCTTAGAATAGATTAGAATATCGTCAATAAACTCAATCACAAATTTATCCAAGTAGGGCTTTCACACTCGATTCATTAAATCCATGAAAACCGCAGGTGCGTTAGTTAACCCAAATGGCATTACTTGAAATTCATAGTGTCCATAACGAGTTCTAAATGCAGTTATAGGAATATCTTCTTCACGGACGCGAAGTGGGTGATATCCTGACCGTAAATCTATCTTATAATACACACTAGATCCTTGTAGTTGATCAAACAAATCATCAATCCTAGGTAAAGGATATCGATTTTTAATTGTCAACTTGTTCAGTTCCCTATAAGCAATGCACATACGGAAAGATCCATCCTTCTTCTTAACGAACAAGACTGGAGCTCCCCAAGGCGACGAGCTCGGTCGAATAAAACCTTTATCAGACAACTCCTTAAGTTGCTCAGATAACTCCTTTAATTCAGAAGGGGCTAATCGGTAAGGCGCACGTGCCACCGGTGCAGCACCAGGAATTAAATCGATTCGAAACTCTACTTGCCTTATCGGTGGAAGTCCGGGTAAATCTTTAGGAAATACCTCTGGAAATTCACAAATAATAGGTACATCTTCCAATCGTTTCTCCCTAGACTCATTCCTGGTCACTTGAGATAAGAATAACTCACTACCGTTCCTGATGTACTTTTGGACTTTAATACATGAAACGATTTTCAAACGGGATTCACCTCGATTACCATCAATTACTAACGTCCTATTCCTAAGAGGAATCTTAACTTTCTTCTCTCCACATAAAATAGTAGCATTATTCAACGACAACCAATCCATACCAATAATAATATCAAAACTCCCTAATTCTATCAACATCAAATCAATCGAAAAGGAATAGTTCAAGAGATTTAGAGAGCATCCTTCTAATAGCTTATTAGTTTTCACTAATTTACCATTAGCCAATTCCACCTCGTAAATGGTACTTATCTCAACAGGTTCAATGTCAATAAGGGCACTAAATTTAGTGGATACAAAGCTCCTATCAGCACCCGAATCAAATAAAGCAACGGCATAATGATTGTTGAGTAAAAACGTACCGGTAACGACATTCGGATCCTCTTTCTTCACCTCAATTGTTCCAAGTTTATAGATACCACCCTGGGGGTTTCTTCCAGGTACAATCGCTTTCAACTTGGGGTATTTCGATTTCCTATGACCTTCTTCATTACAGTTGAAGCGAATGGTTCCCTTTTTACACCTTTCAACCTTGTGTCCAAGCTTTCCACAATTTTGGCATTTCCAGCAGTCGCCAGCATGCCTCTTGTTGCCACACTTAGGACATCTATCATCGTTGCGCGGTGTGTTGTTGGTAAGAGCATTTGCATTCCCCTTTCTCTGGTTCTGACGGCGATTGAAATTCTTCCTATTATCACCTCTATCTACACGATCACCGTCTCCCTTTCTTTTCTCACCAACACGGGCTTCATCTTCCCTATCCTGAATAATCTGTCCAATGAGTTGGTAGGCCATTCGAACAGCATCATCAATGGTCAGTGCTTTAGATGATGTCACGTCCCCCCGGATATTCCTGGTCAACCCTTTAATATATTGCTCAATTCGGATCTCTTCGAGTTCAACCAATCGAGGACATAGCAAGGCCAACTCATGGAATCAGTTCGTGTAACTATCAATGTCCACACCTTTCATTCTCAGATGAATCAACTCTTGTTCTAACCTAATAATCACACTACGAGGACAAAACTCCAAAGTCATCCACTTCTTAATTTCAGCCCAAGGAGTAGCATTAGCAGCATCAAGACCCATGAAAGCAATTCTCCCGTTCCACCAAGTCAACGCACGACCTTTAAGAGTAGCCATAGCAAAAGTCACCTTATCTTCCTCCTTACACTTACTAATCCGAAAGACTGACTCAATCTTCTCAATCCACTGGCTTAATCCTACGGCACCTTTAGTTCCATTAAAAGGTATAGGTTCACACTTCATGAACGTCACATAAGTACATCCACCAACTTCAGGTGCATTAGTTCCAAGTCCTCCTATATTTCCTCCAGCATTAGCATTCACATTATTAGCATTCACATTCACATTAGTACCGCCAATTCCACTACCGCCAGCTCCACTACCGCCAGCTCCACTACCGCCAGCTTCATTTCTAGCATTTGCCATAAATTCAGTCATAGATGCGGTAACTTGCTCCGTAATAATCCTACGTACATCATCCTCAGTCACAGCCTTCTTGGGCGGCATAGTTCTATAATTTCACAATTTCAAAGTATTAAGCATTTACCCAACAAGGGATTCATATAATATGGATTGAATTCATAATCAAGATACAAATAAGGCACAATATGGAATTCAAGACAAGATACATATTTCATTTGATTTGAAACAAAAGTATTGTCTTAGTTACATCCCATATCAAAGTTCTAGCACTATATACACTCAAAATTAGTGCCAAGTCTACTACTAACAAGTCGGTTCAGTCAAAGATACAAAAGTACAAGAGATACAAAGGTCACTACTGGTCTACTGAGAACCGCCAGATAGTGCATCATCCATCGTCTTCTGAATCTTCGTCGGACGATCACTAGACACATCTTCAGTTGGGCGCTTACGGATCACTCCTCTTTCAACCATGTCAGCATAAAATCTACTGTTCCATCCCACAGATATATTCAACTCCTTCTCAGCTTTCTCACGCATCGCACGAGCTACACTCAACTGAATCTTCATAGAATTCACCTTTCTCTTCATTTCAGCAAACTCACCACTTTCCAACACCGATAACCTCCTAAAAGCCTCATTCAAACCACGTTCTACATCAGTCAAATCCAAACTAAGCAATTCCCGCTCTTTCTCACCAACCTTAGTCTTTGACTCCAAATAAGCAACATGAGTCTGAACAACACCTAATCCGACCTCTGTCATACAACTCTTAACACGAGAAGCATCTAGATCACGTCTCAAGGCCCATGGTGCAAGACCATCAATATGAGTAGCCTCTCGAGCACTAGACGACTCTCCTATCTCACGTCTACGAGTAGCAATACCATCAGTACTATCAGGTGCATCGTCATCCTCATCCTCCTCTGATCCAGAATCAGATTCAGACGATTCAGACATTTCATCCCTAGGTAACTCAACCTCAGAATCAAACAAATAAACTGGTGGGGGCAAAGGCTCGCCCTCTGGAACATCATAAGGATAAATAAGCTCGGCTTCCTCATCATCATCGACCTCAACGTCTATACCTACATCCTCCTCAACATCCTCGTCGTCAATCTCATCATCTAATTTATCTAACCCAATCTCATCATCATTCTCTATATCAACATTATCAATCTCATTTTCTACCATATCAACCTGAGGGGCAATCTGATCTCCTAGTCCTAACTCGGGCTCGGGATCCTCAAATGGTTCCTCCTCATCGTCCATATCATAATCTACTAAGTCTAAATAAGTATCATCATCTACATTAGGTTCGGGAATAGCATGGTTTTCTACAGGAATATTAGGGTCAGCCATGACAATCTGCATTTATATATATATCTCGTATTAGGATAACATACTAGTTAAACAATTACATACTAAAATCACGATATATACATATATATAAATTAAATTATATATATCAAAATATATATCTTCTCAATAGGGCTTGTTGGTAACGTCGGAGATCTCTGGCACCGTTATAGTCAAAAGATTTTTCAAATATTTTCTCAAATGTTCATAGTTAAAAGATTTTGAAAAGTTTTGTTCAAAACCTTGGTTTTTAAAATCTTTTGTTCTCTAAAACGACAGCTCTGGTACCAAACTGTAACACTCTCATTTTTCGTATCGGTACAGCGGAAGGGTCTTTCAGAGTGTTACGGGATAGCACAATAACTCCAATCATAGACAACACACAAAAATGGTTGTACAAGGTTTAACATACATTCATTTGATAAAAAGTTTTAAAGTGTACAACAGGTCCCAAATTATACAGGTCATTAAGTTTACAAAACATAGATCGAATGAACATTTTTAATATTATGTGGGCCATCAGAGTCGATCTCCATCCGGATTACCTTCAAGCACCTGAGATAAAAACATGCAAAAATCATATCAGCGAATGCCTAGTAAATTCATAGAGTTTAATAAAAACCGATATATAAAACAGTCGTTAAAATCAGAACACAAGTATAATATCGGAAGTAAGTCCTCATATTGCTAGTCAGGCAATATATAAATCAAGCATACATCTTAAACCGTCCATGAGACCGTAGTCTCAATATTACCATAATAGGTAATATATTCATCGTTATTAGCGTCGTTATTGGATTACATTATGGGATACATTCTATTTGGATTAGGATTATTATTAGCCGCATGACATTGTTACCTTACTATGAAAACAGCGGGCCGCGAACCCGACAAACAATTTGCCCATCTAAGTTAGCGTGTCGTCACAAAAATTACGCTATGGAATCTTCTCATACATAAATTCGCTTACCAATCAATGTGGTACGACGGGGATCAACCGTCAAGGCGCGAACTGGGGTGATCGTCCCAAATAGTACTATCAAATGCATAAGCGTCTACCAAATCCCGGTAGTTCACAATTCATGCTAATGGGACTTTAAGTGACATAACCTAACTACTAATAATCCATTTAGTCTCGTTTATAGGGTCATAGCATCATTCGGGTCCATATCATTAAGCATACCATCGGGACTACTTGTGTTCTATTTTTATCAAAATCTATCATGTTATCTCCCTCGCGGGTTTACAAATCATTTTATAAAACGTTTAAAAGAGTGCGAGGCTATGAACTCACGTTGATAATGAAAGGCGGATTATCGGCTACGGGCGTGCTTCGGTCACGGAAACCTATATAAATAATAATCGGTCTTAGACTTTGTCCAATGACTTTTATCAAAATAACAATATACATATGATGATTTTGTACATATGATGATGATCAAGTGGGTTTATACATCCTTGTTTACTCATTTTAGTGTTTACGTTTTGGTAACGTTTTACTAGTTTGCTAGTCTTACCAATTTATCTATTTTAAGTCCAATAAGTTTAGTATAAGTTCTTTAACTTGTTTTAATCCATTTTATACCTATATTATCAGTATCTATACTTTCCATGTTGGGCCCAAATGGGTTAAGCCCAATAAGTTCTTTTTATGAGTGTTTATCTTATTTAGTCCAATTATTAGTCCAATATGCTTAGTTAGCTCGTTAATGTCCGTATGTCCTATAGTTCGGGTTTTATCGGTTTTTACTTGTATTAGTTACTTATATATCAGTATATGACTATTAAAAATTTACATTAGACGGGTTTGATCGTCTAAGTTTTATTTGGCGAAAAACGTTAATTTTACGGTAATAGCCGAAAAAGTCGTAAAAATCAAGTTTATAGTTTGTAATTACTTATAAGTATTATTCCACTACCATTTATATAATTTATCTATTTAATTAACCTTTTACATATTTATATAAATAAGTTTCATAAGTTAGTGGGTTTTTATTTTACATTTTATACAATAAAATTTGAGTGCTTATATAATAATAATAAACATTAATTCTCAAAATCTGATTTTTATCTTCATCTTCACCATTTTTATCATATCTAGAGTTCTATAATGAGTTAGAAGCTCATTTTTGGATGGCATGATCTTCATATTATTTGCTACATTTAACTTAGTTATAGCTACTGCTAATTCTAAGTTTATCTATGCTTAACAGTCCCTACAAAACAGCTTATTCAGATTTGCATACTCATCTTGTTTTGATCATATCTCACTCATTATAATGATTCCATTGCATGGCCAACTCTCACATGTGTATAACATCTTGTACTTACTGTAAATGGATCATACCATGCAAGTTTATCAGTTCAAGTTTTAGTTATCTACTGTTTTTATACAGCCAACTAAATAATCATGATTTTAGCCTTGTTTCATATAGTTATTAACCTTTTTAAGCATATTTATCAACACTTGATCCCCACACAACATTTTTATCATCATATATTCATCATATACATATACAATAAGAAATAAAATACATTTGTTCTTTACAAAAATAACAAGAGAAAATGGAGAGGATAATCTTCTTTACCAACCAAGTGTATTTCTTGTTTTTGGAAGACAAGAACTTGATGAACACCAAAAGTAACTCCAAGATCATCAAAAACCAAGAACAATAGTTGAGAAATCAGCCCTAGGACACAAGCAAATCACCTCCAATGTTGTTAATATGGCCACCAAATGATCAAGGCTTCAAGATAACTCCATGATAGAGCTAGATAACATGTATTTCATGGCTAGAAAAGATCAAAAGGGGTGTTTGTAGCTTAAAAGTGGACGACAATGGTGAAGTTTTTGAGAGAGTTTGAGGTTGTTTGCATGTATGGAAAGATGGTATGTGTGAAGTGGTGGAAGGTTTGATGGTTTTAGCTAGGAAGTGGAAAGAGTAAGCTTACGTTGTAAGCTTAGTTACACTTGTAACTATTTAGCTAACATGATGCCACATCCGTAGATGTGGTGTCATGTGCCGTCCCATTTAAGCTAGTGGGGTGCGACAATGTATTTTGTCCCATCTCACTAGTTTACGGGTATTCCTCGATTCTAGTTTTCTCGATTTGCGTGCCCTCGGGTCGTTTTACGAAAAAAGTTTTTATAAATTATGAATCAACGTCACAAAATGAATCCAATAAAAATTGTCTTATCAAAAACGGAGTTCAAAAACGTAAATACGTAATCCTAAGGTTTCCTGTTTAGTCGTAAAGGACGCTAAATTATGCACGTAAGCCCAAATTTAAATCCGTAAAGTGTGAGTTCGTCAACCAACACAAAAATAAGTTTCAAAATATTATACGAGAAAATATTTCATTACCTGAAAATGTTAGATTGTCACAATGTGGGTAAATTTTATACCAAAATGTAGAGATTTAAGTAACTAAGATGGGTCTTTGATTGGGTTTTATAGATTCAAGCTAGAAATTTAGATGATCATGGTTTTTGTGGTGATAGGGGTGACGACATGGAGATGAGAAAGAGAGGAGAGAGTTGATTTTTGAGTTAGTGGTGTTTGTATGTGTTTTGTGTATTTATTTTTCCTTTTATATGGGGAAAGTTTAGGGTAGTTTTTGCCAGTTGTGATTCTTGTGGACCAAAATGCAAATACTCGTTTAAAAAGCGGGAAATGACTATTAGTCAATTTTGTAAATATTTACAGGTCTCGGGTTTCATAAAATTACTTCTCAAAGCTTAAAACGCACACAAAATATGATATTATATAGTCTCGGCACGACTTAATATGAAATTAAAATAAAAACGTCAAAATATCAAACATCGACATGACTAAAAATAAAACGTAAAATTTCGGGCATCCGTTGATATCATGATCACTAAAATCCTCGTAACCCGTCAAAACGTAAAAATATAACTTTCAACATTCGTTCAATTCAAATCACCAAACATCATAACTTTCAATCTCGTCAAAAATTTCAAAAATATACGTAAAAATATAATTAAATAATGACCACGGGTTCGGGTTATCACAGTGACCTTACCTAGAATTTTGTCATTGACTTTATGATAACTTGGAAATTAATTTTTCAAACATTTTTCAAATTTTTGATCTACTATAGCCACAAAAATATGCATTCATAATTTTTGCATTAATCATTTTTCATTTTCATAACACATTTGCATTGTATATATTTCTTCTTTTATTTTTCATCAAAGTATATAAAAAGAAAAAAAAATATAATAAAGGATATGGTTTAACAAATTTAGACTTCTTTGACATATTTGGCCTGCCATGGATACTTTGACTCAACCCGAGTTTCTTATCTAAGCTTACTCTAGCTAGTATCCTTAACCATGTAGACCTTTATTGATTTATTAGGCTAAGCATCCACTAGTCTCATTATTTGAGATTTTAAACTATGGAGAACAAGAGATGATAGAGTTTGAAGTAAGTGTAAAGGGCTAGATAAACCTCATATCAATTAATTGTGACTTTTATATCCCCTTTCGTAACCTTTACTTTCTTGTCAACGCATGTATATATGTTAATAAATAATCAACAACGGTTTTAATCGGTTTGTAGTCTCTTACGCATTTTTGACTAATCATTCGTGGTTGGTATAAGTACGTCTTAAAATTCTAAGTTAGAACGTTTTATGTGTATTAGACTTATGTCATGCTTAATACTTAGTGGGTATTTTTCTTTTATTCTTTTCAACTTTATTTGTGAGGAATAAAGAAAAATAAGAGCGTCTTATGAAAAAAAAGAGAAAAAGAAAAAAAAAAGAAAGAGAAAAAAAAAGTAATTATACAAGACTTCCAAGAGGGGCAGTGAAGTGTTAATTATAGTAGCTATTGAATTCTAATATTACTCTCACAAGGGTTGCGGGGATTTAATAGTTGCTCCAATCCAGTATTACCTTGACGGGTTACGGGATTGAAGATCAAAGGTCTCAAAAAGGCGGGGATATAAATTATTGCGTGAGTTTTATTTTTCTTTCCGTAGCAAGTGTGTATCTACTTATTAATGCATGACATAAGGATCTTACACATAAAATGAATGACTTATTATTTTGAGTCGGACTTATATCAATTGTGGGCGGTTATTCGAGTAATGGATAAGATGGTTACTTAGGATTAAAACCGTGCTTCCTTATTTTGAGATTTTACACTTCTTATATTTCACGCTTCAAATAATGACAAATTTGCCCAAAAGCAATTTGCTCAATTAATAACCGGTCTTAGAGGAATAATAAGTGGGGGTATAATAGTATCACAATTAATCTATATGAATGAGTTGATGCACTTTCACTTACGGATAACAATGATCTTGTTTTTAAGCTTGGTATGGGGAAAGTGAAACTTGAGGATGATAAGTGTTTATGGTACCAAAGCCCTAATTAAAGTCTTTGATTTCTTTATGAGTTATTTCATTAAAAACCATTTCAAGAAAAATCCAAAAATATATAAATAAAATTGTTTTCCTTTGCATTGCATTGTAAAAATCAAAATCATGCATCATATAGTGTAGAGTAGTGTAAATGCATTCCATATTGGCTAAGGTGGATTAATTATGAGAAAAATGTAAATTGGTGCTTTAAAATATTGCATTGCATGAGGCCATGGCAATGGTCAAGTGGATGGGAGTTGATAAGTGTCAAAACACTCATCAGTTATGACCTAAAAACCACTTAAAACACAGCAAATACATTATTTTAAACTGTAAATTATCAGAATTACGTGGGTATTTTGTGTTTATGTATTTTCAGGTAAAGAGATACATTTTGGAGCAAACACGCGTTTTCAAGGGATTTATCTGACAAAAGACGAAAAAAAGAAGAAACCAAGCACTCAAGAACTAGAGTTGCTGAATTTACTAAGATTAATGCTTACAAGTGCAAGTGATTGAAAGTTTAAAAGCTAGAAATTACAAAGTGAAACAAGAGTGGAACACTGGAACATAAGGGACTAAATGACTAATATCTTTATTATTAATAAAAACAAAAAAAAATAAAAAATGGGAAGTCATTTTCTCTGCATTAAAACGTATTCATCTTTCCCATTCTAAATAGAGAGAAACAAACGCATCATTCCTCTATTCTCCAAGAACTTCAAGGCCGATTTCAAGATGATCAAGAAAGATTCAAAGGAAGATCAGAACATCAAAGTTGCTGATCTTTTCATTCCCTACAAGATGGTACCAATTAAATATACTAAAAGTCAAGAATGAAGAAAACCCCAAATCTACTGATGATGATGAACCCTAGGTGTTGCAACCTCGTATTATCCACGTGGAAGAAGATGATGGGCTGGCACACATCACACCTCCTCCTTTCAACCTCTATAAATACCAAGAAGATCACTTCATTTTGGACGGTTAGCTTAGGTGTTAGTTACACACAGTTAGTTAGAACTAGGAGTAGGTTAGATAAAAACTTGTAATTGATTTCTGTTAATTCAAAGTTTCAATTCAGTTCTCTTTTCATCTCAATCAGTTGTAACAAATTCTGTTTTCCTCCTTTAATGAGAAATCGAGCTTTCACTTTCAGTTTTACATATTTTGTTTTTTATTCATTTACATTTCTATTATTAGTTTGTTAACGGAGTAACCGATGTCTGCCATTAATGAAATTACTCCAAGTTTCTGTTATTACTTTTTACTATTCGGTTATAGTTTAGAAAAACAGTAAGTCTAGTTGTTAAAAAGCTGTTTCAAAAAGTTGTTATAATCGGTAAAGTGAAGTTCATTTTCTTGCAATTTCTTTACTGTTTGTTAGACATAAACAAATTATAGAGATGTTTTTAGTTTGATGTTGAAGCTGTGGTCAAACTGTGAAGTCTTAGTTTTAGTATGTATTGTGGTTGTAGTTATAGAATAATGATAAAGTAATTCTGTTGGATCTGCTTATTTGAATTAGTGTAAGCTTTCTGATATAGTAATGTTTTGTTTGAAATTGTAGTCTATTAATCCTAGTTAAAATTTAATTATCAGTGTTTAGGGATAGCAGGTTATAAACTGAATTTTGTAGATAGTGAGTAAGTCAGTTGATAATGTTAGTCTGAGTTAGAAATAGGTTTCAATTTCGGTTCAGTTTTCATTCCTCTTATGTGAATTTGGTTAGTGAATATTAAGCCAAAAGTTCATAAGATCAATGAAGCTTAAGATCTGTTTTGTTAATCTTTTCGAGTATTGGTGCAGATAGTTCATAGAAATTGTTCGATATAGATCATCTTATGCAGGTTTCAGATTCGTAGGTTCTGTTTGGTTTTTCTTCGCGTTGTTTCAATTTTGCAGGTTAACAGATTTGTAGGTATTTGTACTTGTTGTTATGGTGGTAGCTGGTATCTGTTTCAATTCCATTTTCTCGGTGTAGTTTGATAACATTTTCGGTTAAGTCACGGTTCAAGCCAACAAAGCGCTATGCTACGACATCAAAGGACTCATCCCTGGAAGAGCTGGTCAAGCATTTTTAGTTTTATGCATTATTTTGGATTGAACTGCTAGATATGTGTAGCTATAGTTTCATGTAGAATTTGTTTACTAAATGCTTCATTGATCTTGTTTAGTAGTTTGATTTTGTTTTGTCAAACTAGTCAGATATCATTCATTGTGATTGAATTTTGATTGAGCAGATTAGGATTTAAGATGTTGATTGACTTAGAATAATATTATTGACTTTAGTTGATTAGTTGGATTTTCATCATAAAGATTTTTAGACCATTTTTGTTGGATTTAATCTCGTAGGAACTTTTGGGTTTAGCTATTAGATAAGTTCAGAAATAAGCTGGTCATTTAGATAGATATTAGTGGTATTCGGTCTAATTTCATTTCCATTTTCAAAATGTTTTTCTTTTTATTAGGCTTATTGACTTACCATAATAGATCCCTTTATTTTAGAGTAATTGATGTCTTTGTTTAGCCTAGTATAGGTTTACACGTTACTTTTATCTTAAGCATTTGGACTTTATACTTTCTTGTTGGGCCATATCTGTTATTTGGATTGAGTTGGATTTTAGGTGGGCCTCAACTAGTGGTAACCAATTATTGAAACCAGATACAAGTACATTTTGTGTAATACCATTTTATTTTAATGTCATTTTTGTATAAATAGTGTTAGGTATATTTAGTTTATAATTTTATATTCATTGCTTTCTTGATTTGTGTGTTTACTACATTTTGCATTTTTTATTCGTATTGTAATTTTACATTTGTAGAAAAAGTTTACCTTTTTCATTTCATATTTTGTGCTTTAAAAAGTGGTATTTGCAACGTGTTGTAGAATAGTACGTATACGTAGATAATATAGTATATTTTTACATTTTACATGTTTTTTGTGCAAGTAGCTTAAAAACAAAAATTACAAGTCTTAACCAAAAACAATTAAGTCTTTACAAGAAAATGTGAAATCAATTCGATAAGACCGAGAGACAACTACACTAAAAACGAAATATCGTTCCATGATCGGCTCCCTCATGTATTTAACAGCAAGCCGACCAGATATATCACATGCTACGTGTTATTGTGCACGATATCAAACACGACCCACTTAAAAGCACCTCAAGGAGGCTAAACGGATCTTTCGGTACCTCAAGAATACCATTCATTTGGTACTCTGGTATCCGAGGGAAACCGGTTTCTTTCTAACGGCCTATTCAGATTCTAATCATACATGGTGTCTTGATACACGAAAAAGTACTTCTGGTGGTGCACAATTTCTAGGTCCAGATAAGCTTGTGGGATGGTCTTCCAAGAAGCAGGATTGCACGTCATTTTCATCAGCCGAAGCGGGGTATGTGTCTCTATCTGCGTGTTGTGCTCAAGTTCTTTGGATAAGAACACAACTCGCGGATTATGGCTTCCACTTTGATAAAGTACCTATGTATTGTGACTCAAAGTCCGCCATAGCCATCTCCTGCAATCCGGTACAACATTCCTGCACGAAGCACATCGTTGTCAGATATCACTTCATTATGGAACAAGTTGAAAGGGGTATCGTTGAATTATACTTTTTTGGAACTGATTACCAATTAGCTGACTTGTTTACAAAAGCTCTTTCGAAAGTGAGGTTTGCGTATCTAGTTAGGCAAATTGGTATGAGATGTTTGACTCCATCAGAACTGGAGATTCTGGAAAGAAGCCTGCTTGATTCATCTATCAAACATCTACATGTAAATATTAATGAAAAAGCAAAATACAAAATTAAAAATCTTTGAAAATCCAAAAATATTCTTCTCGACATATCTTTTTGTATCGATAATATGGACGTGCCTAGAAATGTCACTCAATAACGACACGGGTGTGTACATAAAGCTCAAATGAAAGTTGTAATTATTTTTCAAAACATGTGATTTCTATTTTTAATAAAGGAAAACGTCTATTTTGGACAATTTTTTCTAACAACGGGTAGAGCAATCTATCTTGGGTTGAGCTTGTCACAAAACATTCAACGTTTTGAGCTCAACACAATGGCTTGTAATCACTTTCAGATTGCAACCCGGATTTATATTCACGGGGGAGCGTACGATTTAGTGCCCTTACCCTCAGCAAAAGAAGATAAATATTCTTACACTTGAGTGGATTCGTCAAGACATTCAAAGTCTATGAACTCAAGTTTATGCTTTAGAAAAAACCACTTCGCCAAAAAGAATGGATTTTTCAAAAAGCATTGAACACATTTTTTTCAAGAATTTTTCAATAATATTCAAAATCTTTCAAAAATTGTGTGTTCAACAACTCCTATCCTCAAAAGTTTAATGTGGATCATATCCTCGTAATGACAAATTCAATTGGATCAATTTTTGAGGGGGAGCGTTCAAATTAATTCATGCTAAGTTTGACACTTTTTTTCCCGAATGTTTTCAAGACTATTTTTCACAATATATTTTAATCAAATTTGGTATCTCTAATATCAAACGATTTTATATATTATAGATAGGGGGAGAAAATATGATTAAAATGTGATCTAAAGACTCAAGCACTTATGGTTATGATCAAATACCCACAACATCTTTAATCCACGATGTTATTGGTGTCAAAAGGGTGGTTAGGTTTAAGTCCTATGATCCAACCAGAATCGGAGGGATCTTCCCAGGGACAATCCAATAGATTATTAGAAGTCCTTAGGAAAGATGGAGTAGAATGTGAATGTAGCTGAATGCCGACTAAGTACTGAAGCTAGCACTAGAACCAGAAAAAATCCCTCCATATAACTTAGGCAGAAACCGGGTCAACATATCATGAAGACTACACATCATAGACCCAGTGATGTTATGCACAACCCTTCCCCAACTACATCAGGCTTCTCTCAAAAGACATTTGTTTTATTGTCACGAAGATCAACACGACTTCTATTGACTTTCTCACTCCGAGATAGTTGATATTGAATAGGTGGCATCTGCTCCAGTCTCCAACCACTAAAAGTGCACAAATTAGTTCTAGATCCAAGAGATCAATCAAATCTCGTTAGGACACACAAAATGACGATAAAGAGAGTCATACGCTATATCTTTACGATATTGCTAGAACACTTAGAGTGATACTACTCATTATTCACAATGATGAGTGGAAGTCCTTCAAGTGTTAACATCAAACAGCACTGCGGTAGGTCATGTGTAAGATTCTTTTAGAATTGAACATGTGAAAACTAAAAAGCAACAATGTTTTAATTCTAAATTGATTCAAACTCGTTTCTGGTTTCTACGCAATATCTTTATGGTCTTGCCAGAAAATTCAGAGTGATATTCATTAATATTCACAGTGACAATTGGAAATCCTTCTAGCGTCAGCATCAAACAGCGCTACGGTAGGTAACTTGTGAGATTCTTTATGAATCAAGCTTGTGTCAACTTGAAAGCAACAATGGTAAGATTCTTTAAGAATCAAACTTGTTCCAGGAATTTGAATTGACGACTTTAATCAAGCGGATATTTATCCAATTGATTCACTCTTTATGTTCGAAGTCTTGCTTTAAGACGGTCGAGTAAAGAGAACGGCTAGTACAGCCGCGGAACCCTGTCAAGGAGGTTCTTAATTGAATCTACCTAATCACAGGTACGATATTTAATATCGTCTAACGGTCTTCACCGACCGGAGGTAAACGCTACCAATTTAGGACGAATGACAAAGCTATTCAGTCCGTGTCTATGCTTTGTCTCAAGAAGGTGGCATTACGGTGTACTCAGCAAAGTCGAAGATTCAAAACCGCATACTCATTCCCAAATACATATTCTACAATCAATAAAGCTAAAGACTTCAACAACTCTAATGAAAAAAATCTTCCTTATCAATTAATGTAAGGGAATAACCCCTCTGTCGGAAATACGTTTTACGTATTAGAAAGGATTGGTCTCTCCAACAATAGTCCATGTTATAGCTCGTAGTTTAGTTATTTACATTCATTAAACAAAGCCCAAAACCGAGCCCATGAAGTGTATGGGCCGGCGGCCTAATGTAAACCCAAGCCCATCTCACGGGCTTGGGTATATAAACCCTCTCCTTAGATGGAGAGGGTGGTGTGTGGTTTCATAATTTACACATAGTTCTTATTAAGTTTCTCTCTCTAAAAGTGTGAAATCCACCATCTCTCTATCTCTTTCTCTCTCTAAAACATAAGCATAGATTTACATTTCTACAAATGGTATCAAGAGCATGGGATGAGATATAGGTTTGTTTTTGTGTTGCGTATTGTGTTCTAAACATTTCGTAGATTGTTGGTTTGTTTTTAGCCGAATCTTCAAATTTTTTTTGGTGTTTGATCGAAGTTTAAAGTAGTGTAACATAGGGATTCGTGTTAAACTGTTCTTGGTATCTTGGTTTTCGTTAAAACATTATATTTCTTGGATCAAAAGTGCAAAAAAGTCGTGTGTTCTTCATTCCGAAATTTAAGCAGAATCTCCATCAGAAAGTACAAGCGAAACATGGGCTTCCATCGCAATAACCATCACCATCGGAAAGGGTTTTGGTTCTACATTGCGATACGTGGGTTTTATTACTTATTCCGATCTGGACATTCCGATCGTACTTTGCGATCTGGGATTCCGACGGGTATAAGGAAGTATTTTAAGTCGTTACTCTGCTTGAATTTTGTCAGCTACTTTGCGATCTGAGCATTGCGATCTGAGTATTCCGATAGATTTTGCGATTTGAGTATTCCGATAGGCTTTGCGATCTGAACATTTCGACAGCATTGCATTTCGATCTAGGCATTCCGATACCACCATCATTACGACCAAGTTACATTACGATCTGGACTTTGCGATCTAAACATTTCGACAGCCTTGCTTTGCGATCTGGACTTTCCGATCTGACATTCCGATCTGGCATTCCGATCTAGACATTCCGACAATCCAAAAATTATTCCATAAAAAATTTCGAACGTGTGTAATTTTGTCTTGGAATTTTTGGTTTATCGAGAACATATTTTAAGGGATTTTAACATTGTTTCTCGACTTCAACACAAAAACACTTAACCTTATTTCATTGTTCGATCAACTTTGTAAATCTTAACTTATTGAAATGGAGTACACATCTCTTACGGATAAGTCCATCCTCTCGGGTACGGATAATCGTCCACCAATGTTGGTGAAGACTATGTATGAGGAATGGGCTTTCCGAATGGAACTTTATATGTTGAAAAAGGAGAATGGACATCTAATTTGGGCATCGGTGCTCAATGGACCATTAGATTATGGTACAGTGACGGAAGGTACGACTACTCGTCCTCGCACAACGGGTGAGTTGACTGGAGATATGAAGATTCAAGATAAATGTGATAGTATGCTACAAACATCATTCTCCAAGCCCTTCCTCCAGATGTCTACAAACTCGTCAGCAAACATAAAGTTGCCAAAGAGTTATGGGATAGAATTCGTGTTCTAATGCAAGGCACCTCGTTAACTAAACAAGAACGAGAGTTTAAGCTTTATGATACTTTTGATAAGTTTGCCTATGTGCCAGGGGAGACTCTCAATGATTACTATCTGAGATTTACCCTATTGTTGAATGAGCTTAATATCTATGGCATGGCAATCCCTACCTTTCAATTGAACACCAAGTATTTGACCACTCTTCCTCCAGAATGGAAAAAATACGTGACGGGTGTTAAACTGGCTAAGGACTTGCATAACACCAATGTGGATCAACTTCAAGCTTTTCTTCAACAACACGAATTCCATGTGATCGAGGCTCGGTTATCTACACCTCAAGTTCATGATCCACTTGCAATGTATGCTTCTCAACAAAACATGGCTTATACTTATCAACAACCATCATACTTGCAGCAGCCACCACCACACATCTATCAGCAAGCACAACAACCATCTTATCAACCACCAATGATGCCACAACAAGAATATCAACAAAGTGTTCATCAACAATCTTTTCAACAGCAACCACCATATCAAACATCACCATCACAAGCCAACACTTCTCCATTGGTCTATACTCCTCAGCAAGGATATTTTCCAATAGAAGCACAACCAGCACAAGCTTTCTACTCTAATGAACTTCCACCAATCTAAGCACCAGTCTTTACTCTAAATGATACGCCGACAGATGTACTAAACCATCTCACCGCTTACTTGTCAAAACTTGTTGCAACTAGAGGATTTCCACCAACAAACAATCAGCTCCACACCTCATCAAATCCTCGACAACAAGCCACTGTTCAAGATGGTCAAGTGACGGTGCAACCTATTCAGGGAAGGCAAAATTCATATGGACCTCCTACAAGGACTGGGAACAATCAAGCTGTGAATTCTCACGCTAGTGGAAATGGGAGTCCTATTGGTCCTAAGAAGATTGTGACTTGCTACAATTGCCGAGGACAAGGTCATATGGCTAGGGAATGCACTCAGCCGAAAAGGAGAAGGGATGATGCATGGTTTCGTGAGAAGATGTATTTGGTTGATGCTCAGTCTAAGGGGAAGATTTTGGATTCAGAGGAGTTAACATTTCTTGCAGACCCAGGGGCAGCAGATACTGAAGACATTGCAGTCGTTTCTACTTCTAATGCAGCTTATCAAGCGGACGATCTTGATGCATACGATTCGGATTGTGATGACATTCACTCTGCCCAAGCTGCTCTCGTTGCTAATCTCTCTCACTACGGTTCTGATGTCATCAGTGAGGTACCAACCACATCTAATAATATTGATGATAACCAACATCAAGTTGGGCATGAAAATGACAACCTCGAACAGCATTCGGGAACTAGTAAATCAAATGATGTGGTACCCAATTCTACACATTTGAGTGAACCTCAACCAAATGCTACGACGGGTATGGAATCTTATGCTCAACATGATTTGGTAATGGTGCCTAAACATATTATTGATCAAATACACATGGCACTCCGACAATCCGTAGATACGAATTCCACCCTAACTGCTGAGCTTGCGTTGCATAAAGAAAAGGTTAAAACTTTTGAAATGGTCCCTCAAGAAGAGAAAATAACATGTTCTGAATTTGACCAATTTCGTTTTGAAAAGATTGAACACTTGAAAGAAATAGAATCATTCATTAAAAGCTAATCTTTCCAATGAATTAAAAGAAAAGGAGTCGGTTGTCAATGATTTTCAGAAACTTAAAATGGATTTCGAAATTCTCGAATCTAAAAAGGTTGAATCGGAAATTAATGCTACCAAACTTCTTAAATTCAAAGAACAATAACTTTTAAAACAATATGCTTCCACATAAAAGGTTCATCTTTTAACTAAATCATTTAAAGAATTCGAACTTAAGCGTCTTCAAGATTTACCACCTAATCCCGGTTATGCAAAACAAGCTCAGGAATATATTCCCGGCCTTTATGATATGACCATAATTGGCAAATCTAAAGAAGCACCTTCTGTTCGTAGTACTGAGGAGACACAATCACTTGGGGATGAAACTCATTCTAAAATGCTTTCAAAATTCCATACAATTGATTATGATCAACACAACAAAGATCAATTTTCGAAAAAGACACGCATTCGCTTACAAAAGGAATTAGCAGAATTAACAGTTCTTGTGCCCCAAAGTTTGTCAAATGAAAACATTCCTAGTACATCTCCTACACTTATCAAAAAGGATTTAACGAAGTTAATTCCACCGGTAAGTAAGGCGTACGTTAACTTAAACACGGTTCACCAACACTTAGCCGATTTTGACAAGGTCATTTTGGAACGTACGACGGCCACGACCATAACGGAAGGTGAATGGAACTTTGAGCACACTAGAGCTGCGTTTCGAGATGAAATTGTTCCGTTTGTAAACAATGTTAAAGCTTGTCTTCGTAATATTGATCAAGATTTGTTTTTGGAAATAGAAGAAGTTAGATGTGTTTTCAATGAAATGGGAGATGCTTATGAAAACAGTTTACTTGAAATAGAACGGGTTTCACGCCATAATGATATGCTTCTGAATCAAGTGATGTCTCATGATATAGTTTCTGTCTGTGTGAATACAAGTGTTGATAATGATTCTATTGTGCATAATGTTGAATATGTGGATACTGTGGTAGATAGTACTTGTCACGAATCTGACGCTGAATTTTTAAAGCTTCAAGATTCATATTCTTCGCTTTCAAAACGTTTTGATGAGATTCAAACACATTGTATTTCGCTTGAATGCAAGCAACAATTTATTCAAGAAATCTTTGAAACGTCATTCTAAGGTGTTAATATCGATGATGCAAACTTTGAAAAGAATTTTCGATTTAATTTACAATCAAAATAGCGTTAGCCAAGTGACAAGGTTGCTAAGTCTTTGCCGATAGCCATAGAGAAATCTAAGGAGCTTAACTGTGTGAACGTACTTGAGGCCGCTGAGAATCTTAAACTTGATCTAGATAATCGAGTTTCCAAGATTTTGTCCAAAGTTGATAACTTAAAACAGAAAAATACACGACTCTTCGATTCAGTACAACCCGCATGTGCTAATACCACTGTACAGAATCAATCATTGATTGAACAATTGAATCGAAAGTCGGTGGAAATATCTGATTTGAGGGAACAAATTTGTGATAAAAATCTGGTCTTGGCTGAGTTAAAGGAAACACTTCGTACTCTAAAAGGTAAGAATGTTGTGGATAACGCAGCCATTATCTCAGCTTCGTCCTCTAGTGCAATCAAAAGGAACCTAATAGCCGTCACACCACTTAACAAGGGCCCTAGGACTAAACCATCTCAAACTTTGGTCACTAAAGATAAGGCGGAATCCAAGCCAGCTTCTAATATTCTCGTGTTGCCTTCTACAGGAGTAAGCACCACTACTAAGGCTCAAAGATCTAAGCTTAAGAGAAACAAGAAGAATGATAGGATCTTGCCCCCATCTAGTAGTCAAGTGAAGAAGAAAGTAGAAGCCCATCCTAGGAATGTTATTTCTGTTTTGAATAAAAAGAATCGTGTAGCTAAACCTAAAGGCTCTGTGGTTGTGCAGCGTTCTAAGCCTAGTGTGAATTCTATTTTGAAATGTTGGAATTGCAATGAATGTATGTTTTCTAGTCGTCATGATTCTTGCCTTATTGACCATGTGAATGAGATGTATGCCCGGAAAAATGGTTTAGAATGGAAACCGACTGGGAAAGTGTTAACCCAAGTTGGATGGATGTGGCACCCCACTGGTAGAACTTTCACTATAGTAGGAAATATGTGCCCTTTGACTAGGATCACTCCCACTACAGCAAAGAAAGCGTGCCCTTTAACTAGGAGTACCAAGGCTACCAAAACACAAGCGTGTCCTTTAACTAGGAACACCAACACTACTGTAGGAACAAAGTTCCCTTTAAATAGGTCTACTCCCACTGTAGTGCCCGCGAATAATCCAAAACCTAAGAAAGTTGGAACAGTAAAACCTGTTAGTGCTACAACTCACATTAGAAAACGCAAGAAATCTAAGGGTCAAACACATGTTAGCAATTCTGATAATCTTATATCTGTATTTGCTAACACTCCGGAACCAATAGTTTCCAATGCATTGTCTACTGTTGTTATTGAAAACAGGTGGTCCAAATTGTTCTCTGGTATTTGGACTCTGGTTGCTCCAAGCATATGACCGGAGATCGCGCTCAGCTCAGAAATTTCGTCAGCAAGTTTCTTGGTACGGTTAGATTTGGAAATGATCATATTGCAAAGATAATAGGTTATGGTGAATATCATATTGGGAATGTTATAATTTCAAGAGTGTATTACGTGGAAGGTCTTGGTCACAACTTATTTTCTGTGGGATAATTTTGTGATGCAAACCTAGAAGTTGCTTTTCGAGAGCATACCTGCTACATTCGTAATTTGGAAGGGGTTGATTTATTGAAAGGTACTCGAGGGAATAATTTGTATACTTTGTCTCTACAAGACAAGATGGCCGCTTCTCCCGTATGTCTTCTCTCCAAAGCATCGAAGACTAAGTCATGGTTATGGCATCGACGGTTATCGCATCTTAACTTTGACGCTATTAATCATTTGGCGAAAAACGAACTTGTTCGTGGTATTCCTAAAATTTCATTTCACAAGGATCATTTGTGTTCCGCGTGTACAATGGGGAAAAGCACTAAGAAATCTTACAAACCCAAGACGGAAGACACCAACCAAGAGAAACTTTATCTGTTGCATATGGATCTTTGTGGACCAATGCGTGTTGAAAGTCTTAATGGCAAAAAGTACATCCTCGTCATTGTCGATGATTACTCTCGGTTTACATGGGTGAAATTTCTTAAAGAAAAAAATGAGGCACCTAAATTTATCATCGGATTTCTCAAGATGATTCAAGTGCGTCTCAACACTACTGTCCGACGCATTCGTACAGATAATGGAACCGAATTTTGTGAATCAAATCTTGCGTGATTATTATGAAGAAGTTGGCATATCTCATGAAACATCCGTTGCACGCACTCCACAACAAAACGGTGTCGTTGAAAGTCGAAATCGCACACTTATGGAAGCTGCTCGAACGATGTTAATTTACGCAAAGGCTCCATTGTTTTTATGGGCAGAAGCAGTATCGACAGCAGTGTACACCCAACACCGGTCACTAATTCGTAAACGCCATGGTAAAACACCTTATAAGCTTCTCCATGGAAAAGTACCAGATTTATCATATCTTCATGTATTTGGTTCTCTTTGCTATCCAACTAATGATGGTGACAATTTGGGAAAACTTCAACCAAAGGCTGATATTGGTATCTTCATTGGTTATGCACCCGCAAAGAAGGCATACCGAATCTACAACCGTAACTCTCGCAAGATCCTCGAAACTATGAATGTTGATTTTGATGAGCTGACAGCAATGGCTTCTGAACAAAGCAGCTCTGAACCCGCACTTCATGAAATGGGACCCAGTAACATTAGTTCTGGTCTTGTCCCAAATAACCCTACTTCATCATCATTTACACCACCTACTAGGAATGAATGGGATACGTTGTTTCAACCGTTCTTTGATGAATTCTTTACTCGTCCAACCATTGTTGCTCCAGAACCTGAGGTAATAGCTCCGGTAACCGAAGTTGTCGCTCCAGCAACCGAAGCACAATCAGATATATCTGCACCTACAATTGGTCAAGATATACCATCCACAAGTAATTCTCAACCAACACATGTAACAACTACCCACGTCATGCCTATTGATGATGAAGAGGATGATGATGATCACGATTTGGAATTCGCTCAACTGCGTGAACTTCCATTCTTTGGTGTACCAATTCCCGATCCTAATCAAGCCGGGTCGTCCACCTCAGAGGAAGCTCCAACTACAGTTTACTCCAATCCACGGATTCGTGAACATGACAGCAAGTGGACAAAGGATCATCCTATAGATTCTATTATTGGTGACCCTAATCGCCCGGTATCCACACGAAGTCAGCTACAAGAAAATGCAATGTTTTGTCATTTTGATGCGTTTCTCACTGAAGTTGAACCTAAGACATGGCAACAAGCTTTTACTCAATCTTGTTGGATAGAAGCTATGCAAGAAGAACTTAACGAATTCATACGTCTTGAAGTATGGGAACTTGTCCCATGCCCGGATCAAGTGTAATTACTCACTTTGAAATGGGTTTACAAGGTGAAACTCGATGAGTTAGGCGGAATATTGAAGAACAAAGCTCGACTAGTAGCTCGTGGATACAAGCAATTATTGGGCATCGACTTTATGGAATCCTTTGCACCTGTTGCCCGTTTGGAAGCTATTCGACTATTCCTCGCTTATGCAGCCCATATGAATATGATCGTCTATAAGATGGATGTGAAGACGGCATTTCTTAATGGTGAACTTAAGGAAGATGTCTATGTTCAACAACCGGATGGTTTTGTGAATCCTAATTATCCTAATCATGTGTACAAGCTTAAGAAGGCTCTCTATGGGTTGAAGCAAGCTCCTCGCGCATGGTATGATCTTTTGTCACAATTCCTCATTACGCAAGGCTTCGCTAAAGGCAAGGTGGATCCTACGCTGTTCATTCAGAAACGAGGTAAAGATATGATTATGGTACAAATATATGTTGATGATATTATATTTGCAGCCTCGACCCAAACTTTATCCAACGAATTTGGGAAACTCATGTCTTCCAAGTTTAAGATGTCAATGATGGGCAAGGTATCATTCTTCTTAGGTCTTCAGATATCTCAGAGTCCCAGAGGCATCTTTATCAATCAATCCAAGTATGCCCTTGAATCGCTTAAGAAATACAAGATGGAATCTTGCGACCCCGTAGATACTCCAATGGTGGAACGAACTAAGCTTGATGCAGATCCACATGGAGTTGCCGTTGATCCGACACTTTATCGTGGAATGATCGGTACTCTTCTGTATATCACATCCAGTCGACCTGATCTTCAGTTTGCTATATGTATGTGTGCCAGGTATCAAACTAGGCCTACTGAGTTACACTTAGCTACTGTTAAAAGGATCTTTCGATATCTTAAAGGAACCATTAATCGGGGACTTTGGTATTCGAAGGACTCTTCTATTGCACTAATGGCATATGCAGATGCGGATCACGCGGGTTGTCAAGATACAAGGCGTAGCACGAGTGGAACTTTGCAACTACTAGGAGATCGACTAATCAGTTGGGCATCGAAAAGGCAGAAAAGCGCAGCAATTTCAAGTACGGAAGCAGAATACATAGCTATGTCCGGTTGCTGTGCTCAAATTCTTTGGATGAGATCGCAATTAACCGACTATGGTCTAGGTTTCAACAAAATTCCGATGTACCGCGACAACAAGAGTGCAATTGCCTTATGCTGCAACAATGTTCAATTCTCCCGGTCGAAGCATATTGACATTCGCTACCACTTCATCAAGGAGCAAGTGGAAAATGGAGTAATCGAGCTTTACTTTGTCCGATCTGAGTATCAATTGGCGGATATTTTCACGAAGGCTTTAGATCGCGCTCGAATTGAATTTTTGGCCGACAAGCTAGGAATGAGAACTTTCTCGCCTGAGACTCTAAAGGAACTGGCAGATGAAGCGAAAGAATAGTGGTGGTAAAACTATTCTCCGTATCCTTGGTGATCATTTGTATATATTGTTTATATTTTTATCCACAAAGCAAAATAGAAAAATATAAAACCATATAAAAACCATAAAAATTGAAAAATTCATAAAAATCCAAAAATATTTTTACTTTATTTTTTAAAGGCATGTCTTTTGGTACGATAATATTTAAGTCCTTAGAAATGTTGATTAATATTAACACGGCGCCATAAATAGAGTTCGTACAAAAGTTGTAAATATTTCATAAAACATGCCTATATGGCTTGTAGCTATTTCTGACTGCAACCCGGTTTTCACATTAAAGTCAAGTATTTCTCATGAAAGCTTTGGCTCACAACGGGAATTAATTTTCTCGGGCAAGGTTTACTTTAAAACCTTGTAAGGGATCAAGTTTACTTTATAACTTGGTCTAACACAAATCTATGTACGCCTCAGTGCATTTATTTGTTAAAATAAGAGAAGTCTTGTTTTTATGAAGCTATCATCTCTACAACCATTCTATCTACAATTGGTATCTACATCCTCGACGATGCGACTACTCAACCGACGACTACAGCTCTTTCGATAGAACACGGGTCAACAATTGAGGGGGAGCAATTGTCAAGCATTCAGAATCTTCGATGCCGAACGTGCCAAGCTCACAAGTTGATGTCAAGACAACAATACCAATCGTACATGTGGTGTCAAGAGATGACATCAGACGTGACGAGGCGACCAACATATGTTGACAAGCACCATTTAATCTTATCATATGATGTTCTCATCTATCAGGTCCAACCTTGTCAATTCTTTTTTAATATGGTGAATATGTGATCATGCTACAATTCGATATCATATCTCATGCATTTGATATCATGAAGATAAAATGGACTTGCCTTTTTCTTCCCAAAACCTTTGTTAAAACTTCATTAAATCAATTGATATTAAAAACATCGATTGGGTTAATAATTTTAATATGGGGGAGAAAATGTGATTTAATATGGGATATTATCACAAATGGTTTGACTTAATGTGCTGGCTCATCCCGACATATGCGAAATGTTTTCGAATATCGCGGCATCTGTTAAGGGGGAGCAAAATGGATTTGCATATAAAAAATGGTTTTCATGGTGACATATATTACCCAAAACCCATTTATTTCACGACGATGAAGATTGTGGTGACATAAGGATGGTAGGATAGGTTAAGTCCTATGATTCTTCCAGAACCGGAGGAATCTTCCCAAGGACATTCCATAGCTAGAAATAGTAGTCCTTAGGAAAGTTGGAGAAAGATTGTGAACGTAGCTGAATGCCGACCAAGTACTTAAGTTAGCACTGGAACAATCACAACAAGGTGCCAGTTATGACGTATTGGTAAGCATTGAAGGGGTTGAAGAATGAAAAAGAATTGTAATGATAAAGGGTGTAAAGAAAGAAGCCCTCCTTACAACCTTAGGCAGAAACCGGGTCAACACATATGCTATTGAGATCATTTTAATGATTCTCGATATTGAAGATAGACATCATGGACCCAGTGATGCAATGCACAACCCATCCCAGCTAACTCAGATATCTCTCAAAAGGTATTTGTTTTAATCACACGGAGACAACACATTATCTATTGATTTATTCACTCTGAATAAATTGGTATTGAAAAGGTGGCACTCCTCTCCAGCCTCCGATCACTAAAAATCCAAAATGCACGATCGAGTCTAGAGCCATTTGAGATCATCAAATATCTCATTAGGACACACTTCCATATTTCCTTGCTTCTTCACACACTGTGAAAAGTAAGAAAGATTTTAAGAGTCCTACGCAAAATCTTCATGATCTTGCCTGAACATCCGAGTAATACGAAAGTATTTACAATGAAGATGGAAATACTTCTTGAGCGAATATCAAAAAGCTCATGGTAGGTGACTTATGCGATTCTTTATGAATCAAACTTGTGATAACTGGAAAGCAACAGCTGTTTAATTCTTAACTGAATTTAAACACGTTCCAGGCCTCTACGCAATATCTTAGTGATCTTGCCAGAACACTCAGAGTAATACCTTAGTGTTCACAGTGATGAGTGGAAATCCTTCTAGTGTTAACCTCAAACAGCACTTGGTAGGTAACTTGCAAGATTCTATACGAATCAAGCTCGTGACAACTGGAAAGCAACGATGGTGCGGTTCTTAATTGAATTTCACTTGTTCCAGGAGCATGAATTGACGGCTTCAAATCATGCGGATATTATTATCCAAATGATTCACTCTTTATGTTCGCAGTCAGCTTTGGACGGTCGAATAAAGAGAACGGGTTTACCCGCGAAATCCTGTCAAGAAGTTACTTAATTGAAACTATCCGTCACGGGTACGATATCTAATATCGTCCAACGGTCTTCACCGACCGGAGGTAAAATGCTACCGAATTAGAATGAAATGTTCAAAGCCATTTCGTTCGTGTCTACTTATGTTGCGGCATTTGAAGACGGTGGCGTTGCGGGATCCAAGATGAAGTCGTCCCCGCATGCTTATACTTTATGCACTTAATATCTCATTTAATTCAAGAAAGCCTAAAAGTTAAGTCTTCCGCTGTATCAAACTCTGAAGCTTTCAATAATTACAAAGGTATAAGTATGTGGGACGTAAGTTCACGAAGAGGCGAAGATCACAAGTGATGGATGCACGAGATCAAGGCAAGAGATTAATTCTCAAGATTGATATCAAAAATCACATCAGCATGTTCACCAGAAAAGAAAAAGAAAAAGAAAGACGAAGACTACGAGCTCAAGACAAGCATAGTATGCTAGGTTTATTTCATTATTGTAACTCGGGCAACGCCCTTGTTTGGAGTGACCTCCCTTAGGGGGAGATTGTTGGAAATACGTTTTACGTATTAGAAAGGATCGGTCTCTCCAACAATAGTCCATGTTATAGCTCGTAGTTTAGTTATTTACATTCATTAAACAAAGCCCAAAACCGAGCCCATGAAGTGTATGGGCCGGCGGCCTAATGTAAACCCAAGCCCATCTCATGGGCTTGGGTATATAAACCCTCTCCTTAGATGGAGAGGGTGGTGTGTGGTTTCATAATTTACACATAGTTCTTATTAAGTTTCTCTCTCTAAAAGTGTGAAATCCACCATCTCTCTATCTCTTTCTCTCTCTAAAACATAAGCGTAGATTTACACATAGTATTCCGATCTGGGACATTCCGACTGTCATCATTGCGACAGCATTGTTTTTGATATTCCGATGGTTACTAACATGAACATTCCGATGGCTTTTCACTTATATTATTCCGATGACTTGTTTTAATAACATTCCAATAGTTCTACTTTTGGTGCATTCCGATAGAAAGGACTTGTTACATTCCGATTAATTAAGTTTGTTAAGTTTTAAATCATTTACAAAGTTTTATATTTTAAGTGTTTTTCTAAATAACTTTTAGTTTAAATTTGTGAACGCTTCTACTTCACTCAACGACAATTATTTACTATTAGTTTAAAAATAGATAATCAAACCAAACCATCCTCTTGTTCACCAAAAGACAATTGAGTCACACTAATTAACGGTAATCAATTCGAAAAGATTTGGAACAACAAAATTATTTTATACTTGGCTAAACCCCAGTTATTAATAATTATTATTGGAATAATTATCGTGTGTTCATACGTACTAAATACTTATCGTGTTATAACACGTACGTAATACTTGTAATTCTTGTTCGTGAAACGCAACCATGTTATAAAATGAAAGTTCTAATCATCTACGTACTATCGTAAGGGTACTATTCATGGTAAAAGCATGCGGGTTTTACAACTCTTCCCCCCTAAAAATAATAATTCGTCCCCGAATTATAGATAAAGTAACTGGAAAAGAAGAACATACTCATGTTTGTAAATTCACACTCGTTTAGGAAAACGAGGCAAAAGCGGTAAGTATTAAGCGTACGTTTAGGAAAACGTAAACACTTATGACCCAAAGTGGGGATCGTTCTCGAGGAGGCTAGTGCGTTGTGTAATGAATTGATTAATGTTTGTGATTATATTGAGAAGAAAAGAAAATAGAAAGAAAGAAATGACGGTTACGAAGACGGATTAAACTACGACGAAAAAGGCGATCACGTAAAACCGTAAAAAACTACAAAATTAAAAATTTTAAACCTAAAAATTAATTAAAAGCTAAAAGTAGTCTAACATAATATAAATAAGAATAAAAATCCAATAAAAATATTTTAAAACCTTTTATTAATTAAATATTCAATTTTAAATGCTAATTAAAGCCCTAAAATTAAATATAATTAATCAAAATGTCCAAAATATTATTTTATTGAACAAATAACTTACTTATATTATCTTAAGACTAAAAAGTATTTTTCCTAATTTTTAAAAACTATTTTTCTATTTTTTAAATCACTAAAAATTATTTTAAAACTAAAATAATTATAAAAAATAATAAAATAATGCTAAAAATAATTTACCAATTTTAAAAATCCTAATTTACTCTAATGAACAGAAGAAAATTGAAACAGTTTGAAAAATATAAAATTTACCACTAAAAGACAAAAACAGTTTAAATAAAAACCCTAATTAACTTAAATTAATTCTAAAAATTAAATAAAAGGTGAACAGTAAAAACATTTTTAACCAAAAATCTTAAAATATTATTCTAAGTCTAGGAAAAATGTTTAAACTGAAAAAGAAGTATTTTTGGCACTAAATGCCAAAAACAGAAACATTAAAAGTAATTAAAATAGCAATAAAACCTAAAAAATAGCAAATGAACAGTAAATAAAAATTTAACTAAACAGAAAAATCCTAAATTAAATTAGAAAAATAAAGAAACAAATTTGAAAGCCTAATTCTAATTTTTACCCACTAAAGACAAAATTTGATGAAAACTGATAGTGACATGTGTTTGGTTTTGTCTGCTAGTGAAGCAGTGGTAACTATTGTGCTACCAGTGGGAAAGGAGTTCCCACTGCTAGTGTAATTTTTTGATGAATTAAGCTATAAGCTTAGGAAAGCTTATATTGAGTGCTTAGTTGGACAATAAGGCACCCTTATACTCAGTTGAGTATAAGGAGTCAATAATCAACACAAAACAAGCAAGTTACTCAGCAAAATTCAACACAAAAGGCACCAAAAGTTTCTGATTAAGCTATGAGCAGGTCTGTGAACATTTTTCTGGTTTTATATGCACAAAAGCTAATTTCAATAAGCCAAATCTTGCATATAAGCTGACCAAATGACAAATAAGCAATAGCACACCCTGCTTAAACCAAGTATCTAACAGATTTCTCAATTGGTTGGCATAAATTTCACAAAACAAGTAGTAAAAGACACTTACTGATTTTTTTGTGCTATTTTCCATTTTTTAAGCATGCAACTTGTTATGAATCCTACCAAAGTGAAAACAAAACTAACATATAACCTAACACTACCCTATTGGGTATGTTTAACCAGATTTTATCTCAAAAACTTTTACCAATCTCACTTCAAACACCAGATCCAAACGCTCCTTTAAATTCTGAATATGATTTTTTTTCAAAGCAAAACTACTCAAAACCTAGCCAAATTAATTTCTACTGCTTATATCATGCATAAAATCCTAAATTAACCAATATCCAATCAGTCAACAAGCAATCAAACAACTTTCAAACAAATCACAATAAAACTGAAAACTTTAAACTAAGAGCACAAGGGACTACCTTGTGGGACCCACATCCGGGCCCCACTATGGCTGCAATGCCATTTCCTTCAAGCTGGGGCCTGAGCTGATCCTTGAACAACAATCAAGACTTCCAATGAAACCTGCTAAAATCAATGAACAAACACAAAATATCCAAAAATCTGATTTTTCTTCCAAACTTCTTTTTGAAACCTTATAATCCAACAAACCTTGGAACCTAGAAAACGTTTTTAAAACAAGTCCAAACTCAGAAATCCAATAGTCCAAGTCCACTTTCACTTTCTTGGACCTTAGATTTCTGAAAATTAAAAACCTTTTAAAAACCTTTTTGAAAACTCAAACACACAAAGTGTGTAACAAATGATTAAAGGAACTCATATTATCTCACAAACATACACTAACTTTCAAAAACCATAAAAGGAATTATAATTTAACTGAAAATACCAACTTTATAAATTTATAAAAAGGAGTTACAAATGCTTGGAGAAAAATCTGGAACAAGAAATAATGCTAAGCTAGGGGTGCCTTATATAATGGCTACAGAACAATCCAGAACATAAAACCCTAATGGCATGAAATGCCAATGCTACCCTTGGACGAATCTTGAACTCTTGTTTGAAAAATCAGTCAAAATGGCCTCTTGTGAAGATGTTGACATGGCCAGCTGTTGTCTTTGCATCTTGGCTGTTTATTTTGTATGGGGAACAAGTTGAATCATCATAGCCCTCCATCTTGTCCCCTTTTGGGTTTGGGGGGAAAAAGACGTTTGCAGGGGAGGTACAAGTTGGGGTTCACAACCCATGTGAGGGTGTTTTGTGAGGTTGGTTGTGTTGAGGGGGACCTTAATCACCATTCTGGAGATTAACAGCCAATAACCCTTTGGTTTGAAGGGTAATTAGGATTAGGGTTTATGTGTTCTTGAGCTGGGGATTAAGGGTGTTTAGGAGTGATGATGTGAACAGTACCCGTTTACCTCCAAAACTTAGGTTTAAAAACAGATTATAAATTAATCTGTTATTTAAGTGGTGAGTGGATGGTGACGTGTGTGGGATGATGAGGTGGTGATTGGTGATTGGTGGGTTGGGATGAGGTGGAAACATGATTGGCTGAGAGTGGTTTAGATGTTTGGCAGAATTGGTCCCCAAAGGTTCTTCTTTTCTTCACATTGTATAAAACAGCCACAATTCTTTCTTCCTTTGTAAATAACTTTGGGCATTTTACACTTTTGGCACAATAACTTTTTAAACTTGTAGCAAGGACTTCAAATGCAATTTCTTCATACTTCAAGGGCTGAACTTGTAACATCTTGATAATTTAGGGACCTGAATGCATTTTATGAGTTTTGTAAGGGTATAAATTGCCTTGTCTTAAAAAAATGAGGGACCATTCTTGCCAATCTTCAAAACTTCAAGGTCATTTTTGGAAAATCCATTCTTGGGCCCGGTTCATTGTGCGTCTTCGTTTCCCGTGTTCGTTATTGATTGATTCTTGTGATCTTTTTGTCATTTCCTCAATATCCGTACCTAAAATACACAAGCAACAAACACGAGCATATATTTGGCAGTTTTAATGATATTTTATGCATTTTAAGCCCGATTTGGACGATGAGACTATGTATAAAAGCAGTCTCATCACTCCCTCATACTAAACCATTGCCGTGCCCTCACGCAATGCTAGAATAAAGTATCATAGCACCTCCAAAATTCATTTTATTCATTTTATTGAAATGATAAACTAGCTACACTACTACTATTACTACTACTTGTGTTTTAGACATAATGTATGATTTTCATCGCAAAATGGGACGTTTAGGTTCATAGAATAAGAACACGTGAATGCTTCGTTAGAAATAATTTCATCGTCCTCGATTTTCACCCTAATTCCATGCCAAGCGTGCAATGAGATCATTGTCATTATAAGTTAGTAATACTAACACTACTCATATGCCCTAATCACGTACTTATCCTCCCATTATTCCTAAGTTGTATCTCTTATATTTTATTATGTCTTGAATGTTTCACGAGGATACATTGTTGACTTATGCGATAATAGAGATTTAGGTCTAAAAATAGAGTCCTAACGGTGTAACTAAGACCATCAAATCAATAACCCCTCCTAATAGACAATGATGTTAATAAATTAAGTTGACAAGAAGAATCGATAAACACGGTTTTATAACGGTTTTGAACATGAGACTTATTACCAAGACTTTTCTACGCCCCCTAATGGAAGGACCTTATTATCTTTGGTTTACCTCCATCTTTTATTCAACTTCGCCATGAAACTTTTATTATGACTTCGGTCTTGCATTGACTTTTATTATCCGCCTCATCGGTGGTTTTATTAGCCAAAGACGTATATCCTCACACTAAAGCGAATTTTGGATCTTTAAAGCTTCGAAGATTAAGGCTTGATTCACTTTCAATTTCGCATAGATTTTTCGGCCTTGTGGGGCTTCAAATTGTTTGCTTGATTTAGGTGAGCACTTGAAATCTTATTATTAGGTGAAGCTTTTGATTATTGGGGTTCCAACACTTCAAAACCGTGACGCTGGCGATACCTTGATGTCTTCCCAATTTAATTACACGGAAGCTACTAGAAAAGACTAGAAACCCAACAATCCTAACTAAACCGCTAAGTCAATATTTATTAAGCAAAAAATATTTACATGCGAAGGGAGAATAAGCAAATAACGAGAACACATGAGTTTTTGAAAGAATACGAGTACTCTACGTTTAGCATAGTAACTTATAATTAACTCTATCATTACTCGTCCTCATTTAAGAGACTTAGCCTAATGTGTAGTTAAGGAATCAAAGCTAAGTGCTCAACACGCACGGTCGAGTCAAAAATTACTCTTATTCTCGCCATCGGAAAACCTACATTCGTGTCTTCAAACACTTATAAAACATGAGAAAAATTTTAAAATTTGGCCATTTTTAGCCTTATTTTGCAACAAAAATGATAAACAAAACATAATTTTGGAAAGCGTGAAGGTTTGGCAAGGCAAGTATCTATTCACCCCCCATACTAAAGTTAAACATTATCCTCAATGTTTCGAGTCTAGGGGTGAAAACACCCCCATACTAGAGACGTAGTCGAATGCCTAATCTAGCATGGAAAGGGTGTAACCAATAAGTAAATAGCCGTTTACGAAGTGTGCTAATAACCTAAGGTTAGAACATCAAAGGATATATCATTTGGATATTGAGAAAGCCTTCAAAGCAAACGATCGAGTGCTCCCATAAACGAACACGAGAGGCTCCAATCGTGAAGATCATGATCTAAAAACCACAATGCATAAACAACCACGGAACAAAGGTTGGAAGGGCACAAATCCCCTCACATTAAACTACATTAGAAAGCGATAATATGTACATGGATAAGTATGGGTCTCCCCCACGAGGCACCTTGTTTTTGATAACCGAGTCAAAAGCTCGACTCGAATCCCCATAAATGTGATCATTTAGGGATATCATGGTATGGTCAATTTTTGGTGGGACTTACATGATAAACAAGGCCCAAAAACAACCGGTATAAAGGACTAAGTCCTTTGATGGTGCAAAATACCGGGATCGAAGATGGCGTTCTCGTTTTCATTGGAAAAACAAACCAACGCCACTCCATCATGAGTCAACGAAAACTCAAAGAGTTTCAAGAAAATATATGAGAAGAAATAGAAGGGTGGGACAATGGGTAAGTCATGAAAACATTGAGCTACGCGAGGTAGACTCGCACCAATCAAATAGAAAGATTTTCCGTTTATTGCATCGGTGGAAGACCGAGATTTCCCTTTATAATCAATTCCAGGATCAAATATCTCGTCCTCGGTGGAGAAAGGGGAGGGAACATAAGGGGCTTCCCCCACACTAAGTCCACACAAAGCATCGTCAAAAGGAGAAGACGAGCTTGTAGTACTCAAAACACGTGGTGATGACGGAGTTAGAGTTGTAGAAAAATCTTTTAAATTCAATTTAAAATCTTTCCCTTTTTCATCTTTTAAACTCTTCTTATGAAAACCCGATTTAATTATGTCAAAAATATTTGGTGTTTCTAAAGCAATGTTAGTCACACTAAAAATTCTCACATTTGAAAACCGTTTTGGCAAAGGTGGTGGTAAGTTTTCAAAACGTTTGTCAACAAAGAAAACTCCCCCATCGGGATCAACATATTCATCATCCGAAGAATCACTCGAGATTGGAATCGTAGGCTTAACACTCTTAACCTCCACCGGCGGAGGGGACGGAACTTCATTTTTCTCAACAACTTCTAAAACTCTTTTTGAAATCTTTTTGCAAATGTTTTTGATGGGATTGACATTGTGCAAAGACGTGATAGAATACACATGAGAAAGAGTGGAGTTTTGGGTTGCATTAATGACGAGTTCTTCCTCATTGAAACGAAGAGTGATTTTCCTTGCATGCACATCGATAGGTGCTCTCGAGGTATCCAAAAAAGATCGACCTAAAATTAACGGAACTTTAGGATCGATGGGAATGTCAACAACAATAAAGTCTACGGGATAGTAGAACTTTCCAACTTTCACAAAGACGTCCTCGGCTACTCCACAAGCTATAATCGTAGAATGATCGGCCATCTCGATTGACATTCTTGAAGGAGTGAGATTGGGAAGATTGAACAATTTAAAAATCAAGAGGCATCAAATTAATACTAGCACCAAGATCGGCCAAGGCGTAGCATTCTTCCATGTCTTGTATAGCACATGGGATTAAAAACTTGCCGGGATCACCGACTTTTTGAGGTATGCGGCTTAGAAAAACCGATGAACAACTAGACGATTTTTGCAATTTCTCTTTGTTATTTAACATACTTTTGAAGTTCGCGGCAAATCGAGGCATCATGACTAAGGCGCCGACAAAACTTATATTAAAATGCAAGTCACGAAACATTTTCATAAAAAGTTCAAATTGATAATTATTTCATTCTTGTGCCTTTTCCTTGTCTCGTCTTGAAGGGTAAGGTAAGGGTGGTGTGGGTTGGGGCATATGCATAGGCATCGGCCTTGGAATATCGGGTTCCATGATTGGTGTGGGTTCAACCGTATGTGTGGTTTGAGCGGTACTTCGTGGGCTTGGAATTTGCTCCTTTTTACCACCACCTCGGGTTCTTTCTCTTTTTCCTTCTCCATAGAAGTACTTGGATGAGAAATGAGTTCTTTGAAAGTTTTACCACTACGAGTAGTAATAACCTTCAATTCTCCTTTCGGGTTCACGATGGTATCACTAGGAAGACCACCCAAAGAAGAGGGCTTACACATGATAGCTTCAAACATTTTTCCCATTCGGTCTTCAAACTTAGATTGCCTAGCATCAGCTTTTAACAATTCTTGCTTAATCTCATGTTGACCTTGCTCCATTTTTTTTATTTTGTTGGAGTCTTTGAACATTTCCTTCCATTTTATTAGCATGAGTTTTAAGTTCATTAGCAAGTTCGTTTTTAAGCTCGTTTTTCAACTCGGATCTTAAGCTAACCATTTCACGTTGCATATTGTCAAACTTAGCATCGTTTGCTTTTGAATAATTCAAAAACTCCTTAAAGATTTTTGGTGTGATCATTTTGAAAACCTTGTGTGGTAGTTTGAAAATCACGGTTTTGGTTTTGATTCGAAACTTGCCCATTCCCACTTTGATAATTACCCTTGTTGTAATTATGTTGATTTCCTTGATAATTACCACCTTGGTTGTTGTTTCGATAGTTATTAGCATTTTGATTTGGTGGAGCTTGATTTTGGCGGGAACCTTGACCGTTTTGGTTATAAGTTCCCGTGGCTACATAAGCATTCGAAGTTTTACCATCCGCGGTAATACACTCGGAAAAATCATGAGCTCCACCACACGAAATACAACTCTTAGCAACCGCTTTAACCGAAGCGGAATTTGAAGCTTCATGAGCTTTCCAATGAGACATAAGAGTTGAAAACCTATCGAAAAACCGATTCTCCTCATTTGCTTCATCTTGCAAGGCATTAATGGAACGAGACGATGACGAGCCCAAATTGGCAACACTCGGTGTGCTACGAGGGCTATAAACCTTAGACCTATTTTCAATGATTTTCAAAGCCTCTTCGGTTGTTTTGCACAAAAAATTACCACCCGCGACGACATTTAAGTAATCTCGTTCATGATCATTAAGCCCATTATAAAAATTGTCAATTTGATGCAATTCGGAAAAATCATGGTGTGGACATTCATGTAACATTTCTTTAAACCTTTCCCAAGCCATTGAAAAACTTTCATTAGATCTTTGTGTAAATCGTGAAATCTCATTTTTCAAATGTGTTGTTTTAGATGGTGGAAAAAATTGATTCACAAATTTAGACATGAGATCGGCCCATGTCAAAATCGAATTTGGCGGTTCTTTCTCAAGCCATATCTTGGCGGGTCCATCTAACGAGTAGGGAAACAACATCATCTTAATGGCATCGTGTGGTACATCCTTAAACTTGCTTGTCGCGGTGAGACGATTAAATTGCCTAATGTGATAATGTGGGTTGTCTTTTTTGTGTCCGCGAAACTTGTTTGCTTGAAGCATAGACATTAAACCCGTCTTGATCTCGAAGTTCTCCGCAAGGATGGCGGGAATCACAATGGCCTCTCCAAAACCCTCGGTGGGTGCTTGAAGCAACTCCATCATAGTACGATTAGCCATGATAGCTTCTTGTTCTACAATAGGTTCCTCACTTGGGGTCTCTTCACTAGAAGAATTAGGAGTAGGTGTTGCCTCCTTTCGGTTTCTACGTTTACGTGCACGTTTTGCTTGATTGCGAGTAAGCATAAACGTCACGTACAACGAGGGGATGAGCAAAGAAGATTCTTTTTGGTGTTTTGTATTTTTTCAATTTTTTTGTGGTTTTTGATGGTATTAATTTTTTTGGATTTGGTGAATGTATTAAGTAGACACAAATCTACAAATCTCCTCCTTAATCAAATCTCTCGATTAAAGAAGCCTCAAGGAATGAAAACGATCACGTGAAGTGAACACCTTCGATGACTTTAGAACGATGGTGGAACACCAAATCGTTCAAGAGGGTTTAATCAAATGAAACCAAGAAAATATATATGATATGTAATAATACTTTGGGCGGCAAAACCCTCGATTAGCTCTCAAAATAAAATACGCACAAGCAAGCGGAGGAAACGAGGCGGCGCGAAGCACTTAAGAGCCTTTTTCCTTTAGGTCGTGAAATACAACCGCCTTATACCCACCTTATAGTTTGTATTTTTCAAAATCGAGCTTCACGAAAGTATTTATCTATTTTTGCCTTTTTTCTTTGGTTTGAGATTCGAATACAATGATTGGGTAATGACCTCCCAAGTCAAGGTTGTGATTTCTCACGTATTTGGAGTACTTGTGAATTTATTGTTCTACGTATACAATATAGTAATAGTGTTCACACAAAAACCGAAAAACGATAATATGTATTAGTAGAGTGCTACTAATACAAATACTAATTATGGCTATATAAAAAAACAACAATTTTCAATAAAAACACAACACGCCTCCCCAGCAGCGGCGCCAAAAATGATGTTTGTAAATTCACACTCGTTTAGGAAAACGAGGCAAAAGCGGTAAGTATTAAGCGTACGTTTAGGAAAACGTAAACACTTATGACCCAAAGTGGGGATCGTTCTCGAGGAGGCTAGTGCGTTGTGTAATGAATTGATTAATGTTTGTGATTATATTGAGAAGAAAAGAAAATAGAAAGAAAGAAATGACGGTTACGAAGACGGATTAAACTACGACGAAAAAGGCGATCACGTAAAACCGTAAAAAACTACAAAATTAAAAATTTTAAACCTAAAAATTAATTAAAAGCTAAAAGTAGTCTAAAATAATATAAATAAGAATAAAAATCCAATAAAAATATTTTAAAACCTTTTATTAATTAAATATTCAATTTTAAATGCTAATTAAAGCCCTAAAATTAAATATAATTAATCAAAATGTCCAAAATATTATTTTATTGAACAAATAACTTACTTATATTATCTAAAGACTAAAAAGTATTTTTCCTAATTTTTAAAAACTATTTTTCTATTTTTTAAATCACTAAAAATTATTTTAAAACTAAAATAATTATAAAAAATAATAAAATAATGCTAAAAATAATTTACCAATTTTAAAAATCCTAAATTACTCTAATGAATAGAAGAAAATTGAAAAAGTTTGAAAAATATAAAATTTACCACTAAAAGACAAAAACAGTTTAAATAAAAACCCTAATTAACTTAAATTAATTCTAAAAATTAAATAAAAGGTGAACAGTAAAAACGTTTTTAACCAAAAATCTTAAAATATTATTCTAAGTCTAGGAAAAATGTTTAAACTGAAAAATAAGTATTTTTGTCACTAAATGCCAAAAACAGAAACATTAAAAGTAATTAAAATAGCAATAAAACCTAAAAAATAGCAAATGAACAGTAAATAAAAATTTAATTAAACAGAAAAATCCTAATTTAAATTAGAAAAATAAAGAAACAAATTTGAAAGCCTAATTCTAATTTTTACCCACTAAAGACAAAATTTGATGAAAACTGATAGTGACATGTGTTTGGTTTTGTCTGCTAGTGAAGCAGTGGTAACTATTGTGCTACCAGTGGGAAAGGAGGTCCCACAGCTAGTGTAATTTTTTGATCAATTAAGCTATAAGCTTAGGAAAGCTTATATTGAGTGCTTATTTGGACAATAAGGCACCCTTATACTCAGTTGAGTATAAGGAGTCAATAATCAACACAAAACAAGCAAGTTACTCAGCAAAATTCAACACAAAAGGCACCAAAAGTTTCTGATTAAGCTATGAGCAGGTCTGTGAACAGTTTGCTGGTTTTATATGCACAAAAGCCAATTTCAATAAGCCAAATATTGCATATAAGCTGACCAAATGACAAATAAGCAATAGCACACCCTGCTTAAACCTAGTATCTAACAGATTTCTCAATTGGTTGGCATAAATTTCACAAAACAAGTAGTAAAAGACACTTACTGATTTTTTTGTGCTATTTTCCATTTTTAAGCATGCAACTTGTTATGAATCCTACCAAAGTGAAAACAAAACTAACATATAACCTAACACTACCCTATTGGGTATGTTTAACCAGATTTTATCTCAAAAACTTTTACCAATCTCACTTCAAACACCAGATCCAAACACTCCTTTAAATTATGAATATGATTTTTTTTTCAAAGCAAAACTACTCAAAACCTAACCAAGTTAATTTCTACTACTTATATCATGCATAAAATCCTAAATTAACCAATATCCAATCAGTCAACAAGCAATCAAACAACTTTCAAACAAATCACAATAAAACTGAAAACTTTAATCTAAGAGCACTAGGGACTACCTTGTGGGACCCACATCCGGGCCCCACTATGGCTGCAATGCCATTTCCTTCAGGCTGGTGCCTGAACTGATCCTTGAACAACAAGCAAGACTTCCAATGAAACCTGCTAAAATCAATGAACAAACACAAAATATCCAAAAATCTGATTTTTCTTCCAAACTTCTTTTTGAAACCTTATAATACAACAAACCTTGGAACCTAGAAAACGTTTTTAAAACAAGTCCAAACTCAGAAATCCAATAGTCCAAGTCCACTTTCACTTTCTTGGACCTTAGATTTCTGAAAATTAAAAACCTTTTAAAAACCTTTTTGAAAACTCAAACACACAAAGTGTGTAACAAATGATTAAAGGAACTCAGATTATCTCACAAACGTATACTAACTTTCAAAAACCATAAAAGGAATTATAATTTAACTGAAAAATACCAACTTTATAAATTTATAAAAAGGAGTTACAAATGCTTGGATAAAAATCTGGAACAAGAAATAATGCTAAGCTAGGGGTGCCTTATATAATGACTACAAAACAATCCAGAACATAAAACCCTAATGGCATGAAATGCCAATGCTACCCTTGGACGAATCTTGAAGTCTTGTTTGAAAAATAAGTCAAAATGGCCTCTTGTGAAGATGTTGACATGGCCAGCTGTTGTCTTTGCATCTTGGCTGTTTATTTTGTGTGGGGAACAAGTTGAATCATCATAGCCCTCCATCTTGTCCCCTTTTGGGTTTGGGGGGGAAAAAGACGTTTGCAGGGGAGGTACAAGGTGGGTTGTGTTGAGGGGGACCTTAATCACCATTCTGGAGATTAACAGCCAATAACCCTTTGGTTTGAAGGGTAATTAGGATTAGGGTTTATGTATTCTTGAGCTGGGGATTAAGGGTGTTTAGGAGTGATGATGTGAACAGTACCCGTTTACCTCCAAAACTTAGGTTTAAAAACAGATTATAAATTAATCTGTTATTTAAGTGGTGAGTGGATGGTGACGTGTGTGGGATGATGAGGTGGTGATTGGGGATTGGTGGGTTGGGATGAGGTGGAAACATGATTGGCTGAGAGTGGTTTAGATGTTTGGCAGAATTGGTCCCTAAAGGTTCTTCTTTTCTTCACTTTGTATAAAACAGCCACAATTGTTTCTTCCTTTGTAAATAACTTTGGGCATTTTACACTTTTGGCATAATAACTTTTTAAACTTGTAGCAAGGACTTCAAATGCAATTTCTTCATACTTCAAGGGCTGAACTTGTAACATCTTGATAATTTAGGGACCTCAATGCATTTTATGAGTTTTGCAAGGGTATAAATTGCCAAGTCTTCAAAAATGAGGGACCATTCTTGCCAATCTTCAAAACTTCAAGGTCATTTTTGGAAAATCAATTCTTGGGCCCGGTTCATTGTGCGGCTTCGTTTCCCGTGTTCGTTATTGATTGATTCTTGTGATCTTTTTGTCATTTCCTCAATATCCGTACCTAAAATACACAAGCAACAAACACGAGCATATATTTGGCAGTTTTAATGATATTTTATGCATTTTAAGCCCGATTTGGACGATGAGACTATGTATAAAAGCAGTCTCATCACATACCCGAATTCAAAAGATGAAATGAGGGTAAGAAGCCCAGATAGACTCCTCTGTTTCCCAAGTGGCTTCCCGCTCGGTATGATCCCTCCAAAGGATTTTGACGAATGGAATCGTCTTCCTTGTCATGACTTGTTCTTGTCTATCAAGAACTCGTTTGGGTTCTTCTATGAAAGTGAGATCTTCACGAATCTGTTCTAGTGGATACCGAACCATGTGAAGGGGATGATACTGGTACCCTCTTAGTAAGGACAAATGAAACACATTGTGTACATGAAAAGCTGCGGAGGTAACGCTAAACGGTAAGATAATTCACCGACTCGTTCAATGATATCAAACGGTCCGATGAATCGAGGACTGAGCTTCCCTTTAATTCCAAAACGTCTAACACCACGTGTCGGTGAAACCTTAAGGAAAAAGTGATCTCCTACGTTAAAATGTAAGTCCCTATGATGCTTGTCTGCGTAGCTCTTCTGACGTGACCGTGCTTCTTGTAGTTTCTGTTTAGCTACTGCGACCCTCTCATTAGTAAACTCTATGATCTCTGGTCCTTCAAGTGTTCGCTCACCAACCTGATCCCAGCAGATTGGGGCGCGACACTTTCTGCCATACAACATCTCGAAAGGAGCACACTTGATACTTGCGTGCCAACTGTTGTTGTATGCAAACTCCACCAAACAGATATAATCGTCCCAATCACCCGTCCATTCCAACGCACATGACCTCAACATGTCTTACAATGTCTTAATCGTTCGCTCTGACTGCCCGTCTGTTTGAGGATGAAAAGCCGTGCTAAGCTTAAGTAGTGTACCCCAATCTTTCCGTAGTCTTCTCTAGAATCGCGATGTAAGTCGAGGATCTCTGTCTGAGACGATGCTGGATGGAGCACCGTGAAGTCTCATGATCTCCCTTCTATAAGTATCGGCGAGCTTACTGACCGAATCTTCCTTGCGGATCGGTAAGAAATGAGCTGATTTGGTAAGTCGATCAACGATAACCCAAATTGCATCGTGCTTCCTCTTGGTTGGCGGAAGACCAGTAACAAAATCCATGGTGATTTATTTCTACTTCCACTCTGGAATATCTAACGGTTGAAGAAGACCGCCAGATCGCTGATGCTCGATCTTAACCTGCTGGCAGGTAAGACATTTGGAGACGTAAGTAGCAACATCCTCTTTCATACCACTCCACCAAAAGTACTGCTTGATGTCATGGTACATCTTGGTCGAACCAGGATGTATAGAGAATGGGAGCTATGAGCCTCAGCTAACAAGGCTTCCCGGAGTTCTTGATCATCAGGAACACAAAGTCTCGTGCCCTGCCATAAGATACCATCTACATCTACTCGAAATTCTGTCTACTTCTCCAAATTTTGAATTATCGCCCAGATTTCTCTATCATCTTTCTGAGCTTCCTTGATCTTAGAGAGTAACTCGGGTTCTACTCTAAGATTAGCCCAGTAACCATGCTGTCCACGTACCATGATCTCTATGTCTAGTCGCTCCAAGTCTCTTATGATTTCTTCCTCAATCTCAATGCCGTTCATCATTCCGGACTTTCTGCTAAGTGCATATGCCACTACATTCGCTTTGTCGGGATGATACTGCAGATTAATGTCATAATCCTTCAATAGCTCTAACCATCTCCTCTGTCTCATCTTCAATTTACGCTGAGTGAAGATATACTTCAAGCTCTTGTGGTCCGTGAAAATATCACATGATTCTCCATATAAGTAGTGCCTCCATATCTTCAATGCAAACACGACTGCTACAAGTTCCAAGTCATGCGTATGGTAATTTTCCTCATAAGGCTTAAGCTACCGTGAAGCGTACGCGATCACTTTCCCATGTTGCATGAGAACACAGCCAAGTCCCTTCCTTGATGCAACACTGTAGATTTGAAATCCACCCGTACCAGATGGGAGAGTAAGAATAGGTGCAGATACTAACCTCTGCTTCAGGTCTTCAAAGCTCTTCTCTCGTTCTTTAGTCCAGAAGAATTTCTCCCATTTCTACATCAGTTTGGTCAATGGTAGTGCTAGGCGGGAAAGGTTCTCCACGACCCTACGGTAATAACCAACTAAGCCTAAGAAACTGCGGACTTCAGTCGCTGATGTCGGCCTTGGCCGTTTGGTAATAGCCTCAACCTTCGCTGGATCCATCGTGATTCCTTCTGCTGATATAATGTGGCCTTAGAATGCCACCTTGTCTAACCAGAACTCATACTTGGAGAATTTAGCATACAACTGCTTCTGACGAAGAATCTGTAGTACTGTACGAAGATGGTCTTCGTGTTCCTCCTTGGACTTAGAGAAAATCAGGATGTCATCGATGAAAACAATGATGAACTTGTCCATAAATTCATGGAAGATTTTGTTCATCAAATCCATGAACACTGCTGGAGCATTGGTCAGGCCGAACGGCATGACTACAAATTCGTAGTGGCCATAGCGTGTACGGAAAGCAGTCTTGGCGATGTCCTGCTCCTTAACCCGTAGCTGATGGAAGCCTGACCTAAGATCGATCTTGGAGAAATGTTTGGCCCCTTGGAGTTGGTCAAACAGATTGTCTATACGTGGGAGTGGATACCTATTCCTGATGGTAATCTTGTTGAGCTCGCGATAATCTATGCAAAGACGCATACTGCCATCCTTCTTCTTAACAAATAAGACCGGTGCGGCCCATGGAGATGCGCTTGGTCGAATGAAACCTCGTTCCAGATGTTCTTGTAGTCGATCCTTCAGCTCCTTTAACTCTATGGGAGCCATACGAATAGGAGCCTTGGAAATCGGCTCAGCTCCTAGGATGAGCTCGATATTAAATTCTACTTCACGTGTAGGTGGTATGCCCGGAAGTTCTTCTGGAAATACATCTGGAAATTCTGACACTATCGGCTGATCCTGAATTAATAGGGATTCAGCATGCATGTCATGAACCGTAGCTAGATAACCCTCGCAGCCATGTGACAGTAGTGCACGTGCTTGTAGGGTTGATATGATTTGTATAGACCTGCCGGGTACGAACCCGTTGTGAATGTACTCTGGCGCATTAACATCACCGAAGATGACTCGATATTAATGGCAGTCTATGGTAGCATGATGCTTGGATATCCAATCCATGCCCTAAATCATGTCAAAGTCATTCATGTCCAGCGGAAGTGCGTCAACAGGACGAACCTTGTCATCAAACTCTAGATGAAGACTCTTGTACACATGGGTGATAAGTACAGAGTCTCTCAAACGCGTGGAAATACTGAGTCTATTCTCTAGTGGCATGGGGAGTATCCTAAAATTCTTGGCATAAGTAGTAGAAATGACAGAGTGAGTAGCACCCGTATCAAACAGAACACATGCAGCTTGACCATACATATACAAGATTCCAGTGATGGTACTTGTAGACTTGTTGGCCTGATCGCGAGATGTCGTGTAAACGCGTCCAGTAGTAGGAGGCGACTTGGTATCAACATGTCCCGATGTGCCCTTCATCTCGCCCTTGCGGCAGTCCTTCATGCGATGGCCAGGAAGACCACACTTAAAGCATTCGTCACTGTCGCGGCGACATGGCCCTGGGTGCCTACGGTGGCAAGTAGAGCAAAGAGGATGAGTATATCCTCCAGCAGGTGTCCTAACTGGCTGCGAACCTGATAAAACATTATACATGAGACATGATAATAGGGTACAAAGGACAATACGGATAATCGTAAGATTGAATACCAGTGATAGCTGGACGGTTAGGATGCGAACCTCTCTGGTTCTGGTCCCTACCGTTTCCATTATTCCTGGTAATAGATTTGCTAATGTGTCAGAATTAAGAATTATAACATGAATCATAAGAAAATGCGTAAGTATAAGTACCTGCTGCTGTTGGAGTGTCCAGCGTTGTTACAGTAATTATCATCACCGCCACGCCTATCCGTAGTAGAACGGTCGTTAGTCTGACTGTTTCCCTTGGGCTGATTAGGCTGCTGCTGAGTAGCCGGCTGAGACCGGTCCACAGTCTTCTACCTGGAAGATACAATTTAAAGAGATGAAATATTGACATATACTGAAAGAATACGGAGTGGTCACCGCTTGAATACGAATGTTTACCTCTTATCGGGTCTCTCTGCTTCCCCAAACTCATCTCTCTCCTGCAGCATCTCCAGCTTACGTGTTGCATCGGCCACTTGTGCTACCGTGTTGAACGTAGCACACACCAAGTTGTTTGCGACCGATGTACGAAGAGCCCACCTGAAGTGGTGTGCCTGCTCTTTAGGAGTACCTACCGCTGCACCAAGGAAACCAGCTAAGTGAAGAAAGCATTGCATGAACTTGTTGCTGTTCTCCCCATCTCTCTCTCGGATCCCATGGTACTCTCTCTTCAGCTTGTCCTACTCAGCCTTAGGAAAGAACTGCTCCATCACCCTATCTCTGAACTGAGCCCATTTCAAACCAGCCACCCAATTATCACTTCCCTCAGACTACTTCAGTGCTAACCACCAATTTAACACATCACCTTCGAACCGGTAGCATGCCAACCTCGACTAGAAAACGGGGTCACAACCCATAGCATCGAAGAGCTTCTCAATGTGAGCCAACCAGCTTTCAGCTTCACTGGGGCTATCTGTTCTCTCGAAAGCTCGAGGACGGAGCTTGTTGAATCTCTCCAGCCATGTGGCCAATGTCACTAGAGGAGGAGGTTCCGGATGAAGTAAGTTCCGAATGAAGGAATGTTCCGAATGAAGGAAGTTCCGAATGAAGAACTTCCGGATGAAGGAAGTTCCGAATGAAGGAATGTTCCGAATGAAAGAAGTTCCGAATGAAGAACTTCCGGATGAAGGAAGTTCCGAATGAAGAACTTCCGGATGAAGGAAGTTCCGAATGAAGAACTTCCGGATGAAGGGAGTTCCGAATGAAGAACTTCCGGATGAAGGAAGTTCCGAATGAAGGAATGTTCCGGATGAAGGAAGTTCCGAATGAAGAACTTCCGGATGAAGGAAGTTCCGAATGAAGAACTTACGGATGAAGGAAGTTCCGAATGAAGAACTTCCGGATGAAGGAAGTTCCGAATGAAGAACTTCCGGACGCAGGAAGTTCCGGATGAAGAAGTTCCGAATGAAGAACTTACGGATGAAGGAAGTTCCGAATGAAGAACTTCCGGATGAAGGAAGTTCCGAATGAAGAACTTCCGGACACAGGAAGTTCCGGATGAAGAAGTTCCGAATGAAGGAATGTTCCGGATGAAGATGTTCCGAATGAGGAAAAGTTCCGGATGAAGAGTTTGATTATTATTGACTGCATGCTATATATGTACTTATTGTATTATGTTATGAAATGTGTTATGATTAGAAGTAAGAATGATATATATCTATATGTTTTTGTGCATCAACCTTTCATGTCTTATCTTAAGCAGATACAATGACTAATCCAACAGTACAAGCAATCCAAGAATCTAGAGAAGCCGATATTGCTAAAGCACGAACCCTTAAGTTTATACCCAACAACTATCGGCTGAATCAAGTCTCCAAATCCACTCACCATGGTTTTAAGGTCGCCATAGCCATCCTCGATAACTCTCATTTCAAGAACGCCCTTAGGAGTAGTGCCTCGGTGCCTTATGAGTATATGTATGAATTTTGGGCTACCAAGGAAATCACTTCAAACAAGATCACCTTCACCATCGACAACAAGCAGCAGACACTTACAGTTTCAGACTTCCGTAAGATTCTTGGTATACGGGATACACCCAAAGGCATGTCATTCTCGAGGGATCCTACTAAAGATGAACTCGTGGAGTTATTTGAAGCTCTTGGATGTCCGGAAATACGAGTTGCGTCTGAATTTACCACTGCTAAAGTAGGACAACCTTGGAGAGCATTGTTGGGTATTCTCAGTAAATGTCTTACACCAAAAATAAGTGGCCATGATGCTTTGCGCAGTCCTTTAATAAACCTCTTCTATGGCATGTACAAAGCTACAAATGCAGATTATGCATTGTTGATATAGGAAGAATTCACCTTTCAACTCTTCTATAACAAGAAGCTGAAGACAAACTTCTTTCCTTATCCTCGGTTTATCAAGCTTATCATTAATTATTTTATGAAGAATGATGCTACTATTGATAGGCGTGCAGCAGGTCGCTATCACACTGAAGAAGCTGATGATACTATGGATCTGAGGCATGAAGGACCGTCTATTGGTGTGATTCCGGGTCCTATTCCTGATTACCTTCTCTCTGAGAAAATCAAAGGTTCTGCTGATTACAAGCTACTGCAGATAGAAATCAAGAAGCTGAAAGCAAACCTTCAGACCGGAGAAGACTCATCTACAACGGTTAAGAGTAAAGGTAAACGCAAACAACCAGCTGCGTTACATGAACCCGAAACCAAGAAGAAGAAGACAGAGGGTAAAAAGGGAAAGGGTAAGGCTGATGAGATGCGTCTACATGACGAAGAAGACATTGTTGATCCTACTCTTGATAAAACCGAGAAACAAATGATGAAGATTGCTATTCAAAGGAGTAGGAAAGATACTGGCGGTAGTGGTTCAGGTGCAAGGGTAGATATTGAGGATGAGTACGTGGAACCAGATGATGTTGATGAGTTTGGGTCACCTGAACATTATTCCACTTCGAAGGAGCCATCAATCCCTATTTCAGCAAGTGTGGAAAAGGAGTCTGTTGCTCCTACGATCATGGTGTCAACTCAACCCTTAGCAACTCAACCTCCACCCATACAACCCTTACCAACCAGACCGGCTTCAACACCATTTCTTCCACCACCTACAATTCCCATCCTTAGTACCGCAGTAACAGCCGAGGCTCTCCAATCTCTCCAATCAACCCAAAGCAGCTCTGCAACATCTACAATGGCTGCATTGGTGATGGCCGAACTGTTGGATAAACATGTGGATACACACAAACGAGAAATGGATGAACTTCGCCAAGAGTTACAAAGACGAGCTCAAAGTGAAGAAGCATCTAGGAAAGCTCAAGAGGAGATGATTGCTAGGTTCGCTGCGGATATGGAGTTGACCCGAAAAGCACATGCAGAAGAACTAGCTCGGGTTAAGCAGACTGAGGCTGATAAGCATGCTGCACGTATCACCAGACTTCAAGCAATGAGGGATAAATACAAAGAGCAAAAAGAAGCACTTGAAGCCTCTGTGAAAGAAAGAGTGCAAGAATCCGTTGAATCCCTAATGCCTAAACTGCGTGATGAGTTGAAGACACTTGCTGCTGACAACTTGATGATCAAATCATCCAATCCTTCAGAAGCCGCCTACAAGATTGCTTATGACTTGACGGATTTTGAATTGAAGAAGATCCTTAAGGCTCGTATGGTGGAACTTGGATCATTTGATAAGTCTAGGATTCAACGGGCTCTATATAAATCCCTGAATGATGCTATCATGGAGGATGATAGGTTATTCAAAACGTTTGGAAGTGTGGTACCTTATCACATTCTACCTGAAGAAGAAAGGGAAGAAAGTGAGGAGGAAGAGGGTACTGGTGAAGAGGAAGAGGAAGAAGAAGGAGAAGAAGAGGAAAAGGATGACGATGATGGTGATGATGAGGATAAGGATGAGGATGATGATGACGAGGATGAGGATGATGATGATGGCGATGATGGTGGTGATGGGAATGAGGAGAGTGCTAGGGGTAGTAACGGGGATGACAATCAGGATGATGATGGGGGTGAACAGCCGAAAGAGGGAGACAAGGCTACCAGCTCCAAGAAAACTGCTAAGACTGGAACCAAGTCCAAGAAAGATGCAGCGCAGAAGGACAAATCAACATCGACGGAATCAAGACGAACTAAGTGGCGCCACGATGTGAATGCCACTACAGCGTCATCGGTTCCCGGTACCTCTATCGCTGTATCTTTACCTATTACCACTAACCCCATTAGTTCTGTTGTTGTTGCTCCTGTGATTGCAGAATCAGTAACGGAACCCGAAGCTGCACAACACTCACCCGTTCACGACACTGCTGAAATGCCTGAATCAGAACCCGCAGATGTTCGCACTTCTACTCCTCAACAACAAGTACAACAATCTACGGTTCCTGAACCAAGCACACGAGACTGGGCAGACACGTTGGAGATAGACGAGACCGCACCACCACAGGCTTGGATCACGGCAGCAGCACAATATGATCCGATCACAGACGCTGACAAAGATGTGTTGTATCTCCGTATCCGAAGTCCGATTGACTTATGTGCATTCTTTGCTCATGAGTATAAGACTTCGGTTACTCCATCCTTGGTCAAGAAAGCGCTGAAAGATAAGAGACTGCGTGCCAAAACCCGATTAACCCGAATGGAGTTCGAGTACTATGCCGATGAGATCCTGAAGGCTCTGAATACCGTTCAACGGCCAGGTCTTCATGAATCAGAAAGAGCTCCACCTCCAATGGATCCTGCTCAAGATAATCAGATTGCTCTTGACTTCTTCGTCACCAATGATCTTGTGTATCTACTGAAGGGGTCATCAAAGTACGCAACCTCCCTGACCTTACTGAAAGCTGCCAACTGGGGGACAATACCCTTTCTCGAGGAAAAGGTAAATCGACTCTGGGTCCCAAAAATGAATCGTAATTATGATATGTATGCTGTCATAGGTGCATCTCATTGGGACGAACGAGTCCGAAGGGCGTACAGGGGTTGCTGCTTGGTCAATCCTGGAAGCAATGTTAGATCCGACATCCGCATCTCCAGCATCTTAGGAATGAAAACTGAAGCCAAGAACGGCTACTATCATGTGACGGAGATTCGCTTGAAAAGGGAGGATGACAGGGAATACAAAATCCAGCAAGGAGATTTTTCCATCATTCGCCTTGAGGATATCGAAGATATGCTGCTTCTGATGACCCGAGATCAACTCACACATATTCCTCGTGAAGACCTGATTGCTTTGAATACAGCACTTCGTATGTTCACACGAAGCGTTGTCATCAATTCACGAGTTGAAGATCTTCAGTTGGGAGTCGAAAGCTATCAAAGGAAGCTCAACTTAACCCGTCCTGTGAATCAAGTGCTACCTCAACATGTAGAAAGATGTCCCTATACCGGCATTTCTGTCCCGAATTACGGCATTTTCTACTTGAACAGTCGAGGTTTGATGAAGTTTATGAGGGTGGGTGAGCTCCACAAGTACAGTGATGGAACCCTTCTACAAGTTAGAGGAAAGTTGGAGCATCTGAACTCGGGTGGGACTTTGCCAGAGATGACGGAGGATTGGCATCCGGGTTACCGGCAGATGGCAAAGTACGTGATCAAGAAGATTGATCAAAAGCTCCGTGAACGTAGATTGATGAGGAGCTTGGAAAGATTCGTGGGTGGAAGACCATATCTAGTGCACCACAAGCTACTGCAACGATCCATCTAATGGGTCGTACACTTCAGGTCCACTTTATATTGGTTTTCAATTGTGAATATGTATATTTGTGAATATTGTGCTTGTATGGCTTGCTGTAGTGTTAAGGTATGATAATTTTTCAAGAATTTCTCACGAGATTCTAAATCTTTCAAAATATATCATACTAAAGCACTACAACTATCCCTTATTAACTTAAGGGGGAGCAATAACTTGTTCTATGGCCAAACATCGATTTCATTTTTACCCAAAGACCGATTAATCCATTCAATATCCCAAATATTAATGGTTAACATTTTGGATAAGGGGAGAAAATGGGATTAAGGAGACGTAAGTGATACTTGGCTAAAAGATGAAAAAGACTTAACGATTATCCAACTTAATATGTGTAAAGCACATGTTAAGGGGGATCGTTTTTGATGAACAAAACACCTAAGGTACAAAACTTTTGATTTCAATATCACAAGTACTTTAGTGATTTTCAATGATTTTTCATGGTGGCAATTCCTTCCCAAAACACGCTTAATTCACGACGGATGTGGTGACAAAAGGGTGGTAGGAATAGGTTTAGTCCAATGATTCATCAGAGCCGATGGAATCTTCCCAAGGACAATTCCCTAGATAGAATTAGAAGTCCTAGGAAAGATGGAGAAAGAATGTGAACGTAGCTGAATGCTGACCAAGTACTTAAGCTAGCACTGGAACAATCACAACAAGGTGCTAGTGATGACGTATTGGTAAGCATTGAAGGGGTTGAAGAATGAAAAAGAAATGTAAAGATAAAGGGTGTAAAGAAAGAAGCCCTCCTTACAACTTTAGGCAGAAACCGGGTCAATACATATGCTATTGAGGTCATTTTTGCTAATGATTCTCGGTATTGAAGAAAGACATCATGGACCCAGTGATGCAATGCACAACCCTTCCTAGCTAACTCAAATATCTCTCAAAAGGTATTTGTTTTAATCACACGGAGATCAACACGTTATCTATTGGTTTATTCACTCCGAATAGACTGGTATTGAAAAGGTGGCACTCCTCTCCAGCCATCGCTCACTAAATCAAAACGCACAATCGAGTCTAGAGCCAAGAGATCATCAAAAGTCTCATTAGGACACTTTTCATTTATTCCTTGCTTTCTCACACACTGTGAAAAGTAAGAGATTTTCATGAGTCCTACGCAATATTCCTGTAATATTGCCAGAACATCCGAGTAATACGTAAGTATTACAATGAAGATGGAAATCCTGCTTGAGCCAACATCAAACAAGCTCATGGTAGGTTACACGTGCGGTTCTTTTAGAACCAATCTTGTGAAAAACTGGAAGGTAACAGTGGTTTAATTCTTAATTGAAATTAAACTCGTTCCAGGCCTCTTCGCATTATCATATGATCTTGCCAGAACACTCAGAGTGACTCTTTATTGACCACAGTGACGAGTGGAAATCCTTCTAGTGTCAACATCAAACAGCACTTGGTAGGTGACGTGTGATAGGTGTCTAAACACCCATCTTTTCTACCACTTAATTACAATAATAACCGGACCAAAACGTGTATTTTATGTCTTTTATGTCGGAATTATGCATGGTTTGTGTTTTTGTTGTATTTTAGGATGAAATTATGAAAGGTGGAGAAAACACGGGAATTCACGGGCATTCACGGCTTTTATTGAAGAAAAAGATGAAAGACGAAGTCAAGAAGTCAAGAGTGGAAAAAGAACGGAAGTCCAAGACCAATTCTGAAGAATTATCGAAGAAAAAGTCAAAAGACGGAAGTTTATCAAAAGCCGAGAAACTCAAGTCTATATTATTGAAGAAATTAAAGACGAGTTCAAAAGATATCCCGAGCCACAAGTCCTTAAAGTCCAAACTTGAAAGAAAGATTAGAAGAAAAGGGCTAATGACGCAATTAATGAAGATTAAATGAAGGAAGGACTTAACCTTGCAATTAACAAGAAATGAAGGAGGGGAGGAAGCTTCCTAATCCTCCCCTATAAATAGATTAGGATTGTTATCATTTGTTTTGTTGGCTAATAGTGACAATTAGTCCTTCCACCTTTAATTACCTTGTCAATTTAAATACTTGCACATTTAATTACCTTGTCTTGCACTTAATTACCATTTAATTCAAGTAAGTTTTCCTTTTTAATTCTTGTCAAGCTTTATCTTTATCTTGTTAATCTCATTCTTCCTTTCTTTATCTTTGTGTTGATTTGTTTATGTTCATGATCTTTATTTTTGTTGATTTATTTAAGTGGGTTTTGATTAATTTGATTAAGTTTTGTGAGTTTTATGGATTTGGATTGATTGTTTATGCTTAATATTTGATTATCTATTTGTTTGGTTTAATCTTTTTGTTGATTTGATTGAGTTTCTTTTTGATTCGTGCGTTTAGCTTTTTCTTGTTCTTCGGTTCCACAGTAACTGTTTTTCCCAGATTCGTGCCCTGTGATATTCCGAATAGGCGTGGATAATTGTGTTCTATTCGGAACATTTTATTATTCCGCATAGAGATTTTAAGAATTGCTTATTCGGAATATTTTATTATTCCGCATAGGGATTTTAAGAATTGCTATTCGGAACATTCTGGATATTCCGAATAGGGGAAACTTTCCGATTAAGGGTGATTTTCCGAATAGGACTGATTTTCCGAATAGAGTATATATTCCGAATAGGAGAACATTCCGAATAGTGACAGTATTCCGAATAGGACCCATTATTCCGAGTAGGCACTTTATTCCGAATAGGAAATCTTTCCGAATAGGCAAATATTCCGCATAGGGCAATATTCAGAATAGGGACAGATATTCCGAATAGCCTTTTATTCCGAATAGGAGTTTATTCCGGATAGGGAAATCTTAGTTTTCTGCCTTTTTATTTTAAGTTTTATTTTTCCCGCCTTTTTATTAGTGCACTTTAAGTTTATTTGCCTTAGTTTAAGTTTTAGTTTTAGTTGCGTTTTAAGTTTGCCTTAGTTAGATTTAAGTTTGCGTTATTTACTTTATTGCCTTTTAATTTTAGTCTTGCTTTTAAATACTTGCACTTTATTTTAATTAGACTTAGATTTATTTTAATTGCACCTTTTTTCTTTAATTGTTTTGCACCTTTAATTTTCAAAACTACAACGACACATCTTTGTTTCACCAAAGTTCAACTGAGTCACACATTAAATAATAAAGTTTTTCAATTCGAAGAGAACCACACAACGAACTTTTAATTAATTTTTATACGGCTAAAAGACGTGTATCAAATGGCGTCGCTGCCGGCTCTTTTCGTAAAGATCAACAGTTTTTTGTGAGAGACACGTTGCTTTTTGGGACCCGTTCACTTGTGAACGTTATTTTTCTTGCATAAAAAATTCATAAAACTATAAAAATTAAAAATTTCAAAAATCCAAAAAGATTTTATCTTTATTGTGTATATATATTGTCTTTGTGTTTGGTTTTGTTTTCTTTTGCATTTTCAGGTGTATGCGTACTAGATCTTCTAATTATCAAGAGCCCGAGCCTCAAGAAGATTTAGATATGGCAGGTGTTAACAACAATAATCAACTACCGCACCTCAATAATAATAACAACAATGCTCCTCCACAGCCCGATCTTCGGACCATGGAGGAACTTTGTCAACCAACAATGTTTGGACGAGGAGGACCGATTGCGCCGATGCAAATCAACGCTCCTGAGTTTTCGTTGAAGCACCACATGATTCAGCAAGTGCAAACAAACCCATTTAGAGGATTGCCTGATGATGATGCCAACAAACACCTCGACAAGTTCATTACAATCACCCAAAGCATGAAGTTGCCTGGTGCCACAATGGATGTTCTCCGCCTACAACTCTTCCCGCATACTTTATCGCATCATGCCGAGAAATGGTTTGATCGTCTCCCGAAGAATTCTATTCACACTTGGGATGACATGACTCAACGCTTTTTGTCGCGCTACTTTCCACCATCCATGGTCACAAGCCTTCGTAATCAGATCAGCGGTTTCATGCAAGATCCCGATGAATCTCTTTTTGATGCATGGGAGAGATATAATGTCTTGATCTACCGTTGTCCAAACCACAATATGCTTCCGGTCACTTTGATCGATACTTTCTACAACGGATTGACTTTTCGAGATCGTGATACGATCAATGCAGCCGCCGGTGGCACATTCATGAAAAGGAGACCCGAGGAGTGTAGAGAGTTAATTGAAAACATGACTACTCATCATAAGAACTGGGATTCCTCTGCTTCTTCTAGAAATAACACGAGAGTCAATGTTTCTTCTACCTCAGCAAACCCTGAGATGACCGAACTCACCCGCATGATGGCTGAAATGAGCAAAAGTATTACGCTTCTCGCTTCAAATCAACAACAACAACAAGTTAAAGCGGTTGCTAATCCTTGTGAAACATGTGGCGGTCCTCACTCATACACTGATTGTCCTTCGACACAAGGAAATCCGGAAAATGTGTATGCAGCTTACGGTAATTATTCACCGGAAAATTACCAAGCTAGACAACAAGGGGATAGAAATCTGCTGAGCTACCGTTCCAACAATTACCTTTCACCCGGTTTTTCTCCTCAAAACCAAAATCCCGCCAACAACTACAATAGAAGCAACCAAATCCCACCTCGTGCTTCTAACCCTTATCAACCACCCACCCAACAACACCCACCCATTAATCCCGATGTTGACACAATCATGAGAACTCAAGGTGAGAAAATCAAGAATCTACAGAGCCAAATAATCAATTTGAAAGGAGATATCTTGAAGCAAGGTAATGACATCCGAACCGAGGTTCGTGATAATCTTCAATCCTCTTTCATCACTCAAACTATTGAATTGAAGAATCTGTTGGCTAGTTTCTTGCCTGAAGCTCAACCTTCTTCTTCTTCGGGTTCTCTACCTTCAAACACCGTCACTAATCCGCGAGCCAATGTGAGTGCTATTACTACTCGTAGTGGAGTCACCATCGTAGGACCACCAATCTCACCCCCATCATCTACACCTCCTCCACCACCATGTATCCCTACTCCTCCTACACCTAGTATTAGTGCACCATTACCGTCGCCGCCTCGACGTGATGAAGTTCCCACGAATGACCCTTCAACATCACAACCTTCACCAACTACACCTCCACCCAATCCTTATCAACCCAGAATCCCATATCATTCTCGCATAGGCAAGACCAACGAGCTAACCAAGAATGACTGCAATGTAATGAAATATGTGGATATGCTATCTAAAATGACCATCAACATTAGCCTTGTTGAAGCACTTTGCCACATGCCGAAATTCGTCAAAGCATTCAAGGACTTGCTTAGCAAGAAGGAGAAGTTGCTTGAACTCGCCAACACACGCTTAAATGAAAACTGCTCTGCAGTCCTTCTTAGAGAACTTCCGGAAAATCTTGGAGATCCCGGTCGTTTTGTGTTGTCTTGCGTATTCAACAAAACTGAAGAATTTACTGCCCTTGCTGATCTCGGGGCTAGTATTAATCTTATGCCACTCAGTGTTTGGAAGACACTATCATTGCCCGATCTCATTCCTACAAAGATGACTCTCGAACTTGCAAACCGCACTCTCGCTTACCCCGTTGGTATAGCCGAAGACGTGTTTATCAAGGTTGGCACATTTACCTTCCCGGTCGATTTTGTCGTAGTTGATTATGAAATGGACCCTCGTATTCCTCTAATACTTGGTCGGCCATTCTTGAGAACCGGACGTGCTTTAATAGATGTGGCCGAAGGTGAGTTAATCTTACGAGTCGGGGATGATTCTAAAATTTTTAGAATGGGGAAGCTTACAGGCAAATCTTTTGGAGACCGAGAATCAGTGAATATGATAAATGTGCTCGATGACTTTACTGTCTATGACAATCCTCTATTCGAGTCTTCCACTGATAATCCACTCTTTGAAGATAATGTGGATGATTCTCACTCTACTTTGGACGCTTCTCCCATTTATGATTCACCACCGGTCTTTGACGCTTATGATGATGATGATTCTAGCTCAGATTCGGATGATTTTGAGTATACTTCTGAGTATCCCGAGCTACCCACTTTCGATGATTTCGATGAGGCTGATACTCTCTCGAGCGATTCTTCCCATGATGAAGATCCTCCGCCATCACTCGATCCTACTTTGGACGATTACTCATTCGAGGAAGATTTCTCTGAATTTCTCAACACATACTTCCCTCATGAGAGTGATGCACCTCCTTTGGACTTTGAAGATTATCGTCTTGATCCTACTTTGGATTTGAAGAGCATTTTGTCCAAGGAGAAGAAACCGGTTGAGATCGAAATCCGTTGCACGTATGATTTGACACCTCTTTGTCCCACTTCTGAGGACGAGGTTGTGCTTCTTTGCGGATCTTCTTCACACTCGGCTGAGCCGGAGTGCTATTTTCCCCTGAAGGAAAAGGTGTTCGATCCCGGTATTGAAGTCTTTAAGCCATCTCAGTATCCACCTGATGAAATAAAAGGAAAAATCTTTGGAACCATTGAAGACATGTTTGCACCGCTTCATACTTGCTTCTACCGTGCTCCATAACTGCTTAAGGGAACCTTGCCACTCCTCTTTTGGCTTGCCTTGTTCGCCTTAAGCTCTTGCTTATTGATGGATGAAAACTATGTCTTTGATCCTGGTGGATTTATTTCATGCTACTTCCGTTGATGATCAAGGTCGAGTCAGGCTCACGACTCGGTTAACAAAAATCAAGCGCTTCTTGGGAGGCAACCCATGCATCTATCATTTCGCTTTCTTTATCATAAGTGTAGGGGGGACCCTTTGGATTGCTATTTCCTCTCCTCACTTCTTAATCAGGGATTCGAGCTTCAATGATCCACTCTTGATGATTCTTGACGACCCGTGATTCCGTGTTCTACTTTATCCCGGTTCTATCCTAAACTCTTTTCGATTCACTATTTTATATTTTCTCAATATTAAAATAGGAATCTCTTTAGTGGTCTTTTCCTTAGCAAGAGTTAAACAACATGCACAATGTCCTAAGTGTAGGGGAGTTTACTCCCACATGCTTAAACATTGAGGACAATGTTTATCTTAAGTGTAGGGGGGACTTCTATCGAAGTTAAGTGGTCTTTTCCTTGTATTTGTCCTCATTTTAACCGGAAAGTCAATTTTTCGACATTTTTCAAAATTTTTGATCTATTTTGGCCTATTAGTTGTTATCTTTGTATAGTTAATTTTCTTCCTTTGTTAGAATAAATGTTTAATAAGTGGTTTTAATTTTCAAACGTTGTGAATCTTTTGACTCAATCCGAGTTTACTCTAGCTAGTATCCTTAACGTGTTTAAGTCAAGTTTTGCTAGGCTTTTATTTAGGGAGCTATAAAACGCGAAAGTCTTAACTCTCACGGGTTAAGAACAAGAACTTTTCGCAAGTTCCTATAATTGATCCTAGAGAGTCGTTTATCAAGGGAACTTTAAGATGCGATTTCTAAACTTGAAAGAGTCTAAGAATTTGCAAGTTCCTATAGGCGACTCGAAAACCCAAAACTTTGATTTAATAGGCTAAGTATTCACAAGTCTCATTACTTGAGATTTTAAACTGTGGAGAACGAGAGATGATAGAGAAAATTATAAGTCGGTATTCTTTCATGAATTTATGTGAGTTAATTATAAGCCTATTCTCCCATCGCTTGCTAATAAATTTATATGCTAATAAATAAGGTTGTACGATTTGAAAAGTTACTTAGCTTCTAGCCCCAGATCGTTTAAAAGTTGCTCTGTAATGACGAGAGTTCATAGCCAAGGCATAACTTATGAAGCGGGGCGCGAAGATTGGCGAGTCCGAAAAGGCCCTAACAAGGCATGAGGGCTATGTTTTGTTGCTAAAGATCCAAAAGTGATGTGAAGAATCATTTATCGAAAATCAATATGAAGGATCGAGACACACGACGAAAAGCAAAAACTCCCCAAAAGTCATGGAGAAGTGTATCCGAAAAGACCCTAACAAGGTATGAGGATAAATAGATCCAAGTCAATAAAGGAGGCGGATCGTTGTATATCAAAATCCAAAATAAAGATTGGAGAAAAATGAAGAAGTCGTGGTCCATATATGAAGAATCTCTCAAAAATTCCAAGTGAAGAAATTCCAATTATGAAGAGAAGACCATTATTTCATGAACGTCTCTCAAGATTTGAAGTATGAAGTCGCTGCCAAATATCGGCCCGAGAAAGGTCTCAAATCGCGAAGTTATGCCAAGATATGAACTTTTTGATATCCCGAGAAGCAGTTTTAAAAGATTTGGTCCTTTAGCTAACTACTGATTAAATCGTGCACTTTATTTTCAGACTAAATAATTATCGAAATAAGTCAAACAATGCATCTTCGTGATCATTCAAGACAAATAATAAAATATAAGAGATACCCATAGGAATAAGGGAGTCTAAGTGAATAATTGGCCCATATGAGTTCGTGTTAGTTTATTAACTTATAATAACAATGATCTCGTTTTTAAGCTTGGTTTGGAGAAAGTGAAAAGTTGAGGATGATGATTATTCATGACATTTTCAAAACCCAAGGTATGCTTTTAATTTCTTTATTTTGAATGTCTTTAATTTCCTATCTCTTTAAATAAAGGCCAACGTGGATTGATTATGATGAAAAGTGTAAACATGCTTTGTAACTAATGCATTGCATGAGGACATTGCAATGGTCAAGTGTAGGGGATTTGATAGGTGTCTAAACACCCATCTTTTCTACCACTTAATTACAATAATAACCGGACCAAAACGTGTATTTTATGTCTTTTATGTCGGAATTATGCGTGGTTTGTGTTTTTGTTGTATTTTAGGATGAAATTATGAAAGGTGGAGAAAACACGGGAATTCACGGGCATTCACGGCTTTTATTGAAGAAAAAGATGAAAGACGAAGTCAAGAAGTCAAGAGTGGAAAAAGAACGGAAGTCCAAGACCAATTCTGAAGAATTATCGAAGAAAAAGTCAAAAGACGGAAGTTTATCAAAAGCCGAGAAACTCAAGTCTATATTATTGAAGAAATTAAAGACGAGTTCAAAAGATATCCCGAGCCACAAGTCCTTAAAGTCCAAACTTGAAAGAAAGATTAGAAGAAAAGGGCTAATGACGCAATTAATGAAGATTAAATGAAGGAAGGACTTAACCTTGCAATTAACAAGAAATGAAGGAGGGGAGGAAGCTTCCTAATCCTCCCCTATAAATAGATTAGGATTGTTATCATTTGTTTTGTTGGCTAATAGTGACAATTAGTCCTTCCACCTTTAATTACCTTGTCAATTTAAATACTTGCACATTTAATTACCTTGTCTTGCACTTAATTACCATTTAATTCAAGTAAGTTTTCCTTTTTAATTCTTGTCAAGCTTTATCTTTATCTTGTTAATCTCATTCTTCCTTTCTTTATCTTTGTGTTGATTTGTTTATGTTCATGATCTTTATTTTTGTTGATTTATTTAAGTGGGTTTTGATTAATTTGATTAAGTTTTGTGAGTTTTATGGATTTGGATTGATTGTTTATGCTTAATATTTGATTATCTATTTGTTTGGTTTAATCTTTTTGTTGATTTGATTGAGTTTCTTTTTGATTCGTGCGTTTAGCTTTTCCTTGTTCTTCGGTTCCACAGTAACTGTTTTTCCCAGATTTGTGCCCTGTGATATTCCGAATAGGCGTGGATAATTGTGTTCTATTCGGAACATTTTATTATTCCGCATAGAGATTTTAAGAATTGCTTATTCGGAACATTTTATTATTCCGCATAGGGATTTTAAGAATTGCTATTCGGAACATTCTGGATATTCCGTATAGGGGAAACTTTCCGATTAAGGGTGATTTTCCGAATAGGACTGATTTTCCGAATAGAGTATATATTCCGAATAGGAGAACATTCCGAATAGTGACAGTATTCCGAATAGGACCCATTATTCCGAGTAGGCACTTTATTCCGAATAGGAAATCTTTCCGAATAGGCAAATATTCCGCATAGGGCAATATTCAGAATAGGGACAGATATTCCGAATAGCCTTTTATTCCGAATAGGAGTTTATTCCGGATAGGGAAATCTTAGTTTTCTGCCTTTTTATTTTAAGTTTTATTTTTCCCGCCTTTTTATTAGTGCACTTTAAGTTTATTTGCCTTAGTTTAAGTTTTAGTTTTAGTTGCGTTTTAAGTTTGCCTTAGTTAGATTTAAGTTTGCGTTATTTACTTTATTGCCTTTTAATTTTAGTCTTGCTTTTAAATACTTGCACTTTATTTTAATTAGACTTAGATTTATTTTAATTGCACCTTTTCTTTAATTGTTTTGCACCTTTAATTTTCAAAACTACAACGACACATCTTTGTTTCACCAAAGTTCAACTGAGTCACACATTAAACAATAAAGTTTTTCAATTCGAAGAGAACCACACAACGAACTTTTAATTAATTTTTATACGGCTAAAAGACGTGTATCAACGTGCAAGATTCTTTATGAATTAAGCTCGTGACAACTGGAAAGCAACGATGGTGAAAATCTTAATTGAGATTCACTTGTTCCAGGTTTCATGAATTGACGGCTTTTAATCACAAGGATAATTTATCCAAGTGATTCACTCTTTATGTTCGCAGTCAGCTTTGGACGGTCGAATAAAGAGAACGGGTTTACCCGCGAAATCCTGTCAGGAAGTTACTTAATTGAAACTATCCGTCACGGGTACGATATCTAATATCGTCCAACGGTCTTCACCGACCGGAGGTAAAATGCTACCGAATTAGAATAAAATGTTCAAAGCCATTTTATTCGTGTCGTTGCTGTGTACCTGTTAAAGACGGTGGCATTGCTGTGTACCTGTTGAAGACGGTGGCGTTGCTGTGTACCAGTGAAGACGGTGGTGTTGCGGTGTACCTGTAGAAGTCGTTCCCACATGCTTATGTTTTTCTGCAACAAAGTTTAGCAAAAATTCAAGAAAGTACAAGATAAAGTCTTCCGCTGTACCAAACTCTGAAACTTTCAAGAACTCATCAAAAAGACATAAGTGTGTGGAACATGGAGTCACAAGAAGGCAAATTCACAAGAGAGGCAAAGATCGCACGTGAAAGGCCAAAGAACAATGCTCTCAAGCCAAAGCCAAAAAGATCAAACCAACATATTCACAACTAAAGAAAGAAAAGAAGAAAAGACTACGAGCTAAAGAACGAAGACTTAGTATAGTATGCTAGGTTTAGAATTTTGTAAAGTGGAGTGACCTCCCTTAGGGGGAGATTGTTAGAAATACGTTTTACGTATATTAGAAGTATCGGTCACTCCACAATAATGTTTATGTTGTAATAGCTCGTAGTTAGAAAATAGTCATTAGTTACTTATTAACTTAAGTAAGAACCGGTCCATGGGCTTGTCATGGACCGGCCCAAGCCCATGTTTGCTTGGAACTATAAATACCCCTTTCCACCATGGAAAGGGGTTGGTTGTTGTCATTTGCTAGTTTCCATTTATTAAAATAACACATAGTTTCTCTCACTTTCTCTCTCTAACTTTCTCTCTCTAGAAATCAACAAACCCCTTCATAGATTCATAGGTTATCAATATTCTACACTGGGGCTATCTGTTCTCTCGAAAGCTCGAGGACGGAGCTTGTTGAATCTCTCCAGCCATGTGGCCAATGTCACTAGAGAGGAGGAGGTACTGGGTGATGCTGCTGATTGTTGGCAGCCTGAACCTCAACCCTGATTTCGTTCCTCAGCTGAGGAAGCAAAGCTTGCATTGCAGCTTGGATTGCTGCATTGAGTTGTTCCTGATCGCGTGTGAGAACCATCTGACAGTATAACATAAAATACATGATTAAACTGATCAAAACATAAACTATATACATGAAAAAATTTATACCAATAAATCATGAGAAAAATTTTATGCAGGAAAATTTGTACATGAATGCATGATGCAGTTTTATGAAAACTTTTATATGCACGAGAGTGAACGCCTATGGCCAGTTCACCCAAAATAAAAGACATGGCGAGGGGATGCTATGGGTCGGTCCCGAATTTAAAAGTTTCGATAAAACACATGCGACTAAATAGGGCAAGTACTGTACCAACCGTTACTTAGTCATAAACCTGCGACAATGACATATATATGTATGCATGAAAATGATGAATGCATGAAAACCGACTGTCATTTCTAGGAAGACCATAGTGACTACCCACTAATCACAGGTCATGTTTTGAGAGCCTACATGTCGAAGCCTTGGCTCTGATACCATAATTGTAACACCCCATTTTGATAAATGGAATGTCATACGTGATTATGGCGTGTTATCAAAGCATACAAGGATAAATGTCTAAACATTACATGACCATAAAGGAAATACCGGAATCGAACATCGGTAGTCCAAAAGTAGAACTCATCACACACAAACATAAGTACTGTAAATGAAAGGACTAAACAATGTCCGTGGAAATGAGTATCAAAGTATAGATTAATGTATAAAGTAAAGAAGGCTAGAAAGCTTACAGTCCATATGCACGTACGATTAAAGTCTACGAGCGTCCCTGAGTACCTGCCGTTTTGGGAACATGAAAAGGAAAACGACTGAGCAATACGCTCAGTGCACAAATATAAAAGTATAGCATGAATAACATAAGCATACAAACATGAAACAGCGGAAGAAAACTAAGTCCTGGATAACCTGGTTATATCTTAGTAAAACTGGTTTTATAGTTTGAAAAGCCTTATGTTTATCTTGTAAAAACTGTTTAACATATTTTACCATTAGCCAATATAGGTCATGAAATATCAACGTGCATGAATACTTGGAGGGGTGACCTCGTCATGAAAATTAGAGGGGCTGCCTCTAATTTAATATACTGGTTTTGGGTAGGAGGGATCAGCTCCTTGTGTAGGATGCAAGGCACATACCACATTCACACTGAGTAATCCGCTGAAAACATGTAACTAGGATGCACCCATACGCCCCACCTGATAATAATAATATGGCCAAAAGCTGAAGGGACGCCACGAGCTATCATTCCGCCGCGGTGAAGTCATAACACTTGTGCCTCCAGTGTTATGGTTATGGTACCTCCATAACTAGGTGAAACTGGTCATGCATGTATATGGCTTTAGGTATTCTAATTAAACATAAGCAATTCATAAACATATAAAACATATACTGGGGAAAACAGTTGGCTACAAACGGGAAATCCTAATAAGGAAAGAATGTCCATACTGAAAGGACGGAGAATCCGTACCTTATGTCCAGTGAACGAAGAAGACGAACGGAAGAGAGTCTTACTTCGATATCACTAATGCTACATAAATACATACGTGTATAAGTATCTGATTACTGAGTACGTAACTGGTTTTATATCATGTCTTAGCTTGTTTTATATGTTCATGTCATGTTTTACTGATTTAAGCTTTATATTGTGTTTATCATATATTTTGTCTATTCTGATTAAGTATTACTTGTATTTCATGTATTATTATACTTGTTTTGTAATAATAAGTAACTTTCTAAAATAAGCAGGTTTCCTAAAATAGAAAGTTTCCAAAAATAGAAAGTTACCAAAAATAGAAAGTTTCCAAAAAATAGAAAGTTTCCAAAAATAGGAAGTTTCCAAAAATATAATTACTGCTTAAAATTGATAAGTTTCTAAAAATAGAAAGTTTCCATAAATAGATTAGCTGCCTTAAATAAATAAGTTTCTAAAAGTAGAAAGTTTCCAAAATTAGATATAAGCTGGATAATTAAGCTAATTATATATGCTTAAGTGTTCTCCGATAAATATTCTAAGTCATGTGATTATATAGTATAGTTTATTAATTATTTCATGTAAATTAAATAAACTATAGGTTAATGTATTTAATTAAATATAACATGATTTAATTAAATTAAAGGTAAAATACTTAGGTTAAAACATGTATTATTATTTCTTAATAATATAACCTAAGTCATGAAATTAATTAATTATAAGTCATGGTTTTTAATAATTAATTATTTATATATTCTAATTAAAAGTTAAATACTTAGGTTAAAATTCATGAATTAACAATTAAATTAATAACCTAAGTCATGTAAATTAAATTAATCATGTTCATGCTTTAATTAATTTAATTTCAAGTCTTGTAAAAAATAATATAACATGCAAAAATATTAAACCTTGAAAAATAACTCATGAACCATACCGTGTTTTAAATCTAAACATGTGAAACATACCCGTGTTTAACACCCATGAACCGGACCCGTAACCATCACCATACCCCGACCTAAGTCGGGGTTTCCCTTGTCTTTGCTGCTGCCGTGATCCGAGACCACCCAAACCACCACCAAGTCGTCTCGGTGGTGCGAGTAAACCCAAGCTGAGACCCCCTTGGGGTTCGGTTAGGCGTCGGCCACAACAAACAAACACCCCTTAACCCTAATTTATTATACCCCATGATTATTAACATGTTTATATCTTGTTTCTAATTAGTTTATTAAAAACATGCATGATTTTATGTGATTAAATAAATCAAAACATAAAAAGAAAAAGGTTAAAGGTTATACCAATCACGTGAATCGAATGAGGATGAACACACAACTATCCTTGCACTAAATCAAAGACCAAAATCAAACCAAATCACCCTTTTGGTGATGCTAAACCCGACGGCCATGACAAAGGAGAAGGAAAAGATTTCTAGGGTTTTTCTTGTTTTTACTAAATGTGTTAAATGAAACATGTTTTCCTCTTTGTCCATGTTTAGTAAAAATTAATGGGCTAGGCCCTTTTGATCTTGTTGTGTCCGTGACATGGGGCCCACATGGGGGTAACCCGAACATTTTCCGTGTCTAAAATATAAGTGTGTTCTCGTGTTCTTAATTTACGTGATTTAATTAGTTATCTATCGTGACTTAAAATATTTATTCGTGTTTGTAATAAATATATATACATACGTAATATTAGCTCGTGATTAGTTTATGTTCATGATTTCATGTTCGTATGTTCGTGATTATAATTATTATTGGAATAATTATCGTGTGTTCATACGTAATAAATACTTATCGTGTTATAACACGTACGTAATACTTGTAATTCTTGTTCGTGAAACGTAACCATGTTATAAAAGGAAAGTTCTAATCATGTACGTACTATAGTAAGGGTACTATTCATGGTAAAAGCATGCGGGTTTTACAGTGAAAATGCAAACCTTAGTTGGGATTTCATCACCTAGCTATTGTATTCGAATCCAAAACAAAGAATAAAGACAAAATGGATATATACTATAAAGCGACGAGCTATAAAATGTCGTCTAAGGAAAAAGGTTTTTAAGTGCTTTGTGCCACCTCGTTTCCCCGCTTGCTTGTGCGTATATTGAGAGGGACGACCGATTATTGGTTTGCCAACTTCAAGTAGTAATAAACCTTATTTTTGTCATTGTTTACTTATTGCACCTCGAGACGTTTAGCTTTTCACCTACGTTTCAAAGTCGAACGAGGGTAGTTTACTTCCATAGTAATTATCCTTACTCCTTGTTTTTATCAATCTTTGATTGATTTGAAAAATAAAAATACCAAAAATAATCTTATTCTAATCTATTTTCTTTTCTTCAACCCTCTAAATTCTCGTCATTTTGGTTTATGAAATTACGTTCTAATCGACTTTTGATTAATCACGATAGACTTGAAAACATTCCTCATAGGAATAGGAATCGTCAACAACGACTAGTGGAACCCGAGCTTCCACCTATTTTTGTTGAGATGGCCGATAACCGAACAATGGGAGGAATTGCTCCGTGCACCCACCGAAGGGTACGGGGAAGCAATCGGCGTGCCGGCTATACCAAGCAGATCATTATGAGATTAAGACGGGTCTTTTATCGCTGATTAGTGCCGACCAATTTCGAGGCAATGAGACGGATAACCCGCATTCTCACATTCGGAATTTTCTTCGTATCACCTCGACTCTCAAGTTTAGAGATGTGCCGAATGACGCGATTAAGCTCATGTTTTTTCTGTACTCGCTCGAGGGAAATGCTAAGCGTTGGTATGAAAAGGAACCACCGGGTTCGCTTTTGACATGGGACAATTTAGTGTCTAAGTTCATGAATTATTTCTTTTCACCATCTAATACAACTCACTTTAAAAATGAAATAACTAGGTTTGAACAAAAAGTGCATGGATCGTTTAAAGATGCTTGGGAAAGGTTTAAGGATTTGTTGAGACAATGTCCACACCATGGTTTCATGGAGTTACACCAAATAAATACTTTTTATAATAGACTTAATATGGTTGAACAAGATTCTTTAAATGCCGCCGCGGGTGGTAATCTTTTAAGAAAAACGCCGAGAGACGCGTGGGGTATCATTGAAAATAAGTCTAGAGTTCAATATTCACGAAACACACCGGTTGTTTCTCATGTAAATTCATCTAATACCGAGATTGCTGGATTGGACTCTAAGATTGACACGATTTTGAATGAGATTAGGAAGAATCCTCATGGATCGATTAATGCGGGTGAAAATTTTTGTGTATTGTGTGGTGGAGCACATCCGAATTATGCTTGTTCAACCACGGGGTTGATCAAGCTAGTGCATTTGGGGCGACATGAACTTATGGCCCTAACAGTCAAGCTCCTCGTCAAAACCATGTTGCTCTACCAGGTTTTCCACCGGTTCAAAATAGATACAACAATGGAAACAATAGGAATAATTTTAACCCTCGTAACCAAGGGAATTTTAATCAAGGAAATGGATTTCATGGCAATCAAAACAATCAGGGTTTTCAAAACAATAATCAAAATGATTTGTCAAGCTATATCAAAACAAATGAGGCAAATTTGAAAGCTTTTCAAAATAATCTTCAAGGACAAATGAACACTTTGAAACTCGATTTTCAAAATACGATTAAGGGGCAAAAAAACAAGATTGAGCTTAACCAAACAAGATTAGAGCAAAGCGAAAACCGTATTGAGAGAAATCAAGCTAAATTTGAGAACAAAATACTTTCGATGTTTGAAGCAATAATGTGCAAACCTTCCTCTTCTTCGGGTGGCTTACCTAGCAAAACCATTCCAAACCCGAAGGGAGAGATCAAGCCCATCACATTCACAATGATAATATTTTGGATAGGAATTTGGTTTCTCGACCTCAAACTTATGTTTCTTATAAGGTGGAAAGGAACCCGGATATTTTAATGGAAGAGAATCACATTTCCAAAAATGTTTCTCATATCCCACCTCTGGTTACTCCCATCACTTCGGTTCCTAAACCACAAGATGTGATCGAGTTGAATCCTTCACCTAAAGAGACATTTCTTGAAGTTACCAAAGCTACTTTGGATGTGACTTGCTCCGCGGTTTTCCTTGATTTCTATCCCGAGAAATATGGAGATCCGGGGCGATTTTTGATACCTTGTGTTTTCCAAGGGCTTGAGGAATGCAAAGATCTAGCTGATCTAGGAGCTAGCATCAACTTAATGCCTTTATCCATGTGGAAGACTCTATACCTATCACCACTTACTCCCACTCGAATGACCATTGAGCTTGCTAATGGAACCACCGCTTTCTCTGTTGGTATAGCGGAAGATATCATTATTAAAGTGGGGAAGTTTTTGTACCTTGCTGATTTTACAATTGTTGATTATGAGACAAACCCTTGTGTGCCTTTAATTTTGGGACGTCCATTTTTGTCTACGGCTCAAGTTCTAGTTGATATGAGGAAAGAAGAGATAAAATTATTTTATGGGGATGAAAATGTTGTTTTCAAAGCGGAAAAAGTTCCAAAATATGTTTCTAAAAATATGGAAAGTGTAAAACTTGTTGAAACTTTTGAAAGTAACACAAAAAATGATTTTTTTCATTTACAAGGGTGTAAGGAAAATCATAGACCCCTCATTTAGGGAAGGTGAAAAGTTAATTCCGGAGGGAGATGTTTGTTCCATTGAAACGTGTTTTAATATTACCTCGTCTCCACTCCCTCCGAAGGACCAAATAGATGATACTAAGGCACATTCTTCCATTGAAGAGCCTTTGATTCCTAACTTCACACCGAGTGAGGTTAGTGACTATTCGTTAGATAAGTTCGTCGATGAACTTGTTGCTCTTCTTGATCTACTTCCACCGGGAAGTGAAGACGTTTTTGATCCTGAGATTGAGCGTGATCTTCACAATTTACCTTCCATTCTCGAGGAGTTCTCCGATGAACCTCCCTCTAGTGAGAATGATGATCTTGTATCCGAGTGTGACACACTCTATACTTTGTCAGATATTTCTTGTGATGACTAGAATGAAGGCACTTATGTGACTTACTCGAATCCTCTCTTTGAAGTTTCAATGAACAATAATCCATTGTTTAAAGAGAATTTTGAGAGAACCAATCCAAAGGGAGATATTAATGTGATTAACATTGAGAACCAATTTCACTATCTCCAACGGATCTTCACCAAACCATCAAACCTCCTTCATCTCTTACCCTTTGTGATGATGAATTCTTCTTTAAGGAGGTTGATGAGTTTCTTTCCATATACATTCCTTCGGAATTTGAGGAAAAGTCTTATGAATCAAAGAGCGATACTCTCTATCTTGAGAATGTTTCTAATGACGGTTTTGAAAACCCTTGGTTTGATCACACAATTTATGATGATGATAATGTTGACCTGGAGGGAGAAATTTTCTTTAGGGAATATCCGTTTGATAACTCTACTCCAAATCTCCCTCCCACTCGCTTTTATCTTAATGTGCGAGTTTTTCACGCGACTCATTTTGAGTATCATAACCCCTTTGTTCACATTCCTAAGAGTGACAAGGTCAACAAGGTTATGCATGTTGATACCACTATGGACGAGACCTTTACCCCACCATTACCATATGCTTTACATGATTATGTATTATCATGGGGGGAAGACACCGTGTTGTCTATTACTTTCTCTCCCGAGGACGAGGTATTTGATCCCGGAATCATTGATTTAGGGAAATCTCGGCCTTTTACCGATACAATAATTGAAAGACTTTTCGATCATCTTGGTGCGAGTTTATCTCGGGAAGCATACTATTTCCATTTCTTGATATGTGATATTAACCACCATCTCCTTTTGGAGATTTGTTTTGGAGTTTCATCCTCTCGTTTGTCATCCGACAACGAGGATGTGATCTTTGACCCCGACATCGTGCTTTATGATGGATTTTATTCCATTAAGCCGGTTTTCACCATTTTCCCTAAGGACAAATGAATGCGGGGATCGAGTCGAGCTCATGACTCGGTTAACAAAAACGAGGTGCCTTGTGTGGGAATCCCATACATTCTATCTTCTTTCTATTTTCTAACACTAATAAGGCTTGATCTTTTGAAGCTCGTGCTCATATTTTGTTGTGATGTGAATATTAGGTATCACCCTAATCATTGAAGACTCTCGTGTTCGGTTTTTGCCCGGTCCACTCAAGCTTCCATACTTTGATTGTCAAATGGGGAATTTATTATCCTTTGATTTTTATCGAATAACGTTTTATCTTAAAGCATAAATAATAAAAGGCTTATAGATTTTCGTGCTCTTGCAATGTTAGGACTTCTGCATTCGACTCTTCGTGTTTTAGCAAGGGGGTGTTACTCTTGAGCTAGGAAACATTGAGGACAATGTTTGGTTTTAGCATGGGGGAGTCAATCGATATAATCTCTTGCACTTGCTTTTGTCGTGTTCAAACGTAATCGTTTTTCTCATTTTTCATAAATTTTTTAAATTTTTAGTGCAAATTTTGTGTTTAATAATAAAAAAATAAGTGTTTTTTACACAAATGTAGGCTTTCCGTTAGTGAAAATAAGAATAGTTTTTGACTCGACCAGTTTTTACCTTAGCTCATTCCGTAACCGCTTAAATTGAGTATTGCTAGAATTTTATATAGGGAACTAAAAAATGCGAAAGTCTCAACAGAACGGGTTTAAGGACAAGAACTTTTCGCAAGTTCCTATAATTGATCCTAGAAAGTGATTTATCAAGGGAACTTTAAAATGCAAATTCTAAACTTGAAAAAGTCTAAGAATATGCAGGATCCTATATGACTTGAAAAACCAAAACTTTGATTTAATATAATCTTAATCTAGACTTGCAAGGCTAAGTGTCCATCAGTCTCACATCTTTGAGATTTTACAATATGGAGAACAAGAGATGATAGAGTTGATCATAAGTTTTGAGGTTAAATCTTCCTTGTATAAGTTTTTTTGTGTTGATTCTTTCTCCTTGTATTTATTTTTCATGCTTAAATATTTAATTGTTTAATAAATGAAGTTTTACCGGTTCGGGTTCAATATCTTAACTCTTAACTCCTTCTTTTTCTTCCCTTGTATTAAAGAAGAACACATTGAGGGTGTCAGCGTCATGGAATTTTTGATCATGGGATTGCGGAATTTGGCTTACTATATGTATCATAAATAAAGAAGAATAAATAAAAACATGTTTTCTAAGAGCCTTCGGGTGGGAGTCATGTAGCACTAGCCTTGTCATTAGAGCCTTAGGGTGTATGGCATGGTGACATGTTTAATAAAAAATGCTTCATCATTATGAGCCTTAGGGTGAATGGTGAATGTCAATTCCCTTGTTTATGTCCAAGGAGCCTTAGGGTGTCGATCATAGATAAGGAGCACTTTTACATCTTAAAGAGCCCCAAGGTATATGATGTAAATGTTGCTAACTCCATTAATAAAGTCAATTCGACTTTGGAGGAAATTTTTTTGCTTAAGTAGACCTATTAGCCAAATATCGGATTCGAGAATTTATTCCTAAAATGGTGTTAATTTATCCTTGATGTGGGCTTTCTTTAGTGACAATGGTTTTTGAGGTTGAGGTTAGGTTTTGAGTGTTGGGTTTACACCGTTTTTGCCTTCATTTTTGGACTGATAATTATTAAATAAGTCAAATGAGCCTTTGGGTGAATGACAAAATTTAAAATCTAGAGATACAATTAGGAATAAAGGAGATTGAGTTTAACACAAATTACTTGTAAAAGTGGTCTTAATATTAGGACTTATGATTGATAATGATCTTGTTTTTAAACTTGGCATGGAAAGAGTGAAAAGTCGAGGACGGTGAATCTAATCAAGTTTTATGATCCTAAAAATTATTTTTCAATAATGAAATCAATACATCATGTATTTGGAAAATAAAGTGTCAAAAGTTGAATAAAAGTGTAGTTAGTAGCTTTATTTTATCATTGCGGAAGGACACGACAATTGCTTAGCAGGGGGGGAGTTTGATATGAGTGTAATTACTCATATCATTTATATCATAAAACGGACATAAAATGCATATTTTACATAAATATGGTATTGTATATGCTTATTTTTTTTGTTTCGTGTGTGTAGGTACCAAGATCACAAAAAAACCCGGCAAAACCGACACGAGTTTGAAGATATTACCAAAAGCCAAAAGACGAGTTCGTTTCTATCATGGAAAAAGAGTTTACCAAAGTTTATTGGGCCTTTGTGGGACCCACATATGCTTAATGGGCTTGAAAGCCCATTTATGGGATTAATAAGTGATTTATGGATGCAAGCCCAATACAAGCCCAAAAAGGAGAAAGTAAAATGGGACGGATGGAAATGTTTATATACATTTTTGGTTTAAAGCCCATTTACAAAGAAATGTATAAATGGATGAAAGTAACTTTTGGGTCCAAGCCCATGTAAACAAAGAAGAAAAGTATAGACGGTGGAAGGATTTATATACTTACGGTCAAAGTTCGGTCAAAAGAAAATAAAAACAAAGAAAGAAAGAGAAACTTGAAGAGAGGAATTGGGAAAAAACATCACCAGTCAAGAACCCTAATTTAGGGTGGTGATTGAATCTCACACTCTCTAAATAATTAGAGAGAACATAGGAGAAAAGGTGCGTGATTACACGAAGATACCAAGAACTATGTGACAGTGTGGCTCTTTGAGACATCACATCTTCGTTCTCATTGGTTGATTTACCTGCCATCTCACAAGGGGCCAATTAAAACCCTCCAAGTCAACATCAAACTAGCACAAGTATGGTCCACCTTGGCAATCCGGGAGAAGGAGGGCATATCTCAGCCTTTGGATCATAACAAGGATGAAAGAGAGAGCCAAGATACTCAATCAAGGGTCAAGATCGATTTCTCATCACCAACAACCTCCACCCCTCACCTCTCGGGTTCGCTATTAAAACCCCCATTTATTCTATAATTTGTATCCCTCTTTTTAATTTACTGTTATAATGGTAGATTGTTTTTAGAAAATTATATTTTTCTTTTAAGTTGTAATGTTTGAATTGTTTTAATTAAATTTTAATCTTTCAGTTTCCTTTACTTTCCATCTACGTTGTGTTTATTTTATATAAAAGTAATTGCAATCTATAAAAAATAATCTGATGTTATGTCTGAAAACCTGTTTGGATGAGCTCGAATCATAGCTTATTTGAATGATGAAGTTAAATTAGGGAAATATGTTTATCCACTGATAGACATATATACATATATATATATATATATATATATATATATATATATATATATATATATATATATATATATATATATATATATATATATATATATATATATATATATAAATATATATATATATATATATATATATATATATATATATATATATATATATATATATATATATATATATATATATATATATATATATATATATATATATATATATATATATATATATATATATATATGATGTTGCTGGTTCGAGTTTAATGATGGTTCGTGATTATGCTTGATGGTTCGAAACTTTTGATTGTGGTTCGATAAACCAGCTCAGTGCTGCGTTTCTTCGTCAATGGTTACGTCACATTAACAGGTCAAGCTCTTTTTATAATTATTTTACTGCTTTAAATGACTTGCTAGTTGGATTGAGTGATTATTTGTTATTTGATCATTGTTATTTGCTGGGTAATATTGTTAATGATTATTGTTTTTGGATCTGATTTACATTTAAACCGAACCTAAAGATCTGTTTTTTTTTATTGTTGAAGTATCGCTGTCTAAGTTGTTAATCCGCTATGATTTATGAGATGCTTTATATGTATTTGGGTTTGATGTTTATTGTTTAAATTTTTTCAAGCTATTAAGTTTTGAATTTGTTTAAAATAAGAATGCTGAATTGAATCTGATTTACTTTAGTTGTTTAATTCGTTATCTGTTGTGATTTGTTGCTTTAAGTCTGCTGAGGTGTTTTGGTTACTTGATTGCTGATTTATTACCTTTGGTGCATCCATTTGTTAGAATTATGCTAAGTTTTTAGCCTGTTGAATATTAGATTGTTTGTTTCGTCTGATATAGAAGTTTGAATTTCATTTGTGCAATAGCTGATATGAGTATCAGTTTGAGTAACTGAGAATTAGTCTAGTTGGATCTGTTACTCTAACTGGTCTGTATTGACATTTGGGTGACTATTTGGGGAACGTTAGTATCAGATTAAAGTTGTTAATCTGCTGAATCATGTTTGTTGCCATGATTTCGTGCTAGCAGGTCTTGATATTGAGTATTTTGGTCTTGTTATATGTGTTTGTCTGCTGGTTTTAACTGTCTTTAGTATCAATACGGTTTTTTAAGGCTGTGTATTTCATCTTTGACTTATTTTGGTTTGCTGTTGAATCATTCATATTGATTTGCCGATTTTTATCTGATTCTGATAAATGATGATACCTGTTTTATGCTTTCCGTTTTGGTGATTAATGTAGTGGTTAAAGGTTGTAATTCGTTACTGTACTGATTATTTTCCATAAAGTTATTGCTATTATTTAATTTGTTGCAGTAAGAGTACTTTTTACTCTTCAAAAATTTAATATATAGGAAAAATTTGTACACAGCATGTCTTGAACTCGAGACCTGCCTTTCATTTACCAACAAGTTAGCCTACTGTGTTAGCCATCCTTTTTTTAAGTAATACTATTAGTTACTAATAAGCATTTTAATTTCAAACTTTCTTTTATAAATAGACGTTTTTTTATTATATTGTTATTTTGAAAGTTTACATAAATAGAAATTAAAATTACTTTTTGTAGTAAAATTGTTTAAACAACTAGTTTTATTAATTAGTTTAAATTAAAAATAAATAAATAAAGTTTAAAAAATAAAATAATAAATTTTTAATTACTTTTAATATTAATATTGTTTAAATAATTTTGTTACAATAAAAGGTAAAAACAAAATAATATAGATTTAATTTCGTCTTTTAGATTTATATTTTGGGTAGCGATTCATGCACTTTTAGGTAAAAACGTAGGAATTTAGATAAAAACCAAAACCAATTCAAATAAATTGTCCAAATTAAAACGAAAGTCTCAAATTTACAATTTCTTCGTGTACAACGAACCGGGATCACTCTCGTGTTAATTAATTCGTCTTTAGCTAATTTTAGATTATTACTTTTTCCTAAAGGTAGTTTTCTACTATTTGATCTATAGTGTATTACATTAAAATACACCGACACTTTTCCCACACATCAGATTAAATCATACGAATCAAATGAAATAACAACAACCAATCACAAATCTACCCCATGGCGATTGATACCAATTGTTGTCCCTAGCTTTGTGATGATCAAACAAGAAATAAAGAAGAAAGATAGATGAAAATAGATGAATTCTAGAGAGAGAAAGTGGAGAGAGAAAAGAGAGAGACGTGTGAAACTTAGTGAATATTACATTCAAAAAATGAATAACCAACATACCTCTCCTAACATGCTAGGAGAGCTATTTATAGCCTTGCCTACATGTGGCATAATGGGCTATATGTTTGATTGGGGTCAGGCTTGAATAAATGCTTAGTACCTTGAAAGAGTCCTTTTAAGCTAGCCATCAAGCCCGTAATGTCACAACTATTTTAACTAACTATTACAACGTTCTAATAAATGTTTCAGTATAAACCTATGACTGAACATTCTTGTTTGACTCAATATTTTGAGGCTAACATCTTCCTTAACCAATACTTTCCACATGCTGAACATGAGAAGCTTAAGCGGGATTATCATAATATCCGACAAGTTGCTGGGGAGAATAGCAACAAATTCATGCAGAGGTTTCTCTGTTTGGCTGGTATCTTGGGAGCAGTAGCTGGTACTGCTTAGGAGCAAGCTGAGAAGTTTTGTTGGGCTCTTCGCACTTCGGTCGCCAACAGTTTGGTTTGTGCTACGTTCGCTATAGTAGCACAGGTGGCCGATGCAGCCCGTAAGCTTGAGATGCTTCAGGAACGAGAGGAGTTTGGTGATGATAGAGCAGTGAAAAGGTATCTTCAATCACCAATTGTAAACCATTCATTTCCATCAGTATTTTAAATTTCATATCATCCTTTGTTCAACTTTATATTCCAAGCAGAAGACTAACGATCGTAAGCCTGTGACCGTTCAACAACAAGCATCCAAGGGAAACGGTCAGACTAACGACCATTCTGGTTCTGAGAGGCGTGGCTGTAATGGTAATTACCGTAACAATGCTAATAACTCGAACAACAAAAGGTCCCTACATTAACCTTCTTTCATGTTAAACTATCTTATGTTATGGTATTCTGACACTCCAACGATTCTAGTTCAAGAACAACAATGGTAAAGGCAGGGATCAGGACCGTAGAGGTTCAAAACCTAACCGTTCTACCTCATCTGGCTCTCAGATAACTAGGACGCCTGATGGAGGATTCACGCATCCTATATGTCCTACTTATTCGCGCATACATTCTGGTGTTTGTCACCGAGGTACTGGTGGTTGTTTCATGGTGGTTGTTTCAAGTGTGGCCAACAAGGCCATCAGCAGAAGGACTATCACTAGGGTGAGATAGAAGGAAACTCTAGACATGCCGACACCAAGCCACCTCCTACTTCTGGTCGCGTGTTCACTACTACTAGAGATCAGGCGAACAAGACTTCAGGTACCATCACCAGAAATCTCTTTGTGAATGGGTTGGCAGCATGTGTGCTATTTGATACTGGAGCGACTCATTCAGTCATATCCACTACTTTTGTTGTACGTGTTAGGATTTACCCTATGCCATTAGATAATGCCTTATGCATTTCCACGCCACTTAGGGACTCTGTACGAATCACTCATGTGTACAGAGATCTTTCCCTAGAATTTGACGATAAGATTCGCAGAGTTGACGCACTTCCTTTGGACATGTGCGATTTTGACTTGATTGTGGGCATGGACTGGTTATCCGAACACCAGGCTACGATTGACTGCCACACTTATCGGGTTATCTTCGGTGATGTTAAATCTCCAGAGTACCTACACCGTGGTTTTCTGCCAAGGAGGTCGGTATAAATAATTTCATCCATGGAGGCGCGTGCACTACTTTCACATGGCTGTTAGGGCTTCATAGCCAATATTCTTGACATTACTACCGAGTCTCCATAGATTCAAGAGCAGCCTATTATGTCAGAATTTCCTGACGTTTTTCCTAATGAACTTCCGGGCATACCACCTGTTCGTGAAGTCGAGTTTGAAATTGAGCTCATTCCAGGTGCAGAGCCAATTTCCAAAGCTTCTTATCACATGGCGCCTATAGAGCTTAAAGAACTAAAAGATCAGCTGCAGGACTTCTGGAACGAGGTTTCATCTGTCCCAGTGCATCGCCATGGAATGCACCAGTACTGTTCGTGAAGAAGAAAGACGGCAACATGCGTTTATGTATAGACTATCGTGAGCTGAACAAGATCACGATCAGGAATCATTATCCTTTGCCGAGAATTGACGACCTTTTTGATCAACTTCAGGGCGCCAAGTATTTCTCCAAAATCGATCTGAGGTCCAGCTACCATCAATTACGGGTCAAGGAGCAGGATATCTCTAAGACTGCTTTCCGTACACGTTATGGGTACTACGAGTTCGTAGTCATGCCATTCGGACTCACTAATGCTCCAGCTTTCTTCATGGATTTTATGAACTGTGTATTCAATAAGTTTCTGGACAAGTTCGTTATCGTGTTCATTGATGACATTCTGATTTTCTTCAGATCTAAGGAGGAACATGAGGAACACCTTCGTATAGTCTTGTAGATTCTTCGTCAGAAGTAGTTGTATGCCAAGTTCTCCAAGTGTGAATTTTGGTTAAGCAAAGTGGCATTTCTAGGACATATTGTATCTGCAGAAGGGATCACCATGGATCCTGCAAAGGGCGAAGCTATCACCAAATGGCCGAGACCTACATTTTTAACTGAGGTCAGAAGTTTTCTGGGTTTAGCTGGCTACTACCGCAGGTTTGTAGAGAACTTCTCACGGTTAGCCTTGCCTTTGACTAAGCTGATGAGGAAAGGAGAGAAATTCGTCTGGACGGAAGAACGAGAGAAGAGCTTTGAAGATCTTAAGCAGAAGTTAGCGACTGCACCTATTCTTACTCTCCCATATGGCTCAGGTGGATTTCAGATATATAGTGACGCTTCGGGAAAGGGTTTAGGCTACGTTCTCATGCAACATGGGAAGGTTATTGCATACGCATAACGACAGCTGAAACCTTATGAAGAAAACTATCCTACTCATGATTTGGAGCTTGCAGCAATTTTTTTCGCGTTGAAGACTGGAGACATTATTTGTATGGTGAATCATGTGACATATTCACCGACCACAAGAGTCTCAAGTACATCTTCACCCAGAAGGAACTGAACATGGGATAGAGGAGATGGTTAGAGCTATTGAAGGAATACGACACCAACATTCAGTACCATCCTGGTAAGGCGAATGTGGTGGCAGATGCTCTAAGCAGAAGGTCGGGTATGATTGCTGGCATCCGGATTACAAAGGAGGCCATCCGTGACCTAGAAATGACTGATATTGAGTTTTGTGTACGAGGATAACATGGTTACTAGGCTAATCTTAGAGTGGAACCAGACTTACATTCTAGGATCAAGGAAGCTCAGAAGGACGATGGTGAGATTTGGGCTATCATTCAGAACCTTGATTAGCAGACGGAGTTTAGTGTCGACAATGACGGTATTTTATGGCAAGGCACTAGACTAGTGGTTCCTGATGACTCTACACTCAGGGAATCTGTCCTGACTGAAGCTCACAGCTCTCCATTTATCATACATCCTGGTTCTACCAAGATGTACCACACCATCAAGCAACACTTTTGGTGGAGTGGTATGAAGCAGGATGTTGCCACCTTCGTTTCTAAATGTATGATCTACAAACAAGTTAAGATCGAACACCAGAGAGCTAGTGGTTTAATACAACCATTAGATATTATAGCATGGAAGTGGGACAAAATCTCCATGGATTTTGTTACTGGTCTTGCTGTGACTCAGAGGAAGAACGACACTATCTGTTGTTATTGTAGATAGGTTGACTAAATCTGCTCATTTTCTGCCGATTCGCAAGGAGCATCCGGTCAGCAAATTAGCAGACACTTTTCAAAAGGAGATCATGAGACTGCATGGTACTCCATCAGAAATCATCTATGACAGAGATCCCAGTTTCACATCGCGTTTCTGGCAGAGTGTGACAACCCAAAATCGAGGTCATTGCTTAATCTTATTTTACGATTATTTTTGAAATTTTTGGATGAGTTTGAACGACATTTATTTTGGAGGTTTAAGTTTAAGCCGATGTTGGAAGGTCAATATTTAATATTTACTAAGTATAAGGAGTATTAGCAAGCGTGATGTCGATGGATGCCAAATATTTTACGTTTTATTGTCGGTTGTTCGATTTTTGTCATTTTCGAGGTTTTATTTTAAATGACGTGCTAAGTCGAGTCGAGAGTCGATATTATTATTTTGAGGTACGTTTTAAATTTTTAAAAGTATCTTTATGAAACCCGATCCTCGTAAATATTTTGAAAATTGACTAATAGTTATTTCCTGCTTTTTAGCTAACTATTTACATTTCTAGCCATAACTTTCACTAAATTGCAACTTGGTCCCTACCCCACTATATATAAACATCAAACTAACACACACACACACACATATTTTTTATTTAAAATTTTTTCACTTCCACTCTCTCTCTCTCTAGCTTTGCCGAAACACCACCACCATCACCAAACACAATCAAACTTCAATTTTTCTTGAGTTTTAGGTTGAATCAAGCTAAACTAACACTAGAACCAACCTTATTTTTGATCAAGGATCACCTTTGTGTAAGAATTTCTTACATGCAAGCAACTTTTTTTCTTGATGTTGGTAGGTAGGAGATATGATCATGTATGGCATTATCATGATGATCCATGGTGGTTTGTGCTAAAAATCTTGTTAGAAACTTCATTTTGATCTTATGATTTTTATTTGGATTATGATTTTGATGTTATGATTAATGTATGATGATATTAGGGCATAGTAATGATCATTTCCATGGTTGGTTTGTATCAAAAAGTTGATTTTGTACAAGTTTTGAGTAGTCATTTTACAACAGTAAGTAAAAGGTAAAATCCGAATTTTAATGTTTTGAAAATGGCTTAACTTATAGCTTAGGGTTGTAGATAATTTTCTTAGCTTCGATTTGATATAAGGTAGAGCTTCTAGCTCAAAACAAGCGCGAAGTTACGATGTTTTGAATGATCGTGTACCGGGAGACGAGTATCGGCACTACAAATAATTATTGTCGATATTTGGATCGAATCTCGGGGACTCTAAATGGATGTTTTGAAAAATTTAACCTACTGATAATGAGGTGTTTACTTATTAGGTTGAGTTTACTTTAAAACCCGAGTGTCGGTTTTGTAAACGGAGTCGTTTAAATAAGTTAAAACGGTTGTATGAAAAATTAACGTAAATCTGTCCGGATTTTGTAGTTTGAAAATGAGTCGGGTAAAGTACTTTAGAAGTAATTTCATTTGATAAACTTGTAAGAGGACTTTCTATATATAGTAAGTTAGTTTATCGAGTCGTTTCATAAACGGTTGACGAGTTTAAAAGGGGTAAATGAGCTAGTACATGTAGTATGTACCGGCGGTCTTTGTAAAAAGTATAAAATGGTTAAGTAAATGTGTAGTAAAGTATAATGAAGTTATTTATATCGTATTCTCTCGAGTTTATTGTGACTTTATGAGTTTGAGTTTGATGTTGTTATGTATTATTTATTTCTCGAGTCATTATTAATGAACGCGCCTTATTTGATAGGTAGCGGTTCTCGTGTTTGAAAGGCATCCATTATCATCGACGATCATCTCGCTAGATCTCTTATACTAAGGTGAGTCTATAGCCTCGCTTTCTACTCTTTTTAATGATTTTAATACCCGCGAGTGGGATACATGCTATTTGAAAATAAATGAACACAAGTCATGAGTAATTGTTGGACCGAATGTTGCCTAAAGTTGATTTTATTGTATTGAGTAACTTGTTGCTAAAGACCCTAAATTCATGAGCCGTTAACTATCTTCTGACTTGATGTTGTGAGTCGGGAATAGCCGCTTATTCTAATGGTAGTACTCTTGGGTTGACCACCCTATCTGAGACCAGGGCATTACGTTGAGTAACCCGCTGGGAAGGATAATTTTACGTGAATAAGATTGTGGTATTCTAGCAACTGATACCCTAGAGGGGCAATGGTTTTATTCTAGTCATGCCGGCAGTTGGCGTGGGTGACTATTTGGTTAATGGATCGGTGTCATGCGCTTAAATACAATGTTTGTTTAATAATATCATTATTATTACTGCCTTGAATATAGATTGTGTGTACGAAAATTCTATAAATGATTATGATTGATTTTCTTCTTGTGTTCAAATGTGATTTGATAAACCTATAGTCTCGCTTAACATTACTGTTGGCTCGTTTTATGCATGTATTTCAGGTAATAGGAAGTGATGGATCATGGAGCTTTGCTGTGGAGGTTGTGGCTTGGCTTTTGGAAGAATGTTGGTCTAAACTGTTTCTACCTTTTAATGTTGAACAATTTACTTTATGTTGATGTACTGTACTAAACTTGTTGGTTGTTGGTTGAGATCCATGGGGACAAAACGCTTCTCTGGTATCGTGTCAGTACAGTTTGGGTTGAAATCTATGTTTTAGACCATTTATGAAAATCTTGTTTATATTTATGTGTAAACGTCTCACTTTTGAGTCATTCAATATATCTTGTGTGATGATGCTTGTGTCTAGCACCCAATTGTGCATTTCTGCTGCGCAATGTAAATTGGGGGTGTTAGAGATTAGTAATCAGAGCTGCAAGTTATAGAGAACTGGGTCGATTTAAAAAATTGTCCTAAACTATAACTTTGGTGTCGAAAGTATTTATTCTTCAAAAGCACACAACTCCTCTGCAACGCTCTGGTAAGATCACTTTTCGTTTTGTTTTGCATTGTAGATGTATCCCTCATAACTGAATTGATTTCCCAAGTATTTATTAAGTAAATACTACGATATTGTATTGGAATTAATGAAAGTACGCTGTGTGGAAACCTTGGTTTCCGGATCTTTGAAGCTACTAGGAATGATCATTGTTCATATGATTAAACAATCAAATCGGAATTAGAACAACAATCATTAACAAGGTGTTTAGGGACAATAACATGAATTAAAACAAATAGGGTTGCTCATTATATTAATAATAAACAACCACTAGACGTGTATACATTGAATCCCACGTCTAGTGCACACACGCTTTTAGGTTTACATTGTGAATGAATTGATGATTAAAACCTAAGACCCTTGGTTCCTTTTATAGTGTAAGGATTAGGGTTTACAAGAGATAATAACAAATAAACAAGTAAATCTTCTATTTAAATAAACTTATACAGAATATATCTTGCATGTTTATCTAAATAGAAGCTTCCATAAGCTTCTTGTCTACGTTTCTATCAACTCTTGAATTGCATGTGACAATGCTTAGATTGCACACGACAACTCTTGAGCCAACAACGCTTAGTTTGTTCTTGTCAACGCCTAAATTGCTCTTGACAACACTTAGACAATATCTTCATGTTTTCTTCATTTTTGAGTTTCTGCCACATCAACTTTTTGACCCAACAATCTTCCCCTAGTTGATGGTGGCAAAACTCTATGTGTATCTCTTGTAAGTTGTACATGATCTTCAAATTGCTTCCCCTCAAGTGTAGCATGTATTTCTTCCCCTTTTTGTCACATCAACGGGAAAGTAAACAATGTATGTAATCTTTGAAGATTCTCCAAATGTAGGCTCTGTGTAATAATCTTGAAGAAAAATAAATAAAGTAATCTTGATGTAGAAGTAGAATAACCCAACCTTGTGTTCCATGTCTTGTACTACCCACGTGACTAAGAACTTATACTCATGGTACAAAGTATAAGTAGACCTCGGTCCCTTGTCAATATTCTCATCCTTTGTGAGACACTGAGCACGATAATGTAACTCCTTTAAGTGTTATGACAAGTCTTCGTCACCAACCATATAAGCACGAACAAGTTATTGTTAAGTCAATGGCTGTCGTCCACAACTTAACAATATGATAAAACACAAACTCGCGAAAATCTTCTTCAAGCATCAAACTTACCATAAGAATTCTTCCCCTTAAGCCAACACCTCTTCATGATGAATTTAATAGAATAACATCTTCATACCATATGTAAAAGCCACTCTCAAGGCTATCCTAATTACATAGTTTAAAATACCCATCAAATTCCCACGAAGAGTTGCTAACTCGCTTTAAGATCATTAATCCCTTTTAAAAATATCCGAGCCATAAATATCAACATGATATTCTAAATTAAAACGGAGATTCCATGTACCTTCGTGTGTAATTTCCTCCTTTTGTGTGCTAAAAACGTACCAATTTTCTCAAACAGCAGCAATCATTGTGTTATCCAATATCCTTCTTTATCCAATATCTTGGTCAGATGTATTGTCCGATATCTGACAATACCTATCAGCGCTTGGATTAACATATATCGGACAACACTGTCAACCTGTCAGCGTTGACTTATTCTGTCAGCGTCAAAATAACAAGTGTCAGCGTCAACTTTTACTTTGTCAGCGTCGAATTTTCCTCTTGTTCTGACACCATTTGTGATCACGATCCTCTTGACAGCAGCTCACTTGATAATGAAAATAGATGATCAACCACGGATTTCCAAAAGTGACAAATCACTTACAAATGTATAAAGAATAACGTCTCTAAACTGCTATCTTTATTCCCACGTTTAATCATCATCTCAGCAAATATATCATTACATATTTATCCAAATCCCAAGAATTTAGGAAAGAATAAGCATGTAGAAAATACCTTACGAAAGTTATTCCCATAAATCACAGTAATAACTTACACGTTCCTGCCAAGAATAATTAGAGCAATATTACCTCACGTGTGTATTCGTATGCAATATTCTTCTTATAATACTGCCAAGTTATATTCCCTACAAATTAGGGTTTAAACCAACGAGCAGTTATGTATTTTCCAAAATTAGGTCATACACACGCCAAGTAATCAATTGCTTCCAAAGTTATCATTATCATCTTTGATTGTCTTCCACAGACCTTCGGCTGTATATCATTCTTGCTGCAGTATTCTTCAATCAAACCAAAACACAAATCTTCCATGAATTTAGGGCATAAACAAAGATCATGTTTTCTGAATAAACCAATTGCAACAACAAGTATCTTCCATGAATTTAGGGCTTTTAAAGTTTGCTTAGAGTTTTTACAAACCCTAAACTCAACTTTGAGTCGTTTAGTTTTACTAGGGATCATCATTGATCAATAGATCAATTCACCAAGGCTAGCAAAAAAACATTATGAACAGGAAAACAACACCTTTTTCTGTTTAATAATCGATTCTAGGGTTTGGCATAAACCCTAATTCATTATTTTATGTGAAACAGAAAATCTGAAAACCACCTCTGCAGCCAACTTCGACGCCTAATAACTTTTGATTGAGGGCTAAACAGGACAATCCCTCCGGTGGATGTTTAGATATATGTATGTAGAACACACATATAAAATCTCGTGACGATCCAACGGTTCAATCAAAAGTTATGACCTTCTGAATACTGCTGCACACACAAAAACGCCTAGAAAAACCCTAGACGGATTTTTCTTCTTTTCACCATACACGAACACCTTGTTGTTCCTAGCATCACGAGCCACGAGGCTCTGATACCAATTGTGGAAACCTTGGTTTCCGGATCTTTGAAGCTACTAGGAATGATCATTGTTCATATGATTAAACAATCAAAGCGGAATTAGAACAACAATCATTAACAAGGTGTTTAGGCACAATAACATGAATTAAAACAAATAGGATTGCTCATTATATTAATAATAAACAACCACTAGACGTGTATACATTGAATCCCACGTCTAGTTCACACACGCTTTTAGGTTTACATTGTGAATGAATTGATGATTAAAACCTAAGACCCTTGGTTCCTTTTATAGTGTAAGGATTAGGGTTTACAAGAGATAATAACATATAAACAAGTAAATCTTCTATTTAAATAAACTTATTCAGAATATATCTTGCATGTTTATCTAAATAGAAGCTTCCATAAGCTTCTTGTCTACGTTTCTATCAACTCTTGAATTGCATGTGACAATGCTTAGATTGCACACGAAAACTCTTGAGCCAACAACGCTTAGTTTGTTCTTGTCAACGCCTAAATTGCTCTTGATAACGCTTAGACAATATCTTCATGTTTTCTTCGTTTTTGAGTTTCTGCCACATCAACTTTTTGACCCAACACGCTGAGTGCTTGTCAGTATCATATTTTTTTTTTGCGAGCATTGCATAAACATCATTTCCATTGTGTTACATAGCATGGATAATGTATGACATTTTCATGAGCATTGCATACTAATTATTATTTTATTAACGATGACCTTAAATATCCTTAACCCTTATAATTGTAGAAAATGGCTGGTTTACCTCGTGAGGATGGATGGATTGATTTGACTAATGTAGTGGATGGTGAGGAAGTAGATAACTTTGGTGCTTGTGACGATGAGGAGCCTTTTGAGTTTTTAGATGATGGGATTCCACTTACTGCAGTTGGTCAGACAGAGCCTGAGTTGATACAAGGTAGTCATGTTCCAAGGGTCAATGTTGTGCCATAGACTGTTCCAGATTATCAGCGACCGGTTGTTCGTTCTTCGACTCCTACTTGTGATGCTTATATTAGTAGGTTGCATGGGATTGCATTTTCTAGGGGTGATGTTCCTGTTGAGTCGAGTAGGGATGCTAGTGCTCGATCTTTTCATGATGGTATTCCTAAGGTTTATTGTCCAGGTCCTAGGTCTTATGATGATATTTTCTGGTTTCTTAAGAAGTTTAATCGGTCTTTGTTTGAAAGGTATTTGGTTGAGACTCGTGTGATTAGCAGGTTTGAGATGAATGAGAAAAAGTTTTAAAGGTTTGTTGGTAGTGTGAGGAGATCAGAGTTTGTTTGGGCGAGGGAAATGGATGAGGTTGTTAGATTGAGATCTATGGTGTTGAATTTGAGTGGGCAAGTCGAAGGTTGCGTAGGGAGCAGGAAAGGAATGCTAGGTTAAGTGCATGGGGTTTGCCGGTGAGATCCTTTCCTAGTCATGGTGTTGTGATTCGTGATGTGCCGAATCAGGTTGAAGCTCAAGTGTCGGTGAAGCCGAGTGAAGGAGGTAGTCGTAAAGGGAAGGAAAAAAAGTGGAGGAAGAATCCGAGGATGATGATAGAAGCAGTGATGACGAGCCGATGTACAAGAAGCTGCGGGGATTTGATGTTTAGTTCTTTATGTTTTTTAATTAAGCCTTGTGGTAATAGAACTTATGTAGACTCGTACTCTAGTTTGTGATGAAACTTAATGACTTTAAGTTGTTGTGATGGAGGATTGTAGTGACATTACTTGTCACAATTTTGTGGAGATTTTCCAAAGCAATCCAAAATTACCCTCATGACTTATGATTTGTCTTATTAGTTCTTTTGTGATTGGTTAATGATTCATTGTGAATTGTGTTGTTGATGCATGTAGTATCCATGTTACATCTTGATAGAGAAATCCTTCTTCTTATCTTGATATGAATACTTACTTGTTCTTTTTCTGTTATGGTTACAGGAAGGTGTTGGGAGGCATTTTCTGACTTTACTAAATTATTGTTTGGTTATTTTTCCTGTAAACATGCCGCCTAAATTGACGACTGCTACTGTTAATACCATGATTGAGCAAACTATTGCTAGAGCTTTGGAAGCTGAACGTGCTGCGAGGAACCAAGAGGCTGACAATAGGAATGCTACTGGTCAGGTTGGAGGGAATGCTGGAAATCAGGCTGGAGGTAATGCTGATGAACAAGCAGAAGGAAATGCTGCGGGACAAGTTGGAGGTAATGCTGCTATTCAGCAGGTTCAAAAGGAATGTTCTTATGCTAGTTTCATGAAATGTGGACCTACCCAATTTCGTGGTACTGGTGGTGCATTGGAATTAAGGAGGTGGATTGAGAAGATTGAAAGTACTTTCGAAATCAGTGGATGTTCAGAAACTAGTAAGGTGAAATTTGTTGCAGCTACTTTTCAGGATGATGCGTTGAGTTGGTGGAATAGTCAAGTAGCTACTGTAGGGTTGGTTGAATCTAATGCTAGAACATGGATTGTGACTAAGGGACTGTTGACTGCTAAGTTTTGTCCTGAGGAAGAGTTAGGTCAGTTGGAAGATGAATTGAGGCATTTGGTGTTGAGGAATAATGATATTGTAGCTTATACAAGGAGGTTTTCTGATTTATGTTTGTTGTGTCCTGATGCGTTTGCTGATGACCGTAAGAAGATGAAGCAGTATATTAGGGGTTTATCTAGTAATATCAAGGGAGAAACTACTTCGTCGAAACCCAAGTCATTTGATGAAGCTGTTCAAATGGCTCATGCTTTAATGGATGTAAAGTTGCAGGATCGAAAGGATAGTATTGCTGAAGGGAATAAGAGAAAGTGGGAAGCTGCACACTCAAGTCAAGGGCAGAATCAAGGTGGTTATCATAATAACAATAACCAAGGACCAAATAGGAATCAGCAATACAATTTGAGAAGGAATGATGGTGTTCGTGCTGCTACATGAAATCAAGGTAACAAGGTGAATCCGAAGTGTGGTCGGTGTAATCTGTATCATGTTGGAAATTGTCCACCTGCTTGCAACAAGTGTGGGAAGGCCGGACACAAGATGACAGATTGCAGAAACAAGGGTGTAGCCACTGGGGCTAATGCTGTCAAGGTAGTTTACTGTTCTGGATGTGGAGGCCGTGGACATAAGCAAGGGAACTGTCCGAGGGTTGGCATACGACAGGGAGGCAATGTTGCTGCTGTTGCTGCTGGGATTGCTGCTCCAGCCTATGTCGTGGGAGATGCTGATAAACCTCAAGGGCCGAACGTGGTGACTGGTATGTTCTTACTTGATGCTTGTTATGCTAGTGTGTTGTTTGATTCTGGATCCGATAGAAGTTTCGTAGATGTTAGATTCAGTCAGCTATTGGATAGAGAACCAGTGAGATTGAAAACTAGTTATAATGTGGAGTTAGCTGATGGTATGGTTGTAAGCACTAGTTCTATACTGAAAGGTTGTTCCTTGAAGTTAGGTAATTATGTGTTTAGTATTGATTTGATGCCCACAGAATTAGGATCTTTTGACGTGATCATTGGAATGGATTGGTTAGTTGGTAATGGTGCAGTAATTGTTTGTGGAGAAAGATTAGTTCAGATACCGCTAAGGAATAGGGTATTAACTGTGAAGGGTGATGAATGTACGTCTCGTTTGAGAGTTGTCTCTTGTTTAAAGATGATGAGGTATATAGAAGCAGGTTGTGATGTGTTTCTTGCACAGATAAGTAATGATGGTATGAATGAAAGGAAATTAGAGGATGTGCATGTGATTAGAGAGTATCCTGAGGTTTTCCCTGAGGAATTGTCAGGATTGCCGCCGCATCGTGAAGTGGAGTTTCGTATTGATTTAGTGTCGGGTGCTGCTCCTGTTGCTCGTGCACCGTATCGTTTAGCTCCATCTGAGATGAAAGAATTATCTAATCAATTGAAGGAATTTATGGATAAGGGATTTATTAGACCAAGTTCATCGCCGTGGGGTGCGCCTGTTTTGTTTGTTAGGAAGAAAGATGGTTCTTTTAGAATGTGTATTGATTACAGAGAGCTTAACAAATTGACTGTCAAGAATCGATATCCACTGCCGAGGATTGATGATTTGTTCGATCAGTTGCAAGGTTCAAGTGTATACTCGAAGATCGATTTGAGATTTGGGTATCATCAACTGAGAGTTAGGGAAGAAGATATTCCTATAACAGCTTTCCGTACTCGATATAGACATTTCGAATTTCAAGTGATGCCTTTTGGATTAACAAATGCGCCTGCTGTATTTATGGATTTGATGAATCGTGTATGTAAGCCGTATTTGGATGAGTTTGTTATCGTATTCATTGATGATATTCTCGTTTACTCCAAGAGTGAAGAGGAACATGAGAAGCATTTGAGAACAATTTTGGAATTGTTGAAGAAGGAGAAGTTGTATGCGAAATTCTCTAAGCGTGAATTTTGGTTGAAATTAGTGCAATTTTTGGGGCACGTGATTGATAGTGAAGGTGTTCGTGTGGATCCTGCTAAGATTGAGGCAATTAAGGATTGGTCAGTGCCGAAGACGCCGACTGAAGTTCGCCAATTTCTTGGTTTGGCTGGGTATTATAGAAGGTTTATTGAGAAGTTTTCGTTGATTGCTAAGCTGTTGACTAAGATTACGGAAAAGAATCGAGTGTTTGAATGGGGATTGGAAGAGGAATGTGCATTTAGTATGTTGAAGGATGAGTTGTGTTCTGCGCCGATATTGTCTTTGCCAGAAGGATCTGAGGATTTTGTAGTGTACTGTGACGCGTCTCATAAAGGATTTGGAGCTGTATTGATGCAAAGGGAGAAAGTAATAGCGTATGCGTCGAGACAGTTAAGGAAGCATGAAGAGAATTACACTACACATAATTTAGAACTTGGGGCTTTTATTTTAACTTTAAAGTTGTGGAGACACTACTTGTATGGAACTAAGTGTGTGGTTTTCACTGATCATAAGAGTTTGTAGTATATTTTGGATCAAAAGGAATTGATTATGAGGCAAAGGAGATGGGTTGAGTTGCTGAGTGATTATGATTGCGAGATTCGTTACCATCCTGGTAAAGCGAATGTGGTAGCTGATGCACTTAGTAGAAAGGAAAGAGATAAGTCTATAAGAGTTAGAGCTTTGGCGATGTTGGAAAGTGTTGATTTGACAGAAGCGATATTGAAAGCCCAAACTAACGGTTTGAAGAAAGAGAACGTTGAGGCAGAAAATTTGGGTAGAATGTTGAAACCATTGTTTGAAGTAAGGTCGAATGGATTGAGGTATTTTAAAAATAGGATTTGGTTACCGTTGTGTCCGTCTACGGAAGATTCGTTAGGGGTACGAGATTTGGTGATGAATGAATCTCATAAGTCGAAATATTCAATACATCCTGGATCGGACAAGATGTATCAAGATCTTAAGAAAGTTTATTGGTGGCCGAATATGAAGGCAGATATAGCATAGTATGTTAATAAGTGTTTAACTTGTGCGAAGGTGAAGGCTAAACATAAGAAATCGTCTGGATTATTAGTGCAACCTGAGATTCCTGAGTGGAAATGGGAGAAGATTACAATGGATTTTGTGACAGGTTTGCCAAGGACTGCAAATGGTTGTGATATGATATGGGTGATAGTAGATAGATTGACCAAGTCTGCTCACTTTTTGCCGATGAAGAAGACATATAGTATGGAGAGGTTAACAACGGTGTATGTGAAGGAGATTGTTTGTCGACATGGTGTGCCTTTGTCGATAATTTATGATCGTGATAGTAGGTTTACTTCAGAATTTTGGAAGTCTTTGTAGAAAGAGATGGGAACGGAGTTATGTTTGAGTAAAGCATATCATCTGGACACTGATGGACAAAGTGAGAGAACGATTCAAACGTTAGAGGATATGCTTCGTGCATGTGTGATTGATTTTGGAAATTGTTGGGATAAGCATTTTCCATTGGTTGAATTTTCGTACAATAATACTTATCATTTGTAACACTCTCATTTTTCGTATCGGTACAGCGGAAGGGTCTTTCAGAGTGTTACGGGATAGCACAATAACTCCAATCATAGACAACATATAAAGATGGTTGTTCAAGGTTTAACATACATTCATTCGATAAAAAGTTTAAAAGCGTACAACAGGTCCCAAATTATACAGGTCATTTAGTTTACAAAACATAGATCGAATGAACATTTTTAATATTAAGTGTGGGCCATCAGAGTCGATCTCCATCCGGATTACCTTCAAGCACCTGAGATAAAAACATGTGAAAATCATATCAGCGAATGCCGAGTGAATTCATAGAGTTTAATGAAAACCGTTATATAAAAACAATCATTTACAATCATTTAAAATCAGAACACAAGTATAATATCGGAAGTAAGTCCACATATTGCTAGTCAGGCAATATATATATCAAGCATACATCTGAAACCGTCCATGAGACCGTAGTCTCTATATTACCATGATAGGTAATATATTCATCGTAATAGCGTCGTTATCGTTTATTATTTATGTCTTATATTGTATTAGGATACATGGTATCTGAATTAAGTTACGTTTTAGGATTATTATTAGCCGCATGACATTGTTACCTTACTGTGAAAATAGCGGGCCGCGAACCCGACAAACAGTTTGCCCATCTAAGTTAGCGTGTCGTCACAAAAATTACGCTATGGAATCTTCTCATACATAAATTCGCTTACCAATCAATGTGGTACGACGGGGATCAACCGTCAAGGCGCGAACTGGGGTGACCGTCCCCAAATAGTACTATCAAATGCATAAGCGTCTACCAAATCCCGGTAGTTCACAATTCATGCTAATGTGACTTTAAGTGACATAACCTAACTACTAATAATCCTTTTAGTCTCGAATATAGGGTCATAGCATCATTCGGGTCCATATCATTTAGCATACAATCGGGACTACTTGTGTTCTATTTTTATAAAAAATCTAGCATGTTATCTCCCTCGCGGGTTTACAAATCATTTTATAAAACATTTAAAAGAGTGCGAGGCTATGAACTCACGTTGTTAATGAAAGGCTGATTATCGGCTACGGGCGTGCTTCGGTCACGGAAAACTATATAAATAATAATCGGTCTTAGACTCGGTCCAATGACTTTTATCAAAATAACAATATACATATGATGATTTTGTACATATGATGATGATCAAGTGGGTTTATACATCCTTGTTTACTCATTTTAGCGTTTACGTTTTGGTAACGTCTTACTAGTTCACTAGTTTTACCGATTTTACCTATTTTAAGTCCATTAATTCTTTTATAAGTTCTTTTACTTGTTTTTACCCATTTTATACTTATATGATCAGTATATATACTTTTCATGTTGGGCCCAAATGGGTTAAGCTCAATAAGCTCTTTTTACAAGTATTTATCTTATTAAGTCTAATTATTAGTCCAATAGGTTTAGTTAGCTCGTAAATGTCCGTAATTCTTATAGTTCGGGTTTTATCGGTTTTTACTTGTCTTAGTTATCTATACATCAGTATATGACTTTTATAAACTTTACATTAGACGGGTTTGGTCGTCTAAGTTTTATTTGGCGAAAAACGTTAATTTTACGGCGATAGCCGAAAAAGTCGTAAAAATCAAGTTTATAGTTTATATTACTTATAAATATTATTTTTACCACCATTTATATAATTTACCCATTTAGTTTACCTTTTATACATTTATATAAATAAGTTTTATAAGTTAGTGGGTTTATATTTTTACATTTTATAAATTATAATGTGAGTGCTTATATAATAATAATAAACATTATTTCCAAAATCTAATTTTTAACTTCATGTTTACCATTTTTACCATATCTAGAGTTCTATAATGACTTAGAAGCTCATTTTTGGATGACATGATCTTCATATTATGTGCTACATTTAACTTAGTTATAGCTACTGCCCATTTTGAGTTTAACTTGCCTTAACAGTCCCTACAAAACTGCTTATTCAGATTATACCACCTAACTTGTTTTGATCATATCTCACTCATTATTTTGATTCCATTGCATGGCCAACTCTCACATGTGTATAACATCATCTACTTACTGTAAATAGATCAAACCATGCAATTTTATCAGTTCATATTTTAGTTATCTACTGTTTTCATACAGCCAACTAAATAGTCAAGATTTTAGCTTCATTTCTTATAGTTATCATCATTTTTAAGCATATTTATCAACAGTTGATCCCCACACAACATTTTTATCATCATATATACATCATATACATATACAAAATGAAAGAAAATACATTTGTTCTTTACAAAATAACAAGAAAAAAATGGAGAGGATGATCTTCTTTACCAATCCAAGTGGATTTCTTGTTTTAGGAAGACAAGAACTTGATGAACACAACAAGTATCTCCAAGACCATCAAATATCAAGAACATAGGTTGGAAAATCAGCCCTAGGACTCAAGCAAATCACCTCCAAAGATGTTAATATGGCCACCAAATGATCAAGGCTTCAAGAGAACACCTTAATAGGACTAGTAAACATGTGGTTTATGGCTAGAAAAGATCAAAGAGGGTGTTTGTTGGCTTATTTGGGACGGCACAAGGATGAGAGTTGAGAGAGTTTGATGTTGTTTTTGCATGTGAGAATGATGGTATAATGAAACAAGTAGCTAGTTTGGTGGGTTAAGTGGTATGGTAAGCTTGAAATGTAAGCTAAGGCTTACACTTGTGTAAGTTAGCTAAAATTGATGCCACCTAAGGGTTGTGGTGTCAAGTTAGCCATCCCATATTGCTAGTGGGGTGGGACAAAGTGTTTTGTCCCATCTCACTAGTTTACGGGTATTTCTCGATTCTAGTTTTCTCGATTTGCGTGCCCTCGGGTCGTTTTACGAAAAACGTTTTTATAAATTATGAATCACCGTCACAAAACGAATCCAATAAAAATTGTCTCATCAAAAACGGAGTTCAAAAACGTAAATACGTAATCCTAAGGTTTCCGGTTTAGTCGTAAAAGACGCCAAATTATGCACGTAAGCCCAAATTTAAATCCTTAAATTGTGAGTTCGTCAACCAACACAAAAATAAGTTTCAAAATATTATACGAGAAAATATTTCACTACCTGAAAATGTTAGATTGTCACAGCTTTTCCTCCTAAAAGGGATCAACGTCCTCGTGATCCATTTCATTTGGATGTCCGTTTCTTATTGAAATCGAAGAGGTGCGGATATTTCTTCCACATTTCATTCTCTCTTCCCAAGTATACTCCGGTTCATGCTTTGAATTCCATCGGATCTTGATAATAGGTATCCGACTTTGTTTCAGTTGCTTTACCTCACGGTCCATAACTTCTACGGGCTCTTCGATAAAATGCAACTTCCCATCTATTCGAACCTTACCTAACGGAATTTTCTCATCACTCACTGCTAGACATTTCTTCAGATTAGATACATGGAATGTGTTGTGTACACCATGAAGTTCTGGGGGTAACTCTAGTTTGTAAGCCACCGGACCTACTCTAGATAAAATCTTAAAGGGTCCAATATAACGGGGATTCAATTTCCCTCGTTTTCCAAATCTTATAACGCCTTTCCATGGCGATACTTTCAACATTACTCGGTCACCCACTTCAAACTCCATTGGCTTCCGCTGCACATCCGCGTAACTTTTCTGTCTACTACGGGCAGTCAACAACCTCTTCTTAATCTGAACTATCATCTCCGTAGTCTCCCGGATCAATTCCGGTCCCGTGAGCTGGGTATCCCCAACTTCACTCCAACATACAGGAGATCTACACTTCCTACCATACAAAGCTTCAAACGGTGCAGCCTTAATACTAGAATGGTAACTATTGTTATACGAAAACTCTGCTAACGACAAATGTTTATCCCAATTCTTACCAAAGTCTAAAACACAAGCTCTCAACATATCTTCCAGTGTTTGTATCGTCCTTTCACTCTGCCCATCAGTCTGGGGTGATAAGCAGTGCTCATGTCGAGATTCGTTCCCAAAGATCTTTGGAGAGATTTCCAAAAATTCGATGCGAATCTAGGATATCGATCTGAAATGATCGATACAGGCACTCCATGCTTGCATACAACATTATCAAGGTATATTCGAGTCAGCTTCTCCAGTGAGAACTGCTCCTTAACCAGAATGAAGTGTGCTGATTTGGTCAGTCTATCGACAATAACCCAAATCGAATTGTTTCCAGATGATGTTCTAGGAAGCTTGGTGATAAAGTCCATTGTAATTCGCTCCCACTTCCATTCAGGAATCTTTGGCTGTTGAAGTAGTCCTGATGGCTTTTGATGTTCCGCTTTAACTCTAGCACAAGTCAAGCATTGAAGAACATACATAGCTATGTCAGCTTTCATATTCGGCCACCAGTACAACTTCTTCAAATCATGGTACATCTTATCAGATCCCGGATGAATGGAATATTTAGATTTATGGGATTCTAACATAATCAAATCTCTTAAGCCTCCCAACTTAGGTATCCACATACGACCTCTTAAGCATTTCACTCCATCAGCTCTAACCTCTAAAGGATCTCCTTCTCCTCGGAACCCTTCATTAACAAAATTCTCCTTCTTACAAGCTTCTATTTGCGCATTTCTAATTTGCTTAGGCAAATTATTGTGCACAGTCAAGACTAGAGAACGCACCCTGACAGGCTCTCTATCCTTCCTACTTAACGCATCGGCAACAACATTGGCTTTTCTTAGGTGATATTTTATATCACAGTCATAATCACTTAACAACTCTATCCATCTTTGTTGCCTCATGTTCAATTCCTTCTGGTCGAGAATATACTGTAGGCTTTTGTGATCGGTGAATACCGTACACTTGGTGCCATACAGATAATGTCTCCACAACCTAAGAGCAAAGACTACAGCTCCTAACTCAAGATAATGAGTAGTATAATTCTCCTCATTCTTCCTTAATTGCCTAGAAGCATAAGCTATCACTTTCTATCGCTGCATCAAAACAGCTCCATAACCTCTAAGAGATGCATCACAATACACTACAAAATCTTCACTCCCGTCAGGTAATGATAAGATTGGCGCACTACATAATTTTTGATTCAATGTCTGAAATGCTCCATCTTCATCACTTCCCCAAACGAAATGTTTATTCTTCTGAGTAAGCTTAGTCAAGGGTTTAGCTATCAAAGAAAATTCTTTAATGAATCACCTATAATAGCCAGCCAATCCTAAGAACTGTCGCACTTCCGTTGGCGTTGTCGGTGCAGACCAATTCTTAATAGCTTCAACCTTTGCAGGATCAACATGAATTCCATCTCTGTTAATCACATGACCAAGAAATTGCACAGAATCTAACCAGAAATCACACTTCGAAAACTTAGCATACAACCTTTCATTCTTCAACAACTTCAAAACAATCCTCAAATGTTCTCTATGTTCATCTTCATTCTTCGAATAGATTAGAATATCGTCAATAAAGACAATCACAAATTTATCCAAGTAGGGCTTGCACACTCGATTCATTAAATCCATGAAAACCGCAGGTGCGTTAGTTAACCCAAATGGTATTACTTGAAATTCATAGTGTCCATAACGAGTTCTAAATGCAGTTATAGGAATATCTTCTTCACGGACGCGAAGTTGGTGATATCCTGACCGCAAATCTATCTTAGAATACACACTAGATCCTTGCAGTTGATCAAACAAATCATCAATCCTAGGTAAAGGATATCGATTTTTAATTGTCAACTTATTCAGTTCCCTATAATCAATGCACATACGAAAAGATCCATCCTTCTTCTTAACGAACAAGACTGGAGCTCCCCAAGGCGACGAGCTCGGTCGAATAAAACCTTTATCAGACAACTCCTTAAGTTGCTCAGATAACTCCTTTAATTCAGAAGGGGCTAATCGGTAAGGCGCACGTGCCACCGGTGCAGCACCAGGAATTAAATCGATTCGAAACTCTACTTGCCTTATAGGTGGAAGTCCGGGTAAATCTTTAGGAAATACCTCAGGAAATTCACAAATAATAGGTACATCTTCCAATCGTTTCTCCCTAGACTCATTCCCGGTCACTTGAGCTAAAAATAACTCACAACCGTTCCTGATGTACTTTTGGACTTTAATACATGAAATGATTTTTAAACGGGATTCACCTCGACTACCATCAATTACTAACGTCCTATTCCTAAGAGGAATCTTAACCTTCTTCTCTCCACATAAAATAGTAGCATTATTCAACGACAACCAATCCATACCAACAATAATATCAAAACTACCTAATTCTATCAACATCAAATCAATCGGAAAGGAATGGTTCAAGAGATTTAGAGAGCATCCTTCTAATAGCTTATTAGTTTTCACTAATTTACCATCAGCCAGTTCCACCTCGTAACTGGTACTTATCTCAACAGGTTCAATATCAATAAGGGCACTAAATTTAGTGGATACAAAGCTCCTATCGGCACCCGAATCGAATAAAGCAACAGCATAATGATTGTTGAGTAAAAACGTACCGGTAACGACATTCGGATCCTCTTTCTTCACCTCAATTGTTCCAAGTTGGTAGATACCACCCTGGGGGTTTCTTCCAGGTACAATCGCCTTCAACTTGGGGCATTCCGATTTCCTATGACCTTCCTCATTACAGTTGAAGCAAATGGTTCCCTTCTTACACCTTTCAACCTTGTGTCCAAGCTTTCCGCAATTTCGGCACTTCCAGCAGTCGCCAGCATGCCTCTTGTTGCCACACTTAGGACATCTATCATCGTTGCGCGGTGTATTGTTGGTAAGAGCATTTGCATTCCCCTTTCTCTTGTTCTGACGGCGATTGAAATTCTTCCTATTATCACCTCTATCTACACGCTCACCGTCTCCCTTTCTTTTCTCACCTACACGGGCTTCATCTTCCTTATCCTGAATTATCTGTCCAATGAGTTGGTAAGCCATTCGAACAGCATCATTAATGGTCAGTGGTTTAGATGATGTTACGTCCCCCCGGATATTCCTGGTCAACCCTTTCACATATTGCTCAATTCGGATCTCTTCGGGTTCAACCAATCGAGGACATAGGAAGGCCAACTCATGGAATCGGTTCGTATAACTATCAATGTCCACACCTTTCATTCTCAGATGAATCAACTCCTGTTCTAACCTAATGATCACACTACGAGGACAAAACTCCAAAGTCATCCACTTCTTGATTTCAGCCCAAGGAGTAGCATTAGCAGCATCAAGACCCATGAAAGCAATTCTCCCGTTCCACCAAGTCAACGCACGACCTTTAAGAGTAGCCATAGCAAAAGTCACCTTATCTTCCTCCTTACACTTACTAATCCTAAACACCGATTCAATCTTCTCAATCCACTGGCTTAATCCTACAGCACCTTCAGTTCCATTAAAAGGTAGAGGTTCATACTTCATGAATGTCACATAAGTACAGCCACCAACTTCAGGTGCATTAGTTCCAAGTCCTCCTACATTTCCTCCAGCATTAGCATTCACATTATTAGCATTCACATTCACATTAGTACCGCCAATTCCACTACCGCCAGCTCCACTACCGCCAGCTCCACTACCGCCAGCTCCACTACCGCCAGCTTCACTACCGCCAGCTCCACTACCGCCAGCTCCATTTCTAGCATTTGCCATAAATTCAGTCATAGATGCAGTAACTTGCTCCGTAATAATCCTACGTACATCATCCTCAGTCACAGCCTTCTTGGGCGGCATAGTTCTATAATTCCACAATTTCAAAGTATTAAGCATTCATCCAACAAAGGATTCATATAATATGGATCGAATTCATAATCAAGATACAAATAAGGCACAATATGGAATTCAAGACAAGATACATACTTCATTCGATCTGAAACAAAAGTATTGTCTTAGTACATCCCATATCAAAGTTCTAACACTATATACACTCAAAATTCGTGCCAAGTCTATTACTAACAAGTCGTTTCAGTCAAAGCTACAAAAGCACAAAAGATATAAAGGTCACTACTAAATACAGACTGGTCTACTGAGAACCGCCAGATGGTCCATCATCCATCGTCTTCTGGATCTTCGCCGGACGATCACTAGACACATCTTCAGCTGGGCGCTTACGGATTACTCCTCTTTTAACCATGTCGGCATAAAATCTATTGTTCCATCCCACGGATATATTCAACTCCTTTTCAGCTTTCTCACGCATCGCTCGAGCTACACTCAACTGAATCTCCATAGTATTCACCTTTCTCTTCATGGCAGCATACTCACCACTTTCCAACACCGATAACCTCCTAAAAGCCTCATTCAATCCACACTCTACATCACTCAAATCCAAACTAAGCAATTCTCGCTCCTTCTCGCCAATCTTAGCCTTCGACTCCAAATAAGCAACCTAAGTCTAAACAACACCTAATCCAACCTCTGTCACACAACTCTTAACACGGGAAGCATCTAGATCACGTCTCAAGGCCCATGGTGCAAGACCATCAATATGAGTAGCCTCTCGAGTACTAGACGACTCTCCTATCTCACGTCTACGAGTAGCAATACCATCATTACCGTCAGGTGCATCGTCATCCTCATCCTCCTCTGATTCAGAATCAGATTCAGACGATTCAGACATTTCATCCCTAGGTAACTCATCCTCAGAATCAGACAAACAAACTGGTGGGGGCAAAGGCTCGCCCTCTGGAACATCATATGGATAAATAAGCTCGGCTTCCTCATCGTCATCAACCTCAACATCTATACCTACATCCTCCTCGACATCCTCGTCGTCAATCTCGTCATCTAAATTATCTAACCCAATCTCATCCTCATTCTCAATATCATCATTCTCAATCTCCACATTCTCAATACCCACATTCTCAATCTCATTCTCTACTAAGTCAACCTGAGGGGAAATCTGATCTCCTAGTCCTAACTCGGGCTCGGGATCCTCAAATGGTTCCTCCTCATCATCAATATCAAAATCTACTAAGTCTAAATAAGGATCATCATCTACATTAGGTTCAGGAATAGCATGGTTTTCTACAGGAATATTAGGGTCAGCCATGACAATCTGCATTTATATATATATCTCGTATTAGGATAACATACTAGTTAAACAATTACATAATGAAATCACGATATATACATATATATAAATTATATTATATATATCAAAATATATATCTTCTCAATAGGGCTTTTTGGTAACGTCGGAGATCTCTGGCACCGTTATAGTCAAAAGATTTTTCAAATATTTTCTCAAATGTTCATTGTCAAAAGATTTTGAAACGTTTTGTTCAAAACCTTGGTTTTTAAAATCTTTTGTTCTCTATAACGAGAGCTCTGGTACGAAACTGTAACACTCTCATTTTTCGTATCGGTACAGCGGAAGGGTCTTTCAGAGTGTTACGGGATAGCACAATAACTCCAATCATAGACAACACATAAAAATGGTTGTTCAAGGTTTAACATACATTCATTCGATAAAAAGTTTAAAAGCGTACAACAGGTCCCAAATTATACAGGTCATTTAGTTTACAAAACATAGATCGAATGAACATTTTTAATATTAAGTGTGGGCCATCAGAGTCGATCTCCATCCGGATTACCTTCAAGCACCTGAGATAAAAACATGCAAAAATCATATCAGCGAATGCCGAGTGAATTCATAGAGTTTAATGAAAACCGTTATATAAAAACAATCATTTACAATCATTTAAAATAAGAACACAAGTATAATATCGGAAGTAAGTCCACATATTGCTAGTCAGGCAATATATATATCAAGCATACATCTGAAACCGTCCATGAGACCGCAGTCTCTATATTACCATGATAGGTAATATATTCATCGTAATAGCGTCGTTATCGTTTATTATTTATGTCTTATATTGTATTAGGATACATGGTATCTGAATTAAGTTACGTTTTAGGATTGTTATTAGCCGCATGACATTGTTACCTTACTGTGAAAACAGCGGGCCGCGAACCCGACAAACAGTTTGCCCATCTAAGTTAGCGTGTCGTCACAAAAATCACGCTATGAAATCTTCTCATACATAAATTCGCTTACCAATCAATGTGGTACGACGGGGATCAACCGTCAAGGCGCGAACTGGGGTGATCGTCCCCAAATAGTACTATCAAATGCATAAGCGTCTACCAAATCCCGGTAGTTCACAATTCATGCTAATGGGACTTTAAGTGACATAACCTAACTACTAATAATCCTTTTAGTCTCGAATATAGGGTCATAGCATCATTCGGGTCCATATCATTTAGCATACAATCGGGACTACTTGTGTTCTATTTTTATAAAAATCTAGCATGTTATCTCCCTCGCGGGTTTACAAATCATTTTATAAAACATTTAAAAGAGTGCGAGGCTATGAACTCACGTTGTTAATGAAAGGCTGATTATCGGCTACGGGCGTGCTTCGGTCACGGAAACCTATATAAATAATAATCGGTCTTAGACTCGGTCCAATGACTTTTATCAAAATAACAATATACATATGATGATTTTGTACATATGATGATGATCAAGTGGGTTTATACATCCTTGTTTACTCATTTTAGCGTTTACGTTTTGGTAACGTCTTACTAGTTCACTAGTTTTACCGATTTTACCTATTTTAAGTCCATTAATTCTTTTATAAGTTCTTTTACTTGTTTTTACCCATTTTATACTTATATGATCAGTATATATACTTTTCATGTTGGGCCCAAATGGGTTAAGCCCAATAAGCTCTTTTTACAAGTATTTATCTTATTAAGTCTAATTATTAGTCCAATAGGTTTAGTTAGCTCGTAAATGTCCGTAATTCTTATAGTTCGGGTTTTATCGGTTTTTACTTGTCTTAGTTATCTATACATCAGTATATGACTTTTATAAACTTTACATTAGACGGGTTTGGTCGTCTAAGTTTTATTTGGCGAAAAACGTTAATTTTACGGCGATAGCCGAAAAAGTCGTAAAAATCAAGTTTATAGTTTTTATTACTTATAAATATTATTTTTACCACCATTTATATAATTTACCCATTTAGTTTACCTTTTATACATTTATATAAATAAGTTTTATAAGTTAGTGGGTTTATATTTTTACATTTTATAAATTATAATGTGAGTGCTTATATAATAATAATAAACATTATTTCCAAAATCTGATTTTTAACTTCATGTTTACCATTTTTACCATATCTAGAGTTCTATAATGACTTAGAAGCTCATTTTTGGATGACATGATCTTCATATTATGTGCTACATTTAACTTAGTTATAGCTACTGCCCATTTTGAGTTTAACTTGCCTTAACAGTCACTACAAAACTGCTTATTCAGATTATACCACCTAACTTGTTTTGATCATATCTCACTCATTATTTTTATTCCATTGCATGGCCAACTCTCACATGTGTATAACATCATCTACTTACTGTAAATAGATCAAACCATGCAATTTTATCAGTTCATCTTTTAGTTATCTACTGTTTTTATACAGCCAACTAAATAGTCAAGATTTTAGCTTCATTTCTTATAGTTATCATCATTTTTAAGCATATTTATCAACACTTGATCCCCACACAACATTTTTATCATCATATATACATCATATACATATACAAAATGAAAGAAAATACATTTGTTCTTTACAAAATAACAAGAGAAAAATGGAGAGGATGATCTTCTTTACCAATCCAAGTGGATTTCTTGTTTTAGGAAGACAAGAACTTGATGAACACAACAAGTATCTCCAAGACCATCAAATATCAAGAACATAGGTTGGAAAATCAGCCCTAGGACACAAGCAAATCACCTCCAAAGATGTTAATATGGCCACCAAATGATCAAGGCTTCAAGAGAACACCTTAATAGGACTAGTAAACATGTGGTTTATGGCTAGACAAGTTCAAAGAGGGTGTTTGGTTGCTTATTTGGGACGGCACAAGGATGAGAGTTGAGAGAGTTTGATGTTGGTTTTGCATGTGAGAATGATGGTATAATGAAACAAGTAGCTAGTTTGGTGTGTTAAGTGGTATGGTAAGCTTGAAATGTAAGCTAAGGCTTACACTTGTGTAAGTTAGCTAAACTTGATGCCACCTAAGGGTTGTGGTGTCAAGTTAGCCGTCCCATATTGCTAGTGGGGTGGGACAAAGTGTTTTGTCCCATCTCACTAGTTTACGGGTATTTCTCGATTCTAGTTTTCTCGATTTGCGTGCCCTCGGGTCGTTTTATGAAAAACGTTTTTATAAATTATGAATCACCGTCACAAAACGAATCCAATAAAAATTGTCTCATCAAAAACGGAGTTCAAAAACGTAAATACGTAATCCTAAGGTTTCCGGTTTAGTCGTAAAAGACGCCAAATTATGCACGTAAGCCCAAATTTAAATCCGTAAATTGTGAGTTCGTCAACCAACACAAAAATAAGTTTCAAAATATTATACGAGAAAATATTTCACTACCTGAAAATGTTAGATTGTCACATCATTCAAGTATTAAAGCCGCTCCATTTGAAGCTTTGTATGGATGTAAGTGTAGATCACCAGTATGTTGGAGTGAGGTAGGAGAAAGTCAATTGACTGGGCCTGAAATGATATTTGAGACGACTGAAAAGATTGTGCAAATTAAGAAGCGGTTGTTATCTGCCAGAAGTAGACAAAAGAGTTATGCTGATAACACAAGGAAATCGTTGGAGTTTGAAGTAGGAGAAATGGTTATGTTGAAAGTATCTCCATGGAAAGGAGTAATACGCTTTGAAAAGAGAGGAAAGTTGAGCCCGAGATATATTGGACCATTTAAGATTATCCAAAGGATTGGATTGGTGGCTTATAAATTAGAATTGCCTGATGAGCTTAAGGCTATTCATAATACTTTTCATGTGTCTAATTTGAAGAAGTGTTTAGCTGAAAGGGATGTGGTGATTCCATTAGACGAGATTCAACTTGATGATAAGTTGTATTTTATAGAGGAACCTGTAGAGATAATGGATAGGGAAGTTAAGAAGTTGAAGCATAGTAGAATTTCGATTGTGAAAGTGAGATGGAACTCTAGACGTGGGCTAGAGTTTACGTGGGAACGTGGGGATATCTTTAAGGACAAGTATCCTCATTTGTTTAGTAAGGATTAAGCGCCGCGGACGTCGCTTCTTTTAAGAAGGGGGGGATGTGAAAATCCAAAATCGAGGTCATTGCTTAATCTTATTTTATGATTATTTTTGAAATTTTTGGATGAGTCTGAACGCTATTTATTTTTGGAGGTTTAAGTTTAAACCGATGTTGGAAGGTCTATATTTAATATTTACTAAGTATAAGGAGTATTAGCAAGCGTGATGTCGATGGATGCCAAATATTTTACGTTTTATTGTCGGTTGTTCGATTTTTGTCATTTTCGAGGTTTTATTTTAAATGACGTGTTAAGTCGAGTCGAGAGTCGATATTATTATTTTGAGGTACGTTTTAAATTTTTAAAAGTATCTTTATGAAACCCGAGCCCCGTAAATATTTTAAAAATTGACTAATAGTTATTTCCCGCTTTTTAGCTAACTATTTACTTTTCTAGCCACAACTTTCACTAAATTGCAACTTGGTCCCTACCCCGCTATATATAAACATCAAACTAACACACACACACATATTTTTCATTTAAAATTTTTTCACTTCCACTCTCTCTCTCTCTAGCTTTGCCGAAACACCACCACCATCACCAAACACAATCAAACTTCAATTTTTCTTGAGTTTTAGGTTGAATCAAGCTAAACTAACACTAGACCCAACCTTATTTTTGATCAAGGATCACATTGGTGTAAGAATTTCTTATATGCAAGCAACTTTTTTTTTCTTGATGTTGGTAGGTAGGAGATATGATCATGCATGGCATTATCATGATGATCCATGGTGGTTTGTGCTAAAAATCTTGTTAGAAATTTCATTTTGATCTTATGATTTTTATTTTGATTATGATTTTGATGTTAATGATTTTGAGTAGTCATTTTACAACAGTAAGTAAAAGGTAAAATCCGAATTTTTATGTTTTGAAAGTGGCTTAACTTATAGCCTAGGGTTGTAGATAATTTTCTTAGCTTCTATTTGATATAAGGTAGAGCTTCTAGCTCAAAACGAGCGCGAAGTTATGATGTTTTGAATGATCGTGTACCGGGAGACGAGTATCGGCACTACAAATAGTTGTTGTCGATATTTGGATCGAATCTCGGAGACTCTAAATGGATGTTTTGAAAAATGTAACCTACTGATAATGAGGTGTTTACTTATTAGGTTGAGTTTACTTTAAAACCCGAGTGTCGATTTTATAAACGGAGTCGTTTAAATAAGTTAAAACGGTTGTATGAAAAATTAACGTAAATCTGTCCGGCTTTTGTAGTTTGAAAATGAGTCGGGTAAAGTACTTTAGAAGTAATTTCATTTGATAAACTTGTAAGAGGACTTTATATATATAGTAAGTTAGTTTATCGAGTTGTTTCATAAACGGTTGACGAGTTTAAAAGGGGTAAATGAGCTAGTACATGTAGTATGTACCGGCGGACTTTGTAAAAAGTATAAAATGGTTAAGTAAATGTGTAGTAAAGTATAATGATGTTATTTATATCGTATTCTCTCGAGTTTATTGTGACTTTATGAGTTTGAGTTTGATGTTGTTATGTATTATTTATTTCTCGAGTCATTATTAATGAACGCGCCTTATTTGATAGGTAGCGGTTCTCGTGTTTGAAAGGCATCCATTATCATCGACGATCATCTCGATAGATCTCTTATACTAAGGTGAGTCTATAGCCTCGCTTTCTACTCTTTTTAATGATTTTAATACCCGCGAGGGGGATACATGCTATTTGAAAATAAATGAACACAAGTCATGAGTAATTATTGGACCCGAATGTTGCCTAAAGTTGATTTCATTGTATTGAGTAACTTGTTGCTAAAGACCCTAAATTCATGAGCCGTTAACTATCTTCTGACTTGATGTTGTGAGTCGGGAATAGCCGCTTATTCTAATGGTAGTACTATTGGGTTGACCACCCTATCTGAGACCAGGGCATTACGTTGAGTAACCCGCTGGGAAGGATAATTTTACGTGAATAAGATTGTGGTATTCTAGCAACTGATACCCTAGAGGGGCAATGGTTTTATTCTAGTCATGCCGGCAGTTGGCGTGGGTGACTATTTGGTTGAGGGTCGGTGTCATGAGCTTAAATACAATGTTTGTTTAATAATATCATTATTATTACTGCCTTGAATATAGATTGTGTGTACGACAATTCTATAAATGATTATGATTGATTTTCTTCTTGTGTTCATATGTGATTTGATAAATGATGTGATCGTGATAGTATAGTGATAATTAAGATACGTTATAGGGTAAATTAGAAAATTACCTTTAGGAAAAAGTAATAGTCCAAAATTACCAAAGACGAATTCAATTAAACACGTGATGAACCAAGTTCGTTGTACACGAAGATCGAGTGAATTTGAGACGTTTCGCTTTGATTTGGACAATCAATTTGAATTGGTTTTCGGTTTTTAAACTAAAATTAAATTCTACAAAATTAAATCCTAATTTAATCCTAAAGTGCATGAATTGATTCCTAAAAATTAAATCTAAAAGTCAATTATTTAAACTATCTAAATTTTAAACTATTTAAAATTAATCTATTTAGTTAAAAATACTTTTAAATCTATTTTAAAAGAAATTATAAACTAATTAACCTATTAGAGAAATTTACTTGTACCATATTTAAACAAAATCAATTTAAAACTAATTTTTATTTAAAACTAAATCAATTAAAAACTAGTTTATTTAAAATCTAATTTATTTAAAATCTAATTTTAGAAACAATTAAAATTTCTAAAATAAAAATATTAAAAAGAAATACTTTTATTTAAAACATAAGAGTACAAACTTGACTAAAGAAATGAAATTCGTTAGTTAGAAAATCTGAATAAGTCAAAGTTAAGAAAGTTTATTTATTACTTAAAGCGAAATGAAACAAAAATGAGCCTATAGCTCAGATGGTTGTCACGCTGTGATGTTAAGGGTGAGGTCTCGAGTTCGAGACCCATGAGTGGCCATTTTCGTGAATTATTATTTTTTTGAATAGAAAAAATAACCAATGGAAAAAATACAGTCTAACACAAGAGAAACAATCCATATCATCTTCAAACACTACTACAATAAACTGCAGCAGATAAGTATACTCAATAGAAAACTCAAACCATATTCATAGCAGAAGACTGAAATAAAAAAAACAGTACTATGAACAGATCAAATTCAATCAGTTTAAAATAGAACTAAAAAGTTAGTTTATCAGTAAACGAAAGCAATTAACTACTACTCATCAAGATTATACCGAAAAGCAGCTTACCAAATCAGCAGATCTCAATTCACTAGTTAAACTTTAAATCAAACAAACAAATAAGAACAAAAAGTTCATATATGAATTTAACTTTCAAAAATTACACATAAGATTAACTTTGCAGTAAAAGTCCAAACATCCTATTAACTGATATAAATCAGCAGGCGACATAACTTAAATAAAAGTGGCAATTCAAAATAGTAAGCACAAAAGTGCGATAACAAAAGAACTACGTGATAACAGAAATACTAATGCTATTGCAATCTGATTTCTCAGTCTTACAACAATACCCAGTACAACGGATGTAGGAACAGACTCCGAATTAAGTTTTCCTAACAATATTATCAAATTGACCAATCAAAACGATCAATGTAACAGACAGCTAAAATCAATCCCAACCCTATGAAACTGCTTAAATAACAACAAACAGAACCCCAAGTTGATCACAAGACCTATAGACTTACAAACACAGACTGAATTTAAACAAGCAGGATGAATGCTATAAAAATTGTCACAATTTAAAGCAAGGTAATACAATCTGCCAATCAACAATCTATATCAGATAAAACTAAGAGTATTCAAATCAATAATACTAAACGGATTTACTCAAAAGCAGAAAACTAACTTGACTAATCATATATATAGCAGATTATTAAAACAATGAGACTATAAGATTTAGAACCTTTTGGAGATCCTTTGGGACGAGGTGCAGCGCTGAGCTGACCTAGTAAACTGAGCCGACAACACCATTCGTCACCATTACTCGAACCATAATGACACCGAATCACCAAACATCATCTCGAGTCATCGACATAATTCGAATCAACAGTAACATTAATATATAATCCATTCAGTGGGAATGAACTTAAATCCCTAATCCTTTCATCATTCCAATACGCTATTGAATAAACTTATTTAAATGATTCACAGTTATATCAATATTAATAAAAACAGATTTGTAAGAAACTTTATAAAATAATAAACGCAAAGCACCAAGGTAATAATACTGAAAACTTAACTTTTTATTGAACCAAATAAAAAATTACAATATTGAAAATAAAAGTACAAATCCTATTTTAAAACTAACATTATAACATTACAAAAGAAAAAGGGATACTCATACTGAATAAAATGGGGGGTTTTATAGGCTCGGTGAGGGGTGGTTTGTTGGAGACGAAGCAATTCTGAGCCATTAGATCATCTCTTCTTTCTTCTCTCTCTTTTCTGTTTCGATCCAACGGTTGAGATATAACCTTATTCACACGGATTGCCAGGGTGGCAATCTTGTGTTAGTTTGTGCTTTCTCTTTGCTGAAGTGTCCACAAGTGATTGGAGGATTGAGAGTAAGTTGCTGTCACAGCCAATAGATCATTGCCACGTAGCCACGCTCGTCCACTCTTGCCTTCCGAAAACATGGGGGTTTTATTCCTTACCGTGTAAATCACACGTGCCATAAAAACCCCCAATTAATTCGAGCAATTTATTGAATTAGGGTTTTGTGGATAATGAAATAGTTAATGGTTTTTTTTTGGTGAGGGTGAGAGACGAAGGTGAGAAAAGATAAACAAATGTGTGGATGTGGGTGAATAAAGAAACTAGCATAGGAAATAACGAAGGATTTAAGTAATATATGTGAAAACGTGTGAGTTGATAAGGTCAGTTAAATGATTAAAAACGTGTGATAGACTATACCATATTTCACTTTCAAACGTCCATATATATCATTTGTAAAAAACAATGGGCTTGAAGCCCAAAATTGCAAACATACGTTCCTTGTTTATTTTCTTTTGGAAATGATATGGGCCTAAAGCCCATATAAAACTTCATCCGCCTCTTGACTCATTGAATTTGGGCTTAAATGGTTTTTTTGTTATAAGAATGAAAGCTTATAATCCTTTATTGGGCTTTTGAGCCCAATTTCCCAATGTGGGACCCACTTGGCCCATTTTTCTTCATAAGAAGTTAAATCCACTAAAGTCGAGTCCGAATCTTGGCTTTGTCGATATTTTCTTCAAACTTGTGTCGGTTTTGCCGGTTTTTGCGATCTTTGGTACCTACACACATGAAACAACAAAACACGCATATACAAGGCAATAATCATGACATTTATGCATTTATTGATTGTTTAAAGCTACAATTGATATGAGCAAAATCACTCATATCAAACTCCCCCTTGCTAAGCAATTGCCGTGTCCTCACGCAATGATAAAATAAAACTCTAGCTACACCATTATTCAACTTTTGACATTTTATTTTGCAAAGACATAATATATTGCTTTCATTATTCGAAATTAACTTTTAGGATCATAAAACTCAAATAGATTCATCGTCCCCGACATTTCCCTTTTCCATGCCAAGTGCAAAAACAAGATAATTGTCAATCATAAGCCCCAAAATTAAACCAACTCATACAAGTAATTTGTGTTAAACACAATCTCCTATTATTCCTAATTGTATCTCTAGATTTTATTTGTCATTCACCCAAAGGCTCATTTGACTTTATTTTGATATTTATTAGTCCAAAAATGAAGGCAAGAACGGTGTAAACTCAACACTCAAAACCTAACCTCGACTTCAAAAACCGTTGTCACTAAAGAAAGCCCACATCAAGGATAACTTAACACGATTTGAGGGATAAATCCCCGGACCCGAAATTTGGCTAATATGGCTACTTAAAAGCAAAAATAAAAACCTCCAAAGTCAATTATGACCTTATTAATGGAGTTAGCAACAACTACATTATATCACCTTGTGGCTCTTTAAGATGCAATTGTGCTCCTTATTTAAAATTCACACCCGAAGGCTCCTTGGACAAAAATAAGGGAATTGACAACACCATCCCACCTTATGGCTCATGATGATGAAGCAATTTTTATTCAACACGTCCCCTCGCCATACACCCTAAGGCTCTAATGACAAGGTTAGTGCTACATGACACCCACCCGAAGGCTCCTAGAGAACATGCTTTTATTTATTCTTCTTTATTAATATGATATTTATAGTAAGCCAAATTTCCGCAATCCCATGATCAAAAGTCCATGACGCTGACACCCTTAATATGTTCTCACTTTAATTACAAGGGAAGAAAAAGAAGGAGTTACGAGTTAAGATATCAAGCCTAAACCGCTAAAAACTTCATTTATTATGCAATTATTATTCAAGTGTGGAAAGTAAATTCGAGGAGATTAAATCAAACACAAAAATACTTGCACAAAGAAGAATTTAACCTTAGAAACTTATGATTGAACTGTGTGACAATCCGTCAATTTATGGTCGATATTTTATTCTCAATATTTATTTGAAAATATTATTTTATGAACTCACTCATTTTTGGGAAGAAATTTGGATTCACGTCTTGAAGTAGCATCGACTACGTCTAAACCGGAGGATTCAACGTTACGTGCTTACATTTACATACACCGTCTTTGGTGACAGTCCGACATTTCAGAAAATAAATTTATCCGTGAATATTATTTTGGAGTTTTAAAATTGTGTTGGTTCATAAACTCACAAATTTACGAGAAGAGATTAGGACTTACGATTTTATTTTAACGTCCTTTACGACTAAACCGGAAACCTTAGGATTACGTATTTACGTTTTTGAACTCCGTTTTTGATGAGACAATTTTTATTGGATTCGTTTTGTGACGTTGATTCTTAATTTATAAAAACCTTTTTCGTAAAACGACCCGAGGGCACGCAAATCGAGGAAACTAGAATCGATGAGTACCCGTAAATAATTGGGGATGAGACAAAAACAAGTTCTGCCCCACCCCCAACACATGGGACGGTCACAACACACCACCACACCCTTAGGTGGCATCCTTACACTAAGCTATGTTACACTTGTAACATTAGCTTCACTTTGAAGCTACTTCACCCACTAAGCTAACAAAACCATTAACCATTACCACTCTTCTCATTTCCTCTCATGCAAAACAACACACCAAACTCTCTCTCTCTAGCTCAAATGTGCCGTCCCATCCTCACCCTAAACATCCATTTTGATCAAAAATCAACCATGAAATCCTATGTTATTTCTACATATGTTGAAGCCCTCTTGAAGCTCTCTTGAATGGTGGTGATTATAACATCCATGGAGGAGTTTCCTTGGTGTCTTGGGGCTGATTTTACACAAGGAGTTTATAAAGATTGGTGGTCATGAAGATGGTCTTGGTGCATCACAAGTTTCTCCATCAAAATCCATGTTTTGATCACAACCTACATCATCATGGTGGTATAAAGATCGTCCTCCTCATCTTCTTGTTATTTTGATTATGTAAACATGTATTTTATTTCCTATTATATATGTATATGATGATTATATTATGATAAAAATGTTATGTGGGGATTTGGTGTTGATAAACATGATTAAAAAGGTGAAAAACTATAAAGAACAAGGCTAAAATCTTGCTTAATTTACATGGCTGTATAAAACAGTAAAGAAACATGTTATGAACTGATAAAATGATGAAATAGAATTGATATACAGTAAGCTATGAGTCTTGTACACATGTGAGAGTTGGCCATGCAATGGAATCATTGTAATGAGTGAGATATGATCAAAACAAGTTTAAGGTACAAATCTGAGTTCACTGTTTTGGAGGATTTTTAGAAAATACTTAGAGGATGATTCAACAGTAGCTATATAAGAGTTAAATGTAGCACATATCATGTAGTTTATGTGATAAAATTTGAGCTTCTATCTCCATATAGAACTCTAGATATGGCAGTTTTGGTGAAAGTGAAGATAAAAATCAGATTTTGGAAATTAAAGAATAATACTATTATATAAGCACTCAAAATTTAATAGTATAAAATATAAATTAAAACCCACTAACTTATATAATACATTTATATAAATATTTACAATGGTAAATAAGTGGACATTTTATAAAAATGGTAACTTATTAAGTTTTATAAGTTATAAAACTATAAACATGATTTTTACGACTTTTTCGGCTATTATCGTAAAATTAACGTTTTTGTTAAATAAAAGTTAGATGGTTGGACCCGTCTAATGAAAACTTTATAAAACTTATATACTGATATATAGACATGTATAACAAGTAAAAACCGATAAAAACCCGAACTATAGGACACACGGACATTAACGAGCTAAATAAGCATATTGGACTAATAATTGGACTAAATAAGTTAAACACTTATAAAAAGTACTTATTGGGCTTAACCCATTTGGGCCCAACATATAAAGTATAACTACTGATAATATAAGTATGAAAAGGATTAATAAGAGTTAAAGAACTTATAATAAGTATATTGGACTTAAAACACGTAAATAGGCAAAACTAGAAAACTAGTATAAAAGTTATCGAAATATAACACTAAAATGAGTAAACGAGAATATGTAAACCCATTTGATCATCATATATATATAATCATCATATGTATACATAATTGTTATTTTTATAAAGTCATTGGACATGAGTCTAAGACGAGTATTATTTGTCTAGGTTTCCGTGATTGAAGCACGTACCGTACGTTCGAATTGTCGATAACCCGCCTTCCCACATCAACGTGAGTTCATAGGCTCGCACTCTTTTAAATGTTTTTATGAAATGTTTTATAAAACCCGCGAGGGAGATAACATGTTAGTTTTTATAAAATAGGACACCATTTGTCCCGATTGTTTGTTTATTGATTTGGACCCGAATGATTGAATGACCCGATTGTATGACCCGATAAATGATTAAAGGACCCGATAGATGAAATTAAATGGATTATTAAAGTTAGGTTATGTCACTAAAAGTCCCATTAGCATGAATTGTGAACTACCGGGATTTGGTAGACGCTTATGCATTTAATGGTACTATTTGGGGACGATCACCCCAGTTCGCGCCTTGACGGTTGATCCCCGTCGTGCCACATTGATTGGTAAGCGAATTTATGTATGAGAAGATTTACATAGCGTGACCTTTGTGACGACACGCTACTTTATATGGGCAAAATTGGTATCGGGTTAGCTACCCGTTGTTGGTTTAGTAAGGTAACAATGTCATGCGACTTATAATAATCCAAAACTAACGAAATACTACTAGACGCTCCGAATTACGATGTATTGCCTGACTAGCAATACTGGGTCATACTATTGACATTATGTTTGTGTTTTGGTTTTCATAACCATATTCATATAACAGATTTTTATTTTCATACAACGTCGTAAGACGTATTGTATGACGTTTTTACGACATTGGCTCGTATAATGATTTTTAAGGCTTTTTATAACCATATTCATATAACGGTTTTATTTAATCTATACAACGTTGCAGAACGTATTGTATGGTGTTTTTAACGACAATGATTCGTATAATGATTTTTAAGGCAAATGCCTATATTATGATTCTCGATAAAGATTTGTATAAAATGACTTCGGCTATTCTATGGCCTATTAAAATGATTTGTACAAGATGATTTTCAGTAATAATTTTATACTGATATTATATTGATGGATTTTATTAAACTCTATGAATTCACTCGGCGTTATCGCTGACCTTTTCTTTTAACATGTTTTATCTCATGTACTTGAAGGTAATTATCGGGAAGACGACAAGAATTCATGGCCCGCAATTAAACAATATTTTCCATTCAAATACTTTGTAAAACTTTGTATGAAATAATATGACTTGGGACCGATGTAACTTTGATGTTTATGAATGGAAATGATTTATTATTAAACAACGCGATTTTTATGCGTTGTCTATGATGTGAGTAATGTGCTATCCCGTAACACCAACTAGTCTTTCGCTGTATTGAGTTGTACAAAATTTGGGGGTGTTACAGTTTGGTACCAGAGCTCTCGTTATAGAGAACGAAAGATTTTTTTTTAAAACCAAGGTTTTGAATAAAACATTTCAAAATCTTTTAACTATAAACATTTTTCTAAAAATGTCAAAATCTTTTGACTATAACGGTGCCGAAGAATTCCCGAGTTACCGACAAGGCCAGACTGAGAAGTGTTATTTTAATATATATATAACTTGGATTATATATATATATATGATGTAATTTGATTACATGATTGTTTGATGATTATTTTGATATTTATACGAGGTATTTATACGACGTAGATTGTCACAAGGAACCCTAAATCCCCTAGTAAATTAATAGAAGCTATTCTCGTAGGAATTCTAGCTATCCTAGATCTAAACCAAGTTGTGGATATTTATGATCCCAACAAATGGTTGATATTCGTAGAAATGTAGATATTAGTTGATTGTGATATTGGAAAAGAATTGGCGAGATTAAATCTGATATCGATGTCATGACGATCTTTCCTTATAGAGTGAAGTTTGACAAAACGTTACCACCAAGAAAGATGTCATCTGATTCGTTGTCATCCAATTCTTAAATTGAAATCGAAAGGGGTGAATGTTGCACTTGAGGCTGTCATTGGAACCATTACCCAAAAGCCTCATGGCACTAGTACCTTTCCGAGAAGTCTAGTTGAATGATCAAGTCATTTCATACTAGTGACTCATTTGATAATTGTTGTTGTAAGAGCTATAGGATTGGAATTAAGTGTTGATTCATATTGAGATTGTATTGCCTTTACAAGGTCGAAAAATAAGATTGAAAGTATTGGAGAATGAGGTAGGATATCAAATTGAGTATAAAAGTGTTTGAAATTTGAATAAAGTAAAATTTAACCCATATGGAATAAGAAATTGTTAAGAGGAAGTTGTTAAGTTCTGTGATTGAATTATAAGGATTTAATTGATTGTAGGTTTGTGTTAAGTGTTGTTCCTAGGCCATTTTCCACTAACGAGGATGCCCAGTGTCCAACAAATAAATTGAAGAAATCTTCTTCTGAATTGGGACCGATGGATCTTCCGGGACAGGCAGGACACCTAATGACTCTTGTAGGTTTGTATTCATTGTGGTATCTTTTAAAAATAATCCCTAACTTAACTGTGACATCAGTTGGTAGGATGAGTTCTGAGAATTTTATGACATAGTGACACGTAATGTGTTACGGTACAATTTTGACTTGTTTGTGATTAATGAAAAAGACTACCTTTGATTGCTAAATCCTACATGTATCGATGTTATCTATCTTTTCTTGCTTGTTCCTAATGTTCGCATTAGTGATGCAACCATTGAACAATTACTCATATTGATTGAGTTACGTTGTGAATTATTCTTTTAGAGTGCCATCGAGATCATGAACCTCATGATTATTTGGCTAAGGTCATTTCCTATCATATTGTAGTTAGTTCTTGGTGAACAACTCTTCATCACTCTTTTGCAGATCACACATTATTTTTATAAAGTTAAAACGGTATCCTTTGAGGAAATTTAATTTTCATCACTATAAGGATTATTCAAATTAAGATTTATAAGTGATTGATATCAAAATGAAGTTGTTTATGAAACGCTTTGGAAAACCTAATTGTTTTCATAACAAAGAAAATCTTTGCAAATTTATTTTTGATTCTTATTTAAGAATTAAGCATGAAAATGTTTTATTATAAACATGATGATAAAATTTTGACGAACTGAGTATTGCATCGTTAATCTTGAAATTGTGTATAGTTGCGTGCCTACATACAATTTGGAATGGACCATGCAAGACTGATTAGTAGTCACCATAAAACTGATTAATAAGCACTAAAATTTTCTTTGAAGATTGTGAAAGAATAAAATTTATGAGATCTGCAAGAAGTGAAAAATAAGGACATAATGTTAGGGACACCTACATACGTGCCTGTAGCATCTATTCTTCTGAGTCGAATTTACTCATCTGTGGAAATTGTCTTATTTGACAGTTGACAATTCTTTCTTGTCCAATTCTCCCGTAGTGAGATTCTTAGGAAAAGTATTTGATTATCGATTGTTGATACCCGACTGGATGCATCGACGTTCCTATCATTTCTTATGATTTGATTTCATTTGAATGACCTGGGTAACGATCTAAGGAGCTTTCGAATGCGTACTCAAATTATGAAAACATGGAATATATTCATATTCATTAAATGTTTTCGTCTGTATCTGATTTGAAATTCTCTCGCATAGATTATGCGTTGACCTTACTCTTTAGATGATAGTTGTGTCTCCATATATCCTTGAATAGTGAAGGATTATGAATTATTATTAGTCTTTTGAGAAGTTCACATCTTATCGACGGCAATGAAACTGAAAAATTGATAATGCCGGTAGAATGGATTGATTGATTATGACATAACGACATTGTCTTAATTGATGGGAACTCGAGTAGAAATCCCCTAAATGATAAGATGTTGATTATCAAAAGTGATTTAAATAGTTCTTGATGGATGACCATATCCTGCATTTAGACTTGAAATTATACCGTGAATGGTTGTGAACTAGTTATAGATATTATAATCTAGAAAGAACTTAAAGTAAATATATTAAAAGATGTTTTTGTTATCTGAAACTTTAGGAGGTATTTATTGGTGAATTACCTAGACTTTCGCCATTAAGGCAAGTTGAAATTGGTATTGATTATATTCCCGGTGTTGCACCTGTGGAGTATGCACTGTACGTCAGCACCATCTGAATTAAAGGAATTTCCTAACAACTGAGAGAGTTGTCGGAGAAAGATTTTATTATACCAAGCCTGTCATCCTGAAGAGCTATGGTGTTATCATTCCTTATATTTATAGATTACTGTGACTGAGTAAATTGACAATCGAAAACGATATCCATAACTCGAAATGGAAGATTTGTTCGATCATTTACAAGGTTTTAGCGTATGTTTTAAAGATTTGATCCACGGCATGGTTATTTCAACTTCGCATCTGCGAAAGAGATTATCTATTCCAATCACTACATCCGGTGCTTGTAATGAACATTATGAGTTCCACGTGATGTCGTTTGGATTGACTAACACACATGTATCATTCATAAATTTGGTGAATCACGTGTGTAGGCTGTGATTTGATAAATTCATACTCGTGATCATTAAGTACTATATGTTTGTTTATAAGAATAAGAATGAGTTAATAATTAGTACTAGACTGCCCTAAACTGACCGAACAATTAAAACTTGTATCTTGAATATTTAACATGTGATTTAAGACTTAATCATTTACATTATTTGACCGTTTGAGTAAAAGATCTTGGAATCTATATTGACTCTTCAAAATTAAGAGCCCTTTTAAGACTTTGAGTTATACTAAAAAGAAAGTGTGAATATATTTTGACAAATGTTTTAAACAAAGGATTTTAAGGGATTATTCCCTTATACACAAAACATTTAACTAAACTTCTGTTTAGGGGTAAATGTTTGTGTATACCTCAAGATAACTTTAGAAGGATTGAGGAAATCATTTAAACCATGACTTAAAATCTGAAACGATAATTTTTGCTTTTTAACTAAGAAAACTTTGACCAAAGTATAAACAAAGATTTTTCGAACATTTACGAATCTTATTAATTATTTTCGATAAATCAACAAAGATCTTGATAATTAAAGACAAATTTATTTTGAACATTTTATTATAATTGGTCGAACTGAGAAATTTAAAATTTTCACGTTTACGTTTCATAAAAATTAACTAATTATTATTTAATTACTTGTAATAATGGTCGACACTTTAGACGTCGGATTGAGTAAAACAGATAAAGATAATAGTAAAGACAAAACTAAAACATAGAAGATATGAAGAAAGAATTTTGAATAAATACGGTTATGATATTTATTTCATCAAGAAAGGTGAATGTAATTACTAACGCATAATATAGAAAGAATATCTGAGTGAATCGTGGACATGATAATTATATCATCATGAGAAGTGAATATAGATACCGACACATTATGTATAAAAGATAAAGAACCAATTAGGACATGTTCCTTAATAATGAAGGTGCAAAATAAATTGCCGAACAATTTAAAAATAGCCGATGATTGTAAAAAGGATAATATAGATAATAAAAGGAGTTCGCGTCTAATGTGAACCATTAGATTTGAGAAGCCGATAGCGTTAAATGTTTTAAAGACCACTTGTGATTGTCAATATAGAGGATTGTGAGATATAGTTATGTTGGAATTTGTAAGTATAAGTATTCTATTTATGTCATTGATGACTAAAAGTATCTGTGTCTGAAGAAGTTGTACTGATGGCAATTATGAAGGCAGACATCGCCTCATACATTAGTAAACGTTTAGCTATTGCAAAGGTCATGATCTGAATTTGATTCGATTTGGGTCATCGTCGACAGACTGACCAAATCTGCTAATATCATTCCCGTTAATGATAAATGCTAAAGAGTTATGTAAACATAGTGTGCCTGTATCGAACATCTATATCAAGATCCTCGCTTCGCATTGAATTTCTAGAGATTTGCTCAGAAGTCATTGAGAAAGAATCTTGATGAGAGTACTGTTTACCATCCCAAATCGAAGGGACGAGGTAAAGTAACAATACAAAACACTAGAAGTCTTGTTTTATGTTTGAATGATTGACCTTTGGTAATAGACTGTATAATCGTTTTCCTTTGGAAGGATTATCATTGATAATCATCATATTAGGATTGAGATCGAATCTTGTTAGGATCTAAATATTAGAGCATATGTAAGCAGGAGTTGAAATGAAGACATCCGACATACACCCACTTTGAGTTGGACATGTCTTTTAGGATTAAGGTTTCCTATGATGGCGAACCTAACCTTTCAAAATACCCGACCCGCGAGATCTGAAATGATTTTTGAAATTAGGATTTGATTATTAACCGCCGATAATGGGCAGGAGGTTATGTGAATATGAAATGTAGATCTTGAAGTGCCAAATGGGTAGCGAAGTTATGCCACAATTTTTAACCTTGGAAAAATGAATTCATGATCTGACAAATCATGGGATATAAGTCCCCGTTGTATAGGACCATTGAGATGATGTAAAAGTTGGGATTGAAAGGCATATAAGCTGGATCTACCCTAGGACTTCAAAAGCTGCGTGAATTATGTTTCGTATATCGAACTTGATGGAATATCTATCAAGTGAGAATCTGATTATTTCTTAGAAGAGCTTAGATCGGTGAAAAGTTGCATTCATCAGAAACCCGTGAACATCATGGATAGAGAAAGTAAGTCAACATTTAGCCTGATCTTATTCCCGTAGTTATGTTTGATGAAACTCGCGTGTGTGATGAATTACACTTATGAGAAAAGACCGAATGTGGAGGAAATACCCACATGGCTTTAACTCTATAAGAAGCGAGTAGTAAGATGATCTTTGAGGACAAAGATCCTATTTAGGGGTAAATGCTGTGACAATCCGTCAATTTATGGTCGATATTTTATTCTTAATATTTATTTGAAAATATTATTTTATGAACTCACTCATTTTTGGGAAGAAATTTGGATTCACGTCTTGAAGTAGCATCGACTACGTCTAAACCGGAGGATTCAACGTTACGTGCTTACGTTTACATACACCGTCTTCGGTGACAGTCCGACATTTCAGAAAATAAATTTATCCGTGAATATTATTTTGGAGTTTTAAAATTGTGTTGGTTCATAAACTCACAAATTTACGAGAAGAGATTAGGACTTACGATTTTATTTTAACGTACTTTACGACTAAACCGGAAACCTTAGGATTACGTATTTACGTTTTTGAACTCCGTTTTTGATGAGACAATTTTTATTGGATTCGTTTTGTGACGTTGATTCTTAATTTATAAAAACGTTTTTCGTAAAACGACCCGAGGGCACGCAAATCGAGGAAACTAGAATCGAGGAATACCCGTAAATAATTGGGGATGAGACAAAAACAAGTTTTGCCCCACCCCCAACACATGGGACGGTCACAACACACCACCACACCCTTAGGTGGCATCCTTACACTAAGCTATGTTACACTTGTAACATTAGCTTCACTTTGAAGCTACTTCACCCACTAAGCTAACAAAACCATTAACCATTACCACTCTTCTCATTTCCTCTCATGCAAAACAACACACCAAACTCTCTCTCTCTAGCTCAAATGTGCCGTCCCATCCTCACCCTAAACATCCATTTTGATCAAAAATCAACCATGAAATCCTATGTTATTTCTACATATGTTGAAGCCCTCTTGAAGCTCTCTTGAATGGTGGTGATTATAACATCCATGGAGGAGTTTCCTTGGTGTCTTGGGGCTGATTTTACACAAGGAGTTTATAAAGATTTGTGGTCATGAAGATGGTCTTGGTGCATCACAAGTTTCTCCATCAAAATCCATGTTTTGATCACAACCTACATCATCATGGTGGTATAAAGATCGTCCTCCTCATCTTCTTGTTATTTTGATTATGTAAACATGTATTTTATTTCCTATTGTATATGTATATGATGATTATATTATGATAAAAATGTTATGTGGGGATTTGGTGTTGATAAACATGATTAAAAAGGTGAAAAACTATAAAGAACAAGGCTAAAATCTTGCTTAATTTACATGGTTGTATAAAACAGTAAAGAGACATGTTATGAACTGATAAAATGATGAAATAGAATTGATATACAGTAAGCTATGAGTCTTGTACACATGTGAGAGTTGGCCATGCAATGGAATCATTGTAATGAGTGAGATATGATCAAAACAAGTTTAAGGTACAAATCTGAGTTCACTGTTTTGGACGATTTTTAGAAAATACTTAGAGGATGATTCAACAGTAGCTATAGAAGAGTTAAATGTAGAACATATCATCTAGTTTATGTGATAAAATTTGAGCTTCTATCTCCATATAGAACTCTAGATATGGCAGTTTTGGTGAAAGTGAAGATAAAAATCAGATTTTGAAAATTAAAGAATAATACTATTATATAAGCACTCAAAATTTAATAGTATAAAATATAAATTAAAACCCACTAACTTATATAATACATTTATATAAATATGTACAATGGTAAATAAGTGGACATTTTATAAAAATGGTAACTTATTAAGTTTTATAAGTTATAAAACTATAAACATGATTTTTACGACTTTTTCGGCTATTATCGTAAAATTAACGTTTTTGTTAAATAAAACTTAGATGGTTGGACCCGTCTAATGAAAACTTTATAAAACTTATATACTGATATATAGACATGTATAACAAGTAAAAACCGATAAAAACCCGAACTATAGGACACACGGACATTAACGAGCTAAATAAGCATATTGGACTAATAATTGGACTAAATAAGTTACACACTTATAAAAAGTACTTATTGGGCTTAACCCATTTGGGCCCAACATATAAAGTATAACTACTGATAATATAAGTATGAAAAGGATTAATAAGAGTTAAAGAACTTATAATAAGTATATTAGACTTAAAACACGTAAAAAGGCAAAACTAGAAAACTAGTATAAAAGTTATCGACATATAACACTAAAATGAGTAAACGAGAATATGTAAACCCATTTGATCATCATATATGTATAATCATCATATGTATACATAATTGTTATTTTTATAAAGTCATTGGACATGAGTCTAAGACGAGTATTATTTGTCTAGGTTTCCGTGATTGAAGCACGTACCGTACGTTCGAATTGCTGATAATCCGCCTTCCCACATCAACGTGAGTTCATAGGCTCGCACTCTTTTAAATGTTTTTATGAAATGTTTTATAAACCCGCGAGGGAGATAACATGTTAGTTTTTATAAAATAGGACACCATTTGTCCCGATTGTTTGTTTATTGATTTGGACCCGAATGATTGAATGACCCGATTGTATGACCTGATAAATGATTAAAGGACCCGATAGATGAAATTAAATGGATTATTAAAGTTAGGTTATGTCACTAAAAGTCCCATTAGCATGAATTGTGAACTACCAGGATTTGGTAGACGCTTATGCATTTAATAGTACTATTTGGGGACGATCACCCCAGTTCGCGCCTTGACGGTTGATCCCCGTCGTGCCACATTGATTGGTAAGCGAATTTATGTATGAGAAGATTTCCATAGCGTGACCTTTGTGACGACACGCTACTTTAGATGGGTAAAATTGGTATCGGGTTAGCTACCCGTTGTTGGTTTAGTAAGGTAACAATGTCATGCGGCTTATAATAATCCAAAACTAACGAAATACTACTAGACGCTCCGAATTACGATGTATTGCCTGACTAGCAATACTGGGTCATACTATTGACATTATGTTTGTGTTTTGGTTTTCATAACCATATTCATATAACGGATTTTTATTTTCATACAACGTCGTAAGACGTATTGTATGACGTTTTTACGACATTGGCTCGTATAATGATTTTTAAGGCTTTTTATAACCATATTCATATAACGGTTTTATTTAATCTATACAACGTTGCAGAACGTATTGTATGGTGTTTTTAACGACAATGATTCGTATAATTATTTTTAAGGCAAATGCCTATATTATGATTTTCGATAAAGATTTGTATAAAATGACTTTGGCTATTCTATGGCCTATTAAAATGATTTGTACAAGATGATTTTCAGTAATAATTTTATACTGATATTATATTGATGGATTTTATTAAACTCTATGAATTCACTCGGCGTTATCGCTGACCTTTTCTTTTAACATGTTTTATCTCAGGTACTTGAAGGTAATTCTCGGGAAGACGACAAGAATTCATGGCCCGCACTTAAACAATATTTTCCATTCAAATACTTTGTAAGACTTTGTATGAAATAATATGACTTGGGACCGATGTAACTTTGATGTTTATGAATGGAAATGATTTATTATTAAACAATGCGATTTTTATGCGTTGTCTATGATGTGAGTAATGTGCTATCCCGTAACACCAACTAGTCTTCCGCTGTATTGAGTTGTACAAAATTTGGGGGTGTTACAAACTCTATCATCTCTTGTTCTCCATATCAAAAAATTTCAAAAATGTGAAATCAATGGATACTTAGCCTATTAAATCAAAGTTTTGGGTTTTCAAGTCATCTATAGGATCTTGCATCTTCTTATACTTTTTCAAGTTTTAGAATTTGCGTTTTAAAGTTCCCTTGATAAACGACTTTCTAGGATCAATTATAGGAACTTGCGAAAAGTTCTTGTTCTTAACTCGTATGAATGAAGACTTTCGCGTTTTAAAGCTCCCTATATAAAAGCCTAGCAAAACTTAATTCAAATACGTTAAGGAAAAGCTAAGGTAAAAACCGAGTCGAGTAAAAAACTATTTTTATTTTCACCAACGGAAAGCCTACATTCGTGTCAAAAGCACTTATTTCATTTATTAAAACTTAAAGATAACACTAAAAATTTAAAATTTTTATGAAAAATGAGAAAAACAATACGTTTGGACACGACAAAAGCAATAGCAAGCGATTATATCGATTGACTCCCCCATGCTAAAACCAAACATTGTCCTCAATGTTTCTTAGCTCAAGAGTAACACCCCCTTGCTAAGACACGAAGAGTCAAATGCAAAATCCTAACATGGAAAGAGCACGCAAATCTATAAGCCGTTTATTAATTATGCCTCAAGATAAAACGTTAGTCGATAAAAATCAAGGGATAGAAAGTGTGCCCTTTTTTGGCATTCAAAGAATGGAAGATCAAGTGGACCCCCAAATACCGAACACGAGAGTCATCAAATATTAGGGTCATACCTTAGATTCAAAACACAACAAAACACGAGCACGAGCTTGAAAGATCAAGCCTTATTAGTTGTTAGAAAATAGAAAGAAGATAGAATGTATGGGACTCCCCCATAAGGCACCTCGTTTTTGTTCACCGAGTCATGAGCTCGACTCGATCCCCGTATACATTGGTACTTAGGGAAAATGGTGAAAACCGGCATAATGGAATAGAATTCAACATAAAGTACGATGCCGGGGTCAAAGATCTCATCCTCGTTGTCGGATGACAAACGAAAGGATAGAACTCCAACACAAATCTCTAAAAAGATATAGTAGTCACAAATAATGGTATGGATGTATCATGCTCCCCGAGATAAACTCGCACCAAGATTATCGAAAAATCTTTCAATTTTTACATATGTGAAAGGCCGAGATTTCCCTAAATCAACGATTCCGGGGTCGAATACCTCGTCCTCGAAAGAGAAAGGAAAGGACAACACGGTGTCGTCCCCCCATGCTAATCCAAGATCATATAAAGCACATGATAATGATGGGATAAAAATCTCATCCATAGTGGAATCAACATTCTTTGCTTTAACGACCATTTCACCCTTAGAAATGTGATCAATCGGTTCATGGTACTCAATATAAGACACATGAAAAACCCTCACATTAAGATCAAAGTGGGTGGGAGGAGGACTTGGGACAAAATCATCATCAAGTAGATTCTCTAAAAAGAGAGCGTCCCCCTCCGGGTCGATTTCATCAACACCCGGTGGTATCGAATCATTAGAAGCAACAAAAGTGTTAATCTCCTCCATAAGCGGATCACTATCCTCAACGGGAATAGGAGATGGAGAGAAAGACTTGGCATTAGGCTTAGAATTCAAAGCCTCGATCCTAGAAATGAGAAGATAGACGTTGGATAACTTCTCACGAAGAACCACGTCTTCCACATCTAAATGAGTAAGTTCATCGGAGAACTTCTCAAGGATCGAAATAGTCAAATCAACCTCATTTCCCGGTGGAAACGGGTCTAAAGGAGCAAGTTCACAAGTGAACCTCTCAAAAACCGGATCACAATCATCCTCATTTCCCGGTGGAAATGGGTGAAAAAGAGTAGGTTCCTCGGAGAACCCCTCAAAATCCGAGTCGTGAATATCATCTTTTTAAGAAAGTTCATCGGAGAACTCCTTATTAGAAAATTCACTAGAAGTCGAATCATTCTCAAAATCTTCATTTCCATCACAATTTTCATCATTAGAATTAGAGAAAATATCAAAGTGAATGGAAGAAGTAGAGTCATCACAATGTGACAAATCACACATCTCATTGGAAATACCGTCGAACTCTCTTGGGTTTTGGACAAGAATCTCAACACTAGACTTTATTATTTCGTCCGATTCCGTATCCGGAATAGTGCTAAAATGTTCGTCCCCCTTGCTTAGAAAATTTTCGGGTTCCACGATGGAAGAATCATGAATAGGAGTAGTAATGTCATGAGAGATTTCCTCATCATCTAGGATGGGAGAATCCTCGGGCTCCTTAGCCAACAAGACATGAAAAGGAAGTATGATTGCACTAGACGAAGGATGTATAGCAATAAGATCTCTCAAAGAAATAGCACTATCCTCGTCATCATCCAAAAGAAGAGAACGCTCGAGTTCACGATTAGCAAGACATTTTGCTTCCGCTTGAGCTCGTTCTTTCTCTCGAATTTCAATGCTCAATCCATTATAATCTTGCGAAAGTTGTCTAATCCTAAGTTCACAATCTCTTTTAAATCCCTCATCAATTATTTCTCCATGAAATCGACGACTTCCTAATTCATTAGTTATATCATTAATCTCTTGATTAATTTGTCTCTTTTCAAGCAACATATCCTCAATGCTCTTTTCAACAACTTCAACATTTTTTGATTCATTATTTGTTGGCACATTGTTTCAAATCGTTCAATATCGAAAGAATATTGTGAAGATTGGTCAAAACCGGAAGGAATCAGATTATAGCAAGGACTAGGCTCATAAAAGTTTTGATCCATCGGTTGACAACAAAAACTCTCCTGAGGACCTCCACAATACTCACAACAAGGATATTGTTGTGATAAACTCGTCGAATCTTGTGAATAACAATTATCATTAAAGTTTTGATTGTAGCGCGGTTCTTGATCGTAATTAAGCGAGAATCGATGCGAACAATCATCACCAAAATGATAATCGTTTCCACAAAACTCACACGAGGGTGTCTCGTATGTGGGGTGTGGAGGTAGGTAAAAATAGAGAGAATTATTCGAAAAATTCGGATTTCCACATGAAGTAATATTATCACTACAAGGACAAAATCCAACTCGTATATCGTGACGTAAGTCATTTCCACAATGCTTACACGTGCACCACAGACATGGTGAAAGACCATATAACGGTTCTCCACACCCAACACAATCGACGAAGGAATTCATGGAAGAATTAAAAATTGCAGGGTGAGAATAAAAATAATTAAACATGATAGAGGATTAAGAAGATTATTTTTGGTATTTTTCATAAATCAATCAAAGATTGACAAAAAAAACGATACATACTATATAATAGAAAAATAACTAAACTTTCCGAGGACGGAAAGGGTCTTCAAATCAACGATCAACAAATCTCAACAAAAACGAATCGTACACAAGATCCCCGGCAGCGGCGCCAAAATTTTTGATGTGATCGTGATAGTATAGTGATAATTAAGATACGTTATAGGGTAAATTAGAAAATTACCTTTAGGAAAAAGTAATAGTCCAAAATTTCCAAAGACGAATTCAATTAAACACGTGATGAACCAAGTTCGTTGTACACGAAGATCGAGTGAATTTGAGACGTTTCGCTTTGATTTGGACAATCGATTTGAATTGGTTTTCGGTTTTTAAACTAAAATTAAATTCTACAAAATTAAATCCTAATTTAATCCTAAAGTGCATGAATTGATTCCTAAAAATTAAATCTAAAAGTCAACTATTTAAACTATCTAAATTTTAAACTATTTAAAATTAATCTATTTAATTAAAAATACTTTAAATCTATTTTAAAAGAAATTATAAACTAATTAATCTATTAGAGAAAATTACTTGTACCATATTTAAACAAAATCAATTTAAAACTAATTTTTATTTAAAACTAAATCAATTAAAAACTAATTTATTTAAAATCTAATTTATTTAAAATCCAATTTATTTAAAATCTATTTTTAGAAACAATTAAAATTTCTAAAATAAAAATATTACTAAGAAATACTTTTATTTAAAACATAAGAGTACAAACTTGACTAAAGAAATGAAATTCGTTCGTTAGAAAATCTGAATAAGTCAAAGTTAAGAAAGTTTATTTATTACTTAAAGCGAAATGAAACAAAAACGAGCCTAGAGCTCAGATGGTTGTCACGCTGTGATGTTAAGGGTGAGGTCTCGAGTTCGAGACCCATGAGTGGCCATTTTCGTGAATTATTATTTTTTTGAACAGTAAAAATAACCAATGGAAAAAATACAGTCTAACACAAGAGGAACAATCCATATCAGCTTCAAACACTACTACAATAAACTGCAGCAGATAAGTATACTCAACAGAAAACTCAAACCAAATTGATAGCAGAAGACTGAAATAAAAAAAGAGTACTATGAACAGATCAAATTCAATCAGTTTAAAATAGAACTAAAAAGTTAGTTTATCAGTAAACGAAACAATTAACTACTACTCATCAAGATTATACCGAAAAGCAGTTTACCAAATTAGCAGATCTCAATTCACTAGTTAAACTTTAAATCAAACAAACAGATAAGAACAAAAAGCTCATATATGAATTTAACTTTCAAAAATTACACATAAGATTAACTTTGCAGTAAAAGTCCAAACATCCTATTAACTGATATAAATCAGCAGGCGACATAACCTAAATAAAAGTGGCAATTCAAAATAGTAAGCACAAAAGTGCGATAACAGAAGAACTACGTGATAACAGAAATACTAATGCTATCGCAATCTGATTGCTCAGTCTTACAACATTACCCAGTACAACGGATGTAGGAACAGACTCCGAATTAAGTTTTCCTAACAATATTATCAAATTGACTGATGTAGTGAATTGTACACCCTTTTAGGAAAAGGATGCACAAAGTAGGGCAAGCGTGCACGACGATTTAGGAAAACCGTGTGTAAATGACCCTTAAGAAAAGTGAGTTCGTTCTCTCGAGGAGGCACGTGTGTTGTGTAATGAATTGATGATTGATTTGTTTTTGATTATTAACAAGAAAAGAGAAGAGAAAATGACGAAGACGAAAAAATAGAAAATTAACAAAAACTACTACTAGAAAGTTAAGACGTAGAAACGTAAAAAAACACAAAAATTAAAATTTAAACCTAAAAATTCCTAAAAATTACTAAAAATCCACAATAAAATTCTAAGAGTTTACAAAAATCAAAACTTGCTAAAACCTTTTAATTAATTAAATAGTGACTTTTTAATGCTAATTAAAGCCCTAAAAATCACAATTAATTATTAAAAAGCCCCAAACAAGATTTTATAGTTTGTAAACCTCAAAAATGACCTAATTAAGCTAAAACTATTTTTTAAAAATTTTAAAACCTAATTAAACTATTTTTAAACCCTTAAAAACTATTAAAATCTATTAAATCTTAAATTAATTCCAGAAAATAAATGAAAAACCCTATAAAGATTTGGAAAATTACAAAGTTCCTAATTATATGCCTATAACCTAGGAAAAATGAAAAAAGTAAAAAAAAGCAACTTTCTATTTTTACCAATAAAATAATATTAAAATAATCAAAAAATAAAAAATTTATAAATAAATTCTAAAAAATTACCAAAAATCCTAAATAATATAACTAAAACAAAAATGAAATCAAAAGTTCCTAAGACCTTTTATTTAATTTTATATTAATTTTTAAAGTTGTCTAAAAACCCTAAAATCAAATAAAATTAAAAATAAGACTTTTGAAAACTTTTTGGAATGTAAACCTCAAAAATATAAATTAAAACCTAAAAACTATTTTTTTGGATTTTTAAAATGATTTTTACTATTTTTAATTTACTTTCTAAAATTAAATCTAAAAATAATCCTAATAAATAATTAAATAAAGGGAAAAATCAATTTTTAAAACAGAAAAGTCCTAAACCTTAATTAAATCCTAGGAAGAATACTAACTACCAAATAAGCTTAATGAATAAGCTGAAATAACCAAAATAAGCTACGGCTTATTTAAATAATCACAAAACAAAATCACCTTAAGTAACTAATGAAATGAAGTGTAAACGTAAAAACCCATCTGGATCACTGGTTAACACGTTACTCCTCCATAAGAGAGGTCGCGTGTTCGAGCCCAGGCAAGGTGAGGGTTTGCAATTTTTTTTATTTTTTTTTACTTTTTAAACTCAAACCAGTACTCTCTTTAATCACTGAAACACAAACCAAATCAAATATAAACAAAGATTAAGCAAGTTTTGAGCAAAAACGTGCCCAGTTAGCACTTGGTTTCTGATGAACAAGTGTGTTCTTTTCACTTGTGAATGTATGACCAAGAGGACTTGGTTTGGATGCCTTGTGGTGAATTGTTGGACAAAGGGGGCACCCTTGTACTCTTTGGAGTACAAGGAGTCAATTCAAGCTCAAAAATACACAAGTCCAAGCACAAAATCTATCAAACAAGGCAAAATCAAGTTGATGTATGAGTTATGCAGGGCTAGTGGCTATATGCTTGTATACTAGGCACAATGGTGAGATTTAAAGTCCAATATCTTGCATACAAATCACTTTCAAGGCATACAACTGATACACACCCCTAAAACTTCCTAGTATCTAACAGATTAACAAGCTTGAAGGGCAAATTTTATACAAAATAAGCAGAAAAATGACTTGGGCAGATTTAAGCTATAAACCAAATATTTTTCATACAAACTTGCTTCAAACTTGTACCAAACTCATAACACACCTATCAATAACCTATTTCTACCCTATGAAGTATATCTAAACAGGTTTTAAGCACAAGTAATGATTATTTACCCTACTTAAACCCTTATCCAAACACACCTTTAAAAACTGATTTCCAAGATTTTTCAAACAAAATCCAATCAAAACACACTCAAACTGATTTCATTCACTTCAATCATGCATACATACCAAATAAAGCAACATTAATCCAAAAAGGGAAAGGGATTATTTAAAATTGATGTTTGGTGGGAAAATGGGGTGGAGTTGACTGAGGTTTGACCCTGGTTTATTTAATAAACCGGGTTGTGGGTAATGGATGGTGGGTAGGGTAGGGTAAATGGGTTATGGGTGGGTATTGTTGACGTGTCACATTATGGTTGGGTGTGAGTGTTTGGTTAATTGGCAGAAAGGGCCCCCAAGCTTTTATGTTTCATTCAAGTTGTAATAAATAGCCATCAGTGCTCATTTTCCATGTATCAACTTTGGACAAGTTGTCATTTTTGGCACAACTTGTTTTAAACTTTTTCCAAGGGCTTTAAATGTATATTCTTGATTCTCCAAGGACTGATCTTGTACAATCTTCAAACATGGAGGACCATACTTGTACATTTGACATTTGGAGGGTCATTTGTGACAAGTTCTTCAAAGATGAGGGACTAAAGTTGCCAATCTTCAATTCTTCAAGGGTCATTTTGCAAAATTCCAAACTTGGGCCCGGTTCATTGTGCGGCTTCGTTTCCCGTGTTCGTTTTTGAATGATTCTTGTGATCTTTTGCCGTTTCCTCAATATCCGTACCTAAAAATACACAAGTAACAAACACGAGCATACATTTGGTATATTTGATGATATTTAATGCATTTCAAGCCCGATTTGGACGATGAGACCATGTATAAAAGCAGTCTCATCACTCCCCCATACTAAACCATTGCCGTGCCCTCACGCAATGCTAGAATAAAGTATCATAGCATCTCCAAAATTTAATTTATTCACTTTATTGAACGATAAACTAGCTACACTACTACTATTACTACTACTTGTGTTTTAGACATAATGTATGATTTTCATCGCAAAATGGGACGTTTAGGTTCATAGAATAAGAACACGTGAATGCTTCGTTAGAAATAATTTCATCGTCCTCGATTTTCACCTTAATTCCATGCCAAGCGTGCAACGAGATCATTGTCATTATAAGTTAGTAATCCTAACACTACTCATATGCCCTAATCACGTACTTATTCTCCCATTATTCCTAAGTTGTATCTCTTATATTTTATTATGTCTTAATGATCACGAGGATACATCATTGACTTATGCGATAATAGAGATTTAGGTCTAAAAATAGAGTCCTAACGGTGTAACTAAGACCATCAAATCAATAACCCCTCCTAATAGACGACGTTGTTACAAAATTAAGTTGACAAGAAGAATCGATAAACACGGTTTTATAACGGTTTTGAACATGAGACTTATTACCAAGACTTTTATACGCCCCCTAACGGAAGGGCCTTATTATCTTTGGTTTACCTCCATCTTTTATTCAACTTCGCCATGAAGCTTTTATTATGACTTCGGTCTTGCCTTGACTTTTATTATCCGCCTCATCGGTGGTTTTATTTGCCAAAGACTTATATCCTCACGCTAAAGCGAATTTTGGATCTTTAAAGATTCGAAGATTAAGGCTTGATTCACTTTCAATTTTTGCATAGATTTTAGGCCTTGTGGGGCTTCAAATTGTTTGCTAGATTTAGGTGAGCACTTGAAATCTTATTATTGGGTGAAGCTTTCGATTATTGGGGTGCCAATACTTCAAAACCGTGATGCTGGCGATACCTTAATGTCTTCCCAATTTAATTACACGGAAGCTACTAGAAAAGACTAGAAACCCAACAATCCTAACTAAACCGCTAAGTCAATATTTATTAAGCAAAAAATATTTACAAGCGAAGGGAGAATAAGCAAACAACGAGAACACATGAGTTTTTGAAAGAATACGAGTACTCTACGTTTAGCATAGTAACTTATAATTAACTCTATCATTTCTCGTCCTCATTTAAGAGACTTAGCCTAATATGTAGTTAAGGAATCAAAGCTAAGTGCTCAACACGCACGGTCGAGTAAAAAATTACTCTTATTCTCGCCATCGGAAAATCTACATTCGTGTCTTCAAACACTTATAAAACATGAGAAAATTTTTAAAATTTGGCCATTTTTAGCCTTATTTTGCAACAAAAACGATAAACAAAAAGATAAACTTTGGAAAGCGTGAAGGTTTGGCAAGGCAAGTATCTATTCACCCCCCATACTAAAGTTAAACATTGTCCTCAATGTTTCGAGTCTAGGGGTGCAAACACCCCCATACTAGAGACGTAGTCGAATGCCTAATCTAGCATGGAAAGGGTGTAACCATTAAATAATAGCCGTTTATGAAGTATGCTATAAACCTAAGGTTAGAACATAAAAGGATATATCATTTGGATATTGGGAAAGGCCTCCAAAGCAAACGATCGAGTGCTCCCATAAAATGAACACGAGAGGCTCCAATCGTGAAGATCATGATCTAAAAACCACAATGCACAAACAACCACGAAACAAAGGTTGGAAGGGCACAAATCCCCTCACATTAAACTACATTAGAAAGCAATAATATGTACATGGATAAGCATGGGTCTCCCCCACGAGGCACCTTGCTTTTGATAACCGAGTCAAAAGCTCGACTCGAATCCCCATAAATGTGATCATTTAGGGATAATCATGGTGTGGTCAATTTTTAGTGGGGCTTACATGATAAACAAGGCCCAAAAGTACATGGAGTACTTTAAAAACCCGATAAACGTATACCGGGGTCAAAGATAGCGTCCTCGTTTTCGGATGAAAGACGAAACAACGCTACTTCAACACAAACCCCAATGGGGTAGAAGAAAATAGGAGAGAAGAAATAGAATGGTGGGACAATGGGTAAGTCATACAAACATTGAGCTACTCGAGGTAGACTCACACCAATCAAATGAAAAGATTTTCCATTTATTGCATCGGTGGAAGACCGAGATTTCCCTATATAAGCAATTCCAGGATCAAATATCTCGTCCTCGGTGGAGAAAGGGGAGGGAACATAAGGGGCTTCCCCCACACTAAGTCCACACAAAGAATCGTCAAAAGGAGAAGACGAGCTTGTAGTACTCAATACACGCGGTGATTACGGAGTTAGAGTTGTAGAAAAATCTTTTAAATTCAAGTTAAAATCTTTTCCTTTTTCATCTTTTACACTCTCCTTGTGAAAACCCGATTTAATTATGTCAAAAATATTTGGTGTATCTAAAGCAATGTTAGTCACACTAAAAATTCTCACATTTTGAAATCTTTTTGGTTTGGGTGGTGGTAAGTTTTCAAATCTTTTGTCAACAAAGAAAACCTCCCCATCGGGATCAACGTATTCATCATCCGAAGAATCACTCGAGATTGGAATCGTAGGCTTAACACTCTTATCCTCCACCGGCGGAGGGGACGGAACTTCATTTTTCTCAACAACTCCTAAAACTCTATTTGAAATCTTTTTGCAAATGTTTTTGATGGGATTGACATTGTACAAAGATGTGATAGAATACACATGAGAAAGAGTGGAGTTTTGGGTTGCATTAATGACGAGTTCTTCCTCATTGAAACGAAGAGTGATTTTTCTTGCATGCACATCGATAAGTGCTCTCGAGGTATCCAAAAAAGATCGACCTAAAATTAACGGAACTTTAGGATCGATAGGAATATCAACAACAATAAAGTCTACAGGATAGTAGAACTTTCCAACTTTTACGAAGACGTCCTCGGCAACTCCACAAGCTAGAATCGTAGAATGATCGGCCATTTCGATTGACATTCTTGAAGGAGTGAGATTTGGAAGATTGAGCGAATTAAAAATCTCAAGAGGCATCAAATTAATACTAGCACCAAGATCGGCCAAGGCGTAGCATTCTTCCATGTCTTGGATAGTACAAGGGATCAAAAATTTACCGGGATCACCGACTTTTTGAGGTATGCGGCTTAGAAAAACCAAAGAACAACTAGACGATTTTTGCAATTTTTCTTTGTTATTCAACATACTTTTGAAGTTCGCGTCAAATCGAGGCATCATGACTAAGGCGTCGGCAAAACTTATATTGAAATGCAAGTCACGAAACATTTTCATAAAAAGTTCAAATTGATAATTATTTCGTTCTTGTGCCTTTTCCTTGTCTCGTCTTGAAGGGTAGGGTAAAGGTGGTGTCGGTTGGGGCATAGTAGGCAAAGGCATCGGCCTTGGAATCTCGGGTTCCATGATTGGTATGGGTTCAACCGTAGGTGTGGTTTAAGCGGTACTTCGTGGGCTTGTAATGTGCTCCTTTTCAACCACAACCTCGGGTTCTTTCTCTTTTTCCTTCTCCATAGAAGTACTTGGACGAGAAATGGGTTCTTTGAAAGTTTTACCACTACGAGTAGTAATAACTTCAATTCTCCTTTCGGGTTCACGATGGTATCACTAGGAAGACCACCCGAAGAAGAGGGCTTACACATGATAGCTTCAAACATCTTAGTCATACGGTCTTCAAACTTAGATTGCCTAGAATCCGCTTTTAACAACTCTTGCTTAATCTCATGTTGACCTTGCTCCATTTTTTGTTGATTTTGTTGGAGACGTGTGACATTTCCTTCCATTTTATTAGCATGAGTTTTAAGTTCATTAGCAAGTTCGTTTTTAAGCTCGTTTTTCAACTCGGATCTTAAGCTAACCATTTCACGTTGCGTGTTATCAAACTTAGCATCATTAGCCTTTGCATAATTCAAAAATTCTCCTTGAAGATTTTTGGTGTGATCATTTTGAAAACCTTGGGCATTGTTTTGAAATCACGGTTTTAGTTTTGGTTAGAAATTTGCCCATTACCACTTTGATAATTACCTTTGTTATAATTCCTTTGATTTCCTTGGTAATTTCCACCTTGGTTGTTGTTGCGATAATTATTAGCATTTTGATTTGGTGGAGCTTGATTTTGGCGGGAACCTTGACCGATTTGGTTGTAAGTTCCCGTGGCTACAAAAGCATTCGAAGTGTTACCATCCGCGGTAATACACTCGGAAAGATCATGAGCTCCACCACACGACAAACAACTCTTAGAAACCGCTTTAACCGAAGCGGAATTGGAAGCTTCTTGAGCTTTCCAATGGGACATAAGGGTCGAAAACCTATCGAAAAACCGATTTTCCTCATTGGCTTCATCTTGTAAAGCATTGATACTACGAGACGATGACGAGCCCATTTTGGCAACACTCGGTGTGTGACGAGGGCTATAAACCTTAGACCTATTCTCAATTATGACCAAAGCTTCTTCAACCGTTTTTCACAAAAAATTACCACCCGCGGCGGCATTTAAATAGTCTCTTTCATGATCATTAAGTCCATTGTAAAACGTGTCGATTTGGTGTAAGTCGGAAAAACCGTAATGAGGACATTCATGTAACATCTCTTTAAACCTATTCCAAGCCGTAGAAAAACATTCATTTGATTCTTGTGAAAATTTAGAAATCTCATTTTTCAAATGCGTAGTCTTAGAGGGCGGAAAAAATTGGTTCACAAACTTTGAAACGAGATCCTTCCACGTCAATATAGAATTGGGTGGCTCTTTCTCTAACCAAATTTTAGCGGGCCCCGCTAAGGAATACGGAAAAAGCATCATCTTAATCGAGTCATTCGAGACATCCTTAAATTTGCACGTGGCGGTAAGACGATTAAATTGGCGGATATGGTTGTGAGGATTGTCCTTCTCATCACCTCGGAATTTGTTGTTTTGGATCATCAACAACAAACCCGTTTTCACCTCAAAATTCTCCGCAAGGATTGCGGGAATCACAATAGCTTCTCCATAACCCTCGGTGGGTGCTTGAAGTAACTCCATCATAGTTCGATTCGCCATGGTTGGTGCTTCTCGTACAATGGGTTCGTCAATAGGAGACTCCTCACTAGAATTGTTGGGAGTGGGAGTTTTGTTCTTTCGTTTACGTGCACGTCTTGCTTGATTTCGAGTTAGCATAAACGTCACGTACAACGAGGGGACGAGCAAAGAAGATTCTTTTTGGTATTTTGTGTTTTTCAATTTTTTTGTTGTTTTTTGATTGTATTAACCTTTTTGGAAATTGGTGAAATGTATTAAGTAGACAAAAGGTCCACAAATCACCTCCTTAATAAAATCTCTTGATTAAAGAAGCCTCAAGGAATGAAAACGATCACGTGGAGTGAACGCCTTCGATGACTTTAGAACGATGGTGGAACACCAAATCGTTCAAGAGGGTTTAATCAATAGAAACCAAGAAAATATATATGATATGTAATAATACTTTGGGCGGCAAAACCCTCGGTTCACTTTCAAAATCAAATACGCACAAGCAAGCGGAGGAAACGAGGCGGCGCGAGGCACTTAAGAGCCTTTTTCCTTTAGGTCGTGAAATACAACCGCCTTATACCCACCTTATAGTTTGTATTATCAAGATTAAGCTTCACAAAAGTATTTATCTATTTTTGCCTTTTTCTTTGGTTTGAGATTCGAATACAATGATCGAGTGATGAAATCCCGAATCAAGGTTGTGATTGCTCACGTATTTGGAGTACTTGTGAATTTATTGTTCTACGTATACAATATAGTAATAATATTCACACAAAAACCGAAAAACGATAATACGTATTAGTAGAGTGCTACTAATACAAATACTATTATGGCTAATATAAAAAAAACAGTTGTTCAATCAAAAAACAACACGCCTCCCTGGCAGCGGCGCCATTTTTGATGTAGTGAATTGTACACCCTTTTAGGAAAAGGATGCACAAAGTAGGGCAAGCGTGCACGACGATTTAGGAAAACCGTGTGTAAATGACCCTTAAGAAAAGTGAGTTCGTTCTCTCGAGGAGGCACGTGTGTTGTGTAATGAATTGATGATTGATTTGTTTTTGATTATTAACAAGAAAAGAGAAGAGAAAATGACGAAGACGAAAAAATAGAAAATTAACAAAAACTACTACTAGAAAGTTAAGACGTAGAAACGTAAAAAAACACAAAAATTAAAATTTAAACCTAAAAATTCCTAAAAATTACTAAAAATCCACAATAAAATTCTAAGAGTTTACAAAAAATCAAAACTTGCTAAAACCTTTTAATTAATTAAATAATGACTTTTTATTGCTAATTAAAGCCCTAAAAATCACAATTAATTATTAAAAAGCCCAAACAAGATTTTATAGTTTGTAAACCTCAAAAATGACCTAATTAAGCTAAAAACTATTTTTAAAAAATTTTAAAACCTAATTAAACTATTTTTAAACCCTTAAAATCTATTAAAATCTATTAAATCTTAAATTAATTCCAGAAAATAAATGAAAAACCCTAAAAAGATTTGGAAAATTACAAAGTTCCTAATTATATGCCTATAACCTAGGAAAAATGAAAAAAGTAAAAAAAACAACTTTCTATTTTTACCAATAAAATAATATTAAAATAATCAAAAAAATAAAAAATTTATAAATAAATTCTAAAAAATTACCAAAAATCCTAAATAATATAACTAAAACAAAAATGCAATCAAAAGTTCCTAAAACCTTTTATTTAATTTTATATTAATTTTTAAAGTTGTCTAAAAACCCTAAAATCAAATAAAATTAAAAATAAGACTTTTTGAAAACTTTTTGGAATGTAAACCTCAAAAATATAAATTAAAACCTAAAAACTATTTTTTTGGATTTTTAAAATGATTTTTACTATTTTTAATTTACTTTCTAAAATTAAATCTAAAAATAATCCTAATAAATAATTAAATAAAGGGAAAAATCAATTTTTAAAACAGAAAAGTCCTAAACCTTAATTAAATCCTAGGAAGAATACTAACTACCAAATAAGCTTAATGAATAAGCTGAAATAACCAAAATAAGCTACGGCTTATTTAAATAAGCACAAAACAAAATCACCTTAAGTAACTAATGAAATGAAGTTTAAACGTAAAAACCCATCTGGATCACCGGTTAACACGTTACTCCTCCATAAGAGAGGTCGCGTGTTCGAGCCCAGGCAAGGTGAGGTTTTGCAATTTTTTTTTTATTTTTTTTTACTTTTTAAACTCAAACCAATACTCTCTTTAATCACTGAAACACAAACCAAATCAAATATAAACAAAGATTAAGCAAGTTTTGAGCAAAAACGTGCCCAGTTAGCACTTGGTTTCTGATGAACAAGTGTGTTCTTTTCACTTGTGAATGTATGACCAAGAGGACTTGGTTTGGATGCCTTGTGGTGAATTGTTGGACAAAGGGGGCACCCTTGTACTCTTTGGAGTACAAGGTGTCAATTCAAGCTCAAAAATACACAAGTCCAAGCACAAAATCTATCAAACAAGGCAAAATCAAGTTGTTGTATGAGTTATGCAGGGCTAGTGGCTATATGCATGTATACTAGGCACAATGGTGAGATTTAAAGTCCAATATCTTGCATACAAATCACTTTCAAGGCATACAACTGATACACACCCCTAAAACTTCCTAGTATCTAACAGATTAACAAGCTTGAAGGGCAAATTTTATACAAAATAAGCAGAAAAATGACTTGGGCAGATTTAAGCTATAAACCAAATATTTTTCATACAAACTTGCTTCAAACTTGTACCAAACTCATAACACACCTATCAATAACCTATCGCTACCCTATGAAGTATATCTAAACAGGTTTTAAGCACAAGTAATGATTATTTACCCTACTTAAACCCTTATCCAAACACACCTTTAAAAACTGATTTCCAAGATTTTTCAAACAAAATCCAATCAAAACACACTCAAACTGATTTCATTCACTTCAATCATGCATACATACCAAATACAGCAACATTAAACAGCTTAAACAAACAAAGAGCACCTTTCACAAAAAATCATGCATAATCACCAAATCACATAAGATTGACCAGAAAAATGAAAATTCAAATGGAAAAGTAGATTCTACCTTGAGGGACTTACATCCAAGCCCCTTAGTGACTGCTTGTAACCTCCCACAAACACGGGTTTGTGCTGAACCTTGGATCAATCAAGCTCAAACAACCCTGCTAAGAACAAATGAAACAAGCACAAAAAACCAACTTTCTGATTTTTTCTAACTTCCTTAAAAATCTTTTCACCAACTTTGAAACCTTAAACAAGTTTTAAAAACAAGTTTAATATTCAGAAACTCAAGAATTTTTGATCCACTTTCACTTCTCAAAAATTCATCAAATTTCTGAAATCAAAACCCTTTTTAAAACTTTTTGAAAATCCAATAAACACAAAGTGTTTAAGTAACAATAATATGGAACTCAGACTTATTCAAGCATGCACCAAATTTCTAAAAAACAATAAAAGGAATTACACTTTATCCAAAAAATACCAACTTTATAATTTTTGAAAAAGATTACAAATGCTTGAAAAAAAACTAGAACAAGAGGGATATGCACAACCTGCATTCTCCTTTTATACTACTCTAGAGAACCTTCTAGTGCTACTAAAACCCTAGCTAATGGAATTCCTAAAAAGCCCTTGGAATCTTGACTGAAAATGGGTCAAATTCGTGCCATGTGATGCTTGTACTGGATGCCAGCTTGGAAAAATGATCTTGGCCATCCATTTGAACTTGGGGACAAAGGAAATGATCTGGGATGTTGGTTTGGTCGGGTTTAGGGTTTTGAGGGAAAGTGACGTGCAGGGGAGGGTCCCACAAGACACATGGGTGTGTCTTGTGGTGATGTGGAATGTGGGTTTTGGTGAGAAAAGGTTCAATCAAGGATCTGGACAAAAAGGGATAAAACCCCTTTGATTTGGTGTTGATTGAGTCTGGAATTGGTTAGGGTTTATAGGGTGATTAGGCCAGGTTTAATCCAAAAAGGGAAAGGGATTATTTAAAATTGATGTTTGGTGGGAAAATGGGGTGGTGTTGACTGAGGTTTGACCCTGGTTTATTTAATAAACCGGTTTATGGGTAATGGATGGTGGGTAGGGTAGGGTAAATGGGTTATGGGTGGGTATTGTTGACGTGTCACATTGTGGTTGGGTGTGAGTGTTTGGTTAATTGGCAGAAAGGGCCCCCAAGCTTTTATGTTTCATTCAAGTTGTAATAATAGCCATCAGTTCTCATTTTCCATGTATCAACTTTGGACAAGTTGTCATTTTTGGCACAACTTGTTTTAAACTTTTTCCAAGGGCTTTAAATGTATATTCTTGATTCTCCAGGGACTGATCTTGTACAATCTTCAAACATGGAGGACCATACTTGTACATTTGACATTTGGAGGGTCATTTGTGACAAGTTCTTCAAAGATGAGGGACTAAAGTTGCCAATCTTCAATTCTTCAAAGGTCATTTTGCAAAATTCCAAACTTGGGCCTGGTTCATTGTGCGGCTTCGTTTCCCGTGTTCGTTTTTGAATGATTCTTGTGATCTTTTGCCGTTTCCTCAATATCCGTACCTAAAAATACACAAGTAACAAACACGAGCATATATTTGGTATATTTGATGATATTTAATGCATTTTAAGCCCGATTTGGACGATGAGACCATGTATAAAAGCAGTCTCATCATTGACCAATCAAAACGATCAATGTAACAGACAGCTAAAATCAATCCCAACCCCATGAAACTGCTTAAATAACAACAAACAGAACCCCAAGTTGATCACAACACCTATAGACTTACAAACACAGACTGAATGTAGAATCTTGATAACCTATGAATCTATGAAGGGGTTGATGATTTCTAGAGAGAGAAACTTAGAGAGAGAAAGTGAGAGAAAACTATGTGTTATTTCAATAAGTGAAAATGAGAAACATTCAACAACCAACCCCTTTCCATGGTGGAAAGGGGTATTTATACTTCCAAGCTACATTGGGCTTGGGCCGGTCCATGACAAGCCCATGGACCGGTTCTTACTTAACTAAATAAGTAACTAATAACTATTTGTTAACTGCGAGCTATTACAACATAAATAATATTGTGGAGTGACCGATACTTCTAATATACGTAAAAACGTATTTCTAACAATCTCCCCCTAAGGGAGGTCACTCCACGTTACAAAGTTCTAAACCTAGCATACTATACTAAGTCTTCGTTCTTTAGCTCGTAGTCTTTTCTTCTTTTTCTTTTTGTTGTGAATATTTTGATTTGATCTTTTTGGCTTTGGCTTGAGAGCATTGTTCTTTTGGCCTTTCACGTGCCATCTTTTCCCTTGTTGTGTATTTTGCCTCCTCGTGACTCCATGTTCCACACACTTATGTCTTTTTGTTGAATTCTCGAAAGTTTCAGAGTTTGGTACAGCGGAAGACTTTATCTTGTACTTTCTTGAATTTTTGCTAAACTTTGATGCAGAAAAACATAAGCATGTGGGAACGACTTCTACAGGTACACCGCAACACCACCGTCTTCACTGGTACACAGCATCGCCACCGTCTTCAACAGGTACACAACAACGCCACCGTCTTTAACAGGTACACAGCGACGACACGAATAAAATGGCTTTGAACATTTTATTCTAATTCGGTAGCATTTTACCTCCGGTCGGTGAAGACCGTTGGACGATATTAGATATCGTACCCGTGACAGATAGTTTCAATTAAGTAACTTCCTGACAGGATTTCGCGGGTAAACCCGTTCTCTTTATTCGACCATCCAAAGCTGACTGCGAACATAAAGAGTGAATCACTTGGATAAATTATCCTTGTGATTTGAAGCCGTCAATTCATGAAACCTGGAACAAGTGAATTTCAATTAAGATTTCACCATCGTTGCTTTCCAGTTGTCACGAGCTCAATTCATAAAGAATCTTGCACGTCACCTACCAAGTGCTGTTTGATGTTAACACTAGAAGGATTTCCACTCGTCACTGTGATCAATAAAGAGTCACCCTGAGTGTTCTGGCAAGATCATATGATAATGCGTAGAGGCCTGGAACGAGTTTAAGTTCAATTAAGAATTAAACCACTGTTTCTTTCCAGTTTTTCACAAGATTGTTTCTAAAAGAACCGCACGTGTAACCTACCATGAGCTTGTTTGATGTTGGCTCAAGCAGGATTTCCATCTTCATTGTAATAATTGCGTATCACTCAGATGTTCTGGCAATATTACAGGAATACTGCGTAGGACTCATGAAAATCTCTTACTTTTCACAGTGTGTGAGAAAGCAAGGAATAAATGGAAAGTGTCCTAATGAGACTTTTGATGATCTCTTGGCTCTAGACTCGATTGTGCGTTTTGATTTAGTGAGCGATGGCTGGAGAGGAGTGCCACCTTTTCAATACCAGTCTATTCGGAGTGAATAAACCAGTAGATAACGTGTTGATCTCCGTGTGATTAAAACAAATACCTTTTGAGAGATATTTGAGTTAGCTGGGAAGGGTTGTGCATTGCATCACTGGGTCCATGATGTCTTTCTTCAATACCGAGAATCATTAGCAAAAATGACCTCAATAGCATATGTATTGACCCGGTTTCTGCCTAAAGTTGTAAGGAGGGCTTCTTTCTTTACACCCTTTATCTTTACAATTCTTTTTCATTCTTCTACCCCTTCAATGCTTACCAATACGTCATCACTAGCACCTTGTTGTGATTGTTCCAGTGCTAGCTTAAGTACTTGGTCGGCATTCAGCTACGTTCACATTCTTTCTCCATCTTTCCTAGGACTTCTAATTCTATCTAGGGAATTGTCCTTGGGAAGATTCCATCGGCTCTGATGAATCATTGGACTAAACCTATTCCTACCACCCTTTTGTCACCACATTCGTCGTGAATTTAAGCGTGTTTTGGGAAGGAATTGCCACCATGAAAAATCATTGAAAATCACCTAAAGTACTTGTGATATTGATATCAAAAGTTTTGTACCTTAGGTGTTTTGTTCATCAAAAGCGCTCCCCCTTAACACGTGCTTTACACATATTAAGTTGGATAATCGTTAAGTCTTTTTCATCTTTTAGCCAAGTATCATTTAAATCTCCTTAATCCCATTTTCTCCCCTTATCCAAAATGTTAACCATTAATATTTGGGATATTGAATGGATTAACCGGTCTTTGGGTAAAAATGAAATCGATGTTTGGCCATAGAACATGTTCATGCTCCCCCTTAAGTTAATAAGGGATAGTTGTAGTGCTTTAGTATGATATATTTTGAAAGATTTAGAATCTCGTGAGAAATTCTTGAAAAATTATCATACCTTAACACTACATCAAGCCATTAAAGCACATTATACACAAATATACATATTCACAATTGAAAACCAATATAAAGTGGACCTGAAATGTACGACCCATTAGATGGATCGTTGCAGTAGCTTGTGGTGCACTAGATATGGTCTTCCACCAACGAATCTTTCCAAGCTCCTCATCAATCTACGTTCACGGAGCTTTTGATCAATCTTCTTGATCACATACTTCGCCATCTGCCGGTAACCCGGATGCCAATCCTCCGTCATCTCTGGCAAAGTCCCACCCGAGTTAAGATGCTCCAACTTTCCTCTGACTTGTAGAAGAGTCCCATCACTGTACTTATGAAGCTCACCCACCCTCATAAACTTCATTAAACCTCGACTGCTCAAGTAGAAAATGCCGTAATTCGGGACAGAAATGCCAGTATAGGGGCATCTATCTACATGTTGAGGTAGCACTTGATTCACTGGACGGGTTAAGTTGAGCTTCCTTTGGTAGCTTTCGACTCCCAACTGCAGATCTTCAACTCGTTTCATGATAACAACGCTTAGTGTGAACATACGAAGTGCCGTATTCAAGGCAATGAGGTCTTCACGAGGAATATGTGTGAGTTGATCACGAGTCATCAGGAGCAACATATCTTCAATATCCTCAAGACGAATGATAGAAAAATCTCCCTGCTGGATTTTGTATTCTCTGTCATCCTCCCTTTTCAAACGAATCTCCGTCACATGATAATAGCGATTCTTGGCTTCAGTTTTCAGCCCTAAGATGCTGGAGATGCGGATATCGGATCTAACGTTGCTTCCAGAATTGACTAGGCAGCAACCCCTGTACGCCCTTCAGACTCGTTCGTCCCAATGAGATGCACCTATAACAGCATACATATCATAATTACGAGTTACCCTTGGGACCCAGAGTCTATTTACCTTTTCCTCGATCCAGGGTATTGTCCCCCAGTTGGCAGCTTTCAGCAAGGTCAAGGATGTTGCGTACTTTGATGAACCCTTCAGAAGATACTCAAGATCATATGTGACGAATAAGTCGAGAGCTATCTGATTATCTTGAGTAGGATCAAGTGGAGGTGGAGCTCTTTCTGATTCATGAAGACCTGGCCGTTGAACGGTATTCAGAGCCTTCAGGATCTCATCGGCATAATACTCGAACTCCATTCGGGTTAACCGGGTTTTGGCGCGAAGTCTCTTATCCTTCAGCGCTTTCTTCACCAACGATGGAGTAACCGAAGTCTTATACTCATGAGCAAGAAATGCACATAAGTCAATCGGACTGCGGATACGAAGATACAAAACATCTTTGTCAGCGTCTGTGATCGGATCATATTGCGCCGCTGCCGTGATCCAAGCCTGTGGTGGTGCAGTCTCGTCAATTTCCAACGTGTCTGCCCAGTCTCGTGTGCTTGATTCAGGAACCGTAGATTGTTGTGCTTGTTGTAGAGGAGTAGAAACGCGAACATCTGCTTGTTCTGATTCAGGCATCTCTATGGTGTCATGAACGGGTGAGTGTTGTGCAGCTTCAGGTTCGGTTACTGATTCTGCAATCACAGGAGCAACAACAACAGGACTAACAGGGTTAGTGGTAACAGGGATAGATACAGCAATAGAAGTACCAGGAATCGATGACGCTGTAGTAGCATTCACATCGTGGCGCCACTTAGATCGTCTTGATTCTGATGATGTTGATTTGTCCTTCTGTGCTACATCTTTCTTGGACTTGGTTCTAGACTTAGCAGTTTTCTTGGAGCTGGTAACCTTATCTCCCTCTTTAGGCTGTTCACCCCCATCATCATCCTCATTGTTATCCCCGTTGCTCCCCCTAGCACTCTCCTCATTACCATCACCACCATCATCGCCATCATCATCATCATCGTCATCATCATCATCATCCTCATCATCATCACCATTATCGTCATCTTCATCATCCTTTTCTTCTTCTTCTTCTTCTTCACCTTCTTCTTCACCCGTACCCTCTGCTTCTTCACTTTCTTCCCTTTCTTCCTCAGGTAGAATGTGATAAGGTACCACACTTCCAAACGTTTTGAATAACCTATCATCCTCTATGATAGCGTCATTCAGGGATTTGTATAGAGCCCGTTGAATCCTAGACTTATCAAACGATCCAAGTTCCACCATACGAGCTTTGAGGATCTTCTTTAATTCAAAATCCGTTAAATCGTAAGCAATTTTGTAGGCGGATTCTGAAGGATTGGATGACTTGATCATCAAGTTATCAGCTGCTAGTGTCTTCAACTCATCACGCAGTTTAGGCATAATGGATTCAATAGATTCCTTCACTCTTTCTTCAACAGAATCTTCAAGTGCCTCTTTCTGCTCCTTGTATTTATCCCTCATCGCTTGAAGTCTGGTGATACGTGCAGCATGCTTATCAGCCTCAGCCTACTTAACCCGAGCTAGTTCTTCTGCATGAGCTTTTCGCGTTAATTCCATATCTGCAGTGAACTTAGCAAGCATCTCCTCTTGGGCTTTACTAGATGCTTCTTCACTTTGAGCTCGTCTATGTAACTCTTGGCGGAGTTCATCCATTTCTCGTTTGTGATTATCCACATGTTTATCCAACATTTCGGCCATCACCAATGCAGCCATTGTAGATGTTGCAGAGCTGCTCTGGGTTGATTGAAGAGGCTCGGTTGTTACTATGGTACTAAGGATGGGAGTTATAGGTGGTGGAAGAAATGGTGTTGAAGCCGGTCTGGTTGGTAAGGGTTGTATTGGTGGAGGTTGAGTTGCTAAAGGTTGAGTAGACACCATGATAGTAGGAGCACCGGATTCCTTTTCAACACTTGCTGAAACAGGGATTGATGGCTCCTTCGAAGTGGAATACCGTTCAGGTGACCCAAACTCATCAATATCATCTGGTTCCTGGTACTCTTCTTCAACATTTACCCTTGCACCTGAACCACTACCGCCAGTATCTTTCCTAGTCCTTTGAATTGCTATCTTCATCATTTTTCTCTCTGTCTTGTCAAGAGCAGGATCAACAACATCTTCTTCGTCACGTAAAACCATCTCATCAGCCTTACCCTTTCCCTTCTTAACCTCAGTCTTCTTCTTCTTGGTTTCGGGTTCAGGTAACGCAGCTGGTTGTTTGCGTTTACCTTTACTCTTGACCATAGTAGTCGAGTCTTCTCCAGTCTGAAGGTTTGCTTTCAGCTTCTTGATTTCTAGCTGCAGTAGCTTGTAATCAGCAGAACCTTTGATTTTCTCCGTCAGAAGATAATCGGGAATAGGACCAGGAATGACACCACCAGATGGTCCTTCATGCCTTAGATCCACAGTATCATCAGCTTCTTCAGTGTGATAACGACTTGCTGCACGCCTATCAATAGTAGCATCATTTTTCATAAAATAATTAATGATAAGCTTGATAAACCGAGGATAAGGAAAGAAATTTGTCTTCAGCTTCTTGTTATGGAAGAGTTGAAAGGTGAATTCTTCCCATATCAACAATGCATAATCTGCATTTGCAGCTTTGTACATGCCATAGAAGAGGTTTATTATAGGACTGCGCAAAGCATCATGGCCACTTGTTTTTGGTGTAAGACATCTACTGAGAATACCCAACAATGCTCTCCAAGGTTGTCCTACTTTAGCAGTGGTAAACTCAAACGCAACTCGTATGTCAGGACATCCAAGAGCGTCAAATAACTCCATGAGTTCATCTTTAGTAGGATCCCTCGGAAATGACATGCCTTTGGGTGTATCCCGTATACCAAAAATCTTACGGAAGTCTGAGACTGTGAGCGTCTGCTGCTTGTTGTCGATGGTGAAGGTGATCTTGTTTGAAGTGATTTCCTTGGTAGCCCAAAATTCATACATATAATCATAAGGCACCGAGGCACTACTTCTTAAAGCGTTCTTAAAATGGGATTGATCAAGGATTGCTATGGCTACTTTAAATCCATGGTGAGTGGATTTTGAGACTTGCTTCAGCCGGTAATTGTTGGTTATGAACTTGAGGGTTCGTGCTTTAGCAATAGCGGCTTCACTAGAGTCTTGGATTGCTTGTATTGTTGGATTAGTCATTGTATCTGCTTAAGATAAGACATGAAAGGTTGATGCACAAAAACATATAGATATATATCATTCTTACTTCTAAGCATAACACATTTCATAACATAATACAACAAGTACATATAACAGGCAAACAATATTAATCAAACAACTCTTCATCCGGAACTTCCCTTCATTCGGAACTTCTTCATTCGGAACATTCCTTCATTCAGAACTTCCTTCATTCGGAAGTTCTTCATTCGGAACTTCCTTCATTCGGAAGTTCTTCATTCGGAACTTCCTTCATTCGGAAGTTCTTCATTCGGAACTTATTCATTCGGAAGTCCTTCATTCGGAACTTCCTTCATTCGGAACTTCTTCATTCGGAAGTTCTTCATTCGGAAGTCCTTCGTTCGGAACTTCTTCATTCGGAAGTTCTTCATTCGGAACTTCTTCATTCGGAAGTCCTTCATTCGGAACATCTTTTATTCGGAAGTCATTCATTCGGAACTTCTTCATTCGGAAGTTCTTCATTCGGAACTTCTTCATTCGGAAGTTCTTCATTCGGAAGTTCTTCATTCGGAACTTCTTCATTCGGAAGTCCTTCATTCGGAACATCCTTCATTCGGAACTTCTTCATTCGGAAGTCCTTCGTTCGGAACTTCTTCATTCGGAAGTTCTTCATTCAGAACTTCTTCATTCGGAAGTCCTTCATTCGGAACTTCTTTCATTCGGAAGTCCTTCATTCGGAACTTCTTCATTCGGAAGTTCTTCATTTGGAACTTCTTCATTCGGAAGTTCTTCATTCGGAAGTTCTTCATTCGGAACTTCTTCATTCGGAACTCCTTCATTCGGAAATCCTTCATTCGGAACTTCTTCATTCGGAAGTTCTTCATTCGGAACTTCCTTCATTCGGAAGTCCTTCATTCGGAACTTCCTCATTCGGAAGTTTTTCATAAAAATCCTTCATTCGGAAGTTTTGTTCAAAATGTCCTTCATTCGGAAGTTATGATCCATGTTCATCCGGAACATCAAAACACAGTCTATGAGGATTAATCTATGCGCGTTTGTGAGTTCTAAGGCAAACTAAGGCAATTAAACATCATTTAAAGCTATTCCGAGCAAAACCCACCACAAATCCTAATCAATTACTGCTTAATTTAGACACAAACCCTAATTTGGATTTAATCTAATTAAACGAATCAATGAACCTGATTCAACTGATGAAATAGGTGAATTATAAGTTAAATATAGATGATAATTACCTTTTAAATTGAATGGATCGGATTGGATGAATAAAAGAGAGGTTTTTAGAGCTTGTGTGTTTCAACAATGGCGGCAAAAGAGATAATGATACAGTGAAAAGAAAGAGAGGGACGGGGGGTTTTGTTTGACTTAGGTCAAGTTTTTTACAACTTTCACACATTGTCACTTTATACCCTACACTCCTTATTCTTTTCCTTTTTGTTTATAACTTATCTATTCATCTTTTTCTTAAGCATATTTAAATTTCGCCAACACACCTTAAGCATCTCAACCTATTAGCATATCTCCAAGATCTAAAAGCAATGCCTATCACTTAGAACGAACACAAGTCGTATTCTAAAGCAAAACCACTCAATTACCATTTAGCCATTAATTTTTCACAATCACTTTTGAAAATCAATTTAATGACGAAAATGATTTAATATTTTCTCCCCCTTAAACGATGACCCGTTTTCTATTTAAAGAGCTGTAGTCATTGTTTAAAGAGTCAAATATTGATGAAAGCATTTCCAATTTGTATCTTGAAAAAGTTTGATTCGTGGTGTCAATAAGATTTATCTTATTTTAACAAATTAATGCACTGAGACGTACATAAATTCGTGTTAGACCAAGTTATAAAGTAAACTTGATCCCTTTGCATAATTTGGCTTGTAAATCATGCCCGAGAAAATTAATTCCCGTTCTGAGCAAACGTTTTCCAAGGAAATACGTGACTTTAATATGAAAACCGGGTTGCAGTCAGAAATAACTACAAGCCATTATGGGCATGTTTTAAAAATGTACAACTTTTATATGGACTCTATTTATGGCACCGTGTCAATATTGATTGACATTTCTAAGGCCGTAAATATTACCGTACTAAAAGACATGCCCGTTTTAAAAACGAAAAATATTTTTGGTTTTTCTTGATTTTATAATTTTTATGGTTTTTCTAGGTTTTATATTTTTTTTTATGATTTTTGTTGGTTTTATATTTTTGTATTTTCTTTTGTGGTTTATATATTTACTATAATATACATGATCACGGGAACAAAGGATACTCTGAATAGTTTACCACGACTATTCAGCTGATTCTTCTGCCAACTCTTTGAGAGTCGCTGGAGTGAATGATTTCATGCCAAGCTTGTCGATCAAAAACTCGATTCGTCCTCGATCTAAGGCTTTGGTGAACATATCCGCCAGCTGGTACTCAGTAGTGAATAAATACAGCTCGATCACTCCGTTCTCCATCTGCTCTTTAATGAAATGATAGCGAATGTCTATGTGCTTGGCCCGGGAGTGTTGAACATAGTTGCAGCAAAGGGCAATGGCACTCTTGTTATCACAATACATCGGGATTTTGTTGAATCCCAAACCGTAGTCAGTTAATTGTGATCTCATCCAAAGGACTTGAGCACAACAACCGGACATGGCGATGTATTCAGCCTCCGTGCTTGATATTGCAGCGCTTTTCTGCCTTTTTGAAGACAAACTGATCAATATATCTCCAAGGAGTTGCACAGATCCAGAAGTGCTATGCCTCGTGTCTTGACATCCAGCATGATCGGCATCTGCGTATGATATTAAAGCAATAGAGGAATCTTTCGGATACCATAGACCACGATGAAGTGTTCCTTTTAGATACCGAAAGATCCTTTTCACAACATGTAGGTGCTTTTCGGTAGGCCGAGCCTGATACCGGGCACACATGCATACATCAAATTGCAAATCAGGCCTGCTAGCAGTCAGATATAGAAGGGTACCGATCATCCCACGGTAAAGTTTTGGATCAACAATAGTCCCATTCCTATCTTCATCTAACTTGGATTTCTCCACCATTGGAGTGTCCACGGGGTCACAATTTTCAAAGTTATATTTCTTAAGAGATTCTAGAGCATATTTGGATTGATTAATAAAGATGCCTCTGGGATTCCGAGAAATCTGTAATCCTAAGAAAAATGAAATTTTTCCCATCATCGACATCTGAAAGCGTGTGGACATTATCTTCTCAAATCGATTTGACAATTCTATGTTAGTGGCAGCAAATATTATATCATCAACATAAATTTGTACCAGAATCATGTCGTTGCCTTCCTTGAGAGTGAATAGAGTGGGGTCCACCTTGCCTTTGGAGACGCCTTCCGAAATGAGATATGTTGACAGGAGATCATACCACGCGCGTGGAGCTTGTTTCAACCCATAGAGAGCCTTCTTAAGCTTGTACACATGATTAGGAAACTCCGTACTGACGAACCCATCCGGCTGACTAACATAGACTTCTTCCCTTAGTTCACCGTTCAAAAATGCCGTCTTCACATCCATTTGATAGACGATCATGTTCATATGAGCAGCATACGCAAGGAATAGTCTAATCGCCTCCAATATTGCCACAGGAGCAAAAGATTCTTCAAAGTCTATACCCAAGGCTTGTTTATATCCTCTAGCGACCAATCTAGCCTTATTCTTCAATACCGCACCTATCTCATCAAGTTTAACCTTATAAACCCATAACAAAGTAAGGATGTTAACCTTGTCAGGGAGAAGAACCAATTCCCATACTTCAAGTCGTTGGAATTCATTTAGTTCCTCCTGCATAGCTTCAATCCAAGATGATTGAGTCATAGCCTGCTGCCAATTTTTTGGTTCAACTTCAGAGAGAAATGCATCAAAGTAGCAATAGAGTGCACTCTCTTGTAATTTATGGCGTGTAGAGACTGGTCGATCTAGATCTCCAATGACATTCCTAATTGGGTGATCTTTTGTCCATTTAGTGCTATGGTTTTCAATCCTAGGTGGTCTGGAGTGAACAATGGAAGGAGCTTCTTCTGAGGTATACGCGGCTGAAGGGTTTTCAGGTATCGCTACACCAAAGAAAGGAAGCTCTTGCAGGTGAGCATATTCCAAATCGTGATCAATAGAATCCTCTTCCACATCATTAGGCACAAGTAGGGGTGACGATTCAGGTGTAGTTTGAGAATTACTTGGTGAAGGTGCATCCGGTTCAATGTGAATTGAAGATGCATTAGATAAAGGTTCATTAGCTTGAGCAACCACTTCAGAGATTGGAGCAATTACTACAGGTGCTGGAACTTCATCAGTAGGGGGATCGAAGAATTCATCAAACAACGGTTGAAACAGTTTATCCCACTCGGGCCTTGATGGTGGTAAAAATGATGTAGAAGTAGGATTATTGGGAACTAATCCGGAACTAATAGCACCGGTTCCCATCTCATGAAGCGCGGGTTCAGAGCTGTGTTGCTCAGAAGCCATCGCTGTCAGCTCATCGAAATCTGCGTCCATAGTTTCTACAATCTTGCCAAGACGATGGTTATAGATTCGGTATGCTTTCTTGGACGGTAGTAACCAATGAAAATACCTATATCGGCTTTCGGTTGAAGCTTACCCAAGTTCTCACTATTGATGTTTGGATAACAAAGAGCACCAAACACATGAAAAAATGAAACATCGGGTTTACGGTCATGTAGAAGCTCATAAGGTGTTTTTCCATGGCGTTTCCGAATGATAGAACGGTTTTGGGTGAAACATGCAGTAGATATAGCCTCTGCCCACAAGAACAATGGAGCGTTCGCATAAATAAGCATAGTCCTAGCAGCTTCCATAAGTGTACGATTCCTTCTTTCAACGACACCGTTTTGTTGTGGAGTGCGTGCAGCGGATGTTTCATGTGAGATACCAACTCCTTCATAATAATCACGAAGAGTCTGGTTGACGAACTCTGTACCATTGTCTGTACGAATACGGCGGACAGTAGTATTCAAACGTACCTGAATGAATTTCAGAAAAGTGATGATAGCCTTCGGTGCTTCATCCTTTGTACGTAGAAATCTAACCCATGTAAACCTGGAGAAATCATCCACGATCACCAGAATGAATTTCTTACCGCTCACACTTTCAGTTCTCATTGGCCCACAAAGATCCATATGCAAAAGATGAAGTTTTTCTTGATTGGTGTCTTCAGCTTTGGGCTTGTAAGATTTCTTGGTACTTTTCCCCCTTGAACACGCGGAACATAAATGGTCCTTGTGAAATTTAAGCTTTGGAAGACCACGAACTAATTCGTTTTTAGCCAGATGATTAATAGCATCAAAGTTAAGATGAGATAATCTGCGATGCCATAACCATGACTTGGTCTTAGATGCTTTAGAGAGAAGACATACTGGAGAGGCGGCCATCATGTCTTGTAAGGACAAGGTATAAAGATTTGCACCACGAGATCCCTTCAACAAATCTTTTCCTTCCAAGTTGCGGATGAAACAAGTGTGTTGTCGAAAAGCAACCTCAAGGTTGGAATCACAAAACTGTCCTACTGAGAATAAATTATGACCAAGACCTTCTACATAGTATACCCTTGAAATCGTCACGTTTCCAATCTGATATTCACCATACCCCATTATCTTTGCTATATGATCATTCCCGAATTTAACCGTACCAAGAAACTTGCTGACGAAATTTCGGAGCATCGAGCGATCTCCGGTCATATGTTTTGAACAACCAGAGTCCAAATACCACAGGATGATTTGGACCACCTGAAAATATCACCACACGAAGACAATGTAGAGGTATCGGAATCTGAGTGTTCCTTGTTATTAGCAGGTACAGATTTAATAATCTTAGATTTGCTAACTCTAGGTTTCTTAGATTTCCTAGCCTTTTTCTTCCTAGTTGGTGGTGTAGATTCTAGTTGGCTTAAATCCTGAGGTATTTCTTCACTGATAGGCACTATAGTGGGGGCTGACCTAATTAAAGGGCGCTGTTTCCATACTTGAGTGCGAGTGTTCCTAACTAAAGGACGCTCAGACCTAACCTCAATGGATGCATTCCTAGTTAAAGGGCACATTTTTCCATCTAATGTAAAGGTCCTACCAGTGGGACGCCATTGCCAGCCAACTTGGGCACGAGTTCTACCCGTTGGCTTCCATTCAAGACCATTCCTAATAGCATTCATTTCATTCACATGATCAATAAGACACAAATCATGACGTTGGGAAAACATACATTCATTACAATTCCAACAATTCAAATTAGAATTCACGAATGGTTTAGGCTTCTGCACAGGCGCAGAGCTTTTAGTCTTAACATGATTCTTTTTATTTAAAACTGTACTAGCATTCCTATTGTGAACTTCTACTTTCTTCTTTTTGGCACTACTAGTGGAGGGCTTGATCTTATCTTTCTTGAGTGGCGATCCTTTAGCCTTAGTAGTCTCTTTTAATCCTGTAGAAGGCAAAGTGGGAACATTAGCAACAGATTTTAAAGGTGCCTTACTTGATTGTGCCAATGACGGTTTTGCTCCTGGAGTCTTATTAAATGGAGTTACAGCAATGGGCCTATTAGTAAGTAGTGCAGAGCCTGGTGTACCTATGTATTGCAAATATGCTAAGTAATATTGAACTCGCTTAATATATTCATGAGCTGAATAATAGTAGCTACTTGAGGGATCTAAGGCATAAAGATCGTCTAAGATATCCCTAACAAGATCTACATGCTTAATGGCATTCCTCATATAATCATCGTAGGTAACCGGGTTTCTCTTATGAAGCGGATTCTTATAAAGCACTACTGACTTGGTTGTTGGAGCACTAGTGGATGGTGCAGAGTCGGTAGCTAAGTTATCAACAACTTCTTGTCGGGTGAGAAGAAGTGTCTCCTTTAATTCAGCCAAAACCATATTTTTGTCAATGAGCAGGATGTTCAAGTCAGAGATTTCCTCGCACTTTTGGTTCAGTTGTTCAACATAAGATTGTTGCTGTGTCGCATTAAAAGCGAAGCGTTCTTCTAGTGAACCATAAAGAGCGGATAGTCCCTGTCTTGTCTGATCCATCTCTCCTAGAACAGACGAAAGTCTAATTTCTAAGACCTGGTTTTTAGACTCTGCAGCCTCTAGTTCCAATTTTAATGTTTCATTTGATGACACATCTCTCTTCAATCTCATAATCTCTTCCTCTAATGTCTTAACAATTGCAATCATCTTTTCACTCGTCTCAACACCGTTTTCACAACCATTTGATATCAAAAGACCTTCATTTTGAGTTTGTTGTTTTAATTCTAAAGATATACAATGTTGTTCTAGTTGATTAAAGCGTTTTGAAAGTAAATTGTAAGAATCTTGTAGCTTTAAAAACTCAGCGTTAGATTCGTGACAAGAATGATTATCTACCTCATTTACAGTATCAGCAACATTTACAGAGAGATCACAAACATCATCACATATATGCACAGCATCACAATTAATCATAGCGGATGTAAGCTCATTCGAATAATTAACATTTACAGTAGTAAGCACATCACACGAGATTACTGCAGACAAGAATCGGTCATATTCGGTTAAAATCTTTTCCTTTTCAATTAGTTGTAGTTCGTAAGCGGTGTCCATTTCATAAAACACTTTTTGAACTTCACCAATTTCAAACACAAGATTTTCCTTAAGAGATGCAAAACTTCCTTTTAGACTTTCGACAAACGGATTGATCTCATTTTTAAACACCTCGTTCATATGTTCGAAAGCCCATTCTCCGGCATTTAAGCCATTTGAAGTCGTACATTCCAAAATGACCTTGTCAAAGTTAGTAAAGTATTGATTAATCTCTTGCAAGTTTAACCATACGGTGCTAACAGGTGGAAGATCCTTTGGAATTTCCTTAGGACCTTCCATATTGACAAGTGTAGGAAATGTACTAGGGTTTTCTTCATCTAATATGTAGGTTGGTGCTGTGATGAGATCTTTGTCCATATGGAAGCGAATTCTAAAATCCGTTTTTGCAAGCTCCTTATTCATTTTAAAATAATCACACTCGGGATATTTTGCAGAATTGTATGACCAATCTTCATCAACTAGATCCTTACTTGTTCGATCATCAGGAAAAAGAATCGGGTCTAAGGCCATTCCTAATTGAGTTGCATTATAAAGTCTAGGACTATGTCTTAAAGCTTGTTTTGCATACCGTTGGTTAGGGGGAAGGCCTTTTTGACGAGATAAGTTAAATTCTCTAAACGAAGCATCAAATAAGTGCACTAGTTGAGAAGCAGCGTATTGTCTTAAAAGCAAGTAATCTAGACTTCTAATCTTATTAGTAGCATTAATCTCCATTTCATTCTTCTTAGACTCGAGTGATTCAAAATCCGTTTGAAGTTTTTGAAAATTAGTGACCACTAACTCCTTTTCTTTAAGTTCATTAGACAGATTTGCTCTTAAGTTTTCAATTTCTTGCAAGTGACCCATTTGTTTGTTTCGAAAGTGATCATATTCGGGATTTGTTAGAACACTAGACGAAGGCACTAATTCCAAAGTTTGAACTTTCTCGTTGCTTAAGGCAAGCTCATCAGACAAATTCTTATTCTTAGCTAGGGTTTCTAAGAGTGCAGCATTCATTTGGCTAAGTAATGTAGCAGGAACCATGACCAACTCTTGTTGAGCAGGAGTAGGCGTATGCGAAATGGCTCCCGGTTGTGATTCACTCAAAGTCTGGGGACTCACATTGATATTGCTATCATTGATTGTCTCCTCATTTGAAGGACTCACCACCGAAGAGTCATTCGAATCAGCACTCTCTTGCACAACTTGATGTGGTTGAATACTAGCATCAGTGGTATTATCAGTGGTATTAATAAGTACCTCAGATCTCTTTTCTGGCCCTAAGCTGGAGATAGTTGCCATGAGAGCAGCCTTTGCAGATTGAAAGTCATCACAGTCTGAGTCATACGCATCGAGATCATCAGCTTGGTATGCTGCATTCTGTGTGGTGACAGTGTCTTATTCAGCAATCCCTGGATCAGCAAGAAATGCAAGATCCTCTTCATCAAGTTCCCTTCCTTGTGCCTGAGCATTCACCAGATAGATCTTCTCTGCAAACCATTGTCCATCCCTTCTCCTCTTGGGTTTCTTACAATCCCTGGACATGTGACCCTCTTCCTTGCAGTTGTAGCATGTAATCATTCTCAACTTGCCTGTAGAATTACCCCGTGGAGCAGGATTGACCATTGGAGCCTGATTGACCGTACGAGCATTGGTAGTTGATGTGGTAGGTCTCCCCTGATATGGTTGAATAGGCTGAACCATTACCCTGCCATTCTCAATAGTAGCTTGTTGGCGAGAATTGGATGAATTCCTCAACTGATTGTTGGTAGGAGCTGATCCCCTAAATCCTCGTTTGCTTAAAGTCCTTGTGAGATAAGCAGACATAGTGGTTAACACTTCAACTGGGTCAGCACCTTGTTTGAATACAGGAACGGGGACTTCCTCATCATCACAGTACATTGCTTGGTCTTGATGAGCTGCATAATCACTAGAAGGAATACTCATTTGATCAGGGTAGCTTGTTGGATATGCTTCATTCTCTTGATAAGAATAATATGAAGATTGAGCATAAGGTGCAATACTTGCTGGGTGAGGTTGTGTAGCATATTGTGATGAAGGTGCACTAGACCGATATTGTTGCTGATGTGAGGTGGGTGGTTGCGGTAGAATCGAGTATTGGGGAAAGGTTGGTGTCATGTAAGGTGATGGATGATAGGCTTGATGTCCCAAAATATAAGGAGTGTTGTTGTGAGACAAGCTTGGTTGATTCGCCATCAAAGCTAATGAATCAGGGTACATACCTCGTGGAGAACGGTGCATGATCACATGTTTCTCATGCTGCTGAAGAAAAGCATATAGTTGATCCAAATTGCACTTATGCAAATCCCTGGTTAACTTAACATCGGTAATATACTCACCCCATTTAGCTTGAGGTAAAGTATTCAAGAATTTGGTGTTAACCTGGAATGGAGCAATCACAAGATTGTATACATTCAGATCATTCATGAGTGTGGTGAATCTGAAGTAATAATCGTGAAGCGTTTCCCCTGGGTTGTACGTGAATCTATCAAACAGGTCATACAACTGACATTCCCTTTCCTGTTTGGTGAGAGACGTACCTTGTAGCAACACCTTTAAACGTTCCCATAAATCCTTTGCCACCGTATACTGACTTACCATCCTATAGATGTCATGGGGAAGAGCTTGGAGAATTGTTTGAAGAGCTTTTTCGTCTGCATCGGCAACAAGTTGTTGAGCTGGTGTAAGTTCTTCAAATTCTCTTGGTCGAGTCATATTGTTAGCCACGATGGTACCATAGTCAAGTGGACCATTTAAAATTGACTTAACCATAAGCCTCCCATAAACAGGTTTTCCCTTAAGGTAAGACATCATCCGGCCTTGCCATGCTTCAAAAACTTCTTTGATGAGCATTGGCGGGCGATTATCCGTTCCCGTAATGACGGAAATATCTGTAAGTGATGTCATCTGAGGCATTACTGAATTCGGATTCATTTTGTTAACTTCAAAGAGACAAAGATTATCGGTTGATCGAGCAGTGAAGTAAAGCTTGTGAATTGTGTTGAGTTTTTGTTGTAAGAAACCAAGATTAAATCCTCTAAAACAATCGTCGAAAAAAACAAGCAAAATAACCCTTGATTCGGAACTTTTTGTTGATTCGGAAGTTTGATTCGGAAGATTTGGCTTGGAATTACCTTGATTCGGAACTTTTGGCTTGATCCGGAACTTTCCCTTGATTCGGAACTTTCCTTGATCCGGAACTTTCTTGATCCGGAACTTCTTGGTTCGGAACTTCTTGATCCGGAACTTTTGGTTCGGAACTTCCTTGATCCGGAACTTTTGGTTCGGAACTTCCTTGATCCGGAACTTTGGTTGATCCGGAACTTTTGGGTTGGTTCGGAACTTTTTGGTTGGTTCGGAACTTTTTGGTTGGTTCGGAACTTTTTGGTTGATCCGGAATTTTTGGGTTGGTTCGGAACTTTTTGGTTGGTTCGGAACTTTTTGGTTGGTTCGGAACTTTTTGGTTGGTTCGGAACTTAGTCTGGGTAAACAGAAACTTTGTTCCGATGAACAGTCGACCACTAAAATGAAGATTAAACCCAGATTTTGACCAAATAACCCAAAACGTTTTGTGATTTCTACAATAATAAGTAAAAACTAATACTTATCCACTAATCCCAATCACAAAAACACCAAAAACACCAAGAATCAAGATGAATCTTCTTAAAGAACACTAATACAATCAAAAACTAAAAAACCACACAAATCACTACCTTAAATCACCCCATAGCTCTTGATACCAAATGTAGAATCTTGATAACCTATGAATCTATGAAGGGGTTGATGATTTCTAGAGAGAGAAACTAAGAGAGAGAAAGTGAGAGAAAACTATGTGTTATTTCAATAAGTGAAAATGAGAAACATTCAACAACCAACCCCTTTCCATGGTGGAAAGGGGTATTTATACTTCCAAGCTACATTGGGCTTGGGCCGGTCCATGACAAGCCCATGGACCGGTTCTTACTTAACTAAATAAGTAACTAATAACTATTTGTTAACTACGAGCTATTACAACATAAATAATATTGTAGAGTGACCGATACTTCTAATATACGTAAAAACGTATTTCTAACACTGAATTTAAACAAGCAGGATGAATGCTATAAAAACTGTCACAATTTAAAGCAAGGTAATACAATCTGCCAATCAACAATCTATATCAGATAAAACTAAGAGTATTCAAATCAATAATACTAAACAGATTTACTCAAAAGCAGAAAACTAACTTGACTAATCATATATATAGCAGATTATTAAAACATTGAGACTACAAGATTTAGAACCTTTTGGAGATCCTTTGGGACGAGGTGCAGCGCTGAGCTGACCTAGTAAACCGAGCCGACACCACCATTCGTCACCATTACTCGAACCATAATGACACCGAATCACCAAACATCATCTCGAGTCATTGACATAATTCGAATCAACAGTAACATTTATATATAATTCATTCAGTGGGACTGAACTTAAATCCCTAATCCTTTCATCATTCCAATAAGCTATTGAATAAACTTATTTAAATGATTCACAGTTATATTAATATTAATAAAAACAGATTTGTAAGAAACTTTATAAAATAATAAACGCAAAGCACCAAGGTAATAATACTGAAAACTTAACTTTTTATTGAACCAAATAAAAAATTACAATATTGAAAAGAAAAGTACAAATCCTATTTTAAAACTAACATTATAACATTACAAAAGAAAAAGGATACTCATACTGAATAAAATGGGGGGTTTTATAGGCTCGGTGAGGGGTGGTTTGTTGGAGACGAAGCGATTCTGAGCCATTAGATCATCTCTTCTTTCTTCTCTCTCTTTTCTGTTTCGATCCAACAGTTGAGATATACCCTAATTCACACGGATTGCCAGGGTGGCAATCTTGTGTTAGTTTGTGCTTTCTCTTTGTTGAAGTGTCCACAAGTGATTGGAGGATTGAGAGGAAATTGCTGTCACAGCCAATAGATCATTTCCACGTAGCCACGCTCATCCACTCTTGCCTTCCGAAAACATGGGGTTTTTATTCCTTACCGTGTGAATCACAAATGCCATAAAAACCCCCAATTAATTCGAGCAATTTATTGAATTAGGTTTTTGTGGATAATGAAATAGTTACTGGTTATTTTTTGGTGAGGGTGAGAGACGAAGGTGAGAAAAGATAAACAAATGTGTGGATGTGGGTGAATAAATAAACTAGCATAGGAAATAACGAAGTATTTAAGTAATATATGTGAAAACGTGTGAGTTGATAAGGTCAGTTAAATGATTAAAAACATGTGATAGACTATATCATATTTCACTTTCAAACGTCCATATATATCATTTGTAAAAAACCATGGGCTTGAAGCCCAAAATTGCAAACATACGTTCCTTGTTTATTTTCTTTTGGAAATGATATGGGCCTCAAGCCCATATAAAACTTCATCCGCCTCTTGACTCATTGAATTTGGCCTTAAATGATTTTTTTGTAATAAGAATGAAAGCTTAAAATCCTTTATTGGGCTTTTAAGCCCAATTTCCCAATGTGGGACCCACTTGGCCCATTTTCTTCATAAGAAGTTAAATCCACTAATGTCGAGTCCGAATCTTGGATTTGTCGATCTTTTCTTCAAACTTGTGTCGGTTTTACCGGTTTTTGTGATCTTTGGTACCTACACACATGAAACAACAAAACACGCATATACAAGGCAATAATCATGACATTTATGCATTTATTGATTGTTTAAAGCTACAATTGATATGAGTAAAATCACTCATATCAATAAACCTATAGTCTCGCTCAACATTATTGTTGACTCGTTTTATGCATGTATTTTAGGTAATAGGAAGTGATGGAGCATGGAGCTTTGCTGTGGAGGTTGTGGCTTTGCTTTTGGAAGAAGGTCTAAACTGTTTCGACCTTTTAATGTTGAACAATTTACTTTATGTTGATGTACTGTACTAAACTTGTTGGTTGTTGGTCGAGATCCGTGGGGACAAAACGCTTTACTCTGGTATCGTGTCAGTACAATTTGGGTTGAAATCTATGTTTTAGACCATTTATGAAAATCTTGTTTATATTTATGTGTAAACGTCTCACTTTTGAGTCGTTCAATATATCTTGTGTGATGATGCTTGTGTCTAGCACCCAATTGTGTATTTCCGCTACGCAATGTAAATTGGGGGTGTTAGACAGAGTCTATCGAAAGCTTGGGGCACCAGACTTAAGCTCAACACTGCCTTTCATCCTCAGACCGATGGACATTCGGAACGTACCATTCAGACATTGGAGGACATGTTGCGGACGTGTGCTCTAGGTTGGTCAGGGAGCTGGGATGATTATATATTTTAGTGGAATTTGCATACAACAATAGTTGGCACGCTAGCATCAAGTGTGCTCCTTTTGAGATGTTGTATGGTAGGAAGTAACGCACCCCAATCTGCAGGGATCAGGTGGGCGAACGACTGCTTGAGGGTCCAGAGATGATTGAAGTGACTAATGAGAAGGTCGCCGTCGCCAAGGCGAAGCTTCAGGAAGCTCGTGCTCGTCAAAAGTGCTATGCTGATAAACGTCGTAGAGACGTATCTTTCAACGCAGGTGATCACGTTTTCCTCAAGGTATCACCTGCACGAGGAATTAAACATTTTGGAATCAAAGGGAAGCTCAGTCCTCGCTTCATCGGACCATTCGACATCATAGAACGCGTTGGTGAAGTGTCATATCGTTTAGCGATACCACCTCAGCTATCACACGTTCACAACGTGTTCCATGTGTCCTTACTCAGAGGATACAAGTATCATCCAGTTCATGTTTTCCAATATCCGCTTGATCAGATTGGAGAGGATCTTTCATATGTCGAAGAACCCGAGAGAGTTCTTGAACGACAAGATCGTGTCATGCGGAGGAAGACGATACCTTTCGTCAAAATCCTCTGGAGGGATCATCCTGAGCGGGAAGCCACTTGGGAGACGGAGGAGTCTATACGGACTTCTTACCCTCATTTCCAGTTTTGATTGGGGGTATGTTTCTTTCAGTTTATGTTTCTCCAATTCGAGGACGAATTGTTCTTTTAGAGGGGAAGAGTTGTAAAACCCGCATTAAAATACCATGATCAGTACATGTGAACAGTGAACATACAAAAATACGGTAAAATTTAAAACTTTTCATTTATAATATAATTCACGTGTCACGATATTTAATAACATGTAGTTACGTATATATTATAAATGTTTTAAGTACACGACATATAAAAATCACGATAATAAAACATGAACGTACACGTAAATAATTTAACTCGGGAAAACTACGGGTTTCCCCCATGTGGGCCCCATGTGCCACGGCTAAGACAAAAAGAAGGGACAAGATGGGCTTGGCCCATGACCCAACTTAAAATCTATGTTAAACAAAACTCCAGGCAAAACTTAATCATAATTTAGGTTTACAGGAAAAGTTCTCCCTGCCTCCTTTTTCCCTTCTATCCGCCGGCCATAGATCAACCACAAGGACAAACCGGACAATTTTGATCATTGATAATTGTGTGTACGTGATCGTGATCTTAATCCTTTTTCTTCCACGAGTTTGTTATAATCAAAAACCTTTTCTTTTTCTTTAATTCTTATTAAATTCATGTTCTTGTTTAATTAATCTTAAAAACAAGTAAATAAAACACGTGGGATTAATTAAATCATGGTTTAAGGGGTGCTTGGTGTTGCTTTGGTTCGACCGAGACCCAAGCCGAGAGCCTCAAAGCTCTCGGTGGTGTTTGTTTTTCCTAACCGAGACCTCATGGTCTCGGTGTTGGGTTCGTGTGGGTCGAATGCAGCAAGGGGACCCCTGACCGCGTATCGGGGTGTGGTTTTGTTTTGGACTGAGTGCCAACCAAGACCTATAGGGTCTCGGTGGGGCTTTTTGGTGCTAACAGTGGGAACCGAACAACAACAGGGGGAACCGGTCACGAACCGGTGGGAACCGGCGTGAACCGGTGTGAACCGTGAGCCACCAGTGGCAACCGGCTAGCCGGTCTAGCCACTGGTGAGGCTATTTTAGCTCGGCTTATGTGCGATCCCAGGCTTCGGGATCGGGTTATTTTTTAAAACACGGATTCGGGATTCGGGAAAAATATTAAAATTGGAAATATGTTTAATTAAATTAATAACTGGACTTTTTAACTTAGTTAAATTCATGACTTAGGTTAAATATTAAAATTAATATTTCATGTATAACCTAAGGTATTTTACTTAGCTTAATTTAATTAAAACATGTATTTTTAATTAAATTCTTATAACATATGGTTTAATTAATTAACCAAGTTATATAATTAATAAGCTATAATATTTAAACGATGACTTGTATTATACTAATTAAACTTTACTTATTATTAATGATCCAACTTATTTCTAATTATGGAAACTTACTACTTTTGGAAACTTTCTATTTTTAGGAACTTACTATTTATGGAAACCTGCTATTTTTAGAAAGTTACTTAGTATTACAATACAAGTATTATGATACACTAATAAATGAATGATACACAACAAAACATCAGAATAACTACAGTTAACACGGTAAAGAGTAAAACATGACAGAATAAGCATAACAAGCTAATAACACACAAAACCAGTAGAACACATGTAATTCAGATAACGCATACACGTTCCCATTCTTATGTAGTATTATCCGTCAAGGCGGACTAGTTCGTCAACATTTTCGTTAGCTTCTACTGGACATAAGGTACAGATTTCCCGTCCTTCAGTAAGGACAACCTCTTCCTTTATTAGGATTTCCCATATGCAGCCAACTATTTTCCCTAGTAGTTACAGTTTAAATGCTTATGTTTTATTTGTTACCTTAGCCATATACATGCATGACCAATTTCACCTAGTTATGGAGGTACCATAACCATAACGCTAGAGGCACTAGTGTTATGACTTCACCACGGCAGAGTGATAGCTCGTGGCGTCCCTTTCAGTTATTTGGCCATTATTATATTATTATTATTATGTGGGGGGTATGGGTGCATCTTAGGTTCATTTTTAGTCAGGATTTCATGGTGAATGTGGTGTGTGCCTTGCATCCTTCACAAGGAGCTGATCCCTCCTACCCATTACCAATTAATTAGAGGCATCCCCTCTAATTTGCATGAGGAGGTCACCCTCCAAGTATTCATGCACGTTGTTGACCTCATGACCTATATTGGCTTTTGGTATATTAAACTAATACAGATTTTCATAAGTAACATAAGCTATGTTTTCAGAACTAAAACCAGTAAACATGACATACAACTAGGTTTTTCCAAGACTTATTTATTTTCGCTGCAAGTCATGCTTTATATGCTTTCATTCCTTTATGTCTTCACATTATGCTATATATTTGTGCACTGAGCGTTATGCTCAGCCGTTTTCCATTTCCATGTTCCCAAATGGCAGGTACCCAAGGTCGCAAGTAGGAAATCCAGAGTATGTGCATTCGGATGGAAGCTATCCGGCCTCTTTTACCTTATTCATTTATTCCTACTTTCTCATACTATACTTTATTTGGACATTGTTTAGTCCTTTCATTTATATTGCTTAATATTGCTTGTGTGTGAGTTACTTAGACTACCGATGTGTGATTTCGGTATTTCTGTTTATGGTTATGAATGTTTAGACATTTACCTTGCATGCTTTGATGACACACCATATTTTACTGTAGCATTCCATCTTAACAAATTGGGTGTTACATGTCTTAAAAATTTTAAAATTATTGTCTCTCACAAAAAATACAATTTAAGAAGCCAAAAGTTCTATGAAGTCCTTATTTTTGGCAAAGTTTTGATGGATTGATCCATACCATCCAATCTATATATCATCCAAAGGCCCACATAAAAAAATCTCCCCACTCCCCTTTTTATTTTATAAACCGTTTTTTATTTCTATCCCATTTCGTTTCAACCACCGCAACCAACGCCATTAAAAACACACACACATCGCCATTAAACACACACACACACACACACACACACACACACACCGCCGGAGATTCCGATCATTTAATCGCCAAAGATTGATCCACCATTGATTTCGATTATAGTAACCTCCATTCATGCCGATCAAAAACATTTGATCTTCATATAACCCTAATTAGTCTCCGATCGTTTATTCCGATCGTTGACGATGGATATTCGTCGTGAATGGGATCTTGCGAATGCGAGGGCTATTGATAGTAAACCATAACCTTAATTTTTTACTTATTTTGCTTATTCATTATGCTTATTTATTATTTTGCTTATTTATTATGCTTATTTATTATGCTTATTTATTATGCTTATTTATTATGCTTATGTTGATTATTATGCTTATGAATTGCTTAATTATTATTAATCAGTTATATGCTCAGTAGTGACTCATATATGAGTTTTGTAGCTTATTAGTGACCTATATATGAGTTTTATTGCTTATTAATGACTCATATATGAGTTATTGATTATTAATCAATTGTTGCTTATTATTTTTTGAACTCTAATCCTTTTTAAATTGTGTAATTAGTATTTTATCAGTGTTAGTGACTCATGTATGAGTAAAATATGATTATATACTGTTTTTGATGTTGTAGAAACTAGAAGGGGGGGGTGAATAGTTTCTTAAATTTACTTGTTAGAGATTGGTTTTTAAAAATCCTTTTCAAAAACTTAGGCTTGAGTAATTATGTGAAACCTTCTTATACACAATATGAACAAGGTATATGCAACTAAACTAATAATCACAAGTATAAAGAATAATGAATCTAAAGAGATAAGGGAATGAAAGATCAAACCAAAAACTAAGGATTTATAGTGGTTCGACAACGAAGCTCACTCCTCGTTCCTACTCCACTTCTCGAGTACTCCTTACTCGAGAGTTCACTAATCAAAAAGATCCTTAAGGTGGAGAAACCGTACACAACGTCCCTTATCCAATTTCCGACTCTAAGCTAAAAGTCGAGCCCTAATCTTAGGTAGGACCAATCTATACCAATATACTTTAAGGACCAAGTATTAACCTTAATACATATACAACTTCCAAATAGACACAACTACTTGGTTCTTAACAACAATGACACAACATGAATAAATAAGTTTGGATCTTTAATGGATCTTTGAGGTAGACACAACACTTAAAGGATGATAGTGTTCTTCTCTTTGCACTTTGAGAGGAAAAGATGAGAGGAGAATGATTCACTTCTAAACAAGTAGTAATCAAACAAATGATCAAGGATTTGAGTGATTTAAGAAGTATGAAAGAATCTGGAAATGTATGTGCAAAAGAGGTGAGCAGAAAGTCTGAGAATGGTCCACTATTTATAAGACAAGCGTCCAACGTCTATATCTGCCCGCGGTTCCTTATTGGAGCCCGCGGTTCCTTATCGACAAGGAACCGCTATAGCTTCTAAAGAACCGCCTCCGTAGACTCGTGGTTCGAATCTAGGGATTAAAATATCCTAAAAGGATATTCCAAACCAAGATAGAATATGCCATTTTCAATTTTCAAATTTTGAAATAATTAATTTAATAAAACATTTTCTTAAAAAGAAAGTTTAATAAAAAACTTGTCACAAATAATAAAAAGTGAGTTTTAAGAAAAGATTAAATCCTTGATCACTTAATTAGGATGAGTACTTGTTTGTTCATACCTTAAGTGATAATGGTTGAAATGAAAAATACTTGAACTCAATAATTCATTTTTCGTTGTTTTCTTAAATGCTTGTTTTTACATATTGTCGTAATCAAAACAAAGCGAGATCGAAAAATGCAAGTAACGTTTTTAGGTATCATTGCATTAACGATCTCCCCCTTTTTGACTCCGACAATACATAAACTCAATCACCTAATAAAACAAGATTTTTGAAGACAAGTTTATCTCATTTCTCCCCCTTTTTCGAAGTAAAAAGGTTGCAAAAGTCTTTGAAGAAGAAAAGAACCGGACTTTGCAAATGGTCCCCCTTGGTGCTTACTCCCCCTTGCTTGAGGCACCAAGGAATCGATATATGTTGACAAGCTACATAGAAGGGTTAGTAGTAGAGAAGAGATACCCAACAAGATATAGCAAAGGTCACAAAAAAATTAGAGAAGAGACAAAGATCCAAGATAAGTCATGTTAAAAGGAAACATGATAAAAGATAAAAGGAAATAAATCATACAAAGATGTATGAGAATAAAACGAGCCAAAAGAAAAGCATAAATCTAATCCTAGTTAAACTAGAACTATAAGATTTGCTTGAACTAGATGTCTTGAAGTTAAGCAACCAGTCCTTAGATAAAAGACAAGGTAGTGGCGGAAGGAGGTGGTGGTGGCTTGGTAGAGATCTTATAGTCATAGTGAAGAGGAGATTTGACTAAGAGACTCTTGATGTAATTCAATTCTTCATAGTTATGATCCATAGCAAGATGTTGACATTGACAACAATGACAATATGTTCCATGATGCATGACATTATCATGTGAAGGAGGAAGAACACTAAAGGCTAGTGGTAGAAGATAATAAGTTCCACAATCAACATTCTTAGAAGAAGAAGAGATGTGATTTTAAGTGTTCTTGGGTGAATTAGGATTGAAAGCAATTGGAGAAAATGGAGGAGAATCAAAGCTTTCATTTGGGGAATTAGACATTTTGATTTGAGAAAGGATGCAAAATGCTTAAGGTTAAATAGAGAAAGCCCAAGATATTCTAAGGGTGGTCAAAGGGTTGAAACAAAGATTCCAAAAAGTGTTGGAACAAATTTGGAGTTTCAGGAATACCCGAAAATGAAGGTACTAGGCGCGGTTACATATCTACACCGGCGATTCCTTTTCGAAAAGGAGCCGCGATCTTAATGAAGAACCGCCCACATTGGTTTGAATTTGGTGATGAGAGAGGATTTTTTAATTCAACAAATCCTATTTTTCTAGTCTAACTAATCATGGAGATGTGCTTAAAAGTAAAGATAGACAAAGAAAACACACAAGAATTCACCAAACATGGTTTTGAACAAAATACATAGATTTTAAAGAAAATCGATGTAGGAGGTGTGTAGAATTAGACAAAAAGTTATGACACAATGATCCTCCATAGTTCTCTTTTGTTCTTGCTATATTTGAGAGACACATACATATGAATTATGTAAGCTCGTTATGAATAGAAAGAAGCTAAGAAAAACGTTTTTAGATTGAATTAACAATGCAAAAACATTTCTCGACCTTTTTAGAAAGAACTTTGAGAATTTTGAAAAAGAGAAGAGAAGTTTTTCAAAAAGAGTTTGCGATACTCAAAAGCTCAAAGAAAGATAAGACTTAAAAGAGATAAAGACTCGATTAATTAAAATGTGCAATTAAGGAATATGTTCCATTAAACCTAGACCTAGACACAAGTAATTAAAAGGTTCCATCTTAATTGGCTTAGTGAAGATGTCGGCTAAGTTTTTTACCGAGGGAACCTTCTCAATTGGAATGTTCCCCTTTTGAACATTATCCCTAAGAAAATGGTGGTGAATCTCTATGTGCTTGGTTCGCGAATGTTGCACGGGAGTCTTGCTATGGTCTATTGCACCCTTATTGTCGCACATGATGGGAACATCATCAAGAGAAATACCATAATCAACAAGTGCTTGCTTCATCCATAGAGCTTGTTGACAAGCTTTACCGGCGCTCACATACTCGGCTTCCGTGGTGGATATAGCAAGAGCGGTTTGTTTCTTGGAGAACCAAGAAGTTAAACAAAAACCCATGAAGGTACAAACTCCACTAGTGATTTTCCGGTCCACATAGTCTCCCGCATGATCTGAGTCCACGTAGACAATGGTTTCTACGCCGGTCCCTTTAGGATACCATAACCCTAAATGTATAGTGCCTATAAAACCCACATGCTTTTACCATGAACAGTACACTTATAATCGTACGTACATGATTTAAACTTTCCTTATATAACATGTTTACGTTTCATGAATATTATTTACAAGAATTACGTACGTGTTATTACACTATAAGTATTTAAGTATATTAATACACGATAATTATACCAACAATAATTATAATCACGAACATGAAAACACTAACGTAAATAATAACGAACCTATTATTATATATTTACGTAATTATTATTACGATTATGTACAAGTATATACTATAACACGAACAATTAAGAATAAAGTCACGTAAATACGAGCACGGGAACACGTAACATTTTAGAACACGGAAAACATTAGGTTTCCCCTCTTGGGCCCCACCTACCTGCGGCAAGACAAAGAAAAGGGGCCAAGCCCACTTTTATTTTTAGCTAAATAGAAAAAGGGAAAACATATTATTCATTCTACAGAAGATTTAGAAAATAACCAAACCCTAGCTCCTTTTCTCCTCCCCTTTTGGCCGCCGGTTTTAAACACACCAAGGAGAGGTGTTTGTTGATTTTTGGTGATTTAATTCAAGTGGAATCGTTCGTGTTATCGTTCTCCTTTTTGTTTCACGCCTCGGTAATCCTTAAACCTTTTCTTTTAATTATTTTATTAGATCAAGAACACATGAAATCATGATAAGTAAATAACAAGATTAAAAACATGTTAATTAAATACAGGGGTAATAAACATGGATGTTTTTGGGCTTGTTGGTTCGGCTGACGCAAGGAACCGAGAGCCGAAGCTCTCGGTGGTCTACGAATCACCACCAACCGAGACCCCATGGTCTCGGTGTGGTTTGTGTGTCTCGGCCGCAAGGAACAAGGGACCCCGACGCATGTTGGGGTGGCCTTGTGGTTTTGGGGTTCTCGGTTCAAGGGTAAACACGGTTCGGTTCACGACATGTGTAGATTAAACACACGAGTCCGGTTCACGACTTAATTTTATAAGCCTAATTAATTTCACAAGTTTAAATATTTACAAGATTAATTAAATTAATTTAGCATGTTACATAATTAATTTAATTAAAACATGACTTGGGTTTGTTATTATTATTAATAATAAATGATTTTAACCTAAGTATTTTATTATGAAATGTAGACTAAAGTAATTAATTAATTATTAAAACATGACATATAAATAATTAATTTCCATGACTTAGGTTATATTAATAATAAATATTAATACATGTTTTAACCTAAGTATTATTTACACTTTAATTTAATTAAATCATGCTATATTTAATTAAATCTTATAACATATAGTTTATTTAATTTACATGTATTAATTAATAAACTATACTATTAATCACATGACTTAGAATATTAATCAGTAAAACTTAAGCTTATCTAAGTAGCTTAATAATTCAGCCTATTTCTAAATATGGAAACTTTCTATTTTTAGAAACTTATTTATTTTTAGCAGCTAATCTATTTATTGAAACTTTCTATTTTTATAAACTTATCTATTTTAAGCAGTAAATCTATTTTTAGAAACTTTCTATTTTTGGGAACTTTCTATTTTTGGAAACTTTCTATTTTAGGAAACCTGTTATTTTTAGAAAGTTACTTATTATTACACAATAAGTATAGTAATACAAGAAATACAAGTAATACTTAATCAGAATATCCATAATACATGATAAACACAGCATAACGTTAGAATCAGTAAAACAAGACATGAACATATAAAACAAGCTAAGACATGATATAAAACCAGTTACGTACACAGTAATCAGAACACTTATACACGTATATTATTTATGTAGCATTGGTGAGATCGAAGTAGGACTCTCTTCCGTTCGTCTTCTTCGTTCACTGGACATAAGGTACGGATTCTCCGTCCTTTCAGTATGGACATTCTTTCCTTATTAGGATTCCCCGTATGCAGCCAACTGTTTTCCCAGTATATGTTTTATATGTTTTGATTGCTTATGTTTAATTAAATGTCTAAGCCATATACATGCATGACCAATTTCACCTAGTTATGGAGGTACCATAACCATAACACTAGAGGCACCAATGTTATGACTTCACGACAGAGTGATAGCTCGTGGCGTCCCTTTCAGCTTTTGGCCATATTATTATATTATCATGTGGGGCGTATGGGTGCATCCTAGATTACATGTTTTTACAGATTATTCTGGTGAATATGGTGTGTGCCTTGCATCCTCCACAAGGAGTTGATCCCTCCTACCTAAACTTATATTAAGTAGAGGCAGCCCCTCTAATTGCATGACGAGGTCACCCCTCCAAGTATTCATGCACGTTGATATTTCATAACCTATATTGGCCAATGGTAAACATGTTAAGCAGTTTTTATAAGATAAACATAGGGCTTTTCAAACTATAAAACCAATTTTACTAAGTTATACCAGGTTTTCCAGGACTTAATCAATTCCGCTGCTATATGTTGTATATGCTTATGTTATTCATTCTATGCTTGTATATCCGTGCACTGAGCGTTATTTCCACACCCCACCATGGCGGAATATGGATTGCGACGTATGGATATCATCACAACATGGCGTGTCTATAGAGATAACTAAATGAAATAAGAAATGTCATAAAATGGTGACACAAATGTCATGACAATATCTCAACCAATGCAGGAGTCTAGGTAAGTAGGTAATAGTCCTACCACTTACCCGAGACAAACAATAACATAAACAAAGCAGACATATAGGTGTCAACAGTATCACTTATTAAACAAACAAAAGAAACTAAGAAGGAACGGGGATCTCCTTCTAAAAGCATTCCTACGCAACTGCAAATCCTAGCCACTTATGTTCTCACGCTTAACCATAATATCACCTGAAAGAGACACTAAAATACGTCAACATAAAGTTAGTGAGAGTCATAGGTTTAGACTCCAAAGCCAAAATCAAACCATAAGCTGTGAATAATAACCAAATTTATGAACATATGGACAATATGATACAAACATGCATTAACAACTAATAATCAAGATGAATCATTAGAAACCAAATCCAAGGCTCCCATCCTTACCAAACACCATGGTATCATAGGCGCCCATACACCTATGTACCAATCCTAAGGCCCCGCCTTGTCATTATCCATTAGTCCCATAGATGCTCACACATCTATGTACCTCCACAAGGCCCCGCCTTGTCAACATCCCCTTGGTACCAAGTCAAATCACAAAACAATCATGAATCAATTAGCATTTAATCACATAAGTACACACAAGTCCATCACCAATCATAAAATATTCACAACAACAATTTACAAAACCATAAAAAGTGTCTCTTCCATCCCATCTGGAAGTCAAAATCATTAAAAGATATGGGACTATGAAACTCACCTGATTGAGCTTCTCCAAAAATCCGCGCACTAGCAAAAAGCTAACAAACAAAAGCACACAATCAAAACAAGAACCAAACACTAAAATGGCTCATCAACCCAGGATGGACATCTAACCTTCTCCCATATATATACTGTGACAATCCGTCAATTTATGGTTGATGTTTTATTCTCAAGTATTATTTAAAAACATTATTTTAATGTTACATTATGAACTCACTTATTTTTGGGAAGTAATTTGGATTTACGTCTTGAAGTAGCATCGACTACGTCTAAACTGGAGAATTCTACGTTACATGCTCACGTTTACATACACCGTCTTTGGTGACAGTCCGACATTTCAGAAAATAAATTTGTCCGTGAATATTATTTTGAGATTTTAAATTTGTGTTGGTTCATAAACTCACAAATTTACGAGAAGAGATTAGGACTTACGATTATAATTTAACGTCCTTTACGACTAAACCGGAAACCTTAGGATTACGTATTTACGTTTTCGAACTCCGTTTTTGATGAGACAATTTTTATTAGATTCCTTTTGTGCCGTTGATTCATAATTTATAAAAATGTTTTTCGTAAAACGACCCAAGGGCACGCAAATCGAGGAAACTAGAATCGAGGAATACCGGTAAATTAGTGGGATGAGACAAAACAAGTTTTGCCCGACCCCACTAACATGGGACGGCCAAAACATTGACTCAACACCATGAGGTGTCAAGTTTGTAAGCTTACTAGCTACACTTGTTATCCTAAGCTTAACAAGTAAGCTATCCAACAAACAAAACCATCTAACACTAACCATTTCTTCCTTTGTACATGCAAAACCACTAATCCTCCTTCCTCTCTCTCTCATTTTCGTCCCACAATCCTCAAAAACAACCCTCATTTGATCTATTTTAACCATAAATTCATGTGTTATTCATACACATGATGATGCTCCTTTGAAGTCTTGAAGATTGGAGGTGATTCTAATATCCAAGGAGGTGATTTGGTGATGTCCAAGGGCTGATTTCTGCATGGAGTTTACAAGTATTTGTGGCCTTAAGGATTGGTATTGATCTAACACAAGTTCTTCCATCAAAATCCATGTCTTAATCACAACCTACATCATCTTGGTGGTATAAAGATTGTTATTCCCATCCTCTTGTTATTTTGATTATGTAATCTTGTAATTTCCTTATTTATGTATATGTATATGATGATGAATGATGATTAAAAATATTATGTGGGGATTTGGTGTTGATAGATTTGATAAACATGGGTAAAAAGATGGAAAAACCACATGTAAAAATTGTTAAATCATGGCTATATTAGGAGGCTGTATAAAACAGTGAATACTCTTATGATAAACTGATAAAATGGCTTGGATAAATTAATATACAGTAATCTATGAGTCTTGTACACATGTGAGAGTTGGCCATGCAATTGAATCATAAAAATGAGTGAGACATGATCAAAACAAGTTTAGAGTGCAAATCTGAGTACACTGTTTTTGACAAATTTTATAAAATACTTAGAGGTTGATTCATCAGGAGCTATACTGGAATAAAATGAATCACATATCATGTAGTTTCTGTGATAAAAATTTGGGATTCTATCTCCATGTAGAACTTTAGATATGATCATTTTAGTAAACTAGATTTTTAGGACTGATTTTGTAAAATTAAAGTTTAATATTATTATATAAGAACTCAAATAAATATAGTATAAAATGGGAATTAAAACCCATTAACTTATATATTTCATTTATATAAAAATACATAAGGATAAATAAATGGACATTATATAAAAATGGTAGTTTGGTAAGTTTTATAAGTTATAAAAACTATATACTAAGTTTTACGTCTTTTCGGCTAAAACCGAAAGATAAACGTTTTTGTTAAATAAAACTTAGACGGTTGGACCCGTCCAATGTAAACTTTTATAAACTCACATACTGATATATAAACATATATAACAAGTAAAAACCGATAAACCCGAGCTTTACAACATATAGACATTAACGGGCCAAAGTAGCCTTAATGGACAATAAACCCGACTAATTTGGTAAAACACTTATAAACTTATTTATTGGGCTTAACCCATTTGGGCCCAACATATAAAGTATAATACTGATAATAAAAGTATAATTGGGCTAATGAATAGTATTGGGCTTGTAATAGGCCCATTGGGTCTCAAAATGTAAACAAGTTGAACTAGTGTAACTAGTCTTGAAAATTTCCAACACATAACACTAAAATGAGTAAATGAGAATATATAAACCCACTTGATCATCATATATATATATAATCATCATATGTATACATAATTGTTATTTTTATAAAGTCATTGGACAAGATTCTAAGACGAGTATTATTTGTCTAGGTTTCCGTGATTGAAGCACGTACCGTACATCCGAATCGCCGATAACCGCCTTCCCACATCAACGTGAGTTCATGGCCTCACACTCTTTTAAATATTTTTATGAAATGTTTTATAAACCCGCGAGGGAGATAACATGTTAGTTTTTATAAAATAGGACACTAGTTGTCCCGATTGTCTGTTTATTGATTTGGACCCGAATGATTGTATGACCCGATGAATGATTAAATGACCCGATAGATGAAATGAAATGGATTATTAAAGTTTGGTTATGTCACTAAAAGTCCCATTAGCATGAATTGTGAACTACCGGGATTTGGTAGACGCTTATGCATATAATAGTACAATTTGGGGACGATCACCCCAGTTCGCGCCTTGACGGTTGATCCCTGTCGTGCCACATTGATTGGTAAGCGAATTTATGTATGAGAAGATTTACACAAGCGTGATTATTGTGACGACACGCTAATTTAGATGGGCAAATGAGTTTCGGGTTAGCTACCCGTTTTTTGTTGTAGTAAGGTAACAATGGCATGCGGCTTATAATAATCCAAAAGTAACGAAATACTGCTATACGCACCGAATTACGATATATTGCCTGACTAGCAATACGGGGTCTTACTATGGATATTATGTTCGTGTTTTGGTTTTTCATAACCATATTCATATAACGGTTTTTATTTAACGCTATACAACGTTATAAAACGTATTGTATGATGTTTTTAATGACAATGGTTCGTATAATGATTTTGAAGGCAAAAGCCTATATTATAATTTTTGATAAGGATTTGTATAAAATGACTTTTGATATTTTATGGCCTATAACAAAGATTTGTACAAAATGATTTTCGGTAATAATTTTATACCGATGATATATTGATGGTTTTAATAAACTCTATGAATTCACTCGGCGTTTTCGCTGACCTTTTCTTTTAACATGTTTTATCTCAGGTACTTGAAGGTAATTCTCAGGAAGACAACAAGAATTCATGGCCCGCACTTAAATAATAATTTCCATTCAAATGCTTTGTAAAAGTTGTATGAAATACAATGACTTGGGACCTATGTAAAAATTGATATTTATGAATGGAAAAGCATTATTATTAAACGACGCGATTTTTAAGCGTTGTCTATGATATGAGTAATGTGCTATCCCGTAACACCAACGAGTCTTCCGCTGTATTGAGTTTTATAAATTTGGGGGTGTTACATATTGGTACCAGAGCTCTCGTTATAGAGAACGAAAGATTTTTAAAACCAAGGTTTTGAATAAAACATTTCAAAATCTTTTAACTATAAACATTTTTCACAAAATGTCTAAAAATCTTTTGACTATAACGGTGCCAAAGAATTCCCGAGTTACCGACAACGCCAGACTGAGAAGTGTTATTTTAATATATATATATATATATATATATATATATATATATATATATAACTTGGATTATATATATATATATATATATATATATATATATATATATATATATATATATATATATATATATATATATATATATATATATATATATATATATATATATATATATATATATATATATATATATATATATATATATATATATATATATATATATATATATATATATATATATATATATGATGTAATTTTATTACATGATTGTTTGATGATTATTTTGATATTTATACGAGGTATTTATACGACGTAGATTGTCACGAGGAACCCAAAATCCCCTAGTAAATCAATCAAAGCTATTCCCGTAGGAATTCTAGCTATTCTAGATCTAAACAAAGTTGTGGATATTTATGATCCTAACAAAATGGTTGATACTCGTAGAAATGTAGATATTAGTTGATTGTGATATTGAAAAAGAATTGGCAAGATTAAATCTGATATCAATGTCATGACGATCTTTCCTTATAGAGTGGAGTTTGACAAAACGTTGCCACCTAGAAAGATGTCATCTGATTGGTTGTCATCCAATTCTTAAATTGAAATCGAAAGGGTGAATGTTGCACTTGAGGCTGTCATTGGAACCATTACCCAAAAGCCTCATGCCACTAGTACCTTTCCGAGAAGTCTAGTTGAATGATCAAGTCATTTCATACTAGTGACTCATTTGATAACTATTAATGAAAGAGCTATAGGATTGGAAATTAAGTGTTGTTCATATCGAGCTTTTATTGCCCTATTAAGGTCTAAGAATAAGGTTGAAAGTATTGGAGAATGATGTAGGATGTCGCATTGAGTATAAGTTGATTAAAACTTGAATAATGTAAAATTTAACTTGTATGGAATAAGAAATTGTTAAGAGGAAGTCGTTAAGTTCTTTGATTGGATTATAAGGTTTTAAATGGTTGCAGGTTCGTGTTAAGGGTTGTTCCTAGGCCATTGTCCAATGATGAGGATGCCCAGTGTCCAATAAATAAATTGAAGAAATCTTCTTCTTGATTGGGACCGATGGATCTTCTGGGACATGTGGAACACCTAATGACTCTTGTAGATTAGTATTCATTGTGGTATCTTTTAAAAATAATCCCTAACATAACTGAGAAATCAGTTGGTAGGATGAGTTCTTGGAATTTTATGACATAGTGACACTTAATGTGTTACGGTACAATTTTGATTTGTTTGTGATTAATGAAAAGACTACCTTTGATTGTTAAATCCTACATGTATCGATATTATCTATCTTTTCTTTCTTTTTCCTAATGCTCGCATTAGTGATGCAACCATTGAACAAGTACTCATCTCGAATTGAGTTACGTTGTGGATTATTCTTTCTGAGTGCCATCGAGGTCATGAACCTCATGATTAATTGGCTAAGCTCATTTCCTATTATATTGAAGTTAGTTCTTGGTGAACAACTTTTCATCACTCTTTTGCAGATCACTCATTGTTTTTATAAGATAAAACAGTATTCCTTGAGAAAAATTGAATTTTCATCACCGTAAGGATGATCTAATGTGAGATTTATAAGTAATCATTATCGAAATGAAGTTGTTTATGAAACACTTTGGAAAACTTAATTGTTTTCATAACAAAGAAAATCTTTGTAAATTTATTTTTGATTCTTATTTAAGAATTAAGCATGAAAATGTTTTTTATTATAAACATGATGATAAAATTTTGACGAACTGAGTATTGCATCGTTAATCTTGAAATTGTATATAGTTGCGCGCCTACATACAATTTGGAAGAGACCATGCAAGGCTGATTAGTAGTCACCATAAAATTGATTAATAAACACTACATTTCTTTGAAGTTGAGAAAGATTAAATTTTATGAGATCTGCAAGAATTGCAAAAATAGGGACATATTGTTAGGGACACCTACTTATGTGCCCGTAACTTTTATTCTTTTGAGTCGAATTTACTCATCTGTGGATATTGTCTTAATTGACAATTGATATTCCCTTCTTCTCCAAATTCTCCCGTGGTGAGATTCTTTGAGAAATTATATGATTACTGAGTGTTGATACCCGATTGGATGTATCGACGTTCCTATCATTTCTTTTGATTTGATTTTAGTTGAATGACCTGGGTAACGATCCGAGGAGCTTTCGAATACGTACTCAAATTATGAAAACATGGGATATACTCATATTCGTTAATGTTTTCGTTTGTATCTGATTTGAAATTCTCTCATAGATCATGCGTTGACCTTACTCTTTTAAGGTTAGTTATGTCTCCTGATATCCTTGAATTTGTGAAGGATTATGAGTTATTATTAGTCTTTTGAGAGTTCACATCTTATCAACGGTAATGAAACTAGAAAGTTGATAGTTCTGGTAGAATAGATTGATTGATTATGACATGACAACATTGTCTTAATTGATGGGAACTCGAATAGAATTCCCCTAAAAGATAAGATGCTGATTATCAAAAGTGATTTAAATAATTCCCGATAGGTGGTTGTATCCTGCTTTTAGACTTGAAATTATACCGTGAATGGTTGTGAATTAGTCATAGATTATAATCTAGAAAGAACCTAATATGAATTTATTAAAAGATGTTTCTGTTATCTGAAAATTTAGGAGGTATTGCTGGTGAATTACCTAGACTTTAGCCATTAAGGCAAGTTGAATTTGGAATTGATTATATTCACCGGTGCTTTACCTGTAGCATGTGCATTGTACGTCAACACCATCTGAATTAAAGGAATTACCGTACAACTGAGAGAGTTGTCGGAGAAAGATTTTATTCTACCAAGCTCGTCATCATGAAGAGCTATGGTGTTATCATTCCTTATGTTAATGGATTACCGTGAACTAAGTAAATTGACGATTAAAATCTATATCCACTACCCAAGATGATAGATTTGTTCGATCATGTACAAGGTTTTAGCGTATATTTGAAAATTTTGATCCTCGGCATGGTTATCATCAATTTCGCATCCGCGAAAAATATTATCTATTCCAATCACTACATCCAGAACTCGTGATGAACATTATGAGTTTCATATTATGTTGTTTGGATTGATCAATACACATGTAGCATTCATAAATTTGGTGAATCACGTGTGTAGGCTGTAATTTGATAAATTCATGCTTGTGATCATTAAGGACCATTTGTTTATTTGTAAGAATAAGAATGAGTTAATAATTATTAATAGATTGCCCTTAGATGACCGAGAAATAAAAACCTGTACCTTGAATAATTAACATGTGATTAAAGAGTTAATCCTTTACATTATTTGACCGTATGATTAAAAGATAATGGAATCTATATTGACTCTTCAAAAATTAAGAGCCCTTTTAAGACTTTGGGTTTTACCAAAAAGAAAGTGCAAATGTGTTTTGACAAATGTTTTATCGAAAAGAACTTTTGAGGGATTATTCCCTTATACCCAGAACATTTAACTAAACTCCTATTTAGGGGTAAATGTTCGTGTATACCTCAAGACAACCTAAGAGGGATTGAGGAAACCTTTTAAACCATGACTTGAAATTTGAAACGACAATTTACGCTTTTCAACTAAGAAAATTTTGACCAAAGTATAACCAAAGATTTTTCGAACATTTACGAATCTTATTAATTATTTTCAATAAATCAACCAAAAATCGTGTTAACTAAATTAAAATTTATTTTGAACATTTTTATATAGTTGGTCGAACTAGAAAATTTAAAATTTTTACGTTATGTTTCATAAAAATTAAATATTTATTATTTAATTAGTTGTAATAATTATCGACGCTTTAAACGTCGGATTAAGCAAAACTGATAAAAATGATAGCTGAAACGAAACTGAAACTTAGAAAATATAAAGAACCAATTAGGATGTGTTCCTTAGTAATGACGGTGCAAAATAAATTGCCAAACAATTTTAAAATAACTAATGTTTGTAAGAAGGATAATATAGATAATAAAATGGGTTCGCGGCTAATGTGAACAAATAGATTTGAGAAGCCTATGACGGTAAATGTTTTAAAAGGCCACTTGTGGTTGCCTAAATATGGAGATTGTGAGATGTAGTTATGTTGGAATCTTGTAAGTATAAGTATTCTATTCTTGTCATTTCTGACTAAATGTATCTTTATCAGAAGAAGTTGTACTAATGGCAAATTATGAAGGCAGACATTGCCTCATACATTAGTAAACATCTAGCTATTGCAAAGGTCATCATCTAAATTTGATTCCATTTGGGTCATCGTCGACAGACTGACCAAATCTGCTAATATCATTCCTGTTAACGATAAATTCTTGATGAAGAAATTGAATCTTTGTATTTAAAGGAGTTGTGTAAACATGGTGTGCTTGTATCGGTCATCTCTATCAAGATCCTCGCTTCGCATCGAATTTCTAGAGATTTGCTCAGAAGTCATTGAGAACGAATCTTGATGAGAGTACTGTGTACCACCCCAATCGAAGGGACGAGGTAAAGTAACGATACAAAATACTATAAGTGTTATTTTATGTTTGAATGATTGACCTTTGGTAATAAACTGTAAAATCGTTTTCCTTTGGAGAGATTATCATTGATAGTTATCGTATTAGGATCAAGATCGAATCTTGTGAGGATATATATTAGAGCATCTGTAAGCAGGAGTTGGGATGAAGACACCCGACATACACCCATTGTGAGTTAGACATGTCTTTTAGGTTTAAGGTTTCCTATGATGGCGAACCTAACCTTGCAAAATACCCAACCCACGAGACCTGAAATGATTGTTGAAATTAGGATCTGATTATTGACTGCCGGTAGTGGGCAGGAGGTTATGTGAATATGAAATGTAGATCTTGAAGTGCCAGATGAGTAGCGAAGTTATGCCAAAAATTTTAACCATGGAAAAATGAATTGATGGTCTGAAAGATCATGGGATATAAGTCCCCGTTGTATGGGACCATTGAGATGATGTAAAAGATTGGTTTGAAAGGCATATAAGCTGGATCTACCCTAGGACTTCAAGAGCTGCATGAATTATGTTTCGTATATCAAACTTGATGAAATTTCTATCAAGTAAGAATCTGATTGTTTCTTAGTAAAGTTTAGATCGGCGAAAAGTTGCATTCATCAAAAACCTGTGAACATCATGGATAGAGAAAGTAAGTCAACATTAAGCCTGATCTTATTCCCGTCGTTATGTTTGATGAAACTCGCGTATTGTAATGAATTTCACTTGTGAGAAAAGACCGAATGTGGAGGATATACCCACATGGCTTTAACTCTATAAGAAGCGAGTAGTAAGATAAGATGATCTTTGAGGAAAAAGATCCTGTTTAGGGGTAAATGCTGTGACAATCCGTCAATTTATGGTTGATATTTTATTCTCAAGTATTATTTAAAAACATTATTTTAATGTTACATTATGAACTCACTTATTTTTGGGAAGTAATTTGGATTTACGTCTTAAAGTAGAATCGACTACGTCTAAACTGGAGAATTCTATGTTACGTGCTCACGTTTACATACACCGTCTTTGGTGACAGTCCGACATTTCAGAAAATAAATTTGTCCGTGAATATTATTTTGAGATTTTAAATTTATGTTGGTTCATAAACTCACAAATTTACGAGAAGAGACTAGGACATACGATTATATTTAACGTCCTTTACGACTAAACCGGAAACCTTAGGATTACGTATTTACGTTTTCGAACTCCGTTTTTGATGAGACAATTTTTATTTGATTCATTTTGTGTCGTTGATGAATAATTTATAAAAACGTTTTTCGTAAAACGACCCAAGGGCACGCAAATCAAGGAAACTAGAATCGAGGAATACCCGTAAATTAGTGGGATCACACAAAACAAGTTTTGCCCCACCCCACTAACATGGGACGGCCAAAACATTGACTCAACACCATGAGGTGTCAAGTTTGTAAGCTTACTAGCTACACTTGTTAGCCTAAGCTTAACAAGTAAGCTATCCAACAAACAAAACCATCTAACACTAACCATTTCTTCCTTTGTACATGAAAAACCACTAATCCTCCCTTCCTCTCTCTCATTTTCGTCCCACAATCCTCAAAAACAACCCTTATTTGATCTATTTTAACCATAGATTCATGTGTTATTCATACACATGATGATGCTCCTTTGATGTCTTGAAGATTGGAGGTGATTCTAACATCCAAGGAGGTGATTTGGTGATGTCCAAGGGCTGATTTCTACATAGGGTTTACAAGTATTGGTGGCCTTGAAGATTGGTGTTGATCTATCACAATTTCTTCCATCAAAATTCATGTCTTAATCACAACCTACATCATCTTGGTGGTATAAACATTGTTCTTCCCATCCTATTGTTATTTTGATTATGTAATCTTGTAATTTCCTTATTTATGTATATGTATATGATGATGAATGATGATTAAAAATATTAAGTGGGATTTGGTGTTGATAGATTTGATAAACATGGGTAAAAAGATGGAAAAACCACATGTAAAAATGGTTAAATCATGGCTAAATTAGGAGGCTGTATAAAAAAGTGAATACTCTTATGATAAACTGATAAAATGGCTTGGATAAATTAATATACAGTAAGCTATGAGTCTTGTACACATGTGAGAGTTGGCCATGCAATGGAATCATAAAAATGAGTGAGATATGATCAAAACAAGTTTAGAGTGCAAATCTGAGTACACTGTTTTGGACGAATTTTATAAAATACTTAAAGGTTGATTCATCGGTAGCTATAGAGGAATAAAATGAAGCACATATCATGTAGTTTCTGTAGATATGATCATTTTAGTAAACTAGATTTTTAGGACTGATTTTGTAATATTAAAGTTTAATATTATTATATAAGCACTCAAATAAATATAGTATAAAATGTGAATTAAAACCCACTAACTTATATATTTCATTTATATAAAAATGCATAAGGATAAATAAATGGACATTATATAAAAATGGTAGTTTGGTAATTTTTATAAGTTATAAAAACTATATACTAACTTTTACGTCTTTTCGGCTAAAACCGAAAGATTAACGTTTTTGTTAAATAAAACTTAGACGGTTGGACCCGTCTAATGTAAACTTTTATAAACTCACATACTGATATATAAACATATATAACAAGTAAAAACCGATAAAACCCGATCTTTACAACATATAGACATTAACGGGCCAAAGTAGCCTTAATGGACAATAAACCCGACTAATTTGGTAAAACACTTATAAACTTATTTATTGGGCTTAGCCCATTTGGGCCCAACATATAAAGTATAATACTGATAATAAAAGTATAATTGGGCTACTGAATAGTATTGGGCTTGTAATAGGCCCATTGGGCCTCAAAATGTAAACAAGTTGAACTAGTGTAACTAGTCTTGAAAATTTCCAACACATAACACTAAAATGAGTAAATGAGAATATATAAACCCACTTGATCATCATATATATATAATCATCATATGTATACATAATTGTTATTTTTATAAAGTCATTGGACAAGAGTCTAAGACGAGTATTATTTGTCCAGGTTTCTGTGATTGAAGCACGTACCGTACATCCGAATCGCCGATAACCGCCTTCCCACATCAACGTGAGTTCATAGCCTCGCACTCTTTTAAATATTTTTATGAAATGTTTTATAAACCCGCGAGGGAGATAACATGTTAGTTTTTATAAAATAGGACACTAGTTGTCCCGATTGTCTATTTATTGATCCCGAATGATTGTATGACCCGATGAACGATTAAATGACCCGATAGATGAAATGAAATGGATTATTAAAGTTAGGTTATGTCACTAAAAGTCCCATTAGCATGAATTGTGAACTACCGGGATTTGGTAGACGCTTATGCATATAATAGTACTATTTGGGCACGATCACCCCAGTTCGCGCCTTGACGGTTGATCCCTGTCGTGCCACATTGATTGGTAAGCGAATTTATGTATGAGAAGATTTACACAAGCGTGATTATTGTGACGACACGCTAATTTAGATGGGCAAATGAGTTTCGGGTTAGCTACCCGTTGTTTGTTGTAGTAAGGTAACAATGTCATGCGGCTCATAATAATCCAAAAGTAACGAAATACTGCTATACGCACCGAATTACGATATATTGCCTGACTAGCAATACGGGGTCTTACTATGGATATTATGTTCGTGTTTTGGTTTTTCATAACCATATTCATATAACGGTTTTTATTTAACTCTATACAACGTTATAAAACGTATTGTATGATGTTTTTAACGACAATGATTCGTATAATAATTTTGAAGGCCAAAACCTATATTATAATTTTTGATAAGGATTTGTATAAAATGACTTTGGCTATTTTATGGCCTATAACAAAGATTTGTACAAAATGATTTTCGGTAATAATTTTATACCGATGATATATTGATGGTTTTAATAAACTCTATGAATTCACTCGGCGTTTTCGCTGACCTTTTCTTTTAACATGTTTTATCTCAGGTACTTGAAGGTAATTCTCGGGAAGACAACAAGAATTCATGGCCCGCACTTAAATAATAATTTCCATTCAAATGCTTTGTAAAACTTGTATTAAATACAATGACTTGGGACCTATGTAAAAATTGATATTTATGAATGGAAAAGCTTTATTATTAAACGACGCGATTTTTAAGCGTTGTCTATGATGTGAGTAATGTGCTATCTTGTAACACCAACGAGCCTTCCGCTGTATTGAGTTGTATAAAGTTGTGGGTGTTACATATACCTCATTTATATGCTCTAAGCATCTCATTACACCCCTCTATAAAGCCCTTAACTTAGTTTACTTCATAACCCGTCTCGTTAACATTTTACCCAAAACAGTCCCGGTTTTTAGGTCTCCAAACTATAAGCCAAACGCCCACCTAACCATACCCATGACCTCTGTAAAGGAAACCCTATGCCCTTACATATGTTAGCTAACTCCTACTTTTTGTCCCAACCTTAAAGCTACTGTTAAGGATCCGATATATATATATATATATATATATATATATATATATATATATATATATATATATATATATATATATATATATATATATATATATATATATATATATATATATATATATATATATATATATATATATATATATATATATATATATATATATATATATATATATATATATATATATATATATATATCTATCTATCTATCTATCTATCTATATATATATATATATATATATATATATATATATATATATATATTATATATATATATATATATATATATACATATATATATATATATATATATATATATATATATATATATATATATATATATATATATATATATATATATATATATATATATATATATATATATATATATATATATATATATATATATATATATATATATATATATATATATATATATATATATATATATATATATATATATATATATATATATATATATATATATATATATATATATATATATATATATATATATATATATATATATATATATATATATACTTTTGTCTATCCGAATTTTACTATTTTGAACATACAAAAAGTTTGTTATGATTAGGGGGTCTTACCCTAACCCACAATCTTATCCCCAATGCAGATACTTCCTATAATATATAAACCAAATCCCATGTTCGTTTGAAAGTACCAATATAACCCTAAGTACCCCAAACAACCCAAAATATAAAAAGAAAACAGGCTGATTTCAAAACTGTTTTGACCTCCGACTGTTGTAACCTGTTTTTGACCCACTTTCCTACCTCCATTTTAGTTCTAATTTCTTGAATTTGAAAGCCAACTCAATTACCTTTCCAGGGATACATGGATCGCAAAATAAGAGTTTGTAGAACTCTATTTATGATCAAAACAATTTACCTAAAATTATGCCCAGTTTTTAAAAACGAATTTAATTAAATTAACCTAATTAATTACCAATAACTCCACTAATTACATGCCCTAATTCACATAATCATTATAATATCATATAGATACAGATTTTAATTCAAACCCTAACCTAAATCCATCATAAGATGATTGAGAAAGAATTAAAAACACTTAAATTAAAAAGGGTTTAAAGATTTTACCTTTGATTTATGAAAACCCAAAATTTTATGAAGAACCCTATTTTTTCTTGTTTATGCCGTGACTTCAAAACTCTAGGAGATAATAATTATGTTTTTTTTTGTTGTGAATAAAATAATATATAGGGTGTGGGTGAATCCTAGTCCAACCCAAGCCCAACTTCCTTTTTTTCCTTCCCTTTTCTTTTGATCGTCCCAAACCGACCCTCTCCTCTTTCTTTTTTTTATCTTTTTATCTTTTTATTATTTATTATTATACTACTAGTGTTACCTTAAATTTCTTTAATTTATTAAAACTCCTAAAGCCTCCAAAACCTCAAAACCGTAAAACTAGTCAAATTTACGCGTTTACCGTGAAAGACATAAAAATATACAGTTTTATAAAAACTCTTGAAATATGAAATAAACTAGTTAACTAAGTCCTAAATGACTTAAAACCATCCCGAAAAATACTCCCGTGACTAAATACCTCTTTTGAGACCCCTAAATGTAAAACCCTAAACCGTAAAAATACGATTTTCTATAATACATATACATATACGTAAACCAGTAAATAACACCATCTCATTTCATAGTCACTACCATGTGAGATCATGAACATGAAATCATCACACATCGTTTCTCTCACAAGGTACCCCGTACCGGAAACGATATCCAAACCACAATCTATACACACCAATTAGCACATAAACACGTAAAGACACGTAACTAGCACAAAATAAAACTAAGTGACGAATCTCAAAACCGCGATTGTCACATAACTCCCTCCTAATAGAAATCTCGTCCCGAGATTTACTCCTTAGGATCAAACATACCATTAGCAAACAACTGAGGATACTTGTTCTAAACAAACTCCTCTCATTTCCACGTGAACTTTAGTTCAAGTCTCAAATTACCACATATACTAACCAACAATATTTAAATTCATTGCCAAACTCTTGACCTCACAGTCAATAAATCTCACAAATGACTCTTTGATAACACAAACCCTTATTCACACAAATCCCGAATAACCGTACATGCAAATATGCATTCTCAAACAACGTTTACCTATCTTAATACACGAAATATAACATGTATACCACTCATTTCCCCCCAGGTAATTCTATGCTCATAAGCTACTGGTCCGATCTTTCCAAAGATCATAAATGGAACTACAAAACTCTACATCAACTCTTCTATTTTACCAAAACATACCACCCGTTACTATGGGTGAAACTTCCTACATAACTTTGTCACTAAACTCTAGTGGTTTCCTCCTTTTCAACATAGCATCCCTTGTTGCTCTCATCCTCTCCACAAACACCATTACCACATTAGTAGCCTCTTTTACCAATTCTAGTGCCTCAAATGGAATTTATCGACTTCTAGTATGATAACTATCATTATATGAAAATTCAGCCATCGCTAAAGAGTTCCCTAACTCCCTCTAAATCAATCACTCATGCCCTCAATGTAACTCCTAAGGTTGTATAAATATCTCACTTGCCCATCCTTTTCCAGTTAGCTGGATATACTCATATCCAATCATGTTCATCAACTCCCTTTAGTCCGTACCCCAAACTACTTAAAAATTCCAATTTCCTTACAAATTGACCTATGACGGTCTTTCACATATCCATTAGTTCTTCCAATCCAAATCAACTTATGATCTATACACATCATCAAAAGGACGGTTATCTCAGTTAGTCTATCAACTGCCATCCAAACCCATGCTACAACTACTTCCATTAAATTTGGATAGCTCACTAGTAGCACCTATACACTTCTTTCTCACTTTTCTTCATGATTTTTTTTATACCCAACCCTTCCTTTATACCTACACAATGTCCTACCTTCAAGGTCATATTGCTCCTCATCTTGTCTCAGTTAGACCAAGCCCTTCGTCCTTATGGCACATCACACCTATAACTCCTCATCCATTCGATTATAGATACTAAGCCTCCCAAACAATCAGTATAGGTCAGTGCCATTTCCTTTTCCACACTACGATAGTATTAGCCTGTGTTGTGCTTTATTCTAATCATTAAGCTCTACCAAAGTTTTACCTTCGGTTCCTATCTCGACCTATTTCATTCATGCTTCGCTTCTATACAGACTTCCTTCTTCTTCCTCAACTCCTACCATACATCACGATGTGATGCTTCCCATCGTTTCTTCCCTTGCCATAATCCTTCATAAGTCATTCCATACATATTAGGCTAACTTTTACGCAAAACCCTCTATTCTATCACATCCGTACGCAATCCTTCCAACTTCTCAACTACGTGACTTCTCATTCCTCTTTAAATATGAGATGAATTAGTTAGTCTATCGACTATCACCCAACTCTCGTCGTACTTATTCCTCCACCCCATTATGTATCCCTTTAACAAATTACCTTGTAGACAAACCATTCCTTTTGGAGGCTGTTAAGGAACCTGGTATTCACCTGCTCCCTTGTTACTTCAATATCAAAGAACTCCAACTGAGCCACCATATCTTGAGACCTATTGTAAATAGAACCAATTGATTCATCACCAATTGCTTTGAAAGAAGCAAAATCATCAAGCATTTGATTCTTCTTCTTCTTTGTGGCTTCATTTCCTCCAAACGTTGTGCCTATGGCTTCCATAGTTCCTTAGCTGTTTTGTACTTTCTGAATCTTAGTTGATGTCTATCAGGTAGAGCCAACAGAAATGAGCTGTGAGCTCTGACATCATGCCTTCTGGCCAGTATTTCCTTATCACAAAGAGCAGCAGATTTCTTCTTGTCCTTACCTTTGGACTTTCACCTTTCTCTTCTTCATTGCCCTCTTCAACTGCCACCATTTTGTTGAATTGATCACCGAACTCTATGATCTCCCAGAGAACATAGTGTTCCATTTTGAGGTATTGTTGGATTCTGGATTCCCATAGTTCAAAGTTTGCAGGATCCAACATGGGTAATTTGAGGTTATTGTGGTTGTTTCTGTTTGAGGGAGAGTCTGAAGACATGGTTGGAATGAGGGTTTTGTTCTTGGTTTAGACAAAGTTTCTCAACAAGCTTTGATACCACTTGTTGATCCCAAACACAGATCTTAATCCTTAATAGCTTGTTTAAGGGTTGTGATAGAAAGAATAAATTCAATCTAACACTAGAGAAACTTTGCAAGGCATGGTAACTAAACAAGATGCGGAATATAGTGTTTAGCACAAGAACAAAATGATTAAAGCAAACGTTGAACTTTAATATATCAAAAGATATATGAATACCCAATAATGGTATTAGGGTTACAAAAACCTTAAAGTATGAAATGAAAGACAATAGAGAAAGACACACTTTGCATGATAACCTAGTGAGTCCTTTTATAGGCATAAGGACTCACGTACAAGATCACTACTAACAAACTTGGAAAGTATTAAGGAGTAGTAACAGAAACGCGTAAAAATCTATTTCAAGTTTATCTCTAGCGGCAGGCCTTTGACTTCATCAGGGGAACCAATTCCCCTGCCTTTGTTATTTGGCAGGGGAAACTTTACTCTAGCAGGGGGACAAATAACCAACTAGCAGGGGTAACAAGTATACATAGATTTATTCCCAACAATTTAGAAAATAACAAATCCCTAGCTCCTTATCTCCTTCCCTTTTGGCCGCCGGTTTTAAACACACCAAGGAGAGGTGTTTGTTGATTTTTGGTGATTTAATTCAAGTGGAATTGTTCGTGTTATCGTTCTCCTTTTTGTTTCACGCATCGGTAATCCTTAAACCTTTTCTTTTAATTATTTTATTAGATCAAGAACACATGAAATCATGATAAGTAAATAACAAGATTAAAAACATGTTAATTAAATCACGGGGGTAATAAACATGGATTTTTTGGGGTTGTTGGTTCGGCCAACGCAAGGAACCAAGAGCCGAAGCTCTCGGTGGTCTACGAATCACCACCAACCGAGACCCCATGGTCTCGGTGTGGTTTATGTGTCTCGGCCACAAGGAACAAAGGACCCCGACGCATGTCGGGGTGGCCTTGTGGTTTTGGGGGTCTCAGAATAAACAAACAAGAACCACCGGCCTAAGCCGGTGGCTAATTGGACCAAGGAGGGGGATACGAGCCGCGGCAAGGGGAACCACCGGCTAACCGCCGGTGGGAACTTCACATGGGCAGCGGCTAGCCTATATCCAAGGGAACCACCGGCTTAAGGTGGTGGCATTATTGCGAAAGAAGTGGCAACCGGCCAAGCCGGTTCGCCACTGTTAAGGGGTGTTTGTTTGATCCGGTTCAAGGGTAAAGACGGTCCGGTTGACGGCATGTCTAGATTAAACACACGGGTCCGGTTCACAACTTAATTTTACAAGCCTAATTAATTTTACAAGTTTAATTATTAATACAAGGGTTTACCTCGTATGAAAGTTCGTTTCCGATCTTTTCGAATTGATTACTAGTTAAAAGTGCGACTCAGTCGTTCTTGGTGGAAAATAAAATGGGTTGTTTGATTATCTATTTTGAACTAAAAGCAAATATAAAAATGTCGTTGAGTAAAATAAAAGCTTTAAAAATTAAACTAAAAATTACTAGAAAAACACTTGGTAAAAACAGAGATTTCGGGAAGCGTGCAATTTTTGGAATTTAAAACTTAGTAAAAACAAGAAATTAAACCCATCGGAATAATCCTAATCGGAATCCCATCGGAATGCTTGTCGGAACAAGATCGGAATGTGGCTTGTCAGAATGTGATCGGAATGTGACCCAGTCGAAATACATAAATGAAATCCTATCGGAATGTATAAAGAGGACACAATCGGAATAATAGAAATCAAAACCAATCGAAATATCTAATAATTTCCTCAGTCGGAATGAAAATCAAAATAGCAATCGGAATCATAAAACCCTATTCTGATCCTGTGTGATCGGAATAATAGTGTAGCTAATCGGAATATAAAGCCTAATCGGAATGTTTAGTCGGAAAAGGATTTACCCTATTTCGATGACTTTGTGATTCGAAATAAGCCAAGTTTTAAGCTATTTTTAATAAGCTCAAACCTATACTTAATCAAATTAATAATAAGACGAACTAAAAAGAAAAAAAGAAGAACTTTCAAACTTTAAATAAGCAACTTTTAAATCAAACTTTAAAAAGACTAAAACTTTAAGAAAACTTAAAACGTAGATAAGCTAAACACAAACTAAGCCAATGATGTAGTGGTTTTTGTACCCTTTAGGAAAAGGATGACAAATAGTGGTAGTATTAAGTGTCGGTTTAGGAAAACCGAGCACCAATGACCAAGCAAGTTCGTTTCCCAAGGAGGCAAGTGCGTTGTGTTGAGAGTTGATATATGATGTTTGTGATTATGAACAAGAAGAAAAGAAATTAGAAAGGAAAGAAGAGACGGTTACGAAAACGTATTAAACTACGACGAAAAAGGCGTAAACGTAAAACCGTAAAAACGCCGAAAATTAAAATTTTAACCTAAAAATTTCTAAAAATTACTAAAAATCCCAAATAATATTCTAAGAGTTTACAAAAAATCCAAACTTGCTAAAACCTTTTAATTAATTAAATAATGACTTTTTAATGCTAATTAAAGCCTTAAAAATCACTTTTAATTATTAAAAAGCCCTAAACAAGATTTTATAATTTGTAAACCTCAAAAATATCCTAATTAAGCTAAAAACTATTTTTAGAAATTTTAAAATCAAATTAAACTATTTTTAAACACTTAAAAACTATTAAAATTTATTAAATCTTAAATTAAATCTAAAAATTAATTGAAAAGCCTAAAAATTAATTGGAAAGTGACAAAGTTCCTAATTTAATGTCTAGAATCTAGGAAAAATGAAAAAAAATTAAAAATAAAACTTTTTATTTTTGTGAATAAAATAATATTAAAATAATGCAAAAGATAAAAATTTATAAAATAAATTCTAAAAAATTCCTAAAAACCTAAAATATTATAACTAAGAGAAAAATGAAAATTAAAGTTCCTAAAACCTCTTAATCAATTTTATATTAATTTTTAAAGTCTAAATAAAAACCTAAAATTAAATAAAATTAAAAATTAAAGTTTTTGAAAATCTCACTAGATGTAAACCTCAAGAAGATTAATTAAAACCTAAGAATTATTTTTCCTAAAAATAAAAACACTTTCTTCTATTTTTAAGCAATTAATAAAAAACGGGTAAATAAAAATCAATAAAAAATAATAAAATAATAGGAAAAATAAAATTTTTACAAAGAAAAATCTAACACTTTAATGTGAGCCTGGAAAAAATAAGCTAGCCCAAATAAGCTATTTAAATAAGCTAGAAAGGCCTGAATGTGCTACGGCTTATTTAAAAAGCCAAAATAAGAAAAGGTGTTAAAAGGATAACACCTTGAGACTTTAGCAGTAAAAGTCCCAAGGGCGAGCGGTAAGGTGTGTGTGCTTTGGCAGTGGTGGCGCAGGTTCGAGTCCTGGCCACGCCAAAATTTTTGAAATATTTTTTTTTTTTTTTTTTTAAACACTTGCACAGAAACCTTCACTTACTCAAACACAAACACACGTCCAATTAAAGCCTAAAATCCCTCTAAATTGAAGCTAACAGGTCACAGACCTGGAACCTTTCTTTTCTTTTTACTGTTCTTGTTTGTATTCCTCTTTTTTTTCTTTTTGGACAGTCAAACCCCCACCAGCAGTTGGCTTGTGGGGGTGTATTAAGCTAGCAAACAGAACAAGGAACAAATACGCACACAAGCAATTGCCTTGAAATACTAACAAGTAATCAAACGTAAAGCAGGTTCAAGCACTTAACGACTTCAAACCAAATCAAACTTCACTGAATCATGCTATAACATATGTAAAACATACGAATTCGAATAAATCAGCAGGCAGAAAACACAAACTTGTCACAAAAGTAAACTGACTGAACTCAAGCACACAATCTAACAAGCCAGTAGGTTTCAAGCACTTGACTAATTCAAACCCAAATCAAAACTTACTTACTAAATAATGCAGAAACTATAAATCATTCAAAAACAGTAAAAAAACGATCAAATCCTAAGGCAATACTAAGCACTCAGCAGGTAACTATAAAGATAGTCAAATCAGTGGCATATGCAGATTAACACTAGCCTAAATTATGCAGGCACCCTAGATTCAAATCTAGCATACACTTAATTAAACCAAGCACACTCCTAACAGATTTTCAGTTTACGCTAAACAGTCAAACAACAACTCAGTTAAAAACATGCCAATCTTAAACTGAGAATTAACAAATGCAACAAGCTTTTATAAAATCCTAAGTGAACATGTCTTTGTTACCAATTTAAAACAGTTTAAACTATATTAACAATCCTAAGTACACTTTCTGACTTAAACTATTTAACTAAATTCAAACAACTTAAAACTTATAATTCCAGTAAACTAGATAAGCAAGCACTTACAAGAACAATTAAGCAGTTAACAAAAAAAAAGAAAGAAGGAAAAAGATGGCGATACCTGCCCTTGTTTGCATCCAACAAGGGCCAGCTAAGCTCCCTGACCTCTACCAACAACTAGGTGAGGCAGGGGTTCTTGGACAATAAAATGAGGGTGGGGTGGTTCGTTGGGGTTCAACGGCTGAACCGAAGCACCCTGAGTGAAAAAGGAAGCTGCTAAGAGTGAAGATAAATCCAAGAATCAAGACCTAAGGTCTTGATTCAGTTAGTGCACAAGATAAACAAGTCCTTTTCCTTTCACGATCTTTTCAAATTTACTTAAACACTTAATTCTTAACTGAAAAAGATGATAACTTTCAAATAAAATTTCTATTCCACTTCTACCACTTACTGATTATCTTAAACAAGAAAACTTCAACTCAAATTTAAATAAACTTAAATCATAAAAACGTAATATAAAATTGGAACTCGGATGAATTTAAAAAACTGCAAACTTTCATTAATTAAAAAGGGGTTTTTTACATTAAATCCGAGACAAGGAAAAAAATGGGATACCACAAGTTGGTCCTCATTTATAGATCCCCTCAGATCATTCTAGAATCGAAAATAAAAAGAAACCCTAATCTATTAAATTCCAGAAATACCCTTGTTTGGAGATGCGAATATGCTGTTCTTTGATCCCATCTTTTGAATATCTTCTTGAAGCCATGTGCAAATCCCTTGGACGTTTGTGGTAGACAGGCTGGATCAATCAATCTTGAGCGTTTGATTTCGTTTGGAGGTCACGAAACCATTGAGAGTCGTTGATTCTCTGGTGTGCCCTTGTCTTTTTGCCAATGGGTGGGGTTTTGGGGACCAGGGAGTGAGAGTGATGGGGGATTAAGAGTGGGGTTTGGATTAATCATTGATCAATCACTAATCTGGAGTAGATTAGGTCTTCATCATCAATTTTTAATTTTGGGGAAAAATTTAGGGTTTATAAGGAAAACGTGTGTTTGATTTTTTCAGAATAGGTTAATTATGTTTAAGGGGAAAAAGGAACACGGTTAATATTAAACGTGTTATTTTTTTGGGTCAACCGGGTTGGGTATTGGGTAAACGGGTAAATGGGTTTATGAGTTGGGTTATGGTGACGTGTCAGTGGAGGATTGGTTTGTGGGGTTTGTTTGTCTCCCAAAAGTGGCCCCCAAGGTTTTCCTTTTTATTCACTTTGTATTAAAACCGCCCAAATTACCTTTCCTTTGTAAATATCTTTGGGAAGTTGTCAGTTTTGGCACAAATATTATAAAGACTTGAATCAAGGACTAAATATGCAAATTCTTCATTTTCCAAGGACTGAATTTGACATGTTTTCAAACTTCAAGGCTCTGACTTGTTAGTTGACTTCTTGGAGGACCATATTTGACAATTTAGATTTGTTGAGGGACTAAATTTGCCAATTCTTCAAAGTTAAGGGTCCTTTTTGTAATTTTGACAAACTTTAGGGACCAAACTTGTAATTATGAAGATACAAGGGTATAAAGTGTCAATTCTTCAAACTTGGAGGACCAATCTTCAATATTCTTCAAATCTTCAAGGGTTTTTTTTTTTTTTTTTTTTTTTTTTGGAAAATTCCTCACTAGGGCTTGGTTCATCGTGCGGCTTCGTTTCCCGTGTTCGTTTTTGCGTGATTCTTGTGATCTTTTGTCATTTTCTCAATATCCGTACCTAAAATACACAAGCAACAAACACAAGCATATATTTGGGTATTTTGATGATATTTAATGCATTTTAAGTCCAAAAAGAACGATGAGACTATGTATAAAAGCCGTCTCATCACTCCCCCATACTAAACCATTGCCGTGCCCTCACGCAATAAAGTATCGTAGCATCTCCAAAATTCATTTTATTCACTTTATTGGAATGATAAACTAGCTACACTACTACTATTACTACTACTTGTGTTATAGACATAATGTATGATTTTCATCGCAAAATGGGACGTTTAGGTTCATAGAATAAGAACACGTGAATGCTTCGTTAGAAATAATTTCATCGTCCTTGATTTTCACTCCAATTCCATGCCAAGCGTGCAACGAGATCATTGTCATTATAAGTTAGTAATGCTAACACTACTCATATGCCCTAATCACGTACTTATTCTCCCATTATTCCTAAGTTGTATCTCTTATATTTTATGATGTCTTGAATGTTTCACGAGGAGACATTGTTTGACTTATGCGATAATAGAGATTTAGGTCTAAAAATAGAGTCCTAACGGTGTAACTAAGACCATCAAATCAATAACCCCTCCTAATAGACAACGATGTTAAAAAATTAAGTTGACAAGAAGAATCGATAAACACGGTTTTATAACGGTTTTGAACATGAGACTTATTACCAAGACTTTTATACGACCCCTAACGGAAGGGCCTTATTATCTTTGGTTTACCTCCATCTTTTATTCAACTTCGCCATGAAGCTTTTATTATGACTTCGGTCTTGCCTTGCCTTTTATTATCCGCCTCATCGGTGGTTTTATTAGCCAAAGACGTATATCCTCACGCTAAAGCGAATTTTGGATCTTTAAAGCTTCGCAGATTAAGGCTTGATTCACTTCAATTTTGCATAGATTTTAGGCCTTGTGGGGCTTCAAATTGTTTGCTTGATTTAGGTGAGCACTTGAAATCTTATTATTGGGTGAAGCTTTCGATTATTAGGGTGCCAATACTTCAAAACCGTGACGCTGGCGATACCTTAATGTCTTCCCAATTTAATTACACGGAAGCTACTAGAAAAGACTAGAAACCCAACAATCCTAACTAAACCGCTAAGTCAATATTTATTAAGCAAAAAATATTTACATGCGAAGGGAGAATAAGCAAACAACGAGAACACATGAGTTTTTGAAAGAATACGAGTACTCTACGTTTAGCATAGTAACTTATAATTAACTCTATCATTTCTCGTCCTCATTTAAGAGACTTAGCCTAATGTGTAGTTAAGGAATCAAAGCTAAGTGCTCAACACGCACGGTCGAGTCAAAAATTACTCTTATTCTCGCCATCGGAAAACCTACATTCGTGTCTTCAAACACTTATTAAACATGAGAAAAATTTTAAAATTTGGTCATTTTTAGCCTTATTTTGCAACAAAACGATAAACAAAACGATAAACTTTGGAAAACGTGAAGGTTTGGCAAGGCAAGTATCTATTCACCCCCCCATACTAAAGTTAAACATTGTCCTCAATGTTTCGAGTCTAGGGGTGCAAACACCCCCATACTAGAGACGTAGTCGAATGCCTAATCTAGCATGGAAAGGGTGTAACCATTAAATTAATAGCCGTTTATGAAGTGTGCTAAAAACCTAAGGTTAGAACAATAAAGGATATATCATGGATATTGAGAAATGTCTCCAAAGCAATCGATCGAGTGCTCCCATAAAACGAACACGAGAGGCTCCAATCGTGAAGATCATGATCTAGAAACCACATATCATAAACAACCATGGAACAAAGGTTGGAAGGGCACGAATCCCCACACGTAAGCTACATTAGACTAAGAAAGCGATAATATGTACATAGGATAAGCATGGGACTCCCCCACGAGGCACCTCGTTTTTGATTACCGAGTCATGAGCTCGACTCGATCCCCTCAATACTAATTATCATTGGGGAAGGTGACTTGGTCGAGGTAGTTCAAGGATGGAACTTCCCCGCCAAAGTAGTGCTTCAACCTATGTCCATTCACCTTGAAGTTAGGACCATCATCTTGAGCTAGCTCGATGGTCCCATACGGAAATACTTGAGTCACGGTGAATGGACCGGACCAACGGGATTTTAATTTACCGGAAAATATTTTCAATCTTGAAATAAAAAGTAAAACTTGATCCCCAATGTTAAAAACCCGGTTTTTAATTTTTGAATCATGCAACTTTTTAGTTTTCTCTTTGTAAATCAATGAATTTTCATAAGCAATATCCCTTAATTCATCCAATTCATTTAATTGCATTTTCCGGTGTTTTCCCGCGGTCTCCATGTCATCATTACAATGCTTTAGGGCCCAATAAGCCTTGTGTTCTAACTCGATAGGCAAATGACAATTCTTTCCATACACAAGCTTATAGGGAGTGCACCCAATGGGTGTCTTATGAGCGGTCCTAAAGGCCCATAAAGCATCGTCTAACTTATCCGACCAAGATTGTCCACTCGTTTGTGGGTGATAAGCCGTAGAAAGACGATGTGTAACCCCATATTTCCTTAGAACCCTTTCGAATTGGTCATTACAAAAATGGGTTCCACGATCGCTTATGATAGCACGAGGGGTTCCAAACCTAGCAAACAAACTCTTCAAGAACTTAACTACCACACGAGCATCATTAGTGGGCAAGGCCTTTGCCTCCACCCACTTAGAAAGGTAGTCAACCGCAACAAGGATGTACTTATTACCACGAGATGATGGGAACGGCCCCATAAAGTCTATGCCCCAAACGTCAAAGATCTCACATACTTGAATGATATTTTGTGGCATTTCATCTTTTTGTGAGGCTTTTCCTTGTCGTTGGCATGAATCACAAGACTTCACAAGATCTTGTGCATCTCGGTAAATAGTAGGCCAAAAGAAGCCGGCATCAAACACCTTCTTAGCCGTGAGATTAGCACCGTGGTGGCCACCCGTGGGTCCCTCATGGCAAGCTCTAAGGATGTTAGAAGCTTCGGTGCCAAATACACAACGGCGGATGATTTGATCCGCACAAGTTCGAAACAAGTAAGGGTATTTCCAAAAATAGAACTTGACATCACGAAAGAATTTTCGTTTTTCTTGAGTTGTCATACCCTTAATGATGAAGTTACCCGCATGGTAATTTGCAAAATCCGCAAACCATGGGGTAGAAGAATCAAGTTTGGAATTCACTACACCAAGTGTTTCAAGCGGAAATGTTTCGGTGATTTCCTTGGGCTCGTAAACACTTTGGTGAGGATCTTCCAAACGAGAGAGATGATCGGCCGCTAGATTCTCGGCTCCTTTTTTGTCAACGATTTTGTGATCAAATTCTTGAAGGAGGAGAATCCAACGAAGTAATCTCGGCTTTGCATCTTGTTTAGCCATGAGATACTTGATAGCCGAATGGTCCGTATACACTATGCATTTCGTCAAGACGAGGTAAGGTCGGAATTTCTCAAATGCATACACCACGGCAAGGAACTCCTTTTCCGTTGTAGTGTATTTAAGTTGAGCCTCGGTCATCGTCTTGCTAGCATAGTGAATAGGCAAGAAATTCTTATCATGACGTTGCCCCAAAACGGCCCCAATAGCGTAATCACTTGCATCACACATAAGCTCAAAGGGGAGGTTCCAATTTGGAGCAACAAGAATGGGAGCTTCGGTAAGTTTCCTCTTAAGGATCTCAAAGGCTCGTACACAATCTTCGTCAAAGACAAAATATGCTTCTTTTTCAAGAAGATGTGTAATGGGTCGAGAAATCTTCGAGAAATCCTTGATGAATCGTCGATAAAAGCCCGCGTGGCCTAGGAAACTCCTAACTCCCTTGACGGTTTTTGGATGAGGTAATTTGGCGATGACGTCTACCTTAGCTTGATCTACCTCAATCCCCGCTTTCGAGACCTTGTGCCCTAAGACGATTCCACTTTTAACCATAAAATGACACTTTTCCCAATTGAGCACAAGGTTGGTTTCCTCACAACGTTTTAACATTCTCTCAAGGTTCGACAAACACGAAGTAAAGGAATCACCAAACACGGAAAAGTCATCCATGAAGACTTCCATCGTCTTCTCGATCATATCATGAAAAATAGCCATCATGCACCGTTGAAAAGTTCCCTGTGCATTACAAAGTCCGAATGGCATTCTACGATAGGCAAACGTTCCATATGGACACGTAAACGTAGTTTTTTCTTGATCACGAGGATCGATGGGAATTTGGAAGTAACCGGAAAAACCATCTAAAAAGCAATAGAAATCGTTTCCCGCAAGACGCTCCAACATTTGGTCCATGAAGGGCAAGGGAAAATGGTCTTTTCGAGTGGCTTCATTTAACTTTCGATAGTCAATGCACACTCTCCATCCGGTCACGAGTCTAGTGGGAATCAACTCGTTGGCATCGTTTGGCACAACGGTCATCCCTCCCTTTTTAGGGACACAATGGATAGGACTCACCCAAGGGCTATCGGAAATAGGGTAAATCATTCCCGCGTCAAGGAGTTTAAGGACCTCCTTTTTGATGACGTCGTGAATTTTGGGGTTCACCCTCCTTTGACTTTGGATTGTTGGCTTGAAATCCTCCTCCATTAAGATTTTGTGGGTACAAAATTTGGGATCGATTCCCTTAATGTCGGATAACTTCCACGCAATCGCCCCTTTGTGATCCTTAAGAACATCGACAAGTGCGGTTTTTTCATCATTCGAAAGTTCCTTCGCAATAATAACCGGAAACTTGTCGTCCTCCTCCAAATAGACATATTCGAGGTGAGGAGGTAACTCTTTCAACTCAAGGATAGGTGGTTCCTCAAGTGAAGATTTGGGCTCGATACTCATAACCTCCTCGGGTGGAGGAAATGGGAAATCGTTGAGAAAATCCTTGATAATCGAGAAGTCCTCATAGTTGTCGAGGTCTTCGTCACAAGTACGTGGAACATCGAATTCTTCCAACGTAAAACCACCACCTTCGAAAGGAGTGAAGGTTGGTGTCGAATTATCAAGAATTGGATCTAACATAGTGGGATTGCCACTAGTTTCTTCATCACCAAACCCTAAAACTTCTTGTGAAAATTCCTCGCAAACCACGTCGATCATATCAACGAGGTTTATGGTAGCAATGGAATAAACATGAGAAAGTTGAGAATTTTGAGTTGCGTTTATAACAAGTTCCTCGTCGTTGAAACGTAAGGTGATCTTTCTAGCATGCACATCAATCAAAGCCATAGACGTATCTAAAAACGAATGACCTAAAATAAGAGGAACTTGAGGATCCGTGGGGATGTCAACAACAATAAAGTCTACGGGATAGTAGAACTTTCCCACTTTCACAAAAACGTCTTCCGCCAATCCACATGCAAGAATCGTGGAATGGTCGGCCAACTCAATAGACATTCGTGAAGGAGTAAGATTAGGAAGATTGAGCGACTTGTAGATTGCAAGTGGCATCAAGTTAATGCTAGCACCAAGATCGGCCAAGGCATAGCATTCCTCCATATCTTGAATTGCACAAGGGATCAAAAATTTACCGGGATCACCGACTTTTTGAGGTATGCGATTAAGATAAACCGACGAACAACTAGACTTTTGGTGTAATTTTTCCTTGTTGTTCAACATACTGTTAAAGTTAGCGGCAAGTCGAGGCATCATGACCAAGGCATCGGCGAAACTCACATTAAAGTGCAAATCACGAAACATTTTCATAAAAAGCTCAAATTGGTAGTTGTCGCGCTCTTGTCGTTTCTCCTTCCTAAGTCTCGATGGGTAAGGCAAGGGTGGTGTGGGTTGGGGCATAGGCATAGCCTTTGGAATCTCGGGTTCCAAAATGGGTAATGGGTCAACCGTAGGCGTGGCATGAGCGGTACTTTGTGGGCTTGAAATATGCTCCTTTTCGACCACCACCTCGGGTTCTTCCTCAATTTCCTCCACCGTTGGAGTAATTGGTTGAGGAGTCGGTTCTTTAAGTGCCTTACCACTACGTGTGGTAATCACTTTCATCTCTCCCTTCGGGTTTGAAATGGTGTTACTAGGCAAACTACCCGAAGTAGAGGCTTTGTTTCCCATTACGGCTTCTAAAATTGCATTAAGCTTAGCATCAAAATTATTAAACTTCACATCTTGAATAGCGGCTTTTTGGTCAATTCTTTGTTCAAGCCTAGCATGACTTTGCTCTATCTTGTTGTTTTGACCTCGAATTTGGTTAGCAAAATCATTTTTCAATTCATTTCTCATGGCTAGATTTTCCTTAATAAAAGTGGCTAACTCCTTTGCATTCTTAGCCGTGTCCTTAGCTTGATTAGCCATTTTCTCTTGAATGTTTTCCAAAATCTTATCATTTGAAGTAGCGTAATTCAAAAAGTCTATTGGAAGTTCTTTATTATTTTGAAGACCTTGACTTGCATTTTGAAAATTACGGTTTTGATTTTGATTTTGCAATTGGCTACTACTACTACTCCCTTGATTCCCATAGTTATTGTTCCTTTGATTGCTTTGGTAACCAACTTGATTGTTTCGATAATTGTTAGCATTTTGATTTGGTGAAAAACCCGGTGGAGTCAATTGATTAGTGCGAGGAACTTGACCGTTTTGGTTATAAGTTCCCGCGGCCGCGAAGGCACTCGAAGTGTTACCACCGTTGGTAATGCACTCTGAATAATCGTGAGCTCCACCATAATACATACAAGAAACCTCAACCGCTTTAATCGTAGCGGGAGCGGGTTGTTCACCAACTTTAAACTCAACTAACAAGCCTTTCACTATATCAAAAATTTTGTTCTCCAAATTAGCCTCGACTTGGCAAGCATCAACGGTGTGTGACAAACTAGGTGAAGATGAAGACGAAGCCTTACGAACACTCGACGTGCTACGAGGACTATACACCTTAGACCTATTCTCAATAATTACCAATGCTTCCTCGACCGTCTTACACAAGAAATTACCACCCGCGGCGGCATTAAGATAATCACGCTCATGATCGTTCAAGCCATTGTAAAACGTGTCTATTTGATGCAAGTCGGAAAAACCATGATGAGGACATTCGTGCAACATTTCCTTAAACCTATTCCAAGCCGTTGAAAAACTCTCATTATACTCTTGCGAAAACTTTGAAATCTCGTTTTTCAAGTGCGTAGTCTTAGAGGGCGGAAAAAATTGGTTCACGAATTTTGAAACGAGATCCTTCCACGTCAATATAGAATTGGGTGGTTCTTTCTCTAACCAAATTTTTGCGGGCCCCGCTAAGGAATACAGAAAAAGCATCATTTTAATCGAGTCGTTTGAAACATCCTTAAACTTGCATGTGGCGGTGAGACGATTAAATTGGCGAATGTGGTTATGCGGGTTGTCCTTTTCGTCCCCTCGAAACTTGTTGTTTTGAATCATGGACAACAAACCCGTCTTAACCTCAAAATTCTCCGCAAGGATAGCGGGAATCACAATCGCTTCTCCATAACCCTCGGTGGGTGCTTGAAGCAACTCCATCATAGTTCGATTAGCCATGGGTGCTTCTTTCACTACAATGGGTTCGTCAATAGGAGAGTCCTCACTAGTAGGAGTGAGTGATTTGTTTCTTCGTTTACGAGCACGTCTAGCTTTAGAGCGAGTTTGCATAAACGTCACGTACAACGAGAAGGCGAGCAAAGAAGATTCTTTTTGGTGTTTTTACTTTTTCAATTTTTTTGTGGTTTTTGATTGTTTTTAACTTTTTTGGATTTTTGGAATGTATTAAGTAGACCAACATCTACAAATCTCCTCCTTAATCAAATCTCTCGATTAAAGAAGCCTCAAGGAATGAAAACGAACACGTGAAGTGTACGCCTTCGATGACTTTAGAACGATGGTGGAACACCAAATCGTTCAAGAGGGTTTAATCAAATGAAACCAAGAAAATATATATGATACTTAGTAATACTTTGGGTGGCAAAACCCTCGATTCACTCTCAAAATCAAATACGCACAAGCAAGCGGAGGAAACGAGGCGGCGCGAAGCACTTAGGAGCCTTTTTCCTTTAGGTCGTGAAATACAACCGCCTTATACCCACCTTATAGTTTGTATTATCAAAATCAAGCTTCACGAAAGTATTTATCTATTTTTGCCTTTTTTCTTTGGTTTGAGATTCGAATACAATGATCGAGTGATGAAATCCCGAATCAAGGTTGTGATTGCTCACGTATTTGGAGTACTTGTAAATTTATTGTTCTACGTATACAATATAGTAATAATATTCACAACAATCGAAAAACGATAATACGTATTAATAGAGTGCTATTAATACAAATACTTTTATGGCTAATATAGAAAACAACAATGGTTCAACCAAAACACAACACGCCTCCCCGGCAGCGGCGCCAAAATGATGTAGTGGTTTTTGTACCCTTTAGGAAAAGGATGACAAATAGTGGTAGTATTAAGTGTCGGTTTAGGAAAACCGAGCACCAATGACCAAGCAAGTTCGTTTCCCAAGGAGGCAAGTGCGTTGTGTTGAGAGTTGATATATGATGTTTGTGATTATGAACAAGAAGAAAAGAAATTAGAAAGGAAAGAAGAGACGGTTACGAAAACGTATTAAACTACGACGAAAAAGGGGTAAACGTAAAACCGTAAAAACGACGAAAATTAAAATTTTAACCTAAAAATTTCTAAAAATTACTAAAAATCCCAAATAATATTCTAAGAGTTTACAAAAAATCCAAACTTGCTAAAACCTTTTAATTAATTAAATAATGACTTTTTAATGCTAATTAAAGCCCTAAAAATCACTTTTAATTATTAAAAAGCCCTAAACAAGATTTTATAATTTGTAAACCTCAAAAATATCCTAATTAAGCTAAAAACTATTTTTAGAAATTTTAAAATCAAATTAAACTATTTTTAAACACTTAAAAACTATTAAAATGTATTTAATCTTAAATTAAATCTAAAAATTAATTGAAAAGCCTAAAAGTTAATTGGAAAGTGACAAAGTTCCTAATTTAATGTCTAGAATCTAGGAAAAATAAAAAAAAATTAAAAATAAAACTTTTTATTTTTGTGAATAAAATAATATTAAAATAATGCAAAAGATAAAAAGTTTATAAAATAAATTCTAAAAAATTTCTAAAAACCTAAAATATTATAACTAAGAGAAAAATGAAAATTAAAGTTCCTAAAACCTCTTAATCAATTTTATATTAATTTTTAAAGTCTAAATAAAAACCTAAAATTAAATAAAATTAAAAATTAAAGTTTTTGAAAATCTCACTAGATGTAAACCTCAAGAAGATTAATTAAAACCTAAGAATTATTTTTCCTAAAAATAAAAACACTTTCTTCTATTTTTTAAGCAATTAATAAAAAACGGGTAAATAAAAATCAATAAAAAATAATAAAATAATAGGAGAAATAAAATTTTTACAAAGAAAAATCTAACACTTTAATGTGAGCCTGGGAAAAATAAGCTAGCCCAAATAAGCTATTTAAATAAGCTAGAAAGGCCTGAATGTGCTACGGCTTATTTAAAAAGCCAAAATAAGAAAAGGTGTTAAAAGGATAACACCTTGAGACTTTAGCAGTAAAAGTCCCAAGGGCGAGCGGTAAGGTGTGTGTGCTTTGGCAGTGGTGGCGCAGGTTCGATTCCTGGCCACGCCAAAATTTTTGAAATATATATTTTTTTTTTTTTAAACACTTGCACAGAAACCTTCACTTACTCAAACACAAACACACGTCCAATTAAAGCCTAAAATCCCTCTAAATTGAAGCTAACAGGTCACAGACCTGGAACCTTTCTTTTCTTTTTACTGTTCTTGTTTGTATTCCTCTTTTTTTTCTTTTTGGACAGTCAAACCCCCACCAGCAGTTGGCTTGTGGGGGTGTATTAAGCTAGCAAACAGAACAAGGAACAAATACGCACACAAGCAATTGCCTTGAAATACTAACAAGTAATCAAACGTAAAGCAGGTTCAAGCACTTAACGACTTCAAACCAAATCAAACTTCACTGAATCATGCTATAACATATGTAAAACATACGAATTCGAATAAATCAGCAGGCAGAAAACACAAACTTGTCACAAAAGTAAACTGACTGAACTCAAGCACACAATATAACAAGCCAGCAGGTTTCAAGCACTTGACTAATTCAAACCCAAATCAAAACTTACTTACTAAATAATGCAGAAACTATAAATCATTCAAAAACAGTAAAAAAAACGATCAAATCCTAAGGCAATACTAAGCACTCAGCAGGTAACTATAAAGATAGTCAAATCAGTGGCATATGCAGATTAACACTAGCCTAAATTATGCAGGAACCCTAGATTCAAATCTAGCATACACTTAATTAAACCAAGCACACTCCTAACAGATTTTCAGTTTACGCTAAACAGTCAAACAACAACTCAGTTAAAAACATGCCAATCTTAAACTGAGAATTAACAAATGCAACAAGCTTTTATAAAATCCTAAGTGAACATGTCTTTGTTACCAATTTAAAACAGTTTAAACTATATTAACAATCCTAAGTACACTTTCTGACTTAAACTATTATACTAAATTCAAACAACTTAAAACTTATAATTCCAGTAAACTAGATAAGCAAGCACATACAAGAACAATTAAGCAGTTAACAAAAAAAAAGAAAGAAGGAAAAAGATGGCGATACCTGCCCTTGTTTGCATCCAACAAGGGCCAGCTAAGCTCCCCTGACCTCTACCAACAACTAGGTGAGGCAGGGGTTCTTGGACAATAAAATGAGGGTGGGGTGGTTCGTTGGGGTTCAACAGCTGAACCGAAGCACCCTGAGTGAAAAAGGAAGCTAAAAGAGTGAAGATAAATCCAAGAATCAAGACCTAAGGTCTTGATTCAGTTAGTGCACAAGATAAACAAGTCCTTTTCCTTTCACGATCTTTTCAAATTTACTTAAACACTTAATTCTTAACTGAAAAAGATGATAACTTTTAAATAAAATTTCTATTCCACTTCTACCACTTACTGATTATCTTAAACAAGAAAACTTCAACTCAAATTTAAATAAACTTAAATCATAAAAACTTAATATAAAATTAGAACTCGGATGAATTTAAAAAACTGCAAACTTTCATTAATTAAAAAGGGGTTTTTTTACGTTAAATCCGAGACAAGGAAAAAAATGGGATACCACAAGTTGGTCCTCATTTATAGATCCCCTCAGATCATTCTAGAATCGAAAATAAAAAGAAACCCTAATCTATTAAATTCCAGAAATACCCTTGTTTGGAGATGCGAATATGCTGTTCTTTGATCCCATCTTTTGAATATCTTCTTGAAGCCATGTGCAAATCCCTTGGACGTTTGTGGTAGACAGGCTGGATCAATCAATCTTGAGCGTTTGATTTCGTTTGGAGGACACGAAACCATTGAGAGTCGTTGATTCTCTGGTGTGCCCTTGTCTTTTTGCTAATGGGTGGGGTTTTGGGGACCAGGGAGTGAGAGTGATGGGGGATTAAGAGTGGGGTTTGGATTAATCATTGATCAATCACTAATCTGGAGTAGATTAGGTCTTCATCATCAATTTTTAATTTTGGGGAGAAATTTAGGGTTTATAAGGAAAACGTGTGTTTGATTTTTTCAGAATAGGTTAATTGTGTTTAAGGGGAAAAAGGAACACGTTTAATATTAAACGTGTTATTTTTTTGGGTCAACCGAGTTGGGTATTGGGTAAACGGGTAAATGGGTTTATGAGTTGGGTTATGGTGACGTGTCAGTGGAGGATTGGTTTGTGGGGTTTGTTTGTCTCGCAAAAGTGGCCCCCAAGGTTTTCCTTTTTATTCACTTTGTATTAAAACCGCCCAAATTACCTTTCCTTTGTAAATATCTTTGGGAAGTTGTCAGTTTTGGCACAAATATTATAAAGACTTGAATCAAGGACTAAATATGCAAATTCTTCATTTTCCAAGGACTGAATTTGACATGTTTTCAAACTTCAAGGCTCTGACTTGTTAGTTGACTTCTTGGAGGACCATATTTGACAATTTAGATTTGTTGAGGGACTAAATTTGCCAATTCTTCAAAGTTAAGGGTCCTTTTTGTAATTTTGACAAACTTTAGGGACCAAACTTGTAATTATGAAGATACAAGGGTATAAAGTGTCAATTCTTCAAACTTGGAGGACCAATCTTCAATATTCTTCAAATCTTCAAGGGTTTTTTTTTTTTTTTTTTTTTTGGAAAATTCCTCACTAGGGCTTGGTTCATCGTGCGGCTTCGTTTCCCGTGTTCGTTTTTGCGTGATTCTTGTGATCTTTTGTCATTTTCTCAATATCCGTACCTAAAATACACAAGCAACAAACACAAGCATATATTTGGGTATTTTGATGATATTTAATGCATTTTAAGTCCAAAAAGAACGATGAGACTATGTATAAAAGCCGTCTCATCACTCCCCCATACTAAACCATTGTCGTGCCCTCACGCAATAAAGTATCGTAGCATCTCCAAAATTCATTTTATTCACTTTATTGGAATGATAAACTAGCTACACTACTACTATTACTACTACTTGTGTTATAGACATAATGTATGATTTTCATCGCAAAATGGGACGTTTAGGTTCATAGAATAAGAACACGTGAATGCTTCGTTAGAAATAATTTCATCGTCCTCGATTTTCACTCCAATTCCATGCCAAGCGTGCAACGAGATCATTGTCATTATAAGTTAGTAAAGCTAATGATGTAGGTTTTATGTATATATTTACTTTTAGGAAAAAGCAAATATAAACGCGGCAAGTATTAAACTTGACGATTTAATGAAAAACCGACAAATCGAATAAATTCCAAGTTCGTTCTCGAAGGAGGTGTGTATTGTGTATGCCAATTAATAAAATAACGATGTTTGGATTAGTGACGTTTTTGGTTTAAAGAGAGAAAAATTAAAGACGAGCTACGACTACGATTAAACTCCGACGAATTAACGTAAAACGCGAACGTAAATACGTAAAACGTGACGAAATTGAAAATTAAAACCTAAAAACTAATTAAATGATTAAACTAAGTCTTAAATAATATAAATAAGAATAAAAATCCAACAAATATATTTTAAACCTTTTATTAATTAAATATTCAATTTTTAATGCTAATTAAAGCCCTAAAATTAAATATAATTAACAAAATGCCCAAAATATTAATTTATTGAACTAATAACTAACTTATATTATTTAATGACTAAAAACTATTTTTCTAAATTTTTAAAACTATTTTTTCTATTTTTAAATCACTAAAAACTATTTTTAAATTAAAATAATCCTAGAAAATAATAAAATAATGACAAAATTAATCTAACAATTTTAAAAATCTTAAATTACCCTAATGAACAGTAGGAAATTGAAAAAGTTTGAAAAATATAAAATTTTTCACTAAAAGACAAAACAGTTTATTAATTAAACCCTAATTAACTTAATTTAATTATAAAAAATAATTAAAAAGTGAACAGTAACTATTTTTAAAACCAAAAATCTTAAATTAATTATCTAAGTCTAAGAAAAATTTTTAAAAGTGAAAAATATGTATTTTTCCACTAAATGCCAAAATCAGAAATAAATAAAAGTATTTAAAAAGGCAATAAAACCTAAAAATTATCAGATGAACAGTAGAATTAAAATTAATTAAACTGAAAAATTAAGAATTAAAAAAGAAAAATATAGAAAAAAGAATTATGACCTAACTCCTATTTAAGGGCACTAAAGACAAAAAACTTAGAGTCTGATAGTGACCTTTTTTTTGGTTTCTGTCTTTTTGTGCAAGCAGGGGGAACAAATACAAAGGCAGTGGGAAAGGAGTTCCCACTGCTTGTGTAAAAAAACGGATTTGGGCAATCAATTGCTTGTAACTTGATGATTACTTGGATTCTTTGGACAACCAAGGCACCCCTACACTCAGTGGAGTGTAGGGAGTCAGATTAAGCTAGAAAAATAGCAAGCACAACACAAAAATCACTCACAAAAGCACTACAAAGTTACTGTAAATGGCTATAAGCTTATCTGTGAACAGTTGCTGATGCTAGGTGCACAAAAGTGATTTTCAAATGCTCCTATCTAGCATACAAGCTACCCTAATCAAATACACATGACCTAAATCCCTAGAATGCCCTAATATCTAACATATGACAAGAGAGGTGGGCAAATTTTAGCTAAAAGTGAGCAGTTTAGAGCACTTTTCTGATTTTAACCAATATTTCCTAAAAATGAGCATGCACTTCTAATTAAAACCTACCAAACTTCAAACCACACAACCTATATCCTATAACTATTGGTATGGAGTGTGTTTAAGCAGTTTATAAGCCAAAATTTTGTCAAATTCCCAGCTTAATGAGCAGACCCAAACACCCCTTTAATTTTCAGAAACCAAGATTAACAAAAGGAATGCTATCAAATCCTAGTCTAACTGATCAAAACTAAGCATATCATGCATAAGAACAACAAATGACCATAAACCAACAATATACTAATACCAAAAACAAGTTCTCACCAAATCACATAAATCTCATCTAAAAATCAGAAAAGTTCATTGAAAGGGTTCAAGCCAAACCTTGGGCTGAGGCCTTCTTAAAATGGACTGAATGGACTTTAGTAAGCTTATGGAGGTGTAGAGAGTCCCTGTTGGGGTTCAACAACAGAACCAGGGAGAGCAATATGTCTTCAAAAATCTTAATGAGATGGAATTGAAATGATGGATGCTTGATACTTTTTGAAACCTGCACATAAACAACCAACAAGAAACAAATTCTTGTAGCAAAGCACTTCAAGAGCTTTTGTCAGAAGCTTTTGAAGTAGCTTATGCTACAGTAAGGGTGAGATAAAAATATGAACAACCCATGAAAAACTTTCTGAAATCCTTTTTCTGAAAATGCTTGATCTTTGAAACCAATGAACTTGAAAACCTTTGAGACTATTTAAACAACACCTTGGATTGAACTTTTTGAGTCCACTTTCACTTTCTCAAAAAGATTCATCCAAGCTTATAAAATAATCTCTCAACAAAACCTTTAAACTGAAATTTGAAAACGTGTTTAGAAACTAAAAACTAGGAGACTTTTTAAACTAACTTGCAAACTAAACTAGAAAAGAGATGAAAGGAACTCAGTTATATGTAATATTGAAAACTTTTCATTATCATTAATAAGCTTTAAAAAATTACATAAGAACTGGAACAAACTAAGAAAGGGGTACAAGCACCCCTTTTATACATGAAGATAGAACATACTAGAATCCTGAATAAAAAAAATACAAATGGGAAACCCTAGCTGCATGATTCCCGAATATGCCCTTTGAAGTCTTCAAGAATTTTGGGTCAAGAGCTCACATGTGATGTGCCAGCTGTATAAATTTGATCTCATTCGTCCATCCAACCCTTAGGGAGCACGAAAATCCTTTGAGCCGTGGATTTTCTGTAAAGATGCCATTGTTGCTAAATTAGGGGTGACAGGGGACATACGGGGGACCCATTTGGGTGGAGGGTTTGGAGTTTTGTGAGGTGGGTTTAGGTTAGGTTACCCTTAATTGCATTTCTGGACAAGATGGGGTTCTAATTTATGGGATTAAGAGGGTACGGGATTAGGGTTCTTAGGGGGTTAAATGGGGAAGATTAGGGAACAGTATTTGTTTAGCGCCACTTTTAAACTTTATTTAATCCTGTTTAAAAAATAAAACCGGTTTGAATACTTTGTTAAATGTGGGCTTGGGTATGGGTTAAGGGGTTAATATGGGTGGGTAAATGGGTCAGTGTAGGGTAAACGGGTCAGTGGGTGAGGTGGCAAAGAATGAGTGGCTGGTGGAGTTTAGTTGTCTGCCAGGAAAGGTCCCTATACTCCCCATATGTCTTCAAGTTGTATTTAATCAGCAAAAACAAGTTCCCTTTGTTAAATAATTTGGTACTTTGGCAAATTCAGTCCTTGTGTTTAGTTAAACCATGAATAAGGACTAAAATGGCAATTCTTGAGATTTCCAAGGGCTTATCATGTATAGTCTTCAAACTTCAAGGGTGTATCTTGCACATATGAATAGTGGAGGGTCATTTGTGACAAGTCTTCAATAGTTGAGGGACCAAACTTGTAAATCTTCAATTCTTCAAGGACTTAAATGGAAAATCATGATTTGGGTCCGGTTCTTTGTGCGGCTTCGTTTCCCGTGTTCGTTTTTGCTTGATTCCTTTGATCTTTTGGTGAATTCACGATATCCATACCTAAAATACACAATGAACAAACACAAGCACATATATGGGTATTTTGACGATATTTTAAGCGTTTTAAGCCCGATTTGGACGATGAGACTATGTATAAATACAGTCTCATCACTCCCCCATACTAAACCATTGCCGTGTCCCCACGCAATGCTAGAATTAAGTATCATAGCACTTCCAAAATTCATTTTATGATGACATTTATTCAAGACATAAATTTAAATAAACTACTACACGTGTTTTAGACATAATGTAATGTTTTCATCACGATTAAGTGACTTTTAGGATCATAGAACAAGAACACGTGAATGCTTCGTTAGAAATAATTTCGTCGTCCTCGATTTTCACCAAATTCCATGCTAAGCGTGCAACGAGATCATTGTTATTATAAGTTAGCAACACGAACACATCTTATGAGTGTTAATTACGAACCTAAACTCCCTTATTCCTACTTGGTATCTCTTGTATTTTATTTTGTCTTAATGATCACTAGGATACATCATCGACTTATGCATGAATAGAGATTAAGTCTAAAAATAGAAACTTAACGGTGTAACCAAAATCATTAAATCAATAATTCATCCCAATAGACAACGATGTCAAAAAATTAAGTCAACAAGAAGGATCGATAAACACGGTTTTATAACGGTTTTGAACATGAGACTTATTACCAAGACTTTTATACGCCCCCTAACGGAAGGGCCTTATTATCTTTGGTTTACCTCCATCTTTTATTCAACTTCGCCATGAAGCTTTTATTATGACTTCGGTCTTGCCTTGCCTTTTATTATCCGCCTCATCGGTGGTTTTATTAGCCAAAGACGTATATCCTCACGCTAAAGCGAATTTTGGATCTTTAAAGCTTCGAAGATTAAGGCTTGATTCACTTTCAATTTGGGCATAGATTTTTCGGCCTTGTGAGCTTCAAATTTTTGCTTAATTTAGGTGAGCACTTGAAATCTTATTATTAGGTGAAGCTTTCGATTATTCGGGTGCCAATACTTCAAAACCGTGACGCTGGCGATACCTTAATGTTTTCCCAATTTAATTACATGGAAGCTACCAAAACAAATTAGAAACCCAACAATAGTGACTAAACCGCCGAATCAATATTTATTAACAATTTATTATGCAAAAGCGTTGGGAGAATAAGCTAATAATTACTACACATAAGATCGTGACGATTACGAGACTTATAAATAACCCTATCATTTCTCGTCCTCATTAAAGAGACTTAGCCTAAAAAAGTTAAGGAATCGAGCTAAGTGCTCAACACGCACGGTCGAGTCAAAAATTACTCTTGTTCTCACCATCGGAAAACCTACATTCGTGTCTTAAACACTTATGAAAAATACGAAAAATTTTAAAATTTGGCCATTTTTAGCCTTATTTGCAACAAAACGATAACAAAAAGATGAATATTGGATTGCGTGTTGACGTGAGCAAGGTGAAGTATCTACTCACCCCCCCATACTAAAACTAAACATTGTCCTCAATGTTTCGAGTCTAGGGGTGTAAACACCCCCATACTAGAGACGAAGTCGAATGCTTAATCTCGAGCATGGAAAGGGTAAAACGAATAACCTAAAAGCCGTTTATGAATTATGCTAATAAGATAAACGTTAGAACATAAAAGGATATCATCGGATATCGGAATCTCCAAAGGCAACGATCGAAGCTCGAGTGATCCGTAAAACGAACACGAGAGGCTTCAATGACGATGAACCTAATGAATCACAATCACAAACAACCACGAAACAAAGGTAGGAAGAGCACAAGTCCCCTCGTTACATTAACTAAGAAAGCGATAATATGTACAAGGATAAGCATGAGAATCCCCCACGAGGCACCTTGTTTTTGATAACCGAGTCAAAAGCTCGACTCGGATCCCCATAAATGTGATCATTTAGGGATAATCTTGGTATGGTCATTTTTGGTGGGACTTACATGATAAACAAGGCCCAAAAGTACATGGAGTACTTTAAAAACCCGATAAACGTATACCGGGGTCAAAGATAGCGTCTTCGTTTTCAGATGAAAGACGAAACAACGCCACTCCAACACAAACCCCAATGGGGTAGAAGAAAAGAGATAAGAAGTAGAAAGGTGGGGCAATGGGTAAGGCAAACTTATGAGCTACTCGAGGTAGACTCACACCAAGCAAACGAAAAGATTTTCCATTTATTGCATCGGTGGAAGACCGAGATTTCCCTTTACAAGCAATTCCAGGATCGTAAATCTCGTCCTCGGTGGTAAAGTGTGAGGGAACATTTGGGGCTTCCCCCATACTAAGACCACACCAACTATCGTCAAAAGGAGTAGACGAGGTGGTAGCACTCATAACACGATGTGATGACGGAGTTAAATATGTAGAAAAATCTTTTAAAACATTTTTAAAATCTTTCCCTTTTTCATCATTTTTAAACTCTTTATGAAAACCCGATTTAATGATGTCGAAAATATTTGGCGTGTCAAATTCAAAATTAGTCGCGCTAAAAATTCTCACATTTAAGTCTTTGGCGGGAGGGGGTGGCGGATTATATAAGTTCTCAAAACGTTTGTCAATAAAGAACACCGCCCCCTCGGGGTCAACATACTCGTCATCCTCATGAACGTCGATCTCATCGATTTCTTCATCAAAGATAGGCTTGTCAAACCAAGGTTTTTCATTCCCCTCCTTGAGTATCTTAGAAACTCTCTCGAAAAGATCTCGATCAAGCACGAAACCATCATTCTTTTGTGGGGATCGTTGATAAGTTAGATCCTCACGAATGTGGTAAACGTCATTCTCAAATGAGGAGTGTTGATTAGGTAACTCCTCGAGAATGGGATTTGTGGTCACATGAGTTGGTTCGTCATCAAAAATAAGACGTTCCAACTCATTAAGTTCATCCTCGATCTTGGAAAGGTCGACCTCACTCGTAGGTGGAAGTGAAGGCATAAGAGCTAGCTCTCGTTCAATAATTTCCTCAATCTCGGGATCAAACTCATAATCATCGTACTTCACATGTTTCTTCTTAGGAGAATCAAAAATAGCATGTGGATTTCGAAGTACGTGATCAAGCTCGGCAAAATCGCCATCGTCATCGTCAAAGAAAGAGTCGATGTGAGCATTCACAACCATGGACTTACAAGCACTAGGGCTACGCTTAGGTGACTTTTCTAAGACGAGAGGATCGATGTCGATAAACCCTTTAGCCTCAACGGGTGTTGGGCTAGGCAAAGGAGGCACTTCGATGGAGTTAGAAGTTGAAGCCTCAAAGACGTGGTCCTTCGAAGGTGGTGAAGACGAAGCCATTTTGGTCATTGTCGTGATGGCATTAACGTCACCCTTCGGAATTGGTGTTTCACTTGTTTCGCTAAAAACATCCCAAAGTGAGTTTTCATCCATGATTTTACACATACCCTTTTGAATTAGGTACACGTATTCTTTGTCATTAAAATCATCATCTTTAAAACCGTTTTTCTTAATTCTTTCAAAACATGCATCAAGCTTCATTCTTTCCGCCAAAGTAAACATTTTGAAATCATTAGAATTTGAATCATTAGGTTTTGAAACCTCGGTTTTTTCATTCTCATTAAATCCTTGGGATTTTCTAGCGAAAAAGTCTATTTTCTCATCCCCATATCTCATAGTAAGTCTCCCCTCGTGAACGTCGATTACGGTTCTAGCCGTCGATAAGAATGGTCGGCCTAAAATAATGGGACATTTAGGGTCACATTCGTAATCGGATATAACGAAATCCGCGGGAAAAACAAACTTTCCAATCCTAACATAGACATCCTCGGCTATTCCAATTGGTATAAGTGGCGTACAATTTGCAAGCTCGATTGTCATGTTTGTGGGGGTAAGCGAAGGCAATCTCATCAATTTCCAAAGAGAATGAGGCATAAGATTGATGCTAGCACCTAAATCGGCAAGGGCTAAACATCCCTCAATCTCGGAAAAATCACAAGGTAATAGAAATTGGCCCGGATCCTTTTCCTTTCTCGGCATACGCCTTTTGGGTTTTTTAAGAAGGATCGATGCACAAGTTTCTTCAAGGGTTACTTTGGTAAGGTCGACAAAGCTCTCTTTTTGAACCGTGGATGGAAATTGAGGTACACGAGAGTGTGCACTCTTTTCCTTGGTCGCCACGTTCACCCCCTCGACTTTAGAACAAGAAGACGTCTTAGAAGTCGAGGGTTGAGAGGGATAAACAACACGAAATCCTTCAAGGTTAGGGGTAATCACACGACCTTTCTCACGAGACGAGGCGGCTTTACATTGTTCTTTCGGATTAGCAACGGTGTCACTAGGTAACGAACTTGATGACGAACCCGAGGCTTTGTTCATTATAGCCGAAAACATCTTTTTTATATCAATTTGCCCTTGCTCAATCTTCGTGTTTTGCAATTTCAAAGTATTTGTAAAGTCGTTTTTCAAAGTACCAATTTCTCCCTCTAATCGTCTCATATTAGCCTCATTCGTTTTCATGTAATTTTGAAAATCGTTTGACGAACTATTTTGATTAGAATTAAAGTTCCCTTGGTTTTGATTACTTCTTTGAAAATTGTTTTGATTCCCACTTGAAAAATTATTTCCTTGATTGTTATCTCGATTTTGCCAAGTTATATTACGACCTTGATTATAACCTCCTTGATTTTGATTCGAAAAATTTCCTTGTTGATTGTTTCCTTGAAAATTGTTTCGATTTTGAAAATTGTTGCCTTGGTTATAATTGCCTTGTTGTGATGGACCGGCGTTATTTTGATTTTGATTAGAAAAATTGTTGTTTAACGCACTCACATTAGACGTTTGGCCATCCGTAGCCGCACACTCGTAATAATTATGAGGTCCACCACAAAACGTACACGAAACCTCAACCGCTTTCACCGTAGCGGGAGCGTCTTTCTTTTGCATCTCAATGAGATAAGACGTGAACACATTCGTAAGCTTATCGACTTTAGCATCAACTCTCTCAATGTCGCGATTAGAACTACTAACATTGGCGACATTGGCAACACTCGGTGCATTGCGGAGTTGGTAAACCTTGGATCGGTTCTCGATAATTATCAAAGCTTCTCTCGGAGTCTTACACAAAAAGTTGCCACCGGCGGCGGAATTCAACGAGTCTTGTTCGTGAAAATTAAGACCGTTGTAAAACGTATCGATTTGGTGCAACTCGGAAAAACCATGGTGAGGACATTGCCTAAGCAATTCCTTAAAACGATCCCACGCGTCTCTAAAAGATTCATTCGATTTTTGCTCAAATTTCGTAATCTCATTCTTGAAAAACGTCGTCTTAGACGGTGGGAAAAAATAATTAACGAACTTGGAAACGAGATCCTTCCACGTAGTAATGGAATTAGGTGGCTCTTTCTCGTACCAATCCTTGGCGGCACCATCGAGCGAGTACGGAAAAAGCATAAGCTTGACGACATCGGTGTCGACGTTCTTAAACTTGCTCGTGGCCAAAAGACGATCAAAATTCCGAATATGGTCGTGAGGATTATCGGCTTCACGACCTCGAAACTTCGTAGCTTGGATCAACGAAAGCATTCCGCTCTTGATCTCAAAATTCTCCGCCTCGATAGCGGGAATTACGATCGCGTCTCCATAACCCTCGGTGGGCGCTTGGAGCAATTCCATCATAGAACGATTGTCGGCCATCTCCTCTACGGTCTCTTCAACAACGATATTAGGAACGTCGGTTTCTAATTCTCGTCTACGTCGTCGATTCCTTCGATTACGATTGCGTCGATTCGAAGCTTCACTAGAATTGGAATAATCCTTCGATCGAGTGCGCATGCACTAAGCGTAGAATGGGTGGTAGCAAAGAAGATTCTTTTTGTGGTTTTTCGATTTTTCAATTTTTTTTTTTTTTTTGGTTTTTGATTGGTTTTTTAATTTTTTTGGATTTTTGAATGTATTACGTAGACAAAAATCTACAAATCTCCCCTCGAATCGATCTTCTCGATTAAAGGAGCCTCAAAGAATGAAAACGATCACGTGGAGTGAACGTTCTCGATGACTTTAGAACGTTGGTGGAACACCAAAACGTTCAAGAGGGTTTAATCTTGAAAACACAAGCAAATATAATATACGTAGATAATACTTGGGCGGCAAACCCTCGATTAGCCCTCTTTCTCAAAACACGCACAAGCAAGCGGAGGAAACGAGGCGGCGCGAAGCACTTAAGAGCCTTTTTCCTTTAGGTCGTGAAATACAACCGCCTTATACCCACCTTATAGTTTGTGTTAATCGAAATTAAGCCTCACGAAAGTATTTATCTATTTTGCCTTTAAACTTTTGCTTTAGATTCGAATACAATGATCGAGTGATGAAATCCCGAATCAAGGTTGTGATTTCTCACGTATTTGGAATACTTGTATATTTATTTGTTCTTACGTAGTACAATATAGTAATAATAATATTCACAAGAAAAAACGAAAACCAATATATCTACAATATAGTAAAAGATTGATTTGTGTTTAACTTAGGAAAATTAAACACAATTTATTTGGATATTATACTATAATAGATAAAAAATAACAAAAATGAGTATGTACGATATTTACGCTTTCCAAAAAAATAAAAAGCAAAAACGCACTACTCACACAAACACGATACTAATAGTAATGGCAACACAAACAACTCCCCGGCAGCGGCGCCAAAAATTGATGTAGGTTTTATGTATATATTTACTTTTAGGAAAAAGCAAATATAAACGCGGCAAGTATTAAACTTGACGATTTAATGAAAAACCGACAAATCGAATAAATTCCAAGTTCGTTCTCGAAGGAGGTGTGTATTGTGTATGCCAATTAATAAAATAACGATGTTTGGATTAGTGACGTTTTTGGTTTAAAGAGAGAAAAATTAAAGACGAGCTACGACTACGATTAAACTCCGACGAATTAACGTAAAACGCGAACGTAAATACGTAAAACGTGACGAAATTGAAAATTAAAACCTAAAAACTAATTAAATGATTAAACTAAGTCTTAAATAATATAAATAAGAATAAAAATCCAACAAATATATTTTAAACCTTTTATTAATTAAATATTCAATTTTTAATGCTAATTAAAGCCCTAAAATTAAATATAATTAACAAAATGCCCAAAATATTAATTTATTGAACTAATAACTAACTTATATTATTTAATGACTAAAAACTATTTTTCTAAATTTTTAAAACTATTTTTTCTATTTTTAAATCACTAAAAACTATTTTTAAATTAAAATAATCCTAGAAAATAATAAAATAATGACAAAATTAATCTAACAATTTTAAAAATCTTAAATTACCCTAATGAACAGTAGGAAATTGAAAAAGTTTGAAAAATATAAAATTTTTCACTAAAAGACAAAACAGTTTATTAATTAAACCCTAATTAACTTAATTTAATTATAAAAAATAATTAAAAAGTGAACAGTAACTATTTTTAAAACCAAAAATCTTAAATTAATTATCTAAGTCTAAGAAAAATTTTTAAAAGTGAAAAATATGTATTTTTCCACTAAATGCCAAAATCAGAAATAAATAAAAGTATTTAAAAAGGCAATAAAACCTAAAAATTATCAGATGAACAGTAGAATTAAAATTAATTAAACTGAAAAATTAAGAATTAAAAAAGAAAAATATAGAAAAAAGAATTATGACCTAACTCCTATTTAAGGGCACTAAAGACAAAAAACTTAGAGTCTGATAGTGACCTTTTTTTTGGTTTCTGTCTTTTTGTGCAAGCAGGGGGAACAAATACAAAGGCAGTGGGAAAGGAGTTCCCACTGCTTGTGTAAAAAAACGGATTTGGGCAATCAATTGCTTGTAACTTGATGATTACTTGGATTCTTTGGACAACCAAGGCACCCCTACACTCAGTGGAGTGTAGGGAGTCAGATTAAGCTAGAAAAATAGCAAGCACAACACAAAAATCACTCACAAAAGCACTACAAAGTTACTGTAAATGGCTATAAGCTTATCTGTGAACAGTTGCTGATGCTAGGTGCACAAAAGTGATTTTCAAATGCTCCTATCTGGCATACAAGCTACCCTAATCAAATACACATGACCTAAATCCCTAGAATGCCCTAATATCTAACATATGACAAGAGAGGTGGGCAAATTTTAGCTAAAAGTGAGCAGTTTAGAGCACTTTTCTGATTTTAACCAATATTTCCTAAAAATGAGCATGCACTTCTAATTAAAACCTACCAAACTTCAAACCACACAACCTATATCCTATAACTATTGGTATGGAGTGTGTTTAAGCAGTTTATAAGCCAAAATTTTGTCAAATTCCCAGCTTAATGAGCAGACCCAAACACCCCTTTAATTTTCAGAAACCAAGATTAACAAAAGGAATGCTATCAAATCCTAGTCTAACTGATCAAAACTAAGCATATCATGCATAAGAACAACAAATGACCATAAACCAACAATATACTAATACCAAAAACAAGTTCTCACCAAATCACATAAATCTCATCTAAAAATCAGAAAAGTTCATTGAAAGGGTTCAAGCCAAACCTTGGGCTGAGGCCTTCTTAAAATGGACTGAATGGACTTTAGTAAGCTTATGGAGGTGTAGAGAGTCCCTGTTGGGGTTCAACAACAGAACCAGGGAGAGCAATATGTCTTCAAAAATCTTAATGAGATGGAATTGAAATGATGGATGCTTGATACTTTTTGAAACCTGCACATAAACAACCAACAAGAAACAAATTCTTGTAGCAAAGCACTTCAAGAGCTTTTGTCAGAAGCTTTTGAAGTAGCTTATGCTACAGTAAGGGTGAGATAAAAATATGAACAACCCATGAAAAACTTTCTGAAATCCTTTTTCTGAAAATGCTTGATCTTTGAAACCAATGAACTTGAAAACCTTTGAGACTATTTAAACAACACCTTGGATTGAACTTTTTGAGTCCACTTTCACTTTCTCAAAAAGATTCATCCAAGCTTATAAAATAATCTCTCAACAAAACCTTTAAACTGAAATTTGAAAACGTGTTTAGAAACTAAAAACTAGGAGACTTTTTAAACTAACTTGCAAACTAAACTAGAAAAGAGATGAAAGGAACTCAGTTATATGTAATATTGAAAACTTTTCATTATCATTAATAAGCTTTAAAAAATTACATAAGAACTGGAACAAACTAAGAAAGGGGTACAAGCACCCCTTTTATACATGAAGATAGAACATACTAGAATCCTGAATAAAAAAAATACAAATGGGAAACCCTAGCTGCATGATTCCCGAATATGCCCTTTGAAGTGTTCAAGAATTTTGGGTCAAGAGCTCACATGTGATGTGCCAGCTGTATAAATTTGATCTCATTCGTCCATCCAACCCTTAGGGAGCACGAAAATCCTTTGAGCCGTGGATTTTCTGTAAAGATGCCATTGTTGCTAAATTAGGGGTGACAGGGGACATACGGGGGACCCATTTGGGTGGAGGGTTTGGAGTTTTGTGAGGTGGGTTTAGGTTAGGTTACCCTTAATTGCATTTCTGGACAAGATGGGGTTCTAATTTATGGGATTAAGAGGGTACGGGATTAGGGTTCTTAGGGGGTTAAATGGGGAAGATTAGGGAACAGTATTTGTTTAGCGCCACTTTTAAACTTTATTTAATCCTGTTTAAAAAATAAAACCGGTTTGAATACTTTGTTAAATGTGGGCTTGGGTATGGGTTAAGGGGTTAATATGGGTGGGTAAATGGGTCAGTGTAGGGTAAACGGGTCAGTGGGTGAGGTGGCAAAGAATGAGTGGCTGGTGGAGTTTAGTTGTCTGCCAGGAAAGGTCCCTATACTCCCCATATGTCTTCAAGTTGTATTTAATCAGCAAAAACAAGTTCCCTTTGTTAAATAATTTGGTACTTTGGCAAATTCAGTCCTTGTGTTTAGTTAAACCATGAATAAGGACTAAAATGGCAATTCTTGAGATTTCCAAGGGCTTATCATGTATAGTCTTCAAACTTCAAGGGTGTATCTTGCACATATGAATAGTGGAGGGTCATTTGTGACAAGTCTTCAATAGTTGAGGGACCAAACTTGTAAATCTTCAATTCTTCAAGGACTTAAATGGAAAATCATGATTTGGGTCCGGTTCTTTGTGCGGCTTCGTTTCCCGTGTTCGTTTTTGCTTGATTCCTTTGATCTTTTGGTGAATTCACGATATCCATACCTAAAATACACAATGAACAAACACAAGCACATATATGGGTATTTTGACGATATTTTAAGCGTTTTAAGCCCGATTTGGACGATGAGACTATGTATAAATACAGTCTCATCAGCTAACACTACTCATATGCCCTAATCACGTACTTATTCTCCCATTATTCCTAAGTTGTATCTCTTATATTTTATGATGTCTTGAATGTTTCACGAGGAGACATTGTTTGACTTATGCGATAATAGAGATTTAGGTCTAAAAATAGAGTCCTAACGGTGTAACTAAGACCATCAAATCAATAACCCCTCCTAATAGACAACGATGTTAAAAAATTAAGTTGACAAGAAGAATCGATAAACACGGTTTTATAACGGTTTTGAACATGAGACTTATTACCAAGACTTTTATACGCCCCCTAACGGAAGGGCCTTATTATCTTTGGTTTACCTCCATCTTTTATTCAACTTCGCCATGAAGCTTTTATTATGACTTCGGTCTTGCCTTGCCTTTTATTATCCGCCTCATCGGTGGTTTTATTAGCCAAAGACGTATATCCTCACGCTAAAGCAAATTTTGGATCTTTAAAGCTTCGCAGATTAAGGCTTGATTCACTTCAATTTTGCATAGATTTTAGGCCTTGTGGGGCTTCAAATTGTTTGCTTGATTTAGGTGAGCACTTGAAATCTTATTATTGGGTGAAGCTTTCGATTATTAGGGTGCCAATACTTCAAAACCGTGACGCTGGCGATACCTTAATGTCTTCCCAATTTAATTACACGGAAGCTACTAGAAAAGACTAGAAACCCAACAATCCTAACTAAACCGCTAAGTCAATATTTATTAAGCAAAAAATATTTACATGCGAAGGGAGAATAAGCAAACAACGAGAACACATGAGTTTTTGAAAGAATACGAGTACTCTACGTTTAGCATAGTAACTTATAATTAACTCTATCATTTCTCGTCCTCATTTAAGAGACTTAGCCTAATGTGTAGTTAAGGAATCAAAGCTAAGTGCTCAACACGCACGGTCGAGTCAAAAATTACTCTTATTCTCGCCATCAGAAAACCTACATTCGTGTCTTCAAACACTTATTAAACATGAGAAAAATTTTAAAATTTGGCCATTTTTAGCCTTATTTTGCAACAAAACGATAAACAAAACGATAAACTTTGGAAAACGTGAAGGTTTGGCAAGGCAAGTATCTATTCACCCCCCCATACTAAAGTTAAACATTGTCCTCAATGTTTCGAGTCTAGGGGTGCATACACCCCCATACTAGAGACGTAGTCGAATGCCTAATCTAGCATGGAAAGGGTGTAACCATTAAATTAATAGCCGTTTATGAAGTGTGCTAAAAACCTAAGGTTAGAACAATAAAGGATATATCATGGATATTGAGAAATGTCTCCAAAGCAATCGATCGAGTGCTCCCATAAAACGAACACGAGAGGCTCCAATCGTGAAGATCATGATCTAGAAACCACATATCACAAACAACCATGGAACAATGGTTGGAAGGGCACGAATCCCCACACGTAAGCTACATTAGACTAAGAAAGCGATAATATGTACATAGGATAAGCATGGGACTCCCCCACGAGGCACCTCGTTTTTGATTACCGAGTCATGAGCTCGACTCGATCCCCTCAATACTAATTATCATTGGGGAAGGTGACTTGGTCGAGGTAGTTCAAGGATGGAACTTCCCCGCCAAAGTAGTGCTTCAACCTATGTCCATTCACCTTGAAGTTAGGACCATCATCTTGAGCTAGCTCGATGGTCCCATACGGAAATACTTGAGTCACGGTGAATGGACCGGACCAACGGGATTTTAATTTACCGGAAAATATTTTCAATCTTGAATTAAAAAGTAAAACTTGATCCCCAATGTTAAAAACCCGGTTTTTAATTTTTGAATCATGCAACTTTTTAGTTTTCTCTTTGTAAATCAATGAATTTTCATAAGCAATATCCCTTAATTCATCCAATTCATTTAATTGCATTTTCCGGTGTTTTCCCGCGGTCTCCATGTCATCATTACAATGCTTTAGGGCCCAATAAGCCTTGTGTTCTAACTCGATAGGCAAATGACAATTCTTTCCATACACAAGCTTATAGGGAGTGCACCCAATGGGTGTCTTATGAGCGGTCCTAAAGGCCCATAAAGCATCGTCTAACTTATCCGACCAAGATTGTCGGTTTTCCCCCACGGATCTCTCCAAGATCCTCTTTAATGCTCGGTTTGAAACCTCGACTTGCCCACTCGTTTGTGGGTGATAAGCCGTAGAAAGACGATGTGTAACCCCATATTTCCTTAGAACCCTTTCGAATTGGTCATTACAAAAATGGGTTCCACGATCGCTTATGATAGCACGAGGGGTTCCAAACCTAGCAAACAAACTCTTCAAGAACTTAACTACCACACGAGCATCATTAGTGGGCAAGGCCTTTGCCTCCACCCACTTAGAAAGGTAGTCAACCGCAACAAGGATGTACTTATTACCACGAGATGATGGGAACGGCCCCATAAAGTCTATGCCCCAAACGTCAAAGATCTCACATACTTGAATGATATTTTGTGGCATTTCATCTTTTTGTGAGGCTTTTCCTTGTCGTTGGCATGAATCACAAGACTTCACAAGATCTTGTCCATCTCGGTAAATAGTAGGCCAAAAGAAGCCGGCATCAAACACCTTCTTAGCCGTGAGATTAGCACCGTGGTGGCTACCCGTGGGTCCCTCATGGCAAGCTCTAAGGATGTTAGAAGCTTCGGTGCCAAATACACAACGGCGGATGATTTGATCCGCACAAGTTCGAAACAAGTAAGGGTCTTTCCAAAAATAGAACTTGACATCACGAAAGAATTTTCGTTTTTCTTGAGTTGTCATACCCTTAATGATGAATTTACCCGCATGGTAATTTGCAAAATCCGCAAACCATGGGGTAGAAGAATCAAGTTTGGAATTCACTACACCAAGTGTTTCAAGCGGAAATGTTTCGGTGATTTCCTTGGGCTCGTAAACACTTTGGTGAGGATCTTCCAAACGAGAGAGATGATCGGCCGCTAGATTCTCGGCTCCTTTTTTGTCAACGATTTTGTGATCAAATTCTTGAAGGAGGAGAATCCAACGAAGTAATCTCGGCTTTGCATCTTGTTTAGCCATGAGATACTTGATAGCCGAATGGTCCGTATACACTATGCATTTCGTCAAGACGAGGTAAGGTCGGAATTTCTCAAATGCATACACCACGGCAAGGAACTCCTTTTCCGTTGTAGTGTATTTAAGTTGAGCCTCGGTCATCGTCTTGCTAGCATAGTGAATAGGCAAGAAATGCTTATCATGACGTTGCCCCAAAACGGCCCCAATAGTGTAATCACTTGCATCACACATAAGCTCAAAGGGGAGGTTCCAATTTGGAGCAACAAGAATGGGAGCTTCGGTAAGTTTCCTCTTAAGGATCTCAAAGGCTCGTACACAATCTTCGTCAAAGACAAAATATGCTTCTTTTTCAAGAAGATGTGTAATGGGTCGAGAAATCTTCGAGAAATCCTTGATGAATCGTCGATAAAAGCCCGCGTGGCCTAGGAAACTCCTAACTCCCTTGACGGTTTTTGGATGAGGTAATTTGGCGATGACGTCTACCTTAGCTTGATCTACCTCAATCCCCGCTTTCGAGACCTTGTGCCCTAAGACGATTCCACTTTTAACCATAAAATGACACTTTTCCCAATTGAGCACAAGGTTGGTTTCCTCACAACGTTTTAACATTCTCTCAAGGTTCGACAAACACGAAGTAAAGGAATCACCAAACACGGAAAAGTCATCCATGAAGACTTCCATCGTCTTCTCGATCATATCATGAAAAATAGCCATCATGCATCGTTGAAAAGTTCCCTGTGCATTACAAAGTCCGAATGGCATTCTACGATAGGCAAACGTTCCATATGGACACGTAAACGTAGTTTTTTCTTGATCACGAGGATCGATGGGAATTTGGAAGTAACCGGAAAAACCATCTAAAAAGCAATAGAAATCGTTTCCCGCAAGACGCTCCAACATTTGGTCCATGAAGGGCAAGGGAAAATGGTCTTTTCGAGTGGCTTCATTTAACTTTCGATAGTCAATGCACACTCTCCATCCGGTCACGAGTCTAGTGGGAATCAACTCGTTGGCATCGTTTGGCACAACGGTCATCCCTCCCTTTTTAGGGACACAATGGATAGGACTCACCCAAGGGCTATCGGAAATAGGGTAAATCATTCCCGCGTCAAGGAGTTTAAGGACCTCCTTTTTGATGACGTCGTGAATTTTGGGGTTCACCCTCCTTTGACTTTGGATTGTTGGCTTGAAATCCTCCTCCATTAAGATTTTGTGGGTACAAAATTTGGGATCGATTCCCTTAATGTCGGATAACTTCCACGCAATCGCCCCTTTGTGATCCTTAAGAACATCGACAAGTGCGGTTTTTTCATCATTCGAAAGTTCCTTCGCAATAATAACCGGCAACTTGTCGTCCTCCTCCAAATAGACATATTCGAGGTGAGGAGGTAACTCTTTCAACTCAAGGATAGGTGGTTCCTCAAGTGAAGATTTGGGCTCGATACTCATAACCTCCTCGGGTGGAGGAAATGGGAAATCGTTGAGAAAATCCTTGATAATCGAGAAGTCCTCATAGTTGTCGAGGTCTTCGTCACAAGTACGTGGAACATCGAATTCTTCCAACGTAAAACCACCACCTTCGAAAGGAGTGAAGGTTGGTGTCGAATTATCAAGAATTGGATCTAACATAGTGGGATTGCCACTAGTTTCTTCATCACCAAACCCTAAAACTTCTTGTGAAAATTCCTCGCAAACCACGTCGATCATATCAACGAGGTTTATGGTAGCAACGGAATAAACATGAGAAAGTTGAGAATTTTGAGTTGCGTTTATAACAAGTTCCTCGTTGTTGAAACGTAAGATGATCTTTCTAGCATGCACATCAATCAAAGCCATAGACGTATCTAAAAACGAATGACCTAAAATAAGAGGAACTTGAGGATCCGTGGGGATGTCAACAACAATAAAGTCTACGGGATAGTAGAACTTTCCCACTTTCACAAAAACGTCTTCCGCCAATCCACATGCAAGAATCGTGGAATGGTCGGCCAACTCAATAGACATTCGTGAAGGAGTAAGATTAGGAAGATTGAGCGACTTGTAGATTGCAAGTGGCATCAAGTTAATGCTAGCACCAAGATCGGCCAAGGCATAGCATTCCTCCATATCTTGAATTGCACAAGGGATCAAAAATTTACCGGGATCACCGACTTTTTGAGGTATGCGATTAAGATAAACCGACGAACAACTAGACTTTTGGTGTAATTTTTCCTTGTTGTTCAACATACTGTTAAAGTTAGCGGCAAATCGAGGCATCATGACCAAGGCATCGGCGAAACTCACATTAAAGTGCAAATCACAAAAATTTTCATAAAAAGCTCAAATTGGTAGTTGTCGCGCTCTTGTCGTTTCTCCTTCCTAAGTCTCGATGGGTAAGGCAAGGGTGGTGTGGGTTGGGGCATAGGCATAGCCTTTGGAATCTCGGGTTCCAAAATGGGTAATGGGTCAACCGTAGGCGTGGCATGAGCGGTACTTTGTGGGCTTGAAATATGCTCCTTTTCGACCACCACCTCGGGTTCTTCCTCAATTTCCTCCACCGTTGGAGTAATTGGTTGAGGAGTCGGTTCTTTAAGTGCCTTACCACTACGTGTGGTAATCACTTTCATCTCTCCCTTCGGGTTTGAAACGGTGTTACTAGGCAAACTACCCGAAGTAGAGGCTTTGTTTCCCATTACGGCTTCTAAAATTGCATTAAGCTTAGCATCAAAATTATTAAACTTCACATCTTGAATAGCGGCGTTTTGGTCAATTCTTTGTTCAAGCCTAGCATGACTTTGCTCTATCTTGTTGTTTTGACCTCGAATTTGGTTAGCAAAATCATTTTTCAATTCATTTCTCATGGCTAGATTTTCCTTAATAAAAGTGGCTAACTCCTTTGCATTCTTAGCCGTGTCCTTAGCTTGATTAGCCAATTGCTCTTGAATGTTTTCCAAAATCTTATCATTTGAAGTAGCGTAATTCAAAAACTCTATTGGAAGTTCTTTATTATTTTGAAGACCTTGACTTGCATTTTGAAAATTACGGTTTTGATTTTGATTTTGCAATTGGCTACTACTACTACTCCCTTGATTCCCATAGTTGTTATTACCCTTATAATTGTTCCTTTGATTGCTTTGGTAACCAACTTGATTGTTTCGATAATTGTTAGCATTTTGATTTGGTGAAAAACCCGGTGGAGTCAATTGATTAGTGCGAGGAACTTGACCGTTTTGGTTATAAGTTCCCGCGGCCGCGAAGGCACTCGAAGTGTTACCACCGTTGGTAATGCACTCGGAATAATCGTGAGCTCCACCACAATACATACAAGAAACCTCAACCGCTTTAATCGTAGCGGGAGCGGGTTGTTCACCAACTTTAAACTCAACTAACAAGCCTTTCACTATATCAAAAATTTTGTTCTCCAAATTAGCCTCGACTTGGCAAGCATCAACGGTGTGTGACAAACTAGGTGAAGATGAAGACGAAGCCTTACGAACACTCGACGTGCTACGAGGACTATACACCTTAGACCTATTCTCAATAATTACCAATGCTTCCTCGACCGTCTTACACAAGAAATTACCACCCGCGGCGGCATTAAGATAATCACGCTCATGATCGTTCAAGCCATTGTAAAACGTGTCTATTTGATGCAAGTCGGAAAAACCATGATGAGGACATTCGTGCAACATTTCCTTAAACCTATTCCAAGCCGTTGAAAAACTCTCATTATACTCTTGCGAAAACTTTGAAATCTCGTTTTTCAAGTGCGTAGTATTAGAGGGCGGAAAAAATTGGTTCACGAATTTTGAAACGAGATCCTTCCACGTCAATATAGAATTGGGTGGTTCTTTCTCTAACCAAATTTTTGCGGGCCCCGCTAAGGAATACGGAAAAAGCATCATTTTAATCGAGTCGTTTGAAACATCCTTAAACTTGCATGTGGCGGTGAGACGATTAAATTGGCGAATGTGGTTATGTGGGTTGTCCTTTTCGTCCCCTCGAAACTTGTTGTTTTGAATCATGGACAACAAACCCGTCTTAACCTCAAAATTCTCCGCAAGGATAGCGGGAATCACAATCGCTTCTCCATAACCCTCGGTGGGTGCTTGAAGCAACTCCATCATAGTTCGATTAGCCATGGGTGCTTCTTTCACTACAATGGGTTCGTCAATAGGAGAGTCCTCACTAGTAGGAGTGAGTGATTTGTTTCTTCGTTTACGAGCACGTCTAGCTTTAGAGCGAGTTTGCATAAACGTCACGTACAACGAGAAGGCGAGCAAAGAAGATTCTTTTTGGTGTTTTTACTTTTTCAATTTTTTTGTGGTTTTTGATTGTTTTTAACTTTTTTGGATTTTTGGAATGTATTAAGTAGACCAACATCTACAAATCTCCTCCTTAATCAAATCTCTCGATTAAAGAAGCCTCAAGGAATGAAAACGAACACGTGAAGTGTACGCCTTCGATGACTTTAGAACGATGGTGGAACACCAAATCGTTCAAGAGGGTTTAATCAAATGAAACCAAGAAAATTTATATGATACTTAGTAATACTTTGGGTGGCAAAACCCTCGATTCACTCTCAAAATCAAATACGCACAAGCAAGCGGAGGAAACGAGGCGGCGCGAAGCACTTAGGAGCCTTTTTCCTTTAGGTCGTGAAATACAACCGCCTTATACCCACCTTATAGTTTGTATTATCAAAATCAAGCTTCACGAAAGTATTTATCTATTTTTGCCTTTTTTCTTTGGTTTGAGATTCGAATACAATGATCGAGTGATGAAATCCCGAATCAAGGTTGTGATTGCTCACGTATTTGGAGTACTTGTAAATTTATTGTTCTACGTATACAATATAGTAATAATATTCACAACAATCGAAAAACGATAATACGTATTAATAGAGTGCTATTAATACAAATACTTTTATGGCTAATATAGAAAACAACAATGGTTCAACCAAAACACAACACGCCTCCCCGGCAGCGGCGCCAAAATGATGTAGTGGTTTTTGTACCCTTTAGGAAAAGGATGACAAATAGTGGTAGTATTAAGTGTCGGTTTAGGAAAACCGAGCACCAATGACCAAGCAAGTTCGTTTCCCAAGGAGGCAAGTGCGTTGTGTTGAGAGTTGATATATGATGTTTGTGATTATGAACAAGAAGAAAAGAAATTAGAAAGGAAAGAAGAGACGGTTACGAAAACGTATTAAACTACGACGAAAAAGGGGTAAACGTAAAACCGTAAAAACGACGAAAATTAAAATTTTAACCTAAAAATTTCTAAAAATTACTAAAAATCCCAAATAATATTCTAAGAGTTTACAAAAAATCCAAACTTGCTAAAACCTTTTAATTAATTAAATAATGACTTTTTAATGCTAATTAAAGCCCTAAAAATCACTTTTAATTATTAAAAAGCCCTAAACAAGATTTTATAATTTGTAAACCTCAAAAATATCCTGATTAAGCTAAAAACTATTTTTAGAAATTTTAAAATCAAATTAAACTATTTTTAAACACTTAAAAACTATTAAAATGTATTAAATCTTAAATTAAATCTAAAAATTAATTGAAAAGCCTAAAAGTTAATTGGAAAGTGACAAAGTTCCTAATTTAATGTCTAGAATCTAGGAAAAATAAAAAAAAATTAAAAATAAAACTTTTTATTTTTGTGAATAAAATAATATTAAAATAATGCAAAAGATAAAAAGTTTATAAAATAAATTCTAAAAAATTTCTAAAAACCTAAAATATTATAACTAAGAGAAAAATGAAAATTAAAGTTCCTAAAACCTCTTAATCAATTTTATATTAATTTTTAAAGTCTAAATAAAAACCTAAAATTAAATAAAATTAAAAATTAAAGTTTTTGAAAATCTCACTAGATGTAAACCTCAAGAAGATTAATTAAAACCTAAGAATTATTTTTCCTAAAAATAAAAACACTTTCTTCTATTTTTTAAGCAATTAATAAAAAACGGGTAAATAAAAATCAATAAAAAATAATAAAATAATAGGAAAAATAAAATTTTTACAAAGAAAAATCTAACACTTTAATGTGAGCCTGGGAAAAATAAGCTAGCCCAAATAAGCTATTTAAATAAGCTAGAAAGGCCTGAATGTGCTATGGCTTATTTAAAAAGCCAAAATAAGAAAAGGTGTTAAAAGGATAACACCTTGAGACTTTAGCAGTAAAAGTCCCAAGGGCGAGCGGTAAGGTGTGTGTGCTTTGGCAGTGGTGGCGCAGGTTCGATTCCTGGCCACGCCAAAATTTTTGAAATATTTTTTTTTTTTTTTTTTTTAAACACTTGCACAGAAACCTTCACTTACTCAAACACAAACACACGTCCAATTAAAGCCTAAAATCCCTCTAAATTGAAGCTAACAGGTCACAGACCTGGAACCTTTCTTTTCTTTTTACTGTTCTTGTTTGTATTCCTCTTTTTTTTCTTTTTGGACAGTCAAACCCCCACCAGCAGTTGGCTTGTGGGGGTGTATTAATCTAGCAAACAGAACAAGGAACAAATACGCACACAAGCAATTGCCTTGAAATACTAACAAGTAATCAAACGTAAAGCAGGTTCAAGCACTTAACGACTTCAAACCAAATCAAACTTCACTGAATCATGCTATAACATATGTAAAACATACGAATTCAAATAAATCAGCAGGCAGAAAACACAAACTTGTCACAAAAGTAAACTGACTGAACTCAAGCACACAATATAACAAGCCAGCAGGTTTCAAGCACTTGACTAATTCAAACCCAAATCAAAACTTACTTACTAAATAATGCAGAAACTATAAATCATTCAAAAACAGTAAAAAAAACGATCAAATCCTAAGGCAATACTAAGCACTCAGCAGGTAACTATAAAGATAGTCAAATCAGTGGCATATGCAGATTAACACTAGCCTAAATTATGCAGGCACCCTAGATTCAAATCTAGCATACACTTAATTAAACAAACACACTCCTAACAGATTTTCAGTTTACGCTAAACAGTCAAACAACAACTCAGTTAAAAACATGCCAATCTTAAACTGAGAATTAACAAATGCAACAAGCTTTTATAAAATCCTAAGTGAACATGTCTTTGTTACCAATTTAAAACAGTTTAAACTATATTAACAATCCTAAGTACACTTTCTGACTTAAACTATTATACTAAATTCAAACAACTTAAAACTTATAATTCCAGTAAACTAGATAAGCAAGCACTTACAAGAACAATTAAGCAGTTAACAAAAAAAAAGAAAGAAGGAAAAAGATGGCGATACCTGCCCTTGTTTGCATCCAACAAGGGCCAGCTAAGCTCCCCTGACCTCTACCAACAACTAGGTGAGGCAAGGGTTCTTGGACAATAAAATGAGGGTGGGGTGGTTCGTTGGGGTTCAACAGCTGAACCGAAGCACCCTGAGTGAAAAAGGAAGCTGCTAAGAGTGAAGATAAATCCAAGAATCAAGACCTAAGGTCTTGATTCAGTTAGTGCACAAGATAAACAAGTCCTTTTCCTTTCACGATCTTTTCAAATTTACTTAAACACTTAATTCTTAACTGAAAAAGATGATAACTTTCAAATAAAATTTCTATTCCACTTCTACCACTTACTGATTATCTTAAACAAGAAAACTTCAACTCAAATTTAAATAAACTTAAATCATAAAAACGTAATATAAAATTAGAACTCGGATGAATTTAAAAAACTGCAAACTTTCATTAATTAAAAAGGGGGTTTTTACGTTAAATCCGAGACAAGGAAAAAAATGGGATACCACAAGTTGGTCCTCATTTATAGATCCCCTCAGATCATTCTAGAATCGAAAATAAAAAGAAACCCTAATCTATTAAATTCCAGAAATACCCTTGTTTGGAGATGCGAATATGCTGTTCTTTGATCCCATCTTTTGAATATCTTCTTGAAGCCATGTGCAAATCCCTTGGACGTTTGTGGTAGACAGGCTGGATCAATCAATCTTGAGCGTTTGATTTCGTTTGGAGGACACGAAACCATTGAGAGTCGTTGATTCTCTGGTGTGCCCTTGTCTTTTTGCTAATGGGTGGGGTTTTGGGGACCAGGGAGTGAGAGTGATGGGGGATTAAGAGTGGGGTTTGGATTAATCATTGATCAATCACTAATCTGGAGTAGATTAGGTCTTCATCATCAATTTTTAATTTTGGGGAGAAATTTAGGGTTTATAAGGAAAACGTGTGTTTGATTTTTTCAGAATAGGTTAATTGTGTTTAAGGGGAAAAAGGAACACGTTTAATATTAAACGTGTTATTTTTTTTGGGTCAACCGGGTTGGGTATTGGGTAAACGGGTAAATGGGTTTATGAGTTGGGTTATGGTGACGTGTCAGTGGAGGATTGGTTTGTGGGGTTTGTTTGTCTCGCAAAAGTGGCCCCCAAGGTTTTCCTTTTTATTCACTTTGTATTAAAACCGCCCAAATTACCTTTCCTTTGTAAATATCTTTGGGAAGTTGTCAGTTTTGGCACAAATATTATAAAGACTTGAATCAAGGACTAAATATGCAAATTCTTCATTTTCCAAGGACTGAATTTGACATGTTTTCAAACTTCAAGGCTCTGACTTGTTAGTTGACTTCTAGGAGGACCATATTTGACAATTTAGATTTGTTGAGGGACTAAATTTGCCAATTCTTCAAAGTTAAGGGTCCTTTTTGTAATTTTGACAAAATTTAGGGACCAAACTTGTAATTATGAAGATACAAGGGTATAAAGTGTCAATTCTTCAAACTTGGAGGACCAATCTTCAATATTCTTCAAATCTTCAAGGGTTTTTTTTTTTTTTTTTTTTTTTGGAAAATTCCTCACTAGGGCTTGGTTCATCGTGCGGCTTCGTTTCCCGTGTTCGTTTTTGCGTGATTCTTGTGATCTTTTGTCATTTTCTCAATATCCGTACCTAAAATACACAAGCAACAAACACAAGCATATATTTGGGTATTTTGATGATATTTAATGCATTTTAAGTCCAAAAAGAACGATGAGACTATGTATAAAAGCCGTCTCATCAGCCAATAAGCATGATAAGCTCAAAACTTAATCCGTATTAAAACTTGAAGATGAATAAAAAGATAAACTTTTTATTCACATAAGCATCAAGATGAAACAAAATCAAAGATTATCACTAATCAAGATCAAAATAAAGAAAGGTAGAAGAAGATTAAAGATGAAAAACTTAACTTGAACTTGTAGATTAAAGATTCAAAAATATAAAAGTAAATCAAAGCTTAAACATGAAAAGTAGGAAAAGATGAAGTTTTAGTGAGAGAAAGTTAAACACTTTCTCTCTCTAAAAATAAAACTACAAAAAAGGAAAATAAACTAGCTAACACCCTCCTAATGTGTCATTAGGAGGGTATTTATAGGAGGAGGGAAGGTGCATGTGTTGCTTCCTTCTTTCTTTCTTCTCGACTCGATTTAAATTCTTTGTCTTCCTTGACATCGTCTCGGGATTTGTCGATATAAGTTGAACTTGTCTTATAATTTTCTTCTTCTATTAGACTTGAGTTCTTCGACTTCATTAAACTTCTGTCTTTAGACTTTTTCTTCGATAAATCTTCAGAATAGGCCTTGGACTTCTGTTCTTTTTGCACTCTTGATCTTTTGACTTCGTCTTTTCTCGTTTTCATTGATAAAAGCCCGTGATAGCCCATGTTTTCTTCCTTTTGTATATTTTTATCCTGAAACACAATAAAAACACAAACCACGCATAATTCTGACTTTTACGACATAAAATACACGTTTTGGTCTTGTTATTATTGGAAATAAGTGGTAAAAGGATAAGTGTTTTCCTACTTATTAAATCCCCTACACTTGACCATTTCAATGCTCTCATGCAATGCATTAATTTCAAAGCACGATTTACATTTTTCATTATAAATAACTCACCTTGGCCTTTTTTTAATACTAAACTATAGAGAAACTAAAAAGATAGAAATCAATGACTTACATTGGGGTTTTAGCTGTCATGAATGTTTATTATCCTCAAGTTTCACGTTCCCCATACCAAGCTTAAAAACGAGATCATTGGTATTATAAGTTAGCAAACTAACACGAACTCATGTGGCCCAATTATTTACTTACTCCCTTATTCCTAGGTGTATCTCTTATATTTTAATTTTGTCTTGAATGATCACGAGGATGCATTGTTTGACTTATTTTGATAGTTTATTTAGGCCGAAAATAAAGTGGGACGATTTAATCAATAGTTAGCTAAAGGACAAAATCTTTTAAAACTGCTTCTCGAGACCTCTTAAAGTTCATATCTTGGCATAACTCGCTTCACGATTTGAGACCTTTCTCAGACCGATATTTGGCAGCGACTTCATACTTCGAATCTTGAGAGACGTTCTTGAAATTATGGTCTTCTCTTCATAATAGGAATTTCTTCACTTGAAGTTTTGAGAGATTCTTAATACTTAGACCACGACTTCTTCATTTTTCTCCAATCTTTATTTGGGACTTTGATATACAACGATCCGCCTCATTTTAGGACTTGGATCTATTTATCCTCATACCTCGTTAGGGCCTTTTTGGATAGATTTCTCCATGATCTTTTGGGGATTATTTGCTTTTCGTCGTGTGTCTCGATCCTTCATATTGATTTTCGATAAATGATTCTTCACATCACTGTTGGATCTTTAGCAACAAAATGTAGCCCTCATGCATTGTTAGGGCCTTTTCGGACTCGCCAATCTTCGCATCCCGCTTCAATAAGTTATGCCTTGGCTATGAATTCTAATTAATACCGAGCAACTTTTAAACGATCGTGGGCTAGAAGCTAAGTAAATTTTCAAATCGTACAACCTTATTTATTGCAAATAGATTTATTAACAAGCGATGGGAGAAAAAGCTTATAATCAACTCACATAAATTCATGAAAGAATACCAAACTTATAATTGACTCTATCATCTCTCGTTCTCCACAATTTAAAATCTCAAGGAATGAGACTCGTGGATGCATAGCCAATTAAATCAATGTTTTGGGTTTTCAAGTCATCTATAAGATCTTGCAAATTCTTAGACTCTTTCATGTTTATAATTTGCATTTTAAAGTTCCCTTGATAAACGACTTTCTAGGTTCAATTATAGGAACTTGCGAAAAGTTCTTGTTCTTAACCCGTAAGAGTTAAGACTTTCGCGTTTTAAAGTTCCCTATATAAAAGCCTTAGCAAAACTTTACTTAAACACGTTAAGGATACTAGCTAGAGTAAACTTGGATAAGTATACTCTGGTTGAGTCAAAAGATTCACAACGTTGAAAAATTTAAAACCACTTTATTGAAAATCTATTCTAGCAAAGAAAGTAAATAACGATAACAAAGGAAAATACTACTATACAACTAGGCCAAAATAGATTAAAAATTTTGAAAAATGTCGAAAAATTAATTTTCTGATTAAAATGAGGACAAATTTAGGGAAAAGCCCACTTACTTCGATAGAAGTCTCCCCTATACTTGATATAAACATTGTCCTTAATGTTTAAGCATGTAGGAGTAAACTCCCCTACACTTAGGACATTGTGCACTTTGTTTAAATCTTGCTAAGGAAAGGAAAACTATAGTGATTTCAGTGTGAACATATAAGATATGAAATATTGAATCATGACAGTTTAGGATAGAACCAGGAAGACGGGTACACGGGATCACGGTTCGTCAAAAGTCATCGAGAATGGATATTTGAAGCTTTAATCCCTGCACATCATAAGAAACAAGACACAAACACATACGGGGCTCCTCCTACACTTATTATGAAAACGGTAAAGGATAGATCAACGGGTTGCCTCCCGAGAAGCGCTTGTTTTTGTTAACCGAGTCACGAGCCTGACTCGACCCTGAACTAATTCAAGGGAAACGTGGTGAGGGATGGAATCATCTCATGAGAGATGTCCTCACCAAAGTACAGCTTCACACGCTGGCCATTCAATTTGAAATTGGGCCCATTTGGCTGAGAAAGCTCAATGGTGCCATATGGGAAGACTTTGGCGATGGTGAATGGACCAGACCAACGGCTCTTCAGCTTGCCCGAGAAGATCTTCAACCGAGAGTTAAAGACTAAAACTTGATCACCAACGTGGAACTCTCGGTTCTTAATCCTTGCATCATGGATGATCTTGGTCTTCTTCTTTTAGATCAATGAGTTCTCATAAGCTTCATTCCTTAGTTCATTTAGCTCGTTGAGTTGAATCTTACGAAGATCACCGGCTTTGTTGATGTCAAAATTGGCCCACTTCAAGGCCCAGTACGCCTTATGTTCCAGCTCGATAGGGAGGTGGCATGCTTTCCCGTACACAAGACGATATGGAGTGCAACCAATCGGAGTCTTATATGCGGTACGGAAAGCCCACAAAGCATCATCTAACTTATCGGCCCACGAGGCATGATGCTCTCCCATAGTTCGCTCTAATATTCTCTTCAATCCACGGTTAGATATCTCGGCTTGACCATTTGTTTGGGGATGATAAGCGGTGGAAAGACGATGATTGACACCGTACTTAGCCATGACTCGAGCAAATTGATCATTGCAAAAATGAGTCCCGCGGTCACTGATGATAGCACGAGGAACACCGAATCGAGCAAAAAGCTGCTTCAGAAAGTTCACAACCACCCTCACATCGTTCGTAGGGAGAGCCTTTGCTTCAAACCATTTAGATACGTAGTCAACGGCTACGAGGATGTACTTGTTCCCTTTGGATGATGGAAATGACCCCATAAAGTCGATGCCCCATACGTCAAAGATTTCACATTCTTGTATGAAATTTTGAGGCATCTCATCTTTATGTGTGATCTTGCCTTGTCGTTGGCAAGCATCACAATGCTTAACCATTTCGTGAGTGTCACGATAAATGGTGGTCCAATAAAATCCAGAGTCAAACACTTTCTTCGCGGTGTAGTTGGGACCAAAGTGACCACCGGTGGGTCCTTTATGGCAAGCTTCGATAATGTCTAAAGCTGCGGGTCCATCAACACACCGACGAATAATCAGATCAACACATTGTTTGAAAAGGTAAGGGTCGTCCCAAAAATAGTGTTTAATGTCTTTAAAGAACTTTTTCTTTTGTTCGGACGTTAACCCTTCCTTGAGAATTCCACCCGCCAAGTAGTTTGCAATGTCCGCAAATCACGGGGTGTCATCGAGATTGGAATTGATAGACATTAAGGCCTCAAGGGGAAAAGAGTCATTGATCTCTTGATTCGGATGATACCCTTGATAAGGATCCTCAAGTCTACTTAGATGATCCGCGGCTAGGTTTTTGGCTCCCTTTTTGTCACGAATTTCAGTTTTAAATTCTTGAAGGAGCAAAACCCAACGAAGAAGTCTTGGCTTGGAATCTTGTTTAGTTAACAAGTACTTCAACGCGGAATGGTCGGTATAGACAATTGGTGGTGGAAAGAACAAGATAGGGGCAGAACTTTTCAAAAGCATACACTACAGCTAAAATCTCTTTTTCGGTAGTGGTATAATGCAATTGAGCCCCCATCATTGTCTTGCTAGTGTAATGGATTGGTTGGAAGTGTTTGTTCACTCTTTGGCCCAAAACCGCTCCAATTGCAAAGTCGCTAGCGTCGCACATCAATTCAAAAGGTAGCTCCCAATTAGGGGTAACCAAGACCACTGCCTTAGTTAGCTTGTCCTTAAGAAGATTGAATGATTCAATACACTCTTTAGAAAAGATAAAAGGAGTATCTTTTTCCAAGAGGCAGGTCATCGGGCGAGCGATTTTAGAAAAATCTTGAATGAATCGACGATAGAAGCCCGCATGACCAAGGAAACTTCTCACACCCTTCACGGTTAAAGGTGAAGGTAATTTGGCTATGACATCCACTATAGCACGGTCCATTTCAAGACCGGCTTTTGAGATTTTATGTCCAAGCACAATGCCTTCTTTTTACCATGAAATGACATTTTTCCCAATTTAGAACAAGGCGAGTGTCTTCACACCGTTGGAGCATACGTTCTAAATTGGCGAGGAAATGAGGGAAAGAATCACCATAGACCGAGAAATCATCCATGAAGACTTCCATAGTTTCTTCAACCATGTCATGGAAGATAGCCAACATACACCTTTGGAAAGTCCCAGGAGCATTGCATAAACCGAAAGGCATTCGTTTGTAAGCAAATGTTCCATAAGGACAAGTGAATGTGGTTTTCTCTTGGTCTTTAGGATCGATGGGAATTTGAAAATACCCGGAGAAACCGTCTAGGAAGCAATAGTAGTCATTACCCGCTAGACGTTCAAGCATTTGGTCCATAAAAGGAAGGGTAAAATGATCCTTTCTCGTAGCATCATTGAGTTTGCGGTAGTCTATACAAACTCTCCACCCTGTAACGAGACGGGTAGGAATCAACTCGCTGTTTTCATTGGGCACAATGGTGATTTCGCCTTTCTTAGGCACACAGTGGACCGGACTAACCCATGGTGAATCCGAGATAGGGTAGATCATTCCCGCATGAAGAAGTTTGATAACCTCTTTTTTGATAACGTCATGGATCTTGGGATTCACCCTTCTTTGGTTTTGAATAGTGGGTTTAAATTCGTCCTCTATGAGAATTTTATATGTGCAAAAGTGAGGATCAATTCCACGAATATCAGAGATTTTCCAAGCAATCGCTTTCTTATGATTCTTCAGCACGTCGATAAGTCGATACTTTTCGTCCTCATTCAAATTCTTTGCGATGATGACGGGTGACTTCTTATTTTCTTCAAGGAAAACGTACTCGAGATGAGACGGAAGATCCTTAAGCTCTAAATCCGAAGGATTTTCGATGGAAGGCGTTTTCAATTTCGGTTCATCGATAGAGATTTCCTTAGGAGATGGTGGAGAAATATGGTCCTCATTGAGAAGTTTCTCAATGGTATGAATGTATTCATCCCAATTGGAGGGAGAATCGTCATATTGCAAGTCCGCATCTCCCAAAGTTGCTTCAAATTCTTTCAAAATGAAATCACTTTCTCCAAATGGAGTTAGTGATGGAGCAATAGAGGCAACGGTCTCAACAATGGGAAGAGAAGAAGAACCACTTTTACAAGCGTCTTTGAAATGTTCTTCACAAGCCTCGTCAAGTACGTCAATGAAATTAACGCTCTCATTTTTAGAAGGCTGCTTCGAAAGTTTACCTATGTTGAAGACGATTTTCTCGTCACCAACTCTCATGATTAATTCGCCTGCAGCTACATCAATGAGAGTGCGACCGGTCCTCAATAATGGACGTCCAACGATTAATGGAATACGGGAGTCCATCTCTTAGTCAACGACAACAAAATCCGCCGGAAAGGTGAATTTGTCGACACCGACGAAGACATCTTCAGCTATCCCCACTGGATAAGCAACCGTACGGTTAGCTAATTCCAAAGTCATTCGTGTAGGGACTAGCTCAGGTAGAGATAATTGTTTCCAAACACTTAATGGCATTAAGTTTATACTAGCACCTAGATCGGCTAGGGCCATATAATTCTCTACCCCGGGGAAGTTGCAAGGAATGAGAAAACGACCCGGATCACCAAGTTTGGTGGGTAATTTCCTTAAGAGCACTGCAGAGAAATTCTCATTAAGTTGGGTCTGAGCGATATCAAGAAGTTTCTCCTTATCACTGAGAAGATCTTTAAACATTTTAGCATATTTTGGCATGTGAGTGAGAGCCTCAGCAAAGGAGATATTGAAATTCAGTTGTTTAAACATTTTGAGGAAGTTAGAAACCTGAATATCATCCTTGTTCTTCAACTTCTCTTTCCTCAACCTTGAGGGATAAGGTATATTGGGTTGAGATGAAGGCTTTGGAATGGAATTATCACTCACATCCTTGGGTGGTGGAGGGGTGGAAGTAGAAGGTGGAGGAATTGGAGAAGTAGAAGGAGGAGAAATTGGAGAAGGGACTCGTTTTCCTTTGTCACAATCACCGGCATAGGTATAGGAAGCTCGGGTTCCTTTAAACCTTTTCCACTTCAATTGGTGATTGCTTTCATCTCCCCTCTTGGATTAGTAACGGTGTTACTCAGAAGAGAACCCGAACCAGAGGCTTGATTACTTTGGAAGAAACTAGCAATCATATCCCTTAAGTCATTCGTTTGACTGCTCAAAGAGTTTCGCATATCGGCTTGAAGATCATTCCCTTGTTTCACCAATCTCCTTTCAAGTTGGCTGATGAGATGGCATTTATACATGATCTCATCGTTCTTTTCGGGCTTTAAATGCATTAAAATGTCATAAAATTCCATATATGTGCTTGTATTTGTTTACTTGTGTGTTTTAGTATGGAAATCGTGAAAAAGACAAAAGACCACAAGAAACAAGGAAAAACGGACACGAGAAACGAAGCCGTACAAAGAATCGGGCCCTAGTTCATGAATTATCCAAGAAAAACCCTTGAAGACTTGAAGATGTACAATATTGATCCTCAAAATATGAAGAAATGACAATTAAAACCCTTGTATATTCATAGTTACAAGTTTGGTCTCTTAAGTTTGTCAAAATTACAAAATGGTCCTTCAACTTTGAAGAATTGGCAAGTTTAGTCCCTCAACAATTATAAATTGTCAATTATGGTCCCTCATGAAGTCAAAGATACAATGAAGACCTTTGAAGATCAAGAATGTCCAAGATCAGTCCCTCAAATATTCAAACATGGCAAAAACAACCCTTGAAACCTTTATTGCAACGTTTTGTGGCAAAACTATAAAGTTGGAAACTTATTTAACAAAGGAAATAAGTTTTGTTGGATGAAAAACATGATATACACATTTCACCAAAACACAAGGGCTGCTATTGCCATTTCTCAAAGTTCAAACTGGCACAAACACGCGCCAAACAACTTTATCCCACAAAAATCGGATCAAAGTTACTACTGTTCACCATTCATCCACCCAGATCTACCACTCACTTAAACAAAGGGTAAATTGCAATTACCCATACCCACGCTTGATTCACACAAGCAGAAACCTATCCCACACACAAAACCCTCAATCCCACTACACAAAGGACCCCACACTCAACCTCGTCCACCAATGAAAACACAACTTCCTCTCTAAGGAATCTGACGTGGCCAAATCAACAGCTTAGACTCAATGCTTAACCCCAAAGCTAAAATGAACGGTTTTGATCAAAATGGACAGCTCAACAACAACAAGCACTCAAGGGCATTCCTGGGAAATTATAGCTAGGGTTTTCTTTGTATTTTCCATTCTAGAATCGTCTACTAGTGCCTATATAAGGAGACCTCAACTTGTGAGAGTCCCTTGTTCCAGATTTTATCTTTAATCTTTGTAATTCCTTTTTATTTAAATAAAAGTTGATTTTCTGAAAATTTATGATTTCTCTTTGTGTTTGATAAAAGTTTGGTGTTTGAGAAGATAAAATTTGAGTTCCACTTATCTGTTTTTATGGTTTTTGAGGCAAGGTTTTATGTAATAAAGCTTGTGTCTCAAAGTGATCAAGTTTCATAGTTTGTGTTCATCATTGTGGTTTGTCGATCTTAGCAGGTACAAGGAAGCTGGTGCTTGTTTTGCTAGCACCTCAGCTCAAACATTCCAAGGCTTGATGTAAGTCTTGGAGGTTTGAATCTCTCTCCCTTTTCATTTTTCTGATTTTCATTGAATTTTTGGTGATTATGCATGTTTTATTGTGAATCTGTGTTTTTATGCTTGATTTGAGTTTCTGAGGTTGTACAAGAGTTGTTAGGGTGGATTAGATCTTGTTTGATAGGTTAAATCATAACAATCCTTTGGAAGATTGCAAAATCAGATTCCAAAGGGGTGTTTGGGTTAACTGATTCAAAGGGATTTAAGGCTTCCTTTGTTGTTGTTCTTGGTTCTAGTGGATTGTTACATGTTTATCTGGTGCTAAGTGTTGGTTATCTGCAAGTTTGGTAGTTATTAACACCTAGATCCAACAATAAGCTATAAAATCTTGATTACTTGGTAATATTGGCTCAAATTTAGAGGACACCTAGATCTAATCATAGACTAGGGTTAACAAGTGTTAAATCTAAGTTAATACCACCAGGGAAGTAGGATTTGAGTGCTGAATTTGGATTTGTGGTCATCTATATCAGAAAAAGTGTTTGAGTTCTTGAAGTTCATAATCATTAACCTGCATATGCTTTGATCTGCTTGTAATCTTTGATTCAGTGATTGGAATAAGTTTTTTTGTGCTTATTAACAATTATTATAGCTTGTGTATGCATTTGGTTCATTCTGGTTTGCTTATTCATGCTAAAATTGCTTAAGAGTGCATAATTGCTTATTTGCTAAGTCCGTATCATATCTGGGCATTGTTGGCTTATTCTATGCTTATTGGCTTATTGGAAGTGTGATATTTTGCTTGATTGTGACTCCTTACAACTCACTGGTTGTAAGGGTGCCTTTGTTATCCATCAAATCATAGTAAATCTCTCATAAATCTCAAGTCAAAAAGTCAAAGCAGTGGGAACCAGTTCCTACTGAAAGTTCCCCCTGCTAGTGTAATTTGGTGTTCAGCTTATCAATGAGCTATTCCAGCTTATTCAAACGTGCAACAACTTTAATTTTGTAATAGGTGCTCCTTATTTGACCCATTTGTTCATACTTGAGCATTTGGAGGGTTGACTTTAGGCTTTGACTAGAAAACCAACTCATTTGACTTTTTCATAAGTGCTTATTGGCTTATCCAGCTTATTTGGCTTGGCTTATTGAACTTTTCTTGATTGTTTTGGCTTAATTAAGTTGTTTAGAGTCTTTTGCAAGTTGAATCAATTCCTGAGGTGGTCTAGAACTCCAAGTCGACTATTTTGTCCTTTTGTAAAAATTTTCTTTGCTTATTTCTGGCTTATTGAGTGTGCTTTTTCAAAATTTCTTTTCACATATCTCTTAGGCATCTCAAAGAAGTTTGTGTGTTTAAGCAGAGCTTATGGCATTGGCTTATTGCTTAATGGGCTTATTGGCCCAATAAGAATAAGCTGTTGACTATTTACGCTATGATAAGCTCAAAATCAGCTTTTGGGCCTTCAGACTTTTGTGTTTAGAATTAAATTTTGAGTAAGATAGGGCTTTTCCAGGTCATTTGGGCCTAGTTTGACTTTTTGGGCCCAAAAGCCCATTAAGGTTGACTGATTTTGGTTTTAGCCCATTAGGGGTATTTTGGTAATTTCACTTTCATTTTCTGATTACTTAGGTTAAAATAAACTAGTTTTTTATGTTTTTAGAATTCTTTATAATTTTTGGATTTTTAATATTATTTTAATATTATTTTATTATTATTTTTCAAAATTCACATTTTTGCACTTCTTATATTTTTCTTAGCTTTAATACATTAAAATAGGATTTTTGCAACTCTTAGATTAGTTTTATCATCATTAGATTAATTTTTATAATTATTTTAAGTTTTAATAGTTTTTAAATCTTTTTAAATAGTATTTATTAGTTTAAAAATTTATAAAAAAAGTTTTTAATCTTTTTAGGTCATTTTAGAGGTTTACAAATTGAAAAATCTTTATTTGGACTTTTTGATAATTAATTTGATTTTTAGGGCTTTAATTAGCACTTAAAAATTAATATTTAATTAATTAAAAGGTTTGAAAAAGCTTTGATCATTGGTAATCTCTTAGTTTATTTAATTTGATTTTTTGTAATTTTTTGGGAATTTTTAGAATTAATTATTTTTTAGCCTTTTTTACGGTTTTACGTTTAGTCGTCGTAGTAATTAATTTCACGTCTTCCTCATTCTATTTTCTCATCCTCTTCTCTCAAATATTAATCTCAAATCAATTACGAATTATTCACACACATATACCTCCTTGGGAAACGAACTTCATTGAGTCATTAGTGTTTGATTTTCCTAAATCATCACTTAATACTTACCGCTTTTACGCCTTTTTTCCTAAAAGGTCGTATTTTACCAAAATCATTTTGGCGCCGCTGTCGGGGAGGTGTGTCGTGATTAATTTGTCTTGTTGTTTTTAATATTAACCAAAAATAGTATTTGTATTAGTAGAAATCTACTAATACGTATTATCGGTTTTTTCGTTTTCTTGTGAAATTATTATTACTATATTGTATTAAGTATCACAATCAATTCAATATATCTCCAAAAGTGTGAAAACACAACCTTAATTGTGATTTGATCTCTTAATTATTGTATTTGAATCTCAAACAAAAATAAAAAATAAAAAATAGATAAATACTTTCGTGAAGCTCGATTTTGAAAAATACAAACTATAAGGTGGGTATAAGGCGGGTATTATAAAATATACCCTAAGGAAAAAGGCTCTTATGTGCTTCGCGCCGCCTCGTTTCCCCGCTTGCTTGTGAGTATTTTGAGATTGAAGGCTAATCGAGGGTTTTGCCGCCCAAAGTATTATTACGTATCATATATATTTGCTTGTTTTTCTTTGTGATTAAACCCTCTTGAACAATTTGGTTTTCACCAAAGTTCTAAAGTCATTCGAAGGTGTTAACTCCACGTGATCGTTTTCATTCTTTTGAGGCTTCATTAATCAAGAGTTTGATTCGAGGAGAGATTTGGTAGATTGTTGTCTAGGAAGATACACCAAAATCCAAAAAAATTAAAAATAATCAAAAACACAAAAAAATTGAAAATTCACAAAACACCCAAAAAGAATCTTCTTTGCTCACCTTCCATTCTACGTGAAGTTTATGCTAACTCGTAGTCAAGCAAAATGAGCTCTTAAACGTCGTCAAAGTCAAGGAAATCAAGAGACGTTGATTGAAGAACAAACTCCAATTGTTGAACCTATTGTAGAACAAGAAGTCGTCATGGCTAATCGTACTATGATGGAGTTTCTTCAAGCACCCATCGAGGGTTTTGGAGAAGCCATTGTGATTCCCTCCATTCTTGCGGAGAATATCGAGATTAAGACGGGTTTAATGTCGATGTTGCAAGCAAATAACTTTATAGGTCATGAAAAAGACAACCCGCATTATCACATACGGTATTTTAGTCGTCTCACCGCAACTAGCAAGTTTAAGGATGTTCCACATGACGCCATTAAGATGATGTTGTTTCCATACTCGTTAGATGGACCCGCTTAAATTTGGCTCGAGAAAGAACCGCCAAATTCGATTTTGACATGGGTGATCTCGTTTCTAAGTTTGTGAACCAATTTTTTCCACCATCTAAAACAACACATTTGAAAAATGAGATTTCAAGGTTTACACAACGTAATAATGAGAGTTTTTCAATGGCATGAGAACAATTTAAGGAAATGTTACATGAATGTCCACACCATGATTTTTCGGAATTGCATCAAATAGATACTTTCTATAATGGGCTTAATGATCATGAACGAGATTATTGGAATGCCGTCGCGGGTGGAACAACCGATGAAGCTTTAAAGATTATCGAGAATAGATCTATGGTTTACAACCCTCGTAACACACCGAGTGTTTCCAATATGGGTTCGTCATCGTCGTCATCGTCTCGTAGCATTAATGCCTTACATGATGAAGCTAATGAGGAAAATCGGTTTTTTGATAGGTTTTCAAATCTTATGACTCATTGGAAAGCACAAGATGCTTTGAATTCCGCTTCGGTTAAAGCGGTTGATAAGAGTTGTTTGTCTTGTGGTGGAGCTCATGATCTTTCCGAGTGCATTACCGCCGTTGGTAACACTTCGAGTGCTTACGTAGCAACGGGAACTTACAACCAAAACGGCCAAGGTTCCCGCCCAAATCAAGCTCCACCAAATCAAAATGTTAATACCAATCGAAACAACAACCAAAATGGTGGTTATCAAGGCAATTCACGTAACTACAACAAATGGAATTATCAAAGTGGGAATGGAAAAGTTGCAAATCAAAACCAAAACCGTGATTTTCAAAACACTACACAAGGTTTTCAAAATACTCACACTAAAAATCTTCAAGGATAATTTTTGGATTATGCTAAAGCAAATGATGCTAAATTTGATAACATGCAACGTGAGATGATTAGCTTAAGATCCGAGTTGAAAAACGAGCTTAAAAACGAACTTGCTAACGAACTTAAAACTCATGCAAATAAAATGGAAGGAAATGTTCAACGTCTTCAACAAAATCAACAAAAGATGGAAAAGGACAACATGAGATAAAGCAAGAATTGTAAAAGCGGATTTAAGGCAATCAAAATTTGAGGACCGAATGGCAACAATGTTTGAAGCAATCATGTGTAAACCCTCTTCCTCGGGTGGTCTTCCTAGTGATACCATTGCAAACCCGAAGGGAGAAATGAAGGATATTACTACACGAAGTGGTAAAACTTTCAAGGAACCAATCTCTCGTCCAAGTACTTCTACGGAGAAGGAAACCGAGAAAGAGCCCGAGGTGATGGTCGAAAAGGATCATATCACAAGCCCACGAAGTACCGCTCAAACCACACCTACGGTTGAACCAATACCAACCATGGAACCCGAGATTCCAAGGTCGTTGCCTAATGTCCAACCCACACCACCCTTACCTTACCCTTCGAGACGAAACAAAGAGAAATTGCAAGAACGTAACAAACAACAAATCGAGCTTTTTATAAAAATGTTTCAACAAGTTCATTTTGATGTAAGTTTAGCCGACGCGTTGTTATATATGCCTCGTTTCGCTTGCACTTTTAAAAGTATGATGAGCGACAAGGAAAAGCTTTCAAAGCTTGCTAATTGTTCTTCGGTTTATCTTAACCGCATACCGGAAAAAGTTGGTGACCCGGGAAAGTTTCTCATTCCTTGTGACATACAAGATATAAAAGAATGCCTCACCTTGGCCGATCTTGGTGCAAGCATTAATTTGATGCCATTTTCCATTTGGAAATCGCTTTCGCTTCCGGCTCTTACTCCTTCGAACATGTCTATCGAGATGGCCGATCATTCTACGATTTTAGCATGTGGAGTAGCCGAGGATGTTTTTGTGAAAGTGGGGAAGTTCTACTATCCCATTGATTTTATAGTAGTTGACATCCCCGCGGATCCTCAAGTTCCTCTAATTTTGGGTCGTCCATTTTTAGACACCTCGAGATCGCTTATCGATGTTCATGCAAGAACTATTACTTTGAGATTTAACGAAGAGGAACTTGTTATAAACGCTACTCAAAACTCAAAACCTTCTCATGTTTATGCAATCGCTACCATCAATCACATTGAGTTAGTTGATGTGGTTTGCGATGAGTTTTCACAAGAAGTGTTAGGTTTTTCTGATAGTTCGTCAAGTGGCAATCCCACTATTTTGGATCCAATTCTTGCTAATTCTACACCAAATCTCACTCCATTCCAAGGAGGCGATTTTACTTCAAATGAAATCGACAATGAAGATGAGGTGATTATTAGTGATGATACTTCTATCCCACCATTTCTTCCGTCGATGGAAGTTATGAGTGTTGAGCAAAAATCTTCAATCGAGGAACCGCCTATCCTTGAATTGAAAGATCTTACATCTCACCTTGAATACGCATTCTTGGAAGGTGATGACAAGTTACCGGTTATTATTGCAAGAGGTATTGCTAATGATGAAAAAAACGAGCTCTTGAAAGTTCTTAAAGCTCATAAAGGGGCAATTACGTGGAAAATTTCCGACATTAAGGGTATTGACCCAAAATTTTGTACTCACAAGATTTTAATGGAGGAGGACTACAAACCCGCAATTCAAAGTCAAAGAAGGGTAAACCCCAAAATTCACGATGTCATAAAAAAGGAAGTCTTAAAACTCCTTGACGCGGGAATGATTTATCCTATCTTCGATAGCCCATGGGTGAGCCCAATCCATTGTGTCCCTAAAAAGGGAGGAATGACCGTTGTGCCTAATGAAAACAACGAGTTAATTCCCACTCGTGTTGTGACCGGTTGGAGTGTGTGTATTGACTACCGAAAGTTAAATGACGCCACTCGTAAAGACCACTTTCCCTTGCCCTTCATGGATCAAATGTTGGAGCGACTCGCGGGAAATGAATTCTATTGCTTTTTAGATGGTTTTTCCGATTACTTTCAAATCCTTATCGACCCTCGTGATTAAGAGAAGACTACGTTCATGTGTCCTTATGGAACGTTTGCTTATCGTAGGATGCCTTTCGGACTTTATAATGCACCGGGTACGTTTCAACGGTGTATGATGGCTATCTTTCACGATATGATCGAGAAGTCGATGGAAGTGTTTATGGATGACTTTTCGGTGTTTGGAAATTCGTTCACGTCGTGTTTATCTTATCTCGAGCAAATGTTAAAACGTTATGAAGAAACCAATCTCGTGCTTAATTGGGAAAAATGTCATTTTATGTAAACAAGGAATCGTCTTAGGACATAAGGTCTCGAAAGCGGGGATTGAGGTCGATAAAGCTAAGGTAGACGTCATCGCCAAGTTACCTCATCCCAAAACCGTTAAGGGAGTTAGGAGTTTCCTAGGCCACGCGGGATTTTATCGATGTTTCATCAAAGACTTTTCGAAAATATCTCGACCTATGACACACCTTCTCGAGAAGGATGCTCCTTTTAACTTCAATGAGGATTGTGTTAGAGCTTTCGAAACTCTTAAAAGGAAACTTACCGAAGCTCCTATTCTTGTTGCTCCTAATTGGGAATTACCCTTTGAAATCATGTGTGATGCAAGTGATTATGCTATAGGGGCCGTCTTAGGGCAACGTTATGAAAAGCATTTTCGTCCTATCCATTATGCTAGTAAGACGATGACCGAGGATCAATTAAAGTACACCACAACGAAAAAGGAATTCCTTGCCGTGGTCTATGCTTTTGAGAAATTACGACCTTATATCGTCTTAACTAAAAGCATCGTGTATACCGACCATTCGGCTATCAAGTATCTATTATCTAAGCAAGATGCTAAGCCGAGATTGCTTCGTTGGATGCTCCTCCTCAAAGAATTTGATGTCACCGTGGTTGACAAAAAAGGAGCCGAGAATCTAGCGGGCGATCATCTCTCTTGTCTAGAAGATCCTCACAAAGATGTTTTCGAGAACAAGGAAATCACCGAAACATTTCCTCTCGAGACTCTCGGTGTAGTGAATTCTAAAGACACCACCCCATGGTTTGCCGACATTGCAAATTACCATGCGGGAAATTTCATAATCAAGGGTATGACGACACAACAAAAACGAAAATTCTTTCGTGACGTCAAGTTCTATTTTTGGGACGACCCTTATCTCTTTCGGGTTTGTGCGGATCAACTCGTTCGACGTTGTATTTTTGGTGCCAAAGCTTCTAACATCCTTAGAGCTTGTCACGAGGGACCCACAGGTGGTCACCACAGTGCTAATCTCACGGCTAAGAAAGTGTTCGATGCCGGCTTATTTTGGCCTTCTATCTATCGTGATGCACACGCACTTGTGAAGTCGTGTGATTCGTGCCAACGTCAAGGAAAATCGTCTCAACGTGATGAAATGCCGCAAAACATAATTCAAGTGTGTGAGATTTTCGACATTTGGGGCATAGACTTTATGGGGCCGTTCCCATCGTCTCATGGTAAAAAGTATATCCTCGTCGCCGTCGACTACCTTTCTAAGTGGATGGAAGCTAAGGCTTTACCTACGAATGATGCTCGTGTGGTAGTGAAGTTTTTGAAGCAACTATTCTCTCGGTTCGGAACCCCTCGTGCTATTACAAGCGATCGTGGAACCCATTTTTGTAATGACCAATTCGAGAAGGTCTTAAAGAAATATGGAGTTACTCATCTTCTTTCTACGGCTTATCACCCGCAAACGAGTGGGCAAGTCGAGGTTTTGAACCGAGCTTTGAAGAGGATTTTAGAGAGGCCGATTGGAGAAAACCGTGCTTCATGGTCCGACAAACTCGATGACGCTTTATGGGCCTTTACGACCGCTTATAAGACACCTATCGGTTGTACTCCTTATAAGTTAGTCTATGGGAAGAATTGTCATTTGCCCATTGAATTGGAGCACAAGGTATATTGGGCCCTTAAGCATGCAAACTTTGACTTAAAGACCGCGGGAGATCACTGGAAAATACATATGAATGAATTAAGGGACAATGCTTATGAAAATTCATTGATTTTCAAAGAAAAGACTAAAAAGTTTCATGATGCAAAGATTAAAAACCGGGTTTTTAACGTTGGTGATCAAGTGTTACTTTTTAACTCTCGCTTAAAGATATTTTTCGGGAAATTGAAATCTCGTTGGTCGGGTCCTTTCACCATTACACAAGTGTTTCCTTATGGGACCATTGAGCTAGCTCAATATGATGGTCCTAACTTCAAGGTGAATGGACATAGGCTTAAGCACTAATTTGGTGGGGAAATTCCTTCATTGGATGACCTCGACCAAGTCACCTTCCCCAATGATAATTAGCATTGAGGGGACCGAGTCGAGCTCATGACTCGGTAATCAAAAACGAGGTGCCTCGTGGGGGAGATCCCATGCTTATCTTTTTATGCTTTCTAATAAATAATGAGAGGGGATTTGTTCCCTTCCAACTCGTTGTCTCGTGGTTGTTTGTGATTGTGTTATCTAGATCATAATCATCATCTACGATTAAAGACTCTCATGTTCGTTTACGTGAGCCTCCATCGGTTGCTTGAAGAAGTTTTTCACGAATCCATGACATATCCTTTATTGTTCTAACAATTATCTTTTAGCATACTTAATAAACGGCTTTATATATATTGCTGATTACCCTTTCCATGCTAGATCCTAAGCATTCGACTCTTCGTCTCTATTATGGGGGTGCTCCACTTTTAGACTCGAAACATTGAGGACAATGTTTACTTTTAGTATGGGGGGTGAATAGATACTTGCTTTGCTACGCCCTCACGTTTTCCAACTTTCAATATTTTGTTTTGTTTTATTGCCAATAAGGTTAAAAATGGCCAAATTTTAAAATTTTTCTTAGTTTTAATTAAGTGTTTTTAAGACACAAATGTATATTTTCCGATGGGTAGAATAAGAGCTAATTTTTGACTTGATGGCCATTTGGAGCCCTTTACATTCCTTAACCCGCTCAATTCAAGTTTTGCTAGACTTTTATATAGGGAACTTTAAAGCGCGAAAGTCTTAGCTCATTCGAGTTAAGAACAAGAACTTTTCACAAGTTCCTATAATTGATCCTAGAAAGTCACTTATCAAGGGAACTATAAAATGCATTCTCTAAACTTGAAAAAGTCCAAGAAAGTGCAAGATCATATAGGTGGCTTGAAAACCGAAAACTTTGATTTGATAGTCTTAATGAAAGCTAATCCAAATTTGGCTTAATTTTGACTTGCATGGCTAAGTATTCACGAGTCTCTTTATTTAGAGGTCTTTATATAGTGAAGAACGAGAGATGATAAAGTTAGACAAGTGATCATGCTAAACGTAGAACATGAAAATGTTCTTTCAAAAACTCATATGTTTTTAATTGTGGCTTTTTCTCCCATAAGATCAATGCATTAGGAATAAAAATAACTGCAATAAGTAAGGTCATACGATGCCCAAGATCGTTTAAAGTTGCTCGGGGTTGAATAGAGTTCATAGCCAAGGCATAACTTATTGAAGCAGGACGCGAAGATTGGTGAAGATCCAAAAAGGCCCTAACAAGGCATGAGGAGCTCTATTTTGTTGCTAAACATCCAAGATGATGTGAAGTACCATTATTCCTAAATCAATATGAAGGATCGAGACACACGACGAAAAGCAATTACTCCCCTAAAGATCATGGAGAAAGTCTATCTAAAAAGACCCTTACAAGGTATGAGGATAAATATATCCAAGTCCGAAAAGGAGGCGAATCGTTGTATATCAAAATCCAAAATAAAGATTGAAGAAAATGATGAAGTCGTGGTCCAAGTATGAAGAATCTCTCAAAAACGCCAACTGAAGAAATTCCAAAATATGAAGAGAAGACCATAAATTCAAGAATGTCTTCCCAAGATTTGAAGTATGAAATACATGCAATATATCGGTCCGAGAAAGGTCTCAAATCGTGAAACGAGTTATGCCAAGATATGAACTTAAGGAGATACACGAGAAGCCGTTTTAAAAGATTTTGTCCTTCGGCTAACTATCGATTAAATCGTGCTACTTTACTTTCGGACTAATAAATACTCAAATAAGTCAATATGAATCACTTGTGATCCATGACAAATAGTTAAAAAATTCAAGAAACCAATTTTCTTTTATAATAACTAGGATTGCGGGGAGAAAAAGTATTACACAATTTGGACGTATGAGTAGTGTTAGCATTTTGACTTGTACCAACAATGATCTCGTTTTTGCACTTAGCATGTAATGTATATCAATCAAGGATGACGAAGTTTACTCTAAGGGACATTTACTTGTTTCTATTCATTGACCCTAAAAGTCACATTCGTGATGAAAATCATACATTATGTCTTTACACATCTTCGTAGTATTGTTGCAAGTCTTTTAATTTTCAATAAAGGTTAATAAAATTGAATTTTGGTGATGCTTAGATACTTTATTCTAGCAATGTGTGAGGGTACGACAATGGCTTAGTATGGGGGAGTGATGAGATGGCATTTATACATGATCTCATCGTTCTTTTCGGGCTTTAAATGCATTAAAAGGTCATAAAATACCATATATATATGCTTGTATTTGTTTACTTGTGTGTTTTAGGTATGGAAATCGTGAAAAAGACAAAAGATCACAAGAAACAAGGAAAAACAGACGCGAGAAACGAAGCCGTACAAAGAACCGGGCCCTAGTTCATGAATTATCCAAGAAAAACCCTTGAAGACTTGAAGATGTACAAGATTGATCCTCAAAATATGAAGAAATGACACATAAAACCCTTGTATATTCATAATTACAAGTTTGGTACCTTAAGTTTGTCAAAATTACAAAATGGTCCTTCAACTTTGAAGAATTGGCAAGTTTAGTCCCTCAACAATTCTAAATTGTCAATTATGGTCCCTCATGAAGTCAAAGATACAATGAAGACCTTTGAAGATCAAGAATGTCCAAGATCAGTCCCTAAAATATTCAAACATGGCAAAAACAACCGTTGAAACCTTTATTGCAAAGTTTTGTGGCAAAACTATAAAGTTGGAAACTTATTTGACAAAGGAAATAAGTTTTGTTGGCTGAAAAACATGATATACACATTTCACCAAAACACAAGGGCTGCTATTGCCATTTCCCAAAGTTCAAACTGGTACAAACACGCGCCAAACAACTTTATCCCACAAAAATTGGATCAAAGTTACTACTGTTCACCATTCATCCACCCAGATTTACCACTCACTTAAACAAATGGTAAATTGCAATTACCCATACCCACGCTTGATTCACACAAGCAGAAACCTATCCCACACACAAAACCCTCAATCCCACTACCCAAAGGACCCCACACTCAACCTCGTCCACCAATGAAAACACAACTTCCTCTCCAAGGAATCTGACGTGGCCAAATCAACAACTTAGACTCAAAGCTTAACCCCAAAGCTAAAATGAACGGTTTTGATCAAAATGGACAGCTCAACAACAACAAGCACTCAAGGGCATTCCTGGAAATTTATAGCTAGGGTTTTCTTTGTATTTTCCATTCTAGAATCGTCTACTAGTGCCTATATAAGGAGACCTCAACTTGTGAAAGTCCCTTGTTCCAGATTTTATCTTTAATCATTGTATTTCCTTTTTATTTAAATAAAAGTTGATTTTCTGAAAATTTATGATTTCTCTTTGTGTTTGATAAAAGTTTGGTGTTTGAGAAGATAAAATCTGAGTTCCACTTATCTGTTTTGATGGTTTTTGAGGCAAGGTTTTAAGTAATAAAGCTTGTGTCTCAAAAAGATCAAGTTTCATAGTTTGTGTTCATCATTGTGGTTTGTTGATCTTAGCAGGTACAAGGAAGCTGGTGCTTGTTTTGCTAGCACCTCAGCTCAAACATTCCAAGGCTTGGATGTAAGTCTTGGAGGTTTGCATCTCTCTCCCTTTTCATTTTCTGATTTTCATTGAATTTTTGGTGATTATGCATGTTTTATGAATTTGTGTTTTAATGCTTGATTTGAGTTTCTGAGGTTGTATAAGAGTTGTTAGGGTGGATTAGATCTTGTTTGATAGGTTAAATCACAACAATCATTTGGAAGATTGCAAAATGAGATTCCAAAGGGGTGTTTGGGTTAACTGATTCAAAGGGATTTAAGGCTTCCTTTGTTGTTGTTCTTGGTTCTAGTGGATTGTTACATGTTTATCTGGTGCTAAGTGTTGGTTATCTGTAAGTTTGGTAGTTATTAAGACCTAGATCCAACAATAGGCTATAAAATCTTGATTACTTGGAGATATTGGCTAAAATTTAGAGGACACCTAGATCTAATCATAGACTAGGGTTAGAAAGTGTTAAATCTAAGTTTATACCACCAGGGAAGTAGGATTTGAGTGCTGAATTTGGATTTGTGGTCATCTATATCAGAAAAAGTGTTTGAGTTCTTGAAGTTCATAATCAGTAACATGCATATACTTTGATATGCTTGTAATCTTTGATTCAGTGATTGGAATAAGTTTGTTTGTGCTTATTAACAGTTATTATAGCTTGTGTATGCATTTGGTTCATTCTGATTTGCTTATTCATGTTAAAATTGCTTAAGAGTGCATAACTGCTTATTTGCTGAGTCTGTATCATATCTGGGCATTGTTGGCTTATTCTGTGCTTGTTGGCTTATAGGAAGTGTGATATTTTGCTTGATTGTGACTCCTTACAACTCACGGGTTGTAAGGGTGCCTTTGTTATCCATCAAATCATAGTAAATCTCTCACAAATTTCAAGTCAAACAGTCAAAGCAGTGGGAACCTGTTCCTACTGAAAGTTCCCCCTTCTAGTGTAATTTGGTGTTCAACTTATCAATAAGCCATTCTAGCTTATTCAAATGTGAAACAACTTTAATTTTGTAATAGGTGCTCTTTATTTGACCCATTTGTTCATACTGGAGCATTTGGAGGGTTGACTTTAGGCTTTGACTAGAAAACCAACTCATTTGACTTTTTCATAAGTGCTTATTGGCTTATCCAGCTTATTTGTCTTGGCTTATTGAACTTTTCTTGATTGTTTAGGCTTAATTAAGTTGTTTAGAGTCTTTTACAAGTTGAATCAAGTCCTGAGGTGGTCTAGAACTCCAAGTCGACTATTTTGTCCTTTTGTGAAATTTTTCTTTGCTTATTTCTGGCTTATTCAGTGTGCTTTTTCAAAATATCTTTTCACAGATCTTTTAGGCATCTCAAAAGAAGGTTGTGTGTTTAAGCAGAGCTTATGGCATTGGCTTATTGCTTAATGGGCTTATTGGCCCAATAAGAATAAGTTGTTGACTATTTAAGCTGTGATAAGCTCAAAATCAGCTTTTGGACCTTCAGACTTTTGTGTTTAGAATTAAATTTTGAGTCAGATAGGGCTTTTCCAGGTCATTTGGGCCTAGTTTGACTTTTTGGGCCCAAAAGCCCATTAAGGTTGACTGATTTTGGTTTTAGCCCATTTGGGGGCCCATTAGGGATATTTTGGTAATTTCACTTTCATTTTTTGATTATTTAGGTTAAAATAAACTAGTTTGCAAGTTTTTAGAATTTTTTAGAATTTTTGGATTTTTAATATTATTTTAATATTATTTTATTATTATTTTTCAAAATTCACATTTTTGCACTTTTTATATTTTTCTTAGCTTTAATACATTAAAATAGGATTTTTGCAACTCTTAGATTAATTTTATCATCATTAGATTAATTCTTATAATTATTTTAAGTTTTAATAGTTTATAAATCATTTTAAATAGTTTTTATTAGTTTAAAAATTTATAAAAATAGTTTTTAATCTTTTTAGGTCATTTTAGAGGTTTACCACTTGAAAAGTCTTTATTTGGACTTTTTGATAATTAATTTAGTTTTTAGGGCTTTAATTAGCATTTAAAAATTAATATTTAATTAATTAAAAGGTTTGAAAAAGTTTTGATCATTGGTAAACTCTTAGTTTATTTAATTTCATTTTTGGTAATTTTTTGGGAAATTTTAGAATTAATTTTTATTTTAGCCCTTTTTACGGTTTTACGTGTAGTCGTCGTAGTAATTAATTTCATGTCTTCGTCATTCTATTTTCTCATCCCCTTCTCTCAAATATTAATCTCAAATCAATTACGAATTATTCACACACATATACCTCCTTGGGAAACGAACTTCATTGAGTCATTTGTGTTTGATTTTTCTAAATCATCACTTAATACTTACCGCTTTTACGCCTTTCTCCTAAAAGGTCGTATTTTACCACAATCATTGGCCATTTGCCGCTGAAGCTTCTGCACTATCGCATCATTATTCCTCATGTAAGTTTCAACCTCGTGATTAAATGCGGTGGGTTGGTTGGGAGGAAGAGCATGGTAGGCAGGTGGTTGATAAGCGGGTTGTTGGTAAACTTGGTTGTTTCCTTGAGGTGGATATGGGTTTCTTTGGGTTGGATATTGGTTTGGGGCTCGAGGTTGGTTTTGATTGTTTCGATTGAGGTTGTTTGGGTTTTGAGGTGGAAAACCGGGTGGTGAAAGAAAGTTGTTTGAGCGATAGCTGAGCAAATTACGGTCACCTTGAGGACGTGCTTGATAGCCTCCCGTAGAAAAATTACCGTTGACGGCATACACATTTTCCGGATTGTCATGAGTCGAAGGACAATCGGTGTATGAGTGAGATCCCTCGCATATTTCACATGATTGACTCAAAGTATTAGCTTGGGCATTGATTTGTTTGGCATTGTTGGTGGTTTGTACATCAAGCGATTCCACAAGCGATGTAAGCTTATCAATTCTCTTGTTGGCGTCACTAGTACTAGCACTAGCCACATTAGTTCGAACACTCTTGGTTTGCACTCTAGACTTATTCTCAATTATATCCCATGCGGCATTAGAAGACTTAACCAAAATGTTACCCCCCGAGGCACTATTTAGTGAATCTTGGTCATTCATTCTTAACCCATTGTAAAAAGTATTTATTTGATGTACTTTTGTGAAACCATGTTGTGGACACTTTCTTAAAAGTTCCTTAGAACGGTCCCAAGATTCACTAAATATCTCACCTTACTTTTGTTCAAAGGTAATGATATCATTCCGCAAAGCGGTAGTACGTGAGGGTGGGAAAAAGTAGTTGATGAATTTAGTCTCTAAATCCGTCCACGTAAGGATACTTTGTGGCGGTTTCTTATCAAGCCAATGTCGGGCTTGTCCCTCTAAGGAGAAAGGAAAAAGTTGCAAGCGAATTACCTCTTGTGAAACCCCATTTTATTTGACCGTATTAGTGAGTTGAAGAAACCTTTTGATATGGTCGTGAGGATCATCAAGTGTACGCCGCAAGAATGGTTGAGAAGAGACCATTTGAATGAAACCGGATTTGAGCTCAAAGTTGTTGGCTCCAATCTCGGGTATAACAATAGCATCGGTGTTGCCCTCTACTTGCGATTGCAAAAGCTCGATCATTGGTTGATTATCCATGGTGACAATAGGTGGAGTAATGACTTCGGCTGGAGCTGCTTTCTTCTTAAGAGCACGAGTACGCATACACACCTACAAAAGGAAAAGAAAGATAGACAAGAAATATTTTTGTTTTTTTTTGTTTTTTTTTTGGAATTTTGAAAATTTTATATTTTTAAGGATTTTTGAAAATTTAAGCAAGAAAAATAACGTTCAAAGGTGAACGGATCCCAAAATCCAACACGTCTCTCACTTAAAACCGTTAATCTTAACGAAAAGAGCCGGCAGCGACGCCATTTAATACAAGGGTTTACCTCGTTTGAAAGTTCGTTAAACCGATCTTTTCGAATAGATTACTAGTTAAAAGTGCGACTCAGTCGTTCCTGGTGGAAAATAAAATGGGTTGTTTGATTATCTATTTTGAACTAAAAGCAAATATGAAAATGTCGTCGAGTAAAATAAAAGCTTTAAAAATTAAACTAAAAATTACTAGAAAAACACTTGGTAAAAACAGAGATTTCGGGAAGCGTGAAATTTTTGGAAATTAAAACTTAGTAAAAACAAGAAATTAAAACCATCGGAATAATCCTAATCGGAATCCCATCGGAATGCTTGTCGGAACAAGATCGGAATGTGGCTTGTCGGAATGTGATCGGAATGTGACCTAGTCGGAATACATAAATGAAATCCTATCGGAATGTATAAAGAGGACACAATCGGAATAATAGAAATCAAAACCAATCGGAATATCTAATAACTTCCTCAGTCGGAATGCAAATCGGAATAGCAATCGGAATCATAAAACCCTATTCCGATCCTGTGTGATCGGAATAATAGTGTAGCTAATCGGAATATAAAGCCTAATCAGAATGTTCAGTCAGAAAGGGGTTTACCCTATTCCGATGACTTTGTGATTCGAAATAAGCCAAGTTTAAGCTATTTTTAATAAGCTCAAACCTATACTTAATTGTGACAACCGTGGTTTTGAGGTTCGTCACTTGGTCTTATTTTAAGGTTAATTTATGTGTGACTATGTGATTTACGTGTTTAGATGTTATTTTGCGTGAACGAGGTTGGTGTGGATATCGTTTATGGGTATAAAGTACTCATAAGTAAATCGAGGAACGGTTATTTCATGTTCATGAGCTCACAAATTAGTGACTATGAAATGAAATGGTGTTATTTTGGTGTTTTACGTATGATAACTAGATTTTGCTCGGTTCAATTGTTGTTCTCGGTATCTTAACGAATTGATCTAGGCTCTCTATGTGACTCAGTCGTTCTTTGGTGAAAAAGAATATTTTGGTTGTTTTTTTAAAATAAAAGTGCGGAACTTTTAAAGTAAAAGTGCGTTTAAGTAAATCTAAGTCTAATTAAAATAATGGTGCAAGTATTTAAAACGTGACTGAAATTAAAAGGCGCTAAAGTAAAGACGTAAACTTAAATCTAACTAAGGCAAATCTTAAAATGCAACTAAAACTTAAACTAAGGCAAGTCTAAAATAAAACTAAGGCAAATAAAATTAAAGTGCAATTAAAATAAAGGCGGGAAAAATAAAGCTTGAAAATAAAAATCAAAGACAAAAACTAAAAAGAACCTGAATACAGCTCATTCGGAACAATCCTTCGTTTGGAACAATCACTCGTCCGGAATGTCACCTTCGGTTGGAATGATTCTTCTTCGCTCGGAATATTACCAAAATCCTTGATCCGGAACAAATTGATCTGAATATGTCACTTATCCAAACCAATCCTTTGTTCGGAACTTTACTGATTCGGAACTTCTCAAATTTGCCTTGATTCGGAACTTTTGGTCACCCTTGATTCGGAAGACTTCCGAATGAAGCCTCCTTGATTCGGAAGTTTCAGACTTCCGAATGAACACTCCCTGATCCAGAACTTGCCCTTGATTCGGAAGTTGGTTCGGAACTTTTAAGAAGTTCCGAATGAAGCTCTTGGTTCGGAACTTTTGAGTTCCGAATGAATCTCCTTGATCCGGAACTTTTTGAGTTCCGAATGAAGTATATCGATCCGGAACTTTTAAGTTCCGAATGAACAATTGCTGATCCGGAACTTTCCCTTCGTTCGGAAGTTTGAGACTTCCGAATGAGCAGTCTTGAGTCGGAAGTTGTCCTTCGTTCGGAACTTTAAGAAGTTCCGAATGAAGCCCTTGGTTCGGAACTTTGGAAGTTCCGAATGAACAGACTCCCTTTCTTGATTCGGAAGATTTCCTGGAAAGATCAGAAACACAACAAACTCTCCCGAAGAACAAGGGAATCACAGATAAACGAATCTAACAACAAATTAAGCAGAATCAAACAAACGATTTAATTTAACCAATAACGAAGAAACAGTAAACACAATCAAACAGTTTAAATCAATAAAACAAACAACTTTAACCACAATAATTAAAAACAATTTGGATCAAAATAAAAGCATGAACATGAACACAAACATAAACATGAAAATAAAAGATTAAGAAAGGAAGATAAGAGATTGACAAGAAAAAGTAAAGATTGACAAGAATTAAAATGAAAACTTACTTGGAATTAAATGGTAATTAAGGTGCAAAACATGTATTTAAATTTGACAAGAAAAGTAAATGACAAGGTAATTAAAGGTGGAAGGACTAATTGTCACTATTAGCCAACAAGAAAAAATGATTAACAATCCTAATCTATATATAGGGGAGGATTAGGAAGCTTCCTCCCCTCCTTCCTTTTCTCTTAATTGCGTCATTAGGTCCTTAAGCATATATTCTTCACTAATTGCACCATTAGTCCTTTTTACTTCTAATCTTCTTTAAACTTGGAATCTAATGACTTGTGGCTCGGGATTTCTTTGAACTCGTCTTTAAATTCTTCAATAAAATAGACTTGAGTTTTTCGGCTTTTGATAAACTTCCATCTTTTGACTTTTTCTTCGATAAATCTTCAGAATTGGTCTTGGACTTCCGTTCTTTTTCCACTCTTGACTTCTCGACTTCGTCTTTCATCTTTTTCTTCAATAAAAGCCGTGAATGCCCGTGAATTCCCGTGTTTTCTCCACTTTTCACCTTTTCGTCCTAAATCACAACAAAAACACAAACCACGCATAATTCCGACATAAAAGACATAAAATACACGTTTTGGTCCGGTTATTATTGTAATTAAGTGGTAGAAAAGATGGGTGTTTACACACCTATCAAATCCCCTACACTTGATCGTTGCAATGTCCTCATGCAATGCATTAGTTACAAAGAAAGATTACACTTTTCATCATAATTAATCCACGTTGGCCTTTATTAAAGAGATAGAAAATTAAAAACATACAAAGTAAAGAATTCAAAAGCATACCTTGGGTTTTAGAAATGTCATGAATAATCATCATTCTCAAGTTTTCACTTTCTCCAAACCAAGCTTAAAAACGAGATCATTGTTATTATAAGTTAGTAGACTATCACGAACTCATGTGGGCCAATTATTCACTTAGACTCCCTTATTCCTAGGTGTATCTCTTATATTTTATTATTGTCTTGAATGATCAAGAGGATGCATTGTTGACTTATTTCGATAGTTATTAAGTCTGAAAATAAAGTGAATGATTTAATCAATAGTTAGCTAAAGGACAAAATCTTTTAAAACTGCTTCTCGGGACCTCATAAAGTTCATATCTTGGCATAACTCGTTTCGCGATTTGAGACCTTTCTCGGACCGATATTTGGCAGCGACTTCATACTTCAAACCTTGAGAGACGTTCATGAAATTATGGTCTTCTCTTCATAATGGAATTTCTTCACTTGAATTTTTGAGAGATTCATACTTGGACCACGACTTCTTCATTTTTCTCCAATCTTTATTTTGGACTTTGATATACAACGATCCGCCTCCTTTTATGACTTGGATCTATTATTCCTCATACCTTGTTAGGGTCTTTTCGGATACATTTCTCCATGACTTTTGGGGAGTATTTGCTTTTCGTCGTGTGTCTCGATGCTTCATATTGATTTTTGATAAATGATCCTTCACATCACTTTGGATCTTTAGAAACAAAATATAGCCCTCATGCCTTGTTAGGGCCTTTTCGGACTCGCCAATCTTTGCATCCCGCTTCAATAAGTTATGCCTTGGCTATGAACTCTAATCCATACCGAGCAACTTTTAAACGATCTTGGGCTAGAAGCTAAGTAACTTTTCAAATCGTACAACCTTATTTATTAGCAGATAAATTATTAGCAAGCGATGGGAGAATAGGCTCATATTTAACTCACATAAATTCATGAAAGAATACCGGACTTATAATTGGCTCTATCATCTCTCGTTCTCCACAGTTTAAAATCTCAAGGAATGAGACTCGTGGATACTTAGCCTATTAAATCAAAGTTTTGGGTTTTCGAGTCGCCTATAGGATCTTCCAAATTCTTAGACTCTTTCAAGTTTAGAAATCGCATTTTAAAGTTCCCTTGATAAACGACTCTCTAGGATCAATTATAGGAACTTGCGAAAAGTTCTTGTTCTTAACCCGTGAGAGTTAAGACTTTCGCGTTTTATAGCTCCCTATATAAAAGCCTAGCAAAACTCGACTTAAACATGTTAAGGATACTAGCTAGAGTAACTTAGATAAGTAAACTCGGGTTGAGTCAAAAGATTCACAACGTTTAAAAATTAAAACCACTTTATTAAAGATTTATTCTAATAAGGAAAGAAAATAACTATACAAAAGGAAAAACTAATAGGCCAAAATAGATCAAAAATTTTGAAAAATGTCGAAAAATTGATTTTCCGGTTAAAATGAGGACAAATACAAGGAAAAGACCACTTAACTTCGATAGAAGTCCTAATCCCCTACACTTGACCATTGCAATGTCCTCATGCAATGCATTAGTTACAAAGCAAGATTACACTTTTTATCATAATTAATCCACGTTGGCCTTTATTAAAGAGATAGAAAATTAAAAACATACAAAGTAAAGAATTCAAAAGCATACGTTGGGTTTTAGAAATGTCATGAATAATCATCATTCTCAAGTTTTCACTTTCTCCAAACCAAGCTTAAAAACGAGATCATTGTTATTATAAGTTAGTAAACTATCACGAACTCATGTGGGCCAATTATTCACTTAGACTCCCTTATTCCTAGGTGTATCTCTTATATTTTATTATTGTCTTGAATGATCACGAGGATGCATTGTTGACTTATTTCGATAGTTATTAAGTTTGAAAATAAAGTGAATGATTTAATCAATAGTTAGCTAAAGGACAAAATCTTTTAAAACTGCTTCTCAGGACCTCATAAAGTTCATATCTTGGCATAACTCGTTTCGCGATTTGAGACCTTTCTCGGACCGATATTTGGCAGCGACTTAATACTTCAAACCTTGAGAGACGTTCATGAAATTATGGTCTTCTCTTCATAATGGAATTTCTTCACTTGAATTTTTGAGAGATTCATACTTGGACCACGACTTCTTCATTTTTCTCCAATCTTTATTTTGGACTTTGATATACAACGATCCGCCTCCTTTTATGACTTGGATCTATTTATCCTCATACCTTGTTAGGGTCTTTTCGGATACACTTCTCCATGACTTTTGGGGAGTATTTGCTTTTCGTCGTGTGTCTCGATCCTTCATATTGATTTTTGATAAATGATCCTTCACATCACTTTGGATCTTTAGCAACAAAATATAGCCCTCATGCCTTGTTAGGGCCTTTTCGGACTCGCCAATCTTCGCATCCCGCTTCAATAAGTTATGCCTTGGCTATGAACTCTAATCCATACCGAGCAACTTTTAAACGATCTTGGGCTAGAAGCTAAGTAACTTTTCAAATCGTACAACCTTATTTATTAGCAGATAAATTATTAGCAAGCGATGGGATAATAGGCTCATATTTAACTCACATAAATTCACGAAAGAATACCGGACTTATAATTGGCTTTATCATCTCTCGTTCTCCACAGTTTAAAATCTCAAGGAATGAGACTCGTGGATACTTAGCCTATTAAATCAAAGTTTTGGGTTTTCGAGTCGCCTATAGGATCTTGCAAATTCTTAGACTCTTTCAAGTTTAGAAATCGCATTTTAAAGTTCCCTTGATAAACGACTCTCTAGGATCAATTATAGGAACTTGCGAAAAGTTCTTGTTCTTAACCCGTGAGAGTTAAGACTTTCGCGTTTTATAGCTCCCTATATAAAAGCCTAGCAAAACTCGACTTAAACATGTTAAGGATACTAGCTAGAGTAACTTAGATAAGTAAACTCGGGTTGAGTCAAAAGATTCACAACGTTTAAAAATTAAAACCACTTTATTAAAGATTTATTCTAATAAGGAAAGAAAATAACTATACAAAAGGAAAAACTAATAGGCCAAAATAGATCAAAAATTTTGAAAAATGTCGAAAAATTGATTTTCCGGTTAAAATGAGGACAAATACAAGGAAAAGACCACTTAACTTCGATAGAAGTCCCCCCTACACTTAAGATAAACATTGTCCTCAATGTTTAAGCATGTGGGAATAAACTCCCCTACACTTAGGACATTGTGCACGTTGTTTAAATCTTGCTAAGGAAAAGACAACTAAAGAGATTCCTATTTTAATATTGAGAAAATATAAAATAGTGAATCGAAAAGAGTTTAGGATAGAACCGGGAAGAAGTAGAACACGGAATCACGGGTCGTCAAGAATCATCAAGAGTGGGTCGTTGAAGCTCGAATCCCTGATTAAGAAGTGAGGAGAGGAAAGCAAACCAACGGGTCTCCCCTACACTTATGATAAAGAAAGCGAAAAGATAGATGCATGGGTTGCCTCCCATGAAGCGCTTGATTTTTGTTAACCGAGTCATTAGCCTGACTCGACCTTGATCATCAACGGAAGAAGCATGAAACATATCCACCAGGATCAAAGACGTAGTTTTCATCGAGCAAATAACACAAGCTTAAGGCGAACAAGGCAAGCCAAAGAAGAGTAAGCAAGGTTCCCTTAAGCAGCGATTGAGTACGGTGGAAGCAAGGGTGAAGTGCAAGCATGTCTTCAAAATTTCCAAATATTTTTCCTTTTATTTCATCAGGTGGATACTGAGATGGCTTAAAGACTTCAATACCGGGGTCGAACACCTTTTCCTTCAGGGGAAAATAGCACTCAGGCTCAGCCGAGTGTGAAGAAGATCCGCAAAGAAGCACAACCTCGTCCTCAGAAGGGGGACAAAGAGGTGTCAAATCATATGTGCAATGGATATTGGTGTCAACCGGTTTCTTCTCCTTTGACTTAGTAAAAACAAGAAATTAAAACCATCGGAATAATCCTAATCGGAATCCCATCGGAATGCTTGTCGGAACAAGATCGGAATGTGGCTTGTCGGAATGTGATCGGAATGTGACCTAGTCGGAATACATAAATGAAATCCTATCGGAATGTATAAAGAGGACACAATCGGAATAATAGAAATCAAAACCAATCGGAATATCTAATAACTTCCTCAGTCGAAATGCAAATCGGAATAGCAATCGGAATCATAAAACCCTATTCCGATCCTGTGTGATCGGAATAATAGTGTAGCTAATCGGAATATAAAGCCTAATCAGAATGTTCAGTTAGAAAGGGGTTTACCCTATTCCGATGACTTTGTGATTCGAAATAAGCCAAGTTTAAGCTATTTTTAATAAGCTCAAACCTATACTTAATTGTGACAACCGTGGTTTTGAGGTTCGTCACTTGGTCTTATTTTAAGGTTAATTTATGTGTGACTATGTGATTTGCGTGTTTAGATGTTATTTTGCGTGAACGAGGTTGGTGTGGATATCGTTTATGGGTATAAAGTACTCATAAGTAAATCGAGGAACGGTTATTTCATGTTCATGAGCTCACAAATTAGTGACTATGAAATGAAATGGTGTTATTTTGGTGTTTTACGTATGATAACTAGATTTTGCTCGGTTCAATTGTTGTTCTCGGTATCTTAACGAATTGATCTAGGCTCTCTATGTGACTCAGTCGTTCTTTGGTGAAAAAGAATATTTTGGTTGTTTTTTTAAAATAAAAGTGCGGAACTTTTAAAGTAAAAGTGCGTTTAAGTAAATCTAAGTCTAAATAAAATAATGGTGCAAGTATTTAAAACGTGACTGAAATTAAAAGGCGCTAAAGTAAAGACGTAAACTTAAATCTAACTAAGGCAAATCTTAAAATGCAACTAAAACTTAAACTAAGGCAAGTCTAAAATAAAACTAAGGCAAATAAACTTAAAGTGCAATTAAAATAAAGGCGGGAAAAATAAAGCTTGAAAATAAAAATCAAAGACAAAAACTAAAAAGAACCTGAATACAGCTCATTCGGAACAATCCTTCGTTTGGAACAATCACTCGTCCGGAATGTCACCTTCGGTTGGAATGATTCTTCTTCGCTCGGAATATTACCAAAATCCTTGATCCGGAACAAATTGATCTGAATATGTCACTTATCCAAACCAATCCTTTGTTCGGAACTTTACTGATTCGGAACTTCTCAAATTTGCCTTGATTCGGAACTTTTGGTCACCCTTGATTCGGAAGACTTCCGAATGAAGCCTCCTTGATTCGGAAGTTTCAGACTTCCGAATGAACACTCCCTGATCCAGAACTTGCCCTTGATTCGGAAGTTGGTTCGGAACTTTTAAGAAGTTCCGAATGAAGCTCTTGGTTCGGAACTTTTGAGTTCTGAATGAATCTCCTTGATCCGGAACTTTTTGAGTTCCGAATGAAGTATATTGATCCGGAACTTTTAAGTTCCGAATGAACAATTGCTGATCCGGAACTTTTCCTTCGTTCGGAAGTTTGAGACTTCCGAATGAGCAGTCTTGAGTCGGAAGTTGTCCTTCGTTCGGAACTTTAAGAAGTTCCGAATGAAGCCCTTGGTTCGGAACTTTGGAAGTTCCGAATGAACAGACTCCCTTTCTTGATTCGGAAGATTTCCTGGAAAGATCAGAAACACAACAAACTCTCCCGAAGAACAAGGGAATCACAGATAAACGAATCTAACAACAAATTAAGCAGAATCAAACAAACGATTTAATTTAACCAATAACGAAGAAACAGTAAACACAATCAAACAGTTTAAATCAATAAAACAAACAACTTTAACCACAATAATTAAAAACAATTTGGATCAAAATAAAAGCATGAACATGAACACAAACATAAACATGAAAATAAAAGATTAAGAAAGGAAGATAAGAGATTGACAAGAAAAAGTAAAGATTGACAAGAATTAAAATGAAAACTTACTTGGAATTAAATGGTAATTAAGGTGCAAAACATGTATTTAAATTTGACAAGAAAAGTAAATGACAAGGTAATTAAAGGTGGAAGGACTAATTGTCACTATTAGCCAACAAGAAAAAATGATTAACAATCCTAATCTATATATAGGGGAGGATTAGGAAGCTTCTTCCCCTCCTTCCTTTTCTCTTAATTGCGTCATTAGGTCCTTAAGCATATATTCTTCACTAATTGCACCATTAGTCCTTTTTACTTCTAATCTTCTTTAAACTTGGAATCTAATGACTTGTGGCTCGGGATTTCTTTGAACTCGTCTTTAAATTCTTCAATAAAATAGACTTGAGTTTTTCGGCTTTTGATAAACTTCCATCTTTTGACTTTTTCTTCGATAAATCTTCAGAATTGGTCTTGGACTTCCGTTCTTTTTCCACTCTTGACTTCTCGACTTCGTCTTTCATCTTTTTCTTCAATAAAAGCCGTGAATGCCCGTGAGTTCCCGTGTTTTCTCCACTTTTCACCTTTTCGTCCTAAATCACAACAAAAACACAAACCACGCATAATTCCGACATAAAAGACATAAAATACACGTTTTGGTCCGGTTATTATTGTAATTAAGTGGTAGAAAAGATGGGTGTTTACACACCTATCAAATCCCCTACACTTGATCGTTGCAATGTCCTCATGCAATGCATTAGTTACAAAGAAAGATTACACTTTTCATCATAATTAATCCACGTTGGCCTTTATTAAAGAGATAGAAAATTAAAAACATACAAAGTAAAGAATTCAAAAGCATACCTTGGGTTTTAGAAATGTCATGAATAATCATCATTCTCAAGTTTTCACTTTCTCCAAACCAAGCTTAAAAACGAGATCATTGTTATTATAAGTTAGTAGACTATCACGAACTCATGTGGGCCAATTATTCACTTAGACTCCCTTATTCCTAGGTGTATCTCTTATATTTTATTATTGTCTTGAATGATCAAGAGGATGCATTGTTGACTTATTTCGATAGTTATTAAGTCTGAAAATAAAGTGAATGATTTAATCAATAGTTAGCTAAAGGACAAAATCTTTTAAAACTGCTTCTCGGGACCTCATAAAGTTCATATCTTGGCATAACTCGTTTCGCGATTTGAGACCTTTCTCGGACCGATATTTGGCAGCGACTTCATACTTCAAACCTTGAGAGACGTTCATGAAATTATGGTCTTCTCTTCATAATGGAATTTCTTCACTTGAATTTTTGAGAGATTCATACTTGGACCACGACTTCTTCATTTTTCTCCAATCTTTATTTTGGACTTTGATATACAACGATCCGCCTCCTTTTATGACTTGGATCTATTATTCTTCATACCTTGTTAGGGTCTTTTCGGATACATTTCTCCATGACTTTTGGGGAGTATTTGCTTTTCGTCGTGTGTCTCGATGCTTCATATTGATTTTTGATAAATGATCCTTCACATCACTTTGGATCTTTAGAAACAAAATATAGCCCTCATGCCTTGTTAGGGCCTTTTCGGACTCGCCAATCTTTGCATCCCGCTTCAATAAGTTATGCCTTGGCTATGAACTCTAATCCATACCGAGCAACTTTTAAACGATCTTGGGCTAGAAGCTAAGTAACTTTTCAAATCGTACAACCTTATTTATTAGCAGATAAATTATTAGCAAGCGATGGGAGAATAGGCTCATATTTAACTCATATAAATTCATGAAAGAATACCGGACTTATAATTGGCTCTATCATCTCTCGTTCTCCACAGTTTAAAATCTCAAGGAATGAGACTCGTGGATACTTAGCCTATTAAATCAAAGTTTTGGGTTTTCGAGTCGCCTATAGGATCTTCCAAATTCTTAGACTCTTTCAAGTTTAGAAATCGCATTTTAAAGTTCCCTTGATAAACGACTCTCTAGGATCAATTATAGGAACTTGCGAAAAGATCTTGTTCTTAACCCGTGAGAGTTAAGACTTTCGCGTTTTATAGCTCCCTATATAAAAGCCTAGCAAAACTCGACTTAAACATGTTAAGGATACTAGCTAGAGTAACTTAGATAAGTAAACTCGGGTTGAGTCAAAAGATTCACAACGTTTAAAAATTAAAACCACTTTATTAAAGATTTATTCTAATAAGGAAAGAAAATAACTATACAAAAGGAAAAACTAATAGGCCAAAATAGATCAAAAATTTTGAAAAATGTCGAAAAATTGATTTTCCGGTTAAAATGAGGACAAATACAAGGAAAAGACCACTTAACTTCGATAGAAGTCCTAATCCCCTACACTTGACCATTGCAATGTCCTCATGCAATGCATTAGTTACAAAGCAAGATTACACTTTTTATCATAATTAATCCACGTTGGCCTTTATTAAAGAGATAGAAAATTAAAAACATACAAAGTAAAGAATTCAAAAGCATACGTTGGGTTTTAGAAATGTCATGAATAATCATCATTCTCAAGTTTTCACTTTCTCCAAACCAAGCTTAAAAACGAGATCATTGTTAATATAAGTTAGTAAACTATCACGAACTCATGTGGGCCAATTATTCACTTAGACTCCCTTATTCCTAGGTGTATCTCTTATATTTTATTATTGTCTTGAATGATCACGAGGATGCATTGTTGACTTATTTCGATAGTTATTAAGTTTGAAAATAAAGTGAATGATTTAATCAATAGTTAGCTAAAGGACAGAATCTTTTAAAACTGCTTCTCAGGACCTCATAAAGTTCATATCTTGGCATAACTCGTTTCGCGATTTGAGACCTTTCTCGGACCGATATTTGGCAGCGACTTAATACTTCAAACCTTGAGAGACGTTCATGAAATTATGGTCTTCTCTTCATAATGGAATTTCTTCACTTGAATTTTTGAGAGATTCATACTTGGACCACGACTTCTTCATTTTTCTCCAATCTTTATTTTGGACTTTGATATACAACGATCCGCCTCCTTTTATGACTTGGATCTATTTATCCTCATACCTTGTTAGGGTCTTTTCGGATACACTTCTCCATGACTTTTGGGGAGTATTTGCTTTTCGTCGTGTGTCTCGATCCTTCATATTGATTTTTGATAAATGATCCTTCACATCACTTTGGATCTTTAGCAACAAAATATAGCCCTCATGCCTTGTTAGGGCCTTTTCGGACTCGCCAATCTTCGCATCCCGCTTCAATAAGTTATGCCTTGGCTATGAACTCTAATCCATACCGAGCAACTTTTAAACGATCTTGGGCTAGAAGCTAAGTAACTTTTCAAATCGTACAACCTTATTTATTAGCAGATAAATTATTAGCAAGCGATGGGATAATAGGCTCATATTTAACTCACATAAATTCACGAAAGAATACCGGACTTATAATTGGCTCTATCATCTCTCGTTCTCCACAGTTTAAAATCTCAAGGAATGAGACTCGTGGATACTTAGCCTATTAAATCAAAGTTTTGGGTTTTCGAGTCGCCTATAGGATCTTGCAAATTCTTAGACTCTTTCAAGTTTAGAAATCGCATTTTAAAGTTCCCTTGATAAACGACTCTCTAGGATCAATTATAGGAACTTGCGAAAAGTTCTTGTTCTTAACCCGTGAGAGTTAAGACTTTCGCGTTTTATAGCTCCCTATATAAAAGCCTAGCAAAACTCGACTTAAACATGTTAAGGATACTAGCTAGAGTAACTTAGATAAGTAAACTCGGGTTGAGTCAAAAGATTCACAACGTTTAAAAATTAAAACCACTTTATTAAAGATTTATTCTAATAAGGAAAGAAAATAACTATACAAAAGGAAAAACTAATAGGCCAAAATAGATTAAAATTTTTGAAAAATGTCGAAAAATTGATTTTCCGGTTAAAATGAGGACAAATACAAGGAAAAGACCACTTAACTTCGATAGAAGTCCCCCCTACACTTAAGATAAACATTGTCCTCAATGTTTAAGCATGTGGGAGTAAACTCCCCTACACTTAGGACATTGTGCACGTTGTTTAAATCTTGCTAAGGAAAAGACAACTAAAGAGATTCCTATTTTAATATTGAGAAAATATAAAATAGTGAATCGAAAAGAGTTTAGGATAGAACCGGGAAGAAGTAGAACACGGAATCACGGGTCGTCAAGAATCATCAAGAGTGGGTCGTTGAAGCTCGAATCCCTGATTAAGAAGTGAGGAGAGGAAAGCAAACCAACGGGTCTCCCCTACACTTATGATAAAGAAAGCGAAAAGATAGATGCATGGGTTGCCTCCCATGAAGCGCTTGATTTTTGTTAACCGAGTCATTAGCCTGACTCGACCTTGATCATCAACGGAAGAAGCATGAAACATATCCACCAGGATCAAAGACGTAGTTTTCATCGAGCAAATAACACAAGCTTAAGGCGAACAAGGCAAGCCAAAGAAGAGTAAGCAAGGTTCCCTTAAGCAGCGATTGAGTATGATGGAAGCAAGGGTGAAGTGCAAGCATGTCTTCAAAATTTCCAAATATTTTTCCTTTTATTTCATCAGGTGGATACTGAGATGGCTTAAAGACTTCAATACCGGGGTCGAACACCTTTTCCTTCAGGGGAAAATAGCACTCAGGCTCAGCCGAGTGTGAAGAAGATCCGCAAAGAAGCACAACCTCGTCCTCAGAAGGGGGACAAAGAGGTGTCAAATCATATGTGCAATGGATATTGGTGTCAACCGGTTTCTTCTCCTTTGACAGAATGTTCTTCAAATCCAAAGTAGGATCAAGACGATAATCTTCAAATTCATAAGGAGGAGCATCACTCTCATGAGGGAAGTAAGTGTTGAGAAATTCGGAGAAATCTTCCTCAAATGAGTAATCGTCCAAAGAAGGATCGAGTGATGGCGGAGGATCTTCATCATGTGAAGAATCGCTCGAGAGAGTATCAGCCTCATCGAAATCATCATATGTGGGCAGCTCGGGATACTCAGAAGTAGAATCATCAAAATCATCCGAGTCTGAGCTAGAATCATCATCATCATAAGCATCAAAGACCGGTGGAGAATCATAAATGGGAGAAGCGTCCAAAGTAGAGCAAGAATCATCCACATTATCTTCAAAAAGTGGATTATCGATGGAAGAATCGAATAGAGGATTGTCATAGACGGTAAAGTCATCGAGCACATTAATCATATTCACTGATTCTCGGCGTCCAAAGGATTTGCCTGTAAGCTTCCCCATTTTAAAAACTTTTGAATCATCCCTGACTCGTAAGATTAACTCACCTTCGGCCACATCTACTAAAGCTCGTCCAGTTCTCAAGAATGGCCGACCAAGTATTAAAGGAATACGAGGTTTCATTTCATAATCAACTACGACAAAATCGACCGGGAAAGTAAATGTGCCAACTTTGATAAACACGTCTTCGGCTATACCAACGGGGTAAGCGAGAGTGCGATTTGCAAGTTCGAGAGTCAACTTTGTTGGGACGAGGTCGGGTAATGATAGTGTTTTCCAAACACTCAAAGGCATAAGATTAATACTAGCCCCGAGATCAGCAAGGGCAGTAAGTTCTTCAGTTTTGTTGAACACGCAAGGCAACACAAAACGACCGGGATCTCCAAGCTTTTCCGGTAATTCTTTAAGAATAGCTACTGAGCAGTTTTCATTTAAGCGTGTGTTGGCGAGTTCAATCAGTTTCTCCTTCTTGCTAAGCAATTCCTTGAATGCTTTGACAAATTTCGGCATGTGGCAAAGTGCTTCAACAAGGCTAATGTTGATGGTCATTTGAGATAGCATATCCACATATTTTGATACTTGAAAGTCATTGTTGGTTAGCTCGTTGGTCTTTCCTATGCGAGAAGGGTATGGGATTCTAGGTTTATAGGTGGAAGGTGAAGGTGTAGTCGGTAAAGGGTGGGATGTTGAAGGGTCCTTCCTAGAGACATCGTCATGACGAGGCGGAGACAGTAATGGTGCACTAAAACTAGGTGTAGGAGGAGTAGGGATACATGGTGGTGGAGGAGGTGTAGATGATGGGGGTGGGATTGGTGGTCCTACGATGGTGACTCCACTACGAGTAGTAATAGCACTCACATTGGCTCGCGGATTAGTGACGGTGTTTGAAGGTAGAGAACTTGAAGTAGAAGGTTGAGTGGCGGGCAAGAAACTAGCCAACGGATTTTTTTATTCAGTCGTTTGAGTGCTGAAGGAGGATTGAATATTATCGCGAACCTCGGTTCTAATGTCATTACCTTGCTTCAGGATATCTCCTTTCAAATTGATTATTTGGCTCTGTAGATTCTTGATTTGCTCACCTTGAGTTCTCATTATGGCTTCAACATCGGGATTAATGGGTGGGGTTTGTTGGGCGGGTGGTTGATAAGGATTAGAAGCTCTTGGTGGGATTTGGTTGCTTCTATTGTAGTTGTTGGCGGGGTTTTGGTTTTGAGGAGAAAAACCGGGTGAAAGGTAATTGTTGGAACGGTAGCTCAGCAGATTTCTATCCCCTTGTTGTCTAGCTTGGTAATTTTCCGGTGAATAATTACCATAAGCTGCATACACATTTTCCGGATTTCCTTGTGTCGAAGGACAATCGGTGTATGAGTGAGGACCGCCACATGTTTCACAAGGATTAGCAACCGCTTTAACTTGTTGTTGTTGTTGGTTTGAAGCGAGAAGCGTAATACTTTTGCTCATTTCAGTCATCATGCGGGTGAGTTCGGTCATATCAAGGTTTGCTGAGGTAGAGGAAACATTGACTCTCGGGTTGTTCCTTGAAGAAGCAGAGGAATCCCAGTTTTTTTTGTGAGTAGTCATGTTCTCAATTAACTCTCTACACTCCTCGGGTCTCCTTTTCATGAATGTGCCACCGGCGGCTGCATTAATCGTATCACGATCTCGAAAAGTCAATCCGTTGTAGAAAGTATCGATTAAGGTCACAGGGAGCATGTTGTGGTTTGGACATCTATCGATCAAGACATTATATCTCTCCCAAGCGTCAAAAAGAGATTCATTAGGATCTTGCATGAAACCGCTGATTTGATTGCGAAGGCTCGTGACCATGGATGGTGGAAAGTAGCGCGACAAAAATCGTTGAGTCATGTCATCCCAAGTGTGAATAGAATTCTTCGGGAGACGATCAAACCATTTCTCGGCATGATGTAATAAACTGTGTGGAAAGATTTGTAGGCGAAGTTCATCCATTGTGGCACCGGCCAAATTCATGCTTTGGGTGATTGTAATGAACTTGTCGAGGTGTTTGTTGGCATCATCATCAGGCAATCCACGGAATGGGTTTGTTTGTACTTGCTGAATCATGTGGTGCTTCAACGAAAACTCAAGAGCGTTGATTTGCATCGGCGCAATCGGTCCTCCTCTCCAAACATTGTTGGTTGACAAAGTTCCTCCATGGTCCGAAGATCGGGTTGTGGAAGAGCATTGTTGTTATTATTAGGGTGTGGTGGATTGTTGTTGTTAACACCAGACATAGCTAAATCTTCTTGAGGCTCGGGCTCTTGATAATTAGAAGATCTAGTACGCATGCACCTACAAAGACAAAAGAAAAAGAAACCAAACACAAAAACAATATATATACACAAGAAAGATAAAATCTTTTTGGATTTTTGAAATTTTTAATTTTTATGGATTTTTATCAATTTTTAATTTTTATGATTTTTTGAATTTTCTATGCAAGAAAAATAACGCTCACAAGTGAACGGATCCCAAAAAGCAACGCGTCTCTCACAGAAAACCGTTAATCTTTACGAAAAGAGCCGGCAGCGGCGCCATTTGATAACTAGATTTTGCTCGGTTCAATTGTTGTTCTCGGTATCTTAACGAATTGATCTAGGCTCTCTATGTGACTCAGTCGTTCTTTGGTGAAAAAGAATATTTTGGCTGTTTTTTTTTTAAATAAAAGTGCGGAACTTTTAAAGTAAAAGTGCGTTTATGTAAATCTAAGTCTAATTAAAATAATGGTGCAAGTATTTAAAACGTTACTGAAATTAAAAGGCGCTAAAGTAAATACGTAAACTTAAATCTAACTAAGGCAAATCTTAAAATGCAACTAAAACTTAAACTAAGGCAAGTCCAAAATAAAACTAAGGAAAATAAACTTAAAGTGCAATTAAAATAAAGGCGGGAAAAATAAAGCTTGAAAATAAAAATCAAAGACAAAAACTAAAAAGAACCTGAATACAGCTCATTCGGAACAATCCTTCGTTTGGAACAATCACTCGTCCGGAATTTCACCTTCGGTTGGAATGATTCTTCTTCGCTCGGAATATTACCAAAATCCTTGATCCAGAACAAATTGATCTGAATATGTCACTTATCCTGTGGAAACCTTGGTTTCCGGATCTTTTAAGCTACTAGGACTGATCATTGTTCATATGATTAACATAATCAAAGCGGAATTAGAACAACAACCATTAACAAGGTGTTTAGGCACAAAACATGAATTAAAACAAAAGGATTGCTAACTATATTAATAATTAACAATCACTAGACGTGTATACATTGAATCCCACGTCTAGTCGACACACACTTTAGGTTTACATTGTGAATGAATTGAATGAATAAAACCTATGACCCTTGGTTCCTTTTATAGTGTAAGGATTAGGGTTTACAAGAGATCAAATCAAATAAACAACTAAATATTCTATTTCTATAGATATATACTGAATATATTATTTAGAATATATCCAATATATTCTGTAAATAGAATTGTCCATCAAATCCATCAGCGTTGACTCTTGTTGACTGCGTTTGACTTTTGTTGACTTCTGTCAACGCCTACATTGCTCTTGTCAACGTCTATATTACTCTTGTCAACGCCTGAGTAAATGTCCTTCGATTTTGAGTTTCTGCCACATCAACTTTTTGACCCAACAATCTTCCCCTAGTTGATGGTGGCAAAACTATATGTGTATCTCTTGTAAGTTGTACATGATCTTCAAGTTGCTTCCCCTCAAGTGTAGCATGTATTTCTTCCCCTTTTTGTCACATCAACAAGGAAGTAAACAATGTTGCAATCTTTGAAGATTCTCCAAATGTAGCTCTATGTAATGATCTTGAAGAAAAATAAATAAAGTATTCTTGATGTAGAAGTAGAATAACCCAATCTTGTGTTCCATGTCTTGTACTATCCATGTGACTAAGAACTTATATCAGACCAATTATAAGTAGACCTCGATCCCTTGTCAATATTCTCATCCTTTGTGAGACACTGAGCACGATAATGTAACTCCTTCAAGTGTTATGACAAGTCTTCGTCACCAACCATGTATAGCACGAACAAGTTACCTTTAAAGTCTATGACTGGAAGTGCATGACTTTAAGATATGATAAAACACAAACTTGCGAAAATCTTCTTCAATCATCAAACTTACCATAAGAATTCTTCCCCTTAAGCCAACACCTCTTCATGACAAGTCAATATCTTCATACGTAAAAGCTGTCAACGAATAAATCATTCACAAGGCTATCCCGATTACATAATCCAATAAAATTCTTCATGAATTGTTGCTAACTTACTGAAAAATCATTAATCCCTTTCAAAATATCCGAGCCATAAATATCACCATGATATTCTGAATTAAAATGGAGATTCCATGTACCTTTGTGTGTATAATCCTCCTTTTTGTGTGCTTAAAACATACCAATTTTCTCAAACAGCAGCAAACCTTGTGTTGTCCAATATCACCTTTTATCCAACATCTTTGGCAGTTGTATTGTCCGATATCAGACAATACCTATCAGCGTTGAAGTTCATATATCGGACGACACTGTCAACTCTATCAGCGTTGACTTATTCTGTCAGCGTCAAAATCCTTCTTGTCAGCGTCTATATTAAACCTTGTCAGCGTCAATATTTTTGCTGACGTCATCTTGGACTACAAACTATCAGCAATTAGCTTCTCTTCCACCAAAGTTCATACACGTTTTAAAAACAATATAATGAATCACTCAATATAGAAAAGCCCAAACTATCCATCCCATAACTTTGTGATATACGTTTAGAATGTAACCTTTTCATCAACGTATCCCACAAAAACAGGACTGAATATTCTTTATATAGTAACCCATCACGCACGTCCCTTTTTTTTAAATCCTGAAAATCAGCCAATTTACTTCCAAAAATAATGCAAGATATGCAATCTTACGTCTTTCTGATATTCGTGGCCCATAAATCCTGGTAAAGCTGTTGACCTAGGCTCCAACATTGTTAGAAGACCTACCATTAAATATGCAGAGATGTATAGGAATAATAGGTCACCCAAGAGCCAAGTTGACAAACATGGAACAGGTTTCTTCTCTTCTAGACCTAAGAGTGTGTCTAAGAAAGCCTGTTATACTTGTGGTAGCTTTTCACATTTGGCATACAAGTGTGTCAACGCTCCCAAAGCCAGCGCTGATAGGAACAATTTCAGCGCTGATAGGAAGAAAGTCAACGTTGTTAGGAAGTCAAACGTTGTCAGACCCAAATCTTGTGTGCAGCAAAGTCCACAAGTGATTAGACCTGCCCCATTCTTTTCTAGAAGGTCTAACACTCATGGACAAAGACCTTTTCAAAAGACAAACACCTGGTCGAATAGGCAATGGGTTCCTGTAGCAAACCTTAGGTTCAACGCTGACAAGGGTAATTTCAGCGTTGACAGGACTAAATCCAACGCTGACAGAAACGTGACCAGACCAAAATATTTGCAGCCACAAGGTAAGGGGTCTAAAGCTTCTTCAAGCTTAACATGGAGACCCAAGAAAGATCAAAACCATAATAATAATGGAATTTCAATGACTTGCAATAGATTTAATTACATTTCTAAGATCATCACAAAACCAATTGGGGTTAACTGGGTATTTCATCCTAAAAGGGATGAGAATGGGGTTGTTGTGAGAACTAAGTCCGTTCTTATTGAACAACCAGATGAATCCAAGTCTTCTGAGACTTGGGTTCCCAAAGAAAACTAATTTGTTTTCTTTATGTGCAGGGCATTCAAAGACAGATCAATGACTATGGATATTGGGATAGTGGATGCTCAAGGCACATGACAGGAAAGGAAGACTATCTGACGAACTTCACTCCTATTAAAGATGGTGATAAGGTATACTTTGGAGGGGGCTACGGAACCATTACAGGCAAAGGAACCCTTCTCACCAATAATCTACGTTTTGAGAACGTCTTCCTGGTAACAGAACTGGTTTATAATTTGTTTAGTGTATCACAAGTGTGTGATAACAAAAATAAGGTTCTTTTCACTGATACTGAGTGTTTGGTGTAAAGCAAGGATTTTAAGATCCCTGATGAGAAATATATTGAGTATAGAACACCTAGGCATAAGGACATATACAATGTGAATTTAAATGGGATTAAAGTGAATACAAATATGTCTTGTTTTGATGCTAAGGCCTCAGTAGATGAAAGTAATTTGTGGCACAGGAGACTAGGGCACATAAATTTTAAAAATATAAATAGACTTGTGAGGCTTGGTTTAGTTGATGGTTTGCCTGAGAAGGCCTTCCACAATGACCACTCTTGTGTTGCATGTCTTAAAGGCAAGCAGCACAAGGTCTCATTCAAGTCCAAGCAGGTGCATACTAGTTCCAGACCTCTTCATATGCTTCACATGGACCTCTTTGGTCCAACTAATATAGAAAGTTTGAATGGCAAGTCATATTGTTTTGTTGTCACTGATGACTTTTCTAGGTTTACTTGGACATTCTTTCTAGCTATGATGAGTGACACAGCTGATGTTCTTATTGAATTCATCGCTCAAATTGAGAAAAGGTCTGGCAATGAGGTTAAGATGCTTAGGAGTGATAATGGTGGAGAATTTAGGAACAAGAAGCTAGATGATTTTTGTGCCAGGAAGGGAATTTCTAGGCAATTCAGTATTGCTAGAACCCCACAACAAAATGGGGTTGCTGAAAGGAAAAATAGAACCCTAATTGAAGCAGCCAGAACAATGTTGGCTGATGCTCACTTTCCTATAGCCTTTTGGGCTGAGGCTGTTAATACAGCATGCTATGTGCAAAATAGAGCATTGGTTAACAAAATTCAGAACAAAACACCTTATGAGTTACTTTGGGGAAGAAAACCTAATATTTGTTTTCTCAGACCTTTTGGTTGTCATGTAGTAGTTTTAGATACTAGTGATGCCTTAGGTAAATTTAGTGCAAAAGGTGATGAAGGTTACTTCATGGGGTATTCAGTGCAGAGCAAGGGTTATAGGGTTTATCTTAAAGAGGACAAACGTATTGTTGAAAGAGTACATGTTAGGTTCTTAGAGAATAAACCCAGTGATCCTGAAAGTGGTCCTAATTGGTTGTTTGATTTGGAACCCTTATCTAGAACTTTAAATTATATGCCTGTCACTAATCCAGACATTGTGAAGGTAACTTCAAATGTTGTGGAGGAACAAATTGTTGATGTTTCAGGTACACAGGTTAATGAGAGGGTTGGATCACAAGCAGAAAAGGCATCTCCTACATTTGAATATGTCACAATTCCCATTTGGACAGATGCTTTTGCTGCTGCTGCTGCTGCTGGACAAGATAATGGTGGTCTCCAAATACCACCAGATACAAACATGCATGGTTCTTTAGGCGCTGACAAAGGCAAATCTAGCGCTGACAGGACCAATTCAGACGTTGATGGCTCAGACGTTGACAACAACAGTTCAAGCGTTGTTAGCCCAAGCGCTGACAAACAAGGTTCAGACGTTGACAACACCTTTGCACATCTTTTCTCTTCCACTTTTGAACAAGGTGAACCTTCCAATGTTCATGAAGAGATTCCTGTTGATCAAAGAGAGTCTGATGAAAAAGATATTGGCAATATGGAGCGTGAGGTTGAGGACACAAGACTTTTTGAAGGAGGAGTTCTCACTTCCACAATGAAGAATCACCCCACATCTCAGATCATTGGTGATATTATGACTCCAGTTCAGACCAGAAGATCTCACCAAGGTCTTGGTGGGTTTATTGCCAATATACACAAGAAGGTTGATACCCCTCTTGTGCAAGCATGTTTGTTTGCATGTTTTCTGTCACAAGAAGAACCCAAGAAGATATTTGATGCTCTCAAAGAACCAAGTTGGGTGGAAGCAATGCAGGATGAGCTTCACCAATTTGCAATTCAGGATGTTTGGGAGCTGGTTGATTGTCCTAGATATGTCAGACCTATAGGGACAAGATAGTTTTTCATCTTTTTACCCATGTTTATCAACACCAAATCCCCACATAATATTTTTAATCATCATTCATCATCATATACATATACATAAATAAAAAAATTACAAGATTACATAATCAAAATAACAAGAGGATAGGAAGAACAATCTCTATACCACCAAGGTTGTGTAGTTTATGATCAAGGCTTGGATTTTGATGGAAGAACTTGTGGTAGATCAACACCAATCTTCATGGCCACCAATACTTGTAAACTTCATGTAGAAATCAGCCCTTGAACATCACCAAATCATCTCCTTGGATGTTAGGATCACCTCAAATCTTCAAGGCTTCAAGGTTTCTTCATTATATGTGTAGATAACACATAGTTTATGGCTAGAATTGATCAAAATTGTGTTTGATTATGGTTCTTGGACGTAAAGGGTGGGAGTGGGAGAGAGAATTGTGTGTGAGTTTAGTGGTATTGCATGAAAGAAAATGGTTTGAGTGGAAATGGTTTTGGTGGTTTTGTTAGCTAGTAGCTTACTTGTTAAGCTTAAGCTAACAAGTGTAACCACTTGAAACCAAATGTTGACACCTCATGAGGTGTGGTGGAGTAAGTTTGGCCGGTTATGAGTGGGGTCGGGGAAAGATTTATCTTGTCTCATCCCCATTTAATTACGGGTACTCCTCGATTTTAGTTTCCTTGATTTGGGTGCCCTCGGGTCGTTTTACGAAAAACGTTTTTATAATATATGAATCAACGGCACAAAACGAATCTAATAAAAATTGTCTCATCAAAAATGGATTTCAAATACGTAAATACGTAATCCTAAGGTTTCCGGTTTAGTCGTAAAGGACGTTAAATTAAAATCGTAAGTCCTAATCTCTTCTCATAAATTTGTGAGTTTATGAACCAACACAAATTTAAAATCTCAAAATAATATTCACGGACAAATTTATTTTCTGAAATATCGGACTGTCACCAAAGATAGTGTATGTAAACGTAAGCACGTAACATAGAATCCTCCGGTTTAGACGTAGTCGATGCTACTTCAAGACGTAAATCCAAATTTCTTCCCAAAAATATGTGAGTTCATAATGTAACATTAAAATAATGTTTTTAAATAATATTTGAGAATAAAATATCAACAAAAAATTGATGGATTGTCACAGCATTTACCCCTAAACAAGATCTTTGTCCTCAAAGATCATCTTATCTTACTACTCGCTTCTTATAGAGTATAAGCCATGTGGGTATTTCCTCCACATTCGGTCTTTTCTCACAAGTGTAATTCATTACAATACGCGAGTTTCGTCAAACATAACTACGGGAATAAGATCAGGCTTAATGTTGACTTACTTTTTCTATCCATGATGTTCACGGGTTTTTGATGAATGCAACTTTTCGCCGATCTAAACTTTATCAAGAAATGATCAGATTCTTACTTGATAGACATTTTATCAAATTCGATATACGAAACATAATTCACGCAGCTCTTGAAATCCTAGGGTAGATCCAGCTTATATGCCTTTCAAACCAATCTTTTACATCATCTCAATGGTCCCATACAACGAGGACTTATATCCCATGATCTTTCAGATCATCAATTCATTTTTCCATGGTTAAAATTTTTGGCATAACTTCGCTACCCATATGGCACTTCAAGATCTACATTTCATATTCACATAACCTCCTGCCCACTACCGGCAATCAATAATCAAATCCTAATTTCAACAATCATTTCAGCTCTCGCGGGTCGAGTATTTTGTAAGGTTAGGTTTGTCATCGTAGGCAACCTTAAACCTAAAAGACATGTCCAACTCACAATGGGTGTATGTCGGGTGTCTTCATCCCAACTCCTGATTACAGATGCTCTCATATAGATCCTAACAAGATTCGATCTCGATCCTAACATGATAATTATCAATGATAATCTCTCCAAAGGAAAACGATTTTATAGTTTATTACCAAAGGTCAATCATTCAAACATAAAAAAGCACTTATAGTATTTTGTATCGTTACTTTACCTCGTCCCTTCGATTGGGGTGGTACACAGTACTCTCATCAAGATTCGTTCTTAATGACTTCTGAGCAAATCTCTAGAAATTCGATGCTAAGCGAGGATCTTGATAGAGATGATAGATACAGGCACACCATGTTTACACAACTCCTTTAAATACAAAAGAGTCAATTTCTTCATCAAGAATCTATCATTAACATGAATGATATTAGCAGATTTGGTCAGTCTGTCGACGATGACCCAAATCGAATCAAATTCAGATGATGACCTTTGCAATAGCTAGACGTTTACTAATGTATGAGGCAATGTCTGCCTTCATAGTTTGCCATTAGTACAACTTATTCAGATAAAGATACATTTAGTCAGAAATGACATGAATGGAATACTTATACTTACGAGATTTCAATATGACTAAATCTCAAAATCCTCTATATTCAGGCAATCACAAGTGGCCTTTTAATCATTTAACGCCATCGGCTTCTCAATTTTAATGGTTCATATTAGCCGCGAACCCCCTTTTATTATTTATATTATCCTTCTTACAGGCATCAATTATTTCTAAATTGTTCGGGCAAATTACTTTGCACCGCCATTATTAAGGAACACAATACTAATTGATTCTTTATCCTTTCTATATTATGTGTCAGTGTCTACATTCATCTTTCTTGATGAAATAATATCATGCCCGTAATTATTCAAAAATTATTTCTTCACATTTTCTGAGTTTTAGTTTCTTCTCAACTATCATTTTTATCAGTTTTGCTCAATCCGATGTCTAAAGCGTCGATAATTATTACAAGTAAATAAAAACTTAATTTTTATGAAATGTAATCGTAAAATTTTTAAATTTCTTAGTTCGACCCATTATATAAAAAATGTTCAAAATAAATTTTATTTTTAATTAACACGATTTTTGTTGATTTACCGAAAATAACTAGTGAGATTCGTAAATGTTCGAAAAGTCTTTGTTTATACTTTGGTCACAATTTTCTTAGTTGACAAGCAAAATTTGTCGTTTCAAATTTCAAGTCATGGTTTAAATGATTTCCTCAATCCCTCTTAGGTTTTCTTGAGGTATACAAAAACATTTACCCCTAAACAGGAGTTTTGTGACAATCCGTTAATTTATGGTTGATATTTTATTCTCAAGTATTATTTAAAAACATTATTTTTAATGTTATATTATGAACTCACTTATTTTTGGGAAGAAATTTGGATTTACGTCTTGAAGTAGCATCGACTACGTCTAAACCGGAGGATTCAACGTTACGTGCTTACGTTTACATACACCGTTTTGGTGACAGTCCGACATTTCAGAAAATAAATTTGTCCGTGAATATTATTTTGAGATTTTAAATTTATGTTGGTTCATAAACTCACAAACTTACGAGAAGAGATTAGGACTTACGATTTTAATTTAACGTCCTTTACGACTAAACCGGAAACCTTAGGATTACGTATTTACGTTTTCGAACTCCGTTTTTGTTGAGACAATTTTTATAAGATTCGTTTTGTGTCGTTGATTCATAATTTATAAAAACATTTTTGAACCGAGGGCACGCAAATCAAGGAAACTAGAATCGAGGAATACCCGTAAATTAGTGGGATGAGACAAGATAAATCTTGCCCCACGCCACTAGCATGGGACGGCCAACTTGGACACCACATCAAAGATGTGACACCCTTGTAACAACAATGCTTACACTTGTAAGGTAAGCTTACAAGTTAACCCAACTTTCCCACTAAACAAACAAAACAATCTATCCTAAACCACTTCCCATTTTCATACATGCAAATCAACTCAAAATCTCTCTCTCTCTCTCTCACTCATCTATGCCGTCCCACCATCATCACCATACACACCATTTTGATCAAATTTAACCATAAACCTTATGTTATTTCTACATATGATGATGCCCTTTCGAAGATATGAAGATTGGTGGTGATTATAACATCCAAGGAGGAGTTTCTATGGAGTCTTGGGGCTGATTTTCCACAAGGAGTTCTTGAAGAATGGTGGTCTTGAAGATGGTCTTGGTTTATCACAAGTTTCTCCATCAAAATCCATGTCTTGATCATAACCTACATCATCATGGTGGTATAAAGATTGTTCTCCCCATCCTTTTGTTAATTTTTATTATGTAATCATGTATTTTCTTCTTAATGTATATATGTATGATGATATATGATGATAAAAATATTGTGTGGGGATTTGGTGTTGATAATCATGGGTAAATAGATGAAAAACTATATGTAAAAAGGTTAAAATCATGCTTAAAATGATGGCTGTATAAAACAGTAAAGAACCATGGGATGAACTGATAAAATGGCATAGATTAATGGACATACAGTAAGTAATATGTCTTGTACACATGTGAGAGTTGGCCATGCAATGGAATCATTATAATGAGTGAGATATGATCAAAACAAGTTTAGAGTACCAATCTGGATAGTCAGTTTGGACGGACTGTTAGGGATATTTAGAGTTGGATTGAGCAGTATCTAAATCTAAGTTAATTGTAGCACATCTCATGTAGTTTATGGTGTCTAAAAATGAGCTTCTCTCTCCTTGTAGAACTCAAGATATGGTAAAAATGGTGAAAGTGAAAGTAAAAATCAGATTTTGGGAAATTAAAGTATAATAGTATTATATAAGCACTCAAATAAAAATAGTATAAAATGTGAATTAAAACCCACTAACTTATATAATACATTTATATACATATGTATAAGGATAAATTAATGGACATTTTATAAAAATGGTAGTTTGATAGGTTTTATAAGTTATAAAACTATAAACATGATTTTTACGACTTTTTCGGCTATTACCGTAAAATTAACGTTTTTGTTAAATAAAACTTAGACGGTTGGACCCGTCTAATGTAAACTTTTATAAACTCATATACTGATATATAAACATATATAACAAGTAAAAACCGATAAAATCCGAACTATAAAACATACGGACATTAACGGGCTAAGTTAACGTTATTGGACTAATAATACAACAAAATGGACTAAAACACTTATAAAAAGTACTTATTGGGCTTAACCCAGTTGGGCCTAACATGTAAAGTGTAAATACTGATAATACAAGTATAAAATGGATTAATACAAGTTAATGAACTTATAATAGGCTTATTGAACCTAAAACATGTAAATAGGTAAAACTAGTATAAAAGTTATCAACACATAACACTAAAATAAGTAAATGAGAATATGTAAACCCACTTGATCATCATATATATAAAATCATCATATGTATACATAGTTGTTATTTTGATACAGTCATTGGACAAAAGTCTAAGACGAGTATTATTTGTCTAGGTTTCCGTGATTGAAGCACGCACCGTACATCCGAATTGCCGATAACCCGCTTTCCTACATCCACGTGAGTTCATAGCCTCGCACTCTATTAAATGTTTTTATGAAATGTTTTATAAACCCGCGAGGGAGATAACATGTTAGTTTTTATAAAATAATACACTAGTTGTCCCGATTTTCTGTTTATTGATTTGGACCCGAATGATTGTATGACCCGATGAATGATTAAATGACCCGATAGATGAAATGAAATGGACTATTAAAGTTAGGTTATGTCACTAAAAATTCCCATTAGCATGAATTGTGAACTACCGGGATTTGGTAGACGCTTATGCATATAATAGTACTATTTGGGGACGATCACCCCAGTTCGCGCCTTGACGGTTGATCCCCGTCGTGCCACATTGATTGGTAAGCGAATTTATGTATGAGAAGATTACACAAGCGTGATTATTGTGACGACACGCTAATTAGATGGGAAAATTGAGTTTCGGGCTAGCTACCCGTTATTTGGTTTAGTAAGGTAACAATGTCATGCGGCTTGTAATAATCCAACTAACGAAATACTGCTTTAAGCATTAAATTACGATATATTGCCTGACTAGCAATACGGGGTCTTACTATTGATATTATGTTCGTGTTTTGGTTTTCATAACCATATTCATATAAGGGTTTTTATTTCTATACAACGTTATAAAACGTATTGTATGATATTTTTACGACATTAGTTCGTATAATGGTTTTGAAGGCGAAAGCCTATATTATGATTTTGATAAAGATTTGTATAAAATGATTTTGGCTATTTTATGGCCTATTAGAAAGATTTGTACAAAATGATTTTCGGTAATAATTTTATACCGATGTTATATTGATGGAATTTATTAAACTCTATGAATTCACTTGGCGTTATCGCTGACCTTTTCTTTTAACATATTTTATCTTAGGTACTTGAAGGTAATTCTCGGGAAGACAACAAGAATTCATGGCCCGCACCTAAATAATAATTTCCATTCAAATTCTTTGTAAAACTTGTATGAAATATTATGAATTGGGACCTATGTAACTTTGATAATTATGAATGGAAATGCTTTATTATTAAACGACGCGATTTTTATGCGTTGTCTATGATGTGAGTAATGTGCTATCCCGTAACACCAACGAGTCTTTCGCTGTATTGAGTTGTATAAATTTGGGGGTGTTACAGTTTGGTACCAGAGCTCTCGTTATAGAGAACGAAAGATTTTTAAAACCAAGGTTTTGAATAAAACTTTTCAAAATCTTTTAACTATAAACATTTCTCTAAAAATGTCTAAAAATCTTTTGACTATAACGATGCCGAAGAATTCCCGAGTTACCGACAAGGCCAGACAGAGAAGTGTTATTTTAATATATATATATATATATATATATAACTTGGATTATATATATATATATATATATATATATATATATATGATGTAATTTTGTTACATGATTGTTTGATGATTATTTTTATATTTATACGAGGTATTTATACGACGTAGATTGTCACAAGGTACCCTAACTCTCCAAGCAAATCAATCGAAGCTATTCCGGTAGGAATTCTAGCTATCCAAGATCTAAACCAAGTTGTGGATATTTATGATCCCAACGAAATGGTTGATATTCGTAGGAATGTTGATAATAGTTGATTGTGATATTAAAAAAGAATTGGCGAGATTAAATCTGATATCGATGTCATGCCGATCTTTCCTTATAGAGTGGAATTTGACAAAACGTTACCACCTGGAAAGGTGTCATCTGATTCGTTGTCATCCAATTCTTAAATTGAAAATCGAAAGGGTGAATGTTGCACTTGAGGCTATCAATGGAACCATTACCCAAAAGCCTCATGCCACTAGTACCTTTCCGAGAAATATTGAATGTGTGAGTCATCTCATGCTAGTGACTCATTTGATAAATATTGTTGTAAGGAGTTATAGGATTGGAAATTAAGTGTTGTTCATATTGAGATTTTATTGCCTTTACAAGGCCGAAGAATAAGGTTGAAAGTACTAGAAAATGAGGTAGGATATCGAATTGAGTATAAAATTGGTTAAAACTTGACTAAACTAAAATTTAACCCGTATGGAATATGAGCTTGCTAAAAGGAAGTCGTTAAGTTCTGTGATTGAATTATAAGGTTTTAATTGATTGTAGGTTTGTGTTAAGGGTTGTTCCTAGGCCATTGTCCAATGACGAGGATGCCCAGTGTCCAAGAAATAAATTGAAGAAATCTTCTTCTGAATTGGGACCGATGGATCTTCCGGGACATGTGGAACACCTAATAACTATTATAGACTAGTATTCATTGTAGTATCTTTTAAAAATCCCTAACTTAACTGAGATATCAGTTGGTAGGATGAGTTTTGGAAATTGTATGACATAGCGACACGTAATATGTTACGGTACAATTTGACTTGTTTGAGATTAATGAAAAGACTACCTTTGATTGCTAAATTCTACATGTATCGATGTTATCTATCATTTCTTGCTTCTTCCTAATGCTCGCATTAGTGATGCAACCATTGAACAAGTACTCATCTTGATTTGAGTTACGTTGTGGATTATTCTTTTTGAGTGCCATCGAGATCATGAACCTCATGATTAATTGGCTAAGCTCATTTCCTATTATATTGTAGTTAGTCCTTGGTGAACAAGCTTTCATCACTCTTTTGCAGATCACTCATTGTTTTTATAAGATAAAACAGTATCCCTTGAGAAAAATTGAATTTTCATCACCATATGGATTATTTAAAGTGAGACTTATAAATAATCGTTATCGAAATGAAGTTGTTTATAAAACACCTTGGAAAACTCAATTGTTTTCATAAAAAAGAAAATCTTTGTAAATTTATTTTTGATTTTTATTTAAGAATTAAGCATGAAAATGTTTTTATTATAAACATGATGATAAAGTTTTGACGAACTGAGTATTACATCGTTAATCTTGAAATTATATATAGTTGCGCGCCTACATACAATTTGGAATTGACCATGCAAGGCTGATTAGTAGTCACCATAAAACTGATTAATAAACACTAAATTTTCTTTGAAGATTGTGGAAGATTAAAATTTATGAGATCTGCAAGAAGTGAAAAATAAGGACATAGTGTTAGGGACACCTACATATGTGTTTGTAGCATCTATTCTTCTGAGTCGAATTTACTCATCTATAGAAATTGTCTTATTTGACAATTGACAATTCTTTCTTGTCCAATTCTCCCGTAGTGAGATTCTTAGGAAAAGTATCTGATTACCGAGTGTTGATACCCGACTGGATGTATTGACGTTCTTATCATTTCTTATGATTTGATTTCATTTGAATGACCTGGGTAACGATCCGAGGAGCTTTCAAATGCGTACTCAAATTATGGAAACATGGGATATATTCATATTCGTTAAATATTTTCGTCTATATCTGATTTGAAATTCTATCGCGTAAATCATGCGTTAACCTTACTCTTTTAAGGTTAGTTATGTCTCCCGATATCCTTGAATTTGTGAAGGATTATGAGTTATTATTAGTCTTTTGAGAAATTCACATCTTATCGACGACAATGAAACTGGAAAGTTAATAGTGCCAGTAGAATGGATTGATTGATTATGACATGACGACATTGTCTTAATTGATGGGAACTCGAGTAGAATTCCCCTAAATGATAAGATATTAATTATCAAAAGTGATCTAAATATTCTTGATGGATGACCATATCCTGTATTTAGACTTGAAATTATACCGTGAATGGTTGTGAATTAGTCATAGATATTATAATCTAGAAAGAACCTAATATGAATTTATTAAAAGATGTTTCTGTTATCTGAAATTTTAGAAGGTATTTGTTCGTAAATTACCTAGACTTTTGCCACTAAGACAAGTTGAAATTGGTATTGATTATACTTCCGATGCTGCACTTGTGGCTTGTGCACTGTACGTCAGCACCACCTGAATTAAAGGAATTACCGTACAACTGAGAGAGTTGTCGGAGAAAGATTTTATTCTACCAAGCTCGTCATCATGAAGAGCTATGGTATTATCATTCCTTATATTTATAGATTACTGTGAACTGAGTAAATTGACAATCGAAAACGATATCCATAACTCGAAATGGAAGATTTGTTCGATCATTTACAAGGTTCTAGCGTATGTTTTAAAGATTTGATCCATGGCATGGTTATCATCAACTTCGCGTCCGTGAAAAAGATTATCTATTCCAATCATTACATCTAGAACTTGTAATGAACATTATGAGTTTCATGTGATGTCGCTTGGATTGACCAATGCACATGTAGTATTCATAAATTTGGCGAATCACGTGTGTAGGCTGTAATTTGATAAATTCATGCTTGTGATCATTAAGGACTATTTATTTGTTTATAAGAATAAGAATGAGTTAATAATTATTTATAGATTGCCCTGAATTGACCGAACAATGAAAACCTATACCTTAAATATTTAACATACGATTAAAGACTTAATCCTTTACATTATTTGACCGTGTGATTAATAAGATAATGGAATCTATATTGATTCTTCAAAAATTTAGAACCATTTTAAGACTTTAGATTTTACCAAAAAGAAATGGAAATACGTTTTGACAGATATTTTATCAAAGAAATTTTTAAGGGATTATTTCCTTATACACAAATCATTTAACTAAACTCCTGTTTAGGGGTAAATGTTTGTGTATACTTCTAGACAACCTAAGAAGAATTGAGGAAACTATATAACTTATTACTTGAAATTTGAAACGACAATTTTTGCTTTTCAACTAAGAAAATTTTGACCAAAGTATAAACAAAGATTTTTCGAACATTTACGGATCTTATCAATTATTTTAATTATTCTTGATAAATCAACAAAAATCTTGTTAATTAATTTCAAATTTATTTTGAACATTTTTATATAATTGGTCGAACTAAGAAATTTAAAATTTTTACGTTTACGTTTCATAAAAATTGAATATTTATTATTTAGTTACTTGTAATATGTATCGACGCTTTAAACGTCAGATTGAGCAAAACTGATTAAAATGATAGTTGAGACGAAACTAAAACTTAGAAAATATGAAGAAAGAATATCTGAGTGAATTGTGGACACGATAATTATATCATCAGGAGAGGTGAATTTAGATATCGACGCATTATGTAAAAAGTATAAAGAACCAATTAGGATGTTGATAGGTGTGTAAACACCCATCCTTTTTACCACTTAATTACAATAATAACCGGACCAAAACGTGTATTTTAGGTCTTTTATGTTAGAATTATGCGTGGTTTGTGTTTTTGTTGTGATTTAGGATGAAATTGTGAAGAGTGGAGAAAACACGGCATTTACGGGCTTTTATTGAAGAAAAAGATGAAAAGACGAAGTCAAGAAGTCAAGAGTGCGAAAAGAACGGAAGTCCAAGACCAATTCTGAAGATTTATGGAAGAAAAAGTCAAAAGACGGAAGTTCACTAAAAGCCGAGGAACTCAAGTCTATTTTATTGAAGAATTAAAAGACGAGTTCAAAAGAAATCTCGAGCCACAAGTCATTAGAGTCCAAGTTTAAAGATTAGAAGAATAAAGGACTAATGGTGCAATTAATGAAGATTAAAGGCTTAAGGACCTAATGACGCAATTAAGAAGAAAGGAAGGAGGGGAGGAAGCTTCCTAATCCTCCCCTATATATAGATTAGCCTTAATCACTTTTCATTTTGTTGGGTGGCTTGACAAACCATTTCTTCCATTTTCATTTATGCACATTTACTTTCTTGTCCAATTTACATTGATTGTCTTGCACCTTAATTACCATTTAATTTCAAGTAAGTTTCCATTTAATTCTTGTCAATCTTTATTTTATCTTGTTAATCTCCTATCTACCTTTCTTAATCTTTGATTTATATGTTTATGTTTATGTTCATGTTCATGTTCATGTTCTTATTTTGATCAAAGTGGGTTTTGATTATTGTGGTTAGTTTTGTTAGTTTTATTAATTTGGATAGTTTGTCTATGATTATTAGATGTTTTGTTAATTAGTTTGGTTTAATCTTGTGTTTTATTTTGGTTAAATTGTGGTTAGATTTGTGTTACTGTAATACCCTGTTCTTCGGGGGTGTTTGTTTCTGTTACTGTGATTCCCAGGAAAGTTCCGGATCAACTCTTTGTTCACAAGGAAAACTTTCGAACCAAGGTATTTTGTTCATTCGGAAGAGTTCCGAATAAGACTTCCGAATCAAGGCTTTGAGCTTCATTCGGAACTTTCAAAAGTTCCGAACCAAAAGTTCCGAACCAAGAAGTTCCGAACGAAGGTTGGGATTGAAAAGTTCCGAACAAGCTAAGACTTCCGAGTCAAGACTGCTCACTCGGAAGAGTTCCGAATCAGTATCTTCTTGTTCATTCGGAAGAGTTCCGAGTCAACATTTTCTTGTTCATTCGGAAGAGTTCCGAACGAAAGTTCCGGATCAAGGAGTTCCGACTCAAGAGTGGTTCATTCGGAACTCAAGAACTTCCGAATCAAGGGTTAAGTAGAACTTCCGAATCAAGCAACTCATTCGGAAGAGATCCGAATCAACATCTTCCGAACCAAGACTTCCGAATCAAGGTTTTTCTTTCAGTTGAGTTCCGAATCAGCAAAGTTCCGAACGAAGGATTGTTTTGGATAAGTGACATATTCAAATCAATTTGTTCCGGATCAAGGATTTTGGTAATATTCCGAGCGAAGAAAAATCATTCCAAACGAAGGTGACATTCCGGATGAGTGATTGTTCCGAACGAAGGATTATTCCGAATGAGCTGTATTCAGGTTCTTTTTAGTTTCTGTTTTTAATTTTTAATTTCAAGCTTTATTTTTCCCGCCTTTTTCCTTAGTCGCACTTTAAGTTTAATTGCCTTAGTTTTATTTTAGCCTCGCCTTATATAGATTTAAGTTTGCATTATTTACTTTTATTGCCCTTTTAATTTCTCGTCACGATTTTTAATACTTGCACCTTTTATTTTAATTAGACTTAGATTTAAATTAACGTCATTTTCATTTACGTCTTGCACATTTATTTTAAACAACCAAAATATTCTTTTTCACCAAAAACAACTAAGTCGTACTTTAAGCCGGAAATCAATTCGTTAAGTTACCGAAAAACGAACCTTTCAACTAGCAAAATCTCATTTTATTAGATGTGTTCCTTAGTAATGATGATACAAAATAAGTTGCCGAACAATTTAAAAATAGCTGATGTTTGCAAAAAGAGATAATATAGATAATAAAAGGGGTTCGCGGCTAATGTGAACCATCAGAATTGAGAAGCCGATGGCGTTGAATGTATAAAAGGTCGTTTGTGGTTGCCTAAATATGGAGATTTAGAAATGTAGTCATATTGAAATCTTGTAAGTATAAGTATTCTATTCCTGTCATTTCTAATTTAATGTATCTTTATCTGAAGAAGTTGTACTAATGGCAAATTATGAAGGCAGACATTGCCTCACATTAGTAAACGTCTAGCTATTGCAAAGGTCATCATCTGAATTTGATTCGATTTGGGTCATCGTCGACAGACTGACCAAATCTGCTAATATCATTCCTGTTAATGATAGATTCTTGATGAAAAAATTGACTCTTTTATATTTAAAGGAGTTGTGTAAACATGGTGTGCCTGTATCGATCATCTCTATCAAGATCCTCGCTTCGCATCGAATTTCTAGAGATTTGCTCAGGAGTCATTGAGAACGAATCTTGAAGAGAGTACTGTTTACCACCCCAAATCGAAGGGACGAGGTAAAGTAATGATACAAAACACTAGAAGTCTTGTTTTATGCTTGAATGATTGACCTTTGGCAATAAACCGTATAATCATTTTCCATTAGAGAGATTATCATTGATAATTATCGTATTAGGATCGAGATCGAATCTTGTTATGATCTAATTATTAGAGCATCTGTAAGCAGGAGTTGGGATGAAGACACCCGACATACACCCATTGTGAGTTGGACATGTCTTTTAGGTTTAAGGTTTCCTATAATGGCGAACCTAACCTTACAAAATACTCGACCCGCGAGACCTGAAATGATTGTTGAAATTAGGATCTGATTATTGACTGCCGGTAGTGGGCAGGAGGTTATGTGAATATGAAATATAGATCTTGAAGTGCCAGATGGGTAGCGAAGTTATGCCAAAAACTTTAACCATGGGAAAATGAATTGACGATCTGGAAGATCATGGGATATAAGTCCCAGTTGTATGGGACCATAGAGATGATGTAAAAGATGGTATGAAAGGCATATAAGCTGGATCTACCCTAGGACTTCCAAGTGCTGCGTGAATTATGTTTCGTATATCGAACTTGATAAAATGTCTATCAAATGAAAATCCGATTGTTTCTTAGTAATGTTTAGATCGGCGAAAAGTTGCATTCATCAAAAACCCGTGAACATCATGGATAGAGAAAGTAAGTCAACATTAAGCCTGATCTTATTCCCGTAGTTATGTTTGATGAAACTCGCGTATAGTGATGAATTACACTTGTGAGAAAAGACCGAATGTGGAGGAAATACCCACATGGCTTTAACTCTATAAGAAGCGAATAGTAAGATGATCTTTGAGGACAAAGATCCTGTTTAGGGGTAAATGCTGTGACAATCCGTCAATTTATGGTTGATATTTTATTCTCAAGTATTATTTAAAAACATTATTTTTAATGTTATATTATGAACTCACTTATTTTTGGGAAGAAATTTGGATTTACGTCTTGAAGTAGCATCGACTACGTCTAAACCGGAGGATTCAACGTTACGTGCTTACGTTTACATACACCGTTTTGGTGACAGTCCGACATTTCAGAAAATAAATTTGTCCGTGAATATTTTTTTGAGATTTTAAATTTGTGTTGGTTCATAAACTCACAAACTTACGAGAAGAGATTAGGACTTACGATTTTAATTTAACGTCCTTTACGACTAAACCAGAAACCTTAGGATTACGTATTTACGTTTTCGAACTCCATTTTTGATGAGACAATTTTTATTAGATTCGTTTTTTGCCGCTGATTCATAACTTATAAAAACATTTTTCGTAAAACGACCCGAGGGCACGCAAATCGAGGAAACTAGAATCGAGGAATACCCGTAAATTAGTGGGATGAGACAAGATAAATCTTGCCCCACCCCACTAGCATGGGACGACCAACTTGGACACGACATCAAAGATGTGGCACCCTTGTAACAACAATGCTTAAACTTGTAAGTTAAGATTACAAGTTAAGCCAACTTTCCCACTAAACAAACAAAACCATCTATCCTAAACCACTTCCCATTTTCATACATGCAAATCAACTCCAAATCTCTCTCTCTCACTCATCTATGCCATCCCACCATCATCACCATACACACCATTTTGATCAAATTTAACCATAAACCTTATGTTATTTCTACATATGATGATGCCCTTTTGAAGATTTGAAGATTGGTGGTGATTATAATATCTGATATTGAGTTTTTAGTCACTTGTTTTAGGAAAAACAAATAACCGTGGCAAGTATTAAGTTGCACGCTTTAGGAAAAACGTAAAACCGAATAAATGCGGGTTCGTTCTCGAAGGAGGTGTGTGTATTAATGTGCCAATATATATAAAATAAAAATGTTTGGATTAGTGACGTTTTTGGTTTAAAGAGAGAAAAAGAAAAGACGAGCTACGATTACGATTAAACTACGACGTTGACGTAAAACGATAACGTAATTACGTAAAACGTGACGAAATTAAAAATAAAACCTAAAAATTAATTAAAATATTAAAATAAGTCTAAAATAATATAAATAAGAATAAAAATCCAACAAATATATTTTAAAACCTTTTATTAATTAAATATTCAATTTTTAATGCTAATTAAACAAAAATTAAATATAATTAACAAAATGTCCAAAATATTAATTTATTGAACTAATAACTAACTTATATTATTTAATGACTAAAAAGTATTTTTCCTAAATTTTCAAAACTATTTTTCTATTTTTTAAACACTAAAAACTATTTTTAAGCTAAAATAATCATAAAAAATAATAAAATAATGCCAAAATTAATGTGACAATTTTAAAAATCCTAAATTACCCTAATGAACAGTAGAAAATTGAAAAAGTTTGAAAAATGTAAAAGTTTGCACTAAAAGACAAAACAGATTAATAATAAAACCCTAATTAACCTAATTTAATTCTAAAAAATAATTAAAACATGAACAGTGAAATATTTTTTAACTAAAAATCTTAAATTAATATTATAAATCTAAGAAATAATTTTAAAACTAAAAATATTGATTTTTCACACTAAAAGACAAAAACAGATATATTAAAAAGTAATTAAATTAGCTAAATAATCTAAAAATTATTTAATGAACAGTAACTAGGAAATAAATTATACTGAAAAATCAGAAAATGAATAAGAAAAATAATGAAAAACGTTTTAAGGTCTAATTCCTAATTAAGGGCACAAAAGACAAAAAATTTATAAAACTGATAGTGACATGTGATGCTTTCTGTCTTTTAGTGCAACAGGGGAAACCAGCAAACTAGCAGGAGGAAGTGAGTTCCCACTGCTAGTGCAAATAAGCTGACAAAAAAAAATGAAAAGCTTAGGAAAGCTTTTCTTGTGGCTTTTCTTGGATAATAGGGCACCCCCACAACCAGTTGGGTTGTGGGGAGTCAATAATACAAGAAAATAAACAAGTTCAAGCACAAAATCACACAAATGGGGAAAATGAAGTGACTGTAAATGGGTTGACTGTTTGATGAACAGTGATCTGTCAAAAATGGAACAAATATGGATTTTACAAGCCAAAATCTTGCACACAACTCAACCAAATCACACACAAATGGTTACAAACCCTAGGCCACACTACCTTTTAACAATCAATACAAGTTCAAGGAAAATATTGCACTAAATCATGCTTAAAAAGGAGTTTCTGATTTTTGAGCTACACTTACCAATTTTGAACATGCATTTTCATCAAAAGCCTAACCAAACTAAAAGAAAGCACTGTAATTACCTTTATCTAACACAAAGAGATGTACCTAGACTGAATATAAGCTAAAAAATGTTACCAATCCTAGCTAAATTGCAGATCCAAACACCCCCTTATATTCTGCTAACACTATTTTTCAAACCAAAATGCTTCAAATTAACAACAAACCTATTATTATCAAATCTAACATGCATACATACCCTTTTGCAGCAATATTAAACAGGAAAAAAGCAACATCTAGCAATTCTACACAACATCTCATTAATGCACATAAAACATCAAGAAATTTCCAAATGGGGTTCAAGCCTAATACCTTGGGCTGATGCCTTCCAAGTGAGATGTTTTTGAGCTTTTATGAGCTTATGGGAGCTGGTAGAGAAAGTCTTGCTGGAGGAATCCAAGAGGACCCTAAGCCAAAACAATATCTTCAATAAAAAAAATGGAATGGGAATGAAAGAGGTCTTTCTTTGATGCCTCATTGATACCTGCACACAACAACCAACAAGAACAGAAACTACAAGCTCAAATAAGCTAAGCTCATAAGCTAGCTTATGAGCTGGCTTATTTAAGCAGTAAGCTACAAAAAACGGGACAAAAGATTTTTCTTTCAAAAACCTATTAGATGAAACCAAACTTAAAACCAAACTTGAAATTTTTTAAAAACTTTAACAAAGAACTGAATTTAGTCCATGATTCCACTTTCACTTCATCATGGGGTGAATTCAAAACCTTTTTCAAGAAATTTTAAAAACATAAATTTTCTGAAAATCCTTAGAACACGTTTAACAATTTTTGAAACCTATAACTAAATTGCAAAAATAAATGTTGCTCTAAGAAAGCATGAATGGAACTCAGGATACTTTGCAAATAATTCTTACTAAAACTTTAAATATTCATTAGATAAAAAAGGAATTTACAAAGTAAACTGGAACAAGGAAAAAGGGTTCACAGGCGAACCCTTTATATACTACATTAAGGAACATTCTAGTACATGAAACAAACTGAAAAACCCTAGCTATGATTTTCCTCTTATGCCCTTGGTCAAAAGTCTTGATTTTTGGTCTTTGATGCCTTCACGTGATTGTCCAGCTGTTGTTTTGATCTTGAATCGTTAAAATGGTCCTTAGGGAGCACGAAAATGATAAGGACTGTTGATTTGCTGTAGGATTCCATTTTTGCCAAAAAAGAGTGAAGCAAGGTTGTCCGTGTGGGGTCCAGGGGTCACGGGAAAGGTTTCTGGGTGTTGGGTTTAGGTTAGGGACATCTTAATCATGTTTCTGGAGGTTTGGGGCAAAAACCCCTTTGGTTTAAGTTGGGTTTGAGTTTGGGTTTATGTGGGAGAGGAGAAAGGGATTAGGAGTTTTAATCCAGGTTTGGGGGATTAGTTTTTTGAAATTAGTGTTTACCTCCCAAACTTAAACTGATTTTAATCAGTTTAATAAACCGAAAGTGGAACATGACGTGGGGGAAAGGAATGAGATGATTGGTTGGAATGGTTGATGTGTCAAAATGATAGGATGGGAATAGTTGAGATATCTTGGTAGATTTGGCCCTTGCACTCCTTCTTTCTTGTCTTTTTGAATTAAACAGCTTATAACAAGACTCCCTTTGTAATAACTTAGGATAAGTTGTCAATATTGGCACAATATATTTTCCAATCTTAATATAAGGATCATATATGCAAATAATGCATTCTTCAAGGGCTTCCTTGTATAATCTTGGAAATTTAGGGACCCCAATGTAATATATGAGTTTTACAGGGGTATAAATTGCCAAGTCTTCCAAATTTGAGGGACCATTCTTGCCAATTCTTCAAACTTCAAGGACTTCAATGGAAAATCATGATTCGGGTCCGGTTCTTTGTGCGGCTTCGTTTCCCGTGTTCGTTTTTGCTCTATTCTTGTAATCTTTTGGTGAATTCACGATATCCATACCTGAAATACATAATGAACAAACACAGGCATATTTTTGGGTATTTTGATGATATTTTAAGCGTTTTAAGCCCGATTTGGACGATGAGACTATGTATAAATACAGTCTCATCACTCCCCCATACTAAACCATTGCCGTGTCCCCAGGCAATGCTAGAATTAAGTATCGTAGCACTTCCAAACTTCATTTATGATGACTTTTATTCAAGACATAAATTTAAATAAACTACTACACGCGTTTTAGACATAATGTAATGTTTTCATCACGATTAAGTGACTTTTGGGATCATAGAACAAGAACACGTGAATGCTTCGTTAGAAATAATTTCGTCGTCCTCGATTTTCACCCAATTCCATGCTAAGCGTGTAACGAGATCATTGTTATTATAAGTTAGCAACACGATCACTTCTCATGAGTGTTAATTACGAACCTAAAATCCCTTATTCCTACTTGGTATCTCTTATATTTTATTTTGTCTTAATGATCACGAGGATACATCATTGACTTATGCGTGAATAGAGATTAAGTCTAAAAATAGGAACTTAACGGTGTAACCAAAATCATTAAATTAATAATTCATCCCAATAGACAACGATGTCAAAAAATTAAGCCAACAAGAAGGATCGATAAACACGGTTTTATAACGGTTTTGAACATGAGACTTATTACCAAGACTTTTATACGCCCCCTAACGGAAGGGCCTTATTATCTTTGGTTTACCCCCATCTTTTATCCAACTTCGCCATGAAGCTTTTATTATGACTTCGGTCTTGCCTTGCCTTTTATTATCCGCCTCATCGGTGGTTTTATTAGCCAAAGACGTATATCCTCACGCTAAAGTGAATTTTGGATCTTTAAAGCTTCGAAGATTAAGGCTTGATTCACTTTCAATTTGGGCATAGATTTTTCGGCCTTGTGAGCTTCAAATTTTTGCTTAATTTAGGTGAGCACTTGAAATCTTATTATTAGGTGAAGCTTTTGATTATTCGGGTGGCAATACTTCAAAACCGTGACGCTGGCGATACCTTAATGTTTTCCCAATTTAATTACATGGAAGCTACCAAAACAAATTAGAAACCCAACAATAGTGACTAAATCGCCAAATCAATATTTATTAACAATTATTTATGCAAAAGCGTTGGGAGAATAAGCTAATAATTACTACACATAAAATCGTGACGATTACGAGACTTATAAATAACTCTATCATTTCTCGTCCTCATTTAAGAGACTTAGCCTAAAAAGTTAAGGAATCGAAGCTAAGTGCTCAACACGCACGGTCGAGTCAAAAATTACTCTTATTCTCACCATCGGAAAACCTACATTCGTGTCTTAAACACTTATGAAAAACTAGAAAAATTTTAAAATTTGGCCATTTTTAGCCTTATTTTGGATAAAACGATAACAAAAAGATGAATATTGGGTTGCGTGTTGACGTAAGCAAGGTGAAGTATCTACTCACCCCCCATACTAAAACTAAACATTGTCCTCAATGTTTCGAGTCTAGGGGTGTAAACACCCCCATACTAGAGACGAAGTCGAATGCTTAATCTCGAGCATGGAAAGGGTAAAACGAATAACCTACAAGCCGTTTATGAATTATGCTAATAAGATAAACGTTAGAACATAAAAGGATATCATCGGATATCGGAATCTCCAAAGGCAACGATCGAAGCTCGAGTGATCCGTAAAACGAACACGAGAGGCTTCAATGATGACGATGAACCTAATAGATCACAATCACAAACAACCACGAAACAAAGGTTGGAAGAGCACAAGTCCCCTCGTTACATTAACTAAGAAAGCAATAATATGTACAAGGATAAGCATGAGAATCCCCCACGAGGCACCTTGTTTTTGATAACCGAGTCAAAAGCTCGACTCGAATCCCCATAAATGTGATCATTTAGGGATAATCTTGGTATGGTCATTTTTAGTGGGGCTTACATGATAAACAAGGCCCAAAAGTACATGGAGCACTTTAAAAACCCGATAAACGTATACCGGGGTCAAAGATAGCGTCTTCGTTTTCGGATGAAAGACGAAACAACGCTACTCCAACACGAACCCCAATGGGGTAGAAGAAAAGAGATAAGAAGTAGAAAGGTGGGGCAATGGGTAAGGCAACATAATGAGCTACTCGAGGTAGACTCGCACCAAGCAAACGAAAAGATTTTCCATTTATTGCATCGGTGGAAGACCGAGATTTCCCTTTACAAGCAATTCCGGGATCGTAAATCTCGTCCTCGGTGGAGAAATGGGAGGGAACATTCGGGGCTTCCCCCACACTAAAACCACACCAACCGTCGTCAAAAGGAGTAGACGAGGTGGTAGCACTCATATAACGCGGTGATGACGGAGTTAAACATGTAGAAAAATCATTTAAAACATTTTTAAAATCCTTTCCTTTTTCATCGTTTAAAAACTCTTTATGAAAACCCGATTGAATAATGTCGAAAATATTTGGCGTGTCAAATTCAAAATTAGTCGCGCTAAAAATCCTCACATTCAAGTCTTTGGCGGGAGGGGTGGCGGATTATATAAGTTCTCAAAACGTTTATCAATAAAGAACACCGCCCCCTCGGGGTCTACATACTCGTCATCCTCATGAACGTCGATCTCGTCGATTTCTTCATCAAAGATAGGCTTGTCAAACCAAGGTTTGTCATTCCCCTCCTTGAGTATCTTAGAAACTCTCTCGAAAAGATCACGATCAAGCACGAAACTATCATTCTTTTGTGGGGATCGTTGATAAGTTAGATCCTCACGAATGTGGTAAACGTCATTCTCAAATGAAGAGTGTTGATTAGGTAACTCCTCGAGAATGGGATTTTTAGTGGTCACTTTAGTTCGTTCGTCATCGAAAATAAGACGTTCCAACTCATCAAGTTCATCCTCGATTTTGGAAAAGTCAACCTCACTCGTAGGTGGAAGTGAAGGCATAAGAGCTAGCTCTCGTTCAATGATTTCCTCAATCTCGGGATCAAACTCATAATCAGCGTACTTCACATGTTTCTTCTTAGGAGAATCAAAAATAGCATGTGGATGTCGAAGTACGTGATCAAGCTCGGCAAAATCGCCATCGTCATCGTCAAAGAAAGAGTCGATGTGAGCACTCACAACCATGGACTTACAAGTCAAATGACTATGCTTAGGTGACTTTTCTAAGACGAGAGGATCGATGTCGATAAACCCTTTAGCCTCAACGGGTGTTGGGCTAGGCAAAGGAGGCCCTTCGATGGAGTAAGAAGTTGAAGCCTCAAAGACGTGGTCCTTCGAAGGTGGTGAAGACGAGCCCATTTTGGTCTTTGTCGTGATGGCACTAACGTCGCCCTTCGGAATTGGTGTTTCACTTGTTTCGCTAAAAACATCCCAAAGTGAGTTTTCATCCTTAAATTTACACATACCCTTTTGAATTAGGTACACGTATTCTTTATCATCAAAATCATCATCTTTAAAACCGTTTTTCTTAATTCTTTCAAAACATGCATCAAGCTTCATTCTTTCCGCTAAAGTAAACATTTTGAAATCATTAGAATTTGAATCATTAGGTTTTGAAACCTCGGTTTTTTCATTCTCATTAAACCCTTGGGATTTTCTAGCGAAAAAGTCTATTTTCTCATCCCCATATCTCATAGTAAGTCTCCCCTCGTGAACGTCGATTACGGTTCTAGCCGTCGATAAGAATGGTCGGCCTAAAATAATGGGACATTTAGGGTCACACTCGTAATCGGATATAATGAAATCCGCGGGAAAAACAAACTTTCCAATCCTAACATAGACATCCTCGGCTATTCCAATTGGTATTAAAGGTGTACAATTTGCAAGCTCGATAGTCATGTTCGTGGGGGTAAGCGAAGGCAATATCATCAATTTCCAAAGAGAATGAGGCATGAGATTGATGCTAGCACCTAAATCGGCAAGGGCTAAACATCCCTCAATCTCGGAAAAATCACAAGGTAGTAGAAATTGGCCCGGATCCTTTTCCTTTCTCGGCATACGCCTTTTAGGTTTTTTAAGAAGGATTGAAGCACAAGTTTCTTCAAGGGTTACTTTGGTAAGGTCGACAAAGCTCTCTTTTGAACCGTGGATGGAATTTGAGGTACACGAGGGTGTGCACTCTTTTCCTTGGTCGCCACGTTCACCCCATCGACTTTAGAACAAGAAGACGTCTTAGAAGTCGAGGGTTGAGAGGGATAAACAACACGGAATCCTTCAAGGTTAGGGGTAATCACACGACCTTTCTCACGAGACGAGGCGGCTTTACATTGTTCTTTCGGATTAGCAACGGTGTCACTAGGTAACGAACTCGATGACGAACCCGAGGCTTTGTTCATAATGGCCGAAAACATCTTTTTAATATCAATTTGCCCTTGCTCAATCTTCGTGTTTTGCAATTTCAAAGTATTAGAAAAGTCATTTTTCAAAGTACCAATTTCTCCCTCTAATCGTCTCATATTAGCCTCATTCGCTTTCATGTAATTTTGAAAATCGTTTGACGAACTATTTTGATTTGAATTAAAGTTCCCTTGGTTTTGATTACTTCTTTGAAAATTGTTTTGATTACCACTTGAAAAATTGTTTCCTTGATTGTTATCTCGATTTTGCCAAGTTATATTACGACCTTGATTATAACCTCCTTGATTTTGATTCGAAAAATTTCCTTGTTGATTATTTCCTTGAAAATTGTTTCGATTTTGAAAATTGTTGCCTTGGTTATAATTGCCTTGTTGTAATGGACCCGCATTATTTTGATTTTGAAAATTGTTGTTTAACGCACTCACATTCGACGTTTGGCCATCAGTAGCCGCACACTCGTAATAATTATGAGGTCCACCACAAAACGTACACGAAACCTCAACCGCTTTCACCGTAGCGGGAGCGTCTTTCTTTTGCATCTCAACGAGAAAAGACGTGAACACATTCGTCAACTTATCGACTTTCGCATCAACTCTCTTAATGTCGCGATTAGAATTACTAACATTGGCGACATTGGCAACACTCGGTGCATTGCGGAGTTGGTAAACCTTGGATCGGTTCTCGATAATTATCAATGCATCTTTCGGAGTTTTGCACAAAAAGTTGCCACTGGCGGCGGAATTCAACGAGTCTTGTTCGTGAAAATTAAGACCGTTGTAAAACGTATCGATTTGGTGCAACTCGGAAAAACCATGGTGAGGACATTGCCTAAGCAATTCCTTAAAGCGATCCCACGCGTCTCTAAAAGATTCATTCGGTTTTTGCTCAAATTTCGTAATTTCATTTTTGAAAAACGTTGTCTTAGACGGTGGAAAAAAATAATTAACGAACTTGGAAACAAGATCCTTCCACGTAGTTATCGAATTAGGTGGCTCTTTCTCGTACCAATCCTTGGCGGCACCATCGAGCGAGTACGGAAAAAGCATAAGCTTGACGACATCGATGTCGACGTTCTTAAACTTGCTCGTGGCTAAAAGACGATCAAAATTCCGAATATGGTTGTGAGGATTGTCGGCTTCACGACCTCGAAACTTTGTAGCTTGGATCAACGAAAGCATTCCGCTCTTAATCTCAAAATTCTCCGCTTCGATAGCGGGAATTACGATCGCGTCTCCATAACCCTCGGTGGGCGCTTGGAGCAATTCCATCATCGAACGATTGTCGTCCATCTCCTCTACGGTTTCTTCAACAACGATATTAGGAACGTCGGTTTCTAATTCTCGTCTACGTCGTCGATTCCTTCGATTACGATTGCGTCGATTCGAAGCTTCACTAGAATTGGAATAATCCTTCGATCGAGTGCGCATGCACTAAGCGTAGAATGGGTGGTAGCAAAGAAGATTCTTTTTGCGGTTTTTTGATTTTTCAATTTTTTTGGTTTTTGATTGGTTTTTTTAATTTTTTTGGATTTTTTGATGTATTACGTAGACACAAATCTACAAATCTCTCCTCGAATCGACTTTCTCGATTAAAGGAGCCTCAAAGAATGAAAACGATCACGTGGAGTGAACATTCTCGATGACTTTAGAACGTTGGTGGAACACCAAAACGTTCAAGAGGGTTTAATCTTGAAAACACAAGCAAATATAATATACGTAGATAATACTTGGGCGGAAAACCCTCGATTAGCTCTCTTTCTCAAAACACGCACAAGCAAGCGGAGGAAACGAGGCGGCGCTAAGCACTTAAGAGCCTTTTTCCTTTAGGTCGTGAAATACAACCGCCTTATACCCACCTTATAGTTTGTGTTAATCAAAATTAAGCCTCACGAAAGTATTTATCTATTTTGCCTTTAAACTTTTGCTTTGGATTCGAATACAATGATCGAGTGATGAAATCCCGAATCAAGGTTGCGTTTTCACGCTTTTGGAGTACTTGTATTTTTATTGTTCTTACGTAGTACAATATAGTAATAATATATTCACAATAAAAACGAAAACCAATATATCTACAATATAGTAAAATGATTGATTTGTGTTTAATTTAGGAAAATTAAACACGATTTATTTGGATAATATAATATAGTAATGAAAAATAACAAAAATGAGTATGTACGATATTCACGCTTTCCAAAAAAATGAAAAGCAAAAACGCACTACTCACACAAACACGATACTAATAATAATGGCACACTAAACACCTCCCCGACAGTGGCGCCAAAATGATATAGTAGTTTTTAGTGATATAAAAGTCTTAGGAAAGACGAGTATAAATGCGGCAAGTATTAATCGACACGATTTAGGAAAACCGTGAAGACGAATAAATTCCAAGTTCGTTCTCGAAGGAGGTGTGTGTATTAATGTGCCAATATATATAAAATAAAAATGTTTGGATTAGTGACGTTTTTGGTTTAAAGAGAGAAAAAGAAAAGACGAGCTACGATTACGATTAAACTACGACGTTGACGTAAAACGATAACGTAATTACGTAAAACGTGACGAAATTAAAAATAAAACCTAAAAATTAATTAAAATATTAAACTAAGTCTAAAATAATATAAATAAGAATAAAAATCTAACAAATATATTTTAAAACCTTTTATTAATTAAATATTCAATTTTTAATGCTAATTAAAGCCCAAAAATTAAATATAATTAACAAAATGTCCAAAATATTAATTTATTGAACTAATAACTAACTTATATTATTTAATGACTAAAAAGTATTTTTCCTAAATTTTCAAAACTATTTTTCTATTTTTTAAACACTAAAAACTATTTTTAAGCTAAAATAATCATAAAAAATAATACAATAATGCCAAAATTAATTTGACAATTTTAAAAATCCTAAATTACCCTAATGAACAGTAGAAATTTGAAAAAGTTTGAAAAATGTAAAAATTTGCACTAAAAGACAAAACAGATTAATAATAAAACCCTAATTAACCTAATTTAATTCTAAAAAATAATTAAAACATGAACAGTGAAATATTTTTTAACTAAAAATCTTAAATTAATATTATAAATCTAAGAAAAAATTTTAAAACTAAAAATATTGATTTTTCACACTAAAAGACAAAAACAGATATATTAAAAAGTAATTAAATTAGCTAAATAATCTAAAAATTATTTAATGAACAGTAACTGGGAAATAAATTATACTGAAAAATCAGAAAATGAATAAGAAAAATAATGAAAAAAGTTTTAAGGTCTAATTCCTAATTAAGGGCACAAAAGACAAAAAATTTATAAAATTGATAGTGACATGTGATGCTTTCTGTCTTTTAGTGCAACAGGGGAAACCAGCAAACTAGCAGGGGGAAGTGAGTTCCCACTGCTAGTGCAAATAAGCTGACAAAAAAAATGAAAAGCTTAGGAAAGCTTTTCTTGTGGCTTTTCTTGGATAATAGGGCACCCCCACAACCAGTTGGGTTGTGGGGAGTCAATAATACAAGAAAATAAACAAGTTCAAGCACAAAATCACACAAATGGGGCAAATGAAGTGACTGTAAATGGGTTGACTGTCTGATGAACAGTGATCTGTCAAAAATGGCACAAATATGGATTTTACAAGCCAAAATCTTGCACACAACTCAACCAAATCACACACAAATGGTTACAAACCCTAGGTCACACTACCTTTTAACAATCAATACAAGTTCAAGGAAAATATTGCACTAAATCATGCTTAAAAAGGAGTTTCTGATTTTTGAGCTACACTTACCAATTTTGAACATGCATTTTCATCAAAAGCCTAACCAAACTAAAAGAAAGCACTGAAATTACCTTTATCTAACACAAAGAGATGTACCTAGACTGAATATAAGCTAAAAAATGTTACCAATCCTAGCTAAATTGCAGATCCAAACACCCCCTTATATTCTGCTAACACTATTTTTCAAACCAAAATGCTTCAAATCAACAACAAACCTATTATTATCAAATCTAACATGCATACATACCCTTTTGCAGCAATATTAAACAGGAAAAAAGCAACATCTAGCAATTCTACACAACATCTCATTAATGCACATAAAACATCAAGAAATTTCCAAATGGGGTTCAAGCCTAATACCTTGGGCTGATGCCTTCCAAGTGAGATGTTTTTGAGCTTTTATGAGCTTATGGGAGCTGGTAGAGAAAGGCTTGCTGGAGGAATCCAAGAGGACCCTAAGCCAAAACAATATCTTCAATAAAAAAATGGAATGGGAATGAAAGAGGTCTTTCTTTGATGCCTCCTTGATACCTGCACACAACAACCAACAAGAACAGAAACTACAAGCTCAAATAAGCTAAGCTCATAAGCTAGCTTATGAGCTGGCTTATTTAAGCAGTAAGCTAAAAAAAACGGGACAAAAGATTTTTCTTTCAAAAACCTATTAGATGAAACCAAACTTAAAACCAAACTTGAAATTTTTTAAAAACTTTAACAAAGAACTGAATTTAGTCCATGATTCCACTTTCACTTCATCATGGGGTGAATTCAAAACCTTTTTCAAAAAATTTTAAAAACATAAATTTTCTAAAAATCCTTAGAACACGTTTAACAATTTTTGAAACCTATAACTAAATTGCAAAAATACATGTTGCTCTAAGAAAGCATGAATGGAACTCAGGATACTTTGCAAATAATTCTTACTAAAACTTTAAATATTCATTAGATAAAAAAGGAATTTACAAAGTAAACTGGAACAAGGAAAAAGGGTTCACAGGCGAACCCTTTATATACTACATTAAGGAACATTCTAGTACATGAAACAAACTGAAAAACCCTAGCTATGATTTTCCTCTTATGCCCTTGGTCAAAAGTCTTGATTTTTGGTCTTTGATGGCTTCACGTGATTGTCCAGCTGTTGTTTTGATCTTGAACTGTTAAAATGGTCCTTAGGGAGCACGAAAATGATAAGGACTGTTGATTTTCTGTAGGATTCCATTTTTGCCAAAAAAGAGTGAAGCAAGGTTGTCCGTGTGGGGTCCAGGGGTCACGGGAAAGGTTTCTGGGTGTTGGGTTAAGGTTAGGGACATCTTAATCATGTTTCTGGAGGTTTGGGGCAAAAACCCCTTTGGTTTAAGTTGGGTTTGAGTTAGGGTTTATGTGGGAGAAGAGAAAGGGATTAGGAGTTTTAATCCAGGTTTGGGGGATTAGTTTTTTGAAATTAGTGTTTACCTCCCAAACTTAAACTGATTTTAATTAGTTTAATAAACCGAAAGTGGAACATGACGTGGGGGAAAGGAATGAGATGATTGGTTGGAATGGTTGATGTGTCAAAATGATAGGCTGGGAATAGTTGAGATGTCTTGGCAGATTTGGCCCTTGCACTCCTTCTTTCTTGTCTTTTTGAATTAAACAGCTTATAACAAGACTCCCTTTGTAATAACTTAGGATAAGTTGTCAATATTGGCACAATATATTTTCCAATCTTAATATAAGGATCATATATGCAAATAATGCATTCTTCAAGGGCTTCCTTGTATAATCTTGGAAATTTAGGGACCCCAATGTAATATATGAGTTTTACAGGGGTATAAATTGCCAAGTCTTCCAAATTTGAGGGACCATTCTTGCCAATTCTTCAAACTTCAAGGACTTTAATGGAAAATCATGATTCGGGTCCGGTTCTTTGTGCGGCTTCGTTTCCCGTGTTCGTTTTTGCTCTATTCTTGTAATCTTTTGGTGAATTCACGATATCCATACCTGAAATACACAATGAACAAACACAGGCATATTTTTGGGTATTTTGATGATATTTTAAGCGTTTTAAGCCCGATTTGGACGATGAGACTATGTATAAATACAGTCTCATCAATATCCAAGGAGGAGTTTCTATGGAGTCTTGGGGCTGATTTTCCACAAGAAGTTCTTGAAGAATTGTGGTCTTGAAGATGGTCTTGGTTTATCACAAGTTTCTCCATCAAAATCCATGTCTTGATCATAACCTACATCATCATGGTGGTATAAAGATTGTTCTCCCCATCCTTTTTTTAATTTTGATTATGTAATCATGTATTTTCTTCTTAATGTATATATGTATGATGATATATGATGATAAAAATATTGTGTGGGGATTTGGTGTTGATAATCATGGGTAAAAAGATGAAAAACTATATGTAAAAAGGTTAAAATCATGCTTAAAATGATGGCTGTATAAAACAGTAAAGAACCATGGGATGAACTGATAAAATGGCATAGAGTAATGGATATACAGTAAGTAATATGTCTTGTACACATGTGAGAGTTGGCCATGCAATGGAATCATTATAATGAGTGAGATATGATCAAAACAAGTTTAGAGTACCAATCTGGATAGTCAGTTTTGGACGGACTGTTAGGGATATTTAGATTTGGATTGAGCAGTAGCTAAAACTAAGTTAATTGTAGCACATCTCATGTACTTTATAAGTTATAAAACTATAAACATGATTTTTACGACTTTTTCGGCTATTACCGTAAAATTAACGTTTTTGTTAAATAAAACTTAGACGGTTGGACCCGTCTAATGTAAACTTTTATAAACTCATATACTGGTATATAAACATATATAACAAGTAAAAACCGATAAAATCCGAACTATAAAACATACGGACATTAACGGGCTAAGTTAACGTTATTGGACTAATAATACAACAAAATGGACTAAAACACTTATAAAAAGTACTTATTGGGCATAACCCATTTGGGCCCAACATGTAAAGGGTAAATACTGATAATACAAGTATAAAATGGATTAATACAAGTTAATAAACTTATAATAGGCTTATTGAACCTAAAACATGTAAATAGGTAAAACTAGTATAAAAGTTATCAACACATAACACTAAAATGAGTAAATGAGAATATGTAAACCCACTTGATCATCATATATATAAAATCATCATATGTATACATAATTGTTATTTTGATAAAGTCATTGGACAAAAGTCTAAGACGAGTATTATTTGTCTAGGTTTCCGTGATTGAAGCACGTACCGTACATCCGAATTGCCGATAACCCGCTTTCCCACATCCACGTGAGTTCATAGCCTTGCACTCTATAAAATGTTTTTATGAAATGTTTTATAAACCCGCGAGGGAGATAACATGTTAGTTTTTATAAAATAAGACACTAGTTGTCCCGATTGTCTGTTTATTGATTTGTACCCGAATGATTGTATGACCCGATGAATGATTAAATGACCCGATAGATGAAATGAAATGGATTATTAAAGTTAGGTTATGTCACTAAAAAGTCCCATTAGCATGAATTGTGAACTACCAGGATTTGGTAGACGCTTATGCATATAATAGTACTATTTGGGGACGATCACCCTAGTTCGCGCCTTGACGGTTGATCCCCGTCGTGCCACATTGATTGGTAAGCGAATTTATGTATGAGAAGATTACACAAGCGTGATTATTGTGACGACACGCTAATTTAGATGGGCAAATTGAGTTTCGGGCTAGCTACCCGTTGTTTGGTTTAGTAAGGTAACAATGTCATGCGGCTTGTAATAATCCAATTAACGAAATACTGTTTTAAGCATTAAATTACGATATATTGCCTGACTAGCAATACGGGGTCTTACTATTGATATTATGTTCGTGTATTGGTTTTCATAAACATATTCATATAACGGTTTTATTTCTATACAACGTTATAAAACATATTGTTTGATATTTTTACAAACATTAGTTCGTATAATGGTTTTGAAGGCGAAAGCCTATATTATGATTTTGATAAAGATTTGTATAAAATGACTTTGGCTATTTTATGGCCTATTACAAAGATTTGTACAAAATGATTTTCGGTAATAATTTTATACCGATGTTATATTGATGGAATTTATTAAACTCTATGAATTCACTCGGCGTTATCGCTGACCTTTTCTTTTAACATGTTTTATCTCAGGTACTTGAAGGTAATTCTCGGGAAGACAACAAGATTTCATGGCCCGCACCTAAATAATAATTTCCATTCAAATTCTTTGTAAAACTTGTATGAAATATTATGACTTGGGACCTATGTAACTTTGATAATTATGAATGGAAATGCTTTATTATTAAACTACGCGATTTTTATGCGTTGTCTATGATGTGAGTAATGTGTTATCCCGTAACACCAAGGAGTCTTCCGCTGTATTGAGTTGTATAAATTTGGGGGTGTTACAAGTTTAGTTAAATATTTTGGTTATAAGGGAATGATTCCTTAAAAATTCTTTTGATAAAACATTTGTCAAACCATTTTTGCACTTTCTTTTTGGTAAAACCCAAAGTCTTAAAAGGGCTCTTAATTTTTTAAGAGTCAATATATATTCCATTATCTATTAATCACATGGTCAAATCATGTAAAGGATTAAGTCTTAAATCACATGTTAAAAAAATTTAAGGTACAGGTTTTAATCGTTCGGCCAATTCAGGGCAATTTATAAGTAATTATTAACTCAGTCTTATTCTTATAAACAAACAAATGGTCCTTAATGATCTCAAGCATGAATTTATCAAATTATAGCCTACACACGTGATTCGCCAAATTTATGAATGCTAAATGTGTATTGGTTAATCCAAACGACATCATGGGAAACTCATAATGTTCATTACGAGTTCTGGATGTAGTGATTGGAATAGATAATCTTTTTCGCAGATGCGAAGTTGATGATAACCATGCCATGGATCAAATCTTCGAATATACGCTAGAACCTTGTAAACGATCGAACAATCTATCATCTTGGGTAGTGGATATAGATTTTAATCGTCAATTTACTTAATTCACGGTAATCAATAAACATAAGGAATGATAATACAATAGTTCTTCACGATGACGAGCTTGGTAGAATAAAAGCTTTCCCCGACAACTCTTTCAGTTGTACGGTAACACTTTCGATTTAGATGGTGCTGATGTACAGTGCACACACCACAGGTGCAGCACCGAGAATATAATCAATACAAAATTCAACTTGCCTTAATGGCGAAAGTCTAGGTAATTCACCAGCAAATACTTCCTAAAGTTTCAGATAACAGAAACTATTTTTAATAAATTCATATTAGGTTCTTTCTAGATTACAAGATCTATGACTACTTCACAACCATTCACGGTATAATTTCAAGTCTAAATGCAGGATATGGTCATCCATCAAGAATTATTTAGATCACTTTTGATAATAAACATCTTATCTTTTTAGAGGAATTCTACTCGAGTTCCCATCAATTAAGACAATGTCGTCATGTCATAATCAATCAATCCATTCTACAAGCATTACCAACTTTTCAGTTTTATTACCGTCGATAAGATGTGAACTTCTCAAAAGACTAATAATAACTCATACTCCTTCACAAATTCAAGGATATATGGAGACATAACTAACCTTAAAAGAGTAAGGTCAACGCATAATCTACGCGAGAGAATTTCAAATCAGATACAGACGAAAACATTTAACAAATATGAATATATCCCATGTTTTCATAATTTGAGTACGCATTCGAAAGCTCCTCGGATCGTTACCCAGGTCATTCAAATGAAATCAAATCAAAAGAAATGATAGGAACATCGATACATCCAGTCGGGTATCAACACTCGGTAATCAGATACTTTTTCAAAGAATCTCACCACGGGAGAATTGGTCAAGGATGGGATATCAATTGTCAATCAAGACAATATCCACAGATGAGTAAATTCGACTCAGAAGAATAAATAGTACGGGCACGTATGTAGGTGTCCCTATCAATATGTCCCTATTTTGTACTTTTTACAGATCTCATAAAACTTAATCTTTCACAATCTTCAAAGAAAATTTAGTGTTTATCAATCAATTTTATGGTGACTACTACTCAGCCTTGCATGGTCCCTTCAAATTGTATGTAGGCGCGCAACTATATAAAATTTCAAGATTAACGATGCAATACTCAGTTCGTCAAAATTTTATCATCATGTTTATAATAAAAACATTTTCATGCTTAATTCTTAAATAAGAATCAAAAATAAATTTACAAAGATTTTCTTTGTTATGAAAAGAAATAAGTTTTCCAAGGTGCTTTATAAACAACTTCATTTCGATAACGATTACTTATAAGTCTCACTTTAAATAATCCATATGGTGATGAAAATTCAATTTTTCTCAAGGAATACCATTTTAACTTATAAAACAACGAGTGATCTACAAAAGAGTGATCAAGAGTTGTTCACCAAGAACTAACTACTATATATCAGGAAATGAGCTTAGCCACTTAATCATGAGGTTCATGACCTCGATGGCACTCAGGAATATAGAGAAAAGAATCTACAACGCAACTTAAACCGAGATGAGTACTTGTTCAATGGTTGCATCACTAATGCGATCATTAGGATGAAGCAATAAAGGATAGGTAACATCGATACATGTAGGATTTAGAAATGAAAGGTAGTCTTTTCATTAATCACAAGCAAGTCAAAATTGTACCGTAACGCATTACGTGTCACTATGTCATACAATTCCAAGAACTCATCCTACCAACTGATGTCTCACTTAAGTTAGTGATTATTTTTAAAAGATACCACAAAGAATACTAATCTACAAGAGTCATTAGGTGTTCCACATGTCCCAGAAGATCCATCGGTCCCAATTCAGAAGAAGATTTCTTCAATTTATTTCTTGGACACTAGGCATCCTCATCATTGGACAATGGCCTAGGAACAACCCTTAACACAAACTAACAATCATTTAAAACCTTATAATTCAATCACAGAACTTAATGACTTCCTCTTAACAATCTTATATTCCATACGGGTTAAATTTTACTTTATTCAAGTTTCAACCAACTTATACTCAATGCGACATCCTACCTCATTCTCCAATACTTTCAACCTTATTCTTAAAACTTGAAAGGGCAATAAAAGCTCGATATGAACAACACTTAATTTCCAATCCTATAACTCTTACAACAATAGTTATCAAATGAGTGACTAGTATGAAATGACTCACACATTCAATTAAATTTCTCGGAAAGGTACTAGTGGCATGAGGCTTTTGGGTAATGGTTCCAATGACAGCCTCAAGTGCAACGTTCACCCTTTCGATTTCAATTTAAGAATTGGATGACAACGAATCAGATGACATCTTTCTAGGTGGTAACGTTTTGTCAAACTCTACTCTATAAAGAAAGATCGTCATGGCACCGATATCAGTTTTAATCTCGTCAATTCTTCTTTAATATCACACTCAACTAATATCAACATTTCTACGAATATCAACCATTTGTTGGGATCATAAATATCCACAACTTGGTTTAGATCTAGGATAGCTAGAATTCCTACGAGAATAGCTTCGATTAATTTACTAGGGGATTTAGGGTTCCTTGTGACAATCTACGTCGTATAAATATCTCGTATAAATATCAAAATAATCATCAAACAATCATGTAATAAAATTACATCATTTATATATATAATCTAAGTTATATATATATATTAAAATAACACTTCTCAGTCTGGCCTTGTCGGTAACTCGGGAATTCTTCGGCACCGTTATAGTCAAAAGATTTTTAGACATTTTTAGAAAAATGTTTATAGTTAAAAGATTTTGAAATGTTATATTCAAAACCTTAGTTTTAAAAATCTTTCGTTCTCTATAACGAGAGCTCTGATACCAAACTGTAACACCCCCAAATTTTCACAATTCAATACAGCGGAAGACTCATTGGTGTTATGGGATAGCACATTACTCACATCATAGACAACGCTAAAAAAATCGCGTCGTTTAATAATAAATCATTTCCATTCATAAATATCAGATTTACATAGGTCCCAAGTCATAGTCATTTCATACAATTTTACAAAAGATTTGAATGGAAATTGTTATTTAAGTGCGGGCCATGAATTCTTGTTGTCTTCCCGAGAATTACCTTCAAATACCTGAGATAAAACATGTTAAAAGAAAAGGTCAGCGAAAACACCGAGTGAATTCATAGAGTTTAATGAAATCCATCAATATAACATCGGTATAAAATTATTACCGAAAACCATTTTGTACAAATCATTGTAATAGGCCATAAAATAGCCAAAGTCATTTTATACAAATCCTTATCAAAATCATAATATAGGCTTTCGCCTTCAAAATCATTATACGAACCATTGTCGTTAAAAACATCATACAATACGTTTTATAACGTTGTATAGATTAAATAAAAACCGTTATATGAATATGGTTATATAAAACCAAAACACGAACATAATATCAATAATAAGACCCTGTATTGCTAGTCAGGCAATATATCGTAATTAAATGCATAAAGCAGTATTTCATTATTTTTGGATTATTATAAGCCGCATGACATTGTTACCTTACTACAACAAACAACGGGTAGCTAGCCCGAAACTCAATTTGCCCATCTAAATTAGCGTGTCGTCATAATAATCACGCTTGTATAAATCTTCTCATACATAAATTCGCTTACCAATCAATGTGGCACGACGGGGATCAACCGTCAAGGCGCGAACTGGGGTGATCGTCCCCAAATAGTACTATTATATGCATAAGCGTCTACCAAATCTCGGTAGTTCACAATTCATGCTAATGGGACTTTCAGTGACATAACCTAACTTTAATAATCCATTTCATTTCATCTATCGGGTCATTTAATCATTCATCGGTCATACAATCATTCGGGTCCAAATCGATAAACAAACAATCGGGACAAATGGTTGTTGGGTCAAAAAGTTGATGTGGCAGAAACTCAAAAATGAAGAAAACGTGAAGTATTTGTCTAGGCGTTGACAAGAGCATTCTAGGCGTTGACAAGAGTTATTTAGGCGTTGATGGAATCAAGCATTGTCAAGAGCAATCCAAGCATTGTCACATGCAATTCAAGCATTGACAAAACGTAGACAAAAGAAGCTTATGGAAGCTTCTATTTAGATAAACATGCAAAAGATATTCTGCATAAGTTTATTTAAATAGAAGATTTACTTGTTTATTCATCCTTATCTCTTGTAAACCCTAATCCTTACACTATAAAAGGAACCAAGGGTCATAGGTTTTATTCATTCAATTCATTCACAATGTAAACCTAAAGTGTGTGTCGACTAGACGTGGGATTCAATGTATACACGTCTAGTGATTGTTAATTATTAATATAGTTAGGAATCCAATTGTTTTAATTCATGTTATTCGTGCCTAAACACCTTGTTAATGGTTGTTGTTCTAATTCCGCTTTGATTGTATAATCATATGAACAATGATCATTCCTAGTAGCTTAAAAGATCCGGAAACCAAGGTTTCCACAATTGGTATCAGAGCCTCGTGGCTCGTGATGCTAGGACCAACAAGGTGTTCGTGTTTGGAGAAGAAAAGAAAAATCCGTATAGGTTTTTCTGGGCGATTTTGTGTGCGCAGCAGTATTCAGAAGGTCATAACTTTTGATTGAACCGTTTGATCGTCACGAAATTTTATATGTGTGTTCTACATACATAGATCTAAACATCCACCGGAGGGATTGTCGATTTTTATCCCCCGGCAAAAGTTATTAAGCGTCAAAGTCAGCAGTAGGATGAATGTAGTTTTCTGTGGACAGCCATGTTCAAAACACGATCTATCCTTCGTTAACCGTTGGATCTTCGTGATTTTTGAACTGTAGATTCTTGGCACTTGTGTCTAGAGTCTCACCGAAGGGATTTTCGATCTGAGCTCTAATGAAGAAGTTATTCGAGGTCGAAGTTGGCTGCAGACAAGGATTTACAAGTTTCTAGTTTACATAAAATCATGAAACTAGGGTTTCCACAAACCCTAGATCGATTCTTAAACAGTAAATATGAAGCTTCATCAGAATTCAATCCATGGTTTAGGGTTTCGTTTTTCTAAATCATATTATTAGGGTTTCTATATACCCTAGGATCGGATTAATCACAGAAAACAAGGACGTTGATAGTTAACGTTGATAGTTAACGTTGTTGTTGTCTGCATAAGAAACAGTAACGATCATGTAGAGAAGAACAACTCAAGAACAACTCACATGCTCGTCAAGTCAAGAATCCTCTACATGCTCGTCTATTATTATTCACATGGGGCTGCATCTATATACAAGCCTTTCGCTCCTCATTGGTGGAAATTAGTGTGTTCACACGGTATGTTGCTTGTGATTGGCTAATGAAGGTTAAGCGCTTCAAGAATTTGAGATGTGAGAAACAAAGCAACAAAGCAGGTCACGTTCTATTTTGCATTCACACGGTGTAGATCTTTCTATTGGTGGAATAGTAGTTGTGTTCACACGGTTACTTAATTCCTATTGGTGGAAGATATTGTGCATTCACACGGCTAAGGAGAAGATTTGTTTTTAAATTGGATTTTGAAGCAACGTTGACAAGAAAGATTGAACGCAACGTTGACAGAATATGTTTTAGACGCTGAAAAGAATGAACGCTGACAGGATTTAAGGTTGGCGCTGACGTTTGTAATTCAGACGCTGACAGGAAGAATTTTGACGCTGACAGAATAAGTCAACGCTGATAGGTTGACAGTGTCGTCCGATATATAAACTTCAACGCTGATAGGTATTGTCTGATATCGGACAATACATCTGCCAAAGATATTGGACAGAAGAAGATATTGGACAACACAAGGTTTGCTGCTGTTGAAAAAAAAAATTGTGACGTTTTAAGCACACAAAAAGGAGGAAAATACACACAAAGGTACATGGAATCTCCATTTTAATTTAGAATATCATGATGATATTTATGGCTCGGATATTTGAAAAGGAATTAATGATTTTAAAGCGAGTTAGCAATTATTCGTGAGAATTTGATGGATATTTTAAACTATGTAATCGGGATAGCCTTGCGAAAGAGTTATCTGGTCTAAGACTTTTACATATGGTATGAAGATGTTATTCCATTAAAATCGTCATGAAGAGGTGTTGGCTTAAGGGGAAGAGTTCTTATGGTAAGTTTGATGATTGAAGAAGATTTTCGCGAGTTTGTGTTCTATCATATCTTAAAGTGCCATAGACTTTAAAGGTAACTTGTTCGTGCTTTACATGGTTGGTGATGAAGACTTGTCATAACACTTGAAGGAGTTACATTATCGTGCTCAGTGTCTCACAAAGGATGAGAATATTGACAAGGGATTGAGGTCTGCTTATACATTGCCTAGTATAAGTTCTTAGTCACATGGATAAAACAAGACATGGAACACAAGGTTGGGTTATTCTACTTCTACATCAAAAATGTTATATTAATTGTTCTTCAAGATCATTACATAGAGCCTACTTCTGGAGAATCTTCAACATTGCAACATTGTTTACTTTCCTATTGATGTGACAAAAAAGGGAAGAAAATACATGCTACACTTGAGGGGAAGCAATTTGAAGATCATGTATAACTTACAAGAGATACACATAGAGTTTTGCCACTATCAACTAGGGGAAGATTGTTGGGTCAAAAAGTTGATGTGGCAGAAACTCAAAAATGAAGAAAACGTGAAGTATTTGTCTAGGCGTTGACAAGAGCATTCCAGGCGTTGACAAGAGTTATTTAGGCGTTGATGGAATCAAGCATTGTCAAGAGCAATCCAAGCATTGTCACATGCAATTCAAGCATTGACAAAACGTAGACAAAAGAAGCTTATGGAAGCTTCTATTTAGATAAACATGCAAAAGATATTCTGCATAAGTTTATTTAAATAGAAGATTTACTTGTTTATTCATCCTTATCTCTTGTAAACCCTAATCCTTACACTATAAAAGGAACCAAGGGTCATAGGTTTTATTCATTCAATTCATTCACAATGTAAACCTAAAGTGTGTGTCGACTAGACGCGGGATTCAATGTATACACGTCTAGTGATTGTTAATTATTAATATAGTTAGCAATCCAATTGTTTTAATTCATGTTATTCGTGCCTAAACACCTTGTTAATGGTTGTTGTTCTAATTCCGCTTTGATTGTATAATCATATGAACAATGATCATTCCTAGTAGCTTAAAAGATCCGGAAACCAAGGTTTCCACAATGGTGTCCTATTTCATAAAAACTAACATGTTATCTCCCTCGCGGGTTTATAAAACATTTCATAAAAACATTTAAAAGAGTGTGAGGCTATGAACTCACGTTGATGTGAGAAGGCGGGTTATCGACAATTCGGATGTACAGTACGTGCTTCAATCACGAAAACCTAGAATAATAATACTCGTCTTAGACTCTTGTCCAATGACTTTATCAAAATAATAATTATATATACATATGATGATTTTATATATATGATGATGATCAAGTGGGTTTATACATCTTTACTCATTCATTATAGTGTTTATGTGTTGGTAATTTTCAAGACTAGTTACACTAGTTAAACTTGTTTACATTTTAAAGCCTAATGGGCCTATTACAAGCCCAATACTATTCATTAGCCCAATTATACTTTTATTATCAGTATTATACTTTATATGTTGGGCCCAAATGGGTTAAGCCCAATAAATAAGTTTATAAGTGTTTTACCAAATTAGTCGGGTTTATTGTCCATTAAGGCTACTTTGGCATGTTAATGTCTATATGTTGTAAAGCTCGGGTTTTATCGGTTTTTACTTGTTATATATGTTTATATATCAGTATGTGAGTTTATAAAAGTTTACATTAGACGGGCCCAACCGTCTAAGTTTTATTTAACAAAAACATTAATCTTTCGGTTTTAGCCGAAAAGACGTAAAACTTAGTATATAGTTTTTATAACTTATAAAACTTACCAAACTACCATTTTTATATAATGTCCATTTATGTATCCTTATGCATTTTTATATAAATGAAATATATAAGTTAGTGGGTTTTATATCACATTTTATACTATATTTATTTGAGTGCTTATATAATAATATTAAACTTTAATTTTATAAAGTCAGTCCTAAAAATCTAGTTTACTAAAATGATCATATCTAGATTTCTACATGGAGATAGAACCGCAAATTGTTATCACGGAAACTACATGATATGTGCTTCATTTTATTCCTCTATAGCTACTGAAACCTCTAAGTATTTTATAAAATTCGTCCAAAATAGTGTACTCAGATTTGCACTCTGAACTTGTTTTGATCATATCTCACTCATTTTTATGATTCCATTACATGGACAACTCTCACATGTGTACAAGTCTAAATAATCACTGTATATCAATTCATCTATACCATTTTATCAGTTCATCATATGGTTATTTACTATTTTTATACAGCCTACTAAATCCCCACATAATATTTTTAATCATCATTCATCATCATATACATGTACATAAATAAAGAAATTACAAGATTACATAATCAAAATAACAAGAGGATAGGAAGAACAATCTATATACCACCAAGGTTGTGTAGTTTATGATCAAGGCATGGATTTTGATGGAAGAACTTGCGGTAGATCAACACCAATCTTCATGGCCACCAATACTGGTAAACTTCATGTAGAAATCACCCCTTGAACATCACCAAATCATCTTCTTGGATGTTAGGATCACCTCCAATCTTCAAGGCTTCAAGGTTTCTTCATTATATGTGTAGATAACACATAGTTGATGGCTAGAATTGATCTAAATTGGGTATTTGATGGTGGTTCTTGGACGACAAGGGTGGGAGTGGGAGAGAGAATTTTGTGTGAGTTTAGTGGTATTGCATGAAAGAAAATGGTTTGAGTGGAAATGGTTTTGGTGGTTTTGTTAGCTAGTATCTTACTTGTTAAGCTTAAGCTAACAAGTGTAACCACTTGAAACCAAATGTTGACACCTCATGAGGTGTGGTGGAGTAAGTTTGGTCGGTTATGAGTGGGGTGGGGCAAGATTTATCTTGTCTCGTCCCCATTTAATTACGGGTACTCCTCGATTCTAGTTTCCTCGATTTGGGTGCCCTCGGGTCGTTTTACGAAAAACGTTTTTATAATTTATGAATCAACGGCACAAAAAGAATCTAATAAAAATTGTCTCATCAAAAACGGATTTCAAATACGTAAATACGTAATCCTAAGGTTTCCGGTTTAGTCGTAAAGGACGTTAAATTAAAATCGTAAGTCCTAATCTCTTCTCGTAAATTTGTGAGTTTATGAACCAACAAAAATTTAAAATCTCAAAATAATATGCACGGACAAATTTATTTTCTGAAATGTCGGACTGTCACAAAAGATGGTGTATGTAAACGTAAGCACGTAACGTAGAATCCTCCGGTTTAGACGTAGTCGATGCTACTTCAAGACGTAAATCCAAATTTCTTCCCAAAAATATGTGAGTTCATAATGTAACATTAAAATAATGTTTTTAAATAATATTTGAGAATAAAATATCAACCATAAATTGACGGATTTTCACACTGATGTGTCGAGATATGTATAGTGATAATTTGAGATACGTTATAGGGTAAATTAGAAAATTACCTTTAGGAAAAAGTAATAGACTAATATTACCAATGACGAATTCAATTAAACACGTGATGAACCAAGTTCGTTGTACACGAAGATCGAGTGAATTTGAGACGTTTCGTTTCGATTTGGGCAATTGATTTGAATTGGTTTTCGGTTTTTAAACTAGAAATTAAATCTACCAATTTTAAACTATTTAAAATTAACCTGAAGTGCATGAATCGTAAACCCCGCTATTATTTAAATCTAAAAACACAATTACTTATAAATGAAAAACTATTTAAAATTTAAACTAATTTGAAAATCTATAAAAATAATTCTATTTAATAAAAACAACTTTTAATCTATTTTAAAAATCTAATTAAACTTTTTAAACTAATTACTTCATTAAAATTCACTTAAAACAAATCTATTTAAAAAACTATTTTTATTTAAATCTAATATTATAAAAATCTAATTAATTAAAAATAAACTAACTAAACTATTTAAATTTAATAAAAACATTTTTTATTTATTTAATTATTATTAAAACTAAAATTCTATAAAAGTAAGTGAACTTTTTACTTTAAAAATGTAATTAAAATTAAAATCAAGTAATTATTAAAATCTGATAGCTCAAAAGTAACTTTCTATATTAATTAATGCGACTGAAATTAAAACCAAAAGAGCATTTAGCTCAGTGGTAAAGCGAGAGGTGATTGCCCGTGAGGTCACGGGTTCGAGTCCCATAAAGGGCTCATTTTTGGTAAATTATCTTTTTGAACAGATGCAAATTCCAATCAGACTTAAATTAATAGCGACAAAATTAAACAGTAACTATAATATCAAAGCATCACAAGTATATTAAACGAATAAAATCAGTAAACTACTAAATCCTCACAGCCTATCTAAAACACACAGAACTTAATCTATTAAAAGCAGATCCAAACATTCAATATAAGTACACCAATTACCAATTCTCAGTATCCAATAAATATAGTGGAAGCAAGCAGCATTCAACAGAATTCATGAACCAATAACATAATTAAGCCGGCAAATTATATCAGCAAACAAACCCAAATCAACTGTCTAAAACAAATACAACTGTGCAAAAATATCACATCCAGTAACAGTCTAAATCAGCTAATACGCAAATGTTTAACTCAATCCTATATCGTTAAACAAACATCTAACAGCAGCCTAATCTCACCATACTCAAGACGTTATCTAGGAACAGTAACTGATAATACCCCACAACAAAACCAGATCTAGTATCAGATTAAAACAAAAGCTTAGACAGCTAAATTAACACACAGTCTATCTGAAAATAATAAACACACAACTAAATTAACATACATGCAACATCAGGTTCAGCTTCTAGTGATAATCAGCAGGATTAATAAGCAACATCAGGTTCAGCTTCTAAGATGATTCAACAGACTAAATCAATAATTACTCACGCTACCTTAGTCAAATACTTCACATCCGACTCAAAAATAACTCAATTTTGTCACAGAACAGTAAATAACAAAATCAAAACATAAGGCAATATCAGTTCTAAAATAGATTCAGTAAATTAAAAACTCAGTTAAACTTATCAATCTATAACAATAGCTATAATAACAAACGCTAGCCCGTTAGGCGCATTACATCAGCAGACTAAATTGAACTAAGAAGCAATTACATAAAATCAAGATCAAATAAGCAGTTATTTTACAAGGATCTCAAAAGCAGTAGCAAACATTCATATTATAAAAACGAGAAATAAAATACATCAGGTTTAACAGATTCATGATGGAAAAGATTATAATGAACATTCGGCATCATAAGTCCAAAACGATAATCAGCAGACTATTAAATCGAAAATCAAAACAGGCAACCATTCAATTTAACACATGATAAATCAAATCAGCATCTATAAAATACTAAAAAATTAATATTAAAAACTAAGGAAATTAGATAGAGCTTGACCATTATATGATGAACCGTTGGGACGAAGGTGAAGCGCTGAGCTACCTTATCTAAAACGACTCCAAAACACGATCAAACCACATAATTAACTTTACGAAATATAACGATTTACCATTCTTTCTTCAAACCCTCAAACTTCACTAACCAGCATATCAGTTTAATATTCATTCAGTGGGAATGAATATCTATCCCTTAATCTCTCAAAATATTCAATTAAGCTAACGATCAAGCTTACTCAAATATTACTTAGTTATAACAAGATAAAATAAATCAAGATTTGCAGAAATTAAAGCACAGTAACACGAGAATTTTAAAAGATTTATTAAAGCCGAAGAAAAACGAATTTTATTACTCGAAGGTTTATTACAACTGGAATTAAAGAGAAAATTACAAATCTAAATTAGATCTACCATTATAACTAGGAAAGAAAAAGGGATGATGATACTCATTTTCTTCTCGGTTTATAAAGATGAATAAAGGGGTAGTTTGTTGACGAGAGGACGATTCTGAGCCTTTAGATCATTTCTTCCCTCTTCTCTATCTCTTCAGTTATCATCCAACGGCTTGAATTCGCCCAACTTCACTCGGATTACCAGGGTGGCAAATCATGTGCTTTCTCTTTGCTGACTTGTCTCTCTTCTATTGGTGGAGTGGGGATTTTGAGGTGTTGTCTCCAATAGGATGCTGCCACGTAGAAGATCCTTCCATCATCTCTTCCGAAATCAAAGGGGAATTTATTCCCACTCGTGTGCAACACACGAGTACATCAAAACCCCCTTATTAATTTTGGTATTAATTGGTTTAGGGTTTTGTGAATAGTGGATTGTGACTGGTTTTGGTGAAGGAAAACGATGATGGACATAGGTTTCATCGAGAGTTTTATTTTAATTGTGGATGTGAGAAAGTGGTGAGAAAAACGTGTGAGTGTATGTGATAAATAAAAGTTGACCAAGAAAGAATTTTATACGTTTAATGTTTTGTAACCGAATAAACATAAACTCATTAACATGTCCACATTTACCTAATGGGCTTTGAGTCCATGATAACTTTCCCATGTGTGAATTTGGGCTTTGGCCATTTTATCCAATCCGTAACATTACTAATTTGCAATGGGGCTTTTTGGGCTTTTATTTGAAACATTAAGCCAAAAGTAAGTAATTGATTTCCTTAAATGGGCTTTTAGGCCCATTTACCAAAAGTGGGACCCACTTGGCCTAATTTTCCTTAAAAACTCGAATCCCGTCTTAAATTGACTTATTTTTTGCTTCCTCAATCTTTTCTTCACTCTTGTGTCGGTTTTTATTGGTTTTCGCGAACTTGGTACCTACACACATGAAATAACAAAACAAGCACATACAAGGCATTTTTCAATGATAATATGCATATATTCATAGTTATTTGATATAATTGATATGAGTAAAATCACTCATATCAAACTTCCCCTTGCTAAGCAATTGTCGTGTCCTCACGCAATGATAAAATAAAACACTAACTACACCTTTATTCAACTTTCGACATTTTATATTGCAAAGACATAATGTATTGCTTTCATTATTGAAAAATAACTTTAAGGATCATAAAACTCAAATAGATTCATCGTCCCCGACTTTTCACTTTTCCAAGCCAAGTGTAAAAACAAGATCATTGTTATTATAAGTTAGCAAACTAACACGAACTCATGTGGGCCAATTATTCACTTAGACTCCCTTATTCCTAGGTGTATCTCTTATATTTTATTGGTGTCTTGAATGATCACGAGGATGCATTGTTGACTTATTTCGATAGTTATTTAATCCGAAAATAAAGTGAACGATTTAGTCAATAGTTAGCTAAAGGACAAAATCTTTTAAAACTGCTTCTCGGGACCTCATAAAGTTCATATCTTGGCATAACTTGCTTCGCGATTTGAGACCTTTCTCGGACCGATATTTGGCAGCGACTTTATACTTCAAACCTTAAGAGACGTTCATAAAATAATGGTCTTCTCTTCATATAGGAATTTCTTCACTTGAAGTTTTGAGAGATTCATACTCGGACCAAGACTTCTTCATTTTTCTCCAATCTTTATTTGGGATTTTGATATACAACGATCCGCCTCCTTTTTGGACTTGGCTTTATTTATCCTCATACCTTGTTAGGGACTTTTTGGATAGACTTCTCCATGACTTTTGGGGAGTATTTGCTTTTCGTCGTGTGTCTCGATCCTTCATATTGATTTTTGATAAATGATTCTTCACATCACTTAAGATCTTTAGCAATAAAATATAGCCCTCATGCCTTGTTAAGACCTTTTTGTACTCGCCAATCTTCGCATCCCGCTTCAATAAGTTATGCCTTGGCTATGAACTCTAATCCATACCGAGCAACTTTTAAACGATCTTGGGCTAGAAGCTAAGTAACTTTTCAAATCGTACAACCTTATTTATTACAGATAAATTTATTAGCAAGCGATGGGAGAATAGGCTTATAATTAACTCACATAAATTCACGAAAGAATACCAAACTTATAATTGACTCTCTCATCTCTTGTTCTCCATATTGTAAAATTTCAAAAATGTGAAATCAATGGATACTTAGCCTATTAAATCAAAGTTTTGGGTTTTCAAGTCATCTATAGGATCTTGCATCTTCTTATACTTTTTCAAGTTTTAGAATTTGCGTTTTAAAGTTCCCTTGATAAATGACTTTCTAGGATCAATTATAGGAACTTGCGAAAAGTTCTTGTTCTTAACTCGTATGAATTAAGACTTTCGCGTTTTAAAGCTCCCTATATAAAAGCCTAGAAAAACTTAATTCAAATACTTTAAGGAAAAACTAAGGTTAAAAGCCGAGTCGAGTCAAAAACTATTCTTATTTTCACCAACGGAAAGCCTACATTCGTGTCAAAAGAACTTATTTTATTTATTAAAATTTAAAAATAACACTAAAAATTTAAAATTTTATTGAAAAATGAAAAAAAAACAATACGTTTGGACACGACAAAAGCAATTGCAAGCGATTATATCGATTGACTCCCCCATGCTAAAACCAAACATTGTCCTCAATGTTTCTTAGCTCAAGAGTAACACCCCCTTGCTAAAACACGAAGAGTCTAATGCAAAATCCTAGCATGGAAAGAGCACGCAAATCTATAAGCCGTTTATTAATTATGCCTCAAGATAAAACGTTAGTCGATAAAAATCAAGGGATAGAAAGTGTGCCCCTTTTTGGCATTCAAAGAATGGAAGATCAAGTGTACTGGCAAAAACCTAACACGAGAGTCTTCAAATATTTGGGTCATACCTAAGATTCACAACACAACAAAACACGAGCACGAGCTTGAAAGATCAAGCCTTATTAGTGTTAGTAAATAGAAAGAAGATAGAATGTATGGGACTCCCCCACAAGGCACCTCGTTTTTGTTCACCGAGTCATGAGCTCGACTCGATCCCCGCATTCATTGGTCCTTAGGGAAAATGGTAAAAACCGGCATAATGGAATAAAATCCATGATAAAGCACGATGTCGGGGTCAAAGATCTCATCCTTGTTGTCGGATGACAAACGAAAGGATAAAACTCCAACACAAATCTCTAATAAGAGATGGTAGTCACAAATAATGGAATGGATATAGAATGCTCCCCGAGATAAACTCGCACCACGATGATAGAAAAGTCTTTCAATTATTACATCGGTGAAAGGCCGAGATTTCCCTAAATAAACGATTCCGGGGTCGAATACCTCGTCCTCGGTGGAGAAAGAAAATGACAACACGGTGTTGTCCCCCCATGCTACTCCAAGATCATATAAAGCACATGGTAATGGTGGAATAAAAATCTCATCCATAGTGGAATGAACATTCTTTGCTTTAACAACCATTTCACCCTTAGAAATGTGATCAATCGGGTCATGGTACTCAATATGAGACACATGAAAAACCCTCACATTAAGGTCAAAGTGGGTGGGAGGAGGACTTGGGACGAAATCATCATCATGTAAATTCTCTAAAAAGAGAGCGTCCCCCTCCGGGTCGATATCATCAACACCCGGTGGTATCGAATCATTAGAAGCAAGAAAAGTGTCAATCTCCTCCATAATCGGATCATTATTCTCAACGGGAATAGGAGATGGAGAGAAAGACTTTCTAATAGGCTTGGAATTTAAAGCCTCAATCCTAGAAATGAGAAGATAGACGTTGGATAATTTCTCACGAAGAACCACGTCTTCCACATCTAAATGAGTAAGTTCATCGGTGAACTTCTCAAGGATCAGAATAGTCAAATCAACCTCATTTCCCGGTGGAAATGGGTCTAAAGGAGCAAGTTCAAAAGTGAACCTCTCAAATATCGGATCACTATCATCCTCATTTCCCGATGGAAATAGGTGAAGAAGAGTAGGTTCATCGGTAAACCCCTCGAAATCCGAGTCGTGAATATCATCTTTATAAGAAAGTTCATCGGAGAACTCCTCATTAGAAAATTCACTAGAATTAGAATCATTCTCAAAATCTTCATTTCCATCACAATTTTCATCATTAGAATTGGAGAAAATATCAAAGTGAATGGAAGAAGTCGAGTCATCACAATGTGGCAAATCACACATCTCATTGGAAATACCGTCAAACTCTCTTGGGTTTTGGACAAGTATAGTGCTAATATGCTCGTCCCCTTGCTTAGAGAATTTTCGGGTTCCACGGTTGAAGAATCATGAATAGGAGTGGTGATGTCATGAGAGATTTTCTGATCATCTAGGATGGGAGAATCCTCGGGCTCAATAGCCGGCAAGATACGAAAAGGAAACACGATAGCACTAGGCGGAGGATGAAGAGCAAAAAGATCTCGCAAAGAAAGAGTACTATCCTCATCATCATCCAAAAGAAGAGAACGCTCGAGTTCACGATTAGCAAGAGCTGTTGCTTCCGCTTGAGCTCGTTCTTTCTCTCAGATTATTTGTTGGGAAATTGTTTCAAGTCGTTCCATATCGAAAGAATATTGTGGAGATTGGTCAAAACCGGAAGGAATCGAATTATCGCAAGGATTAGGCTCATAAAAATTTTGATCTCTCGGTTGACAACAAAAACTCTCGTGAGGACCTCCACAATACTCACAACAAAGATATTGTTGTGATAAACTCGGTAAATCTTGTGGATAACAATTGTCATTAAAGTTTTGATTGTAGCTCGGTTCTTGCTCGTAATTAAGCGAGAATCGATGCGAACAATCATCACCAAAATGAGAATCATTTCCACAAAACTCACTCGAGGGTGTCTCGTATGTAGGGTGTGGAGGTGGATTGAAATCGAGAGAATTATTCGAAAAATTCGGATTTCCATATGAAGTAATCTCATTACAATAAGGACAAAATCCAACACGTATATCGTGACGTAAGTCATTTCCACAACGCTCACACGTGCACCACCGACATGGTAAAAAACCATATAACGGTTCTCCACACCCTTCACAATTGACGAAAGAATTCATGGAAGAATTAAATTTAGAGGGCGAGAAAAAAGAATTAAACATGATAGAGGATTAAGAAGATTATTTTTGGTATTTTTCATAAAAACGATACATACTATATAATAAGAAAATAACAAAACTTTCCGAGGACGGAAAGGGTCTTCAAATCAACGATCAATAAATCTCCACAAAAGACGAATCGTACACAAGATCCCCGGCAGCGGCGCCAAAATTTTTGATGTGTCGAGATATGTATAATGATAATTTGAGATACGTTATAGGGTAAATTAGAAAATTACCTTTAGGAAAAAGTAATAGACTAATATTACAATGACGAACTCAATTAAACACGTGATGAACCAAGTTCGTTGTACACGTAGATCGAGTGAATTTGAGACGTTTCGTTTCGATTTGGACAATTGATTTGAATTGGTTTTCGGTTTTTAAACTAGAAATTAAATCTACCAATTTTAAACTATTTAAAATTAACCTAAAGTGCATGAATCGTAAACCCCGCTATTATTTAAATCTAAAAACACAATTACTTATAAATTAAAAACTATTTAAAATTTAAACTAATTTGAAAATCTATAAAAATAATTCTATTTAATAAAAACAACTTTTAATCTATTTTAAAAATCTAATTAAACTTTTTAAACTAATTACTTCATTAAAATTCACTTAAAACAAATCTATTTAAAAAACTATTTTTATTTAAATATAATATTATAAAAATCTATTTAATTAAAAATAAACTAACTAAACTATTTAAATTTAATAAAAACATTTTTTTATTTATTTAATTATTATTAAAACTAAAATTCTATAAAAGTAAGTGAACTTTTTACTTTAAAAATGTAATTAAAATTATAATCAAGTAATTATCAAAATCTGATAGCTCAAAAGTAACTTTCTATATTAATTAATGCGACTGAAATTAAAACCAAAAGAGCATTTAGCTCAGTGGTAAAGCGAGAGGTGATTGCCCGTGAGGTCACGGGTTCGAGTCCCATGAAGGGCTCATTTTTGGTAAATTATCTTTTTGAACAGATGCAAATTTCAATCAGACTTAAATTAATAGCGACAAAATTAAACAGTAACTATAATATCAAAGCATCACAAGTATAGTAAACGAATAAAATCAGTAAACTACTAAATCCTCACAGCCTATCTAAAACACACAGAACTTAATCTATTAAAAGCAGATCCAAACATTCAATATAAGTACACCAATTACCAATTCTCAGTATCCAATAAATATAGTGGAAGCAAGCAGCATTCAACAGAATTCATGAACCAATAACATAATTAAGCCGACAAATTATATCAGCAAACAAACCCAAATCAACAGTCTAAAACAAATACAATGTGCAAAAATATCACATCCAGTAACAGTCTAAATCAGCTAATACGCAAATATTTAACTCAATCCTATATCGTTAAACAAACATTTAACAGCAGCCTAATCTCACTATACTCAAGACGTTATCTAGGAACAGTAACTGATAATACCCCACAGCAAAACCAGATCTAGTATCAGATTAAAACAAAAGCTTAGACAGCTAAATTAACACACAGTCTATCTGAAAATAATAAACACACAGCTAATTAACATACATGCAACATCAGGTTCAGCTTCTAGTGATAATCAGCAGGATTAATAAGCAACGAAACAAGTCTAATTCTAAGATGATTCAACAGACTAAATCAACAATTACTCACGCTACCTTAGTCAATTACTTCACATCCGACTCACAAATAACTCAATTTCGTCACAGAACAGTAAATAACAAAATCAAAACATAAGGCAATATCAGTTCTAAAACAGATTCAGTAAATTAAAAACTCAGTTAAACAAATCTTAAACTTCTAGTTCAGCGATATCCAAAAGCACTTCAAGTCCTCTAGTAAACTTATCAATCTATAACAATAGCTATGATAACAAACGCTAGCCCGTTAGGCGCATTACATCAGCATACTAAATTGAACTAAGCAGCAATTACATAAAATCAAGATCAAATAGGCAGCTATTTTACAAGCATCTCAAAAGCAATAGCAAACATTCATATTATAAAAACGAGAAATAAAATACATCAGGTTTTACAGATTCATGATGGAAAATATTATAATGAACATTCGGCATCATAAGTCCAAAACGATAATCAGCAGACTATTAAATCGAAAATCAAAACAGGCAACCATTCAATTTAACACATGATAAATCAAATCAGCATCTTTAAAATACTAAAAATTAATATTAAACACTAAGGAAATTAGATAGAGCTTGACCATTATATGATGAACCGTTGGGACGAAGGTGAAGCGCTGAACTACCTTATCTAAAACGACTCCAAAACACGATCAAACCACATAATTAACTTTACGAAATATAACGATTCACCATTGTTTCTTCAAACCCTCAAACTTCACTAACCAGCATATCAGCTTAATATTCATTCAGTGGGAATGAATATCTATCCCTTAATCTCTCAAAATATTCAATTTATCTAACGATCAAGCTTACTCAAATATTACTTAGTTATAACAAGATAAAATAAATCAAGATTTGCAGAAATTAAAGCACAGTAACACGAGACTTTTAAAAGATTTATTAAAGCTGAAGAAACACGAATTTTATTACTCGAAGGTTTATTACAACTGGAATTAAAGAGAAAATTACAAATCTAAATTAGATCTACCATTATAACTAGGAAAGAAAAAGGGATGATGATTCTCATTTTCTTCTCGGTTTATAAAGATGAACAAAGGGGTAGTTTGTTGACGAGAGGACGATTCTGAGCCTTTAGATCATTTCTTCACTCTTCTCTCTCTCTTCAGTTATCATCCAACGGCTTAATTTCGCCCAACTTCACTCGGATTGCCAGGGTGGCAAATCCTGTGCTTTCTCTTTGCTGACTTGTCTCTCTTCTATTGGTGGAGTGGGGATTTTGAGGTGTTGTCTCCAATAGGATGCTGCCACGTAGAAGATCCTTCCATCATCTCTTCCGAAATCAAAGGGGAATTTATTCCCACTCGTGTGCAACACACGAGTACATCAAAACCCCCTTATTAATTTTGGTATTAATTGGTTTAGGGTTTTGTGAATAATGGATTATGACTGGTTTTGGTGAAGGAAAAAGATGATGGACATAGGTTTCATCGAGAGTTTTATTTTAATTGTGGATGTGAGAAGGTGGTGAGAAAAACGTGTGAGTGTATGTGATAAATAAAAGTTGACCAAGAAATAATTTTATACGTTTAATGTTTTGTAACCGAATAAACATAAACTCATTAACATGTCCACATTTACCTAATGGGCTTTGAGTCCATGATAACTTTCCCATGTGTGAATTTGGGCTTTGGCCATTTTAACCAATCCGTAACATTACTAATTTGCAATGGGGCTTTTTGGGCTTTTATTTGAAACATTAAGCCAAAAGTAAGTAATTGATTTCCTTAAATGGGCTTTTAGGCCCATTTACCAAAAGTGGGACCCACTTGGCCTAATTTTCCTTAAAAACTTGAATCCCGTCTTAAATCGACTTATTTTTTGCTTCCTCGATCTTTTCTTCACTCTTGGGTCGGTTTTTGTAGGTTTTTGCGAACTTGGTACCTACACACATGAAATAACAAAACAAGCACATACAAGGCATTTTTCAATGATAATATGCATTTATTCATAGTTATTTTATATAATTGATATGAGTAAAATCACTCATATCAAACTCCCCCTTGCTAAGCAATTGCCGTGTCCTCACGCAATGATAAAGTAAAACACTAACTACACCTTTATTCAACTTTCGACATTTTATATTGCAAAGACATAATGTATTGCTTTCATTATTGAAAAATAACTTTAAGGATCATAAAACTCAAATAGATTCATCGTCCCCGACTTTTCACTTTTCCATGCCAAGTGCAAAAACAAGATCATTGTTATTATAAGTTAGCAAACTAACACGAACTCATGTGGGCCAATTATTCACTTAGACTCCCTTATTCCTAGGTGTATCTCTTATATTTTATTTTTGTCTTGAATGATCATGAGGATGCATTGTTGACTTATTTCGATAGTTATTTAGTCCGAAAATAAATTGAACAATTTAATCAATAGTTAGCTAAAGGACAAAATATTTTAAAACTGCTTCTCGGGACCTCATAAAGTTCATATCTTGGCATAACTTGCTTCGCGATTTGAGACCTTTCTCGGACCGATATTTGGCAGCGACTTTATACTTCAAACCTTGAGAGACGTTCATGAAATAATGGTCTTCTCTTCATATAGGAATTTCTTCACTTGAAGTTTTGAGAGATTCATACTCGGACCACGACTTCTTCATTTTTCTCCAATCTTTATTTGGGATTTTGATATACAACGATCCGCCACCTTTTTGGACTTGGCTTTATTTATCCTCATACCTTGTTAGGGACTTTTTGGATAGACTTCTCCATGACTTTTGGGGAGTATTTGCTTTTCGTCGTGTGTCTCGATCCTTCATATTGATTTTTGATAAATGATTCTTCACATCACTTGAGATCTTTAGCAATAAAATATAGCCCTCATGCCTTGTTAAGACCTTTTTGGACTCGCCAATCTTCGCGTCCCGCTTAAATAGGTTATGCATTGGCTATGAACTCTAATCCATACCGAGAAACTTTTAAACGATCTTGGGCTAGAAGCTAAGTAACTTTTCAAATCGTACAACCTTATTTATTGCAGATAAATTTATTAGCAAGCGATGGGAGAATAGGCTTATAGTTAACTCACATAAATTCACGAAAGAATACCAAACTTATAATGGACTCTATCATCTCTTGTTCTCCATATTGTAAAATTTCAAAAATGTGAAATCAATGGATACTTAGCCTATTAAATCAAAGTTTTGGGTTTTCATGTCATCTATAGGATCTTGCATCTTCTTATACTTTTTCAAGTTTTAGAATTTGCGTTTTAAAGTCCCCTTGATAAATGACTTTCTAGGATCAATTATAGGAACTTGCGAAAAGTTCTTGTTCTTAACTCGTATGAATTAAGACTTTCGCGTTTTAAAGCGCCCTATATAAAAGCCTAGCAAAACTTAATTCAAATACGTTAAGGAAAAGCTAAGGTTAAAAACCGAGTCGAGTCAAAAACTATTCTTACTTTCACCAACGGAAAGCGTACATTCGTGTCAAAAGCACTTATTTTATTTACTAAAATTTAAAAATAACACTAAAATTTTAAAATTTTATTGAAAAATGAGAAAAACAATACGTTTGGACACGACAAAAGCAATTGCAAGCGATTATATCGATTGACTCCCCATGCTAAAACCAAACATTGTCCTCAATGTTTCTTAGCTCAAGAGTAACACCCCCTTGCTAAAACACGAAGAGTCTAATGCAAAATCCTAGCATGGAAAGAGCACGTAAATCTATAAGCCGTTTATTAATTATGCCTCAAGATAAAACGTTAGTTGATAAAAATCAAGGGATAGAAAGTGTGCACCTTTTTGGCATTCAAAGAATGGAAGATCAAGTGGACCGGCAAAAACCGAACACGAGAGTCTTCAAATATTAGGGTCATACCTAAGATTCACAACACAACAAAACACGATCACGAGCTTTAAAGATCAAGCCTTATTAGTGTTAGAAAATAGAAAGAAGATAGAATGTATGGGACTCCCCCACAAGGCACCTCGTTTTTGTTCACCGAGTCATGAGCTCGACTCGATCCCCGAATTCATTGGTCCTTAGGAAAAATGGTAAAAACCGGCATAATGGAATAAAATCCATGATAAAGCACGATGTCGGGGTCAAAGATCTCATCCTCGTTGTCGGATGACAAAAAAAAGGATAAAACTCCAACACAAACCTCTAATAAGAGATGGTAGTCACAAATAATGGAATGGATATAGCATGCTCCCCGAGATAAACTCGCACCACGATGATAGAAAAGTCTTTCAATTATTACATCGGTGAAAGGCCGAGATTTCCCTAAATAAACAATTCCGGGGTCTAATACCTCGTCCTCGGTGGAGAAAAGAAAGGACAACACGGTGTCGTCCCCCCATGCTGCTCCAAGATCATATAAAGCACATGGTAATGGTGGAATAAAAATCTCATCCATAGTGGAATGAACATTCTTTGCTTTAACGACCATTTCACCCTTAGAAATGTGATCAATCGGGTCATGGTACTCAATATGAGACACATGAAAAACCCTCACATTAAGGTCAAAGTGGGTGGGAGGAGGACTTGGGATGAAATCATCATCAAGTAAATTCTCTAAAAAGAGAGCGTCCCCCTCCGGGTCGATATCATCAACACCCGGTGGTATCGAATCATTAGAAGCAAGAAAAGTGTCAATCTCCTCCATAATCGGATCACTATTCTCAACGGGAATAGGAGATGGAGAAAAAGACTTTCTAATAGGCTTGGAATTTAAAGCCTCGATCCTAGAAATGAGAAGATAGACGTTGGATAATTTCTCACGAAGAACCACGTCTTCCACATCTAAATGAGTAAGTTCATCGGTGAACTTCTCAAGGATCGGAATAGTCAAATCAACCTCATTTCCCGGTGGAAATGGGTCTAAAGGAGCAAGTTCAAAAGTGAACCTCTCAAATACCGGATCACTATCATCCTCATTTCCCGGTGGAAATAGGTGAAGAAGAGTAGGTTCATCGGTAAACCCCTCAAAATCCGAGTCGTGAATATCATCTTTATAAGAAAGTTCATTGGAGAACTCCTCATTAGAAAATTCACTAGAAGTAGAATCATTCTCAAAATCTTCATTTCCATCACAATTTTCATCATTAGAATTGGATAAAATATCAAAGTGAATGGAAGAAGTCGAGTCATCACAATGTGGCAAATCACACATCTCATTGGAAATACCGTCAAACTCTCTTGGGTTTTGGACAATTATAGTGCTAATATGCTCGTCCCCCTTGCTTAGAGAATTTTCGGGTTCCATGGTGCAAGAATCATGAATAGGAGTGGTGATGTCATGAGAGATTTCCTCATCATCTAGGATGGGAGAATCCTCGTGCTCAATAGTCGGCAAGATACGAAAAGGAAACACGATAGCACTAGACGGAGGATGAAGAGCAAAAAGATCTCGCAAAGAAAGAGTACCATCCTCATCATCATCCAAAAGAAGAGAACGCTCGAGTTCACGATTAGCAAGAGCTTTTGCTTCCGCTTGAGCTCGTTCTTTCTCTCGGATTATTTGTTGGGAAATTGTTTCAAGTCGTTCCATATCGAAAGAATATTGTGGAGATTGGTCAAAAGCGGAAGGAATCGAATTATAGCAAGGATTAGGCTCATAAAAATTTTGATCTCTCGGTTGACAACAAAAACTCTCGTGAGGACCTCCACAATACTCACAACAAAGATATTGTTGTGATAAACGCGGTAAATCTTGTGGATAACAATTGTCATTAAAGTTTTGATTGTATCTCGGTTCTTGCTCGTAATTAAGCGAGAATCGATGCGAACAATCATCACCAAAATGAGAATCATTTCCACAAAACTCACTCGAGGGTGTCTCGTATGTAGGGTGCGGAGGTGGATTGAAATCGAGAGAATTATTCGAAAAATTCGGATTTCCATATGAAGTAATCTCATTACAATAAGGACAAAATCCAACACGTATATCGTGACGTAAGTCATTTCCACAACGCTCACACGTGCACCACCGACATGGTAAAAAACCATATAACGGTTCTCCACACCCTTCACAATTGACGAAAGAATTCATGGAAGAATTAAAATTTAGAGGGTGAGGAGAAAAAGAATTAAACATGATAGAGGATTAAGAAGATTATTTTTGGTATTTTTCATAAAAACGATACATACTATATAATAAGAAAATAACAAAACTTTCCGAGGACGGAAAGGGTCTTCAAATCAACGATCAACAAATCTCCACAAAAGACGAATCGTACACAAGATTCCCGGCAGCGGCGCCAAAATTTTTGATGTGTCGAGATATGTATAGTGATAATTTGAGATACATTATAGGGTAAATTAGAAAATTACCTTTAGGAAAAAGTAATTGACTAATATTACCAATGACGAATTCAATTAAACACGTGATGAACCAAGTTCGTTGTACACGAAGATCGAGTGAATTTGAGACGTTTCGTTTCGATTTGGACAATTGATTTGAATTGGTTTTCGATTTTTAAACTAGAAATTAAATCTACCAATTATAATTTATTTAAAATTAACCTAAAGTGCATGAATCGTAAACCCCGCTATTATTTAAATCTAAAAACACAATTACTTATAAATTAAAAACTATTTAAAATTTAAACTAATTTGAAAATCTATAAAAATAATTCTATTTAATAAAAACAACTTTTAATCTATTTTAAAAATCTAATTAAACTTTTTAAACTAACTACTTCATTGAAATTCACTTAAAACAAATCTATTTAAAAAACTATTTTTTTAAATCTAATATTATCAAAAATCTAATTAATTAAAAATAAACTAACTAAACTATTTAAATTTAATAAAAACATTTATTTATTTATTTAATTATTATTAAAACTAAAATTCTATAAAAGTAAGTGAACTTTTTACTTTAAAAATGTAATTAAAATTAAAATCAAGTAATTATTAAAATCTGATAGCTCAAAAGTAACTTTCTATATTAATTAATGCGACTGCAATTAAAACCAAAAGAGCATTTAGCTCAGTGGTAAAGCGAGAGGTGATTGCCCGTGAGGTCACGGGTTCGAGTCCCATGCAGGGCTCATTTTTGGTAAATTATCTTTTTGAACAGATGCAAATTCCAATCAGACTTAAATTAATAGCGACAAAATTAAACAGTAACTATAATATCAAAGCATCACAAGTATAGTAAACGAATAAAATCAGTAAACTACTAAATCCTCACAGCCTATCTAAAACACACATAACTTAATCTATTAAAAGCAGATCCAAACATTCAATATAAGTACACCAATTACCAATTCTCAGTATCCAATAAATATAGTGGAAGCAAGCAGCATTCAACAGAATTCATGAACCAATAACATAATTAAGCCGGCAAATTATATCAGCAAACAAACCCAAATCAACAGTCTAAAACAAATACAACTGTGCAAAAATATCACATCCAGTAACAGTCTAAATCAGCTAATACGCAAATGTTTAACTCAATCCTATATCGTTAAACAAACATTTAACAGCAGCCTAATCTCACCATACTCAAGACGTTATCTAGGAACAGTAACTGATAATACCCCACAGCAAAACCAGATCTAGTATCAGATTAAAACAAAAGCTTAGACAGCTAAATTAACACACAGTCTATCTGAAAATAATAAACACACAACTAAATTAACATACATGCAACATCAGGTTCAGCTTCTAGTGATAATCAGCAGGTTTAATAAGCAACAAAACAAGTCTAATTCTAAGATGATTCATGATGTAGTGTTTTTGCAACACTTTAGGAAAAGAGAGGCAAAGTAGTGGTAAGCGTTAAGTGTCGGTTTAGGAAAACCGAGCACTAATGACCAAATAAGTTCAAGTTCGTTTCCCAAGGAGGCAAGTGTGTTGTGTAATGAGTTGATTAATGTTTGATTTTATTGTTAAGAAAAGAGAAAATAAGAAAGAAGAAAGAAAAGACGGTTACGAAGACGGATCGAGCTAAGACGAAAACGCGTTCACGTAAAACCGTAAATAGTGCCAAAATTAAAATTTTAACCTAAAAATTCCTAAAAATTATTAAAAATCCACAATAAAATTCTAAGAGTTTACAAAAAATCCAAACTTGCTAAAACCTTTTAATTAATTAGATAATGACTTTTTAATGCTAATTAAAGCCCTAAAAATCACAATTAATTATTAAAAAGCCCTAAACAAGATCTTATACTTTGTAAACCTCAAAAATGTCCTAATTAAGCTAAAAAGTATTTTTAAAAATTTTAAAACCAAATTAAACTATTTTGAAACACTTAAAAACTATTAAAATCAATTAAAACTTAAATTAATTCTAGAAAATAAATGAAAAGTCCTAAAAATATTTGGAAAGTTACAAAATTCCTATTTTAGTGTCTACAATCTAGGAAAAATGAAAAAAGTAGAAAAAACAAACTTTCAATTTTTAATAATAAAATAATAATCAAATAATCAAAAAAATTCAAAGTTTATAAAATAAATCTAAAAAATTACCAAAAATCTAAAATATTATAACTAAGACAAAAATGCAAATAAAAGTTCCTAAAACCTATTTTATATTAAATTTTAAAGTTGTTAAAAAAACCTAAAATCAAATAAAATTAAAAGTAAGACTTTTTGCAAACTTTTTTGGCTGTAAACCTCAAAGATATAAATAAAACCCTAAAAACTGTTTTTTGGATTTTTAAAATGCTTTTTCCTATTTTTAACTTACTTTCTAAAATTTAAACTAAAAATAATCCTAGTAAATTAAATAATTACGGGAAAAATAATATTTTTGCACCAAAAAGTCCTAAACCTATATGAAAACAAAAGAAAAATACTAAATGTGAAAAAGCTTAAAGGAATAAGCTGAAATCAGCTTAATATTAAGCTGTTAGCTAAATAAGCCAAGAAACAACAACCCTTTAAATATTAAACGTTGCAAGATTATACCAGTCAAAGACCTTAGGGCAGTTGGTTAGAGCGTTTGTGTGTGGGAGGAGTGGCGCAGGTTCGAGTCCTGGCCACGTCCTTTTTACTTTTTATTTTTTTTTCTTTTTTTTAATTTTAAAAACACAAAACCAGGACTGTTTAAACTTCAAAAACCCAAATCAAATCCAAATTAGACCAAGATTAAGCCCTAAGAATTATAAAAAACGTGCCCAGATTGAGTTGAGTTTCTGATGAACACAAAGGAAACAGACTGAAATCTTCACTTGTGAAAATTAAGGACAAGAGGACTTGTCTTGGTTTTTTGTGATGTTTGTTGGACAAATGGGGCACCCCTATACTCAGTTGAGTATATGGAGTCTAGCAAATACACAAAAACAACAAGCTCTTCACATAAAAATCAAGCAAGTCAAGCAGGCAATGTTTCTGATTAAGCTTATGATTCGGATGATAAAATGACACAAATAACTTGGACAAAAATGAAATTTAGAGGCCAAGGACTTGCATGCAATCAAAGCAAATGGCATGTAACTGATTAAAACTCTATCAAACTAACATCTAAAGTAGCATATAACCTAATCAATACCTAGTGAGTGTGTAAGACCAGTTAAAAACCAAGATTCATGTCATCTATCCCAAGTTAAACCCTGATCCAAACACCCCTTTAAAATTCAGAAACCAATTTTTATCAAAGCAAATCAATTAAAAGTCTAACCAAACTAAATCAAACCTATCCTATCATGCATTTAACATCAAAAAAGGCATGAACAACCAGAAATACAAGCACTTAACACCTTCTTCAAATATCAAGCAAAATCAACAATAACTGAAAAATGAAAAATAGGGCAAGTGTTTTACCTTAAGGGACCTACATCCAGGTCCCTTAGTGGCAGCTTAGCCACCTACAATCAGGTCCGGACCTGAGCTGACCCTTGGACTAAACAAGAGCTCCAAAAACCTGCTAAGATCAACAAGAACAATACAAAATACACAATAATATGGTTTTCTGAAACCTTTTTAAACTTCTTTCAAGTAACTTCTCAAATGTTTATCTTTCAAAAACACTTAAACCAACCAAGAACAATATCAGAAATCCAAGTATCCAATTCCACTTTCACTTCATAGGGTCCTTGGATTTCTGAAAATTGTCAAACAAATTTTCAAACTTTTTTGAAAACTGAAACAAACACAAAGTGTTTGTCAAATGTAATATGGAACTCAGAACTCTTGCCAACACAACACCAAACTTTTAAAAGAAAAAATGGAATTACTTATACTGAAAAATACCAACTTTTATAACATTTAAAAAGGGATTACAAATGTTGAGCAAGAAAAACTGGAACAAGGAATATGGACACAAGACGTCCATATTTATACTACCTAATTGAACATTCTAGATAGCTAAATAAAATAATACAAAATGTGTAAACCCTAATGGCTGAAAAGCCCTAAATGCCCTTGAAGTTCTTGGGGAATCTTGGTCAAAAACCATGCCATGTGATGCTAGCTGGATGGATAGTTGTCTTCTTGTGATCTTGAGCGTTCAAAAATCCCTTTGGAAGCACGAAATTCTTGTGGGACGTTCATTGGGTCAAGTCCCATGTGATGAGTGTAGCGGGGGAGGGGACAAACAGTACAAGGGTCGTTTTCTAGGTGTGTGGGTGTGTTGGGAGTGGGGTTGTGAGTAAAACCCCTAATATTAATTAGGGTTTAGGTTAAACATGAAAGTAATTAGGACTGGGTTTTTTGTTAGGGTTTATAGGATAATGGGGAGCATTTGATTCGTTTTGGGGGAAGTTATATTTAAATTTTGTGTTTAGTGGGAAAGTTAAGAGTGTTGACTGGATTTGACCAGGTTTATTTAATAAACCTGGTGGGTGGGTTATGGTTGCGGGTTTGGGTAGGGTTAGTGGGTAAATGGGTGGGTTATGTGACGTGTAAGATTCTGGTTGGGTGTGTATGTTTGGCTGTCTCCCCACTTTAGTCCCTGAAGTCCTCAATCTTTGTCACTTGATGAATAAGCCTTGTCAACGCCTTAATATGCTTGTAACAACTTTGGAGTACTTGCTGAAAATGGCACAATTACTTTTCAAACCATAAATAAGGATTTCCAATGTAATTTCTTCTTTTCCCAAGGGCTAAACTTGTAATATCTTGAAACTTTAAGGACCCACTTGTAATATTTGAGATTTACAAGGGCCTAAAGTAACAAGTCTTCAATAGTTGAGGGACCATTCTTGCCAATCTTCAATTCTTCAAGGTCATTTTTGGAAATTCCATTTTTGGGCCCGGTTCATTGTGCGGCTTCGTTTCCCGTGTTCGTTTTTGATTGATTCTTGTGATCTTTTGCCATTTCCTCAATATCCGTACCTAAAAATACACAAGCAACAAACACGAGCATATATTTGGCAGTTTTGATGATATTTTATGCATTTTAAGCCCGATTTGGACGATGAGACTATGTATAAAAGCAGTCTCATCACTCCCCCATACTAAACCATTGCCTTTCCCTCACGCAATGCTAGTATAAAGTATCATATCACTTCCAAAATTTAATTTTATTAACTTTATTGAATGATAAACTAGCTACACTAATACTATTACTACTACTTGTGTTATAGACATAATGTATGATCTTCATCGCAAAATAGGACGTTTAGGTTCATAGAATAAGAACACGTGAATGCTTCGTTAGAAATAATTTCATCGTCCTCGATTTTCACCCCAATTCCATGCCAAGCGTGCAACGAGATCATTGTCATTATAAGTTAGTAATGCTAACACTACTCATATGCCCTAATTACGTACTTATTCTCCCATTATTCCTAAGTTGTATCTCTTATATTTTATTTTGTCTTTAATGTTTCACGAGGATACATCATTGACTTATGCGATAATAGAGATTTAGGTCTAAAAATAGAGTCCTAACGGTGTAACTAAGACCATCAAATCAATAACCCCTCCTAATAGACAACGATGTCAAAAAATTAAGTTGACAAGAAGAATCGATAAACACGGTTTTATAACGGTTTTGAACATGAGACTTATTACCAAGACTTTTATACGCCCCCTAACGGAAGGGCCTTATTATCTTTGGTTTACCTCCATCTTTTATTCAACTTCGCCATGAAGCTTTTATTATGACTTCGGTCTTGCCTTGCCTTTTATTATCCGCCTCATTGGTGGTTTTATTAGCCAAAGACGTATATCCTCACGCAAAAGCGAATTTTGGATCTTTAAAGCTTCAAAGATTAAGGCTTGATTCACTTTCAATTTTGCATAGATTTTTGGCCTTGTGGGGGTTCAAATTGTTTGCTAGATTTAGGTGAGCACTTGAAATCTTATTATTGGGTGAAGCTTTTGATTATTCGGGTGCCAATACTTCAAAACCGTGATGCTGGCGATATCTTAATGTCTTCCCAATTTAATTACACGGAAGCTACTAGAAAAGACTAGAAACCCAACAATCCTAACTAAACCGCTAAGTCAATATTTATTAAGCAAAAAATATTTATATGCGAAGGGAGAATAAGCAAACAACGAGAACACATGAGTTTTTGAAAGAATACGAGTACTCTACGTTTAGCATAGTAACTTATAATTAACTCTATCATTTCTCGTCCTCGTTTAAAAGACTTAGCCTAATGTGTAGTTAAGGAATCAAAGCTAAGTGCTCAACACGCACGGTCGAGTCAAAAATTACTCTTATTCTCGCCATCGGAAAATTTACATTCGTGTCTTCAAACACTTATGAATTATGAGAAAAAATTTAAAATTTGGCCATTTTTAGCCTTATTTTGCAACAAAACGATAAACAAAAAGATAAACTTTGGAAAGCGTGAAGGTTTGGCAAGGCAAGTATCTATTCACCCCCCATACTAAAGTTAAACATTGTCCTCAATGTTTCGAGTCTAGGGGTGCAAACACCCCCATACTAAAGACGTAGTCGAATGCCTAATCTAGCATGGAAAGGGTGTAACCAATAAATTAATAGCCGTTTATGAAGTGTGCTAAAAACCTAAGGTTAGAACATCAAAAGGATATATCATTTGGATATTGAGAAAATCTTCAAAGCAAACGATCGAGTGCTCCCATAAAACGAACACGAGAGGCTCCAATCGTGAAGATCATGATCTAAAAACCACAATGCACAAACAACCACGGAACAAAGGTTGGAAGGCACAAATCCCCTCACATTAACTAATTAGAAAGCAATAATATGTACATGGATAAGCATGGGTCTCCCCCACGAGGCACCTTGTTTTTGATAACCGAGTCAAAAGCTCGACTCGAATCCCCATAAATGTGATCATTTAGAGATAATCATGGTGTGGTCAATTTTTAGTGGGGCTTACATGATAAACAAGGCCCAAAAACAACCGGTATAAAGGACTAAGTCCTTTGATGGTGCAAAATACCGGGATCGAAGATGGCGTTCTCGTTTTCATTGGAAAAACAAATCAACGGCACTTCATCAATAGTCAACAAAAACTCAAAGAGTTTCAAGAAAATAGGAGAGAAGAAATAGAATGGTGGGACAATGGGTAAGTCTCTAAAAACATGAGCTACTCGAGGTAGACTCGCACCAATCAAATGAAAAGATTTTCCATTTATTGCATCGGTGGAAGACCGAGATTTCCCTTTATAAGCAATTCCAAGATCAAATATCTCGTCCTCGGTGGAGAAAGGGGAGGGAACAAATGGGGCTTCCCCCACACTAAGTCCACACAAAGCATCGTCAAAAGGAGAAGACGAGCTTGTAGTACTCAATACACGTGGTGATGACGGAGTTAGAGTTGTAGAAAAATCTTTTAAATCCAATTCAAAATCTTTTCCTTTTTCATCTTTTAAACTCTCCTTGTGAAAACCTGATTTGATTATGTCAAAAATATTTGGTGTATCTAAAGCAATGTTAGTCACACTAAAAATTCTCACATTTTGAAACCGTTTTGGTATAGGTGGTGGTAAGTTTTCAAAACGTTTGTCAACAAAGAAAACTTCCCCATCGGGATCAACGTATTCTTCATCCGAAGAATCACTCGAGATTGGAATCGTAGGCTTAACACTCTTAACCTCCACCGGCGGAGGGGACGGAACTTCATTTTTATCAACAACTCCTAAAACTCTATTTGAAATCTTTTTACAAATGATTTTGGTGGAATTGACATTGTGCAAAGATTTGATAGAATACACATGAGAAAGTGTGGAGTTTTGGGTTGCATTAATGACGAGTTCTTCCTCATTGAAACGAAGAGTGATTTTCCTTGCATGCACATCGATAAGTGCTCTCGAGGTATCCAAAAATGATCGACCTAAAATTAACGGAACTTTAGGATCGATAGGAATGTCAACAACAATAAAGTCTACAGGATAGTAGAACTTTCCAACTTTCACAAAGACGTCCTCGGCAACTCCACAAGATAGAATCATAGAATGATCGACCATTTCGATTGACATTATTGAAGGAGTGAGATTTGGAAGATTGAGCGATTTAAAAATCTTAAGAGGCATCAAACTAATACTAGCACCAAGATCGGCCAAGGCGTAGCATTCTTCCATGTCTTGTATTGCACATGGGATTAAAAACTTTCTAGGATCACCGACTTTTTGAGGTATGCGGCTTAGAAAAACCGATGAACAACTAGACGATTTTTGCAATTTTTCTTTGTTATTCAACATACTTTTGAAGTTCGCGGCAAATCGAGGCATCATGACTAAGGCGTCGGCAAAACTTATATTAAAATGAAAGTCACGAAACATTTTCATAAAGAGTTCAAATTGATAATTATTTCGTTCTTGTGCCTTTTCCTTGTCTCGTCTTGAAGGGTAGGGTAAGGGTGGTGTGGGTTGGGGCATAGGCATAGGCATCGGCCTTGGAATCTCGGGTTCCATGATTAGTATTGGTTCAATCGTAGGTGTGGTTTGAGCGGTACTTCGTGGGCTTGGAATTTGCTCCTTTTCAACCATCACCTCGGGTTCTTCCTCTTTTTCCTTCTCCATAGAAGTACTTGGACGAGAAATGGGTTCTTTGAAAGTTTTATCACTTCGTGTAGTAATAACCTTCAATTCTCCTTTCGGGTTCACGATGGTATCACTAGGAAGACCACCCGAAGAAGAGGGCTTACACATGATAGCTTCAAACATTTTTCCCATTCGGTCTTCAAACTTAGATTGCCTAGCATCCGCTTTTAACAATTCTTGCTTAATCTCGTGTTGACCTTGCTCCATTTTTTGTTGATTTTGTTGGAGTCGTTGGACATTTCCTTCCATTTTATTAGCATGAGTTTTAAGTTCATTAGCAAGTTCGTTTTTAAGCTCGTTTTTCAACTCGGATCTTAAGCTAACCATTTCACGTTGCATATTATCAAACTTAGCATCATTAGCCTTAGCATAATTCAAAAATTCTCCTTGAAGATTTTTGGTGTGATCATTTTGAAAACCTTGAGTAGAAGTTTGAAAATCACGGTTTTGGTTTTGATTAGAAATTTGCCCATTTCCACTTTGATAATTACCCTTGTTGTAGTTCCTTTGATTTCCTTGGTAATTTCCACCTTGGTTGTTGTTGCAATAGTTATTAGCATATTGATTTGGTGGAGCTTGATTTTGGCGGGAACCTTGACCGATTTGGTTATAAGTTCCTGTGGCTACATAAGCACTCGAAGTGTTACCATCCGCGGTAATGCACTCGGAAAGATCATGAGCTCCACCACACGACAAACAACTCTTAGAAACCGCTTTAACCGAAGCGGAATTCGAAGCTTCTTGAGCTTTCCAATGGGACATAAGGCTAGCAAATCTATCAAAAAATCGATTTTCTTCATTTGCTTCATCATGTAAAGCATTAATGCTACGAGACGATGGCGAGCCCAATTTGGCAACACTCGGTGTGTTACGAGGGCTATAAACCTTAGACCTATTCTCAATTATGACCAAAGCTTCTTCAACCGTTTTACACAAAAAATTACCACCCGCGACGGCATTTAAGTAATCTCTTTCATGATTATTAAGTCCATTGTAAAACGTGTCTATTTGGTGTAAGTCGGAAAAACCGTGATGAGGACATTCATGTAACATCTCCTTAAACCTATTCCAAGCCGTTGAAAAACTTTCATTTGATTCTTGTGAAAATTTAGAAATCTCATTTTTCAAATGCGTAGTCTTAGAGGGCGGAAAATATTGGTTCACAAATTTCGAAACGAGATCCTTCCACGTCAATATAGAATTGGGTGGCTCTTTCTCTAACCAAATTTTAGCGGGCCCCGCTAAGGAATACGGAAAAAGCATCATCTTAATCGAGTCATTCGAGACATCCTTGAATTTGCACGTGGCGGTAAGACGATTAAATTGGCGGATATGGTTGTGGGGATTGTCCTTCTCATCACCACGGAATTTGTTGTTTTGGATCATCGACAACAAACCCGTTTTCACCTCAGAATTCTCCGCAAGGATTGCGGGAATCACAATAGCTTCTCCATAACCCTCGGTGGGTGCTTGAAGTAACTCCATCATAGTTCGATTCGCCATGGTAGGTGCTTCTCGTACAATGGGTTCGTCAATAGGAGACTCCTCACTAGAATGAGTTGGAGTGGGAGTTTTGTTCTTTCGTCTACGTGCACGTTTTTCTTGATTACGAGTTAGCATAAACGTCACGTACAACGTGGAGATGAGCAAAGAAGATTCTTTTTGGTGTTTTTAATTTTTCAATTTTTTTGTGGTTTTTGATGGTATTAACTTTTTTTTTGGAAATTGGTGAAATGTATTAGGTAGACAAAAATATACAAATCTCCTCCTTAATCAAATCTCTCGATTAAAGAAGCCTCAAGGAATGAAAACGATCACGTGGAGTGAACGCCTTCGATGACTTTAGAACGATGGTGGAACACCAAATCGTTCAAGAGGGTTTAATTAAATGAAACCAAGAAAATATATATGATATGTAATAATACTTTGGCGGCAAAACCCTCGATTAGCTCTCAAAATCAAATACGCACAAGCAAGCGGAGGAAACGAGGCGGTGCGAAGCACTTAAGAGCCTTTTTCCTTTAGGTCGTGAAATACAACCGCCTTATACCCACCTTATAGTTTGTATTTTTCAAAATCGAGCTTCTCGAAAGTATTTATCTATTTTGGCCTTTTTCTTTGGTTTGAGATTCGAATACAATGATTGGGTAATGACCTCCCAAGTCAAGGTTGTGATTTCTCACGTATTTAGAGTACTTGTGAATTTATTGTTCTACGTATACAATATAGTAATAATATTCACACAAAAACCGAAAAACGATAATACGTATTAGTAGAGTGCTACTAATACAAATACTAATTATGGCTAGTATAAAAAAAACAATGGTTCAATCAAAACACAACGCGCCTCCCCGGCAGCGGCGCCAAAAATGATGTAGTGTTTTTGCAACCCTTTAGGAAAAGAGAGGCAAAGTAGTGGTAAGCGTTAAGTGTCGGTTTAGGAAAACCGAGCACTAATGACCAAATAATTTCAAGTTCGTTTCCCAAGGAGGCAAGTGTGTTGTGTAATGAGTTGATTAATGTTTGATTTTATTGTTAAGAAAAGAGAAAATAAGAAAGAAGAAAGAAAAGACGGTTACGAAGACGGATCGAGCTAAGACGAAAACGCGTTCACGTAAAATCGTAAATAGTGCCAAAATTAAAATTTTAAGCTAAAAATTCATAAAAATTACTAAAAATCCACAATAAAATTCTAAGAGTTTACAAAAAATCCAAACTTGCTAAAACCTTTTAATTAATTAGATAATGACTTTTTAATGCAAATTAAAGCCCTAAAAATCACAATTAATTATTAAAAAGCCCTAAACAAGATCTTATAGTTAAACCTCAAAAATGTCCTAATTAAGCTAAAAAGTTTTTTTTTTAAATTATAAAACCAAATTAAACTATTTTTAAACACTTAAAAACTATTAAAATCAATTAAAACTTAAATTAATTCTAGAAAATAAATGAAAAGTCCTAAAAATATTTGGAAAGTTACAAAATTCCTATTTTAGTGTCTACAATCTAGGAAAAATGAAAAAAGTAGAAAAAACAAACTTTCAATTTTTAATAATAAAATAATCAAAAAATTCAAAGTTTATAAAATAAATCTAAAAAATACCAAAAATCTAAAATATTATAACTAAGACAAAAATGCAAATAAAAGTTCCTAAAACCTTTTTATTAATTTTATATTAAATTTTAAAGTTGTTAAAAAACCCTAAAATCAAATAAAATTAAAAGTAAGACTTTTTGCAAACTTTTTTGGCTGTAAACCTCAAAGATATAAATAAAAACCTAAAAACTATTTTTTTGGATTTTTAAAATGCTTTTTCCTATTTTTAACTTACTTTCTAAAATTTAAACTAAAAATAATCCTAGTAAATTAAATAATTACGGGAAAAATAATATTTTTGCACCAAAAAGTCCTAAACCTATGTGAAAACAAAAGAAAAATACTAAATGTGAAAAAGCTTAAAGGAATAAGCTGAAATCAGCTTAATATTAAGCTGTTAGCTAAATAAGCCAAGAAACAACAACCCTTTAAATGTTAAACGTTGCAAGATTATACCAGTCAAAGACCCCAGGGCAGTTGGTTAGAGCGTTTGTGTGTGGGAGGAGTGGCGCAGGTTCGAGTCCTGGCCACGTCCTTTTTACTTTTTTTTTTTAATTTCAAAAACACAAAACCAGGACTGTTTAAACTTCAAAAACCCAAATCAAATCCAAATTAGACCAAGATTAAGCCCTAATAATTATAAAAAGGTGCCCAGATTGAGTTGAGTTTCTGATGAACACAAAGGAAACAGATTGAAATCTTCACTTGTGAAAATTAAGGACAAGAGGACTTGTCTTGGTTTTTTGTGATGTTTGTTGGACAAATGGGGCACCCCTATACTCAGTTGAGTATAGGGAGTCTAGCAAATACACAAAAACAACAAGCTCTTTAGATAAAAATCAAGCAAGTCAAGCAGGCAATGTTTCTGATTAAGCTTATGATTCTGATGATCAAATGACACAAATAACTTGGACAAAAATGAAATTTAGAGGCCAAGGACTTGCATACAATCAAAGCAAATGGCATGTAAGTGATTAAAACTCTATCAAACTAACATCTAAACTAGCATATAACCTAATCAATACCTAGTGAGTGTGTAAGACCAGTTAAAAACCAAGATTCATGTCATCTATCCCAAGTTAAACCCTGATCCAAACACCCCTTTAAAATTCAGAAACCAATTTTTATCAAAGCAAATCAATTAAAAGTCTAACCAAACTGAATCAAACCTATCCTATCATGCATTTAACATCAAAAAAGGCATGAACAACCAGAAATACAAGCACTTAACACCTTCTTCAAATATCAAGCAAAATCAACAATAACTGAAAAATGAAAAATAGGGAAAGTGTTTTACCTTAAGGGACCTACATCTAGGTCCCTTAGTGGCAGCTTAGCCACCTCCAATCAGGTCTGGACCTGAGCTGACCCTTGGACTAAACAAGAGCTCCAAAAACCTGCTAAGATCAACAAGAACAATACAAAATACACAATAATATGGTTTTCTGAAACCTTTTTAAACTTCTTTCAAGTAACTTCTCAAATGTTTATCTTTCAAAGACACTTAAACCAACCAAGAACAATATCAGAAATCCAAGTATCCAATTCCACTTTCACTTCATAGGGTCCTTGGATTTCTGAAAATTGTCAAACAAATTTTCAAACTTTTTTGAAAACTGAAACAAACACAAAGTGTTTGTCAAATGTAATATGTAACTCAGAACTCTTGCCAACACAACACCAAACTTTTAAAAGACAAAAAGGAATTACTTTTACTGAAAAATACCAACTTTTATAACATTTAAAAAGGGATTACAAATGTTGAGCAAGAAAAACTTGAACAAGGAATATGGACACAAGACGTCCATATTTATACTACCTAACTGAACATTCTAGATAGCTAAATAAAATAATACAAAATGTGTAAACCCTAATGGCTGAAAAGCCCTAAATGCCCTTGAAGTTCTTGGGGAATCTTGGTCAAAAACCATGCCATGTGATGCTAGCTGGATGGATAGTTGTCTTCTTGTGATCTTGAGCGTTCAAAAATCCCTTTGGAAGCACGAAATTCTTGTGGGACGTTCATTGGGTCAAGTCCCATGTGATGAGTGTAGCAGGGGAGGGGACAAACAGTACAAGGGTCGTTTTTTGGGTGTGTGGGTGTGTTGGGAGTGGGGTTGTGAGTAAAACCCCTAATATTAATTAGGGTTTAGGTTAAACATGAAAGTAATTAGGACTGGGTTTTTTGTTAGGGTTTATAGGATAATGGGGAGGATTTGATTCGTTTTGGGGGAAGTTTTATTTAAATTTTGTGTTTAGTGGGAAAGTTAAGAGTGTTGACTGGATTTCACCAGGTTTATTTAATAAACCTGGTGGGTGGGTTATGGTTGCGGGTTTGGGTAGGGTAAGTGGGTAAATGGGTGGGTTATGTGACGTGTAAGATTCTGGTTGGGTCTGTAAGTTTGGTTGTCTCCCCACTTTAGTCCCTAAAGTCCTCAATCTTTGTCACTTGATGAATAAACCTTGTCAACGCCTTAATATGCTTGTAAGAACTTTGGAGTACTTGCTGAAAATGGCACAATTACTTTTCAAACCATAAATAAGGATTTCCAATGTAATTTCTTCTTTTCCCAAGGGATAAACTTGTAATATCTTGAAACTTTAAGGACCCACTTGTAATATTTGAGATTTACAAGGGCCTAATATGACAAGTCTTCAATAGTTGAGGGAGCATTCTTGCCAATCTTCAATTCTTCAAGGTCATTTTTGGAAATTCCATTTTTGGGCCCGGTTCATTGTGCGGCTTCGTTTCCCGTGTTCATTTTTGATTGATTCTTGTGATCTTTTGCCATTTCCTCAATATCCGTACCTAAAAATACACAAGCAACAAACACGAGCATATATTTGGCAGTTTTGATGATATTTTATGCATTTTAAGCCCGATTTGGACGATGAGACTATGTATAAAAGCAGTCTCATCAATTCAACAGACTAAATCAACAATTACTCACGCTACCTTAGTCAAATACTTCAGATCCGACTCAAAAATAGCTCAATTTCGCCACAGAACAGTAAATAACAAAATCAAAACATAAGGCAATATCAGTTCTAAAACAGATTCAGTAAATTAAAAACTCAGTTAAACAAATCTTAAACTTCTAGTTCAGCGATATCCAAAAGCACTTCAAGTCCTCTAGTAAACTTATCAATCTGTAACAATAGCTATAATAACAAACGCTAGCCTGTTAGGCGCATTACATCAGCAAACTAAATTGAACTAAGCAGCAATTACATAAAATCAAGATCAAATAGGCAGCTATTTTACAAGCATCTCAAAAGCAGTAGCAAACATTCATATTATAAAAACGAGAAATAAAATACATCAGGTTTAACAGATTCATGATGGAAAAGATTATAATGAACATTCGGCATCATAAGTCCAAAATGATAATCAGCAGACTATTAAATCGAAAATCAAAACAGGCAACCATTCAATTTAACACATGATAAATCAAATCAGCATCTATAAAATACTAAAAATTAATATTAAAAACTAAGGAAATTAGATAGAGCTTGACCATTATATGATGAACCGTTGGGACGAAGGTGAAGCGTTGAGCTACCTTATCTAAAACGACTCCAAAACACGATCAAACCACATAATTAACTTTACGAAATATAACGATTCACCATTCTTTCTTAAAACCCTCAAACTTCACTAACCAGCATATCAGTTTAATATTCACTCAGTGGGAATGAATATCTATCCCTTAATCTCTCAAAATATTCAATTAAGCTAACGATCAAGCTTACTCAAATATTACTTAGTTATAACAAGATAAAATAAATCAAGATTTGCAGAAATTAATGCACAGTAACACGAGACTTTTAAAAGATTTATTAAAGCTGAAGAAAAATGAATTTTATTACTCGAAGGTTTATTACAACTGGAATTAAATAGAAAATTATAAATCTAAATTAAATCTACCATTATAACTAGGAAAGAAAAAGGGATGATGATACTCATTTTCTTCTCGGTTTATAAAGATGAACAAAGGGGTAGTTTGTTGACGAGAGGACGATTCTGAGCCTTTAGATCATTTCTTCACTCTTCTCTCTCTCTTCAGTTATCATCCAACGGCTTGAATTCGCCCAACTTCACTCGGATTGCCAGGGTGGCAAATCCTGTGCTTTCTCTTTGCTGACTTGTCTCTCTTCTATTGGTGGAGTGGGGATTTTGAGGTGTTGTCTCCAATAGGATGCTGCCACGTAGAAGATCCTTCCATCATCTCTTCCGAAATCAAAAAAGGGGAATTTATTCCCACTTGTGTGCAACACACGAGTACATCAAAACCCACTTATTAATTTTGGTATTAATTGGTTTAGGGTTTTGTGAATAGTGGATTGTGACTGGTTTTGGTGAAGGAAAAAGATGATGGACATAGGTTTCATCGAGAGTTTTATTTTAATTGTGGATGTGAGAAAGTGGTGAGGAAAACGAGTGAGTGTATGTGAAAAATAAAAGTTGATCAAGAAAGAATTTTATACGTTTAATGTTTTGTAACCGAATAAACATAAACTCATTAACATGTCCACATTTACCTAATGGGCTTTGAGTCCATGATAACTTTCCCATGTGTGAATTTGGGCTTTAGCCATTTTATCCAATCTATAACATTACTAATTTGCAATGGGGCTTTTTGGGCTTTTATTTGAAACATTAAGCCAAAAGTAAGTAATTGATTTTCTTAAATGGGCTTTTAGGCCCATTTTACCAAAAGTGGGACCCACTTGGCCTAATTTTCCTTAAAAACTCGAATCACGTCTTAAATTGACTTATTTTCTGCTTCCTCGATCTTTTTTTCACTCTTGTGTCGGTTTTTGTTGGTTTTCGCGAATTTGGTACCTACACACATGAAATAACAAAACAAGCACATACAAGGCATTTTTCAATGATAATATGCATTTATTCATAGTTATTTGATATAATTGATATGAGTAAAATCACTCATATCACACACGTTTTTAGCATCGTTTCATCTCGGTATCTTATCGAATTGATATAACTATCCAAGCTTGACTTTATTGATTTTTGGTTGTAAAAATTGAATGGTATTTATGTCTAATTGGCACAAAGCAATTAAAAGATAAAATTACTCTATAATACCTACGTATACGTACTACGCTAAAACACTTTGCACTTAGCACAATTAAATGCACAAAAATAAAAAAGATAAAAATACAACTTTATTCTACAATTGAAAATACAAAATACAATACTATACTAAAATGAAAAATGAATAACGAATATGAATTATACTAAAACAAATTTACCAAGCAGCTACAAATAAGAGTTCAAGTTCACGAATTAAAAAAAACAAGTCCATAAATCCAATTAACAGCCCAACAAAATTACTCTAAGCCCAATAGATCTAACTAATCTAAATGGCTAAAAGAGTAACTAAAATGGACCATAGGTGCAATAACTATCTAACGGAAAGGATTAACATGGCCTAAATGTGACTAACTGAGGACTGTGTGTGTAATGAGATTATACAAATTGAAGGTCTAAAGCTGTATATTACTAAAATTTTGCCACTTGCATCTACAAAAGAACTCCACACGTTTTTATACTAATAGACTAAATCAAAGGCATTTTCAAACTGAAACAGTTAAACAAACTCTAAGACCCAGCACTTGTTTAAACAAAATGAATGTATGAACTCTGTTATTAACAATATGTTGATACCACTAAAATCAATACACAAATCATCTACAAACAATTTCTCAAACCTCTTAAATGTCCTCTAAACTCTTCTACAAACGTGACTGGTTTAGGCTATGAATCAAAAGCTATATTGACCCTATTGACTATCTGATTGCACAGCTATGATCGACTTATTGTTACTTAAAACACACTGATTCAAGTACTAGTATAAAGCAATCTCCTAAAACTTAATTCCAAACACAGGCTAAATGAAAATGCAGAAATATTGAAAGCTTTTGTTAAAATGTAAATCGTAGAACACATAACAACTAGCTACCATTCCAAATCAGATCATATAGCAACAATTAAAAGCAATAATTTACACTACTATCTACAATAGCTAATCTAAAAACAATATAGAAATTATACGCGCTTAACAAGAATATCAAGGCCTCCGTTGTAGGAGAAGCGGAGCGCTGAGCTCACTTAGCTAAGATTGGACTGGGCTGCTAGCTTCATTGAATTATGTATTCAGCTACTCCAAACAGTCTTACGAAACTGAGATCTACAAAGTTTCAGCAAATCAAAAAGAACTCTTGAATTTGAAACCTACATAAACTCAGTTCTCCTGCAAAATCAAACCAGAACAAGCATACGTCCTATCCTGCTAAAACTGTATTAACCTTTCGAACACTGAAATCGCAACTGATGAACCAATCTAGAAACTAACTCCAATGAACGAATTATTTTAGAAAAACGCGAGTAAAATGATTCGATGCTGTTATTTATGCAAATGACTTTACAAAACTAATTAATCCAACACTCCTAATGTATACTTCAAGCTAACAGACTAAATAGAATGATTAAGAGAAAATCATTAAGCTAAGAGAGAAAACTAACTATCTAATCCTAACTAACTATGTGTAAATCTACACCTAGCTAACCATCTTCAAATGAGGAGATCCCTTGGTATTTATAGGCGACTGAGAGAAGGAGTATGACGTGTTGCTTCCAATCCCTAAGTGCCACGTGTTTAATACGAGGATTAGGGTTCTTCATCATCTCTTTCAAATTAGGCGTTTCTTCTTTACTCCATCTTGATCTAATTCACTTGTATCATCATGTAGAGGAAAGGAAGAGGATCATTTTAGCTTTTTATGTCTTCGTCTGAAACCTTCTTGAACTCTCTTGAAATCGATTTGACGTTTGGTGAAGAAAGCTATAAAATTCGACTGTTAAATCTTTCCCTGATATCTTTTCTCTCTCTTGTTTATGATGAAGAAGGAGACGCATGTGAGTTTGACCATGTGTATGACTTGGTCATTTGACCAAGTTATTAATAAACTTAACTTTCCTATGTTTTTCTTTTAAGTCCTTTACTTTCCATTTTTATCAAAAGTGTTGTAAGATTTTTAGCACATTTCCATTTTATCCTTCATCTTGATAGAAGTTGCAACTTAAGCCCTCGATCTTGGCAAATAATGGCAAGTAAGGTCCTTGAAGCTTGATTTGTCCTTTTCTTCGTCTTTTCATCAAATAAATCCTTGAAAACGCGTGTTTGCTCAAAAATGCATCTTGTTTACCTGAAAACACATGAAACACAAATACCCACGTAATTCTGATATTTTTTAGTTAACTTTAATGAATTTGACTATGTTTTAAGTGGTTTTTGGATCATAATTGATGAGTGTTTTCACACTTATCAACTACAAATTCGTAGTGGTCATAGCGTGTACGAAAAGCAGCCTTGGCGATGTCCTGCTCCTTAACCTATTGCTGATGATAGCCTGACCTTAGATCAATCTTGGAGAAATGTTTGGCCCCTTGGAGTTGGTCAAACAGATCGTCTATACGTGGTAGTGGATACCTATTCCTGATAGTAATCTTGTTGAGCTCGCGATAGTCTATGCAAAGACGCATACTGTCGTCCTTCTTCTTAACAAATACGACCGCTGCGCCCCATGGAGATGCGCTCGGTCGAATAAAACCTCGCTCCAGAAGGTCTTGCAAATGATCCTTCAACTCCATCAACTCTATGGGAGCCATGCGATACGGAGCCTTGGAAATCGGCTCAACTCCTGGGATGAGCTAGATATTAAATTCTACTTCACGTGCAGGCGGTATGCCCAGAAGTTCTTCTGGAAATACATCTAGAAATTCTGACACTATCGGTTGATTCTGAATTGATGGGGATTCAGAATCCATGTCATGAATAGTAGCTAGATAACCCTCGCAACCATGTGAAAGTAGTGCACGTGCTTGCAGGGTTGATATGATTTGTACAGACCTGCCGAGTACGAACCCGTTCTGAATGTACTCTGGCGCATTAATATCACCAAAGATGACTTGATATGAATGGCAGTCTATGGTAGCATGATGCTTGGATAGCCAATCCATGCCCAAAATCATGTCAAAATCATTCATGTCCAGCGGAAGTGCGTCAACAGGACGAACCTTGTCGTCAAACTCTAGGGGAATGCTCTTGTACACATGGGTTATGCGTACAAAGTCTCTCAAAGGCATGGAAATACTCAGTATATTCTCTAGTGGCATGGGGAGTATCCTAACATTCTTGGCATAAGCAGTAGAAATGGCCGAGTGAGTAGCACCCGTATCAAATAGAACACATGCAGCTTGACCATACATATACAAGATTCCAGTGATGGTACCTGTAGACTTGTTGGCCTGATCACGAGATGTTGTGTAAACGCGTCCAATAGTAGGAGGCGGCTTGGTATCAGCATGTCCTGATGTACCCTCCATCTCGCCCTTGCGGTAGTCCTTCATGCGATGGCCAGGAAGACCACACTTGAAGCATGCGTCACTGTCGCGGTGACATGGACCTGGGTGCCTATGGTGGCAAGTAGAGCAAAGAGGATGAGTATATCCTCCAGCAGGTGTCCTGACTGGCTGAGAACCTGATAAAAACACTATGCATGAGACATGAAAATAGGGTACAAAGGACTATGCAGAAAATCGTAAGATTGAATACCAGTGATAGCTGGACGGTTAGGCTGTGAACCTCTCTGGTTCTGATCCCTACCGTTACCATGGTTCCTGGTAGAAGATTTGCTAATGTGTCAGAATAAAGAGTTATAACATGTAATCATAAGAAAATGCGTAAGTATAAGGACCTGCTGCTGTTGGAGTGTCCAGCGTTGTTACGGTAATTATCATTACCGCCACGCCTATCCGTAGCAGAAAGGTCGTTAGTCTGACCGTTTCCCTTGGGCTGATTAGGCTATTGCTGAGTAGCCGGATGAGACCGGTCCCCAGTCTTCTACCTGGAAGATAAAATTTAAAGAGATGAATATTGACATATATTGAAAGAATACGGATTGGTCACCGCTTGAATAAGAATGTTTACCTCTTATCGGGTCTCTCTGCTTCCCCGAACTCATCTCTCTCCTACAGCATCTCCAGCTTACGTGCTGCATCAACCACTTGTGCTACCGTGTTGAACGTAGCACACACCAAGTTGTTTGCGACCGATGTACGAAGAGCCCACCTGAAGTGGTGTGCCTGCTCTTCAGGAGTACCTGCTGCTGCACCAAGGAAACCAGCTAAGCGAAGAAAGCGATGCATGAACTCGTTGCTATTCTCCCCAGCTCTCTGTCGGATCCCATGGTACTCCCTCTTCAGCTTGTCTTGTTCAGCCTTGGGAAAGAACTGCTCCATCACCCTATCCCTGAATTGAGCCCATGTCAAACCAACCACCCAATCAGCACCTCCCTCAGACTGCTCTAGTGTTATCCACCATGCTAACACATCACCTTCGAACCGGTAGCATGCCAACCTCGACTTGAAAACAGGATCACAGCCCATAGCATCGAAGATCTATGTGAGCCAACCAGCTTTCAGCTTCACTAGGGCTATCTGTTCTCTCGAAAGCTCGAGGACAGAGCTTATTTAATCTCTCCAACCATGTGGCCAATGTTGCTGGAGGAGGAGGAGGAGGTACTGGGTGATGCTGCTGATTGTTGGCAGCCTGAACCTCAGCCCTGATTTCGTTCCTCAGCTGAGGAAGCATAGCTTGCATTGCAGCTTGGATTGCTGCATTGAGTTGTTCCTGCTCGCGTGTGAGAACCATCTGACATTATAACATAAAATATATGATTAAACTGATTAAAATATAAACTATATACATGAAAAAAAAATTATACCAATCAATCATGAGAAAAATTTTATGCAGGAAAACTAGTACATGAATGCATGATGAAGTTTTATGAAAACTTTTGTATACGCGAGAGTGGACGCCTATGGTCAATTCACCCAAAACAAAAGACATGGCAAGGGGACGCCTGTGGGTCAGTCCCAAGTTTTAAAGTTTCGATAAAACACATGCGGCTAAATAGGGCCAGTCCTGTACCAACCATTACTTAGTCATAAACCTGCGACAATGACATATATATGTATGCATGAAAATGATGAATGCATGAAAACCGACTGTCAGTTCTAGGAAGACCATAGTGACTACCCACTAATCACATGTCATGTTTTGAGAGCCTACAGGTCGAAGCCTTGAGCTCTGATACCATAATTGTAACACCCCATTTTGATAATTGGAATGTCACGCGTGATTATGGCGTGTCATTAAAGCATACAAGGATAAATGTCTAAACATTATATGACCATAAAGGAAATACCGGAATCAAACATCGGTACCCCAAAAGTAGAACTCATCACACACAAACATAAGTACTGTAAATGAAAGGACTAAACAATGTCCATGGAAATGAGTATCAAAGTATAAAGAAATGCAAAAAGTAAAGAAGGTTAGGAAGCTTCCAATCCATATGGACGTATGCTTAAAGTCTACGAGCGTCCCTGAGTACCTGCCGTTTTGGGAACATGAAAAGGAAAAACGGCTGAGCAATACGCTCAATGCACGGATATACAAATATAGCATGAATAATTTAAGCATATAAACATGAAGCAGCGGAAAAGACTAAGTCCTGGATAACCTGGTTATATCTTAGTAAAACTGGTTTTATAGTTTGAAAAGCCTTATGTTTATCTTGTAAAAACTGTTTAACATATTTTACCATTAGCCAATATAGGTCATGAAATATAAACGTGCATGAATACTTGGAGGGTTGACCTCGTCATGCAAATTAGAGAGGCTATCTCTAATTTAATTAACTGGTTTTGGGTAGGAGGGATCAGCTCCTTGTGAAGGATGCAAGGCACACACCACATTCACACTGAGTAATCTGCTGAAAATATGTAAACTAGGATGCACCCATACGCCCCACATGATAATAATAATAATAATATGGCCAAAAGTTGAAAGGGACGCCACGAGCTATCACTCCGCCGTGGTGAAGTCATAACACTGGTGCCTCCACTGATATGGTTATGGTACCTCCATAACTAGGTGAAACTGGTCATGCATGTATATGGCTTTAGGTATCTAATTAAACAGAGGCAAATCAAAACATATAAACCATATATTGGGAAAACAGTTGGCTGCATACGGGGAAATCCTAATAAGGAAAGAATGTCCATACTGAAAGGACGGAGAATCCGTACCTTATGTCCAGTGAACGAAGAAGACGAACGGAAGAGAGTCCTACTTCGGTCTCACTAATGCTACATAAATTCATACGTGTATAAGTATCTGATTACTGAGTATGTAACTGGTTTTATAACATGTCTTAGCTTGTTTTATGTGTTCATGTCATGTTTTACTGATTTAAGCTTAATATTGTGTTTATCATATATATTCTGTCTATTCTGATTAAGTATTACTTCTATTTTATGTATTATTATACTTGTGGTGTAATAATAAGTAACTTTCTAAAAATACCAGGTTTCCTAAAATAGAAAGTTTCCAAAAATAGAAAGTTTCCAAAAATAGAAAGTTTCCAAAAATAGAAAGTTTCCGAAAATAGATTTACTGCTTAAAATAGATAAGTTTCTAAAAATAGAAAGTTTCCATAAATAGATTAGCTTCCTTAATTAAATGAGTTTCTAAAAATAGAAAGTTTCCATAATTAGATATAAGCTGGATAATTAAGCTAATTATATAAGTTTAAGTGTTTACTGATTAATGTTCTAAGTCATGTAATTATATACTATAGTTTATTATTTATTTCATGTGAATTAAATAAACTATAGGTTAAAGTATTTAATTAAATATAACATGGTTTAATTAAATAAAGGTAAAATACTTAGGTTAAAACATGTATTATTAACTACTAATAATATAACCTAAGTCATGTAAATTGATTAATTATAAGTCATGATTTTAATAATTAATTAATTATATAGTCTAATTAAATGATAAATACTTAGGTTAAAACTCATGTATTAATAATAAAATTAATAACCTAAGTCATGTAAATTAAATTAATCATGTTCATGTTTTTAATTAATTTAATTTAAGTCTTGTAAAAATATAACTTGTAAAAATATAACTTATAAAAATATTAAACCTTGTAAAAATAACTCATGAACCGGATCGTGTTTAAAATCTAACATATGTGAACCGGACCCGTGTTTTAACCCATGAACCGGACCCAAATACACGACCATGCCCCGACCTAGGTAGGGGTCTCCCTTCCTTGCTGCTGCCATGACACCACCACCACCAAACCGAGACCATAAGGTCTCGGTGGTGCGACGTAAGACAAGTCGAGACCCCCTTAGGGCTCGGTTTAGGCGTCAGCCAACAACAAACACCCCCTTAACCACTAATTAATTATACCCCATGATTAAATAACATGTTTATATCTTGTTTTTAATTTGCTATTAAAAACATTCATGATTTTATGTGATCAGTAAATCAAAACATAAAAAGAAGAAGGTTAAAGGTTATACCGATCACGTGAATAAAATGAGGATGAACACACAACGATCCTTGCAATAAATCGAACACTAAAAATCAACCGAAACACCCCTTTGGTGTTCTTATACCCGGCGGCCAAAGAAGGAGAAGAAAAGGGATTAGGGTTTTTAGTTATTTTCTAAATTCTTGAATTATGAAACAGGTTTTTCCCCTTTTCCTAGTTTAGTAAATTTTGCATGGGCTTGGCCCATGTTTCTTGTTGTGTCCGCGGGTAAGGGGGGCCACAAGGTTAACCCGAACATTTATCGTGACTAAATAATTAGTGTGTTCTCGTGTTCATGTTTTTACGTGATTTAATATTTATCGTTCGTGACTTAATATATTTATTCGTAACCGAAATAAATATACATACATACGTAATATTAGCTCGTGATTAATTTACGTTCATGATTTCATGTTCGTATGTTCGTGATTATAATTATTATTGAAATAATTATCGTGTGTTAATACGTAATAAATACTTATCGTGTTATAACACGTACGTAATACTTGTAATTCTTGTTCGTGAAACGTAAACATGTTATAAAAGGAAAGTTCTAATCATGTACGTACTATCGTAAGGGTACTATTCATGGTAAAAGCATGCGAGTTTTACACAAACTATATATTTAATTAGGATATATATATCTTAAGTCCAACATTGGCATCCTCCTTTTCGCCAATAAAATATAGTCATATAAAATTAAATCACACGACGCATTACGTAGAAGATATCGCCTCGGATAAATGATTCTTAAAAATCATAAGTAGTAACGAAAACACGAACATCACATTTATCAATTTCGTTTCGAAAGGAGATGTCTAAAAATGGAATATCACGATAAGATGATAACAATCGAACTTAAACAAGTCGATATGCGATAGGTTACGAAACCATATATACATACTCAAAGTATCAAACGAGTCTCACACTCGTATTCAGATATTACATAATTATCAAGATCGGTGATAGGCGGTGAGACCAAATCCTATACAAAACCGTATTATAAGATGTACGACAATCGTTCAAGGAACATTGCTTCGCGTTCAATGCCTTTAAATATCATAGTATATTCATACATATACATATTACCATTTCTACATACACATAGGTTCACATAATCACAATCAATCATAAAGTAATGCAAGAATAGCCTTACCGGTGCCATGCGGAGTAGTTGCGTGCTTAAAACTTTGTAGAGCATACCGAAGTTATAGTTAGGTTTTTCAAAATCGACCTAGTTCTCTATAACTTGTGGCTCTGATACCAATTTGTAACACCCCCAAATTACCACGCAGCGGAATACTACTTTGGGGCGCTACTCATAGCATATCACACACAATCATAGAAAACGACCTCAAAAGAGACGTTAAAATATTATATAATTTTGTCTAAAAAGTTTCCCATCCCAATATATAAATCAGAGTAGCGTTTAGTCTTAAAAATCGTTTCCAACAAATCACATTCATTAAAGACTTTTAAAAGTCATTTATTCAGTTCAAAGGATGGAAAACAATTATAAAATTTAGACAAGTAAGCATCAACTTCCTCCTTGCATGCTCCGCTGCTATCCATCTTCTTTACCTGAAATACATGTGACAATCCGTCAATTTATGATTGATATTTTATTCTCAATATTTATTTGAAAATATTATTTTAATGTTACAATATGAACTCACTTATTTTTGGGAAGAAATTTGGATTTACGTCTTGGAGTAGCATCGACTACGTCTAAACCGGAGGATTCAACGTTACGTGCTTACGTTTACAGACACCATCTTTGGTGACAGTCCGACATTTCAGAAAATAAATTTATCTGTGAATATTATTTTGGAGTTTTAAATTTGAGTTGATTCATAAACTCACAAATTTACGAGAAGAGATTAGGACTTACGATTTTATTTTAACGTCCTTTACGACTAAACCGGAAACCCTAGGATTACGTATTTACGTTTTCGAACTCCGTTTTTGATGAGAAAATTTTTATTGGATTCGTTTTGTGACGTTGATTCATAATTTATAAAAACGTTTTTCGTAAAACGACCCGAGGGCACGCAAATCGAGGAAACTAGAATCGAGAAATACACGTAAACTAGTGAGATGGGACAAAACACTTTGTCCCACCCCACTAGCTTAATGGGACGGCTAACTTGACACCACAACACAAGGTGGCATCAAGTTTAGCTAACACTTATACAAGTGTAAGCCTTAGCTTACATTTCAAGCCACTTCACTTTACCACTAAACCAAAACTAGCTACTTGTTTCACCTACATCATTTCTTACATGCAATCCACTCCAAAAACTCTCTCAACTCCATCTCTTTGCCGTCCCAAATAAGCCAACAAAACACCCCATTTGATCTCTTCTAGCCATAAACCACATGTTTACTAGCTCTATTAAGGAGTTCTCTTGAAGCCTTGATCATTTGGTGGCCATATTAACAACTTTGGAGGTGATTTGCTTGTGTCCTAGGGCTGATTTTCCAACCTATGTTCTTGATAATTGATGTTCTTGGAGATACTTGTTGTGTTCATCAAGTTCTTGTCTTCCTAAAACAAGAAATCCACTTGGATTGGTAAAGAAGATCATCCTCTCCATTTTTCTCTTGTTATTTTGTAAAGAAAAAATGTATTTTCTTTCATTTTGTATATGTATATGATGTATATATGATGATAAAAATGTTGTGTGGGGATCAAGTGTTGATAAATATGCTTAAAAATGATGATAACTATAAGAAATGAAGCTAAAATCTTGACTATTTAGTTGGCTGTATAAAAACAGTAGATAACTAAAAGATGAACTGATAAAATTGCATTGTTTGATGCATTTACAGTAAGTAGATTATGTTATACACATGTGAAAGTTGGCCATGCAATGGAATCAAAATAATGAGTGAGATATGATCAAAACAAGTTAGGTGGTGTAATCTGAATAAGCAGTTTTCTAGGGACTGTTAAGGCAACTTAAACTCAAAATGGGCAGTAGCTATAACTAAGTTATATGTAGCAAATATTATGAAGAACATGTCATCCAAAAATGAGCTTCTAAGTCATTATAGAACTCTAGATATGTTAAAAATGGTGAACATGAAGTTAAAAATTAGATTTTTGGAAATAATGTTTATTATTATTATATAAGCACTGACATTATAATGTATAAAATGTAAAAATATAAACCCACTAACTTATAAAACTTATTTATATAAATGTATAAAAGGTTGATTAAATGGGTAAAATTATATAAATGGTGGTAAAATAATATTTATAAAAACTATAAACTTGATTTTTACGACTTTTTCGGCTATCGCCGTAAAATTAACGTTTTTCACCAAATAAAACTTAGACGACCAAACCCGTCTAATGTAAAGTTTATAAAAGTCATATACTGATATATAAGTATTTAATACAATTAAACACCGATAAAACCCGAACTATAAGAAATACGAACATTAACGAGTTAAGTAAACATAGTGGACTAATACTTGAGCTAATAATTGGACTAAATGAGATAAATACTCATAAAAAGAACTTATTGGGCTTAACCCATTTGGGCCCAACATGGAAGGTATACATACTGATAAAATAAGTATAACAAGGATTAAAACAAGTTAAGAACTTATAATAGGCTTATTAGACCTAAAACACGTAAATAGGTAAAACGAGAAAACTAGTGTAAAAGTTATCGACACATAACTCTAAAATGAGTAAACGAGAATATGTAAACCCACTTGATCATCATATATATATAATCATCATATGTATACATAATTGTTATTTTTATAAAGTCATTGGACATGAGTCTAAGACGAGTATTATTTGTCTAGGTTTCCATGATTGAAGCACGTATCATACGTCCGAATTGCTGATAACCCGTCTTCCCACATCAACGTGAGTTCATAGCCTCGCACTCTTTTAAATGTTTTTATAAATGTTTTATAAACCCGCGAGGGAGATAACATGTTAGTTTCTATAAAATTAGGACACCATTTGTCCCGATTGTTTGTTTATTGATTTGGACCCGAATGATTGAATGACCTGATTGTATGACCCGATAAATGATTAAAGGACCCGATAGATGAAATAAAATGGATTATTAAAGTTAGGTTATGTCACTAAAAGTCTCATTAGCATGAATTGTGAACTACCAGGATTTGGTAGACGCTTATGCATTTAATAGTACTATTTGGGGACGATCACCCCAGTTCGCGCCTTGACGGTTGATCCCCGTCATGCCACATTGATTGGTAAGCGAATTTATGTATGAGAAGATTTCCATAGCGTAACCTTTTTGACGACACGCTACTTTAGATGGGCAAAAATTGGTATCGGGTTAGCTACCCGTTGTTGGTTTAGTAAGGTAACAATGTCATGCGGCTTATAATAATCCAAAACTAACGAAATACTATTAGACGCATCGAATTACGAAGTATTGCCTGACTAGCAATACGGGGTCATACTATTGATATTATGTTTGTGTTTTGGTTTTCATAACCATACTCATATAAAGGTTTTTATTTTCATACAACGTCGTAAGACGTATTGTATGACGTTTTTACGACATTGGCTCGTATAATGATTTTTAAGGCTTTTTATAACCATATTCATATAATGGTTTTATTTAATCTATACAACGTTGCAAAAACGTATTGTATGGTGTTTTTAACGATAATGATTCGTATAACGATTTTTAAGGCAAATGCCTATATTATGATTTTCGATAAGGATTTGTATAAAATGACTTTGGCTATTTTATGGCCTATTAAAATGATTTGTACAAAATGATTTTCAGTAATAATTTTATACTGATATTATATTGATGTAATTTATTAAACTCTATGAAGTCACTCGGCGTTATCGCTGACCTTTTCTTTTAACAATGTTTTATCTCAGGTACTTGAAGGTAATTCTCGGGAAGACGACAAGAATTCATGGCCCGCACTTAAACAATATTTTCCATTCAAATACTTTGTAAAACTTTGTATGAAATAATATGACTTGGGACCGATGTAACTTTGATATTTATGAATGGAAATGATTTATTATTAAACAACGCGATTTTTATGCGTTGTCTATGATGTGAGTAATGTGCTATCCCGTAACACCAACTAGTCTTCCGCTGTATTGAGTTGTATAAATTTGGGGGTGTTACAGTTTGGTACCAGAGCTCTCGTTATAGAGAACGAAAGATTTTTAAAACTAAGGTTTTTAATAAAACATTTCAAAATCTTTTAACTATAAACATTTTTCTAAAAATGTCTAAAAATCTTTTGACTATAACAGTGCCGAAGAATTCCCGAGTTACCGACAAGGCCAAGGCTGAGAAGTGTTATTTTAATATATATATAACTTGGATTATATATATATGATGTAATTTTATTACATGATTGTTTGATGATTAATTTGATTTTTATACGAGGTATTTATACGACGTAGATTGTCACAAGTAACCCTAACTCCCCTAGTAAATTAATCGAAGCTATTCTCGTAGGAATTCTAGCTATCCTAGATCTAAACCAAGTTGTGGATATTTATGATCCCAACAAATGGTTGATATTCGTAGAAATGTAGATATTAGTTGATTGTGATATTGAAGAAGAATTGGCAAGATTAAAACTGATATCGATGTCATGACGATCTTTTCTTATAGAGTGGAGTTTGACAAAACGTTACCACCTAGAAAGATGTCATCTGATTCGTTGTCATCCAATTCTTATATTGAAATCGAAAGGGTGAATGTTGCACTTGAGGCTGTTATTGGAACCATTACCCAAAAGCCTCATGCCACTAATACCTTTCCGAGAAGTCTAGTTGAATGATCAAGTCATTTCATATTAATGACTCATTTGATAATTGTTGTTGTAAGAGCTAATAGGATTGGAAATTAAGTATGGATTTATATTGAGATTGTATTGCCTTTACAAGGCCGAAGAATAAGGTTGTAAGTATTGAAATATGAGGTAGGATATTGAATTGAGTATAAAATTGGTTAAAACTTGAATAAAGTGAAACTTAACCTATATGGAATATGAGATTGTTAATATAAGTCGTTAAGTTATTTGATTGAATTATGAGGTTTTAAATGATTGTAGGTTCGTGTTAAGGGTTATTCCTAGGCCATTGTCCACTAATGAGGATGCCCAGTGTCCAAGAAATAAATTGAAGAAATCTTCTTCTAAATTGGGACCGATGGATCTTCCGGGACAGGTGGGACACCTAATGACTCTTGTAGATTAGTATTCATTGTGGTATCTTTTAAAAACCCCTAACTTAACTGAGATATCAGTTGGTAGGATGAGTTTTGAGAATTGTATGACATAGTGACATGTAATGTGTTACGGTACAATTTGACTTGTTTGTGATTAATAAAAAGACTACCTTTGATTGCTAAATTCTACATGTATCGATGTTATCTATCTTTTATTGCTTCATCCTAATGTTCGCATTAGTGATGCAACCATTGAACAAGTACTCATCTTGATTTGAATTGCGTTGTGGATTATTCTTTTTGAGTGCCATCGAGATCATGAACCTCATGATTATTTGGCTAAGCTCATTTCCTATCATATTGTAGTTAGTTCTTGGTGAACAAGCCTTCATCACTCTTTTGCAGATCACACATTGTTTTTATAAAGTTAAAACGGTATCCTTTGAGAAAAATTTAATTTCCATCACTAAAAGGATTATTCAAAATAAGATTTATAAGTAATCGTTATCGAATGAAGTTGTTTATGAAACACTTTGGAAAACCTAATTGTTTTCATAACAAAGAAAATCTTTGTAAATTTATTTTGATTCTTATCTAAGAATTAAGCATGAAAATGTTTTATTATAAACATGATGATAAAATTTTGACGAACTGAGTATTGCATCGTTAATCTTGAAATTGTATATAGTTGCGCGCCTACATACAATTTGGAATGGACTATGCAAGGCTGATTAGTAGTCACCATAAAACTGATTAATAAACACTACATTTCCTTTGAAGATTGTGAAAGATTAAAATTTTATGAGATCTGCAAGAACTGAAAAATAGGTACATAATGATAGAAGACATCTACATATGTGCCCGTGCCATCTATTGTTCTGAGTCGAAATTACTTATCTGTGGAAATTGTCTTATTCGACAATTGACAATTCTTTCTTGTCCAATTCTCCCGTAGTGATATTCTTAGGAAAAGTATCTGATTACCGAGTGTTGTTACCGGACTGGATGTATCGACATTCCTATCATTTCTAATGATTTGATTTCATTTGAATGACCTGGGTAACGGTCCGAGGAGCTTTCGAATGCGTACTCAAATTATGAAAACATGGGATATATTCATATTCGTTAAATGTTTTCGTCTATATCTAATTTGAAATTCTATCACGTAGATTATGTGTTGACCTTACTCTTTTAATAGTAGTGTGTATCCTAATATCCTTGATTTGTGAAGGATTATGAGTTATTATTAATCTTTTGAGAAGATCACATCTTATCGATGGCAATGAAAACTGGAAAGTTGATAGTGCCAGTAGAATGGATTGATTGATTATGACATGACGACATTGTCTTAATTGATGGGAACTCGAATAGAATTCCCCTAAATTATAAGATGTTGATTATCAAAAGTGATCTAAATAATTCTTGATGGATGTCCATATCCTGCATTTAGACTTGAAGTTATACCATGAATGGTTGTGAACTAGTTATAGATATTGTAATATAGGAAGAACCTAAGATGAATTTATTAAAAGATGTTTATGTGATCTGAAACTTTAGTAAGTATTTGTTGATGAATTACCTAGACTTTTGCCATTAAGGCAAGTTGAAATCGGTATTGATTATATTTTCGGTGCTGCATCTGTGGCTTGTGCACTATACGTCAGCACCATCTGAATTTAAGGAATTACCGTACAACTGAGAAAGTTGTCGCAGAAAGATTTTATTATACCAAGCCTGTCATCCTGAAGAGCTATGGTGTTATCTTTCCTTATATTTATAGATTACTGTGACTGAGTAAATTGACAATCGAAAATGATATCCATAACTCGAAATGGAAGAATTGTTCGATCATTTACAAGGTTCTAGCAAATTTGATCCATAGCATGGTTATCATCAACTTCGCATCTGCGAAAGAGATTATCTATTCCAATCACTACATCCGGTGCTTGTAATGAACATTATGAGTTCCACGTGATGTCGTTTGGATTGACCAATGCACATGTAGTATTCATAAATTTGGTGAATCACGTGTGTAGAATGTAATTTGATAAATTCATGCTCGTGATCATTAAGGACCAATTGTTTGTATATAAGAATAAGAATGAGTTAATAATTATTTATAGTTTGCCCTGAACTGGCCGAACAATGAAAACATGTACCTTAAATATTTAACATGTGATTAAGGACTTAATCCTTTATATGATTTAACGTGTGATTAATAGATAATGGAAGCTATATTGACTTTTCAAGGATTAGAACCATTTACGCTTAGGGATTAAAAACTTAATCCTTTACATAAAAATGATCGTTGGATTAATAATGGTAAGATGTATGCATATAGACTCTTCAAAAATTAAGAGCCCTTTTAAGACTTTGGATTTTACCAAAAAGAAATGGAAATATGTTTTGACGAATGTTTTAACAAAGAATTTTTAAAGGGATTATTCCCTTATACACAAACCATTTAACTAAACTTCTGTTTAGGGGTAAATGTTTGTATATACCTCAAGATAACTTAAAAAGGATTGAGTAAAACCATTTAAAACATGACTTGAAATTTGAAACGACAATTTTTGCTTTTCAAACTAAGAAAACTTTGACCAAAGTATAAACAAAGGTTTTTCGAACATTTACGAATCTTATTAAATATTTTCGATAAATCAACAAAAATCTTGTTAATTAAATTCAAATTTCTTTTGAACATTTTATATAATTGGTCGAACTAAGAAATTTAAAACTTTTACGCTTCATAAAAATTAACTAATAATTATTTAATTAATTATAATAATTATCGACGCTTTAGACGACGGATTGAGTAAAACGGATAAGGATGATAGTTGAGAAGAAACTAAAACATATAAGATATGAAAAAATGATTTTTGAATAAATACGGACATGATAACAAATTTATTAGGAAGGTGAGCGTAATTACTGACGCATAATATAGAAAGAATATCTGAGTGAATTGTGGACATGATAATTATATCATCATGAGAAGTGAATATAGATACCGACGCATTATGTATAAAAGATAAAGAACCAATTAGGACATGTTCCTTAATAATGAAGGTGCAAAATAAATTGCCGAACAATTTAAAATATAACCGATGCTTATAAAAAGGATAATATAGATAATAAAAGGGGTTCGCGGCTAATGTGAACCATCAGAATAGAGAAACCGATAGCGTTAAATGTTTTAAAGACCACTTATGGTTGCCTAAATATGGAGATTGTGAGATATAGTTATGTTGGAATTTGTAAGTATAAGTATTCTATTTATGTCATTTACGACTAAAAGTATCTTTGTCCAAAGAAGTTGTACTGATGGCAATTATGAAGGCAGACATCGCCTCATACATTAGTAAACGTCTAGCTATTGCAAAGGTCATCATCTGAATTTGATTCGATTTGGGTCATCGTCGACAGACTGACCAAATCTGCTAATATCATTCCCGTTAATGATAAATGCAAAAGAATTATGTAAACATAGTGTGCTTGTATCGAACATCTTTATTAAGATCCTCGCTTTGCATCGACTTTCTAGACATTTGCTCAGAAATCATTGAGAACGAACCTTGATGAGAGTACTATGTACCACCCCAATCGAAGGGACGAGGTAAAGTAACGATACAAAGTAATATAAGTGTTGTTTTATGTTTGAATGATTGACCTTTGGTAATAAACCGTATAATCATTTTCCTTTGGAGAGATTATCATTGATAACTATCGTATTAAGATCGAGATCGAATCTTGTTAAGCTTTAGAAAATTAGAGCATCTGTAAGCAGGAGTTGAGATAAAGACATCCGACATACACCCATTGTGAGTTGGACATGTCTTTTAGGTTTAAGGTTTCCTATGATGGCGAACCTAACTTTGCAAAATACCCGACCCGCGAGATCTGAAATGATTGTTGAAATTAGGATCTGATTATTGACTGCCGGTAGTGGGCAAGAGGTTATGTGAATATGAAATGTAGATCTTGAAGTGCCAAATTGGTAGCGAAGTTATGCCTCAATTTTTAACCTTGGAAAAATGAATTCATGATCTGACAAATCATGGGATATAAGTCCCCGTTGTATGGGACCATCGAAATGATGTAAAAGTTGGGATTGAAAGGCATATAAGCTGGATCTACCCTAGGACTTCAAGAACCGCGTGAATTATGTTTCGTAAATCGCACTTGATGGAATATCTATCAAGTGAGAATCTGATTGTTTTTTAGTAGAGCTTAGATCGGCAAAAAGTTGAATTCATCAAAAACCCGTGAACATCATGGATAGAGAAAGTAAGTCAACATGTAGCCTGATCTTATTCCCGTAGTTATGTTTGATGAAACTCGCGTATTATAATGGATTACACTTGTGAGAAAAGACCGAGTGTGGAGGAAATACCCACATGGCTTTAACTCTATAAGAAGCGAGTAGTAAGGTAAGATGATCTTTGAGGACAAAGATCCTGTTTAGGGGTAAATGCTGTGACAATCCGTCAATTTATGATTGATATTTTATTCTCAATATTTATTTGAAAATATTATTTTAATGTTACAATATGAACTCACTTATTTTTGGGAAGAAATTTGGATTTACGTCTTGGAGTAGCATCGACTACGTCTAAACCGGAGGATTCAACGTTACGTGCTTACGTTTACAGACACCATCTTTGGTGACAGTCCGATATTTCAGAAAATAAATTTATCTGTGAATATTATTTTGGAGTTTTAAATTTGAGTTGGTTCATAAACTCACAAATTTACGAGAAGAGATTAGGACTTACGATTTTATTTTAACGTCCTTTACGACTAAACCGGAAACCCTAGGATTACGTATTTACGTTTTCGAACTCCGTTTTTGATGAGACAATTTTTATTGGATTCGTTTTGTGACGTTGATTCATAATTTATAAAAACGTTTTTCGTAAAACGACCCGAGGGCACGCAAATCGAGAAAACTAGAATCGAGAAATACCCGTAAACTAGTGAGATGGGACAAAACACTTTGTCCCACCCCACTAGCTTAATGGGATGGCTAACTTGACACCACAACACAAGGTGGCATCAAGTTTAGCTAACACTTATACAAGTGTAAGCCTTAGCTTACATTTCAAGCCACTTCACTTTACCACTAAACCAAAACTAGCTACTTGTTTCACCTACATCATTTCTTACATGCAATCCACTCTAAAAACTCTCTCAACTCCATCTCTTTGTCGTCCCAAATAAGCCAACAAAACACCCCATTTGATCTCTTCTAGCCATAAACCACATGTTTACTAGCTCTATTAAGGAGTTCTCTTGAAGCCTTGATCATTTGGTGGCCATATTAACAACTTTGGAGGTGATTTGCTTCTGTCCTAGGGCTGATTTTCCAACCTATGTTCTTGATAATTGATGGTCTTGGAGATACTTGTTGTGTTCATCAAGTTCTTGTCTTCCTAAAACAAGAAATCCACTTGGATTGGTAAAGAAGATCATCCTCTCCATTTTTCTCTTGTTATTTTGTAAAGAACAAATGTATTTTCTTTCATTTTGTATATGTATATGATGTATATATGATGATAAAAATGTTATGTGGGGATCAAGTGTTGATAAATATGCTTAAAAATGATGATAACTATAAGAAATAAAGCTAAAATCTTGACTATTTAGTTGGCTGTATAAAAACAGTAGATAACTAAAAGATGAACTGATGAAATTGCATGGTTTGATCCATTTACAGTAAGTAGATGATTATACACATGTGAGAGTTTGCCATGCAATGGAATCAAAATAATGAGTGAGATATGATCAAAACAAGTTAGGTGGTGTAATCTGAATAAGCAGTTTTGTAGGGACTGTTAAGGCAACTTAAACTCAAAATGGGCAGTACCTATAACTAAGTTATATGTAGCACATATTATGAAGAACATGTCATCCAAAAATGAGCTTCTAAGTCATTATAGAACTCTAGATATGTTAAAAATGGTGAACATAAAGTTAAAAATCAGATTTTTGGAAATAATGTTTATTATTATTATATAAGCACTCACATTATAATGTATAAAATGTAAAAATATAAAACCACTAACTTATAAAAATTATTTATATAAATGTATAAAAGGTTGATTAAATGGGTAAAATTATATAAATGGTGGTAAAATAATATTTATAAAAACTATAAACTTGATTTTTACGACTTTTTCGGCTATCGCCGTAAAATTAACGTTTTTCGCCAAATAAAACTTAGACGACCAAACCCGTCTAATGTAAAGTTTATAAAAGTCATATACTGATATATAAGTATTTAATACAATTAAACACCGATAAAACCCGAACTATAAGAAATACGAACATTAACGAGTTAAGTAAACATAGTGGACTAATACTTGAGCTAATAATTGGACTAAATGAGATAAACACTCATAAAAAGAACTTATTGGGCTTAACCCATTTGGGCCCAACAAGGAAGGTATACATACTGATAAAATAAGTATAACAAGGATTAAAACAAGTTAAGAACTTATAATAGGCTTATTGGACCTAAAACACGTAAATAGGTAAAACGAGAAAACTAGTGTAAAAGTTATCGACACATAACTCTAAAATGTGTAAACGAGAATATGTAAACCCACTTGATCATCATATATATATATAATCATCATATGTATACATAATTGTTATTTTTATAAAGTCATTGGACATGAGTCTAAGACGAGTATTATTTGTCTAGGTTTCCGTGATTGAAGCACGTACCGTACGTCCGAATTGCCGATAACCCGTCTTACCACATCAACGTGAGTTCATAGCCTCGCACTCTTTTAAATGTTTTTATAAATGTTTTATAAACCCGTGAGGGAGATAACATGTTAGTTTTTATAAAATTAGGACACCATTTGTCCCGATTGTTTGTTTATTGATTTAGACCCGAATGATTGAATGACCCGATTGTATGACCCGATAAATGATTAAAGGACCCGATAGATGAAATAAAATGGATTATTAAAGTTAGGTTATGTCACTAAAAGTCCCATTAGCATGAATTGTGAACTACCGGGATTTGGTAGACGCTTATGCATTTAATAGTACTATTTGGGGACGATCACCCCAGTTCGCGCCTTGACGGTTGATCCCCGTCGTGCCACATTGATTGGTAAGCGAATTTATGTATGAGAAGATTTCCATAGCGTGACCTTTGTGACGACACGCTACTTTAGATGGGCAAAAATTGGTATCGGGTTAGCTACCCGTTGTTGGTTTAGTAAGGTAACAATGTCATGCGGCTTATAATAATCCAAAACTAACGAAATACTATTAGACGCATCGAATTACGAAGTATTGCCTGACTAGCAATACGGGGTCATACTATTGATATTATGTTTGTGTTTTGGTTTTCATAACCATACTCATATAACGGTTTTTATTTTCATACAACGTCGTAAGACGTATTGTATGACGTTTTTACGACATTGGCTCGTATAATGATTTTTAAGGCTTTTTATAACCATATTCATATAATGGTTTTATTTAATCTATACAACGTTGCAAAAACGTATTGTATGGTGTTTTTAACGATAATGATTCGTATAACGATTTTTAAGGCAAATGCCTATATTATGATTTTCGATAAGGATTTGTATAAAATGACTTTGGCTATTTTATGGCCTATTAAAATGATTTGTACAAAATGATTTTCAGTAATAATTTTATACTGATATTATATTGATGGAATTTATTAAACTCTATGAATTCACTCGGCGTTATCGCTGACCATTTCTTTTAACAATGTTTTATCTCATGTACTTGAAGGTAATTCTCGGGAAGACGACAAGAATTCATCGCCTGCACTTAAACAATATTTTCCATTCAAATACTTTGTAAAACTTTGTATGAAATAATATGACTTGGGACCGATGTAACTTTGATATTTATGAATGGAAATGATTTATTATTAAACAACGCGATTTTTATGCGTTGTCTATGATGTGAGTAATGTGCTATCCCGTAACACCAACTAGTCTTCCGCTGTATTGAGTTGTATAAATTTGGGGGTGTTACAATACATGTATAAAATCATCAACACAAAGGTTGAGCAAGTCTATAGGTTTTACAAATCATTTTGAACACAAGCAAAGATTATAAATGTGTGGCATACTTGAAGGTAACAAGCATCAAATTTGCATCAACAATAATAATTGTATATAGCATAAATTTCATTATGCTCATGGAACCGAGCCCTTAGACACTCCCTTGTAGGTCTAATAAGACATTAGATTTACTAATTGTCGTTACCTTCAGATTATTGGTACATTGCCGTATACCTGACTTCTCAATATAATATGTCCAAACAGTGTGGAGGTCGGGCCTAAGCTTCTTTGACAAGTCCAAACAAACTGAACCGGGGCGGCTTCCCCCATAGATCTATTAATTGTACTAGCGGTTAACCCATAATAGGTTAATTAACGGTCCATAATTGAGGCTTTAATAATGGCAATCACTTAATGCAATTTAAAGGCAACCACGGGTCCATTCATAGAGGGACAAGCATACCATAAAAGACTTGTGTTCTAAGTTTATAAAAACATGTATTCCCCCTCGCGGGATTAAAAACCATTTACAAGATAGTATAAAAGCGAGGCTATAGACTTACCTGATACAATCGTCACAATAGTTAATAGAGAACGAACGCCAATCAAGAATAAATGTCAACAGTCGATATATGATCACACGAGACCTAAAGATAACGAGGCACCTCGAGACAAGAAATAATTTGTACATATATGTAATAAGTTCTTGGACATTGCATAAGTTTTATGATTCTTTATAAAAGTTTTAGGTGAAAACTTAACCATTTTAGTGTAATATCCAATTTGACATTTTAGCCCATCCTAAACCCAGTAGTGGTCCATTACATGATTATATAACTTAGGTCCATTTTAAATTCAGTATTTCACTCTAAATTGGTTATAAACCTCACGTCCAATAATGACCCAATAGCCATTCCAAGTGTAAGTTGGGCTTTTATGGCCCAAGTCCACTTTGTATAGTTTTTGGGTTCTAAAACGCATCACAACCACATACACTTAATATTTCACGTTGGTCTGGTCTCGGGTCATCTAATCATCAGTATATAGATAATTCCAAGATCCCCGACAAGTGGGTCCTACCACGTCGGTTTATATAAAAATTATCACTTTTTACGTTAATGAGGTATAGTCCGTTTATTACAATTCTCCCGACATGTCCCGCTAATTTGATCATATATCTTGAACCCTAAATTATCTAAGTGTGTTCTTTTTACCAAAATCATTATTAACTCATGTACTATACTGACTATAAGTCTAATTATCCCCAATTTATACTTTTGATAGCTAATTAACCCATTTCTTAACTTAGAAAAGTTGGCTGTTTTTGGCAGCCAAACTCGTTTTCACCATTTCGGTCGCCATTTCCAAACCGTAAGGAACTGGTAAACCATCCAATTGATTCTAAATGTTCATGATTTTATCTAAAACCTAGAGTTTTACCTTTTTCAATGATTCTAAGTTCTTATATGAGAAAACAGCCCGTCAAGGCAGTATGTTCAGATCTGACTAGTTTTTACTATTTTGGCCACCATTTCCAAACCGTAAGGAGATGGTAAACCATCCGATTGATTTACTTCTTTATGATTTTAGCTACAACTTTTAGTTTTACATAATCATAGGTAAGTATACAAATTTAATGAGAAAACAGTCCATCAAAAGAGTATGTTCAGATCTGACTAGTTTTCACTATTTTGGCCACCATTTCCAAACCGTAAGGAAATGGTAAACCATCCGATTGATTTTACTTAGTCATGATTTTATCTATAACTTTTAGTTTTACATATTCGTAGGTCAGTATACAAATTTTACGAGAAAACTGTTGGAAATTTAGTGCAATTGTGGGATCGAGTCATACTTGTAAATGGGTTTGGAGGTACGGAGTGTACACCTATTATGTCCCTGACCTCCGTGGACTCAATATAGTGGTTGAAAGTTCATCAGGAGGAAGCTGCTCATGGTTAGGAAGTTGCTCCTGGTTAGGAAGTTGCTCCTGGTTAGGACGTTGCTCCTGGTGATGCACAAAGTCTTTGTAACCTCTTTGGCCAATCAATGAGGGTTGAATATTGACTTGATGACCAGGTTTATGGTCATGTAACCACTATGCTTTCATGTAGGTAATTATGAGCTTAATTGGCCGATTAATGCTCTTAAATACCATTGACTATGAGTTACATCCTTCTAGGACTAGGATCACTATAAATAGTGATCATATTTGCATGATGAAATAGACAGAAACAAGAAACACTTATACGCACAGAGTTCTTGATTTGTGCCTAAAAGAAGAACTAACTCTTGGTTTTATCCCAAGGAGGTATTCGTGTTAACCCAGGCATAGGGTCGAATAATCTTCTTTGGAAAGTGATTACACGACTTCAAGAGATATCCGGTAACCATTCATTGGTACGTAGTTAGGCTATTGATTATCTTCACCTTGTTGGAACGATGTAAACCCCAACAATCAAAGAAGATTATTTTGTGATAATCAATGGCGACGGCAATGAAGCATATGGTGGCTAACTTCTCCAAACTGGACAAGTTTGAAGGGGTTGATTTTAGGAGATGGCAGAAGAAGATGCACTTTCTTCTTTCTACCATGAACGTGGTGTACGTGCTGACCACTCCCATTCCTGATGGTGGTGATGATGCTACTTTGGAAGAACTGAGGAAAAGGAGCAAATGGGAGAACGATGATTATGTGCGTCGTGACATAATTCTCAATGGTATGTCTGATTCTTTATTTGATATTTACCAAAATGTTGAATCTGCTAAAGAACTATGGGATTCCTTGGAAGCCAAATATATGGCTGAGGATGCGTCAAGTAAGAAATTCCTTGTGAGTGATTTCACAAATTACAAAATGACTGATTCAAGACCAGTCATGGAACAATACAATGAACTTCTTGGAATACTTGGCAGATTTACACAACATAAAATGAACATGGATGAGACCATTCAGGTCTCGTGTGTCATTGACAAACTACCTCCTTCTTGGAAAGATTTCAAGCACACCTTGAAACATAAGAAGGAGGAGTTAACTCTTGTTGAGTTGGGCAGTCATTTGCGCATTCAGGAATCCCTCAGGGTGCATGAAAGTGATAAGCCAAAGAGCAACAATGTTGCTGGTTCATCTGTTGTCAATATGGTGGAGCATAACAACTCCACCAGGTACAATGATAACAAGGGCAAACGTAAGCATCAGGATAACACCAAAGCTAATCCTAACAAGAAGTCATCAATGGCTTGTTGGAAGTGTGGGAAACCTGGACACCTCAAAAGGGATTGCAAAGGTGTTAGCATTGGCAACCAAGCTAATGGATCAGGCACAAAAGGTCAGAATATGTTTAATGAATCTCTCCAGATTTATTATGTTACATATGTATCTGAAGCTTTTTTTGTATAGGATGATGATGTTGCGTGGTGGGTTGACTCTGGAGCAACAGTACATGTGTGTAAAGATAGATGCTGGTTCAAGACTTATGAGTCAATGAATGATGGATCTATTCTTCACATGGGAAATGAGTCAACAGCCCTAGTGCATGGACGTGGTTGTGTAGATCTTAAATTTAGTTCTGGAAAGATTGTTTCTTTGTTTAATGTTTTGCATGTTCCTAATATTAGGAAGAACTTGGTTTCTAGTAGTGTTTTGAATAATTGTGGTTATAAAAAAGTGATTGAATCTAATAAATTTGTTTTATCGAAACATGGTGTGTTTATTGGTTTTGGCTATTTGAGTAATCAAATGTTCAGGCTTAATATTGATTCTAGTATAAATGTTGATTCTAACCTGATAACTACCACTAAACTGATTGATTCATCACTATGGCATGCTAGACTAGGCCATGTCCACTATAAGAGGATGCAAGATATGTCTAAGGATGGGTTAATTACAGCTTTTGACATGGACACTGATAAGTGTCAGACTTGTATGCTGAACAAAAATACTAAGAAACCATTTCAGGATGTAAAACGTGAAACTACATTTTTGAAGCTAATCCATAGTGACCTATGTGATCTGCATGCTACTCCCTCATTAGGGAATAAGAAATACTTGGTAACATTTATTGATGATGCTTCTAGGTTTTGCTATGTTTATTTGTTACGTACTAAAGATGAAGCATTAGATAAATTTAAAGTATTTAAACTGAAGTAGAATTACAACAAGGAGTAATCAAAAGATTTAGGACTGATAGGGGAGGTGAGTACATGGATACTTTGTACTTTGAGTCTGTTGGAATCATCCATGAGACAACTGCTCCCTATACTCCACAACAAAATGGTATATCTGAAAGGAAAAATAGAGTACTAAAAGAGATGGTTAACTCCATGTTGTCCTACTCAGGAATGAGTCAAGGGTTTTGGGGAGAAGCTATATTAATAGCTTGCTATTTATTAAATAGGGTTCCTAATAAAAGGAACAGGATTACCCCTTATGAACTCTGGACTAAAAGGAAACCAAACTTGAACTACCTCAAAGTTTGGGGTTGTAGGGCTGTTGTAAGACTCCCTGATCCAAAGGTGAAAACCTTAGGTGAAAGAGGCATCAAATGCATCTTTGTTGGATATGCTGAGCATTCCAAGGCTTATAGGTTCTATGTTATTGAACCTAATGATTCAGTTTCAATAAACTCAATCATTGAATCAAGGGATGCTAACTTTGACGAGACTAGGTTCTCATCAGTCCCTAGGCTAAGCCTTAGGACTCCTACTGGAGCTGAGGACATTGGTGCTTCAGTGGAACCTGAAAGGGTCACTAATGAGGTTGTGGTTCAGCAACCTGAGCCTGAGCTTAGAAGAAGCACAAGGCAAAGGTCTCTAAAGAATTTTGGGCCTGAATTTCAACTATACCTAGTTGAAGGAACAAGGGATGAGGTCTCTGACCAGTACTACTATAGCTTTAATGTTGAGGATGATCCCAAAACATTTGATGAAGCAATGAAGTCCCAGGATGTTGCTTTCTGGAAAGAAGCAATCAATGATGAGATAAATTCCATCATGGGCAACAACACTTGGGTGTTGGTTGATCTACCTCCAGGTTGCAATCCACTTGGATGCAAATGGATCTTTAAAAGAAAGATGAAGGTCGATGGAACTATTGAAAAGTTCAAGGCAAGGTTAGTCATTCAAGGCTTTAGACAAAAGTCAGGAATAGATTACTTTGATACTTATGCTCCTGTAGCACGTATAAGTACCATAAGAATGTTGATTGCCTTGGCAAACATTCATAATCTGATTATTCATCAGATGGATGTGAAGATAGCATTCTTGAATGGTGATTTAGATGAGGAGGTTTATATGAATCAACCTCAAGGTTTCATCATGCCTGGTTATGAAGGTAAGGTGTGTAAACTGATTAAGTCCTTATATGGACTCAAACAAGCACCTAAGCAATGGCATCAAAAGTTTGATGAAGTGGTTTTGTCTAATGGTTGTTTACTTAACCAAGCTGACAAATGTGTATATAGCAAATTTGATGAATCTAGTAAAGGAGTCATCATTTGCCTATATGTTGATGACATGTTAATCTTTGGTACTGACCAAGTTCAGGTTGATTTAACCAAAGAGTTTTTGTCATCAAGGTTCTCTATGAAAGACATGGGGAAGGCTGACGTTATCCTTGGCATAAGGATTAAACATGAAAGTGATGGTATTGTAATTTCTCAGTCTCATTATATTGAGAAGGTCTTGAAGAAATTCAATCACTTTGATTGTACTCCAGTGAGTACACCTATGGATACAAGTGAGAAACTAATGTCTAACAATGGTCAGGCTGTCTCCCAGCTTGAGTATTCTAGGGTGATTGGTTGCTTGATGTATGCCATGACTAGTACTAGGCCTGATGTTGTTTTTGCAGTGGGTAAACTGAGTAGGTACACTAGTAATCCTAGTACTCAGCATTGGCAAGCAATTCAGAGGGTAAACTTTGTCATATACTGGATATCCTTCAGTGTTGGAAGGTTACACTGATGCAAGTTGGATCAGCAATACTGAGGATAATTCATCCACAAGTGGCTGGGTATTCCTTCTTGGTGGTGGTGCAATTTCTTGGGCATCCAAGAAGCAAACTTGCATTACTGGTTCAACATTGGAATCTGAATTTGTGGCTCTAGCAGCTGCTGGTAAAGAGGCTGAATGGTTGAGAAACTTGCTTCTTGAGATTCCATTGTGGGTCAAACCTATGGCACCAATATCTATCCGTTGTGATAGTGCAGCTACATTGGCTAAGGCTTATAGCCAAATGTACTATGGTAAGTCTACACACTTAGGTGTTATACATAGCATGATTCGTGAGCTAATCATCAATGGGGTGATATCAATAGAGTTTGTGAGGTCTCAACAAAACTTAACTGATCACTTGACGAATGGATTGGCTAGAGACTTGGTTATAAAGTCTGCTAAAGGGATGGGTTTAAATTCCAAAATAGTCACTGAATGCTAGGACACCCAACTCCCTCCTGAGGAAACTTGGGAGCTGAGTTCAATGTGGAAAGCTGAACATTCAGGGGACTGAAGCACATGTATATCATCCCAAGGATGTCCTTGTACCTGCTGAAAGAAGGATGAAGTTTTAAACTTCTTAATGGTTAATTTCTTTGAAAAAGTGCTTAAGCAGGAGCATGAACTAAAGAGGAACCACCTATGTAAATGTTGAGGTTTCACCGCCTCAAGGAGCATGGACTTTGGCTCTTACAACATTTATGAATTGGATATGGACACATGGCTTGTATGGTGTCAGGATCGTTTTAAGTGTTTGAAAACTTGTGTGTATTTTATCTTCAGGTATTCAAAGTAGTTGAAGGGTTCAATTCTTAGAACACCCTGATTCTCGAATATTTGAAGTGATGTACTAATATGGAAATTCAGTCCTCATGACATTTTCATTTATACACTGGTTTTGTTAAAGTTGATTTTCATGCAAAAAGGAATTGTACGAAATTGGGGAGGATTGTTGGAAATTTAGTGCAATTGTGGGATCGAGTCATACTTGTAAATGGGTTTGGAGGTACGGAGTGTACATCCATTATGTCCCTGACCTCCCTGGACTCAATATAGTGGTTGAAAGTTCATCAGGAGGAAGCTGCTCCTGGTTAGGAAGTTGCTCCTGGTTAGGAAGTTGCTCCTGGTTAGGACGTTGCTCCTGGTGATGCACAAAGTCTTTGTAACCTCTTTGACCAATCAATGAGGGTTGAATATTGACTTGATGACCAGGTTTATGGTCATGTAACCACTATGCTTTCATGTAGGTAATTATGAGCTTAATTGGCCGATTAATGCTCTTAAATACCATTGACTATGAGTTACATCCTTCTAGGACTAGGATCACTATAAATAGTGATCATATTTTTATGATGAAATAGACAGAAACAAGAAACACTTATACGCACAGAGTTCTTGATTTGTGCCTAAAACAAGAACTAACTCTTGGTTTTATCCCAAGGAGGTATTCGTGTTAACCCAGGCATAGGGTCGAATAATCTTCTTTGGAAAGTGATTACACGACTTCAAGAGATATCCGGTAACCATTCATTGGTACGTAGTTAGGCTATTGATTATCTTCACCCTGTTCGAACGAAGTAAACCCCAACAAAAACAGTCCATCAAAACAGTATGTTCAGATTTGACTTTGTTTCGTATTTTGGTCATATCTCACTATCTAAAATTCGTCACGGGTCGAGGCACCCGGGGAATTAATCACAAAACAACTATCTATCTTAATATGTAAGTTTTCAGTATCCCAACCCAATGAGTTCGACCATATAATCTGTTTTAGCTACTGTTCTAAAATGGTATACATCAAGTCATTAGTAGGGCTCGTTTAGCTTTATTTTAGTGTCAAAAATTCATATACAATGTCCCGATACTCATTAATCAATTTGTATATATACAATATATATATATATATATATATATATATATATATATATATATATATATATATATATATATATATATATATATATATATATATATATATATATATATATATATATATATATATATTCGGAATATATATGAGATCAAAAAAATAAAAGGAATAATAAATAAGATTGAAACGTAGATCTTATGATGCTTATCAAAGTCGTGGTACTAGTGAGTGATGCATGCAAGCAACCATCCAAGATTTTGTCAAAACTTGATGTGACCACCATGCATGGATAGATCCGGACTAGATCTACAAGTTTCACTTGATGTAACCACCATGCATGGATAGATCTGGACTAGATCTACAAGTTTCACTTGATGTAACCACCATGCATGGATAGATCCGGACTAGATCTACAAGTTTCGCTTGATGTAATCACCATGCATGGATATATCCGGAGTTTTGGAGCATTTTTGGTCTTGGCCGGAAAAATGAAGGTCGCCAGAAAATATGGAGGTCACCGGAAAAACACCACCGGAAATTTTTCAGGTGGAAGCCATTGATGAAGTTTGAGAGCTTTTTGAAGATGTGTTTGTGTTTTGTTTGAGGTGAAATAAGAGATGAGGGTATTTTTCCTTTTATACCAAAACCATATAAAACAAAATGGCAACTAGTTAATAGTTTAGGGTATATTTTGTAAGTGTTTTGTTTACTTTTGTTCAATAAGCGTTTGAGGCTCGTTTGGACGACTTAACGAACGATTTAAGACACGAGACTTGCGCCAACGTTTTTAAAATCATTTTTCCAATAAAAACGAGTCCTTACTTCGTCGCGTTTCGAAAACATTTGCTATTATTTATTTAAATGCCCGTTTGATCATTTCTAGCTCTTTCCGTTAGATTTCACCGTAAAAGTAAAACATAAACTCAAATACTCACGTTATTAGCAACGTTTTAGAATATAATAAAAAAAATACTATTTCTTCATATTTTCAAAGTTTTAGTTTTGAATCGTTTCAACTATTATTTTTATTATTTTCTCTCAGTCTGACTCTAAAACGTTGAAAAACACTACAAGTAATTAAATAATAATTATTTAATTTATGAAACGTAAACGAAAAAATTTTAAATTTCTCAGTTCATAAACTAAAAGAAAATATTTAAAAAAAATTTGAGTTTATTTAACACGATCTTCGTTGATTTATCGAAAATAATTAACAAGATTCGTAAATGTTCGAAAAATCTTTGTTTAAACGTTGGTCAAAATTTCCGGGTTGTTATATATTGCAAGCCCCAATTGGAATCTTCCATTTGTGCTTATGTGTGATGTAAGTGAACATGTCCTTGGAGCCGTCCTTGGACAAAAAGATGGAAATTTGTTTTACCCCATCTACTTTGCTAGTAGAACTCTAAACGCAGCCTAACAAAATTACACCATTAAAGAAAAAGAACTCATGGCTTAGTTTACGCGTTTGACCAATTTCGAGCATACCTCGTTTTATCTAAAACAACAGTTTACACCAATCACTCAGCTCTAAAATACTTGTTTAAAAAGCAAGACGCCAAACCTCGTCGCATACGATGGATATTGCTTTTACAAGAATTTGATTTAGAAATTAAAGAAAAAAGGAGCCGAGAATGTTGTTGCCGATCATTTATCTCGCATAGTTAATGATGATTCTAGCGATGATGAAATAGATGATTTTCCCAATGAGCATATAATGCAATACACCATGGTTCGTAGACTTTGCAAACTATTTGGCTGTAGGTATTTTACGAAAGGGAATGACGTACCAACAAAAGAAAATATTATTTTCTGAACTAAAAAAATACTTTTCGGACGAACCTCGCCTATTTAGAACTGTTCCGATGGAATGATTTGACGTTGTATTTCCAGATCCGAATCTCGAAATATTCTCGATGAATGTCACTACGGACCGACCGGAGGACATTACGCCGCGAAAACCAACGCTAAAAAAGTGTTCGACGCTAGTTTTTACTGGCTTGCGATTATTCGTGAAGCTCATACCTTAGTATGATTATGCGAAGCATGTCAAAGGACTGGAAATATTTCAGAGAGAGATGAAATTCCTCTCAATACAAGTCTGCGAAATCTTTGACGTGTGGGGTATCGACTTCATGGGACCATTTCCTAAATCTTATAAATGTGAATACATCTTAGTCGCCGTCGACTATGTATCGAAATGGGCTGAAGCTCAAGCCTTGCAAACTAACGATGCAAGAGTTGTTATAGCATTTTTAAAGAAATTATTCTAGCGTTTTGGAATTCTTAAAGCACTAATAAGCGACAGAGGAACTCATTTCTGTAACAAACTCATGGAAAAAATCATGAAAAGATATGGAGTTAACCATCGATTTTCCACATCTTACCACTCTCAAACAAGTGGCCAAGTTGAAAACACTAATAGAGCTCTTAAAGAAATTCTTGAAAATCCCATAAAAAAACAACCCTTCTTGTTGTCTAAAAAATTAGAAGATGCTCTATGGGCCTTTTGTACCACATTCAAAACACCCATTGGAAGCACACCATACAAACTCTTGTATGGAAAGACATGCCATTTGTCAATCGAAATTGAACACCATGCATATTGGGCACTTAAAAACTTCAATCCCGATCTTATTGCTGTTAGAGAAAAACGAATATTCCAACTTCATGAGTTAGATGAGTTTCGACATCAAGCTTATGAAAGTTCCCGTTTATATAAAGGACGAACGAAAGTCTGGCATGATCACAAACTACGAATGAGAAAATAATTCAAACATGGAGAAAAAGTACTTCTCTTTATCTCGAAATACAAATTCAAACAACCTAAAGTCACTTCGTGATGGACTGGATCTTATACAGTGAAACACCATTATCCATCCGGCTATGTTGAACTATATGGTAGAGACAACACAAATTTTATTGTCAATGGACATATACTCAAGATCTACCACGAAGAAGAAGAAGACTGTAATGAATTCGATGTAGAAGAGATCCCATTCTTCTTAAAATAAACTCGAGTAGCCGAGTCTGGCTGAAGACTCTAAACTTAGCGCTTCTCGGAAGGCAATCCGTGTTTTATTATCCACTTTTTATCTTAAGTGTGGAGGAGGACTTGTAGCATAAATAAAACTATCCTTGTATATATATTTTGCATGTGTTTTTTGTTTTATCATGTCATGTAGGAAAAACAACAAAATTGGAGCTATAAGCTGGATTCACCTACATCCTATGTACTTCAATGTTTTTTGGTGTAATATGTCTTTTACCGGGGACAGTCCCTTTTACCCCAAAAAAAAGCTGGATTCACCTCTTGAGTCCCGCAATTTTCTACTTTGCCCCGGGAAGTTCTCGTTTCCCTTTGCATTTTTCCTATTTTTAATAATATCAGTTTTCACATCGAGGATGACGTCCACCTTAAGTGTGTGATACGAGGTTTTTGGCCAGGTAAAAAGATTCGTTATAGTATGTCTAATCGAATTGATCCTGGTTAACTATGTGACTCAATCGTTCTTTGGTGGAAACAAATAATTGTGTCGTTGTAGTAATTAAAAATGCAAGACTTAAAAGTAAATGACGGAAATTTAAATCTAAATCTAATTTAAAATAAAAGACGAGAAATTAAAGCGTGACGAAAAGTAAATAGCACTAAAAGTAAATAACGCAAACTTAAAACTATCTAAGGCAAACTTAAAAAGCAACTAAAACTTAAAACTAAGGCAAGGCTAAAATAAATCTAAGGCAAGTAGACTTAAAGTGCAACAAAGTAAAAAGGAGGGAAAAGTAAAGCTTGAAAATTAAAAACAGAAAGTTAAAAACTGAAACTAAAAAGAACCTGAAAATACCTCACTTGGAATAATTACTCGTTCGGAATGTCACCTTCACCCGGAATAATTCTTCTTCGTTCGGAATAATCAACATAAAACACTCATTCAGAATATTTGAACAAAACCTTCATCCGGAATAAATCCTTGATCCGGAATATGTCACTTATCCGGAATAAAGTCTTGACTCGGAATATTGCCTTGATTCGGAACAATAAATGTTCCGAATGAACACTGCTTGATTCGGAACAATAAATGTTCCGAATGAACTCCACTGATCCGGAACTTTTTCTTCACAAAGCCTTGATCCGGAATGTTCCGAATAAAACCTCTTGATCCGGAATATTTACTTGGTTCGGAATATATTCCGAATAAAGCACTTTGATCCGGAATAATAAATTATTCCGGATGAACACCCTTCGTTCGGAATGTTTGGAATGAACCACTGATCCGGAATATCTTGGATGTTCTGAATGAAATCCTTTGATTCGGAAGAAGTGGCTTGATTCGGAACAATCAACAAAACACCCTCACTCGGAATATTTGGCTTAGCTTGATTCGGAACAATTTCTACACCACCTTTATCCGGAATAAATTGCTTTGATTCGGAATATCTTGGGGAAGAACAGTAGCAGACAAGCGAAGAACAAGGAACAAAAATAATACGAATCTAAATTAAATTAATAAAAATCAAACCAAAAGATTAAGAAAACTAATAACAAATAATCTAATAACAAATACTAATCAAACCAAATCAATAACACTAACAGTAATAATCAAAATAATCAAAACTCACTTAATTAAATCAATAAAACTCAAGAACATAAACATGAACAATAAAGCACAAAGATTAAAATCAAACAAGAAAGGTAGATAGGAGATCAAACAATAAAAGTAAAGATTGACAATAATTAAAAGGAAACTTACTTGAAATTAAATGTATTTAAGGTGCAAGACAATTAATTAAATGACATGTAATTAAATGTGCAAAAATTAAAGTGGAAGAGCATAGTTTGTCAAACTAGCCAACAAGAACAAATGAAGTAAAATCTAATCTATTTATATGGGAGATTAGGGAGGTGCTTAGGAAGCTTCCTCCCCTCTTTTTTCTTTCTTTAATTGCAAGATTAAGTCCTTAATCTTCTTAATCTTTTGACTTTAACGACTTTGTCTCGGGATTTCTACTCTCGTCTTGTGATTTCTTCAATAAATAAGACTTGATTTCTTCGGCTTTTAGTAAACTTCCGTCTTTTGACTTTTCTTCGATATATCTTCAGAATTGGTCTTGGACTTCTGTTCTTTTTGCACTCTTGATTTCTTGACTTCGTCTTTTGTCTTTTTATTCGATAAAAGCCCTTGAATGCCTGTGTTTTCTCCCTTTTCCACATTTTCGTCCTAAATCACAACAAAAACACAAACCACGCATAATTCTGACATTTACGACATAAAATACACGTTTTGGTCCGGTTATTATTGTAATTAAGTGGTAAAAAGGATGGGTGTTTACACACCTATCAAATCCCCTACAGTTGACCATTGCAATGTCCTCATGCAGTGCATTAGTTACAAAGCAAGTTTACACTCTTCATCATAATCAATCCACCTTGGCCTTTATTAAAGAGATAGAAAATTATAAACATTCAAAGTAAAGAAATCAAAAACATACCTTCGGGTTTTGGAAATTTCATGAATGATCATCATCCTCAAGTTTTCTTTTTCTCCAAACCAAGCTTAAAAACGAGATCATTGTTATTATAAGTTAGCAAACTAACATGAACTCATGTGGGCCAATTATTTACTTAGACTCCCTTATTCCTAGGTGTATCTCTTATATTTTATTATTGTCTTGAATGATCACGAGGATGCATTGTTGACTTATTTCGATAGTTATTTAGGCTGAAAATAAAGTGGGACGATTTAATCAATAGTTAGCTAAAGGACAAAATCTTTTAAAACTGCTTCTCGGGACCTCATAAAGTTCATATCTTGGCATAACTCGCTTCGCGATTTGAGACCTTTCTCGGACCGATATTTGGCAGCGACTTCATACTTCAAATCTTGAGAGACGTTCATGAAATAGTGGTCTTCTCTTTATAATAAGAATTTCTTCACTTGAAGTTTTGAGAGATTCTTCATATTTGGACCACGACTTCTTCATTTTTCTCTAATCTCTATTTGGGATTTTGATATACAACGATCCGCCTCCTTTTTGGACTTGGATTTATTTATCCTCATTCCTTGTTAGGGCCTTTTTGGATAGACTTCTCCATGATCTTTTGGGGAGTACTTGCTTTTCGTCGTGTGTCTCGATCCTTCATATTGATCTTTGATAAATGGTTCTTCACATCACTTTTGGATCTTTAGCAACAAAATGTAGCCCTCATGCCTTGTTAGGGCCTTTTCGGACTCGCCAATCTTCGCATCCCGCTTCAATAAGTTATGCCTTGGCTATGAACTCTAATTTATACCGAGCAACTTTTAAACGATCTTGGGCTAGAAGCTAAGTAACTTTTCAAATCGTACAACCTTATTTATTGCAGATAAATTTATTAGCAAGCGATGGGAGAATAGGCTCATAATTAACTCACATAAATTCACGAAAGGATACCAAACTTATAATTGACTCTATCATCTCTCGTTCTCCACAGTTTTAAATCACAAGGAATGAGACTCGTGGATGCTTAGCCTATTAAATCAAAGTTTTGGGTTTTCGAGTCGCCTATAGGATCTTGCAAATTCTTAGACTCTTTCAAGTTTAGAAATCGCATTTTAAAGTTCCCTTGATAAACGACTCTCTAGGATCAATTATAGGAACTTGCGAAAAGTTCTTGTTCTTAACCGGTGAGAGTTAAGACTTTCGCGTTTTATAGCTCCCTATATAAAAGCCTAGCAAAACTTGACTTAAACACGTTAAGGATACTAGCTAGAGTAAACTTAAATAAGTAAACTCGGGTTGAGTTAAAAGATTCACAACGTTTGAAAACTAAAACCACTTTATTAAAATTTATTCTAGCAAAGGAAGGAAATAACTATACAAAGGTAAAAACTAATAGGCCAAAATTGTTAGAAATACGTTTTTACGTATTTAGGAAGATTCGGTCACTCAGACAATATACTTAGTAGTAGCTCGTAGTCTAGACATCTTTATTAAACAAACAAAGCCAAGCCTAGCCTACAACATGTGTAGACCGGCCCAACAATGTAAGCCCAAGCCCATCACAAGGCTTGGGTATATAAACCCTCTCCTTTGATGGAGAGGGTGTGTGGTTTCATAATTTTCACATAGTTATTCTTACTTTCTCTCTCTAAGTTTGTGTGAAATCCACCATCTCTCTATCTCTTTCTCTCTCTAGAAACATAAGCAAGATTTACAATCCTACAAATGGTATCAAGAGCCATGGGATGATTGTATTGTTCATGTGTTTGTATTCTTGATTCATACGCCATTTTTGATCCATTTTCACACGTCCAAATTTTTTTTTTTGTGTTTTTGATGGTTTTTTCTTGATACAAATCTTCTACATAGTTGTGGTAGGGATTTGGTATAGATACTTTGGCTAAAAACACAAAATTTTTGGGTGTTTTGATCATTTTTTGGCTTAAAATCACGAATTGGTTGAGTTTTGTCCGAGAAAAGTGGGAAATATTCCGATCTGGTCATCGGAAAGGGGTTTCTAGTACATTCCGATCAGTGTAATCGGAATAGGGTTTAGGCATTCCGATTGGTATTCCGATCACGACATTCCGATTGGCATTCGGATTGGCATTCCGATTGGTATTCCTATTGGCATTCAGATTTGGTATTCCGATCACGGCATTCCGATTGGCATTCAGATTGGCATTCCGATTGGCATTCTGATTGGCATTCAGATTTGGTATTCCGATCACAACATTCCGATTAGGTTTTCCGATAACTCATTCCGATCATCATTCCGATCACTATTCCGATGACAAAATTATTCCTTAAAAAACATATTTACTTTCTTTCATTGATCGACTTCAACTCACAACAACAAACACATTTACTTTCTTTCATTGATCGATCAAAGTTTGTAAATCTTAACTTATTAAAATGGAGTACACATCTCTTACGGATAAGTCCATCCTCTCGGGTACGGATAATCGTCCACCAATGTTGGTGAAGACTATGTATGAGGAATGGGCTTCCCGAATGGAACTTTATATGTTGAACAAGGAGAATGGACATCTAATTTGGGCATCGGTGCTCAATGGACCATTAGATTATGGTACCGTGACGGAAGGTACGACTACTCGTCCTCGCACAACGGGTGAGTTGACTGGAGATATGAAGATTCAAGATAAATGTGATAAGTATGCAACAAACATCATTCTCCAAGCCCTTCCTCCAGATGTCTACAAACTCGTCAGCAAACATAAAGTTGCCAAAGAGTTATGGGATAGAATTCGGGTTCTCATGCAAGGCACCTCGTTAACTAAACAAGAACGAGAGTGTAAGCTTTATGATACTTTTGATAAGTTTGCCTATGTGCCAGGGGAGACTCTCAATGATTACTATATGAGATTTACCCTATTGTTGAATGAGCTAAATATCTATGGCATGGCGATTCCTGCCTTTCAGTTGAACACCAAGTATTTGAACACTCTTCCTCCAGAATGGAAAAAATACGTGACGGATGTTAAATTGGTTAAGGACTTGCATAACACCAATGTGGATCAACTTTAAGCTTTTCTTCAACAACATGAATGCCATGTGATCGAGGCTCGGTTGTCTACACCTCAAGTTCATGATCCACTTGCAATGTATGCTTCTCAACAAAACATGGCTTATACTTATCAACAACCATCATACTTGCAGCAGCCACCACCACACATCTATCAACAACCATCCTATCAACCACCAATGATGCCACAGCAAGAATATCAACAAAGTGTTCATCAACAATCTTTTCCACAGCAACCACAATATCAGACATCACCATCACAAGCCAACGCTTCTCCAATGGGCTATACTCCTCAGCAAGGATATTTTCCAATAGAAGCACAACCAGCACAGGCTTTTTACTCTAATGAACTTCCACCAATCCAAGCACCGGTCTTTACTCCAAATGATACGCCAGATGATGTTCTAAACCATCTCACTGCTTACTTGTCAAAACTTGTTGCTACTAGAGGATTTCCACCAACAAACAATCAGCTCCGCACCTCTTCAAATCCTCGACAACAAGCCACTGTTCAAGATGGTCAAGTGACGGTGCAACCTATTCAGGGAAGGCAAAATTCATATGGACCTCCTACAAGGACTGGGAACAATCAAGCTGTGAATTCTCAAGCTAGTGGAAATGGGAGTCCTATTGGTCCTAAGAAGGTTGTGACTTGCTACAATTGCCGAGGACAAGGTCATATGGCTAGGGAATGCACTCAGCCGAAAAGGAGGAGGGATGATGCATGGTTTCGTGAGAAGATGTATTTGGTTGATGCTCAGTCTAAGGGGAAGATTTTGGATTTAGAGGAGTTGGAATTTCTTGCAGACCCAGGGGCAGCAGATACTGAAGGCATTGCAGTCGTTTCTACTTCTAATGCAGCTTATCAAGCGGACGATCTTGATGCATACGATTCGGATTGTGATGACATTCACTCTGCCCAAGCTGCTCTCGTTGCTAATCTCTCTCACTACGGTTCTGATGTCATCAGTGAGGTACCAACCACATCTAATAATATTGATGATAACCAACATCAAGTTGGGCATGAAAATGACAACCTCGGACAGCATTCGGGAACTAGTAATTCAAATGATGTGGTACCCAAACCTACACATTTGAGTGAACCTCAACCAAATGCTACGACGGGTATGGAATCTTATGCTCAACATGATTTGGTCATGGTGCCTAAACATATTATTGATCAAATGCATATGGCCCTCAGACAATCCGTAGATACGAATTCCACCCTAACTGCTGAGCTTGCGTTGCATAAAGAAAAGGTCAAAGTTTTTGAAATGGTCCCTCAAGCAGAGAAAATAACATGTTCTGAATTTGACCAATTTCGTTTTGAAAAGATTGAACACTTGAAAGAAATAGAATCATTAAAAGCTAATCTTTCCAACGAATTAAAAGAAAAAGAGTCGGTGGTCAATGATTTTCAGAAACTTAAAATGGATTTCGAAACTCTCGAGTCTAAAAAGGTTGAATCAGAAATTAATGCTACCAAACTTCTTAAATTCAAGGAACAACAGCTTTTAAAACAATACGCTTCCACAGAAAAGGTTCATCTTTTAACTAAATCATTTCAAGAATTCGAACTTAAGCGTCTTCAAGATTTACCACCTAATCCCGGTTATGCAAAACAAGCTCAGGAATATATTCCCGGTCTTTATGATATGACAATAATTGGCAAATCCAAAGAAGCACCTTTTGTTCGTAGTTCTGACGCGACACAGTCACTTGCGGATGAAACTCATTCTAAAATGCTTTCAAAATTCCATACAATTGATTATGATCAACATAACAAAGATCAATTTTCTAAAAAGACCCGCATTCGCTTACAAAAAGAATTAGCTGAATTGACAGTTCTTGTGCCCCAAAGTTTGTCAAATGAAAACCCTCCCAGTACGTCTCCTACACTTGTCAAAAAGGATTTAACGAAGTTAATTCCACCGATAAGTAAGTCGTCCGTTAACTTAAATGCGGTACACCAACACTTAGCCGATTTTGACAAGGTCATTTTGGAACGTACGACGGCTTCGGCCATAACGGAAGGTGAATGGAACTTTGAGCACACTAGAGCTGCGTTCCGAGACGAAATTATTCCGTTTGTAAAGAATGTTAAAGCTTGTCTTAGTAATCTTGATCAAGATTTGTATTTGGAAATAGAAGAAGTTAAACGTGTTTTCAATGAAATGGATGATGCTTATGAAAACAGTTTACTTGAAATAGAACGAGTTTCACGCCAAAATGATCAGCTTCTGAAGCAAGTGATGTCTCATGATATAGTTTCCGTCTGTGTGAATAAATGTGTTGATAATGATTCTACTGTGCATAATGTTGAATGTGTGGATAATGTGGTAGATAGTGCTTGTCACGAATCTGACGCTGAATTTTTAAAGCTTCAAGATTCATATTCTTCGCTTTCAAAACGTTTTGATGAGATTCAAACACATTGTATTTCGCTTGAATGCAAGCAACAATTTATTCAAGAAATCTTTGAAACGTCATTCGAAGGTGTTAATATCGATGATGCAAATTTTGAAAAGAATTTTCGATTGAATTTACAATCAAAACAGCGTCAGCCAAGTGACAAAGTTGCTAACTCTTTGCTGATAGAAATAGAGAAATCTAAGGAGCTTAACTGTGTGAACGTACTTGAGGCCGCTGAGAATTTTAGACTTGATCTAGATAATCGAGTTTCCAAGATTTTGTCCAAAGTTGATAACTTAAAACAGAAAAATACACGACTCTTCGATTCAGTACAGCCCGCATGTGTTGATACCACTGCACAGAATCAATCATTGATTGAACAATTGAATCGAAAGTCGGTGGAAATATCTGATTTGAGGGAATAAATTTGTGATAAAAATCTGGTCTTGGCTGAGTTAAAGGAAACACTTCGTACTCTAAAAGGTAAGAATGTTGTGGATAACGCAGCCACTATCTCAGCTTCGTCCTCTAGTGCAATCAAAAGGAACCTAATAGCCGTCACACCACTTAACAAGGGCCCTAGGACTAAACCTTCTCAAACATTGGTCACTAAAGATAAGGCGGAATCAAAACCAGCTTCTAATATTCCCGTGTTGCCTTCTACAGGAGTAAGCACCACTACTAAGGCTCAAAGATCTAAGCTTAAGAGAAACAAGAAGAATGATAGGATCTTGCCCCCATCTAGTAGTCAAGTGAAGAAGAAAGTAGAAGCCCATCCTAGGAATGTTATTTCTGTTTTGAATAAAAAGAATCATGTAGCAAAACCTAAAGGCTCTGCGGTTGTGCAGCGTTCTAAGCCTACTGTGAATTCTAATTTAAAATGTTGGAATTGCAATGAATGTATGTTTTCTAGTCGTCATGATTCTTGCCTTATTGACCATGTGAATGAGATGTATGCCCAGAAACATGGATTAGAATGGAAACCGACTGGGAAAGTGTTCACCCAAGTTGGTTGGATGTGGCGCCCCACTGGTAGAACTTTCACTATAGCAGGAAATATGTGCCCTTTAACTAGGATCACTCCCACTGAAGTGAAGAAAGCGTGCCCTTTAACTAGGAGTACCAAGGCTACCAAAACACAAGCGTGTCCTTTAACTAGGAACACCGACACTACTGTAGGAACTAAGTGCCCTTTAAATAGGTCTACTCCCACTGTAGTGCCCGCGAATAATCCAAAACCTAAGAAAGTTGGAACAATAATACCTGTTAGTGCTAAAACTATCATTAGAAAACGCAGGAAATCTAAGGGTCTCAAAAATGTTAGCAATTCTGGTAATTCTATATATGTATCTGCTAACACTCCAGAACCAATAGTTTCCAATGCATTGTCTACTGTTGTTGTTGAAAACAGGTGGTCCAAATTGTTCTCTGGTATTTGGACTCTGGTTGCTCCAAGCATATGACCGGAGATCGCTCTCAGCTCAGAAATTTCGTCAGCAAGTTTCTTGGTACGGTTCGATTTGGTAATGATCATATTGCAAAGATAATGGGTTATGGTGAATATCATATTGGGAATGTTATAATTTCAAGAGTGTATTACGTGGAAGGTCTTGGTCACAACTTATTTTCTATGGGACAATTTTGTGATGCAAACCTAGAAGTTGCTTTTCGAGAGCATACCTGCTTCATTCGTAATTTGGAAGTGGTTGATTTATTGAAAGGTACTCGAGGGAATAATTTGTATACTTTGTCTCTACAAGACACGATGGCCGCTTCTCCCGTATGTCTTCTCTCCAAAGCATCGAAGACTAAGTTTTGGTTATGGCATCGACGGTTATCTCATCTTAACTTTGACGCTATTAATCACTTGGCGAAAAACGAACTTGTTCGTGGTCTTCCTAAACTATCATTTCACAAGGATCATTTGTGTTCCGCGTGTACAATGGGGAAAAGCACTAAGAAATCTTACAAACCCAAGACGGAAGACACCAACCAAGAGAAACTTTATCTTTTGCATATGGATCTTTGTGGGCCAATGCGTGTTGAAAGTCTTAGTGGCAAAAAGTACATCCTCGTCATTGTCGATGATTACTCTCGGTTTACATGGGTGAAATTTCTTAAAGCAAAGAGTGAGGCACCTAAATTCATCATCGGATTTCTCAAGATGATTCAAGTGCGTCTCAACACTACTGTCCGACGCATTCGTACAGATAATGGAACCGAATTTGTGAATCAAATTTTGCGTGATTATTATGAAGAAGTTGGCATTTCTCATGAAACATCCGTTGCACGCACTCCACAACAAAACGGTGTCGTTGAAAGGCGAAATCGCACACTTATGGAAGCTGCTCGAACGATGTTAATTTACGCAAAGGCTCCATTGTTTTTATGGGCAGAAGCAGTATCTACAGCAGTGTACACCCAAAACCGGTCACTAATTCGTAAACGCCATGGTAAAACACCTTATGAGCTTCTGCATGGAAAAGTACCAGATTTATCATATCTTCATGTATTTGGTTCTCTTTGCTATCCAAATAATGATGGTGACAATTTGGGAAAACTTCAACCAAAGGCTGATATTGGTATTTTCATTGGTTACGCACCCTCAAATAAGGCATACCGAATCTACAACCGTAACTCTCGCAAGATCCTCGAAACTATGAATGTTGATTTTGATGAGCTGACAGCAATGGCTTCTGAGCAAAGCAGCTCTGAACCCGCACTTCATGAAATGGGACCCAGTAACATTAGCTCTGGTCTTGTCCCAAACAACCCTACTTCATCATCATTTACACCACCTACTAGGAATGAATGGGATACGTTGTTTCAACCGTTCTTTGATGAATTCTTTACTCCTCCAACTATTGTTGCTCCAGAACCTGAGGTAATAGCTCCGGTAACCGAAGTTGTCGCTCCAGCAACCGTTGCACAATCAGATACATCTGCACCTACAATTGGTCAAGATATACCTTCAACAAGTAATTCTCAACCAACACATGTTTCAACTACCCATGTCATGCCTATTGATGATGAAGAGGATGATGATGATCACGATTTGGAATTCGCTCAAATGCGTGAACTTCCATTCTTTGGTGTATCTATTCCCGACCCTAATCAAGCCGGGTCGTCCACCTCAAAGGAAGCTCCTTCTACAGTTTACTCCAATCCACGGATTCATGAACATGACAGCAAGTGGACAAAGGATCATCCTATAGATTCTATTATTGGTGACCCTAATCGTCCAGTATCCACACGAAGTCAGTTACAAGAAAGTGCACTGTTTTGTCACTTTGATGCTTTTCTCACTGAAGTTGAACCTAAGACATGGAAAGAAGCTTTTACTCAATCCTGTTGGATAGAAGCTATGCAAGAAGAACTTAACGAATTCATACGTCTTGATGTTTGGGAACTTGTCCCATGCCCGGATCAAGTGCAGTTACTCACTTTGAAATGGGTTTACAAGGTGAAACTTGATGAGTTAGGCGGAATATTGAAGAACAAAGCTCGTCTAGTAGCTCGTGGATACAAGCAATTATTGGGCATCGACTTTATGGAATCCTTTGCACCTGTTGCCCGTTTGGAAGCTATTAGACTATTCCTCGCTTATGCAGCCCATATGAATATGGTCGTCTATCAGATGGATGTGAATACGGCATTTCTTAATGGTGAACTCAAGGAAGAGGTCTATGTTCAACAACCGGATGGTTTTGTGAATCCTAATTATCCTAATCATGTGTACAAGCTTAAGAAGGCTCTCTATGGGTTGAAGCAAGCTCCTCGCGCATGGTATGATCTTTTGTCACAATTCCTCATTACGCAAGGCTTCGCTAAAGGCAAGGTGGATCCCACGCTGTTCATTCAGAAACGAGGTAAAGATATGATTATGGTACAAATATATGTTGATGATATTATATTTGCAGCCTCGACCCAAACCTTATCGGATGAGTTTGGGACACTCATGTCTTCCAAGTTTAAGATGTCAATGATGGGCAAGGTATCATTCTTCTTAGGTCTTCAGATATCTCAGAGTCCCAGAGGCATCTTTATCAATCAATCCAAGTATGCCCTTGAATCGCTTAAGAAGTATAAGATGGAATCTTGCGACCCTGTGGATACTCCAATGGTGGAACGAACTAAGCTTGATGCAGATCCACATGGAGTTGCCCTTGATCCGACACTTTATCGTGGAATGATCGGTACTCTTCTGTATATCACAGCCAGTCGACCTGATCTTCAGTTTGCTATATGTATGTGTGCCAGGACTCTTCTATTGCTCTAATGGCATATGCAGATGCGGATCACGCGGGTTGTCAAGATACAAGGCGTAGCACGAGTGGAACTTTGCAACTACTAGGAGATCGACTAATCAGTTGGGCATCGAAAAGGCAGAAAAGCGCTGCAATTTCAAGTACGGAAGCAGAATACATAGCTATGTCCGGTTGCTGTGCTCAAATTCTTTGGATGAGATCGCAATTAACCGACTATGGTCTAGGTTTCAACAAGATTCCGATGTACTGTGACAACAAGAGTGCAATTGCCTTATGCTGCAACAACGTTCAATTTTCCCAGTCGAAGCATATTGACATTCGCTACCACTTCATCAAGGAGCAAGTGGAAAATGGAGTAATCGAGCTTTACTTTGTCCGATCTGAGTATCAATTGGCGGATATTTTCACGAAGGCTTTAGATCGCGCTCGAATTGAATTTTTGGCCGACAAGTTAGGAATGAGAACCTTCTCGCCTGAGACTCTTAAGGAACTAGCAGATGAAGCGAAAGAATAGTGGTGGTAAAACTATTCTCCGTATCCTTGGTGATCATCTGTATATATTGTTTATATTTTTATCCTCAAAAGCAAAATACAAAAATATAAAACCATATAAAAACCATAAAAATTGAAAAATCTAGAAAAATCCAAAAATATTTTTACTTTATTTTTCAAAGGCATGTCTTTTGGTACGATAATATTTACGGCCTTAGAAATGTTGATTAATATCGACACGGCGCCATAAATAGAGTTCGTACAAAAGTTGTAAATATTTCATAAAACATGCCTATATGGCTTGTAGTTATTTCAGACTGCAACCCGGTTTTCACATTAAAGTCAAGTATTTCTTATGAAAGCTTTGGCTCACAACGGGAATTAATTTTCTCGGGCAAGGTTTACTTTAAAACCTTGTAAGGGATCAAGTTTACTTTATAACTTGGTCTAACACAAATCAATGTACGTTTCAGTGCATTTATTTGTTAAAACAAGAGAAGTCTTGTTTTTATGAAGCTATCATCTCTACAACCATAGCAATCTACAATTGGTATCTACATACTCGACGATGCGACTACTCAACCGACGACTACAGCTCTTTCAATAGAACACGGGTCAACAATTGAGGGGGAGCAATTGTCAAGCATTCAGAATATTCGATGCCGAACGTGCCAAGTTCACAAGTTGGTGTCAAGACAACAATACCAATCGTACATGTGGTGTCAAGAGATGACTTCAGACGTGACGAGGCGACCAACATATGCTGACAAGAACCATTTGATCTTATCATATGATGTTCTCATCTATCAGGTCCAACCTTGTCAATTCTTTTCTAATATGGTGAATATGTGATCATGTTACAAATCGGTATCATATCTCATACGTTTGATATCATGAAGGTAAAACGGACTTGCATTTTTCTTCCCAAAACCTTTGTTAAAACTTCATTAAATCAATTGATATTAAAAACATCGATTGGGTTATTATTTTTAATATGGGGGAGAAAATGTAATTTAATATGGGATATTATCACAAATGGTTTGACTTAATGTGCTGGCTCATCCCGACATGTGCGAAATGTTTTCGAATATCGTGGCATATGTTAAGGGGGAGCAAAATGGATTTGCTATATCAAAATAGATTTTCATGGTGACATATACTTACCCAAAACCCATTTATTTCACGACGATGAAGATTGTGGTGACATAAGGATGGTAGGATAGGTTAAGTCCTATGATTCTTCCAGAACCGGAGGAATCTTCCCAAGGACATTCCATAGCTAGAAATAGTAGTCCTTAGGAAAGTTGGAGAAAGATTGTGAACGTAGCTGAATGCCGACCAAGTACTTAAGTTAGCACTGGATCAATCACAACAAGGTGCCAGTTATGACGTATTGGTAAGCATTGAAGGGGTTGAAGAATGAAAAAGAATTGTAAAGATAAAGGGTGTAAAGAAAGAAGCCCTCCTTACAACCTTAGGCAGAAACCGGGTCAATACATATGCTATTGATTTCATTTTTAATGATGCTTGATATTGAAGATAAGACATCATGGACCCAGTGATACAATGCACAACCCATCCCAGCTAACTCAGATATCTCTCAAAAGGTATTTGTTTTAATCACACGGAGACAACACGTTATCTATTGATTTATTCACTCCGAATAAATTGGTATTGAAATGGTGGCACTCCTCTCCAGCCTCCGATCACTAAAATCCAAAATGCACGATCGAGTCTAGAGCCATTTGAGATCATCAAATATCTCATTAGGACACACTTTCATATTCCCTTGCTTCTTCACACACTATGAAAAGTAAGAAAGATTTTAAGAGTCCTACGTAAAATCTTCATGATCTTGCCTGAACATCCGAGTAATACGAAAGTATTTACAATGAAGATGGAAATCCTTCTTGAGCGAATATCAAAAAGCTCATGGTAGGTGACTTGTGCGATTCTTTATGAATCAAACTTGTGATAACTGGAAAGCAACAGCTGTTTAATTCTTAACTGAATTTAAACACGTTCCAGGCCTCTACGCAATATCTTAGTGATCTTGCCAGAACACTCAGAGTGATACCTTAGTGTTCACAGTGATGAGTGGAAATCCTTCTAGTGTTAACCTCAAACAGCACTTGGTAGGTAACTTGCAAGATTCTATACGAATCAAGCTCGTGACAACTAGAAAGCAACGATGGTGCGGTTCTTAATTGAATTTCACTTGTTCCAGGAACATGAATTGACGGCTTCAAATCATGCGGATATTATTATCCAAATGATTCACTCTTTATGTTCGCAGTCAGCTTTGGACGGTCGAGTAAAGAGAACGGGTTTACCCGCGAAATCCTGTCAGGAAGTTACTTAATTGAAACTATCCGTCACGGGTACGATATCTAATATCGTCCAACGGTCTTCACCGACCGGAGGTAAAATGCTACCGATTTAGAATGAAATGTTCAAAGCCATTTCGTTCGTGTCTACTTATGTTGCGGCATTTGAAGACGGTGGCGTTGCGGAATCCAAGAAGAAGTCGTCCCCGCATGCTTATACTTTATGCACTTAATACCTCATCTAATTCAAGAAAGCCTAAAAGTTAAGTCTTCCGCTGTATCGAACTCTGAAGCTTTCAAGAATTACTAAGGCATAAGTATGTGGGACGTGAGGTCACGAAGAGGCGAAGATCACAAGTGAAGGATGCACGAGATCAAGGAAAGAGATTAATGCTCAAGACTGATATCAAAGATCACATCAGCATGTTCACCAGAAAAGAAAAAGAAAAGAAAGACGAAGACTACGAGCTCAAGACAAGCATAGTATGCTAGGTTTATTTTATTATTGTAACTAGGGTAACACCCTTGTTTGGAGTGACCTCCCTTAGGGGGAGATTGTTAGAAATACGTTTTTACGTATTTAGGAAGATTCGGTCACTCAGACAATATACTTAGTAGTAGCTCGTAGTCTAGACATCTTTATTAAACAAACAAAGCCAAGCCTAGCCTACAACATGTGTAGGCCGGCCCAACAATGTAAGCCCAAGCCCATCACAAGGCTTGGGTATATAAACCCTCTCCTTTGATGGAGAGGGTGTGTGGTTTCATAATTTTCACATAGTTATTCTTACTTTCTCTCTCTAAGTTTGTGTGAAATCCACCATCTCTCTATCTCTTTCTCTCTCTAGAAACATAAGCAAGATTTACAATCCTACAAAAATAGATCAAAAATTTTGAAAAATATCGAAAAATTGATTTTCCGGTTAAAATGAGGACAAATACAAGGAAAAGACCACTTAACTTCGATAGAAGTCCCCCTACACTTAATATAAACATTGTCCTCAATGTTTAAGCATGTGGGAGTAAACTCCCCTACACTTAGGACATTGTGCACTTTGTTTAAATCTTGCTAAGGAAGAGACAACTAACGAGATTCCTATTTTAATATTGGAAAATATAAAATAGTGAATCGAAAAGAGTTTAGGATAGAACCGGGAAGAAGGGAACACGGAATCATGGTTCGTCAAAAGTCATCAAGAGTGTGTCTTTGAAGCTCTAATCCCTGCACATGATAAGAAAGAGAACAAGAAACACCACGGGGCTCCCCCTACACTTATGGTGAAAACAGGGAAAGATATATAAATAATTGGGTTGCCTCCCAAAAAGCGCTTGTTTTTGTTAACCGAGTCACGAGCCTGACTCGTCCCCGAATTAAATGGTCCATGGGGAAGCCTCGAATGTAATACCGGGATCAAAGACCTTGTCCTCGTTCCCGGAGGAATATAATAAAGGAGAGGCAGGAGGATAAGTCTTGAATGGTAGGAAGGTCCTTTCAACATACGAGAAGTATGTGAAATCTTGATCCACGGGAGGTGGGGTGGGTAAAGGAATCACATTGTCATCCTCCAAAGACAATGGATGCTGACCAATTGGCAAAGCCGTAAGGTTATCAATCATAGCATGGTCATTGTCACCTCCCGGGTCAAAGCACTCATCCTCATTTCCCGGTACGAAACGAGGAGAGTAAAAACGATACATCACCCGCTGGGGTGTGCACGCAGTAGGATGAGGTGGCAATATAGTATGAGAAGTAAGAGAAGAAGTACCTTCCACCTGCGGTACCTTTCCAGTAGAGTCAGAACTCTCCACCTCTGCGATAGAAGGGGGCATGGCTAACAAAGTATGCTCATCAATAGCAAGAGAATCAGAGCTATCAATGTCTTCAATCCCTTCGTCAAAGAGAGGATTCACCTTACTGGATATGTAAGCGTCATCAAAATCAAATAAAGGGTTCGAATAAATCTTGAAAGTTTCCTTCAGAACGTCTTCATCGGATAGTGACTCGTCATCACTAGAAGTAAAATCATCATCTTGATCAAAAAGAGGATTAGAGAAAGCCAAAGAAGCCTCTCCCAAAGTGTTGGTGGAAGGAACATCATCAGAAGAAAATGCATCATACTCATCGTCACTGTCGGATGTCAACTCAGATTCACTTGGAATTGTGACAAGGTTATCAGCACTAGACTTTATGAATTCGTCGGATTCCTTTGCAGGAATTGTGCTAAGATCCTCATCCCCTAGGATGGGTGAATCCTTAGGCTCCAGAGCCGGCAAGTCGGTAGAAGGAATAGAATTCTCATCGTTCCAAGAAATAGGACTCTCATCGTCATCACTATCATAATAATATGGAGGCACAAGAGGAGGAGTATAAGCATTAAGGTTAGATACTTGCTCTTGTTGCTGATCCGCTTAACATTTCTCCATGATCTTGTTGCAAGCTTCTTGAACTTTTTGAAAGTTGTCAAAAAGTGTGGCCATTTGCTCAGGAGGAAGTGCACAAAAGGGTTGATGATTGACGGTGTGACGTGGGGGCTCAAAGTTATACACACTGGGATGATAGCATGGAACTTTCTCAAAGACCTTCGACGGATCACAAGAAGAAGCATCGTGAGGGCCCCCACAAATATAGCACCACGGGTATGGAGAAAAACCCGGTGCATCTTGAGGATAAGGATTGTCATAGACGGGAGAAGGTGAGAAAGTATTGTAATAGGAGAAGTATGAATTTGTTGAATTGCAAAATGGACAAAATCCAAATTGTGTATCGTTGATATCAAAACCACACCGCTCACAAGTACACCATTGACATGTTTGAAAACCATGCTGGTGTTGGAGTTTTGCAACCCTTTAGGAAAAGAGAGCAATAAATAGGGCAAGTGCACGACGATTTAGGAAAACCGTGTGTGAATGACTCTAGGTGAGTTCGTTCTCGAGGAGGCAAGTGCGTTGTGTTAAGAGTTGATTTATGATGTTTGTGATTATGATAATTGAAAAAGAAATGAGAAAGGAAAGAATTGACGGTTACGAAAACTAATTAAACTACGACGAAAAAGGCGTAAACGTAAAACCGTAAAAATGACGAAAATAAAAATTTTAACCTAAAAATTAATTATAAGCTAAAACAAGTCTAAAATAATATAAATAAGGAATAAAATCCAATAAAAATATTTTAAAACCTTTTATTAATTAAATATTCAATTTTAAATGCTAATTAAAGCCCTAAAATTAAATATAATTAATCAAAATGTCCAAAATATGATTTTATTGAACAAATAACTTACTTATATTATTTAAAAACTAAAAAGTATTTTTTTGTATTTTTAAACACTATTTTTCTATTTTTAAATTACTAAAAACTATTTTAAAATTAAAATAATTATAAAAAATAATAAAATAATGCTAAAAATAATCTACCAATTTTAAAAATCCTATTTTACTCTAATGAACAGTAGAAAAATGAAAAATCTTGAAAAATATTAAATTTCTCACTAAATGACAAAACTAGTTTAATTAAAACCCTAATTAACTTAAATTAATTATAAAAATTAATTAAAAAGGTGAACAGTAACTAATTTTTAAACCAAAAACCTTAAAATATTATTCTAAGTTCAGAAAAATTGATTAAACCTAAAAATATTACTTTTTGGCACTAAAAGACAAAAAACAGAAACTTTAGAATTAATTAAAAATAGCTAAATAACCTAAAAATTACTAAATGAACAGTAAATAAAAATTTAATTATACTAGAAAATCAGAAATTTAAAAAGAAAAATAATGCAACAAGAATCAAACCCTAACTCTTAAAAAAGGTCACAAAAGACAAAAATTTTGGTTTCTGAAAGTGACACTTTTTGTTTTTCTGTCTTTTAGTGTAGCAGTGGCTACAACAAGGCTATCAGTGGGAAAGGAGTTCCCACTGACAGTAATAAAAAACGGGTTGAGAACTTAATTGATAGGATCTTGCTTGTTTCTTGGTTTCTCTTGGATACAAGGGCACCCCCACACTCATGGAAGTGTGGGGAGTCAATATGAACAGAAAAGCAAGCAGGCACAATGCAAGAATCTCACAAAAAAGAGGCAAATCAGTTACTGATAAACAGAAAGGGTGCAAATGGTTGTTTGCTGATGCACTTGGTCACTAGGTGAGTTTCAAAGGCTCAGAATCTCAATCATGCATCCACCAAATCACAAATAATCAGTCACAAGCCCTAGGTAAACAGATTAGCTAACAATGGGAAAGATTTCAAAAGAATTTATGCACTAAACTAGGCAGAAACTAAGTTTAACTGTTTTTTAAGCTAAGTACCAATTTTAACAAGCAAAAACCTTTTGAACCCTACCCAAAATGGAAACCAACCACTGCCATTACCTGATAACAACTCCTAGAGTGTACTCAAGCCGTTTTCACACCACATACAAGTCAAATCCTAGACTAAATAAGCAGACCCAAACACTCCTTTAAAATTGAAACCCAATTTTTTTTTCAAACCAAATCAATACAAGACTTTACCAAACTGGAATTAAGCACTTAAAACATGCATACACACTCAAATGAACTTAAATCAGACAGCTTTATCAAACAAATAACACTTAAACCACAAAGATCATACAACTGCAATATTTCTGAAATTTAAAAAGGGAACAAGAAGATTACCTTAGAACCCTACATCCAGGGTTCTAGTGGTTGCATAACCACCTCCATATACATTCGGATGTATGCTGAACATTGATCATCAACAGGTCTTCCACCTGTTTAAGACAAATCAAGACAAAAAATGCACAAGCAAGCCTTATACTTTTCTGATTTCTTTTCTTTCTTTCTGAAAATTTTTCAAAAACTTTACCAATGTTTACAAACACTTAATCACACTTGATCAATCCACATGAAACAAACTAAAAACCAAATCTTACCAAGAATCTCACTTTTCAGAAAAACTTGCAAAGATTTGAAGATTTTTAAAAACAAACAAACTTGAAGACAAATTAACTCAGGAAAGTAAACAACTTAAAACATTAATGCTGGAAAGTAATTTTGGTTCTCAGTCATATGTAGGGTAAACAAATTTCATTCATTCATAAAGAAAACGTTTTTACATAAAAACTGGAACAAGAGAGATGCTAACAGGCTAGCATTCTTTTTATACTCGTCTAAAGAGTATTCTAGAACTAGGAAACCCTAATAAGCTAATTCCCCAATCTGCCCTTGAAGGAGTTTGAATTTTTGGTCAAAAAGAATCCCATGTGAATGGCAGCTGTTGTGAATGAATCTTGGCCCTTTGTTTTTGCTTGGAGAGGTAAGCAATCGCCTTGGAACCATTGATGAGCTGTGCCAACCTTGTCTTGTTGCTAAACGAGTACAGAGACATGTGGGTGGGGTACTTCAGTTGAGAGTGATGTGTTTTGGGGTGTTGTGAAGGGTTTAGGTTAGTGTGAATTAGAGTTCTGGAAAGTATTGTGAGTTTCCCCTTTGTTTTGATTATCAAACGTGATTAGGGTTCTAAATAGGATTAGGGATAGGGGATGATAAATAGTGACTGTTAGGAGGGAAAAGTTTAATATAAGAAAACTTGTTTAAACGAGTTAAATATATTAAACTCGTTTTTTGGTGAGTGGAGAAGTGAGGTGGCGTGGGGAGTGGTTTTGATTGGCTAATAGGAGTTGGGGTGGTGATGTGGCAGTAGCTAAGTGGTGGGGGAAAGGTTTTGTGTCTGGGCAAAAACAACCCTCCAATTCTCTTCATATTTATACTTCCCACTTAAACAGCTAAAACTCTTTTTCTCTTTGATAAAACTTTGACCAACTTGTTAATTCAGGCACAAAGTTTTTGTAATCTTGAAACAAGGACCATTTATGCAATTTCTCAATTTTCCAAGGACTGAATTTGCCATAATTTCAATCTTCAAGGCTTTGACTTGTTGGTTGACTTCTTGGAGGACCATATTTGACAATTTAGATTTGATGAGGGACTAAATTTGCCAATTCTTCAAAGTTAAGGGTCCTTTTTGTAATTTTGACAAACTTTAGGGACCAAACTTGTAATTATGAAAATACAAGGGTATAAAGTGTCAATTCTTCAAACTTGGAGGACCAATCTTCAATATTCTTCAAATCTTCAAGGGTTTTCTTTGGAAAATTCCTCACTAGGGCTTGGTTCATCGTGCGGCTTCGTTTTCCGTGTTCGTTTTTGCGTGATTCTTGTGATCTTTTGTCATTTTCTCAATATCCGTACCTAAAATACACAAGCAACAAACACAAGCATATATTTGGCATTTTTCATGATATTTAATGCATTTTAAGTCCAAAAAGAACGATGAGACCATGTATAAAAGCCGTCTCATCACTCCCCCATACTAAACCATTGCCGTGCCCTCACGCAATGCTAGAATAAAGTATCAAAGCATCTCCAAAATTTAATTTTATGACTTTATTGAAATGATAAACTAGCTACACTACTACTATTGCTACTACTTGTGTTATAGACATAATGTATGATTTTCATCGCAAAATGGGACGTTTAGGTTCATAGAATAAGAACATGTGAATGCTTCGTTAGAAATAATTTCATCGTCCTCGATTTTCACTCTAATTCCATGCTAAGCGTGCAACGAGATCATTGTCATTATAAGTTAGTAAAGCTAACACTACTCATATGCCCTAATCACGTACTTATTCTCCCATTATTCCTAAGTTGTATCTCTTATATTTTATGATGTCTTGAATGTTTCACGAGGATACATTGTTTGACTTATGCGATAATAGAGATTTAGGTCTAAAAATAGAGTCCTAACGGTGTAACTAAGACCATCAAATCAATAACCCCTCCTAATAGACAACGATGTTAAAAAATTAAGTTGACAAGAAGAATCGATAAACACGGCTTTATAACGGTTTTGAACATGAGACTTATTACCAAGACTTTTATACGCCCCCTAACGGAAGGGCCTTATTATCTTTGGTTTACCTCCATCTTTTATTCAACTTCGCCATGAAGCTTTTATTATGACTTCGGTCTTGCCTTGCCTTTTATTATCCGCCTCATCGGTGGTTTTATTAGCCAAAGACGTATATCCTCACGCTAAAGCGAATTTTGGATCTTTAAAGCTTCGAAGATTAAGGCTTGATTCACTTTCAATTTTGCATAGATTTTAGGCCTTGTGGGGCTTCAAATTGTTTGCTTGATTTAGGTGAGCACTTGAAATCTTATTATTAGGTGAAGCTTTCGATTATTCGGGTGCCAATACTTCAAAACCGTGACGCTGGCGATACCTTAATGTCTTCCCAATTTAATTACACGGAAGCTACTAGAAAAGACTAGAAACCCAACAATCCTAACTAAACCGCTAAGTCAATATTTATTAAGCAAAAAATATTTACATGCGAAGGGAGAATAAACAAACAACGAGAACACATGAGTTTTTGAAAGAATACGAGTATTCTACGTTTAGCATAGTAACTTATAATTAACTCTATCATTTCTCGTCCTCATTTAAGAGACTTAGCCTAATGTGTAGTTAAGGAATCAAAGCTAAGTGCTCAACACGCACGGTCGAGTCAAAAATTACTCTTATTCTCGCCATCGGAAAATCTACATTCGTGTCTTCAAACACTTATAAAACATGAGAAAAATTTTAAAATTTGGCCATTTTTAGCCTTATTTTGCAACAAAACGATAAACAAAACGATAAACTTTGGAAAGCGTGAAGGTTTGGCAAGGCAAGTATCTATTCACCCCCCCATACTAAAGTTAAACATTGTCCTCAATGTTTCGAGTCTAGGGGTGCAAACACCCCCATACTATAGACGTAGTCGAATGCCTAATCTAGCATGGAAAGGGTGTAACCGTTAAATTTAAAGCCGTTTATGAAGTGTGCTAAAAACCTAAGGTTAGAACAATAAAGGATATATCATGGATATTGAGAAATGTCTCCAATAGCAAACGATCGAGTGCTCCCATAAAACGAACACGAGAGGCTCCAATCGTGAAGATCATGATCTAAAAGCCACAATGCACAAACAACCACGGAACAAAGGTTGGAAGGACACGAATCCCCACACGTAAGCTACATTAGACTAAGAAAGCGATAATATGTACATAGGATAAGCATGGGACTCCCCCACGAGGCACCTCGTTTTTGATTACCGAGTCATGAGCTCGACTCGATCCCCTCAATACTAATTATCATTGGGGAAGGTGACTTGGTCGAGGTAGTTCAAGGATGGAACTTCCCCACCAAAGTAGTGCTTCAACCTATGTCCATTCACCTTGAAGTTAGGACCATCATCTTGAGCTAGCTCGATGGTCCCATAAGGAAATACTTGAGTCACGGTGAATGGACCGGACCAACGGGATTTCAATTTATCGGAAAATATTTTCAATCTTGAATTAAAAAGCAATACTTGATCCCCAATGTTAAAAACCCGGTTTTTAATTTTTGAATCATGCAACTTTTTAGTTTTCTCTTTATAAATCAATGAATTTTCATAAGCAATGTCTCTCAATTCATCTAATTCATTTAATTGCATTTTCCGGTGTTTTCCCGCGGTCTCCATGTCATCATTACAATGCTTTAGGGCCCAATAAGCTTTGTGTTCTAACTCGATAGGTGAAGGTCTACGTAATTAATGGCTTATTCTATGTTATGGATTTGGTGGATTTATGTGGTTGAATGATTGATAATTAATGGAGAAATGAAGGAATTAGATGAAGGTTTAGAGAGAGAAAGGAGAGAAGGGAGAGAATTGTAGAGAGAGAAAGTAAAATGGAAAATATGATTAAAGTGAAATGGAATCAACAACCCCCTCCTAACATGCTAGGAGGGGTTATATATAGCCCACCCTACATGTGGGCTATATGGACTATACAATAAGTAAATAGATCACGAGCCCGTTACATAATTATAGTTGGAGCGACCGATCCTTCATAAATACGTAAAACGTATTTCCAACAATCTCCCCCTAAGGGAGGTCGCTCCAAGTTACAAAGTTCTAAATAGTCTATAACTCGTGATCTATGCTAACTAAGATGTGACCGAGACTTTATTGGAAAAACGTATTTCCAACAATCTCCCCCTAAGGGAGGTCACATCTTTTTACAAAATCTTAAACCTAGCATCTATGCTTGAGTCTTCGATCTTGTTCTTGTGAATATGCTTGATGTGATCTTTGACTTTAGTCTTGAGCATGTTTCCTTGCCTTGACCTTGTGCATTCTTCACTTGTGATATTTGCCTCTTTGTGACTTCATGTTCCACATACTTATACTTTTAAATTCTTGAAAGCTTCAGAGTTTGATACAGCGGAAGACTTGACCTTCAGGCTTTCTTGAATTTGTTGAAGTACTAATTGTATGTAGTATAAGCATGTGGTGACGACTTCTTCTGGATTGTACACCGCAATGCCACCTTCTTGTTACGCTGCATAAGACAGTTAGCAACAAAACAATATACACGGATGAAATGGCCTTGAACATTTCATTCTAATTCGGTAGCATTTTACCTCCGGTCGGTGAAGACCGTTGGACGATATTAAATATCGTACTTGTGGCAGGTAGTTTCAATAAAGAACCTCCTTGACAAGATTTCGCGGGTAAACCCGTTCTCTTTACTCGACCGTCCAAAGCTGACTGCGAACGTAAAGAGTGGATCATTTGGATAATATTATCCGCATGATTTGAAGCCGTCAATTCATGTTCCTGGAACAAGTGAAGTTCAATTAAGAACCGCACCATCGTTGCTTTCCAGTTGTCACTAGCTTGATTCATATAGAATCTCGCAAGTTACCTACCAAGTGCTGTTTGATGTTAACACTAGAAGGATTTCCACTCGTCACTGTGATCAATAAAGAGTCACTCTGAGTGTTCTGGCAAGATCATATGATAATGCGTAGAGGCCTGGAACGTGTTTAAATTCATTTAAGAATTAAACCACTGTTGCTTTCCAGTTATCACAAGTTTGATTCATAAAGAATCGCACAAGTCACCTACCATGAGCTTTTTGATGTTCGCTCAAGAAGGATTTCCATCTTCATTGTAATACTTACGTATTACTCGGATGTTCAGGCAAGATCATGAAGATTTTGCGTAGGACTCTTAAGATCTTTCTTACTTTTCACAGTGTGTGAAGAAGCAAGAAAATATGAAAGTGTGTCCTAATGAGATATTTGATGATCTCAAATGGCTCTAGACTCGATCGTGCATTTTGGATTTTTAGTGATCGGAGGCTGGAGAGGAGTGCCACCTTTTCAATATCAGTCTATTCGGAGTGAATAAACCAATAGATAATGTGTTGATCTCCGTGTGATTAAAACAAATACCTTTTGAGAGATATTTGAGTTAGCTGGGAAGGGTTGTGCATTGCATCACTGGGTCCATGACGTCTTTCTTCAATATCGAGAATCATTAACAAAAATGATCTCAATAGCATATGTATTGACCCGGTTTCTGCCTAAAGTTGTAAGGAGGGCTTCTTTCTTTACACCCTTTATCTTTACATTTCTTTTTCATTCTTCAACCCCTTCAATGCTTACCAATACGTCATCACTAGCACCTTGTTGTGATTGTTCCAGTGCTAACTTAAGTACTTGGTCGGCATTCAGCTACGTTCACAATCTTTCTCCATCTTTCCTAAGGACTACTATTTCTAGCTATGGAATGTCCTTGGGAAGATTCCTCCGGTTCTAGAGAAATCATTGGACTTTAACCTATCCTACCATCCTTATGTCACCACAATCTTCACCGTCGTGAATAGGGATGTTTTGGGTAAGTGTATGTCGCCATGAAATCCATTTTGAAGTGCAAATCCATTTTGCTCCCCCTTAACATATGCTACGATATCCGAAAACATTTTGCATATGTCGGGATGAGCTATCACGTTAAGTCAAACCATTCATGATTGATCATATCCCATATTAAATCACATTTTCTCCCCCATATTAAAAATATTAACCCAATCGATGTTTTTAATATCAATTGATTTAATAGTATTTTAAGAAAATTTGGGAAGAAAAATGCAAATCCAATTATCTTCATGAGTTTAACAAGCTCCCCCTCAAATTAATGAGGGTGTACTTGAAACGTAAATTAAATACCTTTTAAACACAAGTGTAAGGTATTTATTACGTGCAAAGATCATATGTAATAATGAATTCACAAGATTAGCAATGTACGAGGTTGGACCTGAATAATGGAGAACAGCATATGAAAGAAGCACATGGTTCTTGTTCACGAATGTTGGTCACCTCGTCACGTCCCCGAGAAAATTAATTCTCGTTGTAGAGTCAAAGCTTTCCGGTGAAATGCTTGACTTGATTATGAAAAGCGGGTTGCTATCTGAAATAATAGCAAACCATTTTGAGCATGTTTTAAAAGTTTGAACTTCTGCTCGAACTTTATTTACAACCCCGTGTCATTATTGAACGACATTTCTAGGTTCGTAAATATTATCGATTCCAGAAGACATGCTCTTTTTATCAAAACATTTTTGAACACACAATTTTGAAAGATTTAGAAAAAACCTTTTGAGAAATTCTCGAAAAATTGTGTTCAAAGTTTTGAAAAACAATTACTTGAGCTTAAGATGTTGAATATCTTAAAAGCGAGCTCAAGTCCGAGAAGTTGTGAACTTCCCGTTGTTAAGGATAAGTTACCATCGGCGATAAACTTTCCTTTTATCTGAAGGACGAGTCCTAAGCTGACATTTACTTAGAAGTCGTTTTTCATGAGCTTGAAAACTTTGACTGTTTTAACGGAAAGCTCATGACCGAGAAAGGTTAATTTCTCGTTGTGAAGAAAAGTTCTCTTATTTAAAAGATACACTTTCCTTTCTGAGCTTAAAACTTCGAATGTTTTAATACAAGCTCATGACCGAGAAAGGTGAATTTCTCGTTAAGAGGATAAGTTATCATAAAAGATAATCTTTCCTTTATTTTAAGTTCGAGTTACAGTCTGACATTTAACTGTAAGTCATGTACACGAGCCTAAAACCTTTGAATGGTTTAAATGTAAGCTCGTGTCCGAGAAAATTTAATTTCTCGTTGTAAGGATAAGTTTATCATCGGCGATAAACTTTCCTTTATTTGAAGCACGGGTTACCATCTGATATTTAATGATAAACCATTTACACGAGCTTAAAACCTTTGAATGGTTTTAGGGTAAGCTCGTGTCCAAGAAAACTTAATTTCTTGTTAAGAGGGTAAGTTATCGTTGCGTGGATAAACTTCCCTGTCTCTGAAGTCCGGGTCGTCGTCTGTCATTTAACGAGGAGCCATAATGCATGAGCTTAAAAACTTGGAATGTTTTTTATATAAGCTCATGCCCGAGAAAAATTAATTTCTCGTTGTTAGGATAAGTTTACCATCGGCGATAAACTTTCCTTTCTTTGAAGAGCGAGTTATAGTCTGTGATGTGACTATAAGTCCTTGTTTGCAGCTTAACCATGAATCCCCTGAGACATTTGTTTCTCTGATATCTGCTTCTTCAGCAACCAAACTCTAAGAGTGTCTTTAGTTGAACGGAATACAACGATTGGACCGCTTCGTTCTTTTGGAACATCAACTTTGGTACCTGCATTCTCATTAGGAGTTTGTATACTTTTGCATGGGTTAGAGATATCTACTTTTGAGGCACGTCGGGGTTCACAGTTGGCTTTACTTGTGTCAGAGGTGGCCTGAGGGGATGATTCACTTGTCTTAGTTGGCAAACGTTTCCTTTTATAGAAAATCTTAAGTTCAGGCTTAAGTGATGTATCATCCTTTGCAATTTCCTCCCTAGTAGACTTAGTAGAATCGGAGACTATCCTAGTTAAAGGGCACTCGTTTCCTACAATAGTGAAAGTTCTACCAGTGGGGTGCCACATTTTACCAAAGGGTTTGATTTTAGCGACCCACTGGGATTTAAGTCTAGCACGGGAGTTCACCTCATTAAGCAATTTTTTGATACAAGCATCATGATTTTCCGTAAAGACACATTTTCTACATGTTTTACAAGTAGCATATTTAATGTCCGAGTAAGATCTAGAATCCCTAGACGATTGATTGATGCTCCTAGGATTAGACATGCTACGGTTAGCAGTGTTGGGTAAACTAGAAGGCATCTGACTAGGTTTGAAATTCCTATCTCTTACATGTGTCTTTTGTATAGCTTCCCTTTGACCAAAATCATGGCGTACATCAGTTGAACGAGTTCTAGACGTGTTCATTGAACTATTCTTAGAGAAACTAGGGGCAATCATGTGATGAGGTCTTGCTAAAACTGATTTAGTCACATTAGGCCTAGTTGGTGGAGTGACAGTTCTAGAAATATGAACCAAATCAACTTGGGAGGCAAACCGCGGTCTCGAGGATTGTGGTCGCTCGGATCTAAATGCAGTAGGTTGTCTGACAATCGGTTGTCTGACGAACTGATTTGTAGGCGGTTTCCCCAAGATTGATGGTTTTTCAAGCTTAGTGTCCACACTAGGTCCTTTACTTTTCCTTAACTCGTTTTTCAACGCAGCTATAGCAAAAACCTTTTCCTGTAATTGGGCCTTTAATCTTTCATTTTCTTTGAGCACGTTATCTTGGGATGCCAATTTAGATTCAAGCAGTTGAATTTGTTTCAAAAGATTATCCTTTTCAGCTTTAGAATCTAGAACAGTTTGATCCAATTTTCTTTCAAGAACAACGTTTGACTTTTCAAGTTTTTCAAAGTATGTTTCAAATTTGTCCGTTTTCTTAGAAAATTCAAGTTTGGCATCCTCAAGGTCTTTAGATTGCCGAGCTACGATCGTTTCGAGCTCTTTAATCTTAGAATCAGAATCAGTTAACGAGGCAGTTATAAAGCATTTATGATGAACTATAGCATTTTGAACACTTTCTCCCCCATTATGACTCACATCGGATGAATCATAAGTGGTATTTCTATCACTCTTGTCCATCCCATGTTTGTCATAATTAGGTTCAGAATGCTCAATATGCGGCATGTCATCAGCATATACATCATAAACCACATTACATTGTACCATGTTTGCAGGCTCTGCGTCATAAATGGGTAAGGTGTCATCAAGAGAAATCTCGTGAACATTGCCTGACGTGCCACTGGTATCATGTGGTCCTCCTGATTCCGTGCTCTTGGCATTGATAGGCTCCAAGTTTTCAACCGTATGACCATTTACCTCTTGCATCTGCGGCATTGATTCTTGCACGCCATTATCATACGTTTGCTGAAGTCGAGATCTTTCATATATCGAAGACGAGACTGAGGTCATGAGTTTCAATATTGTATCACGAAAAACTCGAAGCTCGGTATTCGTATCTCGAAGAAAAGATTGGCAAAGCATCGAACTTTCAGACTTGATGAGATTAAATTGAAGGAAAGGCGTGAGTTGTGTCACAAGAGCCTTATAAGTAAGTGCCGATGCAGAGTGATTAAAGTTGTCATGGTTGAGTTGCTCTGCTAGTTGGGTCAAAGCGGTGAAAATTGAGTCGATGAATATATGACGATCTTGTCCAAAGATTGTCACAAATTCACTCCCTCCTTGAATCCCCGAAAGAGTGACAAGATGAGACTGGAGTAGTTGAAAGGAGGTGATGCCACTTTTCTTAACTTCGTTTTGCCTTAAATACAACTCTCCCTTTTGACATGTCGAATCGAACGAATCCATTAAAGATCGATTAAAACGAAAGACCCGTAAACTTAAAATTCCTCGATGGATGGTATAAATGAAGCTCGTCACTTTGACTCGTCACGTTTTTCTTGAAATCCGGCCACAATAACTTTTAATCCGACAAATGTTTTGCCACAGTAACTTTTAAAAATACCCGCCTCGACCCGATTTGCCAAAAATTACTAAACAAAATGCTAAAAATATAAGAGTGACAAAATAAAAATATAAAAGTGACAAAAATACAAATAAAATAAAATGTGATATATTTTTAAAATAAAATGTGATATTTTAAAAGAAAAAAGATTAATTTAACTAAAAAAAAATAAATAAACATTTTTTTTTTTTTTTTTTTTTAAATTAACTTTAAAAAAACTGAATCAAAAAAATTATTACTTTACTAAAAATAACAAAAATAAAATCTTGATAAATAAAAACGTGTAAAGAAAAAATGGAAAAAAAATGTTTGCTACAAGTAAACGGATATATTATATTTAGAAAGTGACACACAACATCACAACACGTGGCTGGATCATTTCTTGTTTTCTCCGTCGAATCAAACAACACGTGGCCCACTTTCTTGTTAAATCCGCCCAAATAAACGTGGCTTAAAAGACAAAGATAACACTTCTTTGTTTTCTCCGTCAACCAAAAAGAAGACACGTGGCCCCAAAAAATATTACTTCTTGTTTACCTCGTTTCTTCCGTCCAGATATAACATCTTATCTCTCTTCTCTCCTAAAAACTATCACAAAACTTCACACAGAAACACACTTCGTCTAACCAAATCTCTCTCTCTCCACAACCCTAAACTCAAAAAACCTAATCTATTTACTCAAACACAACCGCCGCCTTCTCCTTCGTTCACTCACGCAGCCACCAAGAAACTTCTATGTGTGCTACAAGATCTATAATTAGGTCTCGGGTAGGTACTCTTTTAATTTGATGTTTATTTAAGTGAGTCTGTCCTCTTTCTACTGTCGCGTCTTTCTTAGTGTCGAGAGGGTGAGGGTTTTCGATGGTTGTGTTTAAAGTTTTGGTGAGGGTTGGTTTGAGAGGGTGGGGAGGTGTCGGTTAGTGGGTGTGACGGTTAGGGTGTTGGTTGAGTTAGAGAGAGATTGTCGAGGGTGATTTGTGGGAGGGTTTTGAGTGGTCGAGAGATGAGAGTCGAGTGGATGTCCGAGGGTGGGCTGTTTGTTTTGTTTGATGAATCTGTCAAAAGAAAACTTTGAGTCGGGTGTCCTTTCGTTTGAGTCGAGTCTTGTAATGGAGTGAGTCTGTTTGGTTGTGTTTGGGTCTGTTCGAGGGAGAGAGTGAGTCGAGTTTTGTGTGAGGTGTGATGTGTCGAAAGGTGTGAGAGACGAGAGGTGTATTTTGTTGGCGTTGTTTCGAGGGCGAGGTGATGTTTGCTAAATGAGTTTGTTTTCAAAAACGAGAGTGAGAGTCTGGTCGAGTGTGAGTCGAGGTGAGAAATTGGAGTTTTGTTTGGAAGTCGAGAGTGTGATGATGCCAGTCGAGTCGAGAGATAATGAAGATGTTGATGGTCGATTCTGATAAAAAATGGAGTATGTTTGGTTGTGTCAGAGTCGAGGGAATGAGTCTATTCAAAAAGACAATGATTTGCCCAATTTGTCCGTTATGTTTGAATGGATTGCTTCATTCGGAACTTTTCATTCATTCGGAAGAGTTCCGAATCGGAAGATCTTGGTTCGGAAGTTCTTGATCCGGAACTTTTGGCTTGATCCGGATGTTCTTGGTTCGGAAGTTCTTGATCCGGAACTTCTTGATCCGGAACTTCTGGCTTGATCCGGAAGTTCTTGGTTCGGAAGTTTTCTTGCTTGATTCGGAACTTAATTATTGATTCGGAACTTTTAGGTTACTCGAAAAAATCTTCACCCGGAACTGGACAATAGCAGATTGATTTTGGACAAAAACCTTGATTTTGGATAGCAGGACTGATTTTGGACAGAAACAATGGACCAGAAACTTTGGACAGTTGACCAATTAGGTAGTTTGACCAAAAAATTAAGAAAAATCCAAAAATTAGAACTGATAACTGAAAACTGACCAAAAATTATAACTGATTAATAAAAAAATGTAAATAATAAACTGATTAAAAAAATAAAAAATAAAAAAGGATAAAAATTGATAAAAATTTATATAAATTGATAAAATTTAGAAAACATACCAACTTTTTATATAAATTGATTATTAAACTTGTGATAAAAAACAATAAAAAAAATACAAACTTTTTATTAAAAACACAAACTTAAAAAGAGAAAAACAGAAACTTTCATAAAAAAACACCAACTTTTTTTATAAACACAAACTTTTTAAGGTTTTATATAAGAAAAATTTGATTTTTATATAAAAATTTGTGATTTTTTATCTAAAAAGTAAATAAATTTGAAGATTTGATATGATTTAACACATAAAAACACAAACTTTTTATGATTTAAGCATGATTAAATCAAAACCCACCAAAATCAAACAAAATAAAATAAGAATAAACCAAACTAACCAAGGCTCTGATACCAATTGAAGGTCTACGTAATTAATGGCTTATTCTATGTTATGGATTTGGTGGATTTATGTGGTTGAATGATTGATAATTAATGGAGAAATGAAGGAATTAGATGAAGGTTTAGAGAGAGAAAGGAGAGAAGGGAGAGAATTGTAGAGAGAGAAAGTAAAATGGAAAATATGATTAAAGTGAAATGGAATCAACAACCCCCTCCTAACATGCTAGGAGGGGTTATATATAGCCCACCCTACATGTGGGCTATATGGACTATACAATAAGTAAATAGATCACGAGCCCGTTACATAATTATAGTTGGAGCGACCGATCCTTCATAAATACGTAAAACGTATTTCCAACAATAGGCAAATGACAATTCTTTCCATACACAAGCTTATAGGGAGTGCACCCAATGGGTGTCTTATGAGCGGTCCTAAAGGCCCATAAAGCATCGTCTAACTTATCCGACCAAGATTGTCGGTTTTCCCCCACGGATCTCTCCAAGATCCTCTTCAATGCTCGGTTTGAAACCTCGACTTGCCCACTCGTTTGTGGGTGATAAGCCGTAGAAAGACGATGTGTAACCCCATATTTCCTTAAGACTCTTTCGAATTGGTCATTACAAAAATGGGTTCCACGATCGCTTATGATAGCACGAGGGGTTCCAAACCTAGCAAACAAACTTTTCAAGAACTTGACTACCACACGAGCATCATTGGTGGGCAAGGCCTTCGCCTCCACCCACTTAGAAAGGTAGTCAACCGCAACAAGAATGTACTTATTACCACGAGATGATGGGAACGGCCCCATAAAGTCTATGCCCCAAACGTCAAAGATCTCACATACTTGAATGATATTTTGTGGCATTTCATCTTTTTGTGAGGCTTTTCCTTGTCGTTGGCATGAATCACAAGACTTCACAAGATCTTGTGCATCTCGGTAAATAGTAGGCCAAAAGAAGCCGGCATCAAACACCTTTTTAGCCGTGAGATTAGCACCGTGGTGACCACCCGTGGGTCCCTCATGGCAAGCTCTAAGGATGTTAGAAGCTTCGGTGCCAAATACACAACGGCGGATGATTTGATCCGCACACGTTCGAAACAAGTAAGGGTCGTTCCAAAAATAGAACTTGACATCACGAAAGAATTTTCGTTTGTCTTGAGTTGTCATACCCTTAATGATGAAGTTACCCGCATGGTAATTTGCAAAATCCGCAAACCATGGGGTAGAAGAATCAAGTTTGGAATTCACTACACCAAGTGTTTCAAGCGGAAATGTTTCGGTGATTTCCTTAGGCTCGTAAACACTTTGGTGAGGATCTTCTAAACGAGAGAGATGATCGGCCGCTAGATTCTCGGCTCCTTTTTTGTCAACGATTTTGTGATCAAATTCTTGAAGGAGGAGAATCCAACGAAGTAATCTCGGCTTTGCATCTTGTTTAGCCATGAGATACTTGATAGCCGAATGGTCCGTATACACTATGCATTTCGTCAAGACGAGGTAAGGTCGGAATTTCTCAAATGCATACACCACGGCAAGGAACTCCTTTTCCGTTGTAGTGTATTTAAGTTGAGCCTCGGTCATCGTCTTGCTAGCATAGTGAATAGGCAAGAAATGCTTATCATGACGTTGCCCCAAAACGGCCCCAATAGCGTAATCACTTGCATCACACATAAGTTCAAAGGGGAGGTTCCAATTTGGAGCAACAAGAATGGGAGCTTCGGTAAGTTTCCTCTTAAGGATCTCAAAGGCTCGTACACAATCTTCGTCAAAGATAAAACGTGCTTCTTTTTCGAGAAGATGTGTAATGGGTCGAGAAATCTTCGAGAAATCCTTGATGAATCGTCGATAAAAGCCCGCGTGGCCTAGGAAACTCCTAACTCCCTTGACGGTTTTGGGATGAGGTAATTTGGCGATGACGTCTACCTTAGCTTGATCTACCTCAATCCCCGCTTTCGAGACCTTGTGCCCTAAGACGATTCCACTTCTAACCATAAAATGACACTTTTCCCAATTGAGCACAAGGTTGGTTTCCTCACAACGTTTTAACATTCTCTCAAGGTTCGACAAACACGAAGTAAAGGAATCACCAAACACGGAAAAGTCATCCATGAAGACTTCCATCGTCTTCTCGATCATATCATGAAAAATAGCCATCATGCATCGTTGGAAAGTTCCCGGTGCATTACAAAGTCCGAATGGCATTCTACGATAGGCAAACGTTCCATATGGACACGTAAACGTAGTTTTTTCTTGATCACGAGGATCGATGGGAATTTGGAAGTAACCGGAAAAACCATCTAAAAAGCAATAGAAATCGTTTCCCGCAAGACGCTCCAACATTTGGTCCATGAAGGGCAAGGGAAAATGGTCTTTTCGAGTGGCTTCATTCAACTTACGATAGCCAATGCACACTCTCCATCCGGTCACGAGTCTAGTGGGAATCAACTCGTTGGCATCGTTTGGCACAACGGTCATCCCTCCCTTTTTAGGGACACAATGAATAGGACTCACCCAAGGGCTATCGGAAATAGGGTAAATCATTCCCGTGTCAAGGAGTTTAAGGACCTCCTTTTTGATGACGTCGTGAATTTTGGGGTTCACCCTCCTTTGACTTTGGATTGTTGGCTTGAAATCCTCCTCCATTAATATTTTGTGTGTACAAAATTTGGGATCGATTCCCTTAATGTCGGATAACTTCCACGCAATCGCCCCTTTGTGATCCTTAAGAACATCAACAAGTGCGGTTTTTTCATCATTCGAAAGTTCCTTCGCAATAATAACCGGCAACTTGTCGTCCTCCTCCAAATAGACATACTCGAGGTGAGGAGGTAAATCTTTCAACTCGAGGATAGGTGGTTCCTCAAGTGAAGATTTGGGCTCGATACTCATAACCTCCTCGGGTGGAGGAAATGGGAAATCGTTGAGAAAATCCTTGATAATCGAGAAGTCCTCATAGTTGTCGAGGTCTTCGTCACAAGTACGTGGAACATCGAATTCTTCCAACGTAAAACCACCACCTTCGAAAGGAGTGAAGGTTGGTGTCGAATTATCAAGAATTGGATCTAACATAGTGGGATTGCCACTAGTTTCTTCATCACCAAACCCTAAAACTTCTTGTGAAAATTCCTCGCAAACCACGTCGATCATATCAACGAGGTTTATGGTAGCAACGGAATAAACATGAGAAAGTTGAGAATTTTGAGTTGCGTTTATAACAAGTTCCTCGTCGTTGAAACGTAAGGTGATCTTTCTAGCATGCACATCAATCAAAGCCATAGACGTATCTAAAAACGAACGACCTAAAATAAGAGGAACTTGAGGATCCGTGGGGATGTCAACAACAATGAAGTCTACGGGATAGTAGAACTTCCCCACTTTCACAAAAACGTCTTCCGCCAATCCACATGCAAGAATCGTGGAATGGTCGGCCAACTCAATAGACATTCGTGAAGGAGTAAGATTAGGAAGATTGAGCGACTTGTAGATTGCAAGTGGCATCAAGTTAATGCTAGCACCAAGATCGGCCAAGGCATAGCATTCTTCCATATCTTGAATTGCACAAGGGATCAAAAATTTACCGGGATCACCGACTTTTTGAGGTATGCGATTAAGATAAACCGACGAACAACTAGACTTTTGGTGTAATTTTTCCTTGTTGTTCAACATACTCTTAAAGTTAGCGGCAAATCGAGGCATCATGACCAAAGCGTCGGCAAAACATATATTAAAATGCAAGTCACGAAACATTTTCATAAAAAGCTCAAATTGATAGTTGTCGCGCTCTTGTCGTTTCTCCTTCCTAAGTCTCGATGGGTAAGGCAAGGGTGGTGTGGGTTGGGGCATAGGCATAGCCTTTGGAATCTCGGGTTCCAATATGGGTGATGGGTCAACCGTAGGTGTGGCATGAGCGGTACTTTGTGGGCTTGAAATATGCTCCTTTTCGACCACCACCTCGGGTTCTTCCTCAATTTCCTCCACCGTTGGAGTAATTGGTTGAGGAGTCGGTTCTTTAAGTGTCTTACCACTACGTGTGGTAATCACTTTCATCTCTCCCTTCGGGTTTGAAACGGTGTTACTAGGCAAACCACCCGAAGTAGAGGCTTTGTTCACCATTACGCATTCTAAAATTGCATTAAGCTTAGCATCAAAATTATTAAACTTCACATCTTGGCTAGCGGCTTTTTGGTCAATTCTTTGTTCAAGCCTAGCATGACTTTGCTCTATCTTGTTGTTTTGACCTCGAATTTGGTTAGCAAAATCATTTTTCAATTCATTCCTCATGGCTAGATTTTCCTTAATGAAATTAGCTAACTCCTTTGCATTCTTAGCCGTCTCCTTAGCTTGATTAGCCATTTGCTCTTGAATGTTTTCCATAATCTTATCATTTGAAGTAGTGTAATTCAAAAATTCCAATGGAAGTTCTTTGTTATTTTGAAGAGCTTGACTTGCATTTTGAAAATTACGGTTTTGATTTTGATTTTGCAATTGGCCATTACTACTACTCCCTTGAGTCCCATAGTTGCTATTACCCTTATAATTGTTCTTTTGATTGCTTTGGTAACCAACTTGATTGTTTCGATAATTGTTAGCATTTTGATTTGGTGAAAAACCCGGTGGAGTCAATTGATTAGTGCGAGGAACTTGACCGTTTTGGTTATAAGTTCCCGCGGCCGCGAAGGCACTCGAAGTGTTACCACCGTTGGTAATGCACTCGGAATAATCGTGAGCTCCACCACAATACATACAAGAAACCTCAACCGCTTTAATCGTAGCGGGAGCGGGTTGTTCACCAACTTTAAACTCAATTAACAATCCTTTAAGCTTATCAAAAATCTTGTTCTCCAAATTAGCCTCGATTTGGCAAGCATCAACGTTGTGTGACAAATTAGGTGAAGATGAAGACGAAGCCTTACGAACACTCGACGTGCTACGAGGACTATACACCTTAGATCTATTCTCAATAATTACCAATGCTTCCTCGACCGTCTTACACAAAAAATTACCACCCGCGGCGGCATTAAGATAATCACGTTCATGATCGTTCAAGCCATTGTAAAACGTGTCTATTTGATGCAAGTCGGAAAAACCATGATGAGGACATTCGTGCAACATTTCTTTAAACCTATTCCAAGCCGTTGAAAAACTCTCATTATACTCTTGCGAAAACTTTGAAATCTCGTTTTTCAAGTGCGTAGTCTTAGAGGGCGGAAAAAATTGGTTCACGAATTTTGAAACGAGATCCTTCCACGTCAATATAGAATTGGGTGGCTCTTTCTCTAACCAAATTTTTGCGGGCCCCTCTAAGGAATACGGAAAAAGCCTCATCTTAATCGAGTCGTTTGAAACATCCTTAAACTTGCATGTGGCGGTGAGACGATTAAATTGGCGAATGTGGTTATGCGGGTTGTCCTTTTCGTCCCCTCGAAACTTGTTGTTTTGAATCATGGACAACAAACCCGTCTTAACCTCAAAATTCTCCGCAAGGATAGCGGGAATCACAATCGCTTCTCCATAACCCTCGGTGGGTGCTTGAAGCAACTCCATCATAGTTCGATTAGCCATGGGTGCTTCTTTCACTACAATGGGTTCGTCAATAGGAGAGTCCTCACTAGTTGGAGTGAGTGATTTGTTTCTTCGTTTACGAGCACGTCTTGCTTTAGAGCGAGTTTGCATAAACGTCACGTACAACGAGAAGGCGAGCAAAGAAGATTCTTTTTGGTATTTTTACTTTTTCAATTTTTTTTTTTGTGGTTTTTGATTGTTTTTAACTTTTTTTTGGATTTTTTTGGAATGTATTAAGTAGACCAAAATCTACAAATCTCCTCACTAATCAAATCTCTTGATTAACGAAGCCTCAAGGAATGAAAACGATCACGTGAAGTGAACGCCTTCGATGACTTTAGAACGATGGTGGAACACCAAATCGTTCAAGAGGGTTTAATCAAATGAAACCAAGAAAATATATATGATACTTAGTAATACTTTGGGCGGCAAAACCCTCGATTCACTCTCAAAATCAAATACGCACAAGCAAGCGGAGGAAACGAGGCGGCGCGAAGCACTTAAGAGCCTTTTTCCTTTAGGTCGTGAAATACAACCGCCTTATACCCACCTTATAGTTTGTATTATCAAAATCAAGCTTCACGAAAGTATTTATCTATTTTTGCCTTTTTTCTTTGGTTTGAGATTCGAATACAATGATCGAGTGATGAAATCCCGAATCAAGGTTGTGATTGCTCACGTATTTGGAGTACTTGTAAATTTATTATTCTACGTATACAATATAGTAATAATATTCACAAAAATCGAAAAACGATAATACGTATTAATAGAGTGCTATTAATACAAATACTTTTATGGCTATATATAAAAACAACAATGGTTCAACCAAAACACAACACGCCTCCCCGGCAGCGGCGCCAAAATGGTGTTGGAGTTTTGCAACCCTTTAGGAAAAGAGAGCAATAAATAGGGCAAGTGCACGACGATTTAGGAAAACCGTGTGTGAATGACCCTAGGTGAGTTCGTTCTCGAGGAGGCAAGTGCGTTGTGTTAAGAGTTGATTTATGATGTTTGTGATTATGATAATTGAAAAAGAAATGAGAAAGGAAAGAATTGACGGTTACGAAAACTAATTAAACTACGACGAAAAAGGCGTAAACGTAAAACCGTAAAAATGACGAAAATAAAAATTTTAACCTAAAAATTAATTATAAGCTAAAACAAGTCTAAAATAATATAAATAAGGAATAAAATCCAATAAAAATATTTTAAAACTTTTTATTAATTAAATATTCAATTTTAAATGCTAATTAAAGCCCTAAAATTAAATATAATTAATCAAAATGTCCAAAATATGATTTTATTGAACAAATAACTTACTTATATTATTTAAAAACTAAAAATTATTTTTTTGTATTTTTAAACACTAATTTTCTATTTTTAAATTACTAAAAACTATTTTAAAATTAAAATAATTATAAAAAATAATAAAATAATGCTAAAAATAATCTACCAATTTTAAAAATCCTATTTTACTCTAATGAACAGTAGAAAAATGAAAAATCTTGAAAAATATTAAATTTCTCACTAAATGACAAAACTAGTTTAATTAAAACCCTAATTAACTTAAATTAATTATAAAAATTAATTAAAAAGGTGAACAGTAACTAATTTTTAAACCAAAAACCTTAAAATATTATTCTAAGTTCAGAAAAATTGATTAAACCTAAAAATATTACTTTTTGGCACTAAAAGACAAAAAACAGAAACTTTAAAATTAATTAAAAATAGCTAAATAACCTAAAAATTACTAAATGAACAGTAAATAAAAATTTAATTATACTAGAAAATCAGAAATTTAAAAAGAAAAATAATGCAACAAGAATCAAACCCTAACTCTTAAAAAAGGTCACAAAAGACAAAAATTTTGGTTTCTGAAAGTGACACTTTTTGTTTTTCTGTCTTTTAGTGTAGCAGTGGCTACAACAAGGCTATCAGTGGGAAAGGAGTTCCCACTGACAGTAATAAAAAACGGGTTGAGAACTTAATTGATAGGATCTTGCTTGTTTCTTGGTTTCTCTTGGATACAAGGGCACCCCCACACTCATGGAAGTGTGGGGAGTCAATATGAACAGAAAAGCAAGCAGGCACAATGCAAGAATCTCACAAAAAAGAGGCAAATCAGTTACTGATAAACAGAAAGGGTGCAAATGGTTGTTTGCTGATGCACTTGGTCACTAGGTGAGTTTCAAAGGCTCAGAATCTCAATCATGCATCCACCAAATCACAAATAATCAGTCACAAGCCCTAGGTAAACAGATTAGCTAACAATGGGAAAGATTTCAAAAGAATTTATGCACTAAACTAGGCAGAAACTAAGTTTAACTGTTTTTTAAGCTAAGTACCAATTTTAACAAGCAAAAACCTTTTGAACCCTACCCAAAATGGAAACCAACCACTGCCATTACCTGATAACAACTCCTAGAGTGTACTCAAGCCGTTTTCACACCACATACAAGTCAAATCCTAGACTAAATAAGCAGACCCAAACACTCCTTTAAAATTGAAACCCAATTTTTTTTTCAAACCAAATCAATACAAGACTTTACCAAACTGGAATTAAGCACTTAAAACATGCATACACACTCAAATGAACTTAAATCAGACAGCTTTATCAAACAAATAACACTTAAACCACAAAGATCATACAACTGCAATATTTCTGAAATTTAAAAAGGGATCAAGAAGATTACCTTAGAACCCTACATCCAGGGTTCTAGTGGTTGCATAACCACCTCCATATACATTCGGATGTATGCTGAACATTGATCATCAACAGGTCTTCCACCTGTTTAAGACAAATCAAGACAAAAAATGCACAAGCAAGCCTTATACTTTTCTGATTTCTTTTCTTTCTTTCTGAAAATTTTTCAAAAACTTTACCAATGTTTACAAACACTTAATCACACTTGATCAATCCACATGAAACAAACTAAAAACCAAATCTTACCAAGAATCTCACTTTTCAGAAAAACTTGCAAAGATTTGAAGATTTTTAAAAACAAACAAACTTGAAGACAAATTAACTCAGGAAAGTAAACAACTTAAAACATTAATGCTGGAAAGTAATTTTGGTTCTCAGTCATATGTAGGGTAAACAAATTTCATTCATTCATAAAGAAAACGTTTTTACATAAAAACTGGAACAAGAGAGATGCTAACAGGCTAGCATTCTTTTTATACTCGTCTAAAGAGTATTCTAGAACTAGGAAACCCTAATAAGCTAATTCCCCAATCTGCCCTTGAAGGAGTTTGAATTTTTGGTCAAAAAGAATCCCATGTGAATGGCAGCTGTTGTGAATGAATCTTGGCCCTTTGTTTTTGCTTGGAGAGGTAAACAATCGCCTTGGAACCGTTGATGAGCTGTGCCAACCTTGTCTTGTTGTTAAACGAGTACAGAGACATGTGGGTGGGGTACTTCAGTTGAGAGTGATGTGTTTTGGGGTGTTGTGAAGGGTTTAGGTTAGTGTGAATTAGAGTTCTGGAAAGTATTGTGAGTTTCCCCTTTGTTTTGATTATCAAACGTGATTAGGGTTCTAAATAGGATTAGGGATAGGGGATGATAAATAGTGACTGTTAGGAGGGAAAAGTTTAATATAAAAAAACTTGTTTAAACGAGTTAAATATATTAAACTCGTTTTTTGGTGAGTGGAGAAGTGAGGTGGCGTGGGGAGTGGTTTTGATTGGCTAATAGGAGTTGGGGTGGTGATGTGGCAGTAGCTAAGTGGTGGGGGAAAGGTTTTGTGTCTGGGCAAAAACAACCCTCCAATTCTCTTCATATTTATACTTCCCACTTAAACAGCTAAAACTCTTTTTCTCTTTGATAAAACTTTGACCAACTTGTTAATTCAGGCACAAAGTTTTTGTAATCTTGAAACAAGGACCATTTATGCAATTTCTCAATTTTCCAAGGACTGAATTTGCCATAATTTCAATCTTCAAGGCTTTGACTTGTTGGTTGACTTCTTGGAGGACCATATTTGACAATTTAGATTTGATGAGGGACTAAATTTGCCAATTCTTCAAAGTTAAGGGTCCTTTTTGTAATTTTGACAAACTTTAGGGACCAAACTTGTAATTATGAAAATACAAGGGTATAAAGTGTCAATTCTTCAAACTTGGAGGACCAATCTTCAATATTCTTCAAATCTTCAAGGGTTTTCTTTGGAAAATTCCTCACTAGGGCTTGGTTCATCGTGCGGCTTCGTTTTCCGTGTTCGTTTTTGCGTGATTCTTGTGATCTTTTGTCATTTTCTCAATATCCGTACCTAAAATACACAAGCAACAAACACAAGCATATATTTGGCATTTTTCATGATATTTAATGCATTTTAAGTCCAAAAAGAACGATGAGACCATGTATAAAAGCCGTCTCATCACATGCCATGGTCTCCCACATCGTACGCAAGACGAATCCATGAAGAATTATAAATAAGAGGGGTAAAGAAAAGAATTAAACATAATAGAGGATAAAGAGGAATATTTTTGGTGCAAAACTTTGAAAAAAAAATGCTTTTTATGATTTTTCAAATGTTTTTGGGATTTTTTTCTTTTTTTTTTATTTTTTTTTTGAAAGTTTTTGACACGAAAAATAACGTTGACAAGTGAACGGATCCCAAAAAGCAACGCGTCTCTCACAGAAAACCGTTAATCTTTACGAAAAGAGCCGGCAGCGGCGCCATTTGATACGAGGTTTTTGGCCAGGTAAAAAGATTCGTTATAGTATGTCTAATCGAATTGATCATGGTTAACTATGCGACTCAGTCGTTCTTTGGTGGAAACAAATAGTTGTGTCGTTGTAGTAATAAAAAAATGCAAGACTTAAAATTAATGACGGAAATTTAAATCTAAATCTAATTTAAAATAAAAGACGAGAAATTAAAGCGTGACGAAAAGTAAATAGCACTAAAAGTAAATAACGCAAACTTAAAACTATCTAAGGCAAACTTAAAACGCAACTAAAACTTAAAACTAAGGCAAGGCTAAAATAAAGTCTTGACTCGGAATATTGCCTTGATTCAAATAAATGTTCCGAATGAACACTCCTTGATTCGGAACAATAAATGTTCCGAATGAACTCCACTGATCCGGAACTTTTTCTTCACAAAGCCTTGATCCTGAATTTTCCGAATAAAACCTCTTGATCCGGAATATTTACTTGGTTCGGAATATATTCCGAATAAAGCACTTTGATCCGGAATAATAAATTATTCCGGATGAACACCCTTCATTCGGAATGTTTGGAATGAACCACTGATCCGGAATATCTTGGATGTTCCGAATGAACTCCTTTGATTCGGAAAAGTGGCTTGATTCGGAACAATCAACAAAACACCCTCACTCGGAATATTTGGCTTAGCTTGATTTGGAACAATTTCTACACCACCTTTATCCAGAATAAATTGCTTTGATTCGGAATATCCTGGGGAAGAACAGTAGCAGACAAGCGAAGAACAAGGAACAAAAATAATAGGAATCTTAACTAAATTAATCAAAATCAAACCTAAAGATTAAGAAAACTAATAACAAATAATCTAATAACAAATACTAATCAAACCAAATCAATAACACTAACAATAATAATCAAAATAATCAAAACCCACTTAATTAAATAAATAAAAATCAAGAACATAAACATGAACAATAAAGCACAAAGATTAAAATTAAACAAGAAAGGTAGATAGGAGATCAAACAATAAAAGTAAAGATTGAAAATAATTAAAAGGAAACTTACTTGAAATTAAATGTATTTAAGGTGTAAGACAATTAATTAAATGACATGTAATTAAATGTGCAAAAATTAAAGTGGAAGAGCATAGTTTGTCAAACTAGCCAACAAGAACAAATGAAGGAAAATCTAATCTATTTATAGGGGAGATTAGGGAGGTGCTTAGGAAGCTTCCTCCCCTCTTTCTTCTTTCTTTAATTGCAAGATTAAGTCCTTAATCTTCTTAATCTTTTGACTTTAACAACTTTGTCTCGGGATTTCTACTCTCGTCTTGTGATTTCTTCAATAAATAAGACTTGAGTTCTTCGGCTTTTAGTAAACTTCCGTCTTTTGACTTTTTCTTCGATAAATCTTCAGAATTGGTCTTGGACTTCCGTTCTTTTTGCACTCTTGATTTCTTGACTTCGTCTTTTGTCTTTTTCTTCGATAAAAGCCCGTGAATGCCCGTGTTTTCTCCCTTTTCCACATTTTCGTCCTAAATCACAACAAAAACACAAACAACGCATAATTCCGACATTTACGACATAAAATACACGTTTTGGTCCGGTTATTATTGTAATTAAGTGGTAAAAAGGATGGGTGTTTACACACCTATCAGTGTGGAGGAGGAGACAAATAGGAAAAATAATAATACATAAGTTTATTTTCTCCACATCAAAATCTATTTGAATTAAAATAAAATATATATGTTTTGTAAATAAATAAAAAGATTTTAGCAAAGAAAAAATCTCATTGATTGACATTATAACTAAGCACAAAACCATCCACCATATATATGAGAAAACCAAGCCTTATATTTCTCTATATTGTGTGAAAGCCGATAATCTGGTATGCTTCAGAACTTGTGCTTGATCATCATTTACTAAACCGTAGTGAGGTTAATTTATAGATATTTTCGAAAAGAGGCAAAATAAATCCCTATGGTATCATTTTAGTCAAGCTACACTGGCTTGCTAAAATATGTTACAATCATACTTATGTGCTATATTATCCCACGTGCTATTATCTCGATGTTATGCCTATCCATTGTCATGTCAAAAGTATATATGATGTTCTCTTAATATATATATATATATATATATATATATATATATATATATATATATATATATATATATATATATATATATATATATATATATATATATATATATATATATATATATATATATATATATATATATATATATATATATATATATATATATATATATGTTGTTCCTATTTAATCCATAACACAAGATTCTTAGAGAGAGAAAGAGAAGAAAAGTAGAAAGAGAAAGTAGAGAGAGAAGTGGAAGGTTTACACTAAAACTATGTGTTTAATGAAATGAACCAACACCCTCTTTCACATGTGAAAGAGGGTTATATACCCCACGACACTAAGGCCTTTGTGGGCTTCATCTTGGGCCGGGCTTGGCTTTCTTTTGGGCTTACGCCCCTAACTTATACAATATTAGCTTAAAGTCCAAGCCCGGTTTTCCCGACTAGCCTATTACAATACATGACCAATAACGACTAAGATGACCTATTACATTCTTGTTCGACTATATAAAATATAAGGCTAACAATCTCCCCCAATGTATCGGTCATCTTAAAAAGCTTAAAAAGCATAAGATGATTGAGTGAATACATTCTTGTAGAGGAGATCTTCCTGCTTTGGTCTTGTATCTTGGTCTTGATCTTGTTTGTAACAGCTTTGTTCCTTCATGCTTTCGTGATCTTTATCATGAGCCTTTGTCATTTGACTTTGAGTGCTTGAGATCTTCATTTGTACTCCTTGTGATTAAGATGACCTATTTCATTCTTACGTTCTTAGGTATCTTGATTATCGCCATCTCGTGCTCTTGTGACTTCTGAATCGACATCGGTTGCACAGCTACGCCACTTTCTTGATATGCAGCAACATATATAGACACGGATGAAATGGCTTTGAACATTTCACCCTAACTCGGTAGCGTTTTACCTCCGGTCGGTGAAGACCGTTAAACGGTATTAAATACCGTACCTGTGATCAGGTAGATTCGATTAAGAACCTCCTTGACAGGGTTTCCCGGCGGTAGTAGCCAGTTCTCTTTACTCGACCGTCTCAAAGCAGACTGCGAACGTAAAGAGTGAATCATAAGGATAAATTATCCGTCTGATTAGAGTCGTCAATTCAGATTTCCTGGAACAAGTTTGATTCTAAAAGAATCGCACCATTGTTGCTTTCCAGTTTGTCACAAGCTTGATTCATAGAGAATCTTGCGAGTTACCTACCGCAGTGCTGTTTGATGTTGACACTGGAAGGATTTCCATTCGTCACTGTGAACACTAATGAGTGTCACTCTGAATGTTCTGGCAAGATCACATAGATTTTGCGAAGAAACCTGGAATCAAGTTTGAATCAATTAAGAATCGAAACTTAGTTGCTTTCCAGTTCTCACAAGTTTGATTCGTGTAGAATCGCACAAGTTACCTACCATGAGCTTGTTTGATGCTGGCTCAAGCAGGATTTCCATCTTCATTGTGAATCTTATCACTCAGATGTTCTGGCAATATCACAAGGATAATGCGTAGGACTCGATTGTGTCCTAATGAGATGATAAATTGATCTCGTTTGGCTCTAGACTCAATAAGTGCATTTTGGTAATCGGAGGCTGGAGCAGACTGCCACCTTTTCAATATTAACTGACTCGGAGTGAGAAAGTCAATAGATACGTGTTGATCTCCATGACAATGAGACAAGTTTCTTTTGAGAGAAACTCGAATGGCTGGGAAGGGTTGTGCATTGCATCACTGGGTCCATGATGACTTGTCTTCAATAGATGTATTGACCCGGTTTCTGCCTAAGTTGCATAGAATATTCAACTCCTTCAATGCTTACCAATACGTCATCATTAGCACCTTGTTGTGATTGTTCCAGTGCTAACTTAAGTACTTGGTCCGCATTCAGCTTCATTCCACTCCATCTTTCCTAAGGACAACTATTTCTAGCTATGGAATGTCCTTGGGTAGATCCCTCCGGTTCTGGTTGGATCATAGGACTTAGTTTCCTATCCTAAACCACCTTTTGACTCCATCGTTCCGTCGTGGATAGTAGGTTGTTTTGGGTAAAGATCGTAACCATAAAACCATTGAAAACCATTCAAAGTGCTTGATAAAAATCAAAACTTTTAACACTTGAAAGTTTTACATTTCCGAAAAGCTCCCCTACACACATGCATCGATATACGAAATAGTTTGGCATGTGAAGGAAAGAGTTGCACTTGAGTCTTTAAGATCACATGTTGCGATTTAATCACATTTTCTCCCCCTATCTCTAATATAAAAATATAATATTAGAGATACTAATTGATTAAAATATGACATTTTCCAAAAAATCGACGGGAGAGAAACATGTGTGCACGCATGAATCATGGAACATTTTCAGTCGGGACGCTCCCCCTCAACAATATATGTGTGTCTTGAGACAAAATTTGACAAAATTTTAGAAAAACGACACCACAAAATATGTTGAGGTACGGAGTTGAGATGCCTTTTCCGATATAATATATTACATTTGACAATTTTATATCATTTTCGGAATGTGTTGGATACATAAAATATGACAATTTTAGAGATGTACCCAACAACATTAAAAGGCTTGATTTTAAAACGCTCCCCCTCAAAAATTGATCAAAATAACATATGACATTTTTAGATATAAAAACCTATTATGAGGAAGGGAGTGTTGAACACACAATTTTGAAAGATTTAGAAAAACCTTTTGAGAAATTCTTGAAAAATTGTGTTCAACGGTTTTAAAATAATCAGGATAGAAGACTTCTCTTCTATTGATTAGGGAAAGCGCACTGAAACGTACACTCCCCTTTCGGGTCCGTTTTTCATGAGCTCAAAACTTTGATTGTTTTGTGACTAGCTCATGACCGAGAAAAATAAATTTCCCGTTGTGAAGGATAAGTTATCATCCGTGATAAACTTTCCTTAAGTTGAAGTTCGAGTTCTAAGCTGACATTTACTTAGAAATCGTTTTCATGAACTTAAAAACTTTGAATGTTTTTATGAGAAGCTCATGACCGAGAAAGATGAATTTCTCGTTGAGAAGGATAAGTTATCGTCCGAGATAAACTTTCCTTAGTTGAGGTCCGAGTTCTAAGCTGTGATGCGCCTAGAAGTCATAGTGAGAGAATATCAAGCAGCTTCATTTGCCAAAACCTCCAAGTCTTCTGGAGTCATATACTTCATACCAAGACGGCCAACGAGATACGCAAACCTATCTTTCGATAGAGCTTTTGTAAACAAGTCTGCCAGCTGGTACTCAGTTCTGACAAAGTATAATTCCACGATGCCGCGTTCCACTTGTTCCTTGATGAAGTGATATCTGACATCGATGTGCTTGGTGCGGGAGTGCTGAACCGGATTGCAAGATATGGCTATGGCCGACTTTGAGTCACAATACATAGGTATTTTATCAAAGTGGAAGCCATAATCCGTGAGTTGAGTTCTCATCCAGAGGACTTGAGCACAACACGCGGATAGAGCCACATATTCTGCTTCAGCTGATGAGAGCGAAGTGCAATCCTGCTTCTTTGACGACCAACTGACAAGCTTGTCTTCCCCTAGAAATTGTATGCTACCAGAAGTGCTTTTACGACTATCAAGACAACCTGCGTGATCAGAATCTGAAAAAGCCGTTAGATGAAAACCGGTTTCCCTCGGATACCAGAGTCCCATGTGAATGGTATTCTTAAGGTACCGAAAGATCCGTTTAACCTCTTTGAGGTGCTTTTGAGTAGGTCTGGCTTGATATCGTGCACAATAGCATGTGGCATGATGAATATCAGGCCTGTTGGCTGTAAGGTACATAAGTGACCCGATCATACTGCGATATCGCGTTTGATCTACGGGATATGAGTACAAGTCAGCGTCTAGGGATGTGGTCGACAATGGTGTACCAACGCGAGCACATGAGGTCATACCATGCTTTTTAAGTATCTCTTGAGCATACTTAGCTTGGTTAATGAAGATACCACGTGGGGATTGATGAATCTGGAGGCCTAAAAAGAATTTTAGCTCCCCCATCATTGACATTTCAAATCTGCTGTGCATTAATTTTTCAAAACGTTTTGAAAGTTTTGGGTTCGTAGAACCAAAAATAATGTCATCAACATAAACTTGCACCAGCATTATGTCATCCCCATATTTATTAGTAAAGAGAGTAGGATCAATAGAACCTTTTGAGAATCCTTTGGACACCAAGAAGTTTGAAAGTTCTTCGTACCATGCCCTTGGAGCTTGCTTAAGTCCATATACAGCCTTCTTGAGACGATAGACTTTGTCAGGATGATGAGGATCGACGAATCCTTCCGGCTGATTCACATACACTTCTTCCTTCAAATGGTCGTTGAGAAAAGCTGTTTTGACGTCCATCTGAAAAACCGTGAAGCCCTTATGTGCAGCATAAGCAAGGAATATCCTGACTGCTTCCAAACGAGCGACTGGAGCGAATGATTCATCGTAGTCTATGCCTTCTTGTTGACGGTATCCCTTAACCACAAGACGAGATTTGTTTTTGATGATGGTTTGTTCTTCATCCAGTTTGTTTTTCCAGATCCATTTGAAATCTAAAATTGACATTCCATAGGGTCGGTCAACAAGTTCCCAAACATTTAGGCGTTCAAACTGATGAATTTCGTCTTGCATTGATTCAATCCACGCATGATCAGTCATGGCTTGTTTGATGTTTGTAGGTACAGTTGAACTCACGGTGAGTGCATACATACACACATCGCCATCGGTTTCGAGTTGTCTGCGTGTTCGAACCGGTTGTGAAGGATTTCCAATGACTTGCTCCAATGGATGATCACGTGTCCAATGGTGAGTGGATGGATATGGTTGGTAGAATGTATGCATGTTGGACGGATCAACATGTTGACTAGAAGACTCTCCGACTTCGTGTACCGGTGTACCGAACGGATTGATAAATTCTTCATCGTCAGGTTGTGCATCGACTGCTTGATTGTTGTTTCCTCCTTCAGCATTGACGGTTGGTGATGTTGGTTGTATGACAGTTTCTTGAGTTTGTTGAGTATCCACTGGAATTGTCTCTTGAGCAACGGTTGCTGAAGTAGAGGCAGTTGTGTCTTGTTGATTTTGTTCAGGTGCATCAGCAGTATTGACAGCGGAAGGCTTTGACACAACTTGATTGTTTCCATAGTAATATTCATCAAACATAGGATCATATAAGTCAACCAACTCATTCATATGTGTCGTATCCGTCGAGTCTGCTGTAGGAGTACTTTGTTGACATTCTTGCACGGGACGTACACTGTTTTGTGTAGGTGCCATTGCTGGACATTGAGGTGCGGGACTTGAGCTGTTGTGATCAAGTACCATTTGTGGCAATTCGTCAAAGTTCACATGAATTGTTTCGACAATGATCTTTGTTCTCTTGTTATAGACCCGATATCCTTTCGACAATGTAGCATACCCCACAAAAATACATGCATCACCTTTTTCTTTCATCTTGTCGAGATTCTCACCGTCTTTAAGGATGTAGCATAAAGATCCAAATACGTGAAAGAATTTTACAGTAGGTTTCCTGCCATTGATGATGTGGTAAGGTGTCTTTTCATGTCTAGGGATAACGAGAGAACGATTCTGAGTATAACAGGCAGTTGCAATTGCTTCAGCCCAGAAGAATAGCGGTAATTTTGAAGCAGAAAGCATTGTTCGAGCAGCCTCAACCAGAGTACGGTTCCGTCTTTCGACAACGCCGTTTTGTTCAGGAGTTCGAGCAATAGACGTTTGATGTTCGATGCCTTCTTCTTGAAAATAAGATTGCAAGTTCTTGTTCAAAAATTCAGTACCCCTATCCGTTCTTACGGTTAAGACTTGAGCTTGAAGATTGCGTTGTATCATCTTGAGAAAGTTTTTGAGAACCTCTGGTGTTTCATCTTTGGTCCTTAAGAAGAAAGTCCATGTGTATCTAGAGTAATCATCAACAATCACTAGAATATACTTTTTCCCGTTAATACTCTCTACACGCATGGGACCACATAAATCCATGTGTAGAAGTTCCAATCGTCCTTTTGAGCTAGGGGTAGTCTTTGTTTTGAAAGACTTCCGTTTTGCTTTCCCCAACTCACAAGAAGAACAAAGATGGTCTTTGACGAATTTCAACTTAGGAAGACCGGTCACAATATCATTCTTAGAAAGAAAGTTGATGGTGTCAAAATTGAGATGTGACAATCGTTGATGCCATAACCATGCTTGAGATGATGATGCTTTAGCCATTAAGCAAATTGGATTTGTTGAAGATGTGTCTTGAAGAGTTACTGTGTAGAGATCAGAACCACGAGAACCTGTAAGAAGGTCATTCCCATCGTAGTCTCTAACATAGCAAGTAGATTTCTGAAAAGCCACTTCCAAATCCGCATCACAAAATTGACCAACCGAGAATAAATTGTGATTCAGTCCCTCGACGTAATAAACCCGTTTTATAGTGATATTCCCTTGAACCAAGTCTCCATATCCGAGTATCGGTGCAAATTGATCATTTCCAAACCGTACCGTACCCAGAAACTTCTCCACGAAGTTAATGAGAAGCTTGAGATTGCCCGTCATGTGCTTTGTGCACCCGGAGTCCATTATGAATAGGATGAGTTCGACGAGCTGCAGAAGAATTAGAAGACAATGTAGCATTTGACAAATGGGATCCCTTGATAGAGACGGGTTCCAAAATAGTAGTGGGCCTAGATGCAAAGTCTACAGGCAAGCTGATATTCCTAGACCCAATCACTAAAGTGGTTAACTTAGGTACCCATTTGTATCCGGGTGGTGTATATCTTGAATACCCCCGTGTACATGTCCTAATCATGTTATCATAAAGCTTCTTTAACCTGCTTTGTTTACGTAGAGTAGTGGATTCTAACGCACTTAGTTTCTTATGTGGTTGCTCAGTGGATTGGTTCAAAGTTCTTGTGGGTTTACTAGTACTAGTGGGCATACGAATAGGCTTCCTAGTTCTAGCATTCACGCCATTATAAGTAAGAGCACAAGCATCATGATTGAAAGTACGAACACATTTGCCACATTCAACACAAACAAATTCAACATTCGAGGTCTTAGCATTTAAACTGTCATTACATGCAGTTACAGACGTTTTATTCTTAGAAAACTTAAAATTCCTACGGTGGTCTTCTACTTCTAACTTCTTTCCTTGACTATTGTTAGGCATGACCTTATCTTGCATTCTATTGCTCTTAAGCTGTGGTCCGCTAACGCTAGTAGTGGGGATTACTCCTGTAGAAGAAGACACACGTTGATTAGTTTTCTTAATATTCTGAGGTAACCGCGATGTTCCAGTTTGAGTGGGCTTAGTGTTCATCTTATACATTCCAGGTGCTATCACATTAGTGCTCTTATCATTTCCTATCTTAGGCAAAGTCTGTGGGGGTTGTCCCAAAATAGATGTTTTAGGGCATTTAACCGCATTCGGTTGACGAACGGCAGATGGTTTACCCAAAACAGACTTTCCTTTCATTTTCTCAATGAGTTTCTGTAACTCACTAATGGCAATGTCCCTTTCTTTTAGCTGAGCTTTCAAATCATTTATTTCGAAATCTTTTTCATTTAGTAGACGAAACGAAGAAGCTGACATTTCTTGACACTTTTTATGATTATGAGATTTTTCACCTTTTTGTAAAGCAAGTTCAAGAGAAATGGAGTGTTTCTCAAGTTGAGAAAAACTTTTCGAAAGTTTGTTATATGACTGAATTTGTTTCGAAAGCTCTACTTCAAGATTGCGACATTTCGCGTCCGATTCTGACACTAGACATGCTACATGACAATATTGATCCAGATCGGTATACACACCAAGTATAGCATTCATATGGTCAGCATAAAAATATTCCTTGGAAAGTCGATCAATTTCGTTAGAAAGTTGGTGTTCTTGTGTCTTTAATTTAATTTGAAGAAAATCAACTTCATCTTCAAGAGATTTGACATAGCTTAAATCAGTTAACATTTCCTCAGTGAGAGCATTATAAAACATTTCCACATTTTTTGAAAGATCATCAATGGTTGGAACAATGCATTGTTGGATGACGACTTCTACTTGTGGGTTAGGTTTAATATTCCAAATGGTATCCCTAGAAACTTTTTCATAGTCGACGACACCTTTGTACAAATTTAAAACCCCTTGTTTTATAAACTCAAATTGCTGAACACTTTTGCTTTTCTCATCCCATTTACGTTTTTCATCCAAAATTCGCTTTTCTAACAAAATTGATTGCTTTTTGAAACTCCTTTTTAAAGAAACTTTCTTTTGTGGTTCATCACTTGGTGGTGGAACACTGTTATACATCTTTTGTTCTTTTGAAAGTTCTTTTTGAGGGACAAACTTAATATGATTGTTAGAATCAGAAAGGTTTATTAAATCACTTAAGTTTGATCGACTTTCTTCTTGTTGACGAATGATTTCATCGCAGTCAGGGGAGAGCATAAGAGCAAGATTATCAACATAACAACCGATATCATAAAGAGCAGGCTTGGTACTTTGAGCTTTCTTGAGATATTCAGGCTTGACAAAACTCGTTTTCATATTTCTGTTGAGCATATTCATAGTTTGAATAGACTGACCCGTTTTGTAAACAATGTTGTTTAACGTGTCGACTCTCTTTTCCAAAGCAAGAATTTTTTCAATATCCTTTTCTTCACGAGTTTTATAAAGCTCAGTTTGTTCTTTGTTAACCGACTCTAATTCAGTAATTTGGAGTTTGTGTAGCAGCAGTTGTTCTTCAAGTTCCGATATCTTCTGTTTTGACATATGAATTTCGTGTGCTACTTCAGAACAATATTGTTCGTTGAGCACCTTACGTTCATATACCAAACCATTAGCTATTGCAACCCGTCGATCAGCTTCTTTTACATAATCACACTCTTTAAGCCTGTCTATCTCCTCGGCTAAGGATGTGTTTGCTTGCTTCAAACGTTTATTAGCTTCTTTGTTTTCATCAATTTCACGTTTTAAAGAATCAATAATAGACGCAAGCAAATCACGGTCCTCATCTGAGTCAGTATCTTGAACAGCTTTTCCGTCATCATTACACATATGCTGTGAATCCGTAGAGATATTGCTATCCTCCGTGTCCATTACATATGTGTCATTGATGCTTTCGGGTTGCTCAGGATGCCGTCGTTCATTAGCAAACACATTATAGTTATCATGTGATGGTACCTTTTCAAGTGGCTCAGAATCATAGATGGGTCCAGAAGTATCATCAGTCTCTGGGATCACTTCTTGAATCTTTGCCATGTACACATAATGTGCCTCTAACTCTTGATCATCGGCTTCATCATCAGTGTCATCACGCCAGTCAACTTCATCTGCTGTGAGTGGAATTCCTGCTTCTTCTTTCTTGCACAGCAACATCTTTTCCTTGTGATATCCCGAATCCTTAACCCGTTTTGGCTTCTTACATTCCCTAGCCATGTGACCAAATCCCTTGCAGTTGAAGCATTGAATCCCAGTCTTCTGCACCACCGGAGTGCCTACAGTATCTCTAGCCCCAACTTGATTCAGCATCCTCTGATTTTCATACCTAGCATCACGATCATACCTAGGTGCATGATCAACTTCCTTATATCTAGCATTGGATGATGATCTGAGGTTGTTGTTGGTAGGTTTGTAGATCTTCTTATAAGTTGTGGTGAGTAAAGACATGAGTTCTTCAATCTTCTTGTCCCTTGAAGTTTGTTCATCATCACTATCTCCATCTGACTCGGTGTCATACTTTGGAGGTGGAGTGGGGACAATTGCTTTTGCTTTGTGTTTAGCAACAGCTAGAGGTTTGGTGGATGAGCTTGATGACTTTGAGGAATGAGTAGGTGGTTGTTGACGGGGAACGGGTTTTGTTGAAGTAGCAGCCACAAAAGCAATAGAATTAGCAGACCGTTCTGCCTTTTCAGCCCTTAGTTCATTCACTTCATTCTGATGTTGTTTCAAGATATCATAAAGTTTGTGGGAAGATATAGTCTTGATATCCTCCCTTTGTTTGACCAAAGTCACAAACCTCTGCCATTCCGGTTTGAGTTGAAGTAGAAACTGAACATTGGCATGATGATTGGAGATGGTGCACTGATTTCTGACAAGCTCATTCATCATTTTGTAGAATCTCGAGTAATATGAGTCAATGGATTCACCATCTTCAGATGTGAATTTTCCAAACTCCCAAAGTAGATTAGTCTCGAGATCTTGAACATTGATTGACTCACCTTGCTTCAATCGATGAATTGCATTCCACATTTCCATAGCATTAGGACATGCATCAACTGTGGAATAGATATCATTATCAATTCCAGTGAGTATGAAATTTACAGCATCAGCTTCAGCTTGGAGGAGTTTCTTTTTCTCAGCAGAACATGTGTCAAAATCCTCCATAGCTCGTATAGTTGATGAAGTACCATCCTCTGCCTGTGTTGTAATTGGTTTGAATTCAAAAACTGGAGGTGGGTTCTCAAGGCAGTGACGAAGAGCAGTTCGGTTTTCTTTTCCATCGAGAAATCTAAGAAAACGAGATCTCCATTGAACGTAGCAACCGGCAGTGAGCACAGGTGGGTTACCGTTGCCACCTTGTTCCAAACGAATTTGATTAGCAGTTGCAATGTTGATGTTGTTGTTAGACATGGTGAATACTTGTGGATGAATTGCAGATCTTAGTGGATTTGTTGTGATGATGTGTGGTTAAAATTGAAATTCCGAAAATTCAAAAAAAAAATTTCTCAGTCCGACAATAAATTCCTCAGTCTGACAAAACGGTAAGCCGAAAAATTTTGTATAGCCAAATTTTGAATTTGAGTTAGAAATAGCCAAAAACTAGTAGGGAAAAAATTTAAATTTTTTTTTTTTTTTTTAATCTTCGTGTAAACTACGTTCCGAAACTAGTCTAGATAGTGGCTAAGTCTAAAAATTACTCAAATAAAATACCCATCGGAATGTCCATCGGAATACTTATCGGAATGTCCAGATCGGAATGCTCAATCGGAATGCTCAATCGCAATGCTCAGATCGCAATGCTCAGATCGTAATGTCCAGATCGTAATGTCCAGATCGTAATGTCCAGATCGGAAAGCCTGTCGGAATACTCAGATCGCAAAGCCTATCGGAATGTCCAGATCGCAAAGCCTATCGGAATGTCCAGATCGCAATGTAGCTGTCAAAATTCAAGCAGAGTAACGACTTAAAATACATCCTTATACCCGTCGGAATCCAGATCGCAAAGTACGATCAGAATGTCCAGATCGGAATAAGTAACAAAAACCCACGATCGCAATGTAGAACCAAAACCCTTTCCGATGGTGATGGTTATTGCGATGGAAGCCCAAGTACAATTTTTACTTTCCGATGGAAGTTTCTGCTAGAATTTCGGAATGAAGAAAAACAAGAAATTTCGCAACTTTTGATCCAAAAAATTTGTGTTTTAGCCAAAACCAAGATACCTAAATCACTACTACTAGTATGTAGATGATTTGTATCAAGAAAAGACCATAAAAACACAAAAAAATAGATATGGGACGTGAGATATGGATCAAAAAGGCCACGAAAATTCAAGAACACCACACACGAATCTTCAATCACCTATCTACTATAGGCTCTTGATACCAAATGTTGTTCCTATTTAATCCATAACACAAGATTCTTAGAGAGAGAAAGAGAAGAAAAGTAGAAAGAGAAAGTAGAGAGAGAAGTGGAAGGTTTACACTAAAACTATGTGTTTAATGAAATGAACCAACACCCTCTTTCACATGTGAAAGAGGGTTATATACCCCACGACACTAAGGCCTTTGTGGGCTTCATCTTGGGCCGGGCTTGGCTTTCTTTTGGGCTTACGCCCCTAACTTATACAATATTAGCTTAAAGTCCAAGCCTGGTTTTCCCGACTAGCCTATTACAATACATGACCAATAACGACTAAGATGACCTATTACATTCTTGTTCGACTATATAAAATATAAGGCTAACAATATATATATATATATATATATATATATATATATATATATATATATATATATATATATATATATATATATATATATATATATATATATATATATATATATATATATATATATATATATATATATATATATATATATATATATATATATATATATATATATATATATATATATATATATATATATATATATATATATATATATATATATATATATATATCGGTAAAGGGTTGCCTCGGTAAATATATTAACCAAAAAGCGATGAGCGTACAAAGGAACGTGGCTGAAGTACCACATTAACCACAAGCTACAGGCAGCTTGTTAACAATTGGTTAAACAACACTAAAAAACTAATACTAAAGCACTCTTCTACAATAAGACATAAATGCAACATTATCAAAGACCATCAAGAAAAAATCTTGAAACCACGCGACCATCTCTTCATTCCAACAGCAGCAAAATAGGAGCAAAGGATCCAAGTAAGGCCGCCTCCTTAAAAAACCTTTACGAGAAAAACCCAATGGGAAAAACCCCGCAAAGGAAAAAAGAGTACGACCCTTACCCGGCACTCCCATCATGATCAATACACATCTTAGGGATCTTCCAATCTTCAAGAATCACTAGCGACGCCGAAGAAATCTTCTTAAATTTAAAAGTAATAAGCTTAAGCCGAACCGTGTTGCAGATATAACTCACAAGCTTAGCTACCCTCAAAGTCTTCTTATTAAAAATTCTATTATTTCGCTCCCGCCAAAGAAAGTAAGCCGAGGCCGCTAACACAACTCGAGTAATAATACTAATAACCGTACAACCCTTAGCCAAGGGTGTAATAAACACCACAATGTCACTCATCCGAGGAGGAATATTTTACATACCACACCTATCTCGCAATTGTAACCATACCTGAGTAGAATAAGAACATTCAAAGAAAATATGATTATGCGAGTCAGGAACCTGATTACACATGGGGCACATAAGAGAAGACAGATCAACATTAGGACCAACATCCCATTGCTTAAGGCGATCTTGCGTCTTCAATTTCTGCTTCATTACTAACCACAAATGGATCACATGTCTAGGAATACAATGTGGAAACCAAACAACATTAAACCAACCAACATTATTAGCCCTCACTCGTATAGACTCCCACGCAATAGCCACAGAAAACGGTTGGAGAATACCATTATGGTCCCGCCAAACCATACTATCTCTACGGTTATCACAAAGCATAGGAACCGGAATAGACACAATATTCGGGAATCTATCATACCAATCTAACGGCCATCTCCAAGCTCCATTCAGGATTAAGTCCTTTACCTTGTCCGATAACGCAAACCCTGACCGATTAATATGTCGAACCGAAATAGTATCTCGAATCGGGCATTCAGCAGCCCATTTATCAAACCACATAGAAGTATCTCTACCATCATGGATTTGGTGCCAAAAAACGGACGAATCATTTTCCTTAGCTGGAGTAGCTTTCGCCAACACCAACTCACATCACCGATACAAGGAACGTCCCAAAAACTTCTACCTTTCAACTTATAGTCATAAATCCAACACACCCATAAGGAATCTCTTTTAGCAAGAATACTCCATACATGCGACGTCATTAATGCAGTATTAAATTCGTCAAGTCTACGTATACCAAGACCACCTTCATTCAGAGGCTTACAAATAGTGTTCCAAGCAACTTTGGCTTTACCCCGCTTCATCTCTCCTTGACACCATAAAAAACCACGCATAATCTGTTCAAGCTCATTAATAATTCTAACAGGAAGTATAAAAACAGACGCCCAAAAAATATGCATAGATGAAAGAACAAAACGAATAAGTTGCACTCTCCCTGCAAGAGAAAGAAACTTATTACGCCAGTCATTAACCCTGTTTTCAAGCTTCTCAACCAAAATTTTGCAATCACGGTACCGAAGACTTGAAGAGATAAGGGGAACTCCAAGGTACCTAACAGGTAACATTCCTTCAGCAAAAGGCGTAAGATTAAGGATACCAGATTTAATTCCACTAGGAACATTACAAAAATAAGCTATACTCTTAGGAATACTAGGCACCAATCCTGAAGCATTCTTGAATTCCTCCAACGTATCCATAAGAACAGAAACAGAACCCAAATGACCCCTTGAGAAAAGAAACAAATCATCAGCAAAACAAAGATTTACTAACCGCTGCTTATCACACTGATGATGGTATCGAAACTCCTCAGCTGTAGCAATCCTTCTTTGTAACATAAGCGTTAATACTTCCATAACAAGAGTGAATAAATAAGGAGATAGAGGATCCCCTTGTCGCAGCCCCCGTTTACCATTAAACCAACCATAAAGATTACCATTAATGCATACCGAATAAGATGTGGTAGAAACACAAACCATAATCCAATGAATCATAGTTGAATGAAACCCAAACCTAACAAGAACATCTCTAAGGAAACTCCAATCCACCGTATCATATGCTTTCTGGATATCAATCTTATACGAGCATCTAGGCGGACCAAAGTTACAATGATAGCTTCTCATTAACTCTTGCGTAAGGAGAATATTATCTGAAATTCTTCTGCCTAGAACAAACGCAGACTGATTAATGCTCACCAAATCACCAAGATCACCTTTAATACGATTAGCAATAATCTTGCTAATGCATTTAAAACTAACATTACAACAGGATATCGGACGGTAGTCATTAATAACACTCGGAGTAGATACCATAGGAATTAAAGCAATAATAGTTTGATTAACTTCCCGAAGCAATTTACCATTACGAAAGAAATCCTTAATAGCACATGTGAAAGTATCCCCCACCGTATCCCATGCCTTTTTGAAAAAAGCAGCTGTGTAACCGTCAAGACCCGGGGCTTTATCATCAGACATAGAGAATAAGACACTCTTCATCTCCTCATCAGAAACCATACGAACCATGGATAAAGCCTTGGCACCGTCAAGAATATTAGTAAACAAATTATGAGAATCAATAGGAATAGTACTACCTTCGACTCCAAGAAAGTTCTCATAATGAGAAACAAATGCATCCGAAACCGCACCACCTTCATGAATAACATTAGACATATCCTTAACCATATCAATCCTGTTTCGAGCATTTTTACTTTTAACAATATTATGAAAATAAGCTGAATTAGAATCGCCCGCTTCCAACCACTGAATCCTAGCTTTCTATCTCAAAAAGCGTTCCTCGTCTATAATAGCTTCCTTGAACGCAAGCAATAAATGAGCATGATCTTCCTGAATTGACTCATTAGATGGATTTAAATCAATAGCATTTTGAATCTCATCCAGTTCATCACGAAGCACATTGACATGCGTATGCAAATTACCTTGTTCATGCAACAACTTACGCAGCGGAGTTTTAAGACCCTTAAGTCTTTTAACCATTTGGAACATCGCACATCCATGAACCTCTAACTTCCAGCTGTTTGCAACAATCTCCTTAAACCTGTCCTTATGCACAAGAAAATTAAAGAATTTAAATGGCGTAGGTTTAGGTTTAGACACATTAGGTAACCGAAGCACACATGGGGAGTGATCCGAAATCATATAAGGCTGAAATATAGCAAAAGAACCAGGAAAATCATCCAGAAACTTCGAGTTAGACATAATTCTATCAATTTTTTTAAGAATACCATCATCACCATTAGGCTTCTCATTCCAAGTGAAATGAAAACATGTAGCATTAACATCATTGACCTCCATACTCCGAACACAATCTTTAAATTCACGCATAGCAATGTTGGGTCGATACCCACCACAAGAATGGTCTTCAAGATTAAGCGCATCATTAAAATCACCAAGAACAACCCAAGGTTTATCCCACATAAAACAAGCATGCGCAACAAGATTACTCCACAGAACACGTCTATCTTGATAAGCATTATTCGCATAAACAAAGGAACAAAAGAATGTTCGATTATCCAAGCGAGTATTGATTTGATAATGCATAACTTAATTTGTAAGAGACATAACCATAACATCCACATTATCATCATTCCAACCAAGAATAATACGCGTACCTTTAGAGCAAATACCCCCATTCGACATCCACTTCCAATGACGACAAATTTTCTTACAAACATCAAAAACACAAGTAGCATCAACATGAGATTCTAACACAACACACACACTTAAGTTATTATCACGCACAACCTGACGAACCTCCTTTTGTTTAAGGGACTGGTTCAAGCCCCTTATATTCCATGAGGCGATACTAAACATTAAAAACATTAGGATCAGGAGTGCTTGCCCCTGTTATTGGATTCATGATATTAATCGACTCATCGTAAATGTTTTCCACAGATTCATCATCATCTGCATCCTGCTCAACTGCCAAACCAGATAAAGCCGAAAAAGCATTTGAAGTAGAGACATCACTAGTAGATTTACCTTTATCTATCACTGGTTGTGGACTCGTAGTAGTAGTGTTACCCGTTTGCAACTGCGTCTTTGGACTAAGACGTCCTCCATTATTCGAACCAGAAGTCGAGGCTTTCGGTTTATAATTAAACTCTTTTGCAACATTAAATCCCTTAGCAACAGAAACACCTCTTGGAATAGTATTGTTAACCTTTTTGTTGTTTCGTTTTCTATTCATCACCTGTTGAAATCCATCTTTATCCACATTAGAGCCACTAGCTCCAGCATTAGTAGAACTCGTAGGTTTAGTCTCTACTATAACCCTTTTGGGGCAAGTACTCAACGTATGACCAAAACACTTGCATGTTTCACATCGTGGGGGCTTCCATTCATACTCAATCTGAAGAACTTCTTTAGTATACTCATCCCCTTCAAGAGCTGGAATTCCAACAGTTACCGTCTCCAAAAAATCAGTTTTCGCATCAACCTCAATGAGGCATCTAGCGAAGCTACATCGACCCCACGAATCCTTACACATTATACTCGTATAAGAATCCAGCATGACCGGTTTTCCAATATAACTAGCAATAAGACTCAACCCCTCCTCATCAAACACTTGTAAAGGAACATCATGGAGTTTAACCCAGACCGGCACCGTAGTTAGTTCCTCCTTCTTAGGGCTTGTTTGCACCAACCACTTCTTAAGTATGATAGGAGAATTTTTTATCATCCATGGACCTCCCTCTAGGACCGCTTCCAATCCAGCCAGAGTATTAAATTTGAAAAAGAAGAACCCTTTTTCATTCATCATAATCTTATGTAATCCATGCTTAGCCTAATTACTAGTAACAAAGTATTCCACCACCGGGAATGCAAGCCTTTTCACAATAAAGTAACCATACAACATATTCTCATACCTAGCATTCATTTTAGCCACAACCTTTCGCGGTATTGAAATGTTGACACCATCATACACCTTCTCAGCTACACGGTGTCCAAAATCCAAACTCCCATTAGTCTTAGGAGTCATAACACCTGCATACGTGTTGGCAGAATTCGAAGGCTTAGACCAGAATTCAGCATCATTGATTCCCTTATTCACATTAGGTTCAACCCCTTCAAACCCATCATCCAGTAATTTAGATACCATCGGAGTTGACACACTAATCATACTCACCAATGGGTCTTCTCTAGGTTGCCTTTTAGTAACAAACGTATCAATAGGAGGAGATAAAACCCTAGTCATAGTTGTCTGCAATCGTTTTTCGTTAGCAATAATGTCAGCCTCAAAATCACATAACAAGTTAATGATTTCCTTAGCTCTCCGATCAGACACCCACGCCCAACAACTAGATTTCATCTTAATCTCATACGCAAACACACCAACCTCCGGAACCGTGTTTAACGTACCACCAAGTAACTTTAATACCTCGGACAGATTACCATGTTGCATACCATTAATAATGGCAGTCATAGCAACCAGTTCGTCATTTGTTTTATTTAGCGACTCCATGTAGAACTTTAAGCAAAAAACCCAAATACCAATCTAGAAAATACGAACCCTAAAAAACCCCTAATAAAAAACGAGTAGCCCAGCGAACAAACAATTGAACAAAAAAACAATGAAACAATGATTAACGTCACTATCATACGATGTTTAATAAGGATATACACCGACCAACAATATTAATAAGAACAGAAGCCACTTGCCGACAAGAAAAAACAAAGAACACAACAACCAATAGGTTTTAAACCAATTGATCAAATAAAAAAGTATTTAGATCGAGAACCAATCAGAGGTTAGACAGAAAAACACAAGATTTAAATGATTGCATGATTAAAAACCATAAGAGTTGAATCGTTGGTAAAAAAAGATTCCTGCCGCCATAGATGTTTCTAAGGGTTTATATATATATATATATATATATATATATATATATATATATATATATATATATATATATATATATATATATATATATATATATATATATATATATATATATATATATATATATATATATATATATATATATATATATATATATATATATATATATATATATATATATATATATATATATATATATATATATATATATATATATATATATATATATATATATATATAGAAAGAATAAAGTATTATAGTATAGTTTGTTATACGACTTTGACAAGGCATATTTTGTTACTAAACCTTCATCATTATCACGTTTTGCTTCTTTGAAAAATTATCTGGTGCTCACGCCACAACGGTTATGTTTATGTGTCATGTACAAGCATATGGTAGCTATCTATTTTTTGTCTGCGCTATTTGAGTGTTATCTTACATTTTCCCCTTGTGAGTGACATTTGTGTGAATTTAAATTCAAACACTATCCATGTGAGGTGCTGAAATTATTTTGTCATTTGCTTTTGCTACTTAGAAAAATCTAATCATTTTCCTATCATACTTCACATACTTAAAAGCTTTTAAAAATCTAATTTGTTGTCTCGCTTTGATTGCTTGAGGGCAAGAAATATCTAAGTGTGGAGGAATTTGATAACAACCTAAATATACATATTCAATCCGTTACTATTATGCCACTTTGTATTATAAATAAGAACTTTCGATACTTAATACATTCCGTTTTATATGCAGGTACAAAATTTGAAGGAACAAAGGGAAGAAACAAAAAGAAGAGTCATTGAAGTGCAAATAATAAAGACTTATATGAGAATATTCTAGAACGCACAAAAGTGAGCACATAAACTCAGAAGTGCGACGCACAATTCCCACCTTCAAAGTGTGGCGCACTTTTGGAGAAGTGTGGCGCACATTTACCCCCAGTCTACACTATAAATAGGGACCCTCTCATCTTATTTAACACACACCTCTCAACTACTACTCTACAAATCTGAGTATTCTTAGCTTTCTTGGTTATATTTCAGTATATTTCACTTTTGGGAAATACTTGTAACGAGAGTATCTTACTCTTTGGTTCTTGGAAACACGATACAATCATGACACTTGTGTACTCGTTCATTTGATCAATCTAATTATGATGTTTTCTTACTCTTTTCCATTTGTTACTTTGATTACTATGTTAGGCTAAGCTATTTGTGACTGTATATGTATGTGAATATAACTAGTGATGATGCTATGATATGATCCTTTATAATTGATTTCAAGCTAATGTTGTAGAACAATTTTACCACTTAGTTCTGTTACCATATTTTATCTAAATTTGATTTGTTACGATAATTTGACGTCGAGAGACTCAAGGTGTTATAATAAGTTTTTAATAACTTGTCTATGGTTATGAATCTTTGGTTGGAGAGATCCGCTTAGATACTTTGATAAAATATTGAACTTATTGGAAACTTGTTTTAAGCTTAGTCGCTTAATCAAACATAAGTCTTGAATCATACCAAAGTTAATTGTTGAAACACCATTTTGACGAAAAAAGGATTATCACTCTTTATCTAACTAAACATATCTCGATCATTATTATCATCATCACGAACTTATACGAACTATCCCATATTAGTCATACTTATTATTATTGTTACTATTTAAATCATTTATTTCTTCAATTATTATATTGATTACCCAAACGAAACTAAACCCTTGTGAATGATCCTGGCTTACTACTACAAAACTATATTACGAACAAAAGGGTATACTTGCCGGTGTTTGTATTCTAGTTGCTTGTTTTGTCAAACCTTGTTATAAATTTAAGACTTGCGAAACTAACATCAAGAATGAAAAAGAATTGTAAAGATAAAGGGTGTAAAAAATTAGCCCTCTTTACAACTCAGCCAGAAACTGGGTCAACACATATGCTATTGAGATTATTTTAATGATGCTCGATATTGAAGATAGACATCATGGACCCAGTGATGCAATGCAAAACCCATCCCAGATAACTTAGATATCTCTCAAAAGGTATTTGTTTTAATCACACGGAGATCGACATGTTATCTATCGATTTATTCACTCCGAATAAATTGGTATTGAAATGGTGGCACTCCTCTTCAGCCTTCGATCACTAAAATCTAGAGTGAACGATAGAGTCTAGAGCCATTTGAGATCATCAAATATCTCATTAGGACACACTTCCATATTTCCTTGCTTCTTCACACTCTGTGAAAAGTAAGAAATTAAGATTCCTACATAAAATCTTCATGATCTTGCCTGAACATCTAAGTAATACGAAAGTATTTACAATGAAGACGTAAATCCTTCTTGAGTGAACATCAAAAGGCTCATGGTAGGTGACTAGTGCGATTATTTATGAATCAAACTTGTGATAACTGGAATGCAAAAGTGGTTTAATTCTTAATTGAATTCAAACTCGTTCCAAGCCTCTACACAAAATCTCTGCGATCTTGCGAAAACATTCAAAGTAATACGATTTAGTATTCATAGTGACGAATGGAAATCCTTCTAGTGTTAACATCAAACAGCATTTGGTAGGTAACTTGTAATATTCTAAATGAATCAAGCTCGTGACAAGTGGAAAGCAACGATGGTGCGATTCTTAAATGAATCAAACTTATACCAGGAATCAGACTTGACGGCTTCAATCATGCGGATAATTTCATCCAAATATTAACTCTTTATGTTCGCAGTCAGCTTTGAACGGTTGAGTAAAAAGAACGGTTTACCCGCGAAATCTTGTAAAGGAGGTTCTTAATTGAAACTACCTGGCACAAGTTCCATATTTTATATCCTCCAACGGTATTCACCGACCGGAGGTAAAATGCTACCGAATTAGAATGAAATGTCAATGTCATTTCGTTCGTGTCTACTTATGTTGCTACATTTGAAGACGGTGGCGTTGTGGTTTCCGAAAAGAAGTCGTCCCCACATGCTTTGTTGGGTCGAAATTATAAAGTATTATGAGTTGATGTGTCAAAACTAAAAGACAAGGACTAAATCTGACAAGTGAAGATTCTACAAGCCGGTGGACAAACTTGTAGAAGATATATTGCAAGAAGATAAAAGATTTAGTGAATATATTATTTAGTGAATATATTATTCAGTGAATATCTTATTTACTAAATATCTTATTTACTAAATATTTTATTTACTAAATATCTTATTTAGTTTCCTTGTAACAAGGGTTTATGTGTAGTATATAAACACATACCCTACGTAGGTTTTATTCATAACAATCATTCACAATGTAACCTACAAGCAATTCGTGTGTCTAGACGTGGGATTCAATGTATAAACGTCTAGGTGTTATTTGTGTTTAATAATACAAGTAACGTTTGGGAAAATTCATCTTGTCCACAACACCTTGTTCATGATTATTGTTCTAATTCCGCTATGTTAAATCATATGAATGATAATCATGCCTAGCAGCTTAAAGATGCGAATCTATTAGGTTTTATCAATTGGTATCAGAGCGGGTGGCTCTCGATGCTAGGATCAACGAGGTGTTCGTTCTTAGTGAAAAAGAAGAAAATCCCGTATAGGGTTTTTATGCAGTTTGTGTGCGCAGCAGTAGTACGAAGGGCATAAATTTTTATTGAACCGTTGGATCGCCACGAAATTTTTTGTGTGTGTTTTACACACATATATCTAGATATCCACCGGAGGGATTGTTGAGATCTATCCCCAAGAAAAAGTTATTAACCGTCGAAGTCAACAGTGATCATATGTTGTTTTCTGTGAACAGTAATGGTAAAAAAGCGATTTCTCCTTCGTTAACCGTTGGATCATCGTGAAATTTTTGCTGTAGATTCTTAACACTTGTTTCTAAGATTTCACCGAAGGGATCTTCGATCTGAGCTCTCATGAAGAAGATATTCGGTGTCGAAGTTCGCTGCAAAATATGATCTTTACATAAAATCATGATTTAGGGTTTATAAAACCTTAGATCGATTAGGCGCTGATGTGTGTTATTTTGACGCTGATAGATGTTAGTGTCAGTGGATGTCGTTGACGCTGAAAAGGTATGGATGAGACGCTGATGGCCAGGCGCTGACAGGTTTATAGATGGCGCTGACAAGTTATATGTAGGCGCTGACAGAAATTCATGTGTTGTCCGAGATATGGTTTTTCAAACGCTGACAAGTGTTGTCCGATATTGGACAACACACACTGATAAGATCTTGGACAGTGAAGGATATTGGACGACAAAGGATTCGCTGCTGTTTGGTATTTTGGTTACGTTTTTGCACACAAAACGAGGTATTTACACACGAAGGTACATGGGATCTCCGTTTCTATACAAAATATCAAATTGATATTCATGGCTCGGATATTTTTTATAAAGTCGTATATGATTAAGGGGAAGAGTTCTTATGGTAAGTTTGATGTTGAAGTTAGTTTTCACAAATTTATTTTTCTTAATTAGGTGAGCAATACACCTTGTCTCTGTACTAAATATATTGTTACAGCGTACGACTGGCTCATAGTCGTGAAGGTTACTAGTTCCCATGTAACAAAAACTGTGGTGAGCAATACACCTTGTCATTGGACTAAATATATTGTTATAGCATACGATTGGCTCATAGTCGTGAAGGTTACCAGTACCCATGTAATAAAAACTGATGGGTGAGCAATACCCTTTATCATTGGATCTAAATATATTGTTATAGCTAACAACTGGCTTATAGTTGTGCGGTTTTTGTTGGTTTCAGTTCCCGTTCTTACCAATAAACTGAGCCCCCTTTTGCAGTGAAAGAGTTGCATTTTTCTCTAGTCGTTTCGACAACTAGAGGAAGAGTTTATCAACTAGTGAGCAATTGGGTGAAAGAAATACAAAGTTTGGGTTATTCTGCTTCTACATCAAAATTATTGTACTTATTTTTCTTCAAGATCATTACATAGAGCTACTTTTGGAGAATTTTCAAGATTGCATACTTTCACATATTCCCTATTGATGTGTCAAAAAGGGGAAGAATATGTGCTATACTTAAGGGGAAGCAATTTGAATATCATGTACCATATACAAAAGGTTTTGACATCATCAACTAGGGGAAGATTGTTGGGTCGGAATTATAAAGTATTATGAGTTGATGTGTCAAAACTAAAAGACAAGGACTAAATCTGACAAGTGAAGATTCTACAAGCCAGTGGACAAACTTGTAGAAGATATATTGCAAGAAGATAAAAGATTTAGTGAATATATTATTTAGTGAATATATTATTTAGTGAATATGGATATTGGGATAGTGGATGCTCAAGGCACATGATAAGGAAGGAAGACTACTTGACGAACTTCACTCCCATTAAGGATGGTGATAAGGTATACTTTGGAGGCGGATATGGTACTATCACAGGCAAAGGAACCCTTCTCACCAAGAATCTACGTTTTGAGAACGTCTTCCTGGTAAAAGAACTTGATTACAACCTGTTTAGTGTATCACAAGTTTGTGATAACAAAAATAAAGTTCTTTTTACTGATACTGAGTGTTTGGTGTTAAGCAAGGATTTTAAGATCCCTGATGAGAAATATATTGAGTATAGAACACCTAGGCATAAGGACATATATAATGTGAATTTGAATGGGATTAAAATGAATAAAAATATGTCTTGTTTTTATGCTAAGGCCTCAGTAGATGAGAGTAATTTGTGGCACAGGAGACTAGGGCACATAAATTTTAAAAATATAAATAGGCTTGTGAGACTTGGTTTGGTTGATGGTTTGCCTGAGAAGGCCTTCCACAATGACCACTCTTGTGTTGCATGTCTTAAAGGCAAGCAACACAAGGTCTCATTCAAGTCCAAACAGGTGCATACTAGTTCTAGACCTCTTCATATGCTTCACATGGACCTCTTTGGTCCAACCAATATAGAAAGTTTGAATGGTAAGTCATATTGCTTTGTCATCACAGATGACTTTTCTAGGTTTACTTGGACATTCTTTTTAGCTATGAAGAGTGACACAGCTGATATTCTAATTAATTTTATCACTCAGATTGAGAAGAGGTCTGGCAATGAGGTTAAAATGCTTAGGAGTGATAATGGTGGAGAATTTAGGAATAAGAAGCTAGATGATTTCTGTGCCAGGAAAGGAATTACTAGGGAATTTAGTATTGCTAGAACCCCACAACAAAATGGGGTTGCTGAGAGGAAAAATAGAACCCTAATTGAAGCAGCCAGAACAATGTTGGCTGATGCTCACTTTCCTATAGCCTTTTGGGATGAGGCTGTTAATACAGCTTGCTATGTGCAAAATAGAGCATTGGTTAACAAAATTCAGAACAAAACACCTTATGAGTTATTTTCTGGTAGAAAACCTAATATTGGTTTTCTCAGACCTTTTGGTTGTCATGTAGTAGTTTTGGACACTAGTGATGCCTTAGGGAAATTCAGTGCCAAAGGTGATGAGGGTTACTTCATGGGGTATTCAGTGCAGAGCAAGGGATATAGGGTTTATCTTAAAGAGGACAAACATATAGTTGAAAGAGTACATGTTAGGTTTTTAGAGAATAAACCTAGTGATCCTGAAAGTGGTCCTAATTGGTTGTTTGACTTGGAACCTTTATCTAGAACTTTAAATTATATGCCTGTCACTAATCCAGACATTGTGAAGGTAACTTCAAATGTTATGGAGGAACAAGTTGTTGATGTTTCAGGTACTCAGGTTCATGAAAAGGTTGGATCACAAGCAGAAAAGACATCTCCTATCCTAGAATATGTTACCATTCCCATTTGGACAGATGCTTTTGCTGCTGCTGCTGCTGCTGGACAAGATAACGGTGGTTTCCAAGCACCACCAGTTACAAACATGCATGGTCCTTTAGGCGCTGACAAAGGCAAATCTAGCGCTGACAAGACCAATTCAGACGTTGACAACCACACTTCAAGCGTTGTTAGCCCAAGCACTGACAAACAAGATTCAGGCGTTGACAACAATACTGAACATCTTTTCTCTTCCAATTTTGAACAAGGTAAACCTTCCAAATTATATGAAGAGGTTCATCCTCACGTTGATGAAGGAGAGTCTGATGAAGAAGACATTGGCAACATGGAGCGTGAGGTTGAGGACACCAGACTTTTTGAAGGAGGAGTTCTCACTTCCACAATGAAGAATCACCCCCCTTCCCAGATCATTGGTGATATTATGAATCCAGTTCAGACTAGAAGATCTCATCAAGGTCTTGGTGGGTTTATTGCCAATATACACAAGAAGGTTGATACCCCTCTTGTGCAAGCATGTTTGTTTGCATGTTTTCTGTCACAAGAAGAACCCAAGAAAATATTTGATGCTCTCAAAGAACCAAGTTGGGTGGAAGCAATGTAGGATGAGCTTCACCAATTTGCAATTCAGGATGTTTGGGAGCTGGTTGATTGTCCTAGATATGTCAGACCTATAGGGACAAGATGGGTTCTAAGGAACAAAAGAGATGAAAGAGGCATTGTGGTCAGAAACAAGGCAAGGTTAGTGGCTCAAGGTTATACACAAGAGGAGGGGATAGACTATGAGGAGGTCTTTGCACCAGTTGCAAGGATTGAAGCTATTAGGATTTTTCTAGCCTATGCATCTTGCATGGGCTTCACTGTCTATCAAATGGATGTCAAGAGTGCCTTCCTCTATGGAACTATTGTTGAGGAGGTATATGTGATGCAACCTCCTGGTTTTGAGGATCCAGAGAATCCAGATAAAGTGTATAGAGTCAAAAAGGCTATGTATGGTCTTCATCAATCCCCTAGAGCACGGTATGGTACTTTGTCTACCTATTTGGTGGACAATGGATTCAAGAGGGGCACCATAGATCAGACACTGTTTACAAAGAAGAAAGACAAGGATGTGTTGCTGGTGCAGGTCTATGTTGATGATATCATTTTTGGGTCTACTGATCCAAAGATGAGTGAGGATTTCTCCAAGCTTATGACAAACAAATTCAAGATGAGTGCTATGGGGGAGATGAACTTCTTTCTTGGTTTACAAGTTCAGCAGAAAGAAGATGGTATCTTCATCTCCCAGGATAAATATGTTGCTGAGATCTTGAAGAAGTTTGGCTTTTCTCCACATGAAAAGAGGGCTACTACTCCTATGGATAGAGAACACCCTTGGGGAAAGATTGGAGATGGGAAAGATGTTGATGTCAGGCACTATAGATCCATGATTGGATCCTTGATGTATCTTACTGCCTCCAGACCTGACATCATGTTTGCTGTGTGTGCTTGTGCACGCCATCAAGTGACTCCTAAAGAATGTCACCTTTATGCTGTGAAGAGGATCTTTAGGTACCTAAGATGCTATCCTGGTCTTGGTTTGTGGTACCCAAAGGATACACCATTGGAGCTGATTGCATATTCAGATAGTGATTATGGAGGTGATAAATTTGATAGGAAATCTACAACTGGTGGATGTCGGTTTCTTGGGAGCAGGTTGATAGCTTGGCAATGCAAGAAACAAACAGTGGTGGCTAATTCTACAACTGAAGCTGAGTATGTGGCTGCAGCTGCTTGTTGTGGCCAAGTGTTGTGGATTCAGAATCAACTGTTGGACTATGGGTATAATTTCATGCATACCAAGATATTTGTTGACAATAACAGCACTTTATGAATCATTAAGAATCCTGTACATCATTCTAAAACTAAACACATAGAAATTAGACACCATTTTATAAGAGATTGCTTTGAGAAAGGTTTAATACAACCAGATAGGGTTGACACTGAGGAAAATGTGTCAGATTTACTAACTAAACCTTTTGATGCTGGGAGATTTCAATACTTGGTAATAAGTATTGGAATGGTCAATCTCACATAATATGTGTTTTGGAGTCTTTTTGTAAAATTATGTACAAGATGATGCATTGTTATTGGTCTTATTGAGGATTTAGATTTTACACTATATTTTTCTAACACTGACAAAGGTTGCTTGAACGCTGATAAGTGTTTTTGCAACGTTGTGAGCAATATAATTGTCTAACGCTGACAAAGCTTCCCTCAACGCTGTCATGTGTTATCGGGGCGTTGTCAGCAACAATGTTAGTTTTGTGGTTTTCAATCTAAATATGCAGATGGTGTTAGCAGTATACCATTGGATACAGAGTTGCTTATGGATCAATGGAGAAGCATTTGGGCAAGTTTTTATTTATGGATGATGGTTGGAATATTTTATTCCTATCTTGACATAAATTTTTATGTTCATGCATGATTTTAGCAAACTTTTGTATCATAGTTTAAGGGGAGATTTTAGGAACCTTTAGGATGTTTGGGTATCCATATGATACTCTTATCACAATTATAGATTGTGTTCACAGGTGAGTATGAGTTAGTTTTACTAAATCATGAGGCACTGTAGCATGCAAAGTTGATATACTATGCATGCTGCCAAGACATATTTGGCCTAGAATTGGTTGTGGTCTGTTGGGAGACTTGGGAATAATTTTGTTATGGGATTTACCTGGGAGTAACAAGGAATTTTGTAAGGTAACTTAATTGTTAAGAGTTTTGGTTAGCAAGGGACACTAGAGGACTGTTATGTCTATCTTGCTTAAAGCAAGTGTGCATAACTGGACAGTGCTTGCCGCCCTATACTAATTATCAGCTTTTGGTTATCTTCTCTAGGATAAATTACTTGTTTAGGTCATTTTTCATTTTTAAAAACATTTTTATTTTTGGACGCTGACAAGAATTTTCCAAGCGTTGTTGTGACCAAATTAGACGCTGACATGGCTATAGGCAAACGTTGACAAGATTATAGCCGTTGGGCGTTGATGGGTTATTTTTGACCGTTGACACTCAATGGGACCTACCCAGTTGTTATTTTTGACATATTTTTAGGCCGTAATTTTGGGAGTTGTTACTTTACATTTAATGCATGAGATAAACTTATATTTTTTCAATATTTTCATGATTGATTTTTGAAAATTCTTGCCTATTTTTGAACCTATCACATGCATTTTCTTCTCCTATAAATTTGGCTCCTATTTTAAACAGGGTATCTATAATTCTTGTCTAACATAATTTTCTCTTATCAACTTCATCTTCTTCACTTAAAATTAACATCTTTCATCAATGGCACCCAAGTTTAAACCATCAGAATTGGAATTGGGGTTCAGGTCTCAACACAACATGATTGCGTATCTTGAAGCTGATGATGCTCTGTTTCCCCAATACACACAAATGGTGGCGTATTTGAACGCATCCCCATTAAGGTATGCTCTTTCTCATGCACCACTCATTCCAGTCACACATATTAAACAGTTTTGGAACACTGTTAGTTCCTCAACAGTTAATAGAGTGACTACATTGACTTCTATTGTTCATGGGAGACCTTGGGTGGTTACTGAGGCTTTGGTACGCCAAGCCTTGCATCTTGATGATGCTGATGGTATAGCCACCCTTCCCATTAATGAGATAGAACAAGGGCTTAGGGCTTTGGGATATCCTTTTCCTGATGAAGGTACTCTAAACAAGTATCATAAGCAGGAATTTCCCCCAGCCTGGAAGTACCTCATACATGTCCTCCTTCAATGTTTGAGTCCCAAATGCACTGCACACAATGAGATCAATAGATCAATAGATCAATAGATCCATTACAAATGGTTTATGATGTCCAAGGTTACTGCTCAAGGGATCATAATGATTTTTATAAGATCCCTGAGCAAAAGAAAGCTATTTTTATGATGATGAACTCACCACCCCATCGTGACCTACCTTTGACCCAACCTATGCTTGCTGTTATTGCAGCAGCAAAACCTCAACCAGACCCCCAACCACAAATTGACCCCCAACCACAACTTGAACCAATCCCTGAACCTTTACCTTCACCTGAACATATGCAAATTGACTCAGAATCCTTCAACGCTGACACACTAAATGTTGGCGTTGATGTGCCTATTTCCAACGCTGACACACAACCTTCACAAACCCAAACACCCCTTAACCAACCCACATCCACCCATTCTTCCACACCATCTTCCACACCACCTGAATATAGGTTGATGAAATGCCAAAGGACTACTAGAGTGTTCTCCTCTGGTGGTCCTATCCATGTAGCAGAGAGAACCACCACCACAAGTGTGGCTGGTGACCTGGATGAGGCTGGGACTATTGGTTCTGGCTTAGATGCTGGCCAAGGCAGTCCCACCATCATTAAGTCCTCATCCTTGCCCAATGAATCTGACTTGGGAGGTCAAATCCCCATTTCAGAAGAGGGCAGACTGGAACCAATGACTCTTATGGAATTGACGGCAGTCTGCATGAGCTTGCAAAAGCAAAATGCAGACTTAGTACAAGTTGTCAGCTCACAAGGCCTTGAACTCAAGCAATTGAGGGAGAGGATTGTTGTTTTGGAGAGTGCTAGTGCAAGGAGGGGTATGGAGGAATCTTCCAAAGGGGAGGAAGATCTAATAAATCTGAGTGATAAGGGCAGTCATGATGGTCAATCAATGGATGTTGCTGAGGCCCTTACAACTTTGAAGAAACAAACAGGTTTTGATACGTCCTTAGTCTCTCCTACCAACTTAAATTTATCATTTACAGCTATGTTGAGAGAGGTTACACAAGGCGCTGAGGGAAGATATTTGGGCGTTGACAAGGAGGATTTGGACGCTGACAGAAATATTTTGGGCGCTGATAGAACAAAATTGGGCGTTGACAGACCTGCACATGAAGGTGATGTATCCCAGTCATCATCTATCATCAAGGAGGTTTCTACTCAGGTATTACCATCTACCTTACCAACCATTGCACCATCAGATAAGGGTAAAGGTATTTTGGTAGAAGAGATTGTTCCAAAGGATGTAGCTCAAGTTGAATTTGATAGAAGATTGGCTGCACAAATCATGGAACAAGATAAAAAGGAGGAGTCACCAGTTGTTGTGACTTCAGAAGAAGGAAGTGATGGAGCTAGCTCAGACTCAAGTGTGATGATTATAGAACCAGAAAGACTTGAGTATGGTGATGAGTTGGCTGAGGAGAAGCTGAGAGAATTGAAATTGTAGGTTGACTTTGACATGCCAGAGGTGGTTCAAATGTACAATGCTTGGGAAGAAAGATGTATGGAGAATCCAGACTTGACCATTTCAGATCAAATATGGGGATTGGAGATTCTTCTTAGAGTTCAGAAAGATTGCCAGGTAATTTTGAAACACAAGGCAAGTAATATTCTCTCAGAGTTGAAAAGGGATAGAAGGGAGCTATACTTTATGTTGCTCAGATGTCATGGAGTTGGATGGACTTATCAGAAGTTGAGGGATTTGACATTTGATGAGTTGGAAAGTAGGGCTTATCCCATTTGGGTGAGAGTGCAGGAAGCAAACACTCTCAGACTTCTTTCTGATGAAAGAAAGGAAGAACTTGCAGAAGAAATGGAACTCAAGAAAGCTATGTTTGTTCCCAGGCCAGTGAAGAAGGGAATTTCATTTTAGTTTCCAAAAGATATGGATCCACTATATCCAAATGAAGCTGTTATAAGAAAGAGCCTCAAGCTCTCACCATTAGAAGCTTCAGATATGGTGCAAGTGTTACCATTAGATTCCAGGAACCCAATTGTGAGCTATGAAGAAGATGAATGTGGGTTTTGGAAGATTGTTAGATATGGCAAAGAGGTACACACTTTTACCACTCTCATATCTTTGTTTGCAAGTTGTGATAGAGAAGACTTGGTGGACCTTTGGAGGTTGCTGGAGACCAAGTATGAGGCTGAAGCACCAACTTCAGCTAATGGAATAAAACTTTGGACCACATTCAAAAGAATGTGTGGACCAAAAGATGAGGATCCTGCTGTTTGGAAGGATCTTGAAGATGACCTCAGTGGTCTTCAATGGAGGTTATATTCAGCTGCTGGTGTTTACCATTTGAGTTCTACAAAGTTTGCTGAGTATCTACTTGTGGATGGTCAGTATTTCATATCCAAAGCTATTTTGGAGAAGATGAAGGACACTCAGCTGGAGATAGATTATTCAAGTGACGTGGCAAAAGATTTGTTCAGATTTATTCATTACCAATATGAGAAGGTTTGTAAGATTCCTCCTAGTCCTTAATGCTTATTCAGAAACTTGATCATAAGAGTGGATATCAAGTTTAGGGGAGGATTGTTGGGAATAAATTAAGGCCAGATCACTTGAGCGCTGACAAGAACAAAACAAGCGTTGACAAGAACAAAACAAGCGCTGACAGCTCAAGCGTTGACAAGATATAGTCAAGCGTTGACACACTGAAGACAAGCACTGATGGAAGATATACTCTACGCGTTTATTGTATTCTAGATTACTTCTAGTAAAGATAGGAACAACAATGTATTTTCTATATTTATCTTTACCTAGAATAGTTGATACGTAGATTATTGTACAAGGCTTCTTATGTCTATAAAAGAAGACCTTTAGGTTAATGTTTCATATAAGTTTTCATTCGTAAACTACTTTCATTGTAAGCAAGTTTGATATTGATAATCAAAGTGAAAGTTTGTTTATATCATTGTGTGTTCTTGTTTAAGTGTTAAATTCCGCATAACACTTAGATTCATAAGCATATACAAAGGTTTCTCTAAGTGTATTACTTGATCTAATCTCGTATACATAAAGCTAAATCGATCTAAGTTTGGGATCAACAAGATTTCAAAAAATTTAAGAAAATCTAAAAGTCATGTCTTCTGCTGTATCAATCTCTGATGTTTTCAAGAATTACAAAGGCATAAGTATGTGGAACATGAAGTCACGAGGAGAAAAATATCACAAGTAATGAATGCACAAGTTCAAGGCAAGGAAAAATGCTCAAGACTAACGTCAAAGATCACATCAGCATATTCACAAGAACAAGATCGAAGATTCAAGCATAGTGTGCTAGGTTTAAGATTTTGTAAAAAGGTGTGACCTCCCTTAGGGGGAGATTTTTGGGAATACAAAATTCCTAAGAAATTCTCGATCACAACATAGTTAGCATAGCTAGCTAAAGATCACGAGCTATAGACTATTTAGGAAGTTGTCACTTGGAGCGGCCTCCCTTAGGGGGAGATTGTTGTAAATACGTTTTTACGTATTTAGGAAGGATTGGTCACTCCAACGAGATACATCTAGTATGGGCTCGTGATCTAATAGGTTAACATATAACTCAAAAAGTCCACATGTAGGATGGGCAATATATACCCCCTCCTAGCATGTTAGGATGGGTTGGTTCTCACACTCATTAAATCTAATATTATGTTTTCACATATTCTCTCCAACCTCTCTCTACTTTCTCTCTCTAGTTCTTCATCTTTCTCTCTCTCTTTTAATCATTCTAAGGTTAGGATAATCCAAGGATTACGTAGGCCTACAGTAGGCTTTATGTAATGATCACATATGAAGAAAGATAACTAAAACTTACTTGATTATGAAGTAAAATAACCCGAACTTGTGTTTTATATCTTGCACTAACCACATGACTCCAAAACTCATACAACTAGAAATATGAGCAGACCTCGATCTCTTTGTCAAAATCCTCATCTTCTTATGAGACACTGAGCACAAATAACGTAACACCTTCAAGTGATAGCAAACAGAACATTACTAGATATGACAAGTCTTCGTCGCCACCATAACCAAACAAGAAAGTTATCTCAAAAGAGATGCAAGAATCTATTGATATATGATAAAACACGCACCCACGAAACTCACTTCATCTTCAAACAAATGATAAAAACTTTTCTTCGTAATCAATTAAAACTAACGAGCCATCAGTGGCAACGTACAAAACTAAAACAACTCTAATGCTATTCATCAGTGGCAACGTATAACAACAGTGGTAATATTTACCCACTGTTATCCTAACAGTGGTAACTTTGCATGTAACAGTGGCTAAAAATTATACTATAGTGGCTACAAAAAAATATTACCTACTGTTAACCAATTTGTCAACGTCTGTTGAGACCACAAAACATAACAGCCAATGTGAATATAAATAATTCACGTGTATGTTTACATTCTGGATAAATGCCTCACTTAAACCACTCGTCTCAATCATAGTGGCCCTTTTTGTCTTGAGAAAACTAACATCACATGAGCAATAAAAAATTATGAACCATAAGCGCTTTTACCATATTTATATCCACAATTCTGAACCATAAGTAGTCTTTTGTTTCTATTGAATCCCTCACGTCCCTTTCTGCTCAAATCATGTCGCAATATGCAACAATATAAACTTGAAAGATTACCAATTGACTGAAGCAAGTACTATGAACATAACGTAAACCTGAGCTACGTTGTTATTTGCTCATAAAACAAGTTAATGTATTATTGCACTAAGCTTATGATACTGCGGCTGGACATAATCAGAAACCAACAATTGCTTCTATGAAGGAAGCTTACCAAACTATCCTAGTTTAGCAAAATAAAGTATGCCTATTTGACCACTAAGGTTATAGCAAGTGCGACTTGCCCAGACAGAGGATGTTAGTTATCAAATATTACTATCTATAATATTACCTGTCATTTTCTATGAAATGATTAGCGGTTTATAATTAAAAATGGACTTTAAGGAAGCAGTAAATATAGTGTCAATAAACATATCTAGGAAGCATACCAAAAACGCTTGTATTCTAATTTAGCATATATCCCGCTCACGGTTTTTCAAATCATTTAAAAGTAGTCAACTTTAGTGGGGTATGAACTCACCTTATATCCAAAGATTATGAATCTCGTCAGATTATATTTCAATCATAATTTAACAGCTTAGTCTCACCAACCTAGATTAAAACATTTTGTATAGTATCAAGTCTTTGACCTTGAGTCCAATATTTTTAAGTATGAATTTTGTATTCTTTGATTTATAAATTCTTATAATTATAGCATCATTTTTCAGGCCATCAAACTCATAAGCCATTCTATAAATGTTTGAGGAGCAAGGGCTCTTTAAATCGTAAGCCCAGCCACTTAGTCAGAACGTAATATCGAGATGGAACATATTTGTTCAAAGTTCCCTACCAGCATGATACAGTATATATTTTAGGAATTTCTTCAAAATTTAGTATATTATTTCATTATTACATTTTACATTCTTTAGTTTCAAAACTGACAAAAATGGTCCTTTTAGTTTATATAACTTTAAAAAGTAGATTTCATTATACAAATTTCACCCATAGAGTTTTCATAAATGACAAAATGATCCTTAAAGTTTATAATTTTGGAATATTTACATTTTCAGCCCATAAAGTTATAACTTTGGTATATTTACACTTTTAACCATAAAAGTATATAGTTTTAATATTTACATTTTCAACCTTCAAATATTAACCTTAGGGTTTTAAACTTTTCAAAACCAAACCTTATAGTTTTAACTTTGATAACACTTCTGTCCCAAAATGTTAATAGTTTCAAAATGACAGTTTTAGTCCCTATACTTGTTTAAAATTACATAACAAGCTCAAATTTGTACAAAAATATCTAGGAAATTAAAACAAAGTTTATAAACAATTTATAATCATAATAACTTTCGTTTTCCATATTTGTAACTTATGAAATGGATTTTAACTCATTATTTTATATAAATTACAAAACAAGGGTTTTATTACATCTTTAGCTTATATCTTCCATTTTTAATGATCATATAGGCTTATTATATTAGCTTATTAACATCTTATTAACATTATAACAAGTCTTATAAAAGTAAGAACAATATCTAATCTTAGATAACATAGTGATTACCTAGGTAGCTCCAGAATGACTTTTAGGGCTCCTTATAAACTTCTTTTTGCTCTAAAGCTTCAAGAACTTAAATGGCTACTTCTTAGACCTAGTTTCTGGTCTCAAGGCTTCCTTATGACTTTGATAGAAGTGAAATATCAGAATGTATGGGTATTGAGGTAAGAAAGTTGGGGATGAAGAAAAATGTATGCATTTCGCCACTATTTATACCCAAATGAAGCCTAGGAATATTAGGTCTAGCTTAGAAACGTGTTAGGGAGTTAGTAATGATACATGAAGGCTAGTGATGATTCATGTCAACTATAGTTGGAGTTATCTAAGGTTTGTGGCCAAAACCATCACACGGCAACATATAGATATGATTGATGATTTAGCAACTACAAGTAGGTGATCAATGCTTATAGAAGACCAAAATATCTTACAAATATCAGAATTAAAACTTATAATAGGAGGGAAATATTTTAAATAAGTTTTTGGAGGAAAAAACCAAATCGGGTCCTAAATTAGGGATTGTAACTTTATGGTTTGGAAATTCTTGTAGTTAAGGGTTTTGGAATGTGATTAGTGATGGATTAAAGTATAATTAGGGTTAATCGTTATGATTAGGAGTTTTGGGTCCTTTTTTTGAAGTTTAACAAAGTTTTGAAGTGAAATTGGGAAGAAAACCTAGTCGGATTAGGGTTTCTAATTATTTAGGGTTTAATTTTTGTTAATGTCATTATTCTTCACTTAGCTAGTGATGAAAACTCAATTTATACATCCTACATTTTATCTAAGGTGTTCATGAAGTTCCTACACTTGGTTTGATAAGTTATTTTAAGTAAATATGTCTATGGGGTGATAATACCTATTTAGACCTAGTTTATAATTCATGCATTGAAATGTTGCACATTGTTCATTAGGGTACTTGTACCTTGTCTTAAGATAATTTTATAACATAAATTTAATGCTATTGAAGTTTTTACACTTTTCCTAAAAGATTATACCTTGATTCTAAGTGAAATGTTAAATATAGGAGTTTTTAGGTCACTATGCCTAAATGACTTGTACCTTGGGTTATTTGTGTTTAAATCATTGTATTGACTTATTTTAGGGCTTATAAATTCTATTTAAGGTTTATAAAGAGTCTATACACTTAGTTTAATAGGTTTCATTGGTTAATCATATCATAGGAGGTAATAAGTTTAATTAGAATCCTATGCTTTGAAAACTTGTACTTTATGATTTAGTTATTTGTATATTGACTTGAAGTGAAAATATAGTCTTAGTATGATACTTAGTTGAGTTTTATATTTGGTTGCAAAAGATTAGACTCTAATTCGGTATGAGATGGAGTTTAGGTGGTGATCTAGACTATTATGTATATTTACTTGTACTTTGCTTTCTATGGTTTGTACTTAATATTCTTGGATAAAATTGTACTTCCAAATGATAGTTTATAACTTATTTATAATCCTTGAGAATTATTTATATGTGTTTTATATTCATACTTTCACAATTCTTGAGTTTACAACTCATTTACAGGGTTTCTATAGGAAATTAGGTTATCATAGTTATATTTAAGATGTTCTTGTTCATAATATATCCATATAACTACGTCTGGAATCCAGACTTAATATATACATTGTGTATACAACATATAAGAATATGTTGATGTGGTAGTTTAGGTTGTGAGAAGCAATTCATCTTACCAAGTAAGGCATAAAAGAAAAAATTTCTAATGAATTTTCCACATTCATTCACTCATAACACATATCATATATGTGAAATTTATGGGTTGTCATACTAGCTTACATATGAATACACAAACGAATGAGTGATGCCCTACCAAGATACGGATCAATCTCAATAGTGAAACCCGCCTGGCTACAAACACAAGTTATTATTAAACACAATGATTATTCTACACGCAATGATGAGACTCTAATTATACATCTTTTCGTACCTTAAAACGACCTTAAAATGAGTAAAATATCGTCAAAAATGCACCATGTATGCTTGTTTTTTGTTTGTGTTTGTGTAGGCACGAATATCAAGAAATCACTTAGAAATACAAAAAACAAGACAAAACAAACACGAGGAATGAAGACGTACAATAAAACTAAAGCCGAATGTCATTTTACGGATTTTGAAACCCTAAGAGCTTAAATGACCAAATTGCCCTTGAAGATTGAAGAAATTACCATTATATCCCTCAACTTTCCCAAATTTAAACTTTATACCCTTGATATACCCTAAATTAGACAATGGGTCCCTAATGTATGGTAATATTACACTTTTTTGGGGTAAAGGGGACGAAACCCCGGTAAAATATATTCACAAAAGCACTAAAGTACAATGGAATGTAGCTGCAATGCTACATTAACCTCAAGCAAATGCTTGAACAACCACTACATCATATGACATGCCATATCAACCTACCAAACAATTACAATACAAATAACACCAATAGGAAAGAACCACCTAAAGGTGCATGAACAATATAAATAGAACGACATCAAGACTAGCACTTAGAGCGAATATCAGGCTGACGAGAACCATGCCGATCATCAATCGAAATGGCTTCTTCAACCTCACTATCACTAGCATTAACCACATCTTCCTTGGTTTTAAAATCATCCTCCCAATCCGTACCATCATCCATTTTATCCCAAAGGCACTAAAAGAGTTATGAGAATTAGTCTTAGCAACAAAAGTCGATGTTTTGTTATTCAAGAAACCCTTCTTAAGCATCGGAGCTGCCTTCTTAGGATGACCCGTAGCCTTCGCTTTTAATGTTTCACCTTTATCAACATGACGATACTGAATATTAAGAGTTGGTTTATTTAATTTAATACCTGCAACTTCTAGTTGCTTCTTCTTACCTTTGTTCTTCTTATTCTTGACCATTTTAAAACCATCATCTACCACATCCTTAACAACATGAGCAACCACTTCCTTAGGCAACTTCGAACACATGTCATTAGTATGATAAAAAAACCAAGCATGTATAGCATCTAGGAGGTCTCCATTCGTACTCAATATCAATTGTAACCAATGAGTGCCCTTTATCACGTCCATTAGGGACAACAATTACCATCAAATCCAATAGCTCAACATCTGTTGAAACCTCAATGAGTGCCCGAGCATAGGTACTTCGACCCCACGAGTTAGCATACATATTACTCGTGTAGGAATCCAGCATAATAGGTGTGTCGATTTGAGTAGTAATAAGACTAAGACCAACCTCCGAATAAGCAAGAATCAGCAGATGATGAAGCTTAACCCAAACTGGTGCTTTCTTGATCTCCGACTTTTTCAAATCAGTAGTAAGTGACCAAATATTCAAGATGATAGGAACTGCCCTAAACAACCACCGGCCATTTTCAAGAAGTCCTTCCATTCCTTCCTTCGTATTGAATTGGAAAAGGAAGAAATCCTCATGCAATTAAAGCATTTCAAACCAAATCGTGCCCACGTATTCTTAACATAGTTTTCCACCAGTGGGAAAGCTAAACACTTACCAATAAAATGCCCGTACAACCTGTGCGCAAATTGGGATTCAACCTCTTCAACAGCAGCATGCGGAAGTGCAACTCGGGCTCCCTCAACATGCTCATCACACCATAATTCTGAAATCTTCACCATCTTTGGATTCGTTAGGTTCAGAACACCCTTTTTTGAAATATTGAAGCAAACGAACCCACCTATGGAACATTTTCATTTACATACGGCTTAGCACAGCCCTGATTCAGCGAACCCCTCTTGTTCTCCGCATTGACAACATCACCATCTGTTATAGGAAGCGTGTTACTAAGCATCATATCGGGTTTAACATTGGTATCCATACACATCAAACTAGAAACAGCGAGGTTTGAATCAAAATCCTTCAGAGTTTCAACGTTCGAAGAAACCCTAAACGATCCCATATGACTATGAAGACCAACAGCAGGTGTCGAATAAGCATGCGACTCAGAACCCCCTTGTGCAAAACCCCTAGACGAATTGAGTCCTACTGAATGCAGCACAGTAGGTGTGCCTTCCGTACTTGGTTCCTGAATTTGGACAACCTTTTGACGAGGTTGATTATGACCTGCTGCATCAACAAGTTTCGTACCCTCAACCTGTTGTGGAGTTCCCTCTATAGCATTACTACCACGAATAGGAGCCCTCATTGCAGGGTCCCCAACATGTGATGAACAGGACACTTAAGGATAGATTTTAGCACCTTAGCTTTGGTTGTCATATTAGTATTATGCTTCTCACCTGTCATTAGAGTTGAACTAGGGTTTTCCTCCATTAATCGAACCCCTTGAGACAAAAACCCCTTAACCTCTGGAGGACCGTCCTTACATGTATAAGAATTGTCCTTTGATTCCATCTCCCAAAACATACAGACAACGCAAAACCCTAAACCCAATGATCAGGAACAAAACAAACGAAAACCTAAAAATTTAGGGTTTCAAACGATACCACCACCTTCCTAACCAGCCTCTATTATTTACACTAAGATAATGATTATTAAGTATATAGATATCAAACCCTAGAGACGCAAAAACTAACCCTAATATAATTGGATCTCAAAATCAGTAATAATTGTGCATCAAAATAAAAAATGTTAGGAAACTAAAATCAGATGATCATGTAACACTAACAGATCGGTATATGGAATTCAAATCATAAAGACTAAGAGAATACATGATCAGAAAAGGAGAATAAGTTTTCAGCCGCCATGGGAGAAACTAGGGTTTTTTTAATGGTTTAGGTTAGTTTGATGCTTGTCAATATTACACATATAGTCCTTAGAAATGGATTTATCAATTTTAAGGACATAAATTGCAATTTTTCAAACTATAGATGAATGGTAATAAGATGTGATGAATGTTATCTAATACAAGGACTACTCTTACCATTTCTGGAACTTTAAAACAATACACAATTTATTTTTGAACCCAATCAAACCCTTTTTGGACATTTCCTCATTTAAATACAATTATTTAAATACACGAGGGAAACAAAAGAATTATACCCGAAATGGATTAAATCCACCACAGTATCCATAAACCCTAATTAAATAACTAGGTTCAATCAAGCCTAATCTAAAGGGTAAATTCAAATTATTAGAGGGCTTTGGTAATTAAACCAATTAACATCACACCCATGTGCTCTATTATGATCAGCTAAGCATATGGGACCATTGCCAACCAACACATGTCATGGATTTTAACTTTTGACAAACATATGAGACTGATTGAGGGCTAGGATTTGTTAGCTTGTTCTCCACAACACAACCAAAGTCTAAGATCAACTTCAGTTCTGCTACATCACATAGGAGCTCAAGATCAATATGAGAAGACGAATTGAATATGACATATTCTTCTAAATATCCTAGGCCATTTCTGAGAATTCAAGTACATTAGGGTTTAGCTTATATGTCTTCCTTATTGTATGATAGATAGGAGTAGTAGCAGTAGCCTATACTTGTTCTAGTTTTTCACTTTTATATTTGTAACTTGATACGAATTTTGTGAAATGATAATTGAGTTCCTTTTATTTTAATTGTCTTTTACTTTTCCTGCATTTTAATTTTTAGTCCATTTAATTTTAAGATTATGAGTAGTTTAGGTGTTAATATAAATCTGTATTAAGTTTGCTTATAGGTTTGAGCTTATTTTCCAGCTTAATCATAGGCTTAAGTATACCTTGTTTAGCCTTTATAGTCATTGTTCATTTTACTTAGTTTAAAGTTTTTGATCCTGCTTGATTTGGTGAATTTATGTGGTTGTAATTTGTTTAATTATTGTTTATGTTGCTACTAACCGCCTAATAAGCCTAACTACTTATTGGGGTTTGTCTAAAAATCTCCAAAAAATAAATTGCAATAAGTGTAAGGCTGGCACTCGAACCCACACCTCTACACTCACAGTACACACACTCACCACTCGCCCTAGGGTCTTTTTCGTTTAACTCTTGCATCTTTTTATTTTTATATAGTTTTTATCTCCATTTAGCCAATAAGCTGTGAAACAGCTTATATGGCCTTTTCAGCTTATTCCAGCGTGCACAACTTAACTTTTATAGCTTAATCTTATTCTTTATCATTGTTTTACTAGCCTTAGCCTTTAAAATGATTTTGGTTTTACTTTTTCTAGAAAATGACTTAATATCATTATCTTTAAAGTGCTTATTGAGTCACACAGCTTATTGATGTGTGCTTATGGGCATTTTTCTTTTATCTAAGTTCTTGTATATCTTTTTTAAAGTCCTATGCAAATTTTTAGGTATATAATCAAGCTAAGTCTAACTCAACTATTTTGTTTTATTAAAGATCCATTTTTAGCTTATTTCTTGCTTATTTTGAAATGTTTTTTCAATTTTTTTCCATTTTATTTATTAGTTCAAAAGAGTGAGGTCTTACAAATTTCAAACCATAAGCTCTTGTGGTTTGCTTTTTAGCTTTTTCACTTAAGCTTATAGCTTATAGCTTATAGATTATTTCGATAAACCCACTTGCACTTTTTCCATTTTCCTTAATAAGCCAAATGTTATACAAAAGTTAAAAGGGTCAAATTTTGTTAGTAGTGTTGTTCACATATACTTACCATTGAAATATTTCACTTTTCTAAGTTGCAACATAACATCAATATGATCAACTGTCTCTAACTTATCAACATATTCGTTCCACTTTTTGGCCCATTGGTCCCAGAAAGTAAGATTAATCTTTTCTCCTCTGCGTAAATTAAAGATACATATCAATATGTTGTAAAAGTATTCTTGTATATACGAATATAACAAAACAAACACATGAGTTATAAAACATACTCATCATCTTCAATGATAACAGTTCTCCTTATTTTGCTCAAACATATTGAATTCACAGAGATCAACTCACCAATTCCAACAACTGATCCAATAACATCTGAAATAAAAATAAATTTTAAACAACATACAAATAACATGAAGATTGGGTAAGATGTATAAAATCATTTAACAAAATGTGTAAACTTCTTACCATAGAATTATTTTCTACATAATCTTCAGTTGTGTCAACAATCCTGGTGAATGGTTCACTCCTAAATCCAGATAGATTGTCATCTATCTGTTAAATTCGGGTGATATTCGTATTCCTGTAAAAAGAAAGTTTCCACTCATGTGGCAGCAATGGAGTGTTACCACCATTTTTGTGACACCAAAGTTTAAAATCTTGTAATAGACTCCTTCTTGCAGCAAGGGATCAAATCTAAACATCCATTCTTTTTTTATATAACACTGAATGTGCACACCCTGTGTAAATATTAAAAAAATTAACTAAATTAATACAAATATACCAAACATAATTCTAAATTGAATCAAAGAATGAAATAAAATGACATGCTCATCCTACAAAACGAATTCCAAACTATATGGATTGTGTGAGTCATTCAGTCTATGTGCTTTCCAGACAGAGATGATCCTTCCTCTTATTGTCATGTTGGACAACATAGGAGTGATATCTTTTATAGCAGTAACAATTTCAGTAGCCTTCATTGCTGAAAAAGAAAAACAAACAGGAGGTAATTTTTTAAAAAGGGACTGATACAATCAATAAAAATGGGATGTTGTAAAAATTTATAATTGATGATTGACCAGGTGTGTTATTATTTTGTGCAGGTACCTTGCTTTTCATTTGCCTGGTGTTGGGAGTCTTAAATTGAGACTTTGGCTCCTCCTGGTACTGCATTTTGATTTTACCATTGGAGATTGAACTGCTATGTTATGCTTTTACGTAACAGAGATGATGATTTGATGTTCCAATGGTTGATCCTATATATATTGTCACAACTATGTTTCTAAAAATGGAAAAAATCATGATATTATACGAAATCATGATATTAGAAGAAACAGTTACATAAATGAATGTTGTAATTTATGAATATGCTGATTATGAGTTGGCAATTAGTTTATATATGGTAATCATTCAAGAAAATATGATTGTTCAAACATTTTTGAATTTTGAAATCAACCGAATGTTTAATGGCGCCAAAACAAAAGTCATTTAAAAATGTGTAAATTTATTTTAGGGTTAAAAGTATATAAAATTTGCCATAATTACTTATAAAAATTTAATACATTTGTAATTAGTCAAAATCATGTTAAGCCAAAATAAATACTTGACTAATTTAGGGATTCGATAATGTTTATTTTTTATTTTATTTTTTCATTAAATGATGGTATGGTCAATGGTCTTTATTGCCTTTGTTTTAGAAGGTCTAACACAATAATAAAAATTGGCATAGTGGTAAGCATGTTGTGTTTCTGCCTGACAGACCCGGGTTCGAATCCCATTGCTGCCAACTTTTTAAAAAATGTTTCATGTTCATGTTGATGTGGCACACGCAGTGGGATGATGTGACACACATATTGTGATGACGTGGCAGTCTTATGTTTCTTTGGAGTGCCATGTCACATTAATCCTTGCCACCTCACATTAATTGTGCTTAGGTGGATTAATGAGGTGGATGTGTGAGCATGACGTGGAATAAATTTATCCTTATATATAGAGTAAGATAGAAATATATATATATATATATATATATATATATATATATATATATATATATATATATATATATATATATATATATATATTTATATATATATATATATATATATATATATATATATATATATATATATATATATATATATATATATATATATATATATATATATATATATATATATATATATATATATATATATATATATATATATATATATATATATATATATATATATATATATATATATATATATATATATATATATATATATATATATATATATATATATATATATATATTGTAAGTATCCACCGAAAAACCTTATATCACGGTCCATAATTTGGTGGGAGATCCTATATCCACAACTACTGAAGAACATATATGCCAAATATATGCATATTTCTATAACCGTATATATAGAGGTTGCAACTTTGGCCCAATTACCTATACATGGGTCAATTTTGGTAGAGGTCAAATTGGTAGAAAGTTATCTAAATACTTTATTTTGGATATTTAGATACTTACTGTGATAGCATTGCTTTTATAACTGTATAGGTGCATTTTCTATCTATAAGTGCGGACAGTGTAGAAAAATTTCACTTTTGTGGAACAACCCAACCCATAATAAAAATGGCCTATTTTGACCCATTACCCAACCTACAATCTAACGGTCCTGCCGCCTCTATTGTTCACACTTATCAAAATAATACTGTATTTATTAACATAATAGACGGGTAAATTTTTGATATGAATCGGTTGCTAGAGAAAACACAAAGGGACATCTTGCGGTCTCATTTATCTAGAACATATAAGAAATAGAATGCAAATACAGTTACAGATTTTGTTTGACCTTTAATTTTAGGGTCTAACCTCAAGATGGTTGAGGTTTAAGCGTTATTTATAGGTTTATTAAATCCTACAATTTAAGCTGTTTGTTGCATGCCAAATTGGGCATGCATGATCTGCAACACTTCGACCAACTGCTAAAGCAGGACGCACGGGCAGTGCTTGCAGGATGGGGAAAATACGGAAGTAAATGGCCACAAAATGATCAAAATTACTTACTTATTCATATACAAAAAACAGTGTAGAGTGTTTTAGATTACTTATTGGCATAACTACTTATATGCGTTGCAGGTGTATGTGACTGAGGCAGAAACACATATCTATGTAATTTCAACAGTTCTTGCTCCAACAAATTACAAACGACGCTAAGAATGTATTGGTCATTCAGTAGATTAGGGTTGTTGCTGTTTACTTTTTCAAGGTGATTATTATACTTTTCAGCTCACACATAGTATCCAGTGTTTGGTATGAAAAAGCTAAAGTTAATTTTGAAACGTGATAACTTTTAAATATTAAAATTACACTTCTTTTAGCTCCATATGGCCATAAAGTTTACTGATGACTCATCCATATAACAATATTCCAAGTATCACGAGAGTAAAGTATGATCACGACTCATAAATTTTACAACTATGTTCTTTGGACAAAGAGGAAGGTACTATAACTAAAATTTATGAAACTGATCGAATGATCGAAATAGCATTAAATATAGTGTGTCATGGTTTTAAGTTGATAATATGATGGTAATATAATGAGAGGTATTAGGGAGTGTCACGTTATTGAATATTTAGGACGTGTGTGTGATAATGATATACCTTAAGACTTAATGTGGGGTTGGTTTGTAATGAGAAAATCACTATGGCCATGGTTTTTAGTACATAGTATTATCTGTTAAAACAGTAGAGTATTATGGCTCTTTCATGATCTTTATAGTTTGTCTTTTAGGCCTGCCATCTTATGTAAATATCATTTTAGGATTGTGTGTTGTATATAGATTGTTAGTAAGAGGTCATTAATTGTGCGGCAAATGTGCGCAGGAAACAAAGATGTAGGTATGAGATTGGATTATGTTAGGGGCAAGGTAGGGGATAATTCTGGTAATAATTTTAATTTAGGGACGCAACCATGGTGTCGTGACAGCATGTGCCATAGGGCCAAATTCAATAGGCGATGTAACAAGAATGATTCTGTTTAGAGATGCCATGCTATGGAGGCTGGAGGAACCGTAGCCAACATGGATGCTTTATCACTCGATGGCTGGCTTTTGCAGGTAATAAATAGATCTCTACTGAATGTTCAAGATTTTTTAGCACTCTATGATACAATCTATTTCACGCACGTCAAGGGCATTATCTACAAAATACATCACAAAGATTACAACGCTGCCTAAAAACAATCATATATTCGACAATCAAGTTTTGTGGATTTATTTTTAGTTAATCTTAACTAATCTTTAACTATTGACATAATCCCTTCACATTTTTTTCCTTCTTTACTATATCATTTTAGGATTTTTGTATCAATCAGTTTTACTACATTTTGACGTTTTAAAATAAATATGTTTAAAGCTAGCCGCCCAGGGGGCGGGCCTTGAAGCTAGTATATATATATATATATATATATATATATATATATATATATATATATATATATATATATATATATATATATATATATATATATATATATATATATATATATATATATATATATATATATATATATATATATATATATATATATATATATATATATATATATATATATATATATATATATATATATATATATATATATATATATATATATATATATATATATATATATACATATATATATATGTATATATATATATTTATATATATATATATATATATATATATATATATATATATATATATATATATATATATATGAATGTATATATATATATATATATGTATATATATATATATATATATATATATATATATATATATATATATATATATATATATATATATATATATATATATATATATATATATATATATATATATATATATATATATATATATATATATATATATATATATATATATATATATATATATATATATATATAAATATATATATATATATATATATATATATATATATATATATATATATATATATATATATATATATATATATATATATATATATATATATATATATATATATATATATATATATATATATATATATATATATATATATATATATATATATATATATATATATATATATATATATATGTATGTATATATATATATATATATATATATATATATATATATATAAATATATATATATATATATATAGGCTCCGGTTCTATTGAGAAGGTTTTTATTTTGAGAAATTTGAGAAATCTTCGTTTGAGCCATTGATTCGAAAAATTTTCATTAATTCACTAGTTAACATCATTTAATAGTGAATCAAAACTATAAATCATAAGTTTGATTCATAAATCTTTGTAAAAATCGAGTTATGAAATGATTCAATAAATTTAAGCAGTAAATTCAATATTTTACGAAAATCGCAAAATCGATAGTTTTTTTTTAATGTTGATTCAATTTTTTTTACTCATTTTGTATTATTATCATATTAAAATGAATCAACACTTGAAAAACTTGAATCAAAGTTAACAAGCTATGGTTTTTGAAAAACCTTCTCAATTGAGAAGGTTTTTTCCCTTCTCAATCGATCCAGATTCTATATATATATATATATATATATATATATATATATATATATATATATATATATATATATATATATATATATATATATATATATATATATATATATATATATATATATATATATATATATATATATATATATATATATATATATATATATATATATATATATATATATATATATATATATATATATATATATATATATATATATATATATATATATGTATATATATAGGGGAGAGATCAAATAAAAAGAGTTTTTTTTTAAAAAGAATAAGAAGGATTTTCAGCCATTGATTTAAAATCAACGGATGAGATTAAACCACAATCCTAACTAACTAACCGATTAACTAACTAACCATTTAAATATGATTTTTAAAAAGTTTTTCAAAAATTCGGAAAAAAATTCCAGTAGATCGGGTATGTTGGTGCAAAAAACTTTTGTGAATTTTTTTTTTTAATTCTAACATTTTTACGTTTTTTAATGCACAAAAACGAAATTTTGATGCGCAAAAACGATAATTTATAGACTTTTTTACGTTTTTTGTGCATCAAGAATTCATTTTTATACCCAACTTCTTTTGACTTTTTGCTTTAAAATTTGATGCCGCATCAAACTAAAACAACTTCTAAATTTGGTGCATGAAAAAAAATTTGTACACAAAATTTTACCTTTTTGTGCATCAAATTTCGTTTTTTGTGCATTAAAAAATGTAAAAAACTCAAAATTAAGAAAACTTTCTTCACAACTTTTTTATGCGCCAACATATCTGATATTATGGAATTTTTTCAGAATTTTTCCATAACTTTTTTAAAATCATGTTTAGATGGTTAGTTAGTTAGTTAGTTAGAAATATGAATTGATCTCATCCATTGATTTGAAATCAATGGCTGAAAATCCTTCTTATCCTTCTCAAAAAAAAATCTTTTTATTTTAACTCTCCCCTCTATATATATATATATATATATATATATATATATATATATATATATATATATATATATATATATATATATATATATATATGTTAACATCATAAGATTCAAGCTAACAAGAGGTGATTCGGAGGTCGGGGAGGATAAAAGAAGTATTTAGACATTTTTAGAGAGAGAGAGTAAAGCTTGAATGTAGTGTGTGTATTTAGAGAGAGAAAGGGAAATACACAAAATAAGAAGAATCCTCTTTGTCTTCGATTGTTGTGGAACAATTGTAATATGCATGATTTGGATTAACTTCCCCCCAATTCATGCAGCATGTATTTAAAAACTTTCTTCATAGACTTCTTTTTGACGAAGTTTCTGAATCAGCTTCCCCCCAAACTAATATCTGTATCTTAAGCAGATTCTGACACTTTGATGTCGTTTGAACAATCTTCTAGCTCATCGGTTTAAGTGCACAGCGGAAATTTGTAGAAGAACCACACCAGATAATACTGCTTATATACTGTCTCATGTCGTTTAGGTTTTTGGTGATAATCCGTTTGGGGTAACATGCAGGAAATCAACAACAATTCTTCTCACGCCTGCAGAATACTTCATAAAAATCATATAAAGTAAGTAGATACCATTCCATGTACACTACTTCCCCCTGGAAGTTGATCCGATTACTTCAAAGTACACGATCTTCCCCCATGATGATTTCGAACTCTCGGAAGCATCATTATCGTGGACGTCCATATACTCGAGAAGTTCTTAGTCTTAAGCAAATGTCTTGAAAAGTTTTGAAAGTCATTGAGAAACTTTGAAAATTTTTGCTTAGACTATGAAGTACCATTGTCGTTATGAGGCTCATGAATATCCCGTGAGAATTGATTGCTGATTCCATCTCTCTCTGTCTAACTTACCAACCTCGAATTCATTCGGCTATTTGTTGTGACCACATGTGAAGTAAACCCGATATTTCAAACTTGAAACTGAAGTACAATCCCTCAAATTTGTTACTTAAGCTTGCACTTGTGTCGATTGAAGAATGGTGCAGAAACAAGTCTCTTATACCTCTTGAAGTTATCCACACGAGCAACTGCGTGTGACACCCAAAAATGATAGTTATCCATGTCGTCGACCATCCACCCCTTGACAGTGGAAACTAGATAATTCAAGTCTCAATCATAAGTTTTATCGTCCAAGCAAGTCATCAATCGATAGACTGGGTTTGAAGAAAAGGGGTAGAAAAATAGAAGGAAGGCTCGATGATGAAATAAGTAGACGCCTACATGAAGTCCCACTTCAACTTCAAATATAGAATACCAAATCCACTTCGTGATCACTTGTCTTTGTAGAACCAAAACTAGCCTTGTCGTTAAAGTGAATCTTACATCGGATCGTTTTAGCGTTAAGTGTTTTGTTTGCTTTGGTGTTGTGTTTTGTGAATGTCGTTATCTAGAACAAATTCTGAAATGAATTATCATTAAGGGAAAAAATTTGTCTAGATAACTTGTCATTGAAGCTCAACGTCAGTCACATGGCCAACTGATGCGCGGATCGAGACATAACAATACCCGACTTATCAATAAAATCATCGTAATAGCCCGGTAAATACTATCACGCTCCGCTATCAATGTGACCCAATCCAAAACTGATTTTATATATATATATTTACATATATATATATATATATATATATATATATATATATATATATATATATATATATATATATATATATATATACATATATATATATATATATACATTATATATATATATATATATATATATATATATATATATATATATATATATATATATATATATATATATATATATATATATATATATATATATATATATATATATATATATATATATATATATATATATATATATATATATATATATATATATATATATATATATACTAGTGGCAAAACCCGTCCGATGGACGGGTATGACTTTTGATTGTTGTTTAACTCTTTTTATTTGATATATATTTGTTTGTATTATCCATTTGACGGGTATGAATCGTTTACATTTTTTGTAGCTGAATATTGATGTTTGAAAATTGTATATTCTACAAAGACTTTTAAGAATAGTGGCAATGTTTATCAAATTGTTTATGTTTTTGTTACTATTATGTATACTTTATGGTTTTTAAAGTAGCCGTATATAATTTGTATTACTAACTGTTTTGAAATTTATACGCGATAAAATATCTAAAGACTTGTGCATTAAGTAACTTAAAAATAAGAAGTTATCATTTTTCAAAACTTGTTTTTATTTGTTTATTTATTTTTTGTTTTGAAAAAACTTTTTTTTAATTATAAATAAGAGGATGAATTTATAAGTTTTAAATAGTTGAAGGTATATATAGATGAAAAATGATTAGTGGTAACTTGATAGACATTTAATTGGCTTGTATAGTATTGTGATTACACTTCTCTCTAAATTGATTGAAAAAGTAAGATATAAGTTGTAAAGTTAAAATATAACATCAAAGTGATCGGGAAAACTGTGTTATAGTTCATCATCTTCAATCAATTAGACAATGCATTTGCTTTTCCTCTTTTTCCTAACTAATCATTAGAAGTTTTATGCATGCGGTAGTTTATAATCAATCTTGTCCTTCCACATCATTAGATAGGCTTGATACCCGATTTGCTTTACTTTCATTGTATTATTTATTTAATATTAATGATCTGGTGTTCTTGCTTAAGATGGTTATAAGCAAATATGTAGTCTTTGCGAAAATATAATGTATATATAACCAGAAACAGACCCAGAATTTACAATGGGTGTTGCACAAATTTTTTTATGATTATTAGTACTAAAATTACCTTACATTACATAAAAATAGGTGTTGCACGTATTGTAAAAAGACTTATTTTTTTACAGATTTACCTTTCATGACCTAAAATCGGGTGTAGCCCGTGCTACGCCCGGCTCTCATGTGGGTACGCCCCTATATATAACTAAAAGAAATGTAAATAGAAGTTAATACGTATCTAAAAAAGACACATAACTTAATTATTATAAGCAAATTGATAATTATAAAATGACATTATGGAATTAAATTGTAAAAATTTGTTAATACTAAAGAAGTAGTAACGAAATTATTATTTGTTTTACGTGTTTGAGAGAATATAGATGTAAAATAATGTAGATGACAAAATAATTTCAGCATATCTAGCTTGGCTTATTTACTGATTTAGGTTTATCTATTTTATGATTCATGTGGGCATCTTGAAAGTGGTTGAAAGTGAGTATCAGTTATACTAAGTGGTTTCATTTTTATCATCTAGTTGCTGCTACAAATTATGTTTAGTCATGTTTCTTTAATATACATGTTATGTTTGCTTTGTTGTTTGTCATTAAAAGAAAACTTGTTCATGACTTTTATATATATCTTACTTGATCTTTGCGCTGCAGAATCATCATCCTCATTTACACAATAAAGATGAGAAGAACACGACTAATATGGATTAGCACGTAAACCATCAGAAACAAATGAAATAGGTTGTCGATTTTATTCTTAAATGAAGAACATGACCAAGTGATTTCACATGAATTACTGTTTGAGATGCATCATTTAGAAATGACTCATTGCCTTTAATGTCGACGTTATAATAAGCATGAGACAATGTTTAGATTTGAATAACTCGTCATGTTTGAATCCTTTGCATAAGACAAAGCAGAAAGTTTTTTTACCTTCAAGGATACCGTAAATAATCACTATGATCATACTTATACATTACCTTTTACGAAGACAGAAAACTAATAAATAAACCAAGAAAATGTAAAGGGGATGTGAAAAAGAGATTTTGTCACCCTTTTTATATTATTTTTTTTATCGTTCCTCGACTCACTCGAATTGATTAGCAATTATCGTAACGACTTGATTTGTTTTTGGTAAAATCTATTTTTGGAATTTTTAAACTAATTTAAATCTACTAATTAAAGGAAAACTATTATAATTGACTATTTAAACTATTAATTTGAAAATAAACTCTAACTAATTAATAAAACCTAAAAACTTTTAATTAAAATCTATTTTTAAACTAAACTAAATAAATTTGAAAAATAAAATTAAAGAAAACTTTTAAAAGACTTTTATTTAAAACCTAAATTAATTTAAAGAAATAATAAAATATTTTTTTATCTTTTTTTTTTTTTTTTTTAAACTGAAAATTAAAGAAAACGTTTTAATTACTTATAATTAAAATTAAAATTAAATTAAACTATTATTAAACTTAATTAAAAGCTGACAGAACTAATTACTAATCCTATATTAGTTTCTAAATGTAAACTATTAAACAGAAGAAGCCCAGCGGAGTTGGGTGGGACGTTGGTCTGAATGCGAAAGGTCACGGGATCGAGTCCTGGAGTGGACGATTTATGCTAATTATTTTATAACCTTTTACCTTTGGAACTTATTTTTTTGGACAGTATACACCCTCAGACCAATTGGGTCTGAGGTGATAGCAGCAAAGTAAACAAAATAAGCAGGACAACAATAAGTCAAAACCAGATAACTCAAATAAGCAGTTTGCCAAATAAGCAGAATACCAAATAAGCTATAGACTCAAACACCTTATCGAAACTAAATAAGAAGATTCTAATGCTAACCGACTCCAAACATAATCGAAGAATCAAATAAGCAGATAACCAAATTAACTAGATTAGATAAACAGAAACAAATAAGCTGATTAAAACCTAAAATAAGCTAATCTAAACAGAAAACTGATTATCTAATAAACTATTCAACTATAAAACGCAGATCCAAACACCCTCGAAAACAGAATACAGATTCGAGCTATCTTAAACCTACAACTTAAACAAGACTAATTAAACGTAAGCAAATCCTAACAGCCTCAAATCCAAACACAATAATTCGATAACATAAGCAGTTTCAAACAATAGCTCAACAGATTAAAACACAAACTAAATAATAAACATCATAAACAATAAAATTAAAAGGAAGATCGAACCGTTTGGCGGAAACCTTTGGGACGTAGCGTCGCGCTGAGCGAGCTCAAACCGAAATCGTAACACCAAACAAACACCGCCTTCGATTTAAACCGTCAACACATCAACTTCTTCGATCCAACAAAACTAACACTGCCTTCATTCGAAGACCCGAGTACTAGCGAACCAAATTTTTTCGATAAACCTCCAGTGAGAGATTTACTTAACTTCTCTTTATTTTATTTTTTTTTTTATATTTTTTTTATATTTTTTTTTTAATTTTAATAAAGATGATACGAACAGTAACCAAATTTAAATGAATTAAAATTAACTTTAAGCAGTAACAATTACTTTGACAGAAAATAAATTGAGGCACCAAAATAAATCCAAAATAACTTTGATTAATAATAATAGAAATTACAGTGCTGGAAAATTAAAAGATTACAAAATTAAAACCCTAATTAACTATTTTTCTAGAAATTAAAAATAAAGAAAAGCATGATCATTACATGTGAAAGAGGGGTTTATATAAGGATCCCCTGAACCTTCTAGGCTTCCTTGGTGGCTACGGAGAATGATCTTGGCCCTTCAATCTCTTCTCTTCTTCTCTCTCTTTAATCGAACGGCTGTGATGATTCCCTCTCACATGGATTGCCAAGGTGGCACTCCTTGTGTTTCTTATTTGGATGTTGATTGGTGGATTGGATGGATTGAGGTGTTCCCTCCAATAAAAAACAGCCACGTAGCACCTTCGTCCATCTTCATCTTCCGAAATACTTGGGAATTAATTCCCATACTCGTGCAAGGCACGTGGGATTAAAACCCCTATGTCAATTAACTTTTTTACCCAATTAGGGTTCATAGTGAATAGTGGTTTTTACTGGTTTTGAAAGGTTGAAGAATGGGGAAGAAAACCTTGTTTCCATCGAAAATGTGAGAGAGAAAGTGTGGGTATCGGTAACAGTTTACTCCATTAAATGGAGTGGGGGTAAATAAAAATCTATTTTATTTAATGGAATAGGAAAAGGTGTGGTTGGTTGTTAACACGTGGGGGGGATTTACCGAGGGTTGACTGGGGCAAAGTTATGTTTGTATCGGATAATAGGTGGATAGGTAAACAATTTTTTAAAGAAAGGGTGTGGGGTAAATATTGAACGTGAAGTGAGTGTATTTATGTTGACCACCAAATTGACTAAGCAATATGTGAATACTTTAACCGTCCTTTTAACCAAATGGGCTATTGAGCCCAAGTTTCTATATCATTCGTCTAACACATGTTTTTGGGCCTTTTGGGCTTTTTGGGCTTGTAGTCATTTATCAAGCAACATTTAAATGGACTTTTAAGCCCATTAACCCGAATGTGGGACCCATCAGCTCGTTTAACTCCACAAATATTAAATCCACTAAAACAAGCTCGGTTTTGGCTTCCTCGATCTTTTTCATCAATCCCGTGTCGGTTTTCATTGGTTTCCGTGATCTTTGCACACTTTTGGTCTTTCGTCTTTGTCTTTGTTTCTTCTTGGACTTTTCTTCGACATTTGACCGTGAAATCCCGTGTTTTATCTTCTTTTGATCATTTGTACCTATTTATCACACAAAACACAAAACCACGCGTAATTCCGACATTTATAATAATAAACACATGATTTGGTCTTGTTTTTCCTTGATTTTAGTGGCAAAAGGATAAGTGTTTACACACTTATTAAATCCCCTACACTTGACCATTGCAATGACCCCATGCAATGCATAGTTAAAAAGCAAAGAGTTACATCTTTCTCATAATCAATCCATCCCGGCATTTATTTATTATTACTACTACGGAAAGATAAAAACTTAAAAGGAAACAAAAATTAAAATGATAACTTGGAAATTATTCGATGGAAGAAACTCGTTAAGAAGTCTAAGACTTGGATTAGGGCTTTGGTATCATGAATATTAATCATCCTCAAGTTTCACGTTCCCCAAACTAAGCTTAAAAACGAGATCATTGTTAATATAAGTTAGCACAACTAACACTTACTCATGTGGTTTAGTTAATCACTTAGACCCCCTTATTCCTACGGTGTATCTCTTATATTTTATTTTTGTCTTGAATGATCACGAGGATGCATTTTTGACTTATTTCGATAATTTATTAAGGCCGAAAATAAAGTGGGACGATTTAATCAATAGTTAGCTAAAAGACAAAATCTTTTAAAACTGCTTCTCGAAACCTCAAAAAGTTCATATCTTGGCATAACTCGTTTCACGATTTGAGACCTTTCTCGGACCGATATTTGGCTTGTACTTCAAACTTCAAATCTTGAGAGACGATCTTGAAATTATGGTCTTCTCTTCATTTTGGTATACATCTTCATAAGGAGTGAAAGATGCTTCAAACGTTGACCACGACTTCTTCATTTATCCTCTTCTTTATTTAGGATTTTGATATACAACGATCCGCCTCCTTTTCGGACTTGGATCTATTTATCCTCATACCTTGTTAGGGTCTTTTTGGATAGACTTCTCCATGATCTTTAGGGGAGTAATTGCTTCTCGTCGTGTGTCTTGATCCTTCATATTGATTTGGATTAATGATCTTCACATCATCTTAGGATCTTTAGCAAAAAGTGAATCCTCATGCCTTGTTAGGGCCTTTTTGGACTCGGGTATCCTCATGCCTTGTTAGGGCCTTTTTGGATAAGCCAATCTTCGCGTCCCGTTTCAATAAGTTATGCCTTGGCTATGAACTCTAATTAATACCGAGCAACTTTTAAACGATCTTGTGCTAGAAGCTAAGTAACCTTTTAAATCGTACAACCTTATTTATTGCAAATATATTTATTAACAAGTGATGGGAGAAAAAGCTCATAACTAACTCACATAAGTTAATGAAAGAATACCGAACTTATAATTAACTCTATCATCTCTCGTTCTCCACAATTTAAAATCTCAAGGAATGAGACTCGTGGATGCTTAGCCTAATAAACCAATTAAGGTCCATATGGTTAAGGATACTAGCTAGAGTAAACTAGGATAAGTAAACTCGGGTTGAGTCAAAATATTCAAGACGGGCCTAATATATCAAAGACATCTAAACTTGTTAAAACCATTTTATTTTTATTTTTATTTTTTTATTTTTTTATTTTTTATTTTATTTTATTTATTTATTTTTTTTTTGAAATGGAAATTATTACGAGGCGATAATAAAAGGGAAGAAATTAAATAAAAAAATATTACTAGGCCAAAATAGATCAAAAATTTGAAAAACGTTGAAAATTTTTTAAATTTTCCGGTAAAATGGGGTCAAATTCATGGAAAAGGCCACTAAAATTTCGATAGAAATCCCCCCTACACTTAAGATAAACATTGCCCTTAGGACATTGAGTGCGTTGTTTAAATCGAGTTAAGGAAAGGACAACTAAAGTGATTACATTTATTCGTTTTAAGATAGAATCACAATAGCAAAAACTTATCGAAGGAACCGGGTACACGGGTAACACGGGAACACGGGTCACGTCAAAAGTACCAAAAGTGGATCATCAGAGCACATATCCCTGCACAATCACAACACACAAAACAAACAACCTACTCGGCTCCCCCCTACACTTATTGGTGAAAATTGGTAAAAAAGGGTAAAAATCTAACCTAGTTAAACGATGCTTGATTTTTAATCACGAGTCTCTAGCTCGACTCGATTTCCCGAATGTCATCATTCAAATGGGAAAATCATGGAACAACCGAGATTTCCAAGGGAGGAAAATCTCTCCATGATAAAGGGGTGAAGTAAAGTCAAATAAGGCATACCCCATGAAAAATCCACCCGGGTCAAACACATAATTTCCATCACAAAAGGAAATAAACCCCGAGGTGGTACGCAAATCATAGAAAAGTGGAGTATCCTTTGGCAAAAGTCTCGTACAAGTAAAGGTAAGGTGGTATGGCAATGAAAGCACAAAGGTCTCTATACCCGGATCAAACACCGGTTCCTTAATGGGAAAATAGCAAGAGGTAGTGACATTTAAGCTCAAAACATCATCAAAATCCAAAGTGGGAAAGTCATCCTCTTCCAAACTTGATGTGAAAACATAAGTATCGTCGGAGTCATAGGAAAACTCTTCCTCATGAGGAAAATAGGTATTTAGAAAGATATCTAAATCCTCCTCAAATGGAATAACCTCTAAAGTAGGTATGATCTCTAAGAGTGGAGGATCCTCCTCAATAGTCATGACCTCTAAAATTGGAGTATAGAAGTCAAAAGGAGTCTCCATGGAAGAATCACTCATAGAGATATGAGGTGTATTAAGATTATGGGGTGGGTCATCAAAATTAATGAGATCACTTAAAGAAGTGTCATCATCATAGGTATCAAAGATTGGTGAATCATAAATGGGTGGGTCGAAAGTGGGTGGGTCAAAAGACGAGTCGTCTAAGCCGAATATAGTGTGAGCACTTGAAGAAGTGTCATCACTATCGGTGTCATAAATGGGAGTTTCAAGAAATTGAGGCTCTAAGGGAAGGGATGAGTTTATCACAAAATCATTTTGAGTAGACTTTTCAATTCCAAAAGGATTTATAAAAATCTCGTCATCATTATAATTAAGAACATCAATCATATTGACCGACTCTTTTCCATTTGATTAATTTGTGATTTTTCCCATTTTAAAAACTTGTTGTTCATCCCGAACCCTAAGAATTAACTCCCCTTCGGCTACATCAACTAAGGCTCTTCCGGACCTTAAGAATGGTCTACCAAGTATTAACGGAATACGAGGATCCATCTCATAGTCGACGACGACAAAGTCCACGGGAAAAGTGAATGTACCGACTCGAACAAAAACATCTTCGGCAATACCAACGGGGTATGCGAGAGTTCGATTAGCTAATTCTAAAGTCATACGAGTCGGTACAAGGTCGGGTAATGACAATTGTTTCCAAACCGAAAGTGGCATAAGATTGATGCTAGCGCCGAGATCCGCTAAAGCCATAAAATCATTGATTTGAGGAAACGAGCAAGGTAACACGAATCGTCCCGGATCTCCTAGCTTTTCGGGAAGCTCTTTGAGAAGAACCGCGGAACAATTCTCATTTAAACGGGTGTTAACGAGCTCAACCATTTTTTCTTTCTTATTGAGCAAATCTTTAAACATTTTGACAAATTTTGGCATTTGAGCAAGTGCTTCAATAAGGCTAACGTTAACATTCACGTTGGATATCATTTTCAAAAAGTTAGAGACATGAATGTCATCTTTGTTGAGTACTTTAGTCTTGCCTAACCTAGATGGATAAGGAATATTAGGCTTAGGTTGAGAAGGAGAAGGACTCGCTTCTTGAACAACCGTAGGAATAGGCTCTTTCGGCAATGGAGGACTAGAACTAGGAGTGGTAGTGGGCGGAATCACCGGAGGGGGAGTAGGATTACTCATTATAACCTCCGGGCCTTGTCTCTCCTTTTCGGGCGAAGAGATGGAAGGTCCCACTAAAGTGGCTCCACTTCGAGTATTGATAGCACTCACATTAGCACGAGGGTTAATCTCGGTATTGGATGGTAAGGCACCTTGGGGTCGAAGGGTTTGCAACATAGTCAAAAATCTCTTATCGTTGGACTCTTGCATTTGTCTAGTGGATGCTTGCATAGCTTGCATGATTTTCTCATGTTCGGTCAATTTTTGTAGAACCAAGTCCATTTGAGGGTTTTGCATATTCATTTGATTGAACCCTTGATTATTAACCCCTTGATTAGGAAAACCTTGGTTTTGATATTGAGATTGAAAACCGTTGTTATTATAAAAACCTTGGTTATTATTTTGAAAACCTTGATTTTGACCATTAAAATTCCCTTGATTAGCATTCCCTTGAAAATTACCCATTTGAGGACCTTGGTTCCTATTTTGGTATTGGGTATTTTGGGCGGGTGGTGGTGGTCTTTGAGGTGCTACAAAACCCGGGGGAGCCAAATAATTAGTACTATTGTAAGACAAATGGTTAACATCAACATTAGGTTTAAATGGAACCCTTTCATTAGCATTAAAAGCACAAACTTGTTGTTGTTTATTATTGTAAACCTTGTCACAATTGAAATATGAATGTGGTCCACCACAAGTCTCACACGTGTCACTATTATCTTTCACGGCATGCACATGCGTAGTGAGGGCATCGGTTCTTAGAGCAAGGGTTTTCACAATTGAAGTAAGCTCCTTAATTTGATCATTCACCTCATTATTACTCGTACTAGCACTTGCCATATTAGCCCTAACACTTTTGGTTTGCACTTTTGCCTTGTTCTCAATAATGGCCCAAGCCTCGTTCATGGTTTTCACAAGAATATTGCCCCCCGCGGCACTATTAAGTGAGTCTTGGTCATTTAGAGTCAAACCATTGTAAAACGTATTTATTTGATGCACTTTGGTGAAACCGTGTTGTGGACATTTTCTCAAAAGCTCTTTAAATCGATCCCAAGACTCACTAAAAGTTTCCCCATATTTTTGCTCAAAATTGATTATTTCATTCCTTAAGGAAGTGGTCCGTGATGGTGGGAAAAAGTAGTTAATGAACTTGGTCTCTAAGTCGATCCATGTGGTAATACTTTGGGGTGGTTCCTTATCAAGCCAAATCCGGGCTTGTCCCTCGAGGGAAAAAGGAAAAAGTTGTAGGCGAACGGCCTCTTGTGGCACCCCATTGTATTTGACGGTATTTGCTAATTGGATGAATCGTTTGATATGAGCGTGTGGGTCATCATTAGTACGACCTAAAAATGGTGTAGCGGAAACCATTCGAATAAAATCCGGTTTAAGTTCAAAATGATTAGCTCCAATGGTCGGCACCACAATCGCGTCATCGTTTCCTTCAACGTGAGATTGAAGAATCTCAATCATTGGTCGATTATCCGTTGCCATCGTTATGTCGAAAGCTCGATTCTCGGGATCGGCTTGAATGACGGTCTTTTTGTTATTCTTCTTCTTCTTTTTGGAAGAATTAGAAGTATTTGGTACACCACTCGGTATGTATGTACGCGCGCGAGTGCGCATACAATTAAAACTTTGGAATGAGGTAGGTGACCTCGGTCGACTTTGAGAGGAAAAGGATTTTCCCTCTCGAGGAGCAATAGTAAAAAACTACAAAAATATATACTTAAGTACTACTTGAGTCGGCAAACCAATAATCGGTCGTCCCTCTCAATATACGCACAAGCAAGCGGGGAAACGAGGTGGCACAAAGCACTTAAAAACCTTTTTCCTTAGACGGCCTTTTATAGCGCGTCGCCTTATACCCACCTTATAGTTTGTATATGTCGAGTTCAAACGTCTTACTAGTATTTATCTATTTTGCCTTTTTATTTCGTTTAGGATTCGACTACAATAGTTAGGTGATGAAATCCCAACTAAGGCTTATTTGAAAAGTAGGTAAATTATTGTGCTACGTAATATACTATAGTAAAAGAAAAATCTTTTTGTATTTTTTAGAAAAATATATATTCACAATAAAAAATCGAAAGAAATCGAAATAAAAATTAACACTAATACGTAATATTTTTGGTGTAATACTTTTAGGAAAAAGTATTACTTTTGGATTTTTTTAATTTTTTTTGTTGCAATTCTTAGGAAAGAAATTGCTTTGTGGTTTTTTAATTTTTTTGTAATTTTATGTTTTTGATTTTTTTGTGTTTTTGATTTTTTTTTGCAAGAAAATTAACGTTCAAGAAGAACGGATCCCAAAATCCAAACGTCTTCACGAAAAATCGTCAATCGTACGAGCGAAGCGGCAGCGGCGCCATTTGAAAAAGAGATTTTGTCACCCTTTTTATATTATTTTTTTATCGTTCCTCGACTCACTCGAATTGATTAGCAATTATCGTAACGACTTGATTTGTTTTTGGTAAAATCTATTTTTGGAATTTTTAAACTAATTTAAATCTACTAATTAAAGGAAAACTATTATAATTGACTATTTAAACTATTAATTTGAAAATAAACTCTAACTAATTAATAAAACCTAAAAACTTTTAATTAAAATCTATTTTTAAACTAAACTAAATAAATTTGAAAAATAAAATTAAAGAATACTTTTAAAAGACTTTTATTTAAAACCTAAATTAATTTAAAGAAATAATAAAATATTTTTTTATCTTTTTTTTTTTTTTTTAAAAACTGAAAATTAAAGAAAACGTTTTAATTACTTATAATTAAAATTAAAATTAAATTAAACTATTATTAAACTTAATTAAAAGCTGACAGAACTAATTACTAATCCTATATTAGTTTCTAAATGTAAACTATTAAACAGAAGAAGCCCAGCGGAGTTGGGTGGGACGTTGGTCTGAATGCGAAAGGTCACGGGATCGAGTCCTGGAGTGGACGATTTATGCTAATTATTTTATAACCTTTTACCTTTGGAACTTATTTTTTTGGACAGTATACACCCTCAGACCAATTGGGTCTGAGGTGATAGCAGCAAAGTAAACAAAATAAGCAGGACAACAATAAGTCAAAACCAGATAACTCAAATAAGCAGTTTGCCAAATAAGCAGAATACCAAATAAGCTATAGACTCAAACACCTTATCGAAACTAAATAAGCAGATTCTAATGCTAACCGACTCCAAACATAATCGAAGAATCAAATAAGCAGATAACCAAATTAACTAGATTAGATAAACAGAAACAAATAAGCTGATTAAAACCTAAAATAAGCTAATCTAAACAGAAAACTGATTATCTAATAAACTATTCAACTATAAAACGCAGATCCAAACACCCTCGAAAACAGAATACAGATTCGAGCTATCTTAAACCTACAACTTAAACAAGACTAATTAAACGTAAGCAAATCCTAACAGCCTCAAATCCAAACACAATAATTCGATAACATAAGCAGTTTCAAACAATAGCTCAACAGATTAAAACACAAACTAAATAATAAACATCATAAACAATAAAATTAAAAGGAAGATCGAACCGTTTGGCGGAAACCTTTGGGACGTAGCGTCGCGCTGAGCGAGCTCAAACCGAAATCGTAACACCAAACAAACACCGCCTTCGATTTAAACCGTCAACACATCAACTTCTTCGATCCAACAAAACTAACACTGCCTTCATTCGAAGACCCGAGTACTAGCGAACCAAATTTTTTCGATAAACCTCCAGTGAGAGATTTACTTAACTTCTCTTTATTTTATTTTTTTTTATATTTTTTTTTATATTTTTTTTTAATTTTAATAAAGATGATACGAACAGTAACCAAATTTAAATGAATTAAAATTAACTTTAAGCAGTAACAATTACTTTGACAGAAAATAAATTGAGGCACCAAAATAAATCCAAAATAACTTTGATTAATAATAATAGAAATTACAGTGCTGGAAAATTAAAAGATTACAAAATTAAAACCCTAATTAACTATTTTTCTAGAAATTAAAAATAAAGAAAAGCATGATCATTACATGTGAAAGAGGGGTTTATATAAGGATCCCCTGAACCTTCTAGGCTTCCTTGGTGGCTACGGAGAATGATCTTGGCCCTTCAATCTCTTCTCTTCTTCTCTCTCTTTAATCGAACGGCTGTGATGATTCCCTCTCACATGGATTGCCAAGGTGGCACTCCTTGTGTTTCTTCTTTGGATGTTGATTGGTGGATTGGATGGATTGAGGTGTTCCCTCCAATAAAAAACAGCCACGTAGCACCTTCGTCCATCTTCATCTTCCGAAATACTTGGGAATTAATTCCCATACTCGTGCAAGGCACGTGGGATTAAAACCCCTATGTCAATTAACTTTTTTACCCAATTAGGGTTCATAGTGAATAGTGGTTTTTACTGGTTTTGAAAGGTTGAAGAATGGGGAAGAAAACCTTGTTTCCATCGAAAATGTGAGAGAGAAAGTGTGGGTATCGGTAACAGTTTACTCCATTAAATGGAGTGGGGGTAAATAAAAATCTGTTTTATTTAATGGAATAGGAAAAGGTGTGGTTGGTTGTTAACACGTGGGGGGGATTTACCGAGGGTTGACTGGGGCAAAGTTATGTTTGTATCGGATAATAGGTGGATAGGTAAACAATTTTTTAAAGAAAGGGTGTGGGGTAAATATTGAACGTGAAGTGAGTGTATTTATGTTGACCACCAAATTGACTAAGCAATATGTGAATACTTTAACCGTCCTTTTAACCAAATGGGCTATTGAGCCCAAGTTTCTATATCATTCGTCTAACACATGTTTTTGGGCCTTTTGGGCTTTTTGTGCTTGTAGTCATTTATCAAGCAACATTTAAATGGACTTTTAAGCCCATTAACCCGAATGTGGGACCCATCAGCTCGTTTAACTCCACAAATATTAAATCCACTAAAACAAGCTCGGTTTTGGCTTCCTCGATCTTTTTCATCAATCCCGTGTCGGTTTTCATTGGTTTCCGTGATCTTTGCACACTTTTGGTCTTTCGTCTTTGTCTTTGTTTCTTCTTGGACTTTTCTTCGACATTTGACCGTGAAATCCCGTGTTTTATCTTCTTTTGATCATTTGTACCTATTTATCACACAAAACACAAAACCACGCGTAATTCCGACATTTATAATAATAAACACATGATTTGGTCTTGTTTTTCCTTGATTTTAGTGGCAAAAGGATAAGTGTTTACACACTTATTAAATCCCCTACACTTGACCATTGCAATGACCCCATGCAATGCATAGTTAAAAAGCAAAGAGTTACATCTTTCTCATAATCAATCCATCCCGGCATTTATTTATTATTACTACTACGGAAAGATAAAAACTTAAAAGGAAACAAAAATTAAAATGATAACTTGGAAATTATTCGATGGAAGAAACTCGTTAAGAAGTCTAAGACTTGGATTAGGGCTTTGGTGTCATGAATATTAATCATCCTCAAGTTTCACGTTCCCCAAACTAAGCTTAAAAACGAGATCATTGTTAATATAAGTTAGCACAACTAACACTTACTCATGTGGTTTAGTTAATCACTTAGACCCCCTTATTCCTACGGTGTATCTCTTATATTTTATTTTTGTCTTGAATGATCACGAGGATGCATTTTTGACTTATTTCGATAATTTATTAAGGCCGAAAATAAAGTGGGACGATTTAATCAATAGTTAGCTAAAGGACAAAATCTTTTAAAACTGCTTCTCGAAACCTCAAAAAGTTCATATCTTGGCATAACTCGTTTCACGATTTGAGACCTTTCTCGGACCGATATTTGGCTTGTACTTCAAACTTCAAATCTTGAGAGACGATCTTGAAATTATGGTCTTCTCTTCATTTTGGTATACATCTTCATAAGGAGTGAAAGATGCTTCAAACTTTGACCACGACTTCTTCATTTATCCTCTTCTTTATTTAGGATTTTGATATACAACGATCCGCCTCCTTTTCGGACTTGGATCTATTTATCCTCATACCTTGTTAGGGTCTTTTTGGATAGACTTCTCCATGATCTTTAGGGGAGTAATTGCTTCTCGTCGTGTGTCTTGATCCTTCATTTTGATTTGGATTAATGATCTTCACATCATCTTAGGATCTTTAGCAAAAAGTGAATCCTCATGCCTTGTTAGGGCCTTTTTGGACTCGGGTATCCTCATGCCTTGTTAGGGCCTTTTTGGATAAGCCAATCTTCGCGTCCCGTTTCAATAAGTTATGCCTTGGCTATGAACTCTAATTAATACCGAGCAACTTTTAAACGATCTTGTGCTAGAAGCTAAGTAACCTTTTAAATCGTACAACCTTATTTATTGCAAATATATTTATTAACAAGTGATGGGAGAAAAAGCTCATAACTAACTCACATAAGTTAATGAAAGAATACCGAACTTATAATTAACTCTATCATCTCTCGTTCTCCACAATTTAAAATCTCAAGGAATGAGACTCGTGGATGCTTAGCCTAATAAACCAATTAAGGTCCATATGGTTAAGGATACTAGCTAGAGTAAACTAGGATAAGTAAACTCGGGTTGAGTCAAAATATTCAAGACGGGCCTAATATATCAAAGACATCTAAACTTGTTAAAACCATTTTATTTTTATTTTTATTTTTTTATTTTTTTATTTTTTATTTTATTTTATTTATTTATTTTTTTTTTGAAATGGAAATTATTACGAGGCGATAATAAAAGGGAAGAAATTAAATAAAAAAATATTACTAGGCCAAAATAGATCAAAAATTTGAAAAACGTTGAAAATTTTTTAAATTTTCCGGTAAAATGGGGTCAAATTCATGGAAAAGGCCACTAAAATTTCGATAGAAATCCCCCCTACACTTAAGATAAACATTGCCCTCAATGTTTAAGCATGTGGGAGAATAAACTCCCCTACACTTAGGACATTGAGTGCGTTGTTTAAATCGAGTTAAGGAAAGGACAACTAAAGTGATTACATTTATTCGTTTTAAGATAGAATCACAATAGCAAAAACTTATCGAAGGAACCGGGTACACGGGTAACACGGGAACACGGGTCACGTCAAAAGTACCAAAAGTGGATCATCAGAGCACATATCCCTGCACAATCACAACACACAAAACAAACAACCTACTCGGCTCCCCCCTACACTTATTGGTGAAAATTGGTAAAAAAGGGTAAAAATCTAACCTAGTTAAACGATGCTTGATTTTTAATCACGAGTCTCTAGCTCGACTCGATTTCCCGAATGTCATCATTCAAATGGGAAAATCATGGAACAACCGAGATTTCCAAGGGAGGAAAATCTCTCCATGATAAAGGGGTGAAGTAAAGTCAAATAAGGCATACCCCATGAAAAATCCACCCGGGTCAAACACATAATTTCCATCACAAAAGGAAATAAACCCCGAGGTGGTACGCAAATCATAGAAAAGTGGAGTATCCTTTGGCAAAAGTCTCGTACAAGTAAAGGTAAGGTGGTATGGCAATGAAAGCACAAAGGTCTCTATACCCGGATCAAACACCGGTTCCTTAATGGGAAAATAGCAAGAGGTAGTGACATTTAAGCTCAAAACATCATCAAAATCCAAAGTGGGAAAGTCATCCTCTTCCAAACTTGATGTGAAAACATAAGTATCGTCGGAGTCATAGGAAAACTCTTCCTCATGAGGAAAATAGGTATTTAGAAAGATATCTAAATCCTCCTCAAATGGAATAACCTCTAAAGTAGGTATGATCTCTAAGAGTGGAGGATCCTCCTCAATAGTCATGACCTCTAAAATTGGAGTATAGAAGTCAAAAGGAGTCTCCATGGAAGAATCACTCATAGAGATATGAGGTGTATTAAGATTATGGGGTGGGTCATCAAAATTAATGAGATCACTTAAAGAAGTGTCATCATCATAGGTATCAAAGATTGGTGAATCATAAATGGGTGGGTCGAAAGTGGGTGGGTCAAAAGACGAGTCGTCTAAGCCGAATATAGTGTGAGCACTTGAAGAAGTGTCATCACTATCGGTGTCATAAATGGGAGTTTCAAGAAATTGAGGCTCTAAGGGAAGGGATGAGTTTATCACAAAATCATTTTGAGTAGACTTTTCAATTCCAAAAGGATTTATAAAAATCTCGTCATCATTATAATTAAGAACATCAATCATATTGACCGACTCTTTTCCATTTGATTAATTTGTGATTTTTCCCATTTTAAAAACTTGTTGTTCATCCCGAACCCTAAGAATTAACTCCCCTTCGGCTACATCAACTAAGGCTCTTCCGGACCTTAAGAATGGTCTACCAAGTATTAACGGAATACGAGGATCCATCTCATAGTCGACGACGACAAAGTCCACGGGAAAAGTGAATGTACCGACTCGAACAAAAACATCTTCGGCAATACCAACGGGGTATGCGAGAGTTCGATTAGCTAATTCTAAAGTCATACGAGTCGGTACAAGGTCGGGTAATGACAATTGTTTCCAAACCGAAAGTGGCATAAGATTGATGCTAGCGCCGAGATCCGCTAAAGCCATACAATCATTGATTTGAGGAAACGAGCAAGGTAACACGAATCGTCCCGGATCTCCTAGCTTTTCGGGAAGCTCTTTGAGAAGAACCGCGGAACAATTCTCATTTAAACGGGTGTTAACGAGCTCAACCATTTTTTCTTTCTTATTGAGCAAATCTTTAAACATTTTGACAAATTTTGGCATTTGAGCAAGTGCTTCAATAAGGCTAACGTTAACATTCACGTTGGATATCATTTCAAAAAGTTAGAGACATGAATGTCATCTTTGTTGAGTACTTTAGTCTTGCCTAACCTAGATGGATAAGGAATATTAGGCTTAGGTTGAGAAGGAGAAGGACTCGCTTCTTGAACAACCGTAGGAATAGGCTCTTTCGGCAATGGAGGACTAGAACTAGGAGTGGTAGTGGGCGGAATCACCGAGGGGGAGTAGGATTACTCATTATAACCTCCGGGCCTTGTCTCTCCTTTTCGGGCGAAGAGATGGAAGGTCCCACTAAAGTGGCTCCACTTCGAGTATTGATAGCACTCACATTAGCACGAGGGTTAATCTCGGTATTGGATGGTAAGGCACCTTGGGGTCGAAGGGTTTGCAACATAGTCAAAAATCTCTTATCGTTGGACTCTTGCATTTGTCTAGTGGATGCTTGCATAGCTTGCATGATTTTCTCATGTTCGGTCAATTTTTGTAGAACCAAGTCCATTTGAGGGTTTTGCATATTCATTTGATTGAACCCTTGATTATTAACCCCTTGATTAGGAAAACCTTGGTTTTGATATTGAGATTGAAAACCGTTGTTATTATAAAAACCTTGGTTATTATTTTGAAAACCTTGATTTTGACCATTAAAATTCCCTTGATTAGCATTCCCTTGAAAATTACCCATTTGAGGACCTTGGTTCCTATTTTGGTATTGGGTATTTTGGGCGGGTGGTGGTGGTCTTTGAGGTGCTACAAAACCCGGGGGAGCCAAATAATTAGTACTATTGTAAGACAAATGGTTAACATCAACATTAGGTTTAAATGGAACCCTTTCATTAGCATTAAAAGCACAAACTTGTTGTTGTTGATTATTGTAAACCTTGTCACAATTGAAATATGAATGTGGTCCACCACAAGTCTCACACGTGTCACTATTATCTTTCACGGCATGCACATGCGTAGTGAGGGCATCGGTTCTTAGAGCAAGGGTTTTCACAATTGAAGTAAGCTCCTTAATTTGATCATTCACCTCATTATTACTCGTACTAGCACTTGCCATATTAGCCCTAACACTTTTGGTTTGCACTTTTGCCTTGTTCTCAATAATGGCCCAAGCCTCGTTCATGGTTTTCACAAGAATATTGCCCCCCGCGGCACTATTAAGTGAGTCTTGGTCATTTAGAGTCAAACCATTGTAAAACGTATTTATTTGATGCACTTTGGTGAAACCGTGTTGTGGACATTTTCTCAAAAGCTCTTTAAATCGATCCCAAGACTCACTAAAAGTTTCCCCATATTTTTGCTCAAAATTGATTATTTCATTCCTTAAGGAAGTGGTCCGTGATGGTGGGAAAAAGTAGTTAATGAACTTGGTCTCTAAGTCGATCCATGTGGTAATACTTTGGGGTGGTTCCTTATCAAGCCAAATCCGGGCTTGTCCCTCGAGGGAAAAAGGAAAAAGTTGTAGGCGAACGGCCTCTTGTGGCACCCCATTGTATTTGACGGTATTTGCTAATTGGATGAATCGTTTGATATGAGCGTGTGGGTCATCATTAGTACGACCTAAAAATGGTGTAGCGGAAACCATTCGAATAAAATCCGGTTTAAGTTCAAAATGATTAGCTCCAATGGTCGGCACCACAATCGCGTCATCGTTTCCTTCAACGTGAGATTGAAGAATCTCAATCATTGGTCGATTATCCGTTGCCATCGTTATGTCGAAAGCTCGATTCTCGGGATCGGCTTGAATGACGGTCTTTTTGTTATTCTTCTTCTTCTTTTTGGAAGAATTAGAAGTATTTGGTACACCACTCGGTATGTATGTACGTGCGCGAGTGCGCATACAATTAAAACTTTGGAATGAGGTAGGTGACCTCGGTCGACTTTGAGAGGAAAAGGATTTCCCTCTCGAGGAGCAATAGTAAAAAGCTACAAAAATATATACTTAAGTACTACTTGAGTCGGCAAACCAATAATCGGTCGTCCCTCTCAATATACGCACAAGCAAGCGGGGAAACGAGGTGGCACAAAGCACTTAAAAACCTTTTTCCTTAGACGGCCTTTTATAGCGCGTCGCCTTATACCCACCTTATAGTTTGTATATGTCGAGTTCAAACGTCTTACTAGTATTTATCTATTTTGCCTTTTTATTTCGTTTAGGATTCGACTACAATAGTTAGGTGATGAAATCCCAACTAAGGCTTATTTGAAAAGTAGGTAAATTATTGTGCTACGTAATATACTATAGTAAAAGAAAAATCTTTTTGTATTTTTTAGAAAAATATATATTCACAATAAAAAATCGAAAGAAATCGAAATAAAAATTAACACTAATACGTAATATTTTTGGTGTAATACTTTTAGGAAAAAGTATTACTTTTGGATTTTTTTAATTTTTTTTGTTGCAATTCTTAGGAAAGAAATTGCTTTGTGGTTTTTTAATTTTTTTGTAATTTTATGTTTTTGATTTTTTTGTGTTTTTGATTTTTTTTTGCAAGAAAATTAACGTTCAAGAAGAACGGATCCCAAAATCCAAACGTCTTCACGAAAAATCGTCAATCGTACGAGCGAAGCGGCAGCGGCGCCATTTGAAAAAGAGATTTTGTCACCCTTTTTATATTATTTTTTTTATCGTTCCTCGACTCACTCGAATTGATTAGCAATTATCGTAACGACTTGATTTGTTTTTGGTAAAATCTATTTTTGGAATTTTTAAACTAATTTAAATCTACTAATTAAAGGAAAACTATTATAATTGACTATTTAAACTATTAATTTGAAAATAAACTCTAACTAATTAATAAAACCTAAAAACTTTTAATTAAAATCTATTTTTAAACTAAACTAAATAAATTTGAAAAATAAAATTAAAGAAAACTTTTAAAAGACTTTTATTTAAAACCTAAATTAATTTAAAGAAATAATAAAATATTTTTTTATCTTTTTTTTTTTTTAAAACTGAAAATTAAAGAAAACGTTTTAATTACTTATAATTAAAATTAAAATTAAATTAAACTATTATTAAACTTAATTAAAAGCTGACAGAACTAATTACTAATCCTATATTAGTTTCTAAATGTAAACTATTAAACAGAAGAAGCCCAGCGGAGTTGGGTGGGACGTTGGTCTGAATGCGAAAGGTCACGGGATCGAGTCCTGGAGTGGACGATTTATGCTAATTATTTTATAACCTTTTACCTTTGGAACTTATTTTTTTGGACAATATACACCCTCAGACCAATTGGGTCTGAGGTTATAGCAGCAAAGTAAACAAAATAAGCAGGACATCAATAAGTCAAAACCAGATAACTCAAATAAGCAGTTTGCCAAATAAGCAGAATACCAAATAAGCTATAGACTCAAACACCTTATCGAAACTAAATAAGCAGATTCTAATGCTAACCGACTCCAAACATAATCGAAGAATCAAATAAGCAGATAACCAAATTAACTAGATTAGATAAACAGAAACAAATAAGCTGATTAAAACCTAAAATAAGCTAATCTAAACAGAAAACTGATTATCTAATAAACTATTCAACTATAAAACGCAGATCCAAACACCCTCGAAAACAGAATACAGATTCGAGCTATCTTAAACCTACAACTTAAACAAGACTAATTAAACGTAAGCAAATCCTAACAGCCTCAAATCCAAACACAATAATTCGATAACATAAGCAGTTTCAAACAATAGCTCAACAGATTAAAACACAAACTAAATAATAAACATCATAAACAATAAAATTAAAAGGAAGATCGAACCGTTTGGCGAAAACCTTTGGGACGTAGCGTCGCGCTGAGCGAGCTCAAACCGAAATCGTAACACCAAACAAACACCGCCTTCGATTTAAACCGTCAACACATCAACTTCTTCGATCCAACAAAACTAACACTGCCTTCATTCGAAGACCCGAGTACTAGCGAACCAAATTTTTTCGATAAACCTCCAGTGAGAGATTTACTTAACTTCTCTTTATTTTATTTTTTTTTTTATATATTATTTTTTTTTTATTATAATAAAGATGATACGAACAGTAACCAAATTTAAATGAATTAAAATTAACTTTAAGCAGTAACAATTACTTTGACAGAAAATAAATTGAGGCACCAAAATAAATCCAAAATAACTTTGATTAATAATAATAGAAATTACAGTGCTGGAAAATTAAAATATTACAAAATTAAAACCCTAATTAACTATTTTTCTAGAAATTAAAAATAAAGAAAAGCATGATCATTACATGTGAAAGAGGGGTTTATATAAGGATCCCCTGAACCTTCTAGGCTTCCTTGGTGGCTACGGAGAATGATCTTGGCCCTTCAATCTCTTCTCTTCTTCTCTCTCTTTAATCGAACGACTGTGATGATTCCCTCTCACATGGATTGCCAAGGTGGCACTCCTTGTGTTTCTTCTTTGGATGTTGATTGGTGGATTGGATGGATTGAGGTGTTCCCTCCAATAAAAAACAGCCACGTAGCACCTTCGTCCATCTTCATCTTCCGAAATACTTGGGAATTAATTCCCATACTCGTGCAAGGCACGTGGGATTAAAACCCCTATGTCAATTAACTTTTTTACCCAATTAGGGTTCATAGTGAATAGTGGTTTTTACTGGTTTTGAAAGGTTGAAGAATGGGGAAGAAAACCTTGTTTCCATCGAAAATGTGAGAGAGAAAGTGTGGGTATCGGTAACAGTTTACTCCATTAAATGGAGTGGGGGTAAATAAAAATCTGTTTTATTTAATGGAATAGGAAAAGGTGTGGTTGGTTGTTAACACGTGGGGGGGATTTACCGAGGGTTGACTGGGGCAAAGTTATGTTTGTATCGGATAATGGGGTGGATAGGTAAACAATTTTTTAAAGAAAGGGTGTGGGGTAAATATTGAACGTGAAGTGAGTGTATTTATGTTGACCACCAAATTGACTAAGCAATATGTGAATACTTTAACCGTCCTTTTAACCAAATGGGCTATTGAGCCCAAGTTTCTATATCATTCGTCTAACACATGTTTTTGGGCCTTTTGGGCTTTTTGGGCTTGTAGTCATTTATCAAGCAACATTTAAATGGACTTTTAAGCCCATTAACCCGAATGTGGGACCCATCAGCTCGTTTAACTCCACAAATATTAAATCCACTAAAACAAGCTCGGTTTTGGCTTCCTCGATCTTTTTCATCAATCCCGTGTCGGTTTTCATTGGTTTCCGTGATCTTTGCACACTTTTGGTCTTTCTTCTTTGTCTTTGTTTCTTCTTGGACTTTTCTTCGACATTTGACCGTGAAATCCCGTGTTTTATCTTCTTTTGATCATTTGTACCTATTTATCACACAAAACACAAAACCACGCGTAATTCCGACATTTATAATAATAAACACATGATTTGGTCTTGTTTTTCCTTGATTTTAGTGGCAAAAGGATAAGTGTTTACACACTTATTAGGATGCAAAGAAAAGATGTCTATGTATATGATAACGATACTTCAAATATTACAAAAATCAATCATCACTTGAAGAGCGTAGACGGCAATAGGTTGGATGGCTACATCATGTGTGTCCTTTGGTGCAGTGTCAGTGGCATGATAACATGAATTGTTTCCTGAACCTATGACTGAATAAAAGTTTAAGTGACGGTTGATTCCTTCTGGATGTAATTATCCACAAGCATATTGAGTATTGACACTTGACCCCTTAGACCCATTAAGAATTAGACAACATGGACCTATCGTAGTTCGCATCTGCTCCTACCTTTAAGCATAATGCTCCTCACACCTTCAAACACAAAATGGTGAGGATTATTTTTTCCAAACCATCCAGCCATCAATAGTCACATTCCCATGAAAAATATCAAAGTCAATGATAAAAACGCCCTTTAGTCCATGAACTCATTAAGCATATCGAGATGCAATAACTATATTATTGAAGACACTGGGAACAACCAATTCGGGGCAGCATGATTTCTAGGTCTTATCAATGCAAAACCAATTGGAGTGTACACATTTATTTTTTATTCTGCCACCTACATAGAAAAAACTTTAGATTATTTTTACTTGGGGACTCATTTAACGGAGGGAAACAGTGATGTAAAGGTTGAAACCTAAATAAAATACTCATGTGTAAAATGAACATATTTGCATAACCCAAAAGAGATTTCTAAACTACACAACGTATAATTAGCCACCTTTATTTGTTGCCAGGTTGGATAAGTGCTGCTCTCTACGCATCTGTAAGGCACCAACCAGCTGTGGGTATGTCGCATTCCATACGTATGAACTCTCATGGAAATGTGTTCCATGAGTCCGGATCTCCACCAGTCTCAGAAGCTTCTCGTCAATCAGAAATTTTGGCTCGCAACATCAATAGAAAAATTTGAACTGAGTCAAGGTCTGAGATCTGCTCAAGGGAGCCTTAAAAAACGCTCGTCACATCCCACCCCTTGATTAATATATTGGTCTCTATATTATAGTACCCGTTACACCAGCCATTCTGCCATTTCTGATAAAGAATCACCCAACCACATAAAATGATAATATTTGAACCCTATTCACGAACAGCAACAAAAAACTGTCCCTTCTAGCTTTAATCAATTGTGTAAATACCCGTAATATAAAGTTTCTATTAACATATTACAGTACACCGCCAGGCAATGGCCCTCAGGATTACACCAGGGTCCCCTACAACAAACTTCCTCGCAAAAAGGAACACCTCGAATATGCATATCTAAGAAAACTATAATTAAACAAATTTAACCCAACAAAACTACAATCAGACAATATTTTCAAGTATGAAAAAAGCAAACGATCATTACCTTAAAGGTCCAAATAAATCCACACAACGTATAATTAGCCACCTTTGTTGCCAGGTTGGATAAGTGCGTCCTCTACGCATTTGTAGGGCACCAATATGTTATCACACTTCAAGTCTCTAGGATTGATAGGAAGCTCTTGATTGTGAAGCTATGTCAACCCTCTTCTAGTATCTAAATACATATATGACCACAGTTTGGACCTTACTAGAATTAAACTTTGATAAAAGAGAGAAAACGTAAACTTACCATATAAATGAGTACCTAAATTATGCTCTACCATACAAAGTGTCTAGAACAAAGTGGGCCTTTCAGAGCTCGCTCCACACCCTAACTTCCATTAACAGTCATCCGACCGATAAAATAATCAAATAAACGCTTATAAGATGGACACTATGTTAGCCTCAAAATATTGAGTCAAACAAGAATGCTCGGTCATATGTTTATTATGTATCGTATATTAGAACGTTGTAATAGGTAGTAGGTTAGTCGTGTATTACGGGCTTAACTTTAAGCTAAGGTTCATTCATTAGTAACCAAAGCCCAAAAGGAAAACCCGACCCATTATCATATAGCCCATCATGCCACATGTAGGCAAGGCTATATAAACCTCTCCTTGCATGTAAGGAGAGGTTGGATGGTCATTCTATTTTTTTAAATCTAACATTTCACAAGTTTTCACACACTTCTCACTCTCTTTTCTCTCTCTAGTTTCTCTCTCTAGATTTTTTCTATTTTCTACCTTTCTTTCTTCTTTATTCGTATAGAACCATCATATTAAGGGACAATAATTGGTATCAATCGCCATGGGGTAGTTTTTGTGATTCGTTGTTGCTATTATATTAGGTTCGTGTGATTTACACCTAACATCATCCCGAATTCAAGTAGTTTCTTGTTTTTCATTGTGTTTCGTGTTCTAAATCATACATTAGATTATCCACATACTTGTGGTAAGATTTTGGTTACTTTGGTTTGGATTGTAACACAAATTCCCAGGTAAATATCTCATCTTTCTTGTTGCCTAAAGTCTCGAACTTTTTTATTGGTTACGTTCTGAATATTGCGATCGCATAAACCTGGGGTTTCTACTTGCAATCCAATATCACGATCACTCGTTACGATCACTCGTTACGATCACTCGTTACGATCACTCGTTACGATCACTAGTTACGATCACTCGTTACGATCACTCGTTACGATCCCTCGTTACGATCACTCGTTACGATCACTCGTTACGATCACTCGTTACGATCACTCGTTACGATCACTCGTTACGATCACTCGTTACGATCACTCGTTACGATCACTTGTTGCGATCAAGTGTTACGATCGGTGATTGCGATCGAGTGTTGCGATCAGGGTTACGATCTTGTGTCGCGATCAGAGGTTACGATCAGACTGCGATCAGACTATGATCTAAGAGTACGATCAAGGACTACGATCTAAGAGTACGATCAGGGTTGCGATCTAAGAGTACGATCAAGGTTGCGATCTAAGAGTACGATCTAAGAGTATAATCAAGGACTACGATCTAAGAGTGCGATCTAAGAGTGCGATGGGTGACATTGCGATGGACATCTAAATTTTGTTAGAGTATTTTTTAGACTTAGCCACTAGTTTTAGGCTATTTCTAGCTCGATTTCAAAATTTGGTGATTACAAATTTTTTAGGTCTACCGTTTTGTCGGACTGAGGAATTTATTGTCGGACTGTGAAAAATCCCAATTTTCGGAATTTCAACAACAAAACAATCACAACACAAATACTTAAGATCCACATTCAATTCATCATTTCAGAGAATATTGAGATGGGTTCTACTGCAGAATATCGTGTGACGAACAACAACATAATGGTGGCGGGTAACAAAGAGAGACGACCAATGCTTGTGGCCGGTCGATATGCTCAATGGCAATCACGTTTTCTTCGATATCTTGATACAAGACCTAACGGTGATGCATTAAGGCAATGTATTAACGATAGATCATATGTTTTCTCGGATATCACTGTTCCTCATACACCAGCCACAGACACTATTCCAGAAATACCCGCAACCACAAGAAAAGAAACGTTATCTGATTTTACACCAGAGAAGCGTGCTTGGTATGATGCAGAAAAAGAAGCAATCTATATGATTCTAAGTGGAATTGGAGATGATATTTATTCCACGGTTGATGCATGTCCTACGGCACAAGAAATGTGGACGACTATTGAACGCTTGCAACAAGGAGAATCACTCAACAAGCAAGATGTTAAAACAAACTTGTTTTGGAACTTTGGTAAGTTTACTGCATTGGATGGAGAATAAATTGAGTCTTATTATTCACGATTCTACAAGATGACGAATGATATGACAAGAAACAACTTGGAGGTCTCCACCATGCAAGTCAATGTGCAATTTCTTCAGCAACTTCAACCAGAGTGGACACATTTTGTTACTTTGGTGAAACAATAGAAGCAGTTAGAAAAGGTAAACTATCACACTCTCTTTGATATCTTGAAACAATTTCAGCATGTGGCAAATGAAATTCGAGCTGAACGAGTTGCAAAGACGGCTAATCCACTTGCTCTAGTGTCTACCACTCAAGATCATCGATCTCGTAGTCTAAAGTCATACTCCATTCAATCATCCTCACCACGATATTCCACATCATCCAAGTCTTCATCCTCCACAAGATCATGCGGCAAAGAACCAAGAGCACCATCACCACCATATGAGTCATCATCTGAAGAGGATAGTGATGAAGATCAAGCTCAGAAGAATCGGGAAATGAAACAACAAATTGCTTTCATTATGAAGACCTACAAGAAAATCTTCAACCCCACCCACAACAATCTTCGAACATCATCCAACACAAAGAACCAATATGTTGAGAACCCTTCAAGGTATGACACACGTCGACGTGGTGAAAGTCCTTCTATGTATGATCGACGTAATCCAACAGATGTTGAGGATTCTGCAAGGTATGATCGACAAACTGCCAAGTATGATACTCAGAGGATTGCCACTGCTACTGGGAATAGAGAAACTGTTGGAACGCAAGTGGTTCAAAAAAGTGGAATTCAGTGTTATAATTGCCAAGGTTATGGGCATATGGCAAAGGAATGCAAAAAGCCGAAACAGGTTAGGGACTCTAGCTATCATAAAGAGAATATGTTGTTATGCAAGAAGATGGAAGCAAGGGTCAAATTGTCAGCTGAGGCAGGAGCCATGCTTGATGACACTGTTGATGAAGCCTCCGACCAAGAATTAGAAACACATTACTCGTATATGGCAAAGGTTGAAGAAGTTCTCAACGTCACTGAAGATGACAATGGCCCTATCTTTGACACTGAGCCACTCGGTAAGGTACACACCACTGCCGAATATAATGTGTTTGGCGATATTCATGGGCATAGTAAGCTACCCAATGCCATTAATGACACATGTATGATGGAAACGGTTGATGGTAATACCACACCTGATTCATCAGACATGTGCAATAATGAGTCTAAGGACGATCGACATGCAAATGAATATGATGAAGAGGAACGTTTTGCGCTTGCTAATTTAATTGCCACTTTACAAAAAGATATCAAAGAAACTAAAATGAGTCAAAAGCAATTAAAGAAGGCAAACGCAGCGATCACTCAAAACTTTGAAGAATGCAAAGCCACTCTAATTAAATCTAATGGGACCCTTGAAAGTTATAGAGCTGAGCTTCTTCAAACGACCAAAGATCTTGAGGGTTACAAGGGTAGTGCGTTAAAAAGTCAAAAGGACGATCTTGAAAAGAAATACAACGAAACTCTTGAGTTATTAACCAAAGAGAAACGTCATTTTAATGTTTTATTAATGGATGAACGTCAAAAAACGTACCTTACTACCACCAAAGTTAACGAACTTGAACAACGGCTTTTGTTGGATAACACCGAGTCTGCTAAAATTCTTGATGTTAAGAAACAAGAGGTTGAAATGTTAAATTAAGATTTCAAAAGTCGACATGATAAAGATACTGAAAAAGTAATGGAACTAGAAAAACAAGTCGAATTTTTTATGAAAGTTATTATAAAACGCATGACTCTATTCAAACCGTAAGAATGATAACACCTTCGTCTATGTTTAAGGGTCAAGCTAGCTTTGCAAGTCCTGATTATCTTGCCCAAGCTCAAGCTACGAACCCGCGCCTTTTATAGATGAGTCCGAATGGACCGATCCTGAATATCCTCTTGGTTATGATAAGACATCCCTTTGGGAAGAGGAGAGTAGATCACCGGTCAATAAAGAGTTTGTGAAACCATATAATTATGCTTATGAGAATAGTCTATATGGTCTTTTCACTACACAAAAACAAAAGTCTCGTGAGGAATTATTTTTAGAATGCAAACAAAGAAGAATTCAATGGAAGAAAGCTTTTGCTACTAAGAAAACTAACGTTTCTAAGTTCATCAACTACTTGCCTCTTGATGCTTCTAAAAGCAAGAGTAGGCATACATTTGGGTTTCTACAACATTACATTGATAATATTGTGGGTTTGCTATATAAGATCCGGTGGTCTTGGTGGGTGGTGGAAGGTAGTGGTAGCCATGGATGAATATAGAGAGAAGGTTGTGTGTGAAAAAAAAGAAAATGTATTAAAGTGAAATGGAAACACAAGCAACAACCCCTCCTTGGAAGCCTTGGAGGGTATATATAGTCAAACACCAACTTAACTATACATTATTTCCTAGTCTAGTCTAAGCGTGTGTGACTATGATAACTAATGGGAATTCTTAAATGTCATCACATAAAGTGAATTTCCAACAATCTTCCCCCATGGGACGACGTGTAGAATTCCTTACAATATTCTACCTAACAAGTACATAATGATTAAGAATAAAAGCTTCCATGAAGCGTCCAATGCTGATGAAGTCTTCTGAGGTCTTTGAATTCAAGTCTTCACTTCAAAACGACTCATCTTTAAAGTAACTTGTAGTAGAAATACTATAACGGCACGAGCTAAGTAATCCATATACTTCTGGTTAAGGTGAAGCTTCTGAATTAACTTCCCCCTAATTCATGCCACATAAACTTGATGTAGAAGCTTTTAATAGCTTCCCCCTAAACCGACAATCCTCATAAGCAACTTCAAAGCTTTCAATAAAGCTTAGAATGATTAAGCGCACAACGGAATTTAAAAAGCAAATCCCATCATATGAAATGATAATATTACTATGAGTGATTGAAAGTAAGGGGCACACCAAGTAGATCAACAACGTCGATTCTCACGCTTGAATAATTCTTCTGAATTTTTCTTCCCCCTGAGAGTTCAAGTTATGCATACTAGAAAGAATCAAGACATTTCTTCCCCCACGTAGTTGAAGAAAGTAAACCAATCCCAAGTATGAAGCCCAAATACTGAAGTGTACACTTTATCCCGTTCATGAAGTTGACATCGTAACACCAGAGTCAATTAAGTCTCAGAAATGCATATATCTTCTTCCGGAGATGCACTAGAGTCAATTAAGTCCCGAAAGTACATATCTCTACATATAGGATAATGATGATGAATAATTGCAACATCAAAACAATTAAACGTCGAATCAGTAGTGTACCGTTTAGAGATTGATAACGCAACGAGTTAAAACACTGATTTTCTCTGCGGTTATGACAAATGTCTTCCCGGAGTGTCTTCAAATCAAAAGAAGGTATGAAGTTCCTCACGTGTACTCGTTGTGCATTTAATGTGTCTTATTCTTCCCCCTTGATGGTTTCGAAACTCGGAACCAGCAATAAATCGTACGCACATGTACCTGAAATCTCATGAGAATAATAAATAAGCAGAATTATATATTTTGTGAGAATCAGTTGCTGATCGAAATACTCTACTCATAAACTTTCCATGGACATCTTTACCAACCCCCTTGAAAGCAATTTGAAGTGACCACTGATAGAATGAACCAGATACATCAAACGTGAAACTGAATAAGAATCCTTCGATCTTGTGACTTAAGCTTGCACTATTGTTGAACGAGGAATGGTGGAGAAATCTCTAAGTACCCAATACATTACTGAAGAAGTATATAAGCACAACACCTCTTGAAATTATCCACGTCGACTATGCACGTGACACTAACTACAACAATGTAGCTCATTAAGTGATAGTTATCCAAGTCATCATACAACCGCCCTGAACCCGGAAACTAGATAAACAAGTCTTCATTCTAAGATTAAGCACGAGCAAGTTATCTTCAAAGATAGAATAAGTTCACGCCTTTGATAAATTCGTCTTCAACTTCAAATAATTAATACCCGATCAAACAAATCCGTAGCCACTAAAAATATTGCCATTTTTCTTCGGTCTCGTCAAAATAAATTTTGTCACTTAGTCTCGTCACTTTGTTGTCACTTTGTCACGTCGATTATAACCATTAATACTTTAGCCCAGCTTTACTTATAAATCTCAGACAAGTGAGGCCCAACATATAGTTTTCTTACTCGTTCCAATAGAAAAATGAGTAATATCACCAACTTGCGTTTGATATTTACTTTACGAAGCAAAGATAGTCCCATAACATAGTAATAAAAGCAGCTCATGCCAAATGTTTACACAATCCCAAACAGATCAGGCCTGCCAACATTGTTATAACCCAATCCATATAGCATCAGAAATTAGTGACCCATGATAATCTTATACTCGGTTGACATAGATTAATGGTATAAAAAATGATACTCTAACCCCAATTTTTCTCACATAACACACCTAAACCTATCTCATCACATCCGCCCCCATCTACTTACATCTCTCAAACCCCCACATCGTTAACAACGACCCTCATCTATATCCCAGATCATCTAATCTCTAAAAATAGTTCATTTCACACGAACTGATTATACATCCCAACTTATCTATCAACAAAAAATACAATCCTTTATCAATCTCATGTGTCTTACCTTTCACAATCATACGAATCTACCATCAATTAAACCACAAGACGAAATCATTAATCATGGCCCAAACTACATGAAACCCTTTAAGTCATATTCTGATAATCAAAGTCAGTTAATGCGTGTGCATAAACATTCGAACTCATGTCGACACAACAGAGATGAGGCTTCAAGATCAATTAAAATCTTAGGTAGGTGTCACACTCCCAAAATATCAGAGTATAATGGCGACAAAAAGGGAGTGGTGACGTCATGATTATCATACGCACACAGTTACAAAGAACGACCTCTAAATGAGACGTTCGGAAAATAGATCACATGTAATTGATAAATTAAATAGTTTTAACCTAGTGCGGAAGCATAAAACTGGTCATAGTTACAAAACATAGTTTTCCAAGTAGTACAAATGATCTTTGTTTCAAAGAAATGACGGCAATGCATGAGACCTCACTTAGCATCTTCCTTCTTAATACCTGAGAAAAACATTGCTAAAGTGTCAACATAAAGTTGGTGAGTTCATAGGTTTAGTTAATTTGAAATGTTTAATGAACCACAAGATTTTCCCAAAAGTGATGACAATATAACAAATACAAAGTCATCCCAAAAGTATTTATTACAGTCTAAGCTCGTGACACCGAAGCGTTAACAACACCGGTAGTATAATCATATAAATGTAGCCCAACTGAATGCCTAAACCCACGACATCCTATCTCAGACTCAAATGAAACTGTGCCCGCTTGTCCCCTTGTTGGACAAGACAGACAGGGACGTCAATCCCGATAGATCTATCCATAACATTCGCGCTTACACAAAGTAATTAACGGTTCACGATTCACGGGCCAAAGCAACTGGGTTTTTAGTGGGACTTAGACTAATATATAAATCAGTAAATGCACTTGTGTTCATATGTTAAAATCAAGCAATGTCTCACCCCAAAAAGCAGTAAAAATAGTTAAGCATGGGGCTATAAACTCACCTCGTAATTCAGCAAAAAGGACGAAGGTAAAGGTAGCTCGAGAGTACGGTTACGCTAGCCGCGACCTGTTTAATTATAAGGATCGTGTTACGATATGAAAATTTATACTAGTAAAAAGACACGACACCCTAGTTGTGCTTGACAATACCTTTCGTTTACGGAAAGACACGATACATAAAAGTCGGTTATAAAACGATCGAGGTTTACGGGTTAAATTATACGTTTAAGTTACAAGTTTTCGCTTTGGGCTTTAAATAAACCCATACACCAACACTGGCCCAAACAAGACCATCATTCCCACCCCATGGCTCGGCCCAAGGGTTAATTAACCCGGCCCATGCCCAGGCGATACAAACAAGGAGAAAAGGAGTAAATATGTGTGTTTGTATCACACATAAATAAAAAACACACAGTCTATCTCTCTCCTCTCTCGAAACGCTCCCACCGCCCCACTCTCTCTCTCTCTCTAAAAAGTGGATCGGATCTTCAAATCCTCCATGGCTAAGATAGTTTTTAGGTTAAAAACTAAATCATTTGGGATGGTTTGTGGTGATTAAGTCGCGTGGGATGTGGGGTTTCATCCCCACATCAAACCGATTCGGTTTTTATGGTGTTCTTCCCCAGGGTTAAAGTTATCCATCATCAATCAAAGATAAGTTGTTCATCCCTCTTTTCTTTTAATAAAAATGGTTAAATGATTTTCGTTTATAAAAGATCTGTGGTTTTAAATCACTTGTATAAATATGCTGTGAACATAATGACTCTCGAATTTAATGATAAACAAATTAGGGTTTCGAAAATATTTGGGGGTTTTTCTAAATCTCATGTTTAAATACAATTAATTAACGTTTTCTTTTATAAAAACATGTTAATTTCAACATATAAATGATTTTATAAAAATTAGGGTTTCGGTCAAAATTGGGGGTTTATTCATACCTTGTTTCCAGTCAAATTAATTAATAGATTCGGGTTTGGATTGGGTTTAATTAGGGTTTTAATTAATAAAATCAAATTAAGGTTTATATAAATTGGGGGTTTTTGCATACGGTTGATTATTCAAAATTAAATGGCGTTTTTGGAATATATAAAGTATTAATTTCATAATTAAAAAGGTTTTCAATTTTTAGGTTTTCGAATTAAAAGGGGGTATTATACCCGCGGCATATTTGAGGGTTTTATGATGTTTCTGTAAAATGAAATGGTTAAGATCTTGGATTATGGTGACTTTGAATGGTAAGGGTTTCGGCAGAAAAACAAGGATCTTGGTTGTCTTGGTTTGGTTCTCGGTTTGGTCTCGGTTTGGGTCTCGGTTTGAGTCTTGGTTTGGTCTCGGTTTGGGTCGGTTTGGGTCTCGGTTTGGTTGGCAGAAATAATGGGGTCATGGTCATGTTCAAGTAACAAATGCTATGGTTTATCTTTTCAGTTTTATATTAAAATAGGACCGTGACAAAGACTAACACATTCATTTTATTTTCGCAGGTTTGGTTAATGACGAGCACAACTAAGATTTTATACAGGAAAAACGAAGAGATGGTTTAAAAGACTCACAATTGGATGATTAGGTTTCGGTTTGCAGGTGTGGACGAGAAGGATGGATCGGCTTGACACTACACTTCACTTTCACCCAGGAACTTTGTTTGAAAACTTGTCCAGGAACTATTATTGTAATATTTGGACTGTGAATACTTTGTGTGTTATGTTTTGACATTGGATAAACTTTGGACTGTATTTAATCTTGTATTATTAGTTTAGGGTTAGTCTCAAACTGAATTTGGTAAGCTTGTGATGTACCCATTTTGGGTAAACTTGGCATGTGTGCTGGATTGTAGTGCTTAGTGGATGAATAAACTATGAAATTAAGTTGTGACTGAAAATACACACTTGCTAAACAAGTCTTTTGAATTAAAAGTGTATAAGGGTTCATAATTTAAATGTTTGTACATGAGGCACCAATATACCACTCGGCTCGGGTTTGTCGAATGTTTAAGTCTTAGACTCGATAACAAGTTGACACACGATCCAAATCAAAGACAAATATGCGTGACCTCAAGGGATTCAGTAAGTACTTCAAATAGACCTACAACAAAACATAATACGTTTAACAACTTCGTGTATTACATTCATAATTTAGTAGACACAAAAACTCGAGATGTTACATTCGCTCTCCCTAAAAAGGGCTTTGTCCGCAAAGCAAAGTAAATAACACATTTATATCGACAACTCCTCGGTAAATAATTAAAGTACTCCTACTATATGAAGAATTTACGATAGAAATTTGACGGATGTCACAGTATTCCCATGTTTTAGAGATTTCGTCATGAAATCAGGACGTTGTTATAGTAGGATGATTAGCGAAAAGATGAGGATACTTGCTCTTGAATTGGTCTTCACGTTCCCACGTGTATTCTGGACCTCTACGCGCATTCCAACGGATTTTTACAATAGGTATATGGCTTTGCTTGAGTTGTCTGACTTGACGGTCCATAACTTCTACTGGTTCTTCTACAAAGTTGAGTTTGTCGTCGAGTTGAATCTCTTCTAAAGGAATAACGAGTGTCTCGTCGGCTAAACATTTCTTCAGATTGCAAATGTGGAACACATTATGCACTCGGCTAAGTTCCTGGGGTAATTCCAAACGATAGGCTACGGGGCCAATCCTCTCTATAATCTTGAAGGGTCCAATGTAACGAGGATTCAACTTTCCACGCTTTCCAAAGCGAATCACACCCTTCCAAGGTGAGACCTTCAACATGACTCTATCACCAACCACAAACTCAAGAGGTTTGCGTCTCATGTCGGCATAACTCTTTTGTCGATCTCTTGCGGCTTGCATACGGCTCTTGATCTTAAAGATCTTCTCAGTAGTCTCGTGTATGATCTCGGGTCCAGTGAGTTGTGCTTCACCAACCTCTGCCCAACACACGGGTGAACGACACTTCCTACCATACAGTGCTTCGAACGGTGCTGCCTTAATGCTAGTGTGATAACTATTGTTGTATGAGAACTCCACCAGGGGTAGGTGTCTATCCCATCTATTTCCGAAGTCAATCACACAAGCCCTCAGCATATCTTCTAAGGTTTGAATGGTCCTTTCACTTTGACCGTCAGTTTGGGGATGGTACGCAGTGCTCATATCCAATTGCGTTCCCAATGCCTTCTACAGCGACTTCCAGAACTGCGAAGTAAATCGGCTGTCTCGGTCGGAGATTATAGACACAGGCACACCATGCTTCGTGACTACTTCCTCCAAGTATGTTCTTGCTAACTTATCCATTCCATCGGTCTCTTTGATTGGTATGAAATGAGCCGATTTGGTGAGTCGGTCGACGATTACCCAAATGGTGTCAAATCCGGCTGAGGTTTTTGGTAGCTTAGTAATGAAATCCATAGTGATCCTTTCCCACTTCCATTCTGGCAGTTCGGGTTGGACCAATAATCCTGATGGTTTCATATGCTCGGCCTTAACCTTGTCACAAGTCAAGCACTTGCTAACGTATGTAGCAATATCCGCCTTCATGTTCGGCCACCAATACAACATCTTCAGATCATGATACATTTTGTCAGATCCCGGATGTATGGAGTATTTTGACTTATCCGACTCATGCATAATCAAAGATCGTAGGTCACCATGGCACGGTAACCAACTCCTATTATCAAGGCATAACGTTCCATCCGAGTGAGCTTCTAACTTCTTTATCATGCCTTCAACATCTTCAGTCTTGAGAATTTCTTCCTCGACTGCCTCTTTCTGAGCCTTGAGAATTAAGGATGGAAGGTCTAAGTCAATGGTCATCACCAAGGCCTTCACCCTAAGAACTCTCTCCTTTCGACTCAAAGCGTCAGCCACGACATTTGCCTTGCCCGGGTGATAACGGATCTCGCAATCGTAATCACTGAGCAACTCTAGCCAACGTCGTTGTCTCATGTTGAGTTCCTTTTGATTCAAAATGTGTTGTAGACTCTTATGATAAGTGAATACAACACACTTAGTACCATAAAGGTAGTGTCTCCAAATCTTCAGGGCAAACACCACTGCTCCCAACTCTAGGTCATGAGTTGTGTAGTTCTTCTCGTGCACTTTTAGTTGTCTTGATGCGTAAGCTATGACCTTAGTCCTTTGCATCAGTACCGCACCTAACCCTTTTATGGATGCATCACAATACACCACAAAGTCTTCATTACCCTCGGGTAGGGCTAGTATAGGTGCTTCACACAACATCTGCTTCAATGTCTGAAATGCCAAATCTTGATCCTCTTTCCACTCAAATTTCTTGTCCTTTTGAGTCAACTCCGTCATAGGTTTAGCTATCTTGGAGAAACCTTCAATGAATCTCCTATAGTAACCAGCAAGACCTAAAAATTGGTGGATCTCCGTGGGTGTTGTTGGAGTCGCCCAATCTTTCACGGCCTCGATCTTAGCAGGATCAACGTGAATACCACTGCTGTTGATTACACGCCCAAGGAATTGCACCGTGTTTATCCAAAACTCACATTTGGAAAACTTTGCATATAGCTTCTCCTTCCTTAGCAGCTCTAGTATGGTCTTCAAATGTTCCTTGTGTTCTTCTTCATTACGAGAATAGATGAGAATATCATCGATAAATACAATCACAAACTTGTCCAAGTATGGTTTGCAAACTCGGTTCATGAGATCCATGAATACCGCAGGCGCGTTTGTCAAACCGAAAGGCATAACTTGGAACTCGTAGTGTCCGTACCGGGTTCTAAAAGCCGTCTTATGAACGTCTTCCTCTCTAACCCTTAGCTGATGATATCCTGACATTAAATCGATCTTCGAGTATATGCTAGATCCTTGCAATTGGTCGAAAGATCGTCAATTCTTGGCAATGGGTAACGGTTCTTTATCGTCAGCTTATTCAATTCTCGGTAATCGATACACATCCTAAAGGATCCATCTTTCTTTTTGACAAATAAGACCGGTGCTCCCCAAGGTGAGGAACTTGGTCTAATGAAACCTTTGTCAGAAAGTTCCTTTATTTGTTCAGCTAACTCTGTCATCTCGGCCGGTGCTAAGCGGTATGGGGCTCTAGCAACAGGCGCGGCTCCTGGTGTAAGCTCGATGTGAAACTCCACTTGCCGTGCTGGTGGTAATCCTGGTAAGTCCTCTGGGAATACGTCGGGAAAGTCTCTAACGATCGGTACATCTTCCACCTTCTTCTCGTGATCTTCTTCTCCTTCCTTTTGTGTTATTTGAACCAAGAATACTGGACATCCCTTCTCAATGTATCTTTGGGTTCTAATACATGAGATGACTTCCAGTCTTGATCCATTCTTCACTCCACTTCTTTCGCCTTGTATGATTAGTACATCGTTTCCATAAGGAACACGGACGCACTTTTCAAGACATACAATTTCCGCGTGATGCTTCGACATCCAATCCATTCCAATAATGACGTCAAAACTTCCCAATTCTATGGGGAGTAAGTCGATACTGAACGAACGATCTTATAACCTTATACTACATCCTTTTAGAATAGCGTCGGTGGTTACTTACTTCCCATCGGCTAATTCTACATTATACTTAACGTCTAACGCAGTAGGGGTAATATTTAGGCGTTCACTAAATACAGATGACACAAAACTCCTATCCGCACCAGAATCAAATAGTACTGAAGCATAGTTGTTATTGACTAGAAACGTACCAGTCACAACATTGTTGTCTTGCACTGCAGCTTCAGCACAGAGCTGATACACTTTGCTAGGTGCCGTGAATCCTCCAGGAGTACTAGTTGTGGCTCGGTTATTCCCTCCCTGGTTCCCTTGATTCTGCTTCTGGTTTCTTTGGTTGTGATTCTGATTGCCTCGAATCTGGTTACCACGACCTTGGTTCCCACTGCTTGGACACTTGTTCTTGTAGTGACCTTTCTCTCCACATCCAAAGCAAGTGACATTTGCTCCTTGGCCACCTTGTGTTCCAGGTCCTCTTTGGTTAGTAGGACGAGGTGGTGCTCGACATTCCTTTGCCTTATGTCCGGCCTTCCCACAATTGTAGCACGTAGGGGGACATGCTCCTTCGTGGTGTCGGCCACACTTTCCGCAGAAAGGAAGTCTTCCAGCGTAGTTTCCAGTATTACCTTGTCCAGCAGTAAACACCCTTGCTACTTCTTGTCGCTTGTTCTGGTTGTAGTTGTTTGTGTTGTTGCTGTTGTTGGTATTGTTGGTATTGTTGTTGTAGTGGTTGCCAGACCACTTCCTCTTATCCCCAGTATTTTCTCCCAACTCTTGTACCACTTGGTACATCAGACTTTGAGCCATGTCGATTGCCTCGTGGAAATCAGTTGGCTTGGATGAAGTCACATTCCCTTTGATGCTCAAAGGTAGTCCTTCAATGTATCGCTCCAACAATCGGTCGTCGTTGGGCACCATTTCAGGACATAACAAGATCTGCTCTTGAAAGCGCTGATTGTAAGCAGTAAGAGCAGTACCCTTGACCTTCAGGTTCCACAGCTCAACCTCCATCTGCTTGACTTCATTTCGTGGGCAGTATTTCCTCACAAACATAGCTTTAAATTCACTCCAGGGCGTCGCTTGGGCAACGTCAATGGTCACTGCACGAGCATAGACGTTCCACCAAGTCAAAGCACCATCCACTAACGTGCTTGACGCAAACTTCACCTTATCAGCTTCAGTAACATTGCTAATCCCAAATTGGGATTCTAGCTTCTCAAACCATCTGGTTAATCCTACTGCTCCTTCAGTACCGCGGAAACTTACTTGCGTAACTACATGAAATTCCTTGTAGGTACAAGTCCGTGCAATAGCATTAGTAGCTCCTTGGTTGGTCTCCTCCTGTGTGCTTGCCGTACGATTTGCTTCGGCTGTTGCGATTGCCTCGGCCACCCGTTCGGCTATCATTTGACTTAACATGACGGTGTCAATTCCACCGGTAGTAGCTGGTGGATTCTGCGTTTCGGATCTTCTAACTGGCGCCATAATCTAAAAAGGTAATAGGACAATGAGTTTTGCCAGACATAACATGCATGGCACGCACAATACAATTATGAAATGCTCCAGGGTATAATACACAATATATAATGATCTCACAATTTTTGAACCCATAATATCATTCATAGAATTGTTTAGTAGTACGTCATAGTTTGTCATACATAATAAAACAAAAAAATGCCAACTAGCTAAGATGAACTTCAAAGCTTAGTGGTCATACAATGATAAGTCAATGGTACAAGATAAATCTAACTAGTGCCCTCACGGCGCTGATGAAGCTCTCTTTCCAACTCTACTAACCTCCTCTCAACCACGATTTCACGAGCCTGGGAATCTCTAAGTCTAACATCGGTCTCATAACAAGCAGCTCTAAACCTCTTATCCAAGTCTGCAACAGGGTCCTCCACAGGTGCCTCTAGTCCGCCTGTCTCAACCAATGGCTCTACTCCCCAACGGGTCATCAGGCTCTCGATCTCCTCAATACGAGCATTCGGCATGGTATCCATCTGATCAAGAACAGTATGAAGTTGTCCTCATAGACGGGTCACACAAACCGTCAACACTGTCTCATCCCTAACTGGACTCTTCTTTGCCAGTGCCTCCAGCTTATCCTGCACCTCATTATACTCTTCACCTAAAGCCTCTACAGCATCCTCCAACCTGTTTAATCGTGTCGTCACACATCCATCTGCTGCCCCAAGCATCACCACCGTCGATGTAGCTCTCCTAGGAAGAGGAGTCGTAGCTCTCGGCCCAGTAGAGATGCCAGCATCAGCAAGCATCTCCAAGTATACAGCAGGTACAGTCTCTGGTGGTGGTAGTAGTAGTGGTACCTCTGGGACAGGACTGGCAGGTGTGCGGGCTGCATGCCTGTCAGTGGCAGTGAAGGGTATGAGGGGTAGGTAAGGTGAAAGTGGTGGTCGAGCAGCTCTCCCCCGAAGACGTCGTCTCACATAGTAGAAAGGTAGAGTACCAGGTGCTGGAGCAGGAATATCAGTCCTCTCCTCTTCGTCTTCAGATGAAGATGAGGAGATGTGTGCTAGGGAAACCTCAGGAGTAGCAGCATATGTAGTAGGAGGGTCCTCAGTGTCAGTGACTTCCATGGGTTCTCCTTCCCCATCTGTGAACTCCATATCATCATCCTCTGTCTCCTCTACCGTCTCATCCCTAGTAACTGATGCCTGACCTGGTGACTGCACCACATCAGCGTCTAGGTCATCCTCTCCTCCGCCTTCTAGGCTAAGTACGTCGTCAGCTGATGCATCAGGAATACGGATCGGTGAACGATGAACCTCCTCAGTCTCTCTCTCAGTATCATCATCTGAAATCATCCGGTACCACGGATATCCTGATGGTGATCCTCTAGGTAGTCCTACTGATGAACTGATAGTCGACTATGAACTACGGTTGTAGTACGCTCCTGTAGACGTGGAATCATCAGAAGAAGACATCGCTGTAATCATAAACAAAATAAATGTGTGTAAATATCTTATAAAGTTAGTCCGTAAAAAGGGACATTAACATAACATAGCAATCATTGTTGAATCCATATGTATCCCATATAACATAATTCAGATTTTGTCGTTGCACATGTAACCCATGTAAATATACCTCGTATTTGTTTAACCACATGTATCCCATTTATTACTTATCTATGTCCATGTATCTACATATACTTAATACTTACAATCCGTATGATAATCGATTAAACACATAGCAGTTATAGTCTAGAGTTACTAAATGCAACCTAGTTCTCTATAACCTGGCTCTGATACCAATCTGTCACACTCCCAAAATATCAGAGTATAATGGCGACAAGGGAGTGGTGACGTCATGATTATCATATGCACACAGTTACAAAGAACGACCTCTAAATGAGACGTTCGGAAAATAGATCACTTGTAATTGATAAATTAAATAGTTTTAACATAGTGCGGAAGCATAAAACTGGTCACAGTTACAAAACATAGTTTTCCAAGTAGTACAAATGATCTTTGTTTCAAAGAAATGACGGCAATGCATGAGACCTCACTTAGCATCTTCCTTCTTAATACCTGAGAAAAACATTGCTAAAGTGTCAACATAAAGTTGGTGAGTTCATAGGTTTAGTTAATTTGAAATGTTTAATGAACCACAAGATTTTCCCAAAAGTGATGACAATATAACAAATACAAAGTCATCCCAAAAGTATTTATTACAGTCTAAGCTCGTGACACCGAAGCGTTAACAACACCGGTAGTATAATCATATAAATGTAGCCCAACTGAATGCCTAAACCCACGACATCCTATCTCAGACTCAAATGAAATTGTGCCCGCTTGTCCCCTTGTTGGACAAGACAGACAGGGACGTCAATCCCGATAGATCTATCCATAACATTCGCGCTTACACAAAGTAATTAACGGTTCACGATTCATGGGCCAAAGCAACTGGGTTTTTAGTGGGACTTAGACTAATATATAAATCAGTAAATGCACTTGTGTTCATATGTTAAAATCAAGCAATGTCTCACCCCAAAAAGCAGTAAAAATAGTTAAGCATGGGGCTATAAACTCGCCTCGTAATTCAGCAAAAAGGACGAAGGTAAAGGTAGCTCGAGAGTACGGTTACGCTAGCCGCGACCTATTTAATTATAAGGATCGTGTTACGATATGAAAATTTATACTAGTAAAAAGACACGACACCCTAGTTGTGCTTGACAATACCTTTCGTTTACGGAAAGACACGATACATAAAAGTCGGTTATAAAACGATCGAGGTTTACGGGTTAAATTATACGTTTAAGTTACAAGTTTTCGCTTTGGGCTTTAAATAAACCCATACACCAACACTGGCCCAAACAAGACCATCATTCCCACCCCATGGCCCGGCCCAAGGGTTAATTAACCCGGCCTATGCCCAGGCGATACAAACAAGGAGAAAAGGAGTAAATACGTGTGTTTGTATCACACATAAATCAAAAACACACAGTCTATCTCTCTCCTCTCTCGAAACGCTCCCACCGCCCCACTCTCTCTCTCTCTCTAAAAAGTGGATCGGATCTTCAAATCCTCCATGGCTAAGATGGTTTTTAGGTTAAAAACTAAATCATTTGGGATGGTTCGTGGTGATTAAGTCGCGTGGGATGTGGGGTTTCATCCCCACATCAAACCGATTCGGTTTTTATGGTGTTCTTCCCCAGGGTTAAAGTTATCCATCATCAATCAAAGATAAGTTGTTCATCCCTCTTTTCTTTTAATAAAAATGGTTAAATGATTTTCGTTTATAAAAGATCTGTGGTTTTAAATCACTTGTATAAATATGTTGTGAACATAATGACTCTCGAATTTAATGATAAACAAATTAGGGTTTCGAAAATATTTGGGGGTTTTTCTAAATCTCATGTTTAAATACAATTAATTAACGTTTTCTTTTATAAAAACATGTTAATTTCAACATATAAATTATTTTATAAAAATTAGGGTTTCAGTCAAAATTGGGGGTTTATTCATACCTTGTTTCTAGTCAAATTAATTAATAGATTCGGGTTTGGATTGGGTTTAATTAGGGTTTTAATTAATAAAATCAAATTAGGGTTTATATAAATTGGGGGTTTTTGCATACGGTTGATTATTCAAAATTAAATGGCGTTTTTGGAATATATAAAGTATTAATTTCATATTTAAAAAGGTTTTCAATTTTTAGGTTTTCGAATTAAAAGGGGGTTTTATACCCGCGGCATATTTGAGGGTTTTATGATGTTTCTGTAAAATGAAATGGTTAAGATCTTGGATTATGGTGACTTTGAATGGTAAGGGTTTCGGCAGAAAAACAAGGATCTTGGTTGTCTTGGTTTGGTTCTCGGTTTGGTCTCGGTTTGGGTCTCGGTTTGAGTCTTGGTTTGGTCTCGGTTTGGGTCGGTTTGGGTCTCGGTTTGGTTGGCAGAAATAATGGGGTCATGGTCATGTTCAAGTAACAAATGCTATGGTTTATCTTTTCAGTTTTTGATTAAAATAGGACCGTGACAAAGACTAACACATTCATTTTATTTTCGCAGGTTTGGTTAATGACGAGCACAACTAAGATTTTATACAGGAAAAACGAAGAGATGGTTTAAAAGACTCACAATTGGATGATTAGGTTTCGGTTTGCAGGTGTGGACGAGAAGGATGGATCGGCTTGACACTACACTTCACTTTCACCCAGGAACTTTGTTTGAAAACTTGTCCAGGAACTATTATTGTAATATTTGGACTGTGAATACTTTGTGTGTTATGTTTGGACATTGGATAAACTTTGGACTGTATTTAATCTTGTATTATTAGTTTAGGGTTAGTCTCAAACTGAATTTGGTAAGCTTGTGATGTACCCATTTTGGGTAAACTTGGCATGTATGCTGGATTGTAGTGCTTAGTGGATGAATAAACTATGAAATTAAGTTGTGACTGAAAATACACACTTGCTAAACAAGTATTTTGAATTAAAAGTGTATAAGGGTTCATAATTTAAATGTTTGTACATGATGCACCAATATACCACTCGGCTCGGGTTTGTCGAATGTTTAAGTCTTAGACTCGGAAACTGTATATGCACGACTCGATAACAAGTTGACACACGATCCAAATCAAAGACAAATATGCGTGACCTCAAGGGATTCAGTAAGTACTTCAAATAGACATACGACAAAACATAATACGTTTAACAACTTCGTGTATTACATTCATAATTTAGTAGACACGAAAACTCGAGATGTTACAATAGGTGACTTGATTGTGTCTGCATGTCGTTTTTGTTGAAAGAATCGAAACAAAGAAAAAGATTTTAACATGATTGTTATACCTCTTTTCTTTGAATTCGTAAATCAAATGAGAGATATTTCTCTTGACAGATCGATGAGGAGAAATGTTCAAACACTCACGATCTTTAAAGATCAGTGGTATATGTGAACTAATCTGAGATGTTGATTACTTTGTATTTTCTGTTCGAGGCTTAATTGTAGAGGTTTGTAGATGGGACTAGGTGACGTTGGGATTTAGGTAGATTGATGTTGAATTTGATTGGATTCATAAGGTGATGGTTTGTGTTGGCCCTAGTCAAAGTCTGTCTCGGTATGTTTTAAAAAAAACATGGTCTTATGTATTTGATATACTGGTCACAATCTTTTATCAACCATCGCAATGAATTTGTTAACACATCGCAAGATTAAAAAAATTTAGCCATCGCATTCTGGTCAACACCCTATTGCACCCTGATGAAAGCCATCGCAATGGACACCATCGCAATGGACACCATCGTAATGGTTCCATCGCAATGATTCCATCGCAATGGTTACATCGCAGTCCATCCATCGCAATCAATGCGATCTTATCCAAAAGATGTCCTTTTCCGTTTTTCCAGGAACTAAGATTTATGTGTCTGATTTTTCTGGCAAATCTGGGTTTCTCTTCATGTTCATGTTTATAACACAAAGAAACCCAAAAAATACTTATAAACTAAATCTATGATTGAAGCAAACACCGTCCTTTTTACCAGTAAACTGAACTTGCCATTATCTTCATCTTCACAAAAGACATGTGACTTGAGAAAAAAAATAGATTTTGACCATATTCAAGAAAAATGAAACCAGTGGACATATGAATCAGTTTGGATAAACAAGAGTACCAGAAAGATGATAGTAGTACATGTGACAACACAAAAAAAAAGACTGGCAGTTTGGACAGCAAAACAAAGCAGTGAGACAATAAATATGACATAAAGACATCATGACAAAAATTTATAACAGATTTGAGATTAAAAAACTTTAGACCACCAAAATCAATAACAAAAACACGATCCAAGGATTGAACCGAAGCTCTGATACCAATTGTAGAAATATGATAATCTTTGAATTTCAAGAGGGTTGATGTTTTTCTAGAGAGTGAAACTAGAGAGAGAAGAGAGAGAAAACTATGTGTATTCCTTGAGAAAATAAAACAACCAACACCCCTTTCCATGGTGGAATGGGGTTTATATACCCAAGTCCTTAAGTGGACTTGGGCCTCCGGCCCATGAACATGCTCATGGGTCGGGCTAAACATAAACATTACTTAAACAATACTACGAGCCTATAACTATATTGTAGGAGTGACCGAGACTTTCTTTATACGAAAAACGTATTTCCAACAAATATTAAATCCATTGTTGACAATGCATGGAAACAACGAGAAAATGACGAGTGGGAAAAACCAATTCCTCAAGAAATAACTTTGCTTATCAAACAAATCTTAATACCGAACACGACCACATTAAAAGAAAATATTCTTGAATTTGAAAGATTAATTCGGTCTGAAATGTTTGATGATTTAAAATGTGTTGAGTCTATTGAGAAAGAAATTGACGATCGTCAAATGGACAAGTCCGTTTTTCAGATGAATATGATTTACTCTTAGAAGAATGTCTCTCCAAAGATATTTTGTGTGTTACTCTTCAATCTTGTGCTGATATAGATGAATATTCTGATGTTGCATGCAAATATCTTGATAAGATCAAAGAGTGTGAGCGTCTTGAAGTTGAGCTTTCGAAACGTAAAGAAAATGTTGATAAAAAGGCTTTTGAGTTACTTCAACACAAAATTGATTTCCTTAAAAAACATTGTCATTCTCTTGAACTTGCTTTGCAAAAAGACGTTGGTAGTTTTCCACATGATAATAACTTGCAAGAAAAACTTTCCAAAACATTTCGAGAAATGAATGAAAAGAGTTTGGAAATTAAAGGGTTGAAAGCTCAGTTACAAGACAGGGAAATAGTTATAGCATAGTTGAAGAAACTCGTTGCTAAGATGAGTGGGAAAATTGTGGAACCTAGTGTTAAGAAACCTGTTGTAAGACAACCCAATGCGCAAAAAGTGACTAGACCCTCTGTCTTGGGAAAACCATCTTTTTTCTCTAATTCCGCATTTGCAAAACCTGTGTTTGCCCCCAAGATGGATGGGAATGATAGGTTACCACAAAACACTCCCAAAACACATATTCGATCACGAAGCATTAAGAACACAAATGTGGTTAAACCAGGGATGTATAGATTGGCCACTAAACCCACACACAACAAAGAAAGTCAATCACCTTAGACTTCTAGAAACACTAATAGACGTGTGTCTTTTACTACAGGAGTAATCCCAACTGATAGTGTTAGCCGGCCTCAGCTTAAGAGCACTCGCATGAATGAAAAGGTTTGGCAAAAAAAGTCAAGGGAAGATGAAGACAGTAGAAGACCACCCTAGGATTTTCAATGTTTCTAAGAATACAACGTCTGTAATCGCGTGTAATGACGATTTGAATGATTCGACTTTGAATGCTTTGAATGTTAAGTTTGTTTGTGTGAAATGTGGAAAGTGTGATAATGCTAATCATGCTATGTGTGTTTCGAATAATGTCAAAGGCGTAGATACTAGAACTAAGAAGCAATCTGCGATGCCTATTAGTGCTAGAAAACCCAAACGCAAAGTGAACCATTCTGGTGTAACCCCCCTGAGAAAGTATTGCATCAGACTCCACCACTAAGACCACTAGAATCAGAATTAGGGAATTATATGAGTCTGCTAGAAAGTCGTAGAAACGGTGGTTTGCTAATCAATGTCCTCCAGGATATAAATGGATGCCTAAAGTTAGGACAGAAAATGAGACAACGAGTGTTAGTATGCCTTTAAATGTTGCTAAGAACACTAATGATTCTGAAGCACAACTAATGTGGTATCCAATTTAGCAAATGCTCCATCGTGTTCTAACTCTTATGCAGGTGGTACAAATAATTATCTTCATACTAGACTCCGGATGCACGAAGCACATGACGGGGAATCTCAAGCTTCTAATTAACTTCGTGGATAAGTTCCTGGGTACTGTCTGATTCAGAAATGATCAGTTTGCACCGATCCTAGGATATGGAGATTTGGTTCAGGGGAATATCACGATAAAAAGGGTATACTACGTTGAAGGGCTCAATCACAATCTTTTCTCGGTTGGTCAATTCTGTGATGCAGATTTGTAAGTTGCTTTCAGAAAGAAGACATGTTTTGTTCGTGATTGTGATGGGAATGATTTACTCACCGGTTCATGGAGTACTGATCTTTACACAATTTCACTACAAGACACAACTTCATCAACTCCAATTTGCTTCATGGCTAAAGCTTCAACGACTCAGGCATGGTTATGGCATCAACGTTTATCTCATCTGAATTTTGATACCATCAACTTGCTATCCAAGAAAGATATTGTGAGAGGCCTTCTAAGCTTGAAATTCATCAAGGATCATCTTTGTTCTTCTTGTGAGCTTTGTAAAGCTAAACGAAGTAGCTTCAAGACAAAGACTACACCAAGCTCTAAAGGACGGTTAGATCTTCTTCATATCGATCTGTGTGGTCCCATGCGTGTTCAAAGCATCAATGGGAAGAAATACGTTATGGTAATTGTCGATGACTACTCAAGGTACACATGGACTCACTTCTTGCGGTCCAAGGATGAAACACCTGAGGTTCTCATTAACTTCCTTAAGTTGATACAACGTGGTCTTCAAGCTCAAGTAAAAGTAGTACGTACTGACAGAGGCACATAATTCTTTAATTCAACTCTGAAGAATTATTTTGAAGCCGAAGGGATTGAACATGAAACATCTATTGCTCGAACACCCGAACAAACGGTGTTGTTGAAAGACGAAACCGTACTTTAGTTGAGGCTGCTAGAACTCTATTATCCTCTTCAAAACTACCATTACACGTTTGGGCCGAAGCCGTGTCAACTGCATGTTACACATAAAATCAATCCTTAATTATCCCAAGACACGAAAAGACACCATATTACACAATTCATGATCAAAAACCTTCACTCAAACACCTTCACGTTTTTGGATGTACGTGCTACATTATTCGAGATGGTGAAAATCTAGACAAGATGAAAGAGAAAGGTGATGCATGCATTCTAGTGGGATATGCAACTCAGTCTAAGAGATATAGAGTGTACAACAAGAGAACAAAATTGATAGTCGAGACTATTCATATAGGATTTGATGAATTACAAGAAATGGCACTTGAACAAAGCAGTTTAAGTCCCGATCCACAATGACAAAAGACTTATGTGCACAACCGCACGGAACTCGGAACTCAAGACCACAACAATGAACCGTCAAGTTCAAAGCTGGTTCCTAAACATGTTCCAAGAGCAGATATGACAGTGGACACAACACTTGAAGAGTTGGAAATGTTATATGGACCAATGTATGATGAATATTTCACGGGGGAGAAAAATGTTGTATCGAAGTCTTCCGCTGTCACTCATGATAAGGATGATCATACCGATCATCGTCAACAAAAGGATACAACTTTATCTACTTCAACACGGGTTGCTGCAGATTTATCTCCTCAGAATATCACATCAAAAACTGCTCCTACAACATCAACAACTACTGTCATTGCTCCAGAGAACACAAATCAAGCAGACAATGCATTATCTGACGAAGACGAATTTATCAACCCATTCGGTACACCGGTACACGAAACTGGAGAGTCTTCTACTCGCCATGTTGATCCATCAAATTTGCACACGTTCTACCAACGACATCCTTCAACACATCATTGGACCCGAGATCATCCTTTGGTTCAAGTAATTGGAAACCCTTCACAGCCCGTTCGTACAAGACGACAGCTTAACACCGATAGCGATGTTTGTATGTTCGCACTCGCCGTGAGTTCAGCTGAACTGAAAAACATCAAAGAAGCCATGGCTGATCATGCTTGGATTGAATAGATGACGGATGAACTTCAACAAATTGAAAGACTTAAAGTGTTGGAAATACGTTTTACGTATATAGAAAGTCTCGGTCACTCCAACAATGTAGTTATAGGCTCGTAGTAATCTTAAGGTTCATATATTAAATAGCCCGACCCATGAGCATGTTCATGGGCCGGAAGCCCAAGTCCATTAAGGACTTGGGGTATTTAAACCTCTTTCCACCATGGAAAGAGGTGTTGGTTGTTTTCATTTCATGTTTTCAATATAACAAAGTTCTCTCATTTCTCTCTCTAAGTTTCTCTCTCTAGAAAACATCAACCCCCTTGTTTCACAAAGATTATCATTGTTCTTCAATTGGTATCAAGAGCATGGGATGAAATATAGGTTTGTTTTTGGTGTTGCGTATTGTTTTTTAAACATTTCGTAGAGTTCTTGCCGAATCTTCAAATTTTTTGTGTGTTTGATCGTAGTTTCAAGTAGTGTAACGTAGTGATTCGTGTTATAGTGTTTTTGGTATCTTGGTTTTGGTTAAAACACAATCTTTCTGGGATCAAAAGTGCAAAAAGGTATTGTGTTCTTCTTTCCGAAATTCAAGCAAATATTTCCATCAGAAAGTACAAGTGAAAGGGGCTTCCATCGCAATAACCATCACCATCGAAAAGTGATTGGTTCCACATTGCGATACTGAGGATTTCTATACTTATTCCGATCTGGACATTCCGATCGTTCTTTGCGATCTGGGATTCCGACGGTTATAAGGAAGTTGTTAAGTCGTTACTCTGCCTAAATTTTGTCAGCTATATTCCGATCTGAATCTTTCCGATAGGACTTTGCGATCTGAACATTTCGACAGCTTTTGCATTGCAATCTAGGCATTCCGATACCATCATCATTCCGATAAGGTTACATTGCGATCTGAGCATTCTGATCTGAATCATTCCGACAAGCATTTTGCGATCTCAATCATTTCGACAGCTTTGCATTACGATCTAAGCACTTTGATAGTAAGACATTCCGATCTGGGTATTCCGAAAGAAAGAACATTTCGATAGAACTTGTTTTTAGATACTTAGTGGATTTCTTCTATTTGGCAATTAATTTGGTAATTTGGTAAATTTTTAAAAAAAAGCAAACACAACAACAAGATAACAACATCTTTTAGTTAACAACACAAAAAACTCATAACCTTATTTCACTGTTCGATCATCTTTGATAATCTTTTTTTTAAGTGATCAAAATGAATCCGAGTTCATTAATGCCTCAAATGACATCACTTACGGATATTTCCGTCATTACGGGAACGGATAATCGCCCTCCAATGCTCATTAAAGAAGTCTTTGAAGCATGGCAAGGCCGTATGATGTCATACATTAAGGGAAAACCGACATATGGGAGGCTTATGGTCAAGTCAATTCTAAATGGTCCACTTGATTATGGTACCATCGTTGTTAACAATGTGACTCGACCACGGGAGTTTGAAGAACTTACACCAGCTCAACAACTTATTGCCGATGCAGACGAAAAGGCTCTTCAAACCATTCTCCAAGCTCTTCCACATGACATCTATCGAATGGTAAGTCAATATACGGTTGCAAAGGATTTATGGGAACGTCTAAAGGTTTTGCTACAAGGTACGTCTCTTACAAAACAGGAACGGGAATGTCAGTTGTATGATCTGTTTGATAGGTTCACGTACAGCCCAGGGGAAACGCTTCACGACTACTACTTCAGATTCACTACTCTAATGAATGATTTGAATGTATACAATCTCGTGATCTCTCCATTCTCGGTTAACACCAAGTTTTTGAATACTTTACCTCAAGCTGAATGGGGTGAGTATATTACCGATGTTAAGTTAACCAGGGATTTGCATAAGTGCAATTTGGATCAACTCTATGCCTTTCTCCAGCAGCATGAGAAACACATGATCATGCACCGTTCACCTCGAGGTATGTACCCTGATTCTCTAGCATTGATGGCTAATCAACCAAGCTTGTCATATAACAACACTCCTTATATAATGGGACACCAAGCTTATCATCCATCACTGTACCTGACTCCAAGCTTCCCCCAATATTCGATTCTACCTCAACAACCCACCTCACATCAGCAACAATATCGGTTTAATGCACCTTCGTCTCAGAGAGAACCACAAGCATCAAAATATGCCTCACAACCTCACCCATATTCACCAGCAAGCATTGCACCTTATGCTCAGTCATCATACCCTTCTTATCAAGAAAATGCAGCATATCCATCAAGCTATTCTGACCATATGAGTATTCCTTCTAGTGCTTATGCCGCTCAACAAGACCAAGCATTGTATTGTGATAATGATGAAGTTCCCATTCCTGAATTCAAACAAGGAACTGACCCAGTTGAAGTGTTAGCCACTATGTCTGCTTATCTCACAAGGACATTGAGCAAACGAGGATTTAGAGGACCAGCTCCTACTAACAATCAGCTGAGGAATTCATCCAATTCTCGACAACAAGCTACCATTGAGAATGGCAGGGTCATGGTTCAACCTATACAACCTAATCAGGGGAGACCCACTACATCAACCACCAATGCACGCACGGTCAATCCTGCTCTAATGGTCAAAACTCCTCCACGGGCTAATTCCACAAGTAAGTTGAGAATGATTACATGCTACGACTGTAAGGAAGAGGGTCACATGTCTAGGGATTGCACAAAACCCAAGAGGAGAAGGGATGGTCAATGGTTTGTAGAGAAGATTTATTTGGTGAACGCTCAGGCACAAGGACATGAACTTGATGAAGAGGAGCTTGCATTTCTTGCTGATCCAGGGATTGCGGAACAAGAAGTTCTCACTACACAGAATGCAGCATACCAAGTAGATGATCTGGATGCTTACGATTCAGACTGTGATGATCTTCAATCTGCTCAGGTAGCTCTTATGGCAACTATCTCTAGCTTTGGGTCAGATAAAATATCTGAGGTACCTACTAATACCACTAATACTAGTATTCAACCACATCAAGTTAAGCAAGAGGGTGCTGATCCGAATGAGTCTTCGGTGGTGAGTCTTTCAAATGAGGAGACAATCAATGATGGCAATATCAATGCAAGTCCTCAGACTTTGAGTGAATCACAACCGGGAGTCATTTCGCATACGCATACTCCTGCTCAACAAGATTTGGTCATGGTTCCTGTAAATTTACTTAGCCAAATGAATACTGCACTCTTGGAAACCCTAGCTAGGAATAAGAATTTGTCTGCTGAGCTTGCCTTGTGCAACGAAAAAGTTCAAACTTTGGAATTAGTTCCTTCGTCCAATGTTCTAACAAATCCCGAATATGATCATTTTCGAAACAAACAAATGGGTCATTTGCAAGAAATTGAAACCTTAAGAGCAGATATTTCTAACGAACTTAAAGAAAAAGATTTAGTGGTCACTAATTTTCACAAACTTCAAACGGATTTTGAATTACTCGAGTCTAAAAAGAATGAAATGGAAATTAATGCGGCTAATAAGATTAGAAGTTTAGATTATTTGCTTTTAAGACAATACGCTGCCTCTCAACTAGTGCACTTATTTGACGCATCGTTTAGAGAATTTAACTTATCGCGTCCAAAAGACCTTCCCCCTAACCCACGGTATGCAAGACAAGCTTTTATCCATAGTCCAAGACTTTATAATGCAACCCAATTAGAATTGGTCTTAGATCCGATTGTTATTTTCGAGGATCGCACAATTAAGGATCTAGTTGATGAGAATTGGTCATACAACTTTGCAAAATATCCCCAGTGTTATTATTTTAAAATGAATCTGGAGCTTGCAAAACGGACTTTAGAATTCGCTTCCATATTGATAAAGATCTCATCACAGCACCAACCTACATGTTAAATGAAGAAAACCCTATTACACTTCCTACACTTGTCAAAATGGAAGGACCTAAGGAAATTCCAAAGGATCTTCCACCTGTTAGCACTGTATGGATAAACTTGCAAGAGATTAATCAATACTTTGCTAGTTTTGACAAGGTCATCCGGGAATGTACGACTTCAAATGGTCTAAACGCCGGAGAATGGGCTTTCGAACACATGAACGAGGTGTTTAAGAATGAGATCAATCCGTTTGTCGAAAGTCTAAAAGGAAGTTTTGCATCTCTTTAGGAAAATCTCGAGTTTGAAATTAAAGAAGTTCAAAAAGTGTTTTATGAAATGGACACTGCTTATGAACTACAATTAATTGAAAAGGAAAAGATTTTATCCGAATATGACCGATTCTTGTCCCAAGTAATATCGTGTGATGTGCTTACTACTGTGAATGTTAATTATTCGAATGAGCTTACATCCACTATGAATAACTGTGATGCTGTGAGTATATGTGATGATGTGCATGATCTCTCTGTAAATGTTGCTAATACTGTAAATGAGGTAGATAATCATTCTTGTCACGAGTCTAACGCTGAATTTTTAAAGCTCCAAGATTCTTACAATTTACTTACAAAACGTTTTAATCAACTTGAACAACATTGTATATCTTTATAATTAAAACAGCAAACTCAAAATGAGGATCTTTTGATAACAAATGGTTGTGAATACAGTGTTGAGACGAGTGACAAGATGATTGAGATAGTTAAGACATTAGAGGAAGATATTATGAGATTAAAGAGAGATGTGTCATCGAATGAAACACTAAAATTGGAATAGAGGTTGCAGAGTCTAAAAACCAGGACTTAGAAATTAGACTTTCGTCTATTCTAGGGGAGATGGATCGGGCAAGACAGGCACTATCCGCTCTTTATGGTTCAATAGAAGAACGCTTCGCTTTTAATGCAGCACAGCAACAATCTTATGTTGAACAACTGAACCAAAAGTGTGAGGAAATCTCTGACTTAAATATCCAGCTCATTGACAAAAACATGGTATTAGCTGAGTTAAAGGAGACACTTCTTCTCACCCGACAAGAAGTTGTTAATAACTTAGCTACCAACTCTGCATCGTCCTCTAGTGCTCCATCAACCAATCCAATAGTGCTCTATAAGAACCCGCGCCATAAGCAAAATCCGGATACTTACGATGTTTATATGATGAATGCAATTAAGCATGTGGACCTTGTTAGGGATATTTTAGATGATTTGTATGCGTTAGATCCCTCAAGCAGTCACTACTATTCAGCTCATGCATATATTCAACGAGTTCAATATTGCTTAGCATATTTGAAATACATAGGAAAACCGGGTTATGCACTACTCACTAATCGACCCATTGCTGTAACTCCATTCAATAAGACCCCAGGAGCAAAACCGTCATTGGCACCATCAACTAAGGCACCGTTAAAATCTGTTGCTAATGTTCCCACTTTGCCTTCTACAGGATTAAAAGAGTCTACTAGGGCTAAAGGATCGCCACTCAAGAAAGATAAGATCAAACCCTCCACTAGTAGTACCATCAAGAAGAAAGTAGAAGCTCACCCTAGGAGTGTTATTTCAGATTTAAATAAAAAGAATCATGTTGCTAAGACTAAAAGCTCTGCGCCTGTGCAGAAGTCTAAACCATTTGTGAATTCTAATTTGAAACGTTGGAATTGTAATGAATGCATGTTTTCCCAACGTCATGATTTGTGTCTTATTGATCATGTGAATGAAATGAATGCCATTAGGAATGATGTTGAATGGAAGCCAACTGGGAGAACTCGTACCCAAGTTGGATGGAAATGGCGTCCCACTGGTAGGACCTTTACATTAGATGGAAAAATGTGCCCTTTAACTAGGAATGCATCCATTGAGGTTAGGTCTCAACATCCTTTAGTTAGGCACACTAGCACTAAAGTATGGAAACCGCGCCCTTTAATTAGGTCAGTCCCCACTATAGTGCCTATCAGTGAAGAAATAACTCAGGATTTAAGCCAACTTGAATCTACACCACCAACTAGGAAGAAGGCTAGGAAATCTAAGAAACCTAAAGTTAGCAAATCTAAGATCATTAAATCTGTACCTTCTAATAACAAGGAACATTCAGATTCCGAAACCTATACATTGTCCTCGTCTGGTGATATTTTCAGGTGGTCCAAATCATCCTCTGGTATTTGGACTCCGGTTGCTCAAGGCATATGACCGGAGATCGCCCGATGCTCTGAAATTTCGTCAGCAAGTTTCTTGGAACGGTAAAATTCGGTAATGATCATATTGCAAAGATAATAGGGTATGGTGAATATCAGATTGGAAATGTCACGATTTCAAGGGTATACTATGTAGAAGGTCTTGGTCATAATTTATTTTCAGTAGGACAGTTCTGTGATTCCAACCTAGAGGTTGCTTTTCGACAACACACTTGTTTCATCCGCAACTTGGAAGGAAAACACTTGTTGAAGGGGTCTCGTGGTGCAAATATTTATACTTTGTCCCTACAAGACATGATGGCTGCCTCTCCAGTATGTCTTCTCTCCAAAGCATCTAAGACCAAGTCATGGTTATGGCATCGTAGATTATCTCATCTCAACTTTGATGCTATTAATCATTTGGCTAAAAACGAATTAGTTTGTGGTCTTCCAAAGCTCAAATTTCACAAGGACCATTTATGTTCCGCGTGTTCAAGGGGGTTGATGTTTTCTAGAGAGAGAAACTTAGAGAGAGAAATGAGAGAACTTTGTTATATTGAAAACATGAAATGAAAACAACCAACACCTCTTTCCATGGTGGAAAGAGGTTTAAATACCCCAAGTCCTTAATGGACTTGGGCTTCCGGCCCATGAACATGCTCATGGGTCGGGCTATTTAATATATGAAACTTAACATTACTACGAGCCTATAACTACATTGTTGGAGTGACCGAGACTTTCTATATACGTAAAACGTATTTCCAACAATCTCCCCCTAAAGGGAGGTCACTCCAAATTTACAAAGTCCTAATCTAGCATGTTAGATCTAGTTCTTGAGCTCGTAGTCTTCTTTTCTTTCTTTTTCTTCCTTTTGTGAATATGTGTTGAATAATATCAATCTTTTGCTTGGAACACGTTCTTTTGGCCTTTCACGTGCAGTCTTTATTTTCTTGTGATTTTTTCCTCTTTGTGACTTCATGTCCCACACACTTATCATTTGTTGAATTCTTGAAAGTTTCAGAGTCGATACAGCTGAAGACTTTCAGGTCATACTTTCTTGAATTTGATCTAGAAGGAATAAGCATGTGAGGACGTCTTCAACAGCTACACCGCAACGCCACCATCTTCAACAGGTACACAGCAACGCCACCGTCTTCATCAGGTACACAGCAACGCCACCGTCTTCGAATGCAGCAACATAATAAGACACGAATAAAATAGCTTTGACATTTTATTCTAATTCGGTAGCATTTTACCTCCGGTCGGTGAAGACCGTTAGACGATATTAGATATCGTACCCGTGACGGATAGTTTCAATTAAGTAACTTCCTGACAGGATTTCGCGGGTAAACCCGTTCTCTTTATTCAACCGTCCAAAGCTGACTGCGAACATAAAGAGTGAATCATTTGGATTAAAAATCCTTATGATTGTAGCCGTCAATTCATGAAACCTAGAACAAGTGAATTTCAATTAAGATATTCACCATCGTTGCTTTCCAGTTGTCACAAACTTGATTCAAATTGAATCTTGCTTGTCACCTACCAAGTGCTGTTTGATGTTAACACTAGAAGGATTTCCACTCGTCACTGTGAACACTAAAGAGTGTCACTCTGAGTGTTCTGGCAAGATCATATGATACGCGTAGAGGCCTGGAACGAGTTTAAGTTTAATTAAGAATTAAACTATTGTTTCTTACCAGTTGTCACAAGATTAGTTCTTAAAGAACCGCACGTGTCACCTACCATGAGCTTGTTTGATTTTGGCTCAAGCAGGATTTCCATCTTCACTGTAATACTTGCGTATCACTCGGATGTTCTGGCAATATTACAAGAATACTACGTAGGACTCATAAAAGATCTCTTACTTTTCATAGTGTGTGAAGAAGCAAGGAATAAATAGAAAGTGTCCTAATGAGACTTTTGAGGATCTCGTGGCTTTAGACTCGATAGTGCGTTTTGATTTAGTGATCGATGGCTGGAGAGGAGTGCCACCTATTCATTATCAGTCTATTCGGAGTGAATAAACCAATAGATAACGTGTTGATCTCCGTGTGATTAAAACAAATACCTTTTGAGAGATATTTGAGTTAGCTGGGGAGGGTTGTGCATTGCATCACTGGGTCCATGATGGCTTTCTTCAATATCGAGAATCATTAACTAATGATCTCAATAGCATATGTATTGACCCAGTTTCTGCCTAAAGTTGTAAGGAGGGCTTCTTTCTTTACACCCTTTATCTTTACAATTCTTTTTCATTCTTCAACCCCTTCAATGCTTACCAATATGTCATCACTAGCACCTTGTTGTGATTGTTCCAGTGCTAGCTTAAGTACTTGGTCGGCATTCAGCTACGTTCACATTCATTCTCCATCTTTCCTAGGACTTCTAGTTCTATCTAGGGAGTTGTCCTTGGGAAGATTCCATCGGTTCTGATGAATCATTGGACTAATACCTATACCTACCACCCTTTTGTCACCACATCCTTCGTGAGTTAAGTGTGTTTTGGGTTGATATAGTCACCATGAAAAATCCTTACAAAATCACTTAAAGCACTTGTGATATTAAAATCAAATTTTTTGTGCCTTAAGTATTTTGATCATCAAAAACGCTCCCCCTTAACTCGTGCATTACACATGTTAAGTTGGTTTATCTTTTAAGCCTTTTTTATTGTTTTAGCCGAGTATCATTAAGTCTCCTTAATCCCATTTTCTCCCCTTTCCAAAATGTTAACCATCAATATTTTGGATATTAATGGATTAACCGTTCTTTGGGTAATAAAATGAAATTAGATGTTGGCCAAAGAACATATTAATGCTCCCCCTCAAATTAATGAGGGTAAGTTGTAGTGCTTGAGTATGATTTGTTTTAAAGATTTAGAATCTCGAGAGAAATTCTTGAAAAAATATCATACTTTTACACTACAACAAGCCACAAAAAAGCACACAAAGCAAAAAGATAACATATTCACAATTATAGACATATGGAGTTGACCTGTTATAAGACGAACCAAAATTAATTGGTTCGTTCCGTGAACTGATGGTGAGCTCCGTATGGTCGTCCACCAACGAATCGTTCTATACATCATAGCAACCGGCGCTTCCTTAGAAGTTCCTCAATCTTCCTGATTGCGTACGATGCTCCCTTTCTGCACAGGGTTGTCCAGGTGTATGTGACTGCCGGAAGTGGTAAGTTGGCATTGAGAACCGACAGATCATCTCGAACATGCTTTAGCGTTCCATCACTGAATTTGTGAAGTTCGGAGAATCGCATGTATTGCATGACCCCGGTCTCATACACCTGATAACAAAATGATAGTTAGCAGCATCTTCATACGCATCTTCATACGTATCTTCCTCAGTAGGATCGTCATAAAATGCCGTATCATCATCAGGATTACCAAAATCTGCTAAATCGTCAAACACTCTTCAGCCTGATCCTCCAAAAGCTTCCTGTCGGCTTTGTTGAAGAACAATACGCAATCTTTTGGCTTAAGAAATTTGTTGTTGAGCAGGTTCATTTGCAGCAACACTTGCCTCTTTGCCGTTAGCTTTCCTTGCTTTCTTAGGCCTGCGGAGTGGTACTTCTTCTTGTTCTTCTTCAGTATGGATCAGCTAATCTTCATCATCTTCATCAACAATTTGCATTTTTCCTGGGCCTTTATCTTTAGTAGAAGCAACTGATTGGCGCTTTGACACTCTTTTCTTGCGTTTACCTTTTTGCTTCTCTGAAGGATGTGAATTTGCTCGTTTAAACTGTGCGTCAATATCATTAAGCATCTCTTGGTATTTATCACTCTCCTTGATTCCATCATTAAGCATTGTGTCGGGTACTAGTGTAGGAAGTAATGCATACTTTGTGGAATTAGTGTCTGCATTCATTGAGAGAATCACATAATCATCATCTTTGGTGTGATAGAAGAAATTCCCGCGAGTGTCAATGGTGGGGTCATTCTTCATAAAATGGTGGATAATGAGCTTGGTGAATATCGGGAATGGAAGATGCACGGATTTTTTCTTCGTTCCAGTAAACTGATAACATAATTCTTGCCAGAGAAGAAGTGCATAGTCGACTTTGGATGCAGTATACAATCACCAAAATAAGTGAGCCTGTGGTGGTCTCATTGCATCGGTGCCCCTAGTTTTTCTAGTAAGACACTTGACGATGATGGTGATGAGTGCTTTCCAGGGTTTCCCTATGTGTGAGGTGTTAAATTGTGATAGGTTGTTGATTTCACCCTCATAATTCATGGCACGAATGACTTGAAGCACTTCATCATTCTTTGGGTTAGCCACAAATTTTTCTCCTTGTGCCAACCTAGGAAGTTTAAAAAATTTCCGAAAAATGCTCAAGCTGAGTACCCTTGGTGTTTTGTTCAGTTCAAAAGAGATAGTCTTTTTGGAGAAAGATGCAGTGTTTTAGAATTCATGCATGTAGACTTCAGGAACAGATGCAGTACATCTGAGTGTGTCTCTGATGGGTGATATGTCTAGGATATCCGTGGCTATTTTGAAAGCTGGTAAGGCCGGATCAAAATCATCTTGTAATCGAGAGTTATTCTCAGCATATGGAAGCCTATTACTGAGCGAAACAAGTTCAAGATCACGAAGTCGTTGTTGTTCCTCGGTGATTGACATTTTCCTACTTTGATGACATAAGCACAAATGATATACACGAAATATGTAGATGTCTTAAGTCTATGCCAAGTTAAAACATAGGAATACTAATGACAATTATTACCACAACATTCACACATACATCAGATGAACAAGGTCCTTACATTTAACAATACACTTGACATAAATGCCAAAGACATTTTTATTCTAAAGAGATAACGACCTAGCATTAGTTCTTAAAATATTTGGATTTCTTGGTGGTCATGACCAAAACCTCAATAGGTCTAGGTTTGATTTCTACTAACACCTCAGTAGGTCTTGGTTTGATTTCAACCAAAACTTCAGTGGGTTTTGGTTTAGTTTCAACCACTACGTCAGGAATTGTAGAATTATCCTCAACCCAAAATATAGTGGGCTTGAACAAAGATGAAGCTTTGTCTTCCATGGCCTGGAAACAAAACACAAGACATTGACTAAGTAATTTGTATCTCTTTTGTTTACATAGGAATCAACTTATTAAATAAGATGAACTTCTGTAATAAGAAACCGTTCAAGTATTCTTATGAGATAAAAATTAACTTGTTTCAATAACACTTGGTTTCGTTTAAGTGGCCCTAAAGTACTTAAACCTAATGAGGAAATAGTGCAAGCTAGGCCGAACTCATTAGATATTCTAAGGAAAGTGCATAATCATAAGAATCCTAAGTCCATCGCAATGTATCAATCCATCGGAATCCTATCCAAGCCATCACAAAGAATTAAGCATCGTAATCCTAATGAATGAAAGTCCTATCGCAATATCTATGTCCATCGCAATAAGTACATTTCCATCGGAATAAATAAGATTCCATCGCAATGTGACCCATCGCAATGCCTAGTGCGAAGCCATCACAATAACGCATCGGAATGCGTCATCGCAATACGCCATCGCAATGTGCCATCGTAATGTCCCATCGCAATGAGCCATCCCAACGAGCCATCGGAATGACCCATCGCAACAGCCCATCGCAATGAACCATCGCAATGACACATCGCAATGAGCCATCGCAATGAGCCATCGAAATGACTCATCGCAATAGCCCATTGCAATGAGTCATCAGAATGACTCATCGCAATGACAGGCATCACAATGATGTGGTCGCAATGTTCATCGAAATCCGTGACAGGGATCCGATCTTAATCGTTGACTTCTCGATCCAGGTACTAGGCACTGTTTTAAGTGTTTCTGGGTAAAACCAATGTGTATCTATGCATCCTTAACAAATCCCACAACTTAATTTCCATTTCTATAGCAAAACACGAAACCTTAAAACTGGAAAAGATCTAATGGTACTATTTTGATAAGATGTGATGAAACGGATTAAATGAAAGCAACTAAAACAAGATATAATACCTAGAATACGAGCAAAAAGTGATAAGTCACGAACAAAGATCAAATGATGTTCAAGGTCGTAATAATGGCGGAAAGAAGAAGAGTTTTGTGTGTTTGCAGTAGAGACGGGGAATAGGGGGGTGAAAGGTTTTGACTTGGTCAAACTTTGGTCAAGCACCCACCATTTTGCAAAAAGTGCAATAATGGTCCCCCTGTTTTAAAATTTTTAGTTAAAGTTAATTGAATCAACTTAACAAAAATAAACCCGCTCACAAACACGACCACAAATACTTAACGCCAAAATTTTAATGACCTATTCATGAGATTCTATATCACACAAGGCACACATAGCATAACCGATGATGAAGAATAGCTAATATTTTCTGACAATCCTTTTTAACGACCAAATTTGTTTCCACGAAGAGTTAATATTTGCTCCCCCTTAATCCCTGACCCGTTTTCTATTTAAAGAGCTGTAGTCAATGATTTTAAGGACACAACTATTAATGAGGACATTTGCCGGTTAAGTGATTTTATAGAACGATTCTGGTGGCAATAAGATTTCTCTTATTTTAACAAAATAAGTGCACTGAAACGTACACAAAATTGTGTTAGACCAAGTTATAAAGTAAACTTAGTCCCTTACAAGGTTTTAAAGTAAACCTTGCCCGAGAAAATTAATTCCCGTTGAGAGCCAACGTTTTCAAAAGAAATACGTGACTTTAATGCGAAAAGCGAGTTGCAGTCTGAAATAACTACAAGCCATAATGGGCATGTTTTAAAAAATGTACAACTTTTATACGGACTCTATTTATGGCGTCGTGTCAATATTGATCGACATTTCTAAGGCCGTAAATATTACCGTACTAAAAGACATGCCCGATATAAAAAACGAAAATATTTTTGGGTTTTCTTGGTTTTATATTTTTATGGTTTTTCTAGGTTTTATATTTTTGTATTTTTCTTTTTGTGGTTTATATATATACGATAATATACATGATCACGAACAAAGGATACGCATGAATAGTTTACCACCACTATTCTGCTGATTCTTCTGCCAACTCTTTGAGAGTCGCTGGAGAGAATGATTTCATGCCAAGCTTGTCGATCAAAAACTCGATTCGTCCTCGATCTAAGGCTTTGGTGAACATATCTGCCAGCTGATACTCAGTGGTGGCAAAATACAGCTCGATCACTCCGTTTTCCACTTGCTCTTTAATGAAATGGTAGCGAATGTCGATGTGTTTTGCCCGTGAGTGTTGAACGTAGTTGCAGCAAAGGGCAATAGCGCTCTTGTTGTCACAATACATCGGGATTTTGTTGAATCCCAAACCGTAGTCAGTTAGTTGTGATCTCATCCAAAGGACTTGAGCACAACAACCAGACATGGCAATGTATTCAGCCTCCGTGCTAGAAATTGCAGCGCTTTTCTGCCTTTTTGAAGACCAACTAATCAATCTGTCTCCAAGGAGTTGCACAGACCCAGAAGTGCTACGCCTCGTGTCTTGACACCCAGCATGATCGGCATCTGCATATGATATTAAAGCAACAGAGGAATCTTTCGGATACCATAGACCACGATGAAGTGTTCCTTTGAGATACCGAAAGATCCTTTTAACAGCACGTAGGTGCTTTTCGGTAGGCCGAGCCTGATACCGGGCACACATGCATACGGCAAATTGCAGATCAGGCCTGCTAGCAATCAGATAGAGTAGGGTGCCGATCATTCCACGGTAGAGTTTCGAATCGACAATAATCCCATTCCTATCTTCATCTAACTTGGATTTCTCCACCATTGGAGTGTCCACGGGGTCACAATTTTCAAAGTTATATTTCTTTAATGATTCTAGAGAATATTTGGATTGATTAATAAAGATGCCTCTGGGATTCTGAGAAATTTGTAATCCTAAGAAAAATGAAATTTTTCCCATCATTGACATCTGAAAGCGTGTGGACATTATCTTCTCAAAGTCTGGGAACTTGTTGACAGACCATACGATGTAATACCATTAAATCTTTGATGGATCTGGAAAAACAAGATGGACGAAGAGAACACGATCATCAAGAATTTTTCTAGGCTAGTGGCTAAAGGGTATGGCCAGAAAGAGGGTATTGATTTTGAAGAATCATTTGCACCAGTAGCTCGTTTGGAAGCGGTCAGGATTTTCCTTGCTTATGTTGCACATAAGGGATTTATTGTCTATCAAATGGACGTAAAGACGGCGTTTCTTAACGGTCCTTTGAAGGAAGAAGTCTATGTCACGCAGCCGGAAGGATTTGTCAATCCTCATTATCCTGACAATGTGTATCGTCTCTACAAAGCACTTTATGGACTCAAGCAAGCTCCAAGGGCGTGGTACGACGAGCTCTCAAAATTTCTGGTATCCAAAGGTTTCTCAAAAGGTTCAATTGATCTAACTCTGTTCACTTATAAATATGGGGATGACATTTTGCTTGTGCAGATTTATGTTGATGACATTATTTTCGGGTCTACAAACCCAAAACTTTTTTTTGGTAAAGGGAGTTACCCCGGTAAATATATTAACCAAAAAAACGAATGTTAAGTACAAATTGTATACGGCTGAAATACCGTATTAACCTCAAGCCAAAAGCTTGATCAACAAGTGTTTATGACAGGCCATAAACACAGCAACACTAAGCTAATATTACAACTCGAAAACTATTGTAAAAAACAGCATTAGCAAACTCCAATAAGAAGAAATCTTGGAACCAGGCGACCACCCTACAACACCAGCAGCAGCATAATGGGAGTAAAGGATCCAGATAAGGCTGCCTCCTTAAAAAACCTTTTTGAGAAAAACCCTGTGGGAAAAACCCCAGAAAGGAAAAAAGAGTACAACCCTTACCCGGTACCCCCATCATGAGAAACACTCGAGGACGGAAGTCTCCACCGATCCAAAATAACTAAAGACCGTGTAGTCATGTTCTTGAATCTGAAAGTAATAAGCTTGAGACGAACAGTAGAAGTAATGATACTAACAAGTTTATCCACAGAAAGTTGTTTCCCTTTGAACAATCTAGCATTCTGTTCCATCCAAATAAAGTATACAGTAGCCGCAACAACCAGACGAGCAATAATACTAGTAGTAGATTTTCCTTCTGATATTGGTATAAGAAATTCCAAAACATCATCCAATCGAGGAGGAATGGAATCCATACCACATAGTCCCCTAATACGCGTCCACACCTGGGAAAAATACAAGCACTCAAAAAACAAATGAGAATGAGAATCCGGAGTGACTTTGTACAAAGGACACCGTAGCAAACTTAAATCCATAGTAGGCCCAACATCCCATTGCCGCAACCGATCCTATGTCTTCGGTTTCTGCTTAACAACAAGCCACATATGCATCGAGTGTCGAGGAATACAATGGGAGAACCAAACAAAATGTTACCAAACCACAGCCTGACGTCTGATTCGCAGCGTGTCCCAAGCCAGAGCCACAGAAAATGAATGCAAAGAACCACCACCATCACGCCATACAAGAGAATCCGACCGCCCCTCCTCGAGAACGGGAACAGGAATAGAGACGACAGTAGGAAATCTGTCCACCCAATCAATCGGCCATTTCCAGGCGTTGTTCTCGATCAAGTCAGCAACAGTATCCTGAAGGGTAAAACCGGACCTAACAATATTGCGTACTGTAAGAGTATCACGTAATGGACACTCAGCAGCCCACCGATCAAACCACATAGACACAGATTTACCATCATGAATCCTATACCAAATAAACGGCCGCACACATGTCCTAAGCTGAAGAAGCTTACGCCAACCCCAACTTACATCACCAATACAAGGAACATCCCAAAAACTCCTACCCCTCAAATTATACGAATGAATCCATTGAACCCATAATGATTCCTTACGCATTAGAAGAGACCAAATATGAGAGGTAATAAGAGAAGCATAAAAATCACCAAGCCTCCTAATACCAAGACCACGCTCACTTTGTGGAATGCACACATCCTCCCACGCCACCTTTGCTCTCCCCTTTTTCATCTCACCTTGACACCATAAAAAGTACCTCAAAAGCTGCTCAAGATCATGAATAATCCGAACAGGCAAAATAAAAATTGAAGCCCAGTACAAGTGCGTAGCTGATAACACAAATTTAACAAGTTGAAGTCTCCCTGCAGTAGATAGAAATTTGTTGCGCCAATCCTGGACCCGACTCTCCAACTCTTCTACAATAACTTTGTAATCCCTATAAAGCAACCTCGATGAGTTAAGAGGAACCCCAAGATAACGCACTGGCAGTGTGCCTTCCGCAAACGGCATAAGATACAGAATACTAGCTTTCACATCAGGTGGAACATTACAAAAGAAAGTTGTACTCTTAGGAATACTTGGAACCAAACCTGAAACATTTTTAAATTCTTCCATAGCATCCATAATGGTGCGAACCGAATCCAGATGCCCCCTAGCAAAGATAAATAAATCATCTGCAAAACATAGATTAACAATACGCTGGTGCTCACAATGATTATGGTATAGAAACTCCTCCAACATACGAACACGCCTCTGTAACAAAAGAGTCAAAACTTCCATAACCAACGTAAATAAATAAGGTGATAAAGGATCACCCTGTCTTAGCCCACGTTTACCCTTAAACCAGCCATGAAGATTTCCATTAATATAAATAGAGTAAGAGGCCGTAGTCACGCACTCCATAATCCATCTAACCATCGTATTATGAAAGCCAAACCCCAGTAAAATAACCCTAAGAAAACCCTAATCAACAGTATCATAAGCCTTTTGAATATCCACTTTGAACGCACAACGAGGCGGCCTAGTATTCCTATGATAACTTCACATTGATTCCTATGTAAGTAATATATTATTAGAAATCCTTCGCCCCAGAACAAATGCAGATTGATTGATATTAACCAAGTCCCCCAACACCACTTTAACAAGGTTAGCAATAATCTTCGTGATGCATTTAAAAATCACATTACAACAGGAAATAGGTCTATAATCCGTGATTTTATTCGGAACAGTCAACTTTGGAATAAGCACAATAATAGTATGATTTATTTCTCTAAGCAACTTATCGTTACTGAAAAAGTCCTGAATAGCACATGTAACATCACCACCCACAATATCCCAGGCATTCTTAAAAAACGCAGCTATAAAACCATCCAGACTAGGAGCTTTATCATCACCCATCGAGAACATAGCATTCTTAATCTCAGCATCTGACACTACCTGAACCATATCCAAAGCATGTTGGGCATCAAGAACATTAGAGAACAAATCCTGTGAATCCAAAGGAGTAGAACCACCCTCCAACCCAAGAAACTGCTCATAATGTGCTACAAACGCAGTCGCAACATCATTCCCTTCACACAACACATTAGACATGTCTCGCACCATATCAATCCTGTTGCGGGCATTCGAACACTTAACAATTTTATGAAAATAAGATGTATTAGAATCACTTGCTTCAAGCCACTCAATCTTAGCTTTCTGTTTTAAAAACATTTCCTCATCAAGAGACGCTTCCCTAAACGCCAAAAGACATCAAGCATGAACTTCACGAACATCTGTATTAGATAAATTTAAGTCAAGAGCCCTTTGAGCCGCATCAAGCTCATCCCTTGTCCGAATCACACGCGCGTGCAAATTACCATTTTCATGAAGAAGCTTACGAAATGGCGCTTTAAGATATTTTAGACGTCTAACCACACGATACATAGCACAACCCGAGACACTAGCATTCCACCCATTCAGAACAGCAGAACGAAACCCTTCCTTATGAATAAGAAAATTAAAAAATTTAAAAGGCTTTGGCTTCGGTCTACTAACCTTAGGAATACGAAGAACACATGGAGAATGATCTGAAATACGATAAGGCTGAAACACCCCAAGAGAACCCGGAAACTCATCCATAAAAACCATATTAGACATAATCCTGTCGATCTTCTTAAGAACCCCCACAGTCACCCTGAGGCTTTTAACTCCAAGTGAAGTGAAGACCAGTAGCATTAACATCCATAACCTCCATGAGTTGAACACACTCTTTAAATTCACGCATAGCAATATTCGGCTCATACCCACCATATGAGTGATCTTCTAGATTAAGAACAGCATTGAAATCACCCATTAAAACCCATGGCTTATCACGCATGAGATAAGCATGAGCAGCAAGATCATTCCATAATCCACGAAGATCCACATAGTTGTTTGTAGCATACACAAAGGAATAGAAAATGGTTTTTCGGTCTGCCCGAGTATTAATCTGACAATGAATAACCTGTTCCGTTTGAGCCATAATACCAACATCAACCATATCATCATTCCAACCAACAATAATACGAGAAACTTTAGTACACAAGCTACCATTTGATAGCCACTTTCATCTCCTACACACATTACGACATGTATCATAAACAACAGATACATCAACATGAGACTCTAAAATAGCACAAACACTTAAATTATTCTCAGTAACCACCTGTCGAACCTCTCTCTGTTAGGGGACTGGTTCAAGCCCCGTATATTCCAAGAAGCAATACTAAAAATTAAAAACATTTACAGCAGGTGCCCCTGATTGAGAAGAATGCATAAGATTAGCCGTCTCATCATAAACATTTTCCACGTCCTCCTCATCATTGGAGACAGTAACCTTAGAAGTACCACTATCCTCCTTATTAAGTGTAGATAAAGCATCATATGGATTAGAAATCACAATAGGAGTCGCCTGTGATAAAGAAGCAGCCTTAGACACCAACGACCTATTCGGATTAGAAGTCGACCCATGCAAACCCTCACTATTCCTCCCTGAACCACTAGAATTAGGAACAGGAGGTTTGCCCTTAACATTCTTACCATTCGCCTTTAGAGCATACACAAACTTCTTACCTGGCTGAACACCCCCTTATTACTAACATTAGTTTTCTTCTTTCTGTTAACCACTTGCTAAAACCATCATTGACAGTTGCATCTTCTTTAGTAACCACCACCCTATCCGGACACAACTCAGTGGAATGCCCAAAAATCTTACAATTATCACACCTAGGGGGTTTCCATTCATACTCCACCTTAATAGTAGATTTCGTAAAACCCGTACCCTCTAATAGTGGAATACCAACACTAATTGATTCACGTAAAGGAGCCTCAGAACTAACCTCAATAAGACATCTAGCAAAACTGTTGCGGCCCCATGACTCCTTACACATAGCATTAGTATAGGAATCCAGCATTATTGGCTTAACCAAATAAGACCCCAAGATACTAATACCTTCCTCATCAAACATTTCTAAGGGAACATCATGCAATTTAATCCTAACCGGAACACGGCTTTATTCCTCCTTCAGTAAACTAGTATTCATCGTCCATCTCTTAAGAATAATCGGATTATTCCTAATCATCCAAGGTCCACCCTCAAGTACACTATCCAAACCCGTTCTTGAATCGAATTTGAAAAAGAAAAAACCTTTTGCGTTAAGCATAATTTTCTTAAGCCCATACTTCGCCCAATTGTTCTTCATATAATATTCAACCACATGAAAAGCTTTACGTTTCCCAATGAAGTAACCATATAGCGTGTTTTCAAACCGATTCCCCACATTTTGGATAACCCGACGCGGAATAGAAATATCCACCCCTTCAAACACTTTTTCCACTTGCGTAAATGTAAAATTATTACTACCTTTCGAAGAGTCACTATGCGACGCAATGCCAGCGTAGGAAACGGATGCAACTTGAACAATCGGAACACAAATAGCATCCAAAGTTTGAGAACCATTACCATTCGAATCACTTAGTCTTGGGGATACATTAAGACGAACTCGTAGACACGCTAATCACATCCGGCTCCTTTTGAACCCCACAGCCCTCCCCAACAAACAATAAACCCTCACGATCATGACTACCCATATTAGGGTTTGCATCCACTTGTGACAAGCTCGCATCCCTATCTAAGAATTTCGAGACCATAGGAGATGACATACTCACAAACTCATCTTGCTGCTCACCAAAAAACGGGTAAGAAACCCTCATCGGTTGACGCGTCGTGACATTACCTAGCATGGTAGAATTAGGGTTTGATGAAACCCTAGGCTGAGCACTCCCCCCTTCGCAATCAAAGACGTTTCAAAAGAACATAACATATTATATATTTCTTGGGATCGAGGACCAGTCACCAATGACCAAAAGTCATATTTGTTCATCTTCAAGCCATGCATAAACTCATGAACATCCCTAACCGTTACCAGTTGCACCCCAAAAACCTTATGAATGACATCCAATGTGCAGATCTGCAAACTATTGAGAGCCGTAACCTTGCCTCTCAAATCCAAACTCGCAAAATCAATAGAATCTATCACGAAGAATGAAACCCTAAGCAGTCGAACAGTAACCAAACCCTAAAAATAAATATACCTAATACAACGACGACAAGAAAAAACAAAGACACAAAGGAAACAATCGTGTAGGTAATCAAGGAGGACACACAACTTAAATCAAAACACGAACCGACCTAGATTAACAAGAACAATCGCAACAAAAAAATGCAAGCAGAATAATAAAAAAGAAACGATTAACAAACCCTAGAAAAACTTTCAATCAAATAACAACTATGTTAACTCAAGATTAATCAAAGATTAATCGACAAACCAGCATTGTTATAAGATATAGAAAATAACAGGATCCAAAAATCGAATCGTGAAGAAGAAAAAGGAATTCTGCCGCCATTTTTGTTTTTTATGGTTTTCTTCCAAAACCAAAACTTTCAAAATGGTTTGAAAAAGTAATTCACAACAAATTTGAAATGTCTATGATGGGCGAACTAAAAAATTTTCTAGGAATTCAAGTTCACCAATCCCCAAGTGGTATCTTTATAAACCAAGCTAAGTATTGTCAAGAGATAATCAAAAAGCATGGTATGACTTTATGTGACCCTGTTGGGACACCATTATCAACTACATCCCTTGATGCTGATTTGGAGGGAGATGCCATAGATCAAACGAAATATCGTTCAATGATCGGGTCCCTCATGTACTTAACAGCAAGCAGACCAGATATAGCACATGCTACGTGTTACTATGCACGATGTCAAGCATGACCCACTGAAAAGCACCTCAAGGAGGTTAAACGGATCTTTCGGTACCTCAAGAATACCATTCATTTGGGACTCTGGTATCCGAGGGAAACCAGTTTCTTTCTAACGGCCTATTCAGATTCTGATCACGCAGGGTGTCTTGATACACATAAAAGTACTTCTGGTGGTGCACAATTTCTAGGTCAAGATAATCTTGTGGGATGGTCTTCCAAGAAGCAGGATTGCACGTCATTGTCATCAGCCGAAGCGGAGTATGTGTCTCTATCTGCGTGTTGTGCTCAAGTTCTATGGATGAGAACACAACTCACGGATTATGGCTTCCACTTTGATAAAGTACCTATGTACTGTGACTCAAAGTCCGCCATAGCCACGTCCTACAATCCGGTACAGCATTCCCGCACGAAGCACATTGATATCAGATATCACTTCATTAAGGAACAATTTGAAAGGGGTATCGTTGAACTATACTTTGTTGGAACTGATTACCAATTAGCTGACTTGTTTACAAATGCTCTTTCGAAAGAGAGGTTTGCGTATCTAGTTAGGCAAATTGGTATGAGATGTTTGACTCCAGCAGAACTGGAGATTCTGGCAAAGAAGCCTGCTTGATTCATCTATCAAACATCTACCTGTAAATATCTTTGAAAAAGCAAAATACAAAAATATAAACCATACAAAAACAGAACATAAAATTAAAAATCTTTGAAAATCCAAAAATATTCTTCTCGACATGTCTTTCAGTATCGATAATATGGACGTGCCTAGAAATGTCGCTCAATAACGACACGGGTATGTACATAAAGCTTGAATGAAAGTTGTAAATATTTTTCAAAACATGTCATTTCTTCTTTTAATAAAGGAAATTGTCTATTTTGGACAATATTTCCAAAAAAACGGGTAGAGCAATCTATCTTGGGTTGAGCTTGTCCCAAAACATTCAAGGTTTTGACCTCAACACGATTGCTTGTAATCACTTTCAGAGTGCAACCCGGATCTATATTCACGGGGGAGTGTACGATTTAGTGCCCTTACCCTCAGCAAAAGAAGAGAAATCTTCTTACACTTGAGTGGATTCGTCAAGAAATTCAAAGTCTATGAACTCAAGTTTATGCTTTAGAAAAACCTCTTCGCCAAAAAGAAATAGGATTTTTCAAAAAGCGTTGAACACAATTTTTTCAAGAATTTCTCAATGATTATTCAAAATCTTTCAAAAATTTTGTGTTCAACAACTCCCATCCTCAAAAAGCGAAATGTGTATCAAATCCTTACATTGACAATTCAATTAGATCAATTTTTGAGGGGGAGAATTTTAACTTCATGCAAAAGATTAACACATCTTTCTCCCAGAGATTTTCAAGACTATATTTCAAAATATATTTTAAACAAATTTGGTATCTCTAATATCAAAAGATTTTATATATTAGAGATAGGGGAGAAAATGTGATTAAAATGTGATCTTATATAAGACTCAAGCACTTTGTTTTTCAAACACTTTGTTAGACTTTTGAAAGTGGCTTCATGGTTACGATCAAATACCCACAACATCTTTAATTCACGGCGTTATTGGTGCCAAAAGGGTGGTTAGGTTTAAGTGCTATGATCCAACCAGAATCGGAGGGATCTTCCCAGGGACAATCCAATAGATTATTAGAAGTCCTTAGGAAAGATGGAGTAGAATGTGAACGTAGCTGAATGCCGACTAAGTACTGATGCTAGCACTGGAACAATCACAACAAGGTGCTAGTAATGATGTCTTGGTAAGCATTGAAGGGGTTGAAGAATGAAAAAGAAATGTAAGGATAAAGGGTGTAAAGAAAGAAGCCCTCCATACAACTTAGGCAGAAACTGGGTCAACACATCATGAAGACAACTCATCATGGACCCAGTAATGCAAAGCACAACCCTTTCCTAGCTACTCAGGCTTCTCTCAAAAGAAGTTTGTTTTATTGTCACAGAGAAAAACATGAATTCTATTAGCTTTCTCATTCCGAGATAGTTGATATTGAATAGGTGGCATCTGCTCCAGCCTCCGACCACTAAAAGTGCACAAATCGAGTCTAGAGCCAAGAGATCAATCAAATCTCGTTAGGACACACGGATGACAAACAAGAGAGTCCTACGCCATATCCTTGTGATATTGCTAGAACACTCACAGTGATACTACTTAGTATTCACAATGATGAGTAGAAATCCTTCTAGTGTTAACATCAAACAGCACTGCGGCAGGTCATATGTAAGATTCTTTATGAATTAAACATATGTAGAACTGAAAAGCAAAAGTGGTTTGATTCTAAATTGATTCAAACTCGTTTCAGTTTTCTACACAATATCTTTATGGTCTTGCCAGAACATTCAGAGTGATATTCATTAATATTCACAGTGATGAATGGAAATCCTTCTAGCGTCAACATCAAACAGCGCTACGGTAGGTGACTTGTGAGATTCTTATGAATCAAGCTTGTGTCAACTGGAAAGCAACAATGGTAAGATTCTTTATGAATCACACTTGTTCCAGGAATTTGAATTGACGACTTTAATCAAGCAGATTTCTATCCAGTTGATTCACTCTTTATGTTCGCATTCTTACTTTGAGACGGTCGAGTAAAGAGAACGGCTAGTACAGCCGCGAAACCCTGTCAAGGAGATTCTTAACTGAATCTACCTATCACAGGTACGGTATTTAATATCGTATAACGGTCTTCACCGACCGGAGGTAAAACGCTACCGATTTAGGACGAATGTCAAAGCCATTCAGTCCGTGTCTATGTTTTGTCTCAAGAAGGTGGTGTCACGGTGTACTCAGCAAAGTGAAAGATTCAAAACCACATACTCATGCCAAAAGACATATTCAACAATTAATAGCGTGAGCATGTGGATGAAGACGCAAGATTGCAAGATGGCAAAGACAAGTCAAGGATAATTTGAAGATCTCAAGATCAAAAGACAAAGTCGAAAGACAACGACAAAGGCTCAAAGATCACAGCATAAAGGAAAAAGACTACTATTAAACGTTCAAGACTCATTTATGGCGAGATTAGTAATCTCTACAAATTTCCAAATGACAAAGGGTAATGACCTATCATAAAGGGTAATGACCTCTCATTAGGGGAGATTGTTAGCCTCAAAATATTGAGTCAAACAAGAATGCTCGGTCATATGTTAATTATGTATCGTATATTAGAATGTTGTAATAGGTAGTAGGTTAGTCATGTATTACGGGTTTAACTTTAAGCTAAGGTTCATTCACAAGTAACCAAAGCCCAAAAGGAAAGCCCGACCCATTATCATATAGCCCATCATGCCACATGTAGGCAAGGCTATATAAACCTCTCCTTGCATGTAAGGAGAGGTTGGATGGTCATTCTATTTTTCTGAATCTAACATTTTACAAATTTTCACACACTTCTCTCTCTTTTTTCTCTCTCTAGTTTCTCTCTCTAGAATTCTTCTATTTTCTACCTTTCTTTCTTCTTTATTCGTATAGAATCATCATATTAAGGGACAACACACTATATTTTCATCATGAGGTGTCAGTTTCCAAGTTTTTTTTAAAAAAGGGAGCTCACATTTTCTTGAGTGTTGACCTAAACTAGAACCAAACTTGGTTTAACTTTTTTGGAGCACATGCATATAAGCTGCCGAAGTGGCTAAATTTTTAACTTAAAAACTTGTATAGCTGCAAGAGTGTTTGTTTAAGCTTTTTTATGGAGTTATGAGCTTAACTATTTTTAGCTTATGTTTCATAAGCTCCAAAAGCCTTTCCGAAACCAATGGTAGACGACATAGCTTCTTATACGAAAAAAATTCTTTCAGGTCTTTCTTTCATTATTACGTTAAATAGTATTTAAAATCTATGGTCTTCATGATTCTCATATATTGAAAATCAAATATACTGAAACGTGGATATCAGTTATTAAATAAGCCACTGAAAGTGAAACAAAAGTAAAGAATTTATGCTTAATTTTTTCTTCGATTGGTGTTGCGATTTGAACTCATCTGTTATATAGGAAGTAATCTAAAGGACCCAATAAGGGTAAGGTACTCCATAATACTAATAATAGATAAATTGAATAATATGAAAGGATACAAACGAAAGGGTTAATTGCCGTCATCAGATAGCCCAAAAAGAATTTTGAAATTTCTTACTTTGGGATACTTTTCAACCATGTTTGCTGTAGTCGGATTGGCTGTGAGGCCGTGCATTTGATTTTTGGGCAGCAGATTTGGCTAGCACAAAGCAGATGGGCAGCAGAGTTGGATTGAATGTAGCTCAAACCGCAGGCGGTAGCCACCAATCCATAGAAGCATCCCTCGTTGCTGCGAACGATTTATTTGAGTTGCGAAACTTTAAGGGTACAACCTCGACACTTGAAGCAAATGTTGCTGCACGAATATCCACTCTACTGTTTATTGCATTTTGCCTCACACTACAAATCATATCAATATTTGACCCAATACTAACGCTAAAATAATAAATTTTATATAAATTGTAGAATAACTAATGAAGTAATGATCATAACAAACTTTCAATAAAAGGAGTCCAAAACTTTTGATGGATGGAGATATTGTAAACTGATGAGTACTATGTTGTATTATGGGGTTGTTTGGAAAATTAATCTCAGGAAAGGGACCTTATTAGCTTGATAGTGAAAAGAACACAATTTTGGTATTTGAAAAAGCTAATCTAATTATCCAAACAACCCCTACCTCATGTGCAAAAGACTAAAGTTAATAAAAATTCATTTTCTGTTTATGCAATTCATACATGAATAGAATGATCTGAACACAAAAAGATAACACCGAATGAGCATCGGGTATTATTATAGATGATTATTCTCAACTCCAATAGGCCAAATGGATTGAAATTTGCAGAGCTATTCAGATGCTTGGCCTACTAAATCGAAGAGGGTCTATAAATAATATAATTGTCACTCAAAGGGTGATTGAGATATGTTATATATACTTTTTATTCGTAGATCAGCAGTTACAACCCCTTAAAGAAATTATCTAAGCATATTCAATGATACAGAAACCTGAGGAACTTGATAGAAGAGAAGCCAGCAAGGACCGTAGTCGGCACCAGTTTAAGATTTCCCACTCCTCTGCTTGTTGTCGCTCCTTGGCACCTCGTGTCTGCTCCTCTGCTACGCTTTACTTCTTGGCATTTTATGATCACTCTTGGCAGCTTGTTTAAGCATATACTAAATTTCATATATATTAGTAATACATAAGACAGAGTTAATTTGAATGTTTTTTAAATATATCAGTAATACATAAGACAGAGGTTATTTGAAAATTTCCATAACTGAGATAAAATCAAAAACTTGGTTATCAATAACTACATGATCTTACATCCTAGATCACTCTCCATGTGGATTCAAGCGGATAAACATCAGAGGGTAATTAAACATTTCCTTTTTTATAATATCAATCTAAGATAATGCTATTTTTGGATGCTAACCTTTTCAACAATATAGAATAACCATAGTGATCACCAAAGTTTACTCAAGAATACCATAGTAAAGGTTAAAAAGTAAGCTCTTAGCAAGCCATAAAACAAAGTCTATATAATGATCGATAATTAAATTATATATTTCTGTGTGTGGTCGTGTGTGTGTGCGTGGAGGGTATAGAGCAGAGATAAAAGTAAGAATATATATGTGTACGGAAAATATGGCTCTAAAGGAAGTTACGGACTAAAGGTTAACATGTTGCCTAATAGATTGCCTCAATTGCGTTAATAAGTGGACAACATATGTTCACATTTACATGTGATTTCTTAGATACTTTTTTTTGCAACGGCAAAGTCTTACAACCGATGTGACAACCGTGGTTTTGGGTTTGTCACTTGGTCTTACTTTTAGGTTATTTTATGTGTGCTTACTTGAATTGTGTGTTTACGTGTTTATTTTGTGTGAACGAGGTTGGTGTGGTTATCGTTTATGAGTATAGAGTACTCATAAGTAAATCGAGGAACGGTTATTTCATGTTCATGAGCTCACAAGTGGTGACTATGAAATGAAAATGGTGATATTGTGGTGTTTACGTATACGTATAAGTATTATAGTAATAGTATTTTTTTTTAGGATTTACGGTTTAGCATTTAGAGGTCTCGGGTGAGGTAATTATCCATAAGAATATTTTTCGGGATGGTTTTAAGTCATTTAGGACTTAGTTATAAAGTTTATTTCAAAATTTGAGATTTTTTATAAAAGTGTATATTTTACGTCTTTTACGGTAAAACGCGTAAATTTGACTAGTTTTACGGTTTTGAGGTTTTGGAAGCTTTAGGAGCTGAAATAAATTAAGGAAAATTAAGGTAATATTATTAACATAATATTAAATAATAAAAAAAAATGAATTTATTGGGTGTTTGGGTCGGTTTAGACGCACCAAAGAAAGAGAAAAAGGGAAAAAGGGAAAAAAAAAGGAAAGTTGGGTGTTATACTTGGACTAGGATTTTATGTTCACACTATATAAGGTTATCTAATAAATATATAAAAAACATAAATCCCTGGAGACAAAGAAAAATTCGTGGGTTTCATAGAGGAGAATTAGGGTTCTTCAAAAAAATTAGGTTTTCTTCATCTTCCATTGATTTAAGGTAAAACCCTTCATTAACCTTTTTAATTAAATTGTTTTTATGTTTAATTAATCGTTCTTATGATGGATTAAGGGTTAGGGTTTATATAAAAACAGTAGATTAATGATGTATTAATCATAATATGATGATCATATAATCTAGGGCTTGTATTAGAAGGGTTATAGGTGATTAATTAGATCAATTTGTTTAAAACCCGTTTTTAAAAACTGGGCAGAATTTTGAGTCTATTGTTTTGATCATATCTCGAGTTCTAGGAGCATTCAAGATGCGATCCAAGTATCCCTGAAAAGGTAATTAAAGTGGCTTTCTAATTCAAGAAACTAGAACTAAATTGGAGGTCGGGAAGTGGGTCAAAAACAGGTTACAACAGTCGGAGGTCAAAACAGTTTTGAATTCAGCCTGTTTTCTTTTTAAGTTTTGGGTTGTTTGGGGTACTTAGGGTTGCATTGGGATCTTCTCACGAACATGAGAGATGGTTTATATATTTTAGTAAGGATCTGCACTTGGGCTAAGATTGTGGTTTAGGGTAAAACCCTCTAATGGTAATGAATGTTTCATACGTTTAAAATCAGTGAATTCTGGATAGGTAGCAATATATACACATATATCTGGGCCTTAACAGTAGCTTTAAGGTTAGGGCAAGTGGGAGGTTTTAGCTAACATGTATAAAAGTGTGAATATTCCTTTTACAAAAACCATGGGTATGTTTAAGTGGACGTTTGACTTAAAGTTTTGAGACCTAAAACTTGGACTGTTTTGTGTAAAATTATGAACGGGATAGCTATTAAACTTAACCAAGTTAGGGACTTGTTAAGGAAGGGTAATGGGGTGATTAGAGCTTAACAATGAGGTAATTATACGGGAATAGACTAGATGTCCATCCTAGGTTGATGAGCCATCTTAGTGATTGGTTCGTGTATTGATTTCGTATTTTTGGTTTGTTAGCTTGTTGCTAGTTCGAGGACTTGTGAAGAAGCTATCAGGTGAGTTTCATAGTCCCATGTTTAATATTGATTTTGACTTCCAGATGGGATGGAAGAGACACTGTGTTGAGTTATTTTCTAAATTGATGATGTGAATGTGTTTGTGATTTGAGATGGACGTGTGTGTACATTATGTGATTAACTGCTATGTGATTTTTGATTGTGTATGATTTGGATCGGGGGACACGTGCCGTCTCAGTTATTGTGGTTTGAAAAGGTAGTGGACTTGTGGTTTGACAAGGTAGTGGCCTTGTGGTTTGACAAGGTAGTGGCCTTGTGGTTTGACAAGGTAGTGGCCTTGGGATAGGTACATAGTGTGATCATCTTTGGTACCATGTTGTTTGGCAAGGTAGGAGCCTTGGATTTTGGTTTAGAATGACTGATCTTGAATGCTAGTTGTTAATACATAATTGTAGCACATTGTCCATATGTTATTGTGTTGATGGTTGTTATTCATAGCTTGTAATTGATTTAGCATTGGAGTCTAAACCTATGACTCTCACCAACTTTATGTTGACGTGTTTTAGTGTCTCTTTCAGGTGATACTATGGTTAAGCATGAGAACATAAGTGGCTAGGAATGGAGAAGCTTAGGAATGCATATAGAAGTAGAATCCCCGTTTCCTTCTTAGTTTTTATTTGTTCTTTTAATAAGTGATACTGTGGCACACATATATTTTTTTGGTTATGTTATTTGTTTGTCTTGGGTAAGCGGTAGGACTGTTACCTACTTACCTAGACTCCTGAGTCTGATGAGATATTGTCATGACTTTGTGTCTCCATTTTATGACATTTCTTATTTCATATAGTTATCTCTATAGACACGCCATGTTGTGATGATATCCATACGCCGCGTCCCATATTCCGCCATGGTGGGGTGTGACAACCAACAACACCTCTCCACTAATACTATCTCAAATATGTCTTAATGATACTTGAACCCGCAACCTCTTAGTGGATGGGTCACTCACATACCGTTGGGCTCTGGGCCAAAGGCCGTTGGTGATTTCTTATATACTCAAATAGTTATAAGAGGAAGAGGAGAGGGGTTAACTTTATTCATGAGTCAATTGAATCAAGAAGAAAACATGCCTGGTGTTCAGGCTCTGCCAAAAAAATGTTCCAATCTGTTGAATTTGGGTAGTTACAATGCTACTCCTTGACTTACTCTGCTCATTAATAATCGTTTAGTGTGTGTGATTTGCGTGTGTTCGTTAAGCATCCCGCCTTCTCATTCATTATAATTGTTCTGATACATAATTAGAGACGACTTACTTTGCTAAGATCAGCAACCCTAAAGATGTGATGCTTAAGTCAACTCTTGAGCTAGTGGGCTGCAAACCTGGCTTCTTATGACCCTCCTCCCTGTCCGCACAAAATCCACCATCAATCTTGAGGGATTCTTCTGATTATTATGTTTTGGGGTCGTTTCTTCACTTTGACACGTATCTTTATCTATTCAGCAGTATTAGGATGGACATACTATATAAACTTAGGGGGTATTTGGAAGTATACTTTGAAAGTGATATGACTGCGTTCACATTTAATCTGACATAATACAATCATGGATAGCATGTCTAATCACCAAAGCGAACCTAAAACAGTCCATACAATAGTATATCTTGATAAAATAAAATATATAAAGTTTTTTCTTCTCGAAATATACCATATTATCAAGCTCCTTTTCTACATTGATCAGAAGAGTCTTTTAACCTTCACTACCACCCTAGAAGGCGTTTGTTTCAACATTAGAAATGTATAGTGTGGCTCATGCCCATGTTTGTGAGTTATTGGTTCCTGCTACATTGGATCTTGTTCAACTAACAAATTATGTATTTCCAGGTTCACGAGCCACAATAATCTGACATAATAGCGTAGTTTTTTTATCAACAAACGGAAATAGATAATATTAGTTTGGCATAAGCTATGGTTAAACTGATAACATGACCTAAAAATAGAAGGTATTTGGGATTGTGTAGGTCCATATTTTCATAGGATTAAGCAATGTATGATTTATCTATTGAATGAATGGAGAAGAAAGAACTAGAGAGAGAAAGGTAGAGAGAGAAAGGAGAGAAATAAGAAGAAAGTTGGAATGTGTAAATGATCAAGTGTTCAATCCCTCCTAACATGCTAGGAGGGGGTTTATATAGCCACCCTACATGTGGGCTTTGGTGGGCTATATGTTTACATATTGGATCACGAGCCCATTACTTGAATCTATCTTTGGAGTGACCGATCCTTTCTAAATACGTAAAAACGTATTTCCAACAATCTCCCCCTAAGGGAGGTCACCAAGTTACAATGTCCTAAATAGTCTGTAGCTCGTGATCTATGCTATTAATGATGTGACCGAGACTTTCTTTGGAAAAACGTATTTCCAACAATCTCCCCCTAAGGGAGGTCACACCATTTTACAAAATCTTAAACCTAGCATACTATGCTTGATTCTTCGATCTTGTTCTTGTGAATATGAAGATGAGATCTTTGACTTTAGTCTTAAGCATGTTTCCTTGCCTTGACCTTGTGCATTTATCACTTGTGAAATTTGCCTCCTAGTGACTTCATGTTCCACATACTTATACCTTTATAAATTGTTGAAAGCTTCAGAGTTTGATACAGCGGAAGACTTGACTTTTAGGCTTTCTTGAATTTTTTGAAGTATTAAGTGCATAAAGCATAAGCATGTGTTTACGACTTCTTCTGGATTGTACACCGTAATGCCACCTTCTTGTTACGCTGCATAAGACAGTTAGCAACAAAACATATACACGGATGAAATGGCCTTGAACATTTCATTCTAATTCGGTAGCATTTTACCTCCGGTCGTTGAAGACCGTTGGACGATATTAAATATTGTACTTGTGGCAGGTAGTTTCAATTAAGAACCTCCTTGACAAGATTTCGCGGGTAAACACGTTCTCTTTATTCGACCGTCCAATGCTGACTGCGAACATAAAGAGTGAATCATTTGGATAATAATATCCGCATGATTTGAAGCCGTCAATTCATGTTCCTGGAACAAGTGAAATTAAATTAAGAACCGCACCATCGTTGCTTTCTAGTTGTCACGAGCTTGATTCGTATAGAATCTTGCACGTTACCTACCAAGTGTTGTTTGAGGTTAACACTAGAAGGATTTCCACTCATCACTGTGAACACTAAGGTATCACTCTGAATGTTCTGGAAAGATCACTAAGATATTGCGTAGAGGCCTAGGACGTGTTTAAATTCATTTAAGAATTAAACCACTGTTGCTTTCCAGTTATCACAAGTTTGATTCATAAAGAATCGCACAAGTCACCTACCATGAGCTTTTTGATATTCGCTCAAGAAGGATTTCCATATTCATTGTAAATACTTTCGTATTACTCGGATGTTCAGGCAAGATCATGAAGATTTTGTGTAGGACTCTTAAAATCTTTCTTACTTTTCACAGTGTGTGAAGAAGCAAGGAATTATGAAAATGTGTCCTAATGAGATATTTGATGATCTCAAATGGCTCTAGACTCGATCGTGCATTTTGGATTTTAGTGATCAGAGGCTGGAGAGGAGTGCCACCATTTCAATACCAACTTATTCAGAGTGAATAAATCGATAGAAGATATGTTGATCTTCGTGTGATTAAAACAAATACCTTTTGAGAGATATATGAGTTAGCTGGGTTGGGTTGCGCATTGCATCACTGGGTCCATGATGTCTATCTTCAATATCGAGCATCATTAAAAATGATCTCAATAGCATATGTGTTGACCCGGTTTCTGCCTAAGTTGTAAGGAGGGCTTCTTTCTTTTCACCCTTTATCTTTACAATTCTTTTTCATTCTTCAACCCCTTCAATGCTTACCAATACGTCATAACTAGCACCTTGTTGTGATTGTTCTAGTGCTAACTTAAGTACTTGGTCGGCATTCAGCTACGTTCACAATCTTTCTCCATCTTTCCTAAGGACTACTATTTCTAGCTATGGAATGTCCTTGGGAAGATTCCTCCGGTTTTAGAAGAATCATTGGACTTAACCTATCCTACCATCCTTATGTCACCACAATCGACACCGTCGTGAATAGAGATGTTGTGGGTAAGTATATGTAATCATGAAATCCATTTTGATATCCAAATCCATTTTGCTCCCCTTTAACATATGCCACGATATTCAAAAACATCTCGCACATGTCGGGATGAGCCAGCACATTAAGTCAAACCATTAAATTGATTGATCTCATTATTAAATCATATTTTCTCCCCCATATTAAAAATATTAACCCAATCGATGTTTTAAATATCAATTGATTTAATAAAGTTTTAAGAAAATTTGGGAAGAAAAATGCAAATCCAATTATCTTCGTACTTTACACAAGCTCCCCCTCAAATTAATGAGGATGTACTTGAAACGTGAATGAAGTACCTTTTAAACACAAGTGTAAGGTACTTATCACATGCAAAGATCATATATGATAATGTATTCACAAGATTAGCGATTTATGAGGTTGGACCTGAATGATGGAGAACATCATATGAAAGAAGCACATGGTTCTTGTTCACGAATGTTGGTCGCCTCATCACGTCTGAAGTTATCTCTTGACTCCATGTGTACGATTGATATCGTTGTCTTGACACCAACATGTGAACTTGGCACTTTCGGTGTCAAAGATTCTGAACGCTGGACAATTGCTCCCCCTCAATTGTTGACCCGTGTTCTATTGAAAGAGTTGTAGTCGCTGTTTGAGTAGTCGCATCGTCGAGTATGTAGATATCAGTTGTAAATTGCTACGGTTGGTGGAGATGATAACTTCATAAAAACAAGATTTCTCTTGTTTTAAAAAATAAATGCACTGACACGTACATATATTCGTGTTAGATTGTGTTATTCCGTAAACACAGTCCCTTACATGGTTATAAAATAAACCATGCCCGAGAAAATTAATTCCCGTTGTTGAGTCAAAGCTTTCCGGTGAAATGCTTGACTTGAGTATGAAAAGCGGGTTACTATCGAAAATAATAGCAAGCCATTTTTAACATGTTTTAAATCATTTAAACTTCTGCTCAAACTTTATTTACAACACCGTGTCATTATTGAATGACATTTCTAGGTTCGTAAATATTATCGATTGCAGAAGACATGTTCTTTTTATTAAAACATTTTTGAACACACAATTTTGAAATATTTAGAAAAACCTTTTGAGAAATTCTCGAAAAATTGTGTTCAAAGTTTTGAAAACCAATTACTTGAGCTTAAGATGTTGAATATCTTACAAAACGAGCTCAAGTCCGAGAAGTTGTAAACTTCCCGTTGTAAGGATAAGTTTATCATCGGCAATAAACTTTCCTTTTAAATGAAGAGCGAGTTCTAAGCTGACATTTACTCAGAATTCGTTTTCATGAGCTTGAAAAACATTTGAATGTTTTAACGTAAAGCTCATGACCGAGAAAGATGAATTTCTCGTTATGAGGAAAAGTTCTCTTATTTAAAAGATACACTTTCCTTTCTGAGCTTAAAACTTGGAATGTTTTAATACAAGCTCATGACCGAGAAAATTTAATTTCGCGTTACGAGGATAAGCTATCTTTAAAGATAAGCTATCCTAAATATTGAAGTCCGAGTTACAGTCTGATATTTAACTTTAAGTCATTGTGCATGAGCTTAAAAACTTCGAATGTTTTTAATATTAGCTCATGCCCGAGAAAAAGTAATTTCTCGTTGTAAGGGTAAGTTTATCATCGGTGATAAACTTTCCTTTCTTTGAAGTCCGGGGCATAATCACAAATATAATTATACGCCATTGTGCATGAGCTTAAAAACTTCGAATGTTTTTAATATAAGCTCATGCCCGAGAAAAATTAATTTCTCGTTGTGAGGATAAGTTTATAAATGGCAATAAACTTTCCTTTATTTGAAGAACAAGTCATTGTCTGACATTTAACAATGAACCATTTTACACGAGCTTAAAACCGTTGAATAGTTTTAAAGTAAGCTCGTGTCCGAGAAAATTTAATTTCTCGTTTTTGAGGATAAGTTTATCATCGGCGATAAACTTTCCTTTATTTGAAAATCGGGTCATCATCTGATATTTAATGAAGAGCCTTATACACGAGCTTAAAACCTTTGAATGGTTTTAGGATAATCTCGTGTCCGAGAAAACTTAATTTCTCGTTTTGAGGGTAAGTTATCGTTGCGTATATAAACTTCCCTTTTTCTGAAGTCCGGGTCATCGTCTGTAATTTAACGAGGAGCCATATACACGAGCTTAAAACCTTTGAATAGTTTTAAATTTAGCTCGTGTACGAGAAAAATTAATTTCTCGTTTTGAGGGTAAGTGATCGTTGACGAGATAAACTTCCCTTTCTTTGAAGTTCAGGTCACAGACTGTTATTTGACTATGAGCCATTTGTGCATGAGCTTAAAAACTTGGAATGTTTTTTTATATAAGCTCATGCCCGAGAAAAATGAATTTCTCGTTGTAAGGATAAGTATCGGCGATAAACTTTCCTTTATTTGAGGATCAAGTTACAGACTGTAATGTGACTGTAAGTCCTTTTCGTAAGCTTAACCATGAATCCCCTGAGACACTTGTTTCTCCGATATCTGCTTCTTCATCAACCAAACTCTGAGAGTGTCCTTAGAAGAACGGTATACAATGATTGGACTGCTTCGTTCTTTTGGAACATCAACTTTGGGACCTGCATTCTCATTAGGAATTTGCATGCTTTGATATGGGTTAGCGATATCTATCTTAGAAGCAAGTGGGGGTTCACAGTTGTTTTTTCTTGTGCCAGAGGCGACCTGAGTAGATGATTCACTTGTCTTAGCTGGCAAACATTTTCGTTTATAGAAAACTTTAAGTTCAGGCTTAAGTGATATATCATCCTTTTCAATTTTCTCCCTAGCAGTCTTAGTAGAATCGGAGACTGTAAAACCCGTATTTTAATCAGAAGATTAAATACGCATTTTAATTTTAATAATACATATAAGTATAAATTATCAGACAGAAATAAAGACGCGGGATTTCAGAAATAAAAGCGCGATAATTTTTGTTAACGTTCGAATAAGGTAAAAAAAAAGAGTAAAAGGCCTTATGGCCGGTTTTAAAAAGAAAACAAAAAGGAAGTGGAAGATGGGCCAAGCCCATTTGATTACAAAAAGAAAAAAAAAAGACGGGGAGCCTCCTTTTGTCACAGTCTGTAACAAAAAAAAAAGATTAGGGTTTCATGGTGTTGCTGCCGACACAAAAGACAAACACAAAAAGGATTCAGAAATTTATTTACAGCTTTAATTCGTGTATGTTCTTCAATCGTATCAATTCAATAAGGTAATCATAATCGCATCTCATTCTTCTTTTCATTTAATGAATCACGAATTTGATCATTAAACATGTTTTAGAAATTATTAAAGACGGGTTGGTTGTTATTCACGAAAAACCAAGAGCACATGAAGCTCTCGGTGGTGTTCTCTGTTTGCCCAGCCTCGAAACAGCCCCAAACAGGGACAACGCAGGTTAAAGGGATGTTTGGGTCTATAAAACAGTGGAACAAATAGGGGGTGTTTGGGTTTATTAATAGTAGTGGGTAAGAAACCAACATCGGGGGTGTTTGTTTTGACAAGTCAGTGGCAACCGAGAGCTGTAGCTCTCGGTGGGATTTCTGGACCAGCAGGGGGAACGGCACAGTCAGTGGAAAAAAAATATATAAAAAAAAATACAAAACAGTGATTATAATAAACAAACAGTGGGAACCTTTTAGTAAACAGTGGCAACCGGCTTAAGGGCGGTGGCTACTGTTGGTTGTCGGCAGGTGGGGGAACACAACAAGAAGGGGCTGTTGGGCTCGGTTTGGGCTTGACCCGAGACATGAATGTCTCGGGAGGGTTTTGACACGAATTCGGGTTACGCGGTTACGCGTAAATTAACAAAGGGCGTTTGGTTTAACTTTCTTTCAAATTAAAGTTTTGATTTTAATTATTTAAATGAATAATCAAGTATAAAATATTTACCTTAATTTAATTAACTTTTATTAAATTAATCGTGTTCTATTATTTATTTATTTAATACTTGATTATAGGTAATGATTAATTAATTATGAAACCATTTTTTTGAAATGTTTTATTTTAGGAAACTTTCTAATTTTAGAAACTTTTTAATTATAACGAGTTACTATTTTTAGTAATAGCAGAATATACACTATACAGTAATCAAGAATACAGAGTACATTAAATCAGTAATATTAACGAACAGTCAGAACTTATCAGATTATATACAAATAGTATATCAAGAATAAAATAAGTTAAACTATGAATAGATAAGAATCAGAAACAGTAAACAGTAATCAAATAACTTATTACGCGTCCGTTATTTATGTAGTAACCGTGAAGTCGGAATAGGTCTTTCAGCTTTCGGTCTTATTTCATTACTGGACGCGAGGTACGGATTTTCCGTCCTTTCAGTAAGGACTTCCTTTCTATGCATGTTTAGGATTTCCCGCCTTCAGCCAAATGTTTTTCCCCAGTATATGTTTAATCTTATCAGTAATCATATTAATAACTAAATAAATTGCCTGAGCATTATATACAAGCACGACCAGTTTATGTACTAGTTACGGAGGTACCGTAACCACGGCACTAGAGGCACCGGTGTCGTGACTCACATGCAGGAGAGTGATATCCTGCATCGTCCCACTCAGCTCAGCTTGGCCATTTTATCAGTATTATTAGTGGGGCGTATGGATGCGTCCTAGGCTTATAAGTGTTACAAGTTATCAGGGTGAATGTGGTGTGTGCTCTACATCCTTCACATTGGAGCTGATCCCTCCACCCAGCACAGTTATTTAGAGGTCACCCCTCTACAGCATGACGAGGTCACCCCTCCAGTTATTCATGCACGGTTGTTACAGCACGTGACCTATATAAGCTCTGGCAAACTAAAATACAGTAAATGCATGTTTTCAGATTTATCAGATATTAGTTCAGCTTTATTATTTACGAATCAGACTTTACAGATTATGCACAGATTTCCGCTGCAACTTTACTTATCAGTCTTACAGCTCCAGTATTTTACCATCTGTTTCATTTCAGTAGTTCCTTATCATGCTCTATATCCGTTCACTGAGCGTTATGCTCAGCCGTAGTTCCCTTTCATGTTCTAACGGCAGGTACCCCAAGACGCTCTTAGGATTCTGAGAGCATGTGCATTTGGATGGAAGCTATCCAAACTTCTTACTTTATGTACTTACATTATTCTGCTTTTGGACATTGTTTAGTCCTTTCCTTCAGTATTTTATTTTTCATGTTTTGAGCTTAGGTTGGATTACCGATGTTTGATTCCGGTATTTCCGTTATGGTCATTTAATGTTTTTACGACATTAACAAGAAGGGGCTGTTGGGCTCGGTTTGGGCTTGACCCAAGACATGAATGTCTCGGAAGGGTTTTGACACGAATTCGGGTTACGCGGTTACGCGTAAATTAACAAAGGGCGTTTGGTTTAACTTTCTTTCAAATTAAAGTTTTGATTTTAATTATTTAAATGAATAATCAAGTATAAAATATTTACCTTAATTTAATTAACTTTTATTAAATTAATCGTGTTCTATTATTTATTTATTTAATACTTGATTATAGGTAATGATTAATTAATTATGAAACCATTTTTTTGAAATGTTTTATTTTAGGAAACTTTCTAATTTTAGAAACTTTTTAATTATAACGAGTTACTATTTTTAGTAATAGCAGAATATACACTATACAGTAATCAAGAATACAGAGTACATTAAATCAGTAATATTAACGAACAGTCAGAACTTATCAAATTATATACAAATAGTATATCAAGAATAAAATAAGTTAAACTATGAATAGATAAGAATCAGAAACAGTAAACAGTAATCAAATAACTTATTACGCGTCCGTTATTTATGTAGTAACCGTGAAGTCGGAATAGGTCTTTCAGCTTTCGGTTTTATTTCATTACTGGACGCGAGGTACGGATTTTCCGTCCTTTCAGTAAGGACTTCCTTTCTATGCATGTTTAGGATTTCCCGCCTTCAGCCAAATCTTTTTCCCCAGTATATGTTTAATCTTATCAGTAATCATATTAATAACTAAATAAATTGCCTGAGCATTATATACAAGCACGACCAGTTTATGTACTAGTTACGGAGGTACCGTAACCACGGCACTAGAGGCACCGGTGTCGTGACTCACATGCAGGAGAGTGATATCCTGCATCGTCCCACTCAGCTCAGCTTGGCCATTTTATCAGTATTATTAGTGGGGCGTATGGATGCGTCCTAGGCTTATAAGTGTTACAAGTTATCAGGGTGAATGTGGTGTGTGCTATACATCCTTCACATTGGAGCTGATCCCTCCACCCAGCACAGTTATTTAGAGGTCACCCCTCTACAGCATGACAATGTCACCCCTCCAGTTATTCATGCACGGTTGTTACAGCACGTGACCTATATAAGCTCTGGCAAACTAAAATACAGTAAATGCATGTTTTCAGATTTATCAGATATTAGTTCAGCTTTATTATTTACGAATCAGACTTTACAGATTATGCACAGATTTCCGCTGCAACTTTACTTATCAGTCTTACAGCTCCAGTATTTTACCATCTGTTTCATTTCAGTAGTTCCTTATCATGCTCTATATCCGTTCACTGAGCGTTATGCTCAGCCGTAGTTCCCTTTCATGTTCTAACGGCAGGTACCCCAAGACGCTCTTAGGATTCTGAGAGCATGTGCATTTGGATGGAAGCTATCCAGACTTCTTACTTTATGTACTTACATTATTCTGCTTTTGGACATTGTTTAGTCCTTTCCTTCAGTATTTTATTTTTCAAGTTTTGAGCTTAGGTTGGATTACCGATGTTTGATTCCGGTATTTCCGTTATGGTCATTTAATGTTTTTACGACATTTACCTTATGCTTTGATGACACGCCATAAATACACGTAATAGTCCACTTATCCAAGTGGGGTGTTACAATTATGGTATCAGAGCTATAGGTTCGACCTATAGGCTCTAAAACTTGACCTGTGACTAGTGGGTAGTCACCAGGAACTTCCTAGATTTTGGCATTGTTATCTTTCATGTTTCTCATGGATTATTCAGTCAGTTTTCTTCATTTATCAGTCAGTTTTCTTAAAGTTTTGACTAAGTAAAAGGTTGGTACATAACTAGCCATATTTAGTCGCATGTGCTTTTTAGCGAATTTTCGTTTTGGTGAGCTGACCATAGGCGTTCACCCTTGCCCGTTCAGATTTTGTATTAGTAAACCGACCATAGGCGTTTACCCTTACTCATGACAGATTCATGTTGATATCACTTGGTGAACCAGCCATAAACGTTCACCATTTCTCAAGTCGAATTTCATGCTTTTCAGTCAAATGATGTTTTGTGAACCGATCCACAGTTGTTCACCTTTGTCATATCAGGACATTTCATAAATTTTAAAAAGTATGGATTGAACTACATCCATCCATATTTAGTCCGAGATTATAAATTTCTATACATGACAGTTCTCAGAGAATTTTGACCAGTATGGATCGAACCAGGATAGCCCCTACTTAGTCTTAGGTTTTCTTCTTTAAAATTCTGTAGATTGAACCATAGCCGTCCACATCAGTTGGTATTACACCTCAGTTGATTTGATTTTTTTATGTTCCTTGTAACAGTCAAATTTTCATACCCTCACGTTGATGTCATCTACATGATGATTCAGTTTCATGTCTCCTTACGAGGATTATGTTTTCAACAAGGTAATGATGTTTTCATGTTAAGATACATAAGAACTTCAGTGAAACCCGTTTTCATGATAAATCATGATTGACCTTCATTAATCATGCTTCATGTTGACCACTGTTGGGACTTTGATTATATCATACTTTTCAGCCTCGATACAACCAGCAGTAAGTCGACGTAGGAATTGTCAGCCTATCATGTTACTTATTTCAGGTTTGTTTATTACCGTTTAAATCAATTTATTTCTTTGATCATGTCAGACAAGCGACATCAGTATCGATCATCCCATAAAATTTCCACCAGCTCCATGTACAGTATTCCATATGTACCCATGTACAGTGTCTCAGTTATACTCCATGTACACTATTCCATGAGTACTCCACATATAGTGTCTCAAATATGCTACATGTGAAGTATTCACTTTGTACTTCATGTACAGTAGTCCAGGTGTACTCCAGGTACCCTACTCCACGGATATTGCTAATCGATCCTCAGCTATCTCAAGCGTTTCCATTTGTCGATATTCTACCGGATGCTGATGCTGCTCGTGAGTTGAAGATTTTATCAGATACTGATGCTGCTAACACTTTGAAGACCTCACAAATGCTGATGTTGCTGATGCTGATGCTTTGGAGATTTCCCAAGATGCTGTTTCTGTTCATACTATGAATACTCTGCAGAACAAGGACGAAAACTATAAATTTGAAATTTCTGACAAGAATAAATTTCAACCATCAGACACTACCATTCCATTCCATACTTTTACCTTCCCAGTTAGATGTCACGCTTCACTCAGCTAACCGTTTATTCAGAAGAGTGGGAACCGGAACTCGACCGGTCACTCAGCAGAATAGTTACATGAATCACGGTCATGATAATGACCGTCATAAATTGACAGAAAAAGCAGTAGTGACAACCACCGTGCTTATAATTTATCAGTCAGTAACCATCGGAACCCCGGAATGGACGTGACCAGAAATACAGAGGTCAGTAGTCTAACCGGTCCCCCAATCCTAGTAGTTACCAAAATCTTTAACCTTGTTCAGATTCATCTACTAAAACACGTGTCAAGACATCAGTCAAGGCATAGGCCTCAGGTATCTTTTCGGAAGACACATATTAGGACAACAGTCATAGTACACGTCATACGAATCTTTCTTGAAAATACGAGTCAGAACTCATAACTCCAGTATGTTTCTAAACCAGGCCCTCAGAAATTCAGGGTACCCTTCAGAAAGGGGTATACCTATTCTATTATGCCACGCATGAATCAGATCATTAAAATTCAGTCACCACCACTAGAGTATTATTCAGGTTAAGCACACAGTATTCATTCTGTGAGGTTACAGATGAACACATTCAGTGAAAAATTCACCACGTTACCCCACGTATTCCTATGTCAGCTTTACGTAAATCAAGTCTTTACCTACCTCCCATCCGAAAGGACTCCACAGTATCTCCCATACTTATTAAGATTTTCTTTTTAGTTAACGACGAGATCCGTCTTACTAAATTCCAAATATATTATTATACTTTCTGCCAGAAAAAAATCAGTACGAATTATTTCTGCCTTACAAGCACGTGGCTTATCAGTCCATAGCTACGAAGACTTTTTACCTACCAGTTATAAATTCACTTCAGAAATTCCTTAAATTCATTATCAGCAGATTATTCCAGAGTTTCCCAGGTGTAATTTCAGAAAGTTTTCAAGAAATTCCTTCCTAACCACGAGACAGAGTAGAACACCGAGCTTGTCTCAAGGACAGAAACTATTTTCAGAACTCTTTATTCCAGGGCTTCAACTAAGTTAAAGGAGTTGCAGCAACTACTGCAAAAGTTACCGAAACGAGGCTTTATTCGCCCTAGCGCACCACTAGGAGGTGTATCGTTTCTGTCTATCAGAAAGAAGGTTGGTAACATGAGATCATGTATCGACCACTAAAATATTTCACAAGATCACCATTCTTAATCAATGTTCATTCCATAAATAGCAGGTTTATATGATCTACTATGATGTCTTAAACATGTTCTAGAACAAATTTCTGATCATGCTACCATCAGTGGTGAGAGAAAGAACATGACGTTTCCAGACTGATGTTGCACATATTACAGTCTCTCTAAAAATTTTAATTTTATACTTTTGAGCTCCCTAATGCTCTAGCTATATTATGAGATTATGAATAAAATTTTTCCATGAATCTTAGGCAATATCAGCAGTATATTCAATGATCACATTCTGATCTGCCCAATGCTAGAGACGAACACGAGACTCATCTTCTCACAGTTGCACAAAATCTTCAATAGGAGTAATTTTTATACACAACTTTCCAGATATAAAATTCGCTTGAACTGAGTGGCATTTCTGAGCCACCCTATTTCAGCAGAAAGAAATTTTAGACAATCCTGCGAAGGTGAAGGCCATCACTTGATGGTCCCGACTGACGCCTGTGAACGAAGTACAAACATTTCTAGAACTCAATTAACTGCTACCGCAGAAATTGCTGAAAGCTCTCACTAAAAATTCTTCCATGACTATCTAACCAGATTTTCACCAGAATATCCCATGATCTCAAGTAGAATTTTGATGGAGGCAGTATCACACATTTATGCAGCTATGTTCATATCTAGATGCCTGATATACCGCAGGTTTAAGACAGAACACCGTTACGTAAGCAAGTTATTACGATCCTTAGTAATTTCTGAGCAGAGACGAAATTCCATGAAATTGTTGTCAGTTACCACAGACTCAGAAAAAAAAAATATGATACTATCTAAGTCGTTGTCAACCATTTAATCATCCTACACGTTTTCTTTCATCCGAAAGGATTACGCGGTAGCAGATCTAAAGGAAATTGAGTAGGAGATTGTACGGATTCAAGGTTTTCCAACGACCATTATATCGAACAGAATATATGTTCACGATCACGTATATGTTTGCATTCACTTTACGTTCACGTTATTTTCACTTTCACGTCTACGTCTTACTCACAGTATGATGCTGTCTCAGTTCATCTCATGATTTAAGTTCACGATTTGCATTCATGACATTGTTTACGTTCAGTTTCGTGTTCCATCTCCGTGGATACGTTTCGGGTCTGGTACCGGAGTTGGTCACACAAAGCTTAAGAAACCAGACTCAAGTTAGCACAGCTTTTATATACTCAGGCAGACATTTCACGTCTCAGGCCGTATCGTTGGCATTCTTTCCTCAGTCAGCATACGTTCATGATACGTTTAGTATCAAGTTTCCAACATATTCCATGCCAGCGTTCATTAGATGATCGCGAACCACGTTCAAAATTGCTCACGTAGCACGTTCACAATTGTTCACGTAGTTCGTCCCTATATGTTTTCAGCAACTTGCTCAGAGATATAAATGTTATCTTGTCAGGATATTTGTACGTACCAGCTCATGTATACTACATGCTATAGCTTATGCATTTCATCAGATTCAGAAAATCCATCTTAGGTATGGAACCAGAAACTATTCAGCATTCATCAGGACAGGGTCATTAGGACTAAGATTTTTTTTTATGTTAGATCGTTTAAGGAATCGTTTCGAGCGGGAGGCCATTCGAAACAGAGGAGTCCATCCGGACCTCTCATCACCTTCCTTCAATAAATCCAGTTAAGTTCTTTCAGTCAGGTTACGTTCCATGTTCACTTCAGTCATATCATGGTTATACCCTTTCAGCAGCATTATGCTAAATTAGAAGACAATTTATCCTTCAGCTTAATTGTCTTTTCAGTTTACGTGTTCTTTCAGTTTCTATAACTTCATCAGCTTATAACCTTTAATTCGAGGACGAATTTCTCCTTTTTAGAGGGGAAGAATTGTAAAACCGGTATAGTCGCATTCCTAATTCGGGGACGAATTATTTTTTTTAGAGGGGAAGAATTGTAAAACCCGTATTTTAATCAGAAGATTAAATACGCATTTTAATTTTAATAATACATATAAGTATAAATTATCAGACAGAAATAAAGACGCGGGATTTCAGAAATAAAAGCGCGATAATTTTTGTTAACGTTCGAATAAGGAAAAAAAAAAGAGTAAAAGGCCTTATGGCCGGTTTTAAAAAGAAAACAAAAAGGAAGTGGAAGATGGGCCAAGCCCATTTGATTACAAAAAGAAAAAAAAAAGACGGGGAGCCTCCTTTTGTCACAGTCTGTAACGAAAAAAAAAGATTAGGGTTTCATGGTGTTGCTGCCGACACAAAAGACAAACACAAAAAGGATTCAGAAATTTATTTACAGCTTTAATTCGTGTATGTTCTTCAATCGTATCAATTCAATAAGGTAATCATAATCGCATCTCATTCTTCTTTTCATTTAATGAATCACGAATTTGATCATTAAACATGTTTTAGAAATTATTAAAGACGGGTTGGTTGTTATTCACGAAAAACCAAGAGCACATGAAGCTCTCGGTGGTGTTCTCTGTTTGCCCAGCCTCGAAACAGCCCCAAACAGGGACAACACAGGTTAAAGGGATGTTTGGGTCTATAAAACAGTGGAACAAATAGGGGGTGTTTGGGTTTATTAATAGCAGTGGGTAAGAAACCAACATCGGGGGTGTTTGTTTTGACAAGTCAGTGGCAACCGAGAGCTGTAGCTCTCGGTGGGATTTCTGGACCAGCAGGGGGAACGGCACAGTCAGTGGAAAAAAAAATATAAAAAAAAAAATTACAAAACAGTGAGTATAATAAACAAACAGTGGGAACCTTTTAGTAAACAGTGGCAACCGGCTTAAGGGCGGTGGCTACTGTTGGTTGTCGGCAGGTGGGGGAACACAACAAGAAGGGGCTGTTGGGCTCGGTTTGGGCTTGACCCGAGACATGAATGTCTCGGGAGGGTTTTGACACGAATTCGGGTTACGCGGTTACGCGTAAATTAACAAAGGGAGTTTGGTTTAACTTTCTTTCAAATTAAAGTTTTGATTTTAATTATTTAAATGAATAATCAAGTATAAAATATTTACCTTAATTTAATTAACTTTTATTAAATTAATCGTGTTCTATTATTTATTTATTTAATACTTGATTATAGGTAATGATTAATTAATTATGAAACCATTTTTTTGAAATGTTTTATTTTAGGAAACTTTCTAATTTTAGAAACTTTTTAATTATAACGAGTTACTATTTTTAGTAATAGCAGAATATACACTATATAGTAATCAAGAATACAGAGTACATTAAATCAGTAATATTAACGAACAGTCAGAACTTATCAGATTATATACAAATAGTATATCAAGAATAAAATAAGTTAAACTATGAATAGATAAGAATCAGAAACAGTAAACAGTAATCAAATAACTTATTACGCGTCCGTTATTTATGTAGTAACCGTGAAGTCGGAATAGGTCTTTCAGCTTTCGGTCTTATTTCATTACTGGACGCGAGGTACGGATTTTCCGTCCTTTCAGTAAGGACTTCCTTTCTATGCATGTTTAGGATTTCCCGCCTTCAGCCAAATGTTTTTCCCCAGTATATGTTTAATCTTATCAGTAATCATATTAATAACTAAATAAATTGCCTGAGCATTATATACAAGCACGACCAGTTTATGTACTAGTTACGGAGGTACCGTAACCACGGCACTAGAGGCACCGGTGTCGTGACTCACATGCAGGAGAGTGATATCCTGCATCGTCCCACTTAGCTCAGCTTGGCCATTTTATCAGTATTATTAGTGGGGCGTATGGATGCGTCCTAGGCTTATAAGTGTTACAAGTTATCAGGGTGAATGTGGTGTGTGCTCTACATCCTTCACATTGGAGCTGATCCCTCCACCTAGCACAGTTATTTAGAGGTCACCCCTCTACAGCATGACGAGGTCACCCCTCCAGTTATTCATGCACGGTTGTTACAGCACGTGACCTATATAAGCTCTGGCAAACTAAAATACAGTAAATGCATGTTTTCAGATTTATCAGATATTAGTTCAGCTTTATTATTTACGAATCAGACTTTACAGATTATGCACAGATTTCCGCTGCAACGTTACTTATCAGTCTTACAGCTCCAGTATTTTACCATCTGTTTCATTTTAGTAGTTCCTTATCATGCTCTATATCCGTTCACTGAGCGTTATGCTCAGCCGTAGTTCCCTTTCATGTTCTAACGGCAGGTACCCCAAGACGCTCTTAGGATTCTGAGAGCATGTGCATTTGGATGGAAGCTATCCAGACTTCTTACTTTATGTACTTACATTATTCTGCTTTTGGACATTGTTTAGTCCTTTCCTTCAGTATTTTATTTTTCATGTTTTGAGCTTAGGTTGGATTACCGATGTTTGATTCCGGTATTTCCGTTATGGTCATTTAATGTTTTTACGACATTTACCTTATGCTTTGATGACACGCCATAAATACACGTAACAGTCCACTTATCCAAGTGGGGTGTTACAGAGACTATCCTAGTTAAAGGACACTCGTTTCCTTCAAGAGTGAAAGTTCTACCAGTGAGGCGCCACATTTTACCAATGGATTTGATTTTAGCTATCCACTGGGATTTAAGTCTAGCACGGGAGTTCACCTCATTGAGTAATTGCTTGACACAATAGTCATGATTTGCCGTAAAGACACATTTTCTACATGTTTTACAAGTAGCATATTTAATGTCCGAGTAATTCCTAGATGATTGATCGATGCTCCTAGGAGATGGCATGCTACGGTTAGCAGTGTTGGGTATTCTAGAAGGCATCTGACTAGGTTTGACATTGCTATCTCTTACATGTGTCTTTTGCTTAGCTTCCCTTAGACCAGATTTATGGAAAACGTCATTTGAACTAGTTAAAGACGTGGTCTTGGTATTTTTAGAGAAACTAGAGGCAATCATGTGATTAGGTCTTGCTAAAGCTGTTTTGGTCACATTGGGCCTAGTTGCTAGAGTGACTGGTCTAGAAAGATGAACCAAATCAACTTGGGAGGCAAACCGCGGTCTCGAGGATTGTTGTCGCTCAGATCTAAATGCAGTAGGTTGTCTGACGGTCTGTTGTCTGACGAACTGATTTGTAGGCGTATTCCCCAAGATTGATGGTTTTTCAAGCTTAGTGTCCACACTAGTTCCTTTAGTTTTCCTCAACTCGTTTTTCAGCGTAGTTATAGCAAAGACCTTTTCTTGAACTTGAGCTTTTAAAGTCTCATTCTCTTTGAGCAATCTATCTTGGGATGCCAACTTAGATTCAGGCAGTTGAATTTTTTCAAAAGATTATCCTTTTCAGCTTTAGAATCTAAAACTTTTTGATCCAATTTTCTTTCAAGAACAATGTTTGACTTTTCAAGTTTTTCAAAATATGTTTCAAATTTGTCCGTTTTCTTGGAAAATTCTAATTTGGCATCCTGAAGATCTTTTGATTGTTGAGCTACAATCGTTTCGAGCTCTCTAATCTTGAAATCAGAAGCATTCAATGAAGCAGTTATAAGACAATTATCATGATGTTTATCATTTTGAACACTTTCTCCCCCATTATGACTCACATCGGATGAATCAAAAGTGGTATTTCGATCACTCTTTTCCATCCCATGTTTGTCATAATTAGGTTCAGAATGCTCAATATGCGGCATTTCATCAGCATATACATCATAAACAACATTACATTGTACAATGTTCACAGGCTCTTCGTCATAAACGGGTAAGGTGTCATCAAAAGAGATCTCGTGAACATTCCCTGATGTGCCACTGGTATCATGTTGTCCTCCTGATTCTGTGCTCTTCCCATCGTTAGGCTCGAAGTTGTCAACCGTATGACCATTCTCCTCTTGCATCTGCATCGTAGATTCTTGCACTCCATTATCATACTCTTGCTGAAGTCGAAATCTTTCATAAATCGAAGACGAGACCGATGTCATAAATTTCAGCAGTTTATCACGGAAGTCTTTAACCTCGTTATGTGTGTATTGAAGAAATGACTGGCATATCCCTGAATTGTCAGACTTGATGATATTGAATTAGAGGAAAGGCGTGAGTTGTGTCACAAGAGCCTTATATGCAAGTGCCGATGCAGAGTGATTAAATGCTTCGTTGTGGAGTCGGTCTGCTAGTTGGTTCAAGATGATGAACATCGATTCCATGAATATATGACGATCTTGACCAAAGAGTGTCACAAATTCGCACCCTCCTTGAAGCCGTGAAAGAGTACCTAGATGATACTGAAGCATTCAAAATGAAGTTATGCCACTTTCTCTATCGTTGTCTTGCATTTGATGCAATTCTCCCTTTTGTGATGTCGAATTCAACAGTTCCATTGAAGTTCGATGAAAAATTGTCAAGCCTCGATTATAACGAAATAGGCCACACTTAATACACAAAGTTTATGACAACACCAAATTTATGTTGAAATATTAAAGCATCATTCGGCCCATTAGAAATCCAGTAGCTATAAAACTGCCAGCCTTATTGATTAAAAACCAAACCCAATGCAAACTTTAGATGGCCTAAGCCACACAGAAGGCCCAAAAAGAATTCACTATAATTGGGCCAAAGAAAATCTGCACCTTATGTATTCTTGTTTCTACTGCTCCACTCACAACAAAAACTAAACCCAAAACTGTTATTCCCACTCAAACAAAATCTCCCTCTTGTTCCCACTCACACGTTAATAAGTATGAATATAGTTTAGGTGGTACACGTGGCGTTCACTAGAGTTGCAATGTTTTCTCCGTCTATGTATGAAACGTGTATATCCCACTTGGGAATTTAATAAAATAAACCCCTGACCCTAGTTACAACAACAAACAAATCATAGCCCCACTTCAACAATACACGATTTTAAAGATATTAAAAATGGTAAGTAAACACGTCTTCAACAACCACACGTCTTCAATAACCACAAATTTTAGTCTCAAATGAAAAATAATTTTAGTCTTAAACGTGACTTAAATTTATTTGATAAACTGTTTTGTTAAAGTCTAAAATCAAAAATGACTTGAAACGTATCTAAGTACGTGTATCACAAAAATACCAGCTGTTAAATGCCCATTTGACTTTGATTCTACCAAACCAACTACCAATAATACAAACAGTCCTATTTAACCCCCTTGTTTCCTCCGCCCTGTTACTGCTTCTCCCAAAACAAAACTCCAAAACCAATCTCCATCTCAAATGCTCAGTTATTAAACGAATACTCCTTTATTGGTTCCACCGCCCCTTTCTTTTCTCCTATCTTCACACAACAGTAAACTTTGAACCACAAATGGTTTTAACTGAAGATGAATGTGTTGGAGCTTCAAGATCAATTGATTGGTCTCAGGTAGGTTTTTTAATTTCGGTGTGAGTGGTGATCGAGGAAGTTTTTCTATGACTGAGATCTTTATATTTTGTTGTGTCGTTGAGTGTTGAGTGTGTGTGGGTGTCTTTGTGTTTGAAACCTGTATTAAAAGTTTTGATTTTGGTGTGTTGGAGTCGTAAATGGGTGTTGTGTTTGTGGTTACGAGACTTGAATGTTTAGGTTGAGAGTCACATCTAGGTCGAGTCTTGTGTGAGTGGTGTCGAGTCTAAGATTTTTGAGGAGTTCGAGTGTGTTCGAGGCTGTTTGAGCTTGTTTGTTGGAGTTTGGTTGTGTCTTCGATGATGTTTTTTGAGTCTGTTAAGTTGTGATGTTGGAGTTTGATCGAGAGTTGTTGGACGAGAGGTGTAGTGTTCGAAAGAGGGTGTCGTGAGGTTGTGTGTGAGACTTGTACGAGTCGAGTTTGGGTGGGTGTGGGAGTCGAGGGTGGGTGGGATATTGTTGAGACGAGTGAATCGAAGTCGTGAGTCGAAGTCGAAGTTTTGGGGGTGTGAGGCTTATAATGTTGTCGAGTCTAGGAGTCAGATGAGACGAGGGTGTTTGTTTGACCGAGAGATGTTGGTCGAGAGTGTGAGGGGTTCGAGTCGAGTGTGAGTGTGTGGGTCTGATGAGTGTTTGTTTGTGGTCGAGACGAGTTATAGGTGACGAGTCAAAATGGTTTGGTTGGTTGAGAGAGTTTAAGGGTGTTTGTCTCGAGTCTGTGGTGTGATGAAGTCGAGATCGAGTCCTGACGTTGTGGTCGAGAGAGAAGTGAGTCAAGTCTTGTGTTTGTTGACTAAAGTTAAGTGTTAGGTTTGGGTCCGTTTTGAGATAAGTCAAAAGGGTCGAGTCTGTTGTCGAGTCTAGATCGAGTCCATCGCAATGTCTATACTTACTCCATCGCAATATCTAAATACTTTTCCATCGCTATGTCAAAAAAAACTCACCATCGCAATGTCTATAACTCCATCGCAATGACACGGTCGGAATGCGGATAGAGTTTCGTCGCAATGATCCTTAATCCCGTCGCAATCACGATCGCGAAGTGCAATCGCAATCCACGTCGAAATAAGGGTATCATAATAAGTGATCGCAAAGTAGAACCCTAGGGTTATTGCGATCGGAATGTACAAAACTGGATCTTTTCGATGGATGTGTAAAACGCAAAGTATAAACTTGGATTCTTGACGAACACGAGAACTGATACTCAAATAAGACACAAGTTGATCTTGAGATGAAAAGATTATATTACACTGATATGAGACAAAAAAAGTGATAAAAAATGATATTGAAAATTGATAAAGAAAAAAACTGATAACCAAAAACAGTGAATAATAAAAAGTGTTTTTATCAATTTGATAAAGACAACAAATTGATGTTGAAATGAAATTTTTTTTTTATAAAAACACGCAACACCAAAAAAAAGACGAGAAAAAATTTAGAAATAAAATATTTTTATCACCAAATCAATAGATAAAAAACACTCAAATCTGAAGAATCAACCAAAGCTCTTGATATCAATTGTAGGTCCATATTTTCTTAGGATTAAGCAATGTATGATTTATCTATTGAATGAATGGAGAAGAAAGAACTAGAGAGAGAAAGGTAGAGAGAGAAAGGAGAGAAATAAAAAGAAAGATGGAATGTGTAAATGATCAAGTGTTCAACCCCTCCTAACAAACCTTAAAACTTTTAAAAAATAGCGAGTTTGATACAAGGATTTTACCTAGTATAAAAATTATCGTTGTTCCAGTCTATTCGAATTGATAACTGGTTTAAGTGCGACTCAGCTGTCTTTTGGTGGGAAACAAATAGTTGTGTCGTTGTAGTAAGATTAAAGGTGCACAAACTTTAAAGTAATAGGCAAGTAAAATAAATCTAAAACTAATTTAAAATAAATGGCGAGAAATTAAAGCGTAACAAAAATTAAAAGGCACTTAAAGTAAATAACGCAAATTTAAAACTATATAAGGAAAACTTAAAACGCAACTAAAACTTAAACTAAGGCAAGGCTTAAAATAATTCTAAGGCAAGTAAACTTAAAGTACGACTAAGGAAAAAGGCGGGAAGAGTAAAGCTTAAACCTTAAAATAAACTAAAACTAAAAATAACTCACTTGGAATAATTACTCGTTCGGAATGTCACCTTCACCCGGAATAAATCTTCTTCGTTCGGAATAATCAAGATAAAACACTTATCCAGAATAACTAAACAGAACCTTCATTCGGAATGTTCAAACAAAAGCCTTCATCCGGAATAAAACCCTTGATCCGGAATAAATTCTTTATCCGGAATATGTCACTTATCCGGAATAAATCCTTTATTCGGAATAATTGCCTTGATCCGGAATATTTCTTTGGTTCGGAATGTGGGACTGATCCAGAATGTTTTCCTTGACTCGGAATATTCTGCTTATTCGGAATAAATCCTCAAATCCTTCGTTCGGAATGTTCCGAATGAACACCTTGATTTGGAATAAATGTTATTCCGAATGAACACCCTTTATCAGGAATATTATTCCGAATAAACGACTTGATCCGGAACAAATTCTTCACTCGGAATGTCAGCTTGATTCGGAACTTCCACTGATCCAGAATATTCCACTGGTTCGAAATATTCTGAACAAAACTTTGATTCGGAATAATCAACAAAATTCTTTCACTCGGAATATTCCACATATTCGGAATATGTCACTTATCCGGAATAATTAGAAGAATTCCTCGGTTCGGAATAAAGTCATTGATCCGTAATAAACCTGGGAAAAGAAACAGTAGCGAAGAACAAGGAGAAAATAAATAACACGAATCTAAACCAATCTAATCAAAATCATCCAAAAGATTAAATCAAACTAACCAAATAACATCTACTAATCATAAACAAACAATCCAAAACAATCAAACTAACAATACTAATCAAAATAATCAAAACCCACTTAATCAATTTAATAAAAACTCAAGAACATGAACATAAACAATAAAGCATAAAGATTAAAGATTAACCAAGAAAGGTAGATAGGAGATAAACAATAAAAGTAAAGATTAACAATAATTAAAAGGAAACTTACTTGAAATTAAATAAATTTAAGGTGTAAGACAATTAAGTAAATGACATGTATTTAAAGAACAAGTAATTAAAAAGGAAGAGCTAATTGTCACACTTAGCCAACAAAATGAAATGAAATGAACTAAGGCCTATTTATAGGAGGATTAGGGAGGTGCTTATAGGAAGCTTCCTCCCCTCTTTCTTCTTTCTTTAATTGTCATTAAGTCCTTAATCTTCTTAATTCTTTGACTTTAACGACTTTGTCTCGGGATTTCTACTCTCGTTTGTAATTTCTTCAATAAATTAGACTTGAGTTCTTCGGCTTTTAGTAAACTTCCGTCTTTTGACTTTTTCTTTGATAAATCTTCAGAATTGGTCTTGGACTTCCGTTCTTTTTGCACTCTTGATTTCTTGACTTCGTCTTTTGTCTTTTTCTTTGATAAAAGCCCGTGAATGCCCGTGTTTTCTCCCCTTTTCACATTTTCGTCCTAAATCACAACAAAAACACAAACCCCGCATAATTTCGACATTTATGACATAAAATACACGTTTTGGCTTGGTTATTATTGTAGTTAAGTGGTAAAAGGGATGGGAGTTTACACACCTATCAAATCCCCTACACTTGACCATTGCAATGTCCTCATGGAATGCATTAGTTACAAAGCACAATTACACTTTTCATCACAATCAATCCACCTTGGCCTTTATTAAAGAGATAGAAAATTATATACATTCAAAGGAAGAAAGTAAGTAAAGAAATCAAAGACATACCTTAGGGTTTTGAAAGTGTCATGAATGATCATCATCCTCAAGTTCTCACATTCTCCAAACCAAACTTAAAAACGGGATCATTGTTATTATAAGTTAGCAAACTAACACGAACTCATGTGGGCCAATTATTTACTTAGACTCCCTTATTCCTAGGTGTATCTCTTATATTTTATTTTTTTGTCTTGAATGATCACGAGGATGCATTGTTTGACTTATTTCGATAGTTATTTAGGGCTGAAAATAAAGTGGGACGATTTAATCAATAGTTAGCTAAAGGACAAAATCTTTTAAAACTGCTTCTCGGGACCTCAAAAAGTTCATATCTTGGCATAACTCGCTTCGCGATTTGAGACCTTTCTCGGACCGATATTTGGCAGCGACTTCATACTTCAAATCTTGAGAGACGTTCATGAAATAATGGCCTTCTTTTCATAATAGGAATTTCTTCACTTGAAGTTTTGAGAGATTCTTCATATTTGGACCACGACTTCTTTATTTTTCTCCAATCATTACTTTGGACTTTGATATACAATGATCCGCCTCCTATTTGGACTTGGATTTATTTATCCTCATACCTTGTTAGGGCCTTTTCGGATAGACTTCTCCATGATCTTTACGGGAGTATTTGCTTTTCGTCGTGTGTCTCGATCCTTCATATTGATTTTGGATAAATGATTCTTCACATCACTTTTGGATCTTTAGCAACAAAATGTAGCCCTCATGCCTTGTTAGGGCCTTTTCGGACTCGCCAATCTTCGCATCTCGCTTCAATAAGTTATGCCTTGGCTATGAACTCTAATCCATACCGAGCAACTTTTAAACGATCTTGGGCTAGAAGCTAAGTAACTTTTCAAACCGTACAACCTTATTTATTGCAGATAAATTTATTAGCAAGCGATGGGAGAATAGGCTTATAATTAACTCACATAAATTCACGAAAGAATACCAAACTTATAATTGACTCTATCATCTCTCGTTCTCCACAATTTAAAATCTCAAGGAATGAGACTCGTGGATGCTTAGCCTATTAAATCAAAGTTTTGGGTTTTCGAGTCGCCAATAGGATCTTGCAAATTCTTAGACTTTTTCAAGTTTAGAAATCGCATTTTAAAGTTCCCTTGATAAACAACTCTCTAGGATCAATTATAGGAACTTGCGAAAAGTTCTTGTTCTTAACCCGTGAGAGTTAAGACTTTCGCGTTTTATAGCTCCCTATATAAAAGCCTAGCAAAACTTGACTTAAACACGTTAAGGATACTAGCTAGAGTAAACTTAGATAAGTAAACTCGGGTTGAGTCAAAAGATTCACAACGTTGAAAATTAAAACCACTTTATTAAAATTTATTCTAGCAAAGAAAGAAAATAACTATACAAAGGTAAAAACTAATAGGCCAAAATAGATCAAAAATTTTGAAAAATGTCGAAAAATTGATTTTCCGGTTAAAATGAGGACAAATACAAGGAAAAGACCACTTAACTTCGATAGAAGTCCCCCCTACACTTGATATAAACATTGTCCTCAATGTTTAAGCATGTGGGAGTAAACTCCCCTACACTTAGGACATTGTGCACGTTGTTTAAATCTTGCTAAGGAAAAGACAACTAACGAGATTCCTATTTTAATATTGAGAAATATAAAATAGTGAATCGAAAATAGTTTAGGATAGAACCGGGAAGACGGAAACACGGAATCACGGGTCGTCAAAAATCATCAAGAGTGGATCATTGAGCGCTCGAATCCCTGAATATGAGAAGAGAGGAAATAGCAAACACTAACGGGTGTCCCCTACACCGTGGATATAAATAGCTAAAATATAGATACATGGGTTGCCTTCCAAGAAGCGCTTGATTTTTGTTCACCGAGTCGTGAGCCTGACTCGACCTTGATTATCATAGGAAGAAGCATGAAACATATCCACCGGGATCAAATACATAGTTTTCGTCCATCAAATAACACAAGCTTAAGGCGAACAAGGCAAGCTAAAGAAGAGTAGGCAAGGTTCCTTTAACCAAAGATGGAGCACGGTGGAAGCAAGGGTGAAGAGGTGCAAGCATATCTCCAGTAGGTCCAAAAATATTTCCTTTTATTTCATCAGATGGATACTGAGATGGCTTAAAGATTCCAATACCGGGGTCGAACACCTTTTCCTTTAGGGGAAAATAACACTCAGGCTCGGCAGAATTTGAAGAAGATCCGCTATGAAAATGCACAACCTCGTCCTTAGAAGGTGGACAAAGAGGTGTCAAACATACGTGTTGCGGATGTTGGTGTCGTCCGGTTTCTTCTCCTTTGAAAGAATTTTCTTCAAATCTGAAGTAGGATCAAGACCATAATCATTAAAATCTAAAGGAGGAGCATCACTCTCATGAGGGAAGTATATATTGAGAAAAGTAGAGAAGTCTTCCTCAAATGAGTAGTCATCCAAAGTAGGATCAAGCATGGATGGCGGAGGATCTTCATCATGTGAAGGATCACTCGAAAGAGTATCAGCCTCATCAAAATCATCATAAGTGGGCATGTCGGGATACTCAGAAGTAAAATCATCATAATCATCTCCATCGGAGCTAGAATCATCATCATAAGCATCATAGATCAGTGGAGAATCATATATGGGTGAAGGTTCCAAAATGGAGAGAGAATCATCCACATCATCTTGAAAAAGTGGATTATCATTGCAAGAATCGAATAGAGGATTGTTGTAGATGACAAAATCATCAAGCACATTAATCATATTCGCTGATTCTCTTCCATAGGATTTGCTTGTAAGCTTCCCCATTTCAAAAACTTGTGCATCATCCCCGACTCTTAAGATGTGTTCACATTTATCCACATATATTAATGCTCTACCGGTTCTCAAAAATGGGCGTCCAAGTATTAACGGAATACGAGGGTCCATTTCATAATCAACAACGACGAAGTCGACCGGAAAAGTGAATGTGCCAACTTTAATGAACACATCTTCGAGAATACCAACGGGGTAAGCGAGAGTGCGATTGGCTAGCTCAAGAGTCATCTTGGTGGGTGTAAGGTCGGGCAATGATAACTTTTCCCAAACACTGAAAGGCATCAAATTTATACTTTCCCCAGGATCGGTTAAGGCAGTAAATTTGTCGGTTTGGTTAAAAGTACAAGGTAGCACAACACGACCGGGATCTCCTAGTTTTTCCGGAAGTTCTTTAAGAAGGACGGTAGAACAATTTTCATTCAATCGAGTATTAACAAACTCGGCCATCTTCTCCTTCTTGCTAAGCAATTCCTTAAACATCTTAACAAATTTAGGCATTTGTGCTAGAGCTTCAACAAGGCTAAAAGTGATGGTCATTTCCGAAACTTTCTTCAAATAGTTTGACACTTGAATGTCATCCTTGGTGTACATTTTAGCCATGTCTAAGCGAGATGGATAAGGAATTTTGGGTTTATAGGTGGAAGGTGTAGGTGATGAAGGTTGAGATGTTGAAGGGTTAAAGGTGGAAGGTGGGGTTGGTGAAGGATTCTTGTTGGGTACTTCTTCACGACGAGGCGGAGACGGTAATGGTGTACTAATACTAGGTGTGGGAGTAGGAGGGATAAATGGTGGTGGAGGAGGTGTAGATGGGGGTGGGATAGGTGTTCCTACTAAAGTAACTCCACTACGGGTAGTAATAGCACTCACATTCGCTCGCGGATTGGTGACGGTGTTTGAAGGTAGAGAACTCGAAGTAGAGGGTTGAGTGGTGGGCAAGAAACTAGCCAGCATATTCTTCAAATCATTCGTTTGATTGCGGAAGGAGGATTGAATATCATTTTGAAGCTCGGATCTAATGTCATTCCCTTGCTTGGTGATATCCCCTTTTAAATTGATAATTTGGCTCTGCAGATTCTTAATTTGCTCACCTTGGGTTCTCATTAAAGCTTCAACATCTTGATTTATGGGTGGGGCTTGTTGAGCGGGTGGATGATAATGATTAGAAGCTCGAGGTGGGATTTGGTTGCTTATATTGTAGATGTTGTTGGGGTTTTGGTTTTGAGGAGAAAAACCGGGTGAAAGGTAGTTGTTGGACCGGTAACTTAGCAAATTTCTATCCCCTTGAGGTCAGGCTTGGTAATTTTCCGGGGAATAATTACCATAAGCCGCATACACGTTTTCCGAATTTCCTTGAGTAAAAGGACAATCAGTGTATGAGTGAGGACCGCCGCATGTCTCACAAGGATTGGCTACCGCTTTAACTTGTTGTTGTTGGTTTGAAGCGATGAGCAAGATATTTTTGTTCATTTCGGCCATCATGCGGGTGAATTCGGTCATATCGGGGTTTGCTGAAGTAGAAGAAACATTGACTCTCGGGTTGTTCCTTGAAGAAGCGGAGGAATCCCAATTTTTGTGATGAGTAGTCATGTTCTCAATAAGCTCTCTACACTCCTCGGGTCTTCTTTTCATAAATGTGCCACCGGTGGCTGCATTAATCGTATCACGATCACGAAAAGTCAAACCGTTGTAGAAAGTATCAATTAAGGTAACGGGGAGCATGTTGTGGTTTGGACAACGATCGATCAAAACATTATATCTTTCCCAAGCATCAAAGAGAGATTCATCCGGTTCTTGCATGAAACTGCTGATTTGATTGCGAAGGCTCGTGACCATGGATGGTGGAAAGTAGCGCGACAAAAAGCGTTGAGTCATGTCATCCCAAGTATGAATGGAATTCTTCGGGAGACGATCAAACCATTTCTCGGCGTGGTGTGATAAAGTATGTGGAAAGAGTTGAAGGCGAAGAACATCCATAGTAGCACCGGGCAACTTCATGCTTTGAGTGATAGTGATGAATTTGTCGAGGTGTTTGTTGGCATCATCATCAGGCAATCCACAGAATGGGTTAGTTTGCACTTGCTGGATCATGTGATGCTTCAACGAAAACTCCGGAGCTGTGATTTGCATCGGCGCAATCGGTCCTCCTCGTCAAAACATTGTGGGTTGACAAAGTTCCTCCATTGTCCGAAGATCGGGCTGTGGAAGAACATTGTTGTTGTTATTATTGAGGTGCGGTGGATTATTGTTGTTGTTCACACCTGCCATAGCTAAATCTTCACGAGTCTCGGGCTCTTGATAATTTGAAGATCTAGTACGCATACACCTGCAAAGGCAAAAGAAAAGATACCAAACACAAATATAATATATATACACTATAAAGAAAATAAAATCTTTTTGGATTTTTGAAAAAATTTAATTTTTATGGGTTTTTAGAAATTTTTAAGCAAGAAAAATAACGCTCACGAATGAACGTATCCCAAAAAGCAACGCGTCTCTCACAGAAAACCGTTAATCTTTACGAAAAGAGTCGGCAGCGGCGCTATTTGATACAAGGATTTTACCTAGTATAAAAATTATCGGTGTTCCAGTCTATTCGAACTGATAACTGGTTTAAGTGCGACTCAGCTGTCTTTTGGTGGGAAACAAATAGTTGTGTCGTTGTAGTAAGATTAAAGGTGCACAAACTTTAAAGTAATAGGCAAGTAAAATAAATCTAAAACTAATTTAAAATAAATGGCGAGAAATTAAAGCGTGACAAAAATTAAAAGGCACTTAAAGTAAATAACGCAAATTTAAAACTATCTAAGGCAAACTCAAAACGCAACTAAAACTTAAACTAAGGCAAGGCTTAAAATAATTCTAAGGCAAGTAAACTTAAAGTGCGACTAAGGAAAAAGGCGGGAAGAGTAAAGCTTAAAACTTAAAATAAACTAAAACTAAAAATACCTCACTTGGAATAATTACTCGTTCGGAATGTCACCTTCACCCGGAATAAATCTTCTTCGTTCGGAATAATCAAGACAATACACTTATCCAGAATAACTAAACAGAACCTTCATTCGGAATGTTTAAACAAAAGCCTTCATCCGGAATAAAACCCTTGATCCGGAATAAATTCTTTATCCGGAATATGTCACTTATCCGGAATAAATCCTTTATTCGGAATAATTTCCTTGATCCGGAATATTTCTTTGGTTCGGAATGTGGGACTGATCCGGAATGTTTTCCTTAACTCGGAATATTCTGCTTATTCGGAATAAATCCTCAAATCCTTCGTTCGAAATGTTCCGAATGAACACCTTGATTCGGAATAAATGTTATTCCGAATGAAGACCCTTTATCCGGAATATTATTCCGAATAAACGACTTGATCCGGAACAAATTCTTCACTCGGAATGTCAGCTTGATTCGGAACTTCCACTGATCCGGAATATTCCACTGGTTCGGAATATTCTGAACCAAACTTTGATTCGGAATAATCAACAAAATTTTTTCACTCGGAATATTCCACTTATTCGGAATATGTCACTTATCCGGAATAATTAGAATAATTCCTCGGTTCGGAATAAAGTCGTTGATCCAGAATAAACCTGGGAAAAGAAACAGTAGCGAAGAACAAGGAGAAAAGAAATAACACGAATCTAAACCAATCTAATCAAAATCATCCAAAAGATTAAATCAAACTGACCATATAACATCTACTAATCATAAACGAACAATCCAAAACAATCAAACTAACAATACTAATCAAAATAATCATAACCCACTTAATCAATTTAATAAAAACTCAAGAACATGAACATAAACAATAAAGCATAAAGATTAAAGATTAACCAAGAAAGGTAGATAGGAGATAAACAATAAAAGTAAAGATTAACAATAATTAAAAGGAAATTTACTTGAAATTAAATGAATTTAAGGTGCAAGACAATTAAGTAAATGACATGTATTTAAAGAACAAGTAATTAAAATGGAAGAGCTAATTGTCACACTTAGCCAACAAAATTAAATGAAATGAACTAAGGCCTATTTATACGAGGATTAGGGAGGTGCTTAGAGGAAGCTTCCTACCCTCTTTCTTCTTTCTTTATTTTTCATTAAGTCCTTAATCTTCTTAATTCTTTGACTTTAATGACTTTGTCTCGGGATTTCTACTCTCGTCTTGTAATTTCTTCAACAAATTAGACTTGAGTTCTTCGGCTTTTAGTAAACTTCCGTCTTTTGACTTTTTCTTCGATAAATCTTCAGAATTGGTCTTGGACTTCCGTTCTTTTTGCACTCTTGATTTCTTGACTTCGTCTTTGGTCTTTTTCTTCGATAAAAGCTCGTGAATGCCCGTGTTTTCTCCCCTTTTCACATTTTCGTCCTAAATCACAACAAAAACATAAACCCCGCATAATTCCGACATTTATGACGTAAAATACACGTTTTGGCTTGGTTATTATTGTAGTTAAGTGGTAAAAGGGATGGGTGTTTACACACCTATTAGAGTTCTAACTGTTGTCATTTTTTTTCCACTTCAATAAGCTATTAAGCTATGCTCAATAAGTGTTTGAATAATAGAATAACCTTATAAGCACCTCAAATAATCTTAGCCAAAATAACAACATATAGTAACATTATGTAGCTGTAACACCCCCAAATATACACAATTCAATACAGCGGAAGACTCGTTGGTGTTACGGGATAGCACATTACTCACATCATAGAGAACGCTTAAATATCGCGTCGTTTAATAATAAAGCATTTCCATTCATAAATATCGAATTTACATAGGTCCCAAGTCATAGTATTTCATACAAGTTTTACAAAGAATTTGAATGGAAATTATTATTTAAGTGCGGGCCATGAATTCTTGTTGTCTTCCCGAGAATTATCTTCAAGTGCCTGAGACAAAACATGTTAAAGAAAAGTTCAGCGATAACGCCTAGTGAATTCATAGAGTTTAATGAAATCATCAATATAACATCGGTATAAAATTATTACCAAAAATAATTTTGTACAAATCTTTGTAATTGGCCATAAAATAGCCTAAGTCATTTTATACAACCCTTATCACAAATCATAATATAGGCTTTTGCCTTCAAAACCGTTATACGAACCAGTGTCGTAAAAAACATCGTACAATACGTTTTATAACGTTGTATAAAGTTAAATAAAAACCGTTATATGGATATGGTTATATAAAACCAAAACACGAACATAATATCAATAATAAGACCCTGTATTGCTAGTCAGGCAATATATCGTAATTCAATGCATAAAGCAGTATTTTCGTTATTTGGATTATTATAAGTCGCATGACATTGTTACCTTACTACAACAAACAACGGGTAGCTAACCCGAAACTCATTTTGCCCATCTGAGTTAGCGTGTCGTCACAAAAATCACGCTATGGAAATCTTCTCATACATAAATTTGCTTACCAATCAATGTGGCACGACGGGGATCAACCGTCAAGGCGCGAACTGGGGTGATCGTCCCCAAATAGTACTATTATATGCATAAGCGTCTACCAAATCCCGGTAGTTCACAATTCATACTAATGGGACTTTTAGTGGCATAACCTAACTTTAATAATCCATTTTATTTCATACATCGGGTCATATAATCATTCATCGGGTCATACAATCATTCGGGTCCAAATCAATAAACAAACAATCGGGACAAATGGTGTCCTATTTTATCAAAACTAACATGTTATCTCCCTCGCGGGTTTATAAAACATTTCATAAAAACATTTAAAAGAGTGGGAGGCTATGAACTCACGTTGATGTGGGAAGGCGGGTTAACGGCGATTCGGATGTACGGTACGTGCTTCAATCACGGAAACCTAGAGAAATAATACTCGTCTTAGACTCTTGTCCAATGACTTTATAAAAATAATGGCTATGTATATATATGATGATGATTTATAAGTATGATGATGATCAAGTGGGATTTTAAATCTTTATTCAACATTATAATGTTGGTAATTTTATAGACTAGTTACACTAGTTCAACTTGTTTACATTTTGAGGCCCAATAGGCCCATTACAATCCCAATATATTATATTAGTCAAATTATACCTTTATTATCAGTATTATATTTTACATGTTGGGCCCAAGTGGGTGAAGCCCAATAAGTAAGTTTATAAGTGTTTACCAAACTAGTCGGGTTAATAGTCCAATAAGGCTACTTTGGCACGTTAATGTCTATATGTTGTAAAGCTCGGGTTTTATCGGTTTTTACTTGTTATATAAGTTTATACATCAGTATGTGAGTTTATAAAAGTTTACATTAGACGGGTCCGACCGGCTAAGTTTTATTTGACCAAAAACGTTAATCTTTTGGTTTTAGCCGAAAAGACGTAAAACTTAAGTATATAGTTTTATAACTTGGAAAAACATTTTTACTTGTAATTTATATAATATATCCCATTTTAATATCAATATATATGTAACTCTTTATTTATAATTTTTATCAACTAGTGGTTTTTACATATGTATATTTTATAGATATTTTTGAGTGCTTATATTATATACTGTTTATATAAAAAATCAGTCCCAAATTTTAAGTCCACTAAAATTTACATATCTAGAGTTCTAAATAGTTTAATAAATTCGTCCAAAACAGTATATGTAGATTTGTACTCTAATCTTGTTTTGATCATATCTCACTCATTTTTATGATTCCATTGTATGGCCAACTCTCACATGTGTATAACACCTAATACTTACTGTAAATTGATTCCACTATGCCATTTTATCAGTTTATCATTTTACATGTGGTTTTCCATCTTTTTACCCGTGTTTATCAACACCAAATCCCCACATAATATTTTTATCATCATTCATCATCATATACATATACATAAATAAAGAAAATATAAGATTACATAATCAAAATAACAAGAGGATAGGAAGAAAAATCTTTATACCACTAAGATTAAGTAGTTTATAATCAAGGCTTGGATTTTTGATGGCAAAACTTGTGATAGATCAACACCAATCTTCAAGACCACCAATATTTGTAAACTTCTTGTAGAAATCATCCCTTGGACATCACCAAATCACCTCCTTGGATGTTAGAATCACCTCCAATCTTCAAGGCTTCAAAGGAGCATCATCATGTGTATGAGTAACACATGATGTTATGGCTAAAATAGATCAAATGAGGGTGTTTAGTGGTGGTGGTGGTAGGACGAATTTTAGAGAGAGAGGGAGGAGAGTATGAGTGGTTTTGCATGTGTAAAATGAATAAATGGTTTGTGTTAGATGGTTTTGTTGGTTTGATAGCTTACTTGTTAAGCTTAGGCTAACAAGTGTAGCTTGTAAGCTACAAACTTCACACCTCATGGTGTTGAGTCATAGTTTTGGCCGTCCCATGTTAGTGGGGTGGGGCAAAACTTGTTTTATCTCATCCCACTAATTTATGGGTATTCCTCGATTTGCGTGCCCTCGGGTCGTTTTACGAAAAATGTTTTTATAAATTATGAATCAATGGCACAAAACGAATCTAATAAAAATTGTCTCATCAAAAACGGAGTTCAAAAACATAAATACGTAATCCTAAGGTTTCCGGTTTAGTCGTAGAGGACGTTAAATTATTCACGTAAGTCCTAATATCTTCTCGTAAATTAGTGAGTTTATGAACCAACACAAATTTAAAATCCCAAAATAATATTCACGGATAAATTTATTTTCTGAAATGTCGAACTGTCACCAAAACGGCGTATGTAAACGTAAGCACGTAACGTAGAATCCTCCTGTTTAGACGTAGTCGATGCTACTTCAAGATGTAAACCCAAATTTCATCCCAAAAACAAGTGAGTTCATAATATAACATTAAAATAATGTTTTTAAATAATATTTGAGAATAAAATATCAACCATAAATTGACGGATTGTCACAGCATTTACCCCTAAGCAGGATCTTTATCCTCAAAGATCAATTTATCTTACTACTCGCTTCTTATAGAGTTAAAGCCATGTGGGTATTTCCTCCACATTTGGTCTTTTCTCTTAAGTGTAATTCATTACAATACGCGAGTTTCATCAAACATAACTATGGGAATACGATCAGGCTTAATGTTGACTTACTTTCTCTATCCATGATGTTCACGGGTTTTTGATGAATGCAACTTTTCGCCGATCTAAATTTCATCAAGAAGTAATCAGATTCTCACTTGATAGACATTTTATCAAGTTAGATATACGAAACATAATTCACGCAGTCCTTGAAGTCCTAGGGTAGATCCAGCTTATATGCCTTCAAACCAATCTTTTTACATCATATCAATAGTCCCATACAACGGGGACTTATTTCCATGATCTTTCAGATCATCTATCCATTTTTTTTCCAAGGTAAATTCTTTTGGCATAACTTCGCTACCCATCCTGCACTTCAAGATCTACATTTCATATTCACATAACCCCCTGCCCACTACCGGCAGTCAAGAATCAGATCCTAATTTCAACAATCATTTCAAGTTTCACGGGTCGGGTATTTTGTAAGGTTAGGTTTGTCATCATAGGAAACCTTAAACCTAAAAGACATGTCCAACTCACAATGGGTGTATGTCGGATGTCTTAATCCCAACTCCTTCTTACTGATGCTCTAATATTTAGATCCTAACAAGATTCGATCTCGATCCTAACACGATAATTACCAAAGGTCAATCATTCAAGCATAAAACAACGCTTCTAGTATTTTGTATCGTTACTTTACCTCGTCCCTTCGATTGGGATGGTAAACAGTACTCTCATCAAGGTTCATTACCAATGACTTTTGAGCAAATCTCTAGAAATTCGATGCGAAGCGAGGATCTTGATAGAGATGATCGATACAGGCACACTATGTTTACATAACTCCTTTAAATACAAAAGAGTCAATTTATTCATCGAGAATCTATCATTAACAAGAATGATATTAGCATATTTAGTCAGTCTGTCGACGATGACCCAAATCGAATCAAATTCAGATGATGACCTTTGCAATAGTCAGACGTTTACTAATGTATGAGGCGATGTCTGCCTTCATAATTTTCTATCAGTACAACTTCTTCAGATAAAGATGCATTTAGTCAGAAATGTCATGAATAGAATACTTATACTTACGAGATTCCAACATGACTACATCTCAAAATCTCTATATTTAGGCAACCACAAGTGGCCTTTTATACATTTAACGACATCGGCTCCTCAATTCTAATGGTTCATAGTAGCCGCGAACCCCTTTTTATTATCTATATTATCCTTCTTACAAGCATCAACTATTTTTAAATTGTTCGGCAATTTATTTTACACAGTCATTACTAAGGAACACCCATCCTAATTGATTCTTTATTTTTACATAATGTGTCAGTAATTACGTTTACCTTCCTTGATGGAATAAATATCATGACCGTATTTATTCGAAAATTCTTTCTTCATATTTTCTAAGTTTTAGTTTCGTCTCAACTATTATTTTTATCAGTTTTGCTCAATCCGACGTTTAAAGCGTCGATAAGTATCACCAGTAATTGAATAATAAATATTAAATTTTATGAAACATAAACGTAAGAAGTTTTAAATTTTCTCGGTTCGTCCAATTATAGGAAAATGTTCAAAAGAATAAATTTGAATTTAATTAACACGATTTTTGTTGATTTACCGAAAATAGTTAGTGAGATTCGTAAATGTTCGAAAAATCTTTGTTTATACTCTGGTCACAATTTTCTTAGTTGACAAGCAAAAATTGTCGTTTTTAATTTCAAGTCATGGTTTCCTCAATCCCTCTTAGGTTGTCTTGAGGTATACACAAACATTTACCCCTAAACAGGAGTTTAGTTAAATGTTCTGGGTTTAAGGGAATGATTCCTTAAAAATACTTTTGATAAAACATTTGTCAAAACATATTTGCACTTTCTTTTTAGTGTAACTCAATGTCTTAAATGGCTCCAATTTTTGAAGAGTCAATATATTCCATTATCTATTAATTACAAGGTCAAATAATATAAAGGATTAAGTCTTTAATCACATGTTAATTATTCAAGGTACATGTTTTCATTGTTCGGCCAATTCAGGGCAGTCTATAAATAATTATTAACTCATTCTCATTCTTATAAACAAACAAATGGTCCTTAATGATCACAAGCATGAATTTATCAAATTACGGCCTACACACGTGATTCACCAAATTTATGAATGCTACATGTGCATTAGTCAATCCAAACCACATCTTGTGAAACTCATAATGTTCATTACAAGTTCTGGATGTAGTCATTGGAATAGATAATCTTCTTCGCGGACGCGATGTTAATGATAACCATGTCGTGGATCAAATCTTTAAAACATACGCTAGAACCTTGTAAATGATCGAACAAATCTATCATCTTGGGTAGTGGATATAGATTTTTATCGTCAGTTTACCTAGTTCACGGTAATTCAACAAATATAAGGAATGATAACACCATAGCTCTTCAAGATGACGAGCTCGGTAGAATCAAAGCTTTCCCCGACAACTCTCTCAGTTTTACGGTAATTCTTTTAATTCAGATGGTGCTGACGTACAGTGTACATGCCACAGGTGTAGCTTCGGGGATATAATCAATACCAAATTCAACTTGCCTTAATGGCGAAAGTCTAGGTAATTCACCAGCAAATACCCCCCTAAAGTTTCAGATAACGGAAACATCTTTTAATAAATTCATATTAGGTTATTTCTAGATTATAATATCTATGACTAATTCACAACCATTCACGGTAAAATTTCAAGTCTAAATGCGGATATGGTCATCCATCGAGAATCATTTAGATTAATTTTGATAATCAACATCTTATCTTTTAGGGGAATTCTACTCGAGTTCCCATTAATTAAGACAATGTCGTCATGTCATAATCAATCAATCCATTCTACTAGCACTATCAACTTTCCAGTTTCATTACCGTTGATAAGATGTGAACTTCTCAAAAGACTAATAATAACTCGTAATCCTTCACAATTCAAGGATGTCTGAAGACATAACTAACCTTAAAGAGTAAGGTCAACGCATAATCTACGCGAGAGAATTTCAAATCGGATACAGACGAAAACATTTACGAATATGAATATATCCTATGTTTTCATGAATTGAGTACGCATTCGAAAGCTCCTCGGATCGTTACCCAGGTCATTCAAATGAAACTTAATCAAAAGAAATGATAGGAACGTCGATACATCCAGTCGGGTATCAACATTCGGTAATCAAATACTTTTCCTAAGAATCTCACCACGGGAGAATTGGACAAAGAGGGAGTATCAATTATCAATTAAGACAATTTCCACAGATGATTAAATTCGACTCAAAAGAATAATTGGTACGGGCACATATGTAGGTGTCCCTAACAATATGTCACTATTTTGCACTTCTTGCAGATCTCATAAAAATTTAATCTTTCATAACTTCAAAGAAAATGTAGTGTTTATTAATCAATTTTATGGTGACTACTAATCAGCCTTGCATGGTCCTTTCCAAATTGTATGTAGGCGCGCAACTATATACAATTTCAAGATTAACGATGCAATACTCAGTTCGTCAAAATTTTATCATCATGTTTATAATAAAAACATTTTCATGCTTAATTCTTAAATAAGAATCAAAAATAAATTTACAAAGATTTTCTTTGTTATGAAAAAAATTAAGCTTTCCAAGGTGTTTTATAAACAACTTCATTTCGATAACGATCACTTATAAATCTCACTTTAAATAATCCTTATAGTGATGAAAATTCGATTTTTCTCAAGGGATAATGTTTTATCTTATAAAAACAATGAGTGATCTGCAAAAGAGTGATGAAAAGTTGTTCACCAAGAACTAACTACAATATAATAGGAAATGAGCTTAGCCAATTAATCATAAGGTTCATGACCTCGATGGCACTCTAAAAAGAATAATCCACAAAGTAACTCAATTTGAGATGAGTACATGTTCAATGGTTGCATCACTAATGCAAACATTAGGAACAAGCAAGAAAAGATAGATAACATCGATACATGTAGAATTTAGCAACCAAAGGTAGTCTTTTCATTAATCACAAACAAGTCAAAATTGTACCGTAAGACATTACGTGTCACTATGTCATACAATTCCAAGAACTCATCCTACCAACCGATGTCTCAGTTAAGTTAGGGATTTTTAAAATATGCCACAATGAATACTAATCTACAAGAGTCATTAGGTGTCCCACCTGTCCTAGAAGATCCATCGGTCCCAATTTAGAAGAAGATTTCTTCAATTTATTTATTGGACACTGGGCATCCTCGTCATTGGACAATGGCCTAGGAACAACCCTTAACACGAACCAACAATCATTTAAAACCTTATACTTCAATCACAGAACTTAACGACTTCCTCTTATCAATCTCATATTCCATAAAAGTTAAATTTTACTTTATTCAAGTTTCAATCAACTTATACTCAATGCAACATCCTACCTTATTCTCTAATACTTTCAACCTTATTCTTAGACCTTGAAAGGGCAATAAAAGCTCGATATGAACAATACTTAATTTCCAATCCTATAGCTCTTACAACAATAGCTAACAAATGAGTCACTAGTATGAAATGACTCACACATTCAATTAGACTTCTCGGAAAGGTACTAGTGGCATGAGGCTTTTGGGTAATGGTTCCAATGACAACCTCAAGTGCAACATTCACCCTTTCGATTTCAAATTTAAGAATTGGGTAACACTGAATCAGATGACATCTTTCTAGGTGGTAACGTTTTGTCAAACTCCACTCTATAAGGAAAGATCGTCATGACATCGATATCAAATTTAATCTCGCCAATTCTTCTTTAATATCACAATCAACTAATATCTACATTTCTACGAATATCAACCATTTTGTTGGGATCATAAATATCCACAACTTGGTTTAGATCTGGAATAGCTAGATTTCCTACAAGAATAGCTTAGATTAATTTACTAGGGGATTTAGGGTTTCTTGTGACAATCTATGTCGTATAAATATTAAAATAATCATCAAACAATCATGTAATCAAATTACATCATATATATATATATATATATATATATATATATATATATATATATATATATATATATATATATATATATATATATATATATATATATATATATATATATATATATATATATATATATATATATATATATATATATATATATATATATATATATATATATATATATATATATATATATATATATATATATATATATATATATAATCCAAGTTATATATATATATTAAAATAACACTTCTCAGTCTGGCCTTGTCGGTAACTCGGGAATTCTTCGGCACCGTTATAGTCAAAATATTTTTAGACATTTTGAGAAAAATGTTTATAGTTAAAAGATTTTGAAATGTTTTATTCAAAACCTTGGTTTTAAAAATCTTTCGTTCTCTATAACGAGAGCTCTGATACCAAACTGTAACACCCCCAAATATACACAATTCAATACAACGGAAGACTCGTTGGTGTTACGGGATAACACATTACTTACATCATTGACAACGCTTAAATATCGCGTCGTTTAATAATAAAGCATTTCCATTCATAAATATCAAATTTACATAGGTCCCAAGTCATAGTATTTCATACAAGTTTTACAAAGCATTTGAATGGAAATTATTATTTAAGTGCGGGCCATGAATTCTTGTTGTCTTCCCAAGAATTACCTTCAAGTACCTGAGACAAAACATGTTAAAGAAAAGTTCAGCGATAACGCCGAGTGAATTCATAGAGTTTAATGAAATCCATCAATATAACATCGGTATAAAATTATTACCAAAAATCATTTTGTACAAATTTTTGTAATAGGCCATAAAATAGCCTAAGTCATTTTATACAACCCTTATCACAAATCATAATATAGGCTTTTGCCTTCAAAACCGTTACACGAACCAATGTCGTAAAAACATCGTACAATACGTTTTATAACGTTGTATAAAGTTAAATAAAAACCGTTATATGGCTATTGTTATATAAAACCAAAAACGAACATAATATCAATAATAAGACCCTAGTCGGGCAATATATCGTAATTCAATGCATAAAGCAGTATTTTCGTTATTTGGATTATTATAAGCCGCATGACATTGTAACCTTACTACAACAAACAACGGGTAGCTAACCCGAAACTCATTTTGCCCATCTGAGTTACCGTGTCGTCACAAAAATCACGCTATGGAAATCTTCTCATACATAAATTTTCTTACCAATCAATGTGACACGACGGGGATCAACCGTCAAGGCGCGAACTGGGGTGATCGTCCCCAAATAGTACTATTATATGCATAAGCGTCTACCAAATCCCGGTAGTTCACAATTCATGCTAATGGGACTCTTAGTGACATAACCTAACTTTAATAATCCATTTTATTTCATACATCGGGTCATATAATCATTCATCGGGTCATACAATCATTCGGGTCCAAATCAATAAACAAAAAATCGGGACAAATGGTGTCCTACTTTATCAAAACTAACATGTTATCTCCCTCGCGGGTTTATAAAACATTTCATAAAAACATTTAAAAGAGTGGGAGGCTATGAACTCACGTTGATGTGGGAAGGTGGGTTATCAGCGATTCGGATGTACGGTACGTGCGTCAATCATGGAAACCTAGACAAATAATACTCGTCTTTGACTCTTGTCCAATGACTTTATAAAAATAATGGCTATGTATATATATGATGATGATTTATAAGTATGATGATGATCAAGTGGGATTTTACATCTTTATTCAACATTATAATGTTGGTAATTTTATAGACTAGTTACACTAGTTCAACTTGTTTACATTTTGAGGCCCAACAGGCCCATTACAAGCCCAATATATTATATTAGCCAAATTATACTTTTATTATCAGTATTATATTTTACATGTTGGGCCCAAGTGGGTTAAGCCCCATAAGTAAGTTCATAAGTGTTTACCAAACTAGTCGGGTTAATAGTCCAATAAGGCTACTTTGGCCCGTTAATGTCTATATGTTGTAAAGCTCAGGTTTTATCTGTTTTTACTTGTTATATAAGTTTATAAATCAGTATGTGAGTTTATAAAATTTTACATTAGACGGGTCCGACCGTCTAAGTTTTATTTGACCAAAAACGTTAATCTTTCGGTTTTAGCCGAAAAGACGTAGAACTTAAGTATATAGTTTTATAACTTGGAAAAACATTTTTACTTGTAATTTATATAATGTATCCCATTTTAATATCAATATATATGTAACTCTTTATTTATAATTTTTATCAACTAGTGAGTTTTATATATGTATATTTTATATAAATTTTTTAGTGCTTATATTATATACTATTTATATACAAAATCAGTCCCAAATTTTAAGTCCACTAAAATATCCATATCTAGAGTTCTATAATGAGATAGGACCTCAAATTTTTATGACAGTAACTACATAATATGTGCTTCATTTTACATCCTTATAGCTACTGGTGAATCAACTTCTAAATATTTTAATAAATTCGGCCAAAACAGTATAGGCAGATTTGCACTCTAATCTTGTTTTGATCATATCTCACTCATTTTTATGATTTCATTGTATGTCCAACTCTCACATGTGTATAACACCTAATACTTACTGTAAATTAATTCCAATATGCCATTTTATCAGTTTATCATTTGGTTACTTACTGATTTTATACAGCCATCATATTTAGCAAGATATTAACCATTTTACATGTGGTTTTCCATCTTTTTACCCATGTTTATCAACACCAAATCCCCACATAATATTTTTATCATCATTCATCATCATATACATATACATAAATAAAGAAAATACAAGATTACATAATCAAAATAACAAGAGGATAGGAAGAACAATCTTTATACCACCAAGATTAAGTAGTTTATGATCAAGGCTTGGATTTTTGATGGCAAAACTTGTGATAGATCAACACCAATCTTCAAGACCACCAATATTTGTAAACTTCTTGTAGAAATCAGCCCTTGGACATCACCAAATCATCTCCTTGGATGTTAGAATCACCTTCAATCTTCAAGGCTTCAAAGGAGCATCATCATTTGTATGAGTAACACATGATGTTATGGCTAAAATAGATCAAATGAGGGTGTTTAGTGGTGGTGGTAGGACGAATTTTAGAGAGACAGGGAGGAGAGTATGAGTGATTTTGCATGTGTAAAATGAAGAAATGGTTTGTGTTAGATGGTTTTGTTGGTTTGATAGCTTACTTGTTAAGCTTAGGCTAACAAGTGTAGCTTGTAAGCTACAAACTTGACACCTCATGGTGTTGAGTCATGGTTTTGGCCGTCCCATGTTAGTGGGGTGGGGCAAAACTTGTTTTGTCGCATCCCACTAACTTACGGGTATTCCTCGATTCTAGTTTCCTCTATTTGCGTGCCCTCGGGTCGTTTTATAAAAAATGTTTTTATAAATTATGATTCAATGGCACAAAAAGAATATAATAAAAATTGTCTCATCAAAAACGGAGTTCAAAAACGTAAATACGTAATCCTAAGGTTTCCGGTTTAGTCGTAGAGGACGTTAAATTATTCACGTAAGTCCTAATCTCTTCTCGTAAATTAGTGAGTTTATGAACCAACACAAATTTAAAATCCCAAAATAATATTCATGGATAAATTTATTTTCTGAAATGTCGGACTGTCACCAAAACGGCGTATGTAAACGTAAGCACGTAACGTAGAATCCTCCGGTTTAGACGTAGTCGATGTTACTTCAAGATGTAAACCCAAATTTCATCCCAAAAATAAGTGAGTTCATAATATAACATTAAAATAATGTTTTTAAATAATATTTGAGAATAAAATATCAACCATAAATTGACGGATTGTCACAGTAGCACATATATTGCGGTATCAAATAAACCATTTAAGATCTCATTATTTAGTGGCTATACCTTAACATTTGTGTTGCTAACAGATGACTGATAGAATGATATTTCATATTCCACCACTTGTTTTCATTGAAAGTTAACCAAAAATTAGGAACACAAGTTTCTGGAAATATATATATGTGAAAATAATGAACGCACTTGACTAATTACTATCTTCTGGTTGTAGTCGTAAGCCTATAATATTTCTCAAGAACTGAAAAGGCTATGTAGTGTACTTGATGTATTAACTCATTAGAAGCAGAATGAGTATTGATGGAGGATGCAGTCATATGCTTAGAGATAGTCATTATATCCAAGTTAGATGAACAAAAGGATCGTCATATGATAACACACAGCAGCAATGAGCTATCAATAGATGTTTAAATTAATCTACCTAATTGAGATTACCTGATGATAGTTCAGGGGCAAGCTTATGGTTGTGACTCCTATTGGATATAGCTGGTTTGCCATTGACATCGGCAGCAGAACTGTAACTCGTACAAAATATTTTAAATTCCCCAAATCTAACTCGTAAGAGCTAATTCATACTATGGCGAAAGAAGAAAAGAAATTAAATAATGATATCCCATTTTGTCAATGAACCTCTACTTGTATTTCTTATTTGAAGCTATTGATTATTTAGGTGACTAGATTACCAAGGGTAAGCAACCCACTCCAAGACAGCATAAGACTTCGACAAAAAGGAGCATAGAATTATTAATGGCTAACTTTTTAAAGATTATAAACAACACAAAAAAGTGAAGGGCAAGTCAATACCTTTTGATTGACCTCAAAGTTGCAGGACTTGATCCTCAACGATTGTTGCAAAAATGGTCGAAGCTGCCACTTTAGCGTCCTACAAACAACCCTCTGATAATATAAAGTAGACATGTTGCAAAATTATAATGAGGGACAAATATCTTACCAACGGTTTAGGCATGGAAGAAATCTAAATGACAAAAAACACTAAATAAAAAAAACTCCTTGACAAGCTCAATACTGCAAGCAAAGGGAATGTGTATAATTAATGAGTCAAAGGGTGTAGTAAAAAGTTGAATAACTTCATTATGACTTTCTGGAACACTTGCCGTAATGTATAAAATAATACTTATTAAGATAGAGCAACATATAGATTTCCTAAAAAGTTGTATCGAGGCACTAACCAATTATCCCAGATAATGCATGTGCAGACCACATGTGGCATAAAATCTGTAAGAGTTCGCCCATCAATTGGTGATCATTCCAGTGAACCTACATCAGTTGAGAGACGAATCAGATGACAGTTTTTAGCTTTGTATTACCATTTTTTTTAAGAGAAACTTCACTAAATATTATCATAACATGTTCAATCAGCTACACCAAAGACAACATAAAACAAACAATAGGTTACTGTAGGATACCATATCAAAGTTGACACTTGAATTGTTCTATTACCACCTTATGATGGAGTCAAGTTTCAGATGTATCGAACTACCATTAGCTAACCGAATGCTAAAATTTCATTATGATGAATCAAGGAACCTGCATCAACACGTTGATAGAATCAATCATCACTATCAACATAAACGAAAGAACAATTCATATCACGAAACAAACATATGTGTAGGATAAATCATACCACTATTCGTATAACTCGGTTGATTCTTTGTGTGCAAACGGGATTATAACTATTTGATTAGCAATAATAAAACTAAAAGAATCAATTTTCAATCAAATCGAAGGATGTATCATACCTGACATAGGATTGGAATCGTGAATTATGTGCAACTGGAGATAATCTAATTGCGATCATGGTGTGATGGAGGTGAAATTATTGGTGATAATGATAAAGGTTTATCGAATAAGATTGACAGTTTTGCATAAAATTAGTGTTTGAAAGAAGATCGTTGAGATGTGGGTTT